>CM060907.1:392410359-395177025 GCA_030737815.1 Allium fistulosum
AAACCAATTCAATTCAAAAACAAATGGACAAGGATTATATGTTAGAAATTGCTACCTAACACTATCAAAGATATAGACGTAGATGTGAGTTCAAAAACTCACCTTTTAAACCCAAACACAAATGATAAGCTCTAGAACAAGTAATAGGTTAATCTCTCTTCAACAATACCTCAAGAACTTCAATCTATAATCAAAGATGAAGTTTTCTCTAAGTTAAGATATTAGGAATTTCTGAGAATTTAAAAAGGGATTGAGATGGAGAAGATGAAAAGAAGGTTTACCTAAGCTTCACTTTGATTTTGGAGCAAGAATTTGAGTTTGCAATTGAATCTAGGGCTTGGAATTTCTATTTCCCATTCTCTTCCCCCATTTTCAGTTGAGCTAGAGTTTTAGGAAATGAATTGAGTGAATGGAGAGGAGAGGGGGCTGAGTTAGGGTATAGGATGAGTTAGGTGAAACCCAAACCCAAGCCCTAAGTGAAAAATAGCAAAATTCACTCAACTCCAAACATATCGATGCTTATACTCAAAAAAGTCACAAACACAATTTTGAACTCAATGGAAGTGGTCTCGAGTCCAAATTGGTGATTCTCAATTCCATTCTTCATTCAGACGTTTGAAATTTCCAAACCAGACGTCTGAATCTGGAAAAATATGAGTTTTCTAACTTCATTCAGACGTCTGAAATGAACGATTCAGACATCTGAATCTGGGAAAACAGAAGTTGTCTAGAACAATATTCAAACGTCTGAATCGTCCATTTCAAACGTCTGAAAATGGGAATTTTAGCCTATTTCCTTTCTAGATTGACTCGAACAATTTCAGACATCTGAATGCTTCATTTCAGACGTCTGAATTTCTGTTTGAATGTGTTTTCAAATAGGCACTTCCAAATAGCACGATCCACATAGACTTTTCACTAATTCAACTGTTCTTTAATGAATAGTGACTTTTTCGGACTTAAATCCAACTAACGATGCTATGTTTAAATTAAACATTTAAATATACGAAACGTAAAATATGCAGGTTGTTACAACACATCCCCAAACTCTAACCATTTGTTCAAGCCACCTCTATCCCTAGCCATAACCAACGCCTACAACTCCATAATTTCATGGGTTGTTAGCCCATTTAACCCAAATTAAATATGTATAGTCATATTTAACTCAATTTCTTATCGATATCTTATATCGACCAATATATTTACAACTATTACAAATATATGCAATAAATTTATTTCTCGTATCATATTCAAATTTCATAATTAATATTTCATAAATATTAATTAATTTAATTAATTTATAACAATTATAAATCAATTAAATCGTTTGGTCTAAAGAGAATTAATTATTTCAGTTGTGTGACACTTGGGTGTAAATTCAGTCAGCAATTAACATTGAATTATTCGAATGTCAACGTTCACACGTCACTTAGCAGGTGATGTGACATTATGACTAAATTTTTCACTTATTAAACTTTGGTAAAATTCAATTTCACTTTATTAAGCGTTGCCTTTTGTGACAATTATTTACGCCAATTCTCTTCATCAAAACTATATCACTTTGGACTTATTAAATTTGGTTATGGTCAAAATTCCAATATCATCCATATTCAACTCTATAATCCAAACATAAAGACCTTGGTTCAATAATAACAATTATTATTAACCAAAGTACTCTGGCCAGAGATTTTGACTTTGTGTTGACTTAAGTTGACCGTGATACTAACCCCATATAACTGAGGAGACGAATCCTCTCTTGAATATTGTTTCACTTTCAATACTTCCACTCGACCCGACTATAGTCATTTGATGGACGTCATGCCATAATTTGACTATAATTAAAGTAGAGCTTCCACATTAAAGATCTACTGTATTCTCAAGTCAAAAGAACTGCGTAATTAATCACATCGATATTTTTTTATTTGACCTTAGTTATATTAACTATCAGAAAACTATCGAGTGAGTCTTTCCATAGTTATCCAATAACTATCAGCACGTAACCTCTAGGTTCCCCCAGCAGTCATGAGTAATACACTGCCCAACATTGGGAGAGAGTTACATACTCTAGTCTCAATAAATACATCGGTATCCAATCTCGATGCATCTTGACTAGGAACATTTAAAATGGTATATTTGTTTTATTGTGATAAATTACTCACGGTTACAACACTTTGTAACTACTATCTCAAAATATGCCATTTATGGATTTTCTATTAAATATACTTTTAATTAAAATAATTAATTAATATAACAACATTATATCAAGTATATAATAGAAAGAAACACCTTTATTATGAACAAGAATGTTCAACAAGTTAGATATATGTAACAAATTACATAATTGCCCCTGGGGCATATCCCTAACTTTAACATTTGAAATCTTTGAACGATTCTCTGATATAACGTGATAATATATATTAGAAGGAAGGCATGGGGTTGAGACGTGGAAGTATGGTCTGGTATGGGCTAGGGTATGGGAAAAGTATGTATACACACACACACATATTTACGTGTATATATATATACACACGTGTGTGTGTATATAGGGTATGGGAAAAGTATGGTTAATATATATTTATATATATATATATATATGTGTGTGTGTGTGTATACATACATGCATATGTATGTGTGTGTGTGCGTGTGTGTGTATATATATAATATAATATCCTATTCTAAGCGCTCAAAAATCTCGAACTCTAAACAAGGTGAGCTGATGTATATGTATGTATATATGTGTATGTGTATATATATGTATGTGTGTGTGTGCATGTATATATATTATAATATTTTGTTCTAAGCGCTCAAAAATCTCGAACTCTAAATAAGGTGTGCTGCTTGGCGTTCTATATGTAATACCCCTATTTTAAACACAATGGAACTAGTCTCGAGGCCAAATTTGATCATATGCGGAAGCTAGCATTTCAAACCCAATTATATTATATTAATTCAATTTCCTGGAATTAATTTCTACGCGTTTTGAGCTTGCATGCCCAAACGTTACGTCCGATCGCAACTCGTTAACATACAATAATACACTATTATAGATTCAATGGCACTAGTTGTCAAAATCTGAGACAGTGCCCCGAAAGGCTATTTTTACATGTTATTTAAAACGAGTATCATAAAACAAGTTTAATCACTTTTAAATTCAAATTCAAAAGTTTACTATCTTCATTCACATCCAAATAGTATTTAAACCAACTTCCGAAATCATTTTCGTTCACATAAAATTCAAGATTTAATTATTTAAATACTTTTAAATATTCAAACAACCATTATGTTTGAAACTCAATTTATTCAACTTATAAAATTAACTTTTCAATATTTAAAATCAATGAAATATTCCTAATTAAAATAACAAAAATTTAGGGTCGTTGCATTTTTTCCCCTTAAAAGAATTTTGTCCTCGAAATTAAAAAGTAAGAAACCCATTAACTTTTCAAAACCAATTAGTTGAAATAGATTACCAAATTCTTTTAAGTCATTAACTTTCCAAAATTAATTTGTTGACACTTTTGTTATCATATTTTCTAAATCTTCAATTCATTCGTAGTTACTAACTAATAACATTCCAAGTTATAATAAAAACTTCGAATTTTAGTTATCAAAAAGTTTCTTTAAAATTTCTCAAAAATTTTCCAACGCCTTAAATTTTCTGAAAATTTCGTCAACGTCTCCTTTGCATGGCTTGATCGGAAAAATTTACAATATATATATATTATCACAAATATACATCTCCTCTTCAAGGATGAAGCATTCCGTCGGGAAAAATATAAAAATTTGGTATGTAATCCAAGATATTACCTTTTATTAATATTAGCCAGCGTATACAATCAATATAATGCGTTAGCGAGCTCCAAATGTGAAGATATACCATCCGCATCTACTAATTACTTAACAACCAATAAGAACATGTATGGGGAAATCAGTATCAATATATAACACGTATTAATACAATAACTATATGCAAATGTAACAAATTTAACTAGAGAAACCATCAAACAAATAATATTCATCTAATTCATAACCATATCAATTTGTCTAGCGCGGACTCAGATCCGGTTTCTTGATTAGAAACCGCCATTCTTCTTGCATAGCCACATACTATGATAGAGGATATCAAAATCAATTAAAAATCCATATCTAGTATTTGCGTCGAGAATCGAGCGAAAATTCTAACTCGGACTGATGTAAATCATCTCGAAACCATGTACTTGAATCTAGATCAAACAGCTATGCGAATAAAATAATATACGTAAAACTTATGTATTTATTTCAATTGGTTTCTCTTTATTCAAATTCTTTTATTTACATTCATTTATTCATAATCATTATTCACATCGCTTTGTTCACATTCATTTACTACTTAGTACATTTCTTTCAATAAGTTATTTCATTATTTGATTCCATTATTCAATTTTATCAAACGACATTCTAAACCATATTCAATTCACAGATTTATTCAATTAGTTCATTTCATCAATTCATTTCCAACCATAATCAATTTTAATTCAAAAATCATGTCATTTAACTTAACTTAGGTTAAATTCCATTTCATAGTTCAAATTTCAAATTTACTTTTCTTAACATTTATATTCAACAAATTCAAAGTTTTATTTTAACTTACTAATTCTCAAAATTTATAAGTTATAAAACTTATTATCTCATATTGCGTAAAACACTTAAATGAAAATTTTCATAGTTTAAACATCTTGTTCTTATTTCAAATTAAATTTGAGATAATACTCTAAATAATTTTTTTCAAATAATGCTTTTTAATTTTAAAATCAAAACTCCAATTGTAGTAATCCATCACTTAGAAACTCGAAAAAGAACGTCGATGTTGCTGTAGTCATCATTGAAATTATTTTTCAACGACCGAAGCAAGTTTCAGTGCTTTCAATCTCTTTTAAACCCTTTTAAAATATTTCTAATCAGATTTTTTTCAAAATAATACTATTATTATTCTTCCAAAACCTTTGAAAAATACATTTTCAAAATCACCGAGTTTTAAATTCTCAAATTCTCAGCCTGCAAATCTTTTTTTATTTACAAGTCATATTTATACATTTCATTTATATATAATTTTCCAATGGCTATATAAAACCATTTCTTAATTTTTTATCTTGTTTACATTATAATAATAACAACTTTTATTAGAACAACAACAAGAAAATGATAATAATCAAATATTATCATTCACTAACACCTAAACATACCATATATACTATAATAATTTCAAAAAATTATTCTTTTATATATAAAATATACTCAATGAAAATTTATTTCATTTACCCAATTTCAAAACAATACCATGTTGAATTGCTCTATTCAAGTGTTTAGAGATCTCTATCAATAACGTTAATTACTAGTATTGACCAGAATCCATAAGCCGCTCAACAGTGAACCAACATAATATAAAACATTTTTATATCACCAACAAATACGCGCTCATACACACACACAAACACACATATATATATACACTCAAACTCATTCTAGGGTGCTATTGACCCTATCTAAAATGAGTATCCCACCAAAGCCAAGATTCTCGCTTAACCTTGCGCTCTTATACCAAAATGTAACAACCCACTTTTCCGAACAGTTTAAGCGAATAATCAACCACACATGATCCACTCAAATTGAACGGAAAGGTGGATAGTGAGGGAAAAGAATGAAGGCAAGAAGAAACTAAACAACACATAATCTAATTGCAGAACAAATAATCTATGATATACAGAAAATCTTTACACACAAATAAATTTTAATTTACATTTATCAACCAGAGTACACTAACATATTCAGTTTGGACAGTTATAATAGCTTATCCTTACAATTGCTGATAAATACAACTAACAAACAACACGATAGAACATAAAGAAATTCGTAGATATGACTTGGGCCTCCAGCTCGCCACCTGAGCTCCAATGCAATATGTAAATGTGCTCGGTCTGGCCCAAGCATTATAATAAAATAACACCCGTGTCAGTTTGTAAAACCAACGTGAGAAAACACACTAAAATAGATTTTAAAGTTATAGAAAAACCTTTGAAATCAAAAGTATCTTGTTAAACCACGCCGCACATAAACACGAATGGGTTTTTACCTTACGAGAACCAAACCATTTTCTATGGAAAATCCATTGATATTATAATAGTGTTTAGAGTACAAATACTTATTAATCATAGCCGAAATTGTTACATTAATTAAATTCCAGCATATTATGTTCTACAATCAAAATAGTAAATACACATATTAGAAAACGGATTCTATACTATGATAAGGTAAGGAACTACCTTCCGATGGTACGTCTCTAGATAAAATGCACCGGGTCTGACAAGAACATCTTATACCTCTACCACGTAGGACTGGTCTACAATACTTGACTAGTATTACCGAATATGATCACTCGTTTTGTTAATGGGCCCGAAGGAATACGTGAATAGATAGTAATCGATCTAGATTAAAATGACCATACTCTGAAAGGAGCGACCCACTTAGCCCTACTGCATGCCCTATTTTTGTCATTTCCTATTAATGAGGCTTGAGGCTACGTTTTACCTTTATATAACACTTCTCACTTGGAATGCTAACAATGCCCTCCAACCAATAATGCAATACCAACATTCATCCATACAAGTTCGTTCTGGGATTGAATGAAACACTTAAGAGCTAGGTCTTCAATTCCATCATCTTCAAGACATCTTTACTTCCAAACGATTAAGTTGGATCGAAGTGGTTTTCGAATAACATATCTGATCCTGATCTCTTTGAAACAACATTCGATAGTTTTCAGTAAACTCAACCCCGGTTCTTTAAAGAAATAATTAGTCAAAGATAAGAGCGGAGATCACCTCCCTACCGTTAGTGGACGGATTTCCTTATCATTTGTCCTAGGAGAACGAAATGAGATTTATTTCCAAAATTGCGTTTTTGGGTCAATATTTGATAGTCAATTATTTAACTATCATCAAACACACATTCAAATCAGGGGTTTATTTCCATAGGGAAAACCAACATTGGTTAAGCACATAAGCAACCACTTGCCTCCTTAATTAATACTTTCATTAATTAAAATCACTTTTTAATTACTTGTATAAAAATACCTTAACAAGATATACCCACACATCCCTATATTTTCAATACATGGAAAAATATCCATATACTTATCTTAATAGTATAACTATATTCATAAAACGGAGGAAGGTTTCCTTTTTACAAAATTATAGAACCATTTATAAGTTCTTTTATAAATATCTAAAATCTATTTATAAACTATTTTATAAATCCCTAAAACCATTTAGAAATGTCTCTAAATCATTTCTTAAATCATTTACAACTCTTTATAAATCCATAAAAGAGTTATAAAACTCCTCTTATAAATTTATAAACCCATTTCTAAAATTCATTTATAACTATCTAACCATTTATAAAACTCCTTTACCTTGTAAATAATCTTCATTTAAACCTTCAAACCATTTTATAAAACCCCTCTTATAAATTTGTAAACCAAGTCTATTTATAAACTTTATTTATACGTCTTGGAGACATTTAAATAAATAAAAATCACTTCCTTCGTAACACTATTATACAATAATAATTATTAACAATAAAATTTTAATTAAATAATTATTTAACTTTAAAACATCTTAAAAGTAATATTTAATAATTTTAAAATATTATTAAATAAACAATAATAAGTAACCTTTACCATTATTATAAATAATAATGATTAATTTCCAAAACATTAATAATAAATCATTAATATTAATCTCAAACCATATTAATAATTTAAATAATTAACCTTTTAAAATATCAAAATATTGATAAATAACCTTAAATCAATATTAAATATAAATAAATAACTTTAAAATGGTATGAAATATAACTAAATAACTTTTAAAAACAATATTAAATATAATATGAATAATCTCTAAAACAATATTAAATATGAATAAATAATTTTTTTAAACAAAATATTAACTACAGATAGATATTCTTTAAAATAAATATTTTCGACAACCCCAATTTCAGATATTATATCATTCTCCGTTTCAAAAAATAAACCCAACCCAAACAGCAATTTATAATATTCCAAAATACTAATTTGAGGCCAATAGCCACCCAACGCTGAACCAATACTGATATTGAATTCTTATTACTGCAGGGTTTAAGTATGAGCATATAACATTGTCGTAACTCATTGTATCAACAAACAACTTTGATTTTCAAAAATTCTTATGATAGGAATATTATTGAAAACATTTTAACAATGGTGAGGAATCCTGTTAGATCACTCCAACCTGTTCCCGTACATCAAAGCTTATATATATACCAACACATATATATAAATAAAAATCAACGGTGGTGAGGAATCCTGTTGAATTCCTCCAACATGTTCCTCTGCATTACAAACAATATATAGTGATACAATATGGGTAATCCGCTACTAGGCGGGTATATATAAAAGGTCATCCACACCAGGGGCGGGAATAAAACCAATCCAACTGATAAAATGGTAAATCATCCAAACATCCAATCAACAAATTTTATCAACTATATAACATATTAGTTAAACGAAAGGGTTAGTTTAACTCACCGAAATTCCAGTTGTCGCTTGCGCATTCTGGTTCCGTCGAAATTCGAAAGATGTTCTAATTCAGTGTAAAATTCAATAAGCTCCATGCGTCGCCAAACACACCCCATTATGTAGTATTCGTTGATACGATCTTAACACAATTCGTCGCATTCAAATCCAACATTGTATGAAAAAGTTATACCATTTATAAGATTTCACAAATTAACAGATTAATTTTCTTCCTTATTTACAACCATTAGAGGGTTAATTACCCTTCCTTAATCACATTTTATTAGCCTTCCATTTCGTTCGCTCTAGGCTAAACCGGAACCTATCCTCGACCGCATTTATCATCACCGCACCGCCCCTACGCCTCATCGTCGACCATCGCACCATCACCTCGAGACCCCCTGACCATGCTCTACCCATCGCCGATGGTCCGGCCACCCATAGTGCCACCAATCGCCTAAAAACCCCCAAATTATATGCACTGTTCATGGCAAAAATGCCGCCCTTTCGAGTCATATTAGCCAAATCCAACCGTTGAATGCACTCAACACATCCTCATAGACATTTCGTTAATTAGAGGCATAGCCTGAAAACACATCAAGTGGTCCAAATAAAGATGGGTCGTTCGATGAGGATGATTTAAATTTGAAATCCTTAAATGATAATGTGATAATATATATTGGAAGGAAGGCGTGGGGCTGAGATGTGGAAGTATGGTCTGGTATGGGCTAGGGTATGGGAAAAGTATGGTAGTATGATGGATGTGTGTGTATTATAATATCCCGTTCTAAGCGCTCAAAAATCTCGAACCCTAAATAAGATGTACCGCCTGGTGTTTTATATGTAATACCCCTATTTTGATCACAATAGAACTAGTATCGAGGCTTAATTTGATCATATGCAGAAGCTAGCTTTTCAAACCCAGTTATATTGTATTAATTCAATTTCCTGTAATGAATTCATATGCGTTTCTAACTTGCACTATCAAACAATATGAATAATCACCACGAAATTCATGAACATATAATAATACAGTATTATGGATTCATTGGCACTGGTTTCGTCAAAATCCGAGACAGTGTCCCTGAAGGCTCTTTTCACATGTTATTTAAAACGATTATCATAAAACAAGTTTAATCGCTTTTAAATTCAAATTCAAAAGTTTGTTGTCTTTATTCTTATCTTAATGGAATTTTAACCAACCTCAAAAATCATTTTCCTTCGCATAAATTCAAGATTTAATTATTTAAATAATTTCAAATACTCAAACAACCATTATATTTAACACTCAAGTTATTCAACTTATAAAATTGACTTTCAATATTTAAATCAATAAAATATTCAAAATTTAAATGGCTAAATTTCTGGATCATTACACTTTTACTGTTTATTTCCTAAAGAACAGGGGTTAAGTTTACCGAAAACTATCGAGTGTTGTTTCGAAGAGACCGAGATCGGATATGTTGTCTGAAAACCACTTTGATCCAACTCAAGCATTTCGAAGTGAAGATATCTTAGATGATGGAATTGAAGATGGAGCTCTTAAGCATTTTGTTCAGTCCCAGAATAAACTTATATGGATGAATGTTGGTATTGCATTGTTGCTTGGAGGGCAGTGTTAGCATTCCAAGTGGAAAGTGTTGTATAAAATGTAAAACGCAGCCTCAAGCCTCATTAACTGGGAATGACTAAAATAGGGGAGATGCAACAGGGTTAAGTGGGTCGCACCCAAGTAGGGTATGATCGTCCCTATGTAGGGTCGATATTATCTCTCATTTGTATGCTTTGGGACCCATTAAACAAGGGGTGATCATATTCGGTACTATCCAGTAAATGGTAGACCGGTCCTGTGTTGGCAGGGGTCGATAGGTTCAACCTCGATGTTATTTTATCTAGAGATGCACCGTGAAGGGCGGTACCCCAGTAGCCCAGTCATTGTACGAATCCATTCTCCAATAAGCGCCATACAGACTTAGTTGTGCCCAACTATGCCAAAATATGAGATGCAAGCATTTCAGCTGTTATCCCGCTTTTTGGTCAAAGCTGGAATATCAACAAATTGGCAAGGAATGATAGACGTAGGGATTGGAAATCGATTGGAAACAGGGCTGCAATCGATATCATCAAAATTTGGCCGAGCCCCGATTAGGACGGAATCGATTAGAGACGATGAAGAGGATTAGGAGAGGCTGTGTTTCAAATCTCAGGTTAATCGGAGTTCGTATGAACGAGATACAATCGATACAAGATAGGAAGAATACAACTTTCGAATCCATCAGAAAGTTGAGGTGATGTCCATTTCGACTCCATCAGGTTCGTATCGATGAGCAGTTCACGCGTGCTCGACCGTTCGTATCCATGGAGCAGCGTCTTGTTCGTATCGGTTGGTTCAGGTTCGCATCGATGGCATTCGTATCGATCGGCATGGACTTAACTCAGTAATTTCGCATCGATTAGGTAAGTAAACAGGTAAAGCTTTGTTCGTATCCACCAGGCAAAGCCTTTTTCGTATCGATCAGGTAAGGCCTCGTTCGTATCCATCCCAAGGATAAGATTCGTGTCCATTCTCTCTTCATGACCACTTCGTATCGATACCCTCCCCTGCTCACTTCGTATCGATCAACACATATGGAATAGGTAGGAAATGTACTTCTGGGATCGACACGAAGGACACGAATCGATGGGTGCAAGCGTACCATGTTATGAATACGAATAGGCATGAAATGCGGATGCGAACCAAGAATGTCCACGAATCCAGGGAAGAAGCATTCAACTCAGCGCACAAGATGGATCGCTCCAGGAAGCTCGCGCCATGTCATCACATGCTCACGTGCCTCTATTGAGTCGAGGGGGACGGATTCGAACCAATGGATTCGAAGACAGCAGGCTACGGAAAATACAATTTTGTATCAATCATATCTCCCAAACCGTTGATCCAAATGCTATGAAATTTTCACAGACGCTTACATACATGTTGAAGAATGTTCTCACCAAATTTCAGCTCCATCTGATGAATTATTGATCGATTCAAATGGAGTTCGAATCGATCTCGAAGCGGGCTCAGATTTTCTGGACACGGGCGTGTGGGCCCACTCACGTACCAGAAGTGGTCTCCCTAAGTTTAGGCGAAATATCAGCCTCCTACACCTATAAATAGAGCCCCAGGTCATTCAGGAAAGGGGGATCGAGAATTCAGAAGTGCCCAGACTCTACTGGATTCAATTCTACACTTCATCATCGCTGTTAAACTCAAATTTCTTCATTGTAATCGCTGTAATCAACTGTAATCAGCAAGGATAATCAATAAAAAGATAAACCTTTGAAGTGGACGTAGGCCGGAGATAGCCGAACCACTATAAATCTTCTGTTCTGTCTGTTATTCTTCATTTTATGATTATCTGCCTTACTTAGATCTGAGATCCGTGGCTATACACTGTTGATTTGTGTTCATACATTGGTGCTTTCATGACATTCGGGGTTTGTGACCAATTTTGGCGCAAACACTTTGGTGCTGAAGGACTAGCGCCCGCTACACAAGATTTGAAGTTCAGATTTGAAAGCTTGAAGATTTGAAAGACAATGACCCGACAAACAAGTAGAAGGCAAAGAGCTGAGAGAAGCCAACAAGGAGGAAGTCAAGAGGCATCCTCCGGAGCTGGAGAAGGACAAGCTTCGATTTACATTACTAGAGACGAAATGGAAGCTATTGCAAATTCATTGCATGAGAGATTGTTGAAAAGTCAACAGGATATGATGCAAACTTTCTTTGAACAAATGAGAGCTGCAGGGATGTAGAACTTAGGACCTGCCACAGCGGCTGTTAATGTGGAACAAGGAGCTAGGGTTATGGAACCCAATGGAGGACAGAATACAAAACCGGAAGGCAATCAACAAGGGCTTGGGGGCAGGCCCGTAGGATCCAACATAGGAGGACCTTTGGAAGGAGTTCAACAGGCTAGGGCCAACGTTGCTGCTAATGAGCCACATGAAGAATATGTGCCGGAGTTCCCTCGGGAGCATGGGGGCCAACCCCTGACAGACAACGCTGGATTAGTTGAGATTATTAGAAGAACTATGCGTGGAGGTTTGACTAGTAGAGATTTGGAAGGAGTGAACAGAAGTCCGTTTACTCAGGAAATCAGGATAGCTCAGAATCCACCCAAGTTCAAGCTACCTAGCGTGGAAGTATATAATGGCAAGGCTGATCCAACTGATCATTTGATGAGATACACCAGACATATGGAAGTGCTGGGGGCATCGGAGGAAGTGATGGCCAGATGTTTCCCGTTGTATTTGATAGATCTAGCTGCAATGTGGTTTAGGCAGCTGGAAGAAGGATCTATCAGGACTTGGAGGGAATTGGTGGATAGGTTTTTGGGACAGTTTCGGGTTCATATCAAAAGACCTAAGAACGTGATGACGTTAACATCGGTAAAGCAAATGACGGATGAATCACTCAGAGCTTTTCTAACTCGATTCAACGCGGTAGTTGCTTCAGTGGATCGGCCGGATCCGTCGATGGTTTTGATGGCGGCGGTGTCGGGAGTCAGAGAGGATTTGGATTTTAAGGTATCTTTAGTACGAGACCCACCACTGGATCTCGGGGAATTCTTTCACGAAGCTGAAAGATTCCTTCGACAAGAAGACGCATGTATGGACTTAAAGTTAAAGGAGGTGAATGTGACTGAGGGTGGAGGACCATCAAACAGAAACTCGGATAAAGATAAAGAAAAAAGGAAGCTGGACGATGATTCAGGAAAAGCCAGGAAGCGACGGAAGGATCCAAAGTTTTCCACATACACAGGATTGAACGAGACACTAGAGCAGATATACATGGAAACCCGGAATCGCCTTCCTTACCGGAGGCCGGCTAGGAGAGAACCATCCGAGCGAGAGAGAGCATCAGGAAGGCATTGTCTCTTCCACGATTTGGACGGGCATGATACCAATAGCTGCAGGCACTTAAAGGATATAGTTGAGGAGCACATGAGGAATGGACAATTGAGGCAATATGTTGGGGCTCGGAATGTAGCGGTGGAGTAGGAGCAACCACCACCTACCTCAAGCCATGAGAGTGTGAGGCCTAGGAATGATGGTCGGTTGGTCATCAATTGACCGAGGTAATATGAAATAAGTAACAAACCATTGGCGAGCAACCAAGTCATTTACACATGCATGGGGATGGAGATGGCCCCTAGGCATGCTCTGAATAATGATAAACCGCAAAGCCATGGTTTGCGAAATCTGTCTTCTATTTTTGATTGGACACTTGGTTTTCTGGTTTGGTTTTGGAGTTTGGTTTGAACTCCTGGTTTTGTTTGTTTTCTGTTTTGGATTTTCGTTTGGATGACTGGTTTCTGTTTTGGATGCTGGTTTGGATTTCTGATCTTTTTGGTTTGACTTGGATTTTGGATTGGATTTTGACTGGATTTTTGTTTGGGTTTTGATAAAACGGTCGTCGGGTATGGATTATGCCTGGCAAGGGGTGAGTCGTTCTGCCCGAACGTGGTAAAGTGACTCATCCAGGTCATCGAGCATGGACAGTGCTCGATAAGGGTCCGGAGAGACCAGGATTCGGCCTAGGACTTAGGCCCCTTATTATCGATTATTGTTTCAGGTCGTTGAGTATGGACTATGCTCAATAAGGATCCGGAGCGACCAGGATTCGGCTTAGGACTTAAGCCACGGCATTACTTACGTCCAGGGACACTGGACCACGGTCGTCAAGTGTGGATTGCGCTTGACAAGAACCCGGAGAGGTTAACTCAACGTCCAGGGACACTGGACCACGGTCGTCAAGTGTGGATTGCGCTTGGTAAGAACCCGGAGAGAGTGCGGATTTTGATATTGACCCAAAGAGGTCCTGGATTCGGTTATTGGCTACTGACTAAGGATGGATTAAAACTCGGTTATCGAGTTTGGATGGGTATGGAATTGGCTATGGACTTTGGATATCAGATTCGGAGTTATTGAAAACACGCCTTATTACCACAAGGCATGTTTTGGGGGGCAAATGTTATCCTGCTTTTTGGTCAAAGCTGGAATATCAACAAATTGGCAAGGAATGATGGACGTAGGGATTGGAAATCGATTGGAAACAGGGCTGCAATCGATATCATCAAAATTTGGCCGAGCCCCATTTAGGACGAAATCGATTGGAGACGATGATGAGGATTAGAAGAGGCTGTGTTTCAAATCTCAGGTTAATCGGAGTTCGTATGAACGAGATACAATCGATACAAGATAGGAAGAATACAGCTTTCGAATCCATCAGAAAGTTGAGGTGATGTCCATTTTGACTCCATCAGGTTCGTATCGATGAGCAGTTCACGCGTGCTCGGCCGTTCGTATCCATGGAGCAGCATCTTGTTCATATCGGTTGGTTCAGGTTTGCATCGATGGCATTCGTATCGATCGGCATGGACTTAACTCAGTAATTTCGCATCGATCAGGTAATTAAACAGGTAAAGCTTTGTTTGTATCCACTAGGCAAAGCCTTTTTCGTATCGATCAGGTAAGGTCTCGTTCGTATCCATCCCAAGGATAAGATTCGTGTCCATTCTCTCTTCATGACCACTTCGTATCGATACCCTCCCCTGCTCACTTCGTATCGATCAACACATATGGAATAGGTAGGAAATGTACTTTTGGGATCGACACGAAGAGGACACGAATCGATGGGTGCAAGCATACCATGTTATGAATACGAATAGGCATGAAATGCGGATGTGAACCAAGAATGTCCACGAATCCAGGGAAGAAGCATTCAAATCGGCACACAAGATGGATCGCTCCAGGAAGCTCGCGCCATGTCATCACATGCTCACGTGCCTCTATTGAGTCGAGGGGGATGGATTCGAACCAATGGATTCGAAGACAGCATGCTACGGAAAATACAATTTTGTATCGATCATATCTCCCAAACCGCTGATCCAAATGCTATGAAATTTTCACAGACGCTTACATACATGTTGAAGAATGTTCTCACCAAATTTCAGCTCCATCTGATGAATTATTGATCGATTCGAATGGAGTTCGAATCGATCCCGAAGCGGGCCCAGATATTCTGGACACGGGCGTGTGGGCCCACTCACGTACCAGAAGTGGTCTCCCTAAGTTTAGGCGAAATATCAGCCTCCTACACCTATAAATAGAGCCCCGGGTCATTCAGGAAAGGGGGATCGAGAATTCAGAAGTGCCCAGACTCTACCGGATTCATTTCTACACTTCATCATCGCTGTTAAACTCGAATTTCTTCATTGTAATCGCTGTAATCAACTGTAATCAGCAAGGATAATCAATAAAAAGATAAACCTTTGAAGTGGACGTAGGCCGGAGATAGCCGAACCAGTATAAATCTTGTGTTCTATCTATTATTCTTCATTTTATGATTATCTGCCTTACTTAGATCTGAGATCTGTGGCTATACACTGTTGATTTGTGTTCATACATTGGTGCTTTCACGACATTCGGGATTTGTGACCAATTTTGGCGCAAACATCAGCTATATTCATATTTTATTTTGACCCCTAGACATTATTATAATGTCAATGGATTTTCTTTAGAAAATGTCTTGGTTGTAAAAACCTGTCCGTGTTTATGTGCGACGTGGCCTTACAAGATACCTTATTTTTAAAATATTTTAACAGATATAAAAATTCAATTGAGGTGTGTTTTCTCATGCTGTTTTCCCAGACTGACTCGGATGTTATTTTATTATAATGCTCGGGTCAAATCGAGCATATTACAGAATTAGTTTGGATGCTTTGGAGCTTCAAGAGATGAGCTGGAGGCCCAAAGACATATTCACGTATATAGTTATATTGTTGTTGCATTCATTCTTGTATTTATCAGCAATTGCGAGGATATGTCATTATAATTGTCCGGGCTGAAATAGGTTAGTACACTCTGATTGATGTCTGTATATAAATATATTACAGTTGTTTGTGTAAAGATTTGTTGCATATTATATATTATTCGTTCCACTATGAGATTCTGTGTTGTTTATTTTTTTCCCTTCTTAGCTTCTTCCTTCTTCTTTTCCCTAACTATCCGCTTTTCCGTTCAATTTGAGTGGGTTATGAGTGGTTGACTGTCTGCTTAAACTATATGGAAAAGTGAGTCTTTACATCGTGGTATCAAAGCCCAAGATTAAGCGAGAACCTTGGGTTTGATGGGGTACTCATTATAGGTCGGGTTAGTAGCACTTAAGAATGAGTCTGAGTGTGTGTATTATATGAGTGCGTATTTGTTAGTGATATGAAAATGTTTTATATTGTGTCGACCGATCTGTTGAGTGGCTTATGGATTCTACTCAATACGAGTAATTAAAGTTACTGATATGGGTCTCCAAACACTTGAAAATAGCAATTCGACAAGGTATTGTTTTGGAATTGGGTAAATGAAATAACTTTACCTAGATTATATTTTATTTAAAGGAATAGTTTTTAAGAAATTATTATGGTATATATCGTGTGATTGATTTTGAGTGAATGATAATATCTAATTATTATCATTTGTTGTTTGTTGTTTGTGTTCTAACAAAATCTATTATTATTATAATGTAAATAAGGTAAACAATTAAGGAATAGGTTTACATAACCAAACTGAAATAATGTAAATATGGTTTATAAAAGCGGTTTATAAATAAAAAGGATTAAAAGCTGAGAATTTGAGAATTTAAATCTCGTTGATTTGGAAATCGTTTTTCAAATTTTTGATGAAATTATAATGATATTATTTAGAAAGTATTTTATCTAGAAATATTTTTAAAGGATTTTAAAAGAAATAGAAGCACTGAACTCACTTCGATCGTTAGAAAATAATTTCGATAATGACTGCAGCATCATCGACGTCCATTTTCGAGTTTCCAAGAGAGGAATTGCTACCGTCCTTGTTTCTTTTATAGTTGTTTGGTAAAACAAGGTTGTTTTGAATTCAAAAAGTATGATTTGGACTACAAGGAAATTATTTGTGGTATTGTTCCAAAATAATTTGAAATAAAAACATGGTGTTTAAGCTCTAAAAATTTCCATTTAAGAGTTTTATGAAAATATGAGAAACTAAGTTTTGTATCTTATAAATTTTGAGAATTAGTGAATTAAAAAAATTAAATTTGTTAAATATAAATGTTAAGAAAAGAAAATTTGAGATGAAATTTATTTTAAATTAAGTTAAATGGAATGATTTTTGAAACAAAATTGCTTATGATTTGAAATGAATTAATGAAATAAACTAATTAAATAAATTAATTAGTGAATTGAGTATGGTTTAGAATGTTGTTTGATAAAATTGAATATTGAAATTGAACAATGAAATAAGTTAAATGAAATTGACTTTGATTTAAAACGAATATGAACTTAAGTTATGAAGTGATAATAAACTTGAGAAAGGTTGTATAAAATGTTTATAATAAACTTAAGTAAAATTTGATGGAATGGTTCTTAAGTGACGTTAGTATTGAAAGAAATATACCAAGTAACAAAAGAATGTGAATAAAACAATGTGAATAATGATTATGAATAAATGAATGTAAATAAAAGAATCTGAATAAGGAGAAACCAATTGAAATAAATATGTAAGTTGTATGTATATTATTTTATTTGCATAACTGTTTGATCCGGATTCAAGTACCTAACTTTGAGATGATTTACATCGGTCTGAGGTAGAATTTTTCACTCGATTCTCGACGACAAGCACTAGAGATGGATTTTTTATTGATTACGAAGTTTCCGTCATAGTATTAGTATATGATAATGCAAGGTGTAACAACCCGTATTTTTAACTATTTTAAATTATTAAATTTAATATGATTATAGAATAAAAATGGTTGGAAATAAAATTTATGTTTTATTTATGTAATTTATTTAATATGAACTTGAATAAAAATTTGAAATAACGATTTCAATAAGATTTAAGGAAATAATTTGTATTAGAACGAAGTTTGATATTTTTAATATGTTGTAATCAATAGCGTGAATTGAATAATAAATATTGAATTAGTTAGATGAAAATTAAATAATTGATTTATAACTAGAATTCATTTGAAATCTGATATTGATTCATCGCAAATTGAATTATTATGATGCTTTGATTTAAGAAGTGGAACTAAGTGCGGTAGTTTTTTTGTTATTAGAATCCATTTTAAAAGTTAAATTTTAAAAGTTAAATAACTTATATTGCAAGTATAATGATTTATTGGATAATTAAATTGTTTATATTTAATATTGGAAATTATTTAAATAACTAAATCCTGAATTTAATATGAATGAAAATGATGTCGAAAGTTGATTTAAATTTTATTTAAACAAGAATGAAAGTTGTTAACTTTTAAAATTGAGTTTAAAGTGATTAAATTGATTTTTGAAATTTCTTATTTTAATTAACGTGTAAAAATAGTATTTTTGGGCACTATCTTGGATTTCGATGAAACCAGTTTCATTGGATCCGTAATAGTGAATTATTATAGAATTTCATGTTTAATAGAGATCGGACTTATCGTTTGGCCATGCGAGCTTGAAACGCGTTGAAATCAATTAAAGGAATTTAATTAAAATAATTCGATTTTGAAAATCTATCTTCCGAATATGATTGAATTGGCTCCTGATATATATTCCATTGTATTCGGAATAGGGGTATAACATATAGAATGCTAGGCGGCACGCTTCGTTTGGAGTTTGGAAATTTCACGGGTGAATAGTGCTTTAAAATTTTCTATATAAGGATTTGCTCAGTTCATTTTTGCAAAAAGCTAACTAACCAAACCCTCGGCCGTTGTTTCAATTTAACGGTCGAAAATTGCTTGATTCCATCCCTCGATCTTTTCTCATCCGTTCAATGAAATTGAACGACTCTAAAAGGAAAAATGTAGATCTCATCAAGCTCTACGCATCCAACAGTTGGATCGAGATGGAAGCTTGTGAATTCGCCAAAATCTAGCCATTAAGAGCATGCGGGTTTTCTCGAATTGTGTGAGAATGGAGGTGATGGAGTCAACGATATTTGGGGCGATGGTAGAGTAGGCCGAGGCGCATCTGGTGGTGGGTTTGGTTCGGTGCCTAGTGGCTTGTGGTGGCGTGCGTCTCAAAGTTCAAGGCATATGTTGGGTTTCATCGCGAGTCGGATGGGTGCGAGTAGAGAGAGGGTAAGGGAGGGAAGGATTAGTTTTAAACTTAATTATTATTTTCATTAATAATTTGATTATATCGAATGTTTATAAATTGCATAACTTTTCATACGATGTCCATTTTGAGCGAAACAAGTCGTGTTGGATTCTTATCGAAGTCATCTACACCATGGAATTAGATTGGAATTTATTTATAGCCAAAAAAATTCATTTTCAAATAAAGGTGTGTGTTTATACCGCTCAGAAAATACTAAAATATTCCGATGTCAGTTAAATTGAAATCATGAGGTGATTTAGTTTTATTGATCGTTGTTTGGTAATTTAATTGACATGGAAATCGACATAGAAATTGATATGTTAGAAATTTGGAATTAACAATTATATTGAAATTGAAATTGAATTTCTAGTTAAACACTCGATATTGATAACTAGTTAATTATTGTGTTATATTGACCGATTTGGATATTGATTGTGATGGATGACTATTGGTTGATATATTGGATGATTTATATATATATATATATATATATATATATATATCATGCTATCACCTTGTATACCATTGACAGCATATAAATTGTTATTTTAATTACATCCAAATAAATTAAGAAATAGGTTGAAATGACACATATCTATGACATTTATTTTGGATTGAAATGGTATATATCCATCCCAGAAATTAAATTGAAATAACTGATCACTTGGTCATAGGATAGAAAATTATATTTGGACAACGGAGTGGTTAAATTAAATGATTTTTTGGTTTCGAAATTATTTAAGTGATATTGTCTTTGAAAGAAAATTTGAATTTGTGGTAATTGAATTATTTTCAATTTGAGTTTGAAATATTGAAAATTAAATTGGTTAAAGGAATTGATTTGGAATTTGAAGTTATAATCGAAATATGATTTGAATTATGGAAATTGATTTGTTTTAAAATATTTGAACTTTTTATTCGAACTTTGAAATCAATCTAAGTAAAAGTAATTTAAATGGATATTTCAAACTTGAGCTCGGAATTGAATTGTTTCAAAGATTTGAACCTTAAATTGAATAATGAAGTTTAATTTGATTTAAACCGTAAATTGAAATTGGACTTGAAATTTATATAAATTGAAATGGTTTAAAATGAGAATTGAATTGAAATTTAAACCATTGAATTGAATCGTTGAATCAAATTTGAAGTTAAAATAAATGTTTCGAAGTTAAAGTTAATTCGAATTAAAATCGGAATTGAAGTTGATTTGAATTTAAATCGAAATTGAGTCGATTGAATTGAAGGATTTGAAACTTAATCAGTTTGATTAGAATTTGGACCTAGGTCCAAAATTGTTGAAATGGAAAGAACAGTTTGATTTGAAACTATTTTCAAAATAAATTATTTTTAATATAAAATGATTAAATTTTTATCTTTTTAAATATTCAAATTATCTTGATTTTTCCAAACTATTTTACTATATAAACCATTTTCAATACTCAAGCCATTTTATGTCAAACTGTTAAAAATTTTAAACTATTTAAATTATTTTAAACCTTTTAAACTATTTAAAAAAATTCGAACTATTTTCTAAAAATTCAAAGTGGTCAAAGTGGGAACTGTTTATATTTAAATCGTGGATTCAAATGCGAATTGGGATAAATTGAAGTTATAACCTAAGTTGAAATACGAAATGATTTTGGAAAATGTAATTGAGATATTGAAATGAAATGATTTGACATGAGACTGATTTGAATGAAATGATTTTGAAGTGAAATTGACATATTTTAAGTAAATATGATGTTATGTAATGAAATTTATGTCGAAGTGAATGAAATGATTTGAAATGAAATTGATTTTGAAGTGAATGAAATGATTTGAAATGAAATTGATTTTGAAGTAAATGAAATGATTTGAAATGGAATTTATTTCGAAGTGACTATGATAATTTTGAGATGAAGGATACTTTGAAGTGAATATGATATTTTGATATCAAGTGAATTGTTTTCGAAATGTAAAAGAACCAACCGGTGTGTAAAACGATGTTTGGTTGTTAAAGAGACAGGGGCGTCTTATTCGCATACTTTCTATCAATATCAGAACCACTATAATAACTGTGTATGTGGAGGAGACTCTAGAATGAAGTGGTTGTATTTGGCGTACGTTTGCTGGATTTGAAGAAAGTGAACGTTGATGGATGACCCGACACTTATGTCGATTTGAAATGACTAAAACAGGAGCCGCACCCATCCCAATGAGGTTAGCTACCTCTAGCGGACACATTCCTTTGTACGACTATCTTGACATTGTTATTGATTGGTGCCACCCTTTCATTTTGGGAATGTTGGATGCGGTCGGCAGTCGCTGCGGCGATGTGTTACAATCAGCCAGGAATGCAAACTGGTAGTATCCTACCTTGGGCATTGCCTCGCGTGCCTTGTCATACTTTTATCCTTATTCAAGACAGGTACGATTTTGATTTAGTGTTGTCGTATCATGGCGCATCACTAGCTACCAACGTTCTATTGGTTGTGTTATATGCAAACTGTACGACAATGCTTAAAAACGCGTTAATGGGGATTAATGTAAAGCCTTAACGCTAGGAAACATATTTATTTTATTAATTAGACATTAGATATATAGCGTATTCTACTATATACATATATATATATATATATATATTTGATGGATCCTTAAGAGATGGAAAATCTCGTAACATCTCTTAAGTTATTATACGCATGTTTTACACTGGATAGGAGATGTAAAATCCACTAAGCATCTCAGACACTTTTATATTCCTATTATATGCGATATTAATTTGACTCACATAAGAATATTTTAGTTCTGACTCGAGTGTATTATTTTACTTTATGCTCAGGTCAGCCCTGAGTATTTCAGTGCATTGAAGATTATTCTGGAGGACGAAGACAAAAATTTGGTATATTATATTACTAGTATTATTTCCCTACATCATGTTGTTGTACTGTATTATTCTATTATTCTATTGTATACATAACTGATAGATGTTGTAAAATTTTAATCAAACGTACAGTGTAAACAGCTTGATGAACTCTTTATTTGATTATTATATTTTGTCATTCCACTGCGGGATTCTGTATTTGTTTTCTTCTTTTCTTATTCTTCTTAATTTACCTCATTGATTATCTCTGCTTTGGATTGTTTGAGTTGGACATGTGTGGATTATTGCCAGTTTAAACCTCCGGAAATGTGGGTCGTCACACAAGGAGGTTGATAGTTTCTAATCAAGGAACCGGATCTGAATCTGCACTAGAGTGGTCGTGTGAGCGATACTAGTTCGGAAATTAAAGTGTGTGATCAAGCAAGCAATCAGATTTGATATTGCATGCGGATGGTATATGTACATCGTACGAGCTTAATAAATTAAAAGTTGACATTGGAAAATGTAAACTGATATAGTTATGAATTAATTGAATGAATATTAGTTGTTGGATGATTTCTCTTGTTACATTTGCTACATTTGCATATGGTTATTGTATAGTCTATGCTATATATTGATATTACTTTCTATATACTTGCTCTCATTAGTTGTTGAGTGATTAGTAAGTGCGGATAGCATATACTTCGCATTTGAAGCTCGCTTTCGCATTATATTGATTATATATGCTTGCTAATGCTAATAAAAGATACACATCTCCGATTACATACCATGTTTTTATATTTTCCCCTACGAAATACCTCATCCTTGAAGACGAGATGTGTATTTGTGATCAAATATATATCGCAAAATTTTCTGATTGAACCGTGCAAAGAAGTCTTTGGCGAAATTTTCTGAAAATTTAAGGCGTTAGAAAATTTTGAAGAAATTTTTGATAATTTAAAATATTATGTTTATGTTATAACATGGAATGATATTAGTTGATATCGGTGAATGAATTTAAAGGCTTAAAAGAATTTGGTAATCTATTTCAACTAATTGGTTTTGAAAAGTTAATGGGTTTGGGGCATTTTTCTTTCTTACTAATTTCGAGGACGAAATTCTTTAAGGGAAAAGAATGTAATGACCTAGAATTTCAGTCATTTGAATTTAGAATATTTAATTGGTTTTAAATATTGAAAAGTTAATTTTATAAGTTATAAAAGACTTGAATTTCAAATATAATGGTTATTTGAATATTTGGAATTGTTTAAACAATTAAATCTTGAATTTTACGTGAATGATTATGATCCTAGGTTGACTTAAATTCTATTTGGATAAGAGTGAAGAAAGGAAACTTTTGAATTTGAATTTAAGATCGATTAAACTTGTTTTATAATAATTCGTTAACATGTAAAAATAGTCTTCCGGGGTACTGTCTTGGATTTTGATGAAACCAGATTTATTGGATCCGAAATAGTGAGTTATTATATGCCATTGAATGTCGTGGCGATTGGACATATCGTTTAGTTGTGCAAACTCGAAACGCTTAGAAAATAGTTACAAAAATTAATAATATATAATTGAGTTTGAAAAGCTATCTTCTTTACATGATCGAATTTAGTCTCGAGACTAGTTCCATTATGTTCAAAATAGGGGTATTTAGTATAAAACACTAGGCGGTACGCCTCGTTTGGAGTTCGAAATTTTAGGTGTGTAAAACTAGATGTTTTGGATAGAATATAATGCCACGTCGCTTCATACCCATACCCCATCAACTCATCCATTACCTTACCCACGTTTCCACTGTTTAACCCATACCCCAACTGTACACTGCCATACTCCTCCTCCCTATATAATTCGGCTAGTGAGCAATGAAATCTTTTTTCTTTTAAATAATTTAAAACCAAACTTTAAAAATCAAGGCAAAGCAAAATACTCAACAAAAAAGAAAATATCGGATCTTTGAAATTCTTATGGAGAGCTCTACCTATATGCGATTTATAGAGGGTGCGGTTCATATTTTAGCTCGACAGTGCTTAGCCATGAGCCTAGGGTTTGGTTTTTAAGAAAATTTGTGATGGAGTTGAGTAAATATATGATTGGATTTGGGATAAGGAAGTAGTTTCTCTAGTGAAGTTTGGGGGGCAAGCGGTGCTTGGAAGCGAATCGCAACTTCACTGGGAGGCCCAGGTCAACCTCGGTCACGATGACGTCAGAGTGGTCGGGTGGCGAGCGATGGTAAGGGAATAGTGGAGATTTTGATGGTTAGTCGATGGCGATGTCAATGCAGTGATTCGTTGACCAAAGAGGGAGAATGGTCGAAGCAAATATTTAGCCATGGGGTGGAGCTACTGTATATGAGCGGGAGTGAATTTTTAGAAATGGGAAGCATGATTAAACTAATATTGGTAATTAGTAAATATAAAATGTAATTAGAGAATTATTGTTTAATTTATTCGATAACTTATAAAATGCATAACCCTTTCGTACAAGGTCGGAATCAAGCGCAACGAGTTACGTTGTGCTCGTATCAGCATTAGCTACACGTTGGAGTTGCCTTGGAAACGAATGGAGGTTGTTGAATTTTATGTTGAAATTGAACGTCGTTTGATTTCAGACAAACCGGAACGCCTTAATGATAACTGAAATCAAGGTGAGTTAAACTCACCTTTTTAGTTAACCAGTAATATTATATAGTTGATAAAAATCATTGAATGAATGTTTGGATGATTTACTGTTTTATCAGTTGGTTTGGTTTTATTCGCGCCCTTGGAGCAGATGACCTTTTATATATACCCACCTTAGCAGATGACCCATATTATATGATTATATGATGTCTGTGATGTAAGGGGACAGGTTTGGAGTGATCCAAGAAGATTCCTCATTACTATTGATTTTATTTACATATATACATATATGTGTATGTGCGCGCGCGCGCGCCGTGCTAATATATATAAGTTGTGATGTAGAGGGACAGATTGGAGGGATCCAACACGATTCCTCGTGATTATTGATTTTAATTTCAATAATATTCATGTCATACGAATTATTGGATATTAAACCTGATTGTTGGCTCTATTGATTAGGACATTATTATATGTTCAATTTAAACCATGTAGTGATAGAAAATCGATATCAATATTGGTTGAGCATTTGGTAGCTATTTGTCTTAAATTAATATTTTTAAATACTATGAATTGCCATTGGGGTTGGAATTGATTTTGGGATAGGAAACGATTTTAAATTTGAAATTGGTTTTAGAAATATTTTGTTTTAAAAGGATTAAATTTCTATTTTACTCCAACCTTTTTATTTGTCTTTTCTAAGTTACTTATTTATATTTAATATTTTTTAAAGTTACTTATTTATATTTAATATTTTTTTAAAGTTAGTTATTTATATTTAATACCGTTTTAAAGTTATTTACTTATATTTAACGTTGTTTTAAAGTTATTTACTTGTATTTAATATTGTTTTATAGTTATTTACTTATATTTAATATATTTTTTAAGTTATTTACTTATATTTAGTAATTTTTTAATGTTCTTTATTTACATTTAATATTGTTTTAAAGTTATTTTCTTATATTTAATTTTTTAAAGTTATTTAGTTATAATAAATGTTATTTTAAGGTTATTTATTAATATGTCAATATTTTGAAAAGTTAATTATTTTAAAAATAAATTATGGCTTGAAATTAATAATAATGATTTATTAATAATGTTTTAGGAATTAATAATTACTATTTATAGTAATGGTAAAGATTAATCATTTTTATTTATTTAATAATGTTTTGGAATTATTAAATCTTATATTTCAGATGTATTGAAGTGAATTATTATTACTTATTTATAATGTTTACTGTTAATAATTATTATTATATAATAGTGTTTGGAGTGAACGATTATTATTTATTTATAAACGTTTGAGATTTATAAAAAGAGTTTTATAAACATACTCGACTTTTATAAGAGGAGTTTTATAACATGGGTTGGAAACTTAAAGGAAGATTAATTAAGTGTTTTATAGATGGTTTTCGATATTTATAAAAGAATTTTATAAATGAGTTTATAGATTTATAAAATGAGTTTTATAAATGGTCTTATAAAATCGAGTGTTTGTTATTGATAGTTAAATAACCGACTACCAAATTTGGACCCAAAAATGTAACTTTGGAAATATCTAAGAGAAACGCATGAGTTATATGGCAGAGTCATCTCCGATGATGCTGTATTGTGTGTATAAATCTCGTTTACGTTCTCCAAGAATAAATGATAAGAAAATCCATCCACCAACAATTAGTAGGTGATCTCCGCCCTTATCTTTGACTTTTTCTTTCCTAAAAACTGGGGTTGATTTTACCGGAAACTATCGAATGTTGTTTTGAAGAGACCAGAATCAAATATGTTATCCGCAAACCGATTCACTCAAGAATTTCGAAGTGAAGATATCTTGAAGATGATGGAATTGGAGCTGGAGTTCTTAAGCGTTTCATTCAGTCCCAGAACGATTGTATGGGTGAATGCTGGAACTACATTATTTCCTAGAGGCTATTGTTAGCATTCCAAGTGGGAAGTGCTATATAAAAGGTAAAGCGTAGCCTCATGCCTCATCTACCGGGAACAACTAAAACATAGGAGATGTAGTAGGGCTAAGTAGCCTGCTTCCAAGTAGGTTATGATCATCCCTATCTAGCATCGATATTATCTCTCATTTGTATGCTTATGGTCCCATTAAAAAAGGGGTGATCGTAGTCGATACTATCCAGTAAAGGATAGGCCGGTCTTGCGTTGGTAGGGGTCAATAAGTTCGACCTCGGTGTTATTTTATCTGAAAATGTACCGTGATGGGCGGTACCCCAATAGCCCAATCATTATATGGAATCCATTCTCCAATAAGCACCATACGGACTTAGTTGTGCCCAACCATGTTGAAATGCGAGATGAAAGCATTTCAGCTATATTTATCTTACATTCATCCCTAGTCATCATTATAATATCAATGGACTTTTTATAGAAAATGTTTCGGTTATCATAAGATAAAAACCCGTCTGTGTTTATGGGCGGCGTGGTCTTACGAGATACCTGGTTTTCAAAAGATTTTAATAAGCATAAAATTCAATTGAGGTGTGTTTTCTCATGCTGGTTTTCCAAACTCACTCAGGTGTTATTTTATTATAATGCTCGAGTCAGATAATGTTATTACAAATTTAGTTTGGATGCTTTGGAGCTTCAGGAGACGAGTTGGAGGCCCAGAGACATATTCACGTATATGATTATTTTTCCACTGCATTCGTTGTTGTATTTATCAGTAATTATGAGGACAAGTTGTTATAATTGTTCGAGCCGAAATAGGTTAGTATACTCTGATTGATGATTGTATATACATATATTATAGTTGTTTGTGTAAAGATTTGTTGTATATTATAGATTATTCGTTCCGCTATGAGATTTTGTGTTGTTTATTTTTTTCCTTCTTAGCTTATTCCTTCTTCCTTTCCCTAACTATCAGCCTTTTCGTTCAATGTGAGTGGGTCATGAGTGGTTGATTGTCCATTTCAACTGCATGGAAAAGTGGGTCGTTACAAAAAAGGAGGCAGATAAATGCACTATCGTCGTTGAAATAAATAACCACATAAAATATCTTTAATGAGTTGTCCAACGGTTTAAAATAGAAAGAAGTGGGAAAAAAACAAGCAATCGAGGCAAGGAACAAAGAGAGATTGTTAACAAACAAAAAGGCTTTTATTGGTAACTACTATATTTACATGCAAGAGTGGAAAAAGATTTAGAAACTGCTAGGTAAGAAAGACAGACAGATAGATAGATAACGAGCCATCCCCATAAAAATCCACCAAAGCAAACCAAAGAACCCATATTAATGGTAAATTTAATTTATTTATTCCATTTTTTCATATTTATTAAGATCGAAATAGATTTGTTAGTAAATTGTTTATAACGCTTGGACATGGTCCTTTTTTTCTTTAGAAAATCATCTAAATTCAATATTCAACCCAAGTACCCATGTCGTTAACTTGTCTTGATGCTTCTATTCACATTGGCATAGAAAAAGTTGTTAAATTTGGATGATTCAGATATTTGCCAAAGAAGAAAATAATTTAATTAGTTGATCTTGTCAATCAATTAGGTTATATGTGGAAATAAAAAAAGAAATTATATGTGATTGCTTTTGCATAAAGGAATCTAAATAATTAGCTAATCAATTAATTAGTCATATGATTTTTCATATGAGGATAGAAAAGTTTATATGTAGAGATTAAATGAACAAAGGAAATTTATGAAAACATAAGATTTTTGTTATCTATGTGCATTAGAATCAAATCAAGAAATTTGGAAAGGTTGTCACCTAATCTAGAAATTGATTTTCTTAATCTCTAAGTAATTTCTTTATTAAATCTATTTAAATAAAGAAAGTTCATCTTCATATCCATGTGTAAGAGAGCGTTCACCATTATCATCTTCATCAATAAACCCCAATTTCTGCAGTCTAATCAAATTAGGGGTTTTGAGCGCTAACAAGACTTTAAAGAAATTGATTATTCAATCTGTAATTATAAGTTAGTCTCTCTACTTTGTTGTCTATAATTTTGTAATCTATCTCTTTTGTACATTCTTTCTTCTGTGAAATAAAGAATAGTTGTTGGGTCCATGGACGTAGGCAATTTGGCCGAACCACGTTAAACTTTGTTTTTTGCTCTTTTTTTTCTTTATTTGGTGATTATTGTTCACTAAATTAGCAGTTGATAATTAATCGATAAGCTAGATCCTATTGGTGGCTTCCGCGACTATGCCTAACTATTCCACAACGATTTGGCATTAATGCAAATTCTAAAAAAATTCACATTGGATTGGTATTAGAGCTAACTTTCTTATTCTATGTTAGTTACCAATGGAAAATCCTTCTAGTATTGAATGGAAAAT
This sequence comes from Allium fistulosum, assembly GCA_030737815.1. NCBI lineage: Eukaryota > Viridiplantae > Streptophyta > Magnoliopsida > Asparagales > Amaryllidaceae > Allium > Allium fistulosum. The sequence continues at coordinate 392,439,892 of CM060907.1, forward strand.
TATGGCATCACAAAATATGCTAAAAATGAGTTTTTGGGACATGGAAGGTGAAGACTAACGGCAATGTTCTTCAACAACAACTTCATTTATTTAGAGGAAGAGATAACAGCCAAAACATCTTGGAGGTAGAAGAGATATACCTAGGTTCCACTTCATAGGTCCTGGAAGGGGAGCTTGCTATTATTGTATGGAGAACGACATTTCATACGGGATTGTCCAGCTCTTAGAAAGAAGAGAGGGAAGAAGAAGAAAGCTTTAGTTTCGACAGTAGTTAGATTGGATGTAGATAGATGCAATAGTGATACATCGTTTTTTCAGCTAGTATTTTAGCTTTAGAGAGTACAAGTTAGGTGATTAATTTTGGAGCCTCTTGTCGTATAACGCCAGATAGGAGTTGTTTTGTCAGTTATAAGAAGATTGATGGTAGAGTAGTTCATACAGGGAATGACACACCTTGTCATGTTGTGAGCAGTGGAAGTATGAGATTTAGGATGCATGATGGTGTTGTTAGGACTATCATGGATGTTAGACATGTTCTGATGCTTAGTAGAAGTTTGTTGTCAGTTGCAGCTTTGAGTAGACTTGGTATGAGGATAATAGTAGATGGAGAAAATCGAGAGTAGCGAAGGGTTCCTTGGTAGTGACGAAAGGGGTGCGAGTTGATGATATTTATGTGCTTCATAGAGAGACAAACTTGGGAGAGCCGGTAGTTTCTACTTATTCTAATGTTCAAGATTCTACCTAGTAATGAAATCTTCGTTTAGGCCATGTTTTGAAGTATTAAAGAAGCGGGGGGTTGATTGATGGCCTTTTTCAGTCGAAGCCTAGCTCATGTGAAGATTATTCTTTTGCGAAGAAGAAGATTGTCACATTTGATGTTGGAAGACCTAGAGCTACATAATTTCTAGAGTTTGTTCATTCTTATGTTTAGGGACCCACTCCAATTGCATCTTTAGGTGGAGCCTATTACTTCATCTTATTTATGGATGATTTCTCGCAAAAGGTTTAGAGAAGCAATCGAAGAAGCATTTGGGGGTTCCTAAAGTTAGAAATAATAATGAATTTAAGTCATAATAATTCACTAACTATTATGCATCCTAGCATATATTTAGAGATTTTTCTATTTCTGTTGAATCACATTGTTATGGAGTGGCGGAGAGCATGTGTCAGACATTATGGGTGTGTAACGACCCGGTATTTTAGACCATTCAAATCGACAATAATCCACACATGTCTGACTTGAATAATTCAAAATAACAGATTGTAAATAAATTTGGAGCAAATGAAATCAAATACACAGAATCACAGACACAGAACATATCAGAATAACTCGCAGCGGAAATTAAAAATACCATAGTAGTTCATGAAGCTACTATAACAAACTCTCAAAACAAAATACATAATATTTGTTTGAAAACATATACAATAGAAATCCCAAATACATAGAAGTTTATAAATACCAGAACTAGAATAGAACAACTAAACTGAAAGGAACAGATAACTAGACAAGCAGAATCTCCAGCGATTCCTAGCTCCAGAATGAGATCCAAAGCTAAGCTGTAAATACTCAGGCTGACCCGAGCGTAAAGTAAAACACAAAACACTCGAGTCAGGACAATATATACTTATATAATGTAAACCAACTCAAGTGAACTATAGTAGAAATGCACAATTACTCAAAGGATGCTTGGGATCGCCCATCCTTCAAGGATCAGTTAAACTATAAATTAAATACACCCCGTGGTTAAAATTTCAAAATGGTATTTTATACTTCGAAATCAAATATCATTTCAAAATTCAATATCCTTCAAAAATCCATTTCAAAATATCAAAATATCATATTTCAAAATAGTTTATATTTCGAAACAAATTACTTTATTTTAAATCATAAAAATAAAGTTATTATTAATAATTAAATTATTAAATTTCCAAAATTTTAATCTTTCATTCGTTCACTTAAATTAATTAAAACAATGAAAATTCAACTTTTGCAGCATTTAGAAAATGCTACGGAAAGTCACATTTAAAACAGTTCAATTTAACAAAAGACAGCATTTAAAATGCTGTAATATGGTTACATTAGTTTCAAATAAACTTAGTTAAATTCAACCATTATAACATTACAAAAATGCTATAATAGCCTTTAATTAAATTTAGCCATTTGGTTCATTATTATCAACTACAGCATTTACAAATGTTGTATTATCATTTACATTAGAATTAATAGCATTTCAGAGATGCAGTTAATTAACTTCAAATATTCAGTATAATTTCACAAACAATTATATTTTTATATAAATCATTTTTAACTTATAAAATCATATATAATCATTCAAATACCCTTATATTCATGATTTTATAAAGTTAAACCTCCATTCAAAAATCAAAATTTAATAATAATTCACTTATTAAATTCCAATTTTAAATTATAAATTCATTAAATTAAATTAACTTAACACTTAATTTTAAATTTTCAAATATAACTTAATTCCATTTTTATTTACTTAACTTAAAATTCACTCTTAAGCCAAATTCACAAATTTCCAATTTTAGTTATATTTCAAAATTTCAACTTAAATATTCATTCATTTCACATTTTAACTTTATTCAAAATCATTAATATAATATAAAAATCATTTAAATTCACTTTAATCCAAATTATCATGAAGTTATCACATTTCATATTTAATTTAAATTCCAATTATCACCCAATTAAAATTTCCCAAAATAACTTACATTTCAAATTTTGTAGTTTTACCAATAATTTATTTCACTTATAAATTTTCAAAAAATCAATAATGCTTACATAAATCATTTTTTTTAGTTTAAATCAAATATTATAATATTTACATTTCAAAAATATTTTTAAGATTTTTATAAAAACATATTTTAACAACGGGTCTGTATTTCATTTCTAGTCTAGGTAAAGTGATACGGGTAATATATCATTTCAACCCGTAATTTACAAAGAAAACCCGGGTTTGATCATTTCAAACCCGCAATCCCAAGGAAATGAAAAATAATTGAAAATCATTCAGGCCTATCATTTCAGCCCATAATGATTTTCTCCTATTCTAAAGTCCGTTCGGGTATGTATCATTTCAACCCATAGTGATTCTAATCTAAAGGGAACTTGTAGTGTGATAAACTGATAAAAATAATAGAACAGCATAATATAACAGTAACATATAATATAATAGGTGTTTAAGCATGGGTGAACATCATAAAATCATAACATAGCAAGTGTAACATGATAATGCATTTTACAGATTCAAAAGGGGTCAATTCACTAGTTACATATGTACATATTGTCTGGTGAGAATAACTCACCTGTTAAGCTGGAGATTTGCCAACAAAGCTCACAACACAAAGATTATGAAGGCACGACAACTCTAATACAATTTGAGTGTGGAGAGCAAATCCAATGATATAGATCTTGTGTTACAACCCAAACAAAAATCAAAGCAAACCATAAATTTCAATACACTAGAAATGACATAACTTTTAAATAAAAAGAGATACGAATGCCAAATCTTTTGCCTTGCTTTCTCTATTCTTTTGTCATGGCCTATGGATGTTTTTGGCTCTGGTTTGAACAAGTTTGGCTCAGGTTTGGTCATGTGTATGCATGGCCTAGGTAGTAGAATATGAGGAGAAAGTTTATACAAAGGAATATGAAGAGTTTAAGGCAAAATTGGTGGGTTTTGTTCACAAAAATGGCTTGTCCATGGGCTTGTGTGGTCAGGTCAGAGAGGTATGGATCAGGTCAGTGGAAGGAAAGGTGTGTGGTGGTCTGGCCAGAGGTGGTGGAGGCGGCCTAAGGTGGTGGTGGTGGTGGAAAATGAAGTGGTGAACAAATAGTGGTCAAACAACATGTTTTTATGGCTTGTGTTGCAATTTTTTGTGGAGTTTTGGCATCATGGTGGCTCGGCCTTGGTCAGGACCAGAGGAGTAGCTGGTGGTGATGGCAGGGAAGAGATGTAGGGGGTGGTGGCCATGGATATGGAGTGGAGGCCATTCAAAGAAGCAAAGAAAACAAGGCAAAATACATGAAAAATGAGAAGAAAAGTGTAAAAAGTAGCCATTACCCATAGATTTTTCTTGAAGCCATGAATGAATGAGAAGGTAAAATGTTTTTGGGTGAATGGAGGCTGAAAACTCACGGCTACAAACCAAAAATGCACAGCCAAGATAGTAATTGAGGAGTTATGGCAAATGAAAGGACAAAGGAGATGAAAGGACTTAAGGTAAATAAGCTTTTAAAACTCTTCATATTTCTTTTTCTTTATATTCAAATAAAACAAAAATAAAATCAGTAAATTGACTTTAAAACCGAAACAAAGTAATATAAAATAAAAATAATTAATTAATTTTAAAGAAAATGGAAAAAGAATATAAGAAATTGCTTAAAAATTGAAAACAGGGTCCAGAAATTACAAATAAATCACTATTGACTTTGGAAAATTAACAACTTCATTTTAAAAATATTTTAAAACAAAAATGTGAAGTAAAATAATTCATTTATATTTTCAAAATGAAATAAATAATTAAATTTAGAGAAATTAGAAAAAGAACTAAAGAAATTGCTTAAAAATTCAAAACAGGACTTAAAATTTACAAATAGAATATCACTAGTTTTAGAAAATTTCTATTTCACTTTAAAACAAATAAAAGGTCAAATAAATAAAATAAATGAGGAACAAAATAAAGTGGGAATGAGAATCAAATAAGATTTTAAGAAAAAAATAGAAAAATAAATAAAGAATTACTTTAATTAGTTGAAACTGGAAATTAGAAATTGTAAGCAAAATACAACTGACACTGGAAAATGTCAATTATACTTTTAAAAAATGTTTTAAAACCAAAATATATGCACAACATGTTATTTTACCCATATAAATATAAATTAGAACATTACATGACCAAATAAAATATTATTTATACAATTTAAAATAAACAATTTGTTAAATACAGCAAATTACCCACAATATTGAAAAAGGCATAATTTTCACATTATAAATCAGATTTCAACGAAACGAAAAGCATTATTCTTAAAATTTTATTTACTTTCATAATAAAAGATAAAATTCAAATTTTCAAACTTTCAAATTTCTAAATTAAAAGTCAAAGTTTGACCATATTGACCAAAATTCACTTTTCTGGAAAATATTCTTTTTAGTCATGTTTGGAATTCTAATTCACATCAAAATCAAAATTTATATTTAAAATAACAAAATTTATTCATTTTAATAAATAAAATAAAGTATTTAAATCAAGAAATTAATTAAAATAACCAAAATATACAATTAAAATAATCACAAAATACAGGGTTGTTACACTCCCCCGCACTCAAATCTTTTCGTCCTCGAAAAGGAATAAGGTACGGAAAACACAAAAAAGATAAAATGGAATAGGATTAAGACAAGATGACAAGAAGATTAAAATTATACCTGATAACTATTGTTATGGGTAAGTTTAATAAGGTGGAGAATAGGAATAGCTAGAAGGGAAAATAGGACGAAAGACAAGGATGAGCCATTAATTTAAAATTGTTGGTTGAAGAGGTAAAATATTTAAAACACTTTAAAATCGTTTAAAAAGGAAATAACTGATCAAAATATCCTTTATAATATTTTATCAAAATACTTTTTAACTCGATGTCTTAACAAGTTTACTTTCGTTCCTGCAGACTCTGGCCATGCGTTGATCAGGCGCAAAGCTAGAATTCTCCAGGTACTTAGTAGACTTGTTTCAACACCTGGTGAAAATACTTGAAAAACCTTTAAAACAGATATGGAAAGTACAATCCAAACAAAAATAAACAAAACCTTTGTCTAACCATGGTTCACAGATACACAATGGTTACGCCTGGATCCCCCAGGAAACAATCCATATCCGTAAGCTTTCTCAGCCCTGCGAGTTACGCCATGATGACTAGTAGAATGCAGGATACACAATGGTTACGCCTGGATCCCCCAGGAAACAATCCGTACCCCCAGGCAAGACTCAGCCAAGCATTTGCGCTACTATTCGCGACCTACACAGATTGCAGGATACACAATGATTACGCCTGGATCCCCCAGGAAACAATCCGTACCCCTAGGCAAGACTCAGCCAGGTAGTTGCGCTATGCAGTCACGAGAGAACAATAAGACCATGGGTAACGCCATGGAATTCGAAGGACACTCGAGTATCATATCCGGAAAACCAAAAATCAGAGAGAATAATATCGATAGAATGAATCCAAGATGTGGCCACAAATCGGATATCAAGCAGAAGGCACTTTCCATATCTTTACTTCGAAAATATGTATCATATAGTACCTCTTCAAATCACTTTCAAATATCGTACTTATATAAAATCCATTATATATAAGATTTAATTTTCAAATCGAATACTTTCCAAAATCAATAGTATATCAAATCATACTTATATAGACTTCAATTATATAAGATTTCACTTTCAAATTGAGTACCTTTTCAAATCTATAGTTTTCGAATCAATTTCATACTCATACAAATCAATTTTATATTAGTTCGACAACTCCCAAATCAAGTGTTTAGTAACATAAGGTTCTCAAATTTCAATTTGTTTCAATATCAGTTCAATTTCAAAATCATATACAATTTCACCAAATTATTTCTTCTCAAATTAATTATCTTTAGTTTCAAAGTTTCCAAAATAATAGATTTAGAAAATAAATCCAAATTTTCAAATCAATATAATTTAAGTCAACCAATTCATTTTCAAAATCAAATGTTTTCAAAATCATCTTATACTTACGTAAGGTCTATCTTTCATAAGGATCAAATTTTCAAAATAATTTCGCTGTATGAAGAGCCATATGGGATTGAATATCTTTGCTTTTATGGGTTATATATCTTTGTAATTTAAATTGGAAATTTTCTTTTAGTAAGCAAAGATATTCTAACTCGACGGCTTTCAATTTCAGCGTCAAAATATATCAAAGATATTAGAATATAAGATGTACATATGTCATCATTTCGCAAAGTCACATTCGATCGCTCGCTCGATCACACAAGTTCGCTTTCGAACTAGTATTGTCCATTCACTTCCCTAATGCGGATTTCGATATGGTTTCTCGACTAGAAGCCATCAGTCTCCTTGCATAGCCATATACTATGATAGAGAATTCTAGAATCGAGCCCAAAATCCATATCAAATATTCGTCATCAAGAATCGAATGAAAAATCCTAACACAAAATGGTGTAATTCACCTCGAACTTGTGTACTCAAACTTGGATCAAATTAATTAAGCGAATAAAACACCATACGTACAACTTATATATTTATTCCAACTTGTTAAATATATAGTTTCATAAAGATGTTACTAAGTTAAAACATTTAAACTAAATTTTATTCAAAATATTTTGAAGACCAAATTCTTTTCAAAGCATCTCGAATCTAAATTTCATATTAGAAAATTTTAAAATTGCCTTATTCATTTACTTAACAAAACAGTTTCAACTTATTTAAATCAGATTACTTCATACTTAAACATTCAAAACAAACTTATATACTTTATCAAAATACTTTTCAAATTTCTCAGCTTTGAAAAGTTAACCTTGATTTGGAAGTACTCGAACTTCGAAATAGTTGAAGAAATCATTTTCAAATTCAAGAGTTGGAAATTAGCAACAAATCAGTAAATCAATTTTAATAGATAGGGTTATATCAAATCCAAAACTCGAGGACTAAACACCGGTTCATTTCAAATCGTTTTAAATATATTTACATATATCTTTCGAATATCAAATCATACTTCGGAATTTGAAATCAAAAATGGTTTCACAAAATCACTCGCATAGCAAAGCTATTAAAGTGGCCTCTCCCTCACTCAGAAACTCGAAAATCATTGTCGATGATGCGTGCACTCATCACCGAAATTATTTTCCAGCGACACAAGTGAGTTCTGGACTTCCATTTACTTTGAAAACTTCTTTGAAATTCCTTCGAAATCATTAAAACCCATTAAAATCATTGAAACATTACTTATTCGGAAATATAATTTCAAATCATATTATTTATTATTTCAAAATCCTAAAACCAGTTCCAAAATGCCGGAGTTCAATCACTTAAATTCAGATTCAGAACCTTCAGTTATAAATCATTTTATATGAAACCATTTCTTATAAAATTTTCAAAACTTCAAATTCTCATTTTTTTTAAAAGGTACATAATCCTTATCAAAAACATTTCATCTTTATATAAAAATATGGCCATCCTTATCAAAATAAAAACTACGATGAATGCACAATTTTCAAAAGACAATCAACCACAAACTTTCCAAGGGACGATTCAAGGATGGATTTCAAAGCAAAACAGAGATTCAAATTTAGAAGGACTCTAATCAAATAGAATTATAATTCAAAGATAGGCTCAAACGAAGATAAGATAATTAAATTACCAAATAGAAGATGGATAAGCCTATATGAATCGCGGGCGACCTTAACTGGTCAACCGTGACTTCAGGAATATAATCGATGCGAAAATCTAAGGCAAATCGACCTTCGATTGCCAGAGATAGAATCTAAATATAGCAGAAGATAGAAAACATCGCAAACCGAGGATACAGAAATCTCCGATGAATCAATGCCAATTATAATCATTCAAAGATTGACGGAATCGCCACCCTATAAAGGTCATACAAAGTGGAGTGATGCAATGCTCCAAAATCAAAAGAATACAATTAGGGGAGACAAGAATGGATTTCAGAACAAGTAGGAGCGTTCCAAAATTCAAAGGAATCTTATTCGATAAGAATCCAAACGAAGATTAGAGATATATAACCTATATCGATACAGAAAAATTCCCATAAAAATTTGGAAAGACTCGAATTCATAACATACGAAAACAGAAGCATAAATATCTTTAGTTGGACAACTTTAGCTAAGCAAAAGATACAACAGAGTTTACTCAAAACAACTTAACAAACTACTGATTTTTCCATACTCAAAATAGATTCCTATCAACAATGGATCTAGATCAATCAAGAGAGAAGTTCAAAATTTTAGAGGATCCTAATCAAAGAAATTACTAACAAGGTGGATACGAAAGGAATGAAGTTTAAGAAATATTTTACTTTCAAAGCAAGGAAATTTATATTAAAATAATCTTTGAAAATTCTTTAAAAATCATTTGAAAATCATTTTATACGTCGAAAATACGTTCTCTCACAAAGAAATGATTCTGAGATTGATTTCACTTATACTAGGGTATTTCTACCCTATCTCTAATGAGTTTTTGCTCCGTAGGCTAAGGTTTGCTTAAAACCTGGCTCTGATACCAACTGTAACGACCCGGTATTTTAGACCATTCAAATCGACAATAATCCACACATGTCTGACTTGAATAATTCAAAATAACAGATTGTAAACAAATTTGGAGCAAATAAAATCAAATACACAGAATCACAGACACAGAACATATCAGAATAACTCGCAGCGGAAATTAAAAATACCATAGTAGTTCATGAAGCTACTATAACAAACTCTCAAAACAAAATACATAATATTTGTTTGAAAACATATACAATAGAAATCCCAAATACATAGAAGTTTATAAATACCAGAACTAGAATAGAACAACTAAACTGAAAGGAACAGATAACTAGACAAGCAGAATCTCCAGCGATTCCTAGCTCCAGAATGAGATCCAAAGCTAAGCTGTAAATACTCAGGCTGACCCGAGCGTAAAGTAAAACACAAAACACTCGAGTCAGGACAATATATACTTATATAATGTAAACCAACTCAAGTGAACTGTAGTAGAAATGCACAATTACTCAAAGGATGCTTGGGATCGCCCATCCTTCAAGGATCAGTTAAACTATAAATTAAATACACCCCATGGTTAAAATTTCAAAATGGTATTTTATACTTCGAAATCAAATATCATTTCAAAATTCAATATCCTTCAAAAATCCATTTCAAAATATCAAAATATCATATTTCAAAATAGTTTATATTTCGAAACAAATTACTTTATTTTAAATCATAAAAATAAAGTTATTATTAATAATTAAATTATTAAATTTCCAAAATTTTAATCTTTCATTCGTTCACTTAAATTAATTAAAACAATGAAAATTCAACTTTTGCAGCATTTAGAAAATGCTACGGAAAGTCACATTTAAAACAGTTCAATTTAACAAAAGACAGCATTTAAAATGCTGTAATAGGGTTACATTAGTTTCAAATAAACTTAGTTAAATTCAACCATTATAACATTACAAAAATGCTATAATAGCCTTTAATTAAATTTAGCCATTTGGTTCATTATTATCAACTACAGCATTTACAAATGTTGTATTATCATTTACATTAGAATTAATAGCATTTCAGAGATGCAGTTAATTAACTTCAAATATTCAGTATAATTTCACAAACAATTATATTTTTATATAAATCATTTTTAACTTATAAAATCATATATAATCATTCAAATACCCTTATATTCATGATTTTATAAAGTTAAACCTCCATTCAAAAATCAAAATTTAATAATAATTCACTTATTAAATTCCAATTTTAAATTATAAATTCATTAAATTAAATTAACTTAACACTTAATTTTAAATTTTCAAATATAACTTAATTCCATTTTTATTTACTTAACTTAAAATTCACTCTTAAGCCAAATTCACAAATTTCCAATTTTATTTATATTTCAAAATTTCAACTTAAATATTCATTCATTTCACATTTTAACTTTATTCAAAATCATTAATATAATATAAAAATCATTTAAATTCACTTTAATCCAAATTATCATGAAGTTATCACATTTCATATTTAATTTAAATTCCAATTATCACCCAATTAAAATTTCCCAAAATAACTTACATTTCAAATTTTCTAGTTTTACCAATAATTTATTTCACTTATAAATTTTCAAAAAATCAATAATGCTTACATAAATCATTTTTTTTTATTTTAAATCAAATATTATAATATTTACATTTCAAAAATATTTTTAAGATTTTTATAAAAACATAATTTAACAACGGGTCTGTATTTCATTTCTAGTCTAGGTAAAGTGATACGGGTAATATATCATTTCAACCCGTAATTTACAAAGAAAACCCGGGTTTGATCATTTCAAACCCGCAATCCCAAGGAAATGAAAAATAATTGAAAATCATTCAGGCCTATCATTTCAGCCCATAATGATTTTCTCCTATTCTAAAGTCCGTTCGGGTATGTATCATTTCAACCCATAGTGATTCTAATCTAAAACGAACTTGCAGTGTGATAAACTGATAAAAATAATAGAACAGCATAATATAACAGTAACATATAATATAATAGGTGTTTAAGCATGGGTGAACATCATAAAATCATAACATAGCAAGTGTAACATGATAATGCATTTTACAGATTCAAAAGGGGTCAATTCACTAGTTACATATGTACATATTGTCTGGTGCGAATAACTCACCTGTTAAGCTGGAGAATTGCCAACAAAGCTCACAACACAAAGATTATGAAGGCACGACAACTCTAATACAATTTGAGTGTGGAGAGCAAATCCAATGATATAGATCTTGTGTTACAACCCAAACAAAAATCAAAGCAAACCATAAATTTCAATACACTAGAAATGACATAACTTTTAAATAAAAAGAGATACGAATGCCAAATCTTTTGCCTTGCTTTCTCTGTTCTTTTGTCATGGCCTAGGGATGTTTTTGGCTCTGGTTTGAACAAGTTTGGCTCAGGTTTGGTCATGTGTATGCATGGCCTAGGTAGTAGAATATGAGGAGAAAGTTTATACAAAGGAATATGAAGAGTTTAAGGCAAAATTGGTGGGTTTTGTTCACAAAAATGGCTTGTCCATGGGCTTGTGTGGTCAGGTCAGAGAGGTATGGATCAGGTCAGTGGAAGGAAAGGTGTGTGGTGGTCTGGCCAGAGGTGGTGGAGGCGGCCTAAGGTGGTGGTGGTGGTGGAAAATGAAGTGGTGAACAAATAGTGGTCAAACAACATGTTTTTATGGCTTGTGTTGCAATTTTTTGTGGAGTTTTGGCATCATGGTGGCTCGGCCTTGGTCAAGACCAGAGGAGTAGCTGGTGGTGATGGCAGGGAAGAGATGTAGGGGGTGGTGGCCATGGATATGGAGTGGAGGCCATTCAAAGAAGCAAAGAAACAAGGCAAAATACATGAAAAATGAGAAGAAAAGTGTAAAAAGTAGCCATTACCCATAGATTTTTCTTGAAGCCATGAATGAATGAGAAGGTAAAATGTTTTTGGGTGAATGGAGGCTGAAAACTCACGGCTACAAACCAAAAATGCACAGCCAAGATAGTAATTGAGGAGTTATGGCAAATGAAAGGACAAAGGAGATGAAAGGACTTAAGGTAAATAAGCTTTTAAAACTCTTCATATTTCTTTTTCTTTATATTCAAATAAAACAAAAATAAAATCAGTAAATTGACTTTAAAACCGAAACAAAGTAATATAAAATAAAAATAATTAATTAATTTTAAAGAAAATGGAAAAAGAATATAAGAAATTGCTTAAAAATTGAAAACAGGGTCCAGAAATTACAAATAAATCACTATTGACTTTGGAAAATTAACAACTTCATTTTAAAAATATTTTAAAACAAAAATGTGAAGTAAAATAATTCATTTATATTTTCAAAATGAAATAAATAATTAAATTTAGAGAAATTAGAAAAAGAACTAAAGAAATTGCTTAAAAATTCAAAACAGGACTTAAAATTTACAAATAGAATATCACTAGTTTTAGAAAATTTCTATTTCACTTTAAAACAAATAAAAGGTCAAATAAATAAAATAAATGAGGAACAAAATAAAGTGGGAATGAGAATCAAATAAGATTTTAAGAAAAAAATAGAAAAATAAATAAAGAATTACTTTAATTAGTTGAAACTGGAAATTAGAAATTGTAAGCAAAATACAACTGACACTGGAAAATGTCAATTATACTTTTAAAAAATGTTTTAAAACCAAAATATATGCACAACATGTTATTTTACCCATATAAATATAAATTAGAACATTACATGACCAAATAAAATATTATTTATACAATTTAAAATAAACAATTTGTTAAATACAACAAATTACCCACAATATTGAAAAAGGCATAACTTTCACATTATAAATCAGATTTCAACGAAACGAAAAGCATTATTCTTAAAATTTTATTTACTTTCATAATAAAAGATAAAATTAAAATTTTCAAACTTTCAAATTTCTAAATTAAAAGTCAAAGTTTGACCATATTGACCAAAATTCACTTTTCTGGAAAATATTCTTTTTAGTCATGTTTGGAATTCTAATTCACATCAAAATCAAAATTTATATTTAAAATAACAAAATTTATTCATTTTAATAAATAAAATAAAGTATTTAAATCAAGAAATTAATTAAAATAACCAAAATATACAATTAAAATAATCACAAAATACAGGGTTGTTACAGGGTGAGAGCTATGAGCTTGAGAACGACCGATGGTCCAGAAAAGGGATTTTGGGCCGAAGCAATATCTATGGTAGTATTTCTCATTGACCATACACCTTCTATTGTCATAGATATGGAGATCCCAAAATAAGTAAGGAAAAGAGAGCTTGTTGATTATTCATTCCTTAAATGTCTGGTTGTTTAGCTTATTTAGAAGAGGTGAGGCATGATATATTGAAGCCTATGAAAAGAAGCCATATTTTTAGGTATGAAGAAGGAGTGAAGAGGTATAGGTTATGGTGTAAAACAATTAGGAGAATTGTGACTAGCATACATGCGATATTTGATGAAAGGTCTTTGTTAAAGGTGGAGCCTCTATCAAGTGATGATGTCAGGAGGACACAATATTTCCGAACACATTTGGAGTCATCGGATTATTTCCATATAGATATTTTTATTTTCGATGATACCATGGTTGATGAGAATATTGCAGAGGTTCAGACTCTAGGTAGAACTCAGTTGTAGGCAAGGCCTTTTGGTTCAGTTTGGCTTATTTGTGAGCATATTTGTGATGATGATTTTTCTTTTATGCTTTTAATGAGTGGAGATTATTGGTGAATATTTTGGTGTTGGCTTAGGAAAATCTAGAAAAATTCTTGTGAAGGAGATTGAAGTGGATAATATTGAGTACGTCCTCACTCAATACGAAATGGAGAATGTAGAGCATGCTGTTAAATCTCCATTGGTCTCTCGAAGTTTAGTATCTAGAACTTCATCTCCTACATCGGATATACTGAAAATTTTTGGTATGTGCTTGTATGCATTTTGTTTGTTGATGTACGTACTATCTTTCTTATGCTTGGAAAAGATTTGGAAGCTCCGTTTGGCCAATAATGCACAAATAGTTCATATTGAGCTTAACGGCGTAGACCCAACAGTTTGTTGAGATGTGGTGATGAAGAGAGATTGTTATATTTGATTAAGATGGAGTATTAAATTTGAATGATTCAAATATTTGCCAAAGAAGACAAGAATTTAGCCAATTGATCTTATCAATCAATTATGTAATATGTGGAAAAGAGAAGGAGGAAACTTATGTGTGTTGCTTTTGGAGAAAGGAAACTAATTAATTAGCTTACTAATTAATTAGTCAAAGGATTTATTATATGAAGATAGAAAAGTCTATAAGTGAAGATTAAATGGACAAAGTAAATTTATGGAAACATAAGATTTTTGTCATCTATGTGCATTGGCATCAAATCAAGGAATTTGGAAAGGTTGTCCCATAATCTGGAAATTAATTTTCTTAAACTCAAAGTAACTCCTTCATTAAGTCTACTTAAATGAAGGAAGCTCATCTTCATATCCATGTGTAAGAGAGCATCCAACATTATCATCTTCTTCAATAAATCCAAATTTCTTCAGCCAAACCAAATTAGGGGTTTTGAGCGCAAACAAGTCTTTAGATAAATTGATTGTTCAATTTGTAATTATAGGTTAATCTTTCCACTTTGCTACCTATAATTTTTTAATCTATCTCATTTGTACTCTCTCTCTCTTTAGTGAAATAAAGATTAGTTGTTGGGTCCGAGGGCATAGGCAATTTGGTCGAACCACCTTAAATCCTTGTGTTTTTCCGTTTTGTTTTTCTTTTTTTGGTGATTATTGTTCATTGAATTGGCGATTGATAATTAATCGACAAACTAGATCCTTTTGGTAGCTTCCACGCATAAGCCAAACTATTCCACAAAGGTTTGGCATTAGTGCAAATTAATTAAAATTTTGCACATCAGATTGGTATTAGAGCTGACCATCTTATTCTAAATTAGTTATTAACGGAAAATTCTTTTAGTATTGATATAGAAAATTACGGCATCACCAAAATTGGCAGAAAATGAGTTTTTGGGACATGGAAGGTGAAGACTAATGATGATATTCTTGAACAACAACTTCATTTATTTAGAGGAAGAGATAAAAGCCAGAAGCACCTTGAAGGTAGAAGAGATATACCTAGGTTCCACTTCATAGGTCCTAGAATGGGTGCTTGCTATTATTGTAAGAAGAATGCACAATTCATATAGGGTTGTCCAGCTCTTAGAAAGAAGAGAGAGAAGAAGAAGAAAGCTTCAATTTCGGTAGTACATAGATCGGATGTAGATAGAAGCGATAGTGATACATCATTTTTTAACCAGTATTTCACCTTTAGAGAGTATAAGTTGGGTGATTGATTATGGAGCTTCTTGTCGTATGAGGCCGGATAGGAGCCGTTTTGTCAGTTATAAGAAGATTGATGGCAGAGTAGTTCATACAGGGAATGACACATCTTATCATGTTGTGAGCATTAGAAGTATGAGGTTTAGAATGCATGATGGTGTTGTTAGGACTATCATGGATATTAGACATGTTCCAATGTTGCATAGAAGTTTTCTATCAGTTGAAGCTTTGAGTAGACTTGGTATGAGGATAACTGTAGATGGAGAAAAATCGAGAGTAGCGAAGGGTTCCTTGGTAGTGATGAAAGGGGTGCGAGTTGATGATATTTATGTGCTTCAAAGAGAGACAGCTTTGGAAGAGTATGTAGTTTCTAATGATTCTAATGTTCAAGATTCTACTTAGTTATGACATCTCGTTTAGGTTATGTTAATGTAACGTCCCAGATTTTCGCGTTCGAAAATCGACATCCGTACTTTACATCGTACTCGAACGTCGTAGATTCGAACGTTCAAATCCGAGTCGCCGGAGCTTATAACACAGTTAAGTAAATAACACAGCGGAATAAAAAGAATATAGATATACAACATCTGATACAATATCCAGATACAATGATGATACAATGAATATCTATACACATCAGAGATATGATACAATAAATTACAGCGGAAAGAAAAATAGATAACATCAGCAGTGGATAATCTCCATCTTCAAAGCACTAATCCAGAAATAGCTTGAACTCCCAATAACGATACACCAAGATAAGCAAGTGCAGTCCGATCCAAAGACTGAACTAGCTCCAGATAACCTACTAATCTGACTATCTGAAAAACCAAACTCTAGACTGCTCGTGTAGAAAAATTTTGAGCATCCAGAGATTAGGAAAGAAACAATAAACTCCGGATCAGTCATGGGACTGGTGTGAGCAACAAAAACAGTTTATCTTTAAAACAAATAGCAGAGAATTTTAAAGTCAATTCGCAATGCTTTTGGAAAATGAAACTACCATAAGACCTCCCACCACACACACAATGCAAACGCAGAATTGGAGGAGATTTCTTCTTATGATAGTCAAAGATGCTTACTACGCAAAATCAAATCATTTTTGATATTATTATTAGTGCATAGTGTAGAAAAAAATTTTGAAAGTAGAATATAAATCTTAGCCAGCATAGACATTTCGCACTTATGCCTACTATAGCTACCATGTTCAATAGCAGGTTACCACCACATTCCATGGCAGGTAATACAACTAAAACCGTACAGGGCTCGTATTGTTTTGTTTGGATTTCCAACAAATGGTCAGGCTAAGGAACTTCCTATTCCACGAAAGAAACGCCTCTGGCGGGACGTTCCGAGAACCAACTGTTCTCTGTCAAACAAGGCCGGCAACCCCTTTTCCCAAGGGATAAAAGAAACCTCAGATATGCCACCCCCGGTCCTTTGGGACCTTTATCCGAGCGCTCGATAACCAACATCACACATCATAAAGAAAGTGTATCCACATGAGTAAGTATCTGGGCTCCATACCATGATACTACCCTTTTCCAGAAGGAATGGTCATACCCTAGGGGAGCTACCCCTGAAAACCTTGCCGCACGATTCCTGTTTCGACCATTACCGGGTTGTGAGGCTCGACGAAGTCTCGTCCACAAAGCTACGCTTTTTCAAAAAGCCATGCTTTGGGTCAACAGATGATCAACCTATGATCACAAAGATAAATGATCAAACAAATGATCATATCGCAAATGATCAAACACTGATCATCACACAGCAACACTCAGCATGTCACATTACCAAATTGGGATATATCGCTGATAACTTCAACTACATAACCTCTGAGCTCGTACGTCTCAGAGAAGGGTGTTAAGCTAAGAGAATAAATTCTCCGCCACCAAACAGAAATGTATTTGAAAGAAATCGGCTTTATATCTCAAAGTGTAATGTCAGACATGTATCCATATAAGTCTGTTCCGGGATCGAACAGAACCGAAGGCACTTCTCACGAAGCCCTTGCAAATCCGGATAATTTTCAAATCACGTCCAGACTTCCCATCACAAAAAGAGTGATATAAATCTCTATACCGGGAGCTACCCAGTGCAGAGACATTCGACAGGTTGTCCTTTCATTTTCGAAAATATCCGGTCTTCAACACCGATCTTCAAATGCGATCCATATACGATGTATCACTATTCGGAATGGGTTATATGACACAGATGTCTTTTCCCGGCTAACCCGAATAGTGAGCGCAATATTAAAAAACAAATGGATAATGGGATTTCAATTAAGTCACAATTTAAACCCAAACTTTCTCTTTCAAACGGTTAAACAAATTTCCATTTAAATCTTTTTTTAAACAAAAAGATTTAATTCACAAAGTTCACTTAATTTCACAAAGATTCATTCACAGATTTTCCAAATCGATTTCCATTTCAATTTAATTAATTCGTTGAATCTTTAAATCAAAGATTTAACAAATAGCTTTCAAAACAATTTCATTTCGAATGGTTTAACAAAACATTATTTTAAATCTGTTAAAAATAAACAGATTTAATTCATAGCTTTCGAAAAGAATTCATTTATAACTTGGAAAACCATTTTTCAATTAAATCTTGAAATTCCTTTACCTAAATTGGAATTTCATTTCTTATCTAAAAGCTTTTATTCTTTGAAAACAACAGTTTTCATTCTGGAAATCTGATTCATTTATACGAGTTAAGGTTCTTGGGTTAAATCCAAATTCCCAACTTATACTTTTAAAATGGTTTAAATTCATATAAACACATTTATATCATCTTTACTCCCTAGTTTCCAAATCATAGCTTAATTTGAAACTTGAATCCCAATTTAAATCTAACTATTTAAATTTTCAAAACTCGGTTAAGTTATTTAAAATAACTTTTCTCTTTGAAATTCCATTTCAAAAGCTTTTTACTTTAAACCCGAATTTCTAATTTCAAAATCAATTGAAATTAAAAATTTCAATTTCAAAAACATCAAATTAAATTATCTGTGACTTAACCGATTTCCACGTGAAATCCATTTTTGTGTGTGTATAAGTGTGGTCCAGGGGTTTAACACAATAGTGCAACACGATGAATCATCACAGATCAGAATACAGAAATATAGTTGATAATTGATATAAACTATATCGCTTATCGTTTAGGCATAGATCACAGATATATAAATATCACAGGTGATAAAATACATCACAGATTAAAACACAAATCAGGGTATATCACAAAGCATCAAATATCAGGGATATCAAACAATTCAATCATTCAATCAATCTAATTATCCATAAGTAAAATCAGTTAATTTGTCTGATTAATTCATTTCAACTAAATTTCTTATGAATTTCTAATCCTGGTTAATTAATTACAAATTATCTTGATTAATTATTCTTTAATCATTTATTAATTAACCATTAATAATAAATTGATTATCCTTTAATTATAATTTATCAACCTTTAATTATTAAATAATTAACCTTTAATTATTAAATTCACCATTTAATTAATTATCTTTAGTTAATAATTTAACCCTTAATAAATTTATTATCATCAAATTAATCATTCTTAATTAATTACAACAAGTGATTATTAATTAACTTTAATTTATTAGAATATCCAACATTTATTACAATAAGTAATTAATCCCTTAATTACCTTCATTTAATAAATTAAGCTTTAGTTATTTTATTAATCACATTTAATAAATTATCCTTAATTAATTACCTTAATTAATTTATCACATAAATTTACTAATCACATTCATAAATTAATCACATAAATAAATAAATCAACCTTAATCAAATTCAAAGTTTATTTTAAAGTAACGGTTATATATATTAAACCACTTTAAACTTAATTAGTTTAATATAATTCATTTTAAAACCTTTAATTAATTTCAAACCTAAACAAATAATTATTTTTAAAGGAATTTGTTAAAAAAAAGTTTAACTTGGTTCTGATTAAAGTTTTAAAGCTGTAACGTCGAATACTCGAGACGAAACCGAGCCAACCCATCATTCTCCCGAGACTAAACCCGAGTTTCCCCTCCATTTTCCCAAGCTTCCTTTGAATCTAACTTCATACTAGGTTTAACTTTTGTTTAAAACTAGCTTACAACTTAAATATATTTAAGTTTGCTTTAAATTTTAAACTACAGACAGGTCTTTATAAAACCTGAAACAACAAACTCAACCCGAGACAAATAGTAAAGTGCTTCGAGTCTTCACCTGCCCTGCTTCGAGTCGCATACTCGAATGACTCGAGTATTTTCTGAGTCAATTCCTCCCCAAACACGAAACCCAGATACAAACTACCACGCGTGCACCGTGCACGTGTACAACACCGCCGACCAACTCCGGTCGACCCCACCTCGTCGAGCAGATCGACACTCATCCACGCAACAACTTCTGACCATCCCTACTCCTTCACACCCGCGCGAAGTCGAACTCGAGTATACACTCGAAATCTGGAACACGAACTGACCTTCCCCTAAAACCTGTCAACGTCACGTTCTCCGAGCTCCTCCCACCGTTTCGTCTAAAATTCCGGCCCTCTACTCCTTAATACTCGCTCCACCAATCCTCCAAATCTCGTAGCACTCGACGCATCATGGAAAGAGAACGAGAAAAAAATGCGACCCCTCATTAAACTAGGGTTAAAAATTTCGATCCCTCACCGCCGACGCCACCGTCGCTTCCACCACCTCCAACTATTTTTCCAAGCAACCCCGTAGGCTCGTCTACCACCTCGAACAACCTCGACTACCCCAGTTCACTATCACGCCGGAGTTTGACCAAAAACGTTTATAATACAAAGTCGAACTGCTCTTAAATCCTAACACTAAAAATTACCAAACGTGTCTTAAAAATCATCATTTAAGGTAAGGATTCATACTACATACATGAATCAATGTTTTATTAAATTCGAAAATTTCAGAAATTTAAGTATCATCTGTAAATTTAATTCTTCTTCTTGAATACGTTTTACTTCATAAAATTTATTTTTAGCTCTCAGATCTTACCTAAATACATGTTTTTGCTTTAGATATTAAAGCTTAAAAATGATTAAAAAGGTAGGAATTGAATTGATTTCTATTTGGTTTCAATCCTGAACCATAGAACAGAGAAGAAGTATACATCGCAGCACTGTCAACAACATGTTCATATATTCAGTGTTTAAAATGAGTAAGATATCGAAGCATTAAAGTCAACATAAGTCATGCACTGATTTTAATTAACTTAAGTTGTTTTACTCACCTAATATTATTTGATTTAAAACAGAGAACCTGTAGAGTTTAACAAAATGATATAAACTCTTATATACACAAACATTTCATATGGCAAACATTTGATTCATCTCCAAACACTCCAATTATCACAAGCATCACAGGCATCAAAAATCAAGCAAATGGGTTAAAAATGAAGTTTGCTCACAGATAAAAGAACAAAGAGGAAAAATTAAAGTTGCTCACCTTGGTTTCAAAAGAAGAACAGAGAAAGATTGAGGCTTGAAGGCTGCAGTTTTGAACTTGCTTTGAATTGAGTGATGTTTGCTTTGATCAGTTCTGGTTTTGATGAATTCATATTGTTGTTGAAGTTTAAATTGAATTTTTGTTTGAGTTTTCACTATGATGCTTGCTCCCATTTTACTTTCTCAGCTCGAATCGAAATGAGAGGGAGATATAAAGAAATGAGTTTACAAAGTAATATTTTCTTGTACAAATTGATATAATTTGGTTGTACAAACTGTAGGCAGGGATATTTCTTTGTTTGTAGGCTGATGAGAAGAGAATTTGGGTGCTGCATTTATTATGTTGTACCCTTATGTCTTCGGCTGAGATGATAGCCTCAAGTACATATGTTCCTTCATTTTTCTTTGTTTTATCACTTTACTTGTTTCACAGCCTACATACTACTTTACTCGGCTGAGATGTTATTACTTCATGCTTGAATACATATTTGCTTTGTCTACCTTTTCTCTAATTTTGCTGATATGATATAGGGATGTAGTTGTTTGTACTTCAATTTATATTTATTTCTAGTCTACATAACTAATTTGCCTTGCTTACTAAAATGTTGTTTTAATTATTTTATTTTCATTTTATCTTGTAATATAAATGACATTCTATATTTTATAATTATTTTTAAACTATTTACTTGAAACTCAAATTCAACATATACACTATTTAAATTTAAATGATTTATTTACAATTTAAACTCAAGTCAAAATATATATCTATATATTTATCATTTTCAAATTCACTCATATACGATCGGGGAAACTCGCTACAATTTCTAATTAAATTAAGCAATTTTTTTTATTATTTTTATTCAAAAATTTATTTATTACTCAATTTAATTCAAAAATTCATTTAATTATTAATTTAAATTTCAGGGTCGTTACAAACTTCCCCCCTTAAAAGAATTTCGTCCTCGAAATTCGCAGGCACGAAAGCAATCGCAGAGATAGATAGATAGATTCGATCTCCTATAACTCCTCTAACACAAGATACGGATTCCGAATTCAAGTCGGAATATCTCATAATACATACCAATTATCCCTCTTCGGACTTTGGTTTTCAAAAGAAGTTTCAATAGAATTTCAAAATTTCGGTTTCAAACGAAATCGTTTTAATTGATACAATTCAATTTAGCCTTCATATTCTATTAATCAATTTATCTCAATTTAAAATTTTCAATTTCAAATTCAATAAGTTTAAATCAAAAAGCTGATAAGAAACCGATGAAGATACGAAGTAAGAATCTCCTACAACGGTTCATAGAGCCATCATCACACCGAAACTTCTTCTTGTAGCTGATACGAAGGAATCAAAAGAATTTGGAAACGAATCAAAGAAAGTTGATGGAGAAAGATTGTTTCCACTGTCGCAGGGTATTGACCATTTATAGTCGTATTTCCTTGTCCCCTATCTCGTCCTCTTCTTGCACTCATACTCACTATCTGTGGATAGTAAGAGAATTTACTGAGGCATATGGACGGATATCTGAGAATTACTCATTCTAGGGTATACTTCACCCTATCTCTAATGAGCTACTTAATGTGTTATACTCCTGAGCTAAAGTTCAACCTTAGCTCTGATACCAAATGTAACGTCCCAGATTTTCGCGTTCGAAAATCGACATCCGTACTTTACATCGTACTCGAACGTCGTAGATTCGAACGTTCAAATCCGAGTCGCCGAAGCTTATAACACAGTTAAGTAAATAACACAGCGGAATAAAAAGAATATAGATATACAACATCTGATACAATATCCAGATACAATGATGATACAATGAATATCTATACACATCAGAGATATGATACAATAAATTGCAGCGGAAAGAAAAATAGATAACATCAGCAGCGGATAATCTCCATCTTCAAAGCACTAATCCAGAAATAGCTTGAACTCCCAATAACGATACACCAAGATAAGCAAGTGTAGTCCGATCCAAAGACTGAACTAGCTCCAGATAACCTACTAATCTGACTATCTGAAAAACCAAACTCTAGACTGCTCGTGTAGAAAAATTTTGAGCATCCAGAGTTTAGGAAAGAAACAATAAACTCCGGATCAGTCATGGGACTGGTGTGAGCAACAAAAACAGTTTATCTTTAAAACAAATAGCAGAGAATTTTAAAGTCAATTCGCAATGCTTTTGGAAAATGAAACTACCATAAGACCTCCCACCACACACACAATGCAAACGCAGAATTGGAGGAGATTTCTTCTTATGATAGTCAAAGATGCTTACTACGCAAAATCAAATCATTTTTGATATTATTATTAGTGCATAGTGTAGAAAAAAATTTCGAAAGTAGAATATAAATCTTAGCCAGCATAGACATTTCGCACTTATGCCTACTATAGCTACCATGTTCAATAGCAGGTTACCACCACATTCCATGGCAGGTAATACAACTAAAACCGTACAGGGCTCGTATTGTTTTGTTTGGATTTCCAACAAATGGTCAGGCTAAGGAACTTCCTATTCCACGAAAGAAACGCCTCTGGCGGGACGTTCCGAGAACCAACTGTTCTCTGCCAAACAAGGCCGGCAACCCCTTTTCCCAAGGGATAAAAGAAACCTCAGATATGCCACCCCCGGTCCTTTGGGACCTTTATCCGAGCGCTCGATAACCAACATCACACATCATAAAGAAAGTGTATCCACATGAGTAAGTATCTGGGCTCCATACCATGATACTACCCTTTTCCAGAAGGAATGGTCATACCCTAGGGGAGCTACCCCTGAAAACCTTGCCGCACGATTCCTGTTTCGACCATTACCGGGTTGTGAGGCTCGACGAAGTCTCGTCCACAAAGCTACGCTTTTTCAAAAAGCCACGCTTTGGGTCAACAGATGATCAACCTATGATCACAAAGATAAATGATCAAACAAATGATCATATCGCAAATGATCAAACACTGATCATCACACAGCAACACTCAGCATGTCACATTACCAAATTCGGATATATCGCTGATAACTTCAACTACATAACCTCTGAGCTCGTACGTCTCAGAGAAGGGTGTTAAGCTAAGAGAATAAATTCTCCGCCACCAAACAGAAATGTATTTGAAAGAAATCGGCTTTATATCTCAAAGTGTAATGTCAGACATGTATCCATATAAGTCTGTTCCGGGATCGAACAGAACCGAAGGCACTTATCACGAAGCCCTTGCAAATCCGGATAATTTTCAAATCACGTCCAGACTTCCCATCACAAAAAGAGTGATATAAATCTCTATACCGGGAGCTACCCAGTGCAGAGACATTCGACAGGTTGTCCTTTCATTTTCGAAAATATCCGGTCTTCAACACCGATCTTCAAATGCGATCCATATACGACGTATCACTATTCGGAATGGGTTATATGACACAGATGTCTTTTCCCGGCTAACCCGAATAGTGAGCGCAATATTCAAAAACAAATGGATAATGGGATTTCAATTAAGTCACAATTTAAACCCAAACTTTCTCTTTCAAACGGTTAAACAAATTTCCATTTAAATCTTTTTTTAAACAAAAAGATTTAATTCACAAAGTTCACTTAATTTCACAAAGATTCATTCACAGATTTTCCAAATCGATTTCCATTTCAATTTAATTAATTCGTTGAATCTTTAAATCAAAGATTTAACAAATAGCTTTCAAAACAATTTCATTTCGAATGGTTTAACAAAACATTATTTTAAATCTGTTAAAAATAAACAGATTTAATTCATAGCTTTCGAAAAGAATTCATTTATAACTTGGAAAACCATTTTTCAATTAAATCTTGAAATTCCTTTACCTAAATTGGAATTTCATTTCTTATCTAAAAGCTTTTATTCTTTGAAAACAACAGTTTTCATTCTGGAAATCTGATTCATTTATATGAGTTAAGGTTCTTGGGTTAAATCCAAATTCCCAACTTATACTTTTAAAATGGTTTAAATTCATATAAACACATTTATATCATCTTTACTCCCTAGTTTCCAAATCATAGCTTAATTTGAAACTTGAATCCCAATTTAAATCTAACTATTTAAATTTTCAAAACTCGGTTAAGTTATTTAAAATAACTTTTCTCTTTGAAATTCCATTTCAAAAGCTTTTTACTTTAAACCCGAATTTCTAATTTCAAAATCAATTGAAATTAAAAATTTCAATTTCAAAAACATCAAATTAAATTATCTGTGACTTAACCGATTTCCACGTGAAATCCATTTTTGTGTGTGTATAAGTGTGGTCCAGGGGTTTAACACAATAGTGCAACACGATGAATCATCACAGATCAGAATACAGAAATATAGTTGATAATTGATATAAACTATATCGCTTATCGTTTAGGCATAGATCACAGATATATAAATATCACAGGTGATAAAATACATCACAGATTAAAACACAAATCAGGGTATATCACAAAGCATCAAATATCAGGGATATCAAACAATTCAATCATTCAATCAATCTAATTATCCATAAGTAAAATCAGTTAATTTGTCTGATTAATTCATTTCAACTAAATTTCTTATGAATTTCTAATCCTGGTTAATTAATTACAAATTATCTTGATTAATTATTCTTTAATCATTTATTAATTAACCATTAATAATAAATTGATTATCCTTTAATTATAATTTATCAACCTTTAATTATTAAATAATTAACCTTTAATTATTAAATTCACCATTTAATTAATTATCTTTAGTTAATAATTTAACCCTTAATAAATTTATTATCATCAAATTAATCATTCTTAATTAATTACAACAAGTGATTATTAATTAACTTTAATTTATTAGAATATCCAACATTTATTACAATAAGTAATTAATCCCTTAATTACCTTCATTTAATAAATTAAGCTTTAGTTATTTTATTAATCACATTTAATAAATTATCCTTAATTAATTACCTTAATTAATTTATCACATAAATTTACTAATCACATTCATAAATTAATCACATAAATAAATAAATCAACCTTAATCAAATTCAAAGTTTATTTTAAAGTAACGGTTATATATATTAAACCACTTTAAACTTAATTAGTTTAATATAATTCATTTTAAAACCTTTAATTAATTTCAAACCTAAACAAATAATTATTTTTAAAGGAATTTGTTAAAAAAAAGTTTAACTTGGTTCTGATTAAAGTTTTAAAGCTGTAACGTCGAATACTCGAGACGAAACCGAGCCAACCCATCATTCTCCCGAGACTAAACCCGAGTTTCCCCTCCATTTTCCCAAGCTTCCTTTGAATCTAACTTCATACTAGGTTTAACTTTTGTTTAAAACTAGCTTACAACTTAAATATATTTAAGTTTGCTTTAAATTTTAAACTACAGACAGGTCTTTATAAAACCTGAAACAACAAACTCAACCCGAGACAAATAGTAAAGTGCTTCGAGTCTTCACCTGCCCTGCTTCGAGTCGCATACTCGAATGACTCGAGTATTTTCTGAGTCAATTCCTCCCCAAACACGAAACCCAGATACGAACTACCACGCGTGCACCGTGCACGTGTACAACACCGCCGACCAACTCCGGTCGACCCCACCTCGTCGAGCAGATCGACACTCATCCATGCAACAACTTCTGACCATCCCTACTCCTTCACACCCGCGCGAAGTCGAACTCGAGTATACACTCGAAATCTGGAACACGAACTGACCTTCCCCTAAAACCTGTCAACGTCACGTTCTCCGAGCTCCTCCCACCGTTTCGTCTAAAATTCCGGCCCTCTACTCCTTAATACTCGCTCCACCAATCCTCCAAATCTCGTAGCACTCGACGCATCATGGAAAGAGAACGAGAAAAAAATGCGACCCCTCATTAAACTAGGGTTAAAAATTTCGATCCCTCACCGCCGACGCCACCGTCGCTTCCACCACCTCCAACTATTTTTCCAAGCAACCCCGTAGGCTCGTCTACCACCTCGAACAACCTCGACTACCCCAGTTCACTATCACGCCGGAGTTTGACCAAAAACGTTTATAATACAAAGTCGAACTGCTCTTAAATCCTAACACTAAAAATTACCAAACGTGTCTTAAAAATCATCATTTAAGGTAAGGATTCATACTACATACATGAATCAATGTTTTATTAAATTCGAAAATTTCAGAAATTTAGGTATCATCTGTAAATTTAATTCTTCTTCTTGAATACGTTTTACTTCATAAAATTTATTTTTAGCTCTCAGATCTTACCTAAATACATGTTTTTGCTTTAGATATTAAAGCTTAAAAATGATTAAAAAGGTAGGAATTGAATTGATTTCTATTTGGTTTCAATCCTGAACCATAGAACAGAGAAGAAGTATACATCGCAGCACTGTTAACAACATGTTCATATATTCAGTGTTTAAAATGAGTAAGATATCGAAGCATTAAAGTCAACATAAGTCATGCACTGATTTTAATTAACTTAAGTTGTTTTACTCACCTAATATTATTTGATTTAAAACAGAGAACCTGTAGAGTTTAACAAAATGATATAAACTCTTATATACACAAACATTTCATATGGCAAACATTTGATTCATCTCCAAACACTCCAATTATCACAAGCATCACAGGCATCAGAAATCAAGCAAATGGGTTAAAAATGAAGTTTGCTCACAGATAAAAGAACAAAGAGGAAAAATTAAAGTTGCTCACCTTGGTTTCAAAAGAAGAACAGAGAAAGATTGAGGCTTGAAGGCTGCAGTTTTGAACTTGCTTTGAATTGAGTGATGTTTGCTTTGATCAGTTCTGGTTTTGATGAATTCATATTGTTGTTGAAGTTTAAATTGAATTTTTGTTTGAGTTTTCACTATGATGCTTGCTCCCATTTTACTTTCTCAGCTCGAACCGAAATGAGAGGGAGATATAAAGAAATGAGTTTACAAAGTAATATTTTCTTGTACAAATTGATATAATTTGGTTGTACAAACTGTAGGCAGGGATATTTCTTTGTTTGTAGGCTGATGAGAAGAGAATTTGGGTGCTGCATTTATTATGTTGTACCCTTATGTCTTCGGCTGAGATGATAGCCTCAAGTACATATGTTCCTTCATTTTTCTTTGTTTTATCACTTTACTTGTTTCACAGCCTACATACTACTTTACTCGGCTGAGATGTTATTACTTCATGCTTGAATACATATTTGCTTTGTCTACCTTTTCTCTAATTTTGCTGATATGATATAGGGATGTAGTTGTTTGTACTTCAATTTATATTTATTTCTAGTCTACATAACTAATTTGCCTTGCTTACTAAAATGTTGTTTTAATTATTTTATTTTCATTTTATCTTGTAATATAAATGACATTCTATATTTTATAATTATTTTTAAACTATTTACTTGAAACTCAAATTCAACATATACACTATTTAAATTTAAATGATTTATTTACAATTTAAACTCAAGTCAAAATATATATCTATATATTTATCATTTTCAAATTCACTCATATACGATCGGGGAAACTCGCTACAATTTCTAATTAAATTAAGCAATTTTTTTTATTATTTTTATTCAAAAATTTATTTATTACTCAATTTAATTCAAAAATTCATTTAATTATTAATTTAAATTTCAGGGTCGTTACAGTTGATGAGGAGAGTCTTGAAGTATTAAAGAAGCAGGGGGTTGATTGATGGTGTTTGTCAATCGAAGCCTAGCTTATGTGAGGATTGTTCTTTTGGGAAGAAGAAGCATGTCACATTTGATGTTGGAAGACCTGGAGCTACAGAGTTTGTAGAGTTTGTTCATTCTTATGTATGAGGACCCACCCCAGTTGCATCTCTAGGTGGAGCCTATTACTTCGTCTTATTTATGGATGATTTCTCGCATAAGGTTTGGGTTTATTTCTTAAAGGTCAAAGACGAAATATTTGCCCAGTTTTGTAAGTGGAAGACCTTGATAAAGAAGTGGTCGAGGAAGCGTTTAAAGGTTCTCAAAGTTAGAAATAATAGTGAATTTATGTCATAAGAATTCACTACCTATTGTGTGTCCGAGCATATAGTTAGAGATTTTTCTATTTCTGTTGAGTCATTTTGTTATGCAGTGGCAGAGAGCATGTGTCAAACATTATGGGTGAGAGCTATGAGCTTAAGAATGACTGCTAGTCTAGAAGAGGAATTTTGGGCAGAAGCGATATCTATGCCAGTATTTCTTATTGACCGTACAACTTCTATTGTCATAAATATGGAGATCCCAGAAGGAGTATGGAAGCCTAATGATCATTCATTCCGTAAGTGTTTGGTTGTTCAGTTTATTTAGAAGATGCGAGACATGATAAGTTGAAGCCTATGGAAAGCAATCATATTTTCTTAGGCTATTGAGAAGGAGTGAAGAAGTATATGTTGTGGTGTAAAACAACTAGGAGAATTCTGACTAGCAAACATGCGATATTTGATGAGAGGTCTTTGTTAAAGGTGGAGCCTCTATCAAGTGATGACGTTAGGAGGACACAAAATTTCCAAACACATTGGAGTCGATAGATTGTTTCCATATTCAAGGATATATTGGTATTTTCGATCATACCATGATTGATGTGAAGATTGCAGAGGTTCAGACTCTAGGTAGAGCTCAGTTGCAGGCAAGACCTTTTAGTTCGGTTGGGCTTATTTGTGAGCATAGTGATGATGATTTTTCTCATATGCTTTGAATGAATGAAGCTCGTTGGTGAGTTTGTTAGTGTTGACTTAGAAAAGTCTACCAAAATTCATGTGAAGGAGATTGAACTGGATAATATTGAGTATGTCCTCACTCAATATGATACAGAGAACGTAAAGTGCGCTGTTAAACTCCATCGGTCTCTCAAAGTTAAGTATCTACAAGTTAATCTCCTACATCGGATATACTAAAGAATTTTGGTATGTGCTCGTATGCATTTTGTTTTTTGTTGTACATACTATCTTTCTGATGCTTGGGAAAGATTTGGAAGCTCTGTTTGGCCAATAATGCACAAACTAGTTCATACTGAGCTTGACGGCGTAGGCCCAACAATTTGTTAAGATGTGATAATGAAGAGAGATTGTTATATTTGAATCAAGATGGATTATTAAATTTGGATTATTCGAATATTTGTCAAAGAAGAAAAGAATTTACTAATTGATCTTATCAATCAATTATGTAATATGTGGAAAAGAAAAGGAGGAAAGTTATGTGCGATGCTTTTGAAGAAAGAAAACTAATTAATTAGCTCATCAATTAATTAGTCAATGGATTTGTCATATGGAGATAGAAAAGTCTATAAGTGGAGATTAAATGAATAAAGGAAATTTATGGAAACATAAGATTTTCAGCATTTGTGTGCATTGGAATCTAATAAAGGAATTTGAAAAGGTTGTCATATGATCTGAAAATTAATTTTCATAATCTCAAAGTAACTCCTTTATTAAGTCTACTTAAATGAAGGAAGCTTATCTCCATATCCGTGTGTAAGAGAGCATCCAGCATTATCATCTTCTTTAGTAAATCCAAATTTCTACAGCCAAATCAAATTAGGAGTTTTGAGTGCAAACAAATCTTTGGCAAAATTGATTATTCAATTTACAATTATAGGTTAGTCTCTCCACTTTGCCGCCTATAATTTTGTAATCTATCTTTTTTGTACTCTCTTTCTTCAATAAAATAAAGAATAGTTGTTGGTGCATGGGTGTACGCAATTTGTCCGAACCACGTTAAATCTTTGTGTTCTTCTCTTTTATTTTTCTTTGTTTAGTGATTATTGCTCATCGAATTGGTGATTGATAATTAATATACAAGATAGATCCTTTTGGTTGCTTCCACACATAAGCCTAACTATTCCACAACGGTTTGGCATTAGTGCAAATTAATTAAAATTTTGCACAACAAAATTTAATGGCAAGTTCTTTCGCATAATTCATTATCAATGGCATTTTCCAGATTAGTATGATTGAACGACACTAAAATTTTAACCTTGATTATAAAACTAAATTGTTTTAGTTGTATACAAGTGTGTGGATATATGAATTACATTTCTCAGACCTATAATTTTACGTTTTAAATATGAAAAACAACTTTGAAAAAAAGGTGGATCAAAATTAATTATATACTTTGAAATCGATTCATTCACTTATTTTGTTAGTATAAATATTATTTTCAATGTTAAGTGTAGAACCTTCCTCATATACATGCACGCCCATGTATGCCATATACATATATACATATCAATAAGGATCCGATGCACCCTTCTTTCATAACACTAATTCTACACCCTACAGTTTTTAGTTTTATACAATCGAAATCAAATGAAACTTTAGGAACATTTTATCTATAAAATGATAGAATTCTTTTGACAATCCATAAGTAGGCTAGACATAAACAGGAGCAGGTTTGATGTGGGAATTTACAACTATAGTATTTATGAGACTTCATTGAAACAAATATGGTAATAAATCCTACCTTTTTAACGTGTTGCATAATTGTTGTACTTTAGTTAAAATATGTGTTTTTATATATTGAATATGATCATTATAAATTTTTAATAGAACAACAATTTTTCCTGAGATTCTAATCACTTTCATGATGGTTTTGTAGGCCTAGTTGACATATGAAGTGCACTGATTTCAACACAGCTTTGAGGCAATAAAAGCGTTTAAGTTTAAACTACATAGAAATAATAATGTGGTTATAGGGTATAACCAAGGAAGCCTTCACAGTTTAAAGTTTATGTTATATGATTAACCTTGGAGGATAGAACTGAGAGTGGAATGCCTGAGAGTTCTAAGTTACCTTAGAGTAGCCTAATGTTGAAAACATGGCGGACTTGTGCTCCAATAGTTGCTAATACACATTAAATATTTTTATTACAAGAAATTTTACTATTTATTAGCATGTAAATATTTGGTACTTTTGCAATTAAAGACTAAAAATACACCATGCAAGTCCAAGCAGTTTTTCTTTAATAGAATAATTTTAACAAAATAGAAAGTTCAAAATTTTAAGATGTACATTACTAGAAAAAATCTTATGACCTTAGAACCATATTTCCATAAGCCACATTCCCAACAAGTTCCTATTATAAAAACAACCAAACCATCCTTTGCCGACTTCATGTAAGTCTTGATCTCCAAGTGGATTTGGCATCTGATGGCTTAAATTGACAATTAGTGACTATCGATGGTTTAATTTGAATGAACCCCAAGCTCATTCTAGTCAGAAATTCTAAGGAAGTCTGTAATAAGTAGATAAACCTTATAAAAATATTCAATTAGGCACATTATTATTTAATGTTCCAAGAACCGACCAAAAAGTAAGGGCTCATTTGGTTTCATTTTGTATTTTGAGTTTTGTGTTTTCAATTTGCACTAAGAAATAGCAAAAAATAAGAGAAGAAGATTTATAATTCTTAGCCATTGCGACGACCAACGGACAACAAATGAGTCGGATTGTTCTCCGTGCTTTTGTTATTTCTCGAAACACGAAAAACAAAATAAACTTTTTTTCTATTTTACATGTTAATTCCATTTTTCAAAATTATTTGTTTTTAAACAATACAGACAACGGACGGGCTTTTGTATAGACGAAAACACAAAACTAAAAACGACAAGCCAAATGGGGCCTAATTATTCAGTTCAAAATAGATGCAGGTGGTGTTCTACAGGCAATCACCGATGTACTACAATAACTTCAAAGAATGAAACCCAATCAGTGAAGCGAGTGCTACATGCTGAAAAAATGAAGTACCGACAAAGTAGTAAACATTGGTTATCTATACTATAATATTATTAGTCAGTTGGATTTCAAGAGCACACAGGCCTCCTTCATATTTTGGAAAATGAATAGTCACGTTTTTTATTTCTCTCTATTCCAAACTTTGAAACGTGATAACTTTTTCTACATTAATTGGATTTAAGAATCGATTTCACTATTAAATCTCAAATTTAATATGCTTTCCAATGATATCCATTGTTGATAGCTAAAAATAAATTTTTTAAAATCATAGTTTTTCGGATTATTCATATTATATTAAAGTTATTAAGTCTGTTTGACTTTATTTCTTTTAACTAATCTATGTCATTGATTGTTTTGAAAATTTGCAGCCTCTGATTCTACTTTCACAAATTGCAGTCAAGTTTGGTGAAATCAAACATTACCAAAATACAGCAACAATTTTAGATGGAATTAGAAATGGAACCAGAAAGCTCAAAAGCATTAAATACAATTATATGCTTCTTATTATATTGAATTCGCTTTGAGTGTAAAAGAAATACAATGATATTCTTTAAATTAAAATAAATATTGTTGAATAATGGTTGTTAGTTCCAACACTTCAGACATAAAAATGTATGCTTTAGATTTAGCATATTTTTCACAAAAATCATTCAAAACAGAAATAAATCTCTTTATCCTCTAATCTTATCATTCTACAATAATATGATGCTACATAATGTGTTCCTAGACATAGTCAGTTATGGGATCATCATCAACACTTGCGTTCTCATGAATCATGTCAACGTTGCTTTTGGCATTTTTGGATCAATGGTCAAGTGTAAACCAAATGTTGTTACCTGCACTGCTCTTATAGATAGTTATTACAGAAGCAACAAATGGAATCAACGACATCAAGTATTAAAGGAAATGATTGATAAAGGTATCTCACCAAATGAAGCTACATATAGTGCAGCTGATGCACACAATAAATTTATAAGTGTATAATTTATATGTGTATTGTGTGGAAATTTTATCTTTGAAATCATTTTTGCTCGACATTTTGCATTTGTTTATCAAGCACCAATACTATCTCCATTACTGTTTTCAAAGATTTATACACAAGTTTTAGACAAAATGCAATCTTATTGGAAAATTGATAAAAAAATATCACTATTTCTTAATCAATGAACCATATAAATCATTTAAACATGTTATGATGATAAGAGGTTGAGTGCGGTCCGTATGCGAAGCACGGCTTCACACTAGTTTCTATAATCACTAACCACTAGTCCTAACTTCTCAATGATTTAGTGGGAAGACGTCGGTTGTCTCATTATTATTTTTGAAAAAAGGATTTGATTGTTGTACTTTCTCTTTCAATTGTTTTAGTGAGACAACGGCAGAAATTTTGTGCATCCTCTATTTATTATTGTTCTCATTTCATTCTCCAAATTACTATGTAACACCTTTAACTAATTGCAAGACCTTCCACTTTTAACTTGACCATGGCAACAAAGGTTTACATTGACATCAACACCCCACAATTGGATGACATTATTCAAAGATAGAGGGAAAAAACTATAAAACACGTGATCGATTATTCGTTACTATATAACTTTGGTTCTAACATACATTTATTATAAATCTAGATCCAATGAGACAAAAATTGTCGTAATGAACAACTTTACCTAGAAAGCTTTTGAAAATGTAGAAATAGTTTGTCAATAAACGCAAATTCGATGAGCGAGCTAAAAACACAAACTGTTTGGTACGTTGATATTTGTAACAGCCCATAATTTAATAATTTTCTTTTCTCCTCCCCCATTTTTACTTTAGCGTGAGAGTATTAGGAAATGAGAATGAATGAAGAGGAGAGGGTGTGGAGTTAGGGTATTATGTTGGGTTAATGGGCTGAAACCCAAAGCCCAGTAGAAAAAAATACCAAAATTCTACTCAGCTCCAAACATATCGATGTTTATACTCAAAAAGGTCGCAAGCATCATTTTGGACTCAATGGAAGTGGTCTCGAGTCCTAATTCGACCGTTTACGAAAAGTAGCATTTCGAACTTTAATCCGACTAACGTTGCTATATTTAAATAAAACATTTAAATATACAACCGTAAATAAGCAGGTTGTTACAGACTCCCCTCCTTAAAGAAATTGCATCCACGCAATACTTAAAAAGAAAACAAAGAGTAACAACCATAAAAGCATATCAACACAAAAGAAAATTTGAAATAAGAAGTTCACCTTAAGGAGCACGAGAGAGTAAGTCCGGATGTGTTCGCTCGATGAATTCCCTAGATTCCCAAGAACAATCCTTAGGATTTGAGGACCATTGAACTTTCACAAGTGTGACATCTTTATTACGAAGACATTTAACCTCCGTAGCAATGATACGAATAGGATGTTTCTCATAAGTCAAATTAGGCGAAACTTCAATTTCTTCAATAACACCGGGCTCAAGAATAGAATCGGAATTCCTAAGACATTTCTGTGGTTGAGAGACGTGGAATACGTCATGAATAGCAGAACACTGAGCCGGTAATAAAAGGCGATAAGCCACGGAACCAATGCGTTCGGTGATGGGAAATGGACCAATATATCGAGGTGCTAATTTTCTCGATCGACTGAAACGCACAACACCCTTCATAGGTGAAACACGAATGAACGCCAAATCTCCCACATAAAATTCTATTTTCCTTCTTCGGTTATCGGCATAGGATTTTTGTTTACTTTGAGCTTCTTTCATCCTATGACGAAGAAGGTCAATCTTTTCTGTGGCATCACAGATAAAATATGGACCTAAAACCAACTTCTCACCGGCTTCAAGCCAACACGAAGGAGATCGGCATGGCCTTCCATAGAGTGCCTCGAAAGGTGCCATACCAATACTAGATTGGAAGCTATTATTATAGGAAAACTCAACAAGAGAAATATGATCTTCCCAACTTCCACCAAAATCAAGAACACATGCACGAAGGAGATCTTCAAGAGTTTGATTCACCCGCTCTGTTTGTCCATCGGACTGAGGATGATAAGCGGTGCTAAAATTAAGCTTCATTCCCAAAGCTTTCTGAAGACCCTTCCAAAATCCACTAGTAAACAATGGATCACAATCGCTAACAATAGAAGTAGGAACTCCATGCAATTTAACAATTTCCTTGACAAAGGTTTAGCCAAAATAGGTACGGTCCGATTGGACCGAACGGGAAGAAAATGGGCGGATTTTGTAAGTTTATCTACTATCACCCATAGGCTATCATGACCCGAACGAGAACGGGGAAGACCGTCAATAAAGTCCATGGAAATTTGATCCCACTTCCATATTGGAATTTCAAAGGTTGTAATAACCCACCGGGCCTTTGATGCTCGGCCTTCACGAGTTGGCAAGTCATGCAACGCTTAATAAAGTTAGCAATATCATATTTCATTCCATCCTAATAATAAAGTCGTTTCATGTCCGTGTACATTTTACTACTATCGGGATGAATGGTAAATTTAGAACGATGAGAATCTTCTAAAATGTCTTTACGAAGACCAATAATATTTGGCACAATAAGTCTACCAAATTTTCGAATACCGCCACGAGCATCAATATCAAAGTCTTTCAAACCTTCAATATCAATTTTATCCCTACAACTTTGGCTAAGAAGAACCAATTCGAGATCATGCTTTTGAGCTTCAAGAATGCGGTCTAAAAGAGAAGGATGAGCCTCAAGGCTACACAAAACAAGAGATGAACATGAATTGGATTCACGATCTCGAATCTCACAAGTGGATAAAGTCGCGAGATCATTCCATTCGGATATCATCATGGAAACAACCGCTTGTTGCTTATGACTAAGGGCATCGGCCACACAATTTCCCTTTCTGGGAGTATAGAGAATATCAAGATCATAAGATGCAAGGAACTCGAGCCAACATTGTTGATGCAAATTAAGTTCCTTTTGAGAAAATAAATACTTCAAAGATTTATGATCAGTGTAGAGAACAAATTTCTCTCCCAAAAGATAATGACGCCAAATTCTAAGAGCGAAAACAATAGTTGCGAGCTCTAAATCATGAGTGGCATATCTAGTCTCGGCAGGCTTTAATTGCCTAGAAGCATAAGCGATAACATGTTCCCTTTGCATGAGAAAGTCACATAAACCAACACGACTAGCATCAGTATAAACAATAAAGTCTTGGTTCCCTTCGGGAATCATAAGAATAGGAGCATCGGAAAAGAGTTCTTTTAATTTTTGAAACGCAGCTTCACATTTGCCTGACCAAATGTATTTAACTCCCTTCTTTGTCAAATTAGTAAAAGGTATGGAAATTTTAGAAAAGTCTTTTATGAACCGACGGTAATAGCCCGCCAATCTGAGAAAGCTACGAATTTCCGTCACACTCTCCGGTCTCTTCCAATTTTGAATCGCTTCAATCTTTGAAGGATCCATGGAAATTTCGGATTCAGAAATAATATGCACCAAAAATTTCACACGAGATTTCCGAAAGTGGCATTTAGAAAATTTTGCTTTCAATTGGTTGCTCCTAAGAGTTTCCAACACAATCCGAAGATGATTTTCATGCTCTTCCTCGGTTTTAGAATAAACTAGAATATCATCGATAAAGATGAGAACAAATCGATCGAGGAAGTCTTTGAAAACTCGATTCATAAGGTCAACAAAATAAGCTGGAGCATTCGTCAAACCAAATGGCATAACAAGCCATTCATAAGATCCATAACGAGTACGGAACGATGTCAAAGGAATGCTTCCTCTACAATACGGAGCTGATGGAAACCGGTTGCGAAGTCTAACTGTGAAAAGACTCTTGCACCACTAAGCTGATCGAATAGATCGTCAATCCGAGGTAAAGGATATTTATTCTTGATGGTGAGATCATTAAGCTTGTGGTAGTCAACGCAAAGCCTAAGTGTACCATCAGATTTCTTCACAAAAATAGCTGAAGCTCCCCATGGAGAGGAACTAGAACGAACAAACTGTTTTGCTTCCCATTCGGATAATTGTTTACGCATCTCCTCATTTTCCTTATTGGACATATGATAAGGAGGACGAGTGATAGGTATAGCTCCAGGGATTAGATTAATTCTGAATTCAATTGCTCGCTTAGGTGGTAATCTTAATACGGGCTCAAATATGTCAGGAAATTCACGAACAATGTGAATGAGAGAAATAACATCTTCCTCCTCATCATTATCATCATCATGAGGATTTATAGAATACAAGGATGCTCCCGAATTGGAATCTGAATCTTTAAGAACAAGATAAATCTGCTTAACAGGTTTAGGATGTCGAAGATATATAGTTCGCTCAGGACATAGGATATGGGATTTGTAACGGTTAAGCCAATCCATCCCCAAAATCATTCCGAAACCAAGGTAAGGCATAACATGCAAATCGGCTCAGAAAGCATAATCACATAAAATAATTTCGACATCTTTACACAGTAAACTGAGTGTTGCGGATCCACCAACCGGATTCGCAATTCTCAATGAAGTCATCAAGCCAATAACATTCAAAGACAAAGCATCAACAAGTTCTTTTGATATAAAAGAGTGAGATGCACCCGTACTAAAAAGAACTCGAATAGGAAAATCACAAAATATAATAATGCCATCAAGGATAGAATGAGAAATACCTTGACCAAGAGAAGTGTTACTAGGGGCTTGCACAACATTTAGCTTCCCTTCCTTCTTGCTTTAATGTTTGGGACATGAAGATATAGTATGACCCGAACTTTTGCAATAGCGACAAGTAAGGGGCTTCAGACACTTGTTTGTATAATGGTCCTTAGAACCACAATTGTAACATTCTCCACAACTAGAGGTAGGAGTCTTTGCTACCGAAGTTGCTTGCTTCCCTTTCTTATTGGGATAAGGCTTGAACTTAAAAGGCCTCTTCTTATTGATGTTTTGTTTGGCCTCCACAACTTCAACATCACTTTCTTTATCGGCCTCTTCGAGTCGAAGAGCGATATCTACAAGCTGATCGAAAGAAACTTCTAGTTTTATAAGTAATGGCTTTTTGAGGTCCTTATTCAACCCATAGACAAATCTATGATTTTTCTTCAATGGGGTATTAATATACTCGACCCCATATTTAGATAGATATTCGAAAGATGCGACGAAATCCATCACAGAAGATTCACCTTGAACAAGGTCAATAAAGCGTCGAGCTAAAGATACTTTTTCAGCCTCCGGTACAAATTTCAACTCGAACCTTTCTCGGAATTGCTCCCAAGTAAGATCTGCTTCAATAATTTCCGAGATCAGAAGCTCATACCAATCTAATGCCCTCTCCTGGAGCATGCTAGAATCCACTTGGACTCGATGTAGATCAATAAGATTCATGCGGGAGAAGATGCGATCGCATGATCTAAGCCAAGCTTGGACTTCTATAACGCTTTCGAAACCCTTGAAAGGCCTTCCACCAAAGTTGGTGTAATCACTACACAAGTGTGCAAACCAAGATTTAGGATGAGTAGGCTTTGGAATGGGTCCGATAGCTTGAGCATTTTTCACAAGATCTAAGAGCTGCTGGGCAGACATAAATACTTCATCCTGAGGAGTAGCACTGGATTGACCGGTGCTGGGACGGCCTGGTCTAACCATTCCTCTTCTTTAAGAAAGAAAGAAGAGGAAAAAGGTTATTCACAGAATGAATATCAAACAAACTTGATTGATAAAACAAGGCATCATAAAAGGAAATAGGATAGAATGGTACGAAGGCTCGAATTAAATCCTATGGCACGATTCCTAAGAAAGACTTAGGACAATGATCCTTGCTAGATTATTCTACATTGTTCCGAAGTTTGGCTCTGATACCAAGCTGTGACGACTCACCTCTATACTCACACTAGCCAAGGACACTACGGGGTAATGCCGTCGACTAGCACGAAGAATAAGGCTATTGAGGAGCGACCGTCTGTGTAATTGCTTTGTGCGAGTACCGATATGTCAGATAATATAACTTACAGAGGAAATCCGACATATCAAACACAAACTCAAAACTACCACACAGTGGATATGTTGACTTCGGAAACAAATATAGAAATAAACATAACACAAATCAGTCACATATATTCATATCACAAAGGCGGAAACCGATATGAATATAACACATAGAAGTGTACATCAAAGTAGTGGTCAAACTAGATCCACTACATCACAAAAGAATAGATACAAGTGCTAGACAAAAGAATAAGTATACATCAATGAGTCTCTATCTCAAATGTATACTAACAAAAACTACTATGCTAAAGTAGTTAGCCGAAAGTCAGGTGACAGACTCTGATAAGAAGTCAAGCAGGAGCACCTAAAATACCTCGGTCTGACCAGAGTATTATTTAAGAAGAAAATAATAAACGGATTAGTCTAGCTATAAATATCAGATAAAATGAGATAGGATAAGAGATATCACAAACAAAGTATGATAATAATACTTCCATATTGTGACAAGTATACATCAGATAACAAAAAAAATCATACGATGTCTTAAATATTCTCAAACACCAAAAGAATGTCATATTCTTTAAATTATTCACCAAAACACAAATATTGATAAAGCTTATCAATGCAATCCACAGAAATTGGTGAAACACAAATTCTAGAAATCAACCACCAGAAATCTAGAAATCATAAGGGGGAGGCCTATCACAAACGGGAGCATGAAAACTCACCAACACGTGCGTCACAAATGGAACGTTATTCCATGGTCGCTAACCATCAAGTTTGAGCCGAAGCTCCACAAACGGCCCGAAGACCATGGGCCGCTACCCCACCAAATTGAACCGAAGTTCCACAAACGGGGTTTTAAGTCCCCACACAAACAAAGACACATCGCACATCGCTAGTCTAAATCACAAAATGATCACCATTGATCAATAAGAAGTGTGAATCAACTGACGAAGTAAACGCAAGCGTTTCATACCACTTGTTTTACTAAGCCATTTAATTAGATTTCTCATACGAATGAGGTAAAGGTTAGTATATACTAATAGATTGGAAAACGGTTTTAAAAACGAGCTTTGTACTTAAAAGTAGTGTTGAAATCGTTTTTGTGAAAGAGTTTGAGTATTTACTACTAGTATAGAAACCTTTGTATTTTAAAGTGACAAACCACAGAAATGATTGTAGAAAAAATCAATCACCAAAAATTCACATACGAAAATGTGAATTAAATCCATAAAAATCGATATCAAATCCATCAAACGGATATTCCCAAAAATCCAAAGAAAGAAGTCATCAAAGTCGATAATAAGTGATAACAACTAGCCGGATCGACAAAAATCGATTAAAATTGGAAATTCACTCAAAAAAATAGGCAAATAGGAAAAACTGTACAGTTCCAAACGTCCGGGGGTCAATCCAGACGTTTGGATTTGGTCTCTGGAAATATTCCAGAAAACCACCCAGGCGTCTGAAATTTCTAAATAGACACCTGAAACCCCTTTCAAACGTCTGAACCATAAATGCAGACGTCTAAAGTTAGTCTCTGACATTTTTTTTTACTTTCTGCGTTCCATATTTTTT
This sequence comes from Allium fistulosum, assembly GCA_030737815.1. Taxonomy (NCBI): domain Eukaryota; kingdom Viridiplantae; phylum Streptophyta; class Magnoliopsida; order Asparagales; family Amaryllidaceae; genus Allium; species Allium fistulosum. Next base: position 392,481,270 of record CM060907.1, read on the forward strand.
TCTGAACCATAAATGCAGACGTCTGAAATTCCCGGTCGTTACCGACCTTTATCCGAGGGGCCCCTCAACCAACAAAGCAACATCACACAGTAATAAATTTACAGTGTCCATACGAGTTAAGTATCTGGGCTCCATACCATGATACCACTCTTTATCCAGAAGAAAATGGACATACCCTAGGGGCGCGACCCTTAAAAAACCTTGCCGCAACATTCTTGTTTCGACCATTACCGGTCTGTGAGGCTCGACGAAGTCTCATACACAAAGCTATGCTTTTTCACAAAGCCGTGCTTCGATCAACAAATGATCTGCAACACTTCGTATGCCACATTACCAAATTGGGAATGTATCATTAGTAACCATCAACTACATAACCTCTGAGCTCGTATGTCTCAGAGAAGGGTGTTAAGCTAAGAGAATAAATCTCCGCCACCAACGGAAATGTATTTGATAGAAACCAACTTTACATCTTAAAGTGTAATGTCAGACACACATCCATACAAGTCTGTTCCAGGTTCGAACAGAACCGAAGGCACTTCCGAAGAAGCCCTTGCAATCCGGGTATTCACAATCCCGATCGGACTTCCCATCACTTATGGAATCTCTATACCGTAGCTACTCAGTGCAGAGACAATCGATAGGTCATCCTATCGCTCTCGCAAATACCCGGTCTTCACCACCGGTCTTCAAATGCTATCCATATCGTCGTATCATTATTCGGAATGGGTTATATGACACAAAGGTCCTTTCCCGGGTAAACCAAATAACGAGCGCAATTAAAAATCATATGGATACTGGGGTCTTAGTTAAATCACAGCTTTAAGCCCAAAACTTTTCATTCGAATGGTTGAAACAAATTACCATTTCCAATCTTTTAAACAAAAAGATTCAATTCACAAAGTTCACCCCATTCACAAAGATCCATTCATGGATTTCAAAACAATTTCCATTTTAATTGAATAGGTTTACTCGTTAAATCTTTAAATCAAGATTTAACTTATAGCTTTCAAAACTCGTTTCCAAAGATTCATTCATAGTCTTTCAAAACAATTCCATTTCAAGTTGGATTAACTCGTCCGGTCTTTGAAATCAAAGACTCATTTCATAGTTTTCAAAACATTTCAATTCCATTTCAAACTTGAAACCTTTCAACACAATTTAGAAATCCTTTCTTAAAATGAAAGCTATTATTATTTGAAAACAAATAGTTTTCGTTTCGGAAAAATTCGATCTCATTTATACAAGTTAAATCTTTGGGTTAGTTCAAATTCCCAAAAACAACACTTTAAAAATGGTTTAAAACCCTTATAACTTGTATAATTCTTTTTAAATCATAGATACCAATATAGGATTCAATTTCAGATATTGAATTCCAATTTAAGTCAAATTATTCAAATTTCAAATCTTTATTAAGTTATTCAAAATAACTTACATTTTTAAAACACCCTTTTAAAGGCTTTTTTTTACTTTAAACCCAATCCATTTCCAACCCATTTGAATTTAAAATTCAAATGGAAAATTATTTTAAAATTCTGTGACTTAACCGATTTCCACGTGCAATCCATATTTGTGTGTGTATGGTGTGGTCCAGGGATCTTACACAATAGTGCACCACATCAATCATCACAGATATACCAATATCGATAAGCGGTATAATCGATAAAGCTTATCTTCATTCACAGTTTCACAGACAAAATAAATTTATCTGTCACAAAGATTCATCATTACAATTCGATGTGGGTTTCGGATAACCAACTGGAATCCGACTCCCTGTCGCATCGAAGTTTAAATGTCGTTTTACGGGCATCAGGGTTTTCACATAAATACAGAGATAAATCACAAATCACAGTGCAGTACAGAGCAATTCACATCACACAGTATTACGATCACAACAGAAATAACAATCCAGTGCGCAATAATAGTTAATTCTTTCTAATCAAGGTGAATGTGATTTAATAAATTAACCAATTTGAAATTACTATTATAAATCATTCTTAATTATTTTTCAAAACAATTAATTAATAGTAACTATTTACCTTAATTAACATTTCAAATCTTCCTTACAATTTGAAATCAATTTATTACAATTACAAAAGGCTTTAATGCTAATTAACTTTAACACTTATCTTAAATTAATCATTTAGTTAAAGTATTAATTAGATTTTAAAACATTTTTAAGTACTTACTTAATTCATTAAAACTTGAAATAAATTCTCAATTTAACTTGTCAACATTACTTCATTAATATTCAAAATGGTTTAAGGTGATATAACTTCAAAACTTTTTATTAAGCTGAAGGTTTTCGAAACAGTACCCGAGGAAATCCCTACTCCTACTCGAGTTAAAGCTCGCGTGTCTCCTCCTATTTCCCGAGTCTCTCTTCTCCTCATACCTTCTTTTTTTTTCCTTTTTCAGTTAAGTTTTAAGTTGAACTCAAGTTTAAACTAAATAGCAGGTAAATAAACTCACGTACTCGAGTTCCATACCGTAGCAAACCCCCCATCTTTCTCGAGTTGCTCACGCTAAACACTTTGACAATACCTCAAGGCCGTACACGTGCACGGCGTCTCGCCGCCGCTCCAGCAAGCTCCAGCACCTCCAACAAGTCGCGATACCCCCTACATTCAAAAACCAAACTCGACTCAAAGAAAAAAATTCAAAATCAAATTTTAGCATCTCGATTCGAACTGTAGCCCAGAAACCTCCAACAACTCACTTCGCCAGCATTCCTCAGACCACCGGAGGAGCTCCGACTCCGTCCACCCCACAACAAAACCCCGCCCTACCATTCCCTAGAGCACCACGCGACCCGATGCATCGGAGGGGACGAACTCGTCTCCTTACAGACACGTCCAGAAACTTGAAATAGAACCCTAAATCAACCTCGTACCATTAATTCACACAATAGAAAAAAAATTCGACAATTTTCCTGAAATCATTGATTCATAAACTAGCTTCAACCCAAGTTTCAACGTTTATAATTGAATCGATCACCAAAAATTTGTAAAAATGCAATTTTTGTTCAAATACCAACTGCTCTGAGAATACTAAACTAAAAATCTTTATTTTCATTTTAAAAATCATCATTTTCGAATTGGATTAGGATTATATAAATGAATCTTGAATTCATGTAGGTTGAAAATTGGATAAAGTTTGAATTTCCACTATATTCCTACTTCCAGACAAAACTATTTCATATTATCTTGAAATTCTATTTTTAAAATTTAGTTATGATGATTTTAAACATACTTTGTTTTAATATCATTAGCTAAAGATGATCAGAGCAAATAGAATTTAATTTTGAATTAAAATTTAAACCTGTAAATTATCTAACAGAGGCCTTAACCTGTTACCAGATATATGCACACAGATTATACATACATACAAGCATAAATATATATATTCACAACTTCCCAGATCATCACATGCAAACCAAATAAAATTTAAACAGATCCAAGGTTAAAGAAGTGAGTTTACTCACTTGAAATTTTCCTTGAAACAGAGAACTCCCCTTTGTTTTGAAACCCTTCAGAAGATCTGCTTTTAAAAAAAAATCTCTGTTTTGTTTTGTTAATTGATCTTGAGTTTGAAAATATAGTGATGTTTATATGTTTTTTTTTCTTTGCTTAGGTTTCAAGTGAACGAATGGGAATGGTGTATATAAAAGAAAATATACAGGCTTTGTTACATCCACTGGTACAAGATTTTGAATAAAATACTAAAGAAAGATTTTCAGTTGTACAAATTATAATTATTTGCTTCCTTCATTTCGGCTGAAATCTTTCTTTGGCAGCTGAAGTGATATTGTGTCTTGGTGGCCATATTCATTACTTTGTACAAATATATATTTTATTTTCTTCTTGTTTGCATACAACTCCCAGCAAACCACTTATGCTATTTGATCTTTATATGTATTATTGTTTCCTGGTTTGCATAATTTACATGCAACTTGTATGTATTTCATATGTCATTTTATAACCATGTGACCTTATTACAATCATATATTTATTTCTATATTTTTTCTAAACTTATAAATTCAAATTCAATATATATATATACATACTTATATAAGGTGTTAAATCCAAGTGATTTTAATTCAAAAGAATTTGGAGCTTTATTCATTTAAATTAACACGCATTTTATTTTATAGTTTAACATAATATCTTGTTCGTTATATATTTTTGTTTACAACCTTTTAAAGAAAATTCATTTTGAATACATTTTGAATTTCCAATTAAAAATTCTATTTAGAATCATATATATATATATATATTTATCTATTTATATTAATAAACAAATATCTGCTTACTTTGGAAAATAACAAATAAATTCACAATTTAATTCCAAAAATTTAATTAATTACCAATTTGAATTTGTTTTAAAATCGGGATCGTTACAACCTTCCCCCCAAGTCCTTGTCTAACAGAATTTCATTTTCAAACTCAATCAACTATGAAACAATTGGGTTATCTGATCTACGAAGTATACAGGGTATTGGTTAGTTCGAAGGGATAACTAACCATTCGTAGATTATACCAAAACCCAATGAAACAGACAGAAATAGATTCAATTACAATCTCAGATTCAATATTTTAACTCACTTACGATTTGCTGAGAAATAAAACTATGGGTAGTTCCCGTGTCGGACAAAATCCGAGAATTTTATCGTAAATGAGAAAGTTACCTTCCAAAATTCCTTTTCCCTTATTAGCCTTTGAGGTTGAAGGATCATCTTTGATTGCATACACCTTTGCTACATGATCTTGCTTCCTTTTTAGGCAAACTTTAACTTCATGTCCTGGTTTGTGACAGTAATAGCATTCCTTAACTCCTTGACCAGTCTCCACAGGTTGTTCTTTCTTAGCTTGTTTCCTTGGATTCTTGCAGTTGTTTGCATAGTAGCCCTTTTCTTGGCAATTGTAACTAGTTACATATTTCGCCGGGTTTCCCTGACTGTCCTTCTTTTCCTTGCCTTGATATGGTTTCTTGTTCCCGATCTTTCTTTTCTTCCAATTTTGATTGCTCGTATCTCCTTCTTCCCTTGGGGTTTCTTGCATATCAAGTGTAGCATATCTGTACCCCATGTCAACCAAATATGAAAAGGATTCCTTGACGTGGCCAATCATCCTTTCGTGGAATTTCTTGTTCATCCCACGAATGAACCATTCGTTCTTTTTCAAAGGTGTGTTTACCAGTTCAGGACCAAAACGAGACAATTCATTAAATTTGTTTAGATATTCCTCAAATGTCAAACTTCCTTGCTTCAAGTCCATAAATTCCTGGTACATTCGAGAAATACCAGCCGATGGCATATAACGCTCCTCAAATACTTCTTTAAATTTCTCCCAAGTAAACTCGTCTTCTGGCTTATCCACAGTGGTTGTTTCCCACCATGCTAAGGCTTCTTCTTGAAGTTGCCAAGAAGCTATTAGTCACATTTGAACATCTTCCAACTTAAGCCCTTTGAAAATCCTTTCACTCGATCTGATCCAGGCTTGGGCCTCAACAATAGACTCCTTGCCGGTGAACGGCTTACCACTGAGTCTCGAGAAGCTTTTATACAAATCAGCCAGATTCGGCTGATTCTGAGTAGGTACTGCTGCTTCTGCTGTTGGGGGAATTTGATTAGCTGTTGTGGCATTTCCTTGACCCCTAGCTCTTCCTCTTCGTCCGCTCATTCTTACTATCTGTAATTAGTAAGAAAACTGGATTTAGATCCACGGACAAAATATCTCAAGGAATATCAGCAGTAAAAAGAAATGGACTAGAAATTTTCAAGGTTTCGGGTTATACTCATTCTAGGGTATACTTCACCCTATCTCTAATGAGCCATCTAATGTGTTATACTCCATAGCTAAAGTTCTTACTCAACCTTCAGCTCCGATACCACTTGTAACGACCCAAACTCGATGTCCGACAAACAACATCAAATTCGTATCGCCGGAGCTTATAACAACATCATATGAAAATAAATAGCAGAAATAAACTGAATATCATACATCACAGATACAACATCATCATAATGTCCATTACTACATCAGAGCATCATAATACATATGGATACAAAAACAGAAAGATAATAACTCCACAGCGGAACAACAGATACTCCAAAAAGTTTCCAACATACTTCAACTTGATAAGGCCTTCAAAAGCTCCAAGCACTTCGAAAGACTTCCAAATCCAAAAGCTTTCCAACATCTGACAGCTTCCAAAATACGGATAACCTACTTCTAGGCTGCCCGTGTGGAAAATTATGGGCACCCAAAGTTTAGAAAGGAAACAATAAACTCCGGGTCAGTCATGGGACAGGTATGAGTAAACAAAATCCTACTCGAGTTAAAGCTCGCGTGTCTCCTCCTATTTCCTGAGTCTCTCTTCTCCTCATACCTTCTTTTTTTCCTTTTTCCAGTTAAGTTTTAAGTTGAACTCAAGTTTAAACTAAATAGCAGGTAAATAAACTCACGTACTCGAGTTCCATACCGAAGCAAACCCCCCATCTTTCTCGAGTAACAACTCGAGTTGCTCACGCTGAACACTTTGACAACACCTCAAGGCCATACACGTGCACGGCGTCTCGCCGCCGCTCCAGCAAGCTCCAGCACCTCCAACAAGTCGCGATACCCCCTACATTCGAAAACCAAACTCAACTCGAAGAAAAAAAATTCAAAATCGAATTTTAGCATCTCGATTCGAACTGTAGCCCAGACACCTCCAACAACTCACTTCGCCAGCGTTCCTCAGACCACCGGAGGAGCTCCGACTCCGTCCTCCCTATAATAACACCCCGCTCTACCATTCCCTAGAGCACCACGCGACCCGATGCATCGGAGGGGACGAACTCGTCTCCTTACAGACACGTCCAGAAACTTGAAATAGAACCCTAAATCAACCTCGTACCATTAATTCACACAATAGAAAAAAATTTCGACAATTTTCCTGAAATCATTGATTCATAAACTAGCTTCAACCCAAGTTTCAACGTTTATAATTGAATCGATCACCGAAAATTCGTAAAAATGCAATTTTTGTTCAAATACCAACTGCTCTGAGAATACTAAACTAAAAATCATTATTTTCATTTTAAAAATCATCATTTTCGAAATGGATTAGGATTATATAAATGAATCTTGAATTCATGTAGGTTGAAAATTGGATAAAGTTTGAATTTCCACTATATTCCTACTTCCAGACAAAACTATTTCATATTATCTTGAAATTCTATTTTTAAAATTTAGTTATGATGATTTTAAACATAATTTGTTTTAATATCATTAGCTAAAGATGATCAGAGCAAATAGAATTTAATTTTGAATTAAAATTTAAACCTGTAAATTATCTAACAGAGGCCTTAACTTGTTACCAGATATATGCACACAGATTATACATACATACAGGCATAAATATATATATTCACAACTTCCCAGATCATCACATGCAAACCAAATAAAATTTAAACAGATCCAAGGTTAAAGAAGTGAGTTTACTCACTTGAAATTTTCCTTGAAACAGAGAACTCCCCTTTGTTTTGAAACCCTTCAGAAGATCTGCTTTTAAAAAAAATCTCTGTTTTGTTTTGTTAATTGATCTTGAGTTTGAAAATATAGTGATGTTTATATGTTTTTTTTTCTTTGCTCAGGTTTCAAGTGAACGAATGGGAATGGTGTATATAAAAGAAAATATACAGGCTTTGTTACATCCACTGGTACAAGATTTTGAATAAAATACAAAAGAAAGATTTTCAGTTGTACAAATTATAATTATTTGCTTCCTTCATTTCGGCTGAAATCTTGCTTTGGCAGCTGAAGTGATATTGTGTCTTGGTGGCCATATTCATTACTTTGTACAAATATATATTTTATTTTCTTCTTGTTTGCATACAACTCCCAGCAAACCACTTATGCTATTTGATCTTTGTATGTATTATTGTTTCCTCGTTTGCATAATTTACAAGCAACTTGTATGTATTTCATATGTCATTTTATAACCATGTGACCTTATTGCAATCATATTTTATTTCTATATTTTTTCTCAACTTATAAATTCAAATTCAATATATATATATATACATACTTATATATGGTGTTAAATCCAAGTGATTTAAATTCAAAAGAATTTGGAGCTTTATTCATTTAAATTAACACGCATTTTATTTTATAGTTTAACACAATATCTTGTTCATTATATATTTTTGTTTACAACCTTTTAAAGAAAATTCATTTTGAATACATTTTGAATTTCCAATTAAAAATTCTATTTAGAATCATATATATATATATATCTATTTATATTAATAAACAAATATCTGCTTACTTTGGAAAATAACAAATAAATTCACAATTTAATTAATTACCAATTTGAATTTGTTTTAAAATCGAGATCGTTACACAAGGACATACGGGGTAATGCCGTCGACTAGCACGAAGAATAAGGCTGTTGAGGAGCGACCATTTGTGTAGTTGCTTTGTGCGAGTACCGATATGTCAGATAATATAACTTACATTTCATTTCAAGAGGAAATCCGACATATCAAATACAAACTCAAAGCTACTACACAGTGGCTATGTGGGCTTCGGAAACAAATATAGAAATAAACATAACACAAATCAGTCACAGATATTCATATCACAGAGGCAGAAACAGATATGAATATAACACATAAAAGAGTACATCAAGGCAGTGGTCAAACTAGATCCACTACATCACAAAAGAATAGATACAAGTGCTAGACAAAAGAATAAGTATACATCAAGGAGTCTCTATCTCGAATGTATAATAACAAAAACTACTAAGCTAAAGTAGTTAGCCAAAAGTCAAGTGCCGAACCCTGATAAGAAGTCAAGCAGAAGCACCTGAAATACCTCGGTCTGACCCGAGTATTATTTAAGAAGAAAATAATAAACGGATCAGTCTAGCTATAAATATCATATAAAATGAGATAGGATAAGAGATATGACCAAAAACGTATGATAACAAAATGCCATACTGTGAAAAGTATACATAAGGTAACAACAAAAATCATACAATATCTCAAATATTCTCAAACACTAAAAAGAATGTCATATTCTTTAAATTATTCACCAAAACACAAATATTGACAAACATATCAATGCCAATCGCAAAAATCGGTGAAACACAAATACTAGAAATCATCAACTAGAAATCCAGAAATCACAAAAAGGGGAAGGCCTATCACAAACGGGAGTATGAAAACCCCCCAACACGTGTATCACAAATGGATCGCTATCCCATAAAATGAGACGGAGCTCCTCCAAACAGGGTATAGTCCCCCCTTGCGGACTATGAACAAAAGCTCCTCCTATGAGCCGAAGCTCCTCCAAACAGGGTATAGTCCCCCCTTGCGGACTATGAGACGAAACTCCTCCAAATAGGGTATAGTCCCCCTTTACGGACTATGAGACGAAACTCCTCCAAACGGGGTACAGTCCCCCACGCGGACAAAAAGACATCGCGCATCGCTAGTCTAAATCACCAAAGGATCATCATTGATCGATAAGTGTAAATTACACTAAGCTAGTAAATAAATGAGTTTAGCTTCATGTCCCATAACCACTGGCTTAACTTAAATATTTACGAACAGATTGTAGATTTCCACTCGAAAATTGTCATAAGATTTTAATCGAACAAGTCTAAGAATTAACCGACAAAGTAAACACAAGTGTTTCATACCACTTGTTTTGCTAAGCCGTTTAATTAGATTTCTCATACGAATGAGGTAAAGGTTTGTATATACTAATAGATTGGAAAACGGTTTTAAAAACGAGCTTTGTATTTAAAAGTAGTGTTGAAATCGTTTTTTTGAAAGAGTTTGAGTATTTACTATTAGTATAGAAACCTTTGTATTTTAAAGTGACAAACCACAGAAATGATTGTAGAAACAATCAATCACCAAAAATTCACATACGAAAATGTGAATTAAATCCATAAAAATCGATATCAAATCCATCAAACAGATATTCCCAAAAATCCAAAGAAATAAGTCATCAAAGTCGATAATAAGTGATAACAACTAACTAGATCAACAAAAATCGATTAAACAATGGAAATTCACTCAACAATAGGCAAATAGGCAAAACTGGGCAGTTCCAGACGTCTGGGGATAAATCCAGACATCTGGATTTGGTCTCTGGAAATATTCCAGAAAACCATCCAGACGTCTGATATTTCTAAACAGACGTCTGAAACCCCTTTCAAACGTCTAAACCATAAATTCAGACATCTGAAGTTGTTCTTTGCCATTTTTTTTATTTTCTACGTTCCATATCTTTTCTCTCCAGGTCTAAACCAGACGTCTGGACTTGATAACCAGACGTCCGGTCACCTAGTCTGGGCAACAATTTGCCTATGCCAAGATGGCCAAAACATTTCGGGAGCGATCGGACGAGAAACGACGACTAGGGATTTATGTCGAGAGACAACCCAGCCTTAAAGGTTCTTCGATACACCTCAAATATCAATGTCCAAACATCAATAGAAGTATTTTCATAAAATTGGACCAAGCCACCAAAATTTGGAAAATTCACCAAATCAATTCAAAGCGAAAGCAAATGAACATGAATAGATGTTAGGAATTCATACCCAACAACAATGAAAGTTATAGACGTAGATGTGAGTTAAAGACCTCTCCTTTAACTCAAAAACTCAAGTGAGAAGCTCTAAAACAAGCTAAGATCAATTCCTCTTCAACAACAACTCAAGAAGCTTCAATCTAAGCTCATAAGAAGAATATTTCCTAAGTTAGGGTTTAGGAATTTCTGAAATTTGAAGAGAGATTGAGATGGAGAAGATAAAGAGGATGCTTACCAAAGCTTCTCCTTGATTTCTAGCTTGAAGTTGATTTTTCCTAAGAGAAGTAGGGCTTAGGAATTTATAATTTCTTTTCTCTTCCCCTATTTTTACTTTAGCTTGAGAGTATTAGGAAATGAGAATGAATGAAGAGGAGAGGTGATGGAGTTAGGGTATTATGTTGGGTTAATGGGCTGAAACTCAAACCCAAAGCCCAATAGAAAAAAATACCAAAATTCTACTCAACTCCAAACATATCGATGTTTATGCTAAAAAAGGTCGCAAACGCCATTTTGGACTCAATGGAAGTGGTCTTGAGTCCTAATTCGACTGTTTACGAAAAGTACCAATTCGGACTTTAATCCGACTAACGATGCTATATTTAAATAAAACATTTAAATATACAACCATAAATATGCAGGTTGTTACAATGCGTACTTATATGGTGTAATTTAAACACAATTTTTTTTAGCTAAAATAGTTATAAATTACATCATTATTAAAGTACCATCTTCTCATGATGGACCTCAAGTACTAAGTCATACATGCTTATGTTTGTAAAAATTACGTTTGCTACAAACATTACATCGTCAAGCTTTAGTACTTAAAATGTTAATATTGTAACATTCAAATTATTGAATTTGGAACAAAAAAGAACTGGAAATATATTATAGATAGAATCAAGACCTCTATTGGTTACAATTATTCGGACCACTATGCTAGATATGCAAATTTTAGAAAATTGGAGTTCCAAATGACTTAAATGTACTAAGTATGCAATAAACTTTGTTGAACAAAAGGCTTAGGTTAGTATGGTCACTATGGAGTCTTCTAGATATTAGGAGATTCCATAAAATGTAGACTTCATAATTTTCAATTGAAAGATTTAAAAAACAAATGGTAGTTACATATATAATGAATTAATTAGTTAAATGTTGAATAAAATTGTGCAACTAACAAAGCAAAATATCATTTCACATATTAGAAATTTGAACTACCATGGGGCCAAGTATATTAGCCCAAGAAAGGAGCAACATACCATAATTTAAACTGACCTCAACCTAGCATCAAAAAGACTTTACATATGCTCCAATTAAAGTATGAAATAAGAAAAGCAATGTCTTGAGCTGTTGAAATGATAGGGGTAGGAACCTGGAGCGATAGTCGTTACAAGAAGCTGCGAAGTACGGATGTTTCCTTTAGTTCTTATTGTTCTACCTTGGTAACATGTATGACTCTTTCATGCATATTCCTTAGGGGACACCTCAGTTGGTAGATCTCCACTCTTGCAATTGGGTCGTTCTGATTATAGGTTGGATGTCCAATTGTCCAGACGGTGTTGATAGTATCTTGTACCTAAACTGGTGGCACACTTTGTCCAGGCAATGGGGAAGAGGATAGAAGCATGCCATTGAATGATCATACCAAGACAAAAGGATAGGCTGTCAAGAACGTAAAGGAGGTAGGTTGAGAAATTGGTTGGATATAGTATGGATTGTACATGGATGCTTGCTGGAGTCGACGACACTCCTAGGGTTCTATTATTATCTGGGAACCAAGTTATCAAGAAGTGTATCCACATCCTCTTGTATATTATCTTAAAATACGATACAATATCTCGTAACATACATCTCAAGACTAAGCATGTGAATAAATAAGATAGAATGTGCAACTAAATCACCATGCATATACACATAATCACATCATACGAAACTACATAATAAAAGAAGCAAATAGCCACCATCGTCATCTTCTCCATCTCAATATCTACTCCATTAATATACACACAATCATAATTATAAAAATAACCTTGGTCTGACCTGTGGTTGTTAAACAAATAGCAAACCCTAAGCTGGGCTAGAAACTAACCGTGACTATAACTAGGGCTAACAAATAAAACCAATAACCACAAACCCAAAGCGAACCGACCCAAGAAGACCTAAACCAAACCCGATTGGTCATGGGTCAGGGTGGGTGATGAAAAATACCATAATAACCCAATTAAATCCGACCCGACATGAACCAACAGGAAAGACCCGACCAAAAAACATTAAAATATATGCATTTTTAGTGGTATTATGCAACCAGGGCCAACCCGAACTGAACCTCGGGTCCCGTCCGGTCGGATCTAAATTTTAAACGTATAGTTTGGACCAAATAAATCCCCGACCCAACTAGAACCGAGACCCGATGGGTCGGGTCTAATTGCCATCCATAAGTGTAACTATACATAGTACATGAATAATGTAGATGTTGGGTAAATGTGATATGAATTTAATCTGAAATATGTCACACACCCTCTATTCTAGTACCCAACCCACACAATATTATATATGCAGGTTTTAACACCCATGCCACGACTCTAAATAATGTGACTCGTAGCTGCAACTCTAATCAAGCGAGGGATCACTCATATTCACATTTATGAGTCACATCTTATGCACCTTAGTACTAATTAGTCATACACGATTATAAGTGTAGAAATGAACAAGCTGTATGTTTCTTGTAAATCCTATTCAATTTATGAATACTGAATCGACTGTAAGGCATGCGACATATGTCATCTGTATCTTCTCGATTGGTCTTTACCATATGAAGCATCACTCTAATATATCAATGCTAATTTAATCTGTATACCCCTCAACCAGTACATGTGGGTATTCATACGTGATCCATTGGTTTCACCATCTATTTCATCTCATCTCGTCACCGTTAGAGCTCCCTGTTGCGCTTCATATATCCCATTTCCATCACATCATCATTATAGCACTAGCATTTGTCTTTGTGGTTGTGTACATGCAACAGATTATTTAGACTACAGTGGAGGTGGGAGTTGGTTGCCACGATTCAAGGGATGACCCTAAATCGATCGGCTATGATGGATAATTAGCTTATCCGGTAGCTCACCTTGCACCAATCATCACTATTATTACCTTCATTAATCTTCGCTTCACTATCCATATTACCCCCTAAATGTCATTTATATGCTAAAGTCATTACCAGATTCCAATATATATGTTATATGGTATATCATGTGAACATCATCAATTAAGAAAACAGATCATAGACATAATGAGATAAATATCCCATGATATTTTAACATCACAACTCAATCAATATAGCATAGTGAGGAAACATAAGCATAATCAAGTAAGCACCCATAAAGAAACATGTATTATTAACGAATTAACATCATGCATACCGTCATAACATAAAAAGTTAAGTACTTCAATTCATCAAACTTTGTATTAACAACGCTGTGAACATTTATAATATAGTGAGTGGAACAATGCATCAGTGTGATTCTAGAAACAACATAAGCAAGAGGTAATTAAATCACATTCATACAACATTATATGAGAATTTAACATATAGGAGCATAGCATAAATATATAAACAAATAGCATATGTGGCAACATGGTTATAACATAGTATAAACATCACAACAATACATCACATAACAATAAGGTTCAACTTGCATATATTATCAAAAAGTATCATGGATTGCATTCATCTTAATTACATAAATTAAGTATTGCATATACAATAACACTCATAATATAAAAATCATATGGCATATGTACATATACCGCTTACATACTTTATCAAATCTGTCTTTATATTACATGATTCCTAAATAAAATAAACTTTGGAAAGTTTATTAATATCTATAAGATCACTTTTAAACCATTTATCTTCTTTTCAAAAGTAATTCTTCTCTAATATATATACATACATATATATGTATATATTAATATGTATATGTATAATATACATTAAAATCTTTAGCTATAAATGGAATAAATTTGAAAAAAATTATAAACATATAAAACATAAATATATAATTTTACAAAACACTTTATATTTTCAATATTAACTTAATATAATTTTTTTTTGAAAATTAACAATCAAAATGATTCCTTCCTCGAGCCTACTGCTCTTGTTCAAGCACGACCGATCGACCGGTCAAGATATCATTGGTCGATTAGTAGTGCAGAATCCTAGAACATTTTCTAAAGGAAAAATCCCTATTGATCCAGCCAGTTACTGACATAATTCCAACGTGAGTGGACCTACTTTCGAGCGTACTTTAACATTTGTAGGGCATGCATCATGATTAAGTTATTTGGTTTATGAATTTGGGTTTTTTTAAGAAAATATTTTGCACACTTTTGATCAAAACAAAGAATTGAAGTTATAATAGTCTATAAATGCAGTGACTCAACATTCAATCGTAAACATGTATCAATCATCATATACAGCATATAAAATTGTCACAAGAACATGCAAGATTTTAAGTCAAAGTCACAACTCACAAATTGCCTTTAGAAGCTTGGACCCCTTCTCCATTTGCTTCTAACGACTCAATTCTACACCTTCTTTACTGTTATAAAGGAAACAGCAGAGTATAATCCAAATTTAGTAGCAACCAAGTGATATTAAGGTTTTAAAACTAGTTAGGATCACTTACACTGTTGTTTATCTCTGAAAATGCTTGAAAGCATGATTTCCTTAGCCTAAGGTTCTGAGCGCAACTATTAAAGTGTATTTAAATTGTTTAGAAAAGAATTAGAGAATGAAAGGAGAGCTTGAACAATTCACTTGACTGTTTGGTTGAGTGAACATGGGTTTCGGCTTGCTTTTCTACCTGAAAGCCTGTTTCATTAAAGAAAATACATTTTAACCTTTACATACATACAATTACACACACACACACACACACACACACATATATATATATAGTACTAACCTTTTTTAGTTATGCATTATCGTCTCATTATGGGAGAATGATATGACCTAGGGAAATTATGTAAATTGTTACATATAGCTAACACCGTAAACATTACTTTTGGTAATAAAGATATTTGACTTGTATTATATACTCTATTATATAGTGATACTAGTGTGAACCCGTGCTTCGCATACGGTCTATTGTAAAACAACTTAATTGTGATTACATTATTAAAAGTTTTAGTTTTTAAATTTGACTATGTCGACGGATTATATATTTTATGCCACTTCAGAGTAGTATTTTCCTTTAAATCATATACTGAAAAATAATTGTTGTTAAGGCATAAATTTTCATCTGGAAGACAATGTTATGCTTAATAGAAAAAATTGATGAAATTACTTTACAGAAATCGGTGCTTTTTATGTTACAGTTAACAATTCAAATGCAAGTGAAAAGTTACATTCCTTTATGCTTTCTAAGTGGTCTTCAGATCATCTGGGATGGCTTCTAAGATTACACAACAGTCTTTCAAAATGTAAAAGAATTATGTGAAAAACAACATCATTTATGTTTTTGGTATGTTACATATTGGTTCATAACTTCATCTAAAATACAAACACATAGGCTATGAGATAGGAATATAAGTTAAAACTTGTAAACTATTCTATATGTGCAAATGAAGGTACAGACTGTGCAAATATAGCTTTAACCTTTTCTTTTAGCTTTATCTCTGCTCCAATATTGATTTGTTAATATCAAGGCTGAACATATATCGAGTGTTTGCATATCCTAAATATCCATCCTAAGAGTTCGATTTTAACTTCCATTACATATGTCAACCTAAAAAAATTTACTAACCATAAATTGTTAATGTCTCTGATAGTCTTCTTATCTTCTAATTAATTGGAACTTCATCACCTATTGTATGTAAGCATATAATCTCATAATCTTATTAGTAGGCACCAAAATTCAACCTGTAATGAGTAAACAAATAGCAGCTAATTTAATAAACACATTTGAAGGAGGAATAAGATTATGATTCAGTTAAGTTTGTGTAGTTACCTTTAGAGAACTTCGCAATGCCTTCCCTTTTTTGCACCAGCACGTTGGTCGTAGCCTATAAAAATAGAAAACATGGATCAAAATACTGAGAGAAAATTTTCCTTTAGTTTGATTGTTTGATAATATTATAGAAAAATATAACTTTTCCAGGTGTAAGAGGGAAAACAATTGAAACTCTAATGCTTCTCATTTTATTCTCAATTGGTAAAAAAAATTTACTTTATTATTTTTTGACAACTCTAATATTCTTAGTAATAACGAAGCTTCTTCAGTATTTACAGTATTCTCTGAGAAAATGATGAGCCACAATTTACGAATTTTTTATTAGTTCATTTAACTCCTTTTAGGTTTCATTGTATATTAAACATATCTAATTCATGAATGAACAATCAGTATGATACTTTGGTTGTTCGACCAAAATTGAAGGGATGTTGAAAAACGACTGGAAAAATGAATAGAATAAGTCATTTTATGTTAAGTATTTTTAGGCGGGTTGAATTGTGGAAATGATCTTAACTTGAGATGAAATCATTTTGTTTAGAACTTCATCGCTAATTTTAGAAATAAAATTAAATGGTTCTGTTTACATATATTTTGTAACATCATTTCTACATTTTTTCCATGTCTACACACACATGTATATGCATATAAATGAGAGTTTTTTAGAATCTTGTTGCTAACATCGTAAAATTAAGTGGCTCTATTTACATATAATTCATAATGTGCATATAGAGCAGAGATAATAATCCCCCATTGTTTAATTTTCTCGAACTTCCCCTGTAAACTCTTATGTGTTTATATGTTTAAATTTTAGCTATTTCCTTTTCTCTTGAAAACGATGTTGTAAACATAGAGCAGGCTTCACAAATGTTAAGGTAATAATATTTTTAACTCCTTCAAAATGACATGGTAAAATTATTTGTTTACATTGTTTGTTTTGATTATTGATTCAAATGTTGTTTTGAGGGGGTTTAAACTTTCAAATAATCAAAAGAAATTAAAATAATCAAAAGAAATTAAAATAATCATACAGATGATACCTAAAAAAGCTAAATCAAAAACATGTATATACAAAAAGTTACAGGAAGCTTTGTGGAAATTAAAAAACAAAATTTCTTCCTCCTACATATATGGGTAAATATATATACATGGACACACATATATGTCTAAATTTGGTTTCATCACTACAAAACTAAATTTAAGTTTTTTTTTTCCAAATGAATAACTAAGGAAAGCCATATATCTAGTTATCTATATTATTAGCGAAAATATTTTGTAACTATGCATTTTAGAAATTGAGAAAAATGTTATGTTACAGGGAATCCAAAGGTACTTGCCTATCTCATTTAGAATATTAACTTTGAGCAAAGTCTATGTATTGTTTCAGATGTGGAATTTACTTCAAAATGACTTCTAATGCTAGGAAGTCATGATATTTATTGGCTTCTTCTTTTCAACAACTTCTTTTTATTATGCACTTAGAAGTCAAATATATAGTGGCAACTGCTCAGTTCATGTTTCTACCCAAAACTGAAAATGGAAAGATGATCAATGCAATACATCACAAATACAAAGATAAAAAATAATTTCCATTAAACCAAGCAGGCATGGAAAAATAGTCGATTTTATTTGAAGTAGGGATTGGATAAACAACTACAAAATAATGGGGACTGGTAAATATGGCACTATGAGAATCCATCTCACTTTATCTGAACAATCATAGAATGAAAATATAAAGACCACCATTGCAAAAATAATCTTTGTATAAGACGTTTGGCTCATCCAATAAACTTCTAGGAAGAGGAACTTCTAAAAATATTCATCCATCTATGAAAACCTTAAACTGACCGAAGATAAATGCACAAAAAAATCATATATAGTTTCGACAGGAAGCAATTAGTTTAGTTATCTAATTCATTAGGTTGGTAATATATTTGTACTTAGTTAAGTTCATACGTTGAATGAATGTTATTTCATCATTATATTTTAGATGGTCCATAATTCCATGTTATCAACATTCTTTTAAAGCTAAGTTTCTTCTCACACCATATTGCATGGTAATATAACTTAGATGTCGATAAATGTTTTCGATTTTCAACTACCTAAGAAGTTGTAACAAAAATTGGTAAAAAGGAACTGAACTATGAATAATAACACTAAAAAGGATCAATGTAAAAACTTAGAACCTTGCATGGTTTTAAATTTTTATTAAAGATAATACACATAAACAAAAGTATAATGTTATGCAAGGCAAAGTACCTTTTAAAAAGTTGTATCAAAACCAAAAGAAGGCGGAATTCAAGAAAACCATAGTAAAGAGTTTGAAAGAAATTTATTTGTAAATCGAAACATCAATTGTGATTTATGACTAACTTACATAATTAAATATTGAATGTATTATAACTCGATTTGTAGTGAGTTATCTCAGGTTATCATGTGAAACCAATAATTATTTCGAATTGCCCAATAATACATGATTTATGTAGTTACTGCTTCAAGTGAATTATTTCGAACTATCCATTTTTAAACTGATCCATAATCATAAACACAAACTATATGTTAGGCTATACTTAATATTTCTTTGTTCTAGTATGTTAAAGCTTCCTTAGTTAATTGCTCCGATTAGACTAACATGGAAATGACTATACCAAGAAAATTTAGGTGTTTCTTAAAGATTTAAACATACTTAGAAGTTAAAACTCAATTCCAATTTATATGCACTGTATAATCAACATATTTAATAGTTTACTTGTTTCTTATAATTAGGATCGCACTGTAGATGTAGGGGACATTAGCAAGTTCTATGGAAGACTGTTATTTTTTATTAGGCCTTTGTTAGAGTAATTCTCTCTAAAAGTTTGTAACTTTCATTTTTTAATCCAAAGAGATAAAGGAGCTATTTCTTTCATATAAAGTAATTAGAGAAATGATATGACGATTTAAGTTTCGAGAGTAACCAACTGAATTCATTATCAAAATTTGCGGAAGAACTCCATGAATAGGGAAAACAATGTAGTTCATGCTTGAAAACGAAAGTATAATCATATTGGTAATTAAATATAACTTTTGCAATGTGACATTTATTTAATCAATCGAGGTACTAATTCTAATGAAATTTCCAAAAGGAAAAAAAATCAAACTTATCTGATGGAAGTTACATCGATAATTCCAAATCAAAGTTCCTACAAAGAAAACATAAGATTAAAGTAGTTGAGTGAATAGTTTGTAATTTAGTTATAAATAATTTTGAAGAAACATAAAACCTACCGTATTTGTAGCAAACAAAAGTTTATACTTCTCCCCGGTGGAGCAGGGTTCGTAGTTCATACACTTTTTCACCTTTCCCGGCTCTTCAAGCTTTCCACCTTCCATTCATCACCCATAGTAACCTATTTTTCAAGTTTAAGGAGAAAACAATATGCGACTACGGATTAAAGTTTATTTCTAATTGAAAGTAGTGATTTCATGTCAGTTCTGTTAATTATGGCATAGTAACCTTCTACGGATACTTAATCCATATAAACACACATAAATGATCTAAAAGATGCATCTCCTTAAATAATTTATGAGAAGTAAAACAATAGATCCTCATTAATAGCCTAAAGTACATACATGAACCAGGAAAATCCTTGTCCTTATTAGCAAGTGATCGATCTAAATTTTCTCTATAGCATGTTGTAATATTGACTTTTTTAGTAATCTCGAATGCAAGGAAAGGAGCATAGCATGACGTTTAAGTGATTAAATTTCGACAGCAAGTAGAAGGTCCAAGTTAATGATTTAACTAAAAGGGTTATAAAAATATGCTATAGACTTTAACTATTTTATTCGGTATCATCAATTATTTTAGCAAAAAATAATTACAATAAACCACTAAAATAACGTTAAACCTGCATAAAGTTTCACAGAACCTCCCCTTTGACAAAATGTTCCCTTACTGATGCCTTGTCTAAATAAAAGTATAAAAAGCTTTGTAAAACATATCATTAGCAATTGATACATAATTCGTTATATAACAACATAAACATGCATAGACCTAACAATATTCAAAAATAAATAACTAAATTTTTCCTAACCAACGTGCTTTCTTTGGATCTTATAATAAAATTTGATGCATATGTTGTTTGCACTGATTGCATAACTAATACAATGCTACCCAAATGTGGAATGTCGCCAATTATAAAACCATAATTCTCATTGTTAATGAATTTTTATAAGAGCATTTAACAATCCAAATTCTCTGTAAACAAAAACAATTATACAAAATCTTTGTAGTCTAATATTCGTAAACATTGAATGGCACAGGTTGATTATTAGAAGTGATAACAATTTTTAACTAAAACTGAATTAAAAGAGGTAAAATATATGGCATATAATATATCTGCAAGTAACTAATGTGCTCCTACATCGATCCGAGCCGGAAGGTAATAAATCTTCTCTTTTGTTTCAATAAATCTGTAGCCATTTTATTACAAATTATCTTTAACTCATAGAGTATAGTGTTGATGTACTTTACTCGATTAGTAGTCCTTTCAATCCTAGCATTTTCATCTCCTTATATATCAGGAGTTATTATTACTTTGAGGTCAACCAACATCAACCAACATGGCGGACAATCCAAAATTGATTGAAACCAAATAGTAACATAAATATGATTATTTTCTTCTACCAAACATCATGAATTTCTTGCCAATCTTTGATCTTTAGGTGAAACGTTTGTGAAAGCTAATCGAATAAATCATTGGTAAACCCAATTGTAAAAAACCTAAAGAGAAATAAATCAACTTAAGTTGAAATAAATAAATTATTTACTTAAATTACTCTTTTATATGATTAAAAAATAAATCACAAGATTTACCAGACAATGTCAATTTGGTCTCTTGGCTGTGCTCATTTGATATTGCATGAGGCAAACAAAATTGCCTCTTATAATCAGTGTGTCATTAAGAAGGAATTAAAAAGTCCATTAATGAACAGGAATGCTAAGAGCATATGGACTTAGGTAAGGGAACCCAGTTTAACTATATTAGGTAAAATTTAACGATACATAAGAATTTTTGAGTAGTCACAACTACCATCAAAATAAGCATAATAAAATTCATGTATAAAAAATCTTGCTATAGTAAAATAATGACGTAACTTCCAATTAGAGGAAAAAAATAATTGAATAGTACATGTAAACTAAATTCAAAATCAAAAGAGAAAACTATATATATATATATATATATATATATCTTTTGTTTATATATTGCTAAAGAAATAAGCAAAAAAACTTAAGTTGCATGAAAATGTACGATTTTTCTAAAGTTGTAATGACTTGTTGATTTCATAAAGCAAACAAATAGGTATAAAGATGATTAGTAAAAATGAATCAACAAAATGATTACCTTAAGATTGAAACTGATATGATCATTGTTTGGTCCAAGATGAATTTGAGCAGCCATGATTGTTAAGTACATATCTCATTCGGTGACTTCCTAAATAAGATGTGAAACTCAAATAATTACAATACAACTAAAAAGGGTTAACCAAATAGTCAATGAAAATAACAATCCAAATTATACGAAATGAGGCATTTCGTCAAACAAAGCAGGACTATCTAGCAATTCGAAAGCATATTAGAGGCTAAAATTACTATGAGAAATAAGAGTAAAATGAACTGTAAAGTATAGTGTAGGCAAAGGAAGAATAATCATCTACATCATAGAATGCATGTTTAAGTCGGGAATGGACACTAGTTTGTGTTTATTGTAGCAACATAGGACACCAAAGTGAGAAATATTTTGATAAAAGATGAATAGACCTAGCCCTAACTTTCAGATGAAACTGTATAAAAGAGAAGCTTTTTGCCTTGTGCATTTTAGTACAAATAAATTATGTAACGAAACCATAGGGAAATTAAACGCTGGATAAAAGAGGATTTAGTATTCGATTGAGATTAAATGAGAAGTTAGAGATAAAATGGTGAATGTTCAGTTTTATATATAATAGAATAGAGTTGCAACATAAGTGTATAACAACATTTAGGAGAACCATTTATGCAACAAAATCCAAACAGGGTATTAGTATAGAGAGCGTTATATTACTTTGCTCTTATTTTTTGTTTTTTAGTCAACACCCGATTCTCATTTTATTTCGACATTATGTTTACAAATCTAAAATTGAACGATTATAATAAAACTTTTAGATCATGGGACTTTAAATGAGTTTATTATCTTACTAAAAACAATCACCGTTCTTATCATATTATGTTACTTATTATATATTTGAGAAAAGGTAGTTCTGATTGTCCTACTTCGAAAGTGGTAGAAAAATCATTTATAAAATTCACACCGATCATTCGCATTGATCTTGAAAATAAATTGATGCTTAGAAAAGTCATTCAAAACATGAAAATAAATTGATGCTTAGAAAAGTCATTCAAAATACAGTTTCTATAAGTTTGGAGAAACAAATCATTTAACTTGTATTGATATAACACTATGCCTCATGATAAACTTCCATGATAGACGTACCCCCTTTCGTACATATCCAGAATATCCAAATGACTTGTAAATGGATCATCATCCATATATAGATTCAAAGACTTCAAACAATTATTCGGAGTCTTTTTAAAAGCACTAAACATCTTGTTTGCTTAATCCATCCCTTTTCAACCTAATAATCAATATATAGACATAAACATCAGGAAAATTCAATTTGAAATTTTTGAAGATTTGATATTTTTTTCCACATAATAGATTTAGTGAAGATAAAATAGAAGTTTTCAGTTTTAAGTAAGTAAAAAATTAAAATTTGAAACTGGGGATAGAAGAAACGACAGTGTTAGCATTGTAAATTAATAGAATTGAGCAAATATAATATAAATGAATATACTGATTAAAAAGAACAACACCTGCAATCTTAAAAGAAAAGGATACACATTCATATACCACTATTTTGATGTGCTGAGAGCCAAATTTCAACCATGCAACTCCATTCATTTCCTACAACAGTGAAACTAATGTCAAATGATCTTTTCAATAAATAAAGATACCACTGTGTAAAGCTAAGAAGTTTAAGTTGGGTAATCCAATAAATTAAACCAAAAAGCCCTAATTCTAAGATTTATTGTAAAATATGTATATTTAAAATATGAAATCTTTTAATAACATAAGATGCAACTGCAACTTTAGTATATCTTGTTGGTAAAAGTTTAGAAATACATAAAATTTCTTAAACCTAACTGAAGAATTATAATACCCCATCGATGAATCGATGTCGACCACTCGCACGGCGGTTTAAGAAGATGACCACTGCCGAAAAACGAAGGAAGAAAACCGAAAGGGATGGAAAGGCAACATCGATTGCAAGGCTCTTTGGCGATGAATCGGAGTCTATTGGGTAGTGACGTTGGCAGAAGGTGTGGACGATAGGGGCAGAGCAGGAAAAGCAACAAAATCGGGCGTTATTTAGGTTGGGAAAAAGCAAAATCAAAATTGGGCGACTAGGAAAAAGGACGGGGGAGAGGCGTATGGAAGGAAGCGGAAATCTAGTAGGAGAAGGGGCAAAAATATAAAATGCGACTGTTCAGTTGATAGGGTTTGGAGCAAGATAAGAAAAAGTATAAATATGACCGTTCGGTTGCCAAATTTCAAGGAGGCCTATGTGAGCTTGAAATTCAACTCACTAATAATAGTATAGTATAGATAATTAACTAAATCAATAAATTTAAAGTAGAATAAAATCGAAAATCTTTCAATGATATGTTATGTGATTATTATTACCGGAGTTGTAATCATGAGAAAATTATCATGATATATAATAACTATTATTTTAAATATTCCTGGTTAATATATTTTGAAAAAGGATATCGATACATCCATTGAGACTAGTGTATGTAACATTCTCTAGAAATTGCCAGTGTGTGTTATTCATGGCCGTAGGAAGCAACAAGGGGTTACATGCTGATAGTTATCCAATAACTATTGAATAACTCACCCGAGAGTTTCATATTGGTTAGTGACAACTAGATCAAATTGTAAATTTTGGAGCAATTATGTTAGGAAGTTCTCTTAACTCGATAATACCGTTGAACTTCAATATGGGCATTCCACTTTGATTATTGCTAAATCATGGCATAGTGACTATTGCGTGGCTATGGCTGGGTTTAAGTTGAAGCACAAAAAGTAAAACACTGTTCAATAGAGAAGTTGTCTCCTTAATTGTACGAGGTTAGTACCATGATCAACTGTGGTAAACTCAAAGTAAAAGCCAAAACATTTGACAAAGACAATGTAAAGTAATAAATATTGTCAAAGTTGGTAAAAGCTATTGGATTTAAACTAAAACTCAATACTAAGCTATTAAGTCCAAATCACTTAGTAACAACAACAAAAAAAGTGTAGAAACGATACAAAGAAGGAATTTTTAATATTTTTTATATAAATTGTTTCTTTCACATGAAAAAAGGCACAGGGAGGAAGTTGCAAAAAAATTTAGTCTCGAGGACAACAAGTTTGTTTTTAGTCTGAAGGACATTTTTTAGTGTGAACAGAAAATAATAGTTACAACTATCATTTTGTGGTTTACACTATAAAATGTAAATTTCTTGTCCCTGAAACTAAATTTTTCTCCAACTTTTTCCCTGAACCTAAAAACCTCTTTCAAAAAGATCAAAAAAAATATTTATACTTATAAATACAAGTAACTTTGTTAAATGTGTTACTGTTACCATATTTGGGTTGCAGAGTTATCATGAACCATTATACCCTAATATGATTAGGGTACAAGGTTACAAGGTTGTAAGATCTTAAATCAAACTTCCATTAAGTAACATCAATTAACTAATTTGACAAATAGCCAATAATAATATTTTTATAATTCTAGGCAATGTTAGTGCTATATGTATAACTATAATATAAAGATGATATATCTACAATGGAAAAAACCAAAACCTCGACAAAGACAATGTAGAGTAATAAATATTGTCAAAGTTCGTAAAAGCCAATGGATTTAAACTAAAGCCCACTAAAGCTAATAAGTCCAAATCACTTAGTAACAGCATAAAAATAAAATGTAAAAATGATACAAAGAAGAAATTGCTAATATTTTTTATATAAATTGTTTCTTTCAAAAAGATCAAAAAAAAATATTTATACTTACAAATACAGGTAACTTTGTTAAATGTGTTACCATTACCATATTTGGGTTGAAGATTTATCATGAACCGTTATACTATATGATTAGCGGTACAAGGATGTAAGATCTTAAATCAAACTTCCATTTAGTAACATCCTAATTTGACAAATAGCCAATAATAATATTTTTATAATTCTTGACAATGTTAATGCTATATGTATAACTATAAAGATGATATATCTACAACGAAAAAAACCAAAACCTTGACAAAGACAATGTAAAGTAATAAATATTGTCAAAGTTGGAAAAAGCTAATGGATTTAAACTAAAACTCACTACTCAAGCTATCAAGTCCAAATCACTTAGTAACAATAGAAAAATAGAATGTAGAAATGACCCAAAGAAGAAGTTGCTAATATTTTTATAAAAATTGTTTCTTTCAAAAAGATATATATTTATACTTACAAATACAAGTTATGTTACAAATATTTAAAAATTTAATTGTATGGATAATGGGTATTTCTTATTTGAAACCATAAACGATTAACCATATAACTCAATAGTTTGTTTTTTATTTGCGGTAGTTTTACTATATTGAATCTATACTAGTTGAGCTTGAATCATGTTTAATTTGTACTGAATCATGTTTAATCATGTTTAAAACTTTTTGCAAAGTCTATTTACTAAATCATAACTTCAAACTAAAGTAACTTGAACTAAATCAAACCTAAACTAGGTTTAACATGAAACTCGTCTAAATTCAAGAGCATAAATTAATTCCTCCAGAGTCGGATTTGAAGTCGAGCGCTAGATGTCGACTGTGGATTTGAGTTGATGGATGGAGATTTGAAATTTTTATGTGGTTAATATTGGTAAATTTAATTTGGTTTCGAGAATTCGAGATGAGAAGAAACCTAGTTTGTTGAGTAGGAATGATAGAATGAGAAGTGGAAAAACATTAGTATTGATGAAACAAGGGTAATAATGTAATTTTAATTGTTATGACCTATAAACTTACTTTTTCCTCTGCCGGCCTGGAAACTTATTGACTTGGATTAGAGGCCCTTTTAGTGAAAATTATCTAGTCACACTCCTGTCCAAAAGACAAATTGCCCACTACTGTCCAAAAACCCATCATATCCGCCTCCAACAACCCCCTTACCAATAGCGCAGCAGAAGTGCATTTCTCGTATGTTTCTCCGTTTTCAATATTTTCATCACTTCATTATATATTCCCAAATTAGCTTTCTTTTAATTTCACAATTGAATTTGTAATACACCAAGACTGAATAACTATTAAATCCATTCTGCAGTACTTCCACTTCGAGAGATTGATTGTTTTGTCGACATATAGATAAATTTCCTTTTATTATTGTTATATAAGATTGTAAATTAGTATAATGGTTAGGTGAGTTTATTTGACTTGTATTATCATTATAGATCTGAATCCCCCGTTTATTGTAAGAATTAGATATTCGTAAACTTATTTTATTCCATCCAATTTTGATGTAGGCTTTGCAAGGTTTTGATAATAATAAATGAACTATACAATTTAAATATCCCTGCAGTGGCAGTAGGCTTATACTTAATTATTTGGTTAATTTCAGTTATTCCATGTGCAGTAGGTTTATTCCAATCTAACGGATAAAGCAAATTTTACAATGAGATCCACTTTCAAACTTTGCATGCACATCATTTCTTTTTATTTATTTCTATTTCTAGTAGACATCATAAGCATATATGTTTTTTCAAACAATGAATCTTTTGCATTTAGTAGTACTTGGACTAAGGGTCTTTTCTTGTACTTTTTTATTTTGTATTTTTTAGTAAATTTTTTTGCTCGATTAAGTTCTATGCAGTGAAATTTTCCAAAAAGACATGTGTCGGCATAATTAAGTTGCCTTTCAAAGGATCAAGATGGTGATTACTTATGTATGATTACTTTAACAACAATGATGAGGACAAGAAGGATGAATATGATGATTATGAATTGATGATTATGAGATTTAATGTTCAACTCGAATACAAATATAGCATACTCCATTCACCAGTTATTATAGGCACATAAGAAGCCGATAAGTGCACTGTTGTGGTTGAGACAATTAACCATATAAAATATGTTTAGTAATGGGGTTAATGATCAAAGAGAGATTGTTAACAAAGAAAGAGGCTTTTATTGGTAACTACTCCACTAGCATGAAGGAATGGCAGAAGGTTTAGAACCGCAAGGAAAGATAGACGGATAACGAGCTGCTTCCTTGAAATTCCACCTTTTGTGACAAAAAATCTCTCCAAAGCAAGCTGAAGAACACAAATTAATGGTAAATTTAATTAATTTGTTCCATATTTATGTTTATTAAGATTGAAACAAATTTGTTGGTAAAATTGTTTATAATGCTTCAATATGGTGCTTTTTCTTCAGAAAATGATCTTGATTCAATGTTCAATCCAAGTATCCAAGCTGTCAACTTGTCTTGATGCTTCTATTTGCAGTGGCATAGAAGAGGGTAATGATAAGTTCTTTTGGGTAATTCATTATCGTGGATATTTTCTAGATTAGTGTGAACATTTCATTTGAACTATAGACCGTGGGAATGTTGTACCAATGTAATTTTATATATTGAAGCCTAATTTTATTTATTTTCTTTTATATCCAATTTATATGCAAACGGACATTATGATGTACATAAATCATTTGATTCCAAACAGTATGAAAAGAGAAGCAAATATTAAAGTAGGAGGACATGCGCGCTCACGTTTGTAAATATCACATCTACATTACACATTGCATTGTCAAGCTCAAGTACTTACAATGTTAATACCGTAACATTCAAATTATTAAATTTGGAACAAAAAAGAAATGGAGATGTATTATAGACAGAATGTATTATAGGCAAAATCAGGACCTCTACTGGGTGCGATTATTTGTAACAACGTGCTAAATATGCAAATTTTAGAAAATTGGAGTTCCAAATGACATAAATGCACTAAGTATGCAATAGGCTTTGTTAAACAAATCACATATGTTAGTATGGTCACAGTGGAGTTTTCTAGTTATTAGGAGATTTCAAAAAACGCAGCTTCCATAATTTTCAATTGAATTTTTTTAAGAACAAATTGTAGTTACATATATAATTAATTGCATCAGTCAAAGGTTGAATAAAATTATGCAACTAACAAAGGAAAATATCACTTCACATGGCAGAAATATGAATTACCATGAGGCCAAGTATATTAACCCAGGGAAAGAGTGATATATCATAATTTACACTGACCTCAACGTAGCATCAGAAATTTTTTATATATGCTCTAAAGAAAGTATGAAATAGAAGAAGCAACGTCTTGAGCTGCTGAAACGATAGGCGTAGGATGCCCGGGCAATAGTCATTATAAGAAGTTATGTGAGTACGAGCATTTCCTTCGGTTCTTTTTATTCTTCCTTAATCGTGCGCGAATGACTCTTTCATGCATATTCCACTTGGCCTGGGGATATAGCTCAGTTGGTAGATCTCTACTCTTGCAATTGGGTCGTTTCGGTTATAGGTTGGATATCTAGTTGTTTAGGGTGTTGATAGTATCTTTGTACCTGAACTGGTGGCAGTCCAAGTAATGGGGAAGAGGATCGAAACATGCCACTGAAAGATCATACCAAGACAAAAGGATGGGCGGTCAAGAATGTAAAGGTGGTAGGTTAGAAGTTGACCAAGTCTGGTATGGATCGTATATGCATGCTTGTTAGAGTCGACGACACCCCTATTCCATTATCAGGGAACCATGTTATCGAGAGGTGTATCCATGGCCTCTTGTAATATATTATCTGAAAATATGATACAATATCTCATATCATACATCCCAAGACTAAGTAAGTACTAAATAAGATATATACATTATAATCATCATGTACAACTGGATCACCATATATATACACATAATCACATTATACGAAACTACATAACAAGAGAAGCAAATAGCCACCATTAAGGATGGCGATGAGGTGGGTCTAGAGTCAAAACCCGGTAGATCCGTCCATGTTTTGACCTGCCAAGACCAGTCTCATTAGGTCATTAGGGTGGGATGATCAATGATCCATTTTTGAGAGCTCCGGATCTAGGGTCGGGGCTAGGCTGATCCGCCCTAATCTGCCCCACACTACTAAGATCTTATAAGATCGCTTCATCAATATGATGATTTGTTAATCTTTTTGGACATAAGTGAACATAAATACTATAATGTATCATTCAATAAGTTATAGGGTTTTTATAACATTAAGCAGCATCGTTGATAATTATACAACAATACATGCATATCTTTTGAACTATTACTGTACATTTCATTTTTATTGTCTTCCCTTATCATTGTAAAGCATTATTATTTATATTTAATATATATCATCTAGTGACAATCTCTCTTACAAATAGAAATTTATTTACATTAGTACACATTTTGAATGAATATATAGAGTCTCGTCAGGTCTTAGGGCGGGTCTATATGGGTTTTGGGTTTTGG
This sequence comes from Allium fistulosum, assembly GCA_030737815.1. NCBI lineage: Eukaryota > Viridiplantae > Streptophyta > Magnoliopsida > Asparagales > Amaryllidaceae > Allium > Allium fistulosum. Next base: position 392,511,493 of record CM060907.1, read on the forward strand.
CCCAAATACAGACCTACACCGGGTCTACGGGGCGGGATTTAAAAACCCTGAGGTGGGTCTGGGGTATAAAAAACTAGCCCCAACCCAGCCCATTATCATTCCTAGACACCATTGGCATCTTCTCCATCTCCATATCGTAGTCCACAAATATACACACAATCATAAAATCAAAACCTATAAAAATAACCTCAGTATGATCCAAGACTATTAAATAAATAACAAATCCTAGGTCAGGCTAGAAACTAACTATGAATTTAACCGGGATTGACAATTAGAACCAAAAACCGCAAACCCAAACTGAACCAGATGGGTCTCGGGTCGAGGCGTGTGATGAAAATACCATAAAGACCTGATTGAACCTGAGTAGGACCAAACCGACTACAAAGACCCGACCAAAAAACATTAAAACATATGCATTTTTAGTGGTATTACGCAACCAGACCCGAACCAGCCCAACCCGACCTGACCCGAACCAAACCTTGGGTCTGGTCTGGTTGGGTCTAGTTTTAAAATGTATCCATATGTACTCGATTATGGTTTTGCATCTAGTACTTACCCAATTATGCTTGGCGTCCGGGTTAGCTTTTGCATTCGATGGTACGCTCGGTTAAACAATAAATCTTGGGTGTAGATTGGTTCCATATGTATCTGATTAGACTTGACATCCGGTTAGCTTTTGCATCGATATGTACCCGGTTAGGCTTGACATCCGGTTAGCTTTTGCATTCATATGTACCCAATTAGACTTGGCATTCGGTTAGTTTTTGCATTCGATGGTATGCTCGGTTTAACAATATATCTCGGGTATAGATTTGTTCCATATATACTCGGTTAGGATTGGCATATGGTTAGCTTTTTCATCTATACATACCCGATTAGGCTTGGCATTAGTTAGCTTTTGCATTCGACGGTACGCTCGGTTAAACAATATATCTCGGTAAGATTGGTTCCATATATATCCGAGTAGACTTGACATCCGGTTAGCTTTTGCATCCTTACATACTCGATCAGGCTTGGCATCCGGTTAGCATTTTAGTTACGAAGTTCACTATCATGTTCAAAATGATATCTTAATATAGTATTTTAATTACAAAGTCCACTAGCATGTTTATAATATGAAAATTTGTAGTTTAATGTAACATTTTTATTATGAAGTTCCTTACCATGTTTATGATATGCAAAAAAAAATTAATGTAGCATTGTAATTGCAAAGTCCACTAGCATGTTTCGGATATTCAAAATGATAGTTTAATACAACATTTTATTTATGTAGTACACTAGTTTTTTTAAGTATGCAAAATGATAGTCTAATGTAGCATGTTAATTACAAAGTATAGTAGCATGTTTATGATATTTAAAATGATAGTGTAAAGTAGTATTTTAGCTATAAAGCACAATACCATGTTTAAAACATGCAAAATGATAGTTTAACGTAGCATTTTAGCTATAAAGTCTAGTAGCATATTATTGATATTTGAAATGATAGTTTGATGTAGCATTTTAACTATGAAGTACATTGGATGCAAAATGATGGTTAAAGATAACATTGTATTTTCATAGTATACTATCATGTATGAAACATGCTATATGATAGTTAAAGGTAGCATTGCATATTGAAAATGAACTAGCACATGTAGAATATGCTAAATAATAGTTAAAGGTGGCATTGCATTTTTAAAGTGAACTAGCATGTATAGAATATGATAAATGATAATTGAATATAGCATTGTACTTTTAAAGTACTCTAGCATATGTTGAATATAAAAAATGATAGTTAAATGTAAAATTTGTATTTTAAAAGTGCGCTAACATTTGTACTTAAAATGCTATTTTTAACTACCATTTTAAATTTTTCATGCTTATATTTTCATTAACAAGAACTAAAGAAAAATTGGATAACTAGAACTCCATCCAAACAAGGCCTGGAAACAAAACGATGGTATGTGGATCAAGGAAATAATAGTGAAAGTGCAAAATTCCTATTGACATGCTTCATGTTCTAGCATGGAGTGTTGTCAATTAGTAACATGCAAATTGGTCTAATATCCTTATAACTATCACATTATAATCTTAGTCTCGCAACTTCACATTTTTGTGAAACTAAGAAATTGTTTTATTGCATGTTTTAATTAAGAAATAATAGCTTATAGTGGCTATTCGAGCAAACATTATGACCACATTCATAATAACATGAATTTGACAATTAGCTTCCGCCAGCATTTGCTATTTTGCAAAGCTAAATTAGTTCTAATGGCATTGTCAATATATACTGGTGTATATAATTGATTGTATGTCTGTGTTTCTTCCATCTAATATAAATTTATAAAATGGTTGTTGGATTAACTTTGTACGCAAAATGATAGTAAAATTTAGCATTTTTTGAACTATAAAGAAATGAATATAGCATTAAATGATTTAATGCTAATTTAATTTAGCATTTTTGTTATGTTATTGATTTTTGTTTTAAATTCAGATTGACGATGATGATGCATCCTTGAGGTGGTATAGCGGGGGATGGCTATGGCGATGAGGTTGTTTGGTGCTTGTTTGTGGAGCTGACGAGCTTCCCACCGACAAAGACGACGAGGGAGCGGCACCAACGCCGAAAAGGCAGAGCAGGGCATGGTGCTGGTCGAGGCCGCAGTGGCCGAGATCGAGTTGTTGAAGGCGATGGTGATGAAAGGGGGAAGGGCTACGAGGTGGTGCTGTTGCGGATGAATATGGGTAGTGGCAGTTGAACCTAAAATCTGATCGTGTATGTCGACAAAAGAGAAAATGTAGTTTTGTCCTTGAGCCTAAATTTGAAAACTTCTAGACTTGATCTAAAATTTTTACTAATATTTGTCCTTTTGGCTAATTACCTCTATATATATTATAAAATAAAATGGTTTTTGATTTAATTAAAAAAATCTACGGCCGAAAAGAAATAATCATACAATATGTATATTTTATTATCAAAAATGTATACTTTATTTTATTATGAAATTTTAAATAATTAAAAAATATTTTGGCAAAAAAGTTATCTTGTAAAATATGTATATATTTTTAAAATAATCAAAAGATTTTATTTTTTATTTTATAGAACTAAATTTGAGATTCAAGTTATTTTACTAAGTTAAAATATTGGATATTTTAGATATTAATTTAAATTCAAAATTTGTTGACTTATTCCAAATATAAGAAAAGGTTATTTTATTTAACAAAATAATTAATTCTATTTTTTTTAAAAGATCGGTACTTTTATAATTAAACTAATCTTATACTTCAGTGGTATGCCTTATGAAAACCATACATTCTTCAACTTAGATGAGTGTCTTGTAAGGAAAAAGAGCACATATTATATCCATATACAAACTTACATACTAAAGAAATGAAAATACAAAAAAAAACACTCAAATACATTGAAAATACACTATAAATACTACTAGATAATAGCATGTACGGTTTGTATAGTATGACGTCATACTTCTCAAACCAACCCGCCCCGCTCCACCATAATAAAGCCAAAGTCTCACACTCCTTTCAGCTTGTTTTATTCATCACACCAAGAAAACTGTAACAACCCGAGTTTTTCTAACACGAAAAACCGGACCATTTGGGTTAAGAAGAAGAGGTAGAAGAAGAAAAATAGAAAACAAAATCAGAATCTAACCATCGCAGCGGAATAAAATATAATATATATTAACAGATCTTTACACAAATCAAAACTATATCAGTTTTATATAATATAGCATCAGAGTATACACCAGAGAACACATAACATACAACTGGACAATAACCATATCATGTCCTCAATACAACAGAGTACAACAATCAACACAGCGGAATATATATATATATAAACAAGTACGGAAGATACGTCTCGCCATCCAGCTCATCTCCTGAGCTCCACAGCATCATATCCTGTAACCTATAATACTCGGTCTGACCCGAGCATCATATAAAACAATACCCGAGTCAGTCTGGAAAACCAGCGTGAGAAAATCACACTCAAATTGATTATTAAAGTTTCAAAATCCTTTGAAAACAAAAGCATCTCGTAAGACCACGCCACAAATAAACATGTCGGGTTTTTACCTTACGATAGCTAAAACACTTTATATCAAAATCCTCTGATATTATAATAGTGTCTACAGAAAGTAAAATATAATCTAGCTGAAATGCTTGCATCTCACATTTCAACAATAGTTGGGCACAATCAAAACCGTACAAGGCACGTAGGAAGAATGGATTTCCAACGAATGACTAGGCACTGGGGTACCACCTATCACAGTACGTGGCCTAGATCACCGTACCGAGGAGTACGCCCGCTCCCCTGCAACACAAGGCCGGAACCATCCCTTACTGGATGATCCCGAATAAAATCACCCCACGGTTGGGATCAGCAACCGCACCACTAAGCCGAAATAAAAAGGGACATCTAGACAGGGATGACCTTACCCTCCAGTGGGAGCTACCCACGAAGCCTTGCTGCATAACCCCTGATTTTCAGTCATTCCCGGTTGATGAGGTTCGAGGCTAAACGATACCTTTATAGCACATATCCCTTAGAATGCCCATCGTCCGCTGACGATGTTTCGCAAGCATTCGTCCATACAAGTCCGTCCCGGGTCCGAACGAAACCGAAGGCACTATTCCTACTACATCCATTTTGGAAATATCCTCAGGATTAGTAGCGACTAGCCCTTGCACTTCACAGCTCCATCTTCGACTCCGAAATCGTTACACGAAACGTACAAACCGGATCGAAGTGGTATTCGAGTCTCCAGACCTAGAATCCCGGTATACGGAAACTCGATCCCGGTCTCTTCGAAACGATCAGCGCATTTGGCCAATATTGATAGTCGGTTATTTAACTATCAATTAACATCCACAAGCAACCATCACACAATAAATAATTTCCCACATTATTTATTTGCCCAAATATCTTTTCAAGATATATTTCCAAATTTTCAAAGCTCATTTGAAAACCGTTTCAAACAGTTTCCGCTTACGGAATACATTTCCCAAATAATTATTTCCACTGAATCACCAAGTACAAAATACTTTTAATTTTAAAATAATTTAAAAACACCAAATATATTTTATAACATTGAAATTTTAAAACTACTTTAATACTTTATCAAAATATATATTTTAAGAATATTTAAAATAAAACCACTTTATAAATATAAGCTGACTTCCTCTTTAAAACATAATACCAAATTACTTTTATATAATTACTACAATAATAGATTTTTGAAACTACTTACTTTAAAAAGTTAACATTTAAAAATAATCAATTTTCTAAAACATGTTTTTTAAAACATATTAAAACTTTTAACTTATATTTAAAACTACCTTGAAAACGTACTTGGCTATCCAGAGAAATACACTTCTCGTTTCCATCCTTTAAAAATAAACCAACATTTATTTTAAACCAATTCATATCCCTTTATAAATTCCCACCTTGAATTTATATTTTCTAATATCCACTGATATTTTATTTTACTTTATAAACCCAGTTTATAAATTCCAAAATCTCATTTCTCTTCTAAAATTCCAATTTTAAACAACTAAATCAATTCCCAATTGATTTCTCAATTTACTCTACTTACTTTGAAATAAATTTCCTTTGCTACTTCATTTATTCCAAAATACCTTAACCTTTAGATTTTTATTCCTTATTACGAGTTAAACCCCTTTTTACCAATATCAATTACAGATTTCCAAAACTCCTCATTTATTCTTTAATTAACTTTAATCCTTAATTTCAAAAATAACTTCTTTTATTCTTCAAATAATATCACTTAAGTATAAAATTTATTATCCCTTGTAGATTCAAAATCCCCTTATTTCATATTTGTTAAAATTCCAAATCACCTTATTTTTATTTCAATTCGTTATAAATTTTATCCCAATTCCTCGAATTATTTTACTTAAACTTTTACTCCTTGATTTCTTTCCAAAAATTCAATTCCATAGATTTTATAATTTATTATACTGGACAATCCAAATCAACCACATCATCCAATATAAAATCATCACATAATATCAAATATTCAGAACATAGAATATTAAATAATCTAATAATTTTGAGGAGTCCAGTTGGATCCCTCCAACCTGTTTCCCTGCATCCACAGACGTTAGCACAATATAAAATACCAATTCCACTTCAAGGTGGAATATCGCGGTATATGGGTTTTATAAAATATCATCCGCTATTATGCGGCGCATAGGGTCTCATCCGCTATATAAATGCGGGAATATCAACAACTCAAATATATACATATGCCAATATGTATATATTGCTATATACTACTATATATATAATATAGCATATTCAATCAATGCAATCATCCAATCAATTATTTAAATTTAACCATTTAAATTTAAATCTAACTGAGTGAGATTAACTCACCTTCGTTTTGTTTGCAATCCAATCCAGTTTGCTTCTCAATATTAGACCTTGAATAAATATTATATGATTTATCAATATTTGAATTATTCAAGCAGTTAATTACTACTTACTTATTTAATTTAAACTAATGATTTAGTTTTAAACAAGTAATTAAATTTTAAACTAATTTTAACCCACTTTCCTTTAAGAAATTATTCTTAGTGACTTAACTAATTAAATTAAATAAGTTCATTAAACAAGTCAGTTACTAAAATACATTATTTTAAAACAAAAATATTAAACTAGTAAGTAAAAATGTGTATATGCATACTCATCTCTTATTGTAAATGAACGAACTGGAATTCCCCTTACTGTTAAGATTTTTTTTTTTTTATAATATTAAACTTTTAAATTGATAAAACAATCGATAATATACCTCACTGCCTTGACGTGCTGCCCAAATTCACCGACGATGTCACGACCCTGAAATTTAAATTTATTTAAATTAATAATTAAATGAAATTTTGAATTAAATAGAGTAATTAAATAAATTTTTGGATAAAAATTTGTAAATTTAATTAGAATATTGGAGCGAGTTTCCCCGATTCAAATATGAGTGAATTTGTGAATAATAAATATATAGATATATTTGACTTGAGTTTGAATTGTAAATAAATAATTTAAATGTTTTAAAATATAAATAATAATAATAATTAATTTTGAATTTATTATTGATGGTCTAATAAATATTTGGGGTATAAATATATATATAGTTTTTATCCAATATAAAGTAACACATAAGATAAATATTAGAGTTGATAAATAATAATAAATTTGAAATAATATGTATAGATATATTTTTGATTGAAGTGTAGATAAATGATAATAATAATAATAAGAAGTGATGGTTGGTAATGGTTTGAATTTATGAAATAAACATGAAGTAAAATAACAATAATTAATATTTAAACTAGAAAAGGAAAAATAAAATATACATTTAAAAATGAAGCAAACAAAAGAAAGTATAAGTATAAAAGTATCTTTGTACACTTGTAAAAGGAAGAAACAACACTTAAATAAGTAAACAAAACAATGCACCAACCAGAAAAGAAAATGTAGGCGAGTACATAAACAAGCTAAGTAAAGGAAGCTTGTATGTAACCTGTAAGTGATTATGCAAAGCAAGATAAAGGAATAAACAAAGTGTAGATTGTACAAAGCAAACTTTATCACATATATAAAATAAGATACCAAAATCATTTCAGCCGAAGTCAAGGATGGCCAAAGCAAAGAAGTTTAAATATATATATATACACTTGCAAAAATAAGAAAAAGAAAATATGTACAAAGCATGGGCAGGCAAGCCACTAAAATCATCTCAGCCGAGACAAGCAAGTATGGCTGAAGTGAACATGATTTTGCAACATACCTTTAGCATTTAATAAAAGCATTATCAGCCATGCTTATTGTACAAACAAATAAAGTAAAATATATTCAAGTGGGTACAAATGAAATTATAAGTGGACTTAGAAAACAAATCAAAGTACTTACCAATATCTTCTCAGCCGAAATGAAAATCTGATCAAAGGAGGAAAGTGAAAAGCAAAGTTTCAAAGCAAAATAGAATTAGAACAGGAAAGAAAAAAAATCAAAACTACATTTAATTTGTAAACCTGAAGCTAGCCAGAGTCTTCAAACCTGAGAAGCAACTTAACAGCAAGCAAATTAAAAGCAACAACATCTCATCACCAAAACAAACATCAACAGCAAACAACTTAGATCAAAACAAAGCAAATGCAAACTAGAGGAGTTTCAGCTTGCAAAAATTCCTAAGCCTGTTTCAAATAAACTACTCTGTTCTTCTTCCAAAACAACGGTGAGCAAATTCTCGAACCCTTATTTATGTTTTGGTTTACCTGCGAAAATGAATGAATGCGAATGTCTGTTTTTGTGTATCTGTATATCTATCTACCTGTTCCCCTGTTCTCTGTTTTTACATATGAGTAACATTTTGTTTGAAAACCTTAAAAAAAATATGATTTTGTGAGCAAGCTACCATTTATGTTTTGAATTTATGGTCGACCGAGTGCAACCGGTCGTTGGTGGTTGGAAGTGGGGTGTCAGATGAGGTCGTAGCCGGAATTTCGTGGCCATCGGTGGTCGAGGCGGCGAGGACAAGTGGATTGATAGGTTTCAGTTGAAGTTGGGTTTGTTGGTTCCAGGTTTCTTTGGGTTGTCTATTTCGATCGAAGAGGTCGAAATTTGATTCGAATGGATTTTTGTGGTTTGGGGTTGAGAGGATGATGGTTGGGGTCGCCGCTGACTTAGTGATGATCGAAGGAGGGCTCGTCATCGATGGGGTCGCGGTGCAGTATGCACACGTGTACGTGTGTACACTGGAAACAAAACAGTGGGGAAGAAGGGTTCCCCGGGGTAGCATTCGCGTTTATCTCGGGTTTACTCGAGTTATTCGAGTACTTTACTCGAAGTAGGAGGGGGAGGCGAGGAACTCGAAGACAATGTCGTGATTTGGCCTGGGGGACTCGAAGAAGGAGTGATGTACTTCGGGTCTATTTGGGTAGCAGGTTTTGAATGATCTGATTTGTCTCTAAACTTTAAAACTGAATTTAAATTATCAAGCAAAAATAAGTTTAAAAATTAAATCAAGTTTATAAAAGTCTAATTAAGTTTTAATGAATTGTGTAAACAAATTCTTTTATACAATTCTTGGTTTTAAAAGTTTTAATAAAAAAAAAATATTTTAAATAATATTTAGGAATAAAAGTGATTACTTGATTCAAGTATTGAAGAAAATTTTTCAATATAAGAAATTTTAAGGATAACTACTTAATCAAAGATTGATTAATGCTAATTAGTTTCACGATTAAGAATAATTAATTAATTAGAAAATTAACTAATATATATGCAATTAGATGTAGTTAATATCTTAAATGTAATTACTTAGTTAAAAGAAATTAATTAATAGGCAAAGTAAATTAAGCGATTAAGGATAATCACTTATTGAAATTTATCAAGAATGGTTAATTAAATAGTAATTAATTAATGGTTAATTTATTAATGAAAAGATTAATTGAAGATAATTAATAAAATGGTAATTAATTAGGGGTTAATTTATCTATTGAAGATAATGAATTAAATGGTGAATTAAATAAGTGAAGGTTAATTATTAAGTAATTTAAGGTTAGTTAATTTATTTTAAATTGTTAATTAATAAATAATTAAAGAAAAATTTGTCAAAATAATTTGTAATTTATTAATAATTAATTAACCAGAATTAGAAATAAATTCATAAGAAATAAATCTGATTTGAATTAATCAGATAATTTACCGACCTTACTTATGGATGTTTGAATTCTATTGGATGACTTGATTGTTTGATATTTTCCGATATATGATGCTTTGTGATACACCCTGACTTGTATTGTGATCTGTGATAAATTATCTGTGATGTAATCTATTATCTGTGATATATATCTATGATCTATACGATAAGCGATATAGTTTATATCGTTTATCAACTATATTCTGTATTTTAATCTGTGATGATTGATTGATGTTGCACTACTGCGTAAAACCCCTGGACCACACTTTTACACACACAAATATGGATTTCACGTGGAAATCGGTTAAGTCACAGATAATTTAAATTTGATGTTTTCGAAATTGAAATTTTAATTTCAATTGATTTTTGAAATTAGAAATTTGGGGTTTAAAGTGAAAAACTTTTTGAAATAGAATTTCAAAGATAAAAGTTATTTTGAATAACTTAAATCGAGTTTTGAAAATTTAAATAATTGAATTTAAATTTGAATTCAAGTTTGAAATTAAATCTATGATTTTGAAACTAGGGATTAAAAATATTATAAATGTGTTTATATAAAGTTAAACCATTTAAAAGTAAAATTTTGAGAATTTGGATTTAACCCAAAGATTTTAACTTGTATAAATGAATCAGATTTCCAAAATAGAAACTGTTTGTTTTCAAATGATAAAAGCTTTCAGATAAGAAATGAAATTCCAGTTTAATTAAAGGAATTTCAAGATTGAATTGGAAATATTTTTCCAAGTTATGAATGAACTGTTTTTGAAAGCTATGAATTGAATCTGTCTATTTTTAACAGATTTAAAATGATGTTTGTTTAAACCATTTGAAATAAAATTGTTTAGAAAACTATTAGTTAAATCTTTGATTTAAAGATTTAACGAATTAATTAAACTGAAATGGAAATCGATTTGGAAAATCTGTGAATGAATCTTTGTGAAATTAAGTGAACTTTGTGAATTTAATCTTTTTGTTTAAAAGATTAAAATGGTAACTTGTTTAAACCATTTGAAGAAAGATTTTTGGGTAATAAGTTGTGACTTAATTGAAATCCCAATATCCATATGTTTTGAATATTGCGCTCACTATTCGGGTTAGCCGGGAAAGGACATTTGGGTCGTATAACCCATTCCGAATAGTGATACGTCGTATATGGATGGCATTTGAAGACCGGTGTTGAAGACCGGATATTTTTCGAAAATGAAAGGACAACCTGTCGAATGTCTCTGCACTGAGTCGCGCCGGTATAGAGATTTATATCACTCTTTTGTGACGGGAAGTCCGGACGTGATTGAAAGTTATCCGGAATTGCAAGGGCTTCGTGAGAAGTGCCTTCGGTTCTGTTCGAACCCGGAACAGACTTGTATGGATACATGTCTGACATTACACTTTGAGATATAAAGCCGATTTCTTTCAAATACATTTCTGTTTGGTGGCGGAGAATTTATTCTCTTAGCTTAACACCCTTCTCTGAGACGTACGAGCTCAGAGGTTATGTAGTTGAAATTTATCAGCGATATATCCCAATTTGGTAATGTGACATGCTGAGTGTTGCTGTGTGATGATCAGTGTTTGATCATTTGTGATATGATCATTTGTTTGATCTTATATCTTTGTGATCATAGGTTGATCATTTGTTTGACCCGAAGCATGGCTTTGTGACAAAGCGTAGCTTCGTGGATGAGACTTCGTCGAGCCTCACACCCCGGAAATGGTCAAAACAGGAAAGATGCAGCAAGGTTCTAGGGAGTAGCGCCCCTTAGTGTATGTCATTCCTTCTGGATAAAGGTGGTATCATGGTATGGAGCCCAGATACTTAACCTCTGTGGTTGCTGCAAGTTTATTACTTTGTGGTTGTTGGAAATCGGGGATCCTCGGGAAGATCGGTGACGATCGGGGGATGGCTTACGCGTGTCAGTAGTTACCTATTTTTGCAGAGGTAACCCGGCCTTGTGTTGGCAGAGATCCGGTTAGGTTCTCGGGTCGTCTATTCCAGGGACGTACCCATCGTGGATAGGAAGTTCCTTAGCCTGACCATTTGTTGGAAATCCATCTTCCAATACGAACTTTGTACGGTATTAGTTGTAGAACCTGCCATTTACGTACGGTGGTCACCACTGTTTAGATGGTAGCTATAGTAGGCATACGATACTGGTCGTATGTTGGCTAAGATTAATATTATACTTTCGAAATGATTTCTACACTATGCACTAATAATAATATCAAAAATGATTTGATTTTGCGTAGTAAGCATCTTTGACTATCATAAGAAGAAATCTCCTCCAATTCTGCGTTTGCATTGTGTGTGTGGCGGGAGGTCTTATGGTAGTTTCATTTTCCAAAAGCATTGCGGATTTCAATGTTTAAAAACCTTTTGTGTTTGTTTTAAAGATAAACTGTTTTGTTGCTCACACCAGTCCCATGACTGATCCGGAGTTTATTGTTCCTTTCCTAAACTCTGGGTTCTCATAATTTCCTACACGAGCAGTCTAGAGTTGGGTTTTTCAGATATTCAGGTTTAGTAGATTTTCTGGAGTTGGTTCAGTCTTTGGATCAGACTGCACTTGCTTATCTTGTGCCTCGTTATTGGGAGTTCTAGCTATTTCTGGATCGTGCTTTGGAGACATTCTATTCCACTGCTGATGTTATCGTTTTCTTTTCCGCTGCTATTTGTTGTATCATATCTCTGATGTATATAGATATTCATTGTATCATCATTGTATCTGGATATTGTATCAGATGTTGTATATCTATATTCTTTTTATTCCGCTGTGATATTTACTTAACTGTGTTATAAGCTCCGGCGACTCGGATTTGAACGCTCGAATCTACGACATTCGAGTACGATGTAAAGTATGGATGTCGATTTTCGAACGCGAAAATCCGTATCGTTACATTTGGTATCAGAGCTAAGGTTGAACTTTAGCTCAGGAGTATAACACGTTAAGTAGCTCATTAGAGATAGAGTGAAGTAAACTCTAGAATGAGTAATCCTTAAGATATCCGTCTGAACGTCTCAGTAAATTCTCGTACCATCCACTGATAGTGAGTATGAGTGCAAGAAGAGAACGAGATAGGGGACAGGGAATACGACTATAAATGGTCAATACCCTGCAACAGTGGAAACAACCTTCTTATCAATATTCTTTGATTCGTTTCCAAATTCTTTTGATTTCTTCGTACCAGCTACAAGAAGTAGTTTCGGTGTAATGGTGGCCCTACAAATCGTTGTAGAAGATCTTACTTCGTATCTTCATCAATTTCTTATCAGCTTTTTGATTTATATCTTGATGTTTTTGAAATTGAAAATTTTAAATTGAGTTAAATTGATTAATAGGATATGAAGCTAAAAATTGAATTGAATCAATTAAAACGATATCGTTTAAAACCGAATTTGAAATTCTATTGTAATTTCTTTTGAATACCGAAGTCCGAAGAGGGACAAATTGGTATGTATTCTGAGATATTCCGACTTGAATTCGGAATCCATATCCTGTGTTCGAGAAGTTATAGGAGTTCGAATCTATCTCCGTGTTGTTTTCGTGCCTGCGAATTTCGAGGACGAAATTCTTTTAAGGGGGGAAGTTTGTCACGACCCTGAAATTTAAATTTATTTAAATTAATAATTAAATGAAATTTTGAATTAAATAGAGTAATTAAATAAATTTTTGGATAAAAATTTGTAAATTTAATTAGAATATTGGAGCGAGTTTCCCCGATTCAAATATGAGTGAATTTGTGAATAATAAATATATAGATATATTTGACTTGAGTTTGAATTGTAAATAAATAATTTAAATGTTTTAAAATATAAATAATAATAATAATTAATTTTGAATTTATTATTGATGGTTTAATAAATATTTGGGGTATAAATATATATATAGTTTTTATCCAATATAAAGTAACACATAAGATAAATATTAGAGTTGATAAATAATAATAAATTTGAAATAATATGTATAGATATATTTTTGATTGAAGTGTAGATAAATGATAATAATAATAATAAGAAGTGATGGTTGGTAATGGTTTGAATTTATGAAATAAACATGAAGTAAAATAACAATAATTAATATTTAAACTAGAAAAGGAAAAATAAAATATACATTTAAAAATGAAGCAAACAAAAGAAAGTATAAGTATAAAAGTATCTTTGTACACTTGTAAAAGGAAGAAACAACACTTAAATAAGTAAACAAAACAATGCACCAACCAGAAAAGAAAATGTAGGCGAGTACATAAACAAGCTAAGTAAAGGAAGCTTGTATGTAACCTGTAAGTGATTATGCAAAGCAAGATAAAGGAATAAACAAAGTGTAGATTGTACAAAGCAAACTTTATCACATATATAAAATAAGATACCAAAATCATTTCAGCCGAAGTCAAGGATGGCCAAAGCAAAGAAGTTTAAATATATATATATACACTTGCAAAAATAAGAAAAAGAAAATATGTACAAAGCATGGGCAGGCAAGCCACTAAAATCATCTCAGCCGAGACAAGCAAGTATGGCTGAAGTGAACATGATTTTGCAACATACCTTTAGCATTTAATAAAAGCATTATCAGCCATGCTTATTGTACAAACAAATAAAGTAAAATATATTCAAGTGGGTACAAATGAAATTATAAGTGGACTTAGAAAACAAATCAAAGTACTTACCAATATCTTCTCAGCCGAAATGAAAATCTGATCAAAGGAGGAAAGTGAAAAGCAAAGTTTCAAAGCAAAATAGAATTAGAACAGGAAAGAAAAAAAATCAAAACTACATTTAATTTGTAAACCTGAAGCTAGCCAGAGTCTTCAAACCTGAGAAGCAACTTAACAGCAAGCAAATTAAAAGCAACAACATCTCATCACCAAAACAAACATCAACAGCAAACAACTTAGATCAAAACAAAGCAAATGCAAACTAGAGGAGTTTCAGCTTGCAAAAATTCCTAAGCCTGTTTCAAATAAACTACTCTGTTCTTCTTCCAAAACAACGGTGAGCAAATTCTCGAACCCTTATTTATGTTTTGGTTTACCTGCGAAAATGAATGAATGCGAATGTCTGTTTTTGTGTATCTGTATATCTATCTACCTGTTCCCCTGTTCTCTGTTTTTACATATGAGTAACATTTTGTTTGAAAACCTTAAAAAAAAATATGATTTTGTGAGCAAGCTACCATTTATGTTTTGAATTTATGGTCGACCGAGTGCAACCGGTCGTTGGTGGTTGGAAGTGGGGTGTCAGATGAGGTCGTAGCCGGAATTTCGTGGCCATCGGTGGTCGAGGCGGCGAGGACAAGTGGATTGATAGGTTTCAGTTGAAGTTGGGTTTGTTGGTTCCAGGTTTCTTTGGGTTGTCTATTTCGATCGAAGAGGTCGAAATTTGATTCGAATGGATTTTTGTGGTTTGGGGTTGAGAGGATGATGGTTGGGGTCGCCGCTGACTTAGTGATGATCGGAGGAGGGCTCGTCATCGATGGGGTCGCGGTGCAGTATGCACACGTGTACGTGTGTACACTGGAAACAAAACAGTGGGGAAGAAGGGTTCCCCGGGGTAGCATTCGCGTTTATCTCGGGTTTACTCGAGTTATTCGAGTACTTTACTCGAAGTAGGAGGGGGAGGCGAGGAACTCGAAGACAATGTCGTGATTTGGCCTGGGGGACTCGAAGAAGGAGTGATGTACTTCGGGTCTATTTGGGTAGCAGGTTTTGAATGATCTGATTTGTCTCTAAACTTTAAAACTGAATTTAAATTATCAAGCAAAAATAAGTTTAAAAATTAAATCAAGTTTATAAAAGTCTAATTAAGTTTTAATGAATTGTGTAAACAAATTCTTTTATACAATTCTTGGTTTTAAAAGTTTTAATAAAAAAAAAATATTTTAAATAATATTTAGGAATAAAAGTGATTACTTGATTCAAGTATTGAAGAAAATTTTTCAATATAAGAAATTTTAAGGATAACTACTTAATCAAAGATTGATTAATGCTAATTAGTTTCACGATTAAGAATAATTAATTAATTAGAAAATTAACTAATATATATGCAATTAGATGTAGTTAATTTCTTAAATGTAATTACTTAGTTAAAAGAAATTAATTAATAGGCAAAGTAAATTAAGCGATTAAGGATAATCACTTATTGAAATTTATCAAGAATGGTTAATTAAATAGTAATTAATTAATGGTTAATTTATTAATGAAAAGATTAATTGAAGATAATTAATAAAATGGTAATTAATTAGGGGTTAATTTATCTATTGAAGATAATGAATTAAATGGTGAATTAAATAAGTGAAGGTTAATTATTAAGTAATTTAAGGTTAGTTAATTTATTTTAAATTGTTAATTAATAAATGATTAAAGAAAAATTTGTCAAAATAATTTGTAATTTATTAATAATTAATTAACCAGAATTAGAAATAAATTCATAAGAAATAAATCTGATTTGAATTAATCAGATAATTTACCGACCTTACTTATGGATGTTTGAATTCTATTGGATGACTTGATTGTTTGATATTTTCCGATATATGATGCTTTGTGATACACCCTGACTTGTATTGTGATCTGTGATAAATTATCTGTGATGTAATCTATTATCTGTGATATATATCTATGATCTATACGATAAGCGATATAGTTTATATCGTTTATCAACTATATTCTGTATTTTAATCTGTGATGATTGATTGATGTTGCACTACTGCGTAAAACCCCTGGACCACACTTTTACACACACAAATATGGATTTCACGTGGAAATCGGTTAAGTCACAGATAATTTAAATTTGATGTTTTCGAAATTGAAATTTTAATTTCAATTGATTTTTGAAATTAGAAATTTGGGGTTTAAAGTGAAAAACTTTTTGAAATAGAATTTCAAAGATAAAAGTTATTTTGAATAACTTAAATCGAGTTTTGAAAATTTAAATAATTGAATTTAAATTTGAATTCAAGTTTGAAATTAAATCTATGATTTTGAAACTAGGGATTAAAAATATTATAAATGTGTTTATATAAAGTTAAACCATTTAAAAGTAAAATTTTGAGAATTTGGATTTAACCCAAAGATTTTAACTTGTATAAATGAATCAGATTTCCAAAATAGAAACTGTTTGTTTTCAAATGATAAAAGCTTTCAGATAAGAAATGAAATTCCAGTTTAATTAAAGGAATTTCAAGATTGAATTGGAAATATTTTTCCAAGTTATGAATGAACTGTTTTTGAAAGCTATGAATTGAATCTGTCTATTTTTAACAGATTTAAAATGATGTTTGTTTAAACCATTTGAAATAAAATTGTTTAGAAAACTATTAGTTAAATCTTTGATTTAAAGATTTAACGAATTAATTAAACTGAAATGGAAATCGATTTGGAAAATCTGTGAATGAATCTTTGTGAAATTAAGTGAACTTTGTGAATTTAATCTTTTTGTTTAAAAGATTAAAATGGTAACTTGTTTAAACCATTTGAAGAAAGATTTTTGGGTAATAAGTTGTGACTTAATTGAAATCCCAATATCCATATGTTTTGAATATTGCGCTCACTATTCGGGTTAGCCGGGAAAGGACATTTGGGTCGTATAACCCATTCCGAATAGTGATACGTCGTATATGGATGGCATTTGAAGACCGGTGTTGAAGACCGGATATTTTTCGAAAATGAAAGGACAACCTGTCGAATGTCTCTGCACTGAGTCGCGCCGGTATAGAGATTTATATCACTCTTTTGTGACGGGAAGTCCGGACGTGATTGAAAGTTATCCGGAATTGCAAGGGCTTCGTGAGAAGTGCCTTCGGTTCTGTTCGAACCCGGAACAGACTTGTATGGATACATGTCTGACATTACACTTTGAGATATAAAGCCGATTTCTTTCAAATACATTTCTGTTTGGTGGCGGAGAATTTATTCTCTTAGCTTAACACCCTTCTCTGAGACGTACGAGCTCAGAGGTTATGTAGTTGAAATTTATCAGCGATATATCCCAATTTGGTAATGTGACATGCTGAGTGTTGCTGTGTGATGATCAGTGTTTGATCATTTGTGATATGATCATTTGTTTGATCTTATATCTTTGTGATCATAGGTTGATCATTTGTTTGACCCGAAGCATGGCTTTGTGACAAAGCGTAGCTTCGTGGACGAGACTTCGTCGAGCCTCACACCCCGGAAATGGTCAAAACAGGAAAGATGCAGCAGGGTTCTAGGGAGTAGCGCCCCTTATTGTATGTCATTCCTTCTGGATAAAGGTGGTATCATGGTATGGAGCCCAGATACTTAACCTCTGTGGTTGCTGCAAGTTTATTACTTTGTGGTTGTTGGAAATCGGGGATCCTCGGGAAGATCGGTGACGATCGGGGGATGGCTTACGCGTGTCAGTAGTTACCTATTTTTGCAGAGGTAACCCGGCCTTGTGTTGGCAGAGATCCGGTTAGGTTCTCGGGTCGTCTATTCCAGGGACGTACCCATCGTGGATAGGAAGTTCCTTAGCCTGACCATTTGTTGGAAATCCATCTTCCAATACGAACTTTGTACGGTATTAGTTGTAGAACCTGCCATTTACGTACGGTGGTCACCACTGTTTAGATGGTAGCTATAGTAGGCATACGATACTGGTCGTATGTTGGCTAAGATTAATATTATACTTTCGAAATGATTTCTACACTATGCACTAATAATAATATCAAAAATGATTTGATTTTGCGTAGTAAGCATCTTTGACTATCATAAGAAGAAATCTCCTCCAATTCTGCGTTTGCATTGTGTGTGTGGCGGGAGGTCTTATGGTAGTTTCATTTTCCAAAAGCATTGCGGATTTCAATGTTTAAAAACCTTTTGTGTTTGTTTTAAAGATAAACTGTTTTGTTGCTCACACCAGTCCCATGACTGATCCGGAGTTTATTGTTCCTTTCCTAAACTCTGGGTGCTCATAATTTCCTACACGAGCAGTCTAGAGTTGGGTTTTTCAGATATTCCGGTTTAGTAGATTTTCTGGAGTTGGTTCAGTCTTTGGATCAGACTGCACTTGCTTATCTTGTGCCTCGTTATTGGGAGTTCTAGCTATTTCTGGATCGTGCTTTGGAGACATTCTATTCCACTGCTGATGTTATCGTTTTCTTTTCCGCTGCTATTTGTTGTATCATATCTCTGATGTATATAGATATTCATTGTATCATCATTGTATCTGGATATTGTATCAGATGTTGTATATCTATATTCTTTTTATTCCGCTGTGATATTTACTTAACTGTGTTATAAGCTCCGGCGACTCGGATTTGAACGCTCGAATCTACGACATTCGAGTACGATGTAAAGTATGGATGTCGATTTTCGAACGCGAAAATCCGTATCGTTACAGACGAGCTCCCTCATCCAATTCCCATGCGCTCGACCTCTGACAGAACCCGCTACCCATCCCTTGCTCATCACGACGTCGCCGAAACCCTAGAAATCGAGAACCTAACTACGCTCCCTGCCCATCAGTCGAACTCACGGTAACTAGGCGAGCCGCTCCTACCAAACAATCGCGACCCCACCCCTGCCCTCCTCCCAGCATCGCGAATGACTCGAACGAACTCGATTTCATCTTCTGAAACGAATTCGACTCCATTTTAGTTTTTGAGGAGGACGAGTTTAATTAATCTTCGAGTTCGAAGAATTGTCGAAGTAGCTTCGATGGCTCGATTGGGAACGAGGATGAAGACTGCGGCATTTAGGAGGGTGAAGGAGGCGTGGAGGAAGATGTGATGGAGTGGAGGAATTGATTTCTTAAGAGACAAGATCGATTTTCATTTTATTTTAAGGGGAATGCTCGGCTGAAAAGTTGTAAAGGAGAAGGAGACGCGTGTTTACCCAGTTGAACACGTGTGGACAGACAGCGTGATCCAGAAGGCTCGTAGTCTAGATATGGAAAGAAATATTGACTAGTCAAACACCATACCTTATTTTAAATTTCAAATTTTAAATCGACTCAAAATCGTAGCCAAAAATTTTTAAAACTGAACAAACATCTTTAAATTATATTCTATCACTTTTATTATCTTTCATATTATCAATATAAATTTTACAAGCTTTCAAATTATTTTTAACAAGCTCAAAACTCCGGATTCTCTATTTTACCCTATATTCAATTGTCTAATTCAAAAATTAAATTATCCAATAAATACTGTATATTTAAAATTAAAGTTAAAATTTAACATTCGAATATTTAAAATAAATTAAATATTCCCATTTCAAATATACAAAAATTCCGGGTCGTCACATTCCTCCCCCCTTAAAAGAATTTCGTCCCCGAAATTACTAGTTAAGAGGAATGATTCAATCCCCATTAACTATTTCCTTAACCCCAAATAGTTTTAACCACCTTCCAAAACAAATCCTTTAATAGAGATACATTATCCCTCTTTCTAACCTTTCAAACTTACTCCTAAGTCCCAAACAATATTATCTTTCTTATCAGTTCAAATTTAAATTTGAATTCAAATTTTGAATTATCAAATTTTTCTCGAAATTTTTCTAGCTCCCTAAATTTCCGAAAAATTTTGCCAGCGTCTCCTTTGCGCGGCTAGCTCGGTACAACTACAAAATGGCTCTACGGCCTCCCAATCTCAAAAAGAAAACAAAAAGCCAAGTGGCTGCATCAAAACCCAATTAAATTTCATATAGAAATTCAAATACATACCTTTTTGTCGGGCCATTAAATTTTATTTTCTAAAATCAAAAATCCCAATTATCCATTTCTTTTATACACTTGTATATCCTATTAAGCAATAATATCCAATCACAATTCCAAAGTCATTTATACTTTTCTTTACAAATTTCCAATATTTGTTTTACTTAAGCCTGTACGATGCACATATATCATCCGTACGCAATATCACATTCGATCGCTCAATCGATCACACAATTTCACTTCCGAACTAGTATTGTCCACCCGACTTCCTAGTGCGGACTCAGATCTGGTTCCTTGATCAGAAACCGTCATTCTCCTTGCATAGCCACAAACTATGATAGAGAATATCCAGAATCAATCAACAATCCATATCCAGGTTCGCCGTTGAAAATCGAGTAAAAAATTCCAACTCGGATCGATATATCTATCCCGAAATTCTGTGTTCGAATCCGGATCAAATAGCTATGCGAATAAATAATATACGTACACCTTACGTATTAATTTCAATTGATTATCAGTTATATCAATTCTCTTTTATTCACATTCCTTTTTGATTGTTATCCCCTTATTCGCAACTATCCCATTTCACAACTTCAGTTTTAGTCTTCATTCAACTATTCACTTAGTATATATATATTTTTTTTCCAAAATTACTAAGTATATTTCCAATACAAATTTTCTTAAGAATTTCATTCTTCAATTCTTAAGTTCAATATAAATTTTTCTTATATTCATTTGCTACTTCACCACTGAAGTGTATATATTCAAATTGAACTCCCATTTCATATGAATTCCAACTTCAATTTACTACTTCATTTCCAATTTTTTTCCTTAAATTCAATTCATCTCCAACTTCCAAAAATTGAATTTTATTTAGCTCGAAAACAATCCAAGTTAATTCATTCAATAACTATTTCTCAACTTATTTAAACCACTCCTCTGTTGAGTTCAGTTTCCATTCAACATTTACTTAAGTCAATAACTTAAGTTTATTTTCCATTTAACCAACCCTTTAAAGTTTTGTTTCCATCTTTCATTTGATTCTTATTTAATCAAATTCCATCCATTTATTTATTTAATATAAGTGGTTCATTCACTCAATCATTATTAATTTTATTTTCCATACTCAATTCATATGTAATTATTTTATTAATAACCAGGTCATTTCCAATTTATTTCACTTATTTGGATTTCATTCGCAATTCAAACCATCACTATGTTAATCCAATTTCATTAACTCACAATTCAATTTCATTAACTAATTTATTATCAAATTAGTTCCTCCGCTGGTTAAAATTAAATACTTGCTTTTTAATTCCAAATATCACTTCACTTAATTATCTTAAGTTCAATTTATCTTATAATTCAAGTTTGGATTTATTTAAAAATTAAGATTGCTCATCTTAGTCGTTTCCATTTGATAATTACAATTTCAAATTATAACTCTTAATGGTTCAAAGAAATGAATTCCCATTTATGACTTACAATTCATTCACCTTCAAGTTCTCTACTCTTTTATCTACCAGCTTATATTACTCATTGAGTTAATTTCATCTCATAATTATAATCCCAGAATTTAACTTTCATTCCTTTCTTATTTCAATCAACTTCATCTATACTTTATATTGTTGATTCATTTAAATTTCCACATTTAAATTTTAAATAGAATTTCCAGAATCCAATTGCCCGGTTTTATTTCAAAACCATTTTGAATCCATAAATAACTCACACATATCTGGTATATCACCTCAAATCCCAATTTCCAAAATAATCTGCTTTTACCAAACAATTTTCCCTTTGAATTTCAAAACCAACCCAGTTCACAATCATCTTCAATTTAAAACAGTTTGGTAGCAATTTCTCTTTGGAAACTCGAAAATAGACATCGATGATGCTGCAGTCATCACCGAAATTATTTTCCAGCGACCGAAAGAGAATTTAATGCTTTTATCACTTTGAAACATTTCAACATTTTTAAATCCCAGATTCCACCAGATTTCAATTCAATTTCAAAAATATTCATGAAATAATATCACCATTATTTTCCCAAAACCTTCAAAAACTATTTTTAAATCCAAAGGAATTTAAACCTTTCCCAAAACTTCAAATTCAAAATCCATCCAATTTTATATCCAAACATTACTCCGAAATTCTATCACATTTTACTTCAAGTTATAAGTCACATTTACAATTTACATTTACAAATTTCATTTGTTTATGAATTAATCTCATTTGATTATAAATCATATTTGTAATTCACCTTTGTATATAAAGTTTATCTCAATTTATAAATTTCATTTAGTCCATATTTCAAATTCCATTTGTTATATAAATTTATTCTTTCATCTTTGGTTATACTTTTTCCAATTTCTGATTCAATTTTTACACAATGATGATAATAATTTAATATCATCACTTTCTAACAACCAAGCAACCAAATATATAATTTACAAAAGTTATCCTTTTATATATAAAAATAATTTGGGCAAAATTATTTCATTCACCCTATTTAAAACAATATTGTGTCGAACTGTTCTATTCAAGTGTTTAGAAACCCCTTCGATACAGTTGTCCAAACTGTGCCGACGAAGGTTCATATGCCACTCAATAAATCAACCAACACAATATAAAACCATTTTTATATCCACTAACAAATACGCGCTCATATCTATTAGTACTCTCAAAATTCCCAACAGAGCCAAGGTTATCGCTAGCCTATGCTCTGATACCAAGTGTAACAACCCGAGTTTTTCTAACACGAAAAACCGGACCATTTGGGTTAAGAAGAAGAGGTAGAAGAAGAAAAATAGAAAACAAAATCAGAATCTAACCATCGCAGCGGAATAAAATATAATATATATTAACAGATCTTTACACAAATCAAAACTATATCAGTTTTATATAATATAGCATCAGAGTATACACCAGAGAACACATAACATACAACTGGACAATAACCATATCATGTCCTCAATACAACAGAGTACAACAATCAACACAGCGGAATATATATATATAAACAAGTACGGAAGATACGTCTCGCCATCCAGCTCATCTCCTGAGCTCCACAGCATCATATCCTGTAACCTATAATACTCGGTCTGACCCGAGCATCATATAAAACAATACCCGAGTCAGTCTGGAAAACCAGCGTGAGAAAATCACACTCAAATTGATTATTAAAGTTTCAAAATCCTTTGAAAACAAAAGCATCTCGTAAGACCACGCCACAAATAAACATGTCGGGTTTTTACCTTACGATAGCTAAAACACTTTATATCAAAATCCTCTGATATTATAATAGTGTCTACAGAAAGTAAAATATAATCTAGCTGAAATGCTTGCATCTCACATTTCAACAATAGTTGGGCAAAATCAAAACCGTACAAGGCACGTAGGAAGAATGGATTTCCAACGAATGACTAGGCACTGGGGTACCACCTATCACAGTACGTGGCCTAGATCACCGTACCGAGGAGTACGCCCGCTCCCCTGCAACACAAGGCCGGAACCATCCCTTACTGGATGATCCCGAATAAAATCACCCCACGGTTGGGATCAGCAACCGCACCACTAAGCCGAAATAAAAAGGGACATCTAGACAGGGATGACCTTACCCTCCAGTGGGAGCTACCCACGAAGCCTTGCTGCATAACCCCTGATTTTCAGTCATTCTCGGTTGATGAGGTTCGAGGCTAAACGATACCTTTATAGCACATATCCCTTAGAATGCCCATCGTCCGCTGACGATGTTTCGCAAGCATTCGTCCATACAAGTCCGTCCCGGGTCCGAACGGAACCGAAGGCACTATTCCTACTACATCCATTTGGGAAATATCCTCAGGATTAGTAGCGACTAGCCCTTGCACTTCACAGCTCCATCTTCGACTCCGAAATCGTTACACGAAACGTACAAACCGGATCGAAGTGGTATTCGAGTCTCCAGACCTAGAATCCCGGTATACGGAAACTCGATCCCGGTCTCTTCGAAACGATCAGCGCATTTGGCCAATATTGATAGTCGGTTATTTAACTATCAATTAACATCCACAAGCAACCATCACACAATAAATAATTTCCCACATTATTTATTTGCCCAAATATCTTTTCAAGATATATTTCCAAATTTTCAAAGCTCATTTGAAAACCGTTTCAAACAGTTTCCGCTTACGGAATACATTTCCCAAATAATTATTTCCACTGAATCACCAAGTACAAAATACTTTTAATTTTAAAATAATTTAAAAACACCAAATATATTTTATAACATTGAAATTTTAAAACTACTTTAATACTTTATCAAAATATATATTTTAAGAATATTTAAAATAAAACCACTTTATAAATATAAGCTGACTTCCTCTTTAAAACATAATACCAAATTACTTTTATATAATTACTACAATAATAGATTTTTGAAACTACTTACTTTAAAAAGTTAACATTTAAAAATAATCAATTTTCTAAAACATGTTTTTTAAAACATATTAAAACTTTTAACTTATATTTAAAACTACCTTGAAAACGTACTTGGCTATCTAGAGAAATACACTTCTCATTTCCATCCTTTAAAAATAAACCAACATTTATTTTAAACCAATTCATATCCCTTTATAAATTCCCACCTTGAATTTATATTTTCTAATATCCACTGATATTTTATTTTACTTTATAAACCCAGTTTATAAATTCCAAAATCTCATTTCTCTTCTAAAATTCCAATTTTAAACAACTAAATCAATTCCCAATTGATTTCTCAATTTACTCTACTTACTTTGAAATAAATTTCCTTTGCTACTTCATTTATTCCAAAATACCTTAACCTTTAGATTTTTATTCCTTATTACGAGTTAAACCCCTTTTTACCAATATCAATTACAGATTTCCAAAACTCCTCATTTATTCTTTAATTAACTTTAATCCTTAATTTCAAAAATAACTTCTTTTATTCTTCAAATAATATCACTTAAGTATAAAATTTATTATCCCTTGTAGATTCAAAATCCCCTTATTTCATATTTGTTAAAATTCCAAATCACCTTATTTTTATTTCAATTCGTTATAAATTTTATCCCAATTCCTCGAATTATTTTACTTAAACTTTTACTCCTTGATTTCTTTCCAAAAATTCAATTCCATAGATTTTATAATTTATTTTACTGGACAATCCAAATCAACCACATCATCCAATATAAAATCATCACATAATATCAAATATTCAGAGCATAGAATATTAAATAATCTAATAATTTTGAGGAGTCCAGTTGGATCCCTCCAACCTGTTTCCCTGCATCCACAGACGTTAGCACAATATAAAATACCAATTCCACTTCAAGGTGGAATATCGCGGTATATGGGTTTTATAAAATATCATCCGCTATTATGCGGCGCATAGGGTCTCATCCGCTATATAAATGCGGGAATATCAACAACTCAAATATATACATATGCCAATATGTATATATTGCTATATACTACTATATATATAATATAGCATATTCAATCAATGCAATCATCCAATCAATTATTTAAATTTAACCATTTAAATTTAAATCTAACTGAGTGAGATTAACTCACCTTCGTTTTGTTTGCAATCCAATCCAGTTTGCTTCTCAATATTAGACCTTGAATAAATATTATATGATTTATCAATATTTGAATTATTCAAGCAGTTAATTACTACTTACTTATTTAATTTAAACTAATGATTTAGTTTTAAACAAGTAATTAAATTTTAAACTAATTTTAACCCACTTTCCTTTAAGAAATTATTCTTAGTGACTTAACTAATTAAATTAAATAAGTTCATTAAACAAGTCAGTTACTAAAATACATTATTTTAAAACAAAAATATTAAACTAGTAAGTAAAAATGTGTATATGCATACTCATCTCTTATTGTAAATGAACGAACTGGAATTCCCCTTACTGTTAAGATTTTTTTTTTATAATATTAAACTTTTAAATTGATAAAACAATCGATAATATACCTCACTGCCTTGACGTGCTGCCCAAATTCACCGACGAGCTCCCTCATCCAATTCCCATGCGCTCGACCTCTGACAGAACCCGCTACCCATCCCTTGCTCATCACGACGTCGCCGAAACCCTAGAAATCGAGAACCTAACTACGCTCCCTGCCCATCAGTCAAACTCACGGTAACTAGGCGAGCCGCTCCTACCAAACAATTGCGACACCACCCCTGCCCTCCTCCCAGCATCGCGAATGACTCGAACGAACTCGATTTCATCTTCTGAAACGAATTCGACTCCATTTTAGTTTTTGAGGAGGACGAGTTTAATTAATCTTCGAGTTCGAAGAATTGTCGAAGTAGCTTCGATGGCTCGATTGGGAACGAGGATGAAGTGTAACGATCCGGCTTTCTTTGCCCAGAAAGACGCATCGTTATGAAGAAAGAAAGGGATAGAAGAAGAAAAGAAAGAAAAGAAGGAAGAACAACAACATCAGAAACTCACAGCGGAACGAATGAAATATATTATATCACATAAATATTACATAGTATCATATACAACACTTATCAGAGTTACACAGATTACATGTCATATACTAGACAGTTATAAACATCTGTCTAGTTATTACATCTCAATACAGAACAAAGATCTAAACAAGATCAACACAGCGGAAACTACTATCTATATCTACAACGCTGAAGCCTCCTGCTCCATTGCTCCTCCAGATTACTCGTCAAAGCTAACCTGAATCCCTTGGCTACTCGTAAAAATTTGAGTACCCAAGAGTTTATAAAACAGAAATAAACAACTTGGGTCAGACATGGGTCTGGTGTGAGTAAACGGTTAAAGTTGTTTAACTTCAAAACCTTTTGAAAACAAAGGTATCACGTAAGACTTCCCACACATAAACATGGTAAGTTTTTACCTTACGCTAACCAAAACATTTGATAGGAAATCCAGTTATATTATAATAGGGTCTAGGGTTTTCAAGTAAAATACAGAAATAGTTGAAATGCTTACATCTCACATTCCAACATAGTTGGGCACAACTAATACGTACGGCACTTATTGGAGTTTGGATTCCATACAATGGCAGGGCTACTGGGGTACCGCCCGTCACAGTACGTGGCCTAGATCACCGTACCGAGGAGTACGCCCGCTCCCCTGCAACACAAAGCCGGAACCATCCCTTACTGGATAATCCCGAACAAGACAATCCCGTAGTTGGCGCGACCAACCACACACTAAGCTGAATAAAAGAAAAGGGACCTCTAGACAGGGATCTATCTTGCTCTCAGTGGGTGCTACCCACGAAACCTTGCTGCACCTCCCCTGTTTTAGCCATTCCCGGTTGATGAGGCTTGAGGTTACGATTACCTTTAATCAGAACATATCACTTAGAATGCTCATCGTCCGCCTGACGATGTGCTGAAAGCATTCAATCCATACAAGTTCGTTCCGGGTTCGAACGAAACCGAAGGCATTATCTCGTTACACTCGTTTTGGAACCACCCTCAGAGTTAACGACAATAACCCTTGCACTCTAAATCTTCATCTTCACTTGAGATTCACGACCTATCGTTAATTTGGATCGATGTGGTATTCGGGTCTCCAGACCTGGAAATCCGGTATACGGAAACCCGATCCCGGTCTCATCGAAATCCAAAACGTATCTTTTAAGGCCAAGTTGTTTAAAGGTTTAAACAATTTAACTTATCTATATTCATACAGATAGATAATTCACAATTCACAATTGATAATCACATTATCAATTAAACAGATGATTCATAACCAAATAGGTAATCCATTTCAATATCACAATAGTTAATCTATATTACCATCATAATGCAACCAAGCATTCATATCACACCACATTACTTATCTCATTTCTGAGATTACATCCATTCAAGACAATCAATGTCATCCATTCTTATATAAGCAATGATTTACTTAATCACAACATAATTAATTTAAAATGAATTAAATTAACTATCTCTATCTTTAATTAATTTAAAGTGAATTAAATTAATTACTTCATCTCTTAATTAATTTAAAATTAATTAAATTAATTACTTCATTATAAATCTTACTTATATAATCATTAATTAATTACAAATAAATTAATTAATCTTTCTTTAATTTTCCACTTAATTAATCACCTTGATTAATTATACTTTAATTACATTTAAGTAATTATCTTTAATTAATTCACAATTTAATTATCCTTAATTGAATACAGTAATTAACCTTTAATTACTTCATTAATCAATTAATTATAATCAATTACTTTAATCCTTAATTAATTATAATTAATTAGTTATTATTTGATTAATTAATCTTAATTAATTAACTCTTAATTACATCATTAATTATAAACTAATGATCTCTAATTACATCTTTAATTATTTATTAATTACATTAAGTAATTATCCTTAATTAATCCATAATCATTAATCACCTTTGATTAATCTAAACCAGTAATTAACTTCCCTTAATTACTTCCATTAATTAATTACCCACTAATTACTTCCATAAGTAATTATTCTTAATTTAATTACATTAAGTATTTATCCATTAATTACTTTACTAAGTAATTCAATTAATTAATCATAATTGATTATCTTAATTAATTAGACTAATTAATTAATCTAAAATTAATTAATTAACTAATTAATCATTTCAAATTAATTCATTAACTATCCACTAATTACTTTATTAAGTAATTATTCGTAATTACAAACATTAATTAAGCTTAAATTTATTTATTAATTAATTGTTCTTAATTAATCTCTACTTAACTAATTAAGAATAAACTTTACATTTATATTAAATATTTACTCAAATCATTACTTCATTAAAAGCAAATTTAGAAATCAATTTTGAAATAAAATTTATTTTAAACAAAACAATTCAAACATTAAATTTTAATATACTTTAAAATCTTTGAAACAAAAACATTTCAAACATGTTTAATCCAATTAAACAATTATTTATCTAAAACTTGTTCTTAATACTTAAAAACTTGTCCATGCTTTAATTTTAAAACACTAAGATATGATCTACTTTACAAATTTCAAAACCAGGTCACTGGAATTAAATAACCCGAGCCAAACACGTTTTTCCCCGAGTCTTTTCCGAGTCCACGCGAAAACCATCAGCTTCGAGTCGACCACGAAATTTTCACGAGACTTCCTCGAGATAACTTCTTCTTCCCCAAAGCCAATATACCCAGACACTCAAACGTGCATACGTGCACGTGCACACTACGGCTGGACGTCGACGAACTTCCTTCAGTGCTCCGGCAAGTCAGACTTCATCACCTCATCACGTTCGACAATCCCAAACTTCACGATTCGAACGAGATTCGAATTCGAGCATTCGAACCATCACCTGGAAACACAACCTCACTGGAAAACCCATTCGCCTCCGATGATCTCTGATTCGAGAAGCCTCACCATCCTCACCGTATCTCACACTCGTCTTCCAGCTCCCATAGCACGCCACGCGATCGCCTCCGATAACACCTCGACGTCGCGATCCCCTCTGAAAACTCGACGACACAAACAAGCATGAAAACCCTACTTCCTCGATTATCGATCAACCCTTACATCAATAAATTCCAATTTGATTTTTTCTGATGAACTTCATCATCCCCTCATCCTCCATGCTCAACCTCGGCACCCAGATCACCATAGTTCGCCGTGAATTGCCAGATAAACCCAAAACAGAAAATCCCAAAATTCTCTTCAATTACCAAACTATAAATCATGATATATATACTAAAATTCATGACTTCCTATAGTGAATTCAATTATGCAATTCAAACTCAAATTTGAATCAATTAATTTTTGACTCACTTTAAGATTTTACTGTAAATTATAAAATTTGAACTAGATATCCATTCTAAAAACCTAAAACTATTTTTAGATGGAAGGTTACCTGATTTCAAACATCTTTTGTTTACAGATCATAAGCAAATTCGAATTAAAAATGGAGTTATTGATCTTATTAGAGAAATGATATCTGTTAATATCACACAGAGCTCATATAAACTACACAGACATTCAAAACTGTATAATTCAAGCATGCATCCAATTTTAATTCCAATATCCAGATAACAGAAGATGTTCATTCACAAGAACGAGCAGAAATTCAAGATTAAAAACTGTTTTTAAAATTCATTTACTCACCTTAATATCAAAACAGAGAGACAGGCTTTTAAATTTCTGATTTCTGGAAACTGCTCTTGATTTTGTTATTGAGATTTGAAATCCTTTTGCATGCTTTATTTATGTTGAATCTGGTGTTGAAGTTGCTGTTGAACTTCATTTGCATGTTGAATTACAGAGCTTGATTTAGTTGCTTGAACCCAGATTGAAGATGAGATAATTGTTTGATTTTACTTTCTTTTGATTTTGGTTTCAGTTTTGATTTTCTATTGAATTTAGAAAGATGGAAAGAAAAGAAGATGGAGGAAGAAAAGATTCGAACTGAGAAAATGAATACAGGTTTCTCTAACATATGTTATTTTGTAACATTATATTAATTTAATTTAAAGAAAATAAAAATCTTGCCACTTGTATTTTTATTAGTATTACAAATGTCCCAACTTGGTTTATGTGTCTACAAGTGTTATTATCATGTGTTAAGATACTAACACATGTCCTAAGTAATTTTAAATAAATTTTTATTTAATTTAAATGTTAATATAAACTTACTTAATTAATAAATATTAGTTTACCTTTAAAAGAAAATATGTTAAAACTAATTATAAATATAAATAAATTCCTTATTCATGTATTTTAAAGTCTAGAACATTATATAACCATTTAAAATTTAACACTTTAAAGAAAACTAAAATAAAACTTTGATTAAACCCCTTTTTAAACTATCACATTTAAAATAAACAATTATCTTATATTATGAAAACAATTGAATTAAACTTAAATTATCTTTTGAAAAATATAAATTTTAAAACAAAGCTTTAAATCACAATTCATACATATATATTACAAATTTGAAAATTCATCTTTAAAACAGAACAAAAAAAATATTTCCATTCACAATATATATCAAATATATATATTATAAATAGAATAAGATTTTATTAGCTTTAACAAACAAATCTTATTAATATTGCCAAATTAAGTATTTATTATTTACCTTTAAAAGATTAAATTAACCAATTTAAATTTAATTACATAGGATAATTATCAATCCAATTAAATTATCAATACAGATTATTAAATTTATATTACCCAAAAACCCGGGATATCACATTCCTCCCCCCTTAAAATAATTTCGTCCCCGAAATTAAAAACAAAGTTAATTTAATAATCCAGCAAAGATTTCAATCTCTAACAGCAAAGCATACCTATCATCCAATTCCTATCAATCAAAGCAACCAATCAAACAATTTAATCTAACTAACTATTCTGATACAAATCAGGATAGATCTACTAACACTATCTCGAGTTTCCCCGAGTATAAATCACCGGGAGACTCGCTCTACAAAAGCTAAACAAACTACACCACCATAATCCAAAGCTCCTCTCTTCTCTAGATCCACTAATCTGAACGGAACATCAGACTATACTCAAGTCCAGTTCAACTTCCAAATTCATCTGAACTGCAGATCCTATAACTAGCGATGAATCATACACGTACTCCCTCAGAGATACGTGAAATACAATGAATTCCAGCTATCCAAACTGGCCATTCAATCCTGTAGATCAAAGAACTACTTCTCTCGAGAACACAGGAAAATCCAAAATACTTCAGTGCTAACTTCCAGACTTATCAAATCTTATAGCTCTTTAATTGGAGAAAAACTTAAACAATTTCCAATCTCCAACTCCGAATTCCAAACTCCTTGTCTCTTATCTGCATAACTCACTAGACGATCCCGAGCTACCTCATCTCTTCCTGATCAGCTCAACCTTTGCTGATGCTTTTTGAAACAATTATGAACCAAGCACAAAATGATCTTCAAATCTGCTGAAATCCACAAACTCTACTCCACAAGAAATATAAGACTGAACTTCCTTCTTCCAAATTCCAGAAAATTTTATACCCATTTAGAAATTCACATAAACTTCTTGTAGAAATCTGAGGTCACTTCCTTTCTTGCACAGCTACTACTTTTGCTTCCGCTGCACAACTCTGATTCTGAAGTAGATGAGAATGTCGATGAACTTGAGCACAAACTAGATCCACAAACAAGCGGAAACATTGGTTATCTTAAAGACATAACCAACTTCTCAAAGAATAGACGAGTCCTCGGTCAAGGGTACTGTCTTCAGCTATCCTTGGCTAGAGGAAACTAGAAACTAGAAGTAGAAGAGAAAACACAGATACTCCATAAAATTCTAAGATACTTCACCAAATCCTTCTTTAGGAACCAAATCGATATAAACTAAATCTTTGACCTCTTCGATAACTTTTACTTCCTCTTGAGATGTCTCAATTTCATACAAAAGATTACTCAAGATGAACTTCTCAAAATAATCGCAATTCACTTTTGCGATCCTACCTAGTTCGGATTCCAAAGAAACTGTTCTCTCTTTTCTAATTAAAACAGCCTTAAACTTTTCCAAACAAGGTTAACCCTTCAAGAAAATATTCACCATCTTCCCGGACTGCTGATAGAAGAATCACAAAGATTCCGGTACCATCGAAGAAACGGACCACACTGTTGCATCCAAACTCTATCTCGACAGCACACCGAACACTCCGAGCTGCACTGCTATCACAGCTAACCAAGAACTTCTAATCCAAAGGCTTCTCAAAACTAAAACCATCAACAAACCTCTCAACGAATCTCCGAGATGGCAGACATCCAAAAGAAACTCGGGCTCCAAACCAATCGCCAATAACTTACTCTTCTTAAGGGAACAATGAGACCATGTCCGAAGAACAATTAATCGACCTTAGTCCCATACTTCAAAATAGACAAAACTCTCTTACTTGATATCAGAGAATTCCTATACAGTCGAGTCTTTCCTGCGGTAGACATCAACTGTTCCTCCAATACCTTCTTAATCTTGTTCCAAAAGAAAATCTCCTTCGGGAACATCCATAGATACTGCGTCTTATCACACAACTGCTCCTTCCTGAAGTCGCCAAGCTACCATCACTTACTTCTGCACAACTGATAGATTCAACTCTAGAAAATCTGCTCACCCGAGCTCAACCAATCTTACATTCCAATAATGGACTCCGAATCTTGAAAAGGATTTTCTTCAGAGATCCGAGACATCCTTACTCTATACTGCCAACTTACTCGAGACGATATTGGGTTTACAGTCTCGATATATACTTCCAACCTCAAACATTCAAACTCCAACTATTGGTAATTGTGTTACACACACTACCACCTTATCTACCTTTATAACTTATATTGGAAAACCCGAACAGGTAACCCAATAAATCGGTAGAAATATATATATATTTAAAATGATACTTTTTATATAGAAATTATTTCTGGGTAAAATTATTTCATTTACCTCTTTAAAACAATATTGTGTCCGTTGGCCTGGTTCAAGTGTTTAGAGATCCCTATCAATAACGTTAGCTACTCGTATTGACCAGAATCCATATACCACTCAACCGATCAATTAACACAATATAAAACCATTTTATATAACTAACAAATACGCGCTCTCAAGATAGACACCACTTCAGAGCCTAGGTATTCACTCAACCTAGTGTTTTGATATTCACTTAACCAAAAGCTTAGGCATTCGCTCAACCTATGCTCTGATACCAACTGTAACGATCCGGCTTTCTTTGCCCAGAAAGACGCATCGTTATGAAGAAAGAAAGGGATAGAAGAAGAAAAGAAAGAAAAGAAGGAAGAACAACAACATCAGAAACTCACAGCGGAACGAATGAAATATATTATATCACATAAATATTACATAGTATCATATACAACACTTATCAGAGTTACACAGATTACATGTCATATACTAGACAGTTATAAACATCTGTCTAGTTATTACATCTCAATACAGAACAAAGATCTAAACAAGATCAACACAGCGGAAACTACTATCTATATCTACAACGCTGAAGCCTCCTACTCCATTGCTCCTCCAGATTACTCGTCAAAGCTAACCTGAATCCCTTGGCTACTCGTAAAAATTTGAGTACCCAAGAGTTTATAAAACAGAAATAAACAACTTGGGTCAGACATGGGTCTGGTGTGAGTAAACGGTTAAAGTTGTTTAACTTCAAAACCTTTTGAAAACAAAGGTATCACGTAAGACTTCCCACACATAAACATGGTAAGTTTTTACCTTACGCTAACCAAAACATTTGATAGGAAATCCAGTTATATTATAATAGGGTCTAGGGTTTTCAAGTAAAATACAGAAATAGTTGAAATGCTTACATCTCACATTCCAACATAGTTGGGCACAACTAATACGTACGGCACTTATTGGAGTTTGGATTCCATACAATGGCAGGGCTACTGGGGTACCGCCCGTCACAGTACGTGGCCTAGATCACCGTACCGAGGAGTACGCCCGCTCCCCTGCAACACAAAGCCGGAACCATCCCTTACTGGATAATCCCGAACAAGACAATCCCGTAGTTGGCGCGACCAACCACACACTAAGCCGAATAAAAGAAAAGGGACCTCTAGACAAGGATCTATCTTGCTCTCAGTGGGTGCTACCCACGAAACCTTGCTGCACCTCCCCTGTTTTAGCCATTCCCGGTTGATGAGGCTTGAGGTTACGATTACCTTTAATCAGAACATATCACTTAGAATGCTCATCGTCCGCCTGACGATGTGCTGAAAGCATTCAATCCATACAAGTTCGTTCCGGGTTCGAACGAAACCGAAGGCATTATCTCGTTACACTCGTTTTGGAACCACCCTCAGAGTTAACGACAATAACCCTTGCACTCTAAATCTTCATCTTCACTTGAGATTCACGACCTATCGTTAATTTGGATCGATGTGGTATTCGGGTCTCCAGACCTGGAAATCCGGTATACGGAAACCCGATCCCGGTCTCATCGAAATCCAAAACGTATCTTTTAAGGCCAAGTTGTTTAAAGGTTTAAACAATTTAACTTATCTATATTCATACAGATAGATAATTCACAATTCACAATTGATAATCACATTATCAATTAAACAGATGATTCATAACCAAATAGGTAATCCATTTCAATATCACAATAGTTAATCTATATTACCATCATAATGCAACCAAGCATTCATATCACACCACATTACTTATCTCATTTCTGAGATTACATCCATTCAAGACAATCAATGTCATCCATTCTTATATAAGCAATGATTTACTTAATCACAACATAATTAATTTAAAATGAATTAAATTAACTATCTCTATCTTTAATTAATTTAAAGTGAATTAAATTAATTACTTCATCTCTTAATTAATTTAAAATTAATTAAATTAATTACTTCATTATAAATCTTACTTATATAATCATTAATTAATTACAAATAAATTAATTAATCTTTCTTTAATTTTCCACTTAATTAATCACCTTGATTAATTATACTTTAATTACATTTAAGTAATTATCTTTAATTAATTCACAATTTAATTATCCTTAATTGAATACAGTAATTAACCTTTAATTACTTCATTAATCAATTAATTATAATCAATTACTTTAATCCTTAATTAATTATAATTAATTAGTTATTATTTGATTAATTAATCTTAATTAATTAACTCTTAATTACATCATTAATTATAAACTAATGATCTCTAATTACATCTTTAATTATTTATTAATTACATTAAGTAATTATCCTTAATTAATCCATAATCATTAATCACCTTTGATTAATCTAAACCAGTAATTAACTTCCCTTAATTACTTCCATTAATTAATTACCCACTAATTACTTCCATAAGTAATTATTCTTAATTTAATTACATTAAGTATTTATCCATTAATTACTTTACTAAGTAATTCAATTAATTAATCATAATTGATTATCTTAATTAATTAGACTAATTAATTAATCTAAAATTAATTAATTAACTAATTAATCATTTCTTAATTTCTAATTAATTCATTAACTATCCATTAATTACTTTATTAAGTAATTATTCGTAATTACAAACATTAATTAAGCTTAAATTTATTTATTAATTAATTGTTCTTAATTAATCTCTACTTAACTAATTAAGAATAAACTTTACATTTATATTAAATATTTACTCAAATCATTACTTCATTAAAAGCAAATTTAGAAATCAATTTTGAAATAAAATTTATTTTAAACAAAACAATTCAAACATTAAATTTTAATATACTTTAAAATCTTTGAAACAAAAACATTTCAAACATGTTTAATCCAATTAAACAATTATTTATCTAAAACTTGTTCTTAATACTTAAAAACTTGTCCATGCTTTAATTTTAAAACACTAAGATATGATCTACTTTACAAATTTCAAAACCAGGTCACTGGAATTAAATAACCCGAGCCAAACACGTTTTTCCCCGAGTCTTTTCCGAGTCCACGCGAAAACCATCAGCTTCGAGTCGACCACGAAATTTTCACGAGACTTCCTCGAGATAACTTCTTCTTCCCCAAAGCCAATATACCCAGACACTCAAACGTGCATACGTGCACGTGCACACTACGGCTGGACGTCGACGAACTTCCTTCAGTGCTCCGGCAAGTCAGACTTCATCACCTCATCACGTTCGACAATCCCAAACTTCACGATTCGAACGAGATTCGAATTCGAGCATTCGAACCATCACCTGGAAACACAACCTCACTGGAAAACCCATTCGCCTCCGATGATCTCTGATTCGAGAAGCCTCACCATCCTCACCGTATCTCACACTCGTCTTCCAGCTCCCATAGCACGCCACGCGATCGCCTCCGATAACACCTCGACGTCGCGATCCCCTCTGAAAACTCGACGACACAAACAAGCATGAAAACCCTACTTCCTCGATTATCGATCAACCCTTACATCAATAAATTCCAATTTGATTTTTTCTGATGAACTTCATCATCCCCTCATCCTCCATGCTCAACCTCGGCACCCAGATCACCATAGTTCGCCGTGAATTGCCAGATAAACCCAAAACAGAAAATCCCAAAATTCTCTTCAATTACCAAACTATAAATCATGATATATATACTAAAATTCATGACTTCCTATAGTGAATTCAATTATGCAATTCAAACTCAAATTTGAATCAATTAATTTTTGACTCACTTTAAGATTTTACTGTAAATTATAAAATTTGAACTAGATATCCATTCTAAAAACCTAAAACTATTTTTAGATGGAAGGTTACCTGATTTCAAACATCTTTTGTTTACAGATCATAAGCAAATTCGAATTAAAAATGGAGTTATTGATCTTATTAGAGAAATGATATCTGTTAATATCACACAGAGCTCATATAAACTACACAGACATTCAAAACTGTATAATTCAAGCATGCATCCAATTTTAATTCCAATATCCAGATAACAGAAGATGTTCATTCACAAGAACGAGCAGAAATTCAAGATTAAAAACTGTTTTTAAAATTCATTTACTCACCTTAATATCAAAACAGAGAGACAGGCTTTTAAATTTCTGATTTCTGGAAACTGCTCTTGATTTTGTTATTGAGATTTGAAATCCTTTTGCATGCTTTATTTATGTTGAATCTGGTGTTGAAGTTGCTGTTGAACTTCATTTGCATGTTGAATTACAGAGCTTGATTTAGTTGCTTGAACCCAGATTGAAGATGAGATAATTGTTTGATTTTACTTTCTTTTGATTTTGGTTTCAGTTTTGATTTTCTATTGAATTTAGAAAGATGGAAAGAAAAGAAGATGGAGGAAGAAAAGATTCGAACTGAGAAAATGAATACAGGTTTCTCTAACATATGTTATTTTGTAACATTATATTAATTTAATTTAAAGAAAATAAAAATCTTGCCACTTGTATTTTTATTAGTATTACAAATGTCCCAACTTGGTTTATGTGTCTATAAGTGTTATTATCATGTGTTAAGATACTAACACATGTCCTAAGTAATTTTAAATAAATTTTTATTTAATTTAAATGTTAATATAAACTTACTTAATTAATAAATATTAGTTTACCTTTAAAAGAAAATATGTTAAAACTAATTATAAATATAAATAAATTCCTTATTCATGTATTTTAAAGTCTAGAACATTATATAACCATTTAAAATTTAACACTTTAAAGAAAACTAAAATAAAACTTTGATTAAACCCCTTTTTAAACTATCACATTTAAAATAAACAATTATCTTATATTATGAAAACAATTGAATTAAA
Source organism: Allium fistulosum (assembly GCA_030737815.1). Lineage (NCBI taxonomy): Eukaryota > Viridiplantae > Streptophyta > Magnoliopsida > Asparagales > Amaryllidaceae > Allium > Allium fistulosum. The sequence goes on from CM060907.1 coordinate 392,550,181, forward strand.
CTTAAATTATATTTTGAAAAATATAAATTTTAAAACAAAGCTTTAAATCACAATTCATACATATATATTACAAATTTGAAAATTCATCTTTAAAACAGAACAAAAAAAATATTTCCATTCACAATATATATCAAATATATATATTATAAATAGAATAAGATTTTATTAGCTTTAACAAACAAATCTTATTAATATTGCCAAATTAAGTATTTATTATTTACCTTTAAAAGATTAAATTAACCAATTTAAATTTAATTACATAGGATAATTATCAATCCAATTAAATTATCAATACAGATTATTAAATTTATATTACCCAAAAACCCGGGATATCACATGAAGACTGCGGCATTTAGGAGGGTGAAGGAGGCGTGGAGGAAGATGTGATGGAGTGGAGGAATTGATTTCTTAAGAGACAAGATCGATTTTCATTTTATTTTAAGGGGAATGCTCGGCTGAAAAGTTGTAAAGGAGAAGGAGACGCGTGTTTACCCAGTTGAACACGTGTGGACAGACAGCGTGATCCAGAAGGCTCGTAGTCTAGATATGGAAAGAAATATTGACTAGTCAAACACCATACCTTATTTTAAATTTCAAATTTTAAATCGACTCAAAATCGTAGCCAAAATTTTTTAAAACTGAACAAACATCTTTAAATTATATTCTATCACTTTTATTATCTTTCATATTATCAATATAAATTTTACAAGCTTTCAAATTATTTTTAACAAGCTCAAAACTCCGGATTCTCTATTTTACCCTATATTCAATTGTCTAATTCAAAAATTAAATTATCCAATAAATACTGTATATTTAAAATTAAAGTTAAAATTTAACCTTCGAATATTTAAAATAAATTAAATATTCCCATTTCAAATATACAAAAATTCCGGGTCGTCACAAAAACCCTTACTCGCTTAATGGGGCCGCCATCATCCAGTGTCTACTAAGTCGATGCCCCAATGCCTTGAAATCTCCCCCAATCTGTCAGTGTGTCTTGTTCTATTGTCGATTCTAGCAACGAGGTAAACAACTTCTTTCACTATAACTTTTGATCTTTGTATCTTATTCATCTTCTATCCTTTAAAAATCCTACAATTCCGTTTATACTAGATAAAGTATACCGAAGTTGTGTCCACGATGAAAGCTATATCTTTGATCTGATTCCTTTGTTCAAAACAGTGGAGGAGCTCGTTTGCCTCATCTTTAAATTTACTTTAACTTTCAAGTATAAGCATTAGCTTTATTCTAAAGTGAGAGAGAGAGTGTATGTGTGTGTACACACTATATGAGCATTCAAAAATAAGGTGCTTTATATCTACTACTTGTTGCTCGCATAGAACACTGATTGGTTCCACATTAATCCCCATTTTCAATTGCTTGTCCTTTGTATCTAGTCCGCTGATATGTGCTCTGTATGAACAAAATGGCATTTTGATGCAATTTTTATTATATTGAACTATTTGTAGGCCAATTTTGTATTTGATTGTACTATCTAAGCTTTTCCCACGCTCTATAACAATCTAATTACCTCCATCACACCATTCATAATGATCTAAAATATTATTAGGCTAAATCTGAACCTGTTGCACAAGAGGGGCTATCTTTCTACTTACCTTGTTAAGGTAAGGATTTAAGACATCATTTTTAACAATTTATGACTCTTTCAGGCTTGATGAACCAATAATATGATATCTTTCATATCCTTTTAAATCCACGAAGCATATGGTGGCTCAAGTGCTTAAGTAATTCAAATTTGCATGATGAACATCCATCTCTAGTGTAGTTTAAAGAAAAGTTTCCATGGTTTCTCAAAATGCTACCGTTTTCTAACTGTGTGAAGGGTAGAAATGGTGCTTACACAAATGGTGTTGATCTAACTAGTTCATCAATATACATATAACATATTGCATCAGCATAAAGAATTTCTCCACTGCACTAGTAAATAATATACAATGCTTAAGAAAATATTAGGAGTTTTGATTTTTTTATTTGTCCAATATTATGCTGGCTTCTCTGGTTTTGACAGTGATATTATACAAGCCTCTTCCTTCCCTCTTATCATATACCCCTTAATAAACAAATAAAGAAAAAAAGTTTGAATATATTCGTATAAGATTTTATTTTCTTTTGGATGACTTTTTTTATCCACGGTAGAGTGACAGTGAATGCAATGAGATCTACAAAGGATACCGGTTTTGAAATTTTAGAATCCTTGAAATAGTAAATTTTTATTGCACAAAACAAGTTTATGTATTTGCATCACCAAATATCCTATATTTTATAAGTTTTACATAAAGCCAAAACATTTCATTTTCCATTCCCGTAGATAGAAAAGACAAAAAATATGTGGTGCTTTGTTTATTTCATAAACCGATAAATTTGTTATCTTAGTGAAATTACAATAATATTCTTTGAGTTATTTTCCTATAAGGATAAATCTTTTTATCTTTCTCTATAAATTATTTTATCTTTTTTCATAAAAATATATTTGTAATTCTGAAAATGATAAATTCATTTACTTTTTTTCACATATCCTTTATTTTTCTCAAAGATAAATTTCTTTTTCGCTTTTCATAAGAGATTAAAAAAAATATTTTTTTCCATTGATATAATTCTTGTATATTTTCTCAAAAATGATAATTTTTTTAATAAAAGAAGCAAATAGCCACCATCGTCATCTTCTCCATCCCAATATCGTACTCCATTAATATACACACAATCATAAAATCATAACTTGTAAAAATAACCTCGGTCTGAACCTGAGGTTGTTAAACAAATAGCAAATCCTAGTTGGGCTAGAAACTAACCGTGAGTGTAACTAGGGCTAACAAATAAAACCAATAACCACAAACCCAAAGCGAACTGACCCAAGAAGACCTAAAGCAAACCCGATTGGTCACGGGTCAGGGTGGGTGATGAAAAATACCATAATAACCCAATTAAATCCGACCCAACCCGAACCAACAGGAAAGACCCAACTAAAAAACATTAAAATATATGCATTTTTTGTGGTATTATGCAACCAGGGCTAACCCGAACTGAACCTCAGGTCCGGTCTGGTCGGATCTAAATTTTAAACGTATAGTTTGGACCAAATAAATCCCCGACCCAACTAGAACCAAGACTCGGTGGGTCGGGTATAATTGCCACCCATAAGTGTAACTGTGCACAATATATTAATAATGTAGATGTTGGGTAAATGTGATATTAATTTAATTTCAAATATGTCACACATCCTCTATTCTAATACCCAACCCACACATCATCACAGATGCAGGTTTTAACACCCATGCCACGGCTCTAAACAATGTGACTCGTAGCTGCAACTCAAATCAAGAGAGGGATCACTTGTATTCACATTTATGAGTCACATCTTATGCACCTTAATACTAATAAATCATACACGATTATAAGTGTAGAAATGAACAAGTTGTATGTTTCTTGTAAATCCTATCCAATTTATGAATACTGAATCGATTGTAAGGCATGCGACATATGTCATTTGTATCTTCTCGATTGGTCTTTACCATATGAAGCATCACTCTAAGATATCAATGCTTATTTAATCTGTATACCCCTCAACCAGTACATGTGGGTATTCATACATGATCCATTAGTTTCACCATATATTTCATCTCATCTCGTCACCGTTAGCGCTCCCTCTTGTGCTTCATATATCCCATTTCCATCACATCATCATTATAGCACTAGCATTTGTATCTGTGGTTGTGTACATGCAATGGATTATATAGACTACAATGGAGATGGGAGTTGGTCGCCATGATTCAAGGGGTGGCCCTAAATTGATATGCTATGATGGATAATTAGCTTGTCTGGTAGCTCACCTCGTACCAATCATCACTATTATTACCTTTATTAATCTCAGCTACACTATCCATATTACCCCCTAAATGTCATTTATACCTCAAAGTCATTACCATATTCCAATATATATGTCATATGGCATATCATGTGAACATCATCAATTAAGAAAACATATCATAGACATAATGAGATAAATATCACATGATATTTTAACATCACAACTCCATCAATATAGCATAGTGAGGAAACATAAGCATAATCAAGTGAGCACCCATAAAGAAACATGTATTATTAACAACTTAACATCATGCATACCATCATAACATAAAAGGTTAAGTACTTCAATTCATCAAACTTTGTATTAACAACATTTTGAGCATTTATCATCTAGTGAGTGGAACAACGCATCAGTGTGATTCTAGAATCAACATAAGCAAGAGATAATTAAATAAAATTCATACAGCATTATATGAGAATTTAACATATAGGAGCATAGCAAAAATATATAAACAAATAGCATATGTGCAACATGGTTATAACATAGTATAAACATCACAACAATACATCACATAACAATAAGGTTCAACTTGCATATATTTAAAAAAAGTATCATGGATTACATTCATCTTAATACATAACTTAAGTATTGCATATACAATAACGCTCATAATATAAAACATCATATGGCATATGTACATATACCGCTTACATACTTTATCAAATCTATCTTTATATTACATGATTCCTAAATAAAATAAACATGGAAAAGTTTATTAATATCTTTAAGATCACTTTTAAACCATTTCTCTTCTTTTCAAAAGTAATTCTTCTCTAATATACATACATACATACATACATATATATATATATATTAATATGTATATGTATAGTATACATTAAAATCTTTAGCTATAAATGGAATAAATTTGAAAAAAATTATAAACATATAAAACATAAATATATAATTTTACAAAACACTTTATATTTTCAATATTAACTTAATATAATTTTTTTGAAAATTAACAATCAAAATGATTCCTGCCTCGAGCCTACTGCTCTTGTTCAAGCACGATCGGTCGACCGGTCAAGATACCATCGGTCGATTAGTAGTGCAGAATCCTAGAACATTTTCTAAAGGAAAAATCCCTATTGATCCAGCCAGTTACTGACATAATTCCAACGTGAGTGGACCTACTTTCGAGCGTACTTTAGCATTTGTAGGGCACGCATCATGATTAAGTTATTTGGTTTACGAATTTGGGTTTTTCCAAAAAAAGATTTTGCACACTTTTGATCAAAACAAAGAATTGAAGTTATAATAGTCTATAAATGCAGTGACTCAACATTCAATCGTAAACATGTATCAATCATCATATACAGCATATAAAATTGTCACAAGAACATGCAAGATTTTAAGTCAAAGTCACAACTCACAAATTCCCTTTAGAAGCTTGGACCCCTTCTTCATTTGCTTCTAACGACTCAATTCTACACCTTCTTTACTGTTATAAAGCAAACAGCAGAGTATAATCCAAATTTAGTAGCAACCAAGTGATATTAAGGTTTTAAAACTAGTTAGGATCACTTACACTGTTGTTTATCTCTGAAAATGCTTGAAAACATGATTTCCTTAGCCTAAGGTTCTGAGCGCAACTATTAAAGTGTATTTAAATTGTTGAGAAAAGAATTAGAGAATGAAAGGAGAGCTTGAACAATTCTCTTGACTGTTTGGTTGAGTGAACATGGGTTTCGGCTTGCTTTTCTACCTGAAAGCCTGTTTCATTAAAGAAAATACATTTTAACCTTTACATACATACAATTACACACACACACACACACACACACACACACATATATATATATAGTACTAACCTTTTTTAGTTATGCATTATCGTCTCATTATGGGAGAATGATATGACCTAGGGAAATTATGTAAATTGTTACATATAGCTAACACTGTAAACATTACTTTTGGTAATAAAGATATTTGACTTATATTATATACTCTGTTATATAGTGATATAATTAACTAAATCAATAAATTTAAAGTAGAATAAAATCAAAAATCTTTCAATGATATGTTATGTGATTATTATTATCGGAGTTGTAATCATGAGCAAATTATCATGATATATAATAACTATTATTTTAAATATTCCTGATTAATATATTTTGAAAAAGTATATTGATACATCCATTGAGACCAGTGTATGTAACATTCTCTAGATATTGGCAATGTGTGTTATTCATGGCCGTAGGAAGCAATAAGGGTTACATGCTGATAGTTATCCAATAACTATTGAATAACTCACCCGAGAGTTTCATATTGTTAGTGACAACTAGGTCAAATTGTAAGTTTTGGAGCAATTATGTTAGGAAGTTCTCTTAACTCGATACTACCGTTGAACTTCAATGTGGGCATTCCACTTTGATTATTGCTAAATCATGGCATAGTGACTATTGCGTGGCTATGGTTGGGTTTAAGTTGAAGCACTAAAAGTAAAACACTGTTCAATAGAGAAGTTGTCTCCTTAATTGTACGAGGTTAGTACCATGATCAACTGTGGTAAACTCAAAGTAAAAAAATCTTTCGTTGGAGTAGTATGACTAATGATAAATGTTATTATTGAAAGAATCACTTTATTTATGAGCTAATTGAGTTGAGTGTGGATAATAATGAAATTTTGACCAAAACCAAATTCCATAAATTCCAAAGTGATATAGTGCTGACGATGAGAATTGGTGTAGACAGTCGTTACTAAAACATACCACTCCATCAATATAGCATAGTGAGGAAACATAAGCATAATTAAGGGAGCACCCATAAAGAAACATGTATTATTAACAACTTAACATCATGCATACCATCATAACATAAAAGGTTAAGTACTTCAATTCATCAAACTTTGTATTAACAACATTGTGAGCATTTATCATCTAGTGAGTGGAACAACGCATTAGTGTGATTCTAGAATCAACATAAGCAATAGATAATTAAATCACATTCATACAGCATTATATGAGAATTTAACATATAGGAGCATAGCATAAATATATAAACAAATAGCATATGTGGCAACATGGTTATAACATAGTATAAACATCACAACAATACATCACATAACAATAAGGTTCAACTTGCATATATTATCAAAAAGTATCATGGATTAAATTCATCATAATACATAACTTAAGTATTGCATATACAATAACGCTCATAATATATAACATCATATGGCATATGTACATATACCGCTTACATACTTTATCAAATCTGTCTTTATATTACATGATTCCTAAATAAAATAAACATTGCAAAGTTTATTAATATCTATAAGATCACTTTTAAACCATTTCTTTTCTTTTCAAAAGTAATTCTTCTCTAATATATACATACATACATACATATATATATATATATATTAATATGTATATGTATAATATACATTAAAATCTTTAGCTATAAAAGGAATAAATTTGAAAAAATTTATAAACATATAAAACATAAATATATAATTTTACAAAACACTTTATATTTTCAATATTAACTTAACATGATTTTTTTTTGAAAATTAACAATCAAATTGATTCTTGCCTCGAGCCTACTGCTCTTGTTCAAGCACGACTGGTCAACTAGTCAAGATACCATCGGTAGTAGTGTAGAATCCTAGAACATTTGCTCAAGGAAAGATCCCTATTGATATATACAGCCAGTTACTGGCATAATTCCAACATGAGTGGACCTACTTTCGAGTGTACTTTAACATTTGTAGGGCACACATCATGATTAAGTTATTTGGTTTACGAATTTGGGTTTTTTCAAGAAAAGATTTTGCACACTTTTGATCAAAACAAAGAATTGAAGTTATAATTGATGTAGTAACTCAACATTCAATCGTAAACATGTATCAATCATCATATACAGCACATAAAATTGTCATAAGAACATGCAAGACTTTAAGTCAAAGTCACAACTCACAAATTGCCTTTAGAAGCTTGGACCTCTTCTACATTTGCTTCTAACGACTCAATTCTACACCTTCTCTACCATTATGAAGCAAACAATAGAGTATAATCCAAATTTAGTAGCAACCAAGTGATATTAAGGTGTTAGAACTAGTTAGGATCACTTACACTGTTGTTTATCTCTGAAAATGCTTGAAACATGATTTCCTTAGCCTAAGGTTCTGAGCGCAACTATTAAAGTTTATTTAAATTGTTTAGAAAAGAATTAGAGAATGAAAGGAGAGCTTAAACAATCCTCTTGACTGTTTGGTTGAGTGAACATGGGTTTCGGGCTTGCTTTTCTACCTAAAAGCCTGTTTCATTAAAGAAAATACATTTTAACCTTTACATACATACAAATACACAAGCACAGATATATATATATATATATATATATATTGTACTAATCCTTTTTTTAGTTATGGTTTATCGTCTCATTATGGGAGAATGATATGACGTAGGGAAATTATGTAAATTGTTACATATAGCTAACATTGTAAACATTCCTTTTGGTAATAAAGATATTTGACTTATATTATATACTCTGCTATATAGTGATATAATTAACTAAATCAATAAATTTAAAGTAGAATAAAACCGAAAATCTTTCAATGATATGTTATGTGATTATTATTACCGGAGTTGTAATCATGAGAAAATTATCATGATATAGATAACATATTATTTTAAATATTCCTGGTTAAGATATTTTGAAAAAGGATATCGATACTTCCATTTAGACCAGGGTATGTAACATTCTCTAGATATTGGCAGTGTGTGTTATTCATGGCCGTAGGAAGCAACAAGGGGTTACATTTTGATAGTTATCCAATAATTATTGAATAACTCACCCGAGAGTTTCATATTGGTTAATGGCAACTAGGTCAAACTGGAAATTTTGGAGCAACTATGTTAGGCAGTTCTATTCACTCAAGAATACCGTTGAACTTCAATATGGGCATTCCACTTTGATTATTACTAAATCATGGCATAGTGACTATTGCGCGGCTATGGTTGGGTTTAAGTTGAAGCACTAAAAGTAAAACACTATTCAATAGAGAAGTTGTCTCCTTAATTGTACGAGGTTAGCACCATGATCAACTGTGGTAAACTCAATGTAAAAAAATCTTTGGTCGGAGTAGTATGACTAATGATAAATGTTATTATCGAACCAAACACTTTATTTATAGGCTAATCGAGTTGAATGTGGATAATAATGAAATTTTGACCAAAACCAAATTCCATAAATTCCAAAGTGATATAGTGCTGACGATGAGAATTGGTGTAGACAGTCGTTACTAAAACATACCACTTAAATTGTAAAATGGATTTTAACGATAAAGTTGAGTAAGCGATAACGTTAGCCAAACTTTCACTCCACTAGCTAAGGTGGCTAGTGAATGTTAATATTTGAATAGATTGATATTGTCGCCGACTGAATCTACACCAATGAGTCACACAACCGTACTAGTTTTTTCTTCCAAGTACTAAACAATTTAATTAATTTATAAATTTATATAAAATAATTAAATTAATTAATATTTCTGAGATATTAATTAAATAATTATTTGATATATTGGTGTTATAAGTAATTTTTTAGGTTCCACTAGTTATTAACTTGGTCCGTATATAAAATTATGCATATATCGATATACGACGCCGATACACACTTCAAAGTTCAAACAATTTAAATGATGTTAATTACCAAGCGAATTTGGAGTATTTTATGGCCCATATAGACCATGTTTGGTTGACCTAGGGGAGAAGAGAGTGGATGTTTTTCAATTCTGGATCTGATTTGGAATTGGTAAATAAAGGAATAGTAAAAGTAAGAAAACTTGTCTTCACCCTTTCTTTGTTAAAATAAACCATCACTCGTTTATTGCTCTTTCTTGCTTGCTCTCTCCTTTCCATGGCCATGAGCTCCTTACCACACTTTTTGGGTCGAAAATAATTTTGTCTCAAGCAGGCTATTACAACGTTCAAAGATCGACTCAAGGTGAATCTAAAGATCCTGTCAATGCATATAAATGTAGCATCCTGAAGGTATAATCTCTAATTTACATTTATATTATACTTGTCATGTAGCGTATAGTATTCACAACACTAGAATTGCCTTTTCCCAATGGTTATAACTGTTACAAATGAAACTTGTAACAGTTATAACCGTTACAAGCAGGTACGTGACAAATTTTGTAACATTTTTTCCAATGGTTGTACATTTTTTCCAACAGTTATAACCATTGGGAATTAGGATCTTCCCAACGGTTATAACTGTTGGGAAAGTTATCCATTCTCAACGGTTATAACCATTGAGAATTGGGATTATCCCAACGGTTATAACCGTTGGGAATGGATAACTTTCCAAACGGTTATAGCAGTTGAGAAATTTACCCATTCCCAACGGTTATTACCGTTGGGAAATTTACCCATTTCCAACGGTTATAATCGTTGGGATAATCCCAATTCCCAACTGTTATAACCGTTGGGAAAACCCCTTCTCCAAGATTAATGAGTCAGCTCCCAATAGTTATAACCACGGGCAATAACAATATTACCAACGGTTATAAATGTTAGCAGTTGGAAAATTACAAATATTATTTTAAAATACCATGATATATGTTATGGATCGATGTTGTATTACATCATCCACTAAATATGCATATAATTAAACAAAAATAATGATTAAAACATATCTATAGTCAACACATTATATAATTAGACAAAAGATATGTTTACACCAAGTTTTATACATGAAATAAAGAGGTAATTTCATAATATTTCGGTTTTGAAGCAAACAATACCCAATTATACATAGTTTCGTATTTCCAAACACAATAACTAAATGTAACCTCTAAAAGAAACATGAAAAATAGATCTTGTGTTTCAAGACCTGCTCCTACCACTATGTGATGCAGCGCAGAATGTTAAAGGCATAGGTTGCTCACGACCTAAGGAGTTTGTAGGTCGCTCACGACCTAAGGAGTTAGAGGAGGATAACGAGTTAACATTTCGTGAATTGTGGAAAGGTCAAGTTTTAGGTCGCAGCCGACCTAACAAAGCTTTTAAGTCGTATCAACGACTTAGTGAAGATCGGCAATGACCTAGTGGGAAGGTGCGAGCTAACGAGGTGCTGGAACGACATAACATGTTCTTAGGTCGCGTACGACCTAACGAGCTAAGGCATAAGTCGTGGGAACGACCTATCATGTCACCAGGGAGAGAGCTACGACCTAACATGCTTTTAGGTCGCGTACGACCTAGCGAGATGGGAAAGAGGGTGCTCGAACGTGCTAGAAGAATACGACCTAAGTTAGGTCGCGGAGTTTTGATTCGACCTATGTTAGGTCGCACGAGAAGGTCACAACCTGTGATAGGTCGCTCGGTAATCTGGGAAGATAAGTCACGAAGTCTTAAGTCGCAAGGCTTAGGTCGCGAAGTTTCTGAAGCCACTTATTTTAGGTCGCAAAGCTACGGATGTCGTCCATTCTTTAAGTCGCTGAAGTATGAGGACCGTTGATCTCTTTAAGACGTTGAGTTGGGATGCCGCAAAGTTTTTAAGTCGTTGAAGCTCTGGATGTCGTAGATTCTTATGCCGAGTTAATCTAAACCGTTAAAGCTTAAGTCGCTGGAAGATAGCTGCTAAGTCGCTCCTGGAATATGTGTGTTGTATTCTCAAGTCATAAGTCGCAGTATGTTTTTAGGTCGTGAAGGCCTTGTAATGTGATGTATTGTAACTCTGTTTAGGTCGTCTATGTTGTAGGTCGTCTATGTTTTGAGTCGTCTAATCTTTAAGTCGTAAGTCGTGACTGTTAACTCGGAACCGACTTAGGAGATGTAATTTTTGTTGTTTTTTTCGTGTGAGTTGTAAAACGCCTATAAATAGGCTGAGTCTCTCATTTGTAAAAGGTTGTTGAATATTGAATAAAATTCTCTTTTGTTAGCTTTGTGCTTTCAATTTCAATTGGTAGTTGAGTGTATCTCCTATCTCCACTTACGTCATTCGAGTGCGCTCGAATCATCGTTTGTTGAAGCCGATTCACGGTATCTTGTGTGCAAGATCAACGTCGAAGAATCGTAGATCTCTTTCCCGGTATCTTCGGATCAACGAGTCAGAGATAGCTAGAATTCGGTATCTTCGAATCAACGAATTTGGGCATTTCAGTATCTTCCAATCCACCGATTACTACTTTCAATGATCTACATTGTTCTGATTAATCCGCTGCGTCAGTTTGGTATCAGAGCTTGTTCTAGCCAATCATAGCTGGATCGAGACTTGGAGCCTAATCATTTTGGAGTTTGAAGATTGGAGGTTGTTTATCACGGCCGAGAGTAAGAAGAGCTTGTCGAAGATTGATTGATCGAATTTGTATTGGAAGCCGAAACTTTGTCCATCGTGTTCATCGCTATTTGCTACAAAGTGGAAGTTTTCGATCCGTTTCATTTTGGATCAAAGTCCGAAAAGTGTTTGAATTTTGAAGTGTTGAAGTGTTTGTGAAGATTTCAAGTATGCCGCCAAGAAGAGCCAATCGACATCAAAACGTTGAAGCTTTGTATCGAAGAGAAGAAGCTGATGAGATGGAACAAATAATCAATGAAAACTTTAGTGAAAAGCTTAACGAAGGAATTGGTCGGTTAGAGAAGCTTATGACGGAGATGAATCAAAATCGGAGAAGGATTTCACCTGAATCTAACCATGGGGGTAGTAGAGTCTCGCCACATTCCAATCGAGACAGAAGTGTTGAAAATGATCAAGGACGTGGGAGGAACGTGAATGATCGAGAACGGAGGAATGTAGATAGAAGGGATGATGGTGGTAGACGTAATGGTAGTAGAGATGTGGGTGGACGAGATAGACAACGATATACATCTGATTTTGAAGAGGAGTTTGATGGTGGTAGTGTTCGAGGACAAGGACGAGGACAAGGAAGAAATTACTCTGAGTATGATCACAAGTGGGAGTTGGGGATGAAGACTGAAATTCCTGAATTCAAAGGTGGTATGCAAGCAGAGGAGTTTCTAGATTGGGTAGCTAATGTTGAAGAGATTTTTGACTTCAAAGAAGTTCCAGAACATCGTAGAGTGAAGTTGGTTGCTACAAGGTTGAGGGTTAGAGCTTTGGCGTGGTGGCAGCAAACCAAACTTACACGTGAACGAATGGGAAAGTCAAAAGTTGAACCTTGGGAGAAGATGAAGAAATTGATGAAAGCAATGTTCTTACCTTACAATTATCAATCTTTGATGTATCAACGTTTGCAAAACTTGAGACAAGGAACGAAGTCTGTTAACGACTATGCTGATGAATTCTATCAACTTATTGCGAGGAATGATATTATGGAAACGGAAGATCAGCTGACATCTAGGTTCATTGGGGGATTGAGAATGCAGATTCAGGATATGGTTAACATGTTCGATCCTAGATCTGTAGCGGAAGCACATCAGAAAGCGTTGGCTTGGGAGAAACAGGGACGACGAGGAAGTGGTGAGTTTACTAATTCTAACAATCAAGTGAAGGGTGTTGGTGGAAGTTCTAATGTTACTAAACCTATCAGTAGACCAGTAGTGAAGGAGGCTGAGAAGACAAAGGTTAACAACGGTTTCAAATGTTACAATTGTCAGGAATTTGGTCACAAAAGTAGCGAATGTCCAAAGCCGAAGAAGAGAGCTATGATAGCAGAGGTTGAGGATGAGAATGAAGAAGCTGAATGTTCCAATTCACCACCTGATGAGGAGGAAGAAGAAGTGTAGGGAGACGAAGGTTATAATCTAATGATGAAGAGGTCCTGTTTAACACCAAAGCAAGAGGAGGATTGTAGTTGGTTGAGGAGCAATATTTTTCAGTCAACATGTACCATTCTGGGGAAAGTTTGCAAATTTGTTATTGATGCTGGAAGCTGTGATAATATAATTTCGTCAAAAGCTGTGAGGAAATTGGCATTGAAGACTGAGAAACATCCGAAACCGTACAAGCTAGCTTGGTTGAGGAAAGGCGGGGAGGTGAAGGTTGGACGAAGGGCTCGTGTGAAGTTTTCCATTGGGAAGAAATATAAAGACGAAATCTGGTGCGATGTTGTGGACATGGACGTTTGTCATTTGTTGCTGGGGAGACCGTGGCAGTATGATAGGGCGGTGCAACATGATGGGCGTACCAACAGTTACAGTTTCATGTTTGAAGGCACAAAGATTACTCTAGTTCCAAAGAAGCGACAACAGGAGGAAAACAAGTTGGAGGAGATTGAAGAGCTCAAAACTTTGTTATCGTTGAAGGAGTTTGTGAAGGAAGTAGAGGAGGAACCTGAAGTGTTTTTGTTAATTGGGCGAGAGAGCAGTGAAGAGGTTGAGATTCCAGAGGAAGTTAAACCAGTTTTGAAAGAATTTGACGATGTCTTTCCGGAGGAGTTACCAACAGAGTTGCCACCGTTGAGGGATATACAACATCAGATAGATCTTGTTCCAGGTGCTGTGTTGCCACACAGACCACATTATCGAATGAGTCCGAAGGAACATGAAGAGTTGCGGAGGCAAGTGGAAGAATTGCTTGAACAGGGGCGTGTGCAGGAGAGTTTAAGTCCTTGTGCTGTACCAGCTTTATTGGTACCCAAAAAGGATGGAACGTGGAGGATATGCACTGACAGTCGAGCATTGAATAAGATTACTGTGAGATATAGATTTCCAATGCCGAGGTTGGATGACTTGTTAGATCAAATAAGCGGAGCTACTATATTTTCGAAGATTGATTTGAAGAGCGGATATCATCAAATTCGTATCAGACCAGGAGATGAGTGGAAGACTGCTTTTAAAACCAGGGAGGGTCTATACGAATGGTTGGTCATGCCATTTGGTTTATCCAATGCACCGAGTACTTTCATGAGGGTGATGAATCAGATTTTTCGACCGTTCATTGGGAAATTTGTGGTGGTGTATTTTGATGATATTCTGATTTACAGTGGGAGTCCAGAGGAACATTTGAATCATCTTAGAGAAGTGCTGGTGGTATTGCGACAAGAACAATTCTATGCTGCAACGAAGAAATGCGTGTTCATGACGCATAGTGTTTTATTTTTGGGATATGTTGTATCGGAAGAAGGAATACAGGTTGACCAAAGTAAAGTCGAAGCAATTAGAGATTGGCCGCAGCCTAAGACGATAACGGAAGTTCGTAGTTTTCACGGGTTGGCTTCATTCTATCGAAGGTTTATACCACACTTTAGTAGTGTGATGGCACCTGTTACTGATTGCATGAAGGGTAAACAGTTTGCATGGACGGGGGAAGCCGGGGTTGCTTTTGAGCGAATCAAAGAACTTTTGACGTCTGCACCAATTCTAATATTACCAGATTTTCAGTTAGTGTTTGAACTACATACTGATGCATCCAAGGTTGGAATTGGAGGAGTGTTGAGTCAGAAGGGACGTCCAATTGCATATTTCAGTGAGAAGTTGTCAAGAGCGAAGATGAGGTACAGTACGTATGATGTGGAATTCTATGCTGTTGTACAATCTATTAAACACTGGAGACATTATCTATTTCAGAAAGAGTTTGTTCTGTATACTGATCATGAAGCATTGAAGCATTTGCAAGGGCAAGACAAGATTTCAGCGAGACATGCATCGTGGATTGCATATCTGCAACAATTTACATTTGTTGTGAAACACAAGTCGGGAGTGACGAATCGTGTTGCAGATGCGTTGAGTAGAAGAAATCACTTGTTAACTACATTAAAGGTTGAAGTGACGGGGTTTGAAATATTGCCAGAATTATTTACCGATGATCCTTACTTTGCAAAGTTTGTTGATAAAGTCAAGGAGGGAGAGACGGATGAGTTCGTGATGGTAGATGGTTTTCTTTTTAAAGGAAATCGATTGTGCATACCAGAGGGTAGTCTGAGAATGAAGATTATCAAGGAGTTACACGAAGAGGGACATGTTGGGAGAGACCGTACATTACAGTTGATTTCACAGTCCTACTTTTGGCCATCAATGAGGAAAGAGGTAAAGAAGTTTGTGGAGCGTTGTCATATTTGTCAGGTTTCGAAAGGAACTGTGACTAATGCTGGGTTATATATGCCGTTACCCGTGCCTGTAAAACCATGGGTGGATATCAGTATGGATTTTGTTTTGGGTTTACCTAGAACTCAAAGGGGGAATGATTCTATATTTGTTGTGGTGGACAGATTTTCGAAGATGGCACATTTTATTGCTTGTAAGAAGACGGGGGATGCTGTTCATGTTGCTCAATTGTTTTTCAAGGAGATCTATCGACTTCATGGATTGCCAGAATCTATTGTGTCGGATAGAGATACTCGGTTTCTGAGTCACTTTTGGTTGAGTTTGTGGAAAATGGTGGGAACGAAGCTGAAATTTAGTAGTGCTTATCATCCGCAAACTGATGGACAAACGGAGGTGGTTAATCGATCGTTGGGAAATTTGTTGAGATGTCTTGTACAAGATAATCTAAAGAGTTGGGATGTGAAGTTATGCCAGGCAGAATTTGCTCATAATCATACAGTGAATCGTAGCACGGGGTTCAGTCCATTTCAGATAGTATATTCAAGCTTACCGAAGGGTCCGTTGGATTTAATGGTAGTGCCACAATCAAAGAAGACAGTTAAGAAAGCTGTTGATTTTGTTGAAGGGTTGACGGAATGTCATAAAATCGTTCAGGAACGATTGGAGAAAGCAAATGAGAAGTATAAACAATCTGCAGATTTGAAACGACGAAATGTTGAGTTTAATGAAGGAGATATGGTTTATGCAGTGTTAACAAAAGATCGTTTTCCAGTAGGCGCTTATAACAAGTTGAAAGCCAGGAAAATTGGTCCGGTGGAAGTTGTGAAGCGAATTAATGAAAATGTTTACAAATTGAAACTGCCAGATGATGTGTATACGTCTGACGTATTCAATGTTAAACATCTCATACCATACCACGGAAATGAACTCATAGTAGAGGAGGATGATGCAAATTCGAGGTCAAATTTTTCTCAACCTAGGGAGGATGATGCAGCGCAGAATGTTAAAGGCATAGGTCTCTCACGACCTAAGGAGTTTGTAGGTCGCTCACGACCTAAGGAGTTAGAGGAGGATAACGAGTTAACATTTCGTAAATTGTGGAAAGGTCAAGTTTTAGGTCGCAGCCGACCTAACAAAGCTTTTAAGTCTTATCAACGACTTAGTGAAGATCGACAACGACCTAGTGGGAAGGTGCGAGCTAACGAGGTGCTGGAACGACCTAACATGTTCTTAGGTCGCGTACGACCTAACAAGCTAAGGCATAAGTCGTGGGAACGACCTATCATGTCACCAGGGAGAGAGCTACGACCTAACATGCTTTTAGGTCGCGTACGACCTAGCGAGATGGGAAAGAGGGTGCTCGAATGTGCTAGAAGAATACGACCTAAGTTAGGTCGCGGAGTTTTGATTCGACCTATGTTAGGTCGCACGAGAAGGTCACAACCTGTGATAGGTCGCTGGGTAATCTGGGAAGATAAGTCGCGAAGTCTTAAGTCGCAAGGCTTAGGTCGCGAAGTTTCTGAAGCCACTTATTTTAGGTCACAAAGCTACGGATGCCGTCCATTCTTTAAGTCGCTGAAGTATGAGGACCGTTGATCTCTTTAAGACGTTGAGTTGGGATGCCGCAAAGTTTTTAAGTCGCTGAAGCTCTGGATGCCGTAGATTCTTATGCCGAGTTAATCTAAACCGTTAAAGCTTAAGTCGCTGGAAGATAGCTGCTAAGTCGCTCCTGGAATACGTGTGTTGTATTCTCAAGTCGTAAGTCGCAGTATGTTTTTAGGTTGTGAAGGCCTTGTAATGTGATGTATTGTAACTCTGTTTAGGTCGTCTATGTTGTAGGTCGTCTATGTTTTGAGTCGTCTAATCTTTAAGTCGTAAGTCGTGACTGTTAACTCGGAACCGACTTAGGAGATGTAATTTTTGTTGTTTTTTTTCGTGTGAGTTGTAAAACGCCTATAAATAGGCCGAGTCTCTCATTTGTAAAAGGTTGTTGAATATTGAATAAAATTCTCTTTTGTTAGCTTTGTGCTTTCAATTTCAGTTGGTAGTTGAGTGTATCTCCTATCTCCACTTACGTCATTCGAGTGCGCTCGAATCATCGTTTGTTGAAGCCGATTCACGGTATCTTGTGCGCAAGATCAACGTCGAAGAATCGTAGATCTCTTTCCCGGTATCTTCGGATCAACGAGTCAGAGATAGCTAGAATTCGGTATCTTCGGATCAACGAATTTGGGCATTTCAGTATCTTCCAATCCACCGATTACTACTTTCAATGATCTACATCGTTCTGATTAATCCGCTGCGTCACTATGCTAGCTGTAGACTTACACCCAGCACTGTGCTAGCTGTAGACTTTCATGAGCAACAACTGACTGAACTAGCCTAGTAGCGTTAGGTGATCCAAGATCCCATATTAGCAACTGTTGATCATCGCCAATAGAGCCAAACAAATACTAATGTCTCAAATGCCATGCAACATCCTCAACTACACCACCATGTACCTATTTACAAATATTTTATCAGAAACCTCAATCATAAGATAGATACACACACGTTAAGAAGATCACAATTTGTTGAGGATATAATATGAACTGTCATCGTGTAATTGCATGGTTACACTATTTATACTTATATGAGGTAGAAAAAATAACAATATAACATGATATGCACGTGATTTAATTTAATGGAAAATATCATTGCTTGGTTTATAAATGAGCATTGCTCGGTTTATAAAATGAGTATTGCTCGGTTTATAAATGGAGCTTGATTTAAAAACTGAGTAAGTGCGCTCAGTTTAGAAAACTGACTAATGCTCAGTGTTAGTCCCTTTTCTGAATGGCGACTCAACTGCTTAAGAAAAGCTGGCGACTTAACGACCTAACATAACAACGGGTTAACTACCCCAAAGCCCCAAGCGACTTAACTGTTCACAGCTCCAAGCGACCTACGACCTATAGCATCTGGTGAGCTAACATTGCAATGAGTTAACGACTCAACCTCCCAGCGACTTTCAACTGGTTAAGCGACCTAAACAGATCAACGGCATAGCGACTCAAACACGAAAGTAGGTTGAATACTACAGCGACTCAATGAGGTAGCAACCTAGCGACCTAGCGGGTTATGAGCCTACAGCTGCACCTAAATAAGCCGCATCTCCTTAGGTCGTTTGTATATAGGTCGCTCCAACCTATATTAGGTCGCTGCTTCTCCCAAGTCTATCCTAAGTCGCTCCGCCTGATGCCCCAGCATATAGATCGCCTTCCATTCCCCATAGGTCGCTGCGACCTACCAGCCAACGCAAATGGCCAAATACACCCACTATAAGCCGTAACCCGTACCCATTAGGTCGCCCATGACCTAACTCAACTCCTAAGTCGCCCACGACCTACACCAAACGACCTAACTCTGAAACTCCCCTATAAATACCCCGCCTACTCCGCACTGGAAAGGAGAGGATTTTTTGGAGCGCCAAGACTTTGTTGTTTTCACTACTTCTACACTTTCTCCAACACTTCAAATGCAAAAGACACTTCAAAGAACCTTAGGAAAAGATCAAGTTCATTCAACATGAATTCAAAGAGCTTTTCTGCATCAAAGTTCTAACTACCTATCTTAAGTGTGTTGTAATTGAAGAATTATTGTAAAATTTGTAATCAAATCAGTAATAGAAGAGATTAAGTGGATGTAGGCTTGACTTTGAGCCGAACCACTATAAAAATTTGCCTCTTTACTATTTTCTGCTTGCTTTTAGTTCCCGTACCAACGGGTGGTGCTTTCGCTATATCACAACTCACACTGAGGTGTTAGCGTACATTTTTAGCGTTAACATTTTTGGTGCTTTCACTGAGAACTGAACTCAGGGGTGCTCATCATTGCTTCACAAAGATTTGTGGAAAGACTCTCCCTAAGAACCAGAAGTCTATCCGAAATTATGGCTCCTGGAAGGAAAAGTAAATCTACTAGATCTGGAGATGCTTATAACAACACCGCCACTTCTCCCGCGTCAAATCAAGCGGCTCCTAGTGTTGGAGTCACAAGGGCGGAATTGGATGCTGTAGTGTCTGGGTTGTATCAACAAATGGAAGCCTAGAACACTTTGATGTTGGACAAGTTGAATGCTTTGCTTGGAGTTAACCAGCAACCAGAAAATAATGAAGAAACCTTTGCTGAGGATGTTCATGATTCCCATGGGAAAAGTATTCCTCAAAGGGCAGCTGGCACCGCCGAAGGGGCACATCCCCAAGCTGGAGGTTCAAGGCCGCAACCAACTCTTCGTGAACGTTTGTCCAAGCAAACTTCCGAAAAAGTAGCCGACGTCTGTCCTGCGGGGCCTCTAAACGATGAGGACTACCTCTCGGGAATGATTCGACAAATTATGAAGGAGAGCGTGTGAAGGGAGGAAAATGAAAGTGACTGGGGGTTTGCTCCAAGCAAAACTCCTTTTACTAAAAGAATTCTGAAGGCTGAATTTCCGAAGAAGTTTGTTCCCCCCACTATTCCAGCTTATCGGGGGACAAGCGATCCTAACCAGTTCTTATACAAGTATGACTGGCATATGACAGGTGCCAGAGCAACAGACGAGATCAAGTGCAGATACTTTCCTGTGTACTTGGAGGGAGTGGCCTTGCTTTGGTTCACGAAGCTGCCAGTTCAATCCGTGGATCAGTTCTCCGACCTAACTCGGAAATTCAGAGATTAGTTCAGGTTATATGCTTCGAAGGCCAAGGACATAATGTCACTATCCAGCCTCGAACAAAGCCCCGGAGAGTCTATCAAATCTTTCTTAAACCGCTTCAATATAGCCTTGGCCGAAGTTGATAATGCAGAGCCTCGGATGATTCTGACTTACTTGATGCGAGCTATTGACAAATCAAGTAAATTCGGAAAATGGCTAAAGATGAAAGAGCCAAATTCACTTGAGAAGTTCTACAAGAAGGCCGATGAATTCATGCGCTTAGAAAGCCTTCCTGTGCCAGCAAAAGTAGACGTGGCTGAAGTTAAGAATAACAATGTTGCTTTTAACAAAAAGGAATCTGGTGGCCAGAAGAGGGAGAATGACGATGGGAAAGAGCAGAAAGATGTGAAGAAAACTCGCTACTTTAAACCTTCAGATTTTACTCCCTTAACTGATACTCCAGAAAATATCTTTTTCGCAACTAAGGATGTTGTCGAATACCCCAAACCACCTGAGATGAAACCTGGGAAAATTGTTGTGCATAATACACAGATTTCATTGCAGAATACACAGATAAAGGTGGCAGTGAGGAAGAGGTTACTGATGACATCCCGATAAAGCTCACAACTGTCGAAGGAGATCCAATTCCGAGAGCCTGGAACAGTAATCACTTGCGTCCATATTTTACTTAGAAGTTATGATTAAATTTGTAAAATGGTTGTGGATGTATCATTCTTGTATTGCTATCAAAGCAAAGCTTACTTATTCAACACATCACAAGGCCAAGCGATTCCTACAAATCACTCAACAAGCAAATGTCAAGCCACAAAAATTCCAGATTCAATTCCTACATAAGAAGTGCTTCTCACAAATAGTTGGTGATTCCACCAAAGGGGCATCTTCCTAACATGGAGGTTCAAGGCCCTTTCTAACTAATTGCGATCGTTTGTGCAAACAGACATCCGGTTAAATAGCTTGCGCCTGCCCCATGGATTCACTTAACAATGAAGTACACTTCTTTGGAAAAATCAAACAACCTGCAAAAGAAAGGAACATGTACTTAGAGGTGATAATGAGGAATCGCTGAGGGACAGATGGTGAAAAGACATGGGCAAGCAGACAAAAACAGCCAAAATGGAATCTTGTCTCTCAACAAAAAGTTGGTGGGACCACCGAAGGGGAACCTTCCCAATGTGAAGGTTCCAGGCCCTTGCTAGTTAATTGTGATCGTTTGTGCAAACAAACATCAGTTAGGTAGTTTGCGTCTGCTCCGTGGATCCACTTAACTATGAGATGCAACCTTCCTGGCAAAAGAAACAAAAAAAAAAACCCTCTTCGGAGGCACACTTCTACTCTTAAGGGAAGATCAATTTCTCCATAATGAGAACATTCTTCCCCAAAAAAGTTGAAGTGCCAAAGAAAGACCTCCAATTAGGTACGCCGAAAAATGAAATGTTTTTCTCAAACAAAAAGGTTGGTGGAACCACCGAAGGGGCACCTTCCCAAAATGAAGGCACCTGGCCCTTGCTAACAAATTGTGATCGTCCGTACAAACGAACATCCAATTAGGTAGCTTGCGTCCGCCCCGTGGATCCATTTAACTGTGAGAAGTAACTTTGAAGCAAACAAAAAGGCCCTCTTCGGAGGCACACTTCTACTCTCAAGGGAAGATCAATTTCTCCATAATGAGAACATTCTTCCCCAAAAAAAGTTGAAGTGCCAAAGAAAGCCCTCCAACGAGGCACGCCGAAAAATGAAATGTTTTTCTCAAACAAAAAGGTTGGTGGAACCACCGAAGGGGCACCTTCCCAAAATGAAGGCACCAAGCCCTTGCTAACAAATTGTGATCGTCCATACAAACGAACATCCAATTAGGTAGCTTGCATCCGCCCCGTGGATCCATTTAACTGTGAGAAGTAACTTTCAGGCAAACAAAAAGGCCCTCTTTGGAGGCACACTTCTACTCTCAAGGGAAGATCAATTTCTCCATAATGAGAACATTCTTCCCCAAAAAAGTTGAAGTGCCAAATAAAGCCCTCCAACGAGGCACGCCGAAAAATGAAATTTTTTTCTCAAACAAAAAGGTTGGTGGAACCACCGAAGGGGCACCTTCCCAAAATGAAGGCACCAGGCCCTTGCTAACAAATTATGATCGTCCGTACAAACGAACATCCAAATAGGTAGCTTGCGTCCGCCCCGTGGATCCATTTAACTGTGAGAAGTAACTTTCAGGCAAACAAAAAGGCCCTCTTCGGAGGCACACTTCTACTCTCAAGGGAAGATCAATTTCTCCATAATGAGAACATTCTTTCCCAAAAAAGTTGAAGTGCCAAAGAAATCCCTCCAACGAGGCACGCTGAAAAATGAAATGTTTTTCTCAAACAAAAAGGTTGGTGGAACCACCGAAGGGGCACCTTCCCAAAATGATGGCACCAGGCCCTTGCTAACAAATTGTGATCGTCCGTACAAACGAACATCCAATTAAGTAGCTTGCGTCCGCCCCGTGGATCCATTTAACTGTGAGAAGTAACTTTCAGGCAAACAAAAAGGCCCTCTTCGGAGGCACACTTCTACTCTCAAGGGAAGATCAATTTCTCCATAATGAGAACATTCTTCCCCAAAAAAGTTGAAGTGCCAAAGAAAGCCCTCCAACGAGGCACGCTGAAAAATGAAATGTTTTTCTCAAACAAAAAGGTTGGTGGAACCACCGAAGGGGCACCTTCCCAAAATGAAGGCACCAGGCCCTTGCTAACAAATTGTGATCGTCCGTACAAACGAACATCCAATTAGGTAGCTTGCGTCCGCCCCGTGGATCCATTTAACTGTGAGAAGTAACTTTCAGGCAAACAAAAAAAGCCCTCTTCGGAGGCACACTTCTACTCTCAAGGGAAGATCAATTTCTCCATAATGAGAACATTCTTCCCCAAAAAAGTTGAAGTGCCAAAGAAAGCCCTCCAACGAGGCACGCTGAAAAATGAAATGTTTTTCTCAAACAAAAAGGTTGGTGGAACCACCGAAGGGGCACCTTCCCAAAATGAAGGCACCAGGCCCTTGCTAACAAATTGTGATCGTCCGTACAAACGAACATCCAATTAGGTAGCTTGCGTCCGCCCCGTGGATCCATTTAACTATGAGAAGTAACTTTCAGGCAAACAAAAAGGCCCTCTTCGGAGGCACACTTCTACTCTCAAGGGAAGATCAATTTCTCCATAATGAGAACATTCTTCCCCAAAAAAGTTGAAGTGCCAAAATAAAGCCCTCTAATGAGGCACGCCCAAAAATGAAATGTTATCTCTTGAAAAAGTCGTTGGTGGAACCACCGAAGGGGCACCTTCTCAAAAAGTAGGTTCTAGGCCGCAGCTAACTGCTCTCGATCGTTTGTGCAAACAAATATCCGATAAAGCAGCTGACGCCTGTCCCGTGGGCCCACTTAGCAATGAGATATAACTTTCTGGCAAACAAATCAAAGCCTTCTTCGGAGGCCCGCTTCACCGCATAGAGGAATCCACTTCTCAAAAATAAAAGTGACCATCTCCGAAAGTTGAAGTGTAAAAACTTTTTCTAAAACAAAAAAAACTTCTCCGATACAAGGCACACTCTACTAGAGCAGAATAATATTTCCTCAAAATGAAAGAATTATTCTCCAGAGTAATTGTACAAGTCTTTTCAAAATGGAGAAGATTTCAATAAGCCATGGTATGGGGGAAATATAGCTACATTAATAAAAGCAATGCTCAAGCAGCATACCACGAGCTCACTGCAGTATCATACAAAAAAAATAAAGAAACTTGTGCGAAAATAAGGAATAAATGCATTCACATACAGACAAAAGATAGTACAAGTAAAAAGAGTCATTCTATTCCATACTATAAAAGATTTGTGTACGTGTACAGGTTTCAAAAAGTGGGGGCCGGTGTCCGCACAATCTCCGGTCGATACAAGTCTTTAGATACAAGCAAAAAGCAAAAAAGCGGAACAAGAAGGATAAAACTAGACTCGTTACTTCTTCTTCCCGCCGCCTTTGGAGCCCTCGCCTAGCCTAATGGTTAACTTCTTGAGTCGGCCTGAACGAGACGGGGAAGAAGGAGAAAGAGGTGCAATTGGGTCCCCTTCCGCTTTCTCATCGCTAGGAGAAGTGCCCTTCTTTTTCTTCAAAATTCCACGCTTTCCCCTCTTCTTTGAAGAAGATTCGCTGCCCGGAGTGATAAGATCAATCAACTTTGTATCATCGGCAGTAAATTTCTCCGGGGTCCTCTCACCCTCCTCAAGTTCTTCAGCTTTCTGCTCTTGTGAAGCGGCCGGGTCATCTAAGCCTTGAAGAGCTCCTATTTGTTCTTCTTGCGACCTCGGTTGAGAAGCAGAAGAAGGAGTAACTTGAAGAGGTGGAGGGGCAATAGCTGGAGGAGGCGAAACCTGTACAACGCTTGTTGTTTTCACTACAGAAGAAGAAAAGTTAAACATCAGTATTCCTCGCAAAGAGAGGAGATAGTGGCACATCGAGAATTAAGTAATAAGCAAGAAGTTCATCGAGCTCATGTGAAGCAAACAAGTAGTCCACTTGAGCTGGATCAGTGTTGAAGTTACCTGGAGAGATTGGCTTTATCACGTCAATTTCAAAATCTTTGGCTTCGGTGTCTTCTTGGGCCTCGTCTTCGGCATGAGCAGTTGTAGTTTCAGTTGTAGTTTTGGTTTCGGCTTTGGCAGGAGGCGGAGAGTGGCAACTGGAGCCAATAATATCGATGTCGATCGAAGCCGAAGGACGAGTTGGGTCGGCCAAAGGTGCCTTCACTAGATGCTCTCCTTCCGCCGCTTCGGCCCGTTCCTTGGCAAGTTGTTCTTTCCCTCTGGCAAGCGCGGCACGACCCTCATCATCCAGATAATAAGCCTCAAGATCCTCCTCAGCGTAGCCAGCGTCTCTAAGCATTTCAATTGCTGTCTCCCACACTTCAGCCAGGGTAACCTCATACTTTGGGCCCAAAAATGAAAGACTGCCATGCCCCAAGACGCTGAGAACATAAAACTCGAATAGAGTGGAGCTAACGTTGGCCTTAGTCGCCTCATGTGAGTGTTCAGCTGCTGCTTTTCCAGCGATGGCCTCGTCACGCTCCTTTTCAGCCTTAGAAAGCTGGGCCCTTAACATTGTAATCTTCAAATCTTGGGAGTTAGTCTTTTCCCGCAACTGAGCAGCATCGTTGCGGTAGATTTCCACGATTTTCCGCTCCGCCTCAAGTTTAGCCTCAGCATCTCGTTGAGTAGCGTGGGCGTCTCTTACTTGCTTTTGGAGAACCTCTTTCTTTTGAGTATAAGAAGTGGAAGAGGTGGCAAGATCATCTTTAAGCTTCTTTATTTCAGCCTCAAGTTTCTCGTTACAGGCGGTGATGTTCTTCATCTCCGTATCATGCTGATCAAGAACTTTTTGCCACTCAGACTTATCGCTTTCCATGTTCAGCATAGCCTCGAGATTTAAACGATTTACTCTTTGAAGCTCCTCAACTAGTTTTTGCCAGCCGGACATTCTTTCAATATCCAGCTTGACAGCGTCGAGATTTCTTAACATGGACTGTTTATCAATTGGAACCAAGTCTAGATCGAAACGCACTCCTTTCAAACACCAATGCAGAAATCTGCTTTGGAGTGCAGACGGAGGCTTCTCAACTTGATAAGGAGGCCTATTAATGATTGCTTGAATTTCAGCTCTTTTAAGAGCAGGAGAGCTAGAAGGGATGTCTAGAGAGATAGAAGCAGCAGGCACTTTAGAAATTTCAGATGTAGACTTTTCGCTGAGCTTGACTCGCTTGCTTGAATCTTCAGCTACATGACTCTTCCCCTTATCGTCATAAGACTTTCTCTTATGGGAGTCATCATCCCTTTGGTAAGAGTCATGTCGGTCGTCTCTTCTTCCATAATGCTCCTCATAAGCCTGCCTTTCGCAGGCTTTCCTAGCTGCTCTTTCCTCATCAGTCCCCCTAGGGGCAGGAAGATAGCACCTGGGGTCATAAGAATCACGCCTCGCATAGCGTTGAAAGTCATCGTAATATGAGCTGTTGCGTCCCATGGGAGAACCTGAAAGTGAAGAAGAGACAAAATTTAGAAATCTTCGAAATAAAGAAGCTAAGTGCGCATAATTGCCAAAAATCCTAAGTGTGTGTGTGGCGTGCGAACTACGCGCGTCAAGCTACAAACCACTCTTTGGCTTAGGAGTGATGTCAGCTTTTGCAGCAGGAGTCAACTCTTGGGTTGATGGAATTGATCGCAAGGCGGATGTCGCTTCGATTGCTGGAGAAACAAGCTTAGAAGTGGTGGTGTCATCTTTAAAGAGCTCATGGGAAGTCACCATAAGATTGCTCAGTCCTCCAAAGGTATCATCACCATCATGCCCACGGAATGGGTCATATCAGCAGTGCCCTCTTCAGCACGTTTTACACTCTTCGTAACGGAACTTTCTTTCTCAGCTCCCTCATCAGCTTCTCTAGTAGCCTTCCCAGAATGTTGAGGAAATTCCTCTTCTTCAATAACTAGGGGAAGTTTAGATTTGCCAGATAACCCCACACCGTCAGCGAAACTGGAGCATTTCACTTATGAAGTCTCTACAATAGGTTCCTTCAGTGCGAATTCCTCTGCGCCCCATCTGACGCTTCTGCTTGAGAACTGGGGGCATCACGGGACTGAATGGATCGAGAAGAGTGCAAGAGTCTGAATTGGTGCAAAAATTTGTTCTTTTGTAGAAACTTAATACTTCTCTTATTGATAGCTACGGCACTCAATCTTTCGAAAGTTGATTTGTGACTAGAATCTTTAGAGGGAGGAGAAAGTGCTGCAAAAGTAAAGAATGAAGTTAGCACTTGACGACTCGAATTTTGAAAGGCTCAGAAATGAAGTAAACGGAGATAGGTAGTCTTACTTCCTACTCTCCAAATACCGTAGAATCCTAGGGGGCAACGGACAAAGAAGAACTAGTTTAAAAACCCGTGAGCGCTCTCAGGCAGATCCGTGATCAGCTTGCGGTTTCGTGCGCTCCTTACAAGAGTAATGGAAGGGTGATCTTTGTTCCTCCAGAATGAACACAAATAGCAGATCTCCTCGAAGCTTGGGAGGCGGTTAAGTGTCCTCCTAAATAGTACGCACAACCCCATCAAAATGGCATAGCCATTAGGGTGCAACTGGAATGGAGAAATAGTTAGTCGAAGGAGGAGTGTTCTAAGAAAATCATTGAAGGGGGGAATAGCTCCATTCAGACACATTTGACGATTGACTGCAATGAAGCTGGGTGGCGGCCTATCGGCAGTGTCATTTACCCCAGGAAGTAGAGCATCCGCTTCAGCAATGCCGAATTGAATACATAGCTGGTTGAAAGCCCGTTGGTTCAATGTAGTTGAAACTCTTTCCGGAGGATTCTCCAAAGGGTAAGCAATTGGGAAAACCTCATCGGCCCACACTACTATCTCTTCTCGCACTTGTTTAGAAGTCATTCTACACAAGGAACTGGATATTCAAATATGAAGGTGCACGTTTCCTAAAAGCGTGTGAAGTGTTGTGCAAAGCTACTGAAATAATAAGTAAATAAAGTAAAACTTGAAATAATACTGGTTGGCACACGTCAGTTCAGGAAGATTCAAGGCTTGTTATTGGATCAAAATTAAGTGTAGTATCAATGCAGATAATATTCAGCGATAAGCAGTTATAACTGTATGAATTTTGCGTTGATGCTTCATTTAAGTCAGTTGATTCACAGCATTTCATTTTTAATTAGATTCATATTATTTTACTTAAGTAAAATATTATCTCTTTGACCTAATCCATCACTCGATGTGGGCAGTCGATGATGAGTATATTCGTCCTAGTTTTCTGCATTATAATAACAGGTTATTAACAATCAAATGTTGGTGCAATCTGTTTAGAGGCGGTTGAAAGTTCAAGCAAGCAGATCAAGTTAAAGGGTAGAAAGTCACGAGTTAAGGCTATAAGGCTTTAAGTCACGACAAGGCGAATGTGCTTAAGTCTTAGCTCGTCCAAGTACAAGAGCGACCTAAAGGTTATGCCATAAAAAGTTAACTCGCCCAAATTATGGTGCGACCCAAAGATGGGTCGTTAAGGGAGTTATCTCATCTGAAGCAGTATACTATATATCCTAAGTCGCTTGAGTTCATAAGTTATTCCACTGAGCTCTAACGACCTAAGTTAAGTCGCAGGATCACTATGTCGCTTAAAAAGTTATTCATGTGCCCTATTCCAACGACCTAGCTTAAGTCGCAAGCTCTCTAAGCCATTCAGACTCCCTTAGGTCGCCAAAGTTCATAAGTCGCTCAGGCTCCTTAAGCTTCCAGGGCCATATGTCACTCAGACTCCCTAAGTCATCAAGACTCTTAGGTCACTCAACTCTGTAAGTCGCTCTATGATTAATTCGCCTCATGCCCTAGGTCGCCCTAAGGGTATCCCAGAAATACCGAGCTCTCTTCTACTAAAAACCTAAGTCCTGCTCTCCACTCACACATTGCCACGTGTTCATCCCCTTTACTTCACCAGAAACGCCACAACATAACCCGAAATCCGTTAACCCAAAACCTCATTGTCTCCTCCAAACTCCCAAACCCATGATCAACTCCAAAAACTCCACATTCTCCCAATAACTTCATGGAACCCTAAGTCGATTCATTTTTCGAGAATAACGCAATTACCAACATTCGACGATGATCGAAAGGTGAGTTGGGGTATAATCTTTCAGCATGGTGACAAAAATTGCATGAAATTGGTTATGGGACAATCAATGGCGAACACGATGGTCAGATGATCGGATTTACCTAGATTTGCTGTTGAAAATGATAATCGAAGATACGAGGAAGGGAATTTCGCTTTAGCTCTTGAGCTTGAATACAACAATGGCGGCAAGATGATAAACAGTAAAGTGAAGAGGGTGAAACGGCTTAACGGCTTATATAGAAGAAAAAGGGGAAGATGAATAGGCGCGCGAGTTAGCAAGATCCTTGAGTCGCCCACGACTTAGCAAGGTTAAATCGAAGCACACGACCTATAACCTAGGCATGTACTTCGAGGGGAAAGTGTTAATCCCTTTTCTGAATGGCGACTCGACTGCTTAAGAAAAGCTGGCGACTTAACAACCTAACATAACAACGGGTTAACTACCCCAAAGCCCTAAGCGACTTAACTGTTCACAGCTCCATGCGACCTACGACCTATAGCATTTGGTGAGCTAACATTGCAATGAGTTAACGACTCAACCTCCCAGCGACTTTCAACGGGTTAAGCGACCTAAACAGATCAACGGCATAGCGACTCAAACATGAAAGTGGGTTGAATACTACAGCGACTCAATGAGGTAGCAACCTAGCGACCTAGCGGGTTATGAGCCCACAGTTGCACCTAAATAAGTCGCGTCTCCTTAGGCCGTTTGTATATAGGTCGCTCCAACCTATATTAGGTCGCTGCTTCTCCCAAGTCTATCCTAAGTCGCTCCGCCTAATGCCCCAGCATATAGATCGCCTTCGATTCCCCATAGGTCGCTGCGACCTACCAGCCAACGCAAATGGCCAAATACACCCACTATAAGCCGTAACCCGTACCCATTAGGTCGCCCGCGACCTAACTCAACTCCTAAGCCGCCCACGACCTACACCAAACGACCTAACTTTGAAACTCCCCTATAAATACCCCGCCTACTCCGCACTAGAAAGGAGAGGATTTTTTGGAGCGCCAAGACTTTACTGTTTTCACTACTTCTACACTTGCTCCAACACTTCAAATGCAAAAGACACTTCAAAGAACCTTGGGAAAAGATCAAGTTCATTCAACATGAATTCAAAGAGCTTTTCTGCATCAAAGTTCTAACTACCTGTCTTAATTGTATTGTAATTGAAGAATTATTGTAAAATTTGTAATCAAATCAGTAATAGAAGAGATTAAGTGGACGTAGGCTTGACTTTGAGCCGAACCACTATAAAAATTGTTGCCTCTTTACTATTTTCTACTATTTTCTGCTTGCTTTTAGTTCACATACCAACGGGTGGTGCTTTCGCTATATCACAACTCACACTGGGGTGTTAGCGTACATTTTTGGCGTTAACACTCTGTTTATAACTGAGTGCCATTGTTCAGTTTTAAAACTGATCGCCAACGACATTGCTCAGTTTTAAAACTAAGTATTAGCAATGTGCAGGTTTTAAAACTGAGATCCAATGCTCAGTTCTAAAACTGAGCAATGATGGGCAATGCTCAGGTTTTAAAACTGAGCAATGTAGAGCAGTGCTCAAGTTTTAAAATTGGGATCCATTGCTCAACTTTAAAACTGAGCATCATGCTCATTTTTAAAACTGAGCATGAGCAATATTCAATTTTAAAACTGAGCGCCAGCACCGCTGCTCAGTTTTAAAACTAACATGAGTAGTGCTCAACTATTCAAACTTGTTAACTTATTGTTGACTTATTTGTCAAAATGGTCATTATCTTAACTCATGTAATTTTACTTGAAACGATAAATCTTATATATATATATATACACACATACACAAAGGACAACTACTATGGTAAATCTTGAATCCATTGTGGCCACTCAAGGGTAGATGACATATTGGATAGTGTGAAAATAATTTGCATGATAAACTAAATCTAGGATATAAGATAGCAATTAGTAAATGATTGTGGAACATACAACTTAGATATACCCAAAATAATATATAATAAAAAAATAATAAGCAGTTCCAATGGTTATAACACGTTAAAATTTATAGTACTTAGTTAATTTTTATACACTTTGTTAATTTTTATAAATCTTAGTTAATTTTTATAAAACATAGATAATTTTTAAATTTTTATAAACTTTGTCAAATTATTATTATTATTATTATTAACTTAGTTAATTTTTATCAAACTATAGTTTATTATTATTATAAACTTGTTAATTTATATAAAACTTAGTTTAATTTTTATAGACTTTTTTATTTAGAATAATATTATAAACTTATTTATTTTTTGTAAAATTTAGTTAGTTTTTATAATACCTAGTTAACTTGTTTAATTTTTATAAACTTAGTTAATTTATTATTATTATTATTACAAATTTAGTTAATTCTTATCAAACTTAATTATTATTATTATTAATGGAATTTTTTAATTTTTTAAAAACTTAGTTAATTTAGCTAAAATTTTATAATACTTAGTCAATTTTTATACACGTATTTAATTTTTTTATCAAACTTAAAGCTAACTTAGTTAATCTTTGTAAAACTTGGTTAAACTGTTTAATTTTTATAAACTTACACATGAGATCATTAATATGCTATGATATTTTTTATCGGCTCCCTCACAACGGCAGTGCTATGATATTATAAATAAAATTAACATATCACGGAGAATGGGTGAACTTGAGGGCCCATAGTCATAAGCTTGAGGTAATTTTAATATAAGATTCAGAATTAGGAATTATAGGCAAAAACTACAAGAACATCAAATTATGGTGCTTAGTTTGATAAACAGGTATGTGACATAATTAGAAAACAAGAACATACTAAAAAGAAAAACAACCTGATCCTGAGCAAATAGTGCTTGTGATGCTGCCACTTGAGTCAATCCTTGGGCAGAAGGAACACGCATAGGTACAACTAATGGTCCACCTTTTTCTTCCTCAATCATTGGAGTGGGAATAGGATGCAGTGGAGCATTATACTACAATCTTTTTCAAACTTAAGAAATAATAGAATTTCATGTGGTCTGGTTGCACTATTTGCTGAATAGCTAGTCATTATTACTCACGATGTGTGGATGCATATTCCCATGGACCTTCATCAATCTTCACTACCACATCCCATGGTTGATCTCCACTGCTATCACCTTTCATTACCACAATGTATCCACCATTAACAAAGATTTACTCATACTTTGATCATGTGTCATTAGGATAAGGAGGTATTTGCATGCTTATTAGAGACGAGGATATGACATTTGTTCAATAGAGAAGTACCACTAAAATCCCTGCTTCCCGTTATAATTAGAAGTGAGATGGATGCTTAAGATAAATATATGGCTACCAAGTAGAATACTCAACAAGGTGGACAATCATAACACTTGCCTTTATTCCATAGTATATCTGACATGAACCTAAAAACTTGCACATACAGTTGTTTCGGTGTGCATGATTCAAATATTTTTGACATTTTTCATTTAAACTTGCTCCCAAAATGAAATTAATTAAATATTTCTAAATAATATTCATTACAAATTTACAATACAACTATGTACTCATAAGATCTTACTGTGTCGCATGAAAGAGTATTACATGCATTTAAGGATCGGTTTTTTCCAACGCCTATGATGAGAGCTTATAAGAGTGAAGTGTGGAACATATCAAGAATACATACACTTGATAATGACCTCCTAGAGTTAAACTGCCGACAAAAACAGTCTTCTACAACATGCAACAAACAATGGTTATAACATGGATAAGAGAATTTTTAGTTTCCTACATGTATATTTAGCCATCTTTGTGTAACGCTAAGAAAGCAATTTCTGAGAAAATTCCAACCATCCCAACAAGGGTTACCGTGAACTCTCCCCTCCACAAAGCCCACCCACTCACAGTTATACATAATTGATGACGAAAATTACTAATGAGATAATTTTTATCTGCTAGAATTTTGCTTCAAATATCAGTAATATATAGTTCTCTGATAAGATTTTCCTTTGTTAACTCCAACTGTGATTTTCATTTTCAAGGATATGGGCTACTCATTTTTAATAAATTTATTTACTAGATTTGTCTTTTGCAAGTACTAAAACTTTTAGAAGTGGGCATATGGTCAGTCTGATCCGGTTTGGAGCCCAAACCGCTTCCGAACTTAATTATTATTATTATAAACATAATTAATTTTTATAAACTTATTTTTTTATAAAACTTAGTTAACTTTGTTAATTTTTATAAATTTAGTTTTAGTTATTATTGTTGTTGTTATAATAATTATTATTAATTATAAAACTTAGTTGACTTTATTAATTTATTATTATTTCAGTTAATTTTTATCAAACTATACTTTATATTATTATTATAAACTTAGTTAATTTTTTACCAAACAGTTTATTCTTATTAATGTTATAAACTTTTTAATTTTTATAATACTTAGTTAATTTTTATAAATGTATTTAATTTTTATAAACTTAGTTAATTTATTCAAAATATTGTTTATTATTATTATTATTATTTATTGAACTTATAAATTATCTCAATTGCTTAAACTTATAAATTATCTCAAACTTAAACTCTATTATCTTAGTTAGTTTTTATAAGTTATCTCAAACTTATGAAATTTTCATAAACTTAGTTAATAAGGGGACGTATACAATTGTGCTCTACCAATGCTACAATGTCTAGTTTATCCACGTTAATTCAATGTCTAGTTCAGATATATCTATTTGTATGTATACAAATGTAAGTTCAGAAATACTTAAAAAGCGTATTAAACTAGAATTCAATGCTTACCAATTTGCACGTTCAAGGAAAAGGAAAATAACAACTTGATTCCTACACAACTACAACAACGCACATTATAATCCAATTTTTGCTCTAATGGAAAAGGTGAACTGAAATTAATTTTGATGATGACAAATGTTGCCACAAATAACATGTATTTGACATTTCACCCGGGATTTATAATTGCGAAAGAGACTTCTAATTTCCTCAGCATGTTTAAAAAAGTAATTAGAATTTTCTTCTCATTAATGAAACATAAAAAATAAACTGCAATTACATAGGAAATTACCTCGATCATAGAAGCTTGCCAAGCTGCAGATGGTCTAATGCAAAATGAAGCAACAAAAAAATGATGCTTCTCTCCTAATTTTAGACTCGCTGAAATGTGTGTCATCTCACTATTCAAATATTGCTTAACCTTCAAACATAAAGCAAAGAAAAATTAGTATTAATTGTGTAAATGTTGAAGACTGTAATAAATTATAGTGTAATTACCCAACTAAGCAAGCTCTTATGAGACCTATCCACTGGTTTCCTCCCGATATAACCTCCAGTACGAACACTCCAAATGCAAACACATCCGTCTTTTCATCGACTATCCATATTCCGGCGCCAAATACACCTAGTTGTAAGCATCAATAAACTTCAGTATTTCTAACATAAATATACCAAGTAAAAAATAGTAATAAGCGACCAACCCAAATGTGCCTTCAAGCGGAGCAACAATGCGATGAGTCCACTCAAAAAGCAGCCACCTCGCAAGCCGAAAATCAAATATCTTAAGTTCAAAATCAGTTGTAAGAAGTACATTAGAAGTTCTTATATCTTTATGTATGGTTCTTTTCCGGCACCCTTTATGCATATAATGCAGCCCTACTCCTAAACACAAAAGCCAAAATAGAACATGGATAACTGATTAGTTATAGAGGTAAGATAACATAACTAAAATTAGAAAGGCTTTTGTGGGAAATTAATTAAAGTTATGGTATGACTATGCACTTGCACCTTGGTTAATGCATCATAGTGAATGTAAATTCACGCACCTTGGTACAAAATCCTTCTATCCAAAATGAGCGGCACACATGATACAGTTTAGTCAATATACGGTTCAGTTGGAAAGTATTGACAAATCAATATACAGTTCAATCACCTGATGAAGTCATAGAGGAAGAGAAAGAAGAAGACAAACCTGAAGGTGTTTCATACCTTTAAAGAATTAAAAAAAATTCAAGGACATAGTAGTTAGTGCAAGCACCTCTCCTATTTAAAGAACTTGAAGGGGCACACATTCGCAGGTGCACATTAAACTATATGTCATTAGAAGTATAATTATATGCCTCCATTTCATTAAATTACTAGAGAATGGATCCATAATACAATGTATTTCATAATGAAACAAGTAAGCAAATTGATTTTTTTGTCTCGGCCTAACAAAAGTCAAAACAGGGTACAAACAAGCATAAAATAGGAATGCATTTGCATATCTCCAACAATTCAGGATATATGTTACAGAAGGAAAAAATAGTAATCAAGTATAATATAGTAATGACTAAATTTAAAACAAAATATAAATAAAAAAAGTATAATTAAATACTAACACTAGTTTGGTCGATTTCTTGAGCCATAAGGTATTGCATAAAATCAGTCCCACTAAGCTACACAGATTGCTATGAAAGTAGAATAGTTAGTTTAAAAAATTTAATAATTCAAAACAATATTAGTGTCATACGTTAGTATGGCTAATCCCATGGATGAGGCAAATTGTGGACATTTCAAGGTTGTGGACAATGATAACTTATGTTCTGAACATTCAAAAAATAAATATAATATTGGTAGCAGCTAAACCATTCAAGAGAAGTTATTGAGATAGAAACTTAGCATGAATTAGCTTTCAATACATAATTATGCATATAATAAAATATCTATGAAATTTTAGCTTTATTAGTAAGTAAAACAAATAGGTTAGCAACTTCCTAGGTCTGAGTGGTCTGTAGTTGTATATGTTGCATATTAAATTCTGATCTTTGTAAGTATTTATTTATTTTTATTTCAAAGAATAAATCAAGTTGTCACTAAAATTTATGTAACAAATAACCCATCTATAAACGATGATGAAAAATGCTAATAATAAACTTGTTTTAAATTTACATCTAAAAAAACTTGTTTTGAAAGAATAATGAACAAAAGCACAAAGTAAATGGCTCGCAACCGGTATGATTGTTCAATTTGATCTTGAGAAGAATTGTGAATTATATAGTAGTCTTGGACATGGCACAAAGATTAAGTTATTCTGAAAAACTCAAACCAATAAATTTATCTGTAGTTTATGAAAACAGTTTGAGAAAAAAAGCATGTGTAGGGCCATTGTAATTTTCCCTAACAGTTACTGTAGAGGCTGAAATCGTTCCTTCGATTTTGATATTTAAAGGACACTTCTATTTGCCTTTAACAATTATTATTACAAGCAAATTATCATTTTCCTCTAATTTATCACTTTAGGGGATGAACATTTATTACACTTCTAATTTTATGCCTTTAATAACTATAATATTGGTAGTGTTTCTATCCATCATCACATGAGTGTATAACTTAATGAAGTAGCAAAAAATGTCCAAATTGGCTTAATCAACTGTGTATATTTGAACTTTATACTGAATCTCTAAACTTCAGTATAGTAAAGAATCATAAAACTCTAGTGGAAGTATATGTAAAAAAATAGTGTAAGCTAAGAATACGTTATAGTTTTGGTGCTTCTAATTTACCATTGTTCAAATATAAGTTATAGTTTTTTTTTCAATTTCATATGATATTGTAGACAACGGTAAACCTCTTAAATTTTGGTGCAAGTTGAAAAAAAACTATAAACTTGTAAATACAACAAATTGTATAAACAAACTTTATCCAAAAAACCAAGAATGCTTACATTTATTGCTGCCATTATTATATAGTAACTTTAAATCAATCTGCACTAGTTATTTATTATATAATCATCAAAATTTTGGTGCAGGTAGAAATTTTATTTATAAACTTTTAAATACAACAAATTCTATAAAAAAAACTTTACCCAAAAAACAAAGAATGCTTACATTTATTACTGCCATTACAATATAGTAACGTTAAATCAATCTACACTAGTTATTTATTGTATAGTCATCAACGAGAAAAGCCTTTAATACTACATATTTGTATATAAAAAATATAACATACCTAATATGCAAAATATGCAGCACTGAAACTAAATTATGGAGTATACCATATAGCAACTTCAAGTGGAACGAATTTCTTTTGAAGCTTTTATATGTCACCAGGCCTATTAGAATAAGTCAAACTTTTCAGTACGCTCTTTATGAAGCTATACACACTGCTAGTTGGAAGGTTACATAGTTATAAAAATTCACATATTTTAAGACTATAATATGTTCACCACTGTTATTTATGTTCTTCTATGTACTTTTTTCACAGTGTACTTGTTAGGCTTAAACATTCGTTTATGCCAGTACTAGCATGCACGTTTGGCGTGTGCAAAAAAAAGTGAGTTAGCTTATTTTTATTGCAAAATATAATGAATGCATGCACATAGAAACCCATGTTATATTTTCACTGAGTTATGTACTAATCTTAGTTGTAAGAAAGTGTTTGCAAATTTAGATTAATAAACTATTTAAAAAATTAAAAGAAAGTAAAACTTACAATATCTTAACCAAGTACTAAAAAGGGACGAAGGGAATGCATCATTACTATGTTAAGAAAAATGGATAAGAATGTTTAAAAAAATCTTTTCTATGCTACGTTGAGACACTATAGCCTATAGTGTCTTAACAACAAAATATATTTTGTTTTTATGATCACCTTTGTGTTCTTTTTCTTGCTCCTACCATATACCGAAATATTTAAGTGAGTATCCTTTTGTCCAACAATCTTTACAAAACTTGAAGAAATCCTAGGCTATGATTCTATTTGTTATAGTAGGAAAATTTAATATTTGCTGTATCATATCCTAAACGTTTTGGAGCTTGCCGTCATTTACAATTTCAATATAAGTTAGGAAAAGTATTGGAGCTTTTCTATATGTGCTATAGAGAAATAATTTTATACATACCCAAAAGATGTATAATATATTTATGATCAAAAATAATCCAAGCTTATTTGTTCCTCAATATCCACAAGAAATATCGAAGTTCCACTTAAAACACACTTCAAATATTCTAATTGTTAAAGGCAATTGAAATTAGAAACTATTAGATCGTTGATTTTGCAAATATACTTCTGGTTCATATGACAGCTAATGCGACTATTTGATAAAACCTAAGTCACATTCAAATTATCAAGCGATAAGCAAACAATCGATATTCATTCATATCATTGCGTGTTTTGGTACAATATCTTATAACATCATCAGTCAGTATTGCCTCCGTTACGGTTTTGTTTTTTTCTAAAATAAACAAAACATACTAACCGACTAACAATACGGAGGTACTCTTAAACTATTATATCTCTACTACTAATAATAAGAATTCAGTGAACTATTTTCAACCGCGTCTTTTTGGATTTCCAAAATTACCCTTATCTATTATCGTTTCACTGTTTCCTTTCGTTATCCATTTCGCCAGTAGAAAACCCTTATCGCCCTAACTTAAACATCAATGTCGTCGTCATCGATAATCCACCGTCAACGCCAATCAACCATATGGCTACCTAATCACCGAAGTTATCCTTTGCCGAACATTGCACCTGCTCCATTCAGCTACAATTTGGAATCGAAGTTCTATACTAGGGTTAACTTATTCTCTTCCGATTCCTACACTTCGCTAACCGCTATTCAATTTGGCAGTTGTTGCTTCAACAAAGAACTTCAAGCATGATTTAGGTACATATTTTTATACCGCTATTTAGATATCTATTTGTCTCCCTCTTTTCTAAATTGCATATGATGTTCGAACTCATTTGGGTTGACCTAATCCCCCGTTTGACTACGGTTACCTTCTGAGTTTCGCATACTGTACTCAAAACCCCTAATTTTAGACTATTTTTGCAGTATCAGATTTATCACACAAATGCAGATATTTGTTCTGGTCTTAATTTTCACCTTATAAGTTAAATTTAATGAATTTTTCGTAATTGTTAAACTTTTAATTTAGGGGTTTTGCTTTTGACTTATATTACCATAAAACTATTTTATACTGATTTTGATTTTTAACATTTGATTTCAGTTTTACATATGATTTTTGATGACTTCTTTTCTTACCATTTTCAGTTCTAATTTTGTTTTTTCACTATAATAATAGCCACATTGTTGGATACGGTTAATATTGCAAACTAATCTCTACTATTAATAATGATACTTCATTGAACTATTTTCTTCCGTGTCTTTTGAACTTCCAAATATACCCTTTTTATCTAATCTCTTATCGTTTAGCGATTCATTTAATGAATATGCGTTGATTTGTTAATGCCATGTGCTTTTTTGGTTTCTGTTTCGTCGCTTATTACCATTGTTGTCGATTAGGCTATAACCTAGAGTGTATTTGGTTCTCATTTGACTTTAATCCAACTAGCCTATGTTATTTTAAGTTTGTATAATGGCCTCATTTAATATTTATGTTGTTCTGCCATGTAACACAAGCTATAAATTAGTCTTCTCTAATGTCTGGTTGGATTTTTACAAGTTCGGTATTAGTAAAATAGTTTAATATTTTAGCAAATAGTTTTTTTCTAATAATGATTTTTAACAATTATATTTTTTTACCACGTTAAACATCGCAACAAAAAAATAAAAATCTACTTTGGTTATTGACTCGGTTATTGCAATTTAAAAAAAATTCTACCAAATTAGTTCACTAAGTGGTTTAATTTAAAATTCGCATACGATTTTCATTTTACATGTTGATTCTTGCATTAATTTGCTTACTGCAATTAAAAATAAAATCTACCAAAGGAGTTCACTCAGTTGTTGTATTTAAAATTTACATTTTACATGTTGATTCTCACATGGATTTGGTTTCCTCAAAGATAGTTCAGTTCATTAAAAAAATGCACTTCATTGTTGATTTAACTTTTTTTCCTTTTTCAACTATTTATGTTTCCAATGTTAACCATATTTGGTTTTCTATATTTCCAAAAAATGTATTTTTCAAACTTTGGCTTTCCTATTGATTTTAAATTTTCCATTTTATATGTTAATTTAATAACAAGTTGAATATTTGCAAGTTAAAATTTCCAAACTCTGATGTATGGTTGGATTTTTACAAGTTGAATACTTGCAACGTAGTTTGATGCTTTATCAAATAGTTTATTTTTTCTGATGATGATTTAATAACAAAAAAGGACTTTTCCATTTTACACGTATTTGGTTTGTTTAAAAACATCTACCAAAGGAGTTCACCCGGTGGTTCTATTTAAAATTTGCATATAATTTGCGTTTTACATGATGATTCTTACATTAATTTTGAAGGCTTTCTTATCATACATATTGATCCTTTGCAAACTAGTTCTGAAATTTGTATTTTGCATTTTATTACTTTATGCTTTTAGGGCTAATCTATATTTTTTTCAATCTTAAATTATGAAAAAACATTTTTAGTAATTGTCAAGACCAATTTGATTTTAGGATTAAAGCATGTTTGCTACATTGATTTTCAGTTCAGTATGTTTAGAAGTTACTATAAATGAAGAGGGTACTTGCTTGCGAAATAGTCTAAACCACCGAGTGTGTGCGCTTTTGGTAAATAATAAATGTTAAATTTACCTTCCAGTTCCTATATGCAGGATTCAGGTTAAAGTTTTTGTTGTGTGCAGGAATAGATTGCAGATCCACAATATCCTCAAATGAATTCGGCCAGAGTTTACTATAAATGTAAAAACAAATAAAAACAATCAGTTAATGATTGTTTTTCTTTCCCCAGTAAAACGGGTAATCGTTTAGCTTATTAGAAAATGCACTTCATATTTGATTTAACTTTTTTTTTCTTTTTAAACTTTATATTTTTCTAATGCTGATAATATTTGGTTTCCTATATTTCCAAAAAAAAATGTATTTTTCAAACCTTGACTTTCATATCGATTTTAATTTTTTTTTAATAAAAAAAGGGATTTTCCATTTTATAGGTTGTGTCGAAATTTTGAAGGTTTTCTTATTTTACATATCGATCCTTTGCGAAATAGTTATAAAATTTACATTTTGCATTTTGTTAGTTTGTCCTTTAAGGTTAGTCTATATTCTTTTCAATTTTAAATTTTGAACAAATATTTTTTTGTTGTTATCTAGATCAATTTGATTTATTGGATTAAATCATGTTTGCTACATTGATTTTCTTTTACATCAATATGTTTAGAAGGTACTAAATATGAAGAAGAAACATGCTTGCAAAATAGTCTAAAACACCGAACGTGTGCGAGTTTGAAAAACATAGCTGTTAAATTTACCTACAGGTTCCTATTAATAAGATTTATGATTGAAGTTTTGTTGTGCACAGGAACAATTTGCAGATCTAAAACATGCTCATATGAAGTTCTACAAAGATCAGTCGGACATAATGCAATAGTTACAGCAGAACCATATCAACAGCATCCACGGGCCTCATCAGCATGTCTCTTGATGCTTATACTCTTTCTTTCTACCCTACAGTACATACCTTAATCTGTATTATAATTTGTATTGTAGGTAACTTATGCTAACTAAATTATGGATATTGACAGCAATATATTTCTTACCATAATGGCAATACGTAATATGTTAAGTCAATTTTGCAATGCCAACAAATGACTATGTTATATATAATAAATTTGATTTTACTTGCATCATCGAGTAAATTTTAGTCACTTTAAACTCACTTAGTACGCAACGCTGTCACAGGTGATTAATTCTCCATCTACTTCTACTACCACTGATGATTAATAAACATAACCATTGTCCAATCCAGAATTCAGGACAAGAAAAGAGTTGCTTGCTTTGTACTTGGTTTTTCTTTTTGTTTCTGTACGGTCAAGGCAACTATTCCAGCATTTTTACAATATTTCTAAAGGAAATTAAATGAAAACACTATCATTCGATGCCAATGGCCTATATGATCCCATACAAAATATCACGTGTATAATTTTGATTGATTGAACTTTAAGGAGCTTGCTTTTATTATTAATTAATAATAACTATATTTGTAAAAGCTAAAAAAACTACAAGTTTAAAAAATGAGTGTTATATTTTAATAACACTTATTTAGGATTAATGTTTTATCAGTTTAGGTCACAGTCCAACCCTTGGAAGAGAAGCGAAAGCAAAGCAGGATACAAAGGCAAGAGGAAACTCTATTTGCACTTTTGTTTATGTGCACAATCAACCAGAAAAAAGAACAAGGTTGTGGGAATATATAAAAGCTCAGGCAAAGTCAGTTAAGTACCTTGGACGATTGTTGGCAATTTCAATGCTATTCAATATTATCAGGACAAAAGCAATAATAGATGTTATTGTTCGTCCCCTAATGCATATTTCATAGATTTTGTTGGAACTACAAATCTTTTTGAACCTTCAAGCATAGGGAATTACCATACACAGATGGGAGGAGCCAACATGTCCATACGCAACAAAATCTACAAGCTATTTATTAAGATGTAATGCTATGTAAACTATTCAAACCATTCAATAAGTGATCGTACCCGATCGTTTTTAATTTCGCAATACAGAGTCAGGGTAAAAATAAGTGTCCTTTCAAATACATTAACTCCTGGCATTACAATCTAGAATACCGTGATGTGGTAAAGAAAGAATGGAAATCTACTACATAGATAGGAAATCCATTATCTCAACTCATTACTAAACTAGGAGAACAAAAGAATCTCTTAAAAGGTGGAGCAAGGAACACCTTGCCAAGCAAACTCCTATGGATATTTAAAGGAGAGAGCTAGATATGGTGTATTCTCACCTTATTAATCATCCAAACGATAATCCATCGGACCCAGCTAGATATGGAGGTTAACACAAATGTATCATCGTGTAGTTCAAAGGTGGG
Organism: Allium fistulosum; assembly: GCA_030737815.1. NCBI lineage: Eukaryota > Viridiplantae > Streptophyta > Magnoliopsida > Asparagales > Amaryllidaceae > Allium > Allium fistulosum. Next base: position 392,593,172 of record CM060907.1, read on the forward strand.
GAATTAAATCCATCGGACCCAGCAAGGTGATGTTGGTGCTTATGCGCTCTTTGATAAAATTATTTGCTTTGTTTTGTTCATGTATTGTACACGCTTCATGTGTTAATTCCTACTGTGCATTATTGATGTGTACTTTTTTTAACTTCTCTACACCACTTCTGTATTTTACTTTCTGTTGTTATACTATTCCAGACTTTTAGCCTTTGGTTTACCGTTTGCCTCTGCTTTATGGTTTGAAGAGGTTTACCATTATTTTTCAGCTGTCCTATTATTGAACTACGTTGACTTTTTTCTTTGTTATTTTCTATATTTATCTAGGCTTTGTCCAAGAAGTAAAAAAATAAAAAGAACTGTTATTTAAACCCATTAGCATAAGGATAAAGCCTTGCACTCCACTAACTAAGCTAGACAGGCTTCCTATTGTACTTTACAATATTTCACTACAGATTTATTTGATTCGATATTTTGATCAGTATTGGCAATTGTCATGAAGGAAGCTATGTAATCTGTTAACTATAGGTAGTTGTAATCTTACTGCTCTAGGTGTAGTAGTAAAATGGCTGAACCCCATACGATAGTTTAACATTTTTTCTATTCTAGTTATTTTATGGTAAGCAAAACTATTAATGTTTATTGATTGCATTAAGATTTGTTGTTAAAAGATATATATTTCAGTTTTTTTTAAATCTGGGCAATCGACTCAGTATAGCCCATGAAATCAACCATTTATTTATAGTGAATTTTTAAACATACTATGGATGCAACTTTGACAAACCTTACAATTGATGTCGTCCCACTTTCATTTGAAGACGTTATTTTGTATGTCTCCCATCCTTTCACTGAATTGAAATGATATTATATATGGTTTTGTATTTGTTGGCTATTGTCACACTATATATATTAGTTATGCATTTCCTAGAATTGTCCTCCTTATATTAAATAGTAATATAATTTGGTACCATGGTTTCTAAAATTGATTAGCTGAACGATACTTTAATATCGGTCCTTCGTACAACCACGTAGGTATGATACTGTACATGATTTTATATTTGTGAGGTATTGGCACAATATATTCGACACTCTTAACGTTTCTTTGATATTTTATGCTAGGTAGCAACCACAGTTGCTGACGTACTCATTCACATTCATCTCATTGTTTCTTAAACGTTTGTTCATTTGTAAAATTGAATTTTTTTTTTCTGCTAAGTAATTTTGTCATTTTGTTGTAAATCATAAATGATAGTAAAATTTATATGTCATACATTTTGGTATTACAATGTTATTACTTTATGTAAATCTGCTTAAACTCTGTGTTTGAGGATTAAAAAATTAACAAATTTAGGGCAAGTTGTTCCCTTGGTAGTTCATTTGTAGTGAGATATTTTTAGTTTTTTTTATTAGTTATTTAATACTTTTTGTTCTTTTTAGAATTTATTTACTATGACTTCAGTTCTTTACATTAAACTCTTTAAACGTACTATACTTGCTTTGTAGGAAGGTGAGAAGGAGCTTAATGAAGTTCAGAAATTACTGTTGGCAATGCAAGTGTATTTGTCTCTTTTTATTACCATTGTATAGCTGCCTCTAAGTCTGATTATGTTTTTGATTTATTGTTGCTTGAAATTTTTGTTTGGTTTGAGAATGTTGGGCATGTTTTGTGAAATACTTAAGAACGAATAGTGTAACAACCCTATATTTTGTGATTATTTTAATTGTATATTTTGGTTATTTTAATTGATTTCCTGATTTAAAAACTTTATTTTATTTATTAAAATGAATAAATTTTGTTATTTTAAATATAAATTTTGATTTTGATGTGAATTAGAATTCCAAACATGACTAAAAAGGATATTTTCCAGAAAAGTGAATTTTGGTCAATATGGTCAAACTTTGACTTTTAATTTAGAAATTTTAAAGTTTGAAAATTTGAATTTTATCTTTTATTATGAAAGTAAATAAAATTTTAAGAATAATGCTTTTCGTTTCGTTAAAATCTGATTTATAATGTGAAAGTTATGCCTTTTTCAATATTGAGTGTAATTTGTTGTATTTAACAAAATTGTTTATTTTAAATTATATAAATAATATTTTTATTTGGTCATGTAATGTTCTAATTTTTGTTTATATGGGTAAAATAACATGTTATGTATATATTTTGGTTTTAAAACATTTTTCAAAATGTAATTGACATTTTCCAAAGTCAGTTGTATTCTGTTTATAATTTCTAATTTCCAGTTTCATTTAATTAAAGAATTTTTTTGTTTATTTTCTATTTTCTTAAGACTTTATTTTATTTTAATTTACACTTCATTTTATTCAGAATTTATTTTTATTTTTTTTCTTGACTTTTATTGGTTAGAAGTAAAGTTGTAATTTTTCTAAAACTAGTGATATTCTATTTGTAATTTTTAAGTCCTGTTTTGAATTTTTAAGCAATTTCTTTAATTCTTTTTCTATTTTATTCAAATTTAATTATTTATTTTCATTTTATTTTACTTTGTTTCAGTATTAAAACTCATTTTACTAAATTATCATTGGTTTTTATTTAATTAAAAAGAATGGAAATTTGAAGAGACAAAAGGTTTCGAAACAATGACTTTTGGGTTGCTAGACTTTTCAAATCATTGGTCGTTCCTTTCTAATTGATAGCCGTGAGTTTCTTAACTCATTTTCACGTGAAAACACATCCTTTTCACTTCATTTTCACAGCACTTCAGATCTGAGAAAAATTAGTAATGTCTTCTTCTTCTTTTTCCACTTTTTCCCTTCATTTTATTGAATTTTCTATTAAAATTTGCCTTGCTTCTTCATAGTGTTGATCGGCCATAGCCTCTCCACCACCTCCACGACCAGCACCACCACCATCCACAGCCACATCACCCTCCTCTCCACTGGTCTTGACCAGGTTGTGACCATCACTTGAAGGTAGCACCACAAAAAAATCCACACAAACATTGCAAAACTCCTTAAACCAATGCCTAGCCACCTTAGCACCTTCACCACCACCATAGTTCACCTTGGCCACCCCTTAGCCGCCACCACCTGCTCCTCCACCACCTCTGGCCTCTGCTCCAGCCACCACCAGACCTGCTCATGCCAAGGCCGAGCCCAATCCATGTAAGGCCAAGCCTTGTTGTTACACCCAAACACTCTTTTGTTGTCTTGACCATTTGCATTCCTACCTTGTAACTCCCCTCCATGTTCATGCTTGTAGCCTTACCTTTTCCAGACCCATACCTAATCCAAACCAAGTACAAACCTGACCTAATTGATCCCCTAGGCCATGCAAACAAATAGAGAAAGCATGGCAAAAGATTTGGCATTCGTATCTCTCTTTATTTAAAAGTTATTTCATTTCTAGTGTATTGAAATTTATGGTTTGCTTTGATTTTTGTTTGGGTTATAACACAAGATCTATATCATTGGATTTGCTCTCCACACTCAAATTGTATTAGAGTTGTCGTGCCCTCGTAATCTTTGTGTTGTGTGCTTGTTGGCAAATCTCCAGCTTAACAGGTGAGTTATTCTCACCAGACAGTGTATACCTATATAACTAGTAAATTGACCACTTTTGAATCTGTAAAATGCATCACCATATTATATCTGCTATGTTATGATTATATGATGTTCACCCATGCTTAAACACCTGTTATATCATATGTTACTGTTATATTATGTTGTTCTGTTATTTTTATCAGTTTATCACACTGCAAGTTCCCTTTAGATTAGAATCACTATGGGTTGAAATGATACATACCCGAACGGACTTTAGAATAGGAGAAAATCATTATGGGCTGAAATGATAGGCCTGGATGATTTTCAATTATTTTTCATTTCCTTGGGATTGCGGGTTTGAAATGATCAAACCCGGGTTTTCTTTGTAAATTACGGGTTGAAATGATATATTACCCGTATCACTTTACTTAGACTAGAAATGAAATACAGACCCGTTGTTAAAATATGTTTTTATAAAAATCTTAAAAATATTTTTGATATGTAAATATTATAATATTTGATTTAAACTAAATATAAAAATGATTTTTGTAAAGCATTATTGATTTTCTGAAAATTTATAAGTGAAATAAATTAATGGTAAAATTAGAAAATTTAAAATGTAAGTTATTTTGAGAAATTTTAATTGGGTGATAATTGGAATTTAAATTAAATATGAAATGTGATAACTTCATGATAATTTGGATTAAAGTGAATTTAAATGATTTTTATATTATATTAATGATTTTGAATAAAGTTAAAATGTGAAATGAATGAATATTTAAGTTGAAATTTTGAAATATAACTAAAATTGGAAATTTGTGAATTTGGCTTAAGAGTGAACTTTAAGTTAAGTAAATAAAAATGGAATTAAGTTATTTTGAAATTTTAAAATTAAGTGTTAAGTTAATTTAATTTAATGAATTTATAATTTAAAATTGGAATTTAATAAGTGAATTATTATTAAATTTTGATTTTTGAATGGAGTTTTAACTTTATAAAATCATGAATATAAGGGTATTTGAATAATTGTTTTAAAAGTGAAATTATATGATTTTATAAGTAAAAAAATGATTTATATAAAAATATAATTGTTTGTGAAATTATACTGAATATTTGAAGTTAGTTAACTGCATTTCTGAAACGCTATTAAATTCTAATGTAAATGATAATACAACATTTGTAAATGCTGTAGTTGATAATAATGAACCAAATGGCTAAATTTAATTAAAGGCTATTATAGCATTTTTGTAAATGTTATAATGGTTTAATTTAACTAAGTTTATTTGAAACTAATGTAACCATATTACAGAATTTTAAATGCTGTCTTTTGTTAAATTGAACTATTTTAAATGTGACTTTCCGTAGCATTTTCTAAATGCTGCGAAAGTTGAAATTTCATTGTTTTAATTAATTTAAGTGAACGAATGAACTTTGAAAAGTTAAATTTTTGGAAATTTAAAATTTTAATTATTAAATATACTAACTTCATTTTTATGATTTAAAATGAAGTAATTTGTTTCGAAATATAAATTATTTTGAAATATGATATTTTGATATTTTGAAATGGATTTTATAAGGATATTGAATTTTGAAATGATATTTGATTTCGAAGTATAAAATACCATTTTGAAATTTTAACCACGGGATGTATTTAATTTATAGTTTAACTGATTCTTAAAGGATGGGCGATCCCAAGCATCCTTTGAGTTATTGTGCATTTCTACTACAGTTCACTTGAGTTGGTTTACATTATATAAGTATATATTGTCCTGACTCGAGTGTTTTGTGTTTTACTTTACGCTCGGGTCAGCCTGAGTATTTACAGCTTAGCTTTGGATTTCTTTCTGGAGCTAGGAATCGCTGGAGATTCTGCTTGTCTAGTTATCTGTTCCTTTCAGTTCAGTTGTTCTATTTCAGTTCTGGTATTCATAAACTTCTATTTATTTGAGATGTCTATTGTATATGTTTTCAAGCAGATATTATGTATTATGTTTTGAGAGTTTGTTATAGTAGCTTCATGAACTACTATGGGTTTTTATATTCCGCTGCGAGTTATTCTGATATGTTCTATGTCTGTGATTCTGTGTATTTGATTTCATTTGCTCCAAATTTATTTACAATCTGTTATTTTGAATTATTCAAGCCAGACATGTGTGGATTATTGTCGATTTGAATGGTCCAAAATACCGGGTCGTTACAGTTGGTATCAGAGCTTTGGTTTTAGGCAAACCTTAGCCTGCGGAGCAAAAACTCATTAGAGATAGGGTAGAAATACCCTAGAATAAGTGAAATCAATCTCAGAATCATTTCTTTGTGAGAGAACGTATTTTCGAAGTATAAAATGATTTTCAAATGATTTTTAAAGAATTTTCAAAGATTATTTTGATATAAATTTCCTTGCTTTAAAAGTAAAATATTTCTTAAGCTTCATTCCTTTCGTATCCACCTTGTTAGTAATTTCTTTGATTAGGATCCTCTAAAATTTTGAACTTCTCTCTTGATTGATCTAGATCCTTTGTTGATAGGAATCTATTTTGGGTATGGAAAAATCAGTAGTTTGTTAGGATGCTTTGAGTAAACTCTGTTGTATCTTTTGCTTAGCTAAAGTTGTCCAACTAAAGATATTTATGCTTCTGTTTTCGTATGTTATGAATTCGAGTCTTTCCAAATTTTGAATGGGAATTTTTCTGTATCGATATAGGTTATATTTCTCTAATCTTCGTTTGGATTCTTATCGAATAAGATTCCTTTGAATTTTGGAATGCTCACTTGTTCTGAAATCCATTCCTATCTCCCCTAATTGTATTCTTTTGATTTTGGAGCATTGCATCACTCCACTTTGTATGACCTTTATAGGGTGGCGATTCCGCCAATCTTTGAATGATTATAATTGGCATTGATTCACCGGAGATTTCTGTATCCTCGGTTTACGATGTTTTCTATCTTCTGCTATATTTAGATTCTATCTCTGGCAATCGAAGGTCGATTTTCCTTAGATTTTCGCATCGATTATATTCCTGAAATCACGGTTGACCGGTTAAGGTCGCCCGCGATTCATATAGGCTTATCCATCTTGTATTTGGTAATTTAATTATCTTATCTTCGTTTGAGCCTATCTTTGAATTAGAATTCTATTTGATTAGAGTCCTTCTAAATTTGAATCTCTGTTTTGCTTTGAAATCCATCCTTGAATCGTCCCTTGGAAAGTTTGTGGTTGATTGTCTTTTAAAAATTTTGTATTCATCGTAGTTTTATTTTGATAAGGATGACCATATTTTTATATAAAGATGAAATGTTTTTGATAAGGATTATATACCTTTTAAAAAAAATGGGAATTTGAAGTTTTGAAAGGATTTGAAATTGTGAAAATTTTATAAGAAATGGTTTCATATAAAATGATTTATAACTGAAGGTTTTGAATCTGAATTTAAGTGATTGAACTCCGGCATTTTGGAACTGGTTTTAAGATTTTGAAATAATAAATAATATGATTGAAATTATTTTTCCGAATAAGTAATGTTTCAATGATTTTAATGGGTTTTAATGATTTTGAAGGAATTTCAAAGAAGTTTTCAAAGTAAATGGAAGTCCAGAACTCACTTGTGTCGCTGGAAAATAATTTCGGTGATGAGTGCACGCATCATCGACATTGATTTTCGAGTTTCTGAGTGAGGGAGAGGCCACTTCGGTAGCATTGCTATGCGATTGATTTGTGAAACCAATTTAGATTTCAAATTCCCAAGTGTGATGTGATATTCGAAAGATATATGTATATATATATTTGTAAAATTTGAAATGAGCCGGTGTTCAGTCCTTGAGTTTTGGATTTGATTTGATATAACCCTATTTTTGGAATGGATTTACTGATTTAATTGTGATTTCCAACTCTTGGATTGAAATATGATTTCTTCAACTATTTTAAAGGTTCGAGCACTTCCAAATCAAGGTTAACTTTTCAAAGCTAAGAAATTTTGAAAAGTAATTTGGTAAAGTATATAAGTTTGTTTTGAATGTTTAAGTATGAAGTAATATGATTTAAATAAGTTGAAACTGTTTGGTTAAGTAAATGAATAAAGCAATTTTAAAATTTTGTAATATGAAATTTAGATTTGAAATGTTTTGAAAAGAATTTGGTCTTCAAAATATTTTGAATAAAATTTAGTTTAAATGTTTTAACTTAGTAACATCTTTATGAAACTATATATTTAACAAGTTGAAATAAATATATAAGTTGTAGGTATGCTGTTTTATACGCATAATTAATTTGATCCAAGTTTGAGTACACAAGTTCGAGGTGGATTACACCATTTCGTGTTAGGATTTTTCATTCGATTCTTGATGGCGAATATTTGATATGGATTTTGGGCTTGATTCCATAATTCTCTATCATAGTATATGGCTATGCAAGGAGACTGATGGCTTCTAGTCGAGAAACCATATCGAAGTCCACATTAGGGAAATCGAATGGACAATACTAGTTCGAAAGCGAACTTGTGTGATCGAGCGAGCGATCAAATGTGATTTTGCGAAATGATGACGTGTGTACATCTTATATTCTAATATCAGTGATATATTTTGACGCTGAAATTGAAAGCTGTCGGGTTAGAATATCTTTGCTTACTTTTCCAATTTAAATTACAAAGATATATAACCTATAAAAGCAAAGATATTCAAATCCCATATGGCTCTTCATACAGCGAAATTTATTTTGGAAAATTTGATCCTTATATAAGACGGACCTTACGTAAGTATAAGATGATTTTGAAAACATTTGATTTTGGAAATGAATTGGTTGACTTAAATTATATTGATTTGGAAATTTGGATTTATTTTCAAAAATCTATTATTTTGGAAACTTTGAAACTAAAGATATTTAATTTGAGAAGAAAATAATTTGGTGAAATTGTATATGATTTTGAAATTGAACTGATATTGAAACAAATTTAAATTTGAGAACCTTATGTTACTAAACACTTGATTTGGGAGTTGTCGAACTTATATAAAATTGATTTGTATGAGTATGAAATTGATTCGAAAACTATAGATTTGAAAAGGTACTCAATTTGAAAGTGAAATCTTATATAATTGAAGTCTATATAAGTATGATTTGATATACTATTGATTTTGGAAAGTATTCAATTTGAAAATTAAATCTTATATATAATGGATTTTATATAAGTACGATATTTGAAAGTGATTTGAAAAGGTACTATATGATACATATTTTCGAAGTAAAGATATGGAAAGTGCCTTCTGCTTGATATCCGATTTGTGGCCACATCTTGGATTCATTCTATCGATATTATTCTCTTTGATTTTTGGTTTTCCGGATATGATACTCGAGTGTCCTTCGAATTCCATGGCGTTACCCATGGTCTTATTGTTCTCTCGTGACTGCATAGCGCAACTGCCTGGCTGAGTCTTGCCTAGGGGTACGGATTGTTTCCTGGGGGATCCAGGCGTAATCATTGTGTATCCTGCAATCTGTGTAGGTCGCGAATAGTAGCGCAAATGCTTGGCTGAGTCTTGCCTGGGGGTACGGATTGTTTCCTGGGGGATCTAGGCGTAACCATTGTGTATCCTGCATTCTACTAGTCATCATGGCGTAACTCGCAGGGCTGAGAAAGCTTACGGATATGGATTGTTTCCTGGGGGATCCAGGCGTAACCATTGTGTATCTGCGAACCATGGTTAGACAAAGGTTTTGTTTGTTTTGTTTGGATTGTACTTTCCATATCTGTTTTTAAAAAGTTTTCCAGTATTTTCACTGGGTGTTGAAACAAGTCTACTAAGTACCTGGAGAATTCTAGCTTTGCGCCTGATCAACGCACAGCCAGAGTCTGCAGGAACGAGGATAAACTTGTTAAGACATCGAGTTAAAAAGTATTTTGATAAAATATTATAAAGGATATTTTGATCAGTTATTTCCTTTCTAAAAGATTTTAAAGTGTTTTAAATATTGTTTACCTCTTCAACCAACAATTTTAAAATAATGGTTCATCCTTGTCTTTCAACCTGTTTTCCCTTCTAGCTACTTTTTCCCTACCTTCTTTCCGGATGTCTTCCAACCTATTGTTCTTTCTAGTTGTCTCTCCGCTTCCTTTCTTTTCGGGGACGAAAAGATTTGAGTAGGGGAGAGTGTAACAACCCTATATTTTGTGATTATTTTAATTGTATATTTTGGTTATTTTAATTGATTTCCTGATTTAAAAACTTTATTTTATTTATTAAAATGAATAAATTTTGTTATTTTAAATATAAATTTTGATTTTGATGTGAATTAGAATTCCAAACATGACTAAAAAGGATATTTTCCAGAAAAGTGAATTTTGGTCAATATGGTCAAACTTTGACTTTTAATTTAGAAATTTTAAAGTTTGAAAATTTGAATTTTATCTTTTATTATGAAAGTAAATAAAATTTTAAGAATAATGCTTTTCGTTTCGTTAAAATCTGATTTATAATGTGAAAGTTATGCCTTTTTCAATATTGAGTGTAATTTGTTGTATTTAACAAAATTGTTTATTTTAAATTATATAAATAATATTTTTATTTGGTCATGTAATGTTCTAATTTTTGTTTATATGGGTAAAATAACATGTTATGTATATATTTTGGTTTTAAAACATTTTTCAAAATGTAATTGACATTTTCCAAAGTCAGTTGTATTCTGTTTATAATTTCTAATTTCCAGTTTCATTTAATTAAAGAATTTTTTTGTTTATTTTCTATTTTCTTAAGACTTTATTTTATTTTAATTTACACTTCATTTTATTCAGAATTTATTTTTATTTTTTTTCTTGACTTTTATTGGTTAGAAGTAAAGTTGTAATTTTTCTAAAACTAGTGATATTCTATTTGTAATTTTTAAGTCCTGTTTTGAATTTTTAAGCAATTTCTTTAATTCTTTTTCTATTTTATTCAAATTTAATTATTTATTTTCATTTTATTTTACTTTGTTTCAGTATTAAAACTCATTTTACTAAATTATCATTGGTTTTTATTTAATTAAAAAGAATGGAAATTTGAAGAGACAAAAGGTTTCGAAACAATGACTTTTGGGTTGCTAGACTTTTCAAATCATTGGCCGTTCCTTTCTAATTGATAGCCGTGAGTTTCTTAACTCATTTTCACGTGAAAACACATCCTTTTCACTTCATTTTCACAGCACTTCAGATCTGAGAAAAATTAGTAATGTCTTCTTCTTCTTTTTCCACTTTTTCCCTTCATTTTATTGAATTTTCTATTAAAATTTGTCTTGCTTCTTCATAGTGTTGATCGGCCATAGCCTCTCCACCACCTCCACGACCAGCACCACCACCATCCACAGCCACATCACCCTCCTCTCCACTGGTCTTGACCAGGTTGTGACCATCACTTGAAGGTAGCACCACAAAAAAATCCACACAAACATTGCAAAACTCCTTAAACCAATGCCTAGCCACCTTAGCACCTTCACCACCACCATAGTTCACCTTGGCCACCCCTTAGCCGCCACCACCTGCTCCTCCACCACCTCTGGCCTCTGCTCCAGCCACCACCAGACCTGCTCATGCTAAGGCCGAGCCCAATCCATGTAAGGCCAAGCCTTGTTGTTACACCCAAACACTCTTTTGTTGCCTTGACCATTTGCATTCCTACCTTGTAACTCCCCTCCATGTTCATGCTTGTAGCCTTACCTTTTCCAGACCCATACCTAATCCAAACCAAGTACAAACCTGACCTAATTGATCCCCTAGGCCATGCAAACAAATAGAGAAAGCATGGCAAAAGATTTGGCATTCGTATCTCTCTTTATTTAAAAGTTATTTCATTTCTAGTGTATTGAAATTTATGGTTTGCTTTGATTTTTGTTTGGGTTATAACACAAGATCTATATCATTGGATTTGCTCTCCACACTCAAATTGTATTAGAGTTGTCGTGCCCTCGTAATCTTTGTGTTGTGTGCTTGTTGGCAAATCTCCAGCTTAACAGGTGAGTTATTCTCACCAGACAGTGTATACCTATATAACTAGTAAATTGACCACTTTTGAATCTGTAAAATGCATCACCATATTATATCTGCTATGTTATGATTATATGATGTTCACCCATGCTTAAACACCTGTTATATCATATGTTACTGTTATATTATGTTGTTCTGTTATTTTTATCAGTTTATCACACTGCAAGTTCCCTTTAGATTAGAATCACTATGGGTTGAAATGATACATACCCGAACGGACTTTAGAATAGGAGAAAATCATTATGGGATGAAATGAGAGGCCTGGATGATTTTCAATTATTTTTCATTTCCTTGGGATTGCGGGTTTGAAATGATCAAACCCGGGTTTTCTTTGTAAATTACGGGTTGAAATGATATATTACCCGTATCACTTTACTTAGACTAGAAATGAAATACAGACCCGTTGTTAAAATATGTTTTTATAAAAATCTTAAAAATATTTTTGAAATGTAAATATTATAATATTTGATTTAAACTAAATATAAAAATGATTTTTGTAAAGCATTATTGATTTTCTGAAAATTTATAAGTGAAATAAATTAATGGTAAAATTAGAAAATTTAAAATGTAAGTTATTTTGGGAAATTTTAATTGGGTGATAATTGGAATTTAAATTAAATATGAAATGTGATAACTTCATGATAATTTGGATTAAAGTGAATTTAAATGATTTTTATATTATATTAATGATTTTGAATAAAGTTAAAATGTGAAATGAATGAATATTTAAGTTGAAATTTTGAAATATAACTAAAATTGGAAATTTGTGAATTTGGCTTAAGAGTGAACTTTAAGTTAAGTAAATAAAAATGGAATTAAGTTATTTTGAAATTTTAAAATTAAGTGTTAAGTTAATTTAATTTAATGAATTTATAATTTAAAATTGGAATTTAATAAGTGAATTATTATTAAATTTTGATTTTTGAATGGAGTTTTAACTTTATAAAATCATGAATATAAGGGTATTTGAATAATTGTTTTAAAAGTGAAATTATATGATTTTATAAGTAAAAAAAATGATTTATATAAAAATATAATTGTTTGTGAAATTATACTGAATATTTGAAGTTAGTTAACTGCATTTCTGAAACGCTATTAAATTCTAATGTAAATGATAATACAACATTTGTAAATGCTGTAGTTGATAATAATGAACCAAATGGCTAAATTTAATTAAAGGCTATTATAGCATTTTTGTAAATGTTATAATGGTTGAATTTAACTAAGTTTATTTGAAACTAATGTAACCATATTACAGAATTTTAAATGCTGTCTTTTGTTAAATTGAACTATTTTAAATGTGACTTTCCGTAGCATTTTCTAAATGCTGCGAAAGTTGAAATTTCATTGTTTTAATTAATTTAAGTGAACGAATGAACTTTGAAAAGTTAAATTTTTGGAAATTTAAAATTTTAATTATTAAATATACTAACTTCATTTTTATGATTTAAAATGAAGTAATTTGTTTCGAAATATAAATTATTTTGAAATATGATATTTTGATATTTTGAAATGGATTTTATAAGGATATTGAATTTTGAAATGATATTTGATTTCGAAGTATAAAATACCATTTTGAAATTTTAACCACGGGATGTATTTAATTTATAGTTTAACTGATTCTTAAAGGATGGGCGATCCCAAGCATCCTTTGAGTTATTGTGCATTTCTACTACAGTTCACTTGAGTTGGTTTACATTATATAAGTATATATTGTCCTGACTCGAGTGTTTTGTGTTTTACTTTACGCTCGGGTCAGCCTGAGTATTTACAGCTTAGCTTTGGATTTCTTTCTGGAGCTAGGAATCGCTGGAGATTCTGCTTGTCTAGTTATCTGTTCCTTTCAGTTCAGTTGTTCTATTTCAGTTCTGGTATTCATAAACTTCTATTTATTTGAGATGTCTATTGTATATGTTTTCAAGCAGATATTATGTATTATGTTTTGAGAGTTTGTTATAGTAGCTTCATGAACTACTATGGGTTTTTATATTCCGCTGCGAGTTATTCTGATATGTTCTATGTCTGTGATTCTGTGTATTTGATTTCATTTGCTCCAAATTTATTTACAATCTGTTATTTTGAATTATTCAAGCCAGACATGTGTGGATTATTGTCGATTTGAATGGTCCAAAATACCGGGTCGTTACAAATAGATTGTAAATATTTGAATAATTGAGCTAATAAATAACTAAAGCCAAATTTCAAGTCAATAATTACATGTAGCGTTGAATACTTGAAGTTTATTGAGAAGGTAAAAGTATATTTATTTGCACTATTTAATGCCAAGTTTGGTTAAGAAGTTATGTAGTGTTTGACGGAACTCATATAATATGTCAACAGGTTTGTATACTATTGTTGAAGTCTCCATTAAGCATACACTACAAGAAATTTTATTTTTTTGTGGCGCTCAAAAAACGCTACAAAAACTTTTGGTGGCGTTTTGATAAACGCCGCGAGAAAACATGCGACTAAAAATTCATGATTTTTTGTTGCATTTATTTTAACGCCACTATAAATGCATTTTTGGCAGCGTTTTTCAAACGCCACCATAAATCTTTTTGTAGCATTTAAAAAACGCCACCAAAATATTTTTTGGCACTACTAATAGAATTTCCAACTTTACCCCTGTTTTACGGTTGCATTTACTCAACTCCACTATATATATTTCGGTAGCGTTTTTGAAACGCTACTAAAAGTTGTTTATTATTTTACACCATTTTTTCATGTTATTATTTCCTGTTAATGGTCTATTTTGGTTCTATTATATCAATCAACAATCACTCACATAATCATCATATTCAAATAAGTTAAAAAACACATTAACCATATAATCAAATAAAATATCCATAACCATTCCAATACAATAGTTTTTCGACAAAATGACCTAACTCACATACAATAACCTTTTGTATACAAATTTACACATCGGGTACTAATAAATGTTATATCTAACTAGTGCTAACAAAACGTTTGATTACCCATAATTCTTTGTTGCATACACAAGTGAAAGCTAGCATCATCAAGTCCAAATTTGCTCTCTTCAAAAGTCTGATGCCTACACAAGTGAAAGCACAACAGATAGTCAAACAATTACGTTAACTCGTAGGACTTCAAATATGAGATATTGCGAAACTGATACATGTTCAATCAAACAACAAAGGTTAGTAGTACCAAACAATTCTGAAAATAATTAATTTGGATAGACAAAAAAAAGTCAGACACGAGCTACCATCTTGATATCTTATGCCTAGTAACAATAATTTTTTCCTTTATTCATAGGCGTAGACGTGATCACACGACGACCTTGTACCAACATTGAGGGGCCTGTCTGCAAATTCAAAAGTTACAAGGAGATTCTGCAAATTCAAATGCTAGTTTCAGATTTCATCAACATCAACAAAGTATTTTGCTGGTAAGTCTCAAATGCGTTAGTTTTATGTGTCAGGCTCTTACAGTATTTGATTTTACTTTGCTTTTAGAAGGAAAAAAAATGGACGTTATTGAGAATACAGAACAGAGAACTCGATGGTTATCAAAAAAGAATCTTGATAAATCCAATAAAAATTTGAGTTTGGTGCCAATCCAATTATTTTTTTGGTGGTAAAATGGCGTATGAGAATTGGTAACCTGTCGCATGTACTGAATTTAGTGCATGGACCAGTGGTTGTATTTTCTGCGGGTTTATCACGTGGTCCAACACTTGTGCACCCTTCTGTGCATATGTGTTCTAGACACTCCATTGCTTCGTTTAGCTGTTCATAATTTTTTTGTTCTTTTCTTCTTTTCTTCCATCTCTTGTTTCTCTGCACGTATATGAACTATTAACAAATGTATATGTTTATTTGCATATGCTAGGTTGGACAATCCTGGATTTGAACTTCAAAATTGAATCCATATTCTCTTTTGAGTATAATTTACTTTAACTACAGACAACAACTAGTAAGTTAAATTTTGATTCATTGGGTTAGGAGGTACTTTTGTTCAATCTAAGTTAAACTGCAGTTAAAACGGACAAAAGTGGTGCACTCTTCTCTTTCATTATCTTTTGTTGGTAAACTTGGAATATAAATTCCTACAATAACATAATGGACTTAGGGAACCTGAACCACTACCAGCATGCAAGCTTTTTAGCTTTCATCATTCATCTTATACATTTAAAGATACTTGATTTACACTTCTCTATTATAATGGACAAAACCGAAATGTGCTTTCAGGACTAAACTGAAGCAGACCGAAATGGAATGTCGTTACCTGAAACGGTGCTTTACATTTCTAAGGGAAGAGAATCAAAGGCTTCAAGTAGAAGTGGAAAAACTTCGTGCAATTCGTGCATCTCCTCCAACTGTCATATTACCAGACACTAACAAACCTATTTTTGCATCGGAGCTTTCTCTGTGCCCAAGGTGTCAATGCTTCACAGCTTTCACTAGCAATGGAAGAAAGAATGAAAGTACTAATTAGAGAAGGGAATAATGTATCCCTGGTTTAAGTTTCTTGAAAGTTTACAAGTTGTATTTTGGAAAGTAGACTGGGGAGGATGTAACTTCTCATAGTTGGTTTTTGGCATGCTCTGTGAGAAATTTTGTCATAAAATGTATACCAACTTTAAATGGGAACAATGCTACTGCTTATTTCCTTCTGTTTTAGAGATGTAGTTTTAGTTAGCAATCAAATGCTACAAATTTTTCTTTCCTCCTTTGAAAGACTGAAGTGATATGGTACAAAGGTTATATAATTCATTCTTTACAATACACTGATGAAGCAACCTGTTAATTCATAAAACTTATCTCTCAACTTAAACATAGGAGGTTACATATACGTATAGAGGGAAACAAACATGAGGTCTAGGTGATGACTAAGGCGGGTGATTTAGAAAACTAAAACGAGATAGGAGATATGGAGCGGCCAAAGAGTTTCAAAGACGAGGAAATTTTTTTAAGTGTTTAAAAGAGATAAGGAGCGGCCATGAAAAATTTTAGGAAAATTTTCATGAATTGTTGGCGGGAACCAATTTATCACGTTCATTTGTTCATTTTTATGTGTTAACTTGATCAACGGTCGCATAAGCCTTGAAACGCTACTAATAAATGCAACTAAAAGCTAGTTTTCTTGTAGTGATATAATGTTGTTGAAGTCTGCATTAAATACCGACTATGTTATTAATTTTTATTTTTTGGTTCTCAATGCCTCATGACAACATTATCTCAATTGGTTTGTGGTGTGTTGTCTTCCATTTACAATTTGGGGACTAAAGCTTCATCATGTCCACGAAGCATATCTGGAGACTACGGATTACTTCATTATATCCATGAAGCATAACCAAAGATTACAAATTATTACTTGACGGAACACATGATATGAAGTTCGGAAACCATAAAATGATGAAATTATCCACAACATGAAATCCATG
Source organism: Allium fistulosum (assembly GCA_030737815.1). Taxonomy (NCBI): domain Eukaryota; kingdom Viridiplantae; phylum Streptophyta; class Magnoliopsida; order Asparagales; family Amaryllidaceae; genus Allium; species Allium fistulosum. The sequence goes on from CM060907.1 coordinate 392,610,083, forward strand.
CAATAGTAATATAGAGTTGTGATATTATTCACTTGCATTTCTTTTTGTGCGTTATAAGAAATGTGATGTTACATGTAATTATAGTCTACATGTACTTTGTACAACATTGATTGCATTATATAGAATTACTATCTATGTGATAAGATGCAGGCCCGCCTGGGCGTGCATATATACTCGTAATACATAAAGTTATTAACAATGAATGTACAAAATAAGAGCATCCTAATAGTTACCTCGAGGGCCATCCAATACAGAGTACCAACAATTGAATGGGTGTTAAGGTATGCTTCATTTAACCTAGTAGCAAATGCAAAATCTGTAAGTTTAACAAGACCCAGAAAAGGAAAGAGAATTTAATGAATTATGCTAAGAATCTTCTTTTTACAAATGATGAAGACAAATAAAAGAATAAATAAGAAGAGGAGCTAGTTCATTTCAGCTTTCCATGTATGCAAGAGTCTACAAAAGGGCTTCGAAGAGCATAAGAAATTGTATAGACCATAAAATAATTTTATTATTAGTAATCTGCCTCATATTATACATGATACTATAATGTGCAATTAAGCAAGCATGCCTCTATTTCATGTGCTACATACTTATTATATTATATGGGCCAACTTGAGAAAACATTGAACTTTTTGAGATACTATAAAAATAAATACGGAAACGCTAGAAAGTGATGCCCTTGCATATTATGCTTAATCTGTGGGCTTTGATACGGGTCCAAAACTAAATTAATAATGGGAATAAAATATATTTAGATTAAGGCACCAAAAGTCCAGGATTAGCATTTAACAAAGTGCTAAGTTTCTCAAATTTTCTAACCGGTAGGAAAAATATTTATACAAGTAAACAAGGGATGTAAAACAGTGTATAATAATATAATTTAACATCATGTACATGAGCAACAATTTTAAATATCATCAAATTATAAGCAACAGTTTTGCAATCCTAACATAGCATTTTCGGGTAAGTTAATAGCATTCCTTCACCTGATTTCATTTTCTGCATCACTTTTCTATAAAACCGTAGGTTTTAAATATTGAAAATTAAAACATACGTAATTAATCCCTCATCTTGCCTAATAAAAAAGGATGTTCAAGATATACATTAAACTAAAATAACTGCTTCTATGTTTTACCCCGACCCAATTATGATATTCATTTAATCCTATTTGGTCGTTTCCTCGATTGTGTTAACAGCGTTGAAATCAGGCAATAAATATCCCCAAAAGTCAACTTTAAAAAATCAAATTCAGAACCGTCTATACAAACCCCAATTAATTGAAGCCCAAACCAAATATATTGTTACCAATACCGCAAGATAATTAAACAATTGAAAGGATAAGCTTGAAACCCGAAGTTGCAATTGATTGCTGAGATAGAACGCGAGCCCTAATTCCTCTATCATTGTCAAAATGGTGGAAAATAAACAATGGAGGCGGTGGTAAAATGATGGAGGCGGTGGTAGAACGGCGAAGGCGATAACAGAACTCTGGAGACGGAGGCGATGGTAAAATGATGGAGGCGGTGGTAGAACGGCGAAGGCGATAACAGAACTCTGGAGACGGAGGCGGTGGTAGAAAAAAATTGGAGGGCTGTAATCGTAGAACGAAAGAGGAAATAAAAAGAAAGGATGAAATGTTATCCGTGAAAGATCTAATAACTAATGACAGAATAGAAAATTACAATCCTATCCATATTAGTTTTAATTATTTATGAAATTAACAAATTTTATAATGGTAATAACCGTGAAAAACGTTTGTAACAAAAATATCTGTTAGAAATTTGTAACGGTTATTTCCGTTGCAAATTGAAAGCGAAAAAGCGTTACAAAATGGGCTGTTTGGTGTAGTGATTTTTAACAATTTTTCACACATTAGTTATCTCTTGTTTCATATATAATTTAATATCACAAATAGAGTCATGATAATATATTGTTATTTAAATTTATATACCTTACTTTATTTTAATATGTATATTTTATAAATTTTAAAAAATTATTATAAATTTCTAATTATGTAAAATTGTTGTTTGTAATTTCTAATTCATCTATACAAATATAATATATTTTAAGGGAAAAAAAATTTTAAGGACAAATTATAGTAAATATTTAGTCAGAAGGACATGCGCATAAAACGTTTACCGTAAGGACAAAGCCCAAAGCCCAGATACAATTTTAAACATAACAAAGCATTCTGTTCGTCTTCCTCCTCCATCCTTACACTCAGAATTTCACGAAAATTTTGCTCGAAAGAAAAAATGGCACCGCAAACTAGAAACAAGTCTACATCTCCAATAGAACCTCATAAATCGACTGTAGATGAACAACGAGCACAACAATCGACAGCCGATAAAAACCTAACTAAGTCGGAAGTGAATCAACAAAATGAAAATCGAAATGTCGATGCAGCAGATGTAACATCCCGTATTTTTAAGCCGTTGAATTTGAACATTTAATCCGTTTTAAATGTTTAATATGGGTTTAAGATTTATTTTGAACTAAAAAGAATTGGTTTAAACTAAAATAACAAGTGATAATTTCTAATGTGGAGATTTAATCTGAGATTGGATAATAATAATTAAATATTCGAAATTGGGATAAAAGGTGAATTTGGGGTAAATGATTATAAAAATGATGTTTAAATGTATTTTTAGGTTCAATTGGTTATAAACAATAATGTTGGATTTTTAGATGAATTTAAAAGTCGACAAGTTATTATTTGGAATTTTATATTAATTTAAAAATGAATTTAATATTATTAAAATGCAATTTAATCAGATTTTAGTCTGGAATGAGCCAGAATGATTTTTAATGTGTTTATGAATTTTATATGATTTATTATTAAGCTATTAAAATTTTGAAAGTAAAATTTTGATCGTTTCCGATAATTTCAGAAAATCGCTCGATTTAATAGATGAGTTAAAATAGCCTTCCGGGGCACAGTCTCGGAATTCGACGAAACCAGTTCCATTGGATCCATAATAGATAGTTATTATCGGATTTCAATTTTCGTAGCAATCAGAGTTGTTGTTTGACCGTGGCAGCTCGAAACGCATCGAAATCGATTTAACCGATTTAATTTTAAATTGATCCTTTAATTCTGTAACTCGCGCATACGATCAAATTAGCTTACGAAACCTATCCCATTGTGTCCGGAACGTGGAAAAACCCCAGGATAGCCTGTCGGAACGTGAGAATTGGATGTCGTGTGCTTTAACTGTTAAATTGAGATATTTTATTAATTAAATAATATTAAATTATATATATATAAACAGGTATAGTTTTGATTTGTGTAAAGTTCTGTTCTATATATTATATTTTATTCCGCTGCGACTGTGAGGTTCTGATGTTGTTTAGTTTCTTCTTCTTCTACCTTCTTTCTTTTCCTACAATCTGTCTTTTCCGGCGTTCGATCGTCGGCATATTATACTGTTGAGTATTTTGTGTCGATTTTCGAGGGTCGAGAAGGGTGGGTCGTCACACTTGGTATCAGAGCTTAGGTTGGCGACAACCTATGCTTTGGTGGGAAAATTACTCATTTAAAATAGAGTCAATAGTACTCTATAATGAGTTGAGTGTAATAATAGCTATGAGAGCGTACTTGTTAGTGGATATAAAATTGTTTTTATACTATGTTGACTTATCGGTTGAGTGTTTATGAATTCTGGTCGGTACGGGAAGTACAACCGTATCGATAGGGGTTTCTAAACTCTTAAACAAGATAAACCGACATAGTATTGTTTTTAAAGTGGGTAAATGAAATAATTTTACCCAAAATTATATTTTGATATAAAAGAAATAAGTTTTCTAAATTATATATATTTTGGATGCTTGTTTGGTTGTTTCTTCTATAATCAAATAAGAAATTAAGATATGATCTAAAATTTGAAATGAAGTATAAGCGAATAAGAAGTTAAAATATTAAAATGGTTTATAACCAAATAGAGTTAACTCAATATGTTTAAATAAGAAAAGTGAAATTTAAAATTTGATTTAAACTAGAATTTTGACCCCGGGAATTTTGGGAAGGGTTTTAAATTGAATTTGATTGAAATTTTGGGAATGTTGAAATGTTTTCCAAAGGTTTTGAAGTCAATGATGGAGAATATTTTGGAAAATATTTTTGAATGGAAATTGATTTGAAGTGAATTTTGGAAGTGGAAAGCATTGAACTCACTTCAGTCGCTGGGAAATAATCCTGATGATGCTGGCCACATCATCATAATTCATTTTCGAGTTTCTAAAGTGATGGATTGCTACCATGTGAGTGATTATGGTATTTGTTTGGTCTTGTTTGAGAAACAAGTGATTTTAGAAATTTTCAAAAAGGAAAATTGTTTGGTAAAAGCAGTCTGTTTTGGAATTTGGTATTTGATTTGGATATCAAATGGGAACGTGTTGATTTATATTTCAAACTGGTTTTGAAATAAATCCGGGTAAATTGAATTCTGGGAATTCTGTTAAAATGAAAGGTAAAATTTGGAATAAATCAACTATAACCTTGAAAGTAAAGTTGATTTAAGTGAGAAAGGAAGGATGGAAATTTTAATCCGGAAATTAAAATTTAATTTGGGTAAATGGAAGTAAATGAAGTTATTGAAGTGAATAGAAGTTGAATTTAACTTGGAATAAGTTAAGTAAAATTAAGAATTGGGATTAAATTGGTTTGGGTTAAGTTGAAAATAAAATAACTTTGTAATTATGGGTCGTTGTGTAACAAATTGTACCCATAAGCTATTAAGTTTTATACTTATAATCTGGAATTGTGTATTTGAAATTTGCAAAGGATTAAGGTGAAGTAAAAAAATTTGTATCCTTAAGAATTCAGAGATGCATATGTATAGAAATTGGAATTGTGATTATAAGATGTAAAAGGATTAAAATGAGCAATGTAAACTTAGAAATAAATAAGTTGATGAACCTAAAGATGGAAAATTTGGGTGTAAACCCAAGTAAAGTGGAATTATAACCACAAATGGGAAATAGTTGAATGGTATAGTGACTTCAAACTTAAATTAAATGGGATGTAAAGTAAGATGAGGTAAAGTGAGATATAAAAGATGTGAATGAACTTAAATAGTAAATAAGTTTTGAACTTAGTTATGGAAGAATAAATTGGATTGAAGTGAAATTTAAAATTCAGATGCATTATAAGCAATATTGAATGGAATTCAATTATTATGTAAGTAGTAAAGGAAGAGGAATGAATTTAATTTGGCTAAATAAAATTTAGTTAAACTTGAATAAGATTTGGATAAGAATAGAATTGGAAGGAAATTTAATTTAGGGGAAATGATGTTAGATGGAGTAAATGCTCACTAAATGAAATCCTAAATAATTGTTTGGAAATGAATTTTGTGTAAGCTAAATTAAATGGGATGTGTATGGTAATGAATAGAATTTTGATAGTTTGGTCAAAATTTTGAAAGGTTAATAAAATCCAGTTTTGGGATGGGATTTAAGTTGGTAATAAGTGTTGGAAGTGAGGATGAATAATTGAATTAACTTATAATAGAGGTGGTTTGAATTGTAAATAAAATTCAAATGAGAGAAATAATTTAAGTGGTCTCTTTGTTAATAAAATAAATTTGTACATGGATTTAGTAAATAAACAAAGAGCATTAAAGTCGTAAATAAATTGAAATTTGATTGAGTGAGAATCAAATGGAAATCAAATAAAATTTGATATAAGAAGATAAAGTAACTATTGTGAAAGGACTTAAGTAACTTGAAAGACAAACAAAGTGATTTTGAATGGGCTTTATTAAGTAATCTTGAATGCAATTTGTTAAATAATAAAATGGAAATGCATGTGTAATTGTATTAATTAATTATTGAGGTGAAATAAAATGTAAGGAAAGTTTAATTTAATTAACAAATTGCATTGGAATAAAGATACTTGGATTGTGAACCATGAAAATGGAATAAAATTAATATAAACCTGAGTTGAAATTAATTTTAAATGGTTATAAGCTTAAGTGGTAATAAATTTTGTTTGTATGACATGAAATTGCTTGTATTTGGAGTTGAGTTGTTTAACAAGCAATTGAAATTGATTTTTGCATAAATTAATATGGATTGGAACCTAATTCAAAAAAGTTTGTAAATAAATGCAAGTGAATTGATTTAAAAGTAGCAAATGAAATTGATTTTGAATCAATTGGAATAAATTGATCTTTTTATGAGTAATGTTTGCATATGAATGAAAATGGATCATAAAAGAAATGCAAATGCTTCAAATTGAAAATAAGAATTGGTTGGTAAATCAGATTGGAAATGTAAGTTAAAACAAAAATGTAAGTAAGACATATGTTAATCATATTGGAATAGAAATGAATTGGTTGTAATAAATATGAATGGTATATAGTAAACTTGAATGTAAATCATTCAAGTGAAATAAAATGAAGTTGAGTAATTTGAAAAGTGATTGAAATCTTTGAATTGTTGATAAAACATGGTTGACATTGTTAATGATAAAGTTTGCTTGGTTTGGTTATGAAATGGATATGTTTGGCTTGCATTTATATTGGAAATATTATGAAAATGCTCATATCTTTGAAAACTGATGAGTTGTTGAGTAAGTACAGGTACGGAAGGCGTTCGAGAGAGTTGGAGCGCGTATATGCGTTAGATTAGCTGCTCGCTATTAAAATTTGCTAAAAGGGTACGCCTACGCAAATATAATTGGGAAAATGATATATATATATTGTGATATATTTTGGTTTTCGGCCGTGTGAGCCGATGTATATATATTTGTGTATCCTGCGATATCGCAGAAGCTCCTCCGTACAAAGGAGACTCCGCCAAAATTTTCCAAAAATTTTGGGAGTTAGAAATTTTTTGGGTTTTTGGAAAAATTTATTAATAAGTAAAGTTATTTTGAAAGCAAATGTTAAAATACAGGCTTTAGAGTAGATAAAGCAAATGGTTTTGAAATGGAGCTGAAACTTTTTGGAAAGTGAATATAAGCTTTTAACTAAGCAAATTGGGAAGTAAATAGGTTGGAGAGTATTTTCTACCTTAGCAAATTTCGGGGACGAAATTTTTATAAGGGGGGAGGAATGTAACATCCCGTATTTTTAAGCCGTTGAATTTGAACATTTAATTCGTTTTAAATGTTTAATATGGGTTTAAGATTTATTTTGAACTAAAAAGAATTGGTTTAAACTAAAATAACAAGTGATAATTTCTAATGTGGAGATTTAATCTGAGATTGGATAATAATAATTAAATATTCGAAATTGGGATAAAAGGTGAATTTGGGGTAAATGATTATAAAAATGATGTTTAAATGTATTTTTAGGTTCAATTGGTTATAAACAATAATGTTGGATTTTTAGATGAATTTAAAAGTCGACAAGTTATTATTTGGAATTTTATACTAATTTAAAAATGAATTTAATATTATTAAAATGCAATTTAATCAGATTTTAGTCTGGAATGAGCCAGAATGATTTTTAATGTGTTTATGAATTTTATATGATTTATTATTAAGCTATTAAAATTTTGAAAGTAAAATTTTGAGCGTTTCCGATAATTTCAGAAAATCGCTCGATTTAATAGACGAGTTAAAATAGCCTTCCGGGGCACAGTCTCGGAATTCGACGAAACCAGTTCCATTGGATCCGTAATAGATAGTTATTATCGGATTTCAATTATCGTAGCAATCGGAGTTGTTGTTTGACCGTGGCAGCTCGAAACGCATCGAAATCGATTTAACCGATTTAATTTTAAATTGATCGTTTAATTCTGTAACTCGCGCATACGATCAAATTAGCTTACGAAACATGTCCCATTATGTCCGGAACGCGGAAAAACCCCAGGATAGCCTGTCGGAACGTGAGAATTGGATGTCGTGTGCTTTAATTGTTAAATTGAGATATTTTATTAATTAAATAATATTAAATTATATATATATAAACATTTTATCTCAAAACCCTAAGCTAAACGTGGCCGCCGCAGTTTTCCATTCAATGGGCGATATCTTCCCGATTTCCCCCTCAAAAATCTTCCAATCCAAGCAACGATTTCAGAAGCTTTCAACTAGAAAAGGGAAGAGGAGGTCGAGATCTTCACGATGGTCGATAATGATGGATGTTGGCGTCGCGTGGAGGGAGCTATCGCAGCCCGTTCGTGGCCAGCTCGAGCTCGAATTGCGAGCTCAGGAGGAGGTCGGACTTCGTGCCGTTTAGGGTGGAGGTGGAGGAGATGGAGGGCTTTCGATGGGTGGCCGCTGATCGAGTTCGTCGTCGACGTAGGCGCAACGATGTTGTGCCCTAGTTGCGGCCTTTGGGTTGGGATGTAGTTGTAGATCACGTGAGGAAGAGAAGCAAAGAGTCGAACGCGGCTTTGAATTCATCATCTCATATCGAACGGCTGAGATGGTATGATTTTTTTAAAAAGGAAATTGTTTTCAAATTTAAATTCAAACTTTATAAAACCGTAACTCGCTCATACGTTATCAGATTTTAACAAGATTTGCAACATCGGGATCGCAGGAACGAACACTACGAGATGGTGCAGTTCCGAAATCATTCCGGGCAAGTAGAAATTTGGGTTAAATCGAACGTTGTTCGATTTAATTTAAATTTCGAACGCTCGCCGAAACTCAAAGTGAGTTTTTCTCACTCACATCTGGTGTAACATCCTGGAAATTTTGGCAATATCAAATTAATAATCTGTGATAAAAAAATTAAATTGATATGATAATAATTGTTAATAAGATTTGAATGGATTTAATAATTTTCTTTTAAATAAATATTTGACTGATAATTTATCTTTTAAAAGCTGATAAATTGTTTCTATGATAAGGTATATATTGTAAATAGACAAGATCTGTTTTAAAATTTAATAAATAAAGACATGCTTTCTAATTTTAATATTTGTGGGTAATTATAATTTGATTTAATATATCTTTTTAAAGGCTATTTAATAAATAACTGTATGGTAAAATACTTAAGAAGAATATTAATTGTTTTAAATTTACTTCAGTTTAAGTTTGAATTTAAATAAGATTAACAAAAAGGGTTTGTTTTGTTCTTTTAAATATAGATTGATAAAATAAGTAATTCATTAATAAAGAGATAAATTCTTTTATAAATTCTTTTAATTTAATAATGAGTTACTTTTAAATAGTATTTATAATGTAATATCTTTACAAATGGATTTTAGATAAACAGGAATTGTTATTTTAAACTTATGTTTATATATATACACATATTTTGGAAAGCTATGATTGTAAATTTAAAATGAAATAAACCTTATAAAAAATTAACGTAAGTTTGAGATAATAATAAGTAAATTTAGTATTGGTAATTTAAGTTTTAAAATAAAAGTCAAATAATAATAAGCACAAAGGTATAAATCAAATCCAGGGATGTATGTTTGCTGAGAAGTTAAATATGCAAGTATGGATAAGCTTGTAAACTTGAAAGGAGACATGCATTAAATACATCCAGCTCAAGCATACAATGCATCTCCTCAACCGTACAAAGCGAAGTCAACAGCAAGTATATAAGTGGTTATTTGTGCATATGCAACATAAGTTAAATCAATACAAATAACCAAAACAATTTTATATTGAGTCCATAAGATATAAAAGCAAAACCAGGCAAAGGGATGTGTGTATGTGAATTTAGATATGCAAGAAAAAAGAAAAAAAAATATCTTTAGACACAAATACAAATACAACAAACAATCATAATTGGATGTATACAAATAGGGACATATGCATTTAATTAGCACAACAATTTATCTATTCGAATTTGCAGAAAATCAACTCAGCCTCCATATATAAAAATATAACCTGAACATAACAGGTAAAGCTTGTACCAGTTTTGACTCAAACCTGTACATGCTTGTTTTTATATATATCATCTCATGTTTTCTTTCGTTTAAAAAAAAGGAAGAAGAATAGCAAACCTGAGAAAACTTAACAGCAACAACTAAATAAAACAAGGAGATCAAACTAGAGATTGGGAACAAAAGGAAGATCAGACTGGAAATTTTCAAACTCTAAAGAATTCAAGCAAGCTGATATTGTTCTAAAAAGAAAATTATGCTCTGTTCCAAACAACAGAGGTGAGTAAACATTTAACTTAAAGTTCAAAGTAATTAATGCTGGAATATGCGAATTCTAGATGATATGGTGCTATATGATCATATACATAGATGAATATATCTATGTATGTTTCATTTATATCTGAGCTGTGCATGAATATGTCATCTCTGTTGTTTTTTTTAGTACAGAGTTCAATGAAGATAAAAAAAATTACTTCATCTTCACTAGTCTCTGGTAGGCATTAGTCTTCAACAAATAAGTTAGTTTAAACATAAATTATGATCTAAATTCTGTTTAAAGCTTAATAATGAACTTGTGACTATTTAATTTTAATTTTACAGTAAAAAGTTAATTCTTGGATAAATTCGAATATCGTAAAATATTAATTCGATTATATAACTTGAATCAACATTCAAAAACAAGATTTTTCAAACAAAAATGGTAATTTTTAATGGAGTATTCCGAGTGCAGTTCATATTCGAACAAAATATGCAATCTGATCATTTTCCGATGATCGATTCAATTTTGGATGTTGAAATTTTGGGCGAAGTAGGATTATTCATCAAGGACTCCAGAAAAATTGTCAAAAATTTTTCCTATTGCATGAATTGAAGGGACGAGGCCATTTTAGGGTTAAATGTTGGAATTTGATGTGGTTAGGAAACGAGACGAGTTCGTCTCCTCTGATTGACCGAGCTTCTCGATACTCGGGGGAATGCAGTAGGGGGTAGTGGCGAACCTTAGGACGGAAGATTGGGATTTCTGGAGGCCGGAATCAGCCTGACGAGGTGATGTTTGGTTGTCGAGTTTGGTCCAGGGAGCTCTGACGAGTTCGATTTTGTTCCTGTGCTCGATTGAGGATGGTGGATGGTCTGATGGCCAGAACACATCGTCGTCGACTTGTTGAGGGTGGTCATGGGTGCCGGAGTGTCGCCGGTGATGGGTGCATGTGCACCAGTTATCTGTGCACGGTGTCATTGTGGGAACGATGATATTTCTACAAGTTGGTCTCGGGGGAAAAGGGTATGTGGACTCGGGTTTGTCTCATGTTAGAGAGTGGGTTAACTTTAACAGTGTAAAAAAAAGGGGTTTTTAAACTCGGGAAAAAGGTTGGAGAAACTCGGGAATCTGTTGGAGTAAACCCTGGGTTTGCCTCGGGTTATAAATAAATTGTTAACAAGTTTTAAGGTTAACATAGTTAAGTTTAAAATTAATTATCTTTAAACTATTTTAAATAATAATTGATTATTAAATGTTTGATAATTAAAGTTGAAAGTATTTTAAATTATTAAGTTGATCCTTAAGATGTTTAAAGGCTTAATTAAGTAAATAATTTAGTAGTTTTAATTTAAAGGTCGAGAGTTTTAAATTTTTATTTAAACTTAAAGCATTTAAGTTAATAGGATTCAAAGGTTAATGATTGAGATTAATAAACTAAGTAATTGAAGATTAATTATTGGTTATTAATTAATAATTGAAGAGAAATTAACCTATGAGATAATAAAAGATGTAATTAAAGAATAATTAATCAAGGGGAATTAATTAAGATGGATGATTAGAGAATGATTGGTTAATTGGATTCTAATTAATTAATGTTAAGTGAGTAGGTTTAAGGTAATCCAAGTAATTAAAAATGCTAATTAATTTAATTGGAGATTAATTAAATTAATTATGAATTTTGTGTAATAAACCTTGCTTATGGATGACTTAATGATATTGGATGACTCGGAATGTGAATATCTCTGATATTGAGTTATGATGTACGGTGATATGATATGATGGATTGAACAGTAATAATGTGGAGTATCAATTGATAATTAATTTTTTTTCCGTGTGACTATGATACCTTGTTGATTTGTATTCACCTAAACTGAAATTAGAAATGACATTGAAATCGAAGAGACCGGGGTCGGGTAATTAATAAATACCCGAAACCACTTCGACTGGTAATCAAATTCCTATAAATTTAATATGTAAAGTTAAACAGGCTGGAATGGAATAAAGTAACATGGACATTTAACCTAAGAACTGATGTGAGTGATAAATGATTGACTATAATAAAGGAAGAACTCGTAAAAGGTACGAGTTACCCTGGTATTCACATATGTTATAGCTTGGTATTTCATGTTATATGGTGTTAACTCCCTTTTAGCAACGACTTACGAGTTAAAAAACTTAAATCCTGTGCACTCAACGACTCACGACTTAATTGCTAAGAAGGAATCTACAGCTTGAACGACTTACGACCTACCGGGTTAAGCAGCTTGCGACCTAGGGGAACTTCGCGACTTAACTACTCAACGAGTTAAAGGCTCTATGACTTGAGAGGGTTTCGACTTAACATGATACGACTCATCAAGTTAACTCTTCTACGACTCATGGTCTTACGAGATAAGGAGTATACGACTCATGGTCTTACGAGATAAGGAGTATATGACTCATGGTCTAGACGGTTCAGCGAGTCAAGGTCTATACGAGTCATGAAGTCTTACGACTCATGAAGTCTTACGACTCATCAGACTTGGAAATGTACGACTCATAGGGCTTACGACTCATCAGACTTGGAAACGTACGACTCATAAGGTCTTACGACTCATAAGGCTTACGACTCATCAGACTTAGAAATGTACGACTCATAAGGTCTTACGACTCATAGGGCTTACGACTCATCAGACTTGGAAACGTACGACTCATAAGGACATACGACCCATCAGGTTTTACGACTCATGGTGCGTACGACTCATCAGGCTTACGACTTAAAGGCTATCGAAACTGGAATCCAAGGCCCTGGCCTGTGCTATTTTGATCTGATGAGTCGAATACGACTTAACACTTGTCTTCCAACTAAGCCGCAAGATGGACCATAAGGCGCCCACGAGACATCATGAGTCGAATACGAGTCACGACTTACCATGAGTCGGGTACGACTCATGACTTGGTCGAATTGAAAGCTCAGGAATCTGCTCCTATAAATACCCCATCACTTCCAACATTGAGGGGACTTTTGGCAAATCATTTCTACAGCGCTGTTACTCCGTCGAACCCTTCATTCATTCAGTAATCAAGGATCCTTCAAGCATTCGCGACACTACAACAAGCTTCGAGAGAAATTCCTCACATCCGACATGGATTTATCGAGTTTCACCGTCGAAGATTGAGCTAGTAGTCTAGATTGTTTCTTGTGATCGAATTGTACTGTTTCCTGAAGAGATTTGTATCAAATTGTAATCAAATCAGCAATAAGAGACTATAAAGTGGACGTAGGCTCAATTACGGGCCGAACCACTATAAATCTGTTGTTCATTTACTGCATTTCTGCTTTTTTCCTGCTTAATTTCTGTTCCCGTCACACGGGTGGTGCTTTCACGATCTTATTACACACACTGGGTGTTATCGTTCATATTTTAACGTTAACATTTTGGTGCTTTCACTGAGAAATGAACTCAGGCGATCATCCACCGTTGCTTCGCAAAGATTCATAAAAAGAACCTCTCTTAAAAAACCAGATCTGAGATAATGGCTCCTGGAAGAAGAGGTAGACCCGTCAGATCCGGAAATGCTCACGAAGGGACTTTCGCTTCCCCAACAACAGATCAAGCAACTCCAACCGTTGGAGTCACCAGGGCTGAATTGGATGACGCAGTTCCTGGATTATACCAACAAATTGAAACTCAAAATGCTTTGATGATGGATAGAATAACTGCCCTGCTTGGGGCAAATCGTCAACCAGAAAACCATCAAACCACCCTTCCTGAAACGCCACCTTTCCAAGCTGATGGTTCTAGGCCGCAACCAACTTGTCATGAACATATGCCCGGGCAAACTTCCGAGGGAAGAACTGGTGCTTGCCCGGAGGTTTCTTTGAACAATAAAGAGTACCTGTCTGAAATGGTTGGCCGCATCATGAAAGAGAGCATGCAAAGGGAAGAGGATGAGGCTGACTGGGGATTTGCGCCAAGTAGAACTCCGTTTACTGAAAGGATCCTGAGAGCAGAATTCCCAAGGAAATTTGCACCTCCTACTATCCAAGCCTATAGGGGAACCACTGACCCTAATCATTTCCTATACAAATACGATTGGCATATGACCGGTGCAAGAGCATCAGACGAGATCAAGTGTCGGTACTTTCCGGTATACCTGGAAGGTGTGGCTTTACTTTGGTTCACAAAGCTTCCAGTTCGGTCTGTAGATAAGTTCTCCGACTTAACACAAAAGTTTAAGGAACAGTTCAGATTGTATGCTTCAAAAGCTAAGGATATAATGTCACTGTCTAACCTTGAACAAGCGCCCGGAGAATCAATCAAATCTTTCTTGAGCCGTTTCAATATAGCTTTAGCCGAAGTAGAAAATGCGGAACCACGCATGATCCTGACTTATTTGATGCGAGCCATTGATAAATCGAGTAAATTTGGAATATGGCTAAAGATGAAGGAACCGAACTCACTTGATAAATTCTATAAAAAGGCCGACGAGTTCATTCGCCTTGAAAACCTTTCTACGACGTCAAAGGTGGTTGCTACCCAAACTAATAACAACAGTGTCCCATCTAAGAAAAGAGAATCTGAAAGTCAGAAAAGGGAGAATGAAGGAGGAAAGAACCAGGGAAATGAAAAGAAACCTCACCGCTTTAATTCTTCGGATTATACCCCTTTAACTGATACACCAAGAAATATCTATTTTGCAACAAAAGACGTTGTCCAGTATCCTAAGCCACCTGAGATGACGAAAGGTGCAAAGAGTAATGGAAAATTCTTCCAATTTCACAATCAACCTGGCCATGACACTGACCAATGTCGCCAGTTAAAGAAAGTGATTGAAGAATTGTTGGAACAAGGTAAACTCCAACAATACGTTAAGAAAAGCGGAGTCAATCCAACCTCATCCACTCGGGATCAACAACATCCTACCCATCAATCCGATTCTCACAACAACACTGCAGTGGAAGATTCAGAAAAGCTTGTCATTAATGCTATCACAGGGGGACCATACCCAGCAAGCAGAGGATGGGATGACTACTAATTACCCACTAAACTGCGGCTGGGGCATCTCTCACTTTCTTTGGCATAAAAATCCAAAAGCTATGAATCAAGCATAAATGGAAATCCAGCTTGGAGATTCCGAAACAATAATAACTAGCATTCATTTTTTCCTTAACAGCATTGCTTGAATTTGTAAAGATAATGATGGATGTGTAACTTCTGCATTGTAAACCGCTGAGAAATCAGTGTGACTCAATAATGAAAAAACTATGCATTCTGTGTTTTCTATTATAAAATGCCTGTTATATTTCGATGTGTAAATACTCTAAACGTATTGCTAAAATGTCGATCTAATACTGCAGGTCATTAAAGCAAAGCCCACCCATCGCAAAGCTAAGCGAGTCTTACAAATCATTTATTAAAGCAAAATCCCATACAAGAGGAACTTCACATAAAAAGTTGACGGCTCCACTGTGTCAAGCCCTCATTAACTGGTTGCGATCGTTGATATAAAAAGGCATCCAACCAAATAACTTGCGTTTACTCTGTGGAGTCATTCAACAGTAAAGTCTACTTCTTCGGATAAAGCAACTTACTTGCAAAAGAAAGGAAGACGCGCTTGGAAACGATGATAAAGGATCGCAGATTGGCGGATGATGATACAACGTGGAAACAGCCAAAGGGATGTATGCCTCCCAACAAGAAGGCCAAGAGATCCGCTAAAGGGACGCCTTCCCAATCGGAAGGAACAAGACCCTCGCTAACTGGTCGTGATGCATCCGACCAGATAGCGTATGTCCGCCCCGTGGATCCACTCGCCCCTAAGACGCAACCTACCTGGCACACCAACCAACCAAAGCCCTCTAACGAGGCACGCCAATAAATGGGAGTGCTTTACTCAATCAAAAAGATCGGTAGGACTACCAAAGGGGCACCTCGTTAATTGATTGCGATCGTTTGTACAAACAAACATCCAATCAAGCAACTTACGCCTGTCCCATGGACCCCTCCGACCATGAGAAAGTAACTTCCAGGCAATCACAAGCCCTCTTCGGAGGCACAAGCCCTTTTCGAAGGCACAAGCCTTCTTCGGAAGCACAAGCCCTCTTCGGAGGCACAAGCCATCTTCGGAGGCAAAAGCCCTTTTCGGAGGCACAAGCCTTCTTCGGAAGCACAAGCCCTCTTCGGAGGCACAAGCCATCTTCGGAGGCAAAAGCCCTTTTCGGAGGCACATCTCACCCGTGTAGAAGTGCAAAATGCTTCTCTTCGGAGACCCACTTCACCAGAGATGAAATGCCAAAACTGCTTCTCTTCGGAGACCAAAATCGCTTCTCTTCGGAGACCAAAAGACCTCTTCAGAGGCGTACTTCACCTTGCTTGAAGTACCAAAAATAAACCCTTTACTGGGGCACAAAAAAAAAATCGAAACCTTCTTCAGAAGCTCATTTCACTGTGCAGGGAAATTCACTTTCAAACAAATAAAAGTGACCATTCCCAGGAGTCGAAGTGTTCTTCAGGAAGAAAAAGAAAATAAAAATTTCTCCAAAGACAAGATATACTCTATTAAAAGCAGAATAATTCTTCCCTGAAAAAGTGGAAAGTTATTCCCTAAAATAAGAGTATCAGTCTTGTGAAAGCAAGAAATATTACAATATACTTGTGGTATGGGGGCAGCATTATACAATTCAGTTACAGTAATAAAAGTAATATACAAGCGACATACCACAAGTTCATTGCAATATCACGTAATAAAGATGTGGAGTAAATGCGTTCGTACAAATAGAAAGAATCGTTTACTCTACACTTCAAATAAAAAACAGATGTATTCCTACATACACAAGAATTTGTACAAGAAAAATATCTATTTATTTCAACACTGTGAGAATTTTTTTACATTGTACAGGACCCTTTTCGGAGGCACAAGCCTTCTTCGGAAGCACAAGCCCTCTTCGGAGGCACAAGCCATCTTCGGAGGCAAAAGCCCTTTTCGGAGGCACAAGCCTTCTTCGGAAGCACAAGCCCTCTTCGGAGGCACAAGCCATCTTCGGAGGCAAAAGCCCTTTTCGGAGGCACAAGCCTTCTTCGGAAGCACAAGCCCTCTTCGGAGGCACAAGCCATCTTCGGAGGCAAAAGCCCTTTTCGGAGGCACATCTCACCCGTGTAGAAGTGCAAAATGCTTCTCTTCGGAGACCCACTTCACCAGAGATGAAATGCCAAAACTGCTTCTCTTCGGAGACCAAAATCGCTTCTCTTCGGAGACCAAAAGACCTCTTCAGAGGCGTACTTCACCTTGCTTGAAGTACCAAAAATAAACCCTTTACTGGGGCACAAAAAAAAATCGAAACCTTCTTCAGAAGCTCATTTCACTGTGCAGGGAAATTCACTTTCAAACAAATAAAAGTGACCATTCCCAGGAGTCGAAGTGTTCTTCAGGAAGAAAAAGAAAATAAAAATTTCTCCAAAGACAAGATATACTCTATTAAAAGCAGAATAATTCTTCCCTGAAAAAGTGGAAAGTTATTCCCTAATATAAGAGTATCAGTCTTGTGAAAGCAAGAAATATTACAATATACTTGTGGTATGGGGGCAGCATTATACAATTCAGTTACAGTAATAAAAGTAATATACAAGCGACATACCACAAGTTCATTGCAATATCACGTAATAAAGATGTGGAGTAAATGCGTTCTTGAAACACAGACAAAAAGTTCGTACAAATAGAAAGAATCGTTTACTCTACACTTCAAATAAAAAACAGATGTATTCCTACATACACAAGAATTTGTACAAGAAAAATATCTATTTATTTCAACACTGTGAGAAATTTTTTACATTGTACAGGATGTTACAAAAAAAAAGCGGAGACCGGTATCCGCACAATCCACGGTCAATACAAAAAGCAAAAAAGACAAAATCAAACTCATTTCCCCTTCTTCCCACCCTTGGAACTTTTACCCGGCCTGGTAATTAGCTTCGTAGGCCGCATCGGAGAAGAAGGAGAAAGAGACTCAGCCGGATCAATCTCTGCCTCATCCCCAGCAGCAGAAAAACTCTTCTTTCCTTTTTTCGAAACCACACGCTTCCCCTTCTTCTTGGAAGAAGACTCACTCCCCGGAGCAAGAAATGTAGAAAGCTTTGTATCATAATCGAAAGACTGCTCCGGGGTCTTCTCGCTATCTTCCAGACCTTCTGCCTTCTGTTCTTCGGAAGCAGGTGGTTCATCTAAACTTTGAAGGGCCGCTATTGGTTCTTCCTGTGAACCCGTTTGAGAAGCTGGAAGAGGTATAACTTGAGGAGGAGGAGGAACGACAGCTGAAGAAGGAAGAATTGGTGCAGTTTCCGGCACGACTGCTGCATAATAAAAGAAATCAAAATCAGTGTTCTCCGAGAAAAAAGAAGACCGTGAATCGTCAATGTTACCTGGAGAAGCCGGTTTAGCAAGATCAATCTCAAATTCCCGAGCTTGGAAGTCCGTTAGTGCCTCTTCCTCTGTAGGGGTGGTTACAGTTTCTTTGTCAACCTTAGCGGGAGGCATGGAATGAGAACTAGAGCCAGTAATATCCGCATGAGCTAAAGCCGAAGTATAAACAGGAGCAATAGGAGGTGTTTCTTTCTCAGGAAGCCTCTCTCCCGTCGCCTCGGCCCGCACTCGGATAAGCTGCTCTTTTCCTTTGGCAAGGGCAGCGCGATCGCTCTCACTTAAGTAGGTAGCTTGAAGATCTGTTTCAGAATATCCGGCACCACCAAATAAGTCAATGATTGCCTCCCATACTTCCGCCAAGGTGACTTCATATTCTGGTCCCAAAAATGAAAGGCTCCCACGCCCCAGGACACAATGCATATAAAAATCGAACAGAGTCGCATCAACGGTGGCTATGGTCGCCTTATGAGATTCTTCGGCTGCAGCTTTACCAGAAAGAACTTCATCACGTTCTCTTTCAGCCTTCAGTAGCTGGGATTGCAGTCTTATAATTTCTAAATCTTGAGAGCTGACTTTCTCTCGAAGCTGAACAGCATCATCGCGGTATTTTCTCGTAACCTGCTGTTCTGCTTCGAGTTTCACCTCAATATCTCTCTGAGCAGCATGGGCGTCTCGAACTTGTTTTTGAAGCATTTCTTCCTTCTGAGAATAAGAAGTGGAAGAGGTAGCAAGCTCTTTTTTAAGTCTTTCAACTTCGGCTTCGAGCTTCACATAACCATCACTAATGCTTTTCATCTCCGAGTCATGCTGCTTACGCCATTTGTCCCACTCAGATTTATCATTTTCCATGGTCATCATCGCTTCAAGGTTCATATGGTTGACCCTTTGAAGTTCATCAACCAGCTTCTGCCACCCAGACATTCTTTCGATGTCAAGCTTTACAGCATCGACATTTTTCAGCATCGCCTGCTTATCAATGGGGACCAAGTCCAAATCAAAACGCACTCCTTTCAGACACCAATTCGGAAATCGGCTCTGAAGTGTGGGAGGACCATCTCCAGCTTGGTACTGTGGCCTATTAATGATTGTCTGGATGTCAGACTCCTTGAGGGCAGGAGAACCAGAAGATGTATGAGGAGGAATAGAAGCGGTAGTCTTTTCCGAAATGTTAGATGTATCTTTCTCGCCAAGTCTGATCCGTTTGCTGGAATCATCGGAAGTATGACTCTTCCCCTTATCATCATAAGATTTCCTCTTGTAGGGATCGTCGCTTCTGCGGGAAGAGTCACGTCGCTCGTCCCTACTCCCACAGTATTCCTCATCTTCTTTCCGGCGACGCTCTTCATAAGTTCGCCTCTCGTGAGCCTTTCTGGCAACCCTCTCCTCATCAGTTTCCTTCACAGCACCGATATAACTCCTAAAGTCATAAGCCTCACGGCTTCCGTAACGCTGAAATTTGTTGTAGTAAGAGCCGCTTCGCCCCATCAGAGAACCTGAAATTGAAGAAAAAGACCAGTTTTAGAAATCCTCAAGTTGAAGAGGCTAAGTGCATATAAGTGCCAAAATTCTAAGTGTGTGTGATGTGCAAACTACGCGCATCAGACTACAAACCACTTTTGGGTGTAGATATGGCAATAAGTTGTGCGGAAGGCATTGTGGTTTGTTGCAAAGAAGAAGTTGCTTCGACAACAGGAGGAACCACTTTAGAAACATCATCTTTAAAGAGCTCCTGAGAGGTTATCATGATGTCGCTCAGACTGTCAAAAGTATCATCACCATTGTGCATGGGAGATTTCTCTTTTTCAACTTCCACCTCAGCCGTCTTTTCAAGAGTGTGAAGATTTTCCTCCTCTTCAACAACCGGGGCAAGTGCTAACTTACTGGACGGTCCAGCAATGTCGGTAGAAGTAGAACACTTTACCAATGAAGTCTCAGCGGTAAGATCTTGCGATAAAAGTTCTTTAGCAGGAACAGGGGCATCTGACTCCTCAGCAGGAGAATCAGGGACTTCATGTGGCTGAGTGGAACGGGAAGGATGTAAGAGTCCAAATTCGTGGAGGAACTCATCTCTCAATAGGAATGGAACACTCCTCTCCTCAACCGGCACGGCCATAAGCCTCTCAAAGGTAGTCTTGTGACGGGATTCCCTAGAGGGGGAAGGAAGCGCTGAAACAGTAGAAAAAGAAGTTAACACTTGACAATTTGGACTTCAAAAAATTTAGAAAAAACACAAGGAAAAGATAGATAATCGTACTTCCCACTCTCCAAATGGCGTAAAATCCCGGGGGACAACGAACAAAGAAAAACTGGCTCAGAAACCCAGGAACGCTTTCGGAAAGACCAATAATCAGTTTGTGATTCCTGGCACTCCTTACAACTGTGATAGAGGGATGGTCCTTGGTCCTTGTGAATGAGCATAGAAAGCAAATTTCTCCAAAACTGGGAAAACGGTCCAGCATTCTCCTAAAAAGCACACACAGTCCCAGCAGGATGGCGAAGCCATTAGGATGAAGTTGAAAAGGAGAGATAGATAATCGAAGGAGGAGTTCTCGGAGACAGTCATTAAACGGGGGAATCGCTCCACTCAAGCACATTTGGCGGTTCACTGCAATAAAGCCGTGGGGCGGCCTGTCAGCAGTGTCATTTACTCCAGGGAGCAAAGCGTCAGATTCAGCAATGCCAAACTGGGAGCATAGTTGACGGAAGACTTTATGACTCAGGGTGGTAGGAGTCTTTTCTGGGGGATCATTCAACGGAGTAGCAATTGGAAAAGCTTCTCCACTTGGTTCCAAGTCTTCTTGATGAGATGTCATTCTACACAATCAGCTGAATGTTCAAAAGTGAAGGTGCACGTTTCCTAAAAGTGTGAAGTGCTGTGCAAAACTAATGAAAATAAGAAAAAAAGCAAGTATAACTGGAATTAAACTAGCTAACAATCAGTCGATTACGAGATTTCAGAACCTGTTAATGCTCAAGTGCAGTGTTAATGCAGACAAATCAGTTTTAGTTAACCATTACGATTTTGCTTTAATACTTCACTTGAGTTAGTTATTGTGTAGCATTTCACTCATACAGTTCATTTAATTCAATCTTCTCTTTATCAACTAATCTGTCATTCGATGTGGGCAGTCAGTGGCAGTATATTCATCCCAGTATTCTGTGAATGTTGTGTTAAGCAGGTTATTAGCATTAAAGTCAAAACAGTGTGAGAGGTAGCACAACACAGTTCAAATTCAAGAGTACAGCCAACTTCTGTGCAAAGTCATCTAAGTCCTAAGTCGTTAAACGACCTATCATGAGTCGGGGCTTTTAGGTCGTATTAGACGAATCAAGATGATTCGAGGCATGTTCTCTTAAGTCAGATCATTCAAGTCCAAGAATTCGAAGTCATAGAGTTCAAGTTGTTAAGTCGTTCGGACGAGTTACGAGTTACGAGTTAAAGGCTATCTCGTCCACGACCTAGTCTTTCAAATTTGCTTGCAAGATTAAACCTTAAGTATTAACTCGTTCACGACCTAAGGGGCAAGCTACGAGTTAAATCAAGTCGTCAGTCCTTAAGTCGCGCTACAAAGAAAAGTTTCAAGTCTGAGTGCAAAAATGCAATGTCCTAGGTCGTTACCGACCTACGACCTACTTAAGGTCGTCGAAAGTTAAGTCGCGGTTTCTGTTCAAAGGTGTTAGTTCATTCTCCCCAGTACATCGATTCGCCGAACTCCTAACCCGTTAACCCATTAGCCTCTCCTTCAACCAAAACTCTCTTCTCCTCAACGCACTCAATTATCTCGAAATCACCATACACCTAGTGTAATGATATTCCATCACAAATCACAAATCGGTCAAACTGAATCGCCGCAATCCATCGTTTGGTTCACACAAGACTGTCCAAGGCTAAGACAGATCATCCTGAATCCATCAATGATCAATTGAAACAAGGATTGCAGAGAGTTGCGACATGGGAAAAGGGGGGTCGATGGTGAAAATGGGATTCGTAATTGGGTGATAATCGAAGAATGAATAGCAATCGAATCCACTTACGCAATACGAAATCAAAGATGTCTGGCGGTCGAGTAATTGAGCTTGTCTGAGAGGAACTAAAATGCTTGCAAATGACAAAATGAAACAGGTAAAGGAGAAGAAGGAACGACCTAGGCTATTTATGCCCTGGGATAGTGAAAGGTGAATCGACACATCCGGCTTACGACTTATACTGAGTCGTTCACGACCTACGACTCATCTTAAGTCGATCGAGATCTAGCACACTCATCAAGAAGCGGGCAAAGGAAATCGAAGCACACGACTTAAGACGTATACTTCGAGGGGCAAATGTTAACTCCCTTTTAGCAACGACTTACGAGTTAAAAAACTTAAATCCTGTGCACTCAACGACTCACGACTTAATTGCTAAGAAGGAATCTACAGCTTGAACGACTTACGACCTACCGGGTTAAGCAGCTTGCGACCTAGGGGAACTTCGCGACTTAACTACTCAACGAGTTAAAGGCTCTATGACTTGAGAGGGTTTCGACTTAACATGATACGACTCATCAAGTTAACTCTTCTACGACTCATGGTCTTACGAGATAAGGAGTATACGACTCATGGTCTTACGAGATAAGGAGTATACGACTCATGGTCTAGACGGTTCAGCGAGTCAAGGTCTATACGAGTCATGAAGTCTTACGACTCATGAAGTCTTACGACTCATCAGACTTGGAAATGTACGACTCATAGGGCTTACGACTCATCAGACTTGGAAACGTACGACTCATAAGGTCTTACGACTCATAAGGCTTACGACTCATCAGACTTAGAAATGTACGACTCATAAGGTCTTACGACTCATAGGGCTTACGACTCATCAGACTTGGAAACGTACGACTCATAAGGACATACGACCCATCAGGTTTTACGACTCATGGTGCGTACGACTCATCAGGCTTACGACTTAAAGGCTATCGAAACTGGAATCCAAGGCCCTGGCCTGTGCTATTTTGATCTGATGAGTCGACTACGACTTAACACTTGTCTTCCAACTAAGCCGCAAGATGGACCATAAGGCGCCCACGAGACATCATGAGTCGAATACGAGTCACGACTTACCATGAGTCGGGTACGACTCATGACTTGGTCGAATTGAAAGCTCAGGAATCTGCTCCTATAAATACCCCATCACTTCCAACATTGAGGGGACTTTTGGCAAATCATTTCTACAGCGCTGTTACTCCGTCGAACCCTTCATTCATTCAGTATCAAGGATCCTTCAAGCATTCGCGACACTACAACAAGCTTCGAGAGAAATTCCTCACATCCGACATGGATTTATCGAGTTTCACCGTCGAAGATTGAGCTAGTAGTCTAGATTGTTTCTTGTGATCGAATTGTACTGTTTCCTGAAGAGATTTGTATCAAATTGTAATCAAATCAGCAATAAGAGACTATAAAGTGGACGTAGGCTCAATTATGGGCCGAACCACTATAAATCTGTTGTTCATTTACTGCATTTCTGCTTTTTTCCTGCTTAATTTCTGTTCCCGTCACACGGGTGGTGCTTTCACGATCTTATTACACACACCGGGTGTTATCGTTCATATTTTAACGTTAACATATGGGTTTACTCACGTTGGTTTCCAGCCTGACCCGGGTGTTACTTTGATGTAATGCTCGGGTCAGACCGAGTATTATAGATTTTCAGGTAAGGACGTTCTGGAGCTCAGGAGACGAGCTGGATGGCAGGAACGTATGGAGTGTTTCCGCTGTGATATATTTTGTTTATCTGGAATATGTTGATTTGTATATATCCAGTGATTGTGTATATGTATAACTCTGATGTATTAAAATGAAAATTGACTGATATGGTATTCTTTGTAAACTGCTTCTATTTGATATTATATTTTATCCGCTGCGAATGTGAGAATCTATGTTATGTTTCTGTTTCTTCTTCTTCTATCTCTTTCTTCTTTCCTAACTATCTGGAATTTCCGGGTCGTTACAGTTGGTATCAGAGCTGAAAGGTTAAGCGAGAACCTTGGCTCTGGTGGGTGTACTCATCAGAGATAGGGTTAGTATTACCCTAGGATGAGTTGAGTGTATATATATATGAGAGAACGTACTTGTTATTTTCTTATATAAAGATTTTAAATGGTTTTAAAGGTAAATGATTTTATATAAAGTTATATTTGATATATATAAAGCAATATTCCTTAACCAACAAATGTTAAGGTAACTGGTTGTTAAATTATTGAGATTAAATTAAGAAGTAATAGAAATACAACCAAACTGAAATTTGAATAAAGATAAGTTGAAATGGATTCAAACTGAAATTAAAATCTTGAATTCGAAAAATAATTTTTAGGAATAGATAATTGGAATTGGTTTCCAGTTGTAATAACCTTGGTTATTTTCCTAAAAAGATGAAATGTTTGTTAATGATTTAGCAAAAATAAAATGTTTATGGAAGTAAACATTTAGGTGAGTATGACTTATGAATTGAAATTGAAAAGGGTTTAAATGGTGAAGTATTAAATCTAAGTCCAGAAAATATGGGAATTTGTTCCAAGTGTTTGAAAGAAATAATAAGTAGTATTATTTGAATAAAAGAGCTTGATTCAAACAAGAGTTGTTTGAAAATTTGTAGGAACATGTTTTGAACTTAAAACCAAAGGTGGTTTAAAATTTAAGGTAATTTGGTGTGTAAAGGAAATAAATATGTATATGAAAAAAAAACCCCCTCTAAGATTGAGTTTTGAATAATCCTTGGAAAGTGTTGTGAAACCCAAAGTGATATAAGTTTTGAACTAATGAATAAGAATGAATATTATTTAAAAAAAATTTTTTTTTTTTGAAAATTTGTAGTAGAAATTCAAATTTGAGTAAGGTTGACTGAATGAATGAATGAATTGAATTTAACTTAAGGAAGTTAAATGATTGGTTTAAATGGAAATTTATGGGTGATCTCAAAATGGGTTTGAGATTTAGAAATTAAAATGGGTGTTTGGATAAATTTGGATGTTTATTCATCCTGATATCATTCTATTGTAATAAATAATTTATGAAACTGAGAATTGGTTTTGAAGTTAAAAATGGATAATAAATTAGAATTTGAAGATTTATTTGTTTTGAGCTTTGAAATATGTTAAATAAAGATAATTTAAAATGGAATTTTGAGAATTGGACTCAGAATTCAAATTGTTTAAAGATTTGAATTATTTGATTTAAGGGGTTAAATCAACATTTGAAAATTTAACTCGAATTTATATAATTCAAGATAGTTTAAAATTGAGATTTAAATTGAATTAGTTCAAACTGAATTTGATTTGAACTAATGGGAATTTTGATTGAAGGTTGGATGAGTTCAAATTCAAACGGGAATTGGGATTAATTCATAAGGAAATTGAAATGATTTGAAATTGAAGTGGATTCAATTTGGAATTAGTCTAAATTAATTTAAATAATTTGGAATAGTAACTAAAGTAAATATGTTTAAAATCAAATGAGATTTGATTTGAATTTAGGGAAGAAATTATGGAAAATTCAACTTGAATTGGGGCTAGATCAATTTAATGGGAAATTGATGGAAATGGAGATTGAGAAGTTGAACAGTTTGGTTCTGGACTATTTCCAAAATAAATCTATTTTTCCAAACTATTTACTACACAACTATTCTTTTTAAACCTAAAACTATCTTAAACCTGTTTTACAATTACTTTGGAACTATTTAACTATTTTACAACTGTTTTATAAACTAATTACTATTTTTCTACTACTTTATAAACTGATTACTGTTTTTCAACTATTTTATAAGTAATTACTATTTTCCAATTATTTTACAGTTACTTAACTATTTTACAGCTATTTTACAAATTAATAATTATCTTCCAACTATTTATCTATTTTTAAAATTTTCAAGCTATTTTGTAAATATAAACTGGTCGGAGATCAAACTGTTATTGAGTAAATACCCAACTGAGATAAGAATTGAAGTGATAATCCAAGTGGGGATTTAGCCAAATGTGAATAAGTGAATAAAATTAAAGTGAAGGTGAATAGAAAGGAAATTGATTTAACTGATAATCAATGAAGATAAATACGTAGGATGTACGTATATTATTCTATTCGCATAGTGATTTGATCCAGATTCGAGCACAGAATTTCGAGATAGTATTATCGATTCGAGTTGGGATTTTTCGTTCGATTTTCGACGGCGAACCTGGATATGGATTTTTGATTGGTTCTGGATATTCTCTATCATAGGTGTGACTATGCAAGGAGAATGACGGTTTCTGATCAAGAAACCAGATCTGAGTCCGCACTAGGAAGTCGGGTGGACGATACTAGTTCGGAAGTGAAATTGTGTGATCGAGTGAGCGATCAGATTGGTATTGCGTACGAATGATATGGGGACATCGTACGGGTTTGAATGAAATTGGCATATTGAAAATTTGTGGATAAAAACTGAAAAGATTTTTGAAATTGAAAGTATATTTTGAGAAATCGACAATGAATAAAGGTGGAAATTGATTTTGAAGTTGTAGATAAAAGGTTATAAGATGATTTTTGAAATGGGAAATATATTTGTGAATATATGAGGAACTAAAATAAAATAAATTTAAAATTTATATTTCTATGGTAGAAATTAACTTTATGGAAATAAAGTGGAAATTGAATATTTTTTTGAGTTAAAGTTTACTTTATAATAAAAGTAAGAAATTTGGCAAGTGACTTTATAAAGTAACCAAATTTGAATATTTGATTGGGAATAAACAAAGTTACGTATCTTTGTTATATATGATAAAACTCCCCTTATTGAATCCATTGCCAGAAGAAAAAGGTTTTTGAAAGTTTTGAAGTATACAAAGGAAACTTATACAAGTATAAAGTGATTTAAAGATTTCCCAAGAAAATTATATATATGAATATATATAAAAGATTTTATGGAAATGGTTTTGAGAAAAAGGTTTTGGGAACCTTTGGATTTGGAAAAGACTTTTGATTTTTGGATAAAATCAATATTGGGATTTGGAAAAGCCTAATTTGAGAATTTTCGATTTTGGGAATCGATTTTGTGTAAAGGAGCTTATATGGAATTCATACTAGGTGTATAATTTGGAAAATACTATATGTGTATAGTATAAAGTGTTTTGAGATTGGCTCTGGGGAAAAAGGCGCTCCCTTAAAATGAACTTCTCAGGAGTGCCACAGGGTGGTACTGCCTTGAGCCTCAAAGGGGGAGGTTCTAAAGTTGATCCTGTGAGGAGTCCGGACAAAACTAGTTCCTGAGGATTATTGTGTAGCGAAAGTCGAGGGGCTGGTGCCCACAGAGGCATTTGGGTTATGCTGTGACGACAGTGTAACTCGATGTCACTGCGATCTACCGCAGACCATAGAGAAAGTCGCGTGAGCCGCTGAGAGCCAACAGTCTGTGTTTGATTTTATATCGGTAGACTGCGACACTATGGTGACATAGCGAAAGTCGTGTGTGCCGCTGAGAGCCAACAGTCTGCGTTTGATTTTACATCGGTAGACTGCGACCTATGTGAGAGTGGAGAAGTTTCATTTTGACAGCGAAAATCGTGTGTGCCGCTGAGAGCCAACAGTTACATGGACTTTTGCTGCGACGGCAACGTAACCCTGGATGTAACTGCGATCTGTCGTGGGTTCTATGGTGTAATCAGTTACATGGACTTTTGCTGCGACGACAACGTAACCCAGGATGTAACTGTGACCATGGATGGGTGTGATGATTTCCAGAGCATTCTCACCGAGATATTTCCTCTATTTTCAAAACTGTTTTCTATATTTTCAATAAAATTATTTTCCCAAGTATTTTCACCGGATGTTGAAATGGGTCTGCCAAGCACTTATAGATTTTCAGTCGTACGCCTGATCAACGTATGACCGAATTTCTGTGAGGACAAAGATGGACTTGTCAAAACATCGAGTTATAAAAGTATTTTTATAAAAACTATTTCAGTAATATTATATAGATTTTTTTTAAGTGGTTTAAAAATGATCAAAGAATACTTACCTGATTTTAAGCATTTTCATAAATTCTGCCTTCGATCCTTTTCGAGGACGAAAAGTTTTAAGGGGGGAAGAATGTAACATCCTGGAAATTTTGGCAATATCAAATTAATAATTTGTGATAAAAAAATTAAATTGATATGATAATAATTGTTAACAAGATTTGAATGGATTTAATAATTTTCTTTTAAATAAATATTTGACTGATAATTTATCTTTTAAAAGCTGATAAATTGTTTCTATGATAAGGTATATATTGTAAATAGACAAGATCTGTTTTAAAATTTAATAAATAAAGACATGCTTTCTAATTTTAATATTTTTGGGTAATTATAATTTGATTTAATATATCTTTTTAAAGGCTATTTAATAAATAACTGTATGGTAAAATACTTAAGAAGAATATTAATTGTTTTAAATTTACTTCAGTTTAAGTTTGAATTTAAATAAGATTAACAAAAAGGGTTTGTTTTGTTCTTTTAAATATAGATTGATAAAATAAGTAATTCATTAATAAAGAGATAAATTCTTTTATAAATTCTTTTAATTTAATAATGAGTTACTTTTAAATAGTATTTATAATGTAATATCTTTACAAATGGATTTTAGATAAATAGGAATTGTTATTTTAAACTTATGTTTATATATACACATATTTTGGAAAGCTATGATTGTAAATTTAAAATGAAATAAACCTTATAAAAAATTAACGTAAGTTTGAGATAATAATAAGTAAATTTAGTATTGGTAATTTAAGTTTTAAAATAAAAAGTCAAATAATAATAAGCACAAAGGTATAAATCAAATCCAGGGATGTATGTTTGCTGAGAAGTTAAATATGCAAGTATGGATAAGCTTGTAAACTTGAAAGGAGACATGCATTAAATACATCCAGCTCAAGCATACAATGCATCTCCTCAACCGTACAAAGCGAAGTCAACAGCAAGTATATAAGTGGTTATTTGTGCATATGCAACATAAGTTAAATCAATACAAATAACCAAAACAATTTTATATTGAGTCCATAAGATATAAAAGCAAAACCAGGAAAAGGAATGTGTGTATGTGAATTTAGATATGCAAGAAAAAAGAAAAAAAAATATCTTTAGACACAAATACAAATACAACAAACAATCATAATTGGATGTATACAAATAGGGACATATGCATTTAATTAGCACAACAATTTGTCTATTCGAATTTGCAGAAAATCAACTCAGCCTCCATATATAAAAATCTAACCTAAACATAACAGGTAAAGCTTGTACCAGTTTTGACTCAAACCTGTACATGCTTGTTTTTATATATATCATCTCATGTTTTCTTTCGTTTAAAAAAAAGGAAGAAGAATAGCAAACCTGAGAAAACTTAACAGCAACAACTAAATAAAACAAGGAGATCAAACTAGAGATTGGGAACAAAAGCAAGATCAGACTGGAAATTTTCTAACTCTAAAGAATTCAAGCAAGCTGATATTGTTCTAAAAAGAAAATTATGCTCTGTTCCAAACAACAGAGGTGAGTAAACATTTAACTTAAAGTTCAAAGTAATTAATGCTGGAATATGCGAATTCTAGATGATATGGTGCTATATGATCATATACATAGATGAATATATCTATGTATGTTTCATTTATATCTGAGCTGTGCATGAATATGTCATCTCTGTTGTTTTTTTTAGTACAGAGTTCAATGAAGATAAAAAAAATTACTTCATCTTCACTAGTCTCTGGTAGGCATTAGTCTTCAACAAATAAGTTAGTTTAAACATAAATTATGATCTAAATTCTGTTTAAAGTTTAATAATGAACTTGTGACTCTGTAAATTTTAATTTTACAGTAAAAAGTTAATTCTTGGATAAATTCGAATATCGTAAAATATTAATTCGATTATATAACTTGAATCAACATTCAAAAACAAGATTTTTCAAACAAAAATGGTAATTTTTAATGGAGTATTCCGAGTGCAGTTCATATTCGAACAAAATATGCAATCTGATCATTTTCTGATGATCGATTCAATTTTGGATGTTGAAATTTTGGGCGAAGTAGGATTATTCATCAAGGACTCCAGAAAAATTGTCAAAAATTTTTCCTGTTGCATGAATTGAAGGGACGAGGCCATTTTAGGGTTAAATGTTGGAATTTGATGTGGTTAGGAAACAAGACGAGTTCGTCTCCTCTGATTGACCGAGCTTCTCGATACTCGGGGGAATGCAGTAGGGGGTAGTGGCGAACCTTAGGACGGAAGATTGGGATTTCTGGAGGCCGGAATCAGCCTGACGAGGTGATGTTTGGTTGTCGAGTTTGGTCCAGGGAGCTCTGACGAGTTCGATTTTGTTCCTGTGCTCGATTGAGGATGGTGGATGGTCTGATGGCCAGAACACATCGTCGTCGACTTGTTGAGGGTGGTCATGGGTGCCGGAGTGTCGCCGGTGATGGGTGCATGTGCACCAGTTATCTATGCACGGTGTCATTGTGGGAACGATGATATTTCTACAAGTTGGTCTCGGGGGAAAAGGGTATGTGGACTCGGGTTTGTCTCATGTTAGAGAGTGGGTTAACTTTAACAGTGTAAAAAAAAGGGGTTTTTAAACTCGGGAAAAAGGTTGGAGAAACTCGGGAATCTGTTGGAGTAAACCCTGGGTTTGCCTCGGGTTATAAATAAATTGTTAACAAGTTTTAAGGTTAACATAGTTAAGTTTAAAATTAATTATCTTTAAACTATTTTAAATAATAATTGTTTATTAAATGTTTGATAATTAAAGTTGAAAGTATTTTAAATTATTAAGTTGATCCTTAAGATGTTTAAAGGCTTAATTAAGTAAATAATTTAGTAGTTTTAATTTAAAGGTC
This sequence comes from Allium fistulosum, assembly GCA_030737815.1. NCBI lineage: Eukaryota > Viridiplantae > Streptophyta > Magnoliopsida > Asparagales > Amaryllidaceae > Allium > Allium fistulosum. The sequence continues at coordinate 392,641,421 of CM060907.1, forward strand.
GAGAGTTTTAAATTTTTATTTAAACTTAATGCATTTAAGTTAATAGGATTCAAAGGTTAATGATTGAGATTAATAAACTAAGTAATTGAAGATTAATTATTGGTTATTAATTAATAATTGAAGAGAAATTAACCTATGAGATAATAAAAGATGTAATTAAAGAATAATTAATCAAGGGGAATTAATTAAGATGGATGATTAGAGAATGATTGGTTAATTGGATTCTAATTAATTAATGTTAAGTGAGTAGGTTTAAGGTAATCCAAGTAATTAAAAATGCCAATTAATTTAATTGGAGATTAATTAAATTAATTATGAATTTTGTGTAATAAACCTTGCTTATGGATGACTTAATGATATTGGATGACTCGGAATGTGAATATCTCTGATATTGAGTTATGATGTACGGTGATATGATATGATGGATTGAACAGTAATAATGTGGAGTATCAATTGATAATTAATTTTTTTTCTGTGTGACTATGATACCTTGTTGATTTGTATTCACCTAAACTGAAATTAGAAATGACATTGAAATCGAAGAGACCGGGGTCGGGTAATTAATAAATACCCGAAACCACTTCGACTGGTAATCAAATTCCTATAAATTTAATATGTAAAGTTAAACAGGCTGGAATGGAATAAAGTAACATGGACATTTAACCTAAGAACTGATTTGAGTGATAAATGATTGACTATAATAAAGGAAGAACTCGTAAAAGGTACGAGTTACCCTGGTATTCACATATGTTATAGCTTGGTATTTCATGTTATATGGGTTTACTCACGCTGGTTTCCAGCCTGACCCGGGTGTTACTTTGATGTAATGCTCGGGTCAGACCGAGTATTATAGATTTTCAGGTAAGGACGTTCTGGAGCTCAGGAGACGAGCTGGATGGCAGGAACGTATGGAGTGTTTCCACTGTGATATATTTTGTTTATCTGGAATATGTTGATTTGTATATATCCAGTGATTGTGTATATGTATAACTCTGATGTATTAAAATGAAAATTGACTGATATGGTATTCTTTGTAAACTGCTTCTATTTGATATTATATTTTATCCGCTGCGAATGTGAGAATCTATGTTATGTTTCTGTTTCTTCTTCTTCTATCTCTTTCTTCTTTCCTAACTATCTGGAATTTCCGGGTCGTTACATCTGGATGCTAGGCATTATAAATAATTGATATTTAAATATCTGTGTGAATGGTTGATTATATCTGTGATTATCAGACTGGATTGATATTTATATTGTGATGTGCTAACATTTGTGATGCAGGGAAAAACGGGTTGGAGGGATCCAACTGGATTCCTCACAATGTAGTAATTATTTTATATTTGATAGTGATACCTGTTTATATTGATGTGATTGATAAATCTGAAATTTAACTGTATTGTGATAATTGTTGTATAAATTGCAATTCTAGAATTTAATTAAAAATGGATAAAATTTGGGTTTTTTTCGGAATAAATGAATTGTTACAAATAAGAATTTCAAAGAAGAAAATTTGAAATCTGGTTTGGATGGAAAATGTAAATTTAGCAAATTGGGATTTTTAAATATAACGGGGAGTTTATAAAATCGATAAAAGTGTAACGACCCGGGAATTTCGAACCCGAAATTTCCAGATAGTTAGAAGAAAAAGAAAAGAGATAGAAGAAGAAAACAGAAATACCAAAACACAGAAACCTCACATTCGCAGCGGATCAAAATATAATATCCCATAAATAACAATATTACAAAAGAACTGTAGCAATACACTTATACATTTATATATCAGAGTTGCACTATTACACAACACAGGACAATTTGAAAACATGTCTCAGATAATCAACAATAATATATACAACGGATATCACTCCATACGTTCCTGCCATCCAGCTTGTCTCCTGAACTCCAGAACGTCCTTACCTGAAAATCTGTAATACTCGGTCTGACCCGAGCATTACATCAAAGTAACACCCGGGTCAAGCTGGAAACCAGCGTGAGTAAACCCATACAATTTGAAATACTAAGTGCAAACCATACAAGAAAACCCGGGGTAACTCATACTTCACTACGAGTTCATTACTTGTTATGCTCAATACTTACTTCACATATTGATCTATAAAGGATCGAAGTGGTTTCGGGTATTTACTGATACCCGACCCCGGTCTCTTCGAATCCAATGTTATTCTTTAAGCCAAATGTTTAAGTTTAAACAATACAATTTATATTCAGAATTTCATATTCACACAACAATTTATCTCAGATAGATAACCCATAACATCACAGTTCAACCAAAGTACCTCATATCACGAAGCATCACAAACCACATATCAGAGATATCAAATAATCTAATTCATTCAATATATCTTAATCATCCATAAGCAAGACAAATTAATTGTACCATTTCTAATTAATTTAATTTCTTTCAAATCCTGCTTACTTAACATAAATTAAGTATAACTTAATTAATTAATCCTCCTCTAATCATCCATCTTAATTAATCATCTTTGATAAATTATTCTTTAATTACATTAAGTAATTAGCCTTTAATTTATTAAATTATCCTTAAACCATTCACATTGATTATCTTTAATTAATCTCATAAATTAATTATTCTTTAATTAATTACCTTAATTAATTAATCACATTAATTAATTAATACTTTAAATTGATTACATAAATAAATTAACCTTTAATTATTCACATTAATAAATTAATCTTTAATTAATTTCATTCAGTAATTAACTATCCTTAATTACTTAATTAATTACATAAAATAATTTACCTCTTAATTACTTCCACTAAGTAATTTATCCTTTAATTACTTCTTAATCACATCCTTTAATTTCTTACATTAGTTAATTTACTGAATCAATTTCACGAGTAATCATCCTTAATTTCTTAAACTTAATTAATTATCCTTAGTTAATTAACTTAATAAATTATCTTAATTTATTTACCTTAATTAATCATCTCATATTCACTAGTTTAAATTAACTACCATCATTAACTATTCTAATTACTTATCCTAAGTAATTTCCTTTTTATCATCAACATCAATTAATTAATCTATATTAATCTCATTTATTAATTTTACTAATTAATCTCAATTACTTCTAAATTATCCAATGATCTTGGAATTAGTTTATTTATTGATAATTTAACTTAAGACCTTAAGTTAAAATAAAATACATCACTTTTAATTATCAAAGCATTCCAAATAAAATTATTATTTTTAAAGAAATAGTTTAAACATCAGTTTAAAACTTGATTTTTCATTTAACTTCAAAATCCTTTGGCTTCAAATTTACTTTACAAACTTGTTACAAAATTTGCTTGAAACCTGTTGAAAACATTCTTCTGAACTTATTTGCTTCCATCATTTAATTCCCTTCTTTTCTTTTTAAGTAAAACTCAAATTTATACTTCAGGAAAGAAACGATACTTCCCTACCCTATCTTTGGCACGAACCACATCATCAACCCGGACCTTAACTCGAGCAAAAACCCAACCTACTCGACCCAAACTTCGAGTCGACCCCTCACCAAACTTCATAGGCACGAACACTGACACGTGCACGTGCACGTCGCGCCGACGCCTCCGCCACCACCTGCGACACCGCACAGAAACTCCACTTCGACCAACGTCCTAACTCCGGCCCTCCATCCTCGCTTACATGAGTGAAATCAAAATATGATTGCTCGAACCCATCAGCCAGTATAACCCCTCATCAGAAAACCCGCCGTAGCCTTCTACCTCGACCAACATTCGCTACGCCACCTTGGTCACAACACCACCAGGCTTCGATGCGGCTATTCCCAAGAGCATTCGCAGCTCGATCCAATCAAGCGATCACAGTCACAAGATTTTTGAGCTCGACCAAACACAGACCCAAAACCCTAGTTTCCCAAAATCCTAATTCTCTGTTAAATAATAACCACTTCCATTATTTTTCTCATGTTAATCTACCAACATTGCAGCTTCAATCCAAAACCCAATACCTATAACTGGCCCGGTCACAAGAATTTGCCCAAAATCCCAAATTCAGTTAACAACAAAATTCTTCCTTAACTTCAAACTAAAAATTCTGATTTATTTCTTAAAAAAAATGTCATACATAGAAGGTTTAGGATGTGAATTCAATTCAACAAAATTCAGAGCATGATTTTATCATGATATAAATTTTGTTACTGTATTATCTTGATTCTCCAGATTCTTGAAACAGTTTCTTTTAAATATCAAATTAATACTTGATTCAGGCTTAAATGAAACTACTGCATTGAAGATTCTAACTTAACAATGGTTTGTTGAATACATATTTGAAGCTTTTGTTTTAAATTTACTCTGAACTTGAAGATACAGAGAAGCATCAGTAGTATATTTAACATGCACAGTTAATTTGTAACATATAAACAAAGATTTTGCAAAAATAGGAACATGCAAGCATCATCAGATCTATCATCCACATGCAAACATTTTTTTTTACTTAAATTTTTGATTTTAAAATTTTACTCACCATTTTCCTTTGGGAACAGAGAATAGCTTTATATTCTTTGATCTGGATCTTGTTTTATTAATCTGCATTTGCTACTTGATTTGTTTGGGTTGAATCTGAACTTGAACTTTTAGTTAGATATTTGAGTTGAATCAGAGAAAAATTCCCAGATTTAAAAGTTGCTAACATTCACTCTGCTACAGGTTTTTGATCTGTTAACTGGAAATGTTTTTGAATGCTGCTTGAATTTTTGATCTGGGACTTGCACTAGCTGTTGAATCTGAATCTTGAATTGCTTCAGATTGAGCTTGAAACTTGAAAACTTTATGTTAAGTTTGAATTTTTGCTGAGATGATCTAACTGAGATTTTTTTTGAAGAATTGTTGTTTTGATTTTCATTTCAGGCTTTTAGGTTTCTTTACTTTGCCAAGCTTTTAGTTTGAATAGAAAAAAAATGAGAATAGAGGGGAAATAGTGATATATATATAACTTTGTTTTTATTTTAAAAAAAAAAGAGAAACTAATGACACTTGTTTATTATGCATGTTATTATTCTTACACTTGTAAATATGCATGTTTATATGTCTTTTATATGTTTAATATTATATCATTTAGTTTTGTATTTACATATATATAATTATATTATATTTATTTAGTTTTATGTGTTTATATATTAATATATATATATTTACAAATCCTATTTATCTCTTGTATAAATTTAAAAGAAGTATTTAAACTTTTATTTAAATTTTTTTTTTCAACAGTAAAAATCTGTAAATTTCCAATTGTCAGATACCCAAAAATCCGGGTTATTACATTCCTTTCCCCTTTGAATCTTTTCGTCCTCGAAAAGGAACGAAGCCAAAATTTTATTAAAATACTTAATATCATAAAAGTTTTCTATTTGAATATTTTAAAACACTTTAAAATCTATATAATATTGCCAAAATAGTTTTATAAAAATATCATTTTATAACTCGATGTTTCAACAAGCCCATCCTTGTTCCCGCAGAAATTCGGTCATACGTTGATCAGACGTAGGACTGAAAATCTATAAGTACTTAGCAGACCCGTTTTCAACACCCAGTGAAATTACTTTGGAAAATAATTTATTGAAAATATAGAAAACATTTATGAAATCGAGGAAATATCTTTAGTAAGAAGGCTCTGGAAATCATCACCCCCATCCATGGTCACAGTTACATCACGGGTTACGTTGCCATCACAGCAAAAGTCCATGTAACTGATGACAGCATGGAACCCACAACAGATCGCAGTTACATTCCAGGGTTACGTTGCCGTCGCAGCAAAAGTCCATGTAACTGTTGGCTCTCAGCGGCACACACGATTTCGCTGTCAAAATGAAACTTCTCCCACATAGGTCGCAGTCTACCGATATAAAATCAAACGCAGACTGTTGGCTCTCAGCGGCACAAACGACTTTCGCTATGTTACCATAGTGTCACAGTCTACCGATATAAAATCAAACGTAGACAGTTGGCTCTCAGCGGCACACATGACTTTCGCTATGGTCTGCAGTAGATCGCAGTGACATTGAGTTAAATTGTTGTCACAGCATAACTCAAATGCCTCTGTGGGCACCAGCCCCTCGACTTCCGCTACACAAATAATCCTCAGGAACTAGTTTTGTCCGGACTCCTCACAGGATCAACTTTAGAAACCCCCCTTGGGGCTCAAGGCAGTACCACCTAGTGGTACTCCTGAGAAGTTCATTTCAAGGAAGCGCCTTTTTCCCCAGAGCTATTCTCAAAACACTTTATACTATATACTTATAGTATCTTCAAATCATACCCTTTATGATTTATCAAAATCTCCTTTACACAAAATCGATTACCAAAATCGATAATTCTCAAACTAGGCTTTTCAAAATCCAAAATTGATTTTCCAAAAATCAAAAGCCTTTTCCAAATTATATAGGTTCCCAAAACCTTTTCCAAAATCATTCTCATAAAATTCTTTATATATATATAGATATAGATATATATAACTTTGAAAATCTTTGGATCATTTCAAACTTGTATAAAACCTCTTTTATACTTCAATTATTTCAAAACCCTTTTTATTCTGGCTAGATTCAATAAGGGAAGTTTATCATATTACAAAATACAACTTTATTTATTGCCAAATCAAATATTCAAGTTTGATTTCTTTATAAAGTTATTTACCATTTACTTATCTCCATAAAGTAAATTTCAACTAAAGAAATATCCAATTCCATTATATTTCACAAATATACTTTTCATTTCAAAGATCATTTTACAATCCTTATCCACAACTTCAATATCAATTTCATTCAAACCCGTACGATGTACACATATCATCCGTACGCTATACCAATTTGATCGCTTACTTGATCACACAATTTCTCTTCCGAACTAGCATCGTCCACCCGACTTCCTAGTGCGGACTCAGATCTGGTTTCTTGACCAGAATCCGTCATTCTCCTTGCATAGTCGTAGCTATGATAGAGAATATCCAGAACTAATCAAAAATCCATATCCAGGTTCGCCGTCGAAAATCGAGCGAAAAATCCCAACTCGGATCGATAATACTATCTCGAAATTCTATGTTCGAATCTGGATCAAATCACTATGCGAATAGAATAATATACGTACATCCTTCGTATTTATCTTTATTGATTATTAGCTAAATGAATTTCTCCTTTCTATCCACATTTCCTTTAATTCTATTCTCTTATTCTCAATTGCTTCCATTTACCATTGAGTTATTACTTCAATTACAAACAGTTTGAACTCTGACCAATTTAAATTTAAAAATAGCGTGAAAAAGTTTAAAATAGATAAGTAGTTGAAAAATAGTTATTAGTTTGTAAAATAGCTGTATAATAGTTAAGTAGGTATAAAATAGTTAGATAATTGCAAAATAGTTTTTTTTTTAAATAGTGATTAGATATAAGTAACTGAAAAATAGTAATTAGTTTATAAGACAGTTTCAAGTTAGTTAAATAGTTCCAAAATAATTGCAAAATAAGTATAGGATAGTTTGGGGTTTAAGAAGAAAGATTGTATAGTAAATAGTTTGGAAAAATATATTTGTATTAAAACAATTTATTTTGAAAATAATCCAGAGCCAAACTGTTTAATTTCTCAATTTCCATTTCCAATTAATTTCCCATCAATTCAATTTAAATTCCAATTTCATTTAAACTGACTCAATACTTCAATTTCCATTGAAATTGATTTAATCCCAATTCAAGTTGAATTAACCTTAATTCCTTTCCAAATTTAAATCAAATTCCATTTGATTTTTAAACTTATTCAACTTTAATCACAATTCCAAATTATTTCAAATCAATTTGGATTTATTTCAAATTGAACCAACTTCAATTTCCAAATTCAAATTAGTTCAAATCTAATTTACCATTTGAATTTTTTAAACTTATATATTTTCAATCACCATTCTAATTAATTCAAATCAATTTCAGTTTGAACTAATTCAATTTAAATCTCAATTTTAAACTATCTCGAATTATATAAATTCGAGTTAAATTTTTTATTTTTTATTTTTTTTAAATGTTGATTTAATCTCTTAAGTCAAATTAATCCTTACTTTTAAATCAACCTTTGTTTTTAATTTGACAACTTAAATCTTTAAACCATTTAATTCTGAATCCAAACTCCAAAATTCCATTTTAAAATTATCTTTACTTAACCTATTATAAAGTTCAAATAAGGATTCAAAAATAATTAAATTTCAGATTCTAATTTATTATCCATTTTCAATTTCCAGATCTCAAACCCATTTTGAGATCACTCATAACTCCCATTTAAAATCAACCATTTAACTTTCCAAGTTAAATTTAAATTTCATCTTGAAATTTCCAATTCAAGTTATTTATTCAACTTATTTAACTTCCTTCAAGTTAAATTTACTTAATCCGGTCAACTTTTCACAATTTGAATTCCCATTCAAATTTTAAACTTCAGATTAATAGTCTTTCCCCTTTTAAGTTTAAAAACTTACTTTACTTTGGGTTTTACATCACATTCCAATTTAAAACTCAACACTAAGTGTTTATTTCAAATCATCATTGGTATTATGTATATTCCTCATATATACATTTTCTTTACACACCAAGTTATACTTTAAATTTTAAACCATTCTTGGTTTTTAATTTCAAAACAAATTTCTTTAAAACAATCTCAAGTTTTCTGGACTTAGATTTAAAACTTCACAATTTTAAATTATCTTCAATTCCAATTTATAAGTTATACTCACTTAAATGTTTACTTCCCTAAACATTTCATTTTGCTAAATCATTAACAACATTCATTATTAAACACAATTACCATTTATGATAATAACCAAGATTATCATATCTGGAAACCAATTCATTATTACCTTTATTCTTGATAACATTTCTACAAATTCAAGATTTTAATTTTAGTTTGAATTCATTTCAAACTTATCTTTATTCAATTTTAATTTGGCTTTATTTCTATTACCACTTAATTTAATTCCAATATTTTAACAACCAATTACCTTAATATTTATTAGAAAGAAATATCATTTTATATATCAAAATATATTCTTATATAAAATCATTTAAAATCCTTATATAAGAAAATAACAATTATGCTCTCATATATATATATATATACACACTCAACTCGTTCTAGGGTACCATTAACCCTATCCTTAACGAGTAATCCTAACAGAGCCAAGGTTCTCGCTTAACCTTTAGCTCTGATACCAAATGTAACGACCCGGTGTGACGACCCGCTCTTCACGACCCTCGAAAATCGACACAAAATACTCAACAGTATAATATGCCGACGATCGAATGCCGGAAAAGACAGATTGTAGAAGAATAAGAAAGTAGGTAGAAGAAGAAAGAACTAAACAAAATCAGAACCTCACAGTCGCAGCGGATGAAATATAATATATAGAACAGATCTTTACACAAATGAAAACTATATCTGTTTATATACAATACATCCTCATCAGAGTATGTCATAATACAATCATCAATATCCAGTCAATCAGTCAATACAACAATCACAGCAGCGGAATAATACAAGTACGAGAAATACGTCTCGGACTCCAGCTCCTCTCCTGAGCTCCATAGCAACCTATCCTGTAATATACTCGGTCTGACCCGAGCATTATAATAAAATAACACCCGAGTCAGTCTGGAATACCAGCGCATCATAAATACACTCAATTGATTATTAAAGTTTCAAAATTCTTTAAAACAAAAGCATCTCGTAAGACCACGCCACAAATAAACATGTCGGGTTTTTACCTTACGATAGCTAAAACACCTTTATATTAAAATCCTCTGATATTATAATAGTGTCTATAGAAAGTAAAATAGAATCTAGCTGAAATGCTTGCATCTCACATTTCAACAATAGTTGGGCACAATCAAAACCGTACAGGCTCGTAGGGAGAATGGATTTCCAACGAATGACTAGGCACTGGGGTACCACCTGTCACAGTACGTGGCCTAGATCACAGTACCGAGGAGTACGCCTGCTCCCCTGCAACACAAAGCCGGAATCATCCCTTACTGGATAATTCCAAGTAAAATCACCCCACGGTTGGGATCAGCAACCGCACCACTAAGCCGAAATAAAAGGGACATCTAGACAGGGATGACCTTACTCTCAAGTGGGGGCTACCCACGAAGCCTTGCTGCATAACCCCTGATTTTCAGTCATTCCCGGTTGATGAGGCTCGAGGCTAAACGATACCTTTATAGCACATATCCCTTAGAATGCCCATCGTCCACCTGACGATGTCACGAAAGCATTCGTCCATACAAGTCCGTCCCGGGTCCGAACGGAACCGAAGGCACTACCCCTACTACATCCATTTTGGAAATATCCTCAGGATTAGTAGCGACTAGCCCTTGCACTTCACTGCTCCATCTTCGACTCCGAAATCGTTTTCGCGAAACGTACAAACCGGATCGAAGTGGTTTTCGAGTCTCCAGACCTAGAATCCCGGTATACGGAAACTCGATCCCGGTCTCTTCGAAACGATCGCGCATTTGGCCAATATTGATAGTCGGTGATTTAACTATCAATTAATGTTCACAAACATCCATACACATCCATCACACAATAAATAATCTCCATATTATTTATTTTCTTCTAATATCTTTCAAAGATATATATTTCCACATTTTCAAAACTCGTTTGAAAACAATTTTCCAAACTCTTCCTTTACAAGGTAAATCTTTTACCCTTTATTCCCATCGGGAATAACCAAGTATAAAACAATTTGCATTTAAAACAGTTAAAAATACTTTATACTGAAATATACTTTAAATATGAAAATTACTTCTATTTATTTACTCAAAATATAAATTTAAAATATGTGAAGAAAACTAGTTATTAACACATAAACTTTGATTTAAAGATAAGGGTTTTAGTTTAACTAAATTCAAAATAGCGTTATAAGAAGAAAAATACTAATTTTAACAGCTTAAGCTAAAACCAACTTTTAAATAAATCCATTTGTAAAAATAATTGTTAATATACTCCCAAATTATTACGGTATTAAAATTATTAATTTATTTCTTTAAAAATAACGATTTCTTAAAAATACTTTTTAAAACGATTTAAAACTTAACCTTTAGTTAAATAAAATCTTTTTATAAACATTTACTTGGTTTTCCCAGGGAAACACTTCCCGTTTCTAAACATTCCAAAATACTCTTTCATATAAATCCACTGATTTATTTCAAGTCAATTTATGATTTCAACATAAATTTCCAATTCCATACTTAACTATAACTTCCTCCGAAGTTAAATCACAATTTTTCATTTCCGGAAATTCATTTTTAAATATAGTTTAAACATTTTTAAATAAACATCTTGGTGAATTTTCAATGGAAGCCAAATTTCCAATTCACTTAGTTACATTCCAATGAAATACGGCATTTCAAAACATTCTGTTTTTCATTTGAACTTGTTTATTTATAGTCGGAAACTCCATTTTAACATATTTTTAATTTCCGGATAACACTAGTCGTTATTAAAATAAACACCGTTATTTTAAACAATTTATAATTTCATAAATTTAATCTCCAGAAAACTATACTTTCCATTTACCCATTTCATAAACTTCCCATTATATTCAAAAATCCCAATTTGTCCCAATTAACATTTTTCGTTTCAAATCCGATTTCAAATTTTATTCTTTGAAATTCTAAATTTAACAATTCCTTTTATTTCGTAAAAACACAATTTAGCCATTTATAATTTAATTCTGTGATTACAATTTATACCACAATGTCACAGAACAACTAAATTTCCAGATTTATCAATCGCATCATATAAACAGGTATCACTATCAATTATAAAATAATTGCTACATTGTGAGGAATCCAGTTGGATCCCTCCAACCTGTTTCTCCCTGCATCACAGATGTTAGCACATCACAATATAAATATCAATCCAGCCAGATAACAGCAGTTAAAGTCAACCAATCATTCAGATATTTAAATATCAATTATTTATAATGCCTAGCATCCAGATGTGAGTGAGAAAAACTCACCTTGAGTTTCGGCGAGCGTTCGAAATTTAAATTAAACCGGACGACGTCCGATTTAACCCAAATTTCTACTTGCCCGGAATGACTCCGGATCAGCACCATTGTGTAGTGCTCCTCTCTGCGTTTCCATCGGTTCCAGTTTCGTCTCAATCTGATATCGTATGCTCTCGTTACGAATTATTAAAGTTTGAATAATATTTAAAAACAATTTCTTTTATTTAATTTACAATTACCCCAAACCATCACGGCCCATCATCACGAAACCAACCTGCATCCCCCTCTCTTCTCTCGCGTGACAATACCAGAAAGATCGAACCCAACATGCGAAGCTAGGGCTTCAAAACGCCTCCACCTCGCCCCACGATACTTCGATCCACGACTCCCATATGAACCGCCACGATGAACACCGCACTCGGCTGGAAGCTCAAGGAGCTCGGTCGCTTCATCCACTGTGAAATCGTGCGCGAACGGCACATGAACGCGCCCCAGTTTCTTCCTTCATGCCGCGCCTGTGACGATCTCCTCCGTTGGATTTAAAGATCACCATCCCCTCTACAATTCTCTAGTTGAATGATTTCAACGATATTGACTGGATTTGGAGAAATTCGAGAATCAAATCTGGACGATATCGGCCATTAAACGAAATTTGTGGCGGCCGGCTGAATAGGGTTAGGGTTTAATGATATAGGTGTTAATATATATATATATATATATTTATTTATTTATTTAATATTGTTTAATAAATAAAATATCTCAATTTAACCGTTAATGCAAACGACCTCCAATTCTCACGTTCCGACAGGCTACCCTGGGGTTTTTTCACGTTCCGGACACAATGGAACAGGTTTCGTAAGCTAATTCGATCGTATGCACGAGATACGGAATTAAACGATCAATTTAAAATTAAATCGGTTAAAACGATTTCTATGCGTTTCGAGCTGCCACGGTCAAACGACAACTCCAATTGCTACGAAAATTGAAATCCGATAATAACTAACTATTACGGATCCAATGGAACTGGTTTCGTCAAATTCTGAGACTGTGTCCCGGAAGGCTATTTTAACTCGTCTATTAAATCAGGCGATTTTCAAAATTTACGGAAACGCTTTAAAATTTACTTTAAAAATTTTATTAACTTAAAAATAAACCATATAAAATTTAAATCACATAAAAATCATTCTGGCTCATTCTAGACCAAAATCTGATTAAATTGCATTTTAATAATATTAAATTCATTTTTAAATTAATATAAAATCCCAAATATTAATTTATTCACTTTAAAATTCATCTGAAATTCCCACCACGCTATTTACACTTAAATAACTCAAAATAAATTTTAAAACCATTTTATAGCTATTTACACCCAAATTCACCTTTTTATCCTAATCCCGAATAATTAATTATTATTCTATTCCAATTGAATTATCTGATTTAAAATTATAACTTATTTTATAGATTGAACCCGAGTCCATCCATTTCAAAATCAATCAGAGATCCACATTAAACATTTAAAACGAATTAAATGTCCAAAAATCTAGCAGCCAAAATCTGGGATGTTACATTCCTCCCCCCTTATAAAAATTTCGTCCCCGAAATTTGCTAAGGTAAAAATATACTCTCAAACTCATTTACTTATCCAGTTTGCTTAGTTAAAAGCTTATATTCACTTTCCCAAAAAGTTTCAGCTCCATTTCAAAACCCTTTGTTTTCTTTACTCTAAAGCCTTCATTTTAACATTCGCTTCCAAAATAACTTTACTAGTTATTTAAAATTTTTCCAAACCCCAAAAATTTTCTAACTTCCAAAATTTCTGGAAAATTTTGGCGGAGTCTCCTTTGCACGGAGGAGCTTCTGCGATATCGCAGGATACACAAATATATATACATCGGCTAACATGGCCGGAAACCAAAATATATCACAATATATATATCATTTCCCAATTATATTTGCGTAGGCGTACCTTTTTAGCAATTTTAATAGCAAGCGGCTACTATAACGCATATACGCGCTCCAACTCTCTCGAACGCCTCCCGTACCTGTACTAAACTCAACAAACTCATCAGTTTCCCAATATGAGCATTTTCATAACATTTCCAATACAAATGCAAGCCAAACATATCCATTGCATAACCAAACCAAGCAATTTCATCATTAACAATGTTAACCATATTTATTTCAACAATCCAAAGATTTCAATCACTTTTCAAATTACTCATTCAAGTCCAACTTCATTTTATTTCACTTGAATGACTTGTATTCAAGTTTACTATTCTCAATTCATATTTACATCAATTTGATTACATGCGTATCACTTGCATCAATTTACTTCAATTCAATTACAAATTGATTCACAATCAAATTCTTATTCTTAAATTTGATATACTTACATTTTCTTTATTTTAACTTACATTCCCAATTTGATTTACCATCACATTTTACTTTAAACTTGAAATATTTACATTTCTTTTATGATCCACTTTCATTCATATGCAAAATTACTTAATAATATTTCAATCCATTTCCAATTAATTCAAAATCAATTCCATTTACTATTTTAAACCAATATACTTGCATTCATATACTAATTCTTTGAATTAGATTCCACTCCAGTTCAATTTATACAAAACTCAATTTCAATTGCTTGTTAAAACAACTTAATTCCGAATACATGCCAATTTCATGTCATTCAAACAAAATAATCACCACTTAAACTTATAACCATTTAAAATTAATTCCTACTTAGATTCATATAAATTTTATTCCATTTTCAAGGTTCACAAACCAAATATTTTCTCTTTCCAATGTAATTGTTAAATTACATTTTCCTTACATCTTTATTTCCATTAACCAAATTCAAGTTTATATTAATATCATTCGATCCTGGGTTATATTCAACTCATACATTCTTAATTTACCACAATAATTAATGAATATCATTTCACTTTCAATTCAATTTTATTATCCAACAAATTCCATTCAAATTTCTTAATAAAGCTCATCCACAATCATTTGTTTCTTTCAATTTGCTTAAGTAGTTTCACAATATTACCATTATCTATTTAATTTTATTTCCATCTGATTCTCATTCAACCAATTTCAATTCATTTACAAAGTTTAATGCTCTTCGTTTATTTATCCAATCCATTTTAGATTTATTTTATCAACAAAGAGACCATTTAAATTATTTCTCTCATTTGAATTTACTTACAATTCAAATCATCATTATTATAAGTTAATTACATTATTCATTCTCACTTCCAACATTTATTACCAAACTTAAATTCCATCCCAAAACTGGATTTTATTTACCTTTCAAATTTTGACCAACTATCAAAATTCTATTCATTACCATATACTTTCCATTTAATTTAGCTTACACAAAATTCATTCCCAAACAATCATTTTAGATTTAATTGAGTAAGCATTTACTTCATTCAACATCATATCAACTAAACCAAATTCCCTTTCAATTTGATTCTTATCCAAATTTATTCTGTAATGACCCGCTTTTCCGTACCCCTTGAATAGACACTAATCTCCATCTATTTACTCAAGGTGAACGAAAAACCAAACCATTAGGGTTTCAAAAGAAGAGGTAGAAGAAAAGATAGAAGAAAAGAGAAAGAAGAAACAAAAGAACAACATCAGAAACAGAAACAATATCAGAATCTCACATATCGCAGCGGAACAAAATATAATAGATAATTACTAGTCTTTGAAAACAAAGAACTACATCAGTTTATACATACATCAATCAGAGTCAATATACAACAATGGACAGTTATAAAAAATTGTCCTCATACAGAATACACAGTGGAATAAATACCATCAGATACAAATACTACGTCTCGTCATCCAGCTTGCTTCCAAAGCTCCAGAATATCCAGAATATCCTGATAATATAACTCTAGACTGCCCGTGTGGAAAATTTGTGGGCACCCAGAGTTTAGAAGGGAACAATAAACTCCGAGTCAGTCATGGTGACTGGTGTGAGATCGTAAAACAGTTATTTTTCACAAAGAAAATAAAACAAATTCGCAATGCTTTTGGAAAATGAAACTACCATAAGACCTCCCACCACACACACAATGCAAACGCAGAATTGGAGGAGATTTCTTCTTATGATAGTCAAAGATGCTTACTACGCCAATCATTGGATATTATTATTAATGTCTAGTGTGAAAAACATTTCGAAAGTATAATATTAATCTTAGCCAGCATAGACATTCCGAACTATGCCTACTATAGCTACCATCTAAACAGTGGGGCGCCACCATAAGTAAATGGCAGGTTCTACAACTAATACCGTACAAAGTTCGTATTTGGAAGGTGGATTTCCAACAAATGGTCAGGCTAAGGAACTTCCTTTCCTCCTGCCGAATAGGATCGCCTCTGGCTGGACGTCCCGAGAGACAAACTGCTCTCTGCCAAACAAGGCCGGGTTACCCCTGTAACAGGTAACTCACGAATATGTCATCACCCGGTCCTTTGGGACCTTTATCCGAGCGCTCGATATCCAACATCACACATCATAAAGAAAGTGTATCCACATGAGTAAGTATCTGGGCTCCATACCATGATACCACCCCTTTCCAGAAGGAAATGACATACCCTAAAGGGCGCGACCCTCATAACCTTGCCGCAACATTCCTGTTTCGACCATTTCCGGGTTGTTGAGGCCCTGACGAAGTCTCGTCCACAAAGCTACGCTTTTTTCAAAAAGCCACGCTTTGGGTCAACAGATGATCAACCTATGATCACAAAGATAAATGATCAAACAAATGATCATATCACAAATGATCAAACACTGATCATCACACAGCAACACTCAGCATGCCACATTACCAAATTGGGAATATATCGCTGATAACTTCAACTACATAACCTCTGAGCTCGTACGTCTCAGAGAAGGGTGTTAAGCTAAGAGAATAAATTCTCCACCACCAACAGATATGTATTTGAAAGAAATCAGCTTTATATCTCAAAGTGTAATGTCAGACACACAATCCATACAAGTCTGTTCCGGGATCGAACAGAACCGAAGGCACTTCTCACGAAGCCCTTGCAAATCCGGATAATTTCCAATCACGTCCGGACTTCCCGTCACTAAGGGTGATAAAACCTCTAAACCGGAGATCAGCCGATGTAGAGTAACTCGACGGTAATCCTTCCGTTTTCAAAAATATCCGGTCTTCAACACCGGTCAGCAAATGCGATTCATAACGACGTATCACGTATTCGGAATGGGTTATACGACCCCATGGTCCTTTCCCGGCTAACCCGAATAGTGAGCGATTATTCAAAAATAAGTGTGGCATTCAAATTTATCCAATTCACAACAAATACCTATCTAAAGGTAATTATTGATAGTCGGTTATTTAACTATCAATAAAGATGCGCAACATCATCAAATTCCAAATAATTTTCCAAATTATTTAATTTCCAAAAATATCTTTACTAGATATATTATTTCCACACTTAACCATTTGAAAACAATTTCAAATCAATTTCCACATTTCAATTTTATCTTTAAAAGATAAAATCTCAAAACAGTTCATTTCATATTGGAAAAGCCTTTCCATACTTATTTAAAATAAGTAATTCACAAAACTATTTATTTTCAACACTTAGAAAAATATTCGATATACTTAAATCAAAATTAAGTATAAATTCATTCTTTAAGGAAATCATTCTTTAAACACATTTTATTTGAGTCAAAACGAATGTTACGTAAAACATCGTTACGACGACTCAAAATCACTAGTATAGGGATTCGGAATTTAGATAGATATATGAATCCCAATACCATACAAAAATATTTCCTTTCGGAAACCATTTACTATAACAACAGTGTTATAGTCCACCATTTCCTTATTTCTCGAAAACGTCTATTTCAACAATAAATGTTGAAATCTATGTATTCGATACTTACCACGTTTTAAAACATCTTTTAAAACAATTACTTCATTTCTGTAATATCGCTTTCCCAAAACAAGTTCATTTTACTTAACAATATATTCACTATCCAAAATCGTGAATATACTTTACTATTTACATTTCACTATTTTCTACACGTTTTATTTCGATAATAATTCGCTATCCAAAATCGCGAATATATCTCCTTTGATAATCTTCTATATTTAATTTATCAAATTCAATCGATTGGTTTCCGAATTTATAAAACAACGTTTATAAATTCCATTTTCTATTTTCTATAACAACTCCGGTTTATAAATCTCATTTTATTAACTTCAAAAATTCACTTATAAGAATAAGTGATTTCGGATTTATAAAACAACGTTTATAAATCACATTTGTACTTTATAACGATTTCAACTTACAAAATCATTTCATTTTGCAATTTCTATTTATATCCCATCTAAGTGCAAAAGTCAAATTTATAAGTAAATTTCTTATAAATCTTTTATTCTACAATATCTATTTACTTTATAACTTCACGTTTTAAATCTATTAATTTCATTCACTTATGAAATCCATTTATACTTCTTTCTAACACTTATAAAAATTCGTTTTATAAGTCCAATATTTTGATTTACAAAAATATCAATTTTTATAAATCTTTCTATACAAATCGTTTATAGTTATTCAAAAATCCCAACTTAAACCATTTTATAAATAAATCGACTTTTATTTCAAAAACGACACTTCGGTTATATTTCACTAAAAATTATAACTTTTATAACTTTAAAATTTTACGTTTATAAATTGATTCAAAAATTCCATAAAACGTATATTTTCAAAAATCACTTTAAAAACCCTTTTTAAAGTAAAAGTCGTTATTTTTACATTTCCAAAACTGAATCCGATGATGCCACAACACCAATCAGTCCATCACAACAGTCAAATATCATATATCATCATATGATAACAGAATATATCAAAATATCTGTAAATAATCAATACGGTGAGGAATCCAGTTGGATCCCTCCAACCTGTTTCCCTGCATCCACAGATGTTAGCACAATACCAATTCCGCTCCAGTACGGAATTATCGCGGTATATAGGTTTTATAAAAATCCGCTTACTAACGGCGCAATAGGGTCTCATCCGCTATACGAGGCGGGAAATCAATCAATCCAATATATACATATGCCAATATGTATATATTGCTATATATAGATATATATCCTACTATATCTAATATCACATCCAAACAATCAATCATCAATCAAAAACTGTAAAAGAAAATCCACTTTCATTTGAGTGAGAAGATCTCACCGTGATTTTAATTCTGATTCCAGCGTTTATTTTCGAATAAAATTAAACACGCGTTTAATTTTACCCGAAATTCAAACTAGCTCCAAATGGCTCCAATTCAGTTGCATCGCATAGTGCTCGACAAAACGAAGACAACGCTTTTCGTTTCGTAATTTTCTGACCTCGCAGCAAAAAGATATGCAATTTTAAACATTGAACGAATTTAAATACAAATTAAAATTACATTTTCTATTATTTATTTTCAACCTCTGCAATCACAACCGTCCATTCCCCTACATCAGATCGAACCGCTCTTCTTTTCTCCCTCCTTTTCACGCGCGTTTTCACGTTCCAGATAAAAAAAAACGAACGAGCAAACCCACTAATTCGTTCGAATCCTCCATAGCCGCACCACCACACTCATCTGAACTTCGATCAAGTGTTGCCGTTTCGAAGCCCCACCACATCTCGACCTTCGCCTGAAATAGCTTGCAGCCCGGTCGTAAAATTTGCCCCAATTCCGAGCATGAATGACCGACAGTCGCGCCCTCCTAGCGGCCTCCACGTTGCTCGAATACTCATCATCCCCATATGGATTCGAGGAGCTCACGAAGTTCTTCGATTTGTTAGTTGAAAGTTTTCAAAAATACTGAATGAATTGAAAGAAATTAAGGGGAGGAGATTGGACATTTTCGGCCTTTGATTTAGTAAATGGCGGCCAGCTGAACGTTTAACTAGGGTTTCAATTTTTTTTTCTTTTTAATTTTTGAGAAAAATGGGCTATTTATAGAGAATTTCTCAATCACTATTCATTCCGGTATTCCGGACTCCGTTTTACGCGCGGTAACTGACGTTTCTAGGGTTTATCCCGCATTTCGGACACAATGGAACAGGTTTCGGAAGCTAATTCGATCATATGTGCGAGATATGAAATTAAACGATCAATTTAAATTTAACCGATTTAAATCGATTTCGAGGCGTTTCGATTCGTACCGGACAAACGATACATCCAAAAATTACGAAATTTGAAATCTTACAATAATATCACCTTACGGATCCGATGAAACTGGTTTCGTCGAAATCCGAGACTTTCTGAAAAATGACTATTTTTAACTCGCCGAATTAAAATTAAAACGATATCGATGCGTTTCGAGTTGCCACGGTCAAACGACAACTCCGATTGATACGAAAATTGAAATCCGATAATAACTAACTATTACGGATCCAATGGAACTTGTCTCGTTCAATTCTGAGACTGTTCGAAAATTGGCTATTTTTCAGTCGATAATTAAATATTAAAATATTCAATTTTCACAGATTAACTCCAAATTCAATTTTAAAAGTTCTATAACCTTTCTATAACTCCAGTATGATTAAATAAAATTTTCCAAATCATTTCCAGCACATTAAACCCATACTTCAATTATTTCTGGAATTTCAATCATTAAATTATCGATTTAATTGACCAAATTAAATCCAATATTCGAATAATAAATTATTCGACTTCTTAAATTCATTTATTAATATTTAAAATCAATTAAATATTCAAATTTTAATTATCAAAAATTCTGGGTCGTTACAGACTTCCCCCCTTAAAAGAATTTCGTCCTCGAAATTACAAAGTAAGAAAGAAGTTACAGAATTCGTTAACTTTCCAAAACAAACCGTTCAAATTATATTTTCAAGTCTGTTAAGTGTTTAACTTCTCCAAAATTCATAGTTAACTTCTCACAAAATCTTTACTAAGTTTTCAAATCATAACTTAGTTTTCAAAATTTTCAAATTTCTCTAAAATATTCTAACGCCTTAAATTTTCAGAAAATTTCGCCAGCGCCTCCTTTGCGCGGCTCGATCCAAAAAAAAAATGACAGTGTATATATATCACAAATATACATCCCATCAAGTGATGAGGCATCCCGTAGGGAAAAAAGTGTAAAAGTACGATATTTAATCCGAGATATGTACCTTATTATATTTTTAGCGAGCGTATACGGCTAATATAGCGCGAAAGCGAGCTCCAAATGCGAAGCAACGCCATCCGCACCTACTAAACACTCAACAAACCATATGAGAACATGTAGATATGAAAATATAGTCAATATACATCATATAGTAACATAATACTACATATGTCAACATAGCAAATGCAACAAACAACAAATGCATTCAGAAGCAACAATGCAACCATCAAACCATCATCATCCAATAAACATCCAACAAATCCATACCGAATCAATATTCATTCATTTCTCATTAATATTCATTGAATTGGTTTTCAATTTACTCACATTTGATTCGTTAATATTGGATTTAACTAACATTCATTCATTTGTTTCTAATTAGTTTACATTCACTAATTTACATTCATGTTGGTTCATTTTCAATTTGAATCAAATTCATTTCTATTCAAATTTACATATTATCAATTTGAATTTAATCACTTTGCTTCCACTTTGTCGATTCAATTTCATTAACCCTTAATGAATTACACGAAATCAACTAACAATCAATCTAACAACCAATGTATAACCAATCATAACCAAATTTATTCAATTTACATTTCTTTACATTCAATTTGGTTCAACACTTTAAGTTTCAATTTGTTGATATTAAATTGATTTCCATTCAATTATTCAATTCCTTTAGCTTCTAATGAATTAACACTTATATTCATTGCTTCATATCAATTATTTATATTCAATTGATTGACATTCAATCCATTTATTAATTCAATTGCTAATTCATTTTAACAAATAAAATTGAATTTTATATACCTCAAGTTCACATTCATTTAATAAATTCACTTTATTAATTTCTTTTGATATCAAAATAAACTTCACTTCAACATCACTTAAGTTATTTTCCATTTCAAACATCATTTGTTCAACTTAACTTAAGTTTCCACTTATAAATCCAATTCAGATTTTGTTTTTCTTAACAAAATTCATTTAACCTTTTACCAAAATCAAATTTCATCAATCATTCAAATTTATATCACATTTGACTTTCTTTTAGTTAAATTTCACATCATATTTCATTATGCCACTCAAATTCATTAACTTTACCAAAGTTAAATCTATTATCTCATATCATAAGTATAAATCTTATTTCACTTATATTTACCATATTTAAATTTGGACTTTAATTTTCAAATTTGTTTATCACAACGAAACCTCAATTTCCAATTTACTATGGTAGCAAATCAATCACACAGAAACTCGAAAATGATACTGATGATGCTGCAGTCACCACCCTTATTATTTCCCAGCAACAATAGTGAAATCAGTGCTTAAATTCTTTCAAAAATTTCCTTTTATTCATAAATCACATTTATAAATCTCTTTGCACATAATTTCACTTCTTACATATAAGATTATTTTACCATTGTATATCATTTTAATTATAACTTCATACATTATAATTCATTGGTTTATACAATTTACTCTTTCACAATTGTTGTTTTCATTTACTTATTCAAACAACTTTAACTAACTTGTATATATTTACATTTTCAAACTATCAAATAATCAATTATATACACTTTAACACTGAAAAATTATTTCTTTATATATAAAATATAATCGAGGTAAAATTATTCCATTTACCCAATTTAAAACAATACTGTGCCGAATTGTTCTATATAAGTGTTTAGAGATCCCTATCGATAGAGTTGTACGGACAATACCGACCAGAATCCATATACCACTCAACAAACCAATCATCACAATATAAAACAATTTTATATTCACTAACAAATACGCACTCGTATCTATTATTACACTCAACTCATTCTAGAGTACTACTGACTCTATCTCTAATGAGTAACACCCAACAGAGCAGGGTTGTCGCTTAACCATATGCTCTGATACCAAATGTAATGACCCGCTTTTCCGTACCCCTTGAATAGACACAAATCTCCATCTATTTACTCAAGGTGAACGAAAAACCAAACCATTAGGGTTTTAAAAGAAGAGGTAGAAGAAAAGATAGAAGAAAAGAGAAAGAAGAAACAAAAGAACAACATCAGAAACAGAAACAATATCAGAATCTCACATATCGCAGCGGAACAAAATATAATAGATAATTACTAGTCTTTGAAAACAAAGAACTACATCAGTTTATACATACATCAATCAGAGTCAATATACAACAATGGACAGTTATAAAAAATTGTCCTCATACAGAATACACAGCGGAATAAATACCATCAGATACAAATACTACGTCTCGTCATCCAGCTTGCTTCCAAAGCTCCAGAATATCCAGAATATCCTGATAATATAACTCTAGACTGCCCGTGTGGAAAATTTGTGGGCACCCAGAGTTTAGAAGGGAACAATAAACTCCGAGTCAGTCATGGTGACTGGTGTGAGATCGTAAAACAGTTATTTTTCACAAAGAAAATAAAACAAATTCGCAATGCTTTTGGAAAATGAAACTACCATAAGACCTCCCACCACACACACAATGCAAACGCAGAATTGGAGGAGATTTCTTCTTATGATAGTCAAAGATGCTTACTACGCCAATCATTGGATATTATTATTAATGTCTAGTGTGAAAAACATTTCGAAAGTATAATATTAATCTTAGCCAGCATAGACATTCCGAACTATGCCTACTATAGCTACCATCTAAACAGTGGGGCGCCACCATAAGTAAATGGCAGGTTCTACAACTAATACCGTACAAAGTTCGTATTTGGAAGGTGGATTTCCAACAAATGGTCAGGCTAAGGAACTTCCTTTCCTCCTGCCGAATAGGATCGCCTCTGGCTGGACGTCCCGAGAGACAAACTGCTCTCTGCCAAACAAGGCCGGGTTACCCCTGTAACAGGTAACTCACGAATATGTCATCACCCGGTCCTTTGGGACCTTTATCCGAGCGCTCGATATCCAACATCACACATCATAAAGAAAGTGTATCCACATGAGTAAGTATCTGGGCTCCATACCATGATACCACCCCTTTCCAGAAGGAAATGACATACCCTAAAGGGCGCGACCCTCATAACCTTGCCGCAACATTCCTGTTTCGACCATTTCCGGGTTGTTGAGGCCCTGACGAAGTCTCGTCCACAAAGCTACGCTTTTTTCAAAAAGCCACGCTTTGGGTCAACAGATGATCAACCTATGATCACAAAGATAAATGATCAAACAAATGATCATATCACAAATGATCAAACACTGATCATCACACAGCAACACTCAGCATGCCACATTACCAAATTGGGAATATATTGCTGATAACTTCAACTACATAACCTCTGAGCTCGTACGTCTCAGAGAAGGGTGTTAAGCTAAGAGAATAAATTCTCCGCCACCAACAGATATGTATTTGAAAGAAATCAGCTTTATATCTCAAAGTGTAATGTCAGACACACAATCCATACAAGTCTGTTCCGGGATCGAACAGAACCGAAGGCACTTCTCACGAAGCCCTTGCAAATCCAGATAATTTCCAATCACGTCCGGACTTCCCGTCACTAAGGGTGATAAAACCTCTAAACCGGAGATCAGCCGATGTAGAGTAACTCGACGGTAATCCTTCCGTTTTCAAAAATATCCGGTCTTCAACACCGGTCAGCAAATGCGATTCATAACGACGTATCACGTATTCGGAATGGGTTATACGACCCCATGGTCCTTTCCCGGCTAACCCGAATAGTGAGCGATTATTCAAAAATAAGTGTGGCATTCAAATTTATCCAATTCACAACAAATACCTATCTAAAGGTAATTATTGATAGTCGGTTATTTAACTATCAATAAAGATGCGCAACATCATCAGATTCCAAATAATTTTCCAAATTATTTAATTTCCAAAAATATCTTTACTAGATATATTATTTCCACACTTAACCATTTGAAAACAATTTCAAATCAATTTCCACATTTCAATTTTATCTTTAAAAGATAAAATCTCAAAACAGTTCATTTCATATTGGAAAAGCCTTTCCATACTTATTTAAAATAAGTAATTCACAAAACTATTTATTTTCAACACTTAGAAAAATATTCGATATACTTAAATCAAAATTAAGTATAAATTCATTCTTTAAGGAAATCATTCTTTAAACACATTTTATTTGAGTCAAAACGAATGTTACGTAAAACATCGTTACGACGACTCAAAATCACTAGTATAGGGATTCGGAATTTAGATAGATATATGAATCCCAATACCATACAAAAATATTTCCTTTCGGAAACCATTTACTATAACAACAGTGTTATAGTCCACCATTTCCTTATTTCTCGAAAATGTCTATTTCAACAATAAATGTTGAAATCTATGTATTCGATACTTACCACGTTTTAAAACATCTTTTAAAACAATTACTTCATTTCTGTAATATCGCTTTCCCAAAACAAGTTCATTTTACTTAACAATATATTCACTATCCAAAATCGTGAATATACTTTACTATTTACATTTCACTATTTTCTACACGTTTTATTTCGATAATAATTCGCTATCCAAAATCGCGAATATATCTCCTTTGATAATCTTCTATATTTAATTTATCAAATTCAATCGATTGGTTTCCGAATTTATAAAACAACGTTTATAAATTCCATTTTCTATTTTCTATAACAACTCCGGTTTATAAATCTCATTTTATTAACTTCAAAAATTCACTTATAAGAATAAGTGATTTCGGATTTATAAAACAACGTTTATAAATCACATTTGTACTTTATAACGATTTCAACTTACAAAATCATTTCATTTTGCAATTTCTATTTATATCCCATCTAAGTGCAAAAGTCAAATTTATAAGTAAATTTCTTATAAATCTTTTATTCTACAATATCTATTTACTTTATAACTTCACGTTATAAATCTATTAATTTCATTCACTTATGAAATCCATTTATACTTCTTTCTAACACTTATAAAAATTCGTTTTATAAGTCCAATATTTTGATTTACAAAAATATCAATTTTTATAAATCTTTCTATACAAATCGTTTATAGTTATTCAAAAATCCCAACTTAAACCATTTTATAAATAAATCGACTTTTATTTCAAAAACGACACTTCGGTTATATTTCACTAAAAATTATAACTTTTATAACTTTAAAATTTTACGTTTATAAATTGATTCAAAAATTCCATAAAACGTATATTTTCAAAAATCACTTTAAAAACCCTTTTTAAAGTAAAAGTCGTTATTTTTACATTTCCAAAACTGAATCCGATGATGCCACAACACCAATCAGTCCATCACAACAGTCAAATATCATATATCATCATATGATAACAGAATATATCAAAATATCTGTAAATAATCAATACGGTGAGGAATCCAGTTGGATCCCTCCAACCTGTTTCCCTGTATCCACAGATGTTAGCACAATACCAATTCCGCTCCAGTACGGAATTATCGCGGTATATAGGTTTTATAAAAATCCGCTTACTAACGGCGCAATAGGGTCTCATCCGCTATACGAGGCGGGAAATCAATCAATCCAATATATACATATGCCAATATGTATATATTGCTATATATAGATATATATCCTACTATATCTAATATCACATCCAAACAATCAATCATCAATCAATAACTGTAAAAGAAAATCCACTTTCATTTGAGTGAGAAGATCTCACCGTGATTTTAATTCTGATTCCAGCGTTTATTTTCGAATAAAATTAAACACGCGTTTAATTTTACCCGAAATTCAAACTAGCTCCAAATGGCTCCAATTCAGTTGCAACGCATAGTGCTCGACAAAACGAAGACAACGCTTTTCGTTTCGTAATTTTCTGACCTCGCAGCAAAAAGATATGCAATTTTAAACATTGAACGAATTTAAATACAAATTAAAATTACATTTTCTATTATTTATTTTCAACCTCTGCAATCACAACCGTCCATTCCCCTACATCAGATCGAACCGCTCTTCTTTTCTCCCTCCTTTTCACGCGTGTTTTCACGTTCCAGATAAAAAAAACGAACGAGCAAACCCACTAATTCGTTCGAATCCTCCATAGCCGCACCACCACACTCATCTGAACTTCGATCAAGTGTTGCCGTTTCGAAGCCCCACCCCATCTCGACCTTCGCCTGAAATAGCTTGCAGCCCGGTCGTGAAATTTGCCCCCAATTCCGAGCATGAATGACCGACAGTCGCGCCCTCCTAGCGGCCTCCACGTTGCTCGAATACTCATCATCCCCATATGGATTCGAGGAGCTCACGAAGTTCTTCGATTTGTTAGTTGAAAGTTTTCAAAAATACTGAATGAATTGAAAGAAATTAAGGGGAGGAGATTGGACATTTTCGGCCTTTGATTTAGTAAATGGCGGTCAGCTGAACGTTTAACTAGGGTTTCAATTTTTTTTTCTTTTTAATTTTTGAGAAAAATGGGCTATTTATAGAGAATTTCTCAATCACTATTCATTCCGGTATTCCGGACTCCGTTTTACGCGCGGTAACTGACGTTTCTAGGGTTTATCCCGCATTTCGGACACAATGGAACAGGTTTCGGAAGCTGATTCGATCATATGTGCGAGATATGAAATTAAACGATCAATTTAAATTTAACCGATTTAAATCGATTTCGAGGCGTTTCGATTCGTACCGGACAAACGATACATCCAAAAATTACGAAATTTGAAATCTTACAATAATATCACCTTACGGATCCGATGAAACTGGTTTCGTCGAAATCCGAGACTTTCTGAAAAATGACTATTTTTAATTCGCCGAATTAAAATTAAAACGATATCGATGCGTTTCGAGTTGCCACGGTCAAACGACAACTCCGATTGATACGAAAATTGAAATCCGATAATAACTAACTATTACGGATCCAATGGAACTGGTCTCGTTCAATTCTGAGACTGTTCGAAAATTGGCTATTTTTCAGTCGATAATTAAATATTAAAATATTCAATTTTCACAGATTAACTCCAAATTCAATTTTAAAAGTTCTATAACCTTTCTATAACTCCAGTATGATTAAATAAAATTTTCCAAATCATTTCCAGCACATTAAACCCATACTTCAATTATTTCTGGAATTTCAATCATTAAATTATCGATTTAATTGACCAAATTAAATCCAATATTCGAATAATAAATTATTCGACTTCTTAAATTCATTTATTAATATTTAAAATCAATTAAATATTCAAATTTTAATTATCAAAAATTCTGGGTCGTTACATATTCCAAGTTTAACTAAATTTTATTTAGTCAAATTTCATTTAACCCACTTCTTTACTACTTAAATAAGAATTGAATTTCATTCAATATTGTTTATGATGCATCTGATATTTTGAATTTCACTTCAATCCAATTTATTCTTCCATAACTAAGTTCAAAACTTATTTACTATCTAAGTTCATTCACATCTTTTATATCTCACTTTACCTCATCTTACTTTACATTCCATTTAGGATTAAGTTCGAATTCCCCATTCCATTTATTATTTCCATTTGTGATTATAATTCCATTTTACTTGAGTTAAAATCAAATCTTCCATTCTCAAGTTCTCCAACTTATTTACTTGTAAGTTTATATTACTCATTTCAAACCAATCCACATTTTTATAATCACAATGTCAAATTTTAACACTTAATAACTTAAGAATATGAATTCATTTGCATAATCATAAGCATTTACATTTCACCGTTATCTCAACTTCCATTTAATTCCAGTTCATTTAGATTTAATTCAATTTCAAATTCTTAATTTTATTTAACTTATCATAAGTTAAATCCAGATATATTCCCTTCACCTTCATTTATTCAAAGTAAATTTTAAACTTCAGGATTAAAATTTCCATCCTTCCTTTCTCACTTAAATCAACTTTATTTTCAACATTATAGTTGATTTATTTCAAATTTTTACATTTTTATTTAACAGAATTCCCAGAATTCAGTTTACCCGGATTTATTTCAAAACCAATTTGAAATAAAAATCAACACATTTCTCTTTTGATATTCAAATCAAATACCAAATTCCAAAACAAACTGCTTTTACCAAACAATTTTCCTTTGAAAATTCCAAAATCACTTGTTTCCCAAACAAGTCCAAACAATGTCATAACCAACTATTTTGGTAGCAATCCATCACTTTAGAAACTCGAAAATGAATTCTAATGATGTGGCCAGCATCATCAGGATTATTTTCCAGCGACTGAAGTGAGTTCAATGCTTTCCACTTCCAAAATCCACCTCAAACAATTTCTATTCAAAAATATTTCCCCAAAATATACTCCATTCTTACAAATGCTTTTGAAAACATTTCTAACATTTCCACAAAGTCAAACTCCCAAAACTTTGTTTAATTCCATTTGAAATCCCTTTCAAAATTTCTGGGGTCAAAATTCTAGTTTAAATCAAATTTTAATTTTTACTTTTCTTATTTAAAACATATCCAGTCAATTCCATTTGGTTATAAACCATTTTAATATTTTAACTTCTTATTTTCTTATATATATCATTTCAAATTTTAGATCATGTTTTAATTTCTTATTTGATTATAGAAGAAACAACCAAACAAACATCCAATATATATAATAATTTAGAAAATTATTTCTTTTTATATCAAAATACAATTTTGGGTAAAATTATTTCATTTACCCACTTTAAAAACAATACTATGTCGGTTTATCTTGTTTAAGAGTTTAGAAACCCTTATCGATACGGTTGTACTTCCCGCACCGACCAGAATTCATAAACACTCAACCGATAAGTCAACATAGTACAAAAACAATTTTATATCCACTAACAAGTACGCTCTCATAGCTATTATTACACTCAGCTCATTATAGAATACTATTGACTCTATTTAAAAATGAGTAATTTCCCCACCAAAGCCTAGGTTGTCGCCAATCTAAGCTCCGATACCAAGTGTGACGACCCGCTCTTCACGACCCTCGAAAATCGACACAAAATACTCAACAGTATAATATGCCGACGATCGAATGCCGGAAAAGACAGATTGTAGAAGAATAAGAAAGTAGATAGAAGAAGAAAGAACTAAACAAAATCAGAACCTCACAGTCGCAGCGGATAAAATATAATATATAGAACAGATCTTTACACAAATGAAAACTATATCTGTTTATATACAATACATCATCATCAGAGTATGTCATAATACAATCATCAATATCCAGTCAATCAGTCAATACAACAATCACAGCAGCGGAATAATACAAGTACGAGAAATACGTCTCGGACTCCAGCTCCTCTCCTGAGCTCCATAGCAACCTATCCTGTAATATACTCGGTCTGACCCGAGCATTATAATAAAATAACACCCGAGTCAGTCTGGAATACCAGCGCATCATAAATACACTCAATTGATTATTAAAGTTTCAAAATTCTTTAAAACAAAAGCATCTCGTAAGACCACGCCACAAATAAACATGTCGGGTTTTTACCTTACGATAGCTAAAACACCTTTATATTAAAATCCTCTGATATTATAATAGTGTCTATAGAAAGTAAAATAGAATCTAGCTGAAATGCTTGCATCTCACATTTCAACAATAGTTGGGCACAATCAAAACCGTACAGGCTCGTAGGGAGAATGGATTTCCAACGAATGACTAGGCACTGGGGTACCACCTGTCACAGTACGTGGCCTAGATCACAGTACCGAGGAGTACGCCTGCTCCCCTGCAACACAAAGCCGGAATCATCCCTTACTGGATAATTCCAAGTAAAATCACCCCACGGTTGGGATCAGCAACCGCACCACTAAGCCGAAATAAAAGGGACATCTAGACAGGGATGACCTTACTCTCAAGTGGGGGCTACCCACGAAGCCTTGCTGCATAACCCTTGATTTTCAGTCATTCCCGGTTGATGAGGCTCGAGGCTAAACGATACCTTTATAGCACATATCCCTTAGAATGCCCATCGTCCACCTGACGATGTCACGAAAGCATTCGTCCATACAAGTCCGTCCCGGGTCCGAACGGAACCGAAGGCACTACCCCTACTACATCCATTTTGGAAATATCCTCAGGATTAGTAGCGACTAGCCCTTGCACTTCACTGCTCCATCTTCGACTCCGAAATCGTTTTCGCGAAACGTACAAACCGGATCGAAGTGGTTTTCGAGTCTCCAGACCTAGAATCCCGGTATACGGAAACTCGATCCCGGTCTCTTCGAAACGATCGCGCATTTAGCCAATATTGATAGTCGGTGATTTAACTATCAATTAATGTTCACAAACATCCATACACATCCATCACACAATAAATAATCTCCATATTATTTATTTTCTTCTAATATCTTTCAAAGATATATATTTCCACATTTTCAAAACTCGTTTGAAAACAATTTTCCAAACTCTTCCTTTACAAGGTAAATCTTTTACCCTTTATTCCCATCGGGAATAACCAAGTATAAAACAATTTGCATTTAAAACAGTTAAAAATACTTTATACTGAAATATACTTTAAATATGAAAATTACTTCTATTTATTTACTCAAAATATAAATTTAAAATATGTGAAGAAAACTAGTTATTAACACATAAACTTTGATTTAAAGATAAGGGTTTTAGTTTAACTAAATTCAAAATAGCGTTATAAGAAGAAAAATACTAATTTTAACAGCTTAAGCTAAAACCAACTTTTAAATAAATCCATTTGTAAAAATAATTGTTAATATACTCCCAAATTATTACGGTATTAAAATTATTAATTTATTTCTTTAAAAATAACGATTTCTTAAAAATACTTTTTAAAACGATTTAAAACTTAACCTTTAGTTAAATAAAATCTTTTTATAAACATTTACTTGGTTTTCCCAGGGAAACACTTCCCGTTTCTAAACATTCCAAAATACTCTTTCATATAAATCCACTGATTTATTTCAAGTCAATTTATGATTTCAACATAAATTTCCAATTCCATACTTAACTATAACTTCCTCCGAAGTTAAATCACAATTTTTCATTTCCGGAAATTCATTTTTAAATATAGTTTAAACATTTTTAAATAAACATCTTGGTGAATTTTCAATGGAAGCCAAATTTCCAATTCACTTAGTTACATTCCAATGAAATACGGCATTTCAAAACATTCTGTTTTTCATTTGAACTTGTTTATTTATAGTCGGAAACTCCATTTTAACATATTTTTAATTTTCGGATAACACTAGTCGTTATTAAAATAAACACCGTTATTTTAAACAATTTATAATTTCATAAATTTAATCTCCAGAAAACTATACTTTCCATTTACCCATTTCATAAACTTCCCATTATATTCAAAAATCCCAATTTGTCCCAATTAACATTTTTCGTTTCAAATCCGATTTCAAATTTTATTCTTTGAAATTCTAAATTTAACAATTCCTTTTATTTCGTAAAAACACAATTTAGCCATTTATAATTTAATTCTGTGATTACAATTTATACCACAATGTCACAGAACAACTAAATTTCCAGATTTATCAATCGCATCATATAAACAGGTATCACTATCAATTATAAAATAATTGCTACATTGTGAGGAATCCAGTTGGATCCCTCCAACCTGTTTCTCCCTGCATCACAGATGTTAGCACATCACAATATAAATATCAATCCAGCCAGATAACAGCAGTTAAAGTCAACCAATCATTCAGATATTTAAATATCAATTATTTATAATGCCTAGCATCCAGATGTGAGTGAGAAAAACTCACCTTGAATTTCGGCGAGCGTTCGAAATTTAAATTAAACCGGACGACGTCCGATTTAACCCAAATTTCTACTTGCCCGGAATGACTCCGGATCAGCACCATTGTGTAGTGCTCCTCTCTGCGTTTCCATCGGTTCCAGTTTCGTCTCAATCTGATATCGTATGCTCTCGTTACGAATTATTAAAGTTTGAATAATATTTAAAAACAATTTCTTTTATTTAATTTACAATTACCCCAAACCATCACGGCCCGTCATCACGAAACCAACCCGCATCCCCCTCTCTTCTCTCGCGTGACAATACCAGAAAGATCGAACCCAACATGCGAAGCTAGGGCTTCAAAACGCCTCCACCTCGCCCCACGATACTTCGATCCACGACTCCCATACGAACCGCCACGATGAACACCGCACTCGGCTGGAAGCTCAAGGAGCTTGGTCGCTTCATCCACTGTGAAATCGTGCGCGAACGGCACATGAACACGCCCCAGTTTCTTCCTCCACGCCGCGCCTGTGACGATCTCCTCCGTTGGATTTAAAGATCACCATCCCCTCTACAATTCTCTAGTTGAATGATTTCAACGATATTGACTGGATTTGGAGAAATTCGAGAATCAAATCTGGACGATATCGGCCATTAAACGAAATTTGTGGCGGCCGGCTGAATAGGGTTAGGGTTTAATGATATAAGTGTTAATATATATATATATATATATTTAATATTGTTTAATAAATAAAATATCTCAATTTAACCGTTAATGCAAACGACCTCCAATTCTCACGTTCCGATAGGCTACCCTGGGTTTTTTCACGTTCCGGACACAATGGAACAGGTTTCGTAAGCTAATTCGATCGTATGCACGAGATACGGAATTAAACGATCAATTTAAAATTAAATCGGTTAAAACGATTTCTATGCGTTTCGAGCTGCCACGGTCAAACGACAACTCCAATTGCTACGAAAATTGAAATCCGATAATAACTAACTATTACGGATCCAATGGAACTGGTTTCGTCGAATTCTGAGACTGTGTCCCGGAAGGCTATTTTAACTCGTCTATTAAATCAGGCGATTTTCAAAATTTACGGAAACGCTTTAAAATTTACTTTAAAAATTTTATTAACTTAAAAATAAACCATATAAAATTTAAATCACATAAAAATCATTCTGGCTCATTCTAGACCAAAATCTGATTAAATTGCATTTTAATAATATTAAATTCATTTTTAAATTAATATAAAATCCCAAATATTAATTTATTCACTTTAAAATTCATCTGAAATTCCCACCACGCTATTTACACTTAAATAACTCAAAATAAATTTTAAAACCATTTTATAGCTATTTACACCCAGATTCACCTTTTTATCCTAATCCCGAATAATTAATTATTATTCTATTCCAATTGAATTATCTGATTTAAAATTATAACTTATTTTATAGATTGAACCCGAGTCCATCCATTTCAAAATCAATCAGAGATCCACATTAAACATTTAAAACGAATTAAATGTCCAAAAATCTAGCAGCCAAAATCTGGGATGTTACACCCGGGAATTTCAAACCCGAAATTTCCAGATAGTTAGAAGAAAAAGAAAAGAGATAGAAGAAGAAAACAGAAATACCAAAACACAAAAACCTCACATTCGCAGCGGATCAAAATATAATATCCCATAAATAACAATATTACAAAAGAACTGTAGCAATACACTTATACATTTATATATCAGAGTTGCACTATTACACAACACAGGACAATTTGAAAACATGTCTCAGATAATCAACAATAATATATACAACGGATATCACTCCATACGTTCCTGCCATCCAGCTTGTCTCCTGAACTCCAGAACGTCCTTACCTGAAAATCTGTAATACTCGGTCTGACCCGAGCATTACATCAAAGTAACACCCGGGTCAGGCTGGAAACCAGCGTGAGTAAACCCATACAATTTGAAATACTAAGTGCAAACCATACAAGAAAACCCGGGGTAACTCATACTTCACTACGAGTTCATTACTTGTTATGCTCAATACTTACTTCACATATTGATCTATAAAGGATCGAAGTGGTTTCGGGTATTTACTGATACCCGACCCCGGTCTCTTCGAATCCAATGTTATTCTTTAAGCCAAATGTTTAAGTTTAAACAATACAATTTATATTCAGAATTTCATATTCACACAACAATTTATCTCAGATAGATAACCCATAACATCACAGTTCAACCAAAGTACCTCATATCACGAAGCATCACAAACCACATATCAGAGATATCAAATAATCTAATTCATTCAATATATCTTAATCATCCATAAGCAAGACAAATTAATTGTACCATTTCTAATTAATTTAATTTCTTTCAAATCCTGCTTACTTAACATAAATTAAGTATAACTTAATTAATTAATCCTCCTCTAATCATCCATCTTAATTAATCATCTTTGATAAATTATTCTTTAATTACATTAAGTAATTAGTGTGACGCCCCACCTCTATACCCACGCTAACCAAGAACACTACGATGTAGTGCTGTCAATTAGCGCGGAGAATAAGGCTGTGGAGGAGCGACCATCCATGTAACTTCTTTGTGCGAGCATCGATACGTCAGATAGAATAGAATGCATATCTTTTAAGGAGGAAATCCGACATACCGATACAAACACAAAGCTATCACACGGTGGCTATATATAATCTTCGGAAACAAACATAGAAGTAATCATAACATAAATCAGTCACAGACATCCATATCACAAAGGCGGAAGAAGATATGAATAAATATATATATCACAAGAAAGTGTACATCAGAGTAGTGGTCGGAAAGATCCACGATAATACAAAAGAATAGCATCACGTGCTATACAAAAGAATAAGTACACAACATAGAGTCTATATCTCAAAGGTGTACATCCAAAAACTACTAATCTAGGTAGTTAGCCAAAAGTCAGAATAATCCTGAAGAGAAGTCAAGCAGAAGCACCTGTAACATCTCGGTCTGACCCGAGTATTATTTATAAGAAAATAATAAACGGATCAGTCTAACTATAAATATCAGATGATATGGTATACAGTAAAAGGCATGACATGAACATGTAATAACCATAGCGACATACTACTATAAGTATGTAAATGATAATCAACAAAAGATTAATCAATATCACAAGAATCTTCTCAAAGATAAAATAGGGTATCATACCCTAAACTTGTATTCATAACAAGTCAATAACACATGAATTCACCAATGCACAAAAACTGATATCATATCAATGAAAATCATGAAAATTGGTGAAGCACAAAATTCCAGAAATCATCATCAGAAATCCAGAAAACACATAAAAAGGGGGGAGGCCTAACACATGAATGGGAGCATGAAAACTCACCTACGCGTAAACACATGACGAGAAGATATCTCATGGAAGCTATCCATTAAATTTTCACACAGGAATGGCCCGAAGACCGTAGGAAATGTGATGGCGAAACATCACATAATCGGGGTATAGTCTCCCACGTAGACAAAGAGACATCGCTCAATCGCTAGTCTAAATCACAAAAATGACCGTCATGATCATAAGGAAGTGTCAATCACACCAAGCTAGTAAATATATGAGTTTAGCTTCATGTCCCATAACCACTTGCTTAACTTAAATATTTACGAACAAGCTGTAAATCTTCACTAGGAAATTGTCACAAAAAGGGTTCAATCGAACAAGTCCAAGAGCTAACCGACGAAGTGAACGCAAGCGTTTCATACCACTCGTTTTACTAAGTCGTTTAAGTCGATTTCTCATTCGAGTGAAGTAAAGGCTTGTATATACTAGTAGATTGAAAATCGGTTTGAGAAAACGAACTTTTGATATTTAAAATAGTGTTGAAATCGCTTTGATGAAAGAGTTTTGATATTTACTATTAGTATTGAAACCTTCATATATCTTTAAAATGACAAGTCATTAAAACGATTGTAGAAACAAATCAATTCACGTTCGAAGACGTGAGTAAAGTCCAAAGAAGTCAATCCCAAAACCATCAAAGTAGAAATTCTGATAAATGCTTTGTCAGATAAGATTGCCTACGCAGAGTAATTCGGGGTGCGGGGGTCCAGGGGGCAGCGCCCACGGCGGGGTGCGGGGCAGCGCCCCGTCACGGTACGACTTAGTGAAGGCAAGCTGGTCCAGCGACCTAAGGAAAAGTAGGTCATACGACCTAAGAGTTCACGCGACCTAACAAGGCTAAGGATAAGGTCGGAGACGACCTACGACTTAACAAAGTCCTGCGACCTAAGGAAAATCGCGACCTAAAAAGACCAAGTGTAAGGTCGGCGACGACCTAAGTTTTTGCCTGGGATTTATAGGTCGGCAACGACCTAAGATTTTGCCTGGGATTTATAGGTCGGCAACGACCTAAGATTTTGCCTGGGATTTATAGGTCGGCAGCGACCTAAGACTTAAGGTTTAACTCGCGAACGACTTAACGTTTTGCCTGGGATTTATAGGTCGGCAGCGACCTAAGACTTAAGGTTTAACTCGCGAACGACTTAACGTTTTGCCTGGGATTTATAGGTCGGCAGCGACTTAAGTTTTTGCCTGGGGATTTTAGGTCGGCAGCGACCTAAGACTTAAGGTTTAACTCGCGAACGACTTAACGTTTTGCCTGGGATTTATAGGTCGGCAGCGACCTAAGACTTAAGGTTTAACTCGCGAACGACCTAAAGCCTTTAACTCGTGAACGACTTAGGCCTTTAACTCGCAGGCGACCTAAGCCTTTAACTCGCAGGTGACCTAAGACTTAACTCGCAGGTGACCTAAGACTTAACTCGCAGGCGACCTACGACCTATGGATGGACGACCTAACTCCGAACGAGCTAAAAATGGCCAGAACGACCTAGTAGCAGTTTTTTTCACCAAAATCACTAAAATTTGGAATTTTTCGCCAATCCAATCCAAACCAAATGCAACAAACATGATAAAGTGATGAGGAATCATTCCCAACAGTCCAATGACGATTATAGGCAAGATGTGAGATCAAATATCTCACCTTTTCACGGAATTTGATGAAGATGGAGATTGAAAGCAAGGAGAAGCAATCCAAAGCTTGAATCCACTATCTTCTACTTGAATTTGGAGTTGAATCTCGGATTTGCAATAGAATTTGAGTTGGGAGTTTTAATTTCTCTTTCCCACCACCATTTTTGACAAAGCTTGAAGTGTTTTGATAGAGTGAGGAAGATGGTTGGGCTGAACTAAAGGGGTGCAGTCCAAACCAAAGTCAAAGGCGGGAAAAATGTTGAAAATTTCACTATCTCCAAACATATCGATGTTTACACTCAAAAAGATCGCAAACGTCATTTTGAACTCAATGGGGGTGGTCTCGAGTCCTGATTTGACCGTATGCAAAAAGTAGCTTTTCGGACTAACATCCGACTAACGATAAAATATTTAAATAAAATATTTAAATATAGAATCGATAGATATGCGGGTTGTTACAATTAGCCTTTAATTTATTAAATTATCCTTAAACCATTCACATTGATTATCTTTAATTAATCTCATAAATTAATTATTCTTTAATTAATTACCTTAATTAATTAATCACATTAATTAATTAATACTTTAAATTGATTACATAAATAAATTAACCTTTAATTATTCACATTAATAAATTAATCTTTAATTAATTTCATTCAGTAATTAACTATCCTTAATTACTTAATTAATTACATAAAATAATTTACCTCTTAATTACTTCCACTAAGTAATTTATCCTTTAATTACTTCTTAATCACATCCTTTAATTTCTTACATTAGTTAATTTACTGAATCAATTTCACGAGTAATCATCCTTAATTTCTTAAACTTAATTAATTATCCTTAGTTAATTAACTTAATAAATTATCTTAATTTATTTACCTTAATTAATCATCTCATATTCACTAGTTTAAATTAACTACCATCATTAACTATTCTAATTACTTATCCTAAGTAATTACCTTTTTATCATCAACATCAATTAATTAATCTATATTAATCTCATTTATTAATTTTACTAATTAATCTCAATTACTTCTAAATTATCCAATGATCTTGGAATTAGTTTATTTATTGATAATTTAACTTAAGACCTTAAGTTAAAATAAAATACATCACTTTTAATTATCAAAGCATTCCAAATAAAATTATTATTTTTAAAGAAATAGTTTAAACATCAGTTTAAAACTTGATTTTTCATTTAACTTCAAAATCCTTTGGCTTCAAATTTACTTTACAAACTTGTTCCAAAATTTGCTTGAAACCTGTTGAAAACATTCTTCTGAACTTATTTGCTTCCATCATTTAATTCCCTTCTTTTCTTTTTAAGTAAAACTCAAATTTATACTTCAGGAAAGAAACGATACTTCCCTACCCTATCTTTGGCACGAACCACATCATCAACCCGGACCTTAACTCGAGCAAAAACCCAACCTACTCGACCCAAACTTCGAGTCGACCCCTCACCAAACTTCATAGGCACGAACACTGACACGTGCACGTGCACGTCGCGCCGACGCCTCCGCCACCACCTGCGACACCGCACAGAAACTCCACTTCGACCAACATCCTAACTCCGGCCCTCCATCCTCGCTTACATGAGTGAAATCAAAATATGATTGCTCGAACCCATCAGCCAGTATAACCCCTCATCAGAAAACCCGCCGTAGACTTCTACCTCGACCAACATTCGCTACGCCACCTTGGTCACAACACCACCAGGCTTCGACGCGGCTATTCCCAAGAGCATTCGCAGCTCGATCCAATCAAGCGATCACAGTCACAAGATTTTTGAGCTCGACCAAACACAGACCCAAAACCCTAGTTTCCCAAAATCCTAATTCTCTGTTAAATAATAACCACTTCCATTATTTTTCTCATGTTAATCTACCAACATTGCAGCTTCAATCCAAAACCCAATACCTATAATTGGCCCGGTCACAAGAATTTGCCCAAAATCCCAAATTCAGTTAACAACAAAATTCTTCCTTAAATTCAAACTAAAAATTCTGATTTATTTCTTAAAAAAATGTCATACATAGAAGGTTTAGGATGTGAATTCAATTCAACAAAATTCAGAGCATGATTTTATCATGATATAAATTTTGTTACTGTATTATCTTGATTCTCCAGATTCTTGAAACAGTTTCTTTTAAATATCAAATTAATACTTGATTCAGGCTTAAATGAAACTACTGCATTGAAGATTCTAACTTAACAATGGTTTGTTGAATACATATTTGAAGCTTTTGTTTTAAATTTACTCTGAACTTGAAGATACAGAGAAGCATCAGTAGTATATTTAACATGCACAGTTAATTTGTAACATATAAACAAAGATTTTGCAAAAATAGGAACATGCAAGCATCATCAGATCTATCATCCACATGCAAACATTTTTTTTTTACTTAAATTTTTGATTTTAAAATTTTACTCACCATTTTCCTTTGGGAACAGAGAATAGCTTTATATTCTTTGATCTGGATCTTGTTTTATTGATCTGCATTTGCTACTTGATTTGTTTGGGTTGAATCTGAACTTGAACTTTTAGTTTGATATTTGAGTTGAATCAGAGAAAAATTCCCAGATTTAAAAGTTGCTAACATTCACTCTGCTACAGGTTTTTGATCTGTTAACTGGAAATGTTTTTGAATGCTGCTTGAATTTTTGATCTGGGACTTGCACTAGCTGTTGAATCTGAATCTTGAATTTCTTCAGATTGAGCTTGAAACTTGAAAACTTTATGTTAAGTTTGAATTTTTGCTGAGATGATCTAACTGAGATTTTTTTTGAAGAATTGTTGTTTTGATTTTCATTTCAGGCTTTTAGGTTTCTTTACTTTGCCAAGCTTTTAGTTTGAATAGAAAAAAAAATGAGAATAGAGGGGAAATAGTGATATATATATAACTTTGTTTTTATTTTAAAAAAAAATAAGAGAAACTAATGACACTTGTTTATTATGCATGTTATTATTCTTACACTTGTAAATATGCATGTTTATATGTCTTTTATATGTTTAATATTATATCATTTAGTTTTGTATTTACATATATATAATTATATTATATTTATTTAGTTTTATGTGTTTATATATTAATATATATATATTTACAAATCCTATTTATCTCTAGTATAAATTTAAAAGAAGTATTTAAACTTTTATTTAAATTTTTTTTTTCAACAGTAAAAATCTGTAAATTTCCAATTGTCAGATACCCAAAAATCCAGGTTATTACAAAAAGTGAAGTATAAATTTTCTGGAAATGAATTCTATGAAATTATAAATTGAGTAAACTAACAGTGGTTTATTTTAATGATGAATAGTGATATCTGGAAAAGTAAAATATGTTAAAATGAAGCTTCCGAATTTAAAGGCACAATTTTAAGTGTTAATAGAATATTTTAAAATACCGTTTTCTCCATTGGGATTTTATTTAAGTAAATTGGAAATATGGTTTTCATTGAAGAATTCTCCAAATTTATCTTACTTAAAAATGTTTTAAACTATATTTTAAAATGAATTTCCGGGTATGGGAAATTGAGTGCGAACTTCGAATGAAGTTATAGATAAGTATGGAATTGGGAATTTATGTTGTAAACATAAATTGAATTTGGAATAAATCGTTTGGATTTATATGAAGGATACTTTGGAATGTTTGAACGGGATAGTGTTTCCTTGGGAAAAACCAAGTTAGAGTTTTAAAGGTTTTTATTTAATTAAAGTTAAAGTTTAAATTGTTTAAAGAGTATTGTCAAGAAATTTTTATTTTTAGAGAAAAAAATTTAAATTATTTTAAAGTTATTTGTTTAAGTTATGGAAAAGGTTAGTATTATCTTTTTAAAAACACTACCTGTAAATATATAGTAAATTGAACCCTTATTTAAATCGAGTTATATCCTATTAAATAAATACTATTTAAAGTAGTTTTGAAATTATATTTTGAGTAAATAACTAGAAGTGCATTTATATATTTATAAGTATATTTCGCTATAAAGTATTTAATTGTTTTTAATCTAAATTGTTTAAGCTTGGTTTTTCCAAATGGGAATAAATGGTAAGGCTTTACCCTGTAAAGGAAGAAATTGGGAAGTCGTTTAAAATGAGTTTTGAAATGTGAAAATATATCTTTTAAAGATATTAAAGGGGAAGAATAAATAATGTGTGATATTAGTTATTGTGTGATGGATGCTTGTGAATGTGAATTGATAGTTAAATCACCGACTATCAATATTGGCCAAAAGCGCTGATCGTTTCGAAGAGACCGGGATCGAGATTTATTTCTCGAAAACCACTTCGATCCGGTTTATACGTTTCGTGTAACGTGTTCGGAGTCGAAGATGGAGCAGTGAAGAGCAAGGGCTAGTCGCTACTAATCCTGAGGATATTTCCAAAATGGATGTAGTAGGAGTAGTGCCTTCGGTTCCGTTCGGACCCGGGACGGACTTGTATGGACGAATGCTTTCGTGACATCGTCAGGTGGGCGATGGGCATTCAAAGGGATATGTGCTATAAAGGTAACGCTTAGCCTCAAGCCTCATCAACCGGGAATGACTGAAAATCAGGGGTTATGCAGCAAGGCTTCGTGGGTAGCGCCCACTGGAGAGTATGGTCATCCCTGTCTAGATGTCCCTTTTATTTCGGCTTAGTGGTGCGGTTGCTGATCACAACCGTGGGGTGATTATATTCGGAATTGCCCATAGGTGATTCCGGCCTTGTGTTGTAGGGGACTTAGGGTGGGTCCTCGGTACTGTGATCTAGGCCATGTACTGTGACAGGTGGTACCCCAGTGCCTAGTCATTCGTTGGAAATCCATTCTCCCTACGCGCCTTTACGAGTTTTGTTTGTATTACCCACTTTGTGGCTAGTATGCCGGAATTTAATGAATGTAACTATTTCGGCTATTTTATAAGTATTTGTATATAGACACTATTATAATATCAGAGGATTTTGATATAAAAAGTGTTTTAGCTATCGTAAGGTAAAAACCCGACATGTTTATTTGTGGCGTGGTCTTACGAGATGCTTTTGATTTTCAAAGGACTTTTGGAACTTTAATAATCAATTGGGTGTATTTATGATGCGCTGGTATTCCAGACTGACTCGGGTGTTATTTCATTATAATGCTCGGGTCAGACCGAGTATATTTACAGGATAGGATGCTATGGAGCTCAGGAGAGGAGCTGGAGTCCGAGACGTATTTCTCGTACTTGTATTATTCCGCTGCTGTGATTGTTGAGATTGTTTGACTGGTTATGATTGGTTGTATTGATATACTCTGATGATGATGTATTGTATATAAACAGATATAGTTTTGATTTGTGTAAAGTTCTGTTCTATATATTATATTTTATTCCGCTGCGACTGTGAGGTTCTAATGTTGTTTAGTTTCTTCTTCTTCTACCTTCTTTCTTTTCCTACAATCTGTCTTTTCCGGCGTTCGATCGTCGGCATATTATACTGTTGAGTATTTTGTGTCGATTTTCGAGGGTCGAGAAGGGTGGGTCGTCACAGCAGATGTTCAAAAAGAAAATGCAATGATAGAAGAGGAAAACCTACCTCTAGCGCAAACGATTGCGTCGGCAGTAAAGGTAAAAAACAACAAATTAAAGCTTAAAAAACCTACATCAACAGAAGAGGAAAAACAAAATATAGAAAAAAGAAGAAAGAGAAGAGACGAAAAAATTACAGCAAGTGGAAGCAGACCAGAAATAAGCGAAAGTATACCAAAGAAGGTAACTGATAATATAAAATCAAACATAACAAAGTTAGTATAGTTTTGTTATAGTAACATTGAAATTTTTTGCATAGAACAAAGGAGAGAACATGCAGCAACAAATACCTGCAGAGAAAAAAGTTGAAGACAATATGCAAAAAAGAGAACAACGAACAAAAAGAAGAAATGAAAAAATGATTCAGAACAAAATACAAGAA
Organism: Allium fistulosum; assembly: GCA_030737815.1. Classification (NCBI taxonomy): domain Eukaryota; kingdom Viridiplantae; phylum Streptophyta; class Magnoliopsida; order Asparagales; family Amaryllidaceae; genus Allium; species Allium fistulosum. Next base: position 392,685,285 of record CM060907.1, read on the forward strand.
GAAACAGAGGTAACTGAAATTGCAAAATTACAAAACTAATACTAATAATTTCATTCTGTTAAATGTATTCTAATGTTATCAAAAATGTTAAACAGGAAAAATCTCAGCAAAAAGAAGGGAAAAAAGCTGCGGATGAAGAATCAGATGAAGAACAACTACATTAAAATAAAAAACATCATAACTTTATACCATGATAAATATTTCAAAAATATTACCTGTAAATCATTTGGTAAAAGAGAAGGCTGATAAGTACAAAAAACTGATACCTAATTACAAGTAATAATTGTCATTATCATTAAGCGTAAATTATTTGATAAAATAATAGTCAGTATCATTTAGTTGAAGTATGATACAAACAAAAAACTAATACCTATTTACAAAAAACTGATACCTATTTACAAAAAAACTGATACCTAGTTATAAAAAACTGATACCTACTTGAAAAAATAATACCTGGTTACAGAAAATTGATACCTACTTAGTACCAACTGATACCTAGTTACTGCAAATTGATACCTAGTTACTACAAACTTGAAATTGTTACATATTTGACAGAAGATATTTCACTGTAGCTAATACCCAAATCTATTGTTGTTTTTAAACATAATTTGTTTCACAAATAACTTATTGTCTTTATTTTGAAATAATAGGATGATGATGATTTTGTTGATCCACATCCAAAATGCATAAAAGAAAGATCACAAACAAAACAGCAATCTGAAGATAAAAAGCATGAAACTGCTTACAGATGTGGATTGCAGGCAGTATTCAAAATGGTAAAACTGATAAAACAAAAAAATGCTCTATCCAAGAAGCAGATGGACATAATGAATAGCACTCCTTTCTACAACTTCTTTAGAGTTTTCTATGAAGAGAAAATTTTGACAAAAGAATGCAAAAAGCATCAACACAATTTGAATGCTTTATACAAATGCTACTCAGTTGTGGAAGATGCATTCTTATTTTCCAAAGAAAGGATGAAAGTTATAGCAATGGATATAAGTTTGATTTTTGGCCTACCACTAAAAGGAATTAACATTGAGCCAACTCAGAAAATGACAAATGGAACAATTCCAATGCAGTGTAGGGAATTTGCAAACAGAAACTTTGGCAATTGCACTTATATAACAAGAAATGTTGTGGAAAAAAGAATCAAGCAAGAAGTTGCAAAAAAGAAAAAAGAGTATGAAGAAGACTTGCCAATGTTAATAGTAATTGAAATACTATTAACATTCTTCTTTCCAAACAACCAGCAAAAATTAAGATGGGTACTTCTACCATACTTAATTAATGTAGAGACAATGCAATTGGTTCCTTTGCCACAAACGATAGAAAAGAATTTCAATAAATTTGTTAAGAAGTTCATCCATAATCCAAGAAATATGTCGGGATGCTCCATGCTTCCATTGGTAAGATAAGTTAATCAAAAATTTATTACTTAATTTTTTTTAACAAACATATCTAATCAATTCTTTTTATGTTAACAGTATTGCATTTGTGAGAAACTGAATCTCATTCAACAAAAACAATATTATACTCCAGCTTTACCAAGATTTGCAAAATGGGATTTAAGGAAACTTAAAGACAAAGCAATCAAAGCAGTTTTTGATAACGTGAAAGAGGGTGATGTAAGTAAAAATTCCATTTCATTTTTTGTTAATCAATATGCTTTAACTCTTATGTAGAATAAAGTTTTATTGTCTATCCTTTCTTCTACAACATAAAACTGATACTACAATGATCAAAAACTGATACCATATCATTACGTAGTAAATAGTATCAAAAACAAAAAATAGAATGCAAAAACGGATACCATATGTTTACTTGCTTGAAACGAATACTAATAGTATCATAAACTGGTACAAAAATGCAAAAACTGATGCCAAATGAGTACATGCTTGAAACTAATTGTGGATGTATTCAAAACTGATACTAGAATGCAAAAACTGATACCTTATAATTTCACAATTTACACTGATACTACAATCCAATAACTGATTCCATAGTTGTACATCTTTGAAACTGATACTTATATTATAAGAAACTAATACTAATATTATTAGAAACTGATACTAGAATTCGAAAACTGATACCAGTTTTACATGATTGAACCCGATACTAATAGTATTAGAAAATAAAAAAATAGCTATTTGTTTTATTGCATACAGTTTTCTTTTTTCATTACAGTAAAAATTCAATTATCATTGCAAATTGATATCATAGCTTAAAACTGAAACAAATTTTCCAATACCAATTTTCTAGGTGAAAGAAATCACAAATCTCAGCCCATATGAAGAATGTCTACTTCAAACAGAGACTGTTGAACACAATTTCCGCAAAATTCAAAAAGAAAAGCATGGAAAGAAAAGAAAGTTTGAAGAAACCAAAGAAAGTGCACATTCATTTGAGGAAGACATATGCATCAAGATCTTCCAAATGCATATAAAAGATTTGGAAAAGAAACAAAGAAAACAAAAAAGGAATTCGATGTAGAAAAAAAGAAAAGAATTAAAGTAGAGCAAGAAGTTTTCAGGTTGAAAGAAGAGTTGAAAGAAATTAAGTTGAAGCTGAAAGATAATGAAGAGAAAACATCTCAAGCTGAAGACAACACCAATAAATTTGAAGTTGATTTGAATGACAGTGAAGAAAACGGTGTAAATAAAAAAGAAATTTTCAATGTACAAAGCGACATTTTACAAACTGAACTAAATGCAGATACTTTTATAGAAATGGAAATAGAAAAAGCTGAAGAGTGTGTACAAAAAAGAGAAGATAAAACAGAAGAAATGAAGAAACATATGCCCATCGAAATAGAAAGTGAATTGGGTAAAAAAACGACCAGTGAAGAAATACAATGTGAACATGAAGAGAAAAAAACAGACTCCAACTGAAGTGCATCAAAAAGAAGAGTTGGAAAAACAAAGTAAAGTGCAGAGAGACAACTCAGAAGATAATCAAAATCTTCAAGTGGATATAGATGTAAAAAACCAAAGTATACCATATGTCGCTTCAGTGCTTGACTTTACCCCTCCATCTTTCAAACTTTACGACACACAAGACTTTGAAAGTGAAAAAACTGAAGAAGAAAAAAGATGCAGAAGAACATGTGCAAACAGCTGTTAGAAAAGGGAAACAAACAGTCACAAAATCAAGTGACAAAAAAATCAAAGCAACACAAAAAGGGACAACTTCTTATATTCAAAGGTTAAAGGCAAGAACAAGAGTGAAAAAACAACGGTATAGCTTAGAATATGGGATGAAACAAAAGAAAGTTGTAAATAAGCCAAAACCTGAAAAGAAAAAAAGATGTTGAAAACAAAAGTGAACAAGACAACAGTCCAAAGCCACTTGCAGTAATAGAGCCAACACTTTCAGAGATAGGGCTTGGACATTGCAAATGTTTGATCTATCTCAATGTTGAGCAACAAAATGTGATCAAAACTTTCTTTTCATTAACGATATCATCACAAAAGTAAGCGTACAAATATGTATATTAATTTTAAATATGAAATTAAGTTTATCTAACATATACAAATTGTTTTTATCAAAATAGTGTAGTGGCATGGGAAGACAATGACATAATCAAAGGAGGTTGTGTCATAACAAAGAATGCACTAAAACATCTACTAGAAGGAAACGACACAGACGGGCATGTACATAATATTTTTTTTCTTTACATCAACACTAATACCAAAAAAAATGATACCCAAATCCACAACATGCTTAAATTGACTTGATGCTTTATTATTTTTATACTTATCAACATACACAGCAACTATTAACATTACTGATACTATTAACAATTTAATATTGCTTCACCAATAAAAAACTTATACTTTTCTGATTTTAATACAGCTTATAGATTGGTATATTTCAAAATGTGGACTGGAACAACACAACTATGCTTTCACAACTACAATGGCGGTAAATAAAACTTTAATATTCAAGTACATAATAATTGCTTCATTTATTAAATCATAACTTATTTTCATATTAAACAGAAAGCAATTGTGTGTGATATAAAGGGGGTGAAAAAATGTCTTGTCCTCCCTATGCTAGAATCTATTGTACATGACAAATATGCTGAAAGTATATATTTTCCTTTGCATTGTGAGAACCATTGGACATTAGTGACTTTAACATACCCAACAATGCAATGGTGTCATGTTGACTCTAACCGTCCTAGAAGATCAAACGAAAGAAACAATTCCAGTTTAAAAGAAGCTATAAAATTGGTATGAGATTTATCTTTCTTTTAAAAAAAATACTTATCACGGTGAATATGAGCTAAATTTTTAATATATTACCTGTTTTAGAGACATGAAAATAGAGGACATGCTCCAAGAAATCTGGAAAAGCAATAACATAACAGACATGGTGGTGAAACCAGATGATATGCATCAAATAAAGTGTGCACAGTAAGCAGAAGACTCGTAAGTTTTTTTTTCGTTATAATCTATGTTTTTGCATTATAATTTTCCATACATACTTCTATACATCATTGTATACCTTTTATATATAATTGAATTTGATTCTTAATAAAAATATTGAAAATTATTATCTCTCAATTCAATAAACTTTTAATTCAGATAAACAGTTACTACAGGAAAAAAATGATACCTACATAAAAGAAACTGATACCTACAGAAACAAAACTGATACCTATATAAAAGAAACTGATACCTATAGAAACAAAACTGATACCTACATAAAAGAAACTGATACCTACAGAAACAAAACTGACACCTACAAAAAACAAACTGATACCTGTAGAAATTAATACGTAGTGTCCTAGTAAAACCGCTAAATATTTTAATTCAAAGCATACTGTATGCTTGTACCATTATCTCTGAAATTCAAATTTTTGTATTAATTATAAACCTGTTAATACAGCAGATGAAATTTGATACTAATATTACATTTTGGTTTCAACAGGCTTGACTGTAGGATATTTGTAATGATATTCATCATCTCGCTGAACAGAAGTAGGATACCAATAAAAATTGAAAAGAAAGAAATATTATCAACAAGAGCAAGGATTTTACATGCAATATTAACAGATGATGAACACTGCTGGAGTCTGTCTAAATACATGTCAAGCCTAGAAGAACAAAGGAAAAAAAGGAAATGAATTCGCATTGCGTTATTTCACAATTAAATTTGGTACCTGTAAAGTAATGTTGTTCTGTTGAAATGTGTACTTGTGAAGTAATGATGTTCTGTTGCAATTTCATACTTATGAAGTAATGTTGTTCTGTTATTAAAACAATGTTGCTTTTACTTGTAAAAACAATACTGATCTCCTGGAATGATATGTTGTGGTTGATGTTCTTTTTTTTCCTGTTGTTTATATTATAACAAGATTAACTACTGTATTTTCTATCATCCAACTATGGATCCCACATAATATTATCAGTTTTATGATGCAACTATCAGTTGTAAAATGATATTATCAAATTTCATATAATATTTCAATACAAAACAGTAACTAGGCATTAGTTCTTATGACTGATAGTATCAGTTTTGTTAAAACTTACACTCAACATACTTTATGAAACAACAATTAGTGCAGGTATCAGGTTTTGCAAACACCAGATATCATTCTAATTATTTAGTAGTACTGATGTCAATTCTAGCATGTATTATAATACACGAAACTGATACTAAAAACAAATCAAAACTGATAATAAAGCCATTGATATCCAATCAACCAAACATTATCTCCAACCAAACTAACTGATACCGAAACTGTAAAAAATGATACCAAAACTTATAAAAACTGATACGTGTAAAAACTTATAAAAATTGGTACTGTAAAAAATGATACTGTAAAAATGATACTAGTACCAAAACTTATAAAAACATACAACAGAACTGATACTGCAAAAACAAATAACTGATACTATCATCTATACTAAAATAGCTGAAATTAAAATCAATTTCATAATATGCTATACTAAATACAATATAATAACAAAAGGTTCAATTACTATAGATCACTGAAACAAGTCTCACATACACTTATTACTCTGAACAAATTAAAAATGTAGAATCAAATCATATCCTCTTTGAAGCTTGACAATTCCGTTTATTATGACCAAATTGCTTGCACTCGCCACATCTGTTTTGCTTGTTATGAAAATATGAAAATCCTCCTTTGTGCTTCGCTGATGGTCTGCCAGTGCCACGTTTCTCCTTTGGTGGCTTGATAACATCTTGAATGCTACCATCAACAATAGGCCTATCATAATTTGGAATAGGATTTAAAGCATTGGCATAAGAACATCGATAAGCATCAACAGTGAAATACTTCTCGACAAAATCATATACATACAACTTAGACTTGTTCATACACTTTATAACATGAGCACAAGGAAATCCCGTAATTTTTCATTGGTTGCAACTACAAACCCGCTCCTTCAAATCAACACAATGAGAGTTTGGAGATTTCACTTCAAAAGCAAAATCAGAAGATTTATATACATCCCATCCAAACCCTTCTTCAATCAATTCATCTAAACGTAACTCCATAGAAGGACATAGACTTGTTCTCCACAAACGACATTCTTCTCTTCTTCTAGCCATTTGTTCCATAATCTCAACACGAATACCATCTAAACACAAAGTAATAGGCAATGTTCGTTCATTTAAAATCCAACTGTTAAAACTTTCTACAACATTGGAACTATATTCACCATAACGTTTCCCTGGAAAAAATAAATCCACCCACTTATCAAATGGCTTATCCTTTAAACAATTAACACCAGCAACACCACCAATTTGACAAAACTTAGAATATGCTCCTTCAAATTCATATAGATTTGAAGCTCTAGAACACATTTTGAATAGATCAACAATAGACACATTTGCATTTTTGGCTTTCACTGCTGAAAGAAGATTTCGTTCCATATGCAAATAGCAATAACTGTGATAATCTGAAGGAAAAACATCACGAACACCTGAAAGCAAACCTTGGTGGCGATCTGACATAAAAACTAAAGTACGCTCTTCTTGAAGCATTTGTTTTAAATGGTTCAAAAACCATGTCCAGTTATCCACATTTTCTACAGAAACTACACTCATAGCTAAAGGGAAGAAACCTACAAATGCAAAAATAATTAGTAAAAAAAACTAAAAGTAATTACGACCATAAATATAAAACAATTCATAAAACTAATACTGACAGTAACAAAACTGATACCTAAAACCTGATATGACCATTATAAAAATATTGATAACCACAACATTATGCACATTAATCTTCATTCTAAAACAACAAAGAAACAAAAATTGACATATATTATGATACAAAGGAAATTTCAATACTACATAACTATAAATGATACCATATATGAACATACTTGAAACTGATACTAAGATTATATAATCTCCTGTTTAGAAGTATGAAATTATTATACCAAATACAAACATACAATTCAATACAATGAAAATTCTGATACTAGAAACTTGCTACTTATAAACTACATTTCTTAAAACTGATACCAACAGAATACAAATTATGATAAAAAAATGTATATTAATGATTATGCCAAGTATTATGATCTCAATACAAATAACTCAAATCTGGAAACAAAGACATACCTTGATCACCATTTTTTGCAGTAGCACCCATCAACACACCAGGACGTCCCTTCAAGTGAGTAGCATATAAGAATATCATAGGACGACAAGACTTGAAGCCAAGTAAACAAGCGCCAAAAGCAATAACCACCCTTTCAAATTCATTACTACAAGGATCAACATCCATATCAACATAACTATCTGGATTAGATTTCTTCACTACTTCCAAATACCAACTCAAATCGTTATAAGACAAAGCATCATTACCGTGCAACTCCATCAATGCAAGTTGTTTCCCATGATAAGCATAACCATAAGACAACTGAAAATTGTATTCTCTTTTAAAATCAAGTATAATATCCTTAGGCTTTTTACTTGGACAATCGCGGATCTCATCAATAATCATCGATTTAACAAACGAACTAGATATATGTGGATTATTCACATGTCTAAGACCAGCCCCACAAGAATGATCAGGAACCAAATTTCTCATAAAGAACCTTTTCAATTCTCCAGAATCACAGGAACCATGGACTTTGAAAAGACAACCATCCTTATATGAAGAGCAAATCATAGTAACTCTTGTAGCATAATTCTTTAAAAATACTAATTCATACCCCTTTTGAATTTGATATGCCATCAAAAACTCTCTAAAATGTTCAGCTCCTCCAAAACAAAAACCAACAAAATTGGAAATGCTTAATGTCGACCCTCTCCTCAACATATCTTTTAAATAACTTTTACCATCAACAACAACATTTGAACAGACAGATACAGTAGAAGATGAAGAAGCACGAACAACGGATGAACTTGAAATAGAAGCACCATCAACATATTCCAATTCAGAACTCTTAACCTTAACAGTAAAACCAAAGAAAGAACTTTTCTTGTATAACTGAAAACAAATTATACTCTGAATATCAGAATCAGTGTCAACCATAATAACTTTGTCCTCAAGTACATAAGAAATCTGAATAGAATGAGGAGTTAATTGAGACCAACATCGACATATCTCATTCTTCAAATCATACAAAGAGCAATCAATAGACAATCGAGTGCTAAAAGTGTTATTATTCAACACAAACAGACAAAGAAGACTGTTATCCCCACTGTCAAAAAAAATAAAAAATAAACATTAGTAAAAATACATTCAATTTAGAACATTAATTATTCAATTTCACAAAACTGATACCTACCGTATACAAAACCGATACCTAGTTACTGATAATAAAAAAATGATACTAAGAAAAAATAAAAATGATACCCAGAAACTAAACCTAAAATACGATAGTTTTCCACTCTATCACAACTTTATATACAACCCAAGCAACGATACTTTTCCAATCATCCCAACATTAATGCAAGAAAATGCAAGATAAATTAAATGAAAAGCTAACTAGAATACAACACTGCATAAAGAAACGAGTATAATAATAAAAAACCTGCTGCTACTTCCACAATTTTCCATCGACGAACGAACAAACAATGAGAAGAACAACACTGCATATCATTCATAAAAATGAACACAAATAGAAAGCACAGACAATTTTTTTTAACTCGAATAGAAAAACAACAAAAAACAGAATAATATAAGCATACCTAAGAAGAACGAGATCACGGTACAAATATGAAAAGAACGAGATCAACAAACGCACGTAAGAAAGAAAATGATCGATGAAGTACAATTTTCAGAAGGACGGAATTGAAATAAACGAACGAAGTTGATCGATATTATAATTGGGAGAAAGATATTTGATCGCGACTGAAAATTTTGATCGAAAAAAAGAAGAAGAATAAGCGCGCGAAATTGGGCTGAAAAGGGAAAGACGATAATTTGTCCTTTGGAGAAAAATATTAGCGGGCCGTCCTTTATCCAAAAAAAGCCCTAAAACGTGTCCTTGAGGAAAATTTCCTGAAACTGTTTTAGATTTAATTATGTATTTAAAGTAGTTTTTAGATTTTAAAAAATTGTCAAACATAATATATATATATATATATATATGTATGTATGTATGTATGTGTGACGCCCCACCTCTATGCTCATAATAACAAAGAGTATTAAAAGAAATACTGTCTATTATTACGAAGAATAAGGCTGGATAGGAGCGACCATCCGTAATTGGCCTTACACTAATATTGGTTATCTCGATAGGAGTGGTATATACTTTTTATTTTTCATCAATTATTTATTTACTCCCATCGACATATCCAATTATCAGTATAAAACAAACTACGATAGTTCATAATAGTTTAGGACATTAGATATAACAATAACACAGATAATATAATTGCGGAACACAAATAAAAACAAAAGTCTCATATATATATAACTGATGTCAGTTAATACATAGTTAACACAATACATACGATACAACTACAACTGTCGACTCTAGAAGTTATATATACAAGTACATTATCGACTAATATACATGAATACATATCGTTCTATACAATGACATGACTACTACAAATGACACTGACAACTTCAGAAGATGTGAAAAGTCTTCATATCCTGAACAACAACTCAAAGAAGAAAATCTACAACCTGAAATAACTCGGGTCTGACCCGAGTATTACATTCAAAAGAAAATAATACACGGGTTAGTCTAATTCAAACTCAGTTATTAGTGCATAGCAGTAATAATAATCAGATAGTCAATAGACGACAGTCACAGAAATCACATATATCCAACTCTCGATACGAGAATTGGATAACGGCGTATATAACACTAAACAGTGTAAATCATCAAATCAAAAATCTCAAAATGATCAAACACATCAAATGTCTGTGTGGCTGCAGCACACGCACGCGTGCACTGCCTCGCCACACAGTACGTGAAATCATTACGATGGTGAGAACTACCCGCAATCAAAACGGTAGAAGTCAACATAAATAAACTTACAGGGTCAAACCCGGGTCTTTGAGACCGGATTCAACTCGCTGTAAAATCTCAAAAATCTATTTGAAACAATCACGAACCAACAAAGGCAATAACACAAGCAGGACCAGAACCAAACAAAGGCCAGAAGTACAAAATGGCCAAGCAAGTGCACCACAAAACCAACAACCCAGGTCAAGACAGATCAGTGAAAAGTAATACAAGAGAGGCGAGTGCTGCACTGATAAATGAAGTGCAGCCACAACCGTATATGGTCAACAACAACTCAAAGCAATGCCAATTCGAACATACATATATACATATCAAATGATGTATATACATACATGACCGCATGCTTATATATGAAGACTAAAATGCAACTATATGCAAACAACCTCACAAATATGAATGCTACAAATCAAACCAGTTCAGGTATCACAAAGATGGTCAGCTACAAGTAGATGGTCGAAGACCAGTTCACAAGCACGAAGGCATAAACCCACACAAGCATAGTCTGCATATGCATATGAAGGTCAATGACAGTTCAACAAGTGTACACAATCAAAAGAAATAAAACAAGACCACTGATCAAGTGAAGCCTCAACGAAGACATGGTGCAGACCAATTTAACTCGAAGGAAATCAAGTTCAAGTGTCAGTTCACAAGAATATGCAATAGGCTACATGGGACAGAGAATGCAGGTTTGAAATGCAACTAGACTTCAAAATGCACAAGTACCTGACTTCGAGTACAAAAGACTCAAAGCATAAAGTATGATTCAAGCATGAATACTGGGATGCACCGGAGAGTATGCAACTCTGAAATCGAAGCGAAATACAAAGCAGAATGACATGAACATCGTAGGCCGATATTGTTATGCAGAAAGAACTCAAGTCCGGATGACACGAAGTATGAAACAATAAACCAGTAAAACGTGAACTAGCTTGAACGAGTCAGGTGCAGACCATATATATAAAAATGACAACAACCAAAATCACAGTAGAAGTCAATGCCACCAGCATGTATATGATAACAAGTTTCAGACTGATGAATGCAACAGTGACATTGAAGGCAACCAAGAATTAATTTGAAAGAAATGTTATAGATATTGTCAACAAAGCATAGCCGAAGTCACAAGATTTATAACAGGGTAAAACTGAATTATTTCCAATCAAGTAGTAGTGTTGACCAAGGAACAGAAAGCATAAAATCAATGATATACTATCACAAAGCTCAAGCAGACCCAAATCACATGAATGAGATTTCCATCACCAAGACAAGTCGAATTAAAAAATATCCACTTAACAAAATGATCAAATTATATCACGAAACCAACCACCGCAGCTATAACCATGACCGATACTAAGGGCGACAAAAATCAAAATCATGGTGGCTACTAACCAAAATCGATATTGTCAACCAAGACCGAAGCTGTGATGCTCACAAAAGAATAAAAATTCAAATCAACATCGAAGTCAACCAAAAAAGAGAAAGCAGACTTGAAGAAGTCAAGAATACCTCACGCAAACAACATAAATCGAATCGGCGAACAATCGACCAACCCGACAATTGAATACAGCCAAATCTAAGAATTCAGTCCCTAATTCAACCAGAGGCAAGAATTAGATGTGAGTAGGAACTCACCATTTTTGACGAGGCAGTGAACCCAAAACTCTAGCAACCTCGAGTGACTCCAAGCGGTTTTGCGATCGACAAGGCGAGGCAGAAACGTCATTCGATCGAGCTATGGGGGTTGGCGCCTTTGATTTCTCGATGCCCTGATTTCGAACGATGAAGAAGGGACGGGTTTGAATTGAATAAGGAGGAACGGCCACCATTTTTATTTCTCGCTTCGATTTCTTTTTGGATTTAGGGTTACGAATAAAAATGGGATAAAGGGTCGGGTTCCCTCTGATACCATCACGGTGCCACAGACATGGGCCACGCTATTTCAATTTGCAAAGCCCAAATAGCAATTAACAATTTATAAAAGAGTTTTAACTCTATAAATTCCAATTGCAATTTTTAAATAACCATTTTATCAAAGGATTCCAATCGATCAAAAACTCAATCGAGCAATTAACTAGCATTCTAATCGTTAAATGACGATATTAAATTCTCACAAAAACTCGGGTTGTTACAGACTCCCCTCCTTAAAGAAATTGCGTCCACGCAATCATAGGGAATAAATGGAAAAAGGGTAACAACCAAAAGAGCATGGCAATGTCGAATGTATAAGCAAAGCAAGTGTCAGCGGGGAAGTATTAGATAAGAAGTCAAAAGGTTCGACTGCTTCAAATCAAAAGAATCAACATCGTGGGAATCAGGGATCAAAATCGGACGACTAACACAAGCAAGAACAATCGAGTTCCAGCAACTAAAAGAGAAGGGAAAACAGAGCAGAAATCCCATACAGAGTACGAATTGAATGTGAGTAAATCAAATTACTCACCTGAATCGCCAGAGAAAAAGACGAAGCTCAAATCTCAAAAATCGCAAATATTCAATCATCAAAAACGATAATTAAATTTCTCAAATTAACAAATATTCGATTATCAAAAACGATAATCAAATTTCAAATTCAACAAATATTTAATTATCTCAAGCGATAATTAAATCTAAAATCAACAAACATTTAATTATCTCAAGCGATAATTAAAGCTCAAATCAAAAATATTTAATTATCTGAAGCGATAATTAAATCTCAAATCAACAAATATTTAATTATCTCAGACGATAATTAAATCTCAAGTCAGCAATTATTTAATTATCAAAAGCGATAATTAAATCTCAAATCAGCAAATATTTAATTATCTCAAGCGTTAAATCTCAAATCAGCAAATATTTAATTATCACAAGCGATAATTAAATCTCAAATCAACAATTATTTAATTATCTCAAGCGATAATTAAATCTCAAATCAGCAAATATTTAATTATCACAAGCGATAATTAAATCTCAAATCAACAATTATTTAATTATCACAAGCGATAATTAAATCTCAAATCAGCAAATATTTAATTATCACAAGCGATAATTAAATATCAAATCAACAATTATTTAATTATCACAAGCGATAATTAAATCTCAAATCAGCAAATATTTAATTATCAAAAGCGATAATTAAATCTCAAATCAGCAAATATTTAATTATCTCAAGCGATAATTAAATCTCAAATCAGCAAATATTTAATTATCACAAGCGATAATTAAATCTCAAATCAGCAAATATTTAATTATCATAAGCGATAATTAAATCTCAAATCAACAATTATTTAATTATCTCAAGCGATAATTAAATCTCAAATCAGCAAATATTTAATTATCAAAAGCGATAATTAAATCTCAAATCAGCAAATATTTAATTATCTCAAGCGATAATTAAATCTCAAATCAGCAAATATTTAATTATCACAAGCGATAATTAAATCTCAAATCAGCAAATATTTAATTATCACAAGCGATAATTAAATCTCAAATCAGCAAATATTTAATTATCACAAGCGATAATTAGAAACAACAAATATCTGATTATCAAAAACGATAATCAGAACTCATATCAACAAATATCTAATTATCAAAAGCGATAATTAGAAACAACAAATATCTGATTATCAAAAACGATAATCAGAACTCATATTAACAAATATCTAATTATCACAAGCGATAAATAGAAACAACAAATATCTGATTATCAAAAACGATAATCAGAACTCATATCAACAAATATCTAATTATCAAAAGTGATAATTAGAAACAACAAATATCTGATTATCAAAAACGATAATCAGAACTCATATCAACAAATATCTAATTATCAAAAGCGATCATTAGAAACAACAAATATCTGATTATCAAAAACGATAATCAGAACTCATATCAACAAATATCTAATTATCAAAAGCGATAATTAGAAACAACAAATATCTGATTATCAAAAATGATAATCAGAACTCATATCAACAAATATCTAATTATCAAAACCGATAATTAGAAACAACAAATATCTGATTATCAAAAACGATAATCAGAACTCATATTAACAAATATCTAATTATCACAAGCGATAATTAGAAACAACAAATATCTGATTATCAAAAACGATAATCAGAACTCATATCAACAAATATCTAATTATCAAAAGCGATAATTAGAAACAACAAATATCTGATTATCAAAAACGATAATCAGGACTCATATCAACAAATATCTAATAATCAAAAGCGATAATTAGAAACAACAAATATCTGATTATCAAAAACGATAATCAGAACTCATATTAACAAATATCTAATTATCACAAGCGATAATTAGAAACAACAAATATCTGATTATCAAAAACGATAATCAGAACTCATATCAACAAATATCTAATTATCAAAAGCGATAATTAGAAACAACAAATATCTGATTATCAAAAACGATAATCAGAACTCATATCAACAAATATCCAATTACCTGCAGATAATTGGAAGCAACAAATATCTAGAAATCAATTAAGAAGACTAGAAAATCAACATAAAAGCTTGGATCGATCCCATCAGATGGCGAGTTTTTAATTCGCCGCACGTGCAACAACATATGGCCGAAGCCTACCAAGTACTCAACATAATTTTGGCGCCCATCAGATTGACCCGAAGGTCCGCAGAGTGACCCGAAGGTCTAGTACTGGTATTTGACCCGAAGGTCCGCAGAGTGGCCCGAAAGCCCAACAAATGACCCGAAGGTCCAACAAATGACCCGAAGGTCCTCATAGTGGCTCGAAAGCACACAAAATCATCAAATATTTCAATTAACGAGTCCGGAATTAACCGAAATAGCAAACGCACATGTCCCATACCACGTGTTTTACTAAATCGTTTGATTCTCTTCATCGTTTCCTTGAAAGTGCAAAATTGTGTATTTTGTAAAAATACATTTCACATTCTCAAACGGACAAGTCCGGAATTAAGCGAATCAGTAAAAGAAAGGGATCATAGTCCTCGATTTTGCTGAAACGTTTAAATCGCTTCCTCATTCTTTTGAAATCGCAAACTGTAAAATTTTTGAAAACAATTTTATTTATTTTGTAAAAATAACAATTCGCATTCTCAACTGAACAAGTCCGGAGTTAAGCGAAACAGTAAAAGAAAGGGGTCATAATCCTCGATTTTGCTGAATCGTTTAAGTCGCTTTCTCATTCTTTTGAAAACGCAAACTGCTAAAATTTTATAAAACAATTTTCATTTTAAAACGATTTTCCAATCACGTGATTAAAACAGCAAATCAGTAACAATTTCGAGAAGGAAATTGTACTTCTCAAAATACCGTAAAACGGTTACAAATCAGCATTGCGGAATAACCGCTTGAAAATCCACTTTTAAAACTCGACGGTTACTGAAGCCAAAGCAGCAGAAATTTTTAAACGTCAAAGTCTCATCAAAATACTTTACATCAAAACGTAATATCAGTGAATTTTCATTCATCATAAATGCCACAAAACACTGTGCTTCAAAAATAGCACTGGTGTAAAAATTCCGTTATAAAAATAACGGCAACAAAATACGTATCATAACCAAGCATCGGTTCAATGTAAAATAAATGCAATGACGTGCAACTCAAATTCGCACGCACATTACAATATAAACAAAGAAATCATTCGAATGTATATTCAATGAAGACAATACAAAACAGCAAAATCTAATCAATAGATGATTAGTACAAAAGAAAGCCAGCGGAAATTTCAACAAAAATCACATATCTGCAATTTCTTCGAATCTTTCAATTCGGATTCGAAATTCTCAAAGAAACAAAATAATTACAGCTATGTAAACAACAAATGAAATTCATATCAATTTCGTATTTTGATTTTTAAATCAAAAAGATTATCAGTTGTACTCAGCGAAGACAGTTTCCACTGCGCACTCTGATAAACAGAACACAATTCAATCAAATCAACAAAACTCAGTTTCACTTTTATTTTTAAATAAAGATATTTAAAATTTCATCCAAATTTCAAAACGTTAGTTTTGACTCAAAGCACAATAAAACATCGACCAATAGTTGCAACATATGTTCCATCCAAGTTATGTTTTATATTATGTCCATAAACCCCAAGCTCTGATACCAACTGTGACGCCCCACCTCTATGCTCATAATAACAAAGAGTATTAAGAGAAATACTATATATTATTACGAAGAATAAGGCTGGATAGGAGCGACCATCCGTAGTTGGCCTTACACTAATATTGGTTATCTCGATAGGAGTGGTATATGCTTTTTATTTTTCATCTATTATTTATTTACTCCCATCGACATATCCAATTATCAGTATAAAACAAACTACGATAGTTCATAATAGTTTAGGACATTAGATATAACAATAACACAGATAATATAATTGCGGAACACAGATAAAAACAAAAGTCTCATATATATATAACTGATGTCAGTTAATACATAGTTGACACAATACATACGATACAACTACAACTGTCGACTCTAGAAGTTATATATACAAGTACATTATCGACTAATATACATGAATACATATCGTTCTATACAATGACACGACTACTACAAATGACACTAACAACTTCAGAAGATGTGAAAAGTCTTCATATCCTGAACAGCAACTCAAAGAAGAAAATCTACAACCTGAAATAACTCGGGTCTGACCCGAGTATTACATTCAAAAGAAAATAATACACGGGTTAGTCTAATTCAAACTCAGTTATTAGTGCATAGCAGTAATAATAATCAGATAGTCAATAGACGACAGTCACAGAAATCACATATATCCAACTCTCGATACGAGAATTGGATAACGGCGTATATAACACTAAACAGTGTAAATCATCAAATCAAAAATCTCAAAATGATCAAACACATCAAATGTCTGTGTGGCTGCAGCACACGCACGCGTGCACTGCCTCGCCACACAGTACGTGAAATCATTACGATGGTGAGAACTACCCGCAATCAAAACGGTAGAAGTCAACATAAATAAACTTACAGGGTCAAACCCGGGTCTTTGAGACCGGATTCAACTCGCTGTAAAATCACAAAAATCTATTTGAAACAATCACGAACCAACAAAGGCAATAACACAAGCAGGACCAGAACCAAACAAAGGCCAGAAGTACAAAATGGCCAAGCAAGTGCACCACAAAACCAACAACCCAGGTCAAGACAGATCAGTGAAAAGTAATACAAGAGAGGCGAGTGATGCACTGATAAATGAAGTGCAGCCACAACCGTATATGGTCAACAACAACTCAAAGCAATGCCAATTCGAACGTACATATATACATATCAAATGATGTATATACATACATGACCGCATGCTTATATATGAAGACTAAAATGCAACTATATGCAAACAACCTCACAAATATGAATGCTACAAATCAAACCAGTTCAGGTATCACAAAGATGGTCAGCTACAAGTAGATGGTCGAAGACCAGTTCACAAGCATGAAGGCATAAACCCACACAAGCATAGTCTGCATATGCACATGAAGGTCAATGACAGTTCAACAAGTGTACACAATCAAAAGAAATAAAACAAGACCACTGATCAAGTGAAGCCTCAACGAAGACATGGTGCAGACCAATTTAACTCGAAGGAAATCAAGTTCAAGTGTCAGTTCACAAGAATATGCAATAGGCTACATGGGACAGAGAATGCAGGTTTGAAATGCAACTAGACTTCAAAATGCACAAGTACCTGACTTCGAGTACAAAAGACTCAAAGCATAAAGTATGATTCAAGCATGAATACTGGGATGCACCGGAGAGTATGCAACTCTGAAATCGAAGCGAAATACAAAGCAGAATGACATGAACATCGTAGGCCGATATTGTTATGCAGAAAGAACTCAAGTCCGGATGACACGAAGTATGAAACAATAAACCAGTAAAACGTGAACTAGCTTGAACGAGTCAGGTGCAGACCATATATATAAAAATGACAACAACCAAAATCACAGTAGAAGTCAATGCCACCAGCATGTATATGAAAACAAGTTTCAGACTGATGAATGCAACAGTGACATTGAAGGCAACCAAGAATTAATTTGAAAGAAATGTTATAGATATTGTCAACAAAGCATAGCCGAAGTCACAAGATTTATAACAGGGTAAAACTGAATTATTTCCAATCAAGTAGTAGTGTTGACCAAGGAACAGAAAGCATAAAATCAATGATATACTATCACAAAGCTCAAGCAGACCCAAATCACATGAATGAGATTTCCATCACCAAGACAAGTCGAATTTAAAAATATCCACTTAACAAAATGATCAAATTATATCACGAAACCAACCACCACAGCTATAACCATGACCGATACTAAGGGCGACAAAAATCAAAATCATGGTGGCTACTAACCAAAATCGATATTGTCAACCAAGACCGAAGCTGTGATGCTCACAAAAGAATAACAATTCAAATCAACATCGAAGTCAACCAAAAAAGAGAAAGTAGACTTGAAGAAGTCAAGAATACCTCACGCAAACAACATAAATCGAATCGGCGAACAATCGACCAACCCGACAATTGAATACAGCCAAATCTAAGAATTCAGTCCCTAATTCAACCAGAGGCAAGAATTAGATGTGAGTAGGAACTCACCATTTTCGACGAGGCAGTGAACCCAAAACTCTAGCAACCTCGAGTGACTCCAAGCGGTTTTGCGATCGACAAGGCGAGGCAGAAACGTCATTCGATCGAGCTATGAGGGTTGGCGCCTTTGATTTCTCGATGCCCTGATTTCGAACGATGAAGAAGGGACGGGTTTGAATTGAATAAGGAGGAATGGCCACCATTTTTATTTCTCGCTTCGATTTCTTTTTGGATTTAGGGTTACGAATAAAAATGGGATAAAGGGTCGGGTTCCCTCTGATACCATCACGGTGCCACAGACATGGGCCACGCTATTTCAATTTGCAAAGCCCAAATAGCAATTAACAATTTATAAAAGAGTTTTAACTCTATAAATTCCAATTGCAATTTTTAAATAACCATTTTATCAAAGGATTCCAATCGATCAAAAACTCAATCGAGCAATTAACTAGCATTCTAATCGTTAAATGATGATATTAAATTCTCACAAAAACTCGGGTTGTTACAGTATGTATTATATATATCTATGTGTGTGTGTCTACATATACACACACACAAAATTGAAATGGTTTAGGATTTAATTAAGAAAAAGATTTTTACAACCGAAAAGAATTGATTATACAATGTGTATATTTTATTGTCATATACTTTATTTTATTATGAAATTTTAACTAATTAAAAATGTTTTGGCAACGAAACTATTTTGTAAAACATGTATATATTTTTAATATAAGTAAAGCATATTTTATTGCGTATTTTATAGGTCTAAATTTGAATTCAAATTATTCTACTAATTCAAAATATTGGAGGTTTTAGACATTGGTTTGAGTTCAAATTTCATAATCATAATATATTTTAATATTTAAAAGAAAATATTATTGTATTTAACATAAAAATTAATTTCAAGTTTTTTTTCAAAAATTTGTACTTTATTGCTAAACCAATCATATGCTTCGCCTTATCAAAATCTTACAGTATCTGGATGGTGTCTTGGAAGGAAAAAGAGAGCACATATGTACATCCATTTACAAATTTTGCATACTAAAAAAATATGAAAATACAAATAAAAAGCGCAGAAATACACCGGAGATACTCCTTACAGTATGCGGTCATACTCCTCAAACCAACCCGACCCGCTCTTTCATAATAAAAAGTCACTCATTACAGCTCAGTTCAATTCATTCCACAGAGAAAACCCTAGCTCGCTTAATGGTGCCGCCATCATTTGTAACGACCCAGAATTTTTGATAATTAAAATTCGAATATTTAATTGATTTTAAATATTAATAAATGAATTTAATAAGTCGGATAATTTATTTAAGGGATATTGGATTTAATTTGGTCAATTAAATCGATAATTTAATGATTGAAATTTCAGAGATAATTAAAAATCGAGTTAATATGATTGAAATTGATTTGGAAAATTTTATTTTATCATACGGAAGTTATAGAAATATTTTAGAACTTTCAGAATTGAGTTTGGAGTTAATCTGTGAAAATTGAATATTTTAATATTTAATTATCGACTGAAAAATAGCCAATTTTCGAACAGTCTCAGAATTGAACGAAACTAGTTCCATTGGATCCGTAATAGTTAGTTATTATCGGATTTCAATTTTTGTAGAAAACGGAGTTATCGTTTGACCGTGGCAACTCGAAACGCATCGATATCGTTTTAATTTTAAATCGTCGAATTAAAAATAGTCATTTTTCAAACAGTCTCGGAATTCGACGAAACCAGTTCCATTGGGTCCGTAATATTGAATTATTACCAGATTTCAAATTTCGTAGTAATTGGAGTGGTTGTGTGAGCATACGATAAGTAAACGCGTCGAAAATTATACCGAAATATATATATATATATATATTAGCTGATTAAAAAATATATTCACATCAGCCACCCTACTTCTGAGCAAGTCGACCTACTCTGCTTAATCATCGTTCACAGCAGAACACTTCATCATTTCGTTCAAAAGAAACTATCTCGTTCTAAAGCAAATTAATGGCCGCGTATACCAATTCGTTCGAAATTAAAAGAATAAATGGCCGGCGAAATTTTCTCCTTTCCTTCCATTTCGAGCTGCTCCATTCCCCTCTCGAGCAAATCAGAAGAAAAGAAAAAAAAATTTAAACGAAACCTTCCCGTTCGAATGAAAAAAATTGGGACGACTGCTCTAAATCCAGTTCGGTTCGATTTCTACTCCTCTCACAAGCTCAAGCTCGAGAAAAACCTAGGCGACCTGGGGTATTCGTCTTCGCAATGGCGTTCGAGCCCAACAAGGAGGCGGCGCGTCATTCGATGGCGAACGTGGCGAGGTGAAGGGGCGGCAGAAGAGAGGCGTTCGCGATAGCGATAGGGTCGGCGTCTGGTGGTGATGCTCGCGATTGGGGAAAAGCGATCTGGAACATCGCGAGTGGGTTCGTCGTGGAAAGGTGGCGCGTACGGTGGCGCGCGCGCGTGAGCAGTGGTGAGGTCGCGGCGTTTGGAAGGGTGACTCGAGCAGGCAGCGTGCGATCTGGGTGCGTGCTCGATACTGATGGGTTGAGCTCGAGTTGGTTGCGATCGATTAAGGCATTGGTGGTGGCGGATAGTCGGCGTTCGTGGCCCGATTTTGACTGGTAATTTCTGTTGATTTGTCTAATTTATTAAGATATTGGTTTAGTTGATGTTATAAAATATATATATATAGATTAAATGCATATATAAAAAAAATATGCAGATTCTTCAATCCGTGTATATATACAGGAAAAATAGCAGTAAAGAAGAAATCTTGTTTTTAAATCTGTAGTTATTCTATAAGTACACGTATATAGTCCAATAAAGAAATAAACTTATTTAGCAATTTTAAAATTGTAAAAAAAGGGATAAACGAGAATTTTAAAGCATTGAAATTTTATATAAAGATAAGATTTTGAAAACCTATATAGATTTTTAGTACTAAATATAATCTGTTAAAGGAAATATTAGTTTAAGTTAAACAATAATTGATCATTCGATTTTTTTCGAATATTAATGAATTGTGTAAATATTTATATAAGGTCGAATACAACGAAGAAAAATAAATCTGGATTTGGAATGGATTGCAAAATAAAAGCGAAGGTGAGATCTTCTCACTCAAATGAAAGTGGATTTTCTTTTACAGTTATTGATTGTTTGATTGACTGTTTGGATTGTGATATTAGATATTTTAGGATATATCTATATATAGCAATATATACATATTGGCATATGTATATATTGGATTGATTGATTTCCCGCCTCGTATAGCGGATGAGACCCTATTGCGCCGTTAGTAAGCGGATATTTTTATAAAACCCATATACCGCGATAATTCCGTACTGGAGCGGAATTGGTATTGTGCTAACGTCTTTGGATGCAGGGAAACAGGTTGGAGGGATCCAACTGGACCCCTCATATTGATTGAATTTATTTATACTGTGATATGAATCTGTGAATGATTATATTGATCATATTGATGCCTGGAAATTGTTCGAAAGCTAAAATTTAGCTGAATGGATGTTTGATATCATTGGATTCCAAAAATAAACGAAATTGAATTTTTGAAATTCAAGTAGGAATTTTTAAGTGAATTAACTTTAGAAATTTAATAAATTTGAAGAAAAGAATTTAAAAGAATAAAGGCTGATTTTTAAAATCTTATTGAATTAGTTCCAGAATCAAGTGAAGATGTTAAATAAATGAATTTCGTATAATAGTGATTTTTAAATTGAAGAATTTAATTAAAATTGGATTTCTAAATAGTTTGAAAAAGATAAAGGAATTTATTTTCTTAAAGAGGAATTTATTTAAAAGGAGATAAGTTGGAAATCCCTTTAGGAATTCAATTGGTAAATTGAAATAATTTGGGAAATCAATGTAAAATGATTTCAATCTGAAGAATCCATTTAAAAAACAGAATATTGAATAATTTGAGAAAAATAAGGAATTTATTTAGTAGTGATAAATAAAATTAGAAATCAATCTGTAATTGATTTAATATTTGGGAATGAATTTTTGAGAAATCAGTATGGAAATTTTATTTAAGGTTGAAAATAAATTTAGAAATCAATATCGAAATTGATTTGGAATTGAAGTTTTTATAAATAGAATTGAAATTTATAAAAGTTGTTTATAAATCCGAAATCACTTATTTTGATAAGTAAAATTGTAGAAGTTGACAAAAAGAAGATTTATAAGTCGAGGTTGTTATTAAAATAGAAATAGAATTTATAACCGTGTTTATAAATTCGAAATCGATTGAATTTGATAAATTAAATATAGAAGATTATTAAAGGAGATATATTCGCGATTTTGGATAGCGAATTATTATTGAAATAAAACGTGTAGAAAATAGTGAAATGTAATTAGTGAAGTATATTCACGATTTTGGACAGTGAATATATTGTTAAGTAAAATGGATATGGTTTTGGGAAAGTGATATTATAAATGAAGTAATTGTTTTAAAAGATGTTTTAAAACGTGTGAATTATCGAAATCATAGATTTCAACAGTTCTTGTTGAAATAGACGTTTTTGAGAAATTTAAGGAAATGGTGGACTATAACACACCGTTGTTATAGTAAATGATTTCCGAAAGGAAATGTTTTATATAGTATTGGGATTTACATATCTATCTAAAAAAAATTCGAATCTCTATACTAGTGATTTTGAGTCGTCGTAACGATGTTTTACGTAACATTCGTTTTGACTCAAATAAATGTTGTTATAGTAAACGGTTTCCTTAAAAGAATGAAATATATACTTAATTTGATTTAAGTATATCGAATATTTTCTAAGTGTTGAAAATAAATGTTTTGTGAAATACTTATTATTAAATAAGTGTGGAAATGCTTTTCCAATATGAAATGAACTGTTTTGAGATTTTATCTTCAAAGATAAATTGAAATGTAGAAATTGATTTGAAATTGTTTTCAAATGATTAAGTGTGGAAATTTTATATCTAGTAAAAGATATTTTTGAAGATGAAATAATTTGGAAAATTATTTGGAATCTGGTGATGTTGCGCATCTTTATTGATAGTTAAATAACCGACTATCAATAATTACCTTTAGATAGGTATTTGTTGTGAATTGGATGAATTTGAATGCCACACTTATTTTTGAATAAGCGCTCACTATTCGGGTTAGCCGGGAAAGGACCATGGGGTCGTATAACCCATTCCGAATATGTGATACGTCGTAATGAATTGCATTCGAAGACCGGTGTTGAAGACCGGATATTTTTGAAAACGGAAGGATTACCGTCGAGTTACTCTACATCGGCTGATCTCCGATTTAGAGGTTTTATCACCCTTAGTGACGGGAAGTCCGGACGTGATTAGAAATTTATCCGGATATGCAAGGGCTTCGTGAGAAGTGCCTTCGGTTCTGTTCGATCCCGGAATAGACTTGTATGGATTGTGTGTCTGACGTTACAATTTGAGATATAAAGCTGATTTCTTTCAAATACATTTCTGTTGGTGGCGGAGAATTTATTCTCTTAGCTTAACACCCTTCTCTGAGACGTACGAGCTCAGAGGTTATGTAGTTGAAATTCATCAGCGATATATCCCAATTTGGTAACGTGGCATACTGAGTGTTGCTGTGAAATGATCAGTGTTTGATCATTTGCGATATGATCATTTGTTTGATCTTATATCTTTGTGATCATAGGTTGATCATTTTGTTTGACCCGAAGCATGGCTTTGTAGAAAGCGTAGCTTTGTGGACGAGACTTCGTCGAGCCTCACACCCCGGAAATGGTCAAACAGGAAGGATGCAGCAAGGTTCTAGGGAGTAGCGCCCCTTAGTGTATGTCATTCCTTCTGGATAAAGGTGGTATCATGGTATGGAGCCCAGATACTTAACCTCTGTGGTTGCTGCAAATTTATTACTTTGTGGTTGTTGCGAATCGTGGATCCTCGGGAAGATCGGTGACGATCGGGGGATGGCATACGCGTGTCAGTAGTTACCTATTTTTGCAGAGGTAACCCGGCCTTGTGTTGGCAGAGATCCGGTAAGGTTCTCGGGTCGTCTATTCCAGGGACGTACCCATCGTGGATAGGAAGTTCCTTAGCCTGACCATTTGTTGGAAATCCAAAGAAACAATACGATCCTTGTACGGTTTTAGTTGTAGAACCTATCATTCACTTATGGTGGTCACCACTGTTTGGATGGTAGCTATAGTAGGCATAAGTGCGGAATGCCTATGCTGGCTAAGATTAATTTATACTTTCAAAATGTTTCTACACTATGCACTACTAATAATATCAAAAATGATTTGATTTTGCGTAGTAAGCATCTTTGACTATCATAAGAAGAAATCTCCTCCAAATCTGCGTTTGCATTTTGTGTGTGGTGGGAGGTCTTATGGTAGTTTCATTTTCCAAAAGCATTGCGAATTTGTTTTATTTTCTTTGTGAAAAATAACTGTTTTTACGATCTCACACCAGTCACCATGACTGACTCGGAGTTTATTGTTTCCCTTCTAAACTCTGGGTGCCCACCAATTTCCACATGGGCAGTCTAGAGTTAGATTATCAGGATATTCTGGAGCTTTGGAGATAAGCTGGAGGACGAGACGTAGTATTTGTATCTGATAGTATTTATTCCGCTGTGTATTCTGTATGAGGACAAGTTTATATAACTGTCCATTGTTGTATATTGACTCTGATGATTGATGTATGTATAAAATGATATAGTTCTTTGTTTTAAAAGACTAGTAATTATCTATTGTATATTGTTCCGCTGCGATGTGTAAGATTCTGATATTGTTTTCTGTTCTGATGTGTTTTCTGTTGTTCTTCTTCTTTCTTTCTTCTCTTTTTCTTCTATCTTCTTCTTCTTCTACTTTTTCTTTTTCTTAAAACCCTCACTATTGGAGTTTCCGGCACTCGATTGCTCGGCAGTCGATAAAGTGAGTATCGATGTCGAATTTTCGAAAGTCGAAAATTTCGGTATGTGACAAAGTGGTATCAGAGCATATGGTTAAGCGACAACCCTACTCTGTTGGGTGTTACTCATTAGAGATAGAGTCAGTAGTACTCTAGAATGAGTTGAGTGTAATAATAGATATGAGCGCGTATTTGTTAGTGAATATAAAAATGTTTTATATTGTGTTTGCTTATCCGTTGAGATGTTTATGAATTTTGGTCGGTACGTGGGACGCCATATTATCGATAGAGATTTCTAAACACTTAAACGAGGCAAGACGACATAGTATTGTTTAAAATAGGGTGTATGAAATAATTTTGCCCAAAACTATTTTTGTATGATAAAGAAATGGTTTTCTATGAATTATTATGATATATGGTTGCATGGTTGCTAAAAGTAATAATATTTAATTATTCTCATTGGAATCAAATGAGAAATTGGAATTATAACTCCAAAGTTAAGAAATAAAATTCATATACAAATGAAATTAAAGAATGTAAATTATAAATGTGAATTGTGATTTAAAACGGAATTCCAGAGAAGTTTTGGAAATGTTTTGAAAAGAATTTGGAAATTTTGGAGATTTGGAAAGTTTAAATCTTTTTGATTTGAAAATGAATTTCAAAGGTTTGAAAAATTGTTTTAGAGAGATGAAAGCTCTAAACTCTTTTAGGTCGCTGGAAAATAATCCTGATGATGGTGGCCACATCATTAGAATTCATTTTCGGGTTTCCAAAAGAGGAATTGCTGCCAAATTGTTTTAAATGGAAGTTGTTTGAAAAATTTGGGTTTGGTTTTTGAAATTCAAAAGGATAATTTGAATTGTTTTCAAAATGGCTTTAAAAGGTTGAAAAGACTCTGGAATACTATATAACAATATTTATGAAATATTATGAAATTGATAACTTATAAAATAGTTGAAATTTGATTTGGAAATGAGATTCCAATTGGAAATGAAAGAATCAGTGAAGGAGTTTCAGAATGAATGAATAAATTGCAACTGTAAGTGCAATGAAAGTGAAATGACAGTAGATGAACGAATTAAATTCAATGATTATAAAAGAAAAGTAAATTGAATTCAAATTGGAAATCCAGTTTAAATGACAGTAGATTTAACCGAAGGGTAAATTGGAAACAAATTTTGGAAATGAACAAAAGTGAATAAAACTGGAATTGAAATTTAATGTTGAAAGCAAATCTGAATTTGTAAGTGAATTAGAATTTGAAATGGATTAGTAATTGAAACTAAGCTAAAATAAGCAGTTGTAAATGAAAGCTAATCAATGAAAGTCATTATTCAGAAGTTGAATTGAATCCAAATTAGATTGAAATTGTAAATAGAATTCAAATGGAAATCGAAATGTAAAATTGAATCATAATGGATATATATAACTTCAAAAAATGAACTTAAAGATGATATAAGCAGTTATATTGAAAATTTTGTAATAAAATTTGCAAAATAGTTTGAATATATGTAACTAGATATTATGGCTAGTAGGATATACAGGTGTAAACGAATTGGGATTTTAATTTCGAAGATAATTCGAATTGCTCGACAAAAGGTAAGTATTTGAATTATAATATGAGTATTTGATGATTTCTTGTCTAGCCGCTTGGCTTTTTCTTTTTCTTTTTGAAATCTGAGAGTCCGTAGGGACGTTTTGTAGTCGTACCGTATTAGCCGCGCAAAGGAGACGCTGGCGAAATTTTTCGGGAATTTAGGGCGTTAGAAAATTTTTGAGAAAATTTTGAAAGTTTAAATTTGAATTTGAATTTAAATTTGAATTGAGAAGTTAAACAATGTTGTTTAGAACTTATAGTTGAAGTTGAAAATTTAGTTGAATGGATAACGAATCTTTAATAGAAATATTTGTTTTGATAATTTGATAAAACTATTTGGATGTTGAAAAATAGTAGACGAGTTAAGGACCTTTCTTTCTAACTTGGTAATTTCGAGGACGAAATTCTTTTAAGGGGGGAAGTTTGTAACGACCCAGAATTTTTGATAATTAAAATTCGAATATTTAATTGATTTTAAATATTAATAAATGAATTTAATAAGTCGGATAATTTATTTAAGGGATATTGGATTTAATTTGGTCAATTAAATCGATAATTTAATGATTGAAATTTCAGAGATAATTAAAAATCGAGTTAATATGATTGAAATTGATTTGGAAAATTTTATTTTATCATACGGAAGTTATAGAAATATTTTAGAACTTTCAGAATTGAGTTTGGAGTTAATCTGTGAAAATTGAATATTTTAATATTTAATTATCGACTGAAAAATAGCCAATTTTCGAACAGTCTCAGAATTGAACGAAACTAGTTCCATTGGATCCGTAATAGTTAGTTATTGTCGGATTTCAATTTTTGTAGCAAACGGAGTTATCGTTTGACCGTGGCAACTCGAAACGCATCGATATCGTTTTAATTTTAAATCGTCGAATTAAAAATAGTCATTTTTCAAACAGTCTCGGAATTCGACGAAACCAGTTCCATTGGGTCCGTAATATTGAATTATTACCGGATTTCAAATTTCGTAGTAATTGGAGTGGTTGGGTGAGCATACGATAAGTAAACGCGTCGAAAATTATACCGAAATTTATATATATATATTAGCTGATTAAAAAATATATTCACATCAGCCAACCTACTTCTGAGCAAGTCGACCTACTCTGCTTAATCATTGTTCACAGCAGAACACTTCATCATTTTGTTCAAAAGAAACTATCTCGTTCTAAAGCAAATTAATGGCCGCGTATACCAATTCGTTCGAAATCAAAAGAATAAATGGCCGGCGAAATTTTCTCCTTTCCTTCCATTTCGAGCTGCTCCATTCCCCTCTCGAGCAAATCAGAAGAAAAGAAAAAAAAAATAAACGAAACCTTCCCGTTCGAATGAAAAAAATTGGGACGACTGCTCTAAATCCAGTTCGGTTCGATTTCTACTCCTCTCACAAGCTCAAGCTCGAGAAAAACCTAGGCGACCTGGGGTATTCGTCTTCGCAATGGCGTTCGAGCCCAACAAGGAGGCGGCGCGTCATTCGATGGCGAACGTGGCGAGGTGAAGGGGCGGCAGAAGAGAGGCGTTCGCGATAGCGATAGGGTCGGCGTCTGGTGGTGATGCTCGCGATTGGGGAAAAGCGATCTGGAACATCGCGAGTGGGTTCGTCGTGGAAAGGTGGCGCGTACGGTGGCGCGCGCGCGTGAGCAGTGGTGAGGTCGCGGCGTTTGGAAGGGTGACTCGAGCAGGCAGCGTGCGATCTGGGTGCGTGCTCGATACTGATGGGTTGAGCTCGAGTTGGTTGCGATCGATTAAGGCATTGGTGGTGGCGGATAGTCGGCGTTCGTGGCCCGATTTTGACTGGTAATTTCTGTTGTTTTGTCTAATTTATTAAGATATTGGTTTAGTTGATGTTATAAAATATATATATATAGATTAAATGCATATATAAAAAAAAATATGCAGATTCTTCAATCCGTGTATATATACAGGAAAAATAGCAGTAAAGAAGAAATCTTGTTTTTAAATATGTGGTTATTCTATAAGTACACGTATATAGTCCAATAAAGAAATAAACTTATTTAGCAATTTTAAAATTGTAAAAAAAGGGATAAACGAGAATTTTAAAGCATTGAAATTTTATATAAAGATAAGATTTTGAAAACCTATATAGATTTTTAGTACTAAATATAACCTGTTAAAGGAAATATTAGTTTAAGTTAAACAATAATTGATCATTCGATTTTTTTCGAATATTAATGAATTGTGTAAATATTTATATAAGGTCGAATACAACGAAGAAAAATAAATCTGGATTTGGAATGGATGGCAAAATAAAAGCGAAGGTGAGATCTTCTCACTCAAATGGAAGTGGATTTTCTTTTACAGTTATTGATTGTTTGATTGACTGTTTGGATTGTGATATTAGATATTTTAGGATATATCTATATATAGCAATATATACATATTGGCATATGTATATATTGGATTGATTGATTTCCCGCCTCGTATAGCGGATGAGACCCTATTGCGCCGTTAGTAAGCGGATATTTTTATAAAACCCATATACCGCAATAATTCCGTACTGGAGCGGAATTGGTATTGTGCTAACGTCTTTGGATGTAGGGAAACAGGTTGGAGGGATCCAACTGGACCCCTCATATTGATTGAATTTATTCATACTGTGATATGAATCTGTGAATGATTATATTGATCATATTGATGCCTGGAAATTGTTCGAAAGCTAAAATTTAGCTGAATGGATGTTTGATATCATTGGATTCCAAAAATAAACGAAATTGAATTTTTGAAATTCAAGTAGGAATTTTTAAGTGAATTAACTTTAGAAATTTAATAAATTTGAAGAAAAGAATTTAAAAGAATAAAGGCTGATTTTTAAAATCTTATTGAATTAGTTCCAGAATCAAGTGAAGATGTTAAATAAATGAATTTCGTATAATAGTGATTTTTAAATTGAAGAATTTAATTAAAATTGGATTTCTAAATAGTTTGAAAAAGATAAAGGAATTTATTTTCTTAAAGAGGAATTTATTTAAAAGGAGATAAGTTGGAAATCCCTTTAGGAATTCAATTGGTAAATTGAAATAATTTGGGAAATCAATGTAAATTGATTTCAATCTGAAGAATCCATTTAAAAAACAGAATATTGAATAATTTGAGAAAAATAAGGAATTTATTTAGTAGTGATAAATAAAATTAGAAATCAATCTGTAATTGATTTAATATTTGGGAATGAATTTTTGAGAAATCAGTATGGAAATTTTATTTAAGGTTGAAAATAAATTTAGAAATCAATATCGAAATTGATTTGGAATTGAAGTTTTTATAAATAGAATTGAAATTTATAAAAGTTGTTTATAAATCCGAAATCACTTATTTTGATAAGTAAAATTGTAGAAGTTGACAAAAAGAAGATTTATAAGTCGAGGTTGTTATTAAAATAGAAATAGAATTTATAACCGTGTTTATAAATTCGAAATCGATTGAATTTGATAAATTAAATATAGAAGATTATTAAAGGAGATATATTCGCGATTTTGGATAGCGAATTATTATTGAAATAAAACGTGTAGAAAATAGTGAAATGTAATTAGTGAAGTATATTCACGATTTTGGACAGTGAATATATTGTTAAGTAAAATGGATATGGTTTTGGGAAAGTGATATTATAAATGAAGTAATTGTTTTAAAAGATGTTTTAAAACGTGTGAATTATCAAAATCATAGATTTCAACAGTTCTTGTTGAAATAGACGTTTTTGAGAAATTTAAGGAAATGGTGGACTATAACACACCGTTGTTATAGTAAATGATTTCCGAAAGGAAATGTTTTATATAGTATTGGGATTTACATATCTATCTAAAAAAAATTCGAATCTTTATACTAGTGATTTTGAGTCGTCGTAACGATGTTTTACGTAACATTCGTTTTGACTCAAATAAATGTTGTTATAGTAAACGGTTTCCTTAAAAGAATGAAATATATACTTAATTTGATTTAAGTATATCGAATATTTTCTAAGTGTTGAAAATAAATGTTTTGTGAAATACTTATTATTAAATAAGTGTGGAAATGCTTTTCCAATATGAAATGAACTGTTTTGAGATTTTATCTTCAAAGATAAATTGAAATGTAGAAATTGATTTGAAATTGTTTTCAAATGATTAAGTGTGGAAATTTTATATCTAGTAAAAGATATTTTTGAAGATGAAATAATTTGGAAAATTATTTGGAATCTGGTGATGTTGCGCATCTTTATTGATAGTTAAATAACCGACTATCAATAATTACCTTTAGATAGGAATTTGTTGTGAATTGGATGAATTTGAATGCCACACTTATTTTTGAATAAGCTCTCACTATTCGGGTTAGCCGGGAAAGGACCATGGGGTCGTATAACCCATTCTGAATATGTGATACGTCGTAATGAATTGCATTCGAAGACCGGTGTTGAAGACCGGATATTTTTGAAAACGGAAGGATTACCGTCGAGTTACTCTACATCGGCTGATCTCCGATTTAGAGGTTTTATCACCCTTAGTGACGGGAAGTCCGGACGTGATTAGAAATTTATCTGGATATGCAAGGGCTTCGTGAGAAGTGCCTTCGGTTCTGTTCGATCCCGGAACAGACTTGTATGGATTGTGTGTCTGACGTTACAATTTGAGATATAAAGCTGATTTCTTTCTAATACATTTCTGTTGGTGGCGGAGAATTTATTCTCTTAGCTTAACACCCTTCTCTGAGACGTACGAGCTCAGAGGTTATGTAGTTGAAATTCATCAGCGATATATCCCAATTTGGTAACGTGGCATACTGAGTGTTGCTGTGAAATGATCAGTGTTTGATCATTTGCGATATGATCATTTGTTTGATCTTATATCTTTGTGATCATAGGTTGATCATTTTGTTTGACCCGAAGCATGGCTTTGTAGAAAGCGTAGCTTTGTGGACGAGACTTCGTCGAGCCTCACACCTCGGAAATGGTCAAAACAGGAAGGATGCAGCAAGGTTCTAGGGAGTAGCGCCCCTTAGTGTATGTCATTCCTTCTGGATAAAGGTGGTATCATGGTATGGAGCCCAGATACTTAACCTCTGTGGTTGCTGCAAATTTATTACTTTGTGGTTGTTGCGAATCGTGGATCCTCGGGAAGATCGGTGACGATCGGGGGATGGCATACGCGTGTCAGTAGTTACCTATTTTTGCAGAGGTAACCCGGCCTTGTGTTGGCAGAGATCCGGTAAGGTTCTCGGGTCGTCTATTCCAGGGACGTACCCATCGTGGATAGGAAGTTCCTTAGCCTGACCATTTGTTGGAAATCCAAAGAAACAATACGAGCCTTGTACGGTTTTAGTTGTAGAACCGATCATTCACTTATGGTGGTCACCACTGTTTGGATGGTAGCTATAGTAGGCATAAGTGCGGAATGCCTATGCTGGCTAAGATTAATATTATACTTTCGAAATGTTTCTACACTATGCACTACTAATAATATCTAAAATGATTTGAGTTTGCGTAGTAAGCATCTTTGACTATCATAAGAAGAAATCTCCTCCAATTCTGCGTTTGCATTGTGTGTGTGGTGGGAGGTCTTATGGTAGTTTCATTTTCCAAAAGCATTGCGAATTTGTTTTATTTTCTTTGTGAAAAATAACTGTTTTTACGATCTCACACCAGTCACCATGACTGACTCGGAGTTTATTGTTTCCCTTCTAAACTCTGGGTGCCCACCAATTTCCACACGGGCAGTCTAGAGTTAGATTATCAGGATATTCTGGAGCTTTGGAGATAAGCTGGAGGACGAGACGTAGTATTTGTATCTGATAGTATTTATTCCGCTGTGTATTCTGTATGAGGACAAGTTTATATAACTGTCCATTGTTGTATATTGACTCTGATGATTGATGTATGTATAAAATGATATAGTTCTTTGTTTTAAAAGACTAGTAATTATCTATTGTATATTGTTCCGGTGCGATGTGTAAGTTTCTGATATTGTTTTCTGTTCTGATGTGTTTTCTGTTGTTCTTCTTCTTTCTTTCTTCTCTTTTTCTTCTATCTTCTTCTTCTTCTACTTTTTCTTTTTCTTAAAACCCTCACTATTGGAGTTTCCGGCACTCGATTGCTCGGCAGTCGATAAAGTGAGTATCGATGTCGAATTTTCGAAAGTCGAAAATTTCGGTATGTGACATCATTCATCCGGTGTCTACTAAGTCGATACCCAACGCTTTGCAATCTTTCCTAATCAATCAATGCGTCTCGTTCTACTGTCGTTTCTGACAACGAGGTAAATCACTTCTTTTACTATAACTTCTGATCTCTGTATCTTATTCATTTTCTTTCCTTTGATTGGCTTCACATTAATGCCCGTTTTCAATTGCTTGTTCTTTCTAGTCTGTTGATATGTGCTCTGTATGAGCAAAATGACATTTTCCTTCAGTTTTTATTATGTTGAACTATTTGTAGACCAATTTTGTATTTGATTGTGCTATCTTAGCTTTTCCCATGCTCTATGAAAATCAAATTACCCTCATCACGCCATTTGTAATTATCTGAAATATCGTTAGGTTTAATCTGAACTTGTGTTATACAATTGGGTCTCGCTTTCTACTTGCCTTGTAAATACTAAAGATAGGGATTTAAGACACCATTTTCAACTATTTATGACACTTTCAAGATTGATGGACCAATAATATGATATCTTTCATATCCTTTTCAATCCACCAATCATATGGTTGCTCAAGTGCTTCAATAATTCAGATTTTCATGATGAACGTCCATCTATAGTACAGTTAAAAGAAAAGTTTACATGGTTTTTCAAGTGCTACCTTTTTCTAATTGTCTGGATGGTAGAAACGGTGCTTACACCAATGGTGTTGATCTAACTAGTTCATCAATATACATATAACATATTGCAGCGGAAGAATTTCTTCACTTCACTAGTAAATAATATTCAAAGCTTAAGACAATAATGGGTTGAGTTTTGATTTTTTTATTTTTGTCCAACATTATTTTGGTTTCTCAGGGTTTGCCAGTGATATTATACAAGCATCTTCCTTCCCTCTTATCATATACAAATTAATAAACGAATAAAGAAAAATCATATAATATATACACACAAGTTTTTGTTGTCTTTCGAATGACATTTTTTTGTCCACGGTAGAGTGACTATGACTGTAATGAGATCTACAAAGGATATCGGTTTTGAAATTTCAGAATCCTTGAAAATAATTATCTTCATTGCCAACACAAGTTTTATGTATTTGCATCACCAAATATCCTATATTTCATAACATTTACATAAAGCCAAAAGATTTTATTTTCCATTCCAATAGATCGAAAAGACCAAAAAATGTGACGCTTTGTTTATTTCATAAACTGATAAATTTGTTATCCTAGCGAAACTACCATAGCATTTCTTGAGTTTTTTCCCATAATGATACATCTTATTATCTCTATAAATTATTTTATCTTTTTTCATAAAAATATGTTTTATTTTTTTCTCAAAACGATAAATTCTTTTACCTTTATTCACAAATCCTTTATTTTTCACAAAGATAAATTTCTTTATCGTTTTTCACAAGAGATTGATTCTTTTTTTCCATTGATATAATTCTTGCATATTTTCTCCAAAAGATATTTTTTTAAAATAAATATAAGCCTAATTCGATTGCATTACATCTATAACAAAATTACTCATTTATATGTATGATACAAGAATTATCATTATGATGCAAAAAACTAATATTGAATAAGACGCGATGAACTTACAGCTTCAATTTTTTTTCAATTTGATATTATTTTATACAATACCGTAGAAGTTAAATTATTAAAGGCAGAAGACAAAAGATAAAAGATAAAGAACTGAAACTCATTTATATTTGAGATTTTCACTTAAAGGGCTTCATAAATCAAGGTAATAAATTTCTACAATTGCACTTCAGAATAATTAGTTTCAAGGACATTTATCATTTTCCTTTAGAAAAATGACGAATTTTCTTATCTTTTATCGTTTATCATTTCCTTCAAAAAATAAATCTACCTTTTGTCCGTGTATCCAATTATTCTAAAGTGTTGTCCTAAAAACTTAATGCGTTGTGTTAAGAAAGTCTTTAACCTGATTTCTTGATTTATATTTTCATAAAAGCTACAAGATTAATAACTTTTGTTTGGTAAAATAAGCTACACGCGATCAATTCTTTTATATAAGTAATCAGTTGTTTTTAGCGTTTGAATGTTAAACCAGTGAAAAGGACAAAGATGTTTATCTTTACAACACATATTTTATGTTCAAGATAGTTAAAATCATGCGTGAATGAAACAGTAAATATGGCTATGTATGTATTTAAAATCACAATAGATAACATTTATAACTTCAATTTTTTGTTCATATTAATTTAATTTAAAATAAAATGATGAAAGTTAAAATTTGAAGACCGAAGTTAAAAACATGATTGGCAATGGATAAGTGTCATAACTCATTTTAGTTTCATAGAAGACAAAATAATTAAATTAGTTTATTGGTTTGAATAGTTAAAATGCTAGATTCGAAAAAAAATATAAACAATTTTTTGCATTTATACAAGGAAGTTGAATATTACAAAAACGTCAAAAGTTTAAAATATTTATCCAAGTTACGCTATAAGCGGTTAAAAAACTGAATAAAATGTTAAAAATAATTATCTTTAATTTAAAAGCATAAAAGACCAACCTTATAATTCCACATTTGTTCATTTGAAATCATTTTTTCATAAAATGACAAAAGATGTATGAAGTAAAAAACATAAAGGTAAATGATAAAAGGAAAAAAGGTAAACGATAAATGAAAAAAGGTAAAAGATAAAATACAAGCATTTATGACTTATTTATATTTAAACATAAATAACAACATCTATTAATTTAATGTTAAAAACAAGTTAAAAAGGTTCAACTGTTTATTATCACAATAGTTAAGTTATGCTAAAAACTTCGCTTAATGCCTTACCAAAGAGTTATCTTATGAAGTTAAGATATCGTGTTACCATATTTGGGTTGAAGATTTATCATGAACCATTATACTATATGTTTATCGGTACAAGGTTCTGAGATCTTAAATCAAACTTCCATTAAGTAACATCAATTACATAATTGGACAAATAGCTAATAAAAATAATTTTATAATTCTAGACAATGTTAATGCTATATATAACTATAAAGATGATATATCTACATCTACAATGGAAAAAACCAAAATCTCGACAAAGACAACGAGAAGTAATATTTATTGTCAAAGTTGGTAAAAGCTAATGGACATAAACTAAAACTCACTACTCAAGCTTTAAATCCAAATCACTTGTGTAGAAACGATAAAAAGAAGAAATTGCTAACATTTTTTATATAAATTGTTTATTTCAAAAAGATCAAAAAAAAAATACACACACACACTTGCAGATGCAAGTTATGTTACAAATAGTTAAAAATTTAATTAAATGGATAATGAGTATTTCTTATTTGAAACCATAAATGATTAGCCTTAAAATTCAAGATTTTACTGCGATAGTTTTACTATATTGAATCTATATTAGTTGAGCTTGAATCATGTTTAATTTGTATTGAATCAGTATTGGTTCGAAAGATAACATTAAAACTTTTTACAAAGTATATTTACTGAATCATAACTTCAAACTAAAGTAACTTGAACTATATCATTCCTAAACTAGGTTAACTCTGAGACTTTTCTAAATTCAAGTATGTAAATTAATTCCTCCATAGTCAGATTTGAAGTCGAGTGCTAGATGTCGATTGTGGATTTGAGTTGATGGATGGAGATATAGAATTTTTTGCAGTTAAAATTAGTAAATTTATTTTGGTTTCGAGAATTCGAGATGAGAAGAAACCTTAGTTTGTTGAGTAGGAATGATAGAGTGAGATGTGAAAGAACATTAGTTTTGATGAAACAGGGGTAATAATGTAATTTTGATTGTTATGACCTGTAAATTTATTTTTTCCTCAACTGGCCTGGAAACTTATTGACTTGGGATTAAAGGCCCTTTTAATGAAAATTATCTACTGTCCAAAAGCCCATCATACCCGCTTCCAATAACCTTCTTACCAACAACGCAGCAGAAGTGCATTTCTCGTGTGTTTTCCCTTTATCAGTTTCTTTCATCTATTCATTATATATCCTCAAGAGATGCTAGGATGGCTCATGAAGAGCATGTATCACTGTACTTGCGCATGTGATTGGTTGGAGCAAACCTTTTCTTTTCCATAATAAGTGGTGTGTGGGTCCTACTATCAAATATCAGCCAATGGTCGCGTAAGTGATAGGATACTCATGCATGCATCGAGTGTTCTTAGCATTTTTCAATTTTTCATATCCCCAAATCAGCTTTCTTTTAATTTCTCAATTTTGAATTTGTAATACACAAGGTGGAACAACTATTAAATCCATTCTGCAGTACTGCCACTTCGAGTGATTGATTGCTTTATTGATATATATATATATATATATATATATATATATATATATATATATATATATAGATAAATTTCCTTATATTATCGTTATAAGATTGTAAATTAGTGTAATGGTTGGGCCAATTTATTTGACCTGTATTATCATTGTAGATCTGAATCCCCCTCTTATACTAAGAATTAGATGTTCGTAAACTTATTTTATTCGGTCCAGTTTTGATGTAAGCTTTGACGGGGTTTTGAAAATTACAAATGACCGATACGATTTAAGTAACCCTGCAGTTGCAAACTAAGCATTCTTAATTATTTGGTTAATGTCAGTTATTCCATGTGCAGTAGGTTTATTGTAATTTAATATATAAAGCAAGTTTTATAATGAGTTCCACTTTTGAACCTTGTATTATTTATTGTATCTCTATTTATTTCTTTATATTTTTAGTAGACATCATAAGCATATATGTTTTTTCAAATGATGAATCTTTTGCATTTTTTGTAGTACTTGGACTAAGTACTTTTTTTCATTTTTATTCTGTCTTGTTTGGTAATTTTTCTTGCTCTATTAGGTTCTATGCAGCTAGATTTTTCAAAGATGACATGTGTCAGCATTATTGTGTTGCCTTTCAAAATTTTAAGGTGGAGCTTGTTTATGTATGATTGCAATAACAGCAATCATAGATTTAATGATGAATTCATGAGATTCAATGTTCAACCCGAATACAATTATAGCTGGCACCATTCACCAGTTATTAGAGGCAAATAAGAGGGAGATAAGTGCACGGATGTGGTTGAAAAAAATTAACCACATCAAATTTCTTTAGTAAGCTGTCCAACAGTTTGAAACAGAAAGAAGCAAGACATAAAGCAAGCAATGAGGCTCAGAGAACAACGAAATACTATTAACAAACAAAGAGGCTTTTATCGGTAACTACTCTACTTGCATGCATGAATGACAGAAGATTAGGAAACTGCAAGGAAAGACGGACAATTAGATAATGAGCTCTCCTTGAAATTCCACCTTGAAAATCCACTGAAAATGAATAAACTCGCTCCTAAGCAAACTGAAGAACTCAAATTAATGGTAAATTTAGTTTATTTATTCCATTTTTTCGTATTTATTAAGCTTGAAATGAATTTGTTAGTAAAATTGTTCATAATGCTTGGATATGGTGCTTTTTTTCTTTAGAAAATCATTTTTGATTCAATGTTCAACCCGAGTACCCAAGCTGCTAACTTGTTCTTCTATTTGCAGTGGCATAGAAGAAGGTACATGTTTTTTGCATAATTCATTATTTCATTATCAAAGGTATTTTCTAGATTAATATGATTGAATGACATCTAATTTTTTTAACTTTGAATTTAAAACTAACTTGTTTTAGTTGTTTACAAGTGTGTGGATATATGTATTACGTTTATTAGACTTACAATTTTACATTTTATTTATGATAAACAACATTGGAAATCAGGTACGTGAGTCGGAAAATAGCCGTTTGACGCGTCCACCCGATCGGGTTCGGCCCCCGTCCCACCCACTCACCCCACTGAGGGCAGCCGATCATTTTTTCAGTTGGCCAGATGCGCGGCGGAACCATCCGGGCCCACAAATCGAGCTGTGCATGGAATTTCCACACGAAGGCTGCGGACACAGCCGGCCAAAGGCAGCACGCGAGTTGGAAAACAGCAATTCGATGTGTCTAGCCGATCGGGTTTGCCCTCGTCCTACTCACCCATTCCATGGGTGGTTGCTGATCTTTTTTCCCGTTGGACCGGAAGTGCGACGGGACCGTCCGGGCCCCCGAATCGTGCCAAGGACAGAAATTTCTACACGAAAGGCACACAGAGCACGGCCCAAGCAAACGCATGGGTCAGAAAACAGCCGTTCGACGCGTCCACCCGATAGGGTTTGGCCCTTGCCCCACCCACCAACCCCAAGGGAGGCAGCCGATCGTTTTTTCAGTTGGTTCAGAAGCGTGATGGGACCGTCCGGGCCTCCGAATAGAGCCGCGCACGGAAATTACTGCACGAACGGCCACACACAGAGCTGGCCTAAGGCAGCGCGCGAGTCGGAAAACAGCCGTTCGATACGTCCAATCGATCGGGTTCGGCCCCCTTCTTTCATAACACCCATTCTACGTGCCCCAATTTGAAATCAAATGAAACTTTAGGAACGTTTGATCTACAATAATATGGAATTCTTCTGAGAATCTGTGAGTAAACTAGACATAAATAGAAGCGGGTTTATGTGGGAATTTACAGCTACAGTATCTATGAGACTTCACGGAAAAAAGTATGGTAATAAATCCTACTTTGTTAACTTGTTGCATAATGGTTGTACTTTAGCTTAAAACATGCATTTTATATAACTGAAACAAATATGGTAATAAATCCTTCTCTCCAATTCGAAATCAAATGAAACTTTAGGAACGTTCGATCTACAATAATGTGGAATTTTTTGACAATTCATGAGTAAAATAGACATAAATAGGAGCAGGTTTATGTGGGAATTTACAGCTACAGTATCTATGAGACTTCATGGAAAAAAATTATGGTAATAAATCCTACTTTGTTAACTTGTTGCATAATTGTTGTACATTAGCTTAAAACATGCAATTTATATAACTGAAACGAATATGGTAATAAATCCTAGCTTGTTAACTTGTTGCGTAATTGTTGTACTTCAGCTTAAAACACTCGTTTGAATGATTGGTTCACGTACATGAAATATGAACTACCTCTGACCAGTATAAAAGTCATCTTGCATAGTAGTTGAACATGAACACTGTGAGAATGTTGTACCAATGCAATCTTATATACTGAAGCCTAAATTTATTTATTTACTCGTGTATATCCAATTTCATATGCACTTGAACATTGCAATGTACATAAATACTTGATTCCAAACGGTATGGAAACTGCTAAAACCATGCATACCTATAGATTTCTTTCAACTTCATTTAGAAGATCTTTGCAGGCGCCTCTTAAAAGAACTTTACAATCTTTTGGATCTTTGCATTCAACAGTAAATGATAAGCAAAGAGTCCATCACCAGTTCCAACATCAGACTCTTGAAGCTCATAAGGTCTATTGGCAAAAACTACTCCACATGCCTTCACAATTTGATTGATGTCAGTTTCACTGAGATATTCTTTGGTAACCACCAGATCTGATTTGAATTTTACTACATATGCACATAAATTTTCTATGAAATCTTCCTTTATTTTACAGTAATACTTCCTTATAAGAAATGATAGCTTGTTAGCACTAAATTTATATTATTAGGAAATAAATATCGTCAATTTCTGATTTACAAAATCATGATAAATTATAATTCAATCTTACTCCTGACCTAGATCGTGTGTAGTAAAAGTTTCTGTTATATGATTAACCTCATTGGACAGAACTGAGAGTGGAAAGCATAAGAGTTTTGAACTAGTTAGAGTAGTCTAAAGTTGAAAACATGGTGGAATTGTGCACTAATAGTTGTTGCTGATACTCATTAAATATTCTTATTACAATAAATTTTACTATTTATTAGCATGTAATTATTTGATACTTTCGTAATTAAAGGCTAAAACTATACCACGCAAGTCCAAACAGTTTATCTTTAATGGAATAATTTTGACAAAGTAGAAAGTTCAAAATTTTAAGATAAATATAAATAGAAAAAATCTCGTGACCTTAGAACAATATTTCCATGAACCACAGTCCCAACAAGTTCCCAACATAGAAACAACAAATCATCTTTTGGCGACTTCCTACAGATCTTGATCTCCAAGTGGATTTGGCATCTGGTGTCTTAAATTGACAATTTGTGACTACTGATCAACATATGTCGGGAATGTTGTACCTTTAATTATAGACTGTGGGAATGTTGTGCCAGCTTTATACCATCTTTTATTTAATGCATGCCTTTTAAGAAGTTAATATACTTATGGTCATCATATTAACATTCAGGGTATGAAGTATATAGTCACAGCAACCATCAGGAAGCTTAGGACTTCATCTGCTTGGAGCTATCTTTCCTTCCTGTATGAAAGCTTCGGTTCATCTAGATGGCATAAAGTATCTTTGCTCAAAATGCCACACAATGACAGAAAATCTTATAAATAGGTAAATCAACATGCAACTACATAAAATCGATAAAAATCTTTCTAACAGCCCTTCTGTGTGCATAAAATACAGATATTGTGTCAACATGGATATACTGGACTCGACTATGTTAACAACTATAACGGCTTTTGACAAAGAAGCTGGGGGACTATCCAGCCAAGCAGCAGAAGATATGCTTAAGATTTACAAAAAGGTAATACAAAAAACAGTTGGTTTACTTTGAATAAATGTACATTGTAAACCTTTCAGTGCACTTGACAGCAAATGCTCATAAGATGCAAATGTGATAGAAGACTACCAACCATCAACCAATAATACTGTCAAAAACATTTTTAACAATCTTTCCTGCAGGATAGTGAAGCAGAAAATATTGGAAACAATTTCCAAAAACCGGCAGGGACTGAGGTGATGATTGAATTTAGGCTAAGTAACTATGAAACGAACAATACTGATACATTCCTAATTGCTCGAGTGACTAAGAAGTTAGCAACATCACAAACAGTTACTGTTTTAACATAGATGTCCATTTTTTGGTTTGTATAATGAAAATAGTTGAAAATATGTTATGCTGTAAAAAGTAATTTGATTGATGTCCTCAAATCATCCCACTCCACCCAGCCAGCGTAGCTCCAATACTGAATTGGATTTTACTAGAATCGGTCAATGGATACCAAGTAGTATAGACTATAAAGGAAAGAAGTTCCTTAGGTTTACCCTACCATTTAACATAGTGAATCATCCAATGTTAAATATTTCAACATTAAACAACTTCTTTAACTTACCACACAGGAGGACGAGCATATCAACGATGTAGTGACAGAAAGAGCTCACCGAATTCCTACTATGAAGGGACAAAGAAAAGGAGTTGTCATTCAAGTAAGCTTGTACTTTTATTTGAGTTTAGAAATTACTGTTTCTAATATATCATACATTAACAAGTTTCTGAACGGACATGTAATGTAGCCATTACTCAATTTCAAATTTCTTCTCTATTTGATTTACCATATACATTTAAAATTTACCCATAATAAAAACAGTAGTACCAAAATATTTTTAATGCAAGTACACCATACATAAAGTGGCTAAGTAAATTCAGAGCACTTAATTTTCTGGTAGTATATTTTGGTTATAAGTTTCAGATCTGGAACTCAGTGTAACATGTTTCCTTATTTTTGATGTAAAATAAGTAATACAAACAAAAATATGTACTGTAATTGAGCAAAATATTCACTGCTACTGACAGGAAGTCGATGAAAGTCTGCGAAACCAAGCCTCAACCGTAACCCAAAACCGAGAAAAAAGACAGTGAACTAAGTTTACGGAAGTGGCCTTTCTATGTTAGCATTATGTATATGTAATGTGAATATCTTTTTTTTTCGTTCTTTTATTTTTAAATCAGTTTGTTGTTGTAAAACTATGCAAATGTATTGTGGTTACTCCTAATGCAATAAAAATTGTGTTTTTGTTCATCAATTTTTCGTTCTCTGCATCTTTGCACTTACTTATATTACCATAAACAGTAAATTGTAATTTCCCACTTACTGCCAAAGGGCTATGCTGATCATGCTTTGTGCCAACTGCAAACCTGAACTATATATAGTTCTTATGGTATTTAATATTTATATCTGTATAAACATCATTTTGCATAGCACATAACATTTTCGATTACTACATCACTGTAATCTTTTTGCTGCACATGCACAATCTTATTGCTTTTTTGTTTCCTACCTTAATTTGCTGATTTTGCCAGGCCATTACTGTTAGTCAGTTTTCACAACCATGTACACTTTATTCGTTCTCTAAAAAATTGTATACAAACAGCAATAAAATTGTCATCTAGACAATATATAAATGTTGACGTCCAAATTATGGTTAAGCTGATTCAGTAATCACATGTTCATCACAACATTACGAACAAATCCAAAACAAAAGCAATTCGTTTAAAAAACTTGCAAACATAAACTACTTTATTGTGTATTATGCATACTAACATGGTAAAATTTAAACATAATTTTTTTAGCTAAAAATAATTATAAATTACATCATCATAAAAATACCATCTTCCCGTGATGGACCTCATGTTAGTATTAAAGTACTAAGAATTCCGCACTCGTGTTTGTAAAAATCACATTTACTTTACACATTGCATCGTCAAGCTCGAGCGCTTAAAATGTTAATGCTGTAACATTCAAATTATTGAATTTGGAACAAAAAAGAACTGAAAATATATCATAGGTAGAATAAAGACCTTTATTGGTTGTAATTATTTGGAACAATGTGCTAAATATGCAAATTTTAGAAAATCAGAGTTCCAAATGGAAAGTATGCAATAAGCTTTGTTAAACAAATGGCATAGGTTAGTATGGTCATAGTGGAGTCTTCTAGTTATTACGAGATTTCAGAAAATGCAGATTCTATAATTTCAATTAAAAGATTTAAAGAACAAATGGTAACTACATATATAATGAATTACCTCAGTCAAATGCTGAATAAAATTATGCAACTA
Source organism: Allium fistulosum (assembly GCA_030737815.1). Taxonomy (NCBI): domain Eukaryota; kingdom Viridiplantae; phylum Streptophyta; class Magnoliopsida; order Asparagales; family Amaryllidaceae; genus Allium; species Allium fistulosum. The sequence continues at coordinate 392,729,881 of CM060907.1, forward strand.
AAAAGGAAAATATCACTTCACATGGCCGAAATTTGAATTCCTATGAGGGCAAGTATATTAACCCGAGAAAGGAGTGACATACCAAAATTTCAACCGACCTCAACGTAGCATCAAAAAGACTTATATACACTCAAATTAAAGTATAAAATTGAAGAAGCGCCGTCTTGAGCTGCTGAAACGATAGGAGTAGGAAGCTTGAGCGACAACGATGGTCATTACAAGAAGCTACCCGAGTATGGGTGTTTCCTTTATTTCTTGTTTTTCTTCCTTATTCGCGCGTACGACTCTTTCATGCATATTCCACTTGGCGCGGGGGAAATATAGTTCAGTTGATAGATCCCCACTCTTCCAATTGGGTCGTTTTGATTATAGGTTTGATGCCTAATTGTCCAGACGGTGTTGGTAGTATCTTGTATCTGAAATGGTGGCAAATTTTGTTTAAGTAATAGAAAAGAGGATCGAAACATGCCACTGAAAGATCATATCAAGGCAAAAGGACGGACTGTCAAGAACGTAAAAGAGGTAGGTTGAGAAGTTGGTCATATCTAGCATGGATCGTACATGGACGCATGTTGGAGCACTACAAGAAACATTGTCTTTAGTATCGGCAAAAGCCGTCGGTGACCGACGCATGCCGTCACAAAGAGACGACAAAATTCAACACTCACCAAGACGAGACGGCTGGATTTAGCGTCGGCGTCGTTGCTACTTTAGCTTCGGTTGAAGACGGTAAATTGGACACGTTGGAAGAACGGATGAACCAATGGTTGAACACAATAAATTGGACAACTGTGCAAATTGGTCATCGCAAGCCGATGCAAACCGACACAACCCTATGCAAATTGGCCGACGCTAGCCGACGAAAGACTGGAAGTTCTGTTTTGCAAAACGGCTGCTATTTCGGTCATCCAACCGCACATATATATTCATATCTCCATCCACCTCATCTACAACACATATAAATTTAATTTCACAACTACAACCATCACACAATCTCATGCATATCTCACTAAGCAAGTATATAATACAAAAATCAATATTTACATCAATATTCCATCAAATAACATCAATATTCCATCAAACAACACAATCATACCTACAAATACTCTTGTCCATCAAAGAAAACATCCACAAATCCATTAAACATCCACGGACAACACAACCATCAAACAAGTATCAAATCCATCAACACGTGTCAAATAAGTACAAAACAAAACAATCAAAATCCATCACAGACACAACCATACCTACTCATCATCATTATTTCCCAACCCATTCCCAACGGTTATTACCGTTGGGAAATTTATCCATTCCCAACGGTTATAATCGTTGGGATAATCCCAATTCCCAACTGTTATAACCGTTGGGAAAACCCCTTCTCCAAGATTAATGAGTCAGCTCCCAATAGTTATAACCACGGGCAATAACAATATTACCAGCGGTTATAAATGTTAGTAGTTGGAAAATTACAAATATTATTTTAAAATACCATGATATATGTTATGGATCGATGTTGTATTACATCATCCACTAAATATGCATATAATTAAACAAAAATAATGATTAAAACATATCTATAGTCAACACATTATATAATTAGACAAAAGATATGTTTACACCAAGTTTTATACATGAAATAAAGAGGTAATTTCATAATATTTCGGTTTTGAAGTAAACAATACCCAATTATACATAGTTTTGTGTTTCCAAACACAATAACTAAATGTAACCTCAAATAGAAACAAGAAAAATAGATCTTGTGTTTCAAGACCTGCTCCTACCACTGTGCTAGCTGTAGACTTACACCCACCACTGTGCTAGCTGTAGACTTTCATGAGCAACAACTGACTGAACTGGCCTAGTAGCGTTAGGTGATCCAAGATCCCATATTAGCAACTGTTGATCATCGCCAATAGAGCCAAACAAATACTAATGTCTCAAATGCCATGCAACATCCTCAACTACACCATCATATACCTATTTACAAATATTTTATCAAAAACCTCAATCATAAGATAGATACATGCACGTTAAGAAGATCACAATTTGTTGAGGATATAATACGAACTGTCATCGTGTAATTGCATGGTTACACTATTTATACTTATATGAGGTAGACAAAATAACAATATAACATGACATGCACGTGATTTAATTTAATGGAAAATATCATTGCTTGGTTTATAAATGAGCATTGCTCGGTTTATAAAATGAGTATTGCTCAGTTTATAAATGGAGCTTGATTTAAAAACTGAGCAAGTGCGCTCAGTTTAGAAAACTGACTAATGCTCAGTTTATAACTGAGTGCCATTGTTCAGTTTTAAAACTGATTGCCAGCGACATTGCTCAGTTTTAAAACTAAGCATTAGCAATGTGTAGGTTTTAAAACTGAGATCCAATGCTCAGTTCTAAAACTGAGCAATGCTCAGGTTTTAAAACTGAGCAATGCAGAGCAGTGCTCAAGTTTTAAAATTGGGATCCATTGCTCAACTTTAAAACTGAGCATCATGCTCATTTTTAAAACTGAGCATGAGCAATATTCAATTTTAAAACTGAGCGCCAGCACCGCTGCTCGGTTTTAAAACTAACATGAGTAGTGCTCAACTATTCAAACTTGTTAACTTATTGTTGACTTATTTGTCAAAATGGTCATTATCTTAACTCATGTAATTTTACTTGAAACGATAAATCTTATATATATAGACAAAGGACAACTACTATGGTAATTGTTGAATCCATTGTGGCCACTCAAGGGTAGATGACATATTGGATAATGTGAAAAATAATTAGCATGATAAACTAAATCTAGGATATAAAATAGCAATTAGTAAATGATTGTGGAACATGCAACTTAGATATACCCAAAATAATATATAATAAAAAAAATAAGCAGTTCCAATGGTTAAAACACGTTAAAATTTATAGTACTTAGTTAATTTTTATTCACTTTGTTAATTTTTATAAATCTTAGTTAATTTTTATAAAACTTAGATAATTTTTAAATTTTTATAAACTTTGTCAAATTATTATTATTATTATTAACTTAGTTAATTTTTATCAAACTATAGTTTATTATTATTATAAACTTGTTAATTTATATAAAACTTAGTTTAATTTTTATAGAATTTTTTATTTAGAATAATATTATAAACTTATTTATTTTTTATAAAATTTAGTTAGTTTTTATAATACCTAGTTAACTTGTTTAATTTTTATAAACTTAGTTAATTTATTATTATTATTAAAAATTTAGTTAATTTTTATCAAACTTAATTATTATTATTATTAATGGAATTTTTTAATTTTTTAAAAACTTAGTTAATTTAGTTAAAATTTTATAATACTTAGTTAATTTTTATACACTTATTTATTTTTTTATCAAACTTAAAGCTAACTTAGTTAATCTTTGTAAAACTTGGTTAAACTGATTAATTTTTATAAACTTAAACAGGAGATCATTAATATGCTATGATATTTTTTATCGGCTCCCTCACAACGACAGTGTTGTGATATTATAAATAAAATTAACATATCACGAAGAACGGGTGAACTTGAGGGCCCATAGTCATAAGCTTGGGGTAATTTTAATATAAGATTCAGAATTAGGAATTATAGGCAAAAACTACAACATCAAATTATGGTGCTTAGTTTGATAAAAAGGTATGTGACATAATTAGAAAACAAGCACATACTAAAAAGACAAACAGCTTGATCCTGAGCAAATAGTGCTTGTGATGCTGCACCTGAGTCAATCCTTGGGCAGAAGGAACACGCTCAGGTACAACTAATGGTCCACCTTTTAATTCCTCAATCAGGAGTGGGAATAGGATGCAGTAGAGCATTATACTACAATCATTTTCAAACTTAAGAAATAATAGAATTTCATGTGGTCTGATTGCACTATTTGCTGAACAGCTAGTCATTATTACTCACGATGTGTGGATGCATATTCCCATGGACCTTCATCAATCTTCACTACCACATCCCATGGTTGATCTCCACTGCTATCACCTTTCATTACCACAATGTATCCACCATCAACAAAGATTTACTCATACTTTGATCATGTTATAATTAGAAGTGAGATGTATGCTTAAGATAAATATATTGCTACCAAGTAGAATACTCAACAAGGTGGACAATCATAACACTTGCCTTTATTCCACAGTATATCTGACATGAACCTAAAAACTTGCACATACAGTTGTTTCAGTGTGCATGATTCAAATATTTTTGACATTTTTCATTTAAACTTGCTCCCAAAATGAAATTAATTAAATATTTCTAAATAATATTCATTACAAATTTACAATACAACTTTGTACTCATAAGATCTTACTGTGTCGCATGAAAGAGTATTACATGCATTTAAGGATCGGTTTTTTCCAAGGCCTATGATGAGAGCTTATAAGAGTGAAGTGTGGAACATATCAAGAATACATACACTTGATAATGACCTCCTAGAGTTAAACTACCGACAATAACAGTTTTCTACAACATGCAACAAACAATGGTTATAACATGGATAAGAGAATTTTTAGTTTTCTACATGTATATTTAGCCATCTTTGTGTAACGCTAAGAAAGCAATTTCTGAGAAAATTCCAAACATCCCAACAAGGGTTACCGTGAACTCTCCCCTCCACAAAGCCCACCCACTCACAGTTCTACATAATTGATGATGAAAATTACTAATGAGATAATTTTTATCTGCTAGAATTTTGCTTCAAATATCAGTAAATATATAGTTCTCTGATAAGTTTTTCCTTTGTTAACTCCAATTGTGATTTTCATTTTCAAGGATATGGGCAATTCATTTTTAATAAATTTATTTACTAGATTTGTCTTTTGCAAGTACTAAAACTTTTAGAAGTGGGCATATGGTCAGTCTGATCCGGTTTGGAGCCCAAACTGCTTCCGAACTTAATTATTATTATTATTATTATAAACATAATTAATTTTTATACACTTATTTTTTTATAAAACTTAGTTAACTTGGTTAAGTTTTATAAATTTAGTTTTAGTTATTATTGTTGTTGTTATAATTATTATTATTAATTATAAAACTTAGTTGACTTTATTAATTTATTATTATTTCAGTTAATTTTTATCAAACTATACTTTATATTATTATTATAAACTTAGTTAATTTTTTACCAAACTTAGTTTATTCTTATTAATGTTATAAACTTTTTAATTTTTATAATACTTAGTTAATTTTTATAAATGTATTTAATTTTTATAAACTTAGTTAATTTATTCAAAATATTGTTTATTATTATTATTATTATTATTTATTGAACTTGTAAATTATCTCAATTGCTTAAACTTATAAATTATCTCAAACTTAAACTCTATTATCTTAGTTAATTTTTATAAGTTATCTCAAACTTATAAAATTTTCATAAACTTAGTTAATAAGGGGACGTATACAACTGTGCTTTACCAATGCTACAATGTCTAGTTTATCCACGTTAATTCAATGTCTAGTTCAGATATATCTATTTGTATGTATAAAAATGTAAGTTCAGAAATACTTAAAAAGCGGATTAAACTAGAATTAAATGCTTACCAAATTGCACATTCAAGGAAAAGGAAAAAAACAACTTAGATTCCTACACAACTACAACAACGCACATTATAATCCAATTTTTGCTCTAATGGAAAAGGTAAACTGAAATTAATTTTGATGATGACAAATGTTGCCACAAATAACATGTATTTGACATATCACCCGAGATTTATAATTGCGAAAGAGACTTCTAATTTCCTCAGCATGTTTAAAAAAGTAATTAGAATTTTCTTCTCATTAATGAAACATAAAAATAAACTGCAATTACATAGGAAATTACCTCGATCATAGAAGCTTGCCAAGCTGCAGATGGTCTAATGCAAAATGAAGCAACAAAAAAATGATGCTTCTCTCCTAATTTTAGACTCACTGAAATGTGTGTCATCTCACTATTCAAATATTGCTTAACCTTCAAACATAAAGCAAAGAAAAATCAGTATTAATTGTGTAAATGTCGAAGACTGTAATAAATTATAGTGTAATTACCCAACTAAGCAAGCTCTTATGAGACCCATCCACTGGTTTCCTCCCGATATAACCTCCAGTACGAACACTCCAAATGCAAACACATCCGTCTTTTCATCGACTATCCATATTCCGGCGCCAAATACACCTAGTAGTAAGCATCAATAAACTTCAGTATTGCTAACATAAATATACCAAGTAAAAAATAGTAATAAGCGACCAACCCAAATGTGCCTTCAAGCGGAGCAACAATGCGATGAGTCCACTCAAAAAGCAGCCACCTCGCAAGCCAAAAATCAAAAATCTTAAGTTCAAAATCAGTCGTAAGAAGTACATTAGAAGTTCTTATATCTTTATGTATGGTTCTTTTCCGGCACCCTTTATGCAGATAATGCAGCCCTACTCCTAAACACAAAAGCCAAAATAGAACATGGATAACTGATTAGTTATAGAGGTAAGATAACATAACTAAAATTAGAAAGGCTTTTGTGGGAAATTAATTAAAGTTATGGTATGACTATGCACTTGCACCTTGGTTAATGCATCATAGTGAATGTAAATTCACGCACCCTGGTACAAAATCCTTCTATCCAAAATGAGTGGCACACATGATACAGTTTAGTCAATATACGGTTCAGTTGGAAAGTATTGACAAATCAATATACAGTTCAGTCACCTGATGAAGTCATAGAGGAAGAGAAAGAAGAAGACGAACTTGAAGGTGTTTCATACCTTTAAAGAATTAAAAAAAATTCAAGGACATAGTAGTTAGTGCAAGCACCTCTCCTATTTAAAGAACTTGAAGGGGCACACATTCGCAGGTGCACATTAAACTATATGTCATTAGAAGTATAATTATATGCCTCCATTTCATTAAATTACTAGAGAATGGATCCATAATACAATGTATTTCATAATGAAACAAGTAAGCAAATTGATTTTTTTTGTCTCGGCCTAACAAAAGTCAAAACAAGGTACAAACAAGCATAAAATAGGAATGCATTTGCATATTTCCAACAATTCAGGATATATGTTACAGAAGGAAAAAATAGTAATCAAGTATAATATAGTAATGACTAAATTTAAAACAAAATATAAATAAAAAAAAGTATAACTAAATACTAACACTAGTTTGGTCGATTTCTTGAGCCATAAGGTATTGCATAAAATCAGTCCCACTAAGCTACACAGATTGCTATGAAAGTAGAATATTTGTTTAAAAAATTTAATAATTCAAAACAATATTAGTGTCATACGTTAGTATGGCTAATCTCATGGATGAGGCAAATTGTGGACATTTCAATGTTGTGGACAATGATAACTTATGTTCTGAACATTCAAAAAATAAATATAATATTGGTAGCAGCTAAACCATTCAAGAGAAGTTATTGAGATAGAAACTTAGCATGAATTAGCTTTCAATACATAATTATGCATATAATAAAATATCTATGAAATTTTAGCTTTATTAGTAAGTAAAACAAATAGGTTAGCAACTTCCTAGGTCTGAGTGGTCTGTAGTTGTATATGTTGCATATTAAATTCTGATCTTTGTAAGTATTTATTTACTTTTATTTCAAAGAATAAATCAAGTTGTCACTAAAATTTATGTAACAAATAACCCATCTATAAACGATGATGAAAAATGCTAATAATAAACTTGTTTTAAATTTACATCTAAAAAAACTTGTTTTGAAAGAATAATGAACAAAAGCACAAAGTAAATGGCTCGCAACCGGTATGATTGTTCAATTTGATCTTGAGAAGAATTGTGAATTGTATAGTAGTCTTGGACATGGCACAAAGATTAAGTTATTCTGAAAAACTCAAACCAATAAATTTATCTGTAGTTTATAAAAATAGTTTGAGAAAAAAAGCATGTGTAGGGCCATTGTAATTTGCCCTAACAGTTACTGTAGAGGCTGAAATCGTTCCTTCGATTTTGATATTTAAAGGACACTTCTATTTGCCTTTAACAATTATTATTACAAGCAAATTATCATTTTCCTCTAATTTATCACTTTAGGGGATGAACATTTATTACGCTTCTAATTTTATGCCTTTAATAACTATAATATTGGTAGTGTTTCTATCCATCATCACATGAGTGTAGAACTTAATGAAGTAGCAAAAAAATGTCCAAATTGGCTTAATCAACCGTGTATATTTGAACTTTATACTGAATCTCTAAACTTCAGTATAGTAAAGAATCATAAAACTCTAGTGGAAGTATATGTAAAAAAATAGTGTAAGCTAAGAATACGTTATAGTTTTGGTGCTTCTAATTTACCATTGTTCAAATATAAGTTATAGTTTTTTTTTTCAATTTCATATGATATTGTAGACAACGGTAAACCTCTTAAATTTTGGTGCAAGTTGAAAAAAAACTATAAACTTGTAAGGGGGAATTAATTTAAAGGACAAAAATTTGTATATTTTTTGCCTCAAGGACACAACCTCAATATTTTTACCATAAGGACAAACATTCTTCTAAAAATTATTCATAAGGACAAATATTTTTCAAAATTATTCATAAGGACAACAAAACTGCTACCAAGCTAAAAACTGATACCTAAAAACTGCTACTGATAACTTCAAACTGATACTATCAATGACTAAAAACTGATACCTAAAGAAAGTTGTCCTTCAGGATAAAATATTGAAGGTCTGTCCTTGAGGCAAAAACGCTGAAAATTTTTGTCCTTGACAATAATTTCCTGAAACTTGTAAATACAACAAATTGTATAAAAAAAAATTATCCAAAAAACCAAGAATGCTTACATTTATTGCTGCCATTATTATATAGTAACTTTAAATCAATCTGCACTAGTTATTTATTATATAATCATCAAAATTTTGGTGCAGGTAGAAATTTTATTTATAAACTTTTAAATACAACAAATTCTATAAAAAAAACTTTACCCAAAAAATAAAGAATGCTTACATTTATTACTGCCATTACAATATAGTAACGTTAAATCAATCTACACTAGTTATTTATTGTATAGTCATCAATGAGAAAAGCCTTTAATACTACATATTTGTATATAAAAAATATAACATACCTAATATGCAAAATATGCAGCACTGAAACTAAATTATGGAGTATACCATATAGCAACTTCAAGTGGAACGAATTTCTTTTGAAGCTTTTATATGTCACCAGGCCTATTAGAATAAGTCAAACTTTTCAGTACGCTCTTTATGAAGCTATACACGCTGCTAGTTGGAAGGTTACATAGTTATAAAAATTCACATATTTTAAGACTATAATATGTTCACCACTGTTATTTATGTTCTTCTATGTACTTTTTTCACAGTGTACTTGTTAGGCTTAAACATTCGTTTATGCCAGTACTAGCATGCACGTTTGGCGTGTGCAAAAAAAAAGTGAGTTAGCTTATTTTTATTGCAAAATATAATGAATGCATGCACATAGAAACCCATGTTATATTTTCATTGAGTTATGTACTAATCTTAGTTGTAAGAAAGTGTTCGCAAATTTAGATTAATAAACTATTCAAAAAATTAAAAGAAAGTAAAACTTACAATATCTTAACCAAGTACTAAAAAGGGACGAAGGGAATGCATCATTACTATGTTAAGAAAAATGGATAAGAATGTTTAAAAAAATCTTTTCTATGCTACGTTGAGACACTATAGCCTACAGTGTCTTAACAGCAAAATATATTTTGTTTTTATGATCACCTTTGTGTTCTTTTTCTTGCTCCTACCATATACCAGAATATTTAAGTGAGTATCCTTTTGTCCGGCAATCTTTACAAAACTTGAAGAAATCCTAGGCTATGATTCTATTTGTTATAGTAAGAAATTTTAATATTTACTGTATCATATCCTAAACGTTTTGGAGCTTGCCGTCATTTACAATTTCAATATAAGTTAGGAAAAGTATTGGAGCTTTTCTATATGTGCTACAGAGAAATAATTTTATACATACCCAAAAGATGTATAATATATTTATGATCAAAAAATAATCCAAGCTTATTTGTTCCTCAATATCCACAAGAAATATCGAAGTTCCACTTAAAACACACTGCAAATATTCTAATTGTTAAAGGCAATTGAAATTAGAAACTATTAGATCGTTGATTTTGCAAATATACTTATGGTTCATACGACAGCTAATGCGACTATTTGATAAAACCTAAGTCACATTCAAATTATCAAGCGATAAGCAAACAATCGATATCCATTCATATCATTGCGTGTTTTGGTACAATATCTTATAACATCATCAGTCAGTATTGCCTCCGTTACGGTTTTGTTTTTTTTCTAAAATAAACAAAACATACTAACCGACTAACAATACGGAGGTACTCTTAAACTATTATATCTCTACTACTAATAATAAGAATTCAGTGAACTATTTTCAACCGCGTCTTTTTGGATTTTCAAAATTACCCTTATCTATTATCGTTTCACTGTTTCCTTTCGTTATCCATTTCGCCAGTAGAAAACCCTTATCGCCCTAACTTAAACATCAATGTCGTCGTCATCGATAATCCACCGTCAACGCCAATCAACCATATGGCTACCTAATCACCGAAGTTATCCTTTGCCGAACATTGCACCTGCTCCATTCAGCTACAATTTGGAATCGAAGTTCTATACTAGGGTTAACTTATTCTCTTCTGATTCCTACACTTCGCTAACCGCTATTCAATTTGGCAGTTGTTGCTTCGACAAAGAACTTCAAGCATGATTTAGGTACATATTTTTATACCGCTATTTAGATATCGATTTGTCTCCCTCTTTTCTAAATTGCATATGATGTTCGAACTCATTTGGGTTGACCTAATCCCCCGTTTGACTACGGTTACCTTCTGAGTTTCGCATACTGTACTCAAAACCCCTAATTTTAGACTATTTTTGCAGTATCAGATTTATCACACAAATGCAGATATTTGTTCTGATCTTAATTTTCACCTTATAAGTTAAATTTAATGAATTTTTCGTAATTGTTAAACTTTTAATTTAGGGGTTTTGCCTTTGACTTATATTACCATAAAACTATTTTATACTGATTTTGATTTTGATTTTTAACATTTGATTTCAGTTTTACATATGATTTTTGATGACTTCTTTTCTTACCATTTTCAGTTCTAATTTTGTTTTCTCACTATAATAATAGCCACATTGTTGGATACGGTTAATATTGCAAACTAATCTCTACTATTAATAATGATACTTCATTGAACTATTTTCTTCCGTGTCTTTTTGAACTTCCAAATATATCCTTTTTATCTAATCTCTTATCGTTTAGTGATTCATTTAATGAATATGCGTTGATTTGTTAATGCCATGTGCTTTTTTGGTTTCTGTTTCGTCGCTTATTACCATTGTTGTCGATTAGGCTATAACCTAGAGTGTATTTGGTTCTCATTTGACTTTAATCCAACTAGCCTATGTTATTTTAAGTTTGTACAATGGCCTCATTTAATATTTATGTTGTTCTGCCATGTAACACAAGCTATAAATTAGTCTTCTCTAATGTCTGATTGGATTTTTACAAGTTCGGTATTATTAAATAGTTTAATATTTTAGCAAATAGTTTTTTTCTAATAATGATTTTTAACAATTATATTTTTTTACCACGTTAAACATCGCAACAAAAAAATAAAAATCTACTTTGGTTATTGACTCGGTTATTGCAATTTAAAAAAAATTCTACCAAATTAGTTCACTAAGTGGTTTAATTTAAAATTCGCATACGATTTTCATTTTACATGTTGATTCTTGCATTAATTTGCTTACTGCAATTAAAAATAAAATCTACCAAAGGAGTTCACTCAGTTGTTGTATTTAAAATTTACATTTTACATGTTGATTCTCACATGGATTTGGTTTCCTCAAAGATAGTTCAGTTCATTAAAAAAATGCACTTCATTGTTGATTTAACTTTTTTTCCTTTTTCAACTGTTTATGTTTCCAATGTTAACCATATTTGGTTTTCTATATTTCCAAAAAATGTATTTTTCAAACTTTGGCTTTCCTATTGATTTTAAATTTTCCATTTTATATGTTAATTTAATAACAAGTTGAATATTTGCAAGTTAAAATTTCCAAACTCTGATGTATGGTTGGATTTTTACAAGTTGAATACTTGCAACGTAGTTTAATGCTTTATCAAATAGTTTATTTTTTCTGATGATGATTTAATAACAAAAAAGGGATTTTCCATTTTACACGTATTTGGTTTGTTTAAAAACATCTACCAAAGGAGTTCACCCGGTGGTTCTATTTAAAATTTGCATATAATTTGCATTTTACATGATGATTCTTACATTAATTTTGAAGGCTTTCTTATCATACATATTGATCCTTTGCAAACTAGTTTTGAAATTTGTATTTTGCATTTTATTACTTTATGCTTTTAGGGCTAATCTATATTTTTTTTCAATTTTAAATTATGAAAAAACATTTTTAGTAATTGCCAAGACCAATTTGATTTTAGGATTAAAGCATGTTTGCTACATTGATTTTCAGTTCAGTATGTTTAGAAGTTACTATAAATGAAGAGGGTACTTGCTTGCGAAATAGTCTAAACCACCGAGTGTGTGCGCTTTTGGTAAATAATAAATGTTAAATTTACCTTCCAGTTCCTATATGCAGGATTCAGATTAAAGTTTTTGTTGTGTGCAGGAATAGATTGCAGATCCACAATATCCTCAAATGAATTCAGCCAGAGTTTAATATAAATGTAAAAACAAATAAAAACAATCAGTTAATGATTGTTTTTCTTTCCCCAGTAAAACGGGTAATCGTTTAGCTTATTAGAAAATGCACTTCATATTTGATTTAACTTTTTTTTTCTTTTTAAACTTTATATTTTTCCAATGCTGACAATATTTGGTTTCCTATATTTCCAAAAAAAATGTATTTTTCAAACCTTGACTTTCATATCGATTTTAATTTTTTTTAATAAAAAAAGGGATTTTCCATTTTATAGGTTGTGTCGAAATTTTGAAGGTTTTCTTATTTTACATATCGATCCTTTGCGAAATAGTTATAAAATTTACATTTTGCATTTTGTTAGTTTGTCCTTTAAGGTTAGTCTATATTCTTTTCAATTTTAAATTTTGAACAAATATTTTTTTTTTTATCTAGATCAATTTGATTTGTTGGATTAAATCATGTTTGCTACATTGATTTTCTTTTACATCAATATGTTTAGAAGGTACTAAATATGAAGAAGAAACATGCTTGCAAAATAGTCTAAAACACCGAACGTGTGCGAGTTTGAAAAACATAGCTGTTAAATTTACCTACAGGTTCCTATTAATAAGATTTATGATTGAAGTTTTGTTGTGCGCAGGAACAGTTTGCAGATCTAAAACATGCTCATATGAAGTTCTACAAAGATCAGTCGGACATAATGCAATAGTTACAGCAGAACCATATCAACAGCATCCACGGGCCTCATCAGCATGTCTCTTGATGCTTATACTCTTTCTTTCTACCCTACAGTACATACCTTAATCTGTATTATAATTTGTATTGTAGGTAACTTATGCTAACTAAATTATGGATATTGACAGCAATATATTTCTTACCATAATGGCAATACGTAATATGTTAAGTCAATTTTGCAATGCCAACAAATGACCATGTTATATATAATAAATTTGATTCTACTTGCATCATCGAGTAAATTTTACTCACTTTAAACTCGCTTAGTACGCAACGCTGTCACAGGTGATTAATTCTCCATCTACTTCTGCTACCACTGATGATTAATAAACATAACCATTGTCCAATCCAGAATTCAGGACAAGAGAAGAGTTGCTTGCTTTGTACTTGGTTTTTCTTTTTGTTTCTGTACGGTCAAGGCAACTATTCCAGCATTTTTACAAAATATCTAAAGGAAATTAAATGAAAATACTATCATTCGATGCCAATGGCCTATATGATCCCATACAAAATATCACGTGTATAATTTTGATCGATTGAACTTTATGGAGCTTGCTTTTATTATTAATTAATAATAACTATATTTGTAAAAGCTAAAAAAACTACAAGTTTAAAAAATGAGTGTTATAATTTAATAACACTTATTTAGGATTAATGTTTTATCAGTTTAGGTCACAGTCCAACCCTTGGAAGAGAAGCGAAAGCAAAGCAGGATACAAAGGCAAGAGGAAACTCTATTTGCACTTTTGTTTATGTGCACAACCAACCAGAAAAAAGAACAAGGTTGTAGGAATATATAAAAAGCTCAGGCAAAGTCAGTTAAGTACCTTGGACGATTGTTGGCAATTTCAATGCTATTCAATATTATCAGGACAAAAGCAATAATAGATGTTATTGTTCGTCCCCTAGTGCATATTTCATAGATTTTGTTGGAACTACAAATCTTTTTGAACCTTCAAGCATAGGGAATTACCATACACAGATGGGAGGAGCCAACATGTCCATACGCAACAAAATCTACAAGCTATTTATTAAGATGTAATGCTATGTAAACTATTCAAACCATTCAATAAGTGATCGTACCCGATCGTTTTTAATTTCGCAATACAGAGTCAGGGTAAAAATAATTGTCCTTTCAAATACATTAACTCCTGGCATTACAATCTAGAATACCGTGATGTGGTAAAGAAAAATGGAAATCTACTACATAGATAGGAAATTCATTATTTCAACTCATTACTAAACTAGGAGAACAAAAGAATCTCTTAAAAGGTGGAGCAAGGAACACCTTGTCAAGCAAACTCCTATGGATATTTAAAGGAGAGAGCTAGATATGGTGTATTCTCACCTTATTAATCATCCAAACGATAATCCATCGGACCCAGCTAGACATGGAGGTTAACACAAATGTATCATCATGCAGTTCAAAGGTGGGGAATTAAATCCATCGGACCCAGCAAGGTGATGTTGGTGCTTATGCGCTATTTGATAAAATTATTTGTTTTGTTTTGTTCATGTATTGTACACGCTTCATGTGTTAATTCCTACTGTGCATTATTGATGTGTACATTTTTTAACTTCTCTACACCACTTCTGTATTTTACTTTCTATTGTTATACTATTCCAGACTTTTAGCCTTTGGTTTACCATTTGCCTCTGCTTTATGGTTTGAAGAGGTTTACCATTATTTTTCAGCTGTCCTATTATTGAACTACGTTGACTTTTTTCTTTGTTATTTAAACCCATGAGCATAAGGATAAAGCCTTGCACTCCACTAACTAAGCTAGATAGGCTTCCTATTGTACTTTACAATATTTCACTACAGATTTATTTGATTCGATATTTTGATCAGTATTGGCAATTGTCACGAAGGAAGCTATGTAATCTGTTGACTATAGGCAGTTGTAATCTTACTGCTCTAGGTGTATTAGTAAAATGGCTGAACCCCATACGATAGTTTAACATTTTTTCTATTCTAGTTATTTTATGGTAAGCAAAACTATTAATGTTTATTGATTGCATTTAGATTTGTTGTTAAAAGATATATATTTCGGTTTTTTTTAAATCTGGGCAATCGACTCAGTATAGCCCATGAAATCAACCATTTATTTATAGTGAATTTTTAAACATACTATGGATGCAACTTTGACAAACCTTACAATTGATGTCGTCCCACTTTCATTTGAAGACGTTATTTTGTATGTCTCCCATCCTTTCACTGAATTGAAATGATATTATATATGGTTTTGTATTTGTTGGCTATTGTCACACTATATATATTAGTTATGCATTTCCTAGAATTGTCCTCCCACTACAAGGCAAACAGCTCTTTCCAACGGCTCCAAGCCGTTGGCGGCCGTTGGTAAGCCGTTGGGAGCCGTTGGAAAGGGCGTTGGAATACATTTCGACGCCTTCCAATGGTTCCCAACGCCCCCAACGGCGTTATACCAACGCTTACCAACGGCTCATCTGGCCACGTGGCAAACTTCGTTGACCAACTTGCCGTTGGTTCGCCGTTGGAAAACGTTGGTTTTTGCCGTTGGTAGCCGTTGGTAGCCGTTAGTTATAAATGACCAATTGGCCGTTGGTTTCCGTTGGAAGCCGTTGGAAATCTGAAACTTTTTTTTTTCCTGGGCTGCTCCTACTCACCTCCGGCCGCACACAATATCATAAATATTAAAACTGCTCCATTTTGAGCGTATATCCAATAACAATCACATATATATAACCAAACACAATATAATAATCAAATCATACACATAAACAACCAAATCATCAAAACAAACTAAATTCTACATCCATCAAATTACTTTCTACGTCAAAATCAAACGTCATCCAAACCAACCGTCATCATATATACAAACAACACATAAAAAGCCGTCACCAATCGTCATCCAAACCATCACCAAATGTTTAAGACATCCAAACACATCACCAAATGCCTAACACATCTAAACCATCACCAAATGTCTAACACCATACAACAATAAATACAAACCATCACCACTCCACACATAAGAAAACATCTCAAACATACCTCAACTCACTCGCCAGCAGAACCACCGGAGGAAGGAAACCGCCCGTATTGCTCCATGAACTCCGCCACTTTATTGTTTAGCTGCTCCATTTGTTCTTCACGGCGGCGATCGCGGTCTTGAAGCGTGGCGATCTGGGCTCGTAGCTGTGCGATCTCCTCCTTATCTTGAGCCCGCTGGTAGTTCTTCTGCACTACGTCAACCTGTAAATATTAGTAAATATGTGTAAATATATGTGTAAATACGTTTAAATATTTACTCTAGCTAAGCTCACATCTAAAGTGTTTATATATATGATATCGAAATGAACATGCTTCATAAAAATTATTTTAAATTTAAATTAAAATACCGATTGGCTTCCAAATCCAAAGCGTCTTCCGTGGGTCGCTGGATCCATGACAAACTCAAATATTGCGTTCTCCTCATCAATGGTCAACTCTGCTCTTCCGGTGTCCTGGAGCATCAATGTCCGTGCGTCCTGAAACTTTTCCTAGTATGCAAAATACAATTGAATTTAGATAATGCTATTTTAATAGACTTAAAACTTTTAGTTCATTATCTTATACTTACATATGCGGTCCTTGCTTTGTCATTACTTTCCCAGGTGTACGAATATGAGCCTGAATCGTCAATCTGAGTCACCGCATGCGTATGCGCAAATACATCCCAACGACTGACAGGACCACCACGTTGTCTTTCCTGAAATATGCACATATAAATATATATATATATATATTAAATATTTTTATATAAATGTTTATGTTAATTAATAAATATACCAAGTCCTCGCGGTGATGCTGGAATGACTTAGAACCACCGCGATGTGTGACGGGATTCTTGCTCCTGTTAGCAGAATTCCTTGTTGACTCTTTCTGCAAATTTAAGTTGAAAAAAAAATTGTTTTATAGTTTTAATTTAAATATTATTTGCGTAGAACAATTTAACTTAAATATATGCTAAATTTACCTGAAATTCCTCATTGGCCCACCAGCGCATAAACTGTTCCCACACACCAGCGCTCATCCAATTTGGCTTGCTTCCACTTGATTTCACAACATTTAAAGTCTCCCTGTAGTTCTTTGCAATTTTACTCTGCCAATGACGCTGTACAACGGAAAGATCTGCATCCTGGATGTCCACATGGCCCTGCACGTTTGATTACATAAGAGTTATATAGTTTTTATGCGTAGTGTAAACATGATTAGATATTTAAACCTAACAAGTAATATCACTCATACCAAAAAGTCCTGCCAAATAGCTTCCTTCACGTTCTCTGGAATCAAGGACCATT
The DNA here is from genome assembly GCA_030737815.1 of Allium fistulosum. Taxonomy (NCBI): domain Eukaryota; kingdom Viridiplantae; phylum Streptophyta; class Magnoliopsida; order Asparagales; family Amaryllidaceae; genus Allium; species Allium fistulosum. The sequence goes on from CM060907.1 coordinate 392,747,674, forward strand.
TGGGCCAACATTCATTCATCCGACTCTGGTATGCACGCTTAGATAATGAAAGAACTATATTTGATGGCTCTAACGTAAAACCACTGTGTTTAACAAGAAAAAAAGCATTTACTATTTTATGACTACTATACTTATAATAGACTGTACGAGAATAAAATTTAATTTTGAAACTTAATACTTACCCAGATCCGTCGGCTTTTGGCTTTAGCCAAATTGCAGTGCGTGGCATCTCCTCTGATGGACCAGCGCGATCACGATCTACAGGATGAATAGTCCCTCTCTGTGAAGAGGAGGGAGACCCAGAATGTGTAGACCCAGATCGTCTACGTGAAGACATATCTATAGAACATGTTACAGACAAACATTATATGAGAACATTAAATGACTATATGTAAAACATACATTATGGCATAACATAAGAAGAGTACGTGACACATATCATACATTAGCATAACATTTTTAATGAAAATATTATAATGTTAAATATAATTACCTTCAAAATGTAGATTATTGATCAGTCCTCGTCAGTTTCGGTTTCAGACTCTGTTTTGTACTCTATATTTTGTTCCTCTGTACTCTCAAATGCTTCAATTAATGCATTTGAATCATCGTTTAGAGGTCCAAAATCTGTTTGATCATCTGTTATTATTATTCCTCTACTTTCCTCGATATCTGCTTGGTAAGCTTGTTCATCGGGAATGTTCCGTCCATCAAATGTAAATCTTGCCTTTGTTTTAAAAACAGCCGACCAATTTACTTTATCTCTTCTTAGAGATGGGTAAGAAGCATAATAAACTTGAAGAGCTTGTTTGGCAAGTACAAAAGGATCGTAGTTATGATAATGCGAAGTATGTTTTATTTCTATAAGATTATATTTTGGATGCACGTTTATTCCAGAACCTGGAACGTTGCTGAACCAGTTGCATTTAAACAAAAATACTTCTTCTGCAGGTCGTGTGAAATACGACAATTGCAAAACTTGGGTTAGCACGCCATAAAAATCATGTATATGATCATTTGGATCATCACTACCTTTAACAAATACACCAGTATTGTTACAGGGAACATTGAACGTGCAGCATCTTCAACCATATGTTCTACGAGATTTGTCGTATCAATTTCATTACGCAATACCTTCTCAGCTTCAACACGATTAGATGCTAACGGTTCTCCATGACGATCCCAAACCAAATAGTTCGACACGAAACCGAACTGACGCAAATGAACTCTTACCATTTCTGGTACCAAATGCTTTAACAATTTGCATTTAGTACATGGACAACGGATTTCTTTGTCGTTTCCGTTATTACTTAAAGCGAAATCAATAAATACGCGAACACCATTATTAAAATGTTCAATAATTGACGTTTCACTTTCAACTCTTCTTTTTTTGTACATCCAGCTCCGATCAGTAAAATAATTGTCCATTAACCTACGTATATAGTTAAAAAGTACGATATTAATTTGCATTGACATATTATTAAAACAGTTTATATGTGAATTTTATAATAACTGATCATTGACTCTATGGTGATGGGTCGTCCTACCTCCCATTACAAATACAATAACGTAATTAAACCGCGTAAATTATTTCAATTTAAATGATTCAACAAAATTTCGGCAGCGCTTCGCTTTAGTTCCCTGAACAGTACACATTTGCGTGTACACAGAGAACATAAACGAAGCGCTGTCGAAATTTTGTGAACCATTTAAAATGAAATAATTTACGCGATTTAATTACGTTATTGTATTCGTAACTTGTCCAATACAGGGACAAATCCAACAAATACTGTATAAAATGAATACAGATGTCCGTTCTGTTAAAAAAACGAATATCCACATAACGATCATATACAGTACTTATCAGACGGGGCCGAAAAACATTCTAAGGGTTTTCGAATATATTACATATTCTGTAACATATTATATTTATAAAAAAAATTGACGTTCGATACTATACTTACTGTCATTTTCGATATTTTTTAACCGTACATTATAAAATTACTACACTATATTACTTATTAAAAATAATCAAAGTAACCGTATATTATAAAATTAAATATCATTTTCGATATTTTATAATCTAATGTCATCATTCAACTTATCGCACTATATTTTCATACAAGGAGCATTCTACACTACGCTATACACACAATACACTATACACCAACCTATAATATACAATTAACTTACAATACATAGGTTAATAATAAAAATTAAACATCAATAAACTAAACTACACATACAATAGTCAATACAAACATATAAATTGCAAATCTAACACTAAATTACCTAATTAACACTAAATTACCTAATTTAATAAAAAAGGGAATTAGGGTTTATACCTTGATTGGAGAAGATTAGGGGTTGGAGAGGGGTTCAAGATGCTACCGAGTGACGTTGGAGGCTTGAATGGAAGTGGTTGGCGAATTGGGGAGGGGGATGGAGGGTTTTTGGAAATAATTTGGGGAAAAACGAAGTGGGGAGGAAGAAGGTGCTGCAGGTTATTTTGGCTCGGGTTTCCAACGGCTACCAACGGCCGCAAACGGCATTTTCCAACGGCGTCCAACGGTCAACTTTTTATTCTCTTGGTTATAATCCGGAAAATACTTGCCGTTGGAAGCCGTTGGTCAATGCCGTTGGCGGCCGTTGCCCCCCACCCCCCGTTGGAATAAACAGTACTCCTTGTAGTGTCCTTATATTAAATAGTAATATAATTTGGTACCATGGTTTCTAAAATTGATTAGCTGAACGATACTTTAATATCGGTCCTTCGTACAACCACGTAGGTATGATACTGTACATGATTTTATATTTGTGAGGTATTGGCACAATATATTCGACACTCTTAACGTTTCTTTGATATTTTATGCTAGGTAGCAGCCACAGTTGCTGACGTACTCATTCACATTCATCTCATTGTTTCTTAAACGTTTGTTCATTTGTAAAATTGAATTTTTTTTTCTGCTAAGTAATTTTGTCATTTTGTTGTAAATCATAAATGATAGTAAAATTTATATGTCATACATTTTGGTATTACAATGTTATTACTTTATGTAAATCTGCTTAAACTCTGTGTTTGAGGATTAAAAAATTAGCAAATTTAGGGCAAGTTGTTCCCTTGGTAGTTCATTTGTAGTGAGATATTTTTAGTTCTTTTTATTAGTTATTTAATACTTTTTGTTCTTTTTAGAATTTATTTACTATGACTTCAGTTCTTTACATTAAACTCTTTAAACGTACTATACTTGCTTTGTAGGAAGGTGAGAAGGAGCTTAATGAAGTTCAGAAATTACTGTTGGCAATGCAAGTGTATTTGTCTCTTTTTATTACCATTGTATAGCTGCCTCTAAGTCTGATTATGTTTTTGATTTATTGTTGCTTGAAATTTTTGTTTGGTTTGAGAATGTTGGGCATGTTTTGTGAAATACTTAAGAACGAATAGATTGTAAATATTTGAATAATTGAGCTAATAAATAACTAAAGCCAAATTTCAAGTCAATAATTACATGTAGCGTTGAATACTTGAAGTTTATTGAGAAGGTAAAAGTATATTTATTTGCACTATTTAATGCCAAGTTTGGTTAAGAAGTTATGTAGTGTTTGACGGAACTCATATAATATGTCAACAGGTTTGTATACTATTGTTGAAGTCTCCATTAAGCATACACTACAAGAAATTTTATTTTTTGTGGTGCTCAAAAAATGCTACAAAAACTTTTGGTGGCGTTTTGATAAACGCCGCGAGAAAACATGCGACTAAAAATTCATGATTTTTTGTTGCATTTATTTTAACGCCACTATAAATGCATTTTTGGCAGCGTTTTTCAAACGCCACCATAAATCTTTTTGTAGCATTTAAAAAACGCCACCAAAAGATTTTTTGGCGCTACTAATAGAATTTCCAACTTTACCCCTGTTTTACGGTTGCATTTACTCAACGCCACTATATATATTTCGGTAGCGTTTTTGAAACGCTACTAAAATTTGTTTATTATTTTACACCATTTTTTCATGTTATTATTTCCTGTTAATGGTCTATTTTGGTTCTATTATATCAATCAACAATCACTCACATAATCATCATATTCAAATAAGTTAAAAAACACATTAACCATATAATCAAATAAAATATCCATAACCATTCCAATACAATAGTTTTTCGACAAAATGACCTACCTCACATACAATAACCATTTGTATACAAATTTACACATCGGGTACTAATAAATGTTATATCTAACTAGTGCTAACAAAACGTTTGATTACCCATAATTCTTTGTTGCATACACAAGTGAAAGCTAGCATCATCAAGTCCAAATTTGCTCTCTTCAAAAGTCCGATGCCTACACAAGTGAAAGCACGACAGATAGTCAAACAATTACATTAACTCGTAGGACTTCAAATATGAGATATTGCGAAACCGATACATGTTCAATCAAACAACAAAGGTTAGTAGTACCAAACAATTCTGAAAATAATTAATTTGGATAGACAAAAAAAAGTCAGACACGAGCTACCATCTTGATATCTTATGCCTAGTAAAAATAATTTTTTCCTTTATTCGTAGGCGTAGACGTGATCACACGACGACCTTGTACCAACATTGAGGGGCCTGTCTGCAAATTCAAAAGTTACAAGGAGATTCTGCAAATTCAAATGCTAGTTTCAGATTTCATCAACATCAACAAAGTATTTTGCTGGTAAGTCTCAAATGCGTTAGTTTTATGTGTCAGGCTCTTACAGTATTTGATTTTACTTTGCTTTTAGAAAGTTAGATTTTCTGAGAATTGTAACAGATATGAAAAGAAATGATATTTGTCTTTATTTCAGAAATACTCAGTAATACAAAAGAAATGTAGAACAGATTATTTATACAAGTATTCTTGGGCTTAATATAAAAGAGCCCATGATCCGAAAATACAAAAGGAAGAGATGGCAGCCCTTGGATGGCTTGTATGGCTGAGATGAAATATGCTGAGGGATGCGGATTGAAATATATCCAACGGAAAGATAAAGCACACTTCACATTATCTTTTACTCCCCCCCTCAAACCCAATTAGGTTTAGGTTTGCGAGAAGAGATAAAAATATGGCGGCGCCTCCTTTGAGAGAGATGCGACTCGGCGATTTAGTAGTACAGACATTATTCTGGTATGAAAACAACTCTTTGAGATCTCTGGTGTGGATCGACAGTATCAACGTTGAGTTCCTCTCTAAGTCTCGAGAAGTTGAATTTCGTCAAAGGTTTAGTAAGTATATCTGCCTTTTGGTGAGTAGACGGTATGTACCCGACTTTTAGCTTCTCTTTAATCACCTGTTCTCTTATGAAGTATAGATCCAGTTCTATATGTTTTGTTTTAGAATGAAGAACTGGGTTAGATGATAAAGATATAGTGCTCACGTTATCACACCAGATTGTTGCCTTTTTGTTAGAAACAATGTTTAGCTCACTTAAAAGTGATTCTACCCACATCACTTCCGCTGTTGCACTAGCCACACTGCGAAATTCAGCCTCAGTGCTGGATCTCGATACAGTGCTTTGCTTCTTTGCACTCCATGATATAGGGTTTTTCCCTAAGTAAATGCAATAGCCTGAAGTAGATTTGCGGTCATCAGTGTCTGTGCCCCAATCTGCGTCAGCGTATGCATTTATGTTGAATGATTGACTTGATTTTAGGATGAGTCCATGATTGATAGTACCCTTGAGATATCTGAGTATCCTTTTAACAGCTTTCCAGTGATTGTCTAGGGGATTTTGCATATACTGACTGACTTTGTTGATGCTAAATGAAATGTCAGGTCTTGTGATAGTCACATATTGGAGTGCACCAACTATACTCCTATACTGCTTTATATTTTGAATTGCTTCCCCCTTATATTTTGATAGTTGATGATTTGTAATCATAGGAGTTGGTAGTATGTTAGCTTTATCCATTTTTGCTCTTGAAAGTATGTCTGCAATGTATTTTCTTTGATTGAGATGCAACTCTGATGTTCCATATCTCTGTACTTCAATTCCCAAAAAGTAGTTCAAGTCACCTAGATCTTTAATAGAAAATTCTGAATTGAGCATTGCAGTAACTTTCTTAATTTCTAATTCACTACTTCCTGTAATGATAAAATCATCAACATAGATCAAAATATAAGTGGTAGCAATATCATTAATTTTAGTAAATATGGAGTTGTCAGATTTCAGAGATTTGTAGCCAAATTTTACTAGAGTTGATTTGAGTTTTTCAAACCAGACTCTTGGTGCTTGCTTTAACCCATAGATGGCCTTGTTGAGTTTGCACACCATTTCTTTGCTTGAACTGTGAGTAAATCCTTCTGGTTGCTCCATAAATACTTCTTCCTGTAATACACCATTTAAAAAGGCATTATTCACATCTAATTGCCTGATGCTCCAATTTCTACTTAAAGCAATTGTTAGTATAATCCTGATAGATGAAGGCTTCACAACAGGGGAAAATGTTTCAGAAAAATCAAACCCATACTGTTGTGAATATCCCTTTGCAACTAACCTTGCTTTATGTTTAGAAATTGAACCATCAGCATTTTTCTTTAATTTGAATGTCCATCTACACCCAACAATGTTTTTGTTTTCTGGTCTTTTGACAAGAACCCAGGTTCCCTTGTTAACTAGAGCATTATATTCCTCTTGCATAGCAGCTCTCCATTTATTATTTTGAGCAGCTTCTATGTAAGAGGATGGTTCTTCTTGATTTATGGTGGTGTTGATGATTTTTGGTTTATGTATACCACACTTTGCTCTAGTTAGCATTGGATGAATATTGTCATTATTTCTGATAATGTTGTCTGAATTATTTTCAGAGTTGTTATGAGCCGTAGAGCTACTGCTAGCATCTTGATTGTTGCTAATCTCTTGATTATCATCCTTGCTGCTGATCTCCTGACCTTGAGTACTTTGATTGTTGTTGTCACCTTCCCAATTATCTTGCCCTTGATCTGGTTCCCTAGTGGGCATGGTGAGTTGGGGGCTGATGGTTGTGCCTTTGCTTGTAGGCTGAGTTGAGGGTGCAACTTTGATCTCATCAGGTAGATCAGGTATAGTAAGCTTTGCATTTCTTACTTTTTCAGTGGTTTTAATATCAGTATTGCTATATGGATATACATGTTCATTAAATCTTACATGTCTGGAAATATATATCTTCCCTTTATTGTCAAGACATCTGTATCCTTTCTGGTTGTTACAGTAGCCTAAGAAAGTACATGATTTAGATCTGAAATCTAATTTGTGAGTATTATAAGGTCTTAAGCATGGAAAACATTGACAACCAAACACCTTTAGGTGTTTATAATCTGGTTTGACCTTAGTTAGCACCTCTTGTGGACATTTGAATTTGAGATTCTTAGTTGGTAGTAGATTTATCAAATGTACAGCAGTATTAAATGCTTCTGGCCAGAATTTTAAAGGCATAGAAGCTTGTGCTAATAAGGTCAGACCAGTTTCGACAATATGTCTGTGTTTCCTTTCAATGATTCCATTTTGTTCTGAAGTATATGGACATGTAGTCCTGTGATTAATCCCTTTTTTTTCAAAGAAGATTTTTAGTGGTAAAAATTCCTTTCCACCATCAGATTGAAAGGTACAGACATGATTTCCAGTCATGTTTTCAACCTTGTTAATAAATTGCATAACTATATTACTAGCTTCTGATTTTGATTTTAGCATGTAAATCCATACAAATCTAGAGTAGGCATCTATAAAAGATATATAATATTTGTAGCCATAGTCAGAACTAATAGAAGCTGGACCCCATAGATCACTAGCAATTAATTCAAGAGGTTTTGTGTAGTTAGTATGTGAATCTGGAAATGCAAGTTTATGACTTTTTCCCAATTGGCAAGAAGCACATATATATGAGTCAGAAATATTACTAAAGGGAATGTTATTACTAGTCATAACATGTTTTACAATCTTAGCACTGGGGTGTCCCAGTTTATAGTGCCATAGATCAAAAATACTATTGTTCATGACATTCATTATACAGTAATTCTCTTTATTTTCAGAAATGTTTGAATTACAGAAATCAAATTTATACAACCCGTTGTTTTCTTTACCCTGCAAAATGATTTCTCGAGTTAGTATATCTTTAACTATGCAATTATTAGGATAGAATTCAAAAAAGACATTGTTGTCTTTTGCGAATTGGGAAACACTCATTAAATTTCTTTTAATTGAAGGAACCCTCAATAAGTTTTTTAGAAATAATTTCTTGGGTCCATTTATGCTTGCATTTCCAGTGTGTGTAATGTGCACAGTTTTACCATTGCCAACAAGAAGATTTTGTGTACCTTTATATTCCTTGTTGCCCAAGTTTAAGTTGCTGAGATTGTTGGTCACGTGATTGGTTGCTCCTGAGTCTGGGTACCAGCAATCATCATCATCTGCTGTAGCAGTCTCAGTGTTAAGAATCTCTACTTGACCATTGTTGTTGTCTTTGGGCATATCTACTGTATTGATGTTTGTATTGCTATTTTGTTGTGATGGAGTAAAGTTCTTGTTGAATCTGAAATAGCATTTATTTGCTCCATGGCCATATCTTTCACAAATTTGACACCTTATTTTATTGTTGTTGTTGCTCCTGCCACCTCTTGTTCCTCTATTGGATGGTCCCCCTCTCTGATGGCTGTTGAACTGACCTCTTCCTTGGCCTTGTTTGCCTTTGTTGTAAGTATAGTTGACAGATATGTCTGAACTTACTGTTTTTCCATGTTCTATTCTACCTTCATGTGATAAGAGAGTAGAATAGACGAATTGTAGTGAGGGAGTAGGTTCCATGGTAGATATGATTGCCACAACAGCTTCATATTCGTTATCTAGACCACTGATTATGTATAAAACATGTTCTGAATCAGAAATTCTGTGTCCTGCAGAGGCTAGTTGATCACATAAATTTTTGACTTTGAGTAGATATTCATTCATGGTCATTTCATTCTTCCTAATGCTCTGTAATTGCCTTCTATGATGCATGATTCTTGCAGATGACTGAGATGTGAAATTTCTTTCAATAGTTTCTCATACTTCTTGAGCAGTTTTACAGCCTATAAGCTGTGGTAGAATGGATGCACTTACAGATGACATCATCCAGGCACAGACGAGACTGTCTTGTCTCTGGTGTGCTGTAAATTCTTGATTTAACACCAATTTGTCTTCATTGTCTTTGACAAATTTTGGTGGTGTGTTTTTAGTACCAAGAATATAGTCCTCTAATCCATAACCTCTAATAGATGTCTCTACTTGTAATTTCCAGATCAAGAAGTTGGTTTCATCCAGTTGGATGGAGAGCAGTTGACTCTGAGGTTTGATGGTGGTTTTCATCAGATTATCTACAGGATCTGATTGAGTTCGACTGGGAGAAACTCTTGTGCTGGACATTTGAGGGCTTGTGGCTTCATCTTGACTCATGATGAAAGATGACTGATGTCAGAAAAACAGGTATAATGATTCAAACCTGAGAATCTTGAATTAGGAATAAAAGAGAAAGTTATGAAGTTGAATCTTGATGTTGTCTTGAGAGCTTAAATGATGATCTAGACTCTCTGATGAGTTTTCTTGATGCACTTGTATTCAACTGAAACTTTTTCTTGAATTTCTTGATCGGTTTTCAATAGTTTGAGATCTTTATACCACCAAGCTTTCGGTGGAGTTCAGATGCAGCCAGATAGAATAACTGGCGAGGCACTGATCTCTGGTGATTGCAGCAACTCTCAAATGAGAAGATGCTGAATCTTTGATGAGAGGAGTCCAAATGATGATGCTTAATCTGATGGATGAAGTTCTCTGATTATCTGGTGTAGTTAGCACATAACAATGCACTGATACCAAGTTAGATTTTCTGAGAATTGTAACAGATATGAAAAGAAATGATATTTGTCTTTATTTCAGAAATACTCAGTAATACAAAAGAAATGTAGAACAGATTATTTATACAAGTATTCTTGGGCTTAATATAAAAGAGCCCATGATCCGAAAATACAAAAGGAAGAGATGGCAGCCCTTGGATGGCTTGTATGGCTGAGATGAAATATGCTGAGGGATGCGGATTGCAATATATCCAACGGAAAGATAAAGCACACTTCACATTATCTTTTACTTAGAAGGAAAAAAAATGGACGTTATTGAGAATACAGAACAGAGAACTCGATGGTTATCAAAAAAGAATCTTGATAAATCCAATAAAAATTTGAGTTTGGTGCCAATCCAATTATTTTTTTGGTGGTAAAATGGCGTATGAGAATTGGTAACCCGTCGCATGTACTGAATTTAGTGCATGGACCAGTGGTTGTATTTTCTGCGGGTTTATCACGTGGTCCAACACTTGTGCACCCTTCTGTGCATATGTGTTCTAGACACTCCATTGCTTCGTTTAGCTGTTCATAATTTTTTTGTTCTTTTGTTCTTTTCTTCCATCTCTTGTTTCTCTGCACGTATATGAACTATTAACAAATGTATATGTTTATTTGCATATGCTAGGTTGGACAATCCTGGATTTGAACTTCAAAATTGAATCCATATTCTCTTTTGAGTATAATTTACTTTAACTACAGACAACAACTAGTAAGTTAAATTTTGATTCATTGGGTTAGGAGGTACTTTTGTTCAATCTAAGTTAAACTGCAGTTAAAACGGACAAAAGTGGTACACTCTTCTCTTTCATTATCTTTTGTTGGTAAACTTGGAATATAAATTCCTACAATAACATAATGGACTTAGGGAACCTGAACCACTACCAGCATGCAAGCTTTTTAGCTTTCATCATTCATCTTATACATTTAAAGATACTTGATTTACACTTCTCTATTATAATGGACAAAACTGAAATGTGCTTTCAAGACTAAACTAAAGCAGACCGAAATGGAATGTCGTTACCTGAAACGGTGCTTTACATTTCTAAGGGAAGAGAATCAAAGGCTTCAGGTAGAAGTGGAAAAACTTCGTGCAATTCGTGCATCTCCTCCAACTGTCATATTACCAGACACTAACAAACCTATTTTTGCATCGGAGCTTTCTTTGTGCCCAAGGTGTCAATGCTTCACAGCTTTCACTAGCAATGGAAGAAAGAATGAAAGTACTAATTAGAGAAGGGAATAATGTATCCCTGGTTTAAGTTTCTTGAAAGTTTACAAGTTGTATTTTGGAAAGTAGACTAGGGACACTACGCCATAAATGGCCTACTGCAACACAAAAAAAATGTTGGCTCAGGCCCGAAAAATGTTGCCATAGGTCTATGGCAACACTTTTAGGGTGATGCAATTTTTGCCGTTGCCTTAGACCTCAAAGGCAACATTTTGACTATCTAAGGCAACATAAGTAATATTGTTGCAATAGAACCCTATTTGGGTCTATGGCAACACCCATAGGTGCCTGTAGCAACATTCAAAAATGTTGCTATAGATATTGATTTTCTGAATTTGTGGGGCCCACAATATAGAGCATATTTGATTTTTTAATAGAAATAAATATTTATTTAATAAAATGCTATTTGCATAGAATTTGATATTCAAACAGTAATTTATTTAAATAAATATTTTATTTCAACATTTGAAATGGTACAAATTCCTAACTCCACTATTTTACAATTCAATGATATATAACACTGATATTCACATATACAGATATTCCTCACCACATCACTCAGTTCACTCATTACATATGCAGTTTCAATTTATACAAACACCGACACTGACAAATATATGCCGAGCCGAAGGCGAGCCGAGTGCCGAGCCGAAGGCGAGCCGAGAAGCGGGTCCGGGCGCAGCGCCGGCGGGGGTCCGGGGCACCGCAGTCCCGGCGGGGATCGACCTAACCGGTTAGGTCGAACAAGTGGGCACCGCCCGATTCATCCGATTTTGGAAGATCGAGCCTTCTTTGAAACCTATCTTCAGCTCATGCATTCATACACTCATGCACATTTGATTTGACTCTGTCTTCAAGCTTGTATCCAGCTGTCCAGTCTTCAATACCTGTCACATATAATTCAAAAGCAGTAATCTGGAAAATAATATTTAACTCGAACAGAAAATGAAAATATTTTTGTTATATTATTTGCCTCAGGTATTTGGGTTGTTTCTTTTCATAAGTGCATAAGCCAAACATGAATGCAACACATGGATACAAGGCAGTATGGAAGACAGCAAGCAACAGTTCAAGCAAAAATGCACAAAGGAGAAGCCAAGTGCACAAAGTAGTACTCAACACAGCAAGCAACATAACATGACCAAGAAATGCATGTACATGGATGAACATACATGCATCATAAGGCTTGGTACAAGAAACTACTCAAGTGCAACTACTCAAGTGCAAGTTCATACTCAAGTGCAGCCAGATATGTAGACAAGCCAAAAAAACGGACACGGCACAAGGTCAAACCCGAGTCATCGACTGGATTCAACTCAGGGCCAAGCAACCAACAAAACAAACAAGAACCAGGTTCAGCAAAATATAGACAAGCCAGTGCAAGAAACACAGCAGTACACATAGGCAGCCCATCAAGCAAAAACAGTGAATGCATCAGGCATGTACAAGAGAAACCAAGGCAGTAACATGATATACAGAGGATTTGGAGCATCAGTTCATGTTAAAGAACAAGGTTAGCATGGTACCAGTTCAGTCCAGACCAAGCAAAACCAACAAAGCTCAACACACATATGTTTGTATTCATCATTGCAATCCAACATACCAGATTTCTCAAAGTCCAACAGAAAGATTAAACACGAGATTATAGGAAATAAAGCCTATAAATAAATCCCAATTCATCATCGGCAAAAGCGTGCGAGTGTAACCAAAATCAAGAATATTCAAGTAAACCAGAAGGCAGAAAACATACCAAATAATATCACATCGCACCCGACGACGAAGTCAAAGCAATTCGAGCAATCAATCAAGGAGAATGAAGGAGCAAGCTACCAGGAACGTTTCTCACACTAGATTCGATCAATCAGAGCATCAAAGCAACTGGAATCGCGTGCCCTAGTTTTCACCGAAACCAATTCGACTACCCCCTGCCACTCTGACATCAGGCCCCAACCACGAAATTGCGACCAAATCAGCAACTCCTTGAACCATCGCAATCCCACAGCCTTACCTCGAATCACCAGAATCGCCAAAAACCTGAACAAAATCGCAAATCCGGAAGTAGTGAGGAAAACTGACGCGAGGCGAAAGAAAATAACGGAAATTGATATGGCCGACAAGGGATAAAATCAAAGCCAGTTATTCTCCAGATCGAAGAAACAAGGAGGAGCGGCGTCATTTTTTTTAAAGTCGGAGGAATAAAAATTAGGGATTGGAAAATTGGGGGTGAGAAACGAAAGCGGATGAGTGAAAAGTAAAGCGGGAAATGGAAATTGGTAAGGTGTGGATCGATGGTGTGAATCGACGGTTGAGATTTTGTTTTAAATGGTGGTGTGGATCGCTGAGGTGTAATTTTTTTTTTAATTTTTTAATCTGATAACATCTATGGCAACACTATATAAAAATGTTGCATCGTGTTACACTTGTTTAGCTAGAGCAACACATTTCTATGGCTAAGGTAACACCAAAAATACAACGTTGCAGTAGGACCAAAATTCTATAGCTATCGCAACATTTTAGCTGGCAACACCTTGCAAAAATGTTGCAGAAGGTCATTTATGGCGTAGTGGGAGGATGTAACTTCTCATAGTTGGTTTTTGGCATGCTCTGTGAGAAATTTTGTCATAAAATGTATACCAACTTTAAATGGGAACAATGCTACTGCTTATTTCCTTCTGTTTTAGAGACGTAGTTTTAGTTAGCAATCAAATGTTGCAAAGTTTTCTTTCCTCCTTTGAAAGACTGAAGTGATATGGTACAAAGGTTATATAATTCATTCTTTACAATACACTGATGAAGCAACCTGTTAATTCATAAAACTTATCTCTCAACTTAAACATAGGAGGTTACATATACGTATAGAGGGAAACAAACATGAGGTCTAGGTGATGACTAAGGCGGGTGATTTAGAAAACTAAAACGAGATAGGAGATATGGAGCGGCCAAAGTGTTTTAGAGACGAGGAATTTTTTTTAAGTGTTTAAAAGAGATAAGGAGCGGCCACGAAAAATTTTAGGAAAATTTTCATGAATTGTTGGCGGGAACCAATTTGTCGCGTTCATTTGTTCATTTTTATGTGTTAACTTGATCAACGGTCGCATAAGCCTTGAAACGCTACTAATAAATGCAACTAAAAGCTAGTTTTCTTGTAGTGATATAATGTTGTTGAAGTCTGCATTAAATACCGACTATGTTATTAATTTTTATATTTGGTTCTCAATGCCTCATGACAACATTATCTCAATTGGTTTGTGGTGTGTTGTCTTCCATTTACAATTTGGAGACTAAAGCTTCATCATGTCCACGAAGCATATCTGGAGACTACGGATTACTTCATTATATCCATGAAGCATAACCAAAGATTACAAATTATTACTTGACGGAACACATGATATGAAGTTTAGAAACCATAAAATGATGAAATTATCCACAACATGAAATCCATGTAATAGTAATATAGAGTTGTGATATTATTCACTTGCATTTCTTTTTGTGCGTTATAAGAAATGTGATGTTACATGTAATTATAGTCTACATGTACTTTGTACAACATTGATTGCATTATATAGAATTACTATCTATGTGATAAGATGCAGGCCCGCCTGGGCATGCATATATACTCGTAATACATAAAGTTATTAATAATGAATGTACAAAATAAGAGCATCCTAATAGTTACCTCGAGGGCCATCCAATACAGAGTACCAACAATTGAATGGGTGTTAAGGTATGCTTCATTTAACCTAGTAGCAAATGCAAAATCTGTAAGTTTAACAAGACCCAGAAAAGGAAAGAAAATTTAATGAATTATGCTAAGAATCTTCTTTTTACAAATGATGAAGACAAATAAAAGAATAAATAAGAAGAGGAGCTAGTTCATTTCAGCTTTCCATGTATGCAAGAGTCTACAAAAGGGCTACGAAGAGCATAAGAAATTGTATAGACCATAAAATAATTTTATTATTAGCAACCTGCCTCATATTATACATGATACTATAATGTGCAATTAAGCAAGCATGCCTCTATTTCATGTGCTACATACTTATTATATTATATGGGCCAACTTGAGAAAACATTGAACTTTTTGAGATACTATAAAAATAAATACGGAAACGCTAGAAAGTGATGCCCTTGCATATTCTGCTTAATCTGTGGGCTTTGATACGGGTCCAAAACTAAATTAATAATGGGAATAAAATATATTTAGATTAAGGCACCAAAAGTCCAGGATTAGCATTTAACAAAGTGCAAAGTTTCTCAAATTTTCTAACCGGTAGGAAAAATATTTATACAAGTAAACAAGGGATGTAAAACAGTGTATAATAATATAATTTAACATCATGTACATGAGCAACAGTTTTAAATATCATCAAATTATAAGCAACAGTTTTGCAATCCTAACATAGCATTTTCGGGTAAGTTAATAGCATTCCTTCACCTGATTTCGTTTTCTGCATCACTTTTCTATAAAACCGTAGGTTTTAAATATTGAAAATTAAAACATACGTAATTAATCCCTCATCTTGCCTAATAAAAAAGGATGTTCAAGATATACATTAAACTAAAATAACTGCTTCTATGTTTTACCCCGACCCAATTATGATATTCATTTAATCCTATTTGGTCGTTTCCTCGATTGTGTTAACAGCGTTGAAATCAGGCAATAAATATCCCCAAAAGTCAACTTTAAAAAATCAAATTCAGAACCATCTATACAAACCCCAATTAATTGAAGCCCAAACCAAATATATTGTTACCAATACCGCAAGATAATTAAACAATTGAAAGGATAAGCTTAAAACCCGAAGTTGCAATTGATTGCTGAGATAGAACGCGAGCCCTAATTCCTCTATCATTGTCAAAATGGTGGAAAATAAACAACAGAGGCGGTGGTAAAATGATGGAGGCGGTGGTAGAACGGCGAAGGCGATAGCAGAACTCTGGAGACGGAGGCGGTGGTAGAAAAAAATTGGAGGGCTGTAATCGTAGAACGAAAGAGGAAATAAAAAGAAAGGATGAAATGTTATCCGTGAAAGATCTAATAACTAATGACAGAATAGAAAATTACAATCCTATCCATATTAGTTTTAATTATTTATGAAATTAACAAATTTTATAATGGTAATAACCGTGAAAAACGTTTGTAACAAAAATATCTGTTAGAAATTTGTAACGGTAATTTCCGTTGCAAATTGAAAGCGAAAAAGCATTACAAAATGGGCTGTTTGGTGTAGTGATTTTTAACAATTTTTCACACATTAGTTATCTCTTGTTTCATATATAATTTAATATCACAAATAGAGTCATGATAATATATTGTTATTTAAATTTATATACCTTACTTTATTTTAATATGTATATTTTATAAATTTTAAAAAATTATTATAAATTTCTAATTATGTAAAATTGTTGTTTGTAATTTCTAATTCATCTATACAAATATAATATATTTTAAGGGAAAAAAATTTTTAAGGACAAATTATAGTAAATATTTAGTCAGAAGGACACGCGCATAAAACTTTTACCGTAAGGACAAAGCCCAAAGCCCAGATACAATTTTAAACATAACAAAGCATTCTGTTCGTCTTCCTCCTCCATCCTTACACTCAGAATTTCACGAAAATTTTGCTCGAAAGAAAAAATGGCACTGCAAACTAGAAACAAGTCTACATCTCCAATAGAACCTCAGAAATCGACTATAGATGAACAACGAGCACAACAATCGACAGCCGATAAAAACCTAACTAAGTCGGAAGTGAATCAACAAAATGAAAATCGAAATGTCGACGCAGCAGATGTTCAAAAAGAAAATGCAATGATAGAAGAGGAAAACCTACCTCTAGCGCAAACGATTGCGTCGGCAGTAAAGGTAAAAAACAACAAATTAAAGCTTAAAAAACCTACATCAACAGAAGAGGAAAAACAAAATATAGAAAAAAGAAGAAAGAGAAGAGACGAAAAAATTACAGCAAGTGGAAGCAGACCAGAAATAAGCGAAAGTATACCAAAGAAGGTAACTGATAATATAAAATCAAACATAACAAAGTTAGTATAGTTTTGTTATAGTAACATTGAAATTTTTTGCATAGAACAAAGAAGAGAACATGCAACGACAAATACCTGCAGAGAAAAAAGTTGAAGACAATATGCAAAAAAGAGAACAACGAACAAAAAGAAGAAATGAAAAAATGATTCAGAACAAAATACAAAAAGAAACAGAGGTAATTGAAATTGCAAAATTACAAAACTAATACTAATAATTTCATTCTGTTAAATGTATTCTAATGTTATAAAAAATGTTAAACAGGAAAAATCTCAGCAAAAAGAAGGGAAAAAAGCTGCGGATGAAGAATCAGATGAAGAACAACTACATTAAAATAAAAAACATCATAACTTTATACCATGATAAATATTTCAAAAATATTACCTGTAAATCATTTGGTAAAAGAAAAGGCTGCTAAGTACAAAAAACTGATACCTAATTACAAGTAATAATTGTCATTATCATTAAGCGTAAATTATTTGATAAAATAATAGTCAGTATCATTTAGTTGAAATATGATACAAACAAAAAACTGATACCTATTTACAAAAAACTGATACCTATTTACAAAAAAACTGATACCTAGTTATAAAAAACTGATACTTACTTGAAAAAATAATACCTGGTTACAGAAAATTGATACCTACTTAGTACCAACTGATACCTAGTTATTGCAAACTGATACCTAGTTACTACAAACTTGAAATTGTTACATATTTGACAGAAGATATTTCACTGCAGCTAATACCCAAATCTATTGTTGTTTTTAAACATAATGATGATGATTTTGTTGATCCACATCCAAAATGCATAAAAGAAAGATCACAAACAAAACAGCAATCTGAATTCTGAAGATAAAAAGCATGAAACTGCTTACAGATGTGGATTGCAGGCAGTATTCAAAATGGTAAAACTGATAAAACAAAAAAATGCTCTATCCAAGAAGCAGATGGACATAATGAATAGCACTCCTTTCTACAACTTCTTTAGAGTTTTCTATGAAGAGAAAATTTTGACAAAAGAATGCAAAAAGCATCAGCACAATTTGAATGCTTTATACAAATGCTACTCAGTTGTGGAAGATGCATTCTTATTTTCCAAAGAAAGGATGAAAGTTATAGCAACAGATATAAGTTTGATTTTTGGCCTACCACTAAAAGGAATTAACATTGAGCCAACTCAGAAAATGACAAACGGAACAATTCCAATGCAGTGTAGGGAATTTGCAAACAGAAACTTTGGCAATTGCACTTATATAACAAGAAATGTTGTGGAAAAAAGAATCAAGCAAGAAGTTGCAAAAAAGAAAAAAGAGTATGAAGGAGACTTGCCAATGTTAATAGTAATTGAAATACTATTAACATTCTTCTTTCCAAACAACCAGCAAAAATTAAGATGGGGACTTCTACCATACTTAATTAATGTAGAGACAATGCAATTGGTTCCTTTGCCACAAACGATAGAAAAGAATTTCAATAAATTTGTTAAGAAGTTCATCCATAATCCAAGAAATATGTCGGGATGCTCCATGCTTCCATTGGTAAGATAAGTTAATCAAAAATTTATTACTTGATTTTTTTTAACAAACATATCTAATCAATTCTTTTTATGTTAACAGTATTGCATTTGTGAGAAACTGAATCTCATTCAACAAAGACAATATTATACTCCAGCTTTACCAAGATTTGCAAAATGGGATTTAAGGAAACTTAAAGACAAAGCAATCAAAGCAGTTTTTGATAACGTGAATGAGGGTGATGTAAGTAAAAATTCCATTTCATTTTTTGTTAATCAATATGCTTTAACTCTTATGTAGAATAAAGTTTTATTGTCTATCCTTTCTTCTACAACATAAAACTGATACTACAGTGATCAAAAATTGATACCATATCATTACGTAGTAAATAGTATCAAAAACAAAAAATAGAATGCAAAAAACTGATACCATATGTTTACTTGCTTGAAACGAATACTAATAGTATCATAAACTGGTACAAAAATGCAAAAACTAATGCCAAATGAGTACATGCTTGAAACTAATTGTGGATGTATTCAAAACTGATACTAGAATGCAAAAACTGATACCTTATAATTTCACAATTTACACTGATACTACAATCCAATAACTGATTCCATAGTTGTACATCTTTGAAACTGATACTTATATTATAAGAAACTGATACTAATATTATTAGAAACTGATACTAGGATTCGAAAACTGATACCAGTTTTACATGATTGAACCCGATACTAATAGTATCAGAAAATAAAAAAATAGCTATTTGTTTTATTGCATACAGTTTTCTTTTTTCATTATAGTAAAAATTCAATTATCATTGCAAATTGATATCATAGCTTAAAACTGAAACAAATTTTCCAATACCAATTTTCTAGGTGAAAGAAATCACAAATCTCAGCCCATATGAAGAATGTCTACTTCAAACAAAGATATTGAACACAATTTCTGCAAAATTCAAAAAGAAAAGCATGGAAAGAAAAGAAAATTTGAAGAAACCAAAGAAAGTGCACATTCATTTGAGGAAGACATATGCATCAAGATCTTCCAAATGCATATAAAAGATTTGGAAAAGAAACAAAGAAAACAAAAAAGGAATTCGATGTAGAAAAAAAGAAAAGAATTAAAGCAGAGCAAGAAGTTTTCAGGTTGAAAGAAGAGTTGAAAGAAATTAAGTTGAAGCTGAAAGATAATGAAGAGAAAACATCTCAAGCTGAAGACAACACCAATAAATTTGAAGTTTATTTGAATGACAGTGAAGAAAACGGTGTAAATAAAAAAGAAAGTTTCAATGTACAAAGCGACATTTTACAAACTGAACTAAATGCAGATACTTTTATAGAAATGGAAATGGAAAAAGCAGAAGAGTGTGTACAAAAAAGAGAAGATAAAACAGAAGAAATGAAGAAACATATGCCCATCGAAATAGAAAGTGAATTGGGTAAAAAAACGACCAGTGAAGAAATACAATGTGAACATGAAGAGAAAAAAACAGACTCCAACTGAAGTGCATCAAAAAGAAGAGTTGGAAAAACAAAGTAAAGTGCAGAGAGACAACTCAGAAGATAATCAAAATCTTCAAGTGGATACAGATGTAAAAAACCAAAGTATACCATATGTCGCTTCAGTGCTTGACTTTACCCCTCCATCTTTCAAACTTTACGACACACAAGACTTTGAAAGTGAAAAAACTGAAGAAGAAGAAGAAAGATGCAGAAGAACATGTGCAAACAGCTGTTAGAAAAGGGAAACAAACAGTCAAAAAATCAAGTGACAAAAAAAACCAAAGCAACACTGTCACGACCCCAAAATTTAAATTTATTTAAATTTATAATTAAATGAATTCTTGAGTTAAATCTATGATTAAATAGATTTTAGATAAAAACTTGTAAATTTAATTGATAAATTGAGAGCGAGTTTCCCCGATATCCAAGTATATTCTATATAAATCATTTGAGATTAAAGTATTGTAAATAGTGTATATGTGAGTATATGTGTATATATTGAAGGTATATATATATTTAGGTATATACGAGCAAATTTAATATATATGTTTGAATTGATGGTTAAAGATGGTTTGAGTTTATAAAATAAATATGGAGTGAAATAATAATAATTAATATTTAAACTAGAAAATAGAAAAATAGAACATTTGTTAAATTTCTAACAACATAATAAAATAGAAATTGATTTTTATTTCAAAACAATGAGATTTAAAAGAAAATTTAATACATTTAAATATGTATGAATGTAGGCCAAATCCAACGATATATTTTATATAGAAATTCATCTATATTTTAAAATGAATAATTGTGTATATATGTATATATAGTTTTATACAAATTAGATTTTAATTACATATCTAAGTAAATCAATACAAAGTAAATTTTAAACAACAATTTTAAAATAGAAAATTATTTATAAGGTAATAAAATAAAATACAAGTTAAAAGGAAAGCAAACCAAATAAGCATGTACACTTGAAACAAAACAAATAAGTAAATATATGTAAAGTGATGAGTAGGCAAGTAAAAGAAAGTAGATAGTGGATAAAGGGATAAACAAAAGAAACAAATAAAATACATATACACTTAAACAAATACAAGCCATCACTATCATCTCAAATTTGTACAGCTGAAATGGAGTATGGAGAGGAAAGTATATATGTACAAGGCAATAAATGCAATACATCTCAACATTTAATGCAACATACTTCAGCCCTGTTTATTTAATAGATAAAGATATCACCTTGTACACATCCCCTGCATATCAGCCTTCCCCTCTCCTTTGGTTCGAGTATCAAAACTAAGAAATCTGAAGTATATGTTATCTAAAACCTCAACTTAACAAAGCAACAAAAATACAACAAAGCAGATCATCAAAGCAAGAACAAACACTTCCAGTTTGCAAATTTCCAGGCCTTCTCATCTCTGTTCTTCTTTGTTCCTTCAGGAAAGGTGAGTAACTTCTTTTTAAAATGCTTAAGTATATTTATTATCTGGTTGATTGAATGATGTTTGGAAATATATATATATATATATCTATTTTGGGATTTCTTTGTGTATAGATACATGTTGATCAGAGCGACTTCTCTGTAAATCCCAGGACTTAGAACGACCAAAGAAAATCTAATTTTTCTTTTCTCTAATCAACATCAGGCTTTGATTTCAAAACAAATAAGTTGTATTTAAGTTTAAGTTATAATTTAAAAATAGTTTCATGGGAAAAAAATGCATGTATATTGAGAAATCAAGTTTTTACAGTGATAATTCCAAACTTCGGAAATTTTCGAATTTCATAAAACATTACTACAATTATATCACATGAATACTTGTTCGAAAATAGGATTTTTAAAACAATATTGATGATTTCTAATGTTGGGGTTAGGAAGCAGTTGTCAGTTGAACAAAAACTTGATTTTTGTCAATTCCGGGAGATCAATGGAAGTTCGATCGCTGAAACTTTGTATGAAGTAAGTCTGGAAGTTGATTGGAATAGGAAAATTGTTAAATAATTTTTCTGTTGAAAGGATCGAAGGAACGGGAGGGGTTTAGGGTTCGAAATGGCTTTTGGGTCGCTGAGATTTGAGAAGCCACCGCGACCTCTCTAAGGGATCGAGTGGTACGAGATTCGGGGAAGGGGAGCGTCGAAGGTCAGGGAGCACGTGGCCGGAGTCGCGTGACGTCAGATGGTCGGAGCTCCGAAAATGAGATGTTGACAGGGATGGGGTCGCGATTGGTTCGACTGTTTCCAGGTTTGGAAATTCTAGCTCGATTTCGATTACAAATAAAATGACAAGTGTTGGGTGATGGATCGAGTTTAGGTGGTGAATGCTGACTGGATGGCGATGGAAGTGGTGGCAAAAACGTCGGCGGTGGATGGTGCAGGTGCACACCTGTTTGCGTGTGTCAGAGATATGGTTTGGGCTGTTCATGTGTTTTTCTCGAGTTCGACGCGGGGAAAAAAGGAAATTGCTCGAAGTAGCTGGGTAGAGGACTCGAAGCATGTGTAGATTTGGTTCGAGTAAAATTTTTGAGTTACAGGCTTGCATCTGTCTGGGTTTCCAGACTTTAAAATGATTTGAAAATTTGAAACTGAATTTAAACTAAGTATTAAATTAGAGTTTTAAATCTAGATTTCAAATTTAATTTGAATCTTAGGTTTTGATAATAGAATAAAGTTTAAATGATGTAAATAAGTTTAAAAGTTAAGTATACTCTAATGATTTGAAATTTAAAGGAATTTAGTTAAAATCTTTAAATTTGAATTTAATAATTTAGATTCATTAAATTAATAAGTTAACTAAAATGGATTGATAAATTAAATTAATAATCGGATTAATTAAGTAGTTATGAGATTAAACCAATTAATAAAAGTTTAAGTTAATTATTAATTAGGAAAAAAAAATTAATTTGTAATTAAAGATCATTAATTTGAATAGATTAGATTTTTAGTTAATGGTTAATTAATGGATTATTAAAGATAAATAAATTTGAATTTAATATTGATTGATTTCGTTTAATTTCTTAAGAAAAGAAATTAAGAATTGTAATTAATAGTTAATGAAGGTCCTTAACTTAAGACTTTTAAATAATTGATATATTAATATGATTTATTTTAGTAATTAATTAGATAAATTAATTAAAGATAAACATTTGAGTAAATGTTTAAGTGAAATTACTAAAGGAAAGTAATTGAGAAATTAATTACTTAATATGATTAATTGAGTTAAATATGATTTGTTTAAGTTGATTAATTTAGTTTAATTGATTTAAATTAATCATAGGATGATATGATAAGTATAATTACTTAAATGTAATTAATGAAGTAAAATTTCTTAATGAAGTAAAATTACTTAATGAAGTAATTAATGATAATTACCGTATGTAATTGGTTGGTGATGATTTGAGTATGATAGTAATTTGGATTAAATTACTTTGTGAAATTAATTAACCAAGATTTACAGTTTATTCATAAGTAATTAACCTGGTATAAATTAATTATAATCAAACAATTAACTGACCTTACCTATGAATATTTGAATTTGATTGGATGATTTGATTGTTTGATATCCCTGATTTGTGATGCTTTGTGATACGTCCTGATTTTTTTGTGATATGCTTTGATATATCGATGATGATTGTGTATGATTTTTCTATGATATATTACTATGTGAATATGAAACCTTTGACCCGTAAAACGGCACTTGAATTTCGATGCGACAGGGAGTCGGTTTCCAGTTGGTTATCCGAAACCCACATCGAATTGTAATAGGGAATCTTTGTGACTGATAAATTTATTTTATCTATGAATCTGTGAATGAAGATAAGCGTTATCGATTATATCGCTTATCGATATATCTGTGATGATTGATGTTGCACTATTGTGTTAAACCCCTGGACCACACTTTTACACACACAAATATGGATTTCACGTGGAAATCGGTTAAGTCACAGATAATTTAAATTTGATGTTTTTGAAATTGAAATTTTAATTTCAATTGATTTTGAAATTAGAAATTTGGGTTTAAAGTGAAAAGCTTTTGAAACGGAATTTCAAAGATAAAAGTTATTTTGAATAACTTAAATCGAGTTTTGAAAATTTAAATAATTGAATTTAAATTTGAATTCAAGTTTGAAATTGAATCCTATGATTTGAAACTAGGGATTAAAAATGTTATAAATGTGTTTATATAAAGTTAAACCATTTTAAAAAGTATTGATTAGAGAATTTGAGTTAACCCTAGAACTTTAACTCGTATAAATGAATCAGATTTCCAGAATGAAAACTGTTTGTTTTCAAAGAATAAAAGCTTTTAGATAAGAAATGAAATTCCAATTTAGGTAAAGGAATTTCAAGATTTAATTGAAAAATGATTTTTCCAAGTTATGAATGAATTCTTTTTGGAAGCTATGAATTAAATCTGTTTATTTTTAACAGATTTAATATGATGATTTGTTTAACCCATTCGAAATGAAATTGTTTTGAAAGCTATAAGTTAAATCTTTGATTTAAAGATTTAACGAGTTAATTAAACTGAAATGGAAATCGATTTGGAAAATCTGTGAATGAATCTTTGTGAAATTAAGCGAACTTTGTGAATTGAATCTTTTTTATTTAAAAGATTAAAATGGTAATTTGTTAAACCATTTGAAAGAGAAAGTTTGGGTTTAAATTGTGACTTAATTGAAATCCCATTATCCATTTGTTTTTAAATATCGCGCTCACTATTCGGGTTAGCCGGGAAAAGACCTTTGGGTCATATAACCCATTCCGAATAGTGATACGTCGTATATGGATAGCATTTGAAGATCGGTGTTGAAGACCGGATATTTTCGAAAATGAAAGGACAACCTGTCGAATGTCTCTGCACTGGGTAGCTCCCGGTATAGAGATTTATATCACTCTTTTGTGATGGGAAGTCTGGACATGATTTGAAAATTATCCGGATTTGCAAGGGCTTCGTGAGAAGTGCCTTCGGTTCTGTTCGAATCCGGAACAGACTTGTATGGATACATGTCTGACATTACACTTTGAGATATAAAGCCGATTTCTTTCAAATACATTTCTGTTTGGTGGCGGAGAATTTATTCTTTTAGCTTAACACCCTTCTCTGAGACGTACGAGCTCAGAGGTTATGTAGTTGAAATTTATCAGCGATATATCCCAATTTGGTAATGTGGCATGCTGAGTGTTGCTGTGAAATGATCAGTGTTTGATCATTTGTGATATGATCATTTGTTTGATCTTATATCTTTGTGATCATAGGTTGATCATTTGTTTGACCCGAAGCATGGCTTTGTGACAAAGCGTAGCTTTGTGGACGAGACTTCATCGAGCCTCACACCCCGGAAATGGTCAAAACAGGAAGGATGCAGCAAGGTTCTAGGGAGTAGCGCCCCTTAGTGTATGTCATTCCTTCTGGATAAAGGTGGTATCATGGTATGGAGCCCAGATACTTAACCTCTGTGGTTGCTGCAAAATTTATTTCTTTGTGGTTTGTTGGAAATCGGGGATCCTCGGGAAGATCGGTGACGATCGGGGGATGACATACGCGTGTCAGTAGTTACCTATTTTTGCAGAGGTAACCCGGCCTTGTGTTGGCAGAGATCCAGTTAGGTTCTCGGGTCGTCTATTCCAGGGACGTACCCATCGTGGATAGGAAGTTCCTTAGCCTGATCATTTGTTGGAAATCCAAAGAAACAATACGAGCCTTTACGATTTCAATTGTATAACCTGTCTCCTCAGGAGGCAGCTATAGCAGGCATAATATAATGGTACCTATGCTGGCTAAGATTTATATTCTACTTTCGAAACGTTTTCTACACTATGCACTAATGATAATATCAAAAAGATTTGATTTTTGCGTAGTAAGCATCTTTGACTATCATAAGAAGAAATCTCCTCCAAGTCTGCGTTTGCATTGTGTGTGTGGTGGGAGGTCTTATGGTAGTTTCATTTTCCAAAAGCATTGCGAATTGACTTTAAAAATCTCTGCTATTTGTTTTAAAGATAAACTGTTTTTATTGCTCACACCAGTCCCATGACTGATCCGGAGTTTATTGTTCCTTTCCTAAACTCTGGGTGCTCATAATTTCCTACACGAGCAGTCTAGAGTTGGGTTTTTCAGATATTCAGGGTTAGTAGATTATCTGGAGCTAGTTCAGTCTTTGGATCGGACTGCACTTGCTTATCTTGGTGTATCGTTATTGGGAGTTCAAGCTATTTCTGGATTGGCGCTTTGAAGATGGAGATTATCCGCTGCTGATGTTATCGTTTTCTTTTCCGCTGCTATTTGTTGTATCATATCTCTGATGTATATTGATATTCATTGTATCATTCTGTTGTATCAGATATTGTATATCAATGTATTATTCTTTTCTTCCGCTGTGTTATTTACTTAACTGTGTTATAAGCTCCGGCGACTCGGATTTGAACGGTCGAATCTACGGCATTCGAGTACGATGTAAAGTATGGATGTCGATTTTCGAGCGCGAAAATCTGGGACGTTACATTTGGTATCAGAGCTAAGGTTGAACTTTAGCTCAGGAGTATAACACGTTAAGTAACTCATTAGAGATAGAGTGAAGTAAACTCTAGAATGAGTATATTCTCAGATATCCGTCTGAACGTCTCAGTAAATTCTCTTGCTATCCACTTATAGTGAGTATGAGTGCAAGAAGAAGACGAGATAGGGGACAAGGGAATACGACTATAAATGGTCAATATCCCGCAACAGTGGAAAACAACTTTCTTATCAATTTTCTTTGATTCGTTTCCAAATTCTTTTCATTTCTTTGTATCATCTACAAGAAGTAGTTTCGGTGTAATGGTGGCCCTACAAATCGTTGTAGGAGATTCTTATTTCGTATCTTCATCGTTTCCTTATCAGCTTTTTGATTTATATCTTAATGAATTTGAAATTGAAAATTTTAATTTGAGGTAAATTGATTAATAGAATATGAAGCTAAATTTGAATAGTATCGATAAAACGATTTCGTTTGAAAACCAAATTTTGAAATTCTATTGAAATTTCTTGTGAATACCAAAGTCCGAAGAGGGACAAATTGGTATATATTTTGAGATATTCCGACTTGAATTCGGAATCCGTATCTTGTGTTTAAGGAATTGTAGGAGATCGGATCTATCTATCTCTGCGTTATTTTCGTGCCTGCGAATTTCGAGGACGAAATTCTTTTAAGGAGGGAAATTTGTCACGACCCCAAAATTTAAATTTATTTAAATTTATAATTAAATGAATTCTTGAGTTAAATCTATGATTAAATAGATTTTAGATAAAAACTTGTAAATTTAATTGATAAATTGAGAGCGAGTTTCCCCGATATCCAAGTATATTCTATATAAATCATTTGAGATTAAAGTATTGTAAATAGTGTATATGTGAGTATATGTGTATATATTGAAGGTATATATATATTTAGGTATATACGAGCAAATTTAATATATATGTTTGAATTGATGGTTAAAGATGGTTTGAGTTTATAAAATAAATATGGAGTGAAATAATAATAATTAATATTTAAACTAGAAAATAGAAAAATAGAACATTTGTTAAATTTCTAACAACATAATAAAATAGAAATTGATTTTTATTTCAAAACAATGAGATTTAAAAGAAAATTTAATACATTTAAATATGTATGAATGTAGGCCAAATCCAACGATATATTTTATATAGAAATTCATCTATATTTTAAAATGAATAATTGTGTATATATGTATATATAGTTTTATACAAATTAGATTTTAATTACATATCTAAGTAAATCAATACAAAGTAAATTTTAAACAACAATTTTAAAATAGAAAATTATTTATAAGGTAATAAAATAAAATACAAGTTAAAAGGAAAGCAAACCAAATAAGCATGTACACTTGAAACAAAACAAATAAGTAAATATATGTAAAGTGATGAGTAGGCAAGTAAAAGAAAGTAGATAGTGGATAAAGGGATAAACAAAAGAAACAAATAAAATACATATACACTTAAACAAATACAAGCCATCACTATCATCTCAAATTTGTACAGCTGAAATGGAGTATGGAGAGGAAAGTATATATGTACAAGGCAATAAATGCAATACATCTCAACATTTAATGCAACATACTTCAGCCCTGTTTATTTAATAGATAAAGATATCACCTTGTACACATCCCCTGCATATCAGCCTTCCCCTCTCCTTTGGTTCGAGTATCAAAACTAAGAAATCTGAAGTATATGTTATCTAAAACCTCAACTTAACAAAGCAACAAAAATACAACAAAGCAGATCATCAAAGCAAGAACAAACACTTCCAGTTTGCAAATTTCCAGGCCTTCTCATCTCTGTTCTTCTTTGTTCCTTCAGGAAAGGTGAGTAACTTCTTTTTAAAATGCTTAAGTATATTTATTATCTGGTTGATTGAATGATGTTTGGAAATATATATATATATATCTATTTTGGGATTTCTTTGTGTATAGATACATGTTGATCAGAGCGACTTCTCTGTAAATCCCAGGACTTAGAACGACCAAAGAAAATCTAATTTTTCTTTTCTCTAATCAACATCAGGCTTTGATTTCAAAACAAATAAGTTGTATTTAAGTTTAAGTTATAATTTAAAAATAGTTTCATGGGAAAAAAATGCATGTATATTGAGAAATCAAGTTTTTACAGTGATAATTCCAAACTTCGGAAATTTTCGAATTTCATAAAACATTACTACAATTATATCACATGAATACTTGTTCGAAAATAGGATTTTTAAAACAATATTGATGATTTCTAATGTTGGGGTTAGGAAGCAGTTGTCAGTTGAACAAAAACTTGATTTTTGTCAATTCCGGGAGATCAATGGAAGTTCGATCGCTGAAACTTTGTATGAAGTAAGTCTGGAAGTTGATTGGAATAGGAAAATTGTTAAATAATTTTTCTGTTGAAAGGATCGAAGGAACGGGAGGGGTTTAGGGTTCGAAATGGCTTTTGGGTCGCTGAGATTTGAGAAGCCACCGCGACCTCTCTAAGGGATCGAGTGGTACGAGATTCGGGGAAGGGGAGCGTCGAAGGTCAGGGAGCACGTGGCCGGAGTCGCGTGACGTCAGATGGTCGGAGCTCCGGAAATGAGATGTTGACAGGGATGGGGTCGCGATTGGTTCGACTGTTTCCAGGTTTGGAAATTCTAGCTCGATTTCGATTACAAATAAAATGACAAGTGTTGGGTGATGGATCGAGTTTAGGTGGTGAATGCTGACTGGATGGCGATGGAAGTGGTGGCAAAAACGTCGGCGGTGGATGGTGCAGGTGCACACCTGTTTGCGTGTGTCAGAGATATGGTTTGGGCTGTTCATGTGTTTTTCTCGAGTTCGACGCGGGGAAAAAAGGAAATTGCTCGAAGTAGCTGGGTAGAGGACTCGAAGCATGTGTAGATTTGGTTCGAGTAAAATTTTTGAGTTACAGGCTTGCATCTGTCTGGGTTTCCAGACTTTAAAATGATTTGAAAATTTGAAACTGAATTTAAACTAAGTATTAAATTAGAGTTTTAAATCTAGATTTCAAATTTAATTTGAATCTTAGGTTTTGATAATAGAATAAAGTTTAAATGATGTAAATAAGTTTAAAAGTTAAGTATACTCTAATGATTTGAAATTTAAAGGAATTTAGTTAAAATCTTTAAATTTGAATTTAATAATTTAGATTCATTAAATTAATAAGTTAACTAAAATGGATTGATAAATTAAATTAATAATCGGATTAATTAAGTAGTTATGAGATTAAACCAATTAATAAAAGTTTAAGTTAATTATTAATTAGGAAAAAAAAATTAATTTGTAATTAAAGATCATTAATTTGAATAGATTAGATTTTTAGTTAATGGTTAATTAATGGATTATTAAAGATAAATAAATTTGAATTTAATATTGATTGATTTCGTTTAATTTCTTAAGAAAAGAAATTAAGAATTGTAATTAATAGTTAATGAAGGTCCTTAACTTAAGACTTTTAAATAATTGATATATTAATATGATTTATTTTAGTAATTAATTAGATAAATTAATTAAAGATAAACATTTAAGTAAATGTTTAAGTGAAATTACTAAAGGAAAGTAATTGAGAAATCAATTACTTAATATGATTAATTGAGTTAAATATGATTTGTTTAAGTTGATTAATTTAGTTTAATTGATTTAAATTAATCATAGGATGATATGATAAGTATAATTACTTAAATGTAATTAATGAAGTAAAATTTCTTAATGAAGTAAAATTACTTAATGAAGTAATTAATGATAATTACCGTATGTAATTGGTTGGAGATGATTTGAGTATGATAGTAATTTGGATTAAATTACTTTGTGAAATTAATTAACCAAGATTTACAGTTTATTCATAAGTAATTAACCTGGTATAAATTAATTATAATCAAACAATTAACTGACCTTACCTATGAATATTTGAATTTGATTGGATGATTTGATTGTTTGATATCCCTGATTTGTGATGCTTTGTGATACGTCCTGATTTTTTTGTGATATGCTTTGATATATCGATGATGATTGTGTATGATTTTTCTATGGTATATTACTATGTGAATATGAAACCTTTGACCCGTAAAACGGCACTTGAATTTCGATGCGACAGGGAGTCGGTTTCCAGTTGGTTATCCGAAACCCACATCGAATTGTAATAGGGAATCTTTGTGACTGATAAATTTATTTTATCTATGAATCTGTGAATGAAGATAAGCGTTATCGATTATATCGCTTATCGATATATCTGTGATGATTGATGTTGCACTATTGTGTTAAACCCCTGGACCACACTTTTACACACACAAATATGGATTTCACGTGGAAATCGGTTAAGTCACAGATAATTTAAATTTGATGTTTTTGAAATTGAAATTTTAATTTCAATTGATTTTGAAATTAGAAATTTGGGTTTAAAGTGAAAAGCTTTTGAAACGGAATTTCAAAGATAAAAGTTATTTTGAATAACTTAAATCGAGTTTTGAAAATTTAAATAATTGAATTTAAATTTGAATTCAAGTTTGAAATTGAATCCTATGATTTGAAACTAGGGATTAAAAATGTTATAAATGTGTTTATATAAAGTTAAACCATTTTAAAAAGTATTGATTAGAGAATTTGAGTTAACCCTAGAACTTTAACTCGTATAAATGAATCAGATTTCCAGAATGAAAACTGTTTGTTTTCAAAGAATAAAAGCTTTTAGATAAGAAATGAAATTCCAATTTAGGTAAAGGAATTTCAAGATTTAATTGAAAAATGATTTTTCCAAGTTATGAATGAATTCTTTTTGGAAGCTATGAATTAAATCTGTTTATTTTTAACAGATTTAATATGATGATTTGTTTAACCCATTCGAAATGAAATTGTTTTGACAGCTATAAGTTAAATCTTTGATTTAAAGATTTAACGAGTTAATTAAACTGAAATGGAAATCGATTTGGAAAATCTGTGAATGAATCTTTGTGAAATTAAGCGAACTTTGTGAATTGAATCTTTTTTATTTAAAAGATTAAAATGGTAATTTGTTAAACCATTTGAAAGAGAAAGTTTGGGTTTAAATTGTGACTTAATTGAAATCCCATTATCCATTTGTTTTTAAATATCGCGCTCACTATTCGGGTTAGCCGGGAAAAGACCTTTGGGTCATATAACCCATTCCGAATAGTGATACGTCGTATATGGATAGCATTTGAAGATCGGTGTTGAAGACCGGATATTTTCGAAAATGAAAGGACAACCTGTCGAATGTCTCTGCACTGGGTAGCTCCCGGTATAGAGATTTATATCACTCTTTTGTGATGGGAAGTCTGGACATGATTTGAAAATTATCCGGATTTGCAAGGGCTTCGTGAGAAGTGCCTTCGGTTCTGTTCGAATCCGGAACAGACTTGTATGGATACATGTCTGACATTACACTTTGAGATATAAAGCCGATTTCTTTCAAATACATTTCTGTTTGGTGGCGGAGAATTTATTCTTTTAGCTTAACACCCTTCTCTGAGACGTACGAGCTCAGAGGTTATGTAGTTGAAATTTATCGGCGATATATCCCAATTTGGTAATGTGGCATGCTGAGTGTTGCTGTGAAATGATCAGTGTTTGATCATTTGTGATATGATCATTTGTTTGATCTTATATCTTTGTGATCATAGGTTGATCATTTGTTTGACCCGAAGCATGGCTTTGTGACAAAGCGTAGCTTTGTGGACGAGACTTCATCGAGCCTCACACCCCGGAAATGGTCAAAACAGGAAGGATGCAGCAAGGTTCTAGGGAGTAGCGCCCCTTAGTGTATGTCATTCCTTCTGGATAAAGGTGGTATCATGGTATGGAGCCCAGATACTTAACCTCTGTGGTTGCTGCAAAATTTATTTCTTTGTGGTTTGTTGGAAATCGGGGATCCTCGGGAAGATCGGTGACGATCGGGGGATGACATACGCGTGTCAGTAGTTACCTATTTTTGCAGAGGTAACCCGGCCTTGTGTTGGCAGAGATCCGGTTAGGTTCTCGGGTCGTCTATTCCAGGGACGTACCCATCGTGGATAGGAAGTTCCTTAGCCTGATCATTTGTTGGAAATCCAAAGAAACAATACGAGCCTTTACGATTTCAATTGTATAACCTGTCTCCTCAGGAGGCAGCTATAGAAGGCATAATATAATGGTACCTATGCTGGCTAAGATTTATATTCTACTTTCGAAACGTTTTCTACACTATGCACTAATGATAATATCAAAAAGATTTGATTTTTGCGTAGTAAGCATCTTTGACTATCATAAGAAGAAATCTCCTCCAAGTCTGCGTTTGCATTGTGTGTGTGGTGGGAGGTCTTATGGTAGTTTCATTTTCCAAAAGCATTGCGAATTGACTTTAAAAATCTCTGCTATTTGTTTTAAAGATAAACTGTTTTTGTTGCTCACACCAGTCCCATGACTGATCCGGAGTTTATTGTTCCTTTCCTAAACTCTGGGTGCTCATAATTTCCTACACGAGCAGTCTAGAGTTGGGTTTTTCAGATATTCAGGGTTAGTAGATTATCTGGAGCTAGTTCAGTCTTTGGATCGGACTGCACTTGCTTATCTTGGTGTATCGTTATTGGGAGTTCAAGCTATTTCTGGATTGGCGCTTTGAAGATGGAGATTATCCGCTGCTGATGTTATCGTTTTCTTTTCCGCTGCTATTTGTTGTATCATATCTCTGATGTATATTGATATTCATTGTATCATTCTGTTGTATCAGATATTGTATATCAATGTATTATTCTTTTCTTCCGCTGTGTTATTTACTTAACTGTGTTATAAGCTCCGGCGACTCGGATTTGAACGGTCGAATCTACGGCATTCGAGTACGATGTAAAGTATGGATGTCGATTTTCGAGCGCGAAAATCTGGGACGTTACAAACACAAAAAGGGACAACTTCTTATATTCAAAGGTTAAAGGCAAGAACAAGAGTGAAAAAACAACGTCATAGCTTGGAATATGGGATGAAACAAAAGAAAGTTGTAAATAAGTCAAAACCTGAAAAGAAAAAAAGATGTTGAAAACAAAAGTGAACAAGACAACAGT
The DNA here is from genome assembly GCA_030737815.1 of Allium fistulosum. Lineage (NCBI taxonomy): Eukaryota > Viridiplantae > Streptophyta > Magnoliopsida > Asparagales > Amaryllidaceae > Allium > Allium fistulosum. The sequence continues at coordinate 392,781,427 of CM060907.1, forward strand.
CCAAAGCCACTTGCAGTAATAGAGCCAACACTTTCAGAGATAGGGCTTGGACATTGCAAATGTTTGATCTATCTCAATGTTGAGCAACAAAATGTGATCAAAACTTTCTTTTCATTAACGATATCATCACAAAAGTAAGCGTACAAATATGTATATTAATTTTAAATATGAAATTAAGTTTATCTAACATATACAAATTGTTTTTATCAAAATAGTGTAGTGGCATGGGAAGACAATGACATAATCAAAGGAGGTTGTGTCATAACAAAGAATGCACTAAAACATCTACTAGAAGGAAACGACACAGACGGGCATGTACATAATATTTTTTTTCTTTACATCAACACTAATACCAAAAAAAATGATACCCAAATCCACAACATGCTTAAATTGACTTGATGCTTTATTATTTTTATACTTATCAACATACACAGCAACTATTAACATTACTGATACTATTAACAATTTAATATTGCTTCACCAATAAAAAACTTATACTTTTCTGATTTTAATACAGCTTATAGATTGGTATATTTCAAAATGTGGACTGGAACAACACAACTATGCTTTCACAACTACAATGGCGGTAAATAAAACTTTAATATTCAAGTACATAATAATTGCTTCATTTATTAAATCATAACTTATTTTCATATTAAACAGAAAGCAATTGTGTGTGATATAAAGGGGGTGAAAAAATGTCTTGTCCTCCCTATGCTAGAATCTATTGTACATGACAAATATGCTGAAAGTATATATTTTCCTTTGCATTGTGAGAACCATTGGACATTAGTGACTTTAACATACTCAACAATGCAATGGTGTCATGTTGACTCTAACCGTCCTAGAAGATCAAACGAAAGAAACAATTCCAGTTTAAAAGAAGCTATAAAATTGGTATGAGATTTATCTTTCTTTTAAAAAAATACTTATCACGGTGAATATGAGCTAAATTTTTAATATATTACCTGTTTTAGAGACATGAAAATAGAGGACATGCTCCAAGAAATCTGGAAAAGCAATAACATAACAGACATGGTGGTGAAACCAGATGATATGCATCAAATAAAGTGTGCACAGTAAGCAAAAGACTCGTAAGTTTTTTTTTCGTTATAATCTATGTTTTTGCATTATAATTTTCCATACATACTTCTATACATCATTGTATACCTTTTATATATAATTGAATTTGATTCTTAATAAAAATATTGAAAATTATTATCTCTCAATTCAATAAACTTTTAATTCAGATAAACAGTTACTATAGGAAAAAACTGATACCTACATAAAAGAAACTGATACCTACAGAAACAAAACTGATATCTATATAAAAGAAACTGATACCTACAGAAACAAAACTGATACCTACATAAAAGAAACTGATACCTACAAAAACAAAACTGACACCTACAAAAAACAAACTGATACCTGTAGAAATTAATACGTAGTGTCCTCGTAAAACCGCTAAATATTTTAATTCAAAGCATACTGTATGCTTGTACCATTATCTCTGAAATTCAAATTTTTGTATTAATTATAAACCTGTTAATACAGCAGATGAAATTTGATACTAATATTACATTTTCGTTTCAACAGGCTTGACTGTAGGATATTTGTAATGATATTCATCATCTCGCTGAATAGAAGCAGGACACCTATCCAAAATTATGTTTCTCCGTTGGTTGGACGGATTCAGACCGCTTTGATTAAAAAGAAAGAGGAGCTTTTTTCGTATTGATAAGACCATTCACTATTTCTTGAAGCTCGATCTCCGGCTAAGGAATGGGAAATCTATCCCCTGTTACATGAATCAAATATTTCATTTCATCTGGGAAAAGCCATCTCTTTCTCCACAATGTCTTTGCCATTTGAAAGCCCAATAAGTGGTGGCTAGAGCTAGCAGTATAAGGCAAGGCGCTACCGAGAAGGGCAGGATTGTTTCATTCGTTCCGTCGTCTATCTCAGCTGTCAGATGGCCCGAAGAAAGTACGTATTCGAATTCATTATTACCCGTAGGTCCCCAGACTATAGGTTAGATCACCCCTCTATAAATCTTTCCTTTCTGTTCCGTCCTTCTCAGATAGGGGCTTAAGTAAGATAGGGCGATAGAGCACTTATTAGCGAAAAGAAGCAAGAGTTCCTTCATTTTCCATTAGGGGATTCGCCTAATATCTATATAGTGAAAGAGTTTGCCCAGTATATTAATTGGGGACCGATCCAAACTATTCTTAGACCGAGGGACGAAGGTTGCTTAAAGCCGGCCGGGGCGCAGCCCCGCTTTTTTGAGATATAATGGAGTTTGTTGATTGGACACTCCTAGCGGTTTAGACAGATCAGCTTATAGCATTTCAAGCTTCGATCGTACGAGTAAAACTCGGTTGACAAGCCCTTTCATTGAGAATCTGGGTCTATCGAATGAGGATCTTAACAATCTATCCAAAACTCATCAACCCTCCCTAACGCCGGAATTAATGCTCGCCTTCCGTCTAAGTATTATACCTCACTAGAGCTACGAACCTCTTTAGGGTTAGTTCTTTTACGCTCGGTAGTACTTCTCGTTATTTAGTATATTACGGGTAGATAAAATGGCAATAGAAACCGCAGCAGTTAAGAAATTACAACCTTCCAAATAGGAACCTCTCAAGGAGACTAAGGGAGAATACCAAAGAGACACGGGGAGTACGGGACTACTAAAGGAGGAACCAATCATAAGACATGTTGATCAAATGCGGGAAAGAACAGAGAATTCCGCGTCGAAAAAACAAATATCTATTTTTTTGTGAATTGTATCTATTTCATCTAAATGAAATACTTCCTCACGCCTACTAACCAAACGAGAAGGTCTTGAAGCTTAATTTAAAGGATTATAAACGTAATAAACATATTCTTTCTCATTCTCGTTCGTCTCCCATAGACCGTGCGAATGCCGCCGCTTATCTAAAACATTTTCAGCGTTAGATCGAAGATTACACTACCTCCGTCCCCGAAGCGAAGAAAGAGGAGCAGGAACAATAGGTTGTCCTCTCCTAGCCCAGTAGTTCCGCAACTACTACCGTGGTTGTTGCCAACGGGGATCCCCCATTCAGAAAGGGAAAGGGGCTGGCCGTTAGGTCCAAAGTTGTTGATAATAGGGGTACAGGAAACCAAGTAAACAAGTCAAGTCAACAAGTCCAATGCCTATCCTAGGTTTAGATATCCCATCTGTTTCATAAGTCAAGTGAGCTTAGGAGCATAGTCTGATCAAGGGTAGTGCCACACCCCTCTCTTTCAAGAGGATTCGCGGCATGTCAAGCCCTGGTAAGGTTCTTCGCTTTGCATCGAATTAAACCACATGCTCCACGAATCTCACTGCACTGACCATAGTAAACTCGCAGAACCCCGTATCTCTTCCAGAGAATCTCCTAATTGTTCCAGAGCAACTAGATAAAAATTGAAAAGAAAGAAATATTATCAACAAGAGCAAGGATTTTACATGTAATATTAACAGATGATGAACACTGTTGGAGTCTGTCTACATACATGTCAAGCCTAGAAGAACAAAGGAAAAAAAGGAAATGAATTCGCATTGCGTTATTTCACAATTAAATTTGGTACCTGTAAAGTAATGTTGTTCTGTTGAAATGTGTACTTGTGAAGTAATGATGTTCTGTTGTAATTTCATACTTATGAAGTAATGTTATTCTGTTATTAAAACAATGCTGCTTTTACTTGTAAAAACAATACTGATCTCCTGGAATGATATGTTGTGGTTGATGTTCTTTTTTTTTCCTGTTGTTTATATTATAACAAGATTAACTACTGTATTTTCTATCATCCAACTATGGATCCCACATAATATTATCAGTTTTATGATGCAACTATCAATTGTAAAATGATATTATCAAATTTCATATAATATTTCAATACAAAACAGTAACTGGGCATTAGTTCTTATGACTGATAGTATCAGTTTTGTTAAAACTTACACTCAACATACTTTATGAAACAACAATTAGTGCAGGTATCAGGTTTTGCAAACACCAGATATCATTCTAATTATTTAGTAGTACTGATGTCAATTCTAGCATGTATTATAATACACGAAACTGATACTAAAAACAAATCAAAACTGATAATAAAGCCATTGATATCCAATCAACCAAACATTATCTCCAACCAAACTAACTGATACCGAAACTGTAAAAAATGATACCAAAACTTATAAAAACTGATACGTGTAAAAACTTATAAAAATTGGTACTGTAAAAAATGATACTGTAAAAATGATACTAGTACCAAAACTTATAAAAACAAACAACAGAACTGATACTGCAAAAACAAATAACTGATACTATCATCTATACTAAAATAGCTGAAATTAAAATCAATTTCATAATATGCTATACTAAATACAATATAATAACAAAAGGTTCAATTACTATAGACCACTGAAACAAGTCTCACATAAACTTATTACTCTGAACAAATTAAAAATGTAGAATCAAATCATATCCTCTTTGAAGCTTGACAATTCCGTTTATTATGACCAAATTGCTTGCACTCGCCACATCTGTTTTGCTTGTTATGAAAATATGAAAATCCTCCTTTGCGCTTCACTGATGGTCTGCCAGTGCCACGTTTCTCCTTTGGTGGCTTGATAACATCTTGAATGCTACCATCAACAATAGGCCTATCATAATTTGGAATAGGATTTATAGCATTGGCATAAGAACATCGATAAGCATCAACAGTGAAATACTTCTCGACAAAATCATATACAGACAACTTAGACTTGTTCATACACTTTATAGCATGAGCACAAGGAAATCCCGTAATTTTCCATTGGTTGCAACTACAAACCCGCTCCTTCAAATCAACACAATGAGAGTTTGGAGATTTCACTTCAAAAGCAAAATCAGAAGATTTATATACATTCCATCCAAACCCTTCTTCAATCAATTCATCTAAACGTAACTCCATAGAAGGACATAGACTTGTTCTCCACAAACGACATTCTTCTCTTCTTCTAGCCATTTGTTCCATAATCTCAACACGAATACCATCTAAACACAAAGTAATAGGCAATGTTCGTTCATTTAAAATCCAACTGTTAAAACTTTCTACAACATTGGAACTATATTCACCATAACGTTTCCCTGGAAAAAATAAATCCACCCACTTATCAAATGGCTTATCCTTTAAACAATTAACACCAGCAAAACTACCAATTTGACAAAACTTAGAATATGCTCCTTCAAATTCATATAGATTTGAAGCTCTAGAACACATCTTGAATAGATCAACAATAGACACATTTGCATTTTTGGCTTTCACTGCTGAAAGAAGATTTTGTTCCATATGCAAATAGCAATAACTGTGATAATCTGAAGGAAAAACATCACGAACACCTGAAAGCAAACCTTGGTGGCGATCTGACATAAAAACTAAAGTACGCTCTTCTTGAAGCATTTGTTTTAAATGGTTCAAAAACCATGTCCAGTTATCCACATTTTCTACAGAAACTACACTCATAGCTAAAGGGAAGAAACCTGCAAATGCAAAAATAATTAGTAAAAAAACTAAAAGTAATTACGACCATAAATATAAAACAATTCATAAAACTAATACTGACAGTAACAAAACTGATACCTAAAACCTGATATGACCATTATAAAAATATTGATAACCACAACATTATGCACATTAATCTTCATTCTAAAACAACAAAGAAACAAAAATTGACATATATTATGATACAAAGGAAATTTCAATACTACATAACTATAAATGATACCATATATGAACATACTTGAAACTGATACTAAGATTATATAATCTCCTGTTTAGAAGTATGAAATTATTATACCAAATACAAACTTACAATTCAATACAATGAAAATTCTGATACTAGAAACTTGCTACTTATAAACTACATTTCTTAAAACTGATACCAACAGAATACAAATTATGATAAAAAAATGTATATTAATGATTATGCCAAGTATTATGATCTCAATACAAATAACTCAAATCTGGAAACAAAGACATACCTTGATCACCATTTTTTGTAGTAGCACCCATCAACACACCAGGACGTCCCTTCAAGTGAGTAGCATCTAAGAATATCATAGGACGACAAGACTTGAAGCCAAGTAAACAAGCGCCAAAAGCAATAACCACCCTTTCAAATTCATTACTACAAGGATCAACATCCATATCAACATAACTATATGGATTAGATATCTTCACTACTTCCAAATACCAACTCAAATCGTTATAAGGCAAAGCATCATTACCGTGCAACTCCATCAATGCAAGTTGTTTCCCATGATAAGCATAACCATAAGACAACTGAAAATTGTATTCTCTTTTAAAATCAAGTATAATATCCTTAGGCTTTTTACTTGGACAATCGCGGATCTCATCAATAATCATCGATTTAACAAACGAACTAGATATATGTGGATTATTCACATGTCTAAGACCAGCCCCACAAGAATGATCAGGAACCAAATTTCTCATAAAGAACCTTTTCAATTCTCCAGAATCACAGGAACCATGGACTTTGAAAAGACAACAATCCTTATATGAAGAGCAAATCACAGTAACTCTTGTAGCACAATTCTTTAAAAATACTAATTCATACCCCTTTTGAATTTGATATGCCATCAAAAACTCTCTAAAATGTTCAGCTCCTCCAAAACAAAAACCAACAAAATTGGAAATGCTTAATGTCGACCCTCTCCTCAACATATCTTTTAAATAATTTTTACCATTAACAACAACATTTGAACAGACAGATACAGTAGAAGATAAAGAAGCACGAACAACGGATGAACTTGAAATAGAAGCACCATCAACATATTCCAATTCAGAACCCTTAACCTTAACAGTAAAACCAAAGAAAGAACTTTTCTTGTATAACTGAAAACAAATTATACTCTGAATATCAGAATCAGTGTCAACCATAATAACTTTGTCCTCAAGTACATAAGAAATCTGAATAGAATGAGGAGTTAATTGAGACCAACATCGACATATCTCATTCTTCAAATCATACAAAGAGCAATCAATAGACAATCGAGTGCTAAAAGTGTTATTATTCAACACAAACAGACAAAGAAGACTGTTATCCCCACTGTCAAAAAAAATAAAAAATAAACATTAGTAAAAATACATTCAATTTAGAACATTAATTATTCAATTTCACAAAACTGATACCTACCGTATACAAAACTGATACCTAGTTACTGATAATAAAAAAATGATACTAAGAAAAAATAAAAATGATACCCAGAAACTAAACCTAATATACGATAGTTTTCCACTCTATCACAACTTTATATACAACCCAAGCAACGATACTTTTCCAATCATCCCAACATTAATGCAAGAAAATGCAAGATAAATTAAATGAAAAGCTAACTAGAATACAACACTGCATAAAGAAACGAGTATAATAATAAAAAACCTGCTGCTACTTCCACAATTTTCCATCGACGAACGAACAAACAATGAGAAGAACAACACTGCATATCATTCATAAAAATGAACACAAATAGAAAGCACAGACAATTTTTTTTAACTCGAATAGAAAAACAACAAAAAACAGAATAATATAAGCATACCTAAGAAGAACGAGATCACGGTACAAATATGAAAAGAACGAGATCAACAAACGCACGCAAGAAAGAAAATGATCGATGAAGTACAATTTTCAGAAGGACGGAATTGAAATAAACGAACGAAGTTGATCGATATTATAATTGGAAGAAAGATATTTGATCGCGACTGAAAAATTTGATCGAAAGAAAGAAGAAGAATAAGCGCGCGAAATTGAGCTGAAAAGGGAAAAACGATAATTTGTCATTTGGAGAAAAATATTAGCGGGCCGTCCTTCATCCAAAAAAAGCCCTAAAACGTGTCATTGAGGAAAATTTCCTGAAACTGTTTTAGATTTAATTATGTATTTAAAGTAGTTTTTAGATTTTAAAAAATTGTCAAACATAATATATATATATATATATATATATATATATATATATGTATGTATTATATATATCTATGTGTGTGTGTCTACATATACACACACACAAAATTGAAATGGTTTAGGATTTAATTAAGAAAAAGATTTTTACAACCGAAAAGAATTGATTATACAATGTGTATATTTTATTGTCATATACTTTATTTTATTATGAAATTTTAACTAATTAAAAATGTTTTGGCAACGAAACTATTTTGTAAAACATGTATATATTTTTAATATAAGTAAAGCATATTTTATTGCGTATTTTACAGGTCTAAATTTGAATTCAAATTATTCTACTAATTCAAAATAGTGGAGGTTTTAGACATTGGTTTGAGTTCAAATTTCATAATCATAATATATTTTAATATTTAAAAGAAAATATTATTGTATTTAACATAAAAATTAATTTCAAGTTTTTTTTCAAAAATTTGTACTTTATTGCTAAACCAATCATATGCTTCAGCCTTATCAAAATCTTACAGTATATGGATGGTATATGGATGGTGTCTTGGAAGGAAAAAGAGAGCACATATGTACATCCATTTACAAATTTTGCATACTAAAAAATATGAAAATACAAATAAAAAGCGCAGAAATACACCAGAGATACTCCTTACAGTATGCGGTCATACTCCTCAAACCAACCCGACCCGCTCTTTCAAAATAAAAAGTCACTTATTTCAGCTCAGTTCAATTCATTCCACAGAGAAAACCCTAGCTCGCTTAATGGTGCCGCCATCATTCATCCGGTGTCTACTAAGTCGATACCCAACGCTTTGCAATCTTTCCTAATCAATCAATGCGTCTCGTTCTACTGTCGTTTCTGACAACGAGGTAAACCACTTCTTTTACTATAACTTCTGATATCTGTATCTTATTCATTTTCTTTCCTTTGATTGGCTTCACATTAATGCCCAGTTTCAATTGCTTGTTCTTTCTAGTCTGTTGATATGTGCTCTGTATGAGCAAAATGACATTTTCCTTCAGTTTTTATTATGTTGAACTATTTGTAGACCAATTTTGTATTTGATTGTGCTATCTTAGATTTTCCCATGCTCTATGAAAATCAAATTACCCCCATCACGCCATTTGTAATTATCTAAAATATCGTTAGGTTTAATCTGAACTTGTGTTATACAATTGGGGCTCGCTTTCTACTTGCCTTGTAAATACTAAAGATAGGGATTTAAGACACCATTTTCAACTATTTATGACACTTTCAAGATTGATGGACCAATAATATGATATCTTTCATATCCTTTTCAATCCACCAATCATATGGTTGCTCAAGTGCTTCAGTAATTCAGATTTTCATGATGAACGTCCATCTATAGTACTTTTAAAAGAAAAGTTTACATGGTTTCTCAAAGTGCTACCTTTTTCTAATTGTGTGGAGGGTAGAAACGGTGCTTACACCAATGGTGTTGATCTAACTAGTTCATCAATATACATATAACATATTGCATCGGCATAAAGAATTTCTTCACTTCACTAGTAAATAATATTCAAAGCTTAAGACAATAATGGGTTGAGTTTTGATTTTTTTATTTTTGTCCAACATTATTTTGGTTTCTCAGGTTTTGACAGTGATATTATACAAGCATCTTCCTTCCCTCTTATCATATACAAATTAATAAACGAATAAAGAAAAATCATATAATATACACACACAAGTTTTTGTTGTCTTTCAAATGACATTTTTTTATCCACGGTAGAGTGACTATGACTGTAATGAGATCTACAAAGGATATCGGTTTTGAAATTTTGGAATCCTTGAAAATAATTATCTTCATTGCCAACACAAGTTTATGTATTTGCATCACCAAATATCCTATATTTCATAACATTTACATAAAGCCAAAAGATTTTATTTTCCATTCCAATAGATCGAAAAGACCAAAAAATGTGACGCTTTGTTTATTTCATAAACTGATAAATTTGTTATCCTAGGGAAACTACCATAACATTTCTTGAGTTTTTTCCCATAATGATACATCTTATTATCTCTATAAATTATTTTATCTTTTTTCATAAAAATATGTTTTAATTTTTTCTCAAAACGATAAATTCTTTTACCTTTATTCACAAATCCTTTATTTTTCACAAAGATAAATTTCTTTATCGTTTTTCACAAGAGATAGATTCTTTTTTTCCATTGATATAATTCTTGCATATTTTCTCCAAAAGATATTTTTTAAAATAAATATAAGTCTAATTCGATTGCATTACATCTATAACAAAATTACTCATTTATATGTATGATACAAGAATTATCATTATGATGCAAAAAACTAATGTTGAATAAGACGCGATAAACTTACAACTTCAATTTTTTTTCAATTTGATATTATTTTATACAATACCGTAGAAGTTAAATTATTAAAGGCAGAAGACAAAAGACAAGATAAAAACTGAAACTCATTTATATTTGAGATTTTCACTTAAAGGACTTCATAAACCAAGGTAATAAATTTCTACAATTGCACTTCAGAATAATTAGTTTCAAGGACATTTATCATTTTCCTTTAGAAAAATGATGAATTTTCTTATATTTTATCGTTTATCATTTCCTTCAAAAAATAATTCTACCTTTTGTCCTTGTATCCAATTATTCTAAAGTGTTGTACTAGAAACTTAATGCGTTGTGTTAAGAAAGTCTTTAACCTAATTTCTTGATTTATATTTTCATAAAAGCTACAAGATTAATAACTTTTGTTTGGTAAAATAAGCTACACGCGATCAATTCTTTTATGTAAGTAATCAGTTGTTTTTAGCGTTTGAATGTTAAACCAATGAAAATGACAAAGATGTTTATCTTTACAACACATATTTTATGTTCAAGATAGTTAAAATCATGCGTGAATGAAACGGTAAATATGGCTATATATGTATTTAAAATCACAATAGATAACATTTATAACTTCAATTTTTTGTTTATATTAATTTAATTTAAAATAAAATGATGAAAGTTAAAATTTGAAGACCGAAGTTAAAAACATGATTGGCAATGGATAAGTGTCATAACTCATTTTAGTTTCATAGAAGATAAAATAATTAAATTAGTTTATTGGTTTGAATAGTTAAAATGTTAGATTCGACAAAAAATATAAACAATTTTTTGCATTTATACAAGGAAGTTGAATATTACAAAAACGTCAAAAGTTTAAAATATTTATCCAAGTTACGCTATAAGCGGTTAAAAAACTGAATAAAATGTTAAAAATAATTATCTTTAATTTAAAAGCATAAAAGACCAACCTTATAATTCCACATTTGTTCTTCATTTGAAATCATTTTTTTCATAAAATGACAAAAGATAAAATACAAGCATTATGACTTATTTATATTTAAACATAAATAACATCTATTAATTTAATGTTAAAAACAAGTTAAAAAGGTTCAACTGTTTATTATCACAATAGTTAAGTTATGCTAAAAAATTCGCTTAATGCCTTACCAAAGGGTTATCTTATGAAGTTAAGATATCGTGTTACCATATTTGGGTTGAAGATTTATCATGAACCAATACTATATGTTTAGCGGTATAAGGTTCTGAGATCTTAAATAAAACTTCCATTAAGTAACATCAATTACATAATTGGACAAATAGATAATAATAATAATTTTATAATTTTAGACAATGTTAATGCTATATATATAACTATAAAGATGATATACCTACATCTACAATGGAAAAAACCAAAATCTCGACAAAGACAACGAGAAGTAATAAATATTGTCAAAGTTGGTAAAAGCTAATGGACATAAACTAAAACTCACCACTCAAGCTTTAAATCCAAATGACTTAGTAACAATAAAAAAATAAAAGGTAGAAATGATTAAAAGAAGAAATTGCTAACATTTTTCTATATAAATTGTTTATTTCAAAAAGATCAAAAAGATACACACACACTTACAGATGCAAGTTATGTTAGTTAAAAATTTAATTGAATGGATAATGAGTTTCTTATTTGAAACCATAAATGGTTAACCTTATAATTCAAGATTTTATTGCGGTAGTTCTACTATATTGAATCTATATTAATTGAGCTTGAATCATGTTTAATTTGTATTGAATCAGTATTGATTCGAAAGATAAACATTAAAACATTTCGCAAAGTCTATTTATTGAATCATAACTTCAAACTAAAGTAACTTGAACTATATCATACCTAAACTAGGTTAACTGTGAAATTTTTCTAAATTCAAGTATATAAATTAATTCCTCCATAGTCAGATTTGAAGTCGAGTGCTAGATGTCGATTGTGGATTTGAGTTGATGGATGGAGATATAGAATATTTTGCAGTTAAAATTTGTAAATTTAATTTGGTTTTGAGAATTCGAGATGAGAAGAAACCCTAGTTTGTTGAGTAGGAATGGTAGAGTGAGACGTGGAAGAACATTAGTTTTGATGAAACTGGGGTAATAATGCAATTTTGATTGTTATGACCTGTAAACTTATTTTTTCCTCTGCTGGCCTGGAAATTTATTGACTTGGGATTAAAGGCCCTTTTAATGAAAATTATCTGTACAAAAGCCAAATTGCCCACTACTGTCCAAAAGCCCATCATACCCGCTTCCAATAACCCTCTTACCAACAACGCAGCAGAAGTGCATTTCTCGTGTGTTTCCCCTTTATCAGTTTCTTTCCTCTATTCATTATATATCCCCAAGAGATATGCTAGGATGACTCACGAAGAGCAAGAATCACTATACTCGCGCACGTGATTGTGACAGGATACTCACGCGAGTGTTCTTAGCATTTTTCATATCCCCAAATCAGCTTTCTTTTAATTTCTCAATTTTGAATTGGTAATACACCAAGGCGGAACAACTATTAAATCCATTCTGCAGTACTGCCACTTCAGAGGGATTGATTGCTTTATCGAATATCGATATATAGATAAATTTCCTTTTATTATTGTTATAAGATTGTAAATTAGTGTAATGGTTGGGCGAGACTTGTATTATCATTGTAGATCTAAATCCCCCTCTTATACTAAGAATTAGATGTTCGTAAACTTATTTTATTTGGTCCAATTTTGATGTAAGCTTTGACTGGGTTTTGAAAATAACAAATGACCGATACGATTTAAGTAACCATGCAGTTGCAAACTAAGCATTCTTAATTATTTGGTTAATGTCAGTTATTCCATGTGCAGTAGGTTTATTGCAATTTAATATATAAAGCAAATTTTATAATGAGTTCCACTTTTGAACCTTGTATTATTTATTGTATCTCTATTTATTTCTTTATATTTTTAGTAGACATCATAGGCATATATGTTTTTTCAAATGATGAATCTTTTGCATTTTTTGTAGTACTTGGACTAAGTGTTTTTTTTTCATTTTTATTCTGTCTTGTTTGGTAATTTTTCTTGCTCTATTAGGTTCAATGCAGCTAAATTTTCCAAAGATGACATGTGTCAGCATTATTGTGTTGCCTTTCAAAATTTTAAGGTGGAGCTTGTTTATGTATGATTGCAATAACAGCAATTATAGATTTAACGATGAATTCATGATTATGAGATTCAATGTTCGACCCGAATACAATTATAGCTGGCTCCATTCACCAGTTATTAGAGGCAAATAAGAGGGAGATAAGTGCACGGATGTGGTTGAAAACAATTAACCACATCAAATTTCTTTAGTAAGCTGTCCAACAGTTTAAAACAGAAAGAAGCAAGACATAAAGCAAGCAATGGGGCTTAGAGAACGACGAAATACTTTTAACAGACAAATAGGCTTTTATCGGTAACTACTCTACTTGCGTGCATTGCATGCATGAATGGCAGAAGATTTAGAAACTGCAAGGAAAGACAGACAATTAGATAATGAGCTCTCCTTGAAATTCCACTTTGGAAATCCACTGAAAATGAATAAACTCGCTCCTAAGCAAACTGAAGAACTCAAATTAATGGTAAATTTAGTTTATTTATTCCATTTTTTCGTATTTATTAAGCTTGAAATGGATTTGTTAGTAAAATTGTTCATAATGCTTGGATATGGTGCTTTTTTTTCTTCAGAAAATCATTTTTGATTCAATGTTCAACCCGAGTGCCCAAGCTGTTAACTTGTCCTCCTGTTTGCAGTGGCATAGAATAAGGTACATGTTTTTTGCATAATTCATTATTTCATTATCAAAGGTATTTTCTAGATTAATATGATTGAATGACATCTAATTTTTTTAACCTTGAATTTAAAACTAACTTGTTTTAGTTGTTTACAAGCGTGTGGATATATGTATTACGTTTATTAGACTTACAATTTTACATTTTATTTATGATAAAAAACATTGAAAATCAGGTGCGTGAGTCGGAAAATAGCCGTTTGACGCGTCCTCCCGATCGGGTTCGGCCCCCGTCCCCCCCACTCACCCCACTGGGGGCAGCCGGTTGTTTTTCTAGTTGGGCCAGATGCGTGGCGGAACCATCCGGGCCCACAAATCGAGCCGTGCATGGAATTTCCGCACGAAGGCTGCGGACAGAGCCGGCCAAAGGCAGCGCGCGAGTTGGAAAACAGCAATTCGATGCGTCCAGCCGATCGGGTATGCCCCTGTCCTACTCACCCATCCCATGCGGGGTTGCCAATCTTTTTTCCAGTTGGACCGGAAGTGCGACGGGACGGTCCAGGCCCCCGAATCGCGCCATGGATAGAAATTTCTGCTCGAAAGGCACAAAGAGCACGGCCCAAGGAAGCGCATGAGTCAGAAAACAGCCGTTCGATGCGTCCACCCGATAGAGTTTGGCCCTTGCCCCACCCACCGACCCCAAGGGAGGCAGCCGACCGTTTTTCCAGTTGGGTCAGAAGCATGATGGGACCGTCCGGGCCTCCGAATCGAGCCGCGCATGGAAATTACTGCACGAACGGCCACACACAGAGCTGGCCCAAGGCAGCGCGTGAGTCAGAAAACAATCGTTCGATACGTCCAACCGATCGGGTTCGGCCCCCTTCTTTCATAACACCCATTCTACGCCCCAATTTGAAATCAAATGAAACTTTAGGAACGTTCGATCTACAATAATGTGGAATATTTTTGACAATCCATGAGTAAAATAGACATAAATAGGAGCGGGTTTATGTGGGAATTTACAGCTACAGTATCTATGAGACTTCATGGAAAAAAATATGGTAATAAATCCTACTTTGTTAACTTGTTGCATAATTGTTGTACATTAGCTTAAAACATGCATTTTATATAAATCCTACAGCGCGTGAGTCAGAAAACAGTCGTTCGATACGTCCAACCGATCGGGTTCGCCCCCCTTCTTTCATAACACCCATTCTACGCCCCAATTTGAAATCAAATGAAACTTTAGGAACGTTTGATCTACAATAATATGAAACTCTATATACCTGAAACAAATATGGTAATAAATCCTTCTCTCCAATTCGAAATCAAATGAAACTTTAGGAACGTTCGATCTACAATAATGTTGAAACTTTTTGACAATCCATGAGTAAAATAGACATAAATAGGAGTGGGTTCATGTGGGAATTTACAGCTACAGTATCTATGAGACTTCATGGCAAAAAATATGGTAATAAATCCTACTTTGTTAACTTGTTGCATAATTGTTGTACATTAGCTTAAAACATGCAATTTATATAACTGAAACGAATATGGTAATAAATCCTAGCTTGTTAACTTGTTGCGTAATTGTTGTACTTTAGCTTAAAACACTCGTTTGAATGATTGGTTCACGTACATGAAATATGAACTACCTCTGACCAGTATAAAAGTCATCTTGCATAGTAGTTGAACATGAACATCACATTTGAACTACATACCGTGGGAATGTTGTACCAATGCAATCTTATATATTGAAGCCTAAATTTATTTATTTACTCGTGTATATCCAATTTCATATGCACTTGAACATTGCAATATACATAAATATTTGATTCCAAACGGTATGGAAACTGCTAAAACCATGCATACCTATAGATTTCTTTCAACTTCATTTGGAAGATCTTTGCAGGCGCCTCTTAAAAGAAATTTACAATCTTTTGGATCTTTGCATTCAACAGTAAATGATAAGCAAAGAGTCCATCACCAGTTCCAACATCAGACTCTTGAAGCTCATAAGGTCTATTGGCAAAAACTACTCCACATGCCTTCACAATTTGATTGATGTCAGTTTCACTGAGATATTCTTCGGTAACCACCAGATCAGATTTGAATTTTACTACATATGCACATAAATTTTCTATGAAATCTTCCTTTATTTTACAGTAATACTTCCTTATAAGAAATGATAGCTTGTTAGCACTAAATTTATATTATTAGGAAATAAATATCGTCAATTTCTGATTTACAAAATCATGATAAATTATAATTCAATCTTACTCCTGACCTAGATCGTGTGTAGTAAAAGTTTCTGTTATATGATTAACCTCATTGGACAGAACTGAGAGTGGAAAGCATAAGAGTTTTGAACTAGTTAGAGTAGTCTAAAGTTGAAAACATGGTGGAATTGTGCTCTAATAGTTGTTGCTGATACTCATTAAATATTCTTATTACAATAAATTTTACTATTTTATTAGCATGTAATTATTTGATACTTTCGTAATTAAAGGCTAAAACTATACCACGCAAGTCCAAACAGTTTATCTTTAATGGAATAATTTTGACAAAGTAGAAAGTTCAAAATTTTAAGATAAATATAAATAGAAAAAATCTCGTGACCTTAGAACAATATTTCCATGAACCACAGTCCCAACAAGTTCCCAACATAGAAACAACAAATCATCTTTTGGCGACTTCCTACAGATCTTGATCTCCAAGTGGATTTGGCATCTGGTGTCTTAAATTGACAATTGACTACTGATCAACATATGTCGGGAATGTTGTACCTTTAATTATAGACTGTGGGAATGTTGTGCCAGCTTTATACCATCTTTTATTTAATGCCTGCCTTTTAAGAAGTTAATATACTTATGGTCATCATATTAACATTCAGGGTATGAAGTATATAGTCACAGCAACCATCAGGAAGCTTAGGACTTCATCTGCTTGGAGCTATCTTTCTTTCCCGTATGAAAGCTTCGGTTCATCTAGATGGCATAAAGTATCTTTGCTCAAAATGCCACACAATGACAGAAAATCTTATAAATAGGTAAATCAACGTGCAACTACATAAAATCGATAAAAAGCTTTCTAACAGCCCTTCTGTTTGCATAAAATACAGATATTGTGTCAACATGGATATACTGGACTCGACTATGTCAACAACTATAACGGCTTTTGACAAAGAAGCTGGGGGACTATCCAGCCAAGCGGCAGAAGATATGCTTAATATTTACAAAAAGGTAATACAAAAAACAGTTGGTTTACTTTGAATAAATGTACATTGTAAACCTTTCAGTGCACTTGACAGCAAATGCTCATAAGATGCAAATGTGATAGAAGACTACCAACCATCAACCAATAATACTGTCAAAAACATTTTTAACAATCTTTCCTGCAGGATAGTGAAGCAGAAAATATTGGAAACAATTTCCAAAAACCAGCAGGGACTGAGGTGATGATTGAATTTAGGCTAAGTAACTATGAAACGAACAATACTGATACATTCCTAATTGCTCGAGTGACTAAGAAGTTAGCAACATCACAAACAGTTACTGTTTTAACATAGATGTCCATTTTTTGGTTTGTATAATGAAAATAGTTGAAAATATGTTATGCTGTAAAAAGTAATTTGATTGATGTCCTCAAATCATCCCAGTCCACCCAGCCAGCATAGCTCCAATACTGAATTGGATTTTACTAGAATCGGTCAATGGATACCAAGTAGTATAGACTATAAAGGAAAGAAGTTCCTTAGGTTTACCCTACCATTTAACATAGTGAATCATCCAATGTTAAATATTTCAACATTAAACAACTTCTTTAACTTACCACACAGGAGGACGAGCATATCAACGATGTAGTGACAGGAAGAGCTCACCGAATTCCTACTATGAAGGGACAAAGAAAAGGAGTTGTCATTCAAGTAAGCTTGTACTTTTATTTGAGTTTTGAAATTACTGTTTCTAATATATCATACATTAACAAGTTTCTGAACGGACATGTAATGTAGCCATTACTCAATTTCAAATTTCTTCTCTATTTGATTTACCATATACATTTAAAATTTACCCATAATAAAAACAGTAGTACCAAAATATTTTTAATGCAAGTACACCATACATAAAGTGGCTAAGTAAATTCAGAGCACTTAATTTTCTGGTAGTATATTTTGGTTATAAGTTTCAGATCTGGAACTCAGTGTAACATGTTTACTTATTTTTGATGTAAAATAAGTAATACAAACAAAAATGTGTACTGTAATTGAGCAAAATATTCACTGCTACTGACAGGAAGTCGATGAAAGTCTGCGAAACCAAGCCTCAACCGTAACCCAAAACCGAGAAAAAAGACAGTGAACTAAGTTTACGGAAGTGGCCTTTCTATGTTAGCATTATGTATATGTAATGTGAATATCTTTTTTTTTTCGTTCTTTTATTTTTAAATCAGTTTGTTGTTGTAAAACTGTGCAAATGTATTGTGGTTACTCCTAATGCAATAAAAATTGTGTTTTTGTTCATCAATTTTTCGTTCTCTGCATCTTTGCACTTACTTATATTACCATAAACAGTAAATTGTAATTTCCCACTTACTGCCAAAGGGCTATGCTGATCATGCTTTGTGCCAACTGCAAACCTGAACTATATATAGTTCTTATGGTATTTAATATTTATATCTGTATAAACATCATTTTGCATAGCAGATAACATTTTCGATTACTACATCACTGTAATCTTTTTGCTGCACATGCACAATCTTATTGCCTTTTTGTTTCCTACCTTAATTTGCTGATTTTGCCAGGCCATTACTGTTACGTCAGTTTTCACAACCATGTACACTTTACTCGTTCTCTAAAAAATTGTATACAAACAGCAATAAAATTGTCATCTAGACAATACATAAATGTTGACGTCCGAATCACATGTTCATCACAACATTACGAACAAATCCAAAACAAAAGCAATTCGTTTAAAAAACTTGCAAACATAAACTACTTTATTGTGTATTATGCATACTAACATGGTAAAATTTAAACATAATTTTTTTAGCTAAAAATAATTATAAATTACATCATCATAAAAATACCATCTTCCCGTGATGGACCCCATGTTAGTATTAAAGTACTAAGAATTCCACACTCCTGTTTGTAAAAATCACATTTACTTTACACATTGCATCGTCAAGCTCGAGCGCTTAAAATGTTAATACTGTAACATTCAAATTATTGAATTTGGAACAAAAAAGAACTGAAAATATATCATACGTAGAATAAAGACCTCTATTGGTTGTAATTATTTGGAACAATGTGCTAAATATGCAAATTTTAGAAAATCGGAGTTCCAATAAGTTTTGTTAAACAAATGGCATAGGTTAGTATGGTCATATTGGAGTCTTCTAGTTATTAGGTGTAACGACCCGTAAATTTTAACTGTTTTAATATCGTAATTAGTTGAAATTTTGTGAAATTTTAAACGACAAAATTTTGAAATATAAATTTGATATTTGGAATGCGTCTAGTTAAACATAGCAACTGGTAAATTTTCGTCCGAAAATATGAAAGTTTATTTCGCGCGTAAATTTACTTCAATTTAATCAGTTAAAAAGCGATGAAAATAAAATGTTTTCGGAACTTAAATATTTTTACATAGAAAAATTCCAAACCATCTTCTGAGCAAACGCTATTTTTCGTTTTTCCAAATTCGGACTTCTTTAGCTCCGTCGATCTTATTTTTCTGCGTTTTTCTTGCATTTTCCGCCAGTAGAAAAATTCGAATTTTATTAATTCAATTAAACTACTGATATCTGTATACCGTTTTGATCGTCTCGTCGCGCTGATCTCCGCAGTATATTCAATTGTGAATTTCGGAGTCCGTTGTGCGGCGTGATATGCGAAACGCCTAATGTACCGGTTCCGTATTTTGAGCGTTTGGTTTTCATTTATCCTTTATCTACCCATAGGTGAAACCAATAGACATTAGCTGTTGAATAATTTCAGATTTCAGTGCATGCCTTTTGTTATTCCACCTCTTCAGTTTACATTTTCTATTTTCATTTTTATTCTTCTGGTTCCATTCTCACTTCTCTCGTTTGCTCTTTTGTTCTTCTTCCCTTTTTGCCCTGCTCATCAAAATTTCGTTTCCATCATTATAAAAAAAAAAGATGAAGTTTTGTTGCCTGGAAATCCATACCTACTATGCTCGTTCATCTTTCTCTCTTACATTTCTTTTCCCATCTTACCACCTCATCAAAGACTCCTCATGCAACAGCCGCTCCTCCCCACAGCCCCGAGCAAGCACCACCAACTCATAGTATCTCTTCCCTTCACCTCTCTTTTATTTATAAGGTATAGTATCATTAACTTTTGTATGCAGTATATATATATGTTCTGTGTTTGGGTAAAGTGTTCTGTTTGTGTTTGTATATGATTTTTAAACACCTATAAGTTATGTATAAGTATAGATATATGTTAATCTATATATATGTTATGTGTATATAAAATCAGTTGCTCTTTATATAAAAATTTATAAGTGTTATATAGTTGTTTGTGTGAGTTATACTTGTTTGAATTATATACCTGAGTTTTCATTTATAAGGCAAGTTATACTAGTTTATTTTGGTTAGTACGCAAGTTATATTGCTTTCTAAAAACAGGTCAGTTTATATATTTTGGTTTATATTTGTCTGTTTATGTATATAAGCTATTTTGTTATATATATAGAAGTTGGGTAAGTTGAAATGTTTATAACATGTGTTGATTTCTTTTATGCATATATAGATTTTGGATTCTTGTATAATGTATATATATGTTATACTTTATATTTTTTTTTTTTTGAAAGTTGAGATTCTCTTGTATATGCCTGAAAAATTTCATTTCATTCGAATGTAATTTGTTACACCGTTTTGTGTCTGTAAGTTGGACTGTCGAATGTTTTCAGCTGTACTTAGAATTATTCGCGCTGTTACAAACACGACCAGTGTCCATGTTTGACGCAGCGTATCTCTTTCATTTACTATCGAAATTCAACGATTCTTTTTTTGATTGAAAGATGAGATTCTATAGTTTATGTATGTAAAATTTCAGTCCAATTCAAGGCCGTTTGGTCCTCTGTTTTATACCTGAAAGTTGCAACCAAACTGATTTTGCACTTGTTTGCTTGTTTATTTTTTTTTCTCTGAACAGCAGTTAGACTTCATGTTCACGATATCATATCTCACTCATGTTTTATCGGAATGGGTTGATTTTATTTTTTAAAAAGAGTCGAAGTTACCTAGTTTATGCCTGTCAAATTTCATTAAAATCCGACATCGTTTGATTAGTGGTCGAGGATCTGAAAGTTAGACCCAGACAGCTGTTCTTTTATACTTAAATTATTTTACACTGCTGCAAACACGACCTGAATTCATGTTTGACGCATCGTATCTCTTCTGTCTTACGTCGGAATACAGTGATTCCCTTTTTGTTTAAAAGATAAAGTTTTCTACTTTATGTATATAAAATTTTAGCTTCATACGAGGTGGTTCAGTCCTCTGTCTCTTACCTGAAAGTTAGACCCAGAGGGGTTTTCAGACCTGAACATTTGACAGTCGCAACATGGCCTGAGTCTATGTTCGTGACATCGTAACATTCTCGTCTCTTGTCCAAATCAAGTGATTCTTTTGCAGTTTGAAATACAAGTTTTGATCTTTATTCATACCAAATTTCAGACCATTTCGATCTCGGTAGCACATAGAATTATATTGTTAAACTTTGATGCAGGACATGTTTTGTAATTGTTGCTATGTTGAATGTTTTGATTTGATTTCAGCAATTCCTATTTAACAGCTTTGCTCGACGATTCGTGCCAATCTAGTTTATTTCGGAAGTCGTGTTTGCGATGCGTAACTCAACTTCGTTGTCTATTCTCGCTCTCTATCCTCGAAAGGTGAGCAATCACTCACGATTAATGTTCTTTTATTTATTAATTTTGATTTCAATTGAAACAACAATTGAAATATGCTGCTGCTAGTTATTTACACTGTTAAATATATGCTATTACATGTATCAGTTCACTTGTGACATCTGACACCATTATCTGTTATATATACAATGATAATCCAGTTTGATTGATAATTGATTGATTGTTGATGTTTATATTGGACGTTAAATTGTTAATGTTAAAGTGATAAATAATATGCAATTGAATTGATATAGGATAGTCCACAATTTAAATTGGATCTATATGTTGAATTTGATTTGTTAAATTTATATAATATGACCCTTTAAATGTTTAATCACTCGACACGTAGCAATATGGTTAACTTCACCTTGAACCATTGAATGTATGTTGTATAAAATTGATGTAGTATAAATTGAATAATGAATATCAAGTGAAGAACCATATTAATATTAATGTAATAATCTTTAATCTACACACTACAACAAAATATACCATTGATAGCCTAGCATGACAGCGTTGTAACCAAACTTGCTGTATTTTAGTTCGCTAGGTATTGAAAAATTGAGACGCGCGCTATAATTTGACCGCACCCCAAAATAACCAAGACAAAGGCGGCAATTTTTTTCCCTCTTATTTCGCTAACCCCCTCTGAATACACCAAGAAAAAAAACCCCAATTTGTTTGTATTCTTCCAATCTTACTCCTAAATCCCTCATCGCCTGCACTCTAAATCAGTTTTACCATGTTCGATTTTTGCAGATCTATCTCGCCTCTAAATAGTCGAATGTGATTGCAAGCACGATTTCCATTGTCGGCGAAAAACGCAACATAATTGCACCCGTATACTCATGATAATTACGTGGATTCAGCCATCACTTTGCAGCTGCTTCACTAGACACTTTTTTCACTGCAGAAAATTGAAAACGATTCTAAAGGTCGGTATTTTCCCTAATTTTGAGTCACTTAATTATTTTACATTTTGATTTGATTTTGTAAGTATATGGCACACAACTAACATCTTAGTTTGAGTAAATTGGATGTATATTTGATTTTAAATGGTTGTATGCATGTAGTTGTTAAACAAACAAGGCTACTTTATAAATCTTAGTTCTACTACGTAATTTTAAGTTTTGTAATTTTAAAACCTATTACTATTGAATTGATTATGACTGACTTTATTTTGAGTATGTATGAATTAATATATTTTTTATTAGAAGCCAATTGAAGAAATTAATAACATTTTCTGTAGAAGCCAACTGAAGAAATTAAAAACTTTTTCTACTGAAGCCAACCGAATGTATTTTTGAGTATGTATGAATGAAGGATCTTGAATATTTCTTTGAAGATTTTCACAGTTTTATAGGACGCTCATAATGACAATACATAGGAACCAGTACAGCCCCTATAGGTACATGGTTGTAGTGTACCATTTTGTACCTTAAGGCACAATATCATTGTTGAAATAATAATAATAACCATATAATTCCTCCAAATTTCCATGTTTCGTTCCAGTTTTTGATAATATTCCAATCGACTAACCCCAGCTAGGTGTATATCAAAACTAAGCTAATGTTACATTAGTATAGGGCGATTAATAACTATTGTCCAAATCTGTATGCCACCATTACTTAATTTGTCTTATGCAGATGGTACTCAACGGTAGTTTGACATTTTCTGTTATTTCAATAGCTGTCACTGCCCAGGCTTGGGGGTGGGATCTCCTTTTCTTCGGGTTGTGTTATTAAGCAGTATCAGTCCGTCACAACCATGTTTATAAAAAATAAACTCGGTGGTTTGGGCAATGTGTTGCATTTTAAAGTAGCAAATTGACTTTGATTTCCTACACCATTTATGCCACATAACTGTATTTTCGATAGCGCTTATTTTAGTCTTCAATTGAGTCTACACTTATTTTTACCTTGTATTTATGTGGTGTCAAATGTCAGTACTTTTCTTCTCTTTTCTTTTCCATCCTTCGTCATCATCATCGTTATTTTAAAGAAGTCCTTGCATATCGCAGATTCATATTGGTCATTGTTATTTTAAAGAAGTCCTTGCATATCACAAATTCGTACTGAAACTCACCTTAACTAGTAAATTGTCTGTTTTGGTAGCTACTAGCATATTGCACTCACTTGACTTAAACCATTTCTTAATGAGTGTCAAGGCTTGCTGAAGTTATGACAATATATGGTGTTGAAACCAGCTGGCATGAGGTGGAGGTGATTAATTAACCATGCTATGCGATAGAGAGGCTATATTTCTTATGTATTTTGTTGATACTTGAGTTAATACAATGCTTGTGGAAATGGAAACAAGAGAATTTTTTTGTTGCTCTTTTGCCACAGCTTCTCCAAAGACCATTTAAAGCGTATATAAAGTATGATAACACACTCTTATGTTATAGTGAGTTAGGATGAAGCCAAAGAATCAATTAAGAAAAGAATTCTCTATTGATACATTTTTGCTAAGAAATCAGTCATGTAAAAGCTGTGGCTGAAAATTTTGATTAGTACGGAAAAACTTGTTACCAACCGCATGTAGTTACAGGCTCAATGGTAACCAATTGAAGTACACTACACCTTTTGATCAAAAAAATTAAAAGTTTCATCGTGTACAGATTGCACCAGTGATTGTTATTATCTAGTTATTATTAGTTTTAAGCAAGGAACTATCTTACATCTAATTTCCTGATATGGTTAAATGACTTTAAATGCACATTATACAACATAGGTTCAACTATATAACTTCAATATGATCTACTCTCCATTGCAGATAGGTCAATCTGTGTTTTCCTATTTTGATTGATTCTCAAGTGTCACTTCAATTCTATAGTTACTTCAAGCTAATTTGTGTGATCAAGGTGAACAATATTATATCACTCTTAGTTGATAGTTACTGTTGTGGGTCGCTAAAGATGGTCAGCTATTTTTAGAATTAGTTTTCTCTCTCTGACCAAGCTTAGTTGATAACTATGCATTTAAATCCCACTTGGTCGCTATGCCTTTTAACTTAGCATTCTTAAATAATGGATTCATTTAAAGACCCGTTATTTAATGCTAAACCTGTAAAATCAGGGATTTTAGCAGCCATTTTAGCATTTTTGGTAATAATAATAACAAAAACAATATAGTTTGTCCAGTTCTCATTTTAACTTAATTAACTAAGTTAGGGTAAATAGCTTCATTTAGACATAAAAAAAAAATATTTTCTGCACAAATGACAAAATAAATACATTACAAAGTGATATCTATAACTGGAACGATTTGGCATAAGTGTACTTGATTTAGAATTTTGTGCCATGCAGGTGGGCTTGATTGACATGTTTCTTCAATACAGAGGTGGACATCTATCATAAGTTCTGCGTGCTAAAAGCTTGTGCCAAATCAACATACCATCAAATGGGTGATCACTATAAGTAAGTTTTGGCTGTAATTGCCTGCATTTATCCCGCAATGTCTTTTAAATTTAATATACGATTGTTAATGCTTTTTGGATTGATTGATTTAAAAGTCCTTTGTTCATTGAATAATTATGTTTGAAAGAGAATACTGGGCAATTCTTTGCAAATACAGTTTTATGAGTATTTTATGTTTTCTAAATTCTTGAAATTTAGATAAAATTGAGCATGTTTTTATAACATGGAAAATACCGAAATATCTGTTTCCTTAAAACGAGTTTAAATTGGGGACCAAAGTTTTTCCTGTCATATTTACTACACATCTTTTAAGTAACATAGGATTTTTATACCATCACTTATCTTATAATTACACAATGCTTAAAACTGGGAGTTATAGTCAAAAGTATTCTACTTAACTAGTGAGTATTTAGTCAGTAAAATTCAAAAATATTTGGTCAATATTGTTCTTAAATTAAGGTTCTTGAATATCCTCAATGTTTGGAAAGTTTAAGGTTTAATTATGGTTATTTGCGATTTGCATTAACATGGACTAATGCTTATCTTAATCTGAATTTTTTCGTTGAGAAGTCTCGTTACATTTTATTCCTCTTATGATGTCTTATTGTAGTGACCATATTACACTACAGCTGGATATATAGTATTTCAAAGATGGCGTACTGAGTATTATTCCTATATACTCATAATTTCACATTCTTAACCGAAACTATAAACTAATTGCCAATATATATGCTGAGTTGGTAAAAAAAATGGAGAAATACTAGAACTTGAAATATGTTGTATACCTGCTACAACTTTATGGTTGTGTATAATAACAACATTTTTTGTTCAGTTTTTAAAGAAATAATTCTACTCGCCTTCCTGTTGTTTCTAGGCATATACCTGACTTCAAAATTATCCTTAGATTATGTTTTAGATAAGAGTAACTAGTTGTACTTGTTATTTAATTAGTTGTAGTTACATCGTGGACATCTGTTTTATATATTCTAAAGAAATGTAAGAATGCCTTAAAGAATAAAATTCTAGAACATGGTCCAAGTAAATTTAGTTGTGAAAAGAGTATGTTTATAACACTTGTGGTGTTTACAATCTTCGCCGTAGAAAATTTATTTGTTGTCTTAATATTAACCTCAAACTTATAATTTCAGCTTGTTTTACATTGATGTTGAAGTAAACAAAAGCCACATATAAAAATTAAGGAATACATATTTGTAGATTATTATATCAAATGCCATTGCAGTAAAAGAATATAGATCCGTTTCTCTGATTGAAACCAAAGCACAAATAGTTTTCAGCTGTTCATTCTGTGATTAATTATGAACTATATCTACGACCCTAGATTTTGTTTTGTTTTGTTTTATATCGACGAGGTTTATAAGATGCGTTGCCTTGACATGATATTATAAGACCGATCAAGGAAGCTTAAATTTGCAAATCATATGAAAAGAATCTACCTCAGTAAAAAGATATATTGCATAATACGTAGACCACACTCTTTTCAGTAATTTATTTATCTTTCAAAAAGCTTGATAATTGTAGGCTTTAGAAAGCCATGTATGGTTCGAATATATTGTGTAATCACTTTAAATACACTGACGTAAACATCATCCCACTCCATCATGCGGTAACTAATTCTCACCCGTGATTTGTATTAGAGTTGCAGTATTATCATATGAATATTTAGTCATAAAGCATACATTGAGCTATTTAAAGTTGCAGTATTATCATGAATAGTTAAAACTATACGTCATGTTTCCTTTTCTAGTCTTCTATTTTCTGTAGATAACATAGTGTCTCCTGTATATTCACTGCTATATATACGACTAAACATAAGTTTTCCAAGATAACCAAACATATAACTTCTTCAAGGAATATTTGAAGTTATATTTAGCAATGGCTTCCATGAAATCATTAGCTCCTTACTTTGGCGTAATTCTAATCCAATTAGCTTACAGAGGATCAAATATTTTGTGCAAGCTTGCTCTTGATCAAGGAATCAGTTATCTAGTCTTCATTGTGTATCGACATATCATTGCCTTGGCCATTTTGGGTCCTCTTGCTTACTTTCTTGAAAGGTTCACCTCTCCTCTTTAATTCATTAAATTATATATATCCATATAAAAATATAATTTCTTTCTGGTACCATATACATTTTTTAATTTTATTTTTGGTATGTGTAGGAAACAAAGGCCAACGCTAACAAAATCAATTGCCTTGAAAATATTCGTGCTTGCTCTGTTTGGCACTACCATATTTCTTACTACATATTATGCTGGGCTTGATTACACATCTGCAACTGTTGCTAGTGCTATGAATTGCGTTATTCCTGCTCTTACCTTCAGTTTAGCTGTTATACTAAGGTAAATATACAGTTGAAGATTCTTTGTTACTATATGCTTTAGAGAAAATATTAATATGTGCTTTTAAATATCACAATCCTGCAGTTATATCTGCTGTTTTTTATATTTTCCTAGTCAACAATATCACAACCTTTAGAGTTTGATGCTTGCTAAGTGTGGAAAGTGGAAACAGATTTATTAACTGATAATTGTAATATTTATGTATTTAAACGTTTTTAATAAGCCACGCTACACAAGAATCTCTCATATTCTGGAATAAGCTAGAATCTGATTATAAGCATTAGATTATAGAGGTTTGCCTTTAATCTTTTTTATGAAACTTTCTGGGGAATGATTTGTTGCTTATTTCTGGTACAATTGACATGATAAGAGAAAGCAGGTGCAGTGGGTTCAATATATATGTCACTTGAACCTTAACCTCATTTTTTTCTTTTCTTTTCGTGTCCAATTTACCGAGTTAGAAAAATATGACGAAACAAACATATTCCTAATTTCAGCCACATAACCATACCCCTGAACATTACATAAAAGAAGAAAAGTTCAACAAATTGGTGCAACCTATATTGCCAAACCGTTAAAAAAGTAAATAAAACTTTGATAGTTAAGTTTACTTTCGTTGTAATTGGACTTACCGTTAAGACATAATTATTACATGGTGAAATCTTAAATACCTATACTCCATTTGCATTTTTAATCGTTCAAACAAAAATAGGCACAACATATTTATTTTTTGAAAAACAATTAATTTGAAAAATAAAGTTTATATACGAAATTGAAAATAAATTATTTCATTTTCTGTATTTATGAAAATAACAAAAACACGGGAAACGATCAATTTACACAAATAACAATGTGAATTAATACGATTATTTCAGGATTATTTGAATTGATTATTGGATTGATATTGATTGTTGTTATTACTTGTTTATTTACTTTGACACCATCCCAGTCATCACACTGCAATTTCCCTTTGCTATGATTTGATTTTGAATTGAATTGGAATCGGGTTGAAATGATAAATACCCAAATGAACTTGACATAGGATAGAGAATTAAATAAAGTGGAAATTAGGGAGGCATCCCTATCATACTTTCATATTGTAAAGCGGGTCCTTGTTTTCTGGAAACGAAGAAAAATTATTGCTGAAATGTCAGCAACTTTTATAAATAAGTGCTGATATTTCAGCAACTATCTGTGTCAAAGTTTTATTGTAAAAACAAAGAAAAATTATTGCTGAAATGTCAGCAACTTTTATAAATAAGTGCTGATATTTCAGCAACTATCTGTGTCAAAGTTTTATTGTAAAAACAAAGAAAAATTATTGCTGAAATGTCAGCAGTTTTTATAAATAAATGCGGATATTTCAGCAACTTTCATAAACTGTGTTCACAGTGTACAGAAATGTTGTTGAAATATCAGCAACTTTTATAAATAAGTGTTGATATTTCAGCAACTTTCATACACTATGTTCACAGTGTACAGAAACGTTGCGGAAATGTCAGCAACTTTTATGAAATGTTGCATCATGCTCTGCAATAATCGTGAATAAAAAACAGGGACCTAATTTACACTGAAATTTAGTGAAGGACTTTTCGTGAATTTTGAAACTTAATAAGGACCTGTGCCAAAAGTACCCTTAAATAAAACCCGATTGGTCAATAATTTGATTGAAAAATAAAATAAAGATTTTATTTGAATAAATAATAAGGTTTTGAAATGAGGTTGAAATTTGAATTTTAATCAAAGGAAAATGTTAATACTTAATAATCTGAAAAAAATATATTAACATAGTAGTTGATGAAAGAACGTTGTTTTGAATTTAATTAATAATTAAGTTTGGAATTATTTAATAATTAAGTTTTGAAATTAGTAAATAATTAAGTTTTGAAATTATTTAATAATTTAATAAGATTGAATTATTTAATAATTAAATTGAATTGAATTCTTTATTAAGTGAAATTGAACCTCTTGAATTAGTGAAATTTAGTTTCTTTATTAATTGAGTTTTGAAATTTGTAACTAAGTAAATAAATAAGTGAAATTGAATTCCTTTAACAAGAAATAGAATGTGATTTATTGAAATTAAAGTAAGACTTGTAATTGAAAGAATTGTTTTGATGAATTTAATTTAATTCAAATTTGTAAGTTTTGATATAATGGAGTTGAACTTAAGTAATTGATTTAATGAATTGGAAATTAAATAGAAATTGTTTTGAAGGATAAATTTACTGAACGAAAATTTAATGAAATCGATCAATGAATTTAAATTGATTTGAATGTTAAATTAAATTAATTTAAATGATTTCGGAATGAAACTTATATACGAACTTGAATCAATATTTGAATTGTTTTAAATAGAAATTGAAATTGAATTATAAGATTTTGAAATTATGACTTGGAAGTTTTGAAACGTAAATTGTGGAAACTGATTTAGAAAGAGAAATGAAATGTTGGTTTACAAATTCTAATTGAAATTGTAATTGATTTGGTTTTTGAAATATATAAACGACCAATCGGTGTAATAATTACGAAAGTTATTAAAGAGACCGGAATCGGTTAGGGACATACTCACTGTCTAAACCGAAACCCACTTTAATAACTATATGCGGAGTGTGATCCAGAATGAAGTGGTTGGAATGATGTACGTGATGACTGAAGAAAGAGAACGACAATGGATAGCTTTGACACTTGTGTCAAATTGGAAATGACTAAAACAGGAGCCGTGCCGGGCCAAATGGGGGCTAGCTACCTCGAGCGAACACACTTCTTCGAAAACTACTCATTACTTGTTGTCGATTGGTGCACCCTTGATTTGGGAGTGTTGTTTCGCGGTGTTGCGGTCGCTGCGGCGATGCGTTCTCACCAGTCCGGATCAGGCAAACGGTAGTTTCACTACCTTGGGTATTGCCTCATGTGCCTTGTCATACTTATATCCCTATATATGCGACCACTACGAATTTGTTTTGCGTTATACCTATGGAATACTCCCTGATATCCCACTAGTTTACGGTGGAGTTTACAGTGCTGTATAGTCTATAACGCTTATATAAAATGTGTTAAGGGGATAATGGTAACGCCTTAACACTATTTTGATATCTTATATTACTGATAGGCATTATCTACTTATCGTACACTACTACATAGTAGATAGTTTAACGGATCCTTAAAGGATGGTTATTCCAAACATCCTTTGAGTTACTTGTATTTCAATTGCTATTTCACTTGAGTGGGATTTATTGATATAAGAATGTTAATCCTGACTCGAGTGTTTTGTGTTTTGCTTTACGCTCGGGTCAGACTGAGTGTACCAGTATTCGAGACTCACCTTTGAAGTTGGAGCTTTGCTTGAAGATCCAGCCATCTATTCTGCTTTCAGTATTCGATGATTCCAGTGATGTATTCTGAATTGTATCTGATGTATCGTATTACTCTTCCGTTGTATCTGGTTTAACTCTGATGTAACTTATATATTTATATAGTAGCTTCATGAACTACTATCTCTTTTATTTCCACTGCATTTATTACTCTGTGTCCGTGATCTGTGATTTTTTTATTTACTGTATATGTTCAGTTTTGCCAATTTAAATTAACAATTCGATATTTTGAATCATTCAAGTTCGACATGTGCGGATGCGAATGGTCCAAAATAGCGGGTCGTTACATTAGGAGATTTCAGAAAATGCAGATTCTATAATTTTCAATTAAAAGATTTAAAGAACAAATGGTAATTACATATATAACGAATTACCTCAGTCAAATATTTAATAAAATTATGCAACTAAAAAGGAAAATATCACTTCACATGGCCGAAATTTGAATTCCTATGAGGGCAAGTATATTAACCCGGGAAAGGAGTGACATATCAAAATTTCAACCGACCTCAACGTAGCCTCAAAAAGACTTATATACACTCCAATTAAAGTATAAAATAGAAGAAGCGCCGTCTTGAGCTGCTGAAACGATAGGGGTAGGAAGCTTGAGCGACAACGATGGTCATTACAAGAAGCTACCTGAGTATGGGTGTTTCCTTTATTTCTTGTTTTTCTTCCTTATTCGTGTGTATGACTTTCATGCATATTCCACTTGGCGCGGGGGAAATATAGTTCAGTTGGTAGATCCCCACTCTTCCAATTGGGTCGTTTTGATTATAGGTTGGATGCCTAATTGTCCAGACGGTGTTGGTAGTATCTTGTATCTGAATGGTGGCAAATTTTGTTTAAGTAATAGGAAAGAGGATCGAAACATGCCACTGAAAGATCATATCAAGACAAAAGGACGGGCTGTCAAGAACGTAAAGGAGGTAGGTTGAGAAGTTGGTCGTATCTAGCATGGATCGTACATGGACGCATGTTGGAGCACTACAAGAAACATTGTCTTTAGTATCGGCAAAGCCGTCGGTGACCGACGCGTGCCGTCGCAAGAGACGACAAAATTCAACACTCACCAAGATGAGACAACTGGATTTAGCGTCGGCGTCGTTGCTACTTTAGCTTCGGTTGAAGACGGTAAATTGGACACGTGGGAAGAACGGATGAACCAATAGTTGAAGACGGTAAATTGGACAGCTGTGCAAATTGGTCATCGCAAGCCGATGCAAACCGACACAACCCTATGCAAATTGGCCGACGCTAGCCGACGAAAGACTGGAAGTTTTGTTTTGCAAAATGGCTGCTATTTCAGTCATCCAACCACACATATATATTCATATCTCCATCCACCTCATCTACAACACATATAAATTTAATTTCACAACTACAACCATCACACAATCTCATGCATATCTCACTAAGCAAGTATATAATACAAAAATCAATATTTACATCAACATTCCATCAAACAACATCAATATTACATCAAACAAAACAATCAAAATCCATCACAAACACAACCATACCTACTCATCATCATTATTTCCCAACCCATCCTCAGGAATATGCCCGTGCTCTGCAAAATATCCCGCAATCCACTCATCCAACTGTGTAGCCAATCCTCCGGCAGGAATCTGCTCATTTAACTCTGATATCTACTGTTTGAGCCGGGTTATCTCCTCCTCAGTCTACGATTTCCTATAATTAGCTTGGAAAACCAGCGTTTGTAAATTAGTTAATAGCTAGTTATAATTTATGCTTAATATTGAATAAATTTTATATATTAGTAAATGAAGAGTTGAACTCGGTAAACATTACCTCTTGATTCGCCTATTTCGCATGGGCGGGTCAATCAAAGCATCCAATATACAGTTCTCCTCCTCAAAGGACAATTGCTCTCGGTCGGTGGACTGCGCCACTCGAGCTCGCTCCGCTTCATATCTATTCTGCGATTGGGAACATAAGTTTGGCACGATAAATATTCAATTTACAACTTATGAAATGTGAAGTAAAAGAAAATTTTAAGCATGTTTACCATCACAGCTTGGGATTTATCGTCCATTCAAGTATATGAAACTAAGTCATTCTCATTTGTCTGCTTGACGGTATGAACCCATGCGAAGACCTCTGCCAATGTAGGCTCAAGACCCTTCTCCTTGGCATGAAATTATACATATGAATAAACAATGTTACCAATATGGTTAAATAATGTTACAACTATTATATAATCACAATGTATAAATTTATCAATTTCCTCCGATATTGTTGGAAGGATTTAGAGCCGCCGCGGTGTACAACATGATTTTAATTCTTGTTTGTCGTGTTTCGTGCGGAGATTTCCTATAAATTTAAATATATGAATGATAATGCAACTATTATATGAATTTTAAACAAATTACAATAAAAATATGAAATTAGGTAACTTACTTTCACTTCAGGAGTATCCCAGAGCTATAGAAATTCAGCCCAAATATTAGCGCTCATCCAAGCAGGTTTCTATTCGTCTTTTTGCTTTTGAGAGGGTGTCCTTGTAATTTTTCTTCATCCGTTGGTTCCAGTGATTCGTAAAAACATCCATATCTTTCGAATCAATACATATCGCGGCCTGCATATTGAAATTAAATTGAATTATATACATTATATTAATTTTCAAATGAATTATAAATTTATACTTACCATCAAGTCGACCCATATTGCGTACATAACATGGCCTGAGATGTCGCCCCAATGAGCCCAACATTCCGACATCCGACTCTTGAACGCCTTTCTAGAGACTTGAAGAATGCATTTCAAAGGCTGCACCTCGAAACCCATGTATTAATTTTGATGTAGACATTTAATAAATTTTAATAATATACATGCAATAAATTTGATACTTACCCTGCACTCTTCGGAACGACCTCCGGCTTTGGGCGTAAATCTGGAGCCGTTCCGCTGGCACCCACGCCAGGAGGAGGAGATGCCTGAGATCTGCTGGAATGTCTTTTGTAAGACATATCTGCCACAAACATATCATTTCATATAATGAGAAAACATACCATTTTATTATTAGAAAACATGTCTTATATATCATCACATAAAACTTCCACTAAAACATCATAAATGGAAGAAGATCTCCTCATTACATATATAGAATTAACAAAACAAAATAATACATTGCTCACAACATAGTCGTCATCATTAATAACAGCGGAAACTCGTAATATGCATTATACAACAAGCGATACAAATATTCAGAATTATCATTTTTCGTTGTTTTCCGATTTAGACTCGACTCGGTCTCGTACTCTATATCGTTTTACTATGTACTCTCAAATGCTTCTATTAAAACATTTGATTTATCATTCAACGATCCTAAATCAATATCATCAGTTATTATTATTTCATTATTTGGCTCAAGATCCGCTTGATAAGCTACTTCGTCGGGAATATTATTTCCATCAAATGTAAATCTTGCCTTTGTTTTAAAAACAGCTGACTAATCTACTTTAACTCTTTTCAAGGATGGATACAGAGCAAAATAAACTTGTAATGCTTGCTTGGTTAATACGAAAGGATCATACTTATAGTAATGTGAGGTATGATTTATTTCAATAAGCTTATAATATTTGTGCACGTTGATTCCAGAACCAGGAACATTGCTGAACCAATTGCATTTGCATAAAAAAACTTTTTGTAACGACCCGTAATTTTATCACTTTTAAATGGAATAGTTAATTAACTTTAAATATTCAAATATAGAATTTTCAAACTTAAATAATCACGTTTTATGTAATAAATAAGAATGATAAACTTATTTACAAAATCAAGAAGTTTGGATTTTCATCGTAAAATTGACAAAAGCCGGTTATTCTGTCCTTAACACCCTAAAATGCAGTTATGGGTTAATAATGAACTGAGTATGATTAGACAAGTTTACATGATAACTGATCAAATAACACAACAACATAAACATACATGGTTTAATTCATTGTAATCTAATGAAATACGATTAATACCCTTAACCCGCTATCTTTAGCAATGAAAGCTTCCCCTAAAATTTCAAAATTAAATGCCATTTCAAAACTCTTTTATATTACTACGTATTTACTTTAAAAGTGAGATTGGGTTCTCAAATTTGAAAACTAAGGCTTGCGACTATATCCTTTAGATCATTATGACATCATGAGTTATCCTTCGTCACTCTCCCTTTCGACTTCATAGAGCAAACAAGCCCTCCGTCACTCTCCCTTTTTGAAATCATTACTTAAAATCTTCGACATTCTCTTTTGAAACCATCCAACATAGCTTTCGAACATTCGGAAACATTCCTTTCAAAACACCCAAAACATACCTTTCGAAACACTCAAAAACATACCTTTCAAAACAAACACTCAAAAACATACTTTTGAAACATTCAAAAACATACCTTTTGAAAGCATTGGGTTCAAGTAAGAATTTATGAAAGCATAGCTTAGAAGCCAAGTAAAAGTATCACTTTCAAAACCATTGAATAAAACAAAATAAAATTCAAACTATAAAAAAGGGATACACTCGAAAGCTACCCTTTCGAAAACCACTGCCTCTGAAACTATTTGCAAAGTGGCTAAAACAATTCTTTTGAAAACATTAAGGAAGGCGGCTTCATTGGTAGCGGATGGGTATTAGTTTGAAACCTATCTTCCGCACTTAGGGTTATAAAAGCGACTCCTAAGGTAGAAGTATTTGTGCGACAACATGGATATCGAAGGTGTTCAAAAGTGGTAACCCTTTCAAAAGCTTACTTTAGAATAAGGGCGGGTCAATATGTTCGAACTCAAATAAAAGCGGATTCAACCCTTTCGCAACATGCCTTTGGCACCATTTTTTCCTTCCGCCTTTCTTCATTACACGACGTACCAAATGCTTGATACCATGTGCATTGGTTTTGAATGGATGCGTAAGGCTATAAATGGGAGTATGGTGGCAAAAGCAAGCATGGTAAGTGGCGAAGTTGTAATTCGCTATAAAATTAATTTATGCTTTTTAAAGTAATTTATTTTCACATATCCCCTTATTTTGTCAATTTTCTATTGGATAACAAAATCTTTATAAAATTCTTTTCAGAATTTGCTGCCGCATGTAATCTCCAATGCTCCAATATTCAATTAAAATTATTAACTAACCTCTTATAGTTAATTAATCATTAAATATTAAACTTTCTAATTGAATCCAAAACTCACCCAAATCTCTTAAGAAAAATCTCAAAAATCCACATAAATTCCTAAATGATAATATCTTTACCGTATAAAATTTTCAACCCAAAAGCAATTAATTGTTTCCTCAAATTAATTAAAACCCAAAATATACATTTCTTTCACTAAAAAATTCATAATAAATTATCCATAGCTTGGAATATTATGAAAATTAAAACCCATCTCCAAAATAATGATTTACATAACATATTCAAAAATCATGGCATTTGGAAATCATTTTGCACGGTTTTAGCCTTAAAACAGAATTGTATTATTACACAAAATCCTAATTATAACATGGCATTAAAATCAAAACATATCATCATTCATCCAATCATACGGTTTTAAACCCCAAACCTAAATTTAAACATTCAAGATGATTCACATGAGATGGTTTAGATCATTATCACCTAGTTTGGATAATGAATTTGAGATTTGTTCTTACTTTAATCTTCCTAGCTTGAATCTTAGCCTCTAAATTGATTTTGTGCTCCTCTTCTTCTTAGGGTTATGGTCGGCCTTCAACTCTCTTTGTTTATGAAAATGTGAATGAGAATGAGATAAGGGGTTTAGGGTTATAGTATATGGCTATTCTCATTTTTTCGTTGCCTTAATCTTTTAAGTTTCTAATTTATAAATCAAACTTATAATTTCATTAGTTAAGGCACGACCCTAATTATTTTTCAAATCTCAGTTCTCTTGTCACTCTAACCTCTACATTATTCTATTTAATTCATCTAATTAAATCTCTTGATAATGTTATTTAAAATTAGGGGTGTTACACTATGAGACCCGACCTTTTGATTTTACGGACTCATGGTACACCCACTTGATTTGGATGGGCTATAAGCACACCCACTCGGATTTTCAGGCTACTAAGCACACCCAATAAGTTTGAATGGGCTACAATCATACCCAAGAAAATGCAACTAGAGTTTGATGGTTTTTCCAAAGACAATTTCTTGAACTTTAGATACAATGAATCCTATAGCCTCTTGGACTTTGATCTTTGATTCAGAGAGAGATGGTTGAAGATCGATAAGAAATAATAGTGAATCAAATCAAAGAAGTTTGAGTTGATTCTGCATAATTCTGAGTAAAGATAAGATTAATTTTCAAGAAGTCTTTTGAGAGAGTAAGAAAGACAAGATAATAAGAAGTAGTTAATAAAGAATTCGTCTGAAAACCCCTATATATATAGTTAATCAATATATGTGTCCATTCATGAAGAGTTACGATGAACAGACACTTCATTTCAAAATTTGAAAATCCAATTAGCGGCTATATGTCGACATACCCATAGGGTATATGTTGACATACCCATGTATATTTTGAAAAACCTTTATTTTAAAAAAAATTGAAATTTTTTTTGCTTTGTAAAATATTTTGATACTTTGTAAAATAATTTAAACATTGTTTATACATATTTTAAACAAAGAAAAACTTTTATAAAATATTTTTAAGAATATTTTAAAAATATATTTTGTTTTAAAAATAAAGGATAAGAAAATAGGAAATAGAGATCAAAGATTGCTAATAGGGACTTTAGTAATATTATATGACTCTATATATCATACTATAGTCTTAAGATCTTCATATCTTAGTCTTTATACTCATGAGACTTCATCTCATTTCTTTGAGTCATTGCACTGTACAATCTTCGATTCAATATCTATATAATATTCTACACTATACACTATATAACTTGGCAAAACATTAACATCCATATTTTATATGAATGTATTATTATCAAGGTTGTCATTTTCAAGGTCAATAACAGAGATATTAACATTATGCGTACTTATATGGTGTAATTTAAATACAATTTTTTAGCTAAAATAGTTATAAATTACATCATTGTTAAAGTACCATCTTCTCATGGTGGACCTCAAGTACTAAGTCATGCATGCTCATGTTTGTAAAAATCACGTTTACTTCAAACATTGCATCGTCAAGCTTTAGTACTTAAAATGTTAATATTGTAACAATCAAATTATTGAATTTGGAACAAAAAAGAACTGGAAATATATTATAGATAGAATCAAGACCTCTATTGGTTGCAATTATTCGGACCACTATGCTAAATATGCAAATTTTAGAAAATTGGAGTTCCAAATGACTTAAATGTACTAAGTATGCAATAAACTTTGTTGAACAAAAGGCTTAGGTTAATATGGTCACTATGGAGTCTTCTAGTTATTAGGAGATTCCATAAAATGTAGACTTCATAATTTTCAATTGAAAGATTTAAAAACAAATGGTAATTACATATATAATGAATTGCATTAGTTAATGTTGAATAAAATTATGCGACTAACAAAGCAAAATATCATTTCACATATTAGAAATTTGAACTACCATGTGGCCAAGTATATTAGCCCGAGAAAGGAGCAACATACCATAATTTAAACTGACCTCAACCTAGCATCAAAAATACTTTATATATGCTCCAATTAAAGTATGAAATAAGAGAAGCAATGTCTTAAGCTGTTGAAATGATAGGGGTAGGAACCTCGAGAGATAATCGTCACAAGAAGCTGCGCGAGTACGGATGTTTCCTTTAGTTCTTATTGTTCTTCCTTAGTCACATGTATGACTCTTTCATGCATATTCCTTGGGGGATACCTCAGTTGGTAGATCTCCACTCTTGTAATTGGGTCATTCTGATTATAGGTTGGATGTCCAATTGTCCAGACGGTGTTGATAGTATCTTGTACCTAAACTGGTGGCACACTTTGTCCAGGCAATGGGGAAGAGGATAGAAGCATGCCATTGAACGATCATACCAAGACAAAAGGATAGGCTGTCAAGAACGTAAAGGAGGTAGGTTGAGAAATTGGTTGGATATAGTACGGATTGTACATGGATGCTTGTTGGAGTCGATGACACTCCTAGGGTTCCATTATTATCTGGGAACCATGTTATCAAGAAGTGTATCCACATCCTCTTGTATATTATCTTAAAATACGATACAATATCTCATAACATACATCTCAAGACTAAGCATGTGAATAAATAAGATAGAATGTACAACTAGATCATCATGCATATACACATAATCACATCATACGAAACTACATAATAAAAGAAGAAAATAGCCACCATCGCCATCTTCTCCATCTCAATATTGTACTCCATTAATATACACATAATCATAAAATCATAACTAGTAAAAATAACCTCGGTCTGACTTGAGGTTGTTAAACAAATAGAAAACCCTAAGTTGGGCTAGAAACTAACCGTGAGTGTAACTAGGGCTAACAAATAAAACCAATGACCACAAACCCAAAGCGAACCGACCCAAGAAGACAAAAACCAAACCCGATTGGTCACGGGTCAGGGTGGGTGATGAAAAATAACATAATAACCCAATTAAATCCGACCCGACCCGAACCAACAGGAAAGCCCCGACCAAAAAACATTAAAATATATGCATTTTTAGTGGTATTATGCAACCAGGCCCAACCCGAACTGAACCTCGGGTTTGGTCCGGTCGGATCTTAATTTAAATGTATAGTTTGGACCAAATAAATCCCCGACCCAACTAGAACAGAGACCCGATGGGTCGGGTCTAATTGCCACCCATAAGTGTAACTGTGCACTATACATGAATAATGTAGATGTTGGGTAAATATGATATGAATTTAATCTCAAATATGTCACACACCCTCTGTTCTAATAGCCAACCCACACATCATCACAAATGCAGTTTTTAACACCCATGCCACGGCTCTAAATAATGTGACTCGTAGTTGCAACTCTAATCAAGCGAGGGATCACTCGTATTCACATTTATGAGACATCTTATGCACCTTAATACTAATTAATCATACATGATTATAAGTGTAGAAATGAACAGGTTGTATGTTTCTTGTAAATCCTATTCAATTTGTGAATACTGAATCGACTGTAAGGCATGCGACATATGTCATTTGTATCTTCTCGATTGGTCTTTTCCATATAAAGCATCACTCTATGATATCAATGCTTATTTAATCTGTATACCCCTCAACTAGTACATGTGGGTATTCATACGTGATCCATTGGTTTCACCATTTATTTCATTTCATCTCATCACCGTTAGCGCTCCCCGTTGTGCTTCATATATCCCATTTCCATCACATCATCATTATAGCACTAGCATTTGTCCCTGTGGTTGTGTACATGCAACAAATTATTTAGACTACGGTGGAGGTGGGTGTTGGTCGCCACGATTCATGGGGTGACCCTAAATTGATCCGCTATGATGGATAACTCACCTCGCACCAATCATCACTATTATTACCTTCATTAATCTCAGCTTCACTATCCATATTACCCCCTAAATGTTATTTATACCCCAAAGTCATTACCATATTCCAATATATATGCCATATGGCATATCATGCGAACATCATCAATTAAGAAAACGTATCATAGACACAATGAGATAAATATCACATGATATTTTAACATCACAACTCATTCAATATAGCATAGTGAGGAAACATAAGCATGATCAAGTGAGCACCCATAAAGAAACATGTATTATTAACAACTTAACATCATGCATACCATCATAACATAAAAGGTTAAGTACTTCAATTCATCAAACTTTGTATTAACAACGTTGTGAGCGTTTATAATATAGTGAGTGGAACAACACATCAGTGTGATTCTAGAAACAACATAAGCAAGAGATAATTAAATCACATTCATACAAAATTATATGAGAATTTAACAGATGGGAGCATAGCATAAATATATAAACAAATAGCATATGTGGCAACATGGTTATAACATAGTATAAACATCACAACAATACATCACATAACAATAAGGTTCAACTTGCATATATTATCAAAAAGTATCATGGATTACATTCATCTTAATACATAACTTAAGTATTGCATATACAATAATTCTCATAATATAAAACATCATAAGGCATATGTACATATACCGCTTACATACTTTATCAAATCTGTCTTTATATTACATGATTCCTAAATAAAACAAACATTGGAAAGTTTATTAATATCTATAAGATCACTTTTAAACCATTTCTTTTCTTTTCAAAAGTAATTCTTCTCTAACATACATACATACATACATATATATTAATATGTATATGTATAATATACATTAAAATCTTTAGCTATAAATGGAATAAATTTGAAAAAAATTATAAAAATATAAAACATATATATATAATTTTAAAAAACACTTTATATTTTCAATATTAACTGAATATAATTTTTTTTGAAAATTAACAATCAAAATGATTCCTGTCTCGAGTCTACTGCTCTTATTCAAGATACCATCGGTCGATTAGCAGTGCAGATTCCTAGAACATTTGCTCAAGGAAAAATCCCTATTGATCCAGCCAGTTACTGACATAATTCCAACGTGAGTGGACCTACTTTCGAGCGTAATTTAACATTTGTAGGGCACGCAGCATGATTAAGTTATTTGGTTTACGAATTTGGGTTTTTCCAAGAAAAGATTTTGCACACTTTTGGTCAAAACAAAGAATTGAAGTTATAATAATCTATAAATGCAGTAACTCAAGATTCAATCATAAACATGTATCAATCATCATATACAGCACATAAAATTGTCACAAGAACATGCAATACTTTAAGTCAAAGTCACAACTCACAAATCGCCTTTAGAAGCTTGGACCCCTTCTTCATTTGCTTCTAAGGACTCGATTCTACACCTTCTTTACCGTTATGAAGCAAACAACAGAGTATAATCCAAATTTAGTAGCAACCGTATTAAGGTGTTAGAACTAGTTAGGATCACTTACACTATTGTTTATCTATGAAAATGCTTGAAAACATGATTTCCTTAGCCTAAGGTTCTGAGCACAACTATTAAAGTGCATTTAAATTATTTAGAAAAGAATTAGAGAATGAAAGGAGAGCTTAAACAATTCCCTTGACTGTTTGGTTGAGTGAACATGGGTTTCGGTCTTGCTTTTCTACCTAGAAGTCTGTTTCATTAAAGAAAATACATTTAACCTTTACATACATACAAATACATACACACACACACATATATATATATATTACTAACCATTTTTTAGTTATGCTTTATTGTCTCATTATGGGAGAATGATATGACCTAGGGAAATTACGTAAATTGTTACATATAGCTAACATTCTAAACATTCCTTTTGGTAATAAAGATATTTGAGTTATATTATATACTTTGTTGTATAATGATATAATTAACCAAATCAATAAATTTAAAGTATAATAAAATCAAAAATCTTTCAATGATGTTATGTGATTATTATTACCAAAGTTGCAATCATGAGAAAATTATCATGATATAGAATAACATATTATTTTAAATATTCCTGGTTAAGATATTTTGAAAAAGGATATCGATACATCCATTGAGACCAGGGTATGTAACATTCTCTAGATATCGGCAATGTGTGTTATTCATGGCCGTAGGAAGCAACAAGGGGTTACATGCTGATAGTTATCCAATAACTATTGAATAACTCACCCCCGAGAGTTTCATATTAGTTAGTGACAATTAGGTCAAACTGGAAATTTTGGAGCAACTATGTTAGGCAGTTCTCTTAACTCGAGAGTACCGTTGAACTTCAATGTGGGCATTCCACTTTGATTGTTGCAAAATCATGGCATAGTGAATATTACGCGGCTATGGTTGGGTTTAAGTTGAAGCACTAAAAGTATAACACTGTTCAATAGAGAAGTTGTCTCCTTAATTCTACGAGGTTAGCACCATGATCAACCGTGGTAAACTCAAAGTAAAAAAAAATTTGGTCGGAGTAGTATGACTAATGATAAATGTTATTATTGAACCAAACACTTTATTTATGGGCTAATCGAGTTGAATATGGATAATAATGAAATTTTGACCAAAACCAAATTGCATAAATTCCAAAGTGATATAGTGCTGACGATGAGAATTGGTGTAGATAGTCGTTACTAAAACAAACAACTTAAATTGTAAAATGGATTTTAACGATTAAGGTGAGTAAGCGATAACTTTAGCCAAAATTTCACTCCACTAGCTAAGGTGGCTAGTAAATGTTAATATTTGAATAGATTGATGTTGTCGCCGACTGAATTTATAACAACGAGTCACACAACCGTACTAGTTTTTTCTTCCAAGTACTAGACAATTTAATTAATTTATAAATTGTTATAAAATAATTAAATTAATTAATATTTCTGAGATATTAATTAATTAATTATTTGATATATTGGTGTTATAAATAATTTTTTAGGTGCCACTAGTGATTAACTGGGTCCGTATATAAAATTATGTATATATCGATATACGACGTTGATACACACTTCAATACAATTTAAATGATGTTAGTTACCTAACGGATTTGGAGTATTTTATGGCCCATATAGACAATGTTTGGTTGGCCTAGGGGAGAAGAGAGTGGATGTTTTTCAATTCTGGATCTGATTTGGAATTGGTAAACAAAGGAATAGTAAAAGCAAGAAAACTTGTCTTCACCCTTTCTTTGTTAAAATAAACCATCACTCGTTCATTACTCTTTCTTGCTTGCTCTCTCCTTTCCATGGCCGTGAGCTCC
This sequence comes from Allium fistulosum, assembly GCA_030737815.1. Lineage (NCBI taxonomy): Eukaryota > Viridiplantae > Streptophyta > Magnoliopsida > Asparagales > Amaryllidaceae > Allium > Allium fistulosum. Next base: position 392,825,378 of record CM060907.1, read on the forward strand.
TTACCACACATTTTGGGTCGAAAATAATTTTGTCTCAAACAGGCTATTACAACGTTCAAAGATCGACTCAAGGTGAATATAGAGATCCTGTCAATGCATATAATTGTAGCATCCTGAAGGTACAATCTCTAATTTACATTTATATCATATTTGTCATGTAGCGTATAGTATTTTTAACAATTTTACACACATTAGTTATCTCTTGTTTCATATATAATTTAATATCAATAATAGAGTCATGATAATCATATTGTTATTTAAATTTATATAAAAAATTATATTTTAGTTTTCTACCTTACTTTATTTTAATATGTATATTTTATAAATTTTAAAAAATTATTATAAATTTCTAATTATGTAAAATTGTTGTTTGTAATTTCTAATTCATCTATACAAATATAATATATTTTAAACTGATTTAGATTTAATTATGTATTTAAAGTAGTTTTTAGATTTAAAAAAATTGCCAAACATAATATATATATATATATCCGTGTGTGTGTCTACATACACACATACAAAATTGAAATGGTTTTGGATTTAATTAAGAAAAAGATTTTTACGACCGAAAAGAATTGATTATACAATGTGTATATTTTATTGTCATATACTTTATTTTATTATGAAATTTTAACTAATTAAAAAATGTTTTGGCAACAAATCTATTTTGTAAAATATGTATATACTTTTAAAATAAGTAAAGCATATTTTATTGCGTATTTTATAGGTCTAAATTTGAAATTCAAATTATCCTACTAATTCAAAATATTGGAGGTTTTAGACATTGGTTTGAGTTTAAATTTTACAGTACCTGAATGGGGGTCTTGTAAGGAAAAAGAGAGCACATATGTACATCCATTTACAAATTTTGCATACTAAAAAAAATATGAAAATACAAATAAAAAACGCAGAAATACACTGAAAATACACCAGAAATACTCCTTACAGTATGCGGTCATACTCCTCAAACCAACCCGACCCGCTCCACCATAATAAAAAGTCACTCGTTTCAGCTCAGTTCAATTCATCGCACAGAGAAAACCCTAGCTCGCTTAATGGTGCCGCAATATTTCCTAATCAATCAATGCGTCTCGTTCTACTGTCGTTTCTTTTACTATAGCTTTTGATATCTGTATCTTATTCATCTTCTTTCCTTTGAAAGTCCTACAACTCCGTTCATACTAGATAAATTATACTGAAGCTGTGTCCACGACAAAGGCTGTATCGTGGATCTGATTCCTTTGTTCAAAACAGTGGAGGAGCTTGTTTGCCTCATCTTTAAATTTACTTGAACTTTCAGGTATAAGCATTAGCTTATTCTAAATAGAGTATATATATATTTACTATATGAACATTAAAAAAATAAGGTGCTTTATATCCACTACTTGTTGCTCACATAGAACACTGATTGGCTTCGCATTAATGCCTATTTTCAATTGGTTGTCCTTTGTATCTAGTCTGTTGATATGTGCTCTGTATGAGCAAACGACATTTTTCCTACATTTTTTATCATGTTGAACTATCTGTAGACCAATTTTGTATTTGATTCTGCTATTTTAGCTTTTCCCATCCTCTATGAAAATGAAATTACCCCCATCACGCCATTTGTAATTATCTAAAATTGTGAAGACCCAAAAGTCGACCTTCGAAAATCGGCACCCGTACTTCACTTGTACTCAAAATGCCGTAGATTCAAACACCGAATCTGGTTCTCCGGAGCTTATAACACCATTAAGTATAACAACACAGCGGAAGAAAAAGAATATATCAATATATATTACATTGATACAATGACAGATACAAAAATCTGATACAATATGATACAACAGAATGATACAACAGATATCAATATACATCAGAGATATGATACAAGAAATAGCAGCGGAAAGAAAATAGATAACATCAGCAGCGGATAGAATATCTCCAATAGAATGCTCCAATCCATAGCTAGCGGAAAGCAAGGTCAGTCATCCAAGGACTGACTAGCTCCAGATAATCTACTCAACCTGAATATCTGAGAAACCCAACTCTAGACTGCCCGTGTGGAAAATGGTGGGCACCCAGAGTTTAGGAAAGGAACAATAAACTCCGGATCAGTCATGGGACTGGTGTGAGCAACAAAAACAGTTTATCTTTAAAACAAACAACAAAAGAATTTTCAACATTGAAATCCGCAATGCTTTTGGAAAATGAAACTACCATAAGACCTCCCGCCACACACACAATGCAAACGCAGAATTGGAGGAGATTTCTTCTTATGATAGTCAAACATGCTTACTACGCAAAATCATCGATATTATTATTATTAGTGCATAGTGCAGAAAACATTTCGAAAGTATAATATTAATCTTAGCCAACATAGACATTCCGAACTATGCCTACTATAGCTACCATCTAAACAGTGGGGCGCCACCATAAGTAGATGGCAGGTTCTACAACTAAAACCATACAAGTTTCGTATTGGGAAATGGATTTCCAACAAATGGTCAGGCAAAGGAACTTCCTTTCCTACTGCCGAATGGGATCGCCTTTGGCTGGACGTCCCGAGAGACAAACTGCTCTCTGCCAACACAAGGCCGGGTTACCCCTGTACCAGGTAACTCACGAATATGCCACCTCCTGGTCCTTTGGGACCTTTATCCGAGGCGCCTCGATAAACACACAATCACAATAAATGAGATCGGAGTATCCACATAGGTTAAATACCAGGGCTCCATACCTGATACCACCCTTTTCCAGAAGGAAATGACATACCCTAAAGGGCGCGACCCTCATAACCTTGCCGCATATTCCTGTTTCGACCATTTCCGGGTTGTGAGGTCCGAAGAGGTCTCGTCCACAAAGCTACGCTTTGTCACAAAGCCATGCTTTGGGTCAACAGATGACAGCATGTCACATTACCAAATTGGGAATATATCGCTGATAAATTTCAACTACATAACCTCTGAGCTCGTACTACTCCGAGAAGGGTGTTAAGCTAAGAGAATAAATTCTCCGCCACCAACAGAAATGTATTTGAAAGAAATCTGCTTTATATCTCAAAATGTAATGTCAGACATGTAACCATACAAGTCTGTTCCGGGTTCGAACAGAGCCGAAGGCACTTCCAAAGAAGCCCTTGCAATCCGGGTATTTACAATCCCGATCGGATTTCCCATCACTTAGGAGATCTCTATACCGGCGTGACTCAGTGCAGAGACAATCGATAGGTCATCCTATCATTCTGGAAAATACCCGGTCTTCAACACCGGTCTTCAAATGCCATCCATATACCACGTATCATTATTCGGAATGGGTTATGTGACACAAAGGTCCTTTCCCGGCTAAATCGAATAATGAGCGCAATATTTTAAAACATACGGATATGGGATTTCAATTAAGTCACAACTTAAACCCAAATTTCCTTTTCAAATGGTTTAACAAATTACCATTTTCAAATCTTTAAACAAAAAGATTCATTTTAACAACCTACAACGGTTTAAACAATTTCCACACTTTAATCTTTTAAACAAAAGATTCATTCACACATTTTCCAAATTAATTTTCATTTCAATTTAACTTGTTAAATCTTTAAAACAAAGATTTAACTTATAGCTTTCAAACAATTCCATTTCAAATGGTTTAAACAAATCATCATTTTAAATTTGTTAAAAATAAACAGATTCAATTCATAGCTTTCAAAAAGAATTCATTCATAACTCGGAAAAATCATTTTTCAATTCAAACTTGAAATTCCTTCAATTAACTGGAATTTCATTTCTTATATATGAAAGCTTTTATCATTTCAAAACAAACAATTACATTTTGGAAATCTGATTCATTTATACGAGTTAAGGTTCTTGGGTTAAATCCAAATCCTCAAACCAATATTTTCAAAGTGGTTTAAATTCATATGAAACACATTTATAATATCTTTAATCATAATTTTCCAATCATTGAATTCAATTCCAAATATTGAATTCAAATTTAAGTCAAATTATTTAAATTTCAAAACTTAATCAAGTTATTCGAAAATAAGACTTATCTTTGAAATTCCATTTCAAAAGCTTTTCACTTTAAACCCAAATTTCCAATTTCAAAATCAATTGAAATTAAAATTTCAATTTCAAAAAACATCAAATTTAAATCATCTGTGGCTTAACCAATTTCCTCGTGGAATCCATATTTGTGTGTGTAAAAGTGTAGTCCAGGGGTTTAACACAATAGTGCAACACAATGAATCATCACAGATCAAAATACAGGATATAGTTGATAAGCGATATAAACTATAACGCTCATCTTCATTCACAGATCACAGATATATATATCACAAATAAGTAAATTACAGATCACAACATAAATCAGGATGTATCACAAAACATCATATATCAGGGATATCAAACAATCAAATCATCCAATAGAATCCAAACATTCATAAGTAAGATCAATTAATATCTGATTATAATTAATTCATACCAGATTAATTACTTATGAATAAACTACAAATCATGGTTAATTAATCATTAATAAATTACAAATCACTTTGATTAATTATTCTTTAATCATTTATTAATTAACCATCAATAATAAATTAATTAACCTTTAATTATAATTCATCAACATTTATTTATTTATTTAACCAACCTTAATTAATTTATCACATAATTAATTATTCTCTAATTAATTATTTTTTTATTACTTGGTTAATCAAACTTAAATCATTAAGTAATTATCTTTTAATTACTAATATTGAAAAGTCATCAATTTCCTAATTAATTTTAAGATAACCCAATTTACCTTTTATAAATCACTTTATATATCATTAAAAATCTTTATTAATAATCTTTAAAATAAATTCATCATCAACTTATTATCTTAAAACCTTTAAGTTGAATTAACAATTAAAATATTTATTTAATAAACTATTTTAACCAACTCAAAACTCGGATAAACATTTACATTTACGAACAAATTGGTTTTTACCAAAACTGTTTCAAAATAACCTGATTGGTTTTAAAGTTTGAAAACTGTTTTCATATAAAGTTTCCGACCCGAGCCATTTCTTGATTACCCGAACGCAGCTTCGAGTCTTTCCCCACTCACACGTCTTCGAGTCAACCCACGCAAAAACTCGAGAAAGACCCCGGGCCAACCCTTCTTCCCCAAAACTCAGAAACTAAACTCCACCTCTGACACTCGTGTGCACGTGCACACATCGTCCACGTTGCTCCGACCATCTTGGTCGTTGCCGGCAAGTCGACAATGATCCTATCACCTGATCCCGACCACCCAGCGCCTCGATCGTACCAGAAATCAAAATCGAGCTATGAGACCACCACTGGAACCAAAACAACCAACCCAAAATCTCCTCGCACTGCCGCCCATGTCCACCAGCAATCTCGCGATCACGACCGAAACTTCGTCGCACGCCTACGCCTCTAATCCCCCACTCGCGATCGCCTCCAGTTCGACCATAATGACGAAATCGTCTCGAGAATAGTGTCGACCAAAATTGGTCTTTAAACCCTAGTTCTCCGTCCCCTAACCACCACGTTGATCTAAAAATTCCTTCCCCATTTTTCCTGTGATCTTCATCACGACAGCATCCACCAGGAACGATCACGACGCATATGAATTTGCCGATTGACTGATTTTGGCAATAATATGGTTTCCGTTCAACTCGAGAGTTCTCCGTGAATACTTGCTTAAAAATTCTAAAATGTTTATCAAAAATCATTATTTTGTAATACAAATCTGATTGTAACATCAAAACATGAATTCCAGACCTTCGATTTTTTTGACTTACTTTTGATTATTACTGTGATTTATCATTTTATAAATAAGTACTCAGCAAACACTCTTGAATCTATTCTTAAAAATGATATTACACACACCCAAACATTTTTCATATAGAAACCGCAATCTAATTTTATTTGGATAAGCAGATATGAATTTTATTGGGTGCACTAAAGCCTGTAATCTAACAGAGAATATATATATATCTGTTTATACAGATATGCACAGACATTTGCACATAGTTTATATACATGCAAAACACATTTACAAACATTCAACATGCTTCAAGATATAATACTGATTTATTTTTAGAAAAGGAAGTTTGCTCACCTGGATTTGTGAAAGAACAGAGCCTGCTTTTCACTACAACAGGCTTGAAAAATACAAGCTGAAACTCTCCTCTGTTTTGTTGGATTGCTTGATAATGTTGAATGTTGTACTTAAGTTTTAAATGAAGCTTCCTCACCACAGACCTTAACTTGCATGCTTGATCGAGATGATTTGGATTTTAAATCATTGCATTTGATCTTTGTTGCTTCAGAAGGAAGAACAGAGAACTATATTGAACAAGGCTTTGAAAAATACAAGCTAAAGCTTATTTTTTGTTGTTGTTTGAGTTGTTATTCATTTCAGTTTTTCTTAGCTTTGAAGGAACGAACTGATATGAGGAAGGCTTGATAAAGAAAATGAGTTTACAGGTGATGATATTTCTTTGCACAGGGAAATGTATTTTTTTTTCTTTTAGTACAATTATACCAGAGATTTTTTCTTCAATTTGAGGCTGAAGTGAAAATACTTGTGCGTGCTAAGGTTTGGCATTAATTGCATAGTACTTTATGTCTCCATACTTATGATATTTACATTTCCTTTGGCTTTGCATTACTTTAACTCGGCTGTACAAATATTGTTTTGGTTGACTTTATCTTCATGAGTACATACTTGAATATACTTCTTTTTGCAAGCTTTCATGTGTATATATGTTTCTTCTTTTGTTTGACTTAGATGCTTAGCATACTTATCCTATTTCTATTCGTATATATTGATATGATTTTTCCTGCCAACAAATCTTACAGCTACATATATACAAATCTTGGCATATTTTCTCTTATTTTTTATAAACGTATTTTATTTGCCTTTGTACTATATAGATATGAAGTTGTTTTAGCCTTTGTTTATATTGATAGGTACTCATTTCACTTTGTTTAAATTTTACTTGCCTGCATACTTATTTTACAACCATATTTATCCAATCTTTTTTTATACTTGACTGTATATTTAGTTTATTTTATTTATTTTCTTGTTGCTTTACAATATGAATAAAGTCCTATTTTCATTACGTTATAATATAGCTAATTTGTTTACTATATATATATTTTCTAAAATTTTATCCAATGTATTTATTTTATACATTATATCTTATATAATTTGTATCCTTATTTTCAAACCATTTATTTACGATTTAATTTCAAATCAAATATACACATATATACAAATTTTCAAATCCATATGACTTTATATACTTCCTATCTAAATCGGGGAAACTCGCTTCCATTTATCCATTAATTAAACAATTTTAATTCAAAAATTAAATTAATTATCAGTTTAAATATTTATAAAATCCGGGGTCGTTACAGACTTCCCCCCTTAAAAGAATTTCGTCCTTGAAATTGCCAGGGAGACACAAAGATCGATGAAGAATAATTCATCAACTCAAACTGAATATCTATTCTGAATTTGGCTTACCAAATTAGAATATCAAGAATAGATACAAGAACGAATCTATTTAACACTTCACGAGATACTTTGGTTATCCAGATCTACGAAATATGCAGTGGCATCGGTCAGTTCGAAGGATAACTAACCATTCGTAGAATATATTGGGACCCAAAGATAGACAGATATATGGATACAATTTCAAAACTTTTAGTTTAAAACTAAAGTATACCTATCAACCATAACAAACAAAGCAACCAATTCATCCAAATAAACAATTTTTGGCCCTTTTGGAGTTTATGTCTCATTTTAATATATCGAATCTTTTCCTGGATCTACCAGAAATTATCGAAGAATTTAGAAAAGATGCTGAACAAAAGAGATTGATATAGAAAAGATTACTTCCTCGTTGTTACATGGTATTGACCATTTACAGTCGTATTCCCATATCCCCTATCCCCTATCTCATCCTCTTCTTGCACTCATACTCACTATCAGTGGATAGTAAGAGAGTTTACTGAGGCATACAGATAGATATCTGAGGAATTACTCATTCTAGGGTATACTTCACCCTATCTCTAATGAGCTACTTAATGTGTTATACTCCAGAGCTAAAGTTCTAACCCTCAGCTCTGATACCAAATATAACGATACGCAGACAGTGGCAACCGGTAGGCTTTGCAACCATCCCATCCCCACCGTGGCTTACACTGGCACCTCGCATTTACTTTTACGGCCAGCCTCTCGACTGTCACGGCCTTCGCCTAACCAACCCATCCCTCTCAGGGACATGTAGGGGTTAGAGTCCCCCGTTCGCCACCAAACTGCGAAGCGAGAACCCCCTATCATGCTGTAATATAGCAAATGCGATCCATATACGACGTATCATTATTCGGAATGGGTTATGTGACACAAAGGTCCTCTCCCGGCTAAACCGAATAATGAGCGCAATATTTTAAAACATATGGATATGGGATTTCAATTAAGTCACAACTTAAACCCAAATTTCCTTTTCAAATGGTTTAACAAATTACCATTTTCAAATCTTTAAACAAAAAGATTCATTTTAACAACCTACAACGGTTTAAACAATTTCCACACTTTAATCTTTTAAACAAAAGATTCATTCACAGATTTTCCAAATTAATTTTCATTTCAATTTAACTTGTTAAATCTTTAAAACAAAGATTTAACTTATAGCTTTCAAACAATTCCATTTCAAATGGTTTAAACAAATCATCATTTTAAATTTGTTAAAAATAAACAGATTCAATTCATAGCTTTCAAAAAGAATTCATTCATAACTCGGAAAAATCATTTTTCAATTCAAACTTGAAATTCCTTCGATTAACTGGAATTTCATTTCTTATAATGAAAGCTTTTATCATTTGAAAACAAACAATTACATTTTGGAAATCTGATTCATTTATACGAGTTAAGGTTCTTGGGTTAAATCCAAATCCTCAAACCAATATTTTCAAAGTGGTTTAAATTCATATGAAACACATGTATAATATCTTTAATCATAATTTTCCAATCATTGAATTCAATTCCAAATATTGAATTCAAATTTAAGTCAAATTATTTAAATTTCAAAACTTAATCAAGTTATTCGAAAATAAGACATATCTTTGAAATTCCATTTCAAAAGCTTTTCACTTTAAACCTAAATTTCCAATTTCAAAATCAATTGAAATTAAAATTTCAATTTCAAAAAACATCAAATTTAAATCATCTGTGACTTAACCAATTTCCTCGTGGAATCCATATTTGTGTGTGTAAAAGTGTAGTCCAGGGGTTTAACACAATAGTGCAACACAATGAATCATCACAGATCAAAATACAGGATATAGTTGATAAGCGATATAAACTATAACGCTCATCTTCATTCACGGATCATAGATATATATATCACAGATAAGTAAATTACGGATCACAACATAAATCAGGATGTATCACAAAACATCATATATAAGGGATATCAAACAATCAAATCATCCAATAGAATCCAAACATTCATAAGTAAGATCAATTAATATCTGATTATAATTAATTCATACCAGATTAATTACTTATGAATAAACTACAAATCTTGGTTAATTAATCATTAATAAATTACAAATCACTTTGATTAATTATTCTTTAATCATTTATTAATTAACCATCAATAATAAATTAATTAACCTTTAATTATAATTCATCAACATTTATTTATTTATTTAACCAACCTTAATTAATTTATCACATAATTAATTATTCTCTAATTAATTATTTTTTTATTACTTGGTTAATCAAACTTAAATCATTAAGTAATTATCTTTTAATTACTAATATTGAAAAGTCATTAATTTCCTAATTAATTTTAAGATAACCCAATTTACCTTTTATAAATCACTTTATTTATCATTAAAAATCTTTATTAATAATCTTTAAAATAAATTCATCATCAACTTATTATCTTAAAACCTTTAAGTTGAATTAACAATTAAAATCTTTATTTAATAAACTATTTTAACCAACTCAAAACTTGGATAAACATTTACATTTACGAACAAATTGGTTTTAACCAAAACTGTTTCAAAATAACTTGATTGGTTTTAAAGTTTGAAAACTGTTTTCATATAAAGTTTCCGACCCGAGCCATTTCTTGATTTACCCGAACGCAGCTTTGAGTCTTTCCCCACTCACACGTCTTCGAGTCAACCCACGCAAAAACTCGAGAACGACCCCGGGCCAACCCTTCTTCCCCAAAACTCAGAAACTAAACTCCACCTCTGACACTCGTGTTCACGTGCACACATCGTCCACGTTGCTCCGACCATCTTGGTCGTCGCCGGCAAGTCGACAATGATCCTCTCACCTGATCCCGACCACCCAGTGCCTCGATCGTACCAGAAATCAAAATCGAGTTATGAGACCACCACTGGAACCAAAACAACCAACCCAAAATCTCCTCGCACTGCCGCCCATGTCCACCAGCAATCTCGCGATCACGACCGAAACTTCGTCGCACGCCTACGCCTCTAATCCCCCACTCGCGATCGTCTCCAGTTCGACCATAATGACGAAATTGTCTCGAGAACAGTGTCGACCAAAATTGGTCTTTAAACCCTAGTTCGCCGTCCCCTAACCACCACGTTGATCTAAAAATTCCTTCCCCATTTTTCCTGTGATCTTCATCACGACAGCATCCACCAGGAACGATCACGACGCATATGAATTTGCCGATTGACTGATTTTGGCAATAATATGGTTTCCATTCAACTCGAGAGTTCTCCGTGAATACTTGCTTAAAAATTCTAAAATGTTTATCAAAAATCATTATTTTGTAATACAAATCTGATTGTAACATCAAAACATGAATTCCAGACCTTCGATTTTTTTGACTTACTTTTGATTATTACTGTGATTTATCATTTTATAAATAAGTACTCAGCAAACACTCTTGAATCTATTCTTAAAAATGATATTACACACACCCAAACATTTTTCATATAGAAACCGCAATCTAATTTTATTTGGATAAGCAGATATGAATTTTATTGGGTGCACTAAAGCCTGTAATCTAACAGAGAATATATATATCTGTTTATACAGATATGCACATACATTTGCACATAGTTTATATACATGCAAAACACATTTACAAACATTCAACATGCTTCAAGATATAATACTGATTTATTTTTAGAAAAGGAAGTTTGCTCACCTGGATTTGTGAAAGAACAGAGCCTGCTTTTCATTACAACAGGCTTGAAAAATACAAGCTGAAACTCTCCTCTGTTTTGTTGGATTGCTTGATAATGTTGAATGTTGTATTTAAGTTTTAAATGAAGCTTCCTCACCACAGACCTGAACTTGCATGCTTGATCGAGATGATTTGGATTTTAAATCATTGCATTTGATCTTTGTTGCTTTAGAAGGAAGAACAGAGAACTATATTGAACAAGGCTTTGAAAAATACAAGCTAAAGCTTCTTTTTTTTCTTGTTTGAGTTGTTATTCATTTCAGTTTTTCTTAGCTTTGAAGGAACGAACTGATATGAGGAAGGCTTGATAAAGAAAATGAGTTTACAGGTGATGATATTTCTTTGCACAGGGAAATGTATTTTTTTTCTTTTAGTACAATTATACCAGAGATTTTTTCTTCAATTTGAGGCTGAAGTGAAAATACTTGTGCGTGCTAAGGTTTGGCATTAATTGCATAGTACTTTATGTCTCCATACTTGTGATATTTACATTTCCTTTGGCTTTGCATTACTTTAACTCGGCTGTACAAATATTGTTTTGGTTGACTTTATCTTCATGAGTACATACTTGAATATACTTCTTTTTGCAAGCTTTCATGTGTATATATGTTTCTTCTTTTGTTTGACTTAGATGCTTAGCATACTTATCCTATTTCTATTCGTATATATTGATATGATTTTTCCTGCCAACAAATCTTACAGCTACATATATACAAAGCTTGGCACATTTTCTCTTATTTTTTATAAACGTATTTTATTTGCCTTTGTACTATATAGATATGAAGTTGTTTTAGCCTTTGTTTATATTGATAGGTACTCATTTCACTTTGTTTAAATTTTACTTGCCTGCATACTTATTTTACAACCATATTTATCCAATCTTTGTTTATACTTAACTGTATATTTAGTTTATTTTATTTATTTTCTTGTTGCTTTACAATATGAATAAAGTCCTATTTTCATTACGTTATAATATAGCTAATTTGTTTACTATATATATATTTTCTAAAATTTTATCCAATGTATTTATTTTATACATTATATCTTATATAATTTGTATCCTTATTTTCAAACCATTTATTTACGATTTAATTTCAAATCAAATATACACATATATACAAATTTTCAAATCCATATGACTTTATATACTTCCTATTTGAATCGGGGAAACTTGCTTCCATTTATCTATTAATTAAACAATTTTAATTCAAAAATTAAATTAATTATCAGTTTAAATATTTATAAAATCCGGGGTCGTTACAAAAATATTGGTAGGTTGAATCTGAACCTGTTGCACGATTGGGGCTATCTTTTTACTTGCCTAGTAAAGACTAACGACAGGGATTTAGGACACCATTTTCAACTATTTATGGCACTTTCAGGCTTGATGATCCAATAATATGATACCTTTCATATCCTTTTTAATCCACCAAGCATATGGTCGCTCAAGTGCTTTAGTAATTTAGATTTGCATGATGAACATCCCATCTATAGTGCGGTTTAATGAAAAGTTTCCATGGTTTCTCAAAGTGCTACCTTTTTCTATTTGTGTGGAGGGTAGAAACGGTGCTTACACCAATGGTGGATATCTAACTGGTTCATCAATATACATATAACATATTGCATCGGCATAAAGAATTTCTTCACTTCACTAGTAAATAATATTCAAAGCTTAAGACAATAATGGGAGGAGTTTTGATTTTTTTTTGTCCAATATTATTCTGGTTTCTCAAGTTTTGACAATGATATTATACAAGCATCTTCCTTCCCTCTTATCATATACCCCTTAATAAACGAACAAAGAAAAATCTTCTAATATATCCATATAAGTTTTTGCTGCCTTTTGAATGAATTTTTTTTATCCACGGCAGAGTGGTTGTGAATGCAATGAGATCTACAAAGAATATCAGTTCTGAAATTTCGGAATCCTTGAATATAGTTATTTTTATTGCCCAAGACAAGTTTATGTATTTGCATCATCACCAAATATCCTATATTTTCTAACTTTTACATAAAGCCAAAAGATTTTATTTTCCATCCCAATAGATCAAAAAGAAAAAATAATGTGATGCTTTGTTTATTTCACAAACCGATAAATTTGTTATCCTAGTGAAACTACAATAATATTTTTTGAGTTTTTTCCCATAATGATAAATCTTTTTATCTTTGTCTTATTTTTTTATATCTTTTTTCATAAAAATATATTTTTAATCCTTCTCAAAATGATAAATTCTTTTTCCTTTCTTCACAAATCCTTTATTTTTCACCAAGATTAATTTCTTTATCATTTTTCATAAGAGATAGATTTTTTTATTTTTTCCATTGGTATAATTCCTGTATATTTTATCAAAAATATATTTTTTAAAATAAATATAAGTCTAATTCTATTGTATTACATCTATAACAAAATTACTCATTTTATATGTATGATACAAGAATTATCATTATGATACAAAAAACTAATAGTGAACAAGACACGACACACTTACAACTTTATTTTTTTTTCCAATTTGATATTATTTTTATACAATACAATAAAAAGTTAAATTACTAAAGGTAGAAGATAAAAGATAAAAAACTAGAACTCATTTTATATTTTAGATTTTCACGTAAAGGGCTTTATAAGTCAAGATTATAAATTTCTAGAATAACATTTTAGAATAATTAGTTTCAAGACATGTATCATTTATTATTTTCCTTTAGATGACGAATTTTCTTATCTGGGTACGTAGGCAGTCACAAGTGATAGTGATGCAGCCCTAAAATAATATAACCATTTACTGTTTATCTGTTATTGGTTGTTGTTTATCTTGTGTTGTTGTATCTCTCCTACTTACTATTTAATCCACCTTTACATTGTTTATTGAGTTCGCAGGTAAGGATAGTGTTCTCTCTCATCAGAATTGTGCGGTGGTAGATTTATAGTCATTGTATTTATAGTCATTGCATAGGCGTCCATATGCAATGACACATCAATAGGCAATGACACCACTTTATGTTTATTTATATTTTGACTTTGTTTAATGTGTTTGGTTGTGTTATAGTCCTTTCAGCATAGAATGACATGAATTTCAAATTATACATTTACTAACATATATATTTTGTTAGAGAAACACTGTAATATGTAAATCGGCTAGAACTTCCAAATTATACATTTAAACAGCTGGGCATCTATCATTTTCAATACTTAGTTGCTAATTGTTCTCTATTGTTCATTTTCTGCAATAATTTTATTTTCTAATATAACAAGTAATTTTTGTTCATATATATTACCATTATATGTCTAAATGAATTTAATGATAAATTGAAACAAAAGTTTTCCTTATACATGCGTATGGTCGGTTCTTCCAGGTTGTACTTGTTATTAAAGGAGTAATTATTAAATATCAAACTAGCTGAAGAAACAAAATTTATTTTCTATGGAACGTTTAATCGCACTACTATCCAAAAACCATCATATCCGTTTCCAACAACCTCGTTTCCAACAACCCTGTTTCCCACAATGCAGTCGAAGTGCATTTCTCGTGCGTTTCCCTTTCTTGAATTTTTCATCAGCCATCTTGTTCTTCCTTGTATATCCCCAAATCAGTTTTCTTCAATTTCCCATTTTGAATCTTTAATGCACCAAGGCAGAATAATTATTAAAGTCGTCCCTGCTGTACTGCCACTTTGGCAGATCGATTGCTTCGTCGACGGATAGGTAAATTTCTTTTTACTACTATTATCAGATTTTAATTAGTACGATGGTTGGATGGATGTAGATCTGAAACCCGTGTTTACAATAGGAATTTATATGTTAATAAACTTGTTTTGTTCGGTCCAATTTTGATGTAGGCACTGCAGTTGTTAACTAGAAATTCGTAATTATTTTGTTAATGTTGGTTATTCCATGTGCAGTAAGTTCATTCCAATCCAATGTATAAGCAACTTTTATAATGAGATTCACTTTCAAACCTTGCATTATTCATTATGTCTTTTTATTTCTTTCTTTCTATTTTTAGTAGGCATCATGATCATATATGTTTTTCAAAGGATGAATCTTTCACATTTTTGTAATACCTGGACTAATGGCTTTTTCATTTTCATTTTCATTTTTATTTTGCAGTGTTTGGTAATTTTTCTTGCTCTCTTAGGTTCTATGCAGCTAGATTTTCCAAAGAAGTCATAAGTCAGCCTTGCTGTGTTGCCTTTCAAAAGTTTAAGATGGAGTTTACTTATGTATGATTGTAGTAACAAAAATGAAGAAGATGATGAGGAATTGATGATTATGATATTTAATGTTCAACCCGAAAACAAATATAGCCGACTCCATTCACCAGTTATTAGAGGAACATAAGAAGCTGATAAGTGCACTGTTGTGGTTGAAACGATCAACC
The DNA here is from genome assembly GCA_030737815.1 of Allium fistulosum. NCBI lineage: Eukaryota > Viridiplantae > Streptophyta > Magnoliopsida > Asparagales > Amaryllidaceae > Allium > Allium fistulosum. The sequence continues at coordinate 392,840,990 of CM060907.1, forward strand.
ATATCAAATATCTTCAATAAGAGCAGGAAATAAAAAGCAAGCAATTGGACCAAGGAAAAAAAGGGACAGTTAAAAAATAAAGAGGCTTTTGTTGATGACTACTCCACTTACATTTAGAAAAAGAAAATCCATCGAAAATGAAAATCTATCGAAAATGAAAAATTTGCTCCTAAGCAAACAGAAAACTCAAATAGTAAATTTAATTTACTTATTCCATATTTTTAGTGTTTAATTTATTTATTCCGTAGTTTTAGTGTTTATTAAGACTGAAATAGATTTGTTAGTATAACTGTGTATGGTGCTTGAATATGGTGCTATTTTTCTTCAGAAAGTCATTATGTTGATGCAAATAAGAAAGAACGTATCTTGATTCAATGTTCAACTCGAGTATCCAAGCTGTCAACTTGTGTTGATGATCGTATTTGCAGTGGCATAGAAGAAGGCAATGACAAGTTCTTTTGGGTAATTCATTAGCAAAGAAATTTTCTAGATTAGTATATTTGAAAAGTATAATTGAACGACACCTACTTTTTAACCTTACGTATAAAACTAATTTGTATACAAGTGTGCGTACATATGAATTGTATTTATTAGCCGTATTATTTTACATTTTGTTTATGATAAACAACTTTGACAATCAACATGATCAGAATAAACTGGGGTTCACAAACTTTTATCTTAATTATACGATTTGAAAGAGATTCATTTACTTATTTTGTTAGCATGAATATGGTTGTTAACTGAAAGTGTAAACCTTCCTCGTATACACACACACATATACATTGTAGAGCCTTCCTCACACACATACATACACGTACATATATTCACACACACCAGAAATCCATTATATGCCATGTAGTTTCAAAATCTACATAATTACAAATCAAATGAAACTTTATGAATGTTCAATCTACAATGTCACGAGGTTCTTTTGACAATCCATCTATAAACTAGACACAACAAGAGCTGCTTTTATGTGGGAATTTTGTGCTACATTATCTGTGAAACTTCGCTTAAACAAATATATGGTAATAATCTTACCTTGTTCAACCTGTTCCATAGTTCTTTTACTAAAGCTTAAAACGTGCTGTTATTTTCGTTAATTTTCTTGAATGCGATCGTTACTGAATTGTAATAGAACATTTTTTTGTTCTGTTTCTAAGCATTTTCAGGATGGTTTTGCAGGCCTAATTGACATATAAAGTGCATTTTCTATTTCATTTGGATACAACTTTGTGGCAGTAGGAGCTTTACAACTTAAACTACAAATAAACAATAATTGTGGTTATAGAGCATAACCAAGGAAGCTGTCACAGTTTAGGCTGCTTTATGTTGTCTTAATGGCTGGTTCACGTACATGAAATGAACTACTTCTGACGGTACAAAAGTCATTTGAGTCAGTAGTTGAACATGAACATTTCATTTGAACTGTAAACTGGGAATATCATCCTTATGTAATCTTAAGTATTGACGCCAAATTTTATTTATTTATGTAATCTTGTATATCCAATTTTATATGCACTTGAACATTGCAATGTACATAAATATTTGATTCCAAAGCGTATAAAAAGAGAAGCAAATATTAAAGTGCCGGTACATGTTTGTAAATACCACATTTGCGTTTCACATTGCATCTCGTCAGGCTGAGTATTAAAATTTCAATACTGTATGATGAAAAAAGGTGGTCATTAAATTGGTAGTACATGTTAGTACTAGAACCGCCTTTGGTTTTCTAATAAGGCTTTTTATTTATCATTTATATAAAACTGAAGCTACATGCATGTTTAATGACCAAGCTATCATATTGAAATAGAAAAAATATATATAGCTTATTGTTTGCATCACTTTCTCTTTATCTCGCTGTATGTTATTTGTTTGAAATTATTTATAACAAAATCTGATTCCTATGCGTTTTCAGAACCTCAAAATACACCAAGTTTCAATTTACATGTGTAATCCCAGTATCCTTATGCACTTTCTAGGGAACTGTTTGGGAAATAAGGGTATAGATGAAATGCATTTAGACACCTATGGTGGCTCTATGTTTTGTTTTTCCAGAGATTATGTCGAGCCTTTTTAGACTTGGCACTATTGAGGACCCTCTTCCTTCATTTGAATATGGAACAATTTTTGGTATCTGTTTAAAAATCTCTCCAAGTACATTTTCTTCCTATAAATTTGCTTTGTTTTGTTATATTTCATCCTTCTTTTTCTTTAACATATTTGTAATCTAATCGAGAACTCTTACGCATCTCTAATTTAGTCTGATGCAGATGGTATTGGTGTCAACCTTCAAGTGTATTGAGGAACACATTCGTTTATGGCTGTGAAGGAGATGGTGAGTCAAAATCTTATAGATCTTTTAAAACTTAAATACATCACGACATTCATTAATTTCTTAATTATGCCCTATATCAAATGTATAAGCTACTGTACTTGATAGTCTTGCCCTTTCCATTAACCACCATGTAAATATCCATTTCAATTGATGTCTTTCAAGCACAAAATTGCATTCCTATAGTTTGATGCCATATATTGACGATATTCATAGTTATAATGGAGCATGTATGTTCGTTGCGACTTTTAGATCGATGGAATGGAGTGTGTGATATGATTGTGTAAATATTGATTTCTATATTTTCAATGCAATTTATCTTTATATTTGATGAATCTTTTGTTTTTTCACATGTTAGTCTTTCCAGTAATTAGTCAGAATGGTACGCTGTTATGTTGATTGTGATCCCATGGATGTCACTATTGGATTTCTTTTCTACATTATACAACCTGCAAACACTATTTGAGTTATCTTATGTTTACTTATATTTGTGGCTTTTTTTAATGTTTGGTTTTGTTAGTCTTTTCAGCATAAAATAACATGAACCATAAAATTACATATTTAATTCTAACCTATGAATGATATATTTGGTCAGAGAAGCCATCTTACTATGTAAAACAACATGAACTTTCAAATTATAGATTTAATTCAAATAGCCGGGCATGCATCATTTTCAGTACTTAATTGTTTACTGTTCTCTATTGTGCATTTTCTACACTAATTTTATTGTTTTGTTTTTAATATTACATATAATTTTTAATCATACATATTACCATTATTTGTCTAGTGAAATTAATGATAAATTGAAAAAAATGTATTCCTAAAGATTATACGTTCGTAAGGTTGGTTATACTATTGTCCAATTAATCCTACAAGTTATTAAGGTAGCATTCACGAGCACACAAACTAGCCATTTAAAGTTGACGTTATGTCTGACATGTCAAGACATGGGGCCTACCATTTTGTCCAAATTTAAATGAACCAACCAAAATGTTGTATTGGCATCAGACGTGTTGAACGCTTTAAATGTCAATTTTAACTAATCACAGTTACCGATTGTTTTTTAGTGTGTGTGTGTGTGTATAATATATATATATATATGTATGTATGTATAATATTTTAGTTCATTTCAAACTTCAAACACAAAATATTTTAGTAAGGTAGCATTTGCGAGCACACAAACTGGCCATGTAGAGTTGACGTTGTGTTTGACACGTCAGACATAGGGCCTACCATTTGTCCAAGTTTAAATGAATTGACCAAAATGTTGTGTTGGCATCGGATGTGTTGGACGCTTTAGATGTCAACGTTTATTAATCACAGTTACCAATTGTTTTTTAATATATATATAATATTTAAAATCATTTCAAACTTCGAACACAAATAATTAATACTCTAAAACATAATTAATAATAACATAACAATTAAAATATCCCTTTTAGAATGTGCTTTTCATAACACAAGAACACAAACCTCTTTCATGAGCCATTCTCTTCCGTGCGCCCCTATCGTGTCATAAGCAAACGCACCCTAAAGGTTAATTAGTAACCATTAAACTACTTAAAAAAATAAAATGTATATTCTATCTATGTCTACTCACACTACCGCCCAAAAACCAGTGTTATCATTGTTAGCATATTGATCTTTTACATTATGGGCTTTTTAGTCTTTTCTTACTTATGCTTTCTACCTATATAAACCTATCTCTGTAACCCTAATACATTACACTTTTTCTCAGCCGTCTTGCTTGCTGAATAATATGAGTTATCGTTTTCTTCTTATTTGAGTTTACAAATGTTTACATGGTATCGGAGCCTCGTTCATGTTTCTTCCCGCTGCCTTGAATCTTGCCTAGTTCATCAGTCTGCCTCGTTTTGAATCTTGCCTCGTTCATCAGTCTGCCTCGTCTCTGCCTTCGCCAGCAAACCCTCGTCTAACCCCGTGAAGCCAGCAACTCGTTTTTCCCTCAAACCTGCTCCTGAAACCTGCTTCGAAACCCGAAATCTGAAGCTCCTGAAACCTGCTCCTGAAGCCAACGAGTTGCTGAAACCTGCTTCGAAACCCGAGATCTGAAGCTCTTGAAACTTGTGATATCATGTCCTTCTTTTCTTTTAAATTAGTGTCTTGATTCTGCATATTTCCTATTTTATCAACCAGGGTTGATCTTAAGGAGATGAGACTTAATTTTCCATATTCAATCATGTCACTATGTACATTGTCTGATGCACCAATTTCTTCCTTCATTTCTACTTCGCTAAGGATTGTTAAATCCTTGAATTCAGTCATTATTAAGCTTGCCAATCTTGCTTGATGCCTACTCAAAGCATCTGCTACCTTGTTAGCTTTTCCAGGAGTATATAATATATCAAGATCATAGGCAGCTAAAAACTCTACCCACCTATGTTGTCTCATATTCAAGTCTTTTTGAGAAAACAAATACTTAAGTGATTTATGGTCTGTAAACAATTCAAATTTAGTACCTAACAAGTAGTGTCTTCATAGCTTCAATGCATAAACAATGGCAGCAAGCTCTAAATCATGAGTGGCATATCTAGTTTCATTTGACTTGAGTTGCCTTGATGCATATGCTATGACTCTTCCATGTTGCATGAGTACTGCCCCTAACCTAGACCCACTAGCATCAGTATAAACCACTAATCCTTCATTTCCCTTTAGAACTTGCAAGACTGGAGCTTCCATCAATGCCTTCTTCAATGATTCAAAAGCTTGTTCACATTTTTCTGTCCACACATATGGTTGCTCTTTTCTGGTTAGCTTGGTTAGTGGAATGGCTATCCTTGCAAAGTCTTTTATAAACCTTCTATAGTAGCCTGCCATTCCTAAAAATGACCTCACCTCAGTCACTGATTTGGGTCTACTCCATGATTGCATTGCCATGACTTTGTTTGGGTCTACACAAATCCCTTGTTGAGATATAATGTGTCCCAAAAATTTGACTTCATTCTGCCAAAATGTACACTTAGTAAATTTTGCCTTTAAATCATGTGCTCTTAATCTTGACAAAACCAGATGCAAGTGCTTTACATGCTCCTCTTCTGATTTTGAATACACCAATATATCATCAATGAAAACAACTACAAATTTATCTAGAAAATCTCTGAATGTCCTATTCATTAAATCTACAAAATAGGATGGTGCATTTGTCAATCCAAAAGGCATTACCAAAAATTCATATAGCCCATATCTTGTGTTGAATGTAGTGTATTTAATACTCTCCTCCTTAACCTTTATTTGATGGAATCCAGAGGCTAAGTCTAGCCTTAAAAAGATTCTTGCTCCATTTAATTGATCAAATAAATCATCAATTATGGGGAGTGGATATTTATTCTTGATGGTAACTTTGTTTAATTCCCTGTAATCAATACACATCCTCATTGTTCCATCATGTTTCTTTACAAATACCACTACAGAACCCCAGTTTGAACTACTAGGCCTTTTGAAGCCTTTCTGCTCCAATTCTTCCAATTGTTGTTTCAATTCCACTAATTCTTTAGGACCCATTCTGGTAGGCTTCTTGATGATAGGACTTGCTCCTAGGATTAATCTTATCTGAAATTCAACTTGCCTATTTTTTGGAACTCCTATAACCTCTCCAAAGACATCTGGGTATTCATTTATTACTTTTATGCCTTCCAGAATTAATTCTTTTTCAGTCATGCTCCTTATTTGATTAAGATAATTTGTTTTGGCTATTTCACTCATGACTATAATATTTTTACCATTTTCTGTTTTCAAAGAAAAAGTAAAATTTTCCAAGTTCAAAATTGCTTTGAATTTACTCAACCAATCTACTCCTAGAATAATTCCTATTCCAGGATATTTTAACATAAACAAATCAGATTTAAACATATTTCCACCTATGTTTAATTTTACTCCCAAACATTTAATTCCTAGCATGCAAGAACTACCTAGGGGACTCTGAATAAACAAAGGATTATCAACTAAATTGCATGTGAGAGCCAATTTATTCACTATATCCTGTGATATTAAGGAATGTGTAGGCCCAGTGTCATATATAACTGAGATTGGATAATCTTTAATTAGGAGTGTACCTTCCAATTGTCCAGAATTTCCCACTACATTTGCTTTTGCTTTGCCTTCCAATGCTCCTACCTTTGCTCCTTTCTTGAACTTTGGGCAATTCCTTTTGATATGACCTTCTTTCCCGCAATTATAGCAACTAAATGGGGTTTTCTTAGCTGCTTGACACCTATTACTCATGTGTCCTTCCTTGCCACAGTTGTACCAAATAATTTTCTTTTTAGCTTCCCCACTGGTTGCTCCTTCAACCTTCTTGTCTGAATTCTTCTTGTCATAAGGATGTGCTCTATTTTCCCTCTCTTGTTGTTGTTATTAGCTCTCATGTTCCTGAATTTCTCCCTTGCATTATCATGTTGTTCAAAAGAAAGAGTGAGATCTATGACTTGATCAAATGTTTTGTCTTTGTATGGTAGCATTGCTCTACTTAAACCAGCATTAAGTCCTTGAATAAATCTTGAATTCTTCGATTCCTCATTCCCTATGAGCATGGTTCCATACTTAGACAAGCTCTCAAACTTTTGAGTGTATTCAGTCACACTCATTGATCCTTGCCTCAATCTTATGAACTCCTCAAGCAATGTTGCCTTAGTTGTTGCTGGGACAAATCTACCCTCAAACATATCCTTGAACTGATCCCATGTTATCTCATTTTCTGGTCTTCCTGTGATGATTACCTCCCACCAATCCAGTGCTGCTCCTTTGAGCCTTCTGGAAGCTATTTGCCTCTTCCTTTGGTCATTGATTTGCATGTCTGCAAATATCCTTTCCAAAGTTCTTAGCCATGTTTGCACACCCATGACTCCTTCAGTGCCTTCAAAATCCTTGCCTCCTAAATTTGAGAATGTTTTCAGTAGCTTAGATAACTCCTCATGAGGATTTTCTTCCCTCTGCACTGCTCCTTCCCTAAATGCCCTCACCAAATCTTGCAAATTGACCAATGGTGTTGCACTAGAGGGTCCTGCTCCAGAGTTTGGTGGTCTTCCTACCATGATTTGCTATATACTTTACATAGCTAGTTAGTCTTGTTTTTGATTTAATTGTTTCAGTAATTTATTCCTACTGAAAGTATTTTTATGTGGTTTGTTCCTAAGGATTTTATCCATATAACAAAATTAGATTTTATTTTATTTTATTTTGCTATGTTTTTGGTAACATAGCTCTGATACCAACTGAAGTGACCCAATTTTTCTTCTACTATATTTTAATGATTTTTAGTTGAGTTTTTTTTACAAGGGATCACTTCTTTTCTTACCTCTTTTATTTCTTTTAATTAATTTCCCAAGATCCAGAATTTACTAATATAAAAATATCAGTATTTAAATCAAGTCATATCATTTATATATGTGGAGATATATAAATGTTTCTTTGCCTATCAGATTGTTAAAGTAGCAAAGAAATTTAATCACACAATATTTTCCATAATTGAAAGGTTTTGTGTCACATAGCTATTTCTACACTTTAATCTTTTATTTGACTCAAGACTGACTAATACATGATTCAAGTGTTACCACCTTAAAATGACTCAGGATTAACTAATACATTTTCAGGTATTTTCATCTTGGAATGACTCAAGATTGACTAATACATTTTTCAAGTATTAGCATCTATTATGTCTTCTTCATTTTCCAGATTATTCTATAAACCAGATTGATTAATTTGTGGATTTATAACCCATGTATTTGACCTTTGGGATTCAGGAATTCATACATGTTGTTTTAGAATGATAAAACATATTAAAACTTGGTTTGATCTATGGATCACTGATTAGTCTAGCCCAGATTCATGATTCAAACATAAACATGCACAAAACATGCACAAACATGCACGAGCAATTCAGGTCAAGCAAAATGCACATATCCAGGTTCATAAAGCATGTAATGATCATGTGAGTAATAGAGTTGTAAATTAATTTAAAGGTCATACAGATTCTGATGCTTAGATTGGAAATAATGTTGAATATGATTTTAGAAAAATCTTTGCATATTTCTGGCTAAAAGCATATAAAGTGTGATGTTCTGGATTTTTAAACACTTAACAAAATTACTCTACATTCTTGTTTGAGTCTATATTGTCTATCCCTATTTCTGGCTTGCTACTTCAGTTTCATATTGAAATCAGTTTCAGATTGTACCAATTCCAATTCCTAAATCCTTATATACTTATGATTTTCAGGTTTTATGGTATCATAATCCTACTCTGGTTCTAGACATATCATAGGATTTTAGTTGCACTTCAAATTATTTTACACTATGGTCTTGTTTGCTTCAAGAATCTGAAGACTATGACTTCAAGCTTTTGCATGTACTTGTATCAATTACAAGACATGTACAAGCCTTCTGGTTAGCCAAGACCATGTTCAACCCATTTACTTAATACTTTGGCACATATTTATTCGAATACAACTTTAACTTTATAACTGAAATATAACAAACATGCCAAGGAGAATATATCCACATATCAGATTATATGGCATGTTCTCCTTTATTATAATCCACTAGATTATCTCTAGAGTCTGCTACTTAAATCAACAACTCACAAGCACATATAATACTTAAGTTTTCTTTACACGTTCTTTTCAAGAAAACAGAGCAAGTTTCAATCCTGGAAATACACAAGACATAAGAGAGTTTGCCTAGATTATTTATTACAATTAAACTTCTACTTCTCTAAAGCATTTTAAAACCAGCAAGTTCTTCAAACATCCATACAAGCAAGCTACTCAAGCATCTTTCCCTGTAGCAACACTTTGAACTGCCTCAATGAAAATGAGACACCCCAAAGATTGCAAAGGCAATAAATAGGGTCAGAAAATATATTCTGGTGTGAGTGAAATCATAGATTATAAATAACTTGTAATTACTAAATACTGTGCAGAGATTCATATGTTTGATACTTATTTAAATTCATACTAATGTCTGAGTATATATATATATATACATATATAAGCTCTTACTAACATACATGCACACAAGCATTCATTCATCAACACAATTCAGTTATATGTACATATACTCCTATGGATTAACTCCCTTAATTTCCATAGCTCAATTTCCCAATCCCCATTTATCATTTATTTGGTCTTAACTCTTGCCATTGAACACCATGTGTGCATTGCAAAGGGACTCAGTTCTGTTAACCCTTTACACAGAGGCCTACAGGACTTAAACAAGTCATGCACATACCCATCATCCACCTAATGATGAATAGACCAAGGCACTACTCCTAGATTAGCTTTATAATCTAGAGACCATTCTCATTTTCTTTCAGGAGAATTTATTAATTCTTGAAATACTTTATATACTTTTCTTCCTTTCATAAATCAAAGAGTATTAAACTCACTCAGGGATTTCAGCCAGACATACAAAACATTCATGCAAAACATCACATCCCATTTTAAGGTCATTTTATTCCATCATATTTTCTAAAACTTGCATATGTTTATTTTCAGAAATATCCCCCTTTCTTACATAAATCTGGTGAAGTCATATAAAACCTTACATTTATTTTACTATGAACATAGGGTAAGGTTTTTGAGAAAAACCCATAAAAACATATTAACTTGTGATTTGAACAAATCGGCACTCATATATATAATATTGCATTGTTCATATCATTTTTAAAATGAACTAGACATAAGCATGAATCCCCTTATTCACACTGCCTACTTCATTCTTCATTAGTACCCTATTCCTGAGTAAAAATATTTAACTCATTCCCATATAAAAACTGGATTATAAGTTACAGAATCCATGTCTGTGATCAGGGTGTTTGTCTTTTCAAAGCATTAATCAAAACAATCAAAACAGATCAAAACATCAACCAAAGACTCAGCCAAAACACCAACCATGATCAACATCTATTTATTCAGAGAATAAAATTAAACAAAAACATGATATAGTTTTATAAAAGTAATATGGCCGTCCTTAACTTGGGTCTTAATGCCTTAAATCTCATAAGATGATTAATCACTCACCTTCCTTCTTCTTTCCCCAAGAATGCTCTAACTTGAAAACAGTGTGAGTTTGCTCTTCTTTTTATTTTCTAAAATATCTTTCTGTTTTCAAAAATAAACTGCTGCTTATCCTTTGATTTTTAAAACATTTAGCTAGGGTTTTAGTGGAGTGAAAAACCCATTTTATCCCCACACAAATAAGAGAATTATGTATATGTGTTTATGGCTAAATATGCCATTTTTCTTTTGATTCCATTTCGGGTATTACAGTTGCTTTTCTTCTTTTCTGTATACATGCCATTTGCATGTTTCACCTACACACTATTTTCATGTGACTTATTTACATTATTTATTTTCTTAAGACAAATCTGAAATGTTCACATATATATCTTTTTATCAATTAATTCCTTGCTAATGTTTCAAGGCATTTGTTTTCTCTTGATTATAAAATTTATTTATACATATATAATACTAATCTGGTTTCATATATTTTAATCATCATAAGAGTTTATTTTATCACTCTATACTCCTCTGGCTACTTATATACAATATATATATGAGATATGTGAATATAAAACTCATCCATACTTAGTTATTTTCTTCTCATTATTATTTGCTGAAAACAACTATCCTCTTCCTTATTTATCACTCATTCTTGATATTTATTTTCAAATTATTTTATTCTTTGAATACTTTCCATTAACTGATTTTTATAAAATTATTTTCATGTCAATAATTTGGGTCTTCACATACTCTCCTCCTAAAAGGAATTGTGTCCCACAATTATTTTTCTCATACATTTCCATCCAAATGTATACAAATCATAATTTCATTTCAGAAATTTTCAGAAACTCATGCATTCAAAACCAATCAAACATACACAAGCAATGTTTAAGTTTATCATAATTTTAGGCATACTTTTAAGCAGAAAATAGATTAGGATATTTATCTTTCATCCTACCTTTAGTCTCCCATGTACAATCATTCTCATCTAAACTCCACTGGATTTTAACCAATTTAATTATTTTATTTCTCAATTTCTTTTCTTCTCTAGCCACAATACCCACTGGTTCCTTCTTATAAACCAGATTTTCTTGAATTTCAACTTGTGTAGGAGATTTCAGAATGGTCTCCTTATCATGCACCCATTTTCTTAATTGAGATACATGAAATACATCATGTATATCACTTAATTACTTTGGCAATTTCAACTTATAAGCCAAAGTTCCTACTCTTTGAATAATTTCATATGGCCCTATATATCTTGGTGACAATTTTCCTGCCTTGCCAAACCTCAATATTTTTTTCATTGGTGAAACTTTGAGAAATACATAATTTCCCACTTCAAATTCCACTGGCCTTCTCCCTTTATCTACATAGGCTTTTTGTCTCTCTTGTGCTGCTCTCATCCTCTGCCTTACAAGTTCAATCCTTGCAGAGGTCTCTTTCACATGTCCTGGTCTAAGCAACACTCTTTCACCTGCCTCCATCCAGCATGCAGGAGATACACAAGGCTTCCCATACAAAGCCTCAAATGGAGCCATACCTATAGTGGACTGATAGCTATTGTTATAAGCAAATTCAGCTAAATAGAGATGATCTTCCCAGTTGCCTCCAAAATCAAGTATACATGCTCTAAGCAAATCCTCTAAAATCTTGTTAACAATCTCAGTTTGCACATCTGTTTGTGGATGGTAAGCTGTGCTCAAGCTTAATTCTGTCCCCATAGCCTCTTGAAAGCTACCCCAGAACCTTGAGGTAAACAAGGTATCTCTATCACTAATGATAGTCTTGGGGATTCCATGTAATCTCACTATCTCCTTCACAAATAATTGAGCTAATTTGTGAGCATTTCTATTTGAATTCACTGGAATGAAGTGAGCTGTTTTTGTGAGTCTATCAACCACAACTCAAATACTATCATTGCCTCTTCTTGTTCTTGGCAAACCATCCACAAAATCCATTGAAATGCTTTCCCATTTCCAGGTAGGCACTTCCAGAGGTTGTAGTAAGCCTGAAGGTCTTTGATAATTTGCCTTGACTTGTTGACATGTTAAACACTTTGCCACATATCTTGCCACTGCCCCTTTCATTCCTGGCCACCAATAATTTCTTTTAAGATCATGGTACATTTTTGTACCACCTGGATGTATAATGTACTTTGTCTTGTGATGTGGGGATATATTTCTGGTGTTATTGTGGCTCCTGAAGCTGCTAATGTTGAATTGATGGAGAAATGGGATACCAACAATTCAAAGATCATCACTTGGATTAATAATTCTGTTGAGAATAGAATTGGTATGCAATTGGCTAAGTATGATACTGCTAAGCAAGTTTGGGACTATTTGAAGCGACTTTTTGTGCATTCTAACTTTACCGTTCAATATCAATTGGAGGCTGATATTTGGTCATTGTCTCAGAATGATCGAAATATTCAAGATTTTTATTCTGAAATTACTGCTCTTTGGGATCAATTGGCTAGACTGAGGTTGCTAAGCTTAGAGCATTTGCTCCATATATCGCTCGTAGGGAGGAACAACGTCTTGTTCAATTGTTGATGGCTCTTCGACCAAAGTACGAGCATTGTCGTGCGTCCATCCTACATCGCACACCTTTACCTTCTGTTGATTCTGTTCTACTTGAGTTATTAGCTGAAGAAACTCGCTTGAAGTGTCAAACTGAGAAAGTTGCACAGATTTCTTCTGCATCTTTTTTTGCAACAGGGATTTTACCAATCCCATCTCAACGCAACAAGATAAATATCAAGAATGGTCATGATTGTAATTATTGTAAACAACCAGGCTATTGGAAAAATCAATGTCCTAAATTATTGGCTCGTCAAAAAAATCTAAAGCCAGGTGATAGATCACAACAGCAACAACGTGGTGGCCAACAACAGTCCTTCTCTACGGCACAAGGACATGGACAGTTACGTGGCGGTCCCCAGCCCAAGACTGCTGCATTGGTACATCCTTCTGGTGAATTGATTGTGGATTCATCTATGGACTCTCTTGCGGAGCAATTTCAGAAGTTCCTTGCTAGCCAGTCTTTGTCTCAACACATGACTGCTCCTCAGTCTCAGCACTTTGCCATGTCAGCTCCCTCCATGCCAGGTTCGAATTCTCTTTTGTGGATTTTGGATTCTGGTGCTTCATATCATATGTCCCATGATTGTTCATCGTTTATATCTATGTCTTCTGATTCTCACTCACCTTCTATTTTGATTGCTGATGGCACACCTTTTCCATTAACAGGAATCAGTACAATTCAAACCGCACACGTTTCCCTCCCGAATGTTTATTGCATTCCTAAACTAACTATGAATCTTGTTTCGGTCGGACAACTTTGTGATCTTGGATATCTTGTTCATTTTTCTTCCACCACTTGCTCTGTGCAAGATCCCAACTCCAAGAAGCTGATTGGGACAGGCCGTAGCCAGGCGGTCTCTATGTTTTGGATGACTTGCACATCCCAGGTCATGCTGCTGCTGCTAGTATTGACCTTTATTCTTTTCATTTAACTTCTTTGTCTTCTAAGTTTTATTTGTGGCATTCTAGACTTGGTCATATTTCAAGCTCTCGTCTTAAATTCTTGTGTAATTTTGGTGTTTTGGGAGATTTACGTTCTCATGATATTTCAGACTGTAGTGGTTGTAAACTTGGAAAATTTTCTGCTTTACCTTTTAATCAAAGTGTTTCTACTTCCACTGCACCTTTTGATTTAGTTCACTCTGATGTTTGGGGTCCAGCACCCATCCCCACAAAAGGTGGGTGCAGATATTATGTCTCTTTTATCGATGACTATACTCGTTATTGTTGGGTTTTTCTGATGAAACGTCGTTCTGAGTTTATTGATATTTATACTGCCTTTCAAGCATATGTTAAAACACAACACTTTGCTATTGTTAAATGCTTTCGTTCTGATTTAGGGGGGAATATACTAAGGGAGACCTTTTAACATATTCACGACTGATGGTACTTTGCATCAGTCTTCCTGCACTGATACCCCGCAACAAAATGGTGTTGCTGAAAGAAAACATAGACACATTATTGAGACTGCCCGTTCTATGATTCTTTCGGCTAGCGTTCCAAAAGAGTTTTGGGGAGAAGCTGTTCTTACTTCCGTTTATCTTATTAATAAGATCCCGATTTCTCATAATTCTGGTATTTCTCCTCATGCCAAGTTGTTTGGTCAAACTCCTGATTACTCTCACCTAAAAGTGTTTGGTTCCACCTTTTTTGTCCTTCATCCACACGTAGAGTGTACAAAATTATCTTCCCGTGTTGCTATATGTGTTTTTCTTGGGTATGGTATTGGACAAAAAGGCTATCGTTGTTATGATCCTTCTTCAAATAAACTGTATGTTTCTCGTCATGTTTCCTTTATTGAGCATATTCCCTTCTACTCTATTTCTGCTAGTCCTCATAGTATGACTAGGTTTGATCTTATTCACATTGATCCATTTTCTGTTGATAACTCCTCTGATTCACCACCTCTTACCATTGATACACCGTCATCCATACACTCTGTTCCTTCTTCTTCTGTAGGTGACACTTTATCCTTTACTACTACGACTGTTCAAACACCTCCTGTGACGACAGATCCTGTTCAACCTCGCTATCCCACTCGCACACGTAAATCTACTCAATTATCAGATTTTGCTTACTCTTATTA
The DNA here is from genome assembly GCA_030737815.1 of Allium fistulosum. Taxonomy (NCBI): domain Eukaryota; kingdom Viridiplantae; phylum Streptophyta; class Magnoliopsida; order Asparagales; family Amaryllidaceae; genus Allium; species Allium fistulosum. The sequence goes on from CM060907.1 coordinate 392,856,013, forward strand.
CTCTCGATCTTTTGCTTCATTTCTTGTTTCCATTGACACTTTTTATGAGCCTTCTTCTTACTCGGAGGTTGTTCGTTCTCCTGTGTGGCAACGTGCTATGTCTGAGGAAATGTCTGCTTTAGACAAAACTGATACCTGGGATCTTGTATACCTTCCTACTGGGAAGAAAACTATTGGTTGTCGATGGGTATATAAAATTAAAACCAAGTCAGATGGTTCTATTGAGCGATACAAAGCTCGTTTAGTTGCTAAAGGGTTTGCCCAAGAGTATGGCATGGATTATGAGGAGACATTTGCTCCTGTGGCTAAGATGACATCTGTTCGGGTTCTTATTGTTGTTGCGTCCAGTCGTCAGTGGGACATCTCTCAAATGGATGTTGAAAATGCTTTTCTCAATGGAGATCTTAAGGAAGAAGTTTACATGGTTGCTCCACCTGGTGTTTCTCATGCTCCAGGTCAGGTTTGTAGGCTTAAGAAAGCTCTATATGGTCTTAAGCAAGCACCACATGCTTGGTATGAGATATTTTCGAATGTTGTTACATCACTTGGTTTTACCTCTAGTCCCCATGATTCAGCACTTTTTGTTAGATTGACTTCTGCAGGCCGTATTCTTCTTCTATTGTATGTAGATGATATGATCATTACAGGTGATGACAGTGATGGTATTGTGAGCATTAAAGCCATATTGTCTCGTTGTTTTGATATGAAGGATTTGGGTCATCTACGTTACTTTTTAGGCATTGAAGTAGCTTCCTCAGAAAAAGGCTATCTTCTTTCCCAGTCCAAATATGCTACTGACATTATTCATTGTGCTGGTCTTACTGATACACGTCATGTTGATTCACCACTTGAGGTAAATGCCCGTTATACTCCGACCGATGGGAGTCCTCTTTCCGATCCCACTTTATATCGTTCTATTGTTGGTTGCCTTGTATATCTGACCATCACTCGTCCAGGTATCGCCTATGTTGTTCACATTGTTAGCCAGTTCGTATCTTCCCCTACCTTTGTTCATTGGGCTGCTGTTATGCGCATTCTTCGTTACTTGCAAGGAACACTTTATCAGAGTCTTTTGTTCCCATCGACCTCATCTTTGGAGCTTCGTGCCTTCTCCGATGCAGATTGGGCTGGTGATTCAACGGATAGAAAATCCACAACGGGCTTTTGTGTATTTTTAGGTGATTCCCTTATTTCATGGAAGAGCAAGAAACAGGATGTTGTTTCACGATCTTCCACAGAGGTAGAGTATCGTGCTATGGCCTCCACTACATCTGAGATTATTTGGTTACGTTGGCTGTTGGAGGATATGGGTGTTTCTATTTCTTCTCCCACTCCTATGTATTGTGACAATAAGAGCGCTATTCAAATTGCTCACAATACTATTTTTCATGAGCGCACCAAACATATTGAGATTGACTGTCATTTCACTCGGTATCACTTACTGCATGGAACTATTTCTCTGCCTTTTACTCCGTCATCGACGCAACTTGCTGATTTCTTCACGAAGGCTCACACTATCGAACGTCATAGATTTTTCATTGGCAAACTCTCGATGCTCCTTGCCGTACCATCTCGTGTTTGAGGGGGGATGTTAGCATATTGATCTTTTACATTATGGGCTTTTTAGTCCTTTCTTACTTATGCTTTCTACCTATATAAACCTATCTCTGTAACCCTAATACATTTCACTTTTTCTCAGCTGTCTTGCTTGCTGAATAATATGAATTATCGTTTTCTTCTTATTTGAGTTTACAAACGTTTTACAAACATTTACAATCATGACCGCACCTAACCGCAGTCAGATCTTGGAAAACCCGAACTATGGACCATTATGGTTCAGAACTCAATTAGAACTCAATTGTGCACAAATCAAAGGTCAAACCCTCAAATCAGCGATTTAATCGTTAGTTTTACCTGGTTGAATTACAGTTTTCTTATTTTTTCTTACTTTTTCGCCATATCATTCTCACTTTCTCTACTGTTTCAAGGGAAAAAAATTAAATCAACGTTTAGAAAATAATCACCGTTTCAAAATCTAAACTGCAAACTCCATCGCTTCATTCTTTGATGTTGCAAGCACTTCAAGACCAATATAAATTTCGTCAAGTTCTCTGCTACTAAATTTTCGCCGTTGTCCAATACTATTGTGTTCACAACAATTGTGTTGGTTCAGTTGTGCAACTATAGCGGGGCACAACTGCTGTAGTTGTGTCATGCAGCAATAAATAATTTTGGCTATGCAACTTTTGTTGTAGACATTGAAGACCGTCTACGACTCGCCTATCTAGCATTTTTTTAAATATTTTTGCTTATAACTTGTACTCAAATGTGTTAGTTTTCAAAAAGAATAAAAAATACATGGTTCCTAAAGTTCAACAACCTTAAGTCCTCACGGTTCGACATTCCGGTCATGATAACTATGCGAACAACTCGTGATATTCGCTTCCAACAACCACCTTACCAACAACGCAGCTGTAGCGCATTTCTCATGCGTTTTCCTTTCTCGTTTTTCTCATCGGGCCTCCTGTTCTTCCTTATATATCCCCAAATCAGTTTTCTTTTATTTTCTTATTTTTAATCTATAAAACACCAAGGCAGAATAATTATTAAACCCATTCTGCAGTATTGCCGTTTCGGGAGATCGATTGCTTCGTCGACGTATAGGTAAATTACTTTTCTTTTATTGTTATAAGATTGTAATTAGTATGATGGTTGGGTGAATTTATTTGACCTGTATTATCATTTCAACATGTAGATCTAAAACCCACGTTTATACTAAGAATTTGGACGTTAATAATTTTATTTTATTCGGTCCAATTTTAATGTAGGCTTTGATGGAGTCTCGAAAATAACAAATGAATTATACAATTTAAATATCACTGTAGTTGTAAACTAAATATTCGTAATTATTTCGTTAATGTCAGTTATTTCATGTGCATGAGGTTTATTCCAATCCAATATATAGGCAACTTTTATAATGAGATTCACTTTCAAACCTTACATTATGCATTATTTCTTTTTCTTTATTTCTTTCTATTTTAACAAGATATCATAATCATATATGTTTTCCAAATGATGAATCTTTCACATTTTTGTAATACCTGGACTACAAGGGCTTTTTTGCCATTTTTATTTTACTGCTTAGTAAATTTTCTTGCTCTATTAAGTTCTACGAAGCTAGATTTTCTAAAAAGGACATGTGTCAGCATTGTTATGTTTCCTTTCAGAAGTTTAAGATGGAGATTACTTTTGTATTATTGCGACAACAATAATGATGAGAGCAACAACGATAAAGATGATGATGAATTAAGGAGTATGAGAATTAATGTTCTACCTGAATATAAATACAGCTGATTCCATTCACCAGTTATTAGAGACTGATAAGAGGCTGATAAGTGCACTATTGCGGTTGAAACAATGAACCATATCAAATATCTTGAATAAGAGCATGAAATAAAAAACAAGCAATAGCTGGCGGCAAGGAAGAAAGAGAGACGATTAACAAACAAATAGGCTTTTGTTGGTATCTACTCTACTTGAATGCATGAATGGCAGACGGTTTAAAAACTGCAAGGATAGGCAGACGACTTAGATAACGAGTTGTGGAAATCCACCGAAAACGAATATTTTTTGCTTCTAAGCAAACTAAAGAACTCAAATGGTAAATTCAATTTATTTATTCCATATTTTTAGCGTTTAATTTAATTATTCCATTTTTAGTGTTTATTAAGACTGAAATAGATTTGTTCGTGAACTGTTTGTAGTGCTTGAATGTGGTGCTTTTTTTTTCTAGAAAGCCATTGTGTCAATGCAAATAAAAAAGAACCTATCTTTATTCAATGTTCAACCCAAGTATCCAAGCTGTCAACTTGTCTTGATGATCCTATTTGCAGTGGCATAGAAGAAGGTAATGACAAGTTCTTTAAGGTAATTCATTAGCAAGGATATTTTCTAGATTAGTATAATTAAACGACGCCTATTTTTTTAACCTTAAGTATAAAACTAACTTGTATACAAGTGTGTGTACATATGTATGATATTTAGTCGACCTATTATTTTACATTGTTTATGACAAACAATGTTGAAAATCAACTGGATCAGAATAAACGGGGATTCACAAACTTTAATCTTGATTATACACTTCCAAAGGGATTCATACACTTATTTTGTTAGCATGAATATGGTTGCTAATTGGAAGTGAAGAACCTTCCTCCTATGTACACACGCATATACATTTGTACAGTCTTCCTCATACACACATGTGCACACATATACGTGCATACATATACACGTACGAACGTGCACCATTACCTATATACTTATAGGTAAGGATATGCTACACCCTTCTTTCACAACATCCATTCTATGTCCTACTATTTCAAAATCTATAAAGTTCCAAATCAAATGAAGCTTCGGGAAAATGTTCAATCTACGATATTATGAAGTTTTTATGACAATCCATTTATAAACTAGACATAAATATAAGCAGTTTTTACGTGAGAATTTGTAGCTACAATATCAATGAAACTTCAAAGAAACAAATATAGTCATAATCCTACATTGTTTAACTTGTTTCATAATTGTTTTAATTTAGCTTAAAACATTGGGTCTATTTTCATTGAATATGATCATTACAAATTTGTAATAGAATAACATTTTTTATCCAGTTTCTAAGCATTTTCATGATTGTTTTGCAGGCCTAATCTGCATATGAAGTGCAATTTTGGTTTGGTTTGGATACAATTTTGAGACAGTTAGAGATTTGAAGCTTAAACTGCACAGAAACAATATGTGTGGTTATAAGGCATAGCCAAGGAAGCTGTCATAGTTTGAGCTGCTATATCTTGTTTCAATGACTGGTTCACGTATATGAAATGAACTACTTCTGACCGGTATAAAAGTCATTTGACTTTGGTTGAGCTTGAACATTTCATTTGAATTGTTGGTTGTGGGAAATATTGTACGAATGTAAGTTTAAATACTGAAGCCTAATTTTATGTATTTATTTATTCTTGTATGTCCAATTTTATATGCACCTGAACATTGCGATGTAAATAAATATTTGATTCCAAAGCATATGAAAAGAAAAGCAAATATTAAAGTATTAATGCATGCGCACGTATTTGTAAATATCACATTTACTTTACACATTGCTTGGGGAAGCTCGAGTTTGAAATGCTAATACTGTATAATGAACAAAATTGGTCATTTGAATTGTTGTGTTTGGAATATAAAAGAATTGGAAATATATTATAGATAGAATCAAGACTTTTATTTATTCCATACAAAGAGGCTTTTATTGGTAAGCGTTCAGGAAAGGCAAATGATTTACTGATTGTAAAGAAAGATAGATATCGAGCAGCTAGTGGGAAAATCCACCGAAAATGAAAAAACTCGCTCCTAAGCAAACTTAAGAACTCAAATGGTAAATTTAATTTATTTATTCCATTCTTTTTTTATTTATTGAGTTTGAAATAGATTTTTTAGTGAAATTGTTCATAGTGCTTTATGACGGTGCTTTTTTGTTTCAGAAAGTTATTTTGTTGATGCGAATCAAAAAGAACGTACCACGATTCAATGTTTAGCCCGAGTATCCAAGCTATCAACTTGGCTTGATGCTCCTATTACAATGGCATAGAAGAGAGGGTAATGGCAAGTTCTTTTCGGTATTTCATTATCAAAGATATTTACTAGATTAGTATGATTGAAAGACACCTAATTTTTTAGCCTTAACTATAAAACTAACTTGTATACAAGTGTGTATTTAAATGTGTTAAAATATTAAATCAATGAATCTTTCAATTTCAATAACCAGTTTAGCAAAACTTACCCAATTAAAAATTTGTGTCATCGACCCATACATGTACATTGGACAAATCTGAAAGAAGCTATGCGGTAGGATCGTATAATATGGAATAGTGAGATGATCTAGGTAGATAGCAATAAGCAGCAAGTAAAGTAGACACCAAGACTTTATACTGGTTCGGACCTCTTGTCCTACGTCCAGCCCCTAAGCTCCTCTTAGGAATTCAAATAACCAACAACCCTCACTTAACCCGGAGGAATAGGTTTACAACTTACCCGAACAACCGAACGGGATTTCTTGCCTCAACTACCGAAGAGGACTTCGACTAGATACCAAGAGTATTTCTGACTTGTTGTGTTCTTGATAACACTAATGAGTCTAATTGAGTACAACTTTCCTATAATCTTATCCTCAAGAATATGAAATGTGTTTATGAAGATTTAGGAAATATAAATTGCTATGAATCAAAAGAGTATTTAGAATAAATCAGAGATTCAAGCAATTGAAATGGTTTGTGATTGCTTTTGAAAACTTAAGAAATCTGAAAGTATGTTCAAGAAAATAGAGAGATTAAAGCAATTAGAATTCATGATTCGCAAATGATAGAAACATGTATTTATAGGTGTAGAAGAGGTGTATCTATTTGCGAAAGATTCAGGCAAGAGATGCATCCATTACCATTGGAGAATGGTTGCAACTCTTGGGAAGAAGAAGGTGTCTTTTCATTAAAAATTTGCAGGTTCGAATTCAGTCGACTGAACAGGGAATTTCAGTCAACTGAAACTGTGCATGTTGCAATTCTGTAACAGGTTCAGTCGACTGGGAATACCTGTTCAGTCGACTGAACTATTAGTTTTTGCACAGTGAATGTTTTTCTAAAAAATGAAGTTATGAAACGTGTTCTAGTGTTTTGTGCAAGCCTCTTGAGGATAGATTTTAACAATGAATCTAAACTAAGACCTATATTTAAATCATTCTTATGGTATCTTTGGTCTTCCTAGTTCCCCCTTTAGCTTTGCACATATCTCTTCTTTTTTGTTGAAGCACATTGTCATTGATCAAAATATAGCGTATCAATATTCTCCCCCTTTTTGATTGATGACAATACTTATGTGTGTAATTATTTCCTCCCCCTGAATATATGCACTGTCTTTCCTACAAAACAAGGTTAGTAACATAGATTTCTCCCCCATCAAAATGATCAAGGATCCCTGGCCCAATTATAAGAGCCTTCACGATCTCCTTCTGGTTCATGAATAACAGGGCCACCGGTTGGTTGTCTAAAACCATCATTGTTACCACTAGTGTTGCTGCTCGGATTCTCGTCGGAAGATGTCCACGTGAATGTTGGAGCTGGGCGCTTGCCGCGTGAGGTTGAAACAGAAGTGGTGCTGGTGCATGAAATAGCATCCCATAGTTTGGTGAAGAACCCTTTTACCCTATCAAGTTTGTGATCAACCTTTTTGAGATGAGTAGCAAGGATTTGTTGATTTCTTGATAGAATTCCCAACGATTGATTTGTAGTAAAATCTGGTTGAACAAGACGGATTTCATCATCATGATCACGAGGTTCTTGTTGTGGAGGTTGAGGTTGAGGTTGGTGAGGTTCTTGATGACGTGCTTCCCATTCGGCTAGAGACATGATACGAGGATGTTGATTGGAGAGTTTGATTTGTTGGAAGACATTTTTATCTCCTTTGCCAATGATACAGCCTTTTGAATTGTCTCCGAAGGTAACCGAGCCACCATCAAAGCATGTGATGTTTATAAGCATATCTTTGTCTCCGGTCATGTGTTTTGAGCAACCACTGTCTAGTATCCATTTCTTCTTTTTGAGTGGTACCTGAAAATAAATACAAAATTATTGGTACCCACCTTTCAATAGGGTCCTAAAAGTTAGAACTTAGGAAACCAAACCCAATTTGGTTCAGTATCCGTTTTATAAATATAATTTTTATTATTATGAACAATATCCATAAATGCTTTAATATATTTATTCCTAATTAAAATATTGTTAGTCTTTGGAACCCAAATTTTAAGTATCTTAGTTTCTTCTTTTGTTCTAATAGGTTCTCTTAATAATATTTGTTGTTTTGAATCAATATTCCTCTTAAAATTTGTTTTTTTCTTTTTAGGAATTTTTGACTCCTTTTTATATCCTAATCCATGTTTATTTGAGGAGGATTGAGAATTTTCTAAAATCTTAGATAAATTTTCTCTTCCTTTGTTAAAATTAGAGACATTTTTAGTGATGTTATCTAATCTAACTTGAAGACTATTATTTTCTAACTCAACTTGTATAATCTTAGTTTTTAACTCATGATTTTCAGAAACAATTATATCATTTTTTGTCTTTTGAGTTTCAATTTCTTGACTTAAAAGAGATAATTGAGTTTCCGAATTTGAAAGAGACTCTTGAACTTTTTCGAGTTCTTCTTCTAGAATTTTCTTTTCATCTTTTAACATATTTCTTTCAAATTCAGCTTTGTTTTGATTTTCACGAGTTTCCTTGAGTTTCCTTTTGAGAGTTTTTATTGTGCTCAAAAGTTCAGTTTTTACATCAATTAAATCGTCAAAAGTTAAATTACTAACCTCAGATTCTTGAGCCATAAAGCATACATTCGCTTGTTCATTGTCGCTATCATTTTCACTTTCAGATGAAGATGAATCTGACTCGTCCCATGTTACAGAGAATGCCTTCTTTTTGAATTTTTCTTTCTTGTCTTTGTTATTGAGAGTTCTCTGATTCTCCTTCTTTTGCTCTGGACAATCTTTGTGCATGTGACCTTTCTTGTGACAGTTGAAACATTCTATATTCGAGGATGTAGGTTTGTTCAAGAAATTCTTTTTGAATCCGTTTTTATTTCCTTTTCTATATCTTAAGAATTTCTTGAAATTTTTGGCTATAAATGCTAAATCCTCATCGTCGCACTCTGATTCTTCCTTTTTCGCATGAAAAGCTACATTCTTTCTTTCTTGTGCTTGATCTTTCTTAGCTTGCATATTTACTTCAAACGACATAAGATTTCCAATTAATTCTTCTGGTTTCATTGTAGATAGATCATTTGCTTCTTCGATTGCTAAGACTTTTCTCTCCTATTCATCAGTGAGTGAATTTAGAACTTTAGATACAATATCAAAATCCGTGTATTTTTCTCCTAGTCCTATTAAGGCATGATGAATGTCTTGAAATCTCGAGTACATGTCATTGATGGATTCATTCTGTCGCATTCTAAAGTTTTGGAACTGGTTCTTTAGCATGGAGATCTTTGTTTGTTTGACCTTGTTTGTGCCTTCATGTATGGTTCTAAGTGTACTCCATATCTGCTGTGCAGTAGTACAAATGCTAACACGATTGAACTCATTTCTATCCAAAGCGCAAAATTGCATATTCATAGCTTTGGCATTTGCACTAACTTCATTCTTCTAAGTTTGCGTCCATGTAGAGTAATCAGTTGTGGGTACAACGAGCTCTGCTTGAGTTGCATTCCAAGCTTCAAAGCTTGTTGCTTGCATATAAATCCTCATCCTTGTAGCCCAATAATTATAGTTTAGTCCATTGAATAGAGGGGGTCTTTGGGTAGATTGTCCTTCCGCAAATGTAGAGTTATAGGCAGTTGTAGTGCTTGTGTTATTTTCCATATTACCAATATGTCAAATAACGGTGTTATGATTATAAGACGGCCTTGCTCTGATACCAATTGAAAGAAGCTATGCGGTAGGATCGTATAATATGGAATAGTGGGATGGTCTAGGTAGATAGCAATAAGCAGTAAGTAAAGTAGACACCAAGACTTTATACTGGTTCGGACCTCTTGTCCTACATCCAGCCCCTAAGCTTCCCTTAGGAATTCAACTAACCAACAACCCTCACTTAACCCGGAGGAATAGGTTTACAACTTACCCGAACAACCGAACGGGATTTCTTGCCTCAACTACCGAAGAGGACTTCGACTAGATACAAAGAGTATTTCTGACTTGTTGTGTTCTTGATAACACTAATGAGTCTAATTGAGTACAACTTTCCTATAATCTTATCCTCAAGAATATGAAATGTGTTTATGAAGATTTAGGAAATATAAATTGCTATGAATCAAAAGAGTATTTAGAATAAATCAGATATTCAAGCAATTGAAATGGTTTATGATTGCTTTTGAAAACTTAAGAAATCTAAAAGTATGTTCAAGAAAATAGAGAGATTAAAGCAATTAGAATTCGTGATTTGCAAATGATAGAAACATGTATTTATAGGTGTATAAGAGGTGTATCTATTTGCAAAAGATTCAGGCAAGAGATGCATCCATTACCATTGGAGAATAGTTGCAACTCTTGGGAAGAAGAAGGTGTCTTTTCATTAAAAATTCACAGGTTCGAATTCAGTCGACTGAACAGGGAATTTCAGTCGACTGAAACTGTGCATGTTGCAATTCTGTAACAGGTTCAGTCGACTGGGAATACCTGTTCAGTCGACTGAACTGTTAGTTTTTGCACAGTGAATGTTTTTCTAAAAATGAAGTTATGAAACGTGTTCTAGCGTTTTGTGCAAGCCTCTTGAGGATAGATTTTAACAATGAATCTAAACTAAGACCTATATTTAAATCATACTTATGGTATCTTTGGTCTTCATAGCTCTCCCTTTAGCTTTGCACATATCTCTTCCTTTTTGTTGAAGCACATTGTCATTGATCAAAATATAGCGTATCAACAAAATCAACAATTAAAAGGCAATGAGTGAAATGAGAGGACATAAAAAATCGTATCAAGTAATTTTTATGAAGTTATATCACTTATTTACCTACTACATACAACAACTATCACCATCTTATTCTTTCTACGAAGTTGCATATTTTGACAGTTTCCAATAGCTGATTGTAAGCATTTTTACGCATACAGATCCATATTATCCACTGTAAAGCAAAGAGGAGGTGCATTGCATCGTTTTCTTATTTATGTTTATTTTAAGGTTTAATCTTACCAAGTTTCCATTATGCAGGTCGTGTGGATCTGAGGACCTATCAATGGATACTTTCAGATGCGGATAGTGCTATATTCATATCCGCATCAAAAAACATCTGGACAGTTAAGTTTGGGACTAAAATGAATGATGCAATCATATATAAACTAGGTAGAGATGAACTACAACAGTTTGATAATTCATATTGTTCAAACCTTGCTTTGAACATGTTGGAAAATATTCTTTAATTTTACATAAGATTACATGACCCAAATGTGCCAATCTCCTCATATTCTTACACAAGTTGTAAATGAAGTTTCAAGTATTAACATAAATGTTCTTAATATCAGGGATGTGCAAAAATCTGTTTTCTATTTAGGTTGGGACGCTAAGTGGTACTAACTTAACAAGCCTAAGCAAATGATACAAATATACAGTTTTGGGGCAAAATATATTGATTTTATAATCTAAAGTACAATAATAAATATTAATTGATAAGATTGAATGGATTTGAGCTTTTAATTTGAGTTTATGTGGACAAGTTGTTATGTTCATCCTACTGAAATTCAATGTTTTTAGCCATGTCGTAGTTGTAAAATGCTAAATTTTCCTTTTAACTGAGTTTTTTTTTAATTATGCATTCACTATGAAAAAAAAATCTCAGCTACTTTTCCATGTGAGTTCAAATGTATGCTTTGATATGAAAAGCTACAACAAATAACCATGCAGTTTACCTACTACCATTTTCCCTTATGTTTTCACTATCACTTGTATATGCATTGCTACTAGGAAGACTTTATAAACTGTAACAACATAACTATGTGTGTTTCTCATAGTTAGAGCATCTCAAAGAAACTTTTTAACACACATGATTCCCAGTGTTTAGTTTTATTCATTCCTAATTGAGTGTATTAATTCACACATTTTACAAATTACCGTATTTCATATTATTCCTAACTTATGTGTACTTATGATGAGGTAATTCATGGATGTAGTTTGCACTTAATTCGCTGAAAAGTTGGGTAATTCATGGATGTAGTTTGTACTTAGTTCGCTGAAAAGTTGAAGCACATATTGAAACTATATAAAGCTGTGAAGAGTTGTTAGCTCTGGCTGATAAGAAGTTGAGAAAAAGATGAGTCTTTTTGACATATAGGTTTGAGTTTTTACTGAGGTTATGTTCATTCGATTTAAGGTTTGAGTTTTGACATGCATTAAAATAAATCAATTAATTAATTGGTAAAATTTTGAATTATTTTGAATTATTTTTTTGAAAATTTTCAAAACTGTAAGTTAACTTGCGCTTTCTTGATGGAAAGCGCAAGCTAGTTTGTGTTTTTTGATTTTGAAATTATTTTTGAAATTTCAAAATTTTCAAAAATTTTGAAATTTTTGAAAAGCGCAAGTTAACTTGCACTTTTTATCAGGAAAGCGCAAGCTAGTTTGCGCTTTTTGATTTTGAATTTTTTTTGAAAATTTTGAACTTTTCAAAAAAATTAAATTTTCGAAAAGCGCAAGTTAACTTGCACTTTGTATAAAAAAAGCGCAAGATATTTTGCGCTTTCTGATTTAAAAAAAACAGGAACTTAATTTACATACTCATTATCACAAGGACTTCTCTTACAACAACATTAAAAATAGGGACCTTTAGTGCAAAGCCCCTAACTAATTAGTATGTACAACTTTAGTGATGGCATATACTTAGACTGTTATACATGTTGTCCTTAGGGTCGTTGATTATACAACAATGAACTAATAAGCATTGCATATTATTTTCAATTGTGGCGTCCATTTTACCAATTAATTAATTGATTTATTTTAGGTTGTCTGGACAAGTTTTTAATGTTATTAACATCCCCTTGTTAGATAATAAATGTATATTTACATAGAATGAGCATAGTACTACAATTGGGTTAATTTTAAAATGAAAAAAGCTTACTATTAGCATTAATTTCTCACCATTATTATGTAGATGTATACATTATGCAAGTGGAGAACGTGTAGAGACAATTCATGGTATTGAAAGAAGGTTCATTTATTTTCTCATTTAAATATGACTTCAATGATAAAGTCGTTTTTAAGTGTAAATAATTTATACATGATTGGTTATTTCTTTCTTTACCGTGTATACCGAGGCAGTGAACATAATCAACTACTTAAATTTAAGGAAATAATGCCCTAATATTAGTGAGATCTTTTGCATGAAATATATTTTTGTAGATGCAAATTATCATGAATAAGATTTTTTATATGGCATTTTTCATGGAGACAACTTATTGTGTATTGTTTCATAATAAAAAGAAGTTAGCTCATTTTTGTCAAGTACTATTTATGCATATTACCATTATTTCATGATGATAAAAAAATTCTCTTAATTTTCTTTACACACATCCAACGGACGTGCCTAACATATTGATATACTTAAAGATGATGTTAGACTCCTCTAGTTTGAAGTGAAATAAATCTACAGCTCTTTTCGATAGAATATTATATACACTTAAAGGCGAATCTTTAGAGTCTACTTATTAGCTACCATATACTATGAAAATCCATTTTAAACATATTTTAGCAAATTGTATTTCCATTAATTCCCAGAGAAGAAGGAAACATGCCCAAACAGTTGCATACTTTAAGCTGATCGTACATCTAGTAAACAAATTATCCATCCTCATATTTTCATAGTCAATATCAATTGTTATAAACAAACTTACAAGGACAATCGCGATGTATAAGTTGATAATAGTTTAGTTATTTTAGTAAAATAATAAGGTTATATTTGAAAAAAGTGAGTAATTTCAGAAGAAGAAAAAAGTTCCATGTCGGCTTAATGTAAGAAGAAGATGAGAAAATGATTTACCTTATTCCAAAAATTTGAGCAGCTAGTGGTGGCGGCAACGAGGATCGAAGGCACAGATCGAAGCTGCAAAGGTAGGTGATGGTGACACGGAGGTAGGTAGTGGCGGCGTGGAGGCGAACGTGAAGGGAAAGCGACAAGAGCGACGAGAGATCTAGGTTTTTTTATTCATTGAAACGAATTGGGGATAAAGTAATTGAGATTGAATAGTAAGCTTCAGATCTAGGTTTTTTAGACAAGGCAGCCGTGATGTGTAGGGAATGCGTAGGGAAGTGCCAATGCCTTTCCCACGTTTTCATGATTTTCCTACACCGCGCCTACACGGCATAGGGAATTCCGGGTTGGGAAATAACTATTTCTTTTGTAGTTTCTTGAAAGGTTATTTAGATGTTTTAGAAGCAAACCGATTGCAGTGAATCCTCTTGTGATCGACGAAAACACAATTTAGAACATCTTATCGGCTCTCTGCAAACATATGCTAAATGCGTTGAATCCCCGCATCTGTAGCGGAATTTTTTGCCAGCTTTCTTATCAATCCATGAAGTCGCATGTAGCCCATCATTTAAAGAATAGCTCGTTCCTTCTTCTCTCATATTAGTGTTAGATCTAGAGTAAACATCAGCAAAAGAACGCTCTTGTATATCGACAAAGGAGAACAATGGTAAATCGTCAGTGGATAATCTTGAAGGCGCATAGATAGATGACAACTTATCTTTAGAAATGCTAGAATACTGAGTTTTTGAAATCGGTGAAAATCTCTTCCATAATCAGAACTTGAATCTTGATTGAATAGAGAAGATACAGTTGAGGAAGAACGATCAAATGAGTGATAGAGTGAATGAATGTCTACCATTATTGAGGGTAATTTTGAAAATAATATTTTATTTAACATAAAAATTAATTTCAATTTTTTTTGAATAATTTGTACTTTTATCACTAAACCTCACCAAAATCTTACATCCCTAATGGGTGCTTTGGTAGGGAAAAGAGCACATATTTAATTCATATACAAACTTACACACAAAAATATATATGAAAGTACAAATAAAAAACACTCGAATACATTGAAAATACACCAGAAATACTGCTAAACTAGTGTGTAACCCGTGCGTTGCACACGGTATATCATAGAAAAATAATACTATAATTATTTTTGAAGAATATAATTTATTATGCAATATTTGATGAATTTTGTTAGGATAAATGAGTTATAAATTGAAATTACTATATTTATAACTGTGCATTTTTGTTATGAGATTCGTATGTTTTTATATTTAAATAAAAATTAAATTATCATTTTTGTTGTAAAAATGAGTTATATATCGGTTTATTATTTTTGAGGATTCATTATTTATCAATCAAATAAATGAAAATAAGTATTCTTAATAAATTTTAAAATTAATATTTTTATAAAATTTCATAAATAAATATTTATGTGCATATATTATGAAATTGACATTTAAGTTTTGATACATTTGACTATAAGATATACGATGTATACATTAAATTTCAAATATTACTTGAAAGAATGACGACAAATACCTAAAAATAGAAGTGTAATACCAAAGACTCAATGTATTTGTGTGCATTTATAGTTCTCGCAGCACATATTTATCAAAATAATTATATGATATTACCATAATGATAAAAAATATTTATTTAACTACTAAAAGATATATCAAGTGAAAATAAGACCTGAAACGTTATAAATCACATTGTCATTATAATTATGTAAAAAAATGTTTTTTAATCCATGATTTCATACATTTATACTATTATTTTATTATAAAACATTTCAAAAATTATTTAACATTTATGTAAAAAAAGATAATAAAATATAGAAGAAAAATATTTCTAATCAAAATATGTATAATTTTTGTCCATTCATTAACTCAGATTACGAATCTAAATAATTAAAATGTAACTTTTTATACAAAAACGTACTATTTCAAAAAACTATTCTTTTTTCAATATTACATAATATAAACATTCATCACTTATCATTAATTGTAATGTTATTCTTCAAACAATATAATTTAATAATGATAAGAGTACATTTGACGTACCAATGTTATGAAGGAAAAATGTTATATATTTTTGTAATGATGTACCAATTTTGAAAACCAATTTTATGTATATATTTATTTGTAATGAAATACCAACTTTAGAAAGAAAAACTTATGTATATATTTGTTTGTACTAAATAACTAATTTTAGAAATAAAGAAATTTTATGAACTTAAATGTAGAAAAATGTAAAAGTATCAAAGATAATTTTGTATATGATTATGAAAATATTAAATTATATGGACTTGAATGAAAATATAGTTTTACCATTTATGTTAGTACAAATACAGTGTACACATTAAATTATCATTTTTTATGATTTAATAGATCAAGTAATACATATTTATTAATTGGATTTAGTTAAAAAAAATAAATTCAAGATCAATTAATAAATTCAAATATATGGACTTAAAATAATATAGAAAACTTCAGAGAAATCCATAAATAATTGTGAAAATTATTGAATGTTGGCATTTAAATGCATAACGATAAGAGAGAATATAAGTAGAACATTGTAATAGTTTGTATATAATTATGGAAATTTAAAACTACCTGGACTTGAATGAAAAATTAATTTTACTATTTTCATCAGTATGAATGCGGTACACATATTGAATTGTCATTTTTAAAATTTATTAGATCAATTAATGGATACTCGTTAATTGTATTTATTTAAAGAGCTTAAATTTAAGATCAGTAAACTAAATTTAATATATATGGACTTAAATGTAAAATAACAAAAAAATGTGGAAGAAATCTGTAAATAATTGTTAAAATTAGTATTAAAATTTGATGATAGAAAAGAGAACCAGTAGAAACATTGTAATAATTATAATAACAATATATTGTGGAATGCAAAAATAAAATATCTGTAGAGAATTAAGGAGAGAGGAGGAAATTCCTAGAATTAATGAGAGGGCTTTAATTTCTTCCGCTTTACTATTATTTAATAGATAAATAACAGCAGGCACGAAAAGTACAGTATGCGGTCATACTCCTCAAACCAACCCGACCCGCTCCACCATAATAAAATGTTACTCCTCTCAACTCGGTTTATTTCATCACACCGAGAAAACCCTAGCTCGCTCAATGGTGCCACCATCATCCGGTTCTACCAAGTCGATACCCCAATGCCTTGAAATTTCCCCCAATATGTCAGTGTGTCTCGTTCTACCGTCGTTTCTGGCAACGAGGTAAACCGCTTCTTTAACTATAACTTTTGATCTCTGTATCTTATTCATCTTCCGTCCTTTGAAAATCATACAATTTCGTTCATACTTGATAAAGTATACCGAAGCTGTTTCCATGGAGAGACCTATATCTTGGATCTGATTCCTTTATTCAAAACGACGGAGGAGCGCGTTTGCCTCATCTTCAAATTTACTTAAACTTTCAGGTATAAATATTAGCTTTATTCTAAAAAGAGTCTATATATATTTACTATATGAGCATTCAAAAATAAGGTGCTTTATATCTACTACTTGTTGCTCACATAGAAAATCGATTGGTTCCACATTAATGCCCATTTTCAATTGCTTTTCCTGTGCATCTGGTCTTTTGATATTTGCTCTGTATGAACAAAATGACATATTTTTGCAGTTTTTATTATGTTAGACCAATTTTGTATTTTATTGTACTATCTAAGCTTTTCCCATGCTCTATGAAAATCAAATTACCCCCATCACACCATTCATAATAATCTAAAATATTGTTAGGATGAATTTGAACTTGTTGCACAAGAGGGGCTATCTTTCTACTTGCCTCGTAAAGATAGGGATTTAAGACATCGATTTCAACTATTTATGACATTTTCAGGCTTGATGAACCAATAATACGATACCTTTCATACCCTTATGAGTCCATTAAGCATATGGTGGCGCAAGTGCTTCAGTAATTCAGATATGCATGATGAACGTCGTCCATCTATAGTGCAGTTTAAAGAAAGTTTCCACGGTTTCTCAAAGTGCTGCCTTTTCCTAATTGTGTGAACGGTAGAGATGGTGCTTGCACCAATGGTGTTGATTTAACTAGTTCATCAACATACATATAACATATTGCATCGGCGTAAAGGATTTCTCCACTACACTAGTGAATAATATTTTAAGCTTAAAAGACAATAATGGGAGGAGTTTTGATTTTTTGTTGTCCAATAGTATTCTGGTTTCTCACGTTTTGACAATGATATTATACAAGGATCTTCCTTCCCTCTTATTGTATACCCCTTAATCAAACAAATAAAGAAAAATCTTCTTATATATCTATATAAGTTGTTGCTGTCTTTTGAATGACATTTTTATCCATAGCGGAGTGTCTGTGAATGCACTGAGATATACAAAGGATATCAGTTTTGAAAATTTGAAATCCTTGAAAATAATTATTTTTATTGCACAAAACAAGTTTATTTATTTTCATAACTAAATATATTATATTTTATAACCTTTATATAATGCCAAAAGATTTTATTTTCCATTCCAATTGATAAAACAGACAAAAAAATGTGATGCCTATCCTAGTGAAATTGCAATAATACTTTTTGACTTCTTTTCCCATAATGGTAAATCTTTTTTATCTTTGTCTATAAATTTTTTTTATATAAAAATAAATTTTTAATCCTTCTCACAATGGTAAATTCTTTTACCATTTTATAAATCCTTTACTTTTCCATAGATAAATTTTTTTATCGTTTTTCATAAGAAATAAATTCTCTTTCACAATGGTAAAAGATAATTTTTTTAATAAATATATATAAGTCTAATTTGATTGCATTACATCTATAACAAAATTACTCATTTTATATGTATGATACAAGAATTATCATTATCATGCAAAAAACTGATATTGAATAAGACACGACCAACTTTTCAACGGTGGTTAGACCAAGCTATCCATCTCCGGCCCATGGCATATGCATATGAGTTGGTACACATTTTATTGTAATAAAAGAATCTCCAATGTTACATACCTAGCAACTCATATTTTTACGCATGCTTAAATAAAATGCTAACTATAGCTATATTTGCATTTAAGATCACAATAGATAACATTTATGACTTGTATTATACATCATGTCTTTTTATTCATTTCTTTCTATTTTTAGTAGACATCATAAACATATGTTTTTCTAAACGATGAATCTTACGAATTTTTGTAGTATTTGGACTAAGAGCTTTTTCTTTTTTATTTTGTATTGCTTAGTAAATTTTCTTGCTCGATTAAGGTCTATGCAGCTAGAGTTTCAAAAAGACCCGTGTCGGCATTGTTATCTTGCCTTTCAAAAGATCAAGATGGAGATTACTTATGTATGATTGTGTTAACAACAAGGATGAAGATGATGATGAATTGATGATTATGAGATTTAATGTTCAACCCGAATACCCATGCTCTCAAGCTGCTTATAATGTTCCTGCCACTTTTGAATCTCTGTAGTTGCACAATGATTTTGAAACAAAGAAAGAGGGAGATGAAAGAGATTAAAAAAGGGGCAAAGAAACAAAGAGATTGTTAACAAAGAAAGAGATTTTTATTGGTAACCACTCTACTTGCATGCAGTAAAGGCAGACGACTGAAAATTCCACCGAAAATGGAAAAACTCACTCTTAAGTAAACTGGAAAACTCAAATAGTAAATTTAATTTATATATTCCATATTATTGGTTTTTATTAAGATTGAAATAGATTTGTTAGCTAAATTGTTGATAGTGTTTGAATATACTATGTTTTTCTTTTCAGAATGTCTTTTTGATTCAATGTTCAACCCGTGTATCCAAGCTATCAACTTGTTTTGACGCTCTTGTCTGCAGTAGCACAAAAGAAGGTAATGACGAGTTCTTTTGGGTAATTCATTTTGAAAGATATTTTCTAGATTGGGAGCATTTCACCAAAATGACAAACTTTGCAGTCTAATTAGTTTCTGGGACACACATTTAAAAAAATTAATTTTAAGGCCAAAATCGGCAGAATAATTACTTTCAAGGACAAAGACAGCAGTCCAATTCTTTTCAAGAACATAATTTTATAGGTTTTTAGGCTCTAGAAACTAATTATTTTAGGTTTTGTCCTTGAAAGGAATTATTTCAGTTGTATGTCCTAGAAACTAATTCCACTTACTAAAAAGGCCCTTGTGGCTAATTTTCACTTCTTAGATTAGTATGATTGAAAGACACATGATTTTCTAACCTTAAACATAAAACTAACTTGTAAAGAAGTGTGTAAGTATATGCATGATACTTCTTTGACCTACTATTTTACATTTAATTATAAACAACTTTGAAAAAAGATCGAGTTAGAATAAATTGTGTTTCACTGACGTTAATCTTAATTATATGCATTGAACTAAATTCATTTACTTTTTTTGTTGGCATGAATATGGTTTCCAATCGGAAGTGTAGAACCTTCCTCATACACACACGTATATACATACGAAACTTTCACAGAAACAAATATGCTAATAATCTTACATTGTTTAACTTATTGCTCAATTGTTGTACTTTAGCTTAAAACATATGTTTATTTCACCTAATATGATAATTATAAATTTGAAATAGAACAACAATTTTTGTTTAGTTTCTAAGCGCCTATAGGATGGTTTTGCAGGCCTAAAGTACTAACTACAAACGGTTCTCCACAACAATATCCAGGGAATCACCAAGCCTGCAATCCGTCGCCTTGCCAGAAGGGGTGGTGCGAAAAGAATCAACAGTTTGATTTTCGAAGAAACCGGGGGGGTTTTGAAACTTTTCCTGGAGAATGTGATTGGTGATGTTGTTAAATGTGCTGAGCACGCAAGGAGGAAGATAGTGCCTTCCATGGTGTTGTTTATGCTTTGAAGAGGCAGGGTAGAACACTGTATGGATTTAATAAACTGTGATTTGTTGTTACTTTTGGGTGTGCACTAAGTTTTGTACTCCTGAACAAATATTCAATGAGGAATGAACATGTATGTAGTTCATATATGATGAACAAAACAGTTGGTCTTGTGATGAATGCTGACTGTTTTTCTTGAAATGAGAAGTGGCTTTTGCATTTGTTTGTATTTTGCGTTTGCATATCCTTATTGCGTTTGGAATATTTGGTTAGAGATATTAGTTTTTTAGCAGGTGCATAATAACTAGTCTATAGAATTGTCTAAGCGTGGCTGCTATATTTTGCATTTTAGTTAAGGTTGACCTTATTTTGCACTGCAACTACTGTTTTCCAACTGTTGTTTGCAGTTCAAAAAACTTTGTGGCAGCAGGAGCTTTTAAGTTTAAACTATATAGAAACAATAATAGTGGTTTTAACCAAGGAAGCCGTCACAGTTTGGGCTGCTATATTTTGTTTCAATGGCTGGTTCACATACATGAAATGAACTTCTTCTGACTGGTATAAAAGTCATTTGACTCTAGTTGAGCTTGAACATTTAATTTGAACATTGCACTGTAAATAAGTATTTGATTCAGAAGGATATATAAATAGAAAAGCAAATGTTAAAGCACTAGAACAAGCATACGCATACGTGTTTGTAAATATCACATTTACTTCACACATTGCATCTGCACAAGCTCGAGTATGAAATGCTAATACTGTATGATGAAAAAAATTGGACAAAAAGTGCAATGCAATCATATATGTTCTAATATAACAACAAACCCAGCCCACGTGCAGCTAGGCTGCATCTTAGCCCAAAGTAGAAATAATTATTTTATAAGTGGGCTGCTGCCTTCAACAAAATAAGAAAATAAACATGGGCTTCAGCCTCCATTTAATAATCAAAACATGACATAATACTTTGCAAAATAGGTTCGGGTCTTATCTAGAAACCGAAAATAACAAATATGAGATGTAATCTATTATTCACCTTAACTTGTTGTTAAAGAGTTTTAGATTTGCTCTTGAATTAATTTGATTAAGCTTCATACTTGCTTTCTTGCTTATCTTCCCCTTGTTTTCCTTCTAATGGCGGCCAACCAAACTCTTATTTAAATTTGTCTGTGAACGTGATAAATGAAAGTGGAATGAGGGTTTTGGGTATAAGGATTTAACCTATTCCTACTTTGCCCTTAGCTTAATACAGCTTCTTTTTATTTTAATTTTCATATGTTTCTTCATAACTTAAGGCACGGCTATCTTATAATTTTTTGCAAATCTCAATCTCTTAACCACTCTAAAATTTTACATTATTCTATTTAATTTATATAATTAAATCTCCTGAATAATCTATTAATAAATTAGGGGCTTTACAATAAACCCAGGTCACACCTTCACTCGACATCGCGACTTTGATCACTCAACGTCATCGCCAACAGCCATCGTAGGCCGCCACAACTTCACCGATGCTAGCCCCCACCTCCACAAGCATAAGCCCCAAGTGCTGCTGCCTAAAACATCGCCGTCACCGCCAAATCGCGTAATAAAACTACCGACGTTGCGCCCCTATCGCCGCTGCCCGCTTCATTGATCATCAATCCAGCAGTCAGATCGCTTCATCTCATCAAGCCGGGCAACTTTGTAGTTGGGATCGAAGGCCGATGCGGCCTCTGGTGGTCGCGATCATCATGGCCGGTTGAATGTGGATGATAAAAATGCGGCTAGGTTTTTATTTCTAGGATTTGGCGCAAGTAGAATGAGTTAATGTCCTTTTATAGAAAATTTTGAAACATTATTCATCCCTAAAAATTTCGAACTTCAAACGAGACGCGCCGCATGGCGTTCTATACTAAATACCCCCATTTTGAAAATAACAGAACTAGTATCGGGGCCAATTCCATCATATACAAAAGTTAACTTCCAAATCAAATTATATTAATTCAAATTTATTTAATTAATTTCTACATGTTTCGAGCTCGCACGACTAAACGACAAGTCCGATCGTCATGAAATTCGTTAGTATACAATAATTCACTATTACGGATTTAATGACACTAATTTCGTCAAAAAATCCAAGATAGTGTCCCGAAAGGCTATTCTCACATGTTAATTAAAATGAATTATTATTAAAACCATTCTAATCACTTTTAATTCAAATTTAAAAGTTTACCATCTTCATTTTATTTATTTAAATGGATTTTAATTCAGCTTTCAAAATCATTTTTTTTCATATTAAATCCCTATATTTTAAATTTAAGTTGTTTGACTTATACAATTAACTTTTTAATATTTAAAATTAATTAAATAGTTCAAATTCAAGTGACCAAAATTCTAGGTGGTAAGAGATTGGTTCTTTCAGTCTCAGGCACTGCTAATTTCGTTTATCATGCTTGGCAAACTCATGTTTAAAAAACTAAAAATGTAAAAATATGGTATACAAATTGATATTTTAATTATCAGGTTAATATTCTTAAGATATATTTGTAATATTTAAATGCAATTAGTGTAAATAGTATTTGCCAAATTTGTCAACAAAGTCACCTGTTAGAAATAATTTGAGAAATGAGATTTTCACTCAAAGGGCATCTTTGTGCAGGATGATAAGTTTAAGGACAACGCTCCTGAAAAATTAATTTTAAGGACAATTTATAGAAAAAAGATAAACGAAATTATCATTTTCAGTTATATAAAAATAATGATACATGAATTTATCATTTTCCTGTATAATTTAAAAAGATAAATGAATTTATCATTTTCCTTTGAATTGTCCTTGAAACTAATTATTCAGAAGTGTTGTCCTTAAAACTTATTATCCTGCAATGAGAAGCTCTCCAACCTAATTTCCACTTTGAAAAATATTAAGTATTCATGATATACGTAGTACGGTCCATACAGACCATACTTATAATTAAAGTAAGATTCAAAACATTGACCACATGAATGAATAGTAATTAGTAAAACTATAAACTTTCCTGGTAGAGAATTACTATAATCATGCATTAACTAATTTGATCATATTTTAATAATTCCAAATTGGTATACATTATTATTGCATAGTTTCAATTACTTACTCAAATGTTGGACATATCTAGGAATGATATATGCTATAATTACAGGATAATGCAAATTACAAACTTACAACTTCAATTTTTTTTCCAATTTGATATTATTTTTATACAATACAATAAAAGTTAAATTGTTAAAGGTAGAAGACAAAAGATAAAAAGATAAAAAACTAAAACACATTTTATATTTGAGATTTTCACGTAAAGGGCTTCATAAGTCATGGTAATAAATTTCTAGAATAACACTTTAGAATAATTAGTTTCAAGACATCTATCATTTATTATTCTCCTTTAGATGACAAATTTTCTTATATTTTATCGTTTATTATTTTCTTCAAAAAATTTCTTTTATCCTTTGTCCTTGTATCCAATTATTCTAAAGTGTGGACCTTGAAACTTAATACCTTGTGCCAATAAACCCTTCAATCTAATTTCTTGATTTATATTTTCATAAAAGCTATAAGATTAATTATTTTTGTTTGGTAAAACAAGTTACAAGTGATCAATTCTTTTATGTAAGTAACTAGTTGTTTATAGTGATTGAATGTTAAACCAATGAAAAAGACAAAAATGTTTATCTATAAAACACTTGTATTTAAAATCACTAGATAACATTTATAACGATTGAAGTTCAAGATAGTTAAACTCATGCGTAAATGAAATGGTAAATATAGCACTTTAAACTCATGCAACAAACCAGTTAGATATTTTGTCTTTATTTTTAAATAGGGTTTGATTGTATGATAAAAATTTAATACTGTTTGAATACAATATGTTTGTTATTCCTTATCATTTTATAATGTATTTTGGTTGCATTTGATAATCTATTTAAATCTAAAGCACTTTATGGTTTAACCGCATTAAGTAAAAGTAGTTATATTTTATTTTAATCTACATTTTAAATGATTTTAAAATAACTGGGAGAAAGGAAACAACTGGATTACTATAATCCCACTATTGAAAAGGCAGCCATATTTATCTCCAGAACTCCATCCACCATTGCAATTATAGCTTATTATAGTGGAAATTTTAAATGCTTCAAAATAATTGAGAGAGAACATGGAATTGATGAACAATGGATATTCTAATGCATTAAGTTGGTATTATTCTTATTATGCAAGGAGGAAAAGTAGCGGCATATGAAAGTCAATGGTTGAACAATATATCTTGATTATAGATTGGTTTTCTTATGTACCCAATTAAGTTGGGTATTTACTTAGGTTTTGTATCCATGCATACTCAATTAAGTTGGGCATCCGATTAGCTCTTTTTATTCATGTGTACTCGATTAGGGTTGACATCCGGATAACTTTTGCATTTGGTGGTATACCCGGTCAAACAATATATCTTGGCTATAGATTGGTTTTCATATGTACTCGATAAGATTTGGAATTTAGTTTGCTTTTATGTCCATTTGTTCTTGATTACATTTGGCATCCAATTAACTTTGGCATTCAGTTTGCTTTTATATCAATTTGTTCTCGATTACCTTTGGCATCCAATTAGCTTTTGTATCCATATGTAGTCCACTAGGTTTGATATTCGATTAGATTTTGTATCCATATGTACCTGATTAATTTAGGCATCCGGCTAACTTTTGCATTTGGTGGAATGCTTGATTAAGTAATATATCTTGGTTATAGATTGTACCTAATTGGGTTTGACATCTTGTTCTATTTTGCTTCCATATATACCCGATTTGGCTTGGCATTCGGTTAGCCTTTTTATCCATATGTACCCGATTAGGTTTGACATTCAGTTAGCTTTTGTATCCATATGTACTTGATTATGTTAGACATTCGACTAGCTTTTGCATTTTGTGGTATGCTTGGTTAAATAATTTAAATAGTATACCTCAGTGATAGATTGAGTTCCATATGTATCCGATTAGGTTTGGCATTCCGTTAGCTTTTGCACCATTATGTACCCGATTAGTTTTGGTATCCGATTAGCTTTTGCATCCATACATACCCGATTAAGTTTGACATTTGATTAGCTTTCACATTCAGCGGTAAGCTTGGTTAAACAATATATCTCGGTTGTAGATTGGTTTGCATACATACTCGATTAGGTTTGGCGTTCGATTAGCTTTCGCATCCATATGTATCCGATTAGGTTTGATATTCGGTTAGCTTTTGCATTCAGTGTAAGCTCGGTTAAACAATATATCTTAGTTATATATTGCTTTCCATACGTACCTGATTAGGTTTGACATTCGCTTAGCTTTTACATCCATACATACCCGATTAGGTTTGTCATCCGATTAGCTTTTGCATCCATACACACCCGATTAGGTTTGGCATCTGATTAGCTTTTGCAATCAATAGTAAGCTCTATTAAATAATATATCTCGGTTATAAATTGGTTTCCATACGGACCGGATTATGTTTGGCATCCGGTAAACTGTGCATCCGTACGTACCCAATTAAGTTTGACATATGATTAGCATTTACATCTGTATGTACCCAATTAGTTTTGCCATCCTACTAGCTTTTGCATTCACTAAATAATATATCTCAGTTATAGATTGGTTTTATGTACATGATTAGGTTTTCCATTCGGTTAGTGTTTGCATTCATACGTATTCAATTAGGTTTAACATCCAGTCAGTTTTAGTATTCATACATACCCAATTAGATTTGGCATCGAATTATCTTTTGCATTCACCGGTTACTCGGTTAAACAATATATCTTTGATATAGAATTGGTTTCCATATATATCCGATTAGGTTTGACATTCGATTACCTTTTACATCCATACGTACCCGATTAGGTTTGGCATCCGGTCAACTCTCGCATCCATATATATTCGATTAGGTTTGGTATTCGGTTAGCTTTTGCATTCAGTGATAAGCTCAATTAAACAATATATCTCGGTCATAAATCAATTTATATTCGTAGATGATTTGGTTTGACATTCTGTTATCTTTTGCATCCATGCATACCCGATTAGATTTGGCATCCGGCTAGGTTTTGCATCCATACATATTCGATTCGGTTTAACATCTGGTTAGCTTTCTCATTTAGTAGTAAGCCCGGTTCAACAATATATCTCAGTTATATATTAGTTTCCGTACATACCCGATTAGGTTTGGCATTATATTACTTTAACAATAACCTTGTTGTGCATTAATTCCATCTTTTTCACATTTTACTTAGCTTATAATGATGTGATAATTTCTCTTGCTTTGGCTGTTTATCTTTTTAATTTTTTTTGATCATCCGTTTATAACTTAAGTAGTTTGATTTTCATATTCCTCTTGTATCAATATAAGACATATCTGACTTGTTGGTAGCCTTTTATCCTTCTAATAAAAAATAGTACTGAGTGATCTACTCTAACTGACAATCACTTTCTCATAACAAAAAAGTTTATGCTTCTAATAATAGAAATATTTTTCCGTTCAAAATTTAAACATTATGCATATTGAAAAACTACAATAATTTTTTTTTCCTCAAAATTACAAAACTAAATGGTAAATTCACCCTGTTATTGTGTGCGGTTGGACCAGTTAAATTAAAAACAAAATTGAAAATAAATATAATCTTCTAATTCAAGGACAAAATGTAATCAAGTAGCCAGATGCTCCAACGCAAGTAAAAGTACTACTGGAATCATCAAAGGCATAACTGTAGGCTTGAGGACAAGCAGACTTAAACATCTGCGCATACTTAGAAGGCTTGCACGTATCGGGACTTCCAAACGAGTTTCTGCAACAGTATTCATCCGTGTTAAACGCCAGGCAAGCGCTCTTGCATCCAACCACTGCTCCACTGGCATCCGTCGCCCACAGTTCCTTAGGGCAATCGCTGGTCACGTTAGCCGCACACGAGCTGGTGACACAGCCGCCAGAGCCGCCTTGTGGGACCACCGACAGAGGCAAATTGAACCCATCCACCAAACTGAGGTCGTAGAAGTCTTTTCCATCAGCCCCATCGAGCGTGATCTCCATGAGGGTCGTCGGAGGTGCTCCACCTGCTCCGTTGCATGCTACTTGACCCGACCTGCAGTCGGCGGACGAGCATGAGAACTTACCGGAAGGGTCTGTGCTACATCCGGTTCTGGGCCAGAATCGCCCGCTCCACCCTGCTGGAGCCGTTAAGGTTACTGGAGCAGATCCGTTTGGGAGAGCGAACCCGGTTTGTGATAGAGGTGGAGAGCCTGCACTGTTTTGTGTTCCTGGCCATACTGGGTAGGGGCAGTTGTTTTGGAATGTGAAGGTGGCTGATTCAGCTGATAGTAAATGTATAACATAAAATTAAAATGTTAGTCAATAAAAAATTAAACATGATGGTTTACGAACTGTAGAACGCGCCTGTACCTTGTGAAAGAAAGGAGATGGAGGCAAATGAGATGATCAAGGCAAGCATTGTTGCTGTAGGATGATTGTATTTTCAGATATGATGAAACATCTGCTATTTATAGAGATGCAAGTGTGAATTCAATCATGAAATGTTGTCAAATAATACATGAAACGATGTTAGGTGAATGAACATAGATTACATGCTTGAAAGGTGAGCAAGTTTCAATTCGAAAAGGTGCATCCTCTGCAAAAACGTTAGTGAATGAATCGCATAAATTTTACACAATGTCAAAATAAGCAAGGAAGACGTGTTTACAAATGTGAACAAGAAAGCAAAATTGTTTGGTTACGTTGAATATTAGATACAATCTTTCGGAGCTGCTTGATACGAATAAGATATGGAACCAAATCAAAGCAAACAAAAATTAATTTTGATTAGTTCCTTCATTTTTTAAGTCAATTTATTTTAACTGTAGGAAAGTACAAATATCATGTGGAGACTACGTTTATCGTATAAAAGGCCTACTTATATTATAATTAGTTACCCAATGGTAGCTAAATGAATTACAATGTTTACTCGAATAAACCTGCAAATGTTAATATTGTAAAAACGCAGTGTTGAAAGTAAAATTTTATTGAAAATTAAACATTATATCGTTCTTTATGTATACACATTTATTTGTCAAGCGGTCCATATATTTTTATATTTGAATGAAAATTTGATTTTACCGTTATATTCATATGAATGCGGCATTTATAATGATATCGTCAATTTTCAAGATGGAGACTATATATAAGAGCAATAGGCAGTTGAATTAGAACCCATTTACGCATTTAAATATACCGTTTTAACCCCATTTTTACGATTGGCGTGTCGTCGGCTTGTCATATAAAGAATTATGTATGCACTATCATCGACGTCTCACGATCGACACCAATTTATTTGCGTTGGCGAGACGTCGGTATATGATCGTCCCTCTTTCAGAAGTAACATGTTGGAAAATGTTTTAAAATAGGTGAATTATTAAAAATTGACTAAGTAAATGAATGGCTCCTATATGTGAATATTTCCACATTGTAGGATTATATGAAAGAATCAAGTATTTATACTTGATTCTTTGAAACTTAGTTGGGCCCTTTGGGCACCCAATGATGCTCTTTTGTGAGGAGGGAGACCATGCCTGATCACCACACGCGCGTGCGCCGACCACCTCGACCCGGGCGCGGGCATATTTTTGGTGCAAATTTCTTTAACCGTTTTTGACCGGGCTGGAACGTTACATAACGTTCATTATTTTGACCCGTTATTTTCTCAGATCCGTTTTTCGAGACCACGTTCCCCAACCAGTAACGTTCTTTTGCTATTTCGCCTTCTTAACTGATAGGAAGACGAAACAGAAAGAACAACATATCTTTTCTTCAAATCAGAAAACTAGAGCAACGTTTTTTAATGCAAACAGAATCGATTCGGACGTGCAAACGAATCGATACCACTAAATTGAGAGGCTGTTTTATCCTAGAGGCGGCGGCGATTATTTAGAACTGCTTTGCACTGTACGGCAGATCGCCGAAATGTCTTCAAGAGAGTGACGTAGTACACGACTCAGCCGAAGTTCGACATTGTTTTTAAAAAATTTGAAGACGACGCCACCGACAATGGCTTCCGCTGTAGATCTAGATGCCGCTGCTCCCACTTTGTTCTTCCAGGTCCCGAAGGTCTCTGCTGCGCCTTTCAGGTACGAAGGCCTCCATTTCAAACGCTGGAGACAGAAGATGGAATTTTTTCTGACGATGAGAAAGGTGGTGGCTGCGCTGACAATTGACAGACCACAGCTACCGGATAGGCCAGACGAAGCTGACACAGATCTCATGCGAGCCTGGACAGAAAATTCGAACCAATTGCAGAACTGGACAGAGCAAGACTACCTGTGCAGGAACTTTATTCTTAACGGCCTCAGTGATGACCTCTACGACTACTACAACTCCGACAAGACAGCCAAAGAAATCTGGGAAGCGCTGCAAAAGAAGTATGATACGGAAGAGGCTGGAGCGAAGAAATATACAGTCAGCCGCTACCTGAAATACCAGATGACGGATGACAGGTCAGTAGAGATGCAGTCTCATTCGCTTCAGAAAATTGCTCATGAGATCATCTCCGAAGGTATGAGTTTGGATGAACAATTTCAGGTTGTTGTTATTATAGATAAACTACCCCCGGGTTGGAAAGATTTTAAGAATGTTCTTAGGCACAAGACTAAGGAATTCTCCTTAGAGAGCTTGATAACTCGCCTCCGTATTGAGGAGGAGGCTCGTAAGCAGGACCAGAAAGAGGAAGTGCTTGTTGTCACAAACAAAAACACTAAAAAGTCCAAGCCCGCGGCTCTGAAACCGAATCCGAAAAACTTTAAGAATCAGAACCGCAACCGCAACAAACAAAATTGGAACCCGCAAGAGAACCAAAAGGGACAGCAGAAACCGACCCAAAAGAATGATTCTGGATAGTTGTTTCTGTGTTACAACTGTGGAAAACCAGGTCATATGGCACGCAAGTGTAGGAACAGACCAGGCCTTGCACCGCAGGTTAACTTGACTGAGGAGCCTCTTACGGCTATGATTTCTAAGATTCATCTAGTTGGTCACTACAAGAAAATATGTTATTGATAACGCAATTTAATAGCGCATTTATTCTAAGCGTTATTATTTAGCGTTTTGATTTGTTTTATACTTGTTTAATTTGTACTGTAGCTATGTAATGCTGGTCCCAAAATTTTCGACTGCCTCCAAAAACACTTAACCATTTCGTTTTCCTCGCTTAACCCTTTTCGTCTCCCTCCCAAAACGAAGAAAGCCCTAATCCACGTTCTACTCTATTTCCATCTCCAAATTATTTTCGTGGCCGCTGCTTCTTCTAATAGTTTTTCTCTTTCCTCTTCGTGAATTTGTTTCCCCAAATCCTCACAAAAAATCTCCTCCCTTTTCATCGCCTCTGCCCTTAACTCCTCATATTCGTCGCTTGCTGTCGATCCTAGCTTGCCTCAAGCTTGTCAACGCCCTACTATATTTTGCAGTGTAGAGAAGTCAAATTCATCACGCTCATCTCGCTCTGAATTTAATTCTAAGCCTCTTCAGTCTGGAAACAGAGATGCGGTATAGGAAGAAGCTGAAGCGATATACTCTTTTCCACGAGAAATTCAAAGACAGGATTCTTCTACTGAATGTCTCAGGTCAAAAAATGATGTATTTTTGGGGTCAGTTCTTGTTTTCTTTTATGAGTTGTGCTCTCCATTTTATTCTTTGTTTATATTACATATATATTGAAATAATTGGGGCTCAAGACCAAATCTATACGATGCCTGAATTTAACCAGTGTGACTAAGATTATACTTACTCAAGGAACATTATATCAGCAGAATGGAGTGCGGTGCACAAAAAATTATTATGTAAAAAAATGTGATAAATACGTGATTCGATAAATTCTTAAAGGTTTTTAAACATGCTTGTTTATGTTTGAATTTTTGTGGATTTAGGCGCTTGTTGGTTTTAGCATAGCACGTGTTCTTAATAAGTTTGTATTTAACTTAGGTTGTCATTTCATTGGTTTAGATGGGGAATGTTATACGGGTCCAAATGATGGGTTCACGGTGTTTATGCTTGTAATGAAACAGGGAAAGCTTGTAATGCTTCTTCTCCCGTAACAAAAGCTTGTAATCCAACATTATGGTTGATACATGCCTTTCGACTATCAACTAAATTTTACCTTATCATGTAAGTTTTTTTTTGGGGGGGGGGGGTCAAATATGTATGCTTTTATCCCCTTTCTTAATTATGGATGCTCCCGTCGATAAAATTAATTTAAAATACGGTAATCACCAATTTATAGTAACTATCAGTGGACCTTACCGTGAAACTTTGCTCTCGTTTTATGAACATACACATACCAGTTCATATACTGTGTATATTGTATTCATTATAAGGCTCAAAATAAAATGTGCATGTGGCAAGCTACTTGTATATTGACCTTGCAAATGTTCGACAAAGGCCAAGTTCATTGATAATATACATTTTTTTCTGTTTAAATATCCACATACTTGGTCAAAGGAATATCATATTATGCTTATGGATTCTAATAGGTTTTGTCATTAATTTATTTAGGTGCTTAACTGAAGAGAGTGTTGTGTTGTTGCTCTACTCCCTGGTGCATGGCAACTCTGATTTTCTGGAATATGTATTGGTGCAAACTGATTTGGATACACTGGTACATAACATTTTTCTTCTGTAAATTTCTACCACTTCACAAAACACAGACATTTGGGTTTGGCACAACTACAAAGTGAGATAAATAATAAATTTAGAAAGTCTGTCTTCACTGTTTATATGCTGATGCTAAATGTGAATGCTGTTTAAATATTTTCTAGTTATATGCAGTAAGAAATTTCTCCTTGTTATTCATGTCTGGAATTTGTGAAATCATCTACTCATATCAATTCGTATCATCAACAGTTAATGCCGATCCTGGAAACACTTTATAATGCTTCAAGGAGGACATCCAATCAGATATATATGCTTTTAGTTATCTTGCTCATACTTAGCCAAGATTCTTCTTTCAACGCTAGTATCCACAAACTAGTAAGAGTTGCTTTGAGAGATTGATGGTAAATGATCCCACATGGTGGTTATATTAACTTTTGCATTTGCAGATTCTTCTGAATGTACCATGGTATCAAGAACGTCTTCTCAATAACACATCTCTTGGTTCTCTTATGGTTGTAGTACTTATAAGAACTGTGAAGTATAATCTTTCTAAATTACGGGTAACAATGCACATCTATAGTCTTTATTAGTTACTAATGTTGTGTAAATTGTGATGCATCAATTATTTATCTTTACAAGGTATTTATTATTTAACAACACAATTATAAGTATGCTTGTGAAGAAACCATCGTCTCTGAAATCTTGGTCATGGTATAAAAAGAAAGCACTATTTCAAAGGGAACATTTTTTCGTCTGTTTTAAAACATATTTCTGACTACTTAAAATCGTGTTTCCAGCAAGTTCCCAGGTATAAAACTCTAAAGCACGGTTATCACTAAAAGATGTTTGCCTTCTACATGGTTCTAGCTTCTTCCGAGTTTTGGAAGAATCTATCATATGCTTATGTCCAACTATTTTGGATAATTAGAATATATATAATACAAAGATATCACATTTGAAATAACTAGAAGTCTAGAACCTTATTCTCCTTTTTGTTAAATAATTGTTTGGCTTATGACCGAGTTATTAAATGACACGAACTTACAATTGATCTTAAATAATTCATGAATGATGCATTCTTAACATTACATTACGCATCAAGGTGTAAAGTATAGACACTTATTCTGAGCTGCTAAATTAATAATTATCATATCAAACTCCATCCTGGATTCCAATGCAATAATTTGTTTGATTTCCATTCCTCGGCCTCCTTTCGGCTTTCACTTTTCAATACAAATATTTTTTTTTCATGACATCATTAAATTGTAGTGTGACCAAATTTATTAGGTCATCTGTATTTTCAGCATTTAATTTTTTTTGAACATTGTGATGTGTGCAACATTTTTAGGATGTGTATTTACATACCAACTGTCTGGCAATCCTAGCAAACATGGCTCCGCATGTTCACAGGCTAAGTGCATATGCATCACAGAGGCTAGTTAGCCTTTTTGACATGCTCTCTCGCAAGTATGTTTTTTTGAATCTATATTTAATCATGCTTAATAATATCTTTGGCCAAAATATGTATACCTACTGGAGTTTCTTTTCAGGTATACTAAGCTAGCAGAGTTAAAAATGACAAAATTCTTAAGGTCTCTTCTGATAAAATCGACGGTGAAAATGACATTGGCGATATGGTATTTTTTTATGAATTTACCGATATTAAATTGTGATTAGATAAACTATGTAATTGCATTCATGTCTTCTGATTGTCGAATGAAGGAGTTTATATGTGTTGCAGTCAACAGAGCTTCATATTTACACGGATTTCTTAAGAATAGTTCTTGAGATACTGAATGCAATTATTACATATGCATTACCTAGATATCCAGAGGTATAGTGCACTGTTTAGTGTCTTTATTCTATACTAGAATTATCACAACACGTGCTATTAGTTTTATTCACACATTCATTTGTGTTAACAACAGGTTGTATATGCAATAATGCACCGACAAGAAGTTTTTCTGCCATTCAAGAGCCATCCTCGATTCAGCGAACTGCTTGAAAACATATACACTGTACGTTTTTTTTTCTTGCAATTTTTTGTTTGTTGAGTATATATGAGTTATGATTTTTGACGTCATTGCGGTAATCATATATATCAAAAATCTTAAAACCCTACGATTTGAATCCTATTTCAAATCAATTTTTTCCGGTTACGATCGATTCTTAAATTATGATTCAAACTTTAATTGAAAAATCCCTTTTAGTTCATGTTGAGATTATGAGAGTGTTGGAAGGGAATTGTGTTTTTTATTTCTTATTTTATATTAGCCTGAACATTTTTTTCCTTTAATATAAGCACAGGGAAGTTTATAACCAAGCTGCTCTACTAATATTTCTAACAATAAATCTATAGCTGTCTAGTTACAAAGTAAATTCCTACACAAAATGATCCTTTTAATGTTTGGTAACTCTAAATTGCTTTTGAATCGCTTAATATAGACAATATACAGGCATAAACCTGTTCTGGCCCAATACCCATTGTGTTCATGCACTTGGCATGATTTTATGAAGGCAGCGTACTCTCTTCAATGTCCCATTGTTTGACTTTGGCTGTTGACATAGAACACTAAAACTCAATGTGTTTTTTACTCAACGTTTTCATTGATTTTATGAGGGCAGCATACCGCAACGTTTTCATTGAAAACTTTTGAGTTTGAGTTGATTGTTTTAAGATGAAAGAAACTTGAATTCTATCGATATTAATGTTTATATTGGAAAATAGTACCTCTTGGCATCCACGAAATGCACACCTTCGAAGCCGAGCCAGCGCTTACCTATCGTTCAGTTAATGATGCCGCAGTTTTTGAACTGAGACTCGAGACTCAGTTTAACAGCTCAGTTCTTAAATTAAGGCTCAATTTTTAAACTGAGTCTCAATTTGAAATCTGAGGCCCGGTTTGAGCTCTAACTTAGTCTTAGTTTAAAACAGAGACCGGGTTTAACTAAGTGGGTTAAAGACTGAGTCTCGGTTTAAAACTGAGACTCAATTTAATATTTTCTATGCACTTAGTTCCCTATAGACAAATCAGCTACTCCGATTCTATAATCTTCATTTTGTGGTGTTGCGTATGAGTTAGTAAACCCTCAAGCAATATGCTTTGTTGTTGAATATATTATGAGAATTTAGATTAGTATTGTAGTGCATTTTTTCAGCCATGATAGTTTAATTATTTTGTTGATATAAAGCTGTCATTGCAATTTAATTAGCATTTATAAATTGTGATTCATTCCTTTTATGTGGGTACAATATATCTTATATGCTCATTTATTAAATTTTGACCAAGCACTTAAAGTGAGAAACCAATATCTAAACTAGAGAAGAGAAAGATAAGTATTTATACGCAAATCTTATGGTCCTGTCCTTTATTAAATGTATGGCAAAATGTTTTTAACAGTGTAGGGGTTTGTGGAATAGGGAACAGTTGAATGAGTTGTGGCAGTTGAATGAGTTGTAGTCACTGGTGGCTGTTCGAGCGGTTGCTGCAGCAGATGGTTGAAGAAATGTATGGCAAAATGTTGGAGTGTTAGAAATGCTTCAACAGATGGTTGCTGCAACTGAGAAAAGTGAGGTTAACATTGCTTTAATCTATTTTCCATATTGGGAAAATAGATCAGTAGAAATAATCAATTGTAGTTTCTAGTTCATGCAGTTCATGCACTTGCTTTAATGTTTGTACACTGTAATGAAAAATATATATCACATTCCTATCTGAGTATGCACTTGTTTTAACATTTTCTGTTTCTTTGTGTTAACTTCGTAGGCTTATTTGGAAGGAAGCAAGGTCTTTAGTACACAACTAGATCAGATCTTGCATGTTGGAACTCTGTAATATTTGTACTCTGTAATATTTGGAAGGATTACTTTAATGTTTGTACTTTGTAATGTTTGTACACTGTAATGAAAAATATATCACATTTCTTTTTGAGCATGCTCTTGTGTTATATTTGTTGATTATAATCTTTATTCGTTTATGAAGATTTAGTTTGATTGCTATTATTAAATTGTAATATATAGGCATAGCTCTTGAAAAGTTTATCTACGATTTTTATAGCGGCATATATGAGCTGTAAAAGAATTTATCAATACTATAACATGTATTATAGCGGCTATAATGAGCTATTGAATAAATATTTTATAGCGGCAAAATGGTGTTATAAAGATTTCCAGTTCCGTTGAGATTTAGCTGTATTATAGCGGCTATAATGAGCTATTGAATTAACGTACCATAGCGGCTAATTTGCGTTATAAAAGTAAGCTCAATCATAGCGGTATATTTTATGTTATAAATATTCAACAGTTTTTTATAACATGTCGATATACAGCGCTTATCAAACCGCTATGGTTGTGATTAATAGCGGCTATATGCCGCTATAAAAGACACTTTTTGTTGTAGTGGGTGGATCAGAGGGTTGGTGGGTAGACACTGGTACATCCCGCCATGTCTGCTACGATCGTGCTATGTTCAGTACATACACGGCTGCTTATGATAAGAAAGTGTTGTTGGGAGATTCTCACACCACTACAGTTGCTGGAATTGGAAATGTGGAAATAAAGTTTACCTCTGGAAAGACAGTTATTCTGAAAGATGTGAGGCATACTCCAGAGATGAGAAAGAATCTGGTTTCTGGATTTCTCCTTAATAAGGCTGGTTTTACTCAAGTTATAGGGGCTGATTTGTACACTTTGACTTATAAGGGGATGTTTGTAGGGAAGGGTTATGCTTGTGAGGGTATGTTTAAACTTAATGTTGAATCTAATAAAGTAACCAGTTCTGCTTATATGTTGTGTGATTTTAATATCTGGCACTCTAGATTATGTCATGTAAACAAACGCATTATTCATAACATGAGCACCTTAGATTTAATTCCTAAAATGTCACAAACTGACTTTGATAAGTGTGAATTCTGTAGTCAATCAAAAATCACTAAGAAACCCCATAAATCAGTTGATAGAATTTCTGAACCCTTAGATTTAATTCATTCTGACATATGTGAGCTTGATGGCACTTTAACTAGACATGGACACCGTTACTTTATCACTTTCATTGATGATGGCTCTGATTTCACTTATGTATATCTTATGAAAAATAAAAGTGATGCATTTGAGATGTTTAAATTACTTAAAACTGAAATCGAGAATCAATCTAATAAGAAAATTAAGAGACTTCGTAGTGATAGAAGAACAGAATACGAGTCTAGTCCTTTTCTTGATTTTTATAAATTGCATGGTATAATTCATGAGAGAATTACACCTTATTCACCTGAAATGAACGGTAAAGCTGAAAGAAAGAATTGGACCTTTACCGAATTAATTGTAGCTATTTTATTAAATTCGGGTGCAGCAAAACATTGGTGGGGGATATTTTATTGACTGTATGCTATGTATTGAATAGAATCTCTAAATTAAAAAGTAAGATATCACCTTTTGAAATTTTAAGAAATTATAAACCGACTGTATCTTACTTTAGAACTTGGGGATGTTTGGCATATGTTCGTATACCTAACCCTAAGAGAATAAAATTAGCAAGTAGAGCATATGAATGTGTATTTATTGGCTATGCTGTTAATAGCAAAGCATATAAATTTTATAACCTGAATACACATAATATAGTAGAATCTAATGATGCTGAATTTTATGAAACTAAGTTTCCTTTTAAATTAAGGAATAGTGGGGGCACGTTAAATAACACCGTGCCTATTGGAACAGAACTTAATAAATCTTCTAAAATCGAACCTAGAAGAAGTAAAAGAGCAAGAGTTGATAAAGATTTTGGCTCGGAATTTTGCACTTTTACTATAGAGGAGGATCCCACAAACCTCCAAGAAGCCTTATCTTCATTAGATGCCGATTTTTGGCATGAGGCTATAAATGATGAGATGGATTCCTTGGAATCCAATAAGACTTGGCACTTAGTAGATTTACCACCTGGTTGTAAGTCTATAGGCTGTAAATGGGTACTTAAAAAGAAATTAAAACCTGATGGCACAGTTGATAAATATAAAGCCCGTTTGGTAGCTAAAGGTTTTAGGCAAAGAGAAAATGTAGACTTTTTTGATACTTTTTCACCCGTAACTAGAATCACATCCATTCGAGTACTAATTTCATTAACATCTATTCATAATTTAATAATACACCAAATGGATGTTAAAACTGTTTTTTTAAATGGTGAATTAGAAGAGGAAATTTATATGGACCAACCGGAAGGTTTTGTAATTCATGGTCAAGAACATAAAGTTTGCAAATTACATAAATCTTTATATGGTTTAAAACAAGCACCTAAACAATGGCATTAAAAATTTGATAACTTAATAATCTCAAATGGTTTCAAAGTTAATG
Organism: Allium fistulosum; assembly: GCA_030737815.1. Taxonomy (NCBI): domain Eukaryota; kingdom Viridiplantae; phylum Streptophyta; class Magnoliopsida; order Asparagales; family Amaryllidaceae; genus Allium; species Allium fistulosum. The sequence continues at coordinate 392,894,500 of CM060907.1, forward strand.
AAAGTGACAAATGCATTTATTATAAATCTGAAAATGACATTTGCACTATAATATGTTTGTATGTAGATGATCTACTTATTTTTGGATCAAACATTCATGCCATAAACACTGTTAAATCTTTGTTAAGTGCCAATTTTGATATGAAAGATCTAGGTGAAGCAAGTGTAATCCTTGGCATAAAGATTACTAGGTCCGATAAGGGACTTTTTTGGATCAATCTTATTATATTGAGAAGATCTTAAAGAAGTACAATTACTTTGACTGTAAACCCGCATATACACCATATGATCCTAGTGTAAAGCTATTCAAGAACACTAGTGAAGGTGTAAGACAGTCTGATTATGCGAGCATCATTGGCAGCCTTAGGTATGCCACTGATTGTACTAGACCCGACATTGCCTATGTCGTGGGATTATTATGCAGGTTTACTAGTAGACCTGGCATAGAGCATTGGCATGCTATTGAGAGGTCATGAGATACCTAAAACGAACTATGAACCTAGGGTTACATTATGAAAAGTTTCCAGCCGTCCTTGAAGGTTACACCGATGCAGACTGGAATACTTTATCTGATGATTCAAAAGCAACCATAGGCTATATATTTAGTATTGCTGGAGGAGCTGTTTCTTGGAAATCCAAGAAACAGACTATCTTGGCTCAGTCTACTATGGAGTCTGAGATGATAGCACTAGCTACAGCTAGTGAAGAAGCAGAGTATTTAAGAAATCTGCTAGCTGAGATTCCCTTATGGGAAAAACCGATACCAGCTGTGTTGATCCATTGTGATAGTACCGCGGCTATTGCAAAAGTACAGAACCGTTATTATAATGGTAAGAGACGACAAATACGTCGTAAGCACATCACTGTTAGAGAGCTACTCTCTTCAGGAGCTGTTAGAGTGGATCACATACGCAGTGATGATAATTTGGCAAATCCTTTGATGAAAGGACTGGCCAGAGAGAAAGTCTTTACAACTTCTAGAAAAATGGGACTATTGCCCTTAGATTGTTGAGTCACGCACAATGGTAACCCGACCTAATGACTGGAGATCCCAAGAACTAGGTTCAATGGGTAAGAACAAGTTGTATAGTGATATGAGTTGAATATGCTATTTTTCATATATATAGAAGCATATATTCCTGAAGTGATTAGAGGTTGAGTTAATAGAAACTCTTAATGAGATCTATACTCCATTTGGAGTGGAGTACCTACCTTCAGGAGTACTCTTGATAGACTCGCCTGTGTGAATGTGGAAATTTGGCCGTTTCCTATGGAGTTTTGGGCAAAACTCCTAGAGCATTCACTAAACTAGGATGGACGTGCATGGCCATAAATGCACGGGCTTACTTGATTGCACTCTAGAAAGATTGTATGTGGTCTGATGTCAGGAATAAATTTCAAGACTACGTGTCACTCTAGTAAAAACTGAATCTTATCCACTATGCAAAGGTTCAATTCAAAAGACTCCTTTGTTTATGCACAATCTTATGTTTTTTCAGAAATTGCTCGAATTTTTTTAAAAAATTCAAGTGGGGGATTGTTGGAAAATGTTTTAAAATAAGTGAATTATTAAAAATTGACTAAGTGAATGAATGGCTCCTATATGTGAATAGTCCCACATTGTAGGATTATATGAAAGAATCAAGTATTTATACTTGATTCTTTGAAGCTAAGTTGGGCCTTTTGGGCACCCAATGATGCTCTTTTGTGAGGAGGGAGACCATGCTTGACCACCACACACGCGCGCGCACGCCGACCCACCGACCGACTCGACTCGACCCGACCCGGGCCGGGCCGGGCTCGGGCTCGGGCTCGGGTTCGGGCTTGTAGTGGTGTAACACTTATATTTTTGGTGCAAATTTCTTTAACCGTTTTTGACCGAGCTGGAATGGTATTAGAGAACGTTACATAACGTTCATTATTTTGACCCGTTATTTTCTCAGATCCATTTTTCGAGACCACGTTCCCCAACCAGTAACGTTCTTTTGCTATTCCGCCTTCTTAACTGATAGGAAGACGAAACAGAAAGAACAACATATCTTTTCTTCAAATCAGAAAACTAGAGCAACATTTTTGAGTGAAAACAGAATCGATTAGGACGTGCAAACGAATTGATACCACTAAATTGAGAGGCTGTTTTATCCTAGAGGCGGCGGCGATTATTTAGAACTGCTTTGCACTGTACGGCAAATCGCTGAAACGTCTTCAAGAAAGTGACGTAGTCCACGACTCAGCCGAAGTTCGACATTGTTTCCAACATAACCTTATCGCCTCCACTTTTAATTTCATTGTCAATGAAAAAACTTCCATCGTCGTGCCATCACCGCTCGCACTGAAACGAGGATGTCGCCGCCGAAGAAGAAGCTGTCGCCGTCGCTCCGTGCCCCAGCCCATGCCTTAGCCAAAGTACACTACAACAAAAAGACCCTATTACAACTGTAGTCTTACAACGGCCACAAAATGCCAGTTGTAATAAAGGTTTTTTACAACTGTATTTTTCAGAAAGTTGTAATAAACTTATTTTTAACAACTCTTTTATTTTGCCAGTTGTAATGGATGTCTGTTGCAACCTTTCTTTTATACCAGTTGTAATAGATGTCTATTTTTAACAACTCTTTGTTTTTGCCAGTTGTAGTAGATGCCTATTATAACCTTTTTCGTTTGCTAGTTGTAACAGATGGCAATTTTTAACAACTCTTCTTTTTTGTCAGTTAAAATAGATGCATGTTACAACCTTTTTCATTTGTCCTTTGTAATAATACATTAATGATTATAATTAAATAACAATACATAATAATTAATAAAAATTATTAATAATTAGTAATTGCTATTAAATAAAAATAATTACTATTCAATAATTAATATAATAATTAATATAATAATTAATATAATAATAATAAATATTTATTATTAAGTAATTGATAATTAATAGATAAGAATTAATTTTAATAATGAACAATTAATAATAAATAATTAAGAAGTAATAACTAAGAAGTAATAAGTATTATTAATAGTTAAGAAGTAATTAATATTTGGCAATTAACTTTTGATAATTCATAAAAAAAATAGTAATAAAAAAAAATTAATAATTGATAAATAATATTTAATAAATACTACTTAAATAATAATAATTAAATATTAGTATATAATAATTAATAACTACTATTAAATAATAATAATTAATAATAAATAATTAATTTGAAATATGAAATAATTCCTATTAATAATTATTAATCAATAATTGATAATCAATAATAATTAATAATTTATGAATAATAATTACTATTAAATAATAGTAACTAATGATTAATATATAATAATTTTTTTATTATATATAATAATTAATTAAATAATATTGAAAGTTAAAATTCAATATTAAATAATAATTAAAAGTTAAAAATCAATAATAAATTATTAATATTATTATTATTAATGAACTAAAATAATAATAATTAACAATCAATATCTACTATTGATTAATGAAATTTAATAATTAATTTGAAATATGAAGCAATTCCTATTAATGGTTAATAATTAATTATTTATTATTGACTAATAATTTATAATTAATTAATAAATTAATAACCAATAATCAACAAATAAATATTAAATATAAAATTTTTAATAAATAATCGACAATTTATAAATAATTCATTATTAAAATAGTAATTAATAATTAATAATAAATATTTTATAGTAAATAATAATTAATTAAGTAATAATTAAATAACAATAATTAAAAGTTAAAAATTATTATAAAGCAACAATAATTGTTAACAAGTAAAATTAAATAATTATAATTGAGGGAATTAGGGAAAATAACAAACTTTGACAAAAACTAATCTAAAGAACACCAAGATTTATTTTTTGGTTGAAAGACAAACTTTGAAAAAAATTAGGTTGAAGGACAATGCTAGTTCTAACTAGCATTATATTCAGTTTTTACACTATACAAAATGCTAGATAGACTAGCATTATATTAGGTTTTTACACTATACAAAATGCTAGTTCTAACTAGCATTGTCCTTCAGCCTAATTTTTTTCAAAGTTTGTCCTTCAGCCCAAAGATGAAACTTGATGTCCTTCAGCCTTAATTTTTTTCAAAGTTTGTCCTTATGCCTATTATCCACATTATAATTAATAATTATTTTGAACTATGAAATAATTGTTATTAATAGATTGCTTTTTCTTTTGAATGAATTCATTCTAGTAATATACTACTTTTGGATTACTTTGGGAGTAATTTTATTCAATGGAGGTAGTGGTTAAGGTATGGTTTTGTTTAGAGTTTGATATATTATTCAGTTCTGAAATAATATAATGCAGGAAATTTCCACTGGGCATATATACTATATAGGGTCAGTATTATTTGTAGTAGTATTTGATTTTATTACAAATGAATGGTGAAGATTGCCTTTTTTAAGTAGATATCGTTGGACTAGGCCTATAAATGGTCAGATATGAATTTGGGTAGTGCCAATTTTATCCATATCCGTATTTGAAATCATTTTTGGATATCGGATATTCATATCTGCGCATGCACACGGATATCAAATATTTATCTGATAGTCTTTAACTAGTTCACAAATAATAAATTTAAACAAATAAATTGAAAAGTTTGATTCATTATAAATCAATTTTAGTACTAGAAATATAAAAAATAATAAATATGCTATGAAAAATAACTTTAAACAGCAAATATTGATCTTTATACACATTAATTTTTTTTACTTATATAAAATAGTAAATGACAATCATTTTATCTACTAAAATACACGGAAAACTAACTATAATTTTGATTAAAACCGGACATATAATTATCGGATGCGGGTGTGACCATATCTGTATTCATATATGCTTTTCGAAAATCAATAATTTTTCATATTTCAGACATGGATACAATCGGATTTTGAATTTTTGGGATACTCATTGACAACCCTAGGTTGAACATAATTTACATAGGATGTTATATGTTGAAGGTATGCAAATTTCCCTTGGCTCCAAAACCAAATTTCACTTTGGCCCAAAACCAAATTTTTGGGCTCCAAAACTAAATTTTCAGATATAATCACCGCTCCCTCTCTTCTCTCCCCTGATATCCTAAATTTTTGTTCTCCCTTCTCTCGTCCTTAATTTTCTTTTATCTTTGTTTCCTTTCTTCGATTTTGTCCTGCTCGCATTGACTCAGCTTTACAAAACCTGGATTTAAGCAGGCTGATTTCCAAGTCTTTAGTTTCAATCTCTGACTCAAGTTTATTGATGGTAATCTAAAAAGTCCTGATCGGATTCTTATGTTCGAGAATCATTGTGTTCAAAACATCAACCGGCCTTGTTGTTGAAAGTTGGTCTTTTACATACGACTGCTTCAACTGGGATATTTTCTTTAGTTCAAAAACAATGGAAATATCTTCTCTTTGGATCAATTCAGGGTCGTAAGGGGAGTGAGCGATCTACAGCTGCGCATAGGATGATTTTATGATGGAAATGACAGTGAAGTGTTCGACGATTAGGATTTCAAGTTCGTTAAAGTTGGGATCTTGGTCAAAGTAAGTGGTGCTGATTTGGATGGGTTGGGAGAAGAGGGTTTTAAGGTTCTTCGGTTTAACTTCGATGGCGGCTATGGTTGCGGTGGAGGTGCTGAAGTGGCGGTGGTGGCAGCGGAGGAGCTTGGTTAGGGATTTCCAATCCGTCATTTGATTTTAGAATTTTGGAATTAGGGATGCTGAAGGGGATTTGTGACCGTTGTACCAATGATTGAAAAATGCAAGTTTGACATGGTTCATGATCTTCAAGTTTTGGTATGTTTCTAATTTTTATTCTTCTAATCTTGCTTTTAATTGGTCTAAAATGTCCTTTGCATGTCTTAACTATCTCTCAGAGTTTAGAGTTAATTATTTTGTATAATTTGTTTGTACAATTTGTTTTTACAATTAATTATACAGTTTTTTTTTAGAAATTGTCTACCAAATCTACAGCTAAAAGTCTATACCTTTTCTAATTAGCTAGCATTACTTATAAATGTTTATACAATCTCTCAGATTTACTGGACATAATGTTATGCGCAAAATAAAATAAGTAGGCAATGCAGGAAAATATGGCATGCTTACTGCTAACTTTGATAATCGATTTAACATGCATCAATTGTTATTAATTATTAATTTGAGGATACAAGTATGATTGTGTATGAGGAAGCAACGGTATACTTTTATTGTTTCTTCTCATATAAACAAATCAAAAATTAAGAGGAGAGTAAAAATAGTATTTGTGAAAACTTCATACAATTAACTCAATCCTTATGGTCAAATGATTCTTAAATACCACTATACAATTCCCTGAAGAAGCAAAAGTTCAATCTTTTGTCATTTTTTTGCTAATATAGAACAACGTATCGGAAATTTATTTGCGGTTGGTTAGTCGTTTATATGTTTATGTTGATTTCCAAACTTTTTCATTAGCCCGAGTCGGTATAAATTCTTATCTTGTTTGCCGCTAACATACATGTTCCAATGATCACCTTCGTTTAAGATGTTCACAGAACTTCTCAGTTTACGTTTCAAATCAAACTAAGATTAACTAATTGCTTTTATAAATGACTCCTTCCTAGCAGTTAATATACACTAACTAGGAAAGTTCAGAATTTGATCCTTGTTTACAATTCAAAATTTGGAAGAACACAACAGTATTGTCTCCGTCCTAGTGTAGCCATAGAAAAGCGAATGCAATTTTATCATGTACTGTACTGTATTTTTTTCGATGTACCCAAACAATATTTGTTTATTATTTGAGCATTTGAGCTCAAATATTAGCTCATCTAATCAAGAAATTGCATCACCAACTAGGAGGTGCAGAGGTTGGTTCTCGATAAACTCTGGACGTTCACCGGACAAAGCTTGAAAATTAGAATGCTTATTGAGAAAAATCCGAATATAACAGAACAAATAGGTACCATTTGAGCATTCTGAAAAGAACATCATATTTGATTGATCATAACACCAAATTCTAGTGTTAAACAAGTCACTATTTGTAAATTGTTTGTTTTAGTGCACTCATCTATACATGTTATTTAGATAACATAATAGATCACTAAGCATTAGCAGATTTTATCTGCTCATAAAATAAATGAGGAGCATATAACAAACAAGATGATTTTTGGTCAATATGCTAAGTAATATGTACAATACCAAATAAAATAATATGTAGCAACCAAAATTTCAAGTTGTGTCAAGTATTTGCATTAGGGATTGATAACAAAAACTGATTGAATTGTAGAAAAATTTAAAACACTTAAAACAATTATTATCACCATCTAATCATAGAGCTATAATTCTGAAATGTCATTCAGATAAAATCCCAGATATGGTGCATGTGCATATGAAAGATACAGTTAATTTGTTAGTTAAAGTTATATATCTAGAAGCATGTAATGCTTCAGTGTTTAGCCATAACATATTATCATGTAATTGGTAGGTGAGCTAAAATTTTACCAATTTGTTTCAGGTTACTTGTTGCAGTAAAGCTGGATAAATCGATGCACATCAAACAGATGTTAGTTTTTGCAATCATCTTTAACAATAAAGAATGGTTGTATGTATATTACTTTGATGGTGTATGATTTATAGCTTGTATTTTGAATATAAAGTTGTGATGTCGTCTCTATGAATGGACTATGATGCCTTTGAATGTATATCAATTTTTTCCTATTGCTTATCTGCTTCTTGCTGCACTTGCAAAATGTGTTCAAATTTTTATTTTTTGCATTCCTTTTAGCACAACTACCAATCACAATTGTAAAAGGCCTTTTACAACTGCTATTCTTTTACAGCTGCTAATAGCAGTTGTAAAAAATATTTTACAACTGTCAATAGAGGTTGTAAAAGACTTTTTTACAACTTCGATAAGCAGCTGCAAAAAATTGTTTTACAACTGTCAATAGCGCTTGTGAAAGATTTTTTTACAACTGCTTTAAGCAGTTGTAAAAAATTAATTTACAACTGATGAAGACCGTTGTAAAAAAATATGATTCTATTACAACTGTGGATATCACGACGGGCGGCGACACGTTGTAATAGACCTATTACAACTGTTTTTAGCAACAAGAAATTATTGTCAAGGACAAAATTTCTCAGCATTTTAGCTTCAAGGGCAGACCTTCAGTATTTTAGCCTGAAGGACAACTTTCTTTAGGTATTAGTTTTTAAGTTTTTATGTATCAATTTGTAGTTATCGGTAGCAGTTTTTAGGTATCAGTTTTTAATTCGGTATGAGTTTTGGAAAAAAAATTTCCTTATGAATAATTTTGAAAGAATGTGTGTCCTTATGAATAATTTTTAGAAGAATGTTTGTCCTTGTGGATAAAATATTGAGGTCGTGTCCTTGAGGCTAAAAATATACAAATTTTTGTCCTTTAAATTAATTCCCCCTTTTAGCAATTGTAAAAGGGTGTTTTTGTTGGAGACAATGAATCTGAGGAAGGAATAGTAAGATATGACTCAGTAGTCAGTTCCCCTGTGCAGGCTACAAGCGAACTGAGTTTACTGACTCGCTAAGAGTTGGTCTTCCATAGTAGCGGGCTCGATGTAATGTTAAGACGTCGCCTTCGAAGATGAAGATCGCCTCAGCCCTAGTCGATGACGCCAACACTCGGAGCTGTAACTGCCAAGCACCAATGTACAAGCCTCTGCCCTTGCTATAGCCAAGCACCACTATAGGTAATTATGTTTATTTTATGAGTATTTTAATCTTTTTAGTATGATTTAGTTATGTTAATTAGAGAATTATAGGTTTGATTATTTCTATTTATCCATGATTATCCCTTAAAATTACGTAATAATATGTAACTAAAATTAATAATAAATTATATATACACATACAATTATATTAAATTACATAAAGATCGAATACATTAAATAGACCTTGATCGCACCTTACTTGTTACCAAAATCCTCGATTTTCAAGCATCATGTACCCCTTAGATGTTTAATTTAACCTCATCTGACAAGAACCATATATGATCGTTATATATATATATATATATATATATATTGGTTCTATAAATAAAGTAGAAATCTATATTCATCTGATATGTTTTTCTCTGATTTGTTCCAGTTATAGATAAATTATAAACGTAATGATATTTATGTTTTAAATCAATATTTCAAATCTAACGTTTAAAAAAATTTCGATAACACTTCTGTAACAACCCTGGTTTTGGAGATTACCTGTAAATATTAAATTATAACGGTAATTATGATTTAATATTGTGAATTAAAATAAAATTGGAGATTAAATTGCTTATTTGGAATAAACAATGAATTTTGGGAAATAAAATGTGAAAATAAAGTTTAGAAGCTTTATTTTATTTGTTTGGGTTAATAATGAATGGAAAATAATTTTTACTTAGAGAAAATGCAATAATTTTATTAATTATTGCCAATTACTTCTTTTAATAATTTTTAAATGAAGTATTTGATTTTAAAAGGTTGTTTATTTAAATAAAAAGGTGAAATTTGGTTTAAAAATGAGTTTTGGTCATAGATTATGTTTGGAAATGGTTTGAAATATTTTTCTAAGTAAGAAAAGTATTTTTGGTGAATTTTAGAAGTTAAAAACTATGTTTTATTCATTTATTTGAGTAAATGGTGTGTTTTTGTAAATTAAAGGGTTTCATATCTAAACAAAGCTTGAATTATACTTACTAGGAATCGATTCCATTATAACGTTTGCAGCAGACCAAGCTATCGTAGTACCAAGTGCATCTTCAACGACTTCTAAATCGGACGTTGTTCTCCATAGACGTGCTTTTGGAATTATTACAAGATCTACCCAAACATTAACTGCATTTTTTCCCAAAGGGACACAATGAACCATTGTGTTTGGATCGGTTGAAGACACACAGCCTAACGCAACTATTTCTCTCTTTCTCGACCAATCAATCAACTTGTATTTACTTTTTTCCATAAAATTCGTACTCTATCAATTAAACAAAAAGGTTATTTTGGGCAACTGTTCAAGCTAATATATTGAATCTTTAGGGAGAAATAATTGGATATCACTTAATACTAATTGGTGTATAATCCAACTATTGTAATACATACAATTGCATGAAAATAAGGCAGATTTAGCGAAACGGAAGAAATGTGCTACTCGACAACCATGCCTAAAAGGAAAAAAAAGGATTAAGGGTCTAAATGTGAGGATCGGTTATGGAATATGATGGTAAATATCAATGCTTTATTTTTTTGTTTTTTACCAGCATCAAGTTAAGTCACCCAATTTGAATTAGAACTGGATGGCATATGTCAATTGATGCTCACTAGAAATATAGAAAGTGAAAAACCAATTTATTATTAATTAGAGAAACTTACAATTATAGTCTCACTATCCGAAATGAACTGTTGCATAAGATGAACTCAATTGATTTTGGCTGTTAATTCTTTCAAGGTTCTTTCATCTTCTACTTGCTTCTGTTTTAGTCTTTGATAACATAACATCATTCAAATTTTCATTCTCATTTTCATGACTAATAGATCAAAAGTATCCCCTGTGCTATGTGAGCTAAAGATCAAAGGAACAATATCATATTCACTTACTGTGAAAGTATATTGCGGAAACATCACCACTCTGTCAATGTAAATCCCAGTTGCCCACAATCCAGCACTATGGTAAAAAGGTGTTGTATTAGTAAATTAGTAGTAGATTATTATATATATTGTTTTCCAGTGATGCGGTAAGGAATTGAAGAGGTAATATAAAGGAAAAGGGAAACCAGATACAACAATGATATAACTAAAGCTAAGCTAGCTCAAAGTTATGATGCCCTCAATTTTTCTATAAATATTACTACAACCAATGTCAATTGTTCTTTAACCAAAGCATGAACCACTGTTGAAGCTCAGGTCCTGTAAACATATAGCATGCAAAATAAAAACAGGACTTGCCTCTTTATTTGGAGGATTATGGCCATTGAGCTTTGCATCGATTACAACAATCAGGAAGGCTCACATCAATCTCTTCATGGCTCACATCAATCTCTTCATGGCTGCAAAGTTCAACTGCATACCATATATGCGATTCTCCTGCATTTATAGAAACTTGATATTCACTCATGTTCATCCAAAAGGTGAAGTACATGATGACAATATTAGGCACAATTCATAACTAACTCGATTTGGTTAGTATTTGATAGGAATTTAAGTAATATTTTAAGCTCTCACCTTGTTTAACAAACCTTCAGCAAACATGAGCTCATAAGTTTATGCATAATCACTATTTGTTAAACCTGCATGTCAAAAGATGAGAAAAATGAAACGTTCCACTAAGGATGCAAAATATGTAGAATACATTCAAAAACATAAAACAACAATGTATAAGTGCATATGAAGTCCAAACAGCTCATTTGACATTGCTCGATATGATTCAAAGGTCCCAATTTTTATTAAACATTCTGAAATCCAAAACATTAACCTTTAGATATGTGAAAACGGTAATGTTTGAGTTAGCAGTTTAGCTTTAATGTAATATAATCATCAGCAACATCCATCTTGACGTCCAAGGTTAAGTATAGACTATCAACTTTGGACACACTGACTGGAAATTTAGGTTCTAAGTTTCAATTAAAGCAGTTGACATTCAACAATATAATAAATGAAATCATGCATAAAAAATGTTTTACACATGAAAGTCGAGAACTTCTAAAGATTGATCTTGAGAATATTTAAACTTAAAGTCTGTTAAATAACAATCAACATAGGCCAGGGCCAACCTACTCAAACTGGAAGAGTTGAAAATTCTAACATTCCTACAGATAATATCTAAAATTTTATGGTACAAAACATATGTTACATAACCATGAACCAATGAAACATAACACACCATATTATAATACACTATGGACAATTGAATTAACCTTTTATTATTCTGATGACATAATCAAGCCCAATGTATGTTCATGTACATACAAAAGTAGAGCTTATTTTAAACAGTAAATATGAAGAAAATCAACGCAGTAAGAAGTATATTCCCCTTTTAAAAATTTGAGTTAAAAATAATGTGATGGGTGCTAATGTTGAGCAGCAAACTTTGCTCCAAAAATGAGGGAGGCTCTAGAAGAACACGCTTGTTACCAGGCCAAGTGTTTGGGCTAACAAATTGAATTTTGAGGGAGAAATCACGAGACAATCACTGATGATGAATTGATATATAATCTAACTATTGTATCATATACTACACTCTATCATGAAATGTCTAGCAACATTGAAGAAATATGCTACCTGCCAACTGCAGCAATGAGGATGAAAAAAAGAAGACAAAAGGTCTGAATATGGGGATCAATATCGAATATAATGCCGGATAACAATGCTTTTTACTTTTTACCAACATCAAGTTTAAATCACTCAATCCAGATTAGAATTAGGTGGTATATGTCAACTTTTGATCACTAAAAATATAAAAAGTGATCAACCAATTTCGTGTTAATTAGACAAACTTATTACTATAGTTTCACCACCAAAGACTATTGCTTAACAAGCATTCAATTAATTTTGATTGTTTATTCTTTCCAAATTCTTTCATCCTTTACTTGCTTTTTTAAGATCTTTGATAGCATCACGTAACTTTTCACTTGAAGTGTCCTATGCAATGTAAACAAAAGATCTAACGTATAATTTTATTTTAGAATAATTTTATTTTAGAATTCACTTACCGTGATAGTATATTACTGAAACATCACCTTTCCATACAACCAACGCTATGGGCAAAAATTATAGTGTTAGTAATGGATTGTTACACATTTTGTATTTTAATGGTGCAGTAATGAATTGAAAGGGTAATACAAATGATGAGGGAAACCAGATGAACTATGGTAACTAAAGTGAGCTCAAGATATGATGCCTTCTACATTTCTAGTAAATATCGGTACAACCAAAATCAATTGTTCTAAAACCAAAGCATGACAACCATATAGTAAGCCAAACAAAAACAGGACTTGCCCCTTTTTTGGAAGGATACAACCATTGAGCTTTGCATTGCTAGAAAAACCAGGATGGCTCACATCAATCCCTTTATAGATGCAAAAATGTTTAACATTTAGAAGTTCTTTTTTTTTACTTGCTCATAGCGTTAAGAGATAATAAACATGTATATAGATAAAGAGGCATACGATTAAGCTTTCATGATAGTATAATTAAAAGGCATATAATCCAGCATTGATAATAGTACAAGTAAAAGAATTTTCAAAATCATTGTATAAAGTAAAAGGAGACAGACCATCATTTTGATTTTACACGTTAAAGACGTGTTTGGATTGAAATGTGTATATAGGTTTGTACTTTGTAAGGTGCACTTTCTTGCTTTCATACTTTTTTTTGATATATGATTTTTTGTCATATAAATGTAATGGATTCAATTTTTTTTTAAATAGAAAAAAATATGAAGTTTTGATCATCATAAAAAGCTAAAAGAACACGTTGAGGATACACAAAAGGGTACACATATATAACAGACCAACGACGAACTAAACCAGGGATAAAAAATTTAAAACAAGGAATTTTCATAGCCAATATCCCTTATAAACCTCAGTTCATCAATAGCAAATTCATGATACCAGTGTGCCAAATGCCAAGGCTTTTCAAACGTGAGATTTTATGAATGTAATAATATGCTATTATATTTAATTGAATAAGATCCCGTGCTTGATATATATGAAAATTTACCATAAAGCATAGTTTGTGATTCTTCTCTGCTGAGAGAAACTTGCTACCCACGAAAGTTTATCAACAAGCAAAATGTATAATGACAATATTAGCCACCCCATACAACTAACTTCATTTGGTAAGTGTATAGGAATCCAAATAATATTTATGTTCTCATCTTGTTTAACAGACCTTCAGCAGACACGAGTCCATAAGTTTATGTATAATAATCATTTTTTGTTTAACCGTTGTGTCAACGGATGCCAAAATAAGACATTCTGATAATATAGAGGATACAAAATAGGCAGAATATATTCGTAAACATTAACTTATTTTCCTGACATGGCTCATATGACATTGCTCGGTATGATTCAAAGGTCCCTATTTTTATTGAACATTCTGAAACCCAGAACCTTAATTTACAGACTATAGATTGATATACTTCAACTCGCCTGGTGATCTTAAAATAAAATAGTGTCATAATGGTATGTGGTACCATTACCTGAAAGATATAAGTCTGGCTTAATGTTGTAGCATATTGATAGAATTAAGGTAGTGAAAGTCAATTTAAACACAGTTAAGTGAATAGTGCAAGCTAATAAAAAAAAGTATATGTGCAAATATCATCAAGAGTATTTAGTTAAGTAGCGTACATTGGGGAAAATCCCAGTTGAACGAATAATGTATATAATCTACTCATATAACATGAATATTTCATCCAATGCTTTATCATTTCTTGAATAATCTACTGATATAACAATATAAAAAATTTAGTTAAAGGTTCATGACAACATAAACTGAAACTCCTAAATGGAAATAAAAGAACACTTGCATAAGGATAAAAAAAACTCACTATCACTGGATCCATGACAACCCCAAATTCAATTATACCCAAAATTACAAACTATAAATCAAAGGAAATGTCACCTTTCAATAAAAATTCCATTTGAAACACAAAACTGCATAAACCATATAAATTTCAGATTAAAAGAAAGCTAAATGAAAACAGATCCTAAAACAATGATTTAACGACTATAGTTGCCATCCATTAACCAAAAAAATTGACTTACGTGAACTTGGTTCCAATCGATTTGAGCAAATCCTGAAGTCTCTCTCATCGTCAATTAAAGAACGGCGGCGATAGAGCGACGAATGATTCCTTAATGCCAAGAATTAATTGGCCAAGAGTAGGAGAAATGAAGCTTTGACTTCATGATAAGGATTAGAGTGAGATCCACGATGAAAGTTATCTTCGGATGAGGAATTTAGGGCTTTGTAAGTGAGAACATGAGGAAATGGGATTTTGAGAATAGGTAAATACGAGAGGGAAAGGAAAAGAATATACCGCCAAGTTGTTTAAGCTTTTTCGGAGGCCTTGGATGGCGTGAAAATTGCACTGTTTTGACCCATATTGCCTTTAAAAGAAACGAAGATAGCGAGGTTCATTTCAACGCTGTACTAGTTTGCTATTGATAAACATTTTTCTTGTAGTGTGAGAGAGAAGGAAGAGAGGCTAAAGTTTATGCGGTAAAAGGCGGAGGTCCACCCAAGGAGGATTCAAACAAAGACGATAGGGGCAAAAGGAAAATGAATGACAGCGGCAACACTTCGAAAAGGCAACGGAGAGAGTCAAAGTTCTCTTCTTATACAGACTTAACTGAAACTATGGAAAGGATTTACTTGGATACTCGAGGGCGCCTTCAGTATCGAAGGCCGGCAAAAAGGGAACCCTTTGAATATGAACGGGCATCGGAAAAACATTGCCTATTATATGAGTTGGACGGGCACAACTTGAGCGACTACAGGCATTTGAAGGATATCATTGAGGAGCATGTAAGGAATGGTCATTTGCAGCAATATGTAAGGAATCGAGCCGTGGCAGTAGGACAAGAGCAGCCACTGCCCACCTTAAACGAAGATGGCACTAGATCTAGGCATCATCAGCTTGTTATCAACTGATTGGGTTTGTGGCATGGAATAAGTAATGGACCTCGAAGTAATATGGCTAAGTCACTTACACATGTACGGGATCACGGATGGACCCTAGGCATGCTTTGAGATAAGGATAAACTGTGATGCTCGGGTCTATGAAATATTGTTTTCTTTCTGTTTTTCTGCAAGCTTTGGTTTCTTCTTTGGTTGTACAGACTTTTATTTAGGTTTTTCCTGGTTGTACGGACTTTCATTTTGTCAGTTGGACTTTGTGATGATTGGATTTGAATTAATGTAATAAATAATACATGTCACGCGATTACGGTCCCGACCGGAGAGACGAGGCAGTAATCGCAAGTTATGAGTCCCTTCGCTGGAGAGCGATGGAAGGGACTCGAACATAATACAAAAGTCCTTGATCGGAGAGTTAAGGCCGAAGAATATAAAAGCCCTCGACCAGAGAGTCGAGGCCGGAGAATATAAAAGTCCTTGACCAAAGAGTCGAGGCCGGAGAATATACAAGTCCTTGATCGGAGAGTCGAGGTTGGAGTAGGATAAAATGACCCGGCGAGGTCCATGGATTTGAATTTAGACCCAAAGAGGTCATGGATTCAAATTTCGGCTTTGAATGGCTAAGGATTGGATGTGGACCTGCAGTAGTCCTGGATTTGGCTAAAGGCTCGGAGCGGTCCTGGATTTGGATATCAACCCAAAGAGGTCATGGATTTGGTTATTGGTTATTGGATATGGATGAATTAAAACTCGGTTGATGAGTTCGAATGATTATGGAACTGGCTAAGGATTTGGTTACTGGATTTGGAATCGGATATTGACTCGAAGCAGTGACGGATTTAGACAAGGATGTGGCCACGGCACATGGATATGATGGCTTGATAATGGATTGGATTATGGATTGGATGACATGGCTATGGGTGGGATATGGACTTTGGATGTTGGATTTGAAGCTATTCAAAACACGCCTTCCTACCGCAAGGCATGTTTTGGGGGGAAAATGTTACCCCGTCTTTTGGTCAAAGCCGGGATATTAAAAAATTGGCTAAAAAGGATGGATATCGAATTGGAGATCGATTGGAAAACAAAGCTATGATCGATACCGTCGAAATTGGACCGAGCTCTAATCAAGGTGGGGTCGATCGGGGATGATGAACAAGGCTTGGAGAAGCTACGTTTCAAATTTTAGGTCAATCGGAGTTCATATGCTCAAGTTATGGATGGATCAATATCGGTGAGAAATGGGTTAGAATCGTTATTTTCGTATCGATCGAGGTGATGATGGGTTCGGATCAATCGGTCTTCGACTCAATACATCACGCATCGATGGCCTCTGCATTGATCGGTCGACTTTTGACAGGAAATAGGTTCATGGATATGGAGCTCAGATCGATGCACACGTATCGATTTGGTGCCGAAGTACATCAATACATTTCGTATCAATCAAGGATGGGATCGATACAAAGAGAGAAGCAACGGTTTCAGGAACTCGGATGGAGATTTCGTATCGATCGCTTATAGATCTATACGAAGGAGGCACTCGGGAACGATACCTAGATGGGTGCAAAGGATGGATACGAAGAGGACAGCTGACATGAGAGGATCGATACGAGGTGATGGACATAAAACAATGGAACTAGATCAATACGAGCAAAGGCACAGGATCGATATGAAAGGCAAGCATTCAGGGATCGATACGAAATAAAGAGCAGCTGATGGATACGAAGGTGGTAACATTGGATGGATACGAACAACCTATATTGATGGATACGAAAGCAGTATAATGGATGGATATGAATTCCATGGTCATAGAGCATTCAGCCTACTCGCAAATACAAACCTGCATCGATCATAACAAGAAATCTACAAGTCCAAATGCTATGAAATTTTCACAGAGGCTTCCTCATGCACTCAAGAACATCCATGATCGATCTCAGCTCGATTAGACCACTTTTGGATTGATACGAATTGTACATGGATCGATCTAAAATCGCCCTAGATTGATCGGGCGGGCCCACCTGCGCATGAGAAGAGGTATTCCATGTTTTGAGGTGGATATTTTCGGATCTACACCTAAAAATAGCAGTCCTATGGCAGCTAAAAAGGGGATCTTCTTCTTCTTTTGGAGGCGAAACTCTGTCATTTTGTTTACTAATTTCAAAGGCTTGTAATTGTAATCTCAATACAAAAAGGAATAAAAGGATCGATTCAAAGTAGACGTAGGCCGGAGATTGCTGAACCACTATAAACTTTGTGTTCTTTCTTATTTTCTTTCCTTTTAACTTGCTATTTCTTCATTTTTATTCTCTACTTTATCTGGATCTGAGATCTATACTTGGATATCGGAGATTTGTGTGTAAACACTGGTGCTTTCACTACTTTTGGGGTTTGTGACCAATTTTAACGTAAACACCGATAACAAGTAAGGTTCGATCAAGGTATATTTACATTTAATATACTCGACCTTTATGTAATTTAATATAATTATATATGCATATGTGTGTGTAAGTGCATGTGCGTGCGTGTATATATGTTTGTGTTAAAATATCAATAACATATATATGCGTATATATAATTTATTATTAATTTTAATTACATATCATTTCATAATTTTAAGGGATAACCATGAATTAAAAGTGATAAGCAAACCTATAATTATCTAATTAACAAAATTAAATCATATTAAAAAATTAATATAATTATAAAATAAACATAATTACCTATTGTAGTGCTTGGCTAGAGCAAGTGCAGGGGCTAGTACATTGGTGCTTGGCAGTTACGGCTCCGAGTGTTGGCGTCGTCGGCTAGGGCTGAGGCAATCCTCGTCTTCAACGGCGACGTCTTTACTTCGGCTAGGACGGGGCTAGGGCACGTAGCGGTGGCACGGCTTCTTCTTTGATGGCGACATCTTCGTTTCAGTGCGAGTGGTGATGGCACGATGATGGAAGTTTTTTCTTTGATGATGAACTAAAAGTGGAAGGCAACAAGGTTATTTCTGAATGGGGGACGACACCATACCAACGCCCCGCCAACGCTAATATATTGGCGTTGATCGTAAGACGTTGGTGATAGTGCATACATAATTTTTTACATGACATGTTGGCGCCGCGCGACGTCTTATTTTTGTGTCAGTGTGAAGCCGTTGGTATATTTAAATATGTAAATTGGCTCTTTTCTTAGTTGTGAGGGTTCTAATTCAACTGCCAATTGCGTCCATAGTCTCCATCTTGAAAATTGACAATATCATTATGAATGCCACATTCATATAAATATACGAGTAAAGCTAAATTTTCATTCAGATATAAAAACATATGGATCACTTGACAAATAAATGTAAATACATAAAGAACGATATAACGTTTAATTTACAATTTTTTCACATTACATTTGTCATATTTGCGCAATAAAATTTTAATTTTAACGGTGCTTAAACTGTTTAACTCTACGTTTTTACAATATTAACATCTGCAGGTTTATTCGAGAAAACATTGTAACTCATTTAGCTACCATTGGGTAACTAAGTATGATATAAAGTAGGCCTTTTATATGATAAACGTAGTCTTCACATGATATTTGTACTTTTCTACCTTTTAAATAAATTTACTTAAAAAATGAAAGAAACGATCAAAATTAATTTTTGTTTGGTTTGATTTGGTTCCATATCTTCTTCGTATCAATCAGCTCCGAAAGATTGTATCTGATAATCAACAAAACCAAACAATTGCTTTCATGTTCACATTTGTAAACACATCTTCCTTGCTTATTTTGGCATTGTTCTCCATAAATGCAGATTTGAAGTAAGCTGAGATATCATCTAAGATACGGTGAATACTGTAATCTATGGCAATACATATTTAATTACCAAATGTATAAAAATTATGTGATTCATTCACTAACGTTTTTGCAGAGGATGCACCATTTCGAATTCAAGCATGCTCACCTTTCAAGCATGTAATCTATGTTCATTCACTTAACATCATTTCATGTATTATTTGACATCATTTCATGATTGAATTCACACTTGCATCTCTATAAATAGCAGATGTTTCTTCATATCTGAAAATACCATCATCCTACAGCAACAATGCTGGCCTTCATCATCTCATTTGCCTCCATCTCCTTTCTTTCACAAGGTACAGGTACGTTCTATACTTCGTAAACCATCATGTTTAATTTTTTATTCATTAACATTTTAATTTTATGTTGTACACTATTATCAGCTGAATCGGCCACCTTCACATTCCAAAACAACTGCCCCTACCCAGTATGGCCAGGAACACAAAACAGTGCAGGTTCTCCACCTCTATCACAAACCGGGTTCTCTCTCCCAAGCGGATCCGCTCCAGTAACCTTAACAGCTCCAGCAGGGTGGAGCGGCCGATTCTGGCCCAGAATCGGATGTAGCACGGACTCTTCTGGAAAGTTCTCATGCTCGTCCGCCGACTGCGGCTCGGGTCAAGTAGCATGCAACGGAGCAGGAGGAGCACCTCCGACGACCCTCATGGAGATCACGCTCAATGGGGCTGATGGAAAAGACTTCTACGACCTCAGTTTGGTGGATGGGTTCAATTTGCCTTTGTCGGTAGTCCCACAAGGCGGCTCTGGCGGCTGTGTCACCAGTTCGTGTGCGGCTGACGTGAACAGAGATTGCCCTCGAGAACTGTGGGCGACGGATGCCAGTGGAGCAGTGGTTGGATGCAAGAGCGCATGCCTTGCATTTGACACGGATGAATACTGTTGCAGAAACTCGTTTGGAAGTCCCAATACGTGCAAGTCTTCTAAGTATGCACAGATGTTTAAGTCTGCTTGTCCTCAAGCCTACAGTTATGCCTATGACGATTCCAGTAGTACTTTTACTTGCGTTGGAGCCGCTGGCTATTTGATTACATTTTGTCCTTGAATTAGAAGATTACATTTATTTTCAATTTTGATTTTAGTTTAACTAGTACAACCCTACAATAGCGGTGTTAAAATTGACCTTGTAGTTTTGTATTTTGAAAAAGAAAAAATTATTGATTTCATTTAAATGCATAATGGTAAGATGTTGAATGGAAAATTATTCCTGTTATTAGAAACATAAACTTTTTATTTATGAGAAAGTGATGGTCAATTAGAGTAGAGCATAATTTTTATTAGAAGGATAAAAGGCTAACAAGAAGTCTGATATGTCTTATATTGACACAAGAGGAATCGAAAAATCAAATTAAGTTATAAATGGATCATCATGGATCATCAAAAATTGATCATCTCAGAAAAGATAAACTGTCAAAGCAACAAAAAATATCACATCATTATAAGCTATGTATAATGGTAATATTTTGAAAGGAAAATTATTCTTATTATTAGGAACATAACTTTTTTATGACAAAGTAATCGTCATTAGAGTAAAGCACTACATGACAAATCTTCTGTGTTCTTTTTCTCTATATCCTCGAAAATCTCAATCATTCATCACAGCAAATTTAAATAATTGATGGAGCCCACCATATTTGATAAATGTTTGGTGTTATTGTGTTACATGGAATAGAAGATAACGGAGGATACTATTTTTTACTAGAAGGACAAAAGGCTAACAACAAGTGTGAGATGTCTTATATTGATGCAAGAGGAATCTAAAAATCAAATTACTTAAGTTATAAATGGATCATCAAAAAATGATCATCCTAGAAAAGATAAATAGCCAAAGCAAGAGAAATTATCACATCATTATAAACTAGGTAAAATGTGAAAAATATGGGATAAATGCACAACATGGTTATTGTTGAAGTAATGTAACGCACAGAGCTGTCTCCGTGGAGTTGAGTTGAGTTGTATAAGCTGAAGACTACATGATGGTATTGAACTGAGTTGGAATACAACGAGCCGATTGATCTGTTGATGTGGAGTGACCAGCTGGGATGAGGGCTATGTAGATTATAGCCACGAGTGTTACGGCATGCGCTTCGCGCATGAATTGTTTTTCTTATAAATTGTGTATGTTTAAATTAGTCAAAAAAAATTATTTTTTTATTTTCAAGTGATATTAAGATTTGTATATTTGTAAAGAAGTTTTTTGAATTTGTAAAGAAAGTTTAACTTTAGATCATGCTTTTAAAAGCGTTTTGAATTTTTAAACATATGTTTAATTGTTAGATCCTACTTTTAAGGACGTTTGAATTTTGTTAAAAAAGTTTAATATTAAATCATATTTTTAAGTGACGAGGGGTACGGCACGCACTCCGCGCGTGTTGATGGCACACACTTCATGTGTGAATTGTTTATTACAAATTGTATATGTTTCACTCGTTCGAAAAAATATGATTTGCACAAATATTTAACCGTATGTTTGCGTTGAAATGATATTAAGTTGGTTTTAATTTTACTTCTTAAATTGCAACATCTAATTTTTGTTAGTTTGAATTTTTTTTCTATTATTAATTAATAAAGAATGAATTTAATTTTTTGTTAGTTTGTATTTTTATTTCTGTTATTAATTAATAAAAAAGACTTTGAAAAAAAATTATTTGTTAGATTCTACTTTTAGGGGCATTTTGAATTTGTAAAAAATGTTTAATTGTTAGATCCTACATTTATGGGCGTTTGAATTTGTAAAAGAAGTTTAGTATTAGGTCATATTTTTAAATAATTAAGATTTGATAATATATAGAGAGGCGTTTCTGGTAGTTCACGTTGATACCAAAAAAGTATGACACCAAAGCTATTACAACTATTATTAAAGATAATAAAAAAACGACTTTGGAAAAAAATTATTTGTTAGATTCTACTTTTAGGGGCGTTTTGAATTTGTAAAGCATGTTTAATTGTTAGATCCTACATTTATGGGCGTTTGAATTTGTAAAAGAAGTTTAGTATTAGGTCATACTTTTAAATGATTAAGATTTGATAATATATAAAGGGGCGTTTCTGGTAGTTCACGTTGATACCAAAAAGTATGACACCAAAGTTATTACAACTATTATTAAAGATATGAGAATATTACAGATAATATATTGGTAGTACTAAAAGTTAAAAAAAAACGTACATGTTATTTGGAGAAAGCATGTATCATGGTTCAACATCCCGCTATTTCGGTCCGGTTCCAGCGTTGATCGGACCGGAATTTACCCTAGAATTCGGTCCGGCAGTTATTGGCCCAGAATTTGCATAAGAAGATAAAAGGGATAATTTAGGGTGTTGCTCAATGATCAAGAGAACAGTGGCGGCAACATTAAATTAGAGCAAAAGTAGCGGTGGCAAGATGAAAGAGAAGAAGGCAGTGGCAACGAGTTTGAAGAAAGTTGTTTGGGTCGACAGATAGTTTTGAATAAGACGTACGATATTTTTCTAGGGCAGTAAAATATTATGAAAGCCTAGATTGGGCCTATTTTCATTTATTAGTATTGGCTTACTTAGTTTTAGAAAATTAACTGATGTAATTTGAACAATTGGGCTGTTATATGTCAAATTTTAAGGGCTTCGTTCGTACGACAAGTCTCATTCATTAATTAAAATAAACAAAACGTCCAACATATCCAATCATTTATGTAAATTAAATCTCTGCGCATCTATTTCTTTCATAAGTAGTTGTTATTTTCACGCTCTTATTTAAAATATTTATCTCATTAATAATCGATCTTTAAAACACAATAACTTTTTCTAAAAACATTAGATTAACAAACCGTTTTAATCGTTAAATCGCAAATTTTATTCTATTTCTAATGATAGGTGTTATAGATGTATAAAAATTAAAATTTTGAAACTCATTTTTTTCAAATTCGAATTTTAGAAAATTCATTATTATGATGAAGCATTTAACTGCATTTTTAAATGCAGTTAAAAACTGTATTAGTATGTAGCAGTTTTTAACTACATTTTAGAAAACGGAGTTAATACTGCAACATACTAATGCAGTGTCTAACTGCATTTCCTAAATGCAGTTAAAAACTGCATTAAAATGCAGTAGTTTTTAACTACGTTACTAAAAACTGGATTTTAAGAATGCAGTTAAAAACTGATATTAATACACCGTTAAAATGCAGTTTTTTAACTGTATTACTAAAATGCAGTTAAAAACTGTTTTGTAAATTATGTATTTTTTTATTTTATTTTTAGATATCAACAATTGATATCATTATAAAAGTTTATTAAAATTTTGGTTTAATAGTGAAAACGATTATCTTCTTAAATCTGATTAATCTACAAAAAGTTATCACGTTTTAATGATTGAAAATAAATAGATTGGCGAATGTTGGGTGTGATGTTACAGAAGTGGAGACTTAATTTAGGGACAGTTTGGTTAAAATCCAGTTTCAAAATACACCAAACATCTTTACCATTAAAAAGTATGTAAGTTAAGTCCTTAGAATTAAGTTACTGAATAATTGCATATATTTATGCAATTATTCAATGAATAATTACAGACATTTATGCAATTATATCTAAAAATTGCAGACATTTCTGCAATTATTCATCAAAAAATTGCAGACATTTTCGTAATTTTTTCAAAAGATTGCGGAAATTTGTGCGATTATTTACCAAAAAATTTACAGAAATTTGCGCAATTATTCACTAAATAAGTACAGACATTTATGCAATTTTTTGACATAATTGCATAAATGTCCGCAATTAACTGAATAATTGCATAAATGTATGCAATTATTCAGTAACTTAATTCTACGGACCTAATTCACAATCTATTTTTTGGGAAGAGTTTTCGTATATTAAGTTTGATTTTAAGGACTTCACCCTAATATTCATCTTAATTTATATAATTAGAGACTAAAAGACCCGCTTTGCACTTCAATTATAGGCACTCGAGATTAATATTCTTTATAATTTAACATAAATTTACATTATTTCTTAGTACATTTATGTCAAAAAAAGCTTTAAAAGGCAATGAAATCCAAATCGAAATTTATGCGAAATCTTCAGAATTTCCAAAACGGAACCGAAATTCAAAAGTTGAAACGGAACGAAAACCAGAATTTTATCCTTTGGCATATACGTTAGAGGAGAGGACATATATATTAGCAATATAAAAAGGGAGAAAAACTATATCATTTTGACATTACTCTTTTGACTTTATAAGCCTATGGTAAGTAAACCAAAAATTCTTATTATTCTTCCAACGATCTTCTAAATAGATTGAGGCATTCCGAATTAGGTATATATATTAGCTTATGCTTTATGCTTGCTTCTTTTTAGTTCACCGCTTGGGTTATATGCTTTAATTGCAACAACTGCCTATGTTCATAGTTTTATTTTTTTCTTTGGGAAGTTTAAAATAACAAACATATTTGTAATAATGACTTATATGTTAGTTGAGACTTGAGAAACACTTACCACTTTAAAATACAAAAAAAGTATTAAAAGAAAAAATGAATTCACATAAACAGTTTGGAGTTGAATAAATATTAGTAAATGATTAACTTTAGAATAATATAATGGTCAAAATTATAACATTTCACCTCATCGCATAATTTGTTATATCATGGAGTAATCAACATGCTCATTTTCAAAAATGGAGTCACTCATTTGATGCTATAGGGCATCCAATCCAAATACATATCATTTGTTTTATTTATGTGTACTTTTATGCACATAATTTTAAAAGCAATGCTAAATGAACCACGATACCCCCTTCATTTTACCCAAAAACAAAAAAATTAGAAACAAAGTGTAAGTGCATCATTTTACCCAATGCGGCGGCACCATATTGCCGGACGGTAGTATGAGACCATTCGAAAAATTGTTTGTTTTTTTAAAACAACACATACGATCACTACAAGGACCGCATCAGATAGCGACGGCATTTAGCCGTCGCCGGCCGACGTAGGCCGTCGCTAGCCGTCGCTAAATGCCGTCGCTATTTACTTCGTCGTCCAATAGTATCGCGACGGCTTTAGTGACGGCTCCGTCATCTAAATAGCGACGGCTCGCGACTGCAAATGTGCCACGTGGAAATTTTCTAACGACTAAATGGCGTCACTAGCCATCGCTATGCGACACAAAACTTTTGCACTTTAGCCGTCGCTATACTGAACCAAAATTTCTGCACTTGCACAGCCCATATACACTTTAAACAACAACCATCAAATACCATCATCACAGCCAATATACACTATATTCATCAACTATAACCATCATATATCCATCATATAACATCACTATACATTCAAACAATATAAAATCCAACAAAACCAAACAAAATCATATACAATCCCAACAATACATATCATGTCAACCAATACAAGTCATCAAAATATGTACATAGTTTCCCAACCAAAATGTGTACATAATTTTCGAACCACAACTACAAACCATCAAAATATGTACATAATATCCCGAAATATATATACACCAAACCAACCAAAATGTGTATATACCAAACTAAGGAATGAGCAAACAAGCATACCTATTCCTCGCCATCGCTGTCATCCTCTCCACGCATCCTCCCATGCTGTTGCAAATAACCTGCAATCCGCTCATCTAGCTGTTGCTCAATAAAACTCTTCCTCCAATCATTTATTTCATCCATTGTTTTCTTCAACTGAGCAATCTCCTCTTCTTGCTGGGACCTCCTGTATGCACTCTGCGATCTCATCGCCTGTAAAATAGTTCATAATTATTTATATATTAGTATATATATATAATATTATTAAAATTATTTAACTATTCATATGCACGTGTAAATTTATATATTAGTACATGTCAAAATTTACCTCCAGATTTCCATAGCTATACCGCACATTGGTCCGAGAAGGCGGGTTAATAATAGCATCCCAGATATTGTTCGCCTCCTCTAGCGTAAGCTCTTCCCGACCAGTGGACTGTGCTACCCGAGCCCGCTCAGCTTCGTACCTCTCCTGCGATTACAAACAATTGTCTTACACGATAAAAACCAAATTTCAAGTTTTTGAAAATAAAATAAGACAAAATATTGTTATTAACAATAAATAAGTTTACCATTACGGATTGGGATTTGTCATCCGTCCACTCATACGAAACATTGCCTTCTTCATCAGTCCTCTCCACGGCATGCGTCACCATGAACAACTCGGCCATAGTAGGCTTGCGGTTGTATCTCGCTGCCTGAAAATATGTAAATATTATTGCTAATCTGAATATAAAATATTTTAATAAAATGTAAACACAGTTTATAAATTTTGTACACAGGGAACGTAAAGGAAGTGCTATCGAAATTTTGTAACCGTTTAAAATGAAATGATTTATAATATGTACTTACTTTATTGTGTTTGTAACTTGTCCAATACAGGGACAAATCCGACAAATATTGTATCAGATGAATATAAATGTCCGTTCCATTACCAGAACGAACATCCATATAACGATCATATACAACACTTGCCAGACGGGGCCAAAGCCAATCTAAGGGATAAAAAAATTTCTTTATTTAATAAATTTGTATATTTAATTTTTAGTTCAACATTCAATTAACAATTTTAGTTCAATATTCATTTCTTTATTTTTTTACGACATAGATTTTAGCGGAATATTTGTTGTTGTTAATCATTAATATACACTAATTTTTCACCAAACACAACTAACCATATTAATCGCCAACACTAATTATCTACATTAACCATTTATTCAACTTCATGATAAACTAATTAATCTAATACCTATTTTAACTTCATGATAATAAACTAATTAATCTACCAAATCAATATACAACAATACTAACACCTAATTTAACAACACTACTAACACCTAATTTAACAACAAATCCTAATTTAAAAACAAATCCTAAATCAAAATAGAGATTAGAAGCATACCAAGGCGAATTTGGGTGATTTGGAGGCGTCGTAAGGCGGGGCGGCGGCTGTGGTGACGGGGGGCGGCGGATTGGGGGAAGGGGGGTTTAATTTGGGGAGAAAGAGAATGAGAAAAACTGCTCCCGGGAGAAACCTGTATACTGCGTATAGCGACGGCTAGCAACGACCGTATTTTTTAGCCGTCGCCAGCCGTCGCAAATGTCGGTCGCTATTCGAAGCCTTTTTAGTAGTGAATCGACGGCAAAGACCGGTGGGCAGTATGAAAAACGTTTGTTTTTTAAGCGCTAATTGCTGGACGACGTTGTACTACCGTTCGGCGGTATAAAAATCGATTGTTGGATGGGTAGCATGAAAATAATTAGTGGGTATTTTGAAGTGTGTAATGTTATGAGGAAGGGTAAAATGAAAATGGGTAAAATGAAAGAGATATCGTGTTGCATTTACCACTGCTCTAATTTAAACAAGTAATAAATACCTCAGTCGTACCAAAAATAAATATCTAATTCATGGATTATTTTGGATATTTAAGATTTAAAACATGTAAAAATAGTTTAGCACAAAGTGAACGCTTAATACACTTGATTATATCGCACTAATCTAACCCATGAATTTTTATCATGTCCCTCTAGTTGTAAAAATACGATGCAGTTGAATGAATCTGATCGTTTTTTTTATAAACCATTGCGTCACCCTTTTTATGGCAGTTTGTTTTGCCTCGTTCACAAGCTATGGTAGTCATACCAAGTTCTCCAATTTCGAGGAATTTTTTCTCCTTTTGTTATGTAGGCTGAACCTGAACCGAATCCATTTTAATAGAGAAGTTGGATTTTCTGAGCTAAGACAGTGATTAATGAAACAGAAATAAATTAAAATTCAATTTATTAAATGGAAAACAATGCATGATTTAATAGCATGAAGAAAAGGAGTTATCAAGATAATGAAACATATACTACATGGGCAACTTAAATTTACATTTTCCAATAAACAAACTACTAATAATCTGCGGGCAAAAATCATTGAATACAAATGCATGCTAATACACCATCCATCTTCGAACATCTATAAAGATATCATCCATTTTTGAGCATTAGAAGATCATTATTACTGAAAAGTAGTAGTATAAATCGCACGTATATGCATCTAATAGCTAAATGTATTTATCTTTTATTTACTAAAAGTTAATGGAAATGTGTGCTATAAGTGCAAAAACAATGGTTGTTCACAACATTTTTATTTTAAGCGGTATTGTTGGTAGTGTTGGATGCAAATCGATAGTGAAATTCTATTGATGGGTGATCTGAAAAAGGATGACGGTGGAGGGCGCAAACTGATGGTGAGATTCTATTGACGGGTGGTCATGAAAGGATATTATTTAGTATATTTTTGGAATTCCTAAAAAGAATGGTGAAAAATTAATTAAATTTTCATTATTAATAATAGAGATAACATCATGAAACAGATACAAACATGCACATATAAGAAATGATTAAAAAAAGATAGAAGACCATCCATGTCTCTTGCTGAATACTAGAGCATGGGTTTATCTTATCTCACCATTAATAATAACTTTAGTAAAATGAATAAATTCTCACACATTTTCGGAATAGAGAAATAAAATACGTAGATACATATGTTAAAATAGTTCATTAATATAAGTGGTAAAAAAAATCCCATAATGTTTGCAAGATTAATCGCTACCAAAATATGCTCGATTAAAGAATGGAATTCAAAGACTGAAAATTATCAGTTTTTAATCAAAAATTGATTAGCGGCTGCAAATTTCAATTGTAAATTTTTGATATTAAAGACTAAAATCGGTCTTGAATTAGTTTGTTTAATTTGAAACTGATTAGTAACTGAATTTCTGTCTTTGGTTTGATTTATAATCCATATTTTATGTAACAACACGTAATTTATTCACTTTAAATATGAATGTTTGATATATTTTTAAATAATTAATTAATGCATTTTATAACTAAAATTGAACCTCTTTTTGATAATAATTAGTAATAGTAAATTGTTTTAAATTTTGGTTTACAAAAATAGTTATTTCTGATAAAAATCGAAAGTGTAACCGAAAATCATTTTTTGAATTTTCGACTTTTCATCTTCTAAAAATTGTCAGAACACGTTGTGTACACTAGATTATATATACACATATATATAAATAACATATGCTTTAGTTAAGAAAGTGGTTAGAGTTAAATAAGTTCAAATTTATCCTTAAGTAAATAAAGTGAGTTTTGGGTTTCTTTTCTAATTTAAAAAGAAAATAGCACTAAAAATAATACATCAAGTACATGATTTAAGAGATGGAGTGATGGTGATTTGAGGAAGAATGGATGGCATGTGCAAAGGGAAGGTGGAGATGATCTGGCACCTGTTGTGGAAGTAATGGCCAAGGGGTAATTTGGTAATTTCATATTTTTCATTTTATTTAAAAACAACTTTACTTTTTTTCATTTCTTACTTTATTTCACTTTCTACATTTTCAGGTTCTTATCTCGTTCTTTATCAAGCTTCCCTCTTTCTTTCCATGGCATCTCTAAAGGTTTAAAGTTAAAAGTTCTTATCTCGTTCTTTATCAAGCCACCTTCACATTCCAAAACAACTGCCCCTACCCAGTATGGCCAGGAACACAAAACAGTGCAGGCTCTCCACCTCTATCACAAACCGGGTTCGCACTCCCAAACGGATCCGCTCCAGTAACCTTAACTGCTCCAACAGGGTGGAGCGGCCGATTCTGGCCCAGAATCGGATGTAGCACGGACTCTTCTGGAAAGTTCTCATGCTCGTCCGCCGACTGCGGGTCGGGTCAAGTAGCATGCAATGGAGCAGGAGGAGCACCTCCGACGACCCTCATGGAGATCACGCTCAATGGGGCTGATGGAAAAGACTTCTACGACCTCAGTTTGGTGGATGGGTTCAATTTGCCTTTGTCGGTGGTCCCACAAGGCGGCTCTGGCAGCTGTGTCACCAGTTCGTGTGCGGCTGACGTGAACAGAGATTGCCCTCGAGAACTGTGGGCGACGGATGCCAGTGGAGCAGTGGTTGGATGCAAGAGCGCTTGCCTGGCGTTTGACACGGATGAATACTGTTGCAGAAACTCGTTTGGAAGTCCCGATACGTGCAAGTCTTCTAAGTATGCACAGATGTTTAAGTCTGCTTGTCCTCAAGCCTACAGTTATGCCTACGATGATTCCAGTAGTACTTTTACTTGCGTTGGAGCCGCTGGCTATTTGATTACATTTTGTCCTTGAAGATTATATTTATTTTCGACTTTTTTTTTAATTTAACTAGTACAACCGTAAAAAAGCGGTGTTAAAATTCATCTTGTAGTTGTGTAATTTTCAAAAAGCGAAAATTATTGTAGTTTTTCATTGATTTCATTTAAATGCATAATGGTAAGATGTTGAATGGAAAATTATTCCTGTTATTAGAAACATAAACTTTTTTTTATGGTAAAGTGATGGTCAATTAGAGTAGAGCATATTTTTTATTAGAAGGATAAAGGGTTAAAAAGAAGTCTGATATGTCTTATATTGACACAAGAGGAATGTAAAAATCAAATTAAGTTATAAATGGATCATCAAGGATCATCAAAAATTGATCATCACAGAAAAGATAAGCTACCAAAGCAATAGAAACTATCACATCATTATAAGCTATGTATAATGGTAAGATTTTGAATGGAAAATTATTCCTATTATTAGGAACATAACTTTTTTATGAGAAAGTAATCGTCATTAGAGTAAAGCACTAAGTAATCATATCGAACCTGTTAGGGAAAATCCATTCAGATGATCAGTCTAAGCAAATAAAAAACTCAAAGTAGCGAAAACAACTGGATCATAATTGTAGTGAGACGGTACAAACAGAGATAAACACTAGAACAGATAGTCACAGATCAATGCAATGCAGAAAAATAAATAACACCAATATTTATAGTGGTTCCACTACCGCGAGGCAGTGTACGTCCACTTGGGGAGAGGAGATTTTATTATCCACTGAAAGATTAGAGTTTCAAGATTGATTCACTTTTGGAGGCTATACATAAGAAGAATTTACAATACATACAAAATTCTGTAGAGTTTCGTCTCTCTAGGATGGCTCTGAAATTGGCTGAAATTTGCTCTCAATTTCGGCTGTCATTGTTGTCCAGAAGCTCCTCATTTTATAGAGTGAAGAAATGAGGAGGGATAGCTGCTATATAGCAACGTTGGGGTTTGGTTCGGCATGCATTTGGTCCGGCACAATTTGGTTCGGCAGTCCTGGTTCGGCATTCATCACTTGATATTTGGTTCGGCAAAATGCCGAGCGAAAAATTTGGACCAGCATCTGCATCTTCCTAATTGGACCAGCATCTGCATCTTTCATTCGGCAATCCTTTTTCACCGCTCCAATTATTTCGTTCGGTAAAACTTTCCTCTGCTCCAAAGCTTTATGCCCGAATCACCGAACGATTCAACCACCGCTCCAGATCTCTTCCAAGACAAGCTCGATTGGTATTTCTGCCTTCCATCGGACCAAATCCCCTTTACTGGAACTAGGGTTTCGGCCTACTTCTCTTCCTCCGCGAGCTTCTCCAATGGCTTCTCGAATTTGAGTATCATTTCTAACAATCTCCACCTTGATACCAAATTCCATACAAGTCTTCCAACTCCATCTACACCTTCATGCTCCAAGCAATGGATACTTACCCAATGAGCTTAGGCAATGCCATCACTCATTACACTCTGTCAACGAACTACGGCAAGGCCACCGCCCGTCAAAAAAGTGTTCGAAGTACCCAGTCCATGTAGAACCTATCAATCTCCACCATGAAAATAAACGTCTCCATGAACCATCTCAACTCTCCCCCCGTGCCACCCCGTGGCACCTAGCACTTCATTAAGTGAATCAAGTCCGAGCAATGCTCGAACTTAGCAACATGCAACAACTTGGTAAACATGTCTGTTGACTTCTCCTTTATGTGAACTTTCTGAAGACGAACTAGCTTCTCTTCACTCATCGAGACAAGGAACGACTCTCTCACCTCAATATGCTTCGTTCTTGAGCTGAACGCCAGATTTTCAGCTAAGTGGATTGCACTTTTATTGTCACAGTACACATCCACTCCTTCGCATGCGAAGCCTAAATCACACAACAATCACCTCAAATAAAGTGCCTTCTTAGCTTCTTCAACCGCACCTATGAGCTCTGCCTCTATAGTAGACAAAGCCACAATTGTCTGCAACCTCGCTCTCCAACTGATTGCTGTCCTACCAATGGTGAACACATATCCAGAGGCTGACTTCCTTCGATCTCTATCACCAGCATAGTCGGAATCGCAAAATCCAACCAAGCAGAAATCTCTTCCTCTGTCGCCAAAGACAAGTTCGTGGTTTGGAGTTCCTCTAAGGTATCTGAAGATACACTTCACTACTTCCCAATGCATCTTTCCAAGATTTACCATGAATCTACTCACCAATCCAACCGCTTGTGCAATGTCAGGCCTAGTGCAGACCATAGCATACATCAAGCTGCTAACTGCACTTGCATATGGAACCTTCATCATATAAGCCTTGTCCTTTTCCGAGATCGGAGAACCTTTACTAAAAACCGTATGTGCAAAGGCATGGGTGTGCCGATTTCCTTTGCCCCTTCCATGCTAAACTGAGCAAGCACCTTTCGAATGTACTCCTTTTGAATGAGGCTCAAAAGTCCTAGCTTCCTATCCCTTTGGATTTCCTTACCCAAAATTTTATTTGCTTCTCCAAGATCCTTCATTTCGAATTTCGCTTTTAGCTTTAGCTTCAAACTATCGATTTTAGCCTTGTCCTTGGAAGCAATCAACATATCATCCACGTACAAGAGTAGGTACACCCATCTACCGTTCTTTAAATGCTTGAAGTACACACAAGTGTCTTTGATGCTACGATCAAAACCAAGTGAAAGCATAAAAGAGTCAAACCACTTGTACCATTGTCTAGGCGACTGCTTAAGCCCATACAATGACTTCTTCATTTTGCAAACACATTTTTCTTTCCCATCTACAACAAATCCTTCTGGCTGCTTCATGCAGATGGTCTCATTCAAGTCTCCATGCAAGAAATCGGTTTTCATGTCTAGTTTCTCCAGCTCCAAGTCATGAGCTGCGACGATAACGAGCAAAATGCGGATGGACGTATGCCTCACTACTTGAGAGAATATCTCATCATACTCCAATCCCTTTCTTTGTGAAAACCCTTTAGCAATTAGTCTAGCCTTGTATCTCTCATCATCATTCACCTTGAACACCCACTTTCAATCTATGGCTCGACTTCCTTGAGGAGGTGGTACCAAATCCCAAGTTTGTTCTTCTTCAACGACTCTAACTCCTCTTCCATAGCGCACATCCACTTCGAACTGTCACATGACTTCAAAGCTTCATCAAGGTCAAGTGGCTCCTCATGAACCACATATAGGGCATAGTCCAACTGATCGCCAAGGCTAAGGTTCACAAACTGCCAATCACTATACCATTTGGGCGGCCTAATAGTCCTACGACTGACCCGGGTAGGTACTACTTCGCCTAAACTCCTTTCGGCTCCACCTTGAACTGAACTTCCTCTAGATTCATGCACATCACCAACACTACTAGAAGGTACCTATGGACTATCCTGTGATGTTTCATCAACTCTACTATTTGGCTGGAACACGGGAAATTCTTCCATCTCCTTAGGCCTATCAGAATCTTCTGATGTGGTAGGTAGCTTTTCCTTCGGATTGAACACAACAGACTCATCAAAGGTAACATGTCTGGAATGAACAATCTTCCGATCAACGGGGTTCCAAATTCGATACCCTTTGATACCATCGGTGTATCCCATTAGTATGCCCTTGTATGCTCTAGCTTTCAACTTGTCATCACCTGTATGGTGAACGTACACTGGACAACCAAAAATTCGGAAGTAAGCAAGATACACTGCTTTACCTCTCCACTTTTCCCCCGGAATTTTCCCATCTATGGTTGGGCAAGGAATTCGATTTATGATATGCGCCGCAGTTGATAATGCCTCATCCCAAAAGCCTCTTGACAAGCCCACCGTCAATCTCAAGCAATGAGCCTTCTCCAGTAGAGTCTCGTTCATCCTTTCTACAACCTCATTGGACTGCGGATCTTCAGGTGTAGTGAAATGTCTCTGAATGCAATGCTGTCTACAAAAATCGAGGAACTCCCTAGAGACAAATTCACCGCCATTATCAGATCTCAACACCTTCAACCTAGAACCAGACTGATTCTCAACAAGCGCTTTCCAGTCTTTGAACTTCTCCAAACTCTCTGATTTGCCCTTCATCACATACACTCATACTTTCCGAGAAAAATCATCAATGAAAGAGATGAAATACTTTGCTCCTCCAAGAGAAGGAGTAACAACCGGTCTCCAGACATCTATATGCACGTACTCAAGTACTCGCCTCGATCTATGGAGTCCAACTCCAAAAGATACTTTAGTTTGCTTGCCTAACACACACTCCTAGCAAAATTCCATCTTGTCGAAGCTTTCTCCTTTGATCATCTTCCATCTCCGAAGCAACTCTAAGCTCTTCTCTGAAATATGACCCAACCTGAGATGCCAAAGCTTTGTGGCATCCAAGGCACAAGAACTATCTACTCCAACATTTGACTCTCTAAGAACTGTGGTTCCTTTCAGCAAATACAGATTTCAGAACGCATCTCCTTTCATAAGAACTAGTGCACCTCTCGAAACCTTCATACTATCCTTCTCGATAGTTACCTTGCATCCCAAAGATGCCAATTGTCCTAAAGAAATTAAGGACTTCCGAAGACTTGGAACATACCAGACACCTATCAAAGAGCATGTTACTCCGTCAAACAACCTGATCCTCACTGTACCTTCACCCATTGCTCTACAATTAACATCATTCCCCATAAAAATAGAGCTTCCCTCTCGTCCAACGAAAGAACTAAAGTAATCCTTATTAGGCATCATATGGAAAGAGGCCCCTGAGTCCAGCACCCAATGGTCTAAGACATCCGACACTACTATAGACAACACATCGTCAAATACAGACTTCTCCACCTCAAATGATGAGGGTCCTTCTTCTTCAAATCTGGACAATCCTTTTTTCAGTGACCAGGTTTCTTGTAGATAAAGCACTTCCCGTCCTTAGACTTTCCTCTCCTGCCATTACCAGGCTTCCTGGACTTGGAACGAGGCTTCCTGGACTTGGAACGCCCTCTAGAGTGCCAATTCTTCTTATCATCTCTTCCTCTTTCAACAAACAGGCCGTGACTACTACTTCCACCTCTACTTCCTTCACTTATCTCCTTCATCTGATATCTCAAGCCCTCAGATAGAAGGCCTGACTTCACATCTTCCACTGTCAATGTGTCTCTAGCGAAGATAAGGCTGTTAGAGAAACCTGTGTAATGCTCCGGAAGAGAACACAAAAGAACCATTGTCTTTTTCTTCTCATCCATCTTCAAGTCAACAGTCTTCATCTTCATCAGGAGATCATCAAAGAAATTAAGATGTTCCTTCACTGAAGTACCCTCTCTCATCCGCATGGTGAAAAATATCTTCAGCGATATCAAACGGTTAGTCAGAGATTTCTTCAAGTAGAGATTTTCTAGCTTGGTCCAAATGCCCTTAGTAATGGTCTCACTGCTAATCTCTGAGATGACATTCTCTCCCATAGCTAGTTGTAAAGTAGTAAACACCCATTTCTCCATCTCCTTCCTTTCTGCAATTGAGATGTCAACCGTCAACTCCTCAGGGGCAAACACTACTGGATGGACTTTATTCCTCATTAGAACAGGCTTCATCCTCCATTGCGACTTCTCGAAGTCTTTATCCATATTCCATTTCTCAATTGCCAACCGTGATTCTTACGCGATATACATCCCTCTAGTATAGGGTCTTGCAACAACTAGAGTCTCTTCATCTCCTGCCATAGCGTCTAATACTCCTCAATCAACCTTGCAGCTATGATACCAGACTGTTGAGAAAAATCCCTTCGAATGATCAGTTTAAAGGAATAAAAAAACCCAAAGTAGTGGAAAACAACTGAATTGTGATTGTAGTGAGACGATACAAACAGATATAAACACCAAAACAGATAGTCATAGATCAATGCAATGCAGAATAACACCAGTATTTATAGTGGTTTCACTACCATGAGACAGTGTACGTCCACTTGGGGAGAGGAGATTTTATTAATCACTGAAAGATTAGAGTTACAATATTAATTCACTTTTGGAGGCTATACATAAGAAGAATTTACAATACAGACAAAATTCTGCAGAGTTTCAGCTCTCTATGATGGCTCTGAAATTGGCTGAAATTAGCTCTCAATTTCGGCTGCCATTGTTGTCCAAAAGCTCCTCTTTTTATAGAGTGAAGAAATGAGGAGGGGTAGCTGCTATATAGCAGCCCTGGGGTTTGGTTCGGCATGCATCTGGTCTGGCACAATTTGGTTCGGCGGTCCTGGTTCGACATGCATCACTTGGTATTTGGTTCGGCAAAATGCCGAGCGAAAAATTTGGACCGGCATCTGCATCTTCCTTATTGGAGCGGCATGCTCAAATACCGAACGAAATATTTCATTCGGCAAAACACCGAACGAAATATTTCGTTAGGCAATCCTTTTTCACCGCTCCAATTATTTCGTTAGGCAAAACTTTCCTCTGCTCCAATGCTTCATGCCCAAATCACCGAACGATTCAACCACCGCTCCAGATCTCTTCCAAGGCAAGCTCTATTGGCATTTCTGCCTTTCATCGGACAAAATCCCATCTACAGGAACTAGGGGTTCGGCCTACTTCTCTTCCTCCACGAGCTTCTCCAATGGCTTCTCGAATTCAGGTATCATTTCTAACAAAACCTTTTGTCCTCTTATTCTCTGTATCCTCGAAAATCTCAGTAATTCATCACAGCAAATTTAAATAATTGATGGAGCCCACCATATTTGATAAATGTTTGGTATTATTGTGCCACGTGGAACAAAAGATAATAGTGAAATTTAACTCCTCGATACTATTTTTTATTAGAAGGACAAAAGGCTAACAAGAAGTCTGATATGTCTTATATTTATGCAAGAGGATTCTAAAAATCAAATTACTTAAGTTATAAATGGATCATCAAAAAATGATCATCCCAGAATAGAAAAATTGCCAAAGCAAGAGAAATTATCACATCATTATAAACTATGTAAAATGTGAAAAATATGGGATAAATGCACAACAAGGTTATTATTGAAGTAATGTAACGCACAGAGCTGTCTCCGTGGAGTTGAGTTGAGTTGTATAAGCTGAAGACTACATGATGGTGATTGAACTGAGTTGGAATACAACAAGCCAATTGATATGTTGATGTGGAGTGACCAACTGGGGCTATGTAGATTATAGCCATATGTGAACATTACAGATAATATATTGGTAGTACAAAAGGTAAAAAAACATACATGTTATTTGGAGAAAGCATGTATCATAGTTCAACATCCCAGCTATTTCGGTCCGGTTCCAACGTTGATCGGATTGGAATTTACCTTAGAATTCGGTCCGGCGTTGAGCGGTCCAGAATTTGCATAAGAAAATAAAAGGGATGATTTAGGGTGTTGCTCAATGATCAAGAGGA
This sequence comes from Allium fistulosum, assembly GCA_030737815.1. Classification (NCBI taxonomy): domain Eukaryota; kingdom Viridiplantae; phylum Streptophyta; class Magnoliopsida; order Asparagales; family Amaryllidaceae; genus Allium; species Allium fistulosum. Next base: position 392,932,527 of record CM060907.1, read on the forward strand.
AGGGAAGTTCATTTCTAATTAAGTACCTAAGTAAAACACTTAAAGAACAGTGGCGACAACATTAAATTAGAGAAAAAGTAGCGGTGGCAAGATGAAAGAGAAGAAGGCAGTGGCAACGAGTTTGAAGAAAGTTGTTTGGGTTGACAGTTAGTTTTGAATAAGACATACGATATTTTTCTAGGGCGGTAAAATATTATGAAAGCCTAGGTTGGGCCTATTTTCATTGATGAGTATTGGCTTACTTAGTTTTAGGAAATTAACCGATATAATTTGAACAATTGGGCTATTATATGTCAAATTTTAGGGGCTTCGTTTGTATGACAAGTCTTTATCATTAATTAAAATAAACAAAAACGTCCATATCTAATCATTTATGTAAATTAAATCCCTGTGCATCTATTTCTTTCATAAGTAGCTGTTATTTTCACGCTCTAATTTAAAATCTGCATCTCATTAATGATCAATTTTTAAAATGAGATAACTTTTTCTAGGAACATTAGATTAACAAACTGTTTTAACCGGTAAATCGAAAATTTTATTATATTTCTAATGATAGGTATTATAGACGTGTAAAAATTAAGATTTTGAAACTCATTTTTTTCAAATTCGAATTTTAGAAAATTCATTATTATAATGAAGCATTTAAATGCATTTTTAAATGCAGTTAAAAACTGTATTAGCATGCAGCAGTTTTTTAACTATATTTATAAAACGCGGTTAAAACTGCAACATATTAATGCAGTTAATAACTGCATTTCTTAAATGCAGTTAAAAACTGCATTAAAATGCAGCAGTTTTTAACTACGTTACTAAATTGCAATTAAAAACTGGATTATAGTAATGCAGTTAAAAATTGATTTTAATACACCGTTAAAATGCAGTTTTTTAACTGTATTACTAAAATGCAGTTAAAAACTGTTTTGTAAAATTATGTTTTTTAAAATTTTATTTTTAGATATCAACAATGGATATCATTAGAAAGTTTATTAAAATTTTGATTTAATGGTGAAAACGATTCTTAAATCCAATCGATCTACAAAAAGTTATCACATTTTAACGATTGAAAATAGGTTGGCGAATGTTGGGTGTGATGTTACAGAAGCAGAGATTTAATTTAGGGGCAGTTTGGCTAAAGTCCCTATTAAGTTTCAAAATACACCAAACATCCTTTCTATAAAAAGTATATAAATTAGGTTCCTAGAATTAAGTTATTAAATAATTGCATACATTTATGCAATTATTCAGTGAATAATTGCAGACATTTATGCAATTATATCCAAAAATTGCAGGCATTTCCGCAATTATTCACTAAAAAATAGCGGACATTTTCGCAATTTTTCAGAAAATTGCGGGAATTTCTGCGATTATTCACCAAAAAAATTGCGGAAATTTCCGCAATTATTCACTGAATAAGCGCAGATATTTATGAAATTTTTAGATATAATTGCATAAATGTCTACAATTATTAAAAATAATTGCATAAATGTATGCAATTATTCAGTAACTTAATTCTAGGGATCAAATTTACAGTCATTTTTTGGGAGGAGTTTTCATGTATTAAGTGTGATTTTAAGGACCTGACCCTAATATTCACCTTAATTTATATAATTAGTGACTAAAGGACCCGCTTTGTAATTCAATTATGAAATAGGCACTCAAGATCAATATTCTTTATATTTTAACATAAATTTGCATTATTTCTTAGTGCGTTTATGTCAAAAAAAGCTTTAAAAGGCAATGAAATCCAAAATCAAAATTTATGCGAAACCTTCAGAATTTCCGAAACGAAACCGAAATTCAAAAATTGAAACGGAATGGAAACTGGAATTGTATCTTCCGGCATATACATTAGAGGAGAGGACATATATATAGGAGAGGACATATATATTAGCAATATAAAAAAGGGAAAAACTATATCATTTTGACATTACTCTTTCGACTTTATAAGCCTATGGTAAATAAACAAAAAAAATCTTAATATTCTTCCAACGATCTTCTATGTAGATTAAGGCATTCCGAATTATGTATATATGTTTGTTTATGCTTTCTGCTTACTTCTTTTTAGTTTACCACTTGGGTTATATGCTTTAATTGCAACAATTGCCTATGTTCATAGTTTTATTTTTTCTTTGGGAAGTTTAAAATAACAAACATATTTGTAATAATGACTTATATGTTAGTTGAGACTTGAGAAACACTTACCACTTTAAAATACAAAAAATATTAAAAGAAAAAATGAATTCATATAAACTATTTGGAGTTGAATAAATATTAATAGATGATTAACTTTAGAATGATATAGTGGTCAAAATTATAACATTCCACCTCATCACATTATTTGTTATATTATGGAGTAATCAACATGCTCATTTTCAAAAATGGAATCACTCATTTGATGTTATAGGCCATCCAATCCAAATACATATCATTTGTTTTATTTATGTGTACTTTTATGCACATAATTTAAACAAGTAATACCTCAGTTGTACCAAAAATAAATATCTAATTCATGGATTATTTTGGATATTTCGGATTTAAAACATGTAAAAATAGTTTAGCACAAAGTGAACGCTTAATACACTTGATTATATCGCACTAATCTAACCCCTGAATTTTTATCATGTCCCTCTAGTTGTAAAAATACGATGCAGTTGAATGAATCTGATCGTTTTTTCTTAGAAACCATTGCGTCACCCTTTTTATGGCCATTGGTTTTTCCTTAGTTTTGCCGCGTTCACAAGCTATGGTAGTCATACCAAGTTCGCCAATTTCAAGGAACTTTTTATCCTTTTTTTACATAGGTGAACCTGAACCTGAACCTGAACCGATTCCATTTCAATAGAGAAGTTGGATTTTCTAAGCTAAGATATGATTAATGAACCAGAAATAAATTAGAATTCTATTTGATAAATGTAAGATAATGCATTATTAGATACCATGAAAAAAAGGATTGTTAAGATAATGCAACATATACTACATGGGTAACTTAACTTTACATTTTCCAATAAACAAACTGCTAATAATAGTGGTAAAAAATCATTGAATGCAAACTCATGCTAACACACCATCCATCTTTGAACATCTATGAAGGTGCCATCCATTTTTGAGGATAAGATGGTCATTATTACTAAAAATAATAATATAAATCACACATATGTGCGTCTAACGGCTAAATGTATTTACATTTTATTTAATAGTTAATGGGGATGTGTGTTGTAAGTGCAAAAACTTTGGTGGTCACAACATTTTTATTTCAAGTAGTACTGTTGGATGTGTCGGTTGGAAATCAATAGTGAAATTTTTTGATGGATGGTCAGAAAAAGGGTGATGGCGGAGGCCGCAAATTGATGGTGGGATTCTATTGATAGGTAGTCATGAAGGGACATTATCTAGGATATTTTCGAAATTTCAAAAAAAAAAAATGGTGGAAACATATTGATTGAATTTTCATTATTAATAATAGAGATATCACCATGAAACAGATACAACATGCATAAATAAGAATTGATTAAAAAAAGATAGAAATATGTCTACATCTCTTGTTGAATGCTCGAGCGTGAGTTGATATTATCTTATCATTATTAGTAGATTTAGTAAAATGAATAAATTCTCACACACTTTCGATATAGAGAAATAAAATAAGTAGAGATATATGCCAAAACAGTTCATCAATACAAGTGGCAAAATGCCACATAATGTTTGCAAGATTAATCGCTACCAAACCATGCTATATTAGAGACTGAAATTCAAAGACCGAAAATTGTCAGTTTTTAATAATAACTAATCAACGACTACAAATTTCATTTGCAAATTTTTAGTATTAAAGACTGAAATACAGTCTTGAATTGGTTTGTATAATTTGAAACTGTTTAATAAATGAATTTCGGTCTTTAGTTTGATTTATAATCCATATTTTAGTTACATCTATTCAGGATCCAATTGTGAACATTTGCGATCCATGTGATTAAATTTCTTTAAATTTCATTTAAACAATATATGTTATCTGTCTGTTCACAACCCTTTAATTGCCTTTCATCCTCCGGTCTTTTCAAAATAAAATTATCACCCCGTCTATTTCTTTATGCACTCCATTTATTCCAAAACCGCCACTTACGTACCTTATTATTTAGTTTCTTTTCTTCGCCTTCTTTCTCTATTTCACTGCTTCTATTTTTCCCAAGCTTTTAAAACACTTCAACATGATAATTTGTCTAGTTTTGCTAAGTTGTTACTTAAATGGCTATGTTGTTACTTAAATTTTTCTAGTTTTGTTTGTCTACTGCTTATCCTATAGTTTATTAATTCTGTTTGTTCAAAGTACGCGTGGGTAGCACGAAAATACTGTCAGTTTCAAGCGTGGATAACAATGAAACAGTTAACGCTGCAACGAGACGATTTAAAAATATAACCAACGCCAGTTACTAACGTGGTTATTATTTTTTCAACCCAGGCTACTAGCATGTGTAACGATCCAGAATTTTACTGCTTGAATTTATGAATATTTAATTAGTTTTAAATATTCAAATAATAGATTTTATAATTAAAATAAACTCTTTTAAATAACAAATAATGATGGTGAAATAGTTTCAAAATTAGTTTACGAAAATATTTTTGGTTCGAAGAAAAATAAAAAATGTGATCAGAAATTGTTTTTCGAATTTTCGTCGTCTAAAAGTTAATCGGGAATATTGAAAATATTTTTGTATAAGCAATTAAAGCACATCGGCTTCCACTTTCCTTTCTTTTGGTCACCTTTCCTCTGGGACTGTTACCCACCTTTGTTGTCCCTCATTCTCTTTCTATTTTTGCCTGCTTGTAATTTAGCCTCTTCTTGAGGAACAACAATCGGTTGTGCTTTCATTTAAGCACCACTATCTACTGTCCCTATAGCTTCTCTTTGGTCTGCTCGCATTATGATCATCATTATACAAATGTACGTTGCCTGCACTTCTGGGTCATTTGCTATCCTTGTGACCCTTTCATCCTTAGCTTCCAGTGAAAAATTCCCAGTATGCTTGTCCATTCTTACAAACTGCAATAAGAAGGATCGGTCTCTCAAAACTGCATCAATGGTACTCATATATGCAACGCGACTTACTATCATATACCATATATAATACCATATAGTTTTGAAAGCCAAAATATATAACAGGTATGCTCCCTCTCTCATATATATACATACTCTCGATCCAGTCTAGGGTGATAACCACTACAAGATAAACAGTCTTTTATAGCGGCATATAGCCGCTATTAAACACAACTATAGTGGTTTGATAAATGCTGTAAATCGACATGTTATAAAAAAGAATTGCACATTTATAAAACCAAAAAACCGCTTAAAAGATCATGATTTCATAACATAGTATAGCCGCTATAAAATAGTTATTCTATAGCGCCTATTTCGTGCTATATATCAACATATTTATAGTATATTCTACATCCATTTACAGCATATATATACCACTATAAAATGTGTAGTTACAATAATACCTATTAGCTACTATCCTTTGGCAGTAACCTCGTACATTGCATTATCTTTTTATAGCACTTATGTCATATAGTTATAACGCTTTTGAGGAGCTATGCTTTATTTTACTATATATTTGATGCACCCCACTATTACATTTTAATAATAACAATCAAAATGAATCTTCTTTAAATAGATAATAATTTGAACAATGTATAAATGAAAAAAATATAATAATCAGCAAATGTAATGCATATTCATGATAACAAAATAAGTATCAACTAACAAAAAATAAGTTCAATACATGAGTTACCAAATTCAATACATATTCATGATAACAAAAGACAACATAGTTTAAAGTTAACGTCTATATGTACCAATTGCATCACTAAGAACTTGAACTGCTCAAAGCCTTTCTTACCAATAAACTACTCTTTTCTTACCAAATCTTCAACCAGTCGAGCCATTCCTAGTACATAAAAATAGGTTAACATGAAACTAGAGTAATCTTCTTCCGAATTTGAGTAATCATTCAAAAGTGGCATCTGCAATGTTCAGTCAAATTTTAAGATTAGTATCATTAAGATAAATCTAAGTACTATTTCAAGTATCATTATTATTGATTCAAATTTTTGAGCGGTCCAAAAGTTTAGCCGTTTCATTGATCATTAATGCAGATGCAGATGCTCAACCAAGCATCTCACATAAAAAGAAAAAAGAAAAAAATACTAGTTGAAAAGAACAGCAGTTTTATTTTACAGTTCAAATTTTTTGCATCAACACCTGTTAGAAGAAAGTGCATAAAAATAATAGGTTAAGATCATGAACTGAAGCTTAAAAGAATAAAGTATTGACATCCACGCAAAGTTCTATAAATAACGAAAATGAAATAATTGAAATTGCCGTTAGTTCACCACTTTTAATGAATGAAGTAAAAGCAATTGTGGTAGTAACAAATACTAAAATAGAATGTGAATTGGCACAATGCTTAATTTTTAGTTTTAAACAACATGGAATCGTTCATACGTTTCTTTTTAAGAAAATAAGTTCATTAAACAGGAGTTGAACTTCATTATTTCATTTTGACATCAAACATATAAACTATTCGATCAGTCAGCAGCATTTACTTCTTCAACTTGAATTCGAAGATAACTGGCCGATTGCACAAAACCATCTACCTCTCCAGACATGCATTTTATGTACTATAGGTTTAGGAACACTACATAGCAATTCCTATATTACGTCATTTAGCAGGATGGCAGAGATTGGAAAATGTCTACAATATCTTATTTCTTATACTAGAATTAGCATTAAGAAAATGATGTGAGACCGCAAAAGCATACTAGAGGCATCTCCAAGAAGTGCAGTAAATGGTTGCCACAATCCACGTGAGTTTTCAGTTTTGACTTGAACTGCTCGTAATTTGGATGCTGCAACCATCTTCATAGCCTTTGTAATCTTCTGAATATTCCTAACACTTTTCATTCAATTTTTGACTGCAAGTTTAAGTTAGTGAACAATAAGCAAGCAATTTATAATATACACATTTTTAGTCTTTATAAATAGTCGTTTATAAAATAGCAAAAGACAATCTCCTTACCAATCATGGTTGAGATCGATCTTGCGCCAAGGGGGCATGATTCTCTGTGGACATAATATGCTTTTAGTGTAATAAAAACAAATCAGGAAAATGACTAATTTACATGATTTACTGAATGAAACATTTTTTTCTTAAACTTGTTCTAGAACAGTAGACAAATAAAATGCATAAACTTCACACCGTTGATTTTTTACAACAATTTTTCTTGACTAATAGCTCTTCCGTTGGTATTTTTCTTGACAACTATTTGAAACTTGCAAATGCAGGAGCCAGTAACACACTTACATTAATCCATTATTTGTGTAAGGCAATTATGTATTCTCTTCTTTATTGCACCTTCTTCTGATTTGTTGACTTTTTACTATATTGTTCTTTGTACTTTATTGAATTGTTGTTTTAGTTAATATTACTGTTTGCTCAATTTGACTATGATAGTGCTGTTAGAGATGATACCTGGAATTCGTGAAGAAGCATCGCTATTGTAGAAGCTTCGAGGAGGAGCTCCAAACCCTAAGTCACATTGTTGAAGCAAAGCGGAGGAGGAAATGCCGGACCAAAAATTTGGTCCGATGGAGTTAATTCGGTGACAAGGTGGAGCTCGTTCGGTGGAAGACCGGACCAGAATTTTGGTCCGGTAATAGTGCTTCGATCTGCAGTGAAGACAAGAGGAAGTTTCGTTCGGTGATGGGTGATGTCAGACCAAAGATTTGGTCCGGTGGTGATTTGGTTCGGTGGCCAGTGTAATGCTTGTCTGGAAGAAAGGGATAGTGCCGAACGAAATATCTCATTCGGTATTTGGACATGCCGGACCAAAACCAAGTAGAAGGCCAAACCAAATATTTGGTTCGGTGTTAGAGTAGTGCCGGACCAGATGCATGCCGAACCAAAAGTACCGCTCTAGATGTTTGGTTCGGAATTGGGCCTTGCCGATCCAGATGGATGCCGAACCACTTTTTGGTGTTTGCCGAACCAAACCCCAGGGCTGCTATATAGTAGCCACCCCTCCTTATTTCTTCACTCTATAAATAGTGGAGCTTCTGGACAACAATGGCAGCCATCCTAGAGAGCCGAAGCTCTGTAGAATTTTTTTTGTATTGTTAATTCTTCTTATATGTAGCCTCCAAAATTGAATCAATCTTGTAACTCTAATCTTTCAGTGATTAATAAAATCTCCTCTCCCCAAGTGGACTTACACTATCTCACGGTAGTGGAACCACTATAAATACTGGTGTTATTTATTTTTCTACATTGCATTGATCTGTGACTATCTGTTCTGGTGTTTATCTCTGTTTGTATCGTCTCACTACAATCACGATCTAGTTGTTTTCTGCTGCGTTAGGTTTTGTATTCCCTTAGACTGATCAACTGAAAGGATTTTCCCTAACAATCTGGTATCAGAGCTGCAAGGTTGATTGAGGAGTGTTAGATGCTATGGCAGGAGATGAAGCGACTACAGTTGTTACAAGACCCTATACTAGAGGGATGTATATCGCGTTAGGATCACAGTTGGCAATTGAGAAATGGAATGGGGATAAAGAATTCGAGAAGTGATAGTGGAGGATGAAGGCTGTTCTAATGAGGAATGAAGTCCATCCAGTAGCGTTTGCCCCTAAGGAGTTGATGGCTGACATCTTGGTCGCGGAAAGGAAGGAGATAGAGAAATGGGCGTTTACTACTTTACAGCTAGCTATGGAAGAGAATGTCATCCCAGAGATTAGCAGCGAGACCACTGCTAGGGGCATTTGGACCAAGCTATAAAATCTCTACTTGAAGAAATCTCTGACTAACCGTCTGATATTGCTGAAGACATTTTTCACCATGCGGATGAGAGAGGGTACATTAGTGAAGGAAAATCTTAATTTCTTTGATGATCTCGTAATGAAGATGAAGACCATTGACTTGAAGATGGATGAGGAGCAAATGGCAATAATTCTTTTGTGTTCTCTTCTGGAGTGTAACACAGGTTTCGCCAACAGCCTTATCTTTGCTAGAGACACATTGACAGTGGAAGATGTGAAGTTAGGACTTCTATCTGAGGGTTTGAGAGATCAGATGAAGGAGATAATTGAAGGAAGTAGAGGTGGAAGTAGTAGTCACGGCCTGTTTGTTGAAAGAGATAGAGAAGATAAGAAAAATTGGCACTTTAGAGGGCGTTCCAAGTCCAGGAAGCCCGGTAATGGCAGGAGAGGAAAGTCTAAGGATGGGAAATGCTTTATCTGCAAGAAACCTGGTCATTGGAAAAAGGATTGTCCAGATCTGAAGAAGAAGAAGGAAGAAGATGGATGTTCATCTTTTACGGCGGAGAAGTCTGTATCTGACGATGTGTTGTCTGCAGCAGTGTCGGATGTCTCAGACCATTGGGTGCTGGACTCGGGGGCGTCTTTCCATATGACGCCTAATAAGGTTTACTTCAGTTCTTTCGCTGGACTAGAGGGAAGCTCTATTCTTATGGACAATGATTCTAGCTGTAGAGCAATGGGTGAAGGTACAGTGAGGATCAGGATGTTTGGCGGAGTTATATGCACTTTGACAGGTGTTCGGTATGTTCCAGGTCTTCGGAAGTCCTTAATTTCTTTAGGACACTTGGCATCTTTGGGATGCAAGGTAACTGTCGAGACGGATAGTCTGAAGGTTTCGAGAGATGCACTAGTTATTATGAAAGGAGATGTGTTCCAAAATCTGTATTTGCTGAAAGGAACCATAGATCTTGGAGAGTCATGTGTTGGAGTGGATAGTTCTCGTGCTTTGGATGCCACAAAGCTTTGGCATCTCAGATTGAGTCATATTTCAGAGAAGGGCTTAGAGTTTCTTCGGAGATGGAAGATGATCAAAGAAGGAAGCTTCGACAAGATGTACTTTTGCCAGGAGTGTGTGTTTGGCAAGCAAACTAAAGTATCTTTTGGAGTTGGACTCCATAGATCGAGGCAAGTACTTGAGTACGTGCATACAGATGTTTGGGGACTGGTTGCTACTCCTTCTCTTGGAGGAGCAAAGTATTTTATCTCTTTCATTGATGACTTTTCTCGGAAAGTATGGGTGTATGTGATGAAGGCCAAATCAGAGAGTTTTGAGAAGTTCAAAGACTGGAAAGCGCTTGTTGAGAACCAATTTGGTTCTAGGTTGAAGGTTCTAAGATCTGATAATGGCGGTGAATTTGTCTCTAGGGAGTTCCTGGACTTTTGTAGACAACATGGCATTCAGAGACATTTCACTACACCCGGCGATCCGCAATCCAATGGGGTTGCAAAAAGGATGAACATGACTCTACTAGAGAAGGCTCGTTGCTTGAGATTGACGGCGGGCTTGTCTAGAGGCTTTTGGGGTGAGGCATTATCAACTGTGGTGCATATCATAAATCGAATTCCATGCTAAGCCATAGATGGGTAGATTCCGGAGGAAAAGTGGAGAGGTAAAGCAGTGTAGCTTGGTTACTTCCGAAATTTTGGTTGTCCTGTGTAAATTCACCATACAGGTGATGACAAGTTGGAGGCTAGAGCATACAAGGTCATACTAATGGGATACACCGATGATATCAAAAGGTATCAAATTTGGAACCCTGTTGATCGAAAGATTGTTCATTCCAGATATGTTACTTTTGATGAGTCTGCTATGTTCAATTCGAAGGATCCATGGAATTGTCTACTATGTAGTAATATACGTTATTATAATAATGTCTAAAGTAAAGTAAACTATTAAAATAGCTTTAATGCATTACCCATATCCCCCTTAACACATTTTTATATATTCCCATAGTCTATACAGTACCGTAACTTCCCATAAACTAGGCTTATCAGAGGGCACTCCATAGGTATGGTACAAAACAAGCTCGTAATGGTCTCACTAAGGTAGGTGACACGGCACAACTAGGCAATGCCAGGGTAGATATACCAATTACACTTTCGGGTTGGTTGTAACGCATAGCAGCCACTACCTCCCACCTCGAGCCACACTCCCAAATCAAAAGTGCGCACCAAATCAATCACAAAGTAATAGAATGGCAATCGAAGAAGTGTGTCCGATCGGAGGAGCTACCTCACTTGGCCCGTCAATTGCTCCTGTTTTAGCCACCTTATGCTAACTCACGGAAGTTAGGTCCACGTGTATACCTCATATAGGATCGTCGCCACCATCCTACTTCATTCTGGAATCTCCACCGCGTATACAGTTGTTAAAGTGGTTTTCGGTATTGGCAGAGAGTATGACAATATCTGACCCCGGTCTCTTTAACAACCAAACGTTATTATAACACCGTTGTCATTTCAAAATAGTTTATACTTCAAACCAAAATATCATTCTCATTTCAAAACCATATCAACACGATATCATTTTTCACTTCAATTATATCCATTTCAAATATCATAGCACTTTCAAAGTTATAACACTTTCGAAATTATAAAACTTGAAATTATAACACTTTGGAAATCATAACACTTTGAAATAATAACACTTTGAAAATCAGTTTAGACAGTAATAATAGTATATAAAATAAAATAGTTTATATAAAATAGTTATAAGTTAAAATAGTTTATAATAAATAGTTAGTATATTAAAATAGTTTATATTAAAAATAGTTGATATTAAAATAATTAGTATATTGAAATAGTTTTATGTTAAAAATTTATAAAATAAAATATATAAATAGTTTTAAATATAATTAAAAAATACTTTATATAATAAAATAACTTCCTCAAATTTCACAAATCGATTCAAATCAACTCGAATTCAAAATTTCAAATTTAATTCAATCTCAATTCATCGATTTCAACTCAAATCAATTTCTAAATAAACCCTTTCAAATTATGTCGATTTCAAATACAGATTTGAAACATAAAATAAACCATTTCAATTTCAACATAATTCAAAGCTTTATATATATTCAATATTTCAAAACTAAATTTGATAATTTCATATATATCTTAATTTAACTTCATTATTATTTAGTTTTGAAATATTCACTTAATAAATCCAATATCATTTAAATAAACTTTAAATTACATTTGAAATAAACTCAATATTCCTACAATTTACGTAAACTTGAAATATTCAATTAATTACTTTAAATCAAAATCAAGTTGTAAAAATCATATCTTTAAAATTTCCAAATTAAATCAGATTTGAAATCAATTTCAAATTTATCTTTCCAACCTCAATTTATAAAAATTACTATTAAAATCTATATTTGAAATATAAATTTAAATAAATACTTAAACATATTATATATATAAATTAAGTCAGACTTTATTACACTAAATCTTATTATTAGACTTATTTCACAATAAAACTAATTTATACATATTTTAAAATAGTAAAATTATAAGTAAATTCTTAAAATTTAAAATTTCAAAACTAACTTATAATTTTAAAATTTTCAAAACATAAAATTTTAAAATCAAAAATTTAAACTTTATAAAATACAATTATATATAATATCTTGAAATCAATATTTATTAAACCATATATTTCTTTCCAAAACCATTGAAATCATTTTCAAAATATTTATATATAGGCCAACGGTGTATGTATAAAATTTTCTATCCTATAGTCAAGTGATACGGATATTTATCATTTCAATCCAAAATTTAAATAAATACGGGTATATATCTTTCAACCAGCAATCCCAAATCCAAATTAATGAAAATCGCTTGGGTTTATCATTTCAACCCATAATGATTTCCTCATATTCTACAGATCGTTCGGGTATGTATCATTTCAACCCATAGGCAATTCTATACTAACAGGGAACTTGCAGAGTGATAACAGATATGATAATAATATAACAGGCACATATATCATCAATATAAATAACAGATAATGGTGTTAGATGTCACAGGTGAACAGATACAGATAATAGCATATATATAGAAATTAAATAACTAACAGCAGCATATTTCAATTGTCGTTTCAATTAAATCAAATTTAATAAATATAATAACGTTAATTGTGAGTGATTGCTCATCTTTTGAAGCTAGAGAGATTCGACAATGAAATGAGTTATGAATCCAAGCACGAATTTCAAAGAAAGGCTAGATTGGCACGAATTCGACAATCAACGCTGATAACAAAGAATTGATGAAAACGAATCAAATCAGTTGAATAGAAACAGAAAAATATATATTATTATTTTATAAAAATCAATATTGTTTTACTTATACACATATCATATACTTCAAATATATATATATATATTGAAACAAGCACTGTTAAAAATCAAGTATACAGTACTCATGTTATATAAAACTTCCTATCTTTGAAAACAAGATAACTTAAAATGGAAAATCTTTACTTTACACGTATATATAAACACAGCAGATGCTACTATACCAATTCATTTATATATATAAACTTGCATAACAAAATAGTATGGCTTATATAAAATGGTCAGATAATATATACTATAACCATTATTTATGTAACGAACAACTTTGGAATCAACCATATATAACAAACATAAGCTGATATGTAATAAGTTACTGTAACTAAACATATATAAGGCATTTACCTTTAAATATGACATAGAATATATATACTATAAATAAACATGTATAACTAATATATAATATATGTATGACTTATAATGTACTTTGTAAAATGTTTACTGTAAATATATATATGCTGTCTTTCAAAAGTTTTATATAATATGTGCAGACAAATATATATACGTATAACTCATATATGACTCCTACAGATGATAAATACTTGGATATGTAAACTTAAATATGTAAATAAACTTATATATATAACCACAGAATGAATATACACTTACATAACCGATATAAAAGAATTACATAACCAATATAAAACAGCAACAATATATATAACTATATATATTTAAAACTCTATGCACAGCTACACCACAGAACACTATATATCTACTATGCTATAATATAATGTAGAAATCATATATATATATATATATAATACATTCAACATATAGTTGTAAACATACTGCAACATTAGTTATAATAGCTTATATAAACTAATATATACAAAACATTGTATTCATTATTATATATAAAACATTATATACTAATATATATCAAAACTGTTTCAAACAATATACAATACTGTCACAACTGTATATAAATATATATATACATATAAACCTATATCTATGGTGACATAATATATATATATACCTTTCATAAAAAATATACAGCAGCATCTAAAAAATGCGCATCCATATATATATATATATATATATATACACACACACCAAAGATGGGAAGAGTGGAGTGGCCGCATGGTTAGGATTTGGACGTGGACTGATCGAGTCAGAGCAAGTAGGTGGAGGCTGCATCGAGGCCGAGAGAGGAGATGGCTGTCGACGCAAGAGGTGGAGGGAGGTACGGTTTTTTTCGAGGTGAAGATAGGCTTCGGTTTTGCAAGCGAATGGGGAGAAAGGTGGAAGGGAAGCTTGTTGTTCGGCGATGGGAGAGAGGAGATGAGGTCAGCTGCGGCGAAGTGGAAGGGCCAAAGCTCCGTGAGTTGATGGTGCCGACTCCAGGAAGAACGAAATGAATTCAAGCTTCATATATATCATATTATGTTTTTCTTTGAGGCAACAACGAATTGATAGGGAAGGGAGGTGAATAGATTATCAGGCAAAAGAATGAAATGTAAATTTGTATAATATAAAAATGATTTTTCGTTTTGAAGCGAATCAAGAAACGAAAAAAAAATTAAAGGACCGATGAATATAAATGGAGAATAGGGAATAGAGAAGGTCAAAACTGAATTCAAGGATTAAAGGCAAATGTCAGTTTCGTTTAACACGGTGCAAAATGAATGGTCAAAGAATTCAAAAGGGTCGAAACAATACCGATACGGTTAAATGGTTCACCGATTTCGTCGTGTTCCAAATTCCAAAACACACAAATGAATATTGTTCGTCGATGGAAATTCTATCGGTTTAGAAAACCGTCGAACGAATTTAGATTAAAAATAACTGCAAGCGCATGGTGTACGAATGTAGCACGTGGCGAATACGGGTCGATCCGTAGGGAATTGATGATTTTAAAATTCTATTCAATCAAATTAAACCAAAGTCGAGTGATTGTTAACTAACTAAAAGAAAGTAAAAACAAACTAAAACTAAGGAGAATAAAAAGATGAGATTAAAGAGCAATTTAGAGGCAAATCCCCTCTCATGATCATATAAATCAACATAATGACATTATGATCTCTTTTTGGTCATGTGTGAGATTAGTTGATGCATTTATCATAAGCATGGCCTAATTGTGTTATTAATTAACACACTTAAACCATCAAACTTTAATGCACCCTCTAACCCACTTACTAACATCAATGAAAATGATATGAAATCAAAAGTAGAATCTATTTTAAGCATGGTTTATTAACTATTGAATTAGAAACATAAACCATCAAATTTTGATTCTAAATCCACTTCCATTACCATGATCATATGTAGATGAAGAGGTAATTAATGATTCATATGACTAAGCATAGCCTATTTGTTTTGAACAATATAAGCTATCAAACTCAATATTAAACACAAAACCACACAAACATCTACTTTCCATTAAGCACAAAAGAGACATAAAAGAAATTATGTTGCATCTACATGATTCAAGAGAGCTTCATTACCCCTAAATTGAAGGGATTAGCCTCTCATTTTTGTTATCAAATCAACAAATGTAGAAAGCAACATTAAACAAACAAGAGGAAAAAGAGAGAAAAAAGAAAGGAAAAACTAATCTACTTGCATGAAATAAGAGAGATCTACACTACAACATGAAAGGAAAAGAAGCATGTAAAAGAAAAGAGAGCACTAATTAACATTAAAAAAATTAAAGTTACAAGAAATAAAAATATGGCTAAGTAGCCATGAAAAGAGAAAGAGAACTTTGAGTTTAATTTTTGAGCCTAAACTAAACTAAGAGAGACTAAGGGGGAGGAGGGTTACATGAACATAAGGGGATTTTATACGTGTTAAATCCTAATTCATATTTTTGGGGAATGCCCAAAATACCCTCTTAGGAAGTGTGGAGGCCAAGTAATCATTAGCTTCAAATAATCCTCATTTAAGTGTACATGAAGATTTGATGGCCTTTTAGCATGTGCATTAGCTCCTAAGTGTTCATTAAGGTAGGTGGGTAAGTGGGGTCCTCCATTATCATGCCTTTGAATTATTTCCATCTCCATTCCTTTGTATCTTCTTTGTGCATGCATATATCTTCATGAAACCACTTGTATATGAAGCCAAATTCCTATAAAATAATATAAAAATTTCTAATTAAATTTTCTCAAATTAATATATGCACAAAATGACCATTTTGCCCTTGGATGAAGATGAATATGTGACGATTTGAAAATAATATGAATTTTGGTTTAAACAAGTTAAAACGCCCGATATGATCATTTATTTAATTTAAATAGATTAAATATGGTGGTAAAAATATGAACATTTACGTGCACATCAAATACCCCCACACTTATCTTTTTATTCGTTCTCGAATAAAGGAAAATCTAAGATAAATCCGTTTTCGTAGGAAACACGATTGCATTGAGCGTATGCAACAAGCCCTTAAACCTCTGGGTGTCCCTAGTAGGACGAGTGTTGTCTCGTGAGGGTTTTCGGCGGATACTACCCACAAAATCCAAATGCATGATGAAAATATTTACAAAATGCAAGATTTATTTACAAAGAGGTGAATGCGAGTTTTTGGAAATATTTACGAATGAAGGATTTACTTTTAAATTAACACAAATAAGTTAAATATAGGTTTGGTTATTATCTTGAAAATTTAGGTCATTTACTTGTCAAAATTTCCAACAAAAATGAAGTTATCATAACAAATAGACAATAGTTTAACTCGTTGTTTTAGTTGATAACAAAGTGTAACCATGAAATAGGTCCTTGGTTGATTATCAAAGTTTATTAAAGTGGTATTTCATTTCATTTCAATAACAAATCAAATCAAATAAGTTAAAATAGTGCTTGGATTTCATTTTCTTACTCTCTCCATTTTTTGAAAATTTTATTGATATTTACAATATTTACATATGCCTAACTTGGATAAACTGAGGCCAGATATATTACCCATGCACTGCCTTGCGGACTGATGTGAGGGGAATACAGAGCGTGGCGAGTGAACACACGAGTGTGAACACCTATTGACTGTAGGCGTTATTAAAAGGAATTTTTATATATATACACCTAACTCAGATAAACTGAGGCCAGATATACCGATCGTGCACTGCCTTTCGGGCTTACGTAAGAAGGGTACAGAGCATGGCGAGTGAACACACAAATGTGAACACCTGACTCTAGGTGTTAAAAATATATACATATATACAAATGTTTTTTTTCTTTTTTTTAGAAAGAGAGAGTTTTGCAAAATCATCTTAGCACCATTTATCTTAAAAGACAAAAAAAATGTTATATCCTTTACTTAAATTCACCACATTTTAAAACAAAGATTTTCAATTAGGATATATTTCATAATTATCACGTATGAATCTTCCTATATACTAGTTAAACCATTTTTATTTGTAATCAAACTTCATTTTTATTTTTGTTAAGACGAATAAAATTTCAAAATTTTCAATTTAATAAACCAAAACCGTATATTTATCCTATAGTATTTCTTTAAAAATAAATCAAAAATGCTTAAAAATTAAAAAAAAATTGTTTTTGAGATTTGGTTTTTAAATTTTGGAAAGAAAAATTAAAAATAAACCATGAAAAATCGAAAATGATGATGAGTCTCCCCCCACACTTGATTTTGACTGTGTCCCCACAGTCAACCCAAGTGAAAGGAGAGAAAAATAAATAAAAACATGACCTATATTTACATGAAAATTAACATTATTTACACGAGATCAGAAAGTATATCGTCAAAGCATAAATGAAACGGTCTTCCAAAAACCGATTCATTTGCCTCGTTAAGTATACGAAACACAACTTAAGCTTGAAAAACCAAACCGTAAAAGATTTTGAAGTTGAACGTTGATTTGGAAAAACAAATGTTGTTTTATTAAAAATTGAACGAGTTGTTTTGTTTTAAATGATTTTTGGGGTTGATAAAAAAATTGATTGAAATTCACATTTACTTTCACCAAATTTAAATTCAAGTTTATCATTGAAAACTTCTTCCAAATTATCGATTTCAAAGTCAAAATGGCGATCGAAATCTTCCCCGTCAGAATTTAATGACTCATTTTCGAAAAGTCCATAAAACTCATGTTCGTTAAATTCATCTTCCTTCGTTGGATTATCAACAAATTCATCGCATATATCCATTTCAAAAACCAAAGTTGTTGTATTCAAATTTTCAGAAAAAGGAAGATCGAAATTTAAATCAAGTTTCTCACCCTTAAAAGAATTGAAATCCAACTCAATTACCGTGTTTTCAACAACTTCATTAAGATTGTTATTTTCAATTTCAAAAGTTGTTATTTGAAAATCGTCAATTGTGGTAGAAGATGGATTATTACTTGACTCGTCACACATTGGGATTTGAGTATGTTTATCACGTTGATTCAGATATGTTTCGAACACCAAATCCATGTGATCATTGTACATTTCATTCATTTGTTCAACATAGTCAAATTTGTGATTATTAACTTGAAAATTTTCGATTTGGATTTGTTGAGAACAAGAATCGTCAATTTCGATAAACGGTGGATTATTATTTGATTCTTTACAAGTTGAGATTTGATTATGATTTTCATGAAAAGTTTTATATTTTTCAAGTAATAAATCCCCGTTATCTTTTTCCATTTGCTCAACAGAGTCAAATTCATGATTATTAGTTTGAAAATTTTCACTTTGAATTTTTTGATAACCAGAGTTTTCAATTGTATAGTGGTCAAGATTATTCCCATAGCCATAATTATTTAAAAATTGGTTCACATTTTCATTTTGAATTTGAAATTCATTTTGAAGCTCGAAATTGAATTGGCATGGGTTATACTCGAAATGATTTGAATTTTGAATTGAATTCAAATTTTGATTATTTTGAAAACTTTGACTTGAACTTTTATACAAATATGAGTTACACAAATCATTTATCATTTGATTTTGTTGTGTAGTGAGTTCAAGTAAAGATGAAATGCTATTTTCGAGATTTGAGGGTTGGTCATCGTTTTGAAAACTTTGTTGTTCAAAATTCGAATTGTTTAAAGAATAGTTGTCGTTAAAATATCCATATGAATTTGGTGAAATCATATGGATTATATTGATTTTCACAACTATTGTAAAATTCACGTAAGTAGGGAAACTCGGACATTTTCAAGAAATTTTTTTTTATATAAAGGAAAAATATTTACAAATTGAATTTTTTTTTTGTTTTTGGAAAGATTTTATATATTTTTTTGGATTTCGGTTTTTCTAAATTTTTTTTGGATTTTTGAAATTTCAAAGAAAAATGATTTAAAAATTTCAAAGGAAAAGGAATATTTACAATTTTTTTTAGTTTTGGATTTTGAATTTTTTTTTAAATATGCATAAACTAATGCAACTAAATGAATGCAAGGGTTAATTACAAATGATTTATCCTAAGTTAACTCAAAATTATATAAGCATACTTTGTGTTAAATCAACAAGATAGTTCTCAGCCAGGTAACGGGCAGGGGTTATCGGTGCACCACGAATCACCGTAGCAATGCAGCCGAAGGTTTAAGTACCTTCAGAGGACCAACCACTATAATATTTACGAATCACCATAATATTTATAAATGGTTATTACTCTGCCGTAGCCTAGACACCGAGAAATTAAATTGTTCAAAGAAGACAACTTGTCAATACACAATTGAAAGTTATTGATGTCTAACCGTTATTATTAATCAAAATTCTAGGATGAAATGCAAAGCAGAAATTAAACGTGTATTAACAATGCAACTACGAATGGATTTTTTTGTTTTTTATTTTTTGAATTATTTTTTAAATATATTTACATATGCAAATGCAAGCAATCAACAATGCAACTAAAATAAAAACAAGAGATATATACAATGCAAGACAAATAAAAACAATAGATATATCAAGCAAGCAGTTTTTTTTTCTTTTTATAAAGCAAAGCGAAGCAATTATTTTTGGGCAACAGTTGAGCGAAGCAAGCAACTTTTCCAATCTGCTTTGGCAACTTGAAATTTAAAACAAGATATATACGATTTTTTTTAGATTTTTTTTTGAAAAGGAAACTTAAAAGTGAGGTTTTACTTAAAAAAAAAATTCAATATGTGAGATGGAACTTAAAACAATACAAATGAAAACAAGACAAATTCAAACTTGTTTTTTTTTAAAAACAACAAAAGCAGACGAAAACAACATTAAATAACTAACTAAATAAATATAATGAATAAAAACAAAGATAAGGGCAAAAGCAAAGAAATTTGTTTCTTTTTTTTATGAAGATAAAGATGAATGAAAGTAAAAAAAACAAAAGAAACGAAAGCCCAACTTTTAAAAGAAATTTAACAAAAAAGTTAAATACTTTTAATTTTTTTTTCTTTCTTTGTTTTTTTTGTTTTTTTTTGGCTTTTATTATTTGTAACAAGAGAAATCGAAAGGATTTAAGATAAAACAAAACAAGTTAATCAAAACAAAGCCCATGGAAACAATTCTCGGACCACTAAAAAGAACATAATTCTGCCTAAATTCCAAACCACAGCAATTCTCAAACTCACCCCTTTTTCCATTCAAATCAATAACGATGCCAGAGAAAGATTTAATTTTTTTTAATCCTCCACACAACACCACCAAACCCAAATTCCAAATAAGAATTCGCAAACTAAATTGTGCGATTGAAGCTTCCGTTTGCGAAGGTCATTCAAGATTGAGGTCGTGGAGAGATAGTGTTCGAATGCGAGTTTGGTGATTTGGGTTCCGAAGTTTTGGAGTTGCGATGATTTTGGTGGCGAAGGGGATTTCACAGAATTCGGCGTTCGAGGATTGTTTCTGTGGTTTTGGTGATGGTTGCAGACTTGTAGTGGGTTGTTGCAAAGTGTTTTGCAGAGGCGGGTGGTAGTTTGCGGGTATGTATAAGGTAAGTTATGGTTGATGTCGATTGGAATTGGATGCTGGTGTTTTGTGGAGGTTCTGGCAAAGTGAGGGATGAAGAAGGTGAACGTATTTAAAGACTTGGTTGTTGGTGGAGGAGGAGTTTGGGATTTTGTTCCAGTTAAATGTAAGGGGGTAGTGAAGTGTGGTGATCTGTAATGTTATGTGCAGTTGTATGTTTGATGGTTTGAAGAGGTTGGTGCAATGTAATGGGGGAGGAAGTGTCAAAGAGAAATGAGGTAGTGGGGAAATTGGGGGAAGAAAATGTGGACAGTGTAGTGAATGCAGAGGTTGTCAAAGGGTGAAGTTGGCGATTGGCCAGTGTGTTGTAGAGGAGCAAAAAAGTGAGCGGGTTACTGAGGTTGTCGAAGTGGAGGAATGGTTTTGTTCGATGGAAAATGAAATGACAGCAGTTTTTGTCGAAGTGAAGTCAGGGAGTTGCTGTCTGCAGTTTTTGTGGAAGTGATGGAATTGCAATCTGAATTTGGAATTGTATGAAGTCGGTGGGGAGGGAATGAAGCAGTTGAAGGTGATGTTGGCAGTTTTTACAGTGGCAACAGTTTTCAGTGGCAACTGTGGATTTGGTATATGTGAGTGCGGAGGAATGTGCTGCGGTTTTGGGATGAATATCAAGGATGGGGAGATTGAGAATTGGTTGCTATTCTGTCGATTGTACTGGTGGTGGATACTGCTGTTAGTGTGGGAGTTGTATGTGGTTAAGGCATATGCAGTTTTGATTGGAAGTGAGTCGATAGTGAAGGCAGTGTTGATGAAGTTTGAATGGTCTCTGATTTGATGAAGTGTAATTTTTTTGGTTTAATGAAGTGCTGAATGGTTTGATGGTAGTGGTGGATGGTGAATGCAAAAGGAGTTTGAAGGGGATGATATGGTTTGTTGAAGTGAGTTTGGGATGGTTTGTAGAAATGGCTATGCACAGTGAACAGCTCTGTGCAATTTTTTTTGTAACAAAGAGGAGATGTAAAGGCAACTGTAAAAAAAAAGATGTAAAAGCAGATGCAGAGAATAAAAATATTTATGTTTTCAAAATTGTGTGTTTTTTTTTCTTTTTTATATATATATGAAGAGATGCAAATTCAAAATAAAAAGAGAACAAGAAAACAAAACACACACCCAAAATGCAATCAAAAATCACACAAGCACAATTTTTTTTTTTTAAATGCAAATGAACAAACAAAACAAAACACATAAAAATGACAAGAAAATAATTCGAATAATAGAAAATCAAAATCAAAGTAATTCCCCGGCAACGGCGCCAAAAAATTGTTCGTCGACGGAAATTCTATCGGTTTAGAAAACCGTCGGACGAATTTAGATTAAAAATAACTGCAAGCGCACGGTGTATGAATGTAGCACGTGGCGAATACAGGTCGATCCGCAGGGAATTGATGATTTTAAAATTCTATTCAATCAAATTAAACCAAAGTCGAGTGACTGTTAACTAACTAAAAGAAAGTAAAAACAAACTAAAACTAAGGAGAATAAAAAATGAGATTAAAGAGCAATTTAGAGGCAAATCCCCTCTCATGATCATATAAATCAACATAATGACATTATGATCTCTTTTTGGTCATGTGTGAGTTTAGTTGATGCATTTATCATAAGCATGACCTAATTGTGTTATTAATTAGCACACTTAAACCATCAAACTTTAATGCATCCTCTAACCCACTTACTAACTTCAATGAAAATAATATGAAATCAAAAGTAGAATCTATTTTAAGCATGTTTTATTAACTATTGAATTAGAAACATAAACCATCAAATTTTAATTATAAATCCACTTCCATTACCATGATCATATGTAGATGAAGAGGTAATTAATGATTCATATGACTAAGCATAGCCTATTTGTTTTGAACAATATAAGCTATCAAACTCAATATTAAACACAAAACCACACAAACATCTACTTTCCATTAAGCACAAAAGAAACATAAAAGAAATTATGTTGCATCTACATGATTCAAGAGAGCTTCATTACCCCTAAATTGAAGGGATTAGCCTCTCATTTTTCTTATCAAATCAAAAAATGTAGAAAGCAACATTAAACAAACAAGAGGAAAAAGAGAGAAAAAAGAAAGGAAAAACTAATCTACTTGCATGAAATAAGAGAGATCTACACTATGACATGAAAGGAAAAGAAGCATGTAAAAGAAAAGAGAGCACCAATTAACATTAAAAAAATGAAAGTTACATGAAATAAAAATATGGTTAAGTAGCCATGAAAAGAGAAAGAGAGCTTTTGTAACGACCCAGAATTTTGAACAAATTAAATTGAAAATATTTAATTAATTTTAAATATTTGAACGATGATTTAATTTGAATCCCCGATATAACTTTGAAATTGGTAATTAAATTATAAAAATTTAATCTATTGAAACTGGATAAAATTTGAATCTTCAATTTAATATTGAAGAAAAATATTTCGAAAAGCTTTTAAAATTCGTATTGATGATACTGAAGATAACAGCATCTTCAGGATTGAAATTTAAACTGTTTTGCTCAGTTTTGAATTTAATTGTTTGAACCGATATTTAAAAATAGTCATTTTTCAAACGGTCTCGGAATTCGACGAAACCAGTTTCATTGGGTCCGTAATATCGAATTATTTTAGGATTTCAAATTTCGTATTATTCGGAATTTTTATGTGAACGCACGAAGAGAAAACGCATTGGGATTTTTATTCGAATTCAATTTAAAATTTAAATTTTAAATGTTTAGTCAACACACACGTTCTCCCCTCAACCACGCCTTGAATCACGCCATCGATCACGGAAAAATAAACGTGCTTGCACGACCCTTCTCTGATAAAATCACGGGCCTCTCCAATGATACAAACGAAGTCGATTCCTTCGTTCAAATTTGAAAACAATGGCGACCGAGTTTCTCTCTTTCAAATCATTTAAAACGTAGAACCCCTCTTTCACAATTCATTCACGAAATAAGAAAAAAAAAATCAAGTTCATCTCGGTTCGAAAAAAATGCGTCTTCCTTCAATCGTTCGAGATTGAATCGAACTCCAGGCGAGTCAATAAATGGCGGCAACAATCTCGAGCTCGACGTCGAGATGGGTGATTTGTGAATGGGGTTCGCGTACGGGGTCGAGTCATCAGATTAGGATTTCGAACGATGTAGGGCTTTGGGTTTTCGATGGTGCTAACGTCGTGGAAGTCGAGCAAGGGGGGAAGGCCTATGGCGATGGATGGTTTCGCGAGGCAACTGGAAGGAGCTGCAGGTGATGTCTTCGCGATCCAGTCGAGTGGGAATCTCGCAAGCGCGTGAGAAGGGGCGATGCAGGGGTTCACGAGATGTCATAGCCGTTATCAAGGTGATCGGCAGAATTGCGAGTTGGAGTCGCGATGCTTGGTACGACGGGGCTGAGGAGGTCTCGAGCAATATATGATTGGGTTCAGAGAGCTGCAGGTCGAATATAATGACGAAATCAAGTCAAGACGGAAATGGATGGTAAAGAAATAATAGCTAAGGTGAGATTTTTCTCACTCAAATTAAATGTGGAATTTTTGCAGTTATTGATGATTGCTATTTGGATGTGATATTAGATATAGTAGGATATATCTATATATATATATATATAGCAATATATACATATTGGCATATGTATATATTGGATTGATGATTTCCCGCCTCATATAGCGGATGAGACCCTATTGCGCCGTTAGTAAGCGGATATTTTTATAAAACCCATATACCGCGATATTCCACCTCGAAGTGGAATTGGTATTGTGCTAACGTCTGTGGATGCAGGGAAACAGGTTGGAGGGATCCAACTGGATTCCTCACCAGTATTTATTTATTTACAGGTATATTGATGTATATTCTGTTATCATATGATGATATATGATGTTTGATGTTGTGATTGACTAATTGGTGCTGTTGCATCATCAGATTCAAGTTTTGAATTTTAAAAATAACGACTTTTACTTAAAAATGATTTTTAAAGTAATTTTTGAAAGTAGACGTTTTATTGAATTGATTTATTTTAAATAAATAAACGTTTAAAATTTTGAAGTTATAAAAGTTAAGATTTTTGTGAATTATGACTGTAAGGTGATTTTTGAAATAAATAGTTTAAGCAATTTATAAAATGGTTTGAACTGAGATTTTCGAATTTTTGTGAACAGTTTATTTAAAAGATTTAAAAAGTTGATATTTATAAATTTAAAATATTGGAATTTTAAAACGAGTTTATAAGTGTTAAAAAAATGAAATTTATAGAATTATAAATCGTGAAGATATGGAATTTATAGATTTATAAATTGTGAAGTTATAAAATGGATGAAACTGTAGAATAAAAGATTTATAAGAGATTAACTTATAAATTGGATTTTTGCCTTTAAATGGAATATTGATCGAATTGTTAATAAAGGAGATTTATTAAATTGAAGTCGTTAGAAAATAGAAATAGAATTTATAAACGTTGTTTTTATAAATTCGAAATCAATTGAATTTGATAAATTAAATGTAGGAGGTTATTAAAGAAGATATATTCGCGATTTTGGATAGCGAATCTTTATTGAAATAAAATATGTAGAGATGATTGAAATTTGGTTAAGTGAATTATATTCACGATTTTGGACAGTGAATATATTATTAAATAAAAAAATGGATTTATTTTGAAGAAGTGATATTAAAAATGAAGTAAAACATTTTAAAGATGTTTTAAAATGTATTATGAATCGAAAGCATAGATTTCAACGTTCATTGTTGAAATAGACGTTTTCGAGAAATAAGGAAATGATGGACTATAACACTGTTGTTATAGTAAATGATTTTCGAAAGAAAATGTTTAATGTAGTATTGGGATTTATATATATCTATCTTAAAATCTGAATCCCTATACTAGTGATTTCGAGTCGTCGTAACGATGTTTTACGCAACATTCGTTTTGACTCAAATAGACGTTAAAATTAATGATTTCCTTAAAGAATGAAATGTATACTTAATATTGATTTAAGTATATTGAATATTTTCAAATGTTGAAAATAAATAGTTTTGTGAATTACTTATTTTAAATAAGTATGGAATTGATTTTCCAATATGAAACGAAGGGTTTGAAATTTTATCTTTTAAAGATAAATTGAAAAGTGAATATTTGAAAATTTGTTTTCAAACGGTTAAGTGTGGAAACTATATATCTAGTAAAGATATTTTTGGAAAATAAATAATTTGGAAAATTATTTGCGATCTGATGATGTTGCGCATCTTTATTGATAGTTAAATAACCGACTATCAATAATTACCTTGAATATGGTATTTGTTGTGAATTGGATGAATTTGAATGCCACACTTATTTTTGAATAAGCGCTCACTATTCGGGTTAGCCGGGAAAGGACCATGGGGTCGTATAACCCATTCCGAATATGTGATACGTCGTTATGAATTGCATTCGAAGACCGGTGTTGAAGACCGGATATTTTTGAAAACGGAAGGATTACCGTCGAGTTACTCTACATCGGCTGATCTCCGGTTTAGAGGTTTTTATCACCCTTAGTGACGGGAAGTACGGACGTGATTAGAAAATTATCCGGATATGCAAGGGCTTCGTGAGAAGTGCCTTCGGTTCTGTTCGATCCCGGAACAGACTTGTATGGATTGTATGTCTGACGTTACAATTTGAGATATAAAGCTGATTTCTTTCAAATACATTTCTGTTGGTGGCGGAGAATTTATTCTTTTAGCTTAACACCCTTCTCTGAGACGTACGAGCTCAGAGGTTATGTAGTTGAAATTTATCAGCGATATATTCCCAATTTGGTAACGTGGCATACTGAGTGTTGCTGTGAAATGATCAGTGTTTGATCATTTGTGATATGATCATTTGTTTGATCTTATATCTTTGTGATCATAGGTTGATCATTTTGTTTGACCCGAAGCATGGCTTTGTAGAAAGCGTAGCTTTGTGGACGAGACTTCGTCGAGCCTCACACCCCGGAAATGGTCGAAACAGGAAGGATGCAGCAAGGTTCTAGGGAGTAGCGCCCCTTAGTGTATGTCATTCCTTCTGGATAAAGGTGGTATCATGGTATGGAGCCCAGATACTTAACCTCTGTGGTTGCTGCAAAATTATTACTTTGTGGTTTGTTGCGAATCGGGGATCCTCGGGAAGATCGGTGACGATCGGGGGATGGCATACACGTGTCAGTAGTTACCTATTTTTGCAGAGGTAACCCGGCCTTGTGTTGGCAGAGATCCGGTTAGGTTCTCGGGTCGTCTATTCCAAGGACGTACCCATCGTGGATAGGAAGTTCCTTAGCCTGACCATTTGTTGGAAATCCAAAGAAACAATACGACGCTTGTACGGTATTAGTTGTAGGACCTGCCATTCACTTATGGTGGTCACCACTGTTTGGATGGTAGCTATAGTAGGCATAGTTCGGAATGTCTATGCTGGCTAAGATTAATATTATACTTTCGAAATGATTTCTACACTATGCACTAATAATAATATCAAAAAGAATTTGATTTTTGCGTAGTAAGCATCTTTGACTATCATAAGAAGAAATCTCCTCCAATTCTGCGTTTGCATTGTGTGTGTGGTGGGAGGTCTTATGGTAGTTTCATTTTCCAAAAAGCATTGCGAATTGACTTTAAAAATATTTTGTTGTTCTAAAGAATAACTGTTTTACGATCTCACACCAGTCACCATGACTGACTCGGAGTTTATTGTTTCCCTTCTAAACTCTGGGTGCCCACCAATTTCCACACGGGCAGTCTAGAGTTAGGTTATCAGGATATTCTGGAGCTTTGGAGATAAGCTGGATGACGAGACGTAGTATTTGTATCTGATAGTATTTATTCCGCTGTGTATTCTGTATGAGGGCAGGTTTATATAACTGTCCATTGTTGTTTATTTACTCTGATTGATGTATGTATAAAATGATATAGTTCTTTGTTTAAAGATTATTCATTTATCTATTATATATTGTTCTGCTGCGATGTGTAAGATTCTGATATTGTTTTCTGTTCTGATGTTGTTCTTCTCTTCTTTTCTTTTTCTTCTATTTTCTTCTTCTACTACTTTTTCTTCTTTTAAAACCATAACATTTCGGGTTTCCGGCATTCGATTTCTCGACAGTCGATAAAGTGAGTATCGATGTTGAATTTTCAAAAGTCGAAAATTTCCGTGATGTTACATTTGGTATCAGAGCATATGGTTAAGCGACAACCCTACTCTGTTGGGTGTTACTCATTAGAGATAGAGTCAGTAGTACTCTAGAATGAGTTTGAGTGTAATAATAGATATGAGCGCGTATTTGTTATTGAATATAAAATTGTTTTGTATTGTGATGATTGGTTTATTGAGTGGTATATGAACCTTCGTCGGCACAGTCTGCAAAACTGGATCGAAGGGGTTTCTAAACACTTGAATAGAACAATTCGGCACAGTATTGTTTTGAATAGGGTAAATGAGATAATTTTGCCCAAAACTATTTTTGTATAGAAAAGAAATGTTTCTCTATAAAATACTATAGTATATGGTTGCATGGATGTTAGGAAGTAATAATAGTGAATTATCATCACTGAAATTGAATAAGAAATTGAAATTGTAACTCCAAAGTTAAGAAATAAATTCACATACAAATGGAATTTGAGAATGTAAATTATAAATATGATTTGTAATTTAAAATGGAATTCCAGAGAAGTATTTGGGAAATGTTTTGAAAAGAATTTGAAAATTTTGGAGATTTGAAAAGTTTAAATTCTTTTTGGCTTGAAAATGAATTTCAAAGGGTTTGAAAAGTATTTTGGAGGAATGAAAGCTCTAAACTCTTTTCGGTCGCTGGAAAATAATTCCGATGATGATCGCGACATCACCGGTGTTCATTTTCGGGTTTCCAAAAGAGGAATTGCTGCCAAATTGTTTTAAATGGAAGTTGTTTGGAAAATTTGGGTTATGTTTTGGAAATTCAAAGGATGATTTGAATTGTTTTCAAAATGATTTTTGAAAAGTTGAAAAGACTCTGGAATCCTATTTAAAATATTTATGAAATAAGAAATGAGTTGATAACTTATACAAATTGAATCTTGATAGAATAAATTTAACTTAAAGAATGGAGTTAAATTAAAGAAAGTATAAGTGAATGAATTTGAATAAATGAAAGTGAAATTGAAAGTTGAGATTCATTTTGAAGTTGTAAGCAATGGAATTGAAACTGAATGTTGAAAACAGATTTGAACTTGTAAGTGGATTAAAATTAGAAATGAATTAGTAATTGAAACTAATCTAAAAATAATCAGTTATGAATGAAAGCTGATAAAATTCAATATTCAGGAGATAAACCGAATCCAAATTAGATTGGAAGTGTAAATTGAATTCAAATGAATTTGAAATGCAAAATTGAATGAAAATAGATATATAACTTCAATAGTGAATTAGAGATGATATAAGAAGTTTATATTGAAAATTTGGTAATGGAATTTGCCAAATGGTTTGAATGTGTAACTAGATATTATGGCTAGTAGGATATACAGGTGTAAAGGAATTGGGATTTTAATTTTGAAGAGAATTTGAATTGCTCGACAAGAGGTATGTATTTAAATTTGAATATGAGATTTGATGACTTATTTCTCTAGCCGCTTGGCTTTTTCTTTTTCTTTTTGAAATCTGAGAGTCCGTAGGGACGTTTTGTAGTTGTGCCGTATTAGCCGCGCAAAGGAGACGCTGGCGAAATTTTTCGAAAATTTCGAGTGTTAGAAAATTTTTGAGAAAATTTTGAAGTTAAAATTTGAATTTAAACTCGAATTTGAATTTAGAAGTTAAACAATGTTGTTTGAAACTTAAAATTTAAGTTGGAAATTTAGTTGAGGTGATAACGAATCTTTAGTAGGAAGATCTGTTTGAAAAGTGATAAAACTATTTGGATTGTGAAAAATAGTAGACGAGTTAAGGACCATTTTTCCTAACTTGTAATTTCGAGGACGAAATTCTTTTAAGGAGGGAAGTTTGTAACGACCCAGAATTTTGAACAAATTAAATTGAAAATATTTAATTAATTTTAAATATTTGAACGATGATTTAATTTGAATCCCCGATATAACTTTGAATTTGGTAATTAAATTATAAAAATTTAATCTATTGAAACTGGATAAAATTTGAATCTTCAATTTAATATTGAAGAAAAATATTTCGAAAAGCTTTTAAAATTCGTATTGATGATACTGAAGATAACAGCAGCTTCAGGATTGAAATTTAAACTGTTTTGCTCAGTTTTGAATTTAATTGTTTGAACCGATATTTAAAAATAGTCATTTTTCAAACGGTCTCGGAATTCGACGAAACCAGTTCCATTGGGTCCGTAATATCGAATTATTTTAGGATTTCAAATTTCGTATTATTCGGAATTTTTATGTGAACGCACGAAGAGAAAACGCATTGGGATTTTTATTCGAATTCAATTTAAAATTTAAATTTTAAATGTTTAGTCAACACACACGTTCTCCCCTCAACCACGCCTTGAATCACGCCATCGATCACGGAAAAATAAACATGCTTGCACGACCCTTCTCTGATAAAATCACGGGCCTCTCCAATGATACAAACGAAGTCGATTCCTTCGTTCAAATTTGAAAACAATGGCGACCGAGTTTCTCTCTTTCAAATCATTTAAAACGTAGAACCCCTCTTTCACAATTCATTCACGAAATAAGAAAAAAAAATCAAGTTCATCTCGGTTCGAAAAAAATGCGTCTTCCTTCAATCGTTCGAGATTGAATCGAACTCCAAGCGAGTCAATAAATGGCGGCAACAATCTCGAGCTCGACGTCGAGATGGGTGATTTGTGAATGGGGTTCGCGTACGGGGTCGAGTCATCAGATTAGGATTTCGAACGATGTAGGGCTTTGGGTTTTCGATGGTGCTAACGTCGTGGAAGTCGAGCAAGGGGGGAAGGCCTATGGCGATGGATGGTTTCGCGAGGCAACTGGAAGGAGCTGCAGGTGATGTCTTCGCGATCCAGTCGAGTGGGAATCTCGCAAGCGCGTGAGAAGGGGCGATGCAGGGGTTCACGAGATGTCATAGCCGTTATCAAGGTGATCAGCAGAATTGCGAGTTGGAGTCGCGATGCTTGGTACGACGGGGCTGAGGAGGTCTCGAGCAATATATGATTGGGTTCAGAGAGCTGCAGGTCGAATATAATGACGAAATCAAGTCAAGACGGAAATGGATGGTAAAGAAATAATAGCTAAGGTGAGATTTTTCTCACTCAAATTAAATGTGGAATTTTTGCAGTTATTGATGATTGCTATTTGGATGTGATATTAGATATAGTAGGATATATCTATATATATAGCAATATATACATATTGGCATATGTATATATTGGATTGATGATTTCCCGCCTCGTATAGCGGATGAGACCCTATTGCGCCGTTAGTAAGCGGATATTTTTATAAAACCCATATACCGCGATATTCCACCTCGAAGTGGAATTGGTATTGTGCTAACGTCTGTGGATGCAGGGAAACAGGTTGGAGGGATCCAACTGGATTCCTCACCAGTATTTATTTATTTACAGATATATTGATGTATATTCTGTTATCATATGATGATATATGATGTTTGATGTTGTGATTGACTAATTGGTGCTGTTGCATCATCGGATTCAAGTTTTGAATTTTAAAAATAACGACTTTTACTTAAAAATGATTTTTAAAGTAATTTTTGAAAGTAGACGTTTTATTGAATTGATTTATTTTAAATAAATAAATGTTTAAAATTTTGAAGTTATAAAAGTTAAGATTTTTGTGAATTATGACTGTAAGGTGATTTTTGAAATAAATAGTTTAAGCAATTTATAAAATGGTTTGAACTGAGATTTTCGAATTTTTGTGAACAGTTTATTTAAAAGATTTAAAAAGTTGATATTTATAAATTTAAAATATTGGAATTTTAAAACGAGTTTATAAGTGTTAAAAAAATGAAATTTATAGAATTATAAATCGTGAAGATATGGAATTTATAGATTTATAAATTATGAAGTTATAAAATGGATGAAACTGTAGAATAAAAGATTTATAAGAGATTAACTTATAAATTGGATTTTTGCCTTTAAATGGAATATTGATCGAATTGTTAATAAAGGAGATTTATTAAATTGAAGTCGTTAGAAAATAGAAATAGAATTTATAAACGTTGTTTTTATAAATTCGAAATCAATTGAATTTGATAAATTAAATGTAGGAGGTTATTAAAGAAGATATATTCGCGATTTTGGATAGCGAATCTTTATTGAAATAAAATGTGTAGAGATGATTGAAATTTGGTTAAGTGAATTATATTCACGATTTTGGACAGTGAATATATTATTAAATAAAAAAATGGATTTATTTTGAAGAAGTGATATTAAAAATGAAGTAAAACATTTTAAAGATGTTTTAAAATGTATTATGAATCGAAAGCATAGATTTCAACGTTCATTGTTGAAATAGACGTTTTCGAGAAATAAGGAAATGATGGACTATAACACTGTTGTTATAGTAAATGATTTTCGAAAGAAAATGTTTAATGTAGTATTGGGATTTATATATATCTATCTTAAAATCCGAATCCCTATACTAGTGATTTCGAGTCGTCGTAACGATGTTTTACGCAACATTCGTTTTGACTCAAATAGATGTTAAATTAATGATTTCCTTAAAGAATGAAATGTATACTTAATATTGATTTAAGTATATTGAATATTTTCAAATGTTGAAAATAAATAGTTTTGTGAATTACTTATTTTAAATAAGTATGGAATTGATTTTCCAATATGAAACGAAGGGTTTGAAATTTTATCTTTTAAAGATAAATTGAAAAGTGAATATTTGAAAATTTGTTTTCAAACGGTTAAGTGTGGAAACTATATATCTAGTAAAGATATTTTTGGAAAATAAATAATTTGGAAAATTATTTGGGATCTGATGATGTTGCGCATCTTTATTGATAGTTAAATAACCGACTATCAATAATTACCTTGAATATGGTATTTGTTGTGAATTGGATGAATTTGAATGCCACACTTATTTTTGAATAAGCGCTCACTATTCGGGTTAGCCGGGAAAGGACCATGGGGTCGTATAACCCATTTCGAATATGTGATACGTCGTTATGAATTGCATTCGAAGACCGGATATTTTTGAAAACGGAAGGATTACCGTCGAGTTACTCTACATCGGCTGATCTCCGGTTTAGAGGTTTTTATCACCCTTAGTGACGGGAAGTCCGGACGTGATTAGAAAATTATCCGGATATGCAAGGGCTTCGTGAGAAGTGCCTTCGGTTCTGTTCGATCCCGGAACAGACTTGTATGGATTGTGTGTCCGACGTTACAATTTGAGATATAAAGCTGATTTCTTTCAAATACATTTCTGTTGGTGGCGGAGAATTTATTCTTTTAGCTTAACACCCTTCTCTGAGACGTACGAGCTCAGAGGTTATGTAGTTGAAATTTATCAGCGATATATTCCCAATTTGGTAACGTGGCATACTAAGTGTTGCTGTGAAATGATCAGTGTTTGATCATTTGTGATATGATCATTTGTTTGATCTTATATCTTTGTGATCATAGGTTGATCATTTTGTTTGACCCGAAGCATGGCTTTGTAGAAAGCGTAGCTTTGTGGACGAGACTTCGTCGAGCCTCACACCCCGGAAATGGTCGAAACAGGAAGGATGCAGCAAGGTTCTAGGGAGTAGCGCCCCTTAGTGTATGTCATTCCTTCTGGATAAAGGTGGTATCATGGTATGGAGCCCAGATACTTAACCTCTGTGGTTGCTGCAAAATTATTACTTTGTGGTTTGTTGCGAATCGGGGATCCTCGGGAAGATCGGTGACGATCGGGGGATGGCATACGCGTGTCAGTAGTTACCTATTTTTGCAGAGGTAACCCGGCCTTGTGTTGGCAGAGATCCGGTTAGGTACTCGGGTCGTCTATTCCGGGGACGTACCCATCGTGGATAGGAAGTTCCTTAGCCTGACCATTTGTTGGAAATCCAAAGAAACAATACGACGCTTGTACGGTATTAGTTGTAGGACCTGCCATTCACTTATGGTGGTCACCACTGTTTGGATGGTAGCTATAGTAGGCATAGTTCGGAATGTCTATGCTGGCTAAGATTAATATTATACTTTCGAAATGATTTCTACACTATGCACTAATAATAATATCAAAAAGAATTTGATTTTTGCGTAGTAAGCATCTTTGACTATCATAAGAAGAAATCTCCTCCAATTCTGCGTTTGCATTGTGTGTGTGGTGGGAGGTCTTATGGTAGTTTCATTTTCCAAAAAGCATTGCGAATTGACTTTAAAAATATTTTGTTGTTCTAAAGAATAACTGTTTTACGATCTCACACCAGTCACCATGACTGACTCGGAGTTTATTGTTTCCCTTCTAAACTCTGGGTGCCCACCAATTTCCACACGGGCAGTCTAGAGTTAGGTTATCAGGATATTCTGGAGCTTTGGAGATAAGCTGGATGACGAGACGTAGTATTTGTATCTGATAGTATTTATTCCGCTGTGTATTCTGTATGAGGGCAGGTTTATATAACTGTCCATTGTTGTTTATTTACTCTGATTGATGTATGTATAAAATGATATAGTTCTTTGTTTAAAGATTATTCATTTATCTATTATATATTGTTCCGCTGCGATGTGTAAGATTCTGATATTGTTTTCTGTTCTGATGTTGTTCTTCTCTTCTTTTCTTTTTCTTCTATTTTTTTCTTCTTCTACTTTTTCTTCTTTTAAAACCATAACATTTCGGGTTTCCGGCATTCGATTTCTCGACAGTCGATAAAGTGAGTATCGATGTTGAATTTTCGAAAGTCGAAAATTTCCGTGATGTTACAGCTTTGAGTTTAATTTTTGAGCCTAAACTAAACTAAGAGAGACTAAGGGGGAGGAGGGTTACATGAAACATAAGGGAATTTATACATGTATTAAACCCTAATTCATATTTTTGGGGAATGCCCAAAATACCCTCTTAGGAAGTGTGGAGGCCAAGTAATCATTAGCTTCAAATAATCCTCATTTAAGTGTACATGAAGATTTGATGGCCTTTTAGCATGTGCATTAGCTCTTAAGTGTTCATTAAGGTAGGTGGGTAAGTGGGGTCCTCCATTATCATGCCTTTGAAATATTCATCTCCATTCCTTTGTATCTTCTTTATGCATGCATATATCTTCATGAAATCACCTGTATATGAAGCCAAATTCCTATAAAATAATATAGAAATTTCTAACTAAATTTTCTCAAATTAATATATGCACAAAAATGACCATTTTGCCCTTGGATGAAGAGGAATATGTGACGATTTGAAAATAATATGAGTTTTGGTTTAAACAAGTTAAAATGCCCGATATGATCATTTATTTAATTTAAATAGATTAAATATGGTGGTAAAAATATGCACATTTACGTGCACATCAAATATACTGTGGAGATCAACACGACGAGACGATCAAAACGGTACACAGATATCAGTGGTACGATCATCCGATCAAAAGTCGATATTAGGTACCAGAAATGCTGCTAATTTGCCGAAAATAAGATAAACGGAGCAATAGCAGTCCAAATTCTGAAAAACGAAATATGACGCCTCACTCAGAAGATGATTTACAAATTTATTATATAAAATATTCAGGTTTGGAAAACATTTTATTATCATCAAATATTAACTGATTTGAATTGAAATAAAATTACACAACAAAAATAAACTTATATATTATCTGATGAAAATTTACCATTTGCTATGTCCAAATAGACGTATTCAAAATGTCAAATTTTCATTTATAAATTTAATTATTTAAAATTTCACAAAATTTCCAATCAATTACATTATTAAAACCCTTAAAATTTACGGGTCGTTACACTCTCCCCCACTCAAAACTTTTCGTCCTCGAAAAGGAACGAGGTAGGAGAATAGAAACAACCAGAAAGAAAATAGATTGAAATACAAATAAAAAATTAATTTAAAACCATATTAATTTCAGTTTAAATAAATTAATATTTAACAATTTGGTTTAATCCATTTTATTAAATCAATAAATAGTCATTCAATTCAAATTTGTTAGTTCAAACTGTCTATTCAAATCATATAAATTTCATTTAGTTTTAAAATTGATTTCCATTCAATTATTTCAAGTTTTAAATATTTATTCAAAATCTTCAGCTTCATTTTATAATTGAAATTATTCTTAACAAGAATTTAAGAGTTAAATTTCCGATTTCAATTCAAACCATTTAGAGATAAATGTATACATTAGATATATATATATATATATATATATATATATATATATATATATCAAATCAAATCTAAAATCATATACTTATATATTATACACCAAGTCATAAAAAAATCCAAACAAATTCATTTTCCAAAACAAAAGTGTAGCAAAGCTACTAAGAGGTCTCTCCACTCTGAAACTCGAAAATGAATGTCGATGATGCTGTAGTCATCACCGAAATTATTTTCCAGCGACAAAAGAGAAGAGTACTGATTTAAACTTTAAAAATTCTTTGGAAACGATTTCTATTCGAAAATACTTTAAATAATATACCCTAAAAATTTAAAACCAAGTTTTCTAAAATACCGGAAATTAAATTCTTAAATTTTTAATTTAAATTCACTTAGATTCCAAATCAGTTTTATAACTATGTTTTATAGTTCCATTTATTTATTTTATGTGACAATAGTCATTAGTTTACAAAACAACAAATGAAAAATCAATATTACCATTTTTAACAACCAATTCAATTAACTATTTAATTTCAGAAAACTACACTTATATATATATATATATAAATTATAATCATAGAATTTTTTTCATTTACAAATTTGAAAAATAATATGGTGTCAGTTTGCTCTGTTGAAGTGTTTTGGAATTCCTACCGATAGCATTGACTAGACGAATCGATCGAAACCCCAAATCAACATTAACAACTCAAACAACACACTATAAAACATTTAATATTAATATTAATTACAATACACTCCTTCACTCGATTATTCCAGAATGGATTTCAAGAACAAGGATAGAGATTCAAATTAGGGGACCCTAATCAAAATAATTCTAACTAGAAGATAGGCTCAAAACGAAGATAAGATTATTAAATAACAAAAAGAAAAGATGGATAGACTAATATAAATCGCGGGCAACCTTAAAAGGGTTAACCGTGACTTCAAAATAAGATCGATGTAGAATTCTGGGGAAAATCGGCATCAGATCACAAGAGATAGAATTCAGGCATAGCAAGAGATAGTAGCATCTAAACCGAGGATACAGAAATCTTCGGTGAGTCAATGCCTATTGTAAAGAGTTTCACCCCTTTACAAACCATTCAGTGGAGCTATGGGATACTCCAGAATCAAGAGAACACGAACAGGGGGAGACAAAATGGATTTTAGAACCGAGGGAACATTCCAAAATTCAAAGGAAATCCGAGTCAAAGTGGAGGGACTCAAGCTCGAATGAAGGTGGTTCTGTAATTTAATTTACTTTATATGTTAAGTTTTGCCTAAAACCAGAGCTCTAATACCAACTGTAACATCCTGGTATTTTCAACCATTCGCATCTGCATATATCGGACTTGAATTTCTCAAAATATCAGATTGTTAATTTATATTTGGCAAAACTCAGCATATACAGTAAAAAAATTATCACAGAAGCACAGACACAGAGTAATATAACAATAAGCAGTGGAAACAAAAGAATAGTGGTTCATGAAGCTACTATATATATATATATATAACAGAGTTAAAACAAGATACAACAGAAGTCTCGAACACATAGAAGTCTCAATACAATAGTCAAATACAAGATAAGAATATATCACAGGAGTCAACTGAATAACTGCAAGCTGAATAGATAGATGTGTCTCCAAGCAAAGCTCCATCTCCAAAGGTGAGTCTCAAATGCTATGACACTTAGTCTGACCCGAGCGTAAAGCAAAAACACAAAACACTCGAGTCAGGATTAACATTCTTATATCAATAAATCAAACTCAAGTGAAATGTCAACTGAAATACGAGTAACTTAAAGGATGTTTGGGATAATCATCCTCTAAGGATCCGTGGAACTATCTACTATGTAGTAATATACGTTATTATAATAATGTCTAAAGTAAAGTAAACTATTAAAATAGCGTTAAGGCTTTACCCATATCCCCCTTAACACATTTTTATATATTCTCATAGTCTATACAGTACCGTAACTTCCCATAAACTGGGCTTATCAGAGGGCACTCCATAGGTATGGTACAAAACAAGCTCGTAATGGTCTCACTAAGGTAGGTGACACGGCACAACTAGGCAATGCCAGGGTAGATATACCAATTACACTTTCGGGCTGATTGTAACGCATTGCAGCCACTATTGCCCACCTCGAGCCACACTCCCAAATCAAAGGTGCGCACCAAATCAATCACAAAGTAATAGAATGGCAATCGAAGAAGTGTGTCCGATCGGAGGAGCTACCTCACTTGGCCCGTCAATTGCTCCTGTTTTAGCCACCTTATGCTAACTCACGGGAGTTAGGTCCACGTGTATACCTCATACAGGATCGCCGCCACCATCCTACTTCATTCTGGAATCTCCATCGCGTACACAGTTGTTAAAGTGGTTTTTGGTATTGGCAGAGAGTATGACAATATCCGATCCCGGTCTCTTTAACAACCAAACGTTATTATAACACCACGGTCATTTCAAAATAGTTTATACTTCAAAACCAAAATATCATTCTCATTTCAAAACCATATCAATACGATATCATTTTTCACTTCAATTATATACATTTCAAATATCATAGCACTTTCAAAGTTATAACACTTTCGAAATTATAAAACTTGAAATTATAACACTTTGGAAATCATAACACTTTGAAATCATAACACTTTAAAAAACAGTTTAGACAGTAATAATAGTATATAAAATAAAATAGTTTATACAAAATAGTTATAAGTTAAAATAGTTTATAATAAAATAGTTAGTATATTAAAATAGTTTATATTAAAAATAGTTGATATTAAAATAATTAGTATATTAAAATAGTTTTGTATTAAAAAATTATAAAATAAAATATATAAATAGTTTTAAATATAATTTAAAAATACTTTATATAATAAAATAGCTTCCCCATATTTCACAAACCGATTCAAATCAACTCAAATTCAAAAATTCAAATTTAATTCAGTCTCAATTCATCAATTTTAACTCAATTCAGTTTCTAAATAAACCCTTTCAATTATGTCGATTTCAAATTCAGATTTGAACCACAAAATAAACCATTTCAATTTCAATATAATTCAAAGCTTTATATATATTCAATATTTCAAAACTAAATTTGATAATTTCATATATATCTTAATCTAACTTCATCATTATTTAGTTTTGAAATATTCACTTAATAAATCCAATATCATTTAAATAAACTTTAAATTACATTTGAAATAAACTTGATATTCCTACAATTTATCTAAACTTGAAATATTCAATTAATTATTTTAAATCAAAATCAAGTTATAAAAATCATATCTTTAAAATTTCCAAATTAAATCAAATTTCAAATCAATTTCAAATTTATCTTTCCAACCTCAATTTATAAAAATTATTATAAAAATCTATATTTGAAATATAAATTTAAATAAATACTTAAACATGTTATATATATAAATTAAATCAAACTTTATTACATTAAACTTATTATTAGACTTCTTTCATAATAAAACTAATTTATACATATTTAAAATAGTAAAATTATAAGAAAATTCTTAAAATTTCAAAAGTAACTTATAATTTTAAAATTTTCAAAACATAAAATTTTAAAATCAAGAATTTAAACTTTATAAAATACAATTATATATAATATCTTAAAATCAATATTTATTAAACTATATATTTCTTTCCAAAACCATAGAAATCATTTTCAAAATATTTATATATAGACCAACGGTGTCTGTATAAAATTTTATATCCTATGGTCTAGTGATGCGGATATTTATCATTTCAATCCGAAATTTAAATAAATACGGGTATATATCTTTCAACCCGCAATCCCAAATTCAAATTAATGAAAATCGCTTGGGTTTATCATTTCAACCCATAACGATTTCCTCCTATTCTACAGATCGTTCGGGTATGTATCATTTCAACCCATAGGGAATTCTATACTAACTGGGAACTTGCAGAGTGATAACAGATATGATAATAATATAACAGGCAGATATATCATCAATATAAATAACAGATAATGGTGTCAGATGTCACAGACGAACAGATACAAATAATAGCATATATATATAGAAATTAAATAACTAACAGCAGCATATTTCAATTGTCGTTTCAATTGAAATCAAATTTAATAAATATAAGAAAGTTAATCGTGAGTGATTGCTCACCTTTTGATGCTAGAGAGATTCGACAATGAAATGAGTTACGAATCCAAGCACGAATTTCAAAGCAAAGCTAGATTGGCATGAATTCGACGATCAACGCTGATAACAAAGAATTGATGAAAACAAATCAAATTAGTTGAATAGAAACAGAAAATTATATATTATTATTTTATAAAAATCAATATTGATTTACTTATACACATATCATATACTTTAAAACAATATATATATATATATATATATATATCGAAACAAGCACTGTTAAAATTCAAGTATATAGTACTCATATTATATAAAACTTCCTATCCTTGAAAACAAGATAACTTAAAATGGAAAATCTTTACTTTACACGTATATATAAACACAGCAGGTGCTACTATACCAATTCATTTATATATATAAACTTACATAACAAAATAGTATGGCTTATATAAATTGGTCAAATAATATATACTATAACCAATATTTATATAACAAACAACTTTGAAATCAACCATATATAACAAACATAAGCTGATATGTAATAAGTTACTGTAACTAAACATATATAAGGCATATACCTATATATATGACATAGAATATATATACTATAAATAAACATGTATAACTAATATATAATATATGTATGACTTAAAATGTACTTTGTAAAATGTTTACTGTAAATATATATATGTTGTCTTTCAAAAGTTTTATATAATATGTGCAGACAAATATATATACGTATAACTCATATATGACTCCTACAGATAATAAATACTTGGATATATAAACTTAAATATGTAAATAAACTTATATATATAACCACAGAATGAATATACACTTACATAACCGATATAAAAGAATTACATAACCGATATAAAATAGCAACAGTATATATAACTATATATATTTAAAACTCTATGCACAGCTACACCGCATAACACTATATATCTACTATGTTATAATATAATGTTTAAATCATATATATATATAATACTTTCGGAATACAGTTGTAAACATACTGCAACATTAGTTATAATAGCTTATATAAACTAATATATACAAAACATTGTACTCATTATTATATACAAAACATTGTATACTAATATATATCAAAACTGTTTCAAATAATATACACTACTGTCACAACTGTATAATATATATATATATATAAACTAAACCTATATCTGTAGTGACATAATATATATATATATATACCTTTCATAAACAATATACAGCATCATCTAAAATATGCGCATCCACATATATATATATATACCGAAGATGGAAAGAGTGGAGTGGCCGCATGGTCAGGATCTGGACGTGGAGTGATCGGGTCAGAGCAAGTAGGCGGAGGCTGCGTCGAGGTCGAGAGAGGAGACGGCTGCCGACACAAGAGGTGGAGGGAGGTCTGTTTTTTTGGAGGGTGAAGATAGGCTACGGTTTTGCAGGCGAATGGGGAGAAAGGTGGAAGGGAAGCTTGTTGTTCGGCGATGGGAGAGAGGAGATGGGGTTAGCTGCGGTGAAGTGGAAGGGCCGAAGCTCCGCGAGTTGATGGTGTCGACTCCAGGAAGAACGAAATGAATTCAAGCTTCATATATATCATATATTACGTTTTTCTTTGAGGCAACAGCGAATTGATAGGGAATGGAGGTGAATAGATTATCAGGCAAAAGAATGAAATGTAAATTTATATAATATAAAAATGATTTTTCCTTTCTAAGCGGATCAAGGAACGAAAAAAAATGAAAGGACCGATGAATATAAATGGAGAATAGGGAATAGAGAAGGTCAAAACTGAATTCAAGGAAATATTAATGGCAAATGTCAGTTTGGTTTAACACGGTAGAAAATGAATGGTCAAATAATTCAAAAGGGTCGAAACAATACCGATACGGTTAATCGGTTCACCGATTTGGTCGTGTTTCAAACTCCGAAACACACAAATGAATATAGTGCGGAGATCAGCACGACGAGACGATCAAAACGGTACACAGATATCAACGGTACGATCATCCGATCAAAAGTCGATATTCGGTACCAGAAATCCTGCTAATTTGCCGAAAATAAGATAAACTGAGCAATAACAGTCCAAGTTTGGAGAAATGAAATATGACGCCTCACTTAGAAGATAATTTACAAATGTATTATATAAAAATATTCAGGTTTGGAAAACATTTTATTATCATCAAATACTAACTGATTTGAATTGAAATAAAATTACACAACAAAATAAACTTCCATATTATCTGATGAAAATTTACCATTTGCTATGTTTAAATAGACGTATTCAAAATATCGAATTTTCATTTATAAATTTAATTATTTAAAATTTCACAAAATTTCCAGTCAATTACATTATTAAAACCATTAAAATTTATGGGTCGTTACATGCGCTATGGAAGAGGAGTTAGAATCGTTGAAGAAGAACAAGACTTTGGATTTTGTAGCACCTCCTCAAGGAAGCCGAGCCATAGGTTGCAAATGGGTGTTCAAGGTGAAGGATGATAGGTGATACAAGGCTAGACTAGTGGCTAAAGGAATTTCACAAAGAAAGGGGTTGGAGTATGATGACATATTCTCTCCAGTAGTAGGCATACGTCCATCCGCATTTTGCTCGCTATCGTCGTAGCTCATGACTTGGAGCTGGAGCAACTTGACGTGAAAACCGCTTTCTTGCACGGAGACTTGGATGAGACCATCTACATGAAGTGGGTAGAATGATTTGTTGTAGATGGGAAAGAAAACTGGGTTCGTGAATTGAAGAAGCCATTGTATGGACTTAAGCAGTCGCCTAGACAATGGTACAAGAGGTTTGACTCT
The DNA here is from genome assembly GCA_030737815.1 of Allium fistulosum. Taxonomy (NCBI): domain Eukaryota; kingdom Viridiplantae; phylum Streptophyta; class Magnoliopsida; order Asparagales; family Amaryllidaceae; genus Allium; species Allium fistulosum. Next base: position 392,975,840 of record CM060907.1, read on the forward strand.
TTTATGCTTTCACTTGGTTTTGATCGTAGCATCAAAGATGCTTGTGTGTGCTTCAAGCATTTAAAGAATGGTAGATGAGGGTACCTACTCTTGTACGTGGATGATATGTTGGTTGCTTCCAAGGATAAGGTTGAAATTGATAGTTTGAAGCTAAAGCTAAAAGCGGAATTCGAAATGAAGGACCTTGGAGAAGCAAATAAAATTTTGGGTATGGAAATCCAAAGGGATAGGAAGCTGGGACTTTTGAGCCTCACTCAAAAGGAGTACATTCGAAAGGTGCTTGCTCGGTTTAGCATGGAAGGGGCAATGGCAATCGGCACACCCATGCCTTTGCACATCCAACTTTCTAGTAAAGGTTCTCCGATCTCGGAAAAGGACAAGGCTTATATGATGAAGGTCCCATATGCAAGTGTAGTTGGCAGCTTGATGTATGCTATGGTCTACACTAGGCCTGACATTGCACAGGCGGTTGGATTGGTGAGTAGGTTCATGGAAAATCCAGGGAAGACGCATTGGGAAGAAGTGAAGTGTATCTTTAGATACCTTAGAGGAACTCCAAACCATGGACTTGTCTTTGACGGCATAGGAAGAGATTTCAGCTTAGTTGGATTTTGTGATTCCGACTATGCCGGTGATAGAGATCGAAGGAAGTCAACCTTCAGATATGTGTTCACCATTGGTGGGACAGCGATCAGTTGGAGAGCGAGCGAGGTTGCAAACGATTATGGCTTTGTCTACTACAGTGGCAGAGCTCATAGCTGCGGTTAAAGCAACTAAGGAGGCGCTTTATTTGAGGCGACTGTTGTGTGATTTGGGCTTCATATATGAAGGCGTGGATGTTTACTGTGACAATTAGAGTGCAATTCACTTAGCTGAAAATCTGGCATTCAGCTCGAGGATGAAGCATATTAAGGTGAGAGAGTCGTTCCTTGTCTCGATGAGTGAAGAGAAGCTAGTTCGTCTTTATAAGGTTCACACAAAGGAGAATGCAGCAGACATATTTACCAAGTCGTTGCCTGTTGCTAAGTTCGAGCATTGCTCGGACTTAATTCACTTAATGAAGTGCTAGGTGCCATGGGGTGGTACGGAGGGGAGAGTTGAGATGGTTTATCGAGACTTTTGTTTTCATGGTGGATATTGATAGGTTCTCCATGGACTGGGTACTTCGAACACTTTGTTGACGGGCGGTGGCCTTGTCGGAGTTCGTTGACAGAGTGTAATAGGTGATTACAATTCCAAAGCTCATTGGGTAAGTATCCATTGCTTGGAGCATGAAGGTGTAGATGAAGTTGGAAGTCTTGTATGGAATTCGGTATCAAGGTGGAGATTGTTAGAAATGATTCCTAGAATTCGTGAAGAAGCGTCGCCATTGGAGAAACTTCGAGGAGGAGCTCCAAATCCTAAGTCACATTGCTAAAGCAAGGCGGAGGAGGAAATGCCGGACCAAAAATTTGGTCTGGTGGAGTTCGTTCGGTGACAAGGTGGAGCTCGTTCGGTGGGAGACCGGCCATGAATTTTGGTCCGGTAGTAGAGATTCGATTGGCAGTGAAGGCTAGAGGAAGTTTCGTTCGATGATGGGTGATGCCGGACCAAAGATTTGGTCCGGTGGTGATTTGGTTTGGTGGCCAGTGCAATGCTTGCCTGGAAGAAAGGGATAATGCCGAACGAAATATCTCGTTCGGTATTTGGACATGCGAGACCAAAACCAAGTAGAATGCCGAACCAAATATTTGGTTCGGTGTTAGAGCAGTGCCGGACTAGATTAATGCCGAACCAAAAGTACCGCTCCAGATGTTTGGTTCGCAAATTAAGCCTTGTCGGTCCAGATGGATGTCGAACCATTTTTTGGTGTTTGGCGAACCAAACCCCAGGGCTGCTATATAGCAGCTACCCCTCCTCATTTTTTCACTCTATAAATAGTAGAGCTTCTGGACAACAATGGCAACCATCCTAGAGAGCTAAAACTCTTCATAATTTTGTATGTATTGTTAATTCTTCTTATGTATAGCCTCCAAAAGTGAATCAATCTTGTAACTCTAATCTTTCAGTGATTAATAAAATCTCCTCTCCCTAAGTGGACATACACGGCCTCGCGGTAGTGGAACCACTATAATACCAGTGTTATTTATTTTTCTGCATTGCATTGATCTGTGACTATCTGTTCTGGTGTTTATCTCTGTTTGTATCATCTCACTACAATCACGATCTAGTTTTTTCCACTGCGTTGGGCTTTTTATTCCCTTAGACTGATCATCTGAAGGGATTTTCCCCAACAAGTGCAACCATTATTTTCTCAATATAGTTCCATTTAATCATTGTTTTGTGTTCTTACCTTTTCTCATTTGTACACTCCAAGTCAAAAACACAAACATAAGATGTTAATAAATCCCAAAATTATTTAGTTTGTGTTATATATATGCAACTATAAAGGTAATGGGATGGAAATTTTGTACCACTTAAAAAAACTTTGTTGTGCTTGGATTACAATATGCCCCATTGAGAGAATTGATTCAGGTTAAAACTTGTGATTGAATACACAGTCATGAAAAACCAATAATAAAAGGTGAGGCTAACATTTCCTATAGTGATAAGAATGTTGACTGGGTGCTTAGTTGATTCTCATAAGCATAGTTCAATAAACAAAGAATGCAGTGTTGTTGAGTAAACAAGAGCCCTAACATAGATGAGATTCACATCAAAAGCACTCAAATTATAGTTCTAGACCATTGCAACAGGTAATTATATATGTTATAACGCTGATTCATTTTTCTTATGTATTTTTGAAACTAACTGCCTTACAAGCATTATATGTTTCTAATTTTATACACTAATTACTAAATTTAATTATATTATCAGCGACTTCATTTTTCACCTTCACAAACTATGTTAATATGTAATGAAATATCGTGACTCCAGTGATTTATATCCTCTGTTTTGGATTGTCACTTTCTTGTAATCCATCGTCAAGAAAATCTATTGCATTTTCTTTGTATGGTACCAAATTTGACATTTAACTCAGTTTCAATTTGAACTTAAAAAGTTTGGCAGTTGAGGTACAAATTACATCTCCGTTTATTCTAAAACAGATTTCATTTGAGAAGATTCTTTCATATTTTCTCCCAATCAGTTCAACTGTCAATCTCATTTTTTGTAAGCTCATGCCATCACCATTTTTGGACTTTTTGTGTGTGCATGTCTTGTGTTGTGCAATGTTTGTATATATTGTAATAGGCCTTTTGATTAGGTTTTTATAAGACAAATTTCAAATTGAATTAGAAAAGGCAGGTATGATTCCACTGTTTAGTTCACTTTATGTGCACATTGCACTTAGTCCTGTATGTCATGTTCCACATCTTTTTAGTTTTGAATTTGAGCCTCATGATACTATTGTTGTTTAGAGGCTTGATAGCTTTGCATATTTTTACATTGCAGCCAGGCACCGATGACATCAAGACAAAGATCACGCTTCTATGATACATAGCACTGTACAACAAGGCCTTAACGTTGACATTTATAGGTTGTTACTTCTTTCTTAACGGACATCTTGTCGCTTGCTTGTATATAACTAGTGGATATTTTATGCAACATCTGTTTGGTTTGTCATTTCATTTAAACCTTTGTTTGATATTGTATGGTACAGTTTTCTATTTTTATGTTGAATTTATTAATATATGATGCAGTTTGGTGCAGTTTTTTATTTTTTTACTGCAGTTTTTGTTCGTTATGTAACAGCTTAGTAGTATTGATAATAATGGTGCAGTTTTTATTGCTTATGCGTTTTTTTAAACGGGTCGGGTCGGGTTAATCCTTTTATTAAATGAGTCGGGCTGGATCAACCCGTATACTAAATGGGTCAAACGGGTCGGGTTAGTTTATGTCTTGAATGGATCGGGTTAAATTCTACCCGACCCATTTATGACCCGACCCGACCCATTTGACGGGTCTATTGAAACCACATTAGCTAGATAAATGAAACTTTGATGCACTTTTGGAGTCATCAATTCTTAAATTCAAGGTGCATGCTCATTTTGGATCAAATTTTGACATTTTCTAATGAAGATTTGTTGCTTCTTTAATGGGGAGTTGTTCATGAGGAAGTAGCGACAATTTTTGGCAAGTGCATAGCTTTCGCTGAACCAAGTGGAAAACCAATCACTCGATGCGAAGTTAACAGCTTCACAACAATTGAAACCTAGAAATACCATGATTAAAACCTGCATGATATGGATGAGGAAAACTGATGACGGGCTCTCAAGGTTTTTGTATAGCTTTACATGGGGACATCATAGTTATTATTAACTTTTTTATTATAAACTTAGTTAATTTTATAAACTTTTTTAATTTTTATAAATTTACTCAATTTATTATTATTATATTATATAATTTAGTTAAATTTCATAAAACTTAATTAAATTAGTTAATACTTTATCATTATTATTGTTATTGTTGTTATTCTAAACTTAGTTATTTTAATGAAACTTAATGAATTTTGTAATTTATTAGTATTGGTATTATTATTATTGCCGTTGTTATCATCATCATCAATATTATCATAAACTTAGTTAATTTTTATGGAACTTATTTATTTTTTAAAAACTGATTTTATTAGTTGTTAATATTGCTATTATGGTTTTTATTATTATTATTAGTAATATTATTATTATAGTTAATTTTCAAAAACATTAGTGAAATTATTATATTATCAATTTAGTGATTTATCATAAGCATTAGATGAATTATTACTATTATTATTGTTATAAAATTTAGTTAATTTTTATCAATCTTAGTTAAATTTTTATAAATTTATTTAAAATTTAAAACTTAGTTAACTTGGTTAATAATTTATTAGTTTATATAAACAAATTAAATTTCATAAAATTAGTTAATTTATTATTGTTGTTGTTTATATATATATATAGTTAATTTTTATAAAATTTAGTTAACTTGGATAATATTTTATGATTTATTAATAATGATAATATTATTATATAAGTTTAGATAATTTTTATAAAACTTAGTTAATTTTGTTAATATTATATAATCTATCATTACTATTATTAACTTAGTTAATTTTTATAAAACTTAAAGTTAATATATTATTATTATACGCTTAGTTAATTTTTATAAAACTTAGTTAACTTGGTCATTACTTTATAATTTGTTGTTATTGTTATTAGTATTATTCTAAACTTAGTGAACTGTTATTAAACTTAGTTAAATTTTATAAACTTGGTTTGTTTATTGTTATTATTACTATTATAACCATCGTCATTATTGTTAGTATTATCTTTATAAACTTGGTTTGTTTGCATAGAAATGAATTAATATAGTACAAATATGGTCAATATAAATGGTATAGATTTGAAAGTTTGGACTTCACAAGATATTTCACAAATTTCTTGCTTTATTAGAATCCCAAGCGGATTAGATGATATAAATGAATAAAAAGGAAAGTCATAAAATATGCAAAAGTTTCTATTTAAGTAATTGCCCAGTCCAAGTGATAAGAAGGAGGCTTACCAATTCCATTTTATCAAATTGGAGCATTTAATAATTACTTGTTGAATTCTAGCTTAACTAAAAATAAATCTTTGGGTTTCAATTATACAAGCAAGAGAAAATAAAGCTTTGGATTTCAATTATACAAGCAGCAGAAGTTGGAGAAGCTTTGGTTTCAATTATACTCATTGATCGATATAATATAACATCCACATATAAAGAAACATATTGGTTGTTAAGAGCGTCGAATAGTCTATAAAAATAAAATTTATTCCCCATTCACTATAAATTTTAAATTGATTTTTAGGATTTATTACAATACTAGGATGTATAAGAAAAGAAATTCGAGTTCTGTGGGTTGGACCGAAAGAGGCTAAAAAATTTTCATCCGATGTAGAGTCTTGAGTATGGTGTCAAAAAAAGGTGAAGGCAATTTTGATTCGGTTAAATTTGATGGAAAAATGAATGCATTTTGATTTATTCAAGCTGTGAAAGAAATCATGAAGCTGTTATTTTCGTCAGCTAGTTTGCTGGCAGCAATATACACTAGAACTGTAAAATTTGTCATCATGATATGCTACTGTTGAAATTTTTACCAATTTTTTTTTCAATTTTACATGTTAGAATGAATCAAAATATTTCATTTTGAATCAAAATAGATAATCATATTGAGAATTTGTAAGTTTGTATAATGATTTGAAATCAAAATATGTATATGTTTAAAACAAAATAATTGTCGCAAAGTATACTTTATGAATCTCTAGTATCCATTTGTTCTACAATCATTCATATTTCATATAACCATTATTTTTTTGACCAGTATAATTCAGCTCAGCCATGGCATAACAGGAAATAATCCTCTAATCTCGTTTTCCCCTGTCCTTGAAATCCACCCTCATTCTTTATTTATTTGCCTTAATTATGGAAAATATATTGGTGAAACGCATGCTTATAGTAAAGCAACGGTAAAAATTGAATTTTCAAGTTTTAGAAGATGAAGATGCAAAGAGGAGAATTAGGCAACAGTAAATCCGATTTACTGTTGTTTTCCCTTTTCTTCTCTACCTAATGCACCTTATCATAACAAAAGTGACCAACCCACCCCCTATAAGAACAATATGTATTTGCACAAAGACTTTAATGAAACTAATATAATTATGTAAATCATTTACATACTTGGACAGAACAATATGTATACATTGCCTAGCAAACATGGAAGCATTAATCATATAGATGTTACTAGATGCTTTATTATCATAATTATAAAACACGGTCCAACCCAATGTTATATGTTAATATTAATTCATGCAATTTGGAAGGAAAATATACCATAGAATACATCAGGAAGGTCATCAAGGCCCTATGGGTTCAATCTTGTATAATTCTTCTTAAAACTTCCATTGGATCCTCAGCTGTTTCATCGATCCTTTTCCCTTCATCACTACAACTAAATTTGTACAGTAAAATTCATCAATACAAGTTAGGCTATGAATTCTAACTCCAGATTTGTCAAATTTTACAGTAAAAATCTAACAGCAGCAATTCACCGGTATGAACTAAAGTTAAAATCGATACCTAGGTAGAGTCGGTCTATTGAGAAGCTTGTCGAATGAGATACTGATTTAGGGTTTTCTAGCATAATTCAATAATAAATCGTGGTCAAATAGATCAGGAAAATCGATGTGCGGTTTATGTGCGTTAGTAGATCGATGGCCACGTAGATGCTTTGGAACAACGAGTTTGAAGGCAAAAAGTAGATGGATCAGAGATCGGAGATGGCAAGGGATAAGCGATTAGGAGGGAGATGAACTGAATAAGTGTAATTTTGGTTTTGGAAGGAAGACAAACTGAATAATTATTTTGAGAGGGAGACGAAAATTTTAGGAGGGATATTTTTCTTTTTGGGCCAAAGCGTTACGTGGTAAGAGTGTACATAAGCGAATAAATAAAGAAAAAAAAGTAAATAGTCATGCTAAACAATAACGCTTTAGGATAATGCGTTATCGAATGGCGTTATTAATAACATACTTTCTTGTAGTGAACTCATTCCCTATTTCTACTGGATCACAGTATCAACTCAGGTTAATTACGTAATCTAAGCTCTAATACCAAATATGACGACCGCCCTACACCTTCGGCACCCAATATACCTGAAGAGTGTGCTACTACGGTGTCGGACCAATGTAGGACAGTAGCCAAGGGTGAAAAGAGGAAAGAAAAAAATTGTTGAACCCTTCGTATATATCATAACACATATAATAAAATATAATAGTCACTACAGATATAAAACAGGAGAGACAGTGATGACTAAGTGAACCAAATATAAGAGCATAGATCCACAGAGTTATACAGCATAGTAATACAGTTTATACAAATGGAAATAAACTCAAATAAAATTGTCTCATAATATAGCAGACATTGTCAAGTCTCCACGGTGTTGCACAGTGGAATAAGCATAAGTAAGTCCATGCATAATACGAGAAAGCATTATCATGCTCTTCCTCTACACAGTCACCGCATACCACATAGACATGCTATCTAGTCTACCCATTTAAGAGTACCTGAGATAATAATAAGTAAAGCATAAAACCTCAAGTCGGACAAAACTTTAGTGTGAGAGATTAGAAATCTGAAAATATTCAAGTCGATATAATAAGGAACCAAGGTATAAGAATCATACATGACATGTCCCAACATCCAAAAAGTTAGCACATAACATCTATAATATGCTACTCTACTACCATCATAAAGGTGTACTACATCGTAAGTACAATGTCCGATGTCTAAGTATCCACATCCACGGTACATACATCATGTTACATCCCTAGAGTGATAAAATACAAGAAAAGCGACCATAGCAAACATAACACCCATCAACAAATCCTCACTACACTAAATGTTCTTTGGATATAAGACAGCTGGAACGACATCCGCATAAGCCAAAGACCAATGGAAAAGTCTTGGATTCTCGGTACTTGTCTCGCACCGCTCTATACCATCAAGGAATGGACCTTCCGCATAAGGTCTAGGGTAATCCATCTGCATAAGGATCTGAATCCTGCATAAATCCGGGTGGGCGTCCCCATATACCCCCGTTATACGAGTACCCCTCGAAAACTTTTCAGTGCCAACAACCCATTCACACATGTATACAGACCTATCATCGTTCTATCATTCCCATTTGTCCACAGTAGAAGACATCCTTTATTCCACTGACAAGACCTCCTCATTTGAACTCGCCCTTCTAGACCCTCATAACCCTTATCCTTTGAGTCAACCTCATCGGAACCTCCTTAGACATCTTGCATAAGTCGTACGGTCAGCATATCAAAGTCTTGAAGTCATCTCCTTGAAGCACCTCAACATCGCTTCATCCTTTAGTCATCATCCTTCATCGTGCTACCACGTCGCAACTGAATGCCGAACGGATGAACGAACACCTTCAACACGACCTCTGGGGCCACCTCATCATCCCCCAGAAGTTTGGCCAGAAATGGCAATATCAATTAAGGTCGGCACCGATCTGATCAGATCGGTACCGATCTGAATTGCTTAGCCTAACATTTAGCTAGCTCTTTCACTCCTCGATCTCTTCCATTTTTGCTTGCCTTGAGCTCATATCCTCAGTGCCATACTCCCCAAGTCTTCAGCAACTTCCCTGAGCCTTAAAAAGTGGTCGGTGCCAACTTGATTAGGTCGGTACCTATTTGTAAATCTTCCCCAAATTTTGGGGTTACATCCCCACTTCCATTTCCTTGCTTTCCCCAAAGTTTTGCAACCTAAGTCCCTAAACAACCACCTCAACTGACCATATCCGAAAACTTCACTGGCCTGAATTTGAATAATCAAATCACCTCCAATCGAACTATGACCTAAACTACAAACTCTTTAAGCTCTCCTCGGTAACACTATATCACATTAGGACTTGTGGAATGTGGTTTTGTTCAAAATTCCAATATCGTCCATATTCAACTTGATTAGTCTAAACATAAAGTTCTTGGTTCAATAATAATTATTATTATTAGTCGTATTGCTTTTTCCAGAAACTTTGACTTCAAGTTGACTACAGTTGACCATGATACTAACCTCATGTAACTGAGGAGATGATTTCTCTACTAAATAGTGTTTCACGTTCAATGCTTCAACTCAGATCCAACAATAGTTGTTCGATGGACGCCGTGCCATGGTTTAACTATAATCAAAGTGAAGTGTCTACATTGAAGTTCAATGGTATTTTCAAGTCGAGAGAATTGTATAATATCGTCAAGTTGAGAGAATTGAATCAGAATTTGTAGTAGAGAAAGATATATTAAATTCACTAGGTTAAGACATTGTTGTTTTGATGTTCTTAGCTGAAATAAAGAACCAAACAGTGATCTTAGTTATGGGTTGCTTAAGTGAGATACCATCTGCTTTTGAGTTGTTTTATCCTAGTATCCAAAAATTGAAGTGACAATTTTGGTACTGAATTATTGGGATTTGGTATATGTACAGAGTATGGTTTATGTGCAATTTGAAGTTAATGAGGCTGCATTTCAATTGAGGCATTTATTGGCCAAGGCTAGTGATTATTAGGCGTTATGCTATTTGAAATTTAGATTAGCAACACGAGTTGCAAAAGTAGTATGGGTGCATGTACATTCGAGATTAGTATGGGTGATGATCATATGTATGAGTAATGGAGTTTGTTTAGTTAAGATGGGATAAGAGATCCAATTGTTGGAACTCAAGAAGTTGATGAGAGGACCGGAAATTTTCATTTAATTATCTCTTTTCCAGAATATTATTTGATTAGTTAGTTTGTTAGGATATTAGTTCAACTAGGTATAATTGTATGTGTTTATTTGATGCTTCATTTATGATATGTTTGGTTTCCTAGATTGTTTGATCTTGGTTGCTTAGTTTGATTTCTACTTGATATGTTATAATCATTACTATGCTCAGGCTGGTGCATTCATATAGATCAGATGGTATTAGTATGTATAGTATTCATGCCTAATATGTCATGATTTTTGCATTCATCTTGGTGGTCATAGTTCCATTTTTGCATTTTATTCAGCATATCACATGCCATGATCATATCGTATGTTTGTATATCCTGCAATATTACATTCGATGTTATGATTCTCATCCAAATATATGTAAAACAATGTTTAAACAATTAATGGTGTTAGTTATGTTTAAATAGTTTTTAGAATAACAAAATTGATTATTGTGCATATATGTTGTTGTATGTGGGATACGTGATACGCGAGAGAGTGATGCATTCTTATAGTGTATGCAATACATGATACAGGAGAGAGCGATACATTCTTTGTTCTTCGATAATTTTGAGAACAAAATTCTTTTTAAATGGGAGAACGTAATACTCGGTATTTTTGTCCGTTGTAAACTTCGTGGACAAAATACTTTCCAAGGGAGGGTGTATTACCCGGTATTTTTGTAATAATAAAAAAAATTAAAAAGGATATTTTGGTCAATTTAAAAATACAAGGACAGAATAGTCATTTTTTACAATCAATGGAATTAGGCAACGAGATCTATGCCATTGCGACTAGCTCTATTTTTCGATCATAGTGGTATATAGGTTTGTCCAAATAGGATGTCGTACGATAAAGATATGCATTGGGTTCTTATCGGGCTAAATGGGCTTGGCCCAATGTTTGAAATTTGAATTTTTTAAATATGGACAGTCGCTTCCCTCCAATGTAAAAAGACCTCATCAGAAACACTCTGTTTATTTTTCCTAACTCCTTTCTTCTTCTACCATATAACTTTTCTTCCATTCATTGTATGAAATGACGTAAACTTTATATCAAAACAATCGTTAGAGCGAGGACCGCGATCTAAAAAAGGAGTTAGGATGAAATTCTAGAGTTGATGCAATAGCAGTTCGAACAATGTAGTATTTTGGGTTTGGATCATCAATTTGGTGAGTGGCTTGTCTTTTATAGGAATAAATCGATTATAATGCTATATCATGATTTTAATCTATGTTAGGAATATGTTTCAGATTTTAGTGATAATTGCTGTAATGAATATAAATTGAAATATTTGGAAGTTGGGATTATTAACAATTTTTAAGTGATAATCGATGTTTATTTTAGAATGGTGATTTAAGAACTGCTATGGTTATTAAATTATATAACCTATAACTAGCGTATGGTGTAGTAGACTGTGTCCCTGAAGTTTATTATCATTCAAACTATGGTATAATGATTCTAGTAATTTGCATTACGTCTCAAATAAAAACCTTTTCTCTACTTCAAGCGAATAATTTCATTTGGAATTTTAGAACTGCATATTTATTTGTACACATAATAATAATTAATATAATGAAAACTCAACAAAGTTATATTCCAACTACGTTGTCATTATATATTAGTTGCCACAATGTTAACTAATGTTCTATTAGTATTATAAATAGCTACAGGCTCCCGAGACTAATCTATTAATTAATTAATAAAGCAGAAGAATCTGAAGCTCTCTCATTAATTCTAGAGCTATCTCTGTTCTCCTTAATCCTCTCTAAATCCGGATATTTCATTTTCAAAATTTTATAATTTACCAATTTACAATTATTCTACTAAAGTTCTCACACTATATTACATTCAAATATCTACTTTTTTTAAATTCTACATTTGTTTGCAAATCATTCACGATTCTCTCAATTTTTTTTACATTAAAGTCCAACATTTAAATTAATTACATAATTCAAAATTTAAATCTGATTGATAAACTTAGTCAACTAATATTTATTAATAAACCTAAAAATGAAAGTTTCAATATATGTACTGCGGATGCATCAGCAAATTGGTTAAAAAAATCATTTACATGCAAATATATAAAAATCACATAACTTAAATTATATACATTAATGAAAATAATAAATTTATTTAATAAATGAACTTATCATACATTGCACTGTAAAATTTTATTAATTTCAAATACCTAAATTTTAATTTTTTAACAATTATGTAGAAACCATTCTTAATTATCTTCTAATATTTTACATTCAAGTCCATACATTAATGAAAATAATAAATTTATTTTATAATTCATTTAATAAATGAATTTATCATACATTGCATTGTAAAATTCTATTAACTTGAAATACCTAAATTTTAATTTTTTTACAATTACGTAGAAACCCTTCTTAATTACCTTTTAATATTTTACATTCAAGTCCATATATTTAACCAATTGTGTAATCTTAAATTTAAACTATTTAAATAAAAATGATTAACTAATGTTCATTAATCCATCTAATAAATCATAAAAATATAAGAATTTCAATATATAAAATATTCATATATATGGGAAAAGATGATAAAATTATTTCTTCTATATATAGATATATAAATATATTTAAATCACATAACATAGAATGTATACATAAATAATAATAATTCTTTTAATTTCTAATTCATTTATCTCAAATAAATTATCGTGCATTACATAATATAATTTCATTTTTAACAACCTTTAAAAGATAAATTTATATTTACAACATACGATGTGAATGTGCAGATTACACCGATAATAAATTATATAAACATTCTCACTTTCAACATGTTATCAAACCATACCCAACTCATAACTCAACTTAATGCTACATAACATTATTTTCCAATTATCAAAGTTGTAAGCATGATCCTCCTACAACAATATGAAATATATGATTAATTATAAGGATAAGATTGTTTAAAAATAAGAACTAGATAATGCATAAACGTTCACATGTAGATAAGCTAATCATAAAACCTATGCTCTTCTCAATCACAAATATGTGCAAAGGTCTTCTTAATTTTCATCAACTTTTTTACATTCAACTCCTTATATTTAATTAGTTATGTTGATCGTCAATTCAAATTATCTAAATAAATTCAATTATTTAATGTTCATTAACTCATTTATAAATCCTTTAAAAAAGATGACAATTTAATATATATACAGAAATCATATTAACAAAATAGTAAAGTTACCTATTCACTTATACATATAAATATAGGGATTGAGACACAAAATATAACACAAAACTAGACACGGTAAGTATTTGACCATTTGATCATACATTGGAGGTGAAATTCAGGGGGATCTAATGGTCAATATCTTTTGTGTTCCATTTTTGTGTCAATATTTTATGTTAAAATAGAATTTACCAAAAATATATATCACATAACATAAATTATTTATGCTATCAAGAAAAAACATAAATTTTTTATATATACAATATTAACAATTTATTTTATAATTTTTTTAGTTAGAACATTAATTCTTGCAGAGATATGTTGTTAGCGAGAATTGAACCATCAACCTTATGTCCGAACGTCGTATGTCATTTTAATTTATGATTAATATATCACGATATATTTATCATATATTGCATAATAAAATATATTTTAGCCATAATTAAAATGTAAATACAATTTTTGACAACATTACCGTGTGCAACGCACGGGTTACACACTAGTTATATTACTATCATATGTTGCATGCACAAAGTGGTCCATTTTCGTGCTGGACAAAAATTTAATAATGCGCAAATGTGGACATATTATTATTATAACAAGACACCCAATCGGACCGAGCCGAGCGGTTTACATTTTCTGGAACAGAGTTTTGTGTGATGTTTCAGACTATTTCTGGAGCGATTCTTTCGGGCAAGATGATGATGTGACGAGACGCATTTGTACGGAATGTTTGGATGTTTGATATGTGAACCCGAATGTGTGGAATATAGACATTGATGTTCGATGTTCGTATTGATTTTGTATTACGTTATTCACTCCTATTGATTTACCATGGCATCACTAATCACATATATAGTATGTGGATCGTGAGAGAATGAAGATGTCCATATGCACCTTTGGTGGACCGTACCTACGACCATGTCCATCGATCAAAGTATAGCAAGAGAAGGATGTTAGAACCGGGCCAGTCCATAGCGTAGTAATTGGTTAAATTTCAAAATAATTTTCATTATCGGTTTCATTAATATGTCTTTGTAGTCTAAATTCATTTGGAACTTTTCTTAAAAAAAATTGTATGTGTGTGTGTCATATACACACATACGTGCACGTGCAATAGGATAATGTGTACATGGTTTGACATGTTTGTGTACAGATGTTGAGATTTGCATATCACAGCGGACATGTTAATTTTGTACCAACGATTAACATGGACGTTAATTTAACTCAGAATTCATTGTACGGACATGTTAGTTTCCAAATAGGGATGTAATGCGTGCAGGCCGTGCACGTGTGATTCTCATTTAGGGTACGCATTATGACAAGAAATAATGTACAAAAATTGTTCATCCAGATATGTCCAATGTTTTTTTATTGTCCGAACATTATCCGTCCGTTGTTCAGCTAGTACGAATAATGTCCGAGCTTAACGTTTGTCCGGCCTGTGTCCGTCTAAATCACTTATTGGACTATGACACACCTTCGTTTGGTCCGGTTTGACCCGTTTACACCCTATTTCAAAATAGGCACGCATGGAAATAAAATCCCCTGACGCTTTTTTGACACCACTTGCAAGGTATAAAAGAAATTATTTGATATTTGAAAAAAATAACAATCAAGTAAACCCACGGATCATTATCCTACTTATTTATGAATATTTTATTTCATTCTCCCAAACAAAAACAAAAAACTAAATAGAAACAAGCGCCGCCTCTCCAACTTAACTGCTCGTCGCTTAACCTTAAATCACCATTCTCCTCGCCTCTCCACATTTCTTCCTCTCCATGCCGCTCGGAACCCTAAATCATCTTCAGTAATATTATTTATTTTGATTTTGGCATCATTAGAAAACTGTTTTCGCTTTCGCTTTTTGAGTCTCCCTTTGACTGTCGGCATGTTCTTCTTCTTAATCAGATTTAATTTTAGTCCAATCCTGTTTATTTGTTTGTTTTTTTCCATTTTGGTCCACTAAATTGATTATTTTTGTAATGAACGGTGTGTTGATTAGTTGCTAGGATGGAAGAAGAATGGCAGTGATTTGATTTGGCAATAGAGGAAGGTGAAGGATTTGGAAAAGGCAGAGTGTAAAATGGCGGCGGTCCTTTGATATCTGTTAATATTCTTTTGTCATGTACACTTTCAAATTTGTAATTTTGAGTAGGCTTTTCTATATATGTGTTATTGTTATATGTACTCATTTACTATTCTAATGCACAACACTACGAAGCTTGCAAGTTCCATACAATTTAAAGACATTTATTTATGAGTTATTATTTGATGTATAACTCTCACTTATGTTATTTACTGTATGGATCTATATACTTTGACGTTATGATTCATTCAGCTATTTACTGTCTCATTTGTTTTATATCTAAGATGTTTACTATTATATTTTGTTCGATGTCCTATGAGATATACGATGGGTTCTTTGTTGCTTATTTACTTTTTAACCATTGATGATCACCTCGCATTAGTTGAACACCTCTAAAGTGCACTATACAGGTATATTTGATGTCGGCGGTGTATGGCGGTCATCATATTTGGTATCGGAGCTTAGGTTGCATTGTTTAACCTAAGAGATACCATGATCCGGTAGAGACAGGGTAGGATTTCTTACCTTAGATTGGGTTGTGAGAGTATGTATATACGAGAGCGCGTACTTGTTATATATTTTGGTTTTCAAAACTATATAGTAGTATATAATATGTAAGTTGTACTGCACACACGAGTACTATTTAAACAGAATTCCTTATAGAGAAACTAATCGTCCTTATTACATATTAAACAATGAGTCGACAAACAAGGAACACTGTTGGGAACTCCATCTCTAGAGTCGAGAAAGGAGCTGACTCGACAGTTGCTAATCCCAATTTGCAGACCACGTTTAATACTATGATGAGGAACATGCTACAAAATGCTCAAGTGGCTGCTCTGAATGTTGTTGCTGATGATGGTGCTCCAGTGCAGGGGGCCAGAGCCGATTTCGCTAAGCTGAACAAGGACTTTGCTAGTCTTGGTGGAAAATCGTTCCAAGGAATGGAGTCGGCAATGGAAGTGCGGGATTGACTTGATACCTGCAAAAGGATTTTCAAGGACTTAGAGCTGGATAATGATATGAAAAGGCGATTTGAGGAGAAATGAACTGGTGGAATGCAGTAAGGGCTACCACTCCCGAGGATCGGTTCACTTGAGACCAGTTCAAAGCTAGATTTGAGGAGAAATTTATTATTGCAGCTTAGAGGTCGGTTCTGTTCCATAAGTTCACAGATTTGAAGCAAGGGGATATGACTGTCTTCGAGTATGTTGCTGAGTTCGACGTTGAATCGAAATATGGGATGTCCTTCATCAACACTCCATTAAAGAAGAATGAGAAGTTCATCATTGGCTTAGACGACTACTTGGGGAAGTGACTCACGGGCCACATTGTTGAGACTTTTGAGATGATAGTCGAGAAGGCCCTGATGCATGAAGTCTGTATCTGAAACCAAAAGCCATTGTTCCTATAGAAGGTGGGCAGGGGAGGCAAGAAGATAGGGAATAATAAGAGAAAGTATTTTCAGAACAAAGATGACCAAAGAAGAAGGTCAAGCCAGGCCCGACTTACTATAACTGCTTAGAAAAATGTCATTACAGCAGAGACTACAAAGCTGAGGGAAAGAAATGTTACGTCTGCAACAAGTTTGGGCATCTCAAGAAAGATTGTCCTGAATTGCCTAAGCAGAAGCAGGTGGTGAAAGCGTACGTTATCAATGTCGTTACAACTTTGTCGAGTGCTTCATCGGCGAAAGAGAAGGTGAAAAACATTGTTATTCAAGCTATGCTTTCCATTTATGATGTTCCTATGCGAGTTTAATTTGATACCAGCGCTTCACACTCTTTCATATCTGGTGACTTGGCAGATAAGTTAGGATTAGAACCCAATATAGTTGGCCGAACTTTGATTGTGATGAAACTGGTTGGAGGCTCCACTAGCCTGTGTATGGTTTATCATGGTTTGGACTTACCAAGTCATGGATGTTCTTTTATTTGTTATTGCTATGTTTTTGGTTTTGTCGAGTTCGGTATTAATAGGGGATTTAGTAGATATGGAGTAGTGGTGGATTGCGAGAGGTCTTCGGTGATGATAGGGATGGATGATGGGTGGAAGGTAGTGTTAGGCTGCCTACCGGACAATGAGGTGATGGTCGGCTTTCTATATTCGCTCGATATCCCACACGATGAGTTGTCGATAGTACCAACTACTAGGGTGTATCCTGACATACTTGAGGAAGTGACCGGACTTCCACCACATAGAGAGATAGATTTCCATATTGATTTAGTTAAAGATGTCAGACCGATAGTGATGTCGTTGAGGAGGATGACACCTAGAGAGTATAGGGAGCTTGAGGTGCAAGTGAATGACCTTTTGCGAATGGTGTTCATTCGTAGGAGTATATCCGAGTGGGGAGCGCCAATAGTATTTGCCACAAAGGCGGATGGCTCCCTTAGATTATGGGTTGATTACCATGAGATGAATAAAGTGACGAAGAAGAACAAGTGTCCACTCCTACGTATTGATGACTTGTTCGATCAGCTTCATGGTGACAGAGTGTTTTCTTAGTTGGATCTTGCGACATGATTTCACCAACTTAGAGTAGCGAAGGAGAGTGTGCTGATTACCGCGTTTTAGATGCCATCTGGGTTTTATGAGTGGTTAGCTGCCGTTCGGGCTAACCAATGCACTGGCATACTTTGTTGATCTCATGAACCGTGTCTTCAGAGGTCGGCTAAATAAATTCATTCTTGTATTTATCGACTATATTCTTGTCTATTCAAGAACAGAGGAAGAACACAATACACATTTGAGGATTGTGATAGAGGTGTTGAGAAAACACCAACTGAAGGTGAAGTTTTCTAAATGTCACTTCTGGAGGAGGGAAGTACGATTCTTGGGTCATGTTGTGTCTGAGCAGGGCATTGCCGTTGATCCTACAAAAGTTGCAGCAGTCCAAAATGGGATTTGACCCGAAAACACCACGAATGTGAGATGTTTCTTGGGGTTAGCTAGATATTATAGACGATTCATCCAGGAATTCTCTAAGGAAGCAGCACCATTGACTCACTTAACGAAAGAGAATCAGACTTTTACTTGGGATGCAAGATGTGAACATGCATTTGTGAGTCTGAAGGAAAAGTTGACAAGTGCACCAGTATTGACTACTCCGAGCAAGAATAAGGAGATGGCGGTATACATTGATGCTTGTGGTACCGGATTGGGTGTGGTACTGATGTAGAGAGGCAAGGTTGTTGCATATGTTAGTCGATAGCTAAAGCCACATGAGAAGAAATACCCAACCTATGATTTAGAGTTAGCAGTGATTGTGTTTGCATGAAGATTTGGAGGCACAATCTTTTAGAAGAAAGGTTCAAGCTATTCACCGACCATAAATCATTAAAGTACCTCTTTTCGCAGAAGGATCTCAACCTCGTCAACAGCGATGGTTAGAGTTCCTGGCCTCCTATGACTTTGATATTACATATACACTGGGTAAAGGTAACGCAGTTGTTGATGCCTTAAGTATGAGACATGCCAGCTTGGGAGCTATGTTCCTAGAGTGGATGCGATTAGAATATATTGTTGGTTATGATTTCGGACTGAGATGCGAGCTAGAGCCAGAGATGTTGGGGAGCTTGACTATCAGACCTACTCTTATTGAGCGGATTGATAGTACTTAGATGCACGATGCCAGATTAGCTGAGATCATTTCTAAGATTGAAGTGGGAGTAGGACCTAAGGATACGAGACAATACAGACTCGATCGAGATGATTGGCTCCGTAAAAACGGGAGATTGTTTGTTCCTGATGTTGATGGGTTGAGGGATGAGGTGCTCCATGAATACCATCATTCGAGATTGACTATACATCCCGACAGTAATAAGATGTACCATGATTTGAGGCAGACCTACTACTGGAAAGGGTGAAGAAAGACGTTGGGACGTTCATCTCGAAATGCATGAATTGGAAATTGGTTAAGGCAGCGCAGAAGAAGCCTAGTGGTCTGATGTAACGCTAGAAATTCCCAAGTGGAAATGGGAACAAGTGTCGGTGGATTTCATCGATGGACCCGTCAAGTCAAGTAGAACGGCAGCCAAACTGGCCGAACTGTATGTGAAATGGATAGTACGATTCCGTGGTGTGCCAAAGAGCATTGTGAATGACTGAGACCCACTATCCACTAGTGGGTTTTTGAAGAGCTTACAAGAGGCATTAGGGAAAGAGCTGCACCTTAGCACAGCTTATCACCTTCAAACTGATGGCCAAATTGAGAGAGTGAATCATATCCTAGAGGATCTTTTGTGTGCTTGTATACTAGACTTTGGAGGCTCGTGGGATGATCACTTACATCTTGTTGAATTTGCATACAACCACAGTTATCAGTCTAGCATCGGTATGGCACCATTCGAGTCATTATATGATCGACCGTGCAATGCTCCTTCTTGTTGGTGGGAAGTAGGCGAGAAATTGATACTGGGGCTGTATATGGTAAGAGAAACATCGGAGAAGATTGAGATCATTCGACAATGAATGAAAGATGCCCAAGATAGATAGATAAGAGATGTCAAGATTTAGAGTTCTCTATCGGCGATATGGTATTTGTCGAGATCTCTCCATTGAAGACTGTCATTCAATTCGGTAGTAGAGGGAAGTTATCACCGATATTTGTTGGCCCTTTTATGATATAAGAAAGGATTGGGAACCTTGCTTACAGAGTCGACTTACCTCAAAAAATGAAGGGAGTGCACAATGTCTTCCATGTCTTTCTTTTGCGGAAATTTATGCACGACTCAGGAGTAACTATCGAACTAGAACAGCTAAATGATATTGATATTGAACCTGAGGCTTCGAGACCTCGTAGGCCAATTCGTACCATAGGACGTGATACGAAACAGCTTAGGAGGAAGGCGGTGAAGTTGGTAAAGGTTCAGTGGAGGATAGTTAAGGTGATTGCACTTAGGAGACCAAGGAGAGCATGAGGACTACATATCCGGAGCTCTTTACTTGGTGAGATTTCTTATTTACGACTTTTACTTTCACTTATGATATCATGAAAATGTACCATGGCATAGTGTCGTGCATGCTAGGATAAGCTTAGATATTTTCATTTCACTTATTGCTATGTATGCATGTTTGATGTATGATGGTTGTGTATGCTTGTATATGATTGTTAGGAATCCGGGATGACCTTATTGACTTGATTATGGAATTTTGGGGCGAAATTCATAAAGGTGGGAGAATGTAATGATCTGTATTCTACGTATCAGAGGATCATAGAATATTTGTATTATTTTCACATGAGGTCTTATGGTCCTAATATTTTGGAAAATGACTCTTAGGGACATTTCCCACATCCATGATCTTTGACGAATTTCTATGTGACCATTTTGACGCTGTAAATCTTGTATGGACAATAACTTTTGAGAAGAGCCGAGTTAGGATCTAAAACCACTTCCATTAGATACGATTGATGGTTTTCCTTTCAGTAGAAAAGATCTGAATTTTGTAAAATACATATAAAATAATAATTAGCTCTCGGTTATAGGTTAAATAATATGTAAATATATTATGATATAATGTTATTTAAAATGTTATTTGATATATTTTAGAATTTATTAGAATTTTAAATAAATTTATGTTTTTGAATTTTTTAATAAATTAGTTAAGTTATTTATATAATATATTATAAATATTTTAAGTAAAAAGATATATTTATATGTATATATCTTTAACTCATGGCTGTAATATATAATATGTATATTATATATATTTGCTATTTGTGTATATAATTATATTTGTTTTAATTTGTTAATTAAAATATAATAAACGAATATTATTTACATTTACAAGTATATATTGATATATATGTATGTATGGTCGAAAATGGAAGACATTTTAATTAACATATTTTTTAATTTTATCATTCAAAATTTGAAATTAACTGAAAGTTTGGAAAGGTTAAAATTGATAAATACCTTTCAATGGTTGACTTACAAAAATAAGATAATACAATTGATAGAATTTTAATTATAAAATATATAATAGCCAATAGTTTTTGGTAAGATATAAACTTGTTTGTATACTAGGTGTTTTGTAAATAGGTATTATATTAGGAAATTCAAAGGCTATATCTAGCATCCCATTTAAAACTTGACATACATATAAATAAACCTTCATTAAATTGCACAAAAAAGTTATATATGTGTGTGTGTATGTGTGTGTATAGATATGTGTGTGTACACACACATATATGCACATATTAAGTATATATGAAACCAATATGCATACAAAAGACCACATATGAATATTTTATTAGGATACTGTATGTATATATACATTAGTTATAAATCCAAAAAACCAATATATGTATGTGTGTGTGTGTAGATTACAATATGTATTAGTATAGATATTTTAGGCTAGGCACTTTTTTATGTAATATACATAGATGAATATATGATATTTATCTATGTATATGATCATTACAATGTAACAAAAACTTAAAATAACATTAAACATGATTTAATGTAAAATATAGTTATTTATGTATGCTAAATAAAGATCTCTTCATGAACTAGTCTTTGAAATTTACCAAATTTACCCACTACCATACGGACTTGATCCAACAAAATGTTATCCAAGCCCAATATGGTTTATGTAAATAATTAGTCAGCATTTAGGCTACATTCTCGAAAAATACATATGTAAATATTCATTAGACATATTTACTTAAAATAAATTCATATATTAATATTATACATACTGTCCCAAATAATATGATTACGATTAGGGCATTATTTAATTAGATTTAAAATAAAAGTTACCTCTTTTGTCTTGCTTGCTTGTCATACCTTGATCGAATATTCCCTTTCTAGAAATCCTTAATTTCGATAATTAGGACTTGTAATTTCCTAGTTATTTAACATAGGTGAGCACTTATAATTTAGGGTTTATGTAACAACCCGCATATTTGTCGATTTTATATTTAAATATTTTATCGTTAGTCGGATTTTAGTCCGAAAAGCTACTTTTTGCATACGGACAAATTAGGACTCGAGACCACTTCCATTGAGTTCAAAATGTTGATTGCAATCTTTTAAGTATAAACTTCGATATGTTTGGAGATAATGAAATTTTCGTCACTTTTTGGTTTAGGGCTTTGGTTTGGGCTGAACCACTTACTAACTCAACCCAACCCCCTCTCCTCTTCATTAATTCACAAACACTTCAAGCTTCTTCAAAAATGATGGAGGGAATGGGAAATTAAAACTCCAAAGCCTTAGTCCTCATTGCTAATCCAACATCTACTTCAAATTCAAGTGAAGACATAAATTCAAGCTTGTTGTTGTTCTTGCTTTACTTCCAAACTTCATCTCCATCAATTTCCATGAAAAGGTGAGATTTTTATCTCACATTCTTGCCTATAACTGTCATTGGATTGTTGGGAATGATTCCCTATCACTTGTACATGTGCATTTTCATTTGGATTGGATTGTGAAAATCCCAATTTTTAGTGTGTTTCAGCAATTTCCTGGGCTTAGGTCGTTCTGCCTCGGAATTAGCTCATTACGGTTAGGTCGCTGGGCACTAGGTCGTTCAGCGTGGAAAAGTCGCAACTGCATATAGCTCGCATCGCCTTAGGTCGCTCGGCAAAGCTTGCATCGCCTTAGGTCGCTCGGCAAAGCTCGCATCGCCCTAGGTCGCTCTACATTAGCTCGTTCCTTCATTAGGTCGCTCACCTCATAGGTCGCTCGGCCTTGTTGAAGACATTAGGTCGCTCAACCCTTTTTTACATTTAGGTCGCGATTCGTTAGTCGCGAACCCCTTGGGTTGCACATATTAAGCCTATGCCGTTCGTTAGGTCGCGAGTTAACTAGTTCGTCCGCTCACACTTAGGTAGCTAAGGCTTAGGTCGTACCACATTAGGTCGTGACTCGTTGGGTTGTTCTGTCCCTAGGTCGCTCGGCCTGCTTCGTAGGTCGTAACCCTTTAGGTCGCTCAGCCATGGTGAAGTCACGTCTGTTAGGTCGTTTGACCTATTCTACTTTAAGTCGCAGCCCACTAGGTCGTTCGACCTATTTTCCCTCTTAGGTCGCTTGACCCTATTTCCTTTAGGTCGCATGACCACTTACATCGCTCGACCTCTAGGTTGTAACACGTTAAGTCTCACGACCTTGTTAAGACGTTAGGTCGCTCGCCTTTTATGCTTAGGTCGTTTGACGTGTATTTTGTTAGGTCGCTCGGCATGCTTGGTCGCACCATCTACTTCTACTTTGATGGTTTTGGAACTGATTTCCTTGGATTTCCTTCACGTCTTCGAATGTGAATTTTTGTGACTGATTGTTTCTGCAATCGTTTTGTGGTTTGTCACTTTAAAAATATGAAGGTTTCAATACTAGTAGTAAATATCAAAACTCTTTTGTCAAAGCGATTTCAACACTATTTTATTACAAAACTCCCTTTTCTTAAACCGTTTTCCAATCTATTAGTATATCAAGCCTTTACCTCACTCGGACGAGAAATCTAATTAAATGACTTAGTAAAACGAGTGGTATGAAACGCTTGGGTTCACTTCGTCGGTTAATTCTTGGACTTGTTCAATTGAACCTCTTGTGATAATTTTCTAGTGAAGATCTACAGCTTGTTCGTAAATATTTAAGTTAAGCAAGTGGTTATGGGACATGAAGCTAAACTCATATATTTACTAGCTTGGTGTGATTGACACTTCTTGATGATCATGACGATCATTTTTGTGATTTAGACTAGCAATTGTGCGATGTCTCTTTGTCTACGAGGGAGACCTCGTTTGTGTGATGTTTCTACATCACATATGTGGGGTAGCGCCCCACGGTCTTCGGGCCATTCTTGTGGAGCTTCGGCTCAAATATCAATGGTTAGCTACCATGAGATAGCGTCTCGTTTTGTGATACACGTGTTGGTGAGTTTTCATACTCCTGTTTTGTGATAG
Organism: Allium fistulosum; assembly: GCA_030737815.1. Classification (NCBI taxonomy): domain Eukaryota; kingdom Viridiplantae; phylum Streptophyta; class Magnoliopsida; order Asparagales; family Amaryllidaceae; genus Allium; species Allium fistulosum. The sequence goes on from CM060907.1 coordinate 393,000,309, forward strand.
GCCTCCCCCTTCTTGTGATTTCTGGATTTCTTGTGACGATTTTTGGAATTTTGTGCTTCACCAATTTTCGTGATTTCCATTGATAAGTTTTATCAATTTTTGTGCATTGGTGAATTTGTGTGTCATTAACTTGTTATGAATACAAGTTTAGGGTATGATGCCCTATTTTATCTTTGAGAAGATTCTTGTGATATTGATTAGTCTCTTGTTGATTTTCAATTACATACTTATAGTAGTATGCCATTATGGTTATTACATGTCTATGCCATATCTTTTATTCTATATCATGTCATCTGATATTTATAGCTAGACTGATCCGTTTATTATTTTCTTATGAAATAATACTCGGGTCAGACCGAGATGTTACAGGTGCTTCTGCTTGACTTCTCTTTTGGGATTTCTCTGACTTTTGGCTAACTACTTAGATTAGTAGTTTTTGGATGTATACATTTGAGATATAGACTCTATGATGTATACTTATTCTTTTGTATAGCACATGTGGCTATCCTTTTGTATTATCGTGGATCTTTCTGACCACTACTCTGATGTACACTTTCATGTGTTATATATTCATATCTTTTTCCGCCTCTGTGATATGGATGTCTGTGACTGATTTGTGTTATGTTTATTTCTATGTCTGTTTCCGAAGATTATATATAGCCACCGTGTGATAGCTTTGAGTTTGTATCTGTATGTCAGATTTCCTCCTTAAATGTAATGCATGTTACACTATCTGACATATCGGTGCTCGCACAAAGAAATTACATGGATGGTCGCTACTCAACAGCCTTATTCTCCGTGCTAGTTGACAGCATTACTACGTAGTGTTCTTGGCTAGCGTGGGTATAGAGGTGGGGCGTCACAGCTTGGTATCAGAGCCAAACTTCGGAACAATGTAGAATAACTTGACAAGGATCATCGTCATAAGTCCAACTTAGGAGTCGTGCCTTAGGATTTAATTCGAGTCTTCGTACCGATTCATCCTATTTCCTTTTATGTATCCTTGTTTTATCTATCAAGATTTGCTTGATATTTATTTGGAGAGTAACTCTTCTTCTTTTCTCTTCCTTAAAGAAGAGAATGTCTAGACCAGGTCGTCCCAGAGCTGGACCATCTACTGTTACTCCCCAGGATGGAGTTTTTATGACTGCTCAACAGCTTCTTGATTTAGTAAAGAATGCTCAGGCAGCTGGTCCTAATCAGGAACCTACCCATCCTAAGTCGGGATTTGCACGCTTGTGCAACGATTATACCAACTTGGGTGGGAAGCCATTCAAAGGTTCTGAAACTATTATTGAGGTCCAGGCTTGGTTAAGAACATGCGATCGAATCTTTACTCGCATGAATCTTGTCGATCTTCACCGTGTTCAAGTGGCCTCCAGTATGCTCTAAGAGAGAGCATTGGATTGGTACGAACTTCTTATTTCTGAGATTAATGAAGCGGATCTCACCTGGGAGCAATTCCGGGAACGCTTCGAATTAAAATTCATACCAGAAGCAGAGAAAGTGACATTGGCTCGACGCTTCATAGACCTTGTTCAAGGTGAATCCTCTGTGACAGATTATGTCGCATCCTTCGAGTCACTATATAAATATGGGGTTGAATACATCAACACCCCATTGAAGAAGAACCAAAGATTCGTCTATGGCCTAAACAAGAATCTCAAGAAGCCATTGCTTCTAAAATTAGAAGTTTCTTTCGATCAACTCATTGATATCGCTCTTCGTCTTGAAGAGGCGGATAGGGAAAGTGATGTTGAAGTGGTGGGTTCCAAACCAAACTTCAGCAACAAGAAGAGGCCAAACAAATTCAAAGGTCCTTATCCCAACAAAAAGGGGAAACCTGCACCTCCGGCAGCAAAGACTTCTTCCCCTAGTAGCGGGCAATGCTATAACTGTGGTTCTAAGGACCATTTTGCGAACAAGTGTTCAAAGCCCCGTTCTTGTCGCTATTGTAAGAGCCCGGATCATTATATACATTTATGCCCCAGACTTCAAGGCAAGAAGGAGGGAAAGCTTAATGTGGCTCAAGCCCTTGGCAACACATCTCGCGGTCAAGGTATGTCTCATTCTGTCCTTGATGGCATTATTATATTTCGTGATCAACCTATTAGAGTTCTCTTTGATACGGGTGCATCCCATTCTTTTATATCAAAGGAACTTGTCGATACTTTTTCCTTAAGTGTTGTTGCTTTAATGACTTCTTTAAGAATTGCGAATCCGGTTGGTGGATCCACAACTCTTAGTTTTCTTTGTAAATATGTGGAGATTATTTTGTGTGATTTTTCTTTCCTAGCCGATTTGCATGTCATGCGTTACTTAGGCTTTGGAATGATTTTGGGTATGGATTGGCTTAACCGTTATGAAGCTCATATCCTATGTCCTGAGCAGACTATTTATCTTCGACATCCACTATCTGTAAAGCAGATTTCTATTATTCTTAAAGATTCGGATTCCACTTTGGTTGCATCTTTATATTCTTTAAATCCTCGTGATGATGATAATGATGATGAGGAAAATATCATTTTTAGTATTCACGTCGTCCGTGAATTTTCCGACATTTTTGAGCCCGTTTTAGGATTACCACCTAAGCGAGCAATTGAGTTCAAAATTAATCTTATACCTGGAGCTCAACCTATTACTCGTCCTCCTTATCGCATGTCCAATAAGGAGAATGAGGAGATGCGCAAACAATTATCCGAATTGGAGACGAAGCAATTTATTCGCTCTAGTTCCTCGCCTTGGGGAGCTTCAGCAATTTTCGTGAAGAAATCTGATGGTACACTTAGGCTTTGCGTCGACTACCGCAAGCTTAATGATCTTACTATTAAAAATAAATATCCTTTACCTTGGATTGATGATCTATTTGATCAACTTAGTGGTGCTAGAGTCTTTTCACAATTGGACTTGGCTACCGGTTTCCATCAGCTTCGTATTGCAGAGGATAGTATTCCTTTGACTTCGTTCCGTACTCGTTATGGATCTTATGAATGGCTAGTTATGCCATTTGGTTTAACGAATGCTCCGGCTTATTTCATTGACCTTATGAAGAGTTTTCAAAGATTTCCTCGATCGGTTTGTTCTCATCTTTATTGATGATATTCTTGTGTATTCTAAAACCGAGGAGGAACATGAAAAGCATCTTCGGATTGTATTGGAAACTCTTAGGAGCAATCAATTAAAAGCAAAATTTTCTAAATGCCACTTTTGGCAACCTAGTGTGAAGTTTCTCGGTCATATTATTTCCGAATCCGGAATATCAGTGGATCCTTCAAAGATTGAAGCGATTCAAAATTGGAAGAGACCGGAGAGTGTGACTGAAATTCGTAGATTTCTCGGATTGGCAGGTTATTACCGCCGTTTCATAAAAGACTTTTCTAAAATTGTTGTGCCTCTTACTGGCTTAACAAAGAAAGGTGTTAGATACATTTGGTCGGACAAATGTGAAACTTCTTTCCAGAAATTAAAAGAAATCCTTTCTGATGCTCCTATTCTTGTTATTCCCGAAGGGAATCAAGATTTTGTTGTTTACACCGATGCTAGTAGCGTTGGTTTGGGTGCCGTTCTGATGCAAAAAGATCATGTTATTGCTTATGCTTCTAGGCAATTGAAGCTGGCTGAGACTAGATATGCCACACATGATTTAGAACTCGCGGCTATCGTTTTCGCCCTTCGAATTTGGCGACATTATCCTTTGGGAGAGAAATTTATACTTTATACTGATCATAAGTCTTTGAAATATTTATTATCTCAAAAGGAACTTAATTTGCGTCAACAGCGTTGGCTCGAATTCCTTGCCTCATATGATCTGGATATCCTTTATACTCCCGGAAAGGGAAATCGAGTTGCTGATGCTCTTAGTCGTAAGCAACAAGTGGTTGTTTCTATGATGATATCCGAATGGCATGATCTCGAGGTTTTATCCACTTGTGAGATTAGAGATCATGTATCCGATTTATGTTCATCTTTTGTTTTATGTAGCCTTGAGGCTCGTCCTTCTCTTCTTGACCGCATTCTTGAAGCTCAAAGGCTAGATACCGAATTGGCTCTTCTTAGCCAGAATATTAAGGATAAAACCGATATTAAAGGTTTGAAAGACTTTGATATTGATTCTCGTGGCGGCATTCGAAAATTTGGTAGACTTATAGTGCCAAATATTAGTGATCTTCGTAAAGATATTCTAGAAGATTCTCATCGTTCCAAACTTTCCATTCATCCCGGTAGTAGTAAAATGTACGCGGATATGAAGTGACTTTATTATTGGGAGGGAATGAAATCTGATATTGCTAACTTTGTTAACTGTTGCATGACTTGCCAACTTGTCAAGGCTGAACATCAAAGGCCCGGTGGGTTATTGCAACCATTGGAAATTCCAATTTGGAAGTGGGATCAAATTTCCATGGATTTTATAGATGGTCTTCCCCGTTCTCGTTCAGGTCATGATAGCTTATGGGTGATCGTTGATAGACTTACTAAATCTGCCCATTTTATTCCCGTTCGGTCGAACTGAACCGTTCCTCTTTTGGCCAAACTCTTTATCAAAGAAATTGTTAAACTGCATGGAGTTCCTACTTCTATTGTTAGTGATCGGGATCCATTGTTTACTAGTGGATTCTGGAAGAGTCTTCAAAAAGCTTTGGGAACGAAGCTTAATTTTAGCACCGCTTATCACCCAGTCCGATGGACAAACCGAGCGTGTGAATCAAACTCTTGAAGATCTTCTTCGTGCTTGTGTGCTTGATTTCGGTGGAAGTTGGGAAGATCATATTTCACTTGTAGAATTTTCCTACAATAATAGCTTCCAATCTAGTACTGGTATGGCACCTTTCGAGGCACTCTATGGAAGGCCATGCCGATCTCCTTCTTGTTGGCTTGAGGCCGGTGAGAAGCTGGTTTTAGGTTCAGATTTTATTCGTGATTCCACAGAAAAGATTGAACTTATTCATCATAGGATGAAAGAAGCTCAGAGTAGACAAAAATCCTATGCCGATAACCGAAGAAGAAAATTAGAATTTTCTGTGGGAGATCTTGTATTTATTCGTGTTTCCCCTATGAAGGGGGTTGTATGTTTTAGTCGATCGGGAAAGTTAGCGCCTCGATATATTGGGCCATTTCCTATCACTGAACGTATTGGTTCCATGGCTTATCGCCTTTTGTTACCGGCTCAGTTTTCTGCCATGCATGACGTATTTCACGTTTCTCAATTAAGGAAGTGCCTTCGGGATTCCGATTATATTCTTGAGCCCGATGTTGTGGAAGAAGTTAAAGTACCTAATTTAACTTATGAGCAGCATCCTATCCGAATTATTGCTTCGGAGGTTAAACGACTTCGAAATAAAGATGTTCCGCTTATGAAGTTTCAATGGTCCTCAAATCCTAAGGATTGCTCTTGGGAATCTAGAGAATTCATCGAGCGTACACATCCAGACTTACTTTCTCATGCTCCTTAAAGTGAACTTCTTATTTCAAATTTCTTTTCTGTTAATACGCTTTTATGGTTGTTACTCTTTATTTCCATCTTATGTATTGCGAGGACGCAATTTATTTAAGGAGGGGAGTTTGTAACAACCCGCATATTTGTCGATTTTATATTTAAATATTTTATTTAAATATTTTATCGTTAGTCGGATTTTAGTCCGAAAAGCTACTTTTTGCATACGGACAAATTAGGACTCGAGACCACTTCCATTGAGTTCAAAATGTCGTTTGCAATCTTTTAAGTATAAACTTCGATATGTTTGGAGATAGTTAAATTTTCGTCACTTTTTGGTTTGGGCTTTGGTTTGAGCTGAACCACTTACTAACTCAGCCCAACCCCCTCTCCTCTTCATTAATTCACAAACACTTCAAGCTTCTTCAAAAATGGTGGAGGGAATGGGAAATTAAAACTCCAAAGCCTTAGTCCTCATTGCTAATCCAACATCTACTCCAAATTCAAGTGAAGACATAGATTCAAGCTTGTTGTTGTTCTTGCTTTGCTTTCAAACTTCATCTCCATCAATTTCCATGAAAAGGTGAGATTTTTATCTCACATTCTTGCCTATAACTGTCATTGGATTGTTGGGAATGATTCCCTATCACTTGTACATATGCATTTGCATTTGGATTCGATTGGATTGTGAAAATCCCAATTTTTTGTGTGTTTCAGCAATTTCCTGGGCTTAGGTCGTTCTGCCTCGGAATTAGCTCGTTACTGTTAGGTCGTTGGGCACTAGGTCGTTCAGCGTGGAAAAGTCGCAACTGCATATAGCTCGCATCGCCTTAGGTCGCTCGGCAAAGCTTGCATCGCCTTAGGTCGCTCAGCAAAGCTCGGATCGCCCTAGGTCGCTCTGCATTAACTCGTTCCTTCATTAGGTCGCTCACCTCGTAGGTCGCTCGGCCTTGTTGAAGACATTAGGTCGCTCGACCCTTTTTTACATTTAGGTCGCGATTCGTTCGATCGCGAACCCCTTGGGTCGCACATATTAGGCCTACGCCATTCGTTAGGTCGCGAGTTAACTAGTTCGTCCGCTCACACTTAGTCCCTAAGGCTTAGGTCGTACCACATTAGGTCGTGACTCGTTGGGTTGTTCTGTCCCTAGGTCGCTCGGCCTGCTTCGTAGGTCGTAACCCTTTAGGTCGCTCAGCCATGGTGAAGTCACGTCTTTTAGGTCGTTTGACCTATTCTAATTTAAGTCGCAACCCACTAGGTCGTTCGACCTATTTTCCCTCTTAGGTCGCTTGACCCTATTTCCTTTAGGTCGCATGACCACTTACATCGCTCGACCTCTAGGTCGTAACACATTAGGTCGCACGGCCTTGTTAAGACGTTAGGTCGCTCGCCTTTTATACTTAGGTCGTTTGACCTGTATTTTGTTAGGTCGCTCGGCATGCTTGGTCGCACCATCTACTTCTACTTTGATGGTTTTGGAACTGATTTCCTTGGATTTCCTTCACGTCTTCGAATGTGAATTTTTGTGACTGATTGTTTCTACAATCGTTTTGTGGTTTGTCACTTTAAAAATATGAATGTTTCAATACTAGTAGTAAATATCAACTCTTTTGTCAAAGCGATTTCAACACTATTTTATTACAAAACTCCTTTTTCTTAAACCGTTTTCCAATCTATTGGTATATACAAGCCCTTACCTCACTCGGACGAGAAATCTAATTAAACGACTTAGTAAAACGAGTGGTATGAAACGCTTGCGTTCACTTCGTCGGTTAATTCTTGAACTTGTTCGATTGAACCTCTTGTGACAATTTTCTAGTGAAGATCTACAGCTTGTTCGTAAATATTTAAGTTAAGCAAGTGGTTATGGGACATGAAGCTAAACTCATATATTTACTAGCTTGGTGTGATTGACACTTCTTGATGATCATGACGATCATTTTTGTGATTTAGACTAGCAATTGTGCGATGTCTCTTTGTCTACGAGGGAGACTAAACCCTGTTTGTGTGATGTTTCTACATCACATACGTGGGGTAGCGCCCCACGGTCTTCGGGCCATTCTTGTGGAGCTTCGGCTCAAATATCAATGGTTAGCTACCATGAGATAGCGTCTCGTTTTTTGATACACGTGTTGGTGAGTTTTCATACTCCCGTTTTGTGATAGGCCTCCCCCTTCTTGTGATTTCTGGATTTCTTGTGACGATTTTTGGAATTTTGTGCTTCACCAATTTTCATGATTTCCATTGATAAGTATTATCAATTTTTGTGCATTGGTGAATTTGTGTGTCATTAACTTGTTATGAATACAAGTTTAGGGTATGATGCCCTATTTTATCTTTGAGAAGATTCTTGTGATATTGATTAGTCTCTTATTGATTTTCAATTACATACTTATAGTAGTATGCCATTATGGTTATTACATGTCTATGCCATATCTTTTATTCTATATCATGTCATCTGATATTTATAGCTAGACTGATCCGTTTATTATTTTCTTATGAAATAATACTCGGGTCAGACCGAGATGTTACAGGTGCTTCTGCTTGACATCTCTTCTGGGATTTCTCTGACTTTTGGCTAACTACTTAGATTAGTAGTTTTTGGATGTATACATTTGAGATATAGACTCTATGATGTATACTTATTCTTTTGTATAGCACATGTTGCTATCCTTTTGTATTATCGTGGATCTTTCTGACCACTACTCTGATGTACACTTTCATGTGTTATATATTCATATCTTTTTCCGCCTCTGTGATATGGATGTCTGTGACTAATTTGTGTTATGTTTATTTCTATGTCTGTTTCCGAAGATTATATATAGCCACCGTGTGATAGCTTTGAGTTTGTATCTGTATGTCGGATTTCCTCCTTAAATGAAATGCATGTTACACTATCTGACATATCGGTGCTCGCAAAAAGAAATTACACGGATGGTCGCTCCTCAACAGCCTTATTCTCCATGCTAGTTGACAGCATTACTCTGTAGTGTTCTTGGCTAGCGTGGGTATAGAGGTGGGGCGTCACAGTTTAGGTGGGAAAAGATTTGGTGTAAGGAAATAAATGAGAAAGTGGTCATATTTATAAGAGAAACTAAGGAGATATTCTTCATTAAGACTCTCATTCCTTTACTCCAGTAGATATTATAATATCTTACAAATATTTATCAATCCCACCTTTCCATATGGCCAACTTCACCTTTAATATTTTAGCCGCCCTATTTAATTAAATCAATTTTTAGTTAATGCAAGCATTATTTAATATTAACACAAGCATTATAAATTATATTATCACATCGAATATTCTGTTGTGTAACTCACATGAGTAAATTTGGTCAGCAATTAATATCGAACATATAGAATATTAAAGTTCACATGTTACCTTAGCTAATAGTGTGATATTATGAACAATTTTATCGCTTGAAGATTTTCAAGGAAAAATCGTACTTTGAATCGTTTAAGCAACACTCTTGAGCAGCGATGTTATACACGAATTCTCTTAATTGTCAATATATCAATTAGACGTCTAAAGTTGGTCGTGGTCAAAACCCTAGTAATATCCATATACAACTATACATTCCAAATCCAAAGTCTTTAGTTCAATAATAACATTTATTATTAACCCATGTACTCTGGCCAGAGATTTTGACTTTGAGTTCACTACAGTTGACCGTGGTACTAACCCCTTATGATAGAGGAGACAAATTATCTATTTAATTATGTTTTACTTCAAATGCTTCAACTCAGACCCAACTATAGTCGTATCTTAAATGTTCTGTCGTGATTTGACTATAATCAAAGTGGAGTCTCCACATTTAAGTTCCATAGAATTCTCAAGTCAAACTAACATCGTATATCGTCACATTGAGATTTCTTGCTCGACCTGGATAATCAACCAATATGAGACTCTCAGTTGAGTCATTTTGTATTTATCCACTAACTACACGTACATTACCCTTTGATGTCCTTATTTTATTATTCCATTGTGAGTTTGTTCTCTGATATACTTATGTTTATTAAAGGCTATCAAAACCAATGATCTATACCCTAATGGACTTGGGTTTCGATTTAGTCAAAATTCCGGCCCATTAGGGTGCGAATTGTTGCACTTGGTATTAGAGCTTAGGTTTGTCGATCATAGGAATTAGGATATGCTAATGTATTTATATTTCTGCCTATAATTATATATATATATTATATGCCAAACTCTATGAATCGTGACTATAGATTTAGTTGTGACTATATTCTGAAAAGATGGATGAGGCAACTATGAGTTGGAACAATACATAGAGTTAAATTTATACATCTACCCTGATTACCCTATGGAGTGTAGGTCATACCGTAAGGAGGGGACCGAGAAGAGCATAAGCATGACATATAGAACGATACTGAAGGCTGGATGGTACTTGACTCTTCTGTTGGGCCTTGGTTGCCTATTGATTGTGAAATTTAATGGATTGTCGATTGAAAAGACATACATTTCATCCAGACAGATAGGAAGTAAGAACCTATAGGTTGCAAGCATCCGAAAGTAAGATGTGAAAAAAGATTGAGCAAGTTCCCACAAGAAGGTATGCATCAATCACTAGAAGAGGATAGCCGAATTTTTAGTGTATACTCTTAATAAGAAGAGATTAAGAGTAAAGGGAAAAGAAGAAAAGCCCAAAGGAAAGGACAATTAAAGTCCATTTCTGAGTCTGACCCCATGTGAAAGAATTTCAAAAAAGTTTTTGAAAGTTCTTTAAAACGTTTTGAATGGGCTTTTCAAGGGATTTATTAGAAAGTTATTATTTTGGAAAAGCAAGAAAAATTAAAGTTTTAAAAGGATATTTAGAGATTTCTAGCGAAATTTAAAATTGGTTGGGTAAAAAAAATTGATTTTAAGGATTTTGGTAAAGGAGTTTTTCGTTTTTTAAATGAATAGAAAAGAGAGCGTATGTTGAGCACGATGATTTTTCCAATATTTATAAATTTGGAAGTTCCTTTTTAAATTTCTTTCTAAGAGGAAAAGAGCTATACAAGGAGAAGCCACTTAAAGGCAATTTAGGTAGAAGAAATTTTAATAGTGGCAATATTAGGAAATTTGAATAAGCGTTAGGAATATATATTAAAATAGGATTATTAATCTAATTGGAAGTAATATAGGAGAAAAACAATAGGAATAGGATAGGAGAAATGGGTAGTTTTCACAGATATATGTGCAATAATTGCGCATATCTTTTAGAAGTCCCCCTATGTGCTATTGGAATCTCCGCTAGGATTGAAAGCGGAAATAACATGAGTAGTAGAAAAATAATAGGATGGAAGTTATCCTTGTCTACTCCAGTTTTCATTGTTTAAATATGTTTTGGAAAAAAATGGTTTGGTATGACAATTGGGTTTTTGAACGCAAATAAATATTTTAAGTTAAAATCCTGCTTTTAAAGAAATAAATTTCTATTGTAGAAAGTCTTTGAAAATGGAAAGTTGGTTAGAATGGTTCATGTCTCCTCTTGAAAACCAAGCAATTTTTGAAAAAGAGTTCCTAAGTTTATATTTTTGACGATAAAAGTTTTGGATTAAGTACATCATGACTGTGAATTTTTAATTTTATGAAGAGTGGTGAAAACTAAACCATTTTTCGATATGGAGTAGATAGGGATGACTGCCTAGGTAAGATGGAGTAAAGGTCAAGGTATGAACAATATAGATATGACTGCTCATAGGGTAGAATCCCCGTTGAATATATGGAATATTTGTATGAACCATGGAATGTTTGATTAGACATATGTGAAAGTCATAAGAAAAACCCTCAAAGGAATGGGAAATGATATCGAAGTACACTTTTGCGAATCATAGGATATACTCACATGAAAGATCAAGGATAAATAAAGTAAATACTAAAGTTTGAGAATACTATCAAAAAAATTGGTTAAAGGAAGACAGTAGTATGATTGGAGAAGAAGGTAATAACATGGCAAACACACACAAAGGATGTTAGTTGGCTTAAGGCAAGATAGGTGGTAGGAAAGTTATTCCACCAAGCCAATTTTTGGATGAGTTATTCTAAATGTGTATAGTTTATATTTCTTACCCACTGCGGCGTAGGAATGTATAATTTATCCCATAATCGGTGTAATATTGAAGTAATAGATGGACCTTATTTATTGGGACCCAGGAGGTAAGTTAAGACAAGTGGGTTATTGTAACATCCCCTATTTATAGGCCCAAAACTAAGCGCTATAGATGTTGCAGTCATCTATAGTATTAGCTTTCGGCGACTAAATAAGGCCATGTTAATGGTATCTATAATATCAGTAACACTTGAATATGAAACAAAACAAAGATTTCAAAACAACTTTTCTCCATTACATTTAAAACAGATGTTTCCAATTCTTAATACATAATCCCAATAGGTTTCATATTCTTAATACATAATCCCAATACGTTCCCAAGCACTGATAAAATATACTTAATACAAAATATGCCAAGAGAGGTATATGAAGATACCCCCTTGGATGATCAGAGTTATATATTCATAGTACACGTAATACAAACACAGCGAAAATACAACAAAACATAAAACTGCAACTCCTAAATAGCTATCTGTTTGCCTCCTGCATGCCTCTGGTAGCTTTATTCGTCATCCTACTAAACCTGAAAAGACCTTAACCCCTCATCCTACACAAATTAATTTTGAGCACCCGAGATTTTAAGGGGAAAACATAAACTTCGAGTCAGACATAAAGCCTGGTGTGAATAATATTATACATCATGAAATAATTATGTTAAGTGAGACCACGCCGCTTAGCAGAGCGGGTTTCCCCTCACTAACATCCTTTTAAAACATATCTTTGCAAAACCTTTCAAAAATTCATATTTTGTGCTCCTGCATCCACAATGATCAAATACTGTAAAGCAATCATTATGTAAGCATACATAAATATCAGGTAATAATGAACTATCTATTCAAACACATAAGTTTTGTTTAGATAACCTTTAACCTTTGGCTGATTCGGGCCTACCAGACAATATAATCAAAATCAACCTAACACCTGTTAGATTTTCTTCTTCTGGATTACCTATCCTTAACTATCTGTTAAACATTTCCCATCTGGACGGTCTGTCCTTAACTATTTGTTAAATACTTCACTTCTGGACAGTTTGTCCCTAACTTAATCATCTCCTAGGTCTTCCCGATCCTAATGGTTTTTTGGGTCACTAATAACCTATCTGTATACAAACATATATTCCTTTCGGTGTGTAACCATAATTTTAGTCTACCTGTGATAAAGCACTACACACTGGAATTTTGGACAACAATTAGCTGGGGATATTGGCTAATGTATAGAGCATGACCCCATACTAGTCCCATCTGGTTTTCTAATATCTGAGTCATTTTCACTTAAGGATCCCCTCCCGTAATTTTCCTTGAAAACATTTTCAAAATGATTTAAAACCTTTAAATCAAACTTAAACAGGGAAAAGTATATCATCTTTATACTTTACTCAAAATCATATCACCATGTCATATATATATTCTATACTCAAAAATTAGTTGATGAAAACATTTAACCATTTGAAAGAACCTATTTCTAAACCTTTGAAATCATCTCTTTCAAACCAATATCAAACCTTCCGAAATCATTCCTCAAACCTTTTGAAATCATACATCAAACCTTTCGGAACCATTCTCCAAACCTTTCGAACCCATTGAAAACCAAACCTTTCAAAAGCTATAAAATTTGGATATCCTTCTTTAAAACCACTTTAAAACATTGCTTTAGAAAACCTTGGAAAACCTTCCATTTAAACCTTTCGAATCCATTGAATTAAATCTTTCGAAACCATTCAACTAAAACCTTTCGAAACCACTGAACTAAACCTTTCGAAATCATTCAGCTAAACCTTTCGAAACCATTGGAAGCAACCTTTCGACTTTATCGAAAGTTCTGCTTCGAAAGCTTTAAACATGTCCTCTAAAACAACTCTTTCGAAAGCTTTGGGTTTTACTTAAATGTATAAAACAAGGGTGAATCACCTAAGTCGAAAGCTTCCTTTCGAAAGCATGGAGAAGCGGCTAGTTTTTAAAATAAGTAAACCTTTCGCCTTTGTCGAAAGGTTCAAAACAAAACATTTATAAAGCGGCAGTAACCCTTCGACTATGTTGAAAGGTTTCAAAATAGAAAAGTGTTAAAATAGCAGTAACCTTACGACTGTGCCAAAAGGTTTAAAACCCCTACTTTAAACATTTGACCTGGTCGAAAGCAACCAAGTCGAAAGCTCTTATTCGAAAGCAAAGCAAGTGAAAGCTTTTGGTTTATAAAACAAACATACCGCAACCTCTTTGGCCATCAACCCTTCGACTCTGTCCAATTCATTACGTACCAAGTAGCTTGATACCATATCCATTGGTTTGACCTTGTCGAATGCTTTGAACCTCTCAAACTTGTCGGAAGGTCTGGGTCGGAAGGTTTACTGCCGTAAAGGTTGAAACTTGTAAAAAATGTGATTTCTTTGTTTTTAACTTAAAAAGGAAATCTTTTCAACCAACCTGCCTTTGTTTGTCAAATTCTCATTCGTTAACAATTACTTTTTAGAATGTGCTGCCACTATTTTTAAAATTAAATAATCATTTTATTTTACATAATGCCCCTTTCTCCTTAATATAAAACATTTAAGTCTCATACCTTAAATAATTTTACATATTCATCAAATCACTTAGGAAAAATCTAGAAAAATTCTAGAAAATCTATTTTAATATGTTTTCCAACATATAACATTTCAAACCCCGATAATCATTACTTTAACCATAAATAATTTATAACCCAATAAACAATTTCCTTCTCTAGAAAGTTAATATAAAATCCATATTAATTCAGAAAATTATGAAAATCGAAACTCATCTCTAAAATATCATTTTTGACCTATATTTAAATTTTCAAGGCATTTGGATGTCATTAAATATGGTTTTCATGTCAAACATATCATAAAACTAACATGAACATATAATCCATCAACAACATATATATATATATATATATACAGTTTTAATCACCAAAACATGGCATATACTTGCAAAATCATTTCGGATCTACTTTTAAAACTGAAAACTAAAAGAAATTGGGATGTAGTAATAATTCACCTTAGCTTTGAGATTATAGATATGAGATTTGATGTTGATTTAGTTGATTGTTTCCCTTCCCTTGAATCCTAGCTTTAATCTTCTTCTTGAGAATAATAATGGTGGCCAGCCTTAGGACATTTTAATTTGGGTAAAATGAAAATGAACGTGAGTTACATTCCTAAGGGTTTAGATTATAAGCCTTACCTATTTCCTATATTGCCCTTTTCATATCCTAACACATTGACTTATGTTATTTCATTTTAATTAACACACTAACATGGCATGACTACCCTTTGTTAATCAAAATCAACCTTTTAATCTTCACATTATTTTATTTTATTTACCCAATTAATTATTCTAAATAATGTTATAAAAATATGGGTTGTTACAGTTATAGTAGAATGACATACTGGAAATGTCCATCTTAATGGCGTAAGAAGTGATAGGGCCACAGCATCATCGACACAAGTTGAAAGTTGGACGGTGGCTTCCAGTAAATGTTTTTAGGTTATTTGAGTTGTAATCGCTAATTGTCTCCCTTCAAGTATTGGAAAAGCGTACGATATAGTATGAGATATGTTCCTATTTTATTACTATGTTGATTTTCTAGATGAGCTTTGACTGTTATATATATAGTGGAGAACAATGCAAATAAAGAAATCTTATAAGGACACTTGACTGGCGATGAATGTAATTAAGGCTGGAAGTTTTGAATTAGGAATTGAATGAGAAATTAGAAATAAAGAATGCTTTAATCCCAAAAACATTAGAATTTTGGGAAAAATAAATTTTAGTAAGTGAATGACAGGGAAAGATTGTTGCGAAATCACGGGTCACTATCCCTGTAACAACCCGCCTCGAAATGGGCCCAATTTTCGACCCAGAAAAGACCCATCGAACATTAGACCCATTCCAAAACTTGTTGTTGGTTGGTTAAAAACAATACACTGAGCTATTTACTAGTGCTATCAGAATCTCACAGCGAAAAGAATAAAATATAATATCAGAAACAATACCCATTTTGTAAAAATTCAATTTCCAAAACAAAACATAATAATCCCAAATATCCATAATGCAATATCTCAAAATACAACATCATTATGTCAAAATGGGTATATCAAAAATATAAGAACAATATAAGTAGATAGGTGAATAACTGCTACAAGACTCTGTCTTCGCCTTCATCTCCTAAAATCTGTGTCGCCATCTATAACATGTGTTGTAATGAGGAGGGAGTGAGAATAACAATGTCCGGTGAATCAAATTCTTGAGTCTTTCCATATTAGTACTAGGGCAGTATAATTTAGGTAAGAATGTCATACACGTCCCAACTATATATATAATTTCTCCAACTGTAAGCTCTAAAGCTTTTCTAGTCCAACACTACACCCTACGATCTTCTAATCCAACTCTATAACCTTTCTTTAACTATAGGCCCAAGACCTTTTCCAATCCCATGCATCTATCGTCAATCATGTCCTAACAATGTGAGAAAAAGTACCCAAGCCACTTAATACCTTTTTAATGGGAATTAGGTAGATCTGACCATTTAATACCTAATCCAAAGAGGACTCCTCTCTGATACTATCTAACTGACATCGCACGAAATCTCATCAGGCCGCTTAATACTTCTTTTTGAAAACGTGGATCCTACAAAAGTCACTTAATAACCCGAAGCAGACCCTTCTTGAGAGTTCCTACTACTATGCCTAAACAATATACCTAACAATTTAATACTTCCTAATTAGGGAGGAGACGGACCGTATATACACCACTTACTACCCCTGATCCCCGAAGCAGGACCTACATGTTATAACCCATAACCCAATATGTGACGTCTTATATTAGTCCGACTATTCGTATTCACTGGTAGCTACATTAGCTGGGTAGAGTTACTTTACAGAACCGGGACTAACCTCGTGTTCTCCGTGGATACTTAGTATAGGCGATGTCTCACATCAACCTCAAAGTCACACTGTTAGTAACCATATTAGCTGGGCAGACATCCGTGTGCTTTTGACTGACCTCGCATCTCTATAACTTAGTCATAATTTACACTCTTCTAACCACACTACCATATACCTCATCGCATTCAACAAAGGCTATAAAAAAGATTCTTCATTCTTCCACTGATCATAATTATCCTTAACTTTCCACCTATGGGATACTAATTCTAATTAATAACCTATTTATTACACCATTAATACGTTATTAATTATATGCTAGTATATATAGATACATAACTAACATATTCCTAGGTGTGCGAAGATTACGCTCTATAATAATCATTTAATGTCAAAACTTCCAATTTATACAAGTTTAACTCCATACCATAACATAAATTTAGCTAATATCCTTAGCCCACAATAAACTTGTATAATAAAATGGAATCAATTACCAAATTTATTTTATATCAAAATAGTAGAACCAACATTAATAGAATTTACAATTCAACCTTTTACACTCTATTCAATTTTCACATTTAAAATGTGAAAATGGATTCATGCTTAAAACCCTCAATCATATCAAAGAGAAAATGAGAAGTGGAATAGAATGTAAGATATTAAATTGCAATAACTACTCAAATTCTACCATTTTAATATAGAATAATTGAGATACCAATAACATAGGAATTAACATTTCACTTTGGGAGAATTTTAGGGGTTTAGATTTGAAGTTTCCATGAACCAGAATTTCTTAAGGCATATATCAAATCCAACATATACTGTACAATTACTAAAATGAGAAAAACTAAGATTTTCATTCACAAATAATTCCCAGCTTTCTCCTTTGGATTTGAACATGCCTACTTGTTATCCTCTTTTCAGATATCTTCCATTAGAAATATACAATAAGTGGATTGTATATAGATTAGATTCAGAATTTTGGGGAGTGGAGGAGAATAGAATTAGAAATTGAATATTAACATCCAAAATCCACACTTGAAAACCATAAGAAATTTCTGAATCGTGTAGAAGAAAGAGACTGACAAAGCTCCGCTGTGTTCCCAAATAATTTATGAATAAAAGTAAGGGGACTAGGCTCTTATTTATAGTGATTAGAAGTCACCGGAACTGGCAGATTTAAGTCGGTATAAAATTATAAAATCCGGGCCATACTTGACCTGAATAACCTCAACCACCACAACACATACAGGTCAACAGCACCTATCTAGGCGGTCCGATCGACCAGTTGCCTATATATAGGAACATTTTTTCTGTCGTTTTATTTATTTATTTATTTCCTTAATTAACTTTAATGTAAAGTTTACTTAAACCCCAAGTATCTAATTACCATTAATTTTTAAATTTCAAATTTAATATTAATTACATTTTGAATTTGAATACCATTTGAATTATTTCAAATTTGCAAACTTCAAACGTTAATAACTTTTTTATTTAAGCTCCGATTTCAAGACTTTATATAAGGTAATTGATTAGAAAATCGCCATGAATGCAATGACACAACTTTCATGGCCAAATTCTGACATCTTACAAATTTCCATTTCTAGCCTTATTATTAATTCTTAATTTATTAATCTCTTTTTAATTTTTATGGACTATTACATTCTACCCCCCCCCCCCACAGCATTAAAAAGGATTTCATCCCCGAAATCCCTAAGGGACAAATAGTGTAACATGCACTAAGCTTTCATGTTATACAACTAAGTTATCTACATAACCATCAACTCAACCAAAAGTGCAATGTGATTATGTATGCAGATATGCTATAGGTGAGCTCAATTCTAGTGTGTATGCAAGTTTGAGACATATAGTCATGTATGCAAGCATCCTAAAAAATGCATAAAGTTCTACATAAATACAAAAATAACAATAAAAAGTGTGGAAACCATCCCCTACCATTCAATCTAGCAACAACGATGCTACCAAATCCTAATTTTGGAGAGAGAAAGTGTTGACGTCAAAAATGGATTAATCTACTCGAGAATGGATTGTAGGGAACTCGCAAGACATAGATCTAGCAGATAACACTTGAAATAAAAGGAAAATAACAAAAAAAGACACAAGATTTTATAGTGGTTCGACAATCTTTGGCCTACGTCCACTTTATAGCTTTGTTTCTTATAGATTTGATATAGTTTATTTGAGATTACAAAATGTTAGAGAGAGAATAAGTCACTAGTACAGGGGTTAGACAAATTCTAAGTCCTAGAATTGCCTAGAGTAGTTGCCTTGGTGACTAGTACATGGAGATAGAAGACGAAGAAGAGGTAAAGCTTATGCGTAGTGATGGCAGAAATCAGATCCTCTTTTGGTTGCTATATGGTTTGTATTTATAGGAGTAGAGGAGGTGTTGGGTCAAAAGCCTGTTAGCAGCAGAGTCTAGTAGTTGGCCCAAAGCAGCACAGAAGAGCTCAACCCCATACGAGTTGTCAAAACAACTCGATACCGAGTTAATTGACTTAGTACCGAGTCATTTCCTTAGCTGAAAATGACTCAAATCCTTTTGCATAGCCTTTCTTCCTCCAAATGAATGTGTCACATGCTTTTTCCTTTGATGTTTGGTTGATTTTAGTGATAGTTCCTTCATTGCTTGGATTTCCTGGCTGTCTGAGCTGTCTTATGTTCAAACTTGGAATTTGGTCATCAAAATTGTATGAAAACACTTTGGCATGCTATAGGAGTAGAGAAGAGGTGACATGAAATTGGTGAGTCGTTTTGGAGTGAGAAAATGACTCGGCACTAAGTTAAATGACTCGGTGCAGACTTGTTTCCTTAGTGCATTTTTGGTCGAAACTTTCCCGAGCTATGTCCTTGCTTCATCTAAGTGTGCTTGCCAATTTTCAAGTCGTTTCGTCTTCGTCTTACTTGGGGTCGTCCAAATTTTGAGTGCTTAGAGTTTGATCATTTTTTGATGTTTCCAAAGTCCTTGAATCATTTTTCCTTCGTTCTGACATTCTAACTTCCGGTTGAAATAGGCTTGGTCAAAAACTCGATTAACATTTGCACTCCAAAGTATACTTTCTTTAAAAACATAGCGTGCTCTAGATCAAGAAATGTTTTGATTTGATATCCCTTGATTTTGGATAGTCGTTCAAACACTGCTTCGAAGCATTGCTTTTGTCCGGTAGACATTCCTTCAACCATTTTGAATAGTTAGAATTCCATTCTTCATTCTTTGTGCTAAGGACAAGATCTATGCTCTGGAGATCGTTCCATGCCTTAGATGAGCATGCTCTCGTTTCACTGTGCGTTGTTTTCATTTTTGCTTTTTGTACTTCCAGTGATCCGGGAAAGAAAAGCTTTCCGCATGCTTCGGACAACGGCTCCATTATCGATTTCTCATCGATAACGGGTAAGTCCCAAAAAAGATAATCGTAAAGTACAACGTGACTCGTTTTTCTAGTACGAGCGAGCTATCTACATAGGATGGTCCGTTCGTGATGTTCGATACACTAGAGTCGCTTTATATAGATAATACGCTACACTTGAACTGGTAAATGCTCAAAATCCGACTGGTCAACATGCGTCGACTTCCCTTGAATTTCGGGCGTTGGTCATACAGGGATATTATTCAAAGTAAAACATACCTCACAGTGTTGAATGCCAAGTTTTATTGTTTAGAATAACTTTCTGGTCATCCAGTCTTTAGTCTGGTGAAGGAACTTCCACTCCTTCAGAAGCTGGATCCTTTGCAGCTTAGGCTTTGCCTTTTATCCCTGTCTTACCGGGACGACTGATTATGGCTAAATTGCAAGGCACGGTTACTCTTGTAGTGCTTTTGTTAAATCTGCCTCCTCCTCTAAATGAGTACATCGCCTTAAGAGTCTTGGACGAAGAGGGAGAAGCAAGCTGGGATTCCCCGAAGCTTGTTGGCATGTCGGTCTTCTTTTTAATTGTGTTAATGCGGGAGCGGCCTCCGCTATCTCACAACTTTGTGTAGATAAACAAAATACTGGAAATTTCTTTGGTTATGTTCCTTTAATTGGCCATGCATATGGCTACCAAAGTGCTCTTCTTGGTGAGATAGGGACGTCATTTAACCAACTCGGTATCCATTCCTGCATGTGTTTGGTCTTATTCCTTTCGACCAACTATCATTGCAAATAGTCCAAGCTCTACCTTGCTCCCTACCGGTGGGGAACATTATCCATAATATTTACTTCCCAATCATATGTTTATGTTGTGAACTGAATCTTATTGATGTGGTTCTTCTGCCGCAAGTCTGGGCATTAGTGTGAGTTATACATGCAGGGCAAATTATCCGACTACCCCCTGCCTAATTGAGCTTCCCCAATCCCAGTCTTGGGTCGAGAAAAAGTCAAATAGTACTTGTTTTTAGTTTTTCGTGGCTATCTTCACTCATCCTCTACTGAGCATGTCCTGCTTCGTTGCCAGTGATGTCGTTGAAGTTCGGTCAAGCATAATTCAATCTCTCAAAACTAGCACATGGATTATTCGATTTCAATTATCCTTCCTTGATGTTGCCTATTTTCTGGCAACAATAAAATTCCAGAAGGCTGGTGATTACCCCTTCTTGACGTTGCCAATCTCGAGGCGACGAAAGATTCCTATAGGTTGTGGCTAAAATTCCAGTTGTGCACCAGTTTCTGTCTCTGGAAACCGGCATATCAATGACTTAATTCTAAGCCTTTCTATACCGAGAGGTTCCTCTCAGTATCGAGAACTTTTTCCATTACTTCCACTTGTCTTCTTTTACCATGATCATGGAAAGCGGTTCTGCTTTGTCACTGGTAGTCGATTGCAAGGATAGCATATTTTGCTCTTTTCCCTACGACCGGGTGCACATCGATGATGTTGACCCCTTCCCTTGGGGTTTTCAGAGTCCAGTCTGCACACCTGCCTCTATCTCCAGGGACTGATGGTTTAATTGCTCAATTTCGAGCATTGCTTTTTCTTACTGTACCTCCTACGTTCCTGTGCAGCATATTTATTTACCGTGATTGTGCATGTAAATAATAACCCTGCAGTCATTTTGGCATATTCTATTACATAGCTCTATTCAGAACTATGATGTAGCTTGGTCTAACCAATTCCATGGTTGTTCTTGTTTAGGCTTGGTCGAGTTTATTTCGACCAAGTATGGGTGTATATGCTCCAGTCCATAGGGCTGATCACTCTGAATACTAAGTACATACCTTTTCGGAAGACTGGGTTTCCTGAGCGATACGTTTGACTTCCCCAGCCAGATTTTCTTGGTAGTTCCTATCTTCGGGAATTAGTGACTTTGATATTTGATTCCAAGCGATGAGTTTTAATGCTGTCAATTTCTTGATTGCGATTGAATTCTTCCAAGTTGACATCATCGGCCAATGTCATTCTGGATGTATGTATTGGAAAGATGCATCACCGTTATCATTTGTCATGGTAAATTCTTCCAAGCCCAGGGTTGAGATCTTGATCATGGATCAGTTTCATTATCTGGAAACTTGCGCACGAATGATTCAACTTTGAGGATTTCTACTTGATTTTGCCAATCTTCGAATAGTGTAAAATTCTAAAAGGTAGGGCTGAAGATTCGATCGAGCTTCTACTTCTATTCTAAAAAGCAATGTATTGATAGTCTCATTCTTGGGGTTTCTCTTTGGCGTTGCCTTATCTCTAGGCAACGGCTGATCCCAGCAATGAAGGGCTAAACCATTCGACTGACTTGTGAAAGATTATGTATTCCCGTTGTAGCCTATCTTCGGGAAACAGTAGTTTTCTGAAGATAATGGTAGAAACTTAGTTGACCACTAACTTCTATCTCCGTAAGCTAGTGCATCGATAGTTTACTATTGTGAGTGTTTCTCGTAGGCCCTATAGTTTGAAGTTTTCCTAGCATTGCCGAGGCAACATTGGTACTTAGAAAGTTGGATAGTTTCCTGACATTGCCAAGGCAACACCGGTACTTAGAAAATAGAAAGTTTCCCGGTGTTGCCAGGGCAACACTGATACTTAAGAAATGAAAGAGTTTCTCAGTGTTGCCGAGGCAACACCGATACTTAGAAGGTTAGGATTGATTTTCCCTGTCGATATACTGGTCTTGGGCCTTCCCGACGTTGCCAAAGCAATGCCGGTTCTCGGAAGGCAGGGATCGATTTTTCCATCGATTCAGCGGTTTGAGTCGATTTTCCCAATCATCTCGGTGATATTGTATTTCAGTTGGGTAGTAGTTTCAAACTTCGGGAATTAGCACTTCGATGATTAGATCGTAAGAGTCCTTCCTTAGTGTTGCCATTCTCCGGACAGTGTTAAAGTCTTGTAAGTTGGGATTGAATCATTCTTCTGATCTTGTATAGTTAGATAGATTCCTTTTGACCCAACATGGCTGCTTTCTCGACATTGCCTAACTCCGGACCACGCCATATTCCAGAAGGATGAGAGTCTCGAGCATTTCCATTACTTAGCATTGTTTATAACCGTCAAGTGCTCCCTTTAGCGATGTAGTGTCGTTGCTTAACCTATCCCATGGTTATTCTTATTTGTGTAGGGTTGAATTTCCTCTGATCGATTTTGTTGCAACCTGACTTCCATTTGCCGAACCTGTTATTCCCAAGTGCCAGACTACAGGCACCTATAGAAAATTAAACACTATGAGACGAGTCGTTACATTTCCCACAGTACGACCGCGCTCTTCCCATCCGGCTCATGGACAGGTAGATCTCAATAATGCTTGTCTTGCATCTGTGATAATTAACATTGCTTGCTTTGGGCCATGTGTATTCTGCTAGGCCATTAGCGTTGTTGTGGATATCCACCTTATTCGTCGGTTTCATTCTTGGGAATCGATGGTTTAGATGCTCGATTTTGGGCGTTCTCTCCTTATTGTTGTCTGTCTTCAGACAACAGCTGGCCTTCCGCAAGTAGGAGCTGAAGTACACGATCGAGCTCTACGTGGTTGATTATTCCAAGCGCAGCAAAAGTCCAGTCCGCGGCGGATCTATGACAGTCAGAAGTTATCCTTCCTAGCGTCGCTAGTCTCCAAGCAACGTCAGATCCTAAAGATAAATTATTTCCTCCAGACGCTACCTACCTTCGGGCTATGCTGGATTCTTGAAAGTTGCATGTGTCCTTCTTAGCGTTGCCTGTCTTCGGGCAGCACAAGATTTCTAAAAGACAAGTTATTCCCTCCAGATGTTGCCATTCTTCGAGCTACACTGGATTCTTGCAAGTTAGAGTTTGAGAACTCAATCGAGCACCTGCTTCTTTCTTTGGAAACTGGTGCGTCAATGATTTGATTCTGGAAAGGCCTTCCGTCGTCCCGTATCTCTGGGCGATGGTATGCTCCTCCCAGTCTCCGGGTAGCAACGATCTCTTAGAAATTGGTTTCTCTTTCTGATATTGCCGAGGCAACATCGTTTCTAAAAAAGTAGGGGATCGATGTTACCATCGATCCATTGATTTGACCTTCCTGACGTTGCCGGAGCAACGTCGGTTGTCAAAAGATAAGGGGTCAAAGTGACCGTCAATCCGGCGGTTAGAAACTTCCCGAAATTCCAGGAACATCAACAGTTCTCAGATGGTAAGGGGTCGATGTGACCGTTGACCAGTCGGTTTTGGGCCATCCTGAAATTGCCGGAGCAATGTCGATTCTCAGAAGGCGTGGGATCGATAGGACCCATCGATCCGTCAGTTTGGACCTTCCCGACGTTGCCGAAGCAACTTCGATTCTCAGAAGGTAAGGGGTCGATGTAACCGTCGACCCATCGATTTAGACATTCCCAACATTGCCAGTCTTAGGATAACGTCGGTTCTTAGAAGGTTAGGGATCGATATGACCCGTCGATCCGACGGTTTAGACCTTCCTGACGTTGCTAGTCCTGGGACAATACCGGTTCTTAGAAGGTTGAGGATCAATACGACCCATCATTTTGGCATTTTAGACCTTCCTGACGTTGTTAGTCTTGGGACAACACCGGTTCTTAGAAGGTTGGTGATCGATACAACCCGTCGATCTGATGGTTTAAAACTTCCTGGCGTTGCCAGTCTTGGGACAATGCCGGTTCTCAGAAGGTTGGGGATCAATTTTTCCGTCGATCCAAAGGTTTTGAGTCCATACTCCCTATCCAAAGACTAAGGAGTATTTCCACGGACATGCGGCTTATTGTGTGGCGCATGAAATATTGCTTACAAGAACGTAGATCCATCGGTTCAAGAAGCATCATGCGACTTACTATGTGGCGCATGGAAGTTTCTTGCAAGAACTCCGTTCCATCAGTTTATGATGCAAATTTTATTGCTGAGTAGAAGAAATGGCATGTCCTGCCTATTTACAATGCCTCCAGTGTCCTTGGGAGGCTTATTTGTGAAATCAAATTAGATAAGGATGAATGAAACATTATTATTTTAGGTTGCTGCTTCATCCCTGGGAGACCGGCTAGCTTGAAGGTTAAATTCCCACTGGTCTTTTGTCAACTGCCTGGGCCCCGCTCTTCTGGGTTAAGGCAGTTTTCCTTAAGCAGCTTGAACCTGGGGTCTTGTAGTTTCTTTGCCATTTTGCTGTTCCTTAACATACTCCTAGAGCTTTTTTTCCTTATCAACTCCTCGATCAACTTTTTAAAATGTCGGCATTTATTAGTGTTGTGCCAATTGGTTTTGTGGAAGCGACAGTACTTCCTAGAACGTTTATTTTGCTCTATTGTTTCCCTTCTAGGAGGCTTCTTATATTGCTTGTTTCCTTGAGTGGCAAAATATATATTCTCCTGTGTGTCATTCAAGGGCATGTAATCCTCCAATCCGAAGTTCTTCAAACGTTTGCATTCGTGTCATACCCGTTACCATAGATTTTACTTCTTTTCTTTTGATTGCCAGAGTTCCCAACATTCACTGCGATGTTGTTATGAATTTTCTCCTTCAGTTGTTTATCACCAACCTTTCCTTTAGCCAGTCCTACTTCTTCCAACCGTAGGAACTGATTCGCCTTTCGATGGAATTCCTCTGTGGTGGTGGATTGATTCATCTTAATCCATCTACCAAAATCTGTATCCGGATGAATAGCCCGAACCAAGGCCATAAACACCACATCGTCCTTCGGATTGCTTGCTTTGGTAACAGGAATGTTAAAGCGGTTCATGAACCCTTTCAGAGACTCCTGGGGTCCTTGCGAAAAGCCAGATAATGACATAACATCCTTCGGTCATGCGGTGTGGAGCCTGAACTACTCCAAGAACTTCTTAGCCAATGCATCAAAAGTAGAGATAGAGTTCGGCACAATTCTAGTAAACAACATGGAAGTGACTCCTTCCAAGAGGATAGGGAAACACCTACAACGACCAGCATCCATAGCTCTAGCTCCATCCATATGTCATTCGTACTTAAACAAGTGTTGTTTAGGGTTTGTCATGTCGTTGTATGATGGCATGGTCAGCATGGTGGATTTTCGGGGATATTCTTCTCTCAGAACGTTTGCAGTGAATGGAGTTCGGCTTGGCGCAGAACCACGGTTTTCATTTTTCCTACGCCTGCTCTCCTCCACCAGCCGTTTGACCAAGTCGGCGATGTACTCTTCACTGGTGCGGTAATTTGCAAGTCGGCTATCAAGGGATACATCAAGTATTTGGCTCCGCAAACGATCTCGGTTTGCCGACTGAAACCTAGATTACGCAAACTCCAGGAGGACCACTCCTGCAGAGTTCCATTGGCATGCAGTTGGTCTTGTCGTGGCAGTTTGAGCTCCATTTCCAATGTTTCTTACATTAACACCAGCATTAAACTCTAAGTCATCACCATCAAGTTGTATGTCATCATCAGAGTTTGAAA
Organism: Allium fistulosum; assembly: GCA_030737815.1. Lineage (NCBI taxonomy): Eukaryota > Viridiplantae > Streptophyta > Magnoliopsida > Asparagales > Amaryllidaceae > Allium > Allium fistulosum. Next base: position 393,026,569 of record CM060907.1, read on the forward strand.
CAATCATCGCCACATCTTCCTAAAGAGCATTCACCTCTAGATTTAAATTAGTACCGTGATGTTTTGACTCAGTACCGAGTTGTTTCTTGGTGAGGAAAGCTCCTACTTCCTCTTATAGCATTCCTAGTAACTCTGGCGGTTACTTCCTTCTACTTTTGGTTTCCATTCCTCTGGTTTAGGCCAGAAAAGGAGGAATTTTCTTGTTTTATTGCCGGAGAAGTTTCCCTTCTAGTTCTTCTTGCTGTTGGCAGCTGCAAAGTTAGCAATGCATCCATCATATTCATGGGAGCTTTCTGACTATCAGTAAATTTCGTGTTCAGATCGTTGACAATCTGATTAAGCTCTCCTTTAGTAACAACTTCATGTTGAGTAGAAGACCTAGATAGTGGATTTCCATTGTTTACTTCTGTTTGGTGTGTGTTTTCTTTATCACCACCAACTATTGCACCTATAGATCTTCCAAATGCAAAAATTTATTTCCTTGGAGCCATTAGAATAACAAATCTTCAATTTCTCCAAGAAAACTTTCTGGATCTAACTTCTGGATTTTATGCAATCAAAAGTAGAAAGTTAGATCAAAGCCTAGGTTCAGTTTTTTCAGTGAAAGCACCAAATTGTTGATGCTAAAAATGGATCAACACTCAAGAATGGATTGTAGGGAACCTGTAAGACCTAGATCTAGCACATAACAGCTGAAACAAAAGGAAAATAACAGAAATAAGATAGAGACACAAGGTTTTATAGTGGTTCGGCAATCTTTTGCCTACGTCCACTTATAGCTTTCTTGCTTATATATTTGATGTAGTTTATTTGAGATTACAAAAGGTTAGAGAGAGAATTAGTCACTGGTACAGAGGTTAGATAGATTCTAAGTCCTAGAATTGCCTAGAGTAGCTGCCTTGGTAACTATTGTGTGGAGATAGAAAATGAAGAAGAGGCAGAGCTTCCGCGTGGTGATGGAAAAAAATTAGATCCTCCTTTGTTTGCTCTATGGTTTGTATTTATAGTGATAAAGGATGTGTTAGGTCAAAAGCTTGTTAGCACCAGAGTCTAGTAGTCGGCCTAAAGCAGCACAGAAGAGCTCAACCCCATACTAGTTGTCAAAACATCTCGGTATCGAGTCATTTCCTTAGCTGGAAATGACTCAACTCCTTTTGCATAGCCTTTTTTCCTTCGAATGAACATGTCCGATGCTTTTTCCTTTGATGCTTGGTTGATTTTAGTGATAATTACCTTCATCACTTGGATTGCCTGGCTATCAAAGCTGTCTTCTCTTAAAACTTGATAATTGGTTATCAAAATATAATGAAAACACTTAGGCATGTGCTAGAGGTAGAGAAGAGGTGACATAAAGGTTGTGAGTCATTTTGGAGTGAGAGAATGACTCAACACTAAGTTAAATGACTCTGTGCCGACATATTTCCTTATTGTATTTTGTTCGAAACTTTCCCGAGCTATTTTCTTCTTCATCTAAGTGTGCTTGCCAATTTTCAAGTTGTTTCATCTTCGTCTTGCTTGGGGTCGTCCAAAGGTTGGAGTTCTTGGAGTCTGACCTTTTTATGATATTTCCAAAGTCCTTGAATCATTTTATCTTCATTTTGACATTCTAACTTCCGATTGAAAACGGCTTGGTTAAAAATTCGGTTAACAGAAAGTTACCTGAGAAAAGCTTGGGATAAGAAGTCCTCATCTTCTCTTCAGTTTCCCTTGTACTTTCCACTCAATTTTCTCCCCATTGTACTCGAACCAGCCTAATTTCTTTGTTGCAAAGCTTTCTAGTACCATACTCCGCAATGTGCACGATGATACAGGGTGCTATCGGCTCTGTCTTAATGTCAACAAATTGATCAGGTTCTACCAGGGTGACGGTGTAACGAAGGCATCTCCTCAAGTGTGAAACATGAAATACGTCATGGACATATGCCAACTTATTCGGTAGCTCTACTCGATATGCAAGTTCTATATTCTTTCCTAGATCGGGAAGGCCTAACAAATCAGGGCGCTAATTTGCCGACTTATTAAACCTTATAACCTTCCTAAGAGGGGAACTTGAACGAAGACCATGTCTCCTACCTCAAACTCCAATTCCTCCTTCGCTTATCCGCATATGACTTCTGACAATGCTATATGGTCTTCATTCATTGCCTAATCAACTCTATCTTTTTCGAGGTCTCGCGAATCAAGTCTGGTTTGAGTAGAATTTTATCAGTGGTTTCCCACCAACTATTAGGCAATTTTCATAGCCTTCTGTATAGCGCATCAAAGGGTGCCAAGCCAATCGTCGCTTGATGACTATTATTGTAAGCGAATTCTACTAAAGCTAAGTGTTGCTCCTAATGTCCTTCAAAGTCAATGATGCAAGCTTTCAACAAGTCTTATAAGATCCTTTTCAACCTTTTGGTTTGCCCATCGGTCTATGGGTGGTAAACAGTGCTAAGATTTAATGAGATTCCTAATGCTGACTGCAAACTCCTCCAAAATTCCCTAGTAAATAAAGGTCCCTATCACTAAAAATGCTAACTGGAATTCTATAATGTCGAACCACCTTCTTAATATAAATTTGCGCTAAAGATAATATGGTCCTATTAATTCTAACGGGAATAAAATGGCAGCTTTTAGTGAGACTATTCATTATAATCCATATAAATTCATTGCCTCTTTAACTTTTAGGTAACCCATCTATAAAGTCCATTGGTATATGCTCCAATTTCCAAGTCGGTACCTCCAATGGCAATAACAATCCCCCGATCTTCCCTTATTCTACCTTTATCCTTTGGCAAATCAAACACCTAGCGACAAATTTTGCTACATTCTTCTTCATCCCTGGACAATATAAAATTCTCTTCATATCCCTATACATCTTATCTCCTCCAAGGATAATGGTCATCCTAGAATGGTGATACTCCGCAATTACTTCCTCTAAAACAACACCAACCATAGGGACACAAAGGCGTACATCTCTACTCAAGCATCCTTTTCCATCAATCGCATACCTTCCACCGTAGGGAAATTGTTCCCCTTTCCTCAACTAGTACAAAATATCCACTAGCACCTCATCCTTCTTTTGCTCTAGTCCAATGCATTCCATCAATGCTAGCCTAACCTCCATTGCCGCTAAATAGCCAACAGTGGGTTTTGTTGGTGGTTGGAAATTGAAATTTGAGAGCAACTCTAACCGATTACACTTATATATGGCACTTAGGGTAGCATGCCTCCGGCTAAGGACATCGACAACGACATTCCCTTTTTAGAGTTATATTGTATCCCAAAGTCATATGATGCTATAAACTTCATCCACCTCTTCTATCTAAGATTCAAAACTTTTTGGGAAAATAGGTATTTGAGTGATTTGTAGTCTGTGAACAACCAAAACCTTTCTCCCAAAAGATAGTGCCTCCACATATTGAAGGCAAAAGCGACACCGCTAACTCCGAGTCATGAGTTGGGCATCTCTTCTCATGGTCCTTCAATTATCTACTAGCATAAGTTATAACCCTTCCCTCTTGCATAAGAACTACTCATAATCATATGCCATATGCATTGGTGTAAAGGGTGAAAGGCTTCGTCCTATCGGGAATAGTTCATACTAGTGCACTAGTCGATAGCTCCTTCAGCTGCTCAAATGCTTCCATGCATTTCTCATCTCATGCAAAGACTAGATTTTTCTTGGTTAAGCAAATTAGTGGGAGTACTATCTTTGCGAAGTCCTTGATGAATTTCCTATAATAACCTGCCAATCCAAGGAAACTCCTAACCTCTGTGACATACTTTGGAATTTTCCAATCTTGAATAGCTTCCACCTTCACATGGTCTATAGACAATCCCTTTTCGGAAACAATATGCCAAAGAAATCTCACCTCATTCTTTCAAACGTGACATTTTAAGAATTTAGCTTTAATATGGTGCCTTCTCAAAGTTCCTAGTACCTCTGTTAAGTGATTTTCATGCTCTCCCTCACTCTTGAAGAACAAAAGGATATCATCCACGAACACTACGAAGAATCCATTCAGTTGTCCCCTGGATACTCTACTCATAAAATCTACAAAGTATGTAGGGGCATTCATCAATCTAAAAGGCATCACTTCCCACTCATATAGTCCGTTCGTAGTGCGAAATGCAGCCTTCTTCTTGTTATCCTCAGCTATTCTCAGTTGATGAAATCCAGTGGCTAAGTCCAATTTGGTAAAAGATTTTGGCTCCAACAAGCTAGTCATACAAGTTGTCTATTCTAGGCAAGGGATACATATTCTTCTTAGTCAACTTGTTGAATTCTCTATAGTCGACGCATAGGCTTAGTGAGCCATCAGCCATAGTGGCAAAGAAAATAGGTGCTCCCCATTCAGAAGTACTTCAACAAATGAATCCTTTCTGCAATAGTTCTGAAATCTTCTTATCTAACTCTCGCCATTCTTTGGGGGATGGCAGAGTGACGGGTCTAGCGCCCTTCTCCAAATCAATCCTAAACTCCATCTCCCTTCGTGGAGGGAAACCCGAGACTTCTTAGAAAACATCAAGAAATCCTTGAACTACAGGTATGGATGAGAGCTCATCTAGTGATAGGCTCAATGAATATAAATAGCTTAACTCGACTGAGTTTTAGGGTGTACAGCGAACATCCATCTCTCGTCCTTCACAACTTCTTAACCACACAATCCTCCTACCACAATCTAAGACAGCCCTGTAGTAAGATAACCAGTCCATACTGCTCAAAACTAAGAACATAATGTAAAACTGATGTTACAAATGTCCACAACTAGGTCTTTGAAAATTAAAGAAAGATGCAGTAACCCCAAATAGGATTTTATACGACTATTGGGTCGATGATAACTTAGGTTTTTAGACTCAAGGAGTTAACTACATTTTTAGTTATAAATGAATGTGACGCTCCCGAGTAAAATAGGGTACGAATAGTATGCTAAGAAATAGTGGTTTTACCTTCCATTGCAGCTTTTCCTTGATCTCTCGGAGGAGATCCACTCAAGACAAGAACAACTTCAACGACATGCCCACTCTGTCCCTTCTTTGCAAACTTTGGACACTGATTCTTATAGTGTCTGTCCTCATGGTAGTGGTAGTGCGCCGACCAACATTTTGGAAGGTTTAAATCGACAATAATCCACACATGTCCGACTTAAACAATCCAGAACATAGATAATCAGTGGGGTTAATTAAGAAAAAGAAGAAAAGAAGAAGAAAACAAACACAGAATCTCGCAGCGGAACAATAAAATATAATAATCAAATAAATAGTTCATGAAGCTGTTTACTATACTTTGATTATAATTTATACAACATTTGTCAGAGTTATATAAATACAACAGAACAAATAAAATAATGCAGCGGAACAACAATGATGGAATAATACTAGTAATAATATACCAAATCTTCGTCTTTTCCGCTAGAGAATAATCTTCGATAAGCTGAAAACTCAGGGTTGACCCGAGCGTAATGTAAAGATAAAACACTCGAGTCAGGACTAAAATATCCTTTAAGTCAAATCAATATCGCATATAACATGAGTGTAATAGCGTCAAAGATGTTTACGGGGTTTCACATCTCCTATCCAGTGTATAACGTGCATGCAATAACTCAAGAGATGTTATAGGATTTTCCATCTCTTAAGGATCCATCAAAATATTTATACATAGTAGAATACGCTACATTTATAATGTCTAATCAGTAAAATAAATATTTTTCTTAGTGTTAAGGCTTTACATTGGTCCCCCTTAACGCGTTTTCGTACAGTTTGCATATAAAACACCAGTAAACCGTCGGTGGATAGGGATGCTCCATGATACGACAACACTAAACCAAAATCGTATGGGTCTCGGATAGGGACACTACGCCATAAATGGCCTTCTGCAACATTTTTGCAAGGTGTTGCCAGCTAAAATGTTGCGATAGATGTAAAATTTTGGTCCTACTGCAACGTTGTATTTATGGTGTTACCTTAGCCATAAAAATGTGTTGCTCTAGCTAAACAAGTGTAACACGATGCAACATTTTTATATAGTGTTGCTATAGATGTATTCAAATTAAAAAATTAATAAAATTAGCAATCCGCGTGAATACGATCCAACGGTCTACATTTAATCTGATTGTTAAACTGGATCACCGTTACAATTTGCCCCAAATTTTCGTTTTCCCTCTTTACTTTTCATATCATTTTCGTTCTCACCCCCAATTTCCAAATCCCTAATCCCTAATTTCGTTTCGAAAGAGGCAATCTGATGCTATTACATTTCTATTCAATCTTCCACTCCAGTATTCAGAGGACACAACTTCGTTTTCTATTCAATTGGCAGTTGAAGTAGTTCGTTTAGCTCCACACTCGAAGTACAAGAGAAGAGTTCGAATCAAGAAGAGGTACCAAGCACACGATCCTGATAATAAATTTAAAGTCAGAGATTACGTGGGGCTTGAAAAGATTAGGCCGATAAGCAAGACCAAGACTTTTCTTGTTGTTCCTGTTGCTGCCAGGAACACACCTAAGAGCGTCGACACTGTGCCTCTTGAGTTGCTTGAGATACCACTGCAGTCCAATGAAGAGCAGGCTGTCTAATTTCCGGTTTGTTTTGACCTTTTTTTTCATTTTGTGATATTTGATACTATGGATTTATGCATTTTCTGTATCTGAATGGTAAGTTTCAAATTTTCATCTTGCTTCATATATTTTGAGGTCTATTGTTGAATTTGGATTGGAGTGGTCTTCCATATTGCACCTTGAAGATAGAATAGAGAATGACTGGAAGAGCTATTTTGTAATGCACTAAAAGTGTTCGATACTTTGTGTGAATGGTACTGTTTTCAAAATGTCCGGTTTCCTGTAGTTTCACATTGATATACTTCAAATTTTTCACTGCATTTTGTTCTTTCATGTTCGAAAAATGACATATCACGTATATATAAGCTTTCTACTATTGTAAAACCACTTATCTGCACCACAAACATTTGGCGTAGTGTCTGGATGCGGTCGGTGAAGTGATGTAGCAGGCTATGGTTGTTCCAGTTTGGATGCGGTCGGTGAAGTGATGATGGGTATGAATTGTAATTGAATTGAATTGAATTTGTATGAATTTTAATGCTTGAGTAAACGAGTTTGGTTTTTCTTTTGTAGGCTAATGATGGTCCAAATCTGAAGATATATAGCTTGGTGCTTTGAACTAATGTACATGTATGAACTGACCTTTGATTCTCTTGTTGATGAAAGGCGAAGCAGTCTGCTTAGAGTTGATGGTCCAAATCTGTAGATATATAGCTTGCAGTGAGAAGCAATGTTGTTTGCTATCAGCCAAGGGTGGTGCTTGGTTTTGTTGCGAATTTGCAGTGTGAAAGTTTGATGATGTTTGGGTTGTCGGAATGGGTAATCAGCGATTGTGATTAGGCAATTTGGCAACCTGAAGTCGAATTTGGCAACTGAAATAGTTTGTTGGTGAGGCAATTAGAGGAAGGAGGCTAGTCGTTTAGAAGTATGTGTGGTGCATCAATTTACGTCGTTTCAAAGAAGGCTCGATCTTCTGAAATCGGATGAATCGGGCGGTGCCCACTTGTTCGACCTAACCGGGACTGCGGTGCCCCGGACCCCCGCCGGCGCTGCGCCCGGACCCGCTTCTCGGGACTGCGGTGCCCCGGACCCCCGCCGGCGCTGTGCCCGGACCCGCTTCTCGACTCGCCTTCGGCTCGGCACTCGGCTCGTCATATATTTGTTAGTGTCGGTGTCTGTATAAATTGAAACTGCATATGTAATGAGTGAACTGAGTAATGTAGTGAGGAATATCTGTATATGTGAATATCAGTGTTATATATCATTGAATTGTAAAATAGTGGAGTCAGGAATTTGTACTATTTCAAATGTTGAAATAAAATATTTATTTAAATAAATTACTGTTTAAATATTAAATTCTATGCAATGGCATTTTATTAAATAAATATTTATTTTTATTAAAAAATCAAATATGCTCTACATTGTGGACCCCACAAATTCAGAAAGTTAATATCTATAGCAACATTTTGGAATGTTGCTGCAGATACCTATGGGTGTTGCCATAGACCCAAATAGGGTTCTATTGCAACAATATTACTTATGTTGCCTTAGATAGTCAAAATGTTGCCTTTGAGGTCTAAGGCAACGGCAAAAATTGCATCACCCTAAAAGTGTTGCCATAGACCTATGGCAACATTTTTCGGGCCTGAGCCAACATTTTTTTTGTGTTGTAGAAGGCCATTTATGGCGTAGTGGGATAAAAGTATGACAAGGCACGTGAGGCAATGCACAAGGTAGGATACTACCAGTTTACCCTTCCCGGCTGGTGGTAATGCATCATAGCCATGATCGCCCACCGCGTCCAACACTCCCAAAAATCTGAGGGTGTGCACCAATCAATCACAATGTAAATTATGGTAATACGAAGAAGTGTGTCCGCTCGAGGTAGCTAGCCCGCATGACTGGTACGGCTCCTGTTTTAGTCATTTTAAATTGGCACAAGTGCCAGGCTAATCCATCATCGTTCTCTTTCTTCAAATCCAGCAAACATATGCCAAATCCAACCACTTCGTTCTGGATCATCACTCCACGTACATAGTTGTTAAATTGGTTTCGGTATCGACATAGAGTATGCCCATATCCGGCCCCTGTCTCTTTAACAACCAAACGTCGTTTTACACATTGGTTGGTCCTTTTACGTTTCGAAAACAGTTCATATTTGATATCAAAATATCATATTCACTTCAAAATTAAATCCATTTCGAAATCATTAAATTTACTCAAAATATACCATTTCACTTCAAAAACCATTTTCGCCTCAATATTTCGATTTCGCTTCCAAAATCGCTTCGAATTTCAATTTAGGTTATAACTTCACTTAAACCCAGTTCGCCCTTAAATCCAAGATTTAATTATAACATTTCACCCCTTGACTAGTTTGAATTTTTGAAAAATAGTGTGAATAGTTTTAAAATAGTTTAAATAATTAAATTAATTAAAAATAGTTTAAATGGTTAAAATAGTGAAAAATAGTTTAAATGGTTAAAATAGTTGAATATAAAATATTTTAAGTATTAAAATGGTTTATATAGCAAAATAGTTTGGAAAATCCAAAGTAATTTGAATATTTAAAAGATAGATTTAAATAGTTTATATCAAAATAATTTATTTGAAAATAGTTTCAAAGTCAAACTGATTCAATTTTCATATTTTCCATTCAAATCACTTTTAAATTTCCATTCCAGTTTAATCGATTCAATTCCGATTTCAAGTCAAATTTTACTTCGATTCCAAATTAATTTCGATGTCAATTTCAAATTAATTTCAATTCCAATTTCAAATTAATTTCAATTACAATTCCAAATTCAAATTAATTTCAATTTCAAATGCTGAACTATTTTAATTTTTATCAATTCCGAGTTCGATTTTCAAAACATCGATTCATAACACTTAAATCAATTTACTTTCAATACCAAATTTGAAATCCATTTCCTCAAATATAATTTAATTTCGAGCTCAATTTCGAAATAGTTCGATTTCCATAAATTCGATTTTTCATTTTCTTAAAATCAAATCATTTAAATAAAATTTCGAATCAAAATTTTTAAAATCATTTAATTTAACCAATCCAGTGTTCATATATAATTTTCTATCCAATGGCCAAGTGATCCGTTATTTCAATTTAATTTCAGGGATGGATATATATCATTCAATCCAAAATAAATGTCATAGGTATATATCATTTCAACCTATTTCTTAATTTATTCGAAATAATTCAATTTATAGTTTATATACTGTAAATAATTTACCAGGTGATAACAGGATATATATATAAAAATAAATAAACATCCAATCATCCAAATATCAATCAATTGGCATCCATCACAATCAATCATCCAAACAATCAAAATAATTCACAATCAATAAATTCAATTCACTTCACAATATAGATTTTACCAACATAAAAATATATTAGTCAAACGTGAGCGTATAAAACATTAACCTTCATTCGAATCTGAAAATTCGAATGAAGCGAATTGCAACAAATTTAACTCCATAGCGTAGACGACTCTGGTACGATTCCAACGCAAAAATCTGTGCACCAATCCGACCTCGTACGAGCAAGTTACGAATTTTATAAGTTGATGATATTTATATTTTAATTATTGAGCTAATTTCAATTTTAAAAAAATAATTACCCCTCAAAAGAAGACTCGGTCCATGAAACAAGACCCAACCCGCCTGCCATCTTCTTCCTCCCCCTTTTCTCTTTTTTTCTGCTCGACACTGTGCCAGGCGTGCACGTGCACGAACCACCGAAGCCACCATCGCCCATCTCGACATCACCGACGAGTATGCCTCGCCGTCCTCGTCAATTGGCACCACCGCCCATCCTTCTGAGTCACCCAAACGAATCGCAACATGGCCAAACTCGAACGTGACTACTACAGGTCACGATCACTTCCAGTCAACCGAGCCTCACCATTTTCTTCCTCCCGATGTTCTTCGATGCTACATACTCGATATCGCTCACTAATTCGCGAAAAACTAACCCAATTTCGAGCAAACTGAAACCCTAGTTGCACGCCTACATATCGAACACCAGGGGATGACGTCGTATTCTACAAATAGCATACCAGATTGAAGCACTCATCAAAAGGAAAATTTTGAAACAAGTTTTGTATTTTTCGTTTTGAATCTCACGAGATTTTAATTTTTTTCGAGCAGTAGTTGTTTTTCGTCTTCGTTCGACTAATAGGATTTGAAAAGGGTGACAGGAGGAAATCGTATGATGGAAGTCAAAAGGAACGTGGGTGGAATGTACAAGTGGATAAGGATGAGTATATTTTATTATTAAAATAAGAAAATACCTCGTCGGAATGGTCCGCAAAGTTCTGAACTCCAAACGAAGCATGCAGCTAGGCGTTTATAATGTTATACCCCTATTCTGAATGCAATGGAACTTGTTTCGGGACTTAATTCGATCGTATGTGGAAGATAGCTTTTCGAATCGAATTATTTTAATTAAATTCTGAAATTGATTTCTACGCTTTCAAGCTCGCACGGCCAAACCACAAGTCCGATCGCTACGAAACTTGAAATCCTATAATAATTCACTATTACGGATCCGATGAAACTAGTTTCATCGAAATCTAAGACAGTGGCCAGAATGGCTATTTTTACTCATCAATTAAAATATAAAATTTCCAAATTTTAAATTAATCACTTAAATTCAATTTTTAAGTGTCGATAATCTTCATTCATATTTTAAATAACATCTAAATCAACTTTTGAAATCATTTTCATTCATATTTAATTTAGGATTCAGTTATTTATATAATTTTCAAGATCAAATTTTAAACAATTTAATGTCCAATATTCAATAAATTTCAATATTAGCTTTCATATAAATTTTAATTATCAACCAATTACTTTATTTACATCTAATGAATTCAACATCTATTATTCAATTCACTATTGATTGTAAACACATTCAATACATAGCATTTCCTTTCAATACTTGTTATTATTTAAACCTTCGAAATTTGTTTATTTCAAAATCTTGTTCAAGTTCATATTCAATAACTTACATTCAAAATCACTAAATTTTTATTTTTAACCATTTTTATTCAATAATTATATAAAATTCCATAATTCAAAATAGTTAAAAATACTGGTCGTTACAATCTCCTCCACTCAAAACTTTTCGTCCCTTAAAAGGAACTAAGTAGAGAATTTTACATTTGATATACTAAAAAAAAATCAACTTATAAACCATAAAATCCATTAGAAACTTTTACTACGTTTCTACTACGCTACTCCGATCGGCTTACGAAATTTACAATTTATTTAAGAAAACAAGTTATAAAAATTTTAAAACCTTAAAATTTTTCTAACACCCAGATTTACGGAAAATTTCGGCAGAGTCTCCTTTCCGCGGCTCGGTTGAAAAAAGTTTCCAATACAATATATAACACAAATAGATATTAAAAATACCAAATATACATCTCATCTCAATGATGAGGCATCCCGAAGGGAAAAATATAAAAGCGCGGTATGTAATCCGAGATACGTACCTTATTACTAATAATACGAGCGAGTTCGCTCGTATTAAGCAAGCAAAAGCATATAAAATCCGCGCATACGTCCAAACGGTCTTCGTATGTACCTATCTCAACTCAAATTAGAATATTAGTTGCATATAATGATATAGAAAGCATGTATGAGTTTTATGGAAGCATATAACATGAATTTTAAACCCAAATCATAACATAAGCATTAATATACGACTAACAACAACCATATACAATAAAATAGTTATAACGACGATTTACAACAAAAGAAACCATTCAGTTATTAGTATTCGTCCAATTAATTCATAACGATATGAACTTACATTATCCAATGTCAATATTTCAATTTACACACTTCATTTCTTATTAACATTCAATTTTTATTAGCATTTAATTAGTTTACTTCCAATTTATTCAAGTCTATTTCATTTGCATTCAATTTATTCAGTTAAATTTGTTAAATTTCAATTGTTTCATTTTACGTTTAGCAACATCTCATATCAATTCATTTATTCACATTCATTCTACACTTAAGTTCATTTTCATTTTAAATCAATGTTATTTCATTTACTCATTTTATTAACACAATTCACTAACTTCTTCCATTTATTCATTTCGGTTAGCTTTTCATAAGTTAAATTTCATTTCATAATACAATATTAGCTTCCTTCCTTTAACATCCATATCCAATTAGTTTAGCATCCTGTTTAACATAACATTTATCAAAGTTATAAACTATAAAGTTTACTTTACATTTTCGCGAAACATTTGAATTATAATGTTCATATCCCCAATTTTAGCATCAATGTCAGTAATGAATTATTTCTTATATCCTTACTTAAGTTTCTTTTCAACTTAATTCACATTTATTTTCACAATTTCATTTAATAACAAATTTATTTGTCAAACATTTTATTAATCATCACTTTAGTTTATAATCATTCTATAAAAGTCCAACTTCTTATATATGACTTTATCTAAGTTTATAATTATCTCAAAAGTTACAAATTCAATTTCAAAATTTCTTTGCCAATTTATATTTAATTTTATAACCAATTTACAAAGATATCATTTGATTCATTTGTCTACATTCTTAAGTTCCACTTACTTATTCCATTCAGTCATTAACCATTTCATAATATACTAATTAACTATATAACATTTATTATTACAACTAAATTTCCATTTATATACATTTTAATTACTTTTAAGTATTGTTTACTTATATAATATCCCATTACATATCCAAATCATCATTTCAACTTTTAGCATTTGGTAAGTCTTATTATATGTTATTAGAATGCAATTTGGTATTATACAAATTAATCTGATTCATTTTACTTAATTAGAATGTTCACTATTTTAACTTGTTTAAATTTTCTTTACTTTCAATTTTAGAGTTGCAAACCTCAACTCTAAAGTTTCTCAAAACATTTAGCTTAGATTCCTTAATTCTCTTATTTTATAAGTTTTGGTTATTCAAATATTTCATTTCATTCAAATAATTTGAAGATTATTAATTAACAAAACTTAAAAATTTTAAATATTGGGTTCATTTCAAATCATTTGAAATAAGTATATACACTTATATCTTTTTGTATATCAAATCATACTTTTGGAGTTTAAACCAAAATCTGTTTATCAAAACAATTTCGTAGCAAAGCTTCTTAGAAGTCTCCTCCACTTTGAGACTCGAAAATAAACTTCGATGATGATGCGTAGTCATTATCGAAATTTCCAACGACATAAGAGGGGAGTACTGAATTCATTCCTTTGAAAATTTATATGAAAACAATTTGTATTTCTATATACTTTTAAACAGTACTGATATTATTTTCCAAACCTTGAAAACCCTTTTTCAGAAACACCGGGATTTAAATTTCTCAAATTCTCAATTTTATATTCATTTTACTTGCAAATTATATTTTATAAATCACATTTATACAGTTTCATTTCTTATAATCATATAATAGCTAATAGTTTAGGAATATTGACTAATCTAACAATAAACGATAATGATCAATATTATCATTTGTAACAACCAATTCACACTATATATACCATAATAATTTCTGAAAATTATTCCTTTATATACAAAATATAATCAGGGTAAAATTATTTCATTTACCCATTTTCAAAACAATACTATGTCGAATTGTTCTGTTCAAGTGTTTAGAGATCCCTATCAATAACGTTAATTGCTCTTATTGACCAGAATCCATAAGCCACTCAACAAATCAACCAACACAATATAAAACAATTTATATTCACTAACAAATACACTCTCATATCTATTAATATACTCAAACTCATTCTAGGGTGCTACTGACCCTATCTCTAATGAGTTACCCCTCAAAGCCAAGGTTATCGCTAAACCAAAGCTCTGATACCAGCTGTGACGACCCACATTTCGAAAGGTTTAAATCGACAATAATCCACACATGTCCAACTTAAACAATCTGGAACATAGATAATCAATGGAGTTAATTAAGAAAAATAAGAAAAGAAGAAGAAAAGAAACACAGAATCTCACGGCGGAATGATAAAATATAATAATCAAATAAACAGTTCATGAAGTTGTTTACTATACTTTGATTATAATTTATACAACATTTACCAGAGTTATATATATATAATAGAACATATAAAATAATGTAGTGGAACAACAATGATGGAATTATACTAGTAATAATATACCAAATCTTCGTCTTCATCCTCCAGAGAATAATCTCCGATAAGCTGAAAACTCAGGGCTGACCCAAGCGTAATGAAAAGACAAAACTGTAACACCCCTAGTTTTTGTTTAACATTATTCAGGATATTCAATTAGATAAATTGAATAGAATAATGTGGTTGATTAAGGAGTTGAGATTTAATAGTCAATTAACTTGGCCACGGCTAAACCAATGAATGTATAAGTGTGGATTATAATTTATAAGTTAGGAAAATAAGAGGAGGGAAATATGGGAAAAGCCACACCCATATACCCTTAAAGCCTCCCTTATTCTCCCCTACCATTTCATAAATCAAAATAACATAAAAGAGAAGATATAGCCAGCCATTAAAAGATCTTAGGAGATCAGCAAACTTGGAAGATCCAAGAGAGAAAGTTAGAAAATTAAAGCTAAAGCAAATCTCAAACTCCAACAACTAAATCAAGGTGAATAATAGTGTAAATCATCTCATTTTTACTTGTTTTGTTCGGTTATAGCTAGTAACCGAATTTATTTTGCTGTGTTGATCATGTTTGGATCTGATAATCATTGTTATGATATAATAATGATTTATGGTGATTTATTGGGATTTTTATGGAATTAAAATGATGAGTTTTAGAGTAAAACCCTTAGTAAACGACCTCCAAACGGCTTGATTTTTGGATATGATGTGTAAAACGTAATTTTGGAGATGTTTTTTTAATTTCATAATTTGCGGAGTTGATACGAATATTTTATGAATTTCCTAAGGTGATAAAGGCATTTATTTTGGGTTTTAATTACTAAAAATAATAAAATAATGAATTCTGCCCTAAAATTTTTTATGATGAAGAAAATGTTATTTCAGATTTTTGGTGATTTTGTAGGATTTTTCCCAAGTGATTTTGATTATGAATTTTCTAAGCTAAAAAGGCTCAATAATCATATAAAAATATTAAAATAATCAATTATTTTTAATTTATAATATAAGAAATCTGATCAATAGCAGTTTTTATGTAGAAAAACTGTTAAAGTATGTTAATAACCAATAGGAATTTGACAAAGAATAGGAGTTGGTAAAAAGAATATACTTTAATTAGCAAAAAGACCGGTTTTTAAGTTTGTCGTGGAACCTTCCACCTTAGAACCTTCCACAGCATTTTTGACCCTTTCTGCAACGTTTTTGATGAACCTTTCGTCATTAAACATAAACCCTTCGTCATTAAACCTTCCGCAGCGTTTCTGGACTTTTCTGCAGCGTTTTTGATGAACCTTTCGTTATTAAACCTAAAACTTTCGTCATTAAACCTTCCACAGCATTTCTGTACCTTTCTGCAGCATTTTTATGAACCTTTCATCATCAAACCTATACACTTCATCATTAAACCTTCAGCGGTGTTTCTGGACCATTCTGCAGCCTTTTAGTGAACTCTTCGGCCTGCCGAAGCAACCCTTCGGCCTTGCCCGAAGCTACTTTCGATAGCATTTGTAAAACGCTACAAAAACCCCTTTGGCCTTGCCAAAGCTACTTTCGGTAGCATTTGTAAAATGCTACAGAAAACCCTTTGGCCTTGCCAAAGCTACTTTCGGTAGCAGTTGTAAAACGCTAGGAAGCCCTTTTGTAGTAGTTTTTCCCAACTTTGTTTGTAAAACTTCAAATAGGCATAACTTTCTATCCATAAGCCCATTTTTCTATTGTGATCGGTCTACGGAAAAGCAAACCATCATTTGAACATAATGGAATAGATTAGAGACCTTAATTCTACGCCTATAAAAAGTCATGGCTAAAACAAAGTTTTATATTTCCGAAAGGGGTTGTTTTCTTTGATTTTGAATATGTTTGCTTGGTTTTCTTGGCCTTCGAATGAGACCCTTTCGAAGGGGTTGTAAAAAAAATTCTTTTGACCAAGTTTTATATTTTTGAAAGGTAGAATTAAAAGTATTATAAGGTAGGAGCCTAGTGTTTTTAAGAGCTTTCGAAGAAGGTTACCCTATGAAGTCGAAAGCTAGGTTTCGAAGCTATCGAAAGGTTTTATGATGAAGTTATATTTTTAAAGGAAAAACCATGGCTATATTGAAAGAGTTTTTATAATGGTTTGAGAAGAATCTATATTTGATAAATTAAACCCACGGGAGTGGTATTGCTATGTTGTTACATTGTTTCTTCTAAAATGAATATATTCACGTTATAACAAACCCATAATTGTATTTTGAAAAAAAAGGGTAGGGGAACCGGTTAGGTTAACGCGGTAGTGAATACAAAATTGAATAAACTCCAGAATGAGTAAAACATAAAGGGAAGATATTGGTAGGGGCCGATAGGTTTCCAGTAAGCCCATGAAAACTGTATGATATTGGCAGGGGCCAATAGGTTAATAGTTAACCCATGAAAACTATGTGTAAATGAAGATGTCAGATAGACAGCTTCATAGTTAGCCCATAAAAACTATGTGTAAATGAAGATGTCAGGTAGACAGGTTCATAGTTAGCCCATGAAAACTGTGTGTAAACGAAGATGTCAGATAGACGGGTTCATAGTAAGCCAATGAAAACTATGTAATTGGACGGGGAGATCTTAAATGTTTAACCGGTTATTAGTTAGCCCATGAAAACTATTAGGTTAATAGTAATCCTAGGAACTATAATTAAGACTGATAGTCAGAATGAATGTGGATGAGTAATCCAGATTTGATTTGCTTATTTTGCATATCATCATAATGTATTGAAATACTATGTTTTTAACCATTATGGATGCAGGAGCACAAAATATGGTTTTGATAAAGATTTTAGGATACCAGTAAGGGGAAAACCCATTCCGCTAAGCGGCGTGGTCTCACTAGATATCCATTTGGTTTGAGAAGATAGACTATTACTCATACCAGGCTTTATGTTTGACTCGAAGTTTTTGTTTTCCCCTTAAACTCTCGGGTACTCAATTGATTTTGAGTAGTTTGAGGTTTAGGGTTTTCAGGTTTTCTTAGACGAATAAAGCTTCCGGAGGCGTGCAGGAGGCAGTTAGTTATTTTGAGTTTTCTTTTCTGCTGTGTATTTGGATGTAAAGGCAGATTTATTAACCTTACTATATACTCTGATCAACCAAGGGGCATCTTCATATGTCGCTCTTGGCGTATGTATAATAATTATATTTTGCTGAACGTGGAGAACATTTTGGGATTGTGTAATGAACATGAAATGTTTTAATTTGAATGCGGAAACATATTTTTAATTTGTTAAATTTTTTCATATGCTTGTGATCTGTGTATCAGTGTATCTAGCACCGCCGTATTTGGTCACTGAAGATTAATAACTATGTATGATTGCAGCATCTGTAGCCGTTAGTTTTGGGCCTTCAAGTAGGGGGATATTACAAGTTGGTATCAGAGCATAGGTTTATGATAAAACATAAAATAAACCAAATGTTTTCAAACATAATCCTAATAAATTAAAGAATAAGATTGGGGTTTGGGTTAACGTTATAGTAACGTACTTGTATTCGCTATATATATAAGTATGTGATCCCCTCTCTCTTAGATCGTTCTTCTGCATCTTACTAAGGCTCAGATTTACGAGAAAGAAGATATGTAAGCAGGAAACGGAAGAGGAAATCTAGCTGGAGGAAGCACCACAACTAATAGAAATGCTCGACCTAATACTCGGAGAAACCAAGGTCGACAGACCAATGCTAACCAAAGTGCAAAGGCCAATGTAGGTGCTGGAACACCACCAATAGATATGGGGATTATGTATCAGTTCTTTGTCAACTTGATGCAGGCTGGAGCAGCTACAGGGGTAGCTGTAGGTAATGTTGTGAATGCTGGGGGAGCTAATCATATGGCCCTAATTGGCAATAACTATGCCAAGCTGAGCAGGATTATACCAGTTTGGGAGGGAAGCCTTTTCATGGAACAGAAGATGTTATTGAAATTGAGAACTGGATTTTAAACTGTGAAAGGGTCTTTACAGACTCAGGCTTGGATGATGGAAGGAAGAGAAGACTAGCCTCTAGACAATTACAAGGGTTAGCGCTTTACTGGTGGAGCAGTGTGACAGTCAGAGTTTCGGAGGAAGAACTGACATGGGCTGATTTTAGAAGAAGGTTTAAGCAGAGGTTCTTGTCCGAGTTTGCCAAGTCGGCATTGATGAGGAAGTTCATGGATCCTATACAAGCAGAGATGTCAGTGATCGCGTATGCTGCTAAGTTTGATGAGCTATCCTGATATGGTTATGCTTTGGTTGACACTGTTGTTAGAAGGAATGAAAGATTTATTAGAGGATTGAGGCTAGAGCTTGGCAAAATGGTCATGACTCATATTAGGGAGCCCTGTCATGTAGTGGTGGAGATGGCCATTCGCCTTGAGGAGATGCTTGCTGTGTCTGTTAGGAAGAAACCAATTGAGTCCCAAGGCCCTCAGGGAAAGAAAAGGAAATTCTTTAAGAGGAAAGGAGCTAAGAAAGGGGATGCTGCCAAGAAAGTGACACTACACCACAAAAGGCTTTTAACAGCGTTTGATAAACGCTGTAATACGATACAACAGCGTTAGTTCAAACGCTGTATAACGACATGTTGTCGTATATACAGAACTTACAACAGCTTTTCGATAAACGCTGTTGAAACATCACTTTGACAGCGTTTATTACAAGCTGTCAATAACGTTTTTACAGCGTTTTCAAACATGCTGTATTATGTTTCTACAGCGTTAATAATTTAGTTGTCGAAGATGTTTTAATTCTACTTTAACTGTTTACAACAGCTTTTTATAAACGCTGTTATTGAATCATCAACTATTGCGACAGCATGTACTAAACGCTGTTATTGACTATTTTAAGATAATTACAGCACGAATTGAACGCTGTTGTTTCTTCATTGACAGCATTAATCAGACGATGTCTTCTATTTATATGACAGCTTTAATATTCCACTCTATTTTTGAATATTCCAGAACTATATTTTGAGTATATTCAAGCAACTAGTATATATAACAGGTTTTAATAACTATTAATTAGTTACATAAACTAGTTAAGACAATATTAATAAACAAAAGACATCCATAAACCAAGTTTCAATAATATCCATAAACAAAAATAACAATAATATTCCACTAAAGCATTTACTACACACAAATCTTCCTCTAACACTTCTTTACTCACCAGCCCCCAACACCCCACTGCATTGCATTTGAATTCATCACTTCCTCACTTCAACAACCTTCATCACAACACATATAACATACAAACTTCCCTGCTTTTAACTAACTACCGTTCTACATTCATCAGCAACATAACAGCACGCAAATAACCACCAAACTACCTACATAACTTCCACGCACCAGTGCACATATACCACTGCTCTGCAAAACTTCCTGCCAACCCATCACAAGCATCCATTATGGAAAATTTCAGTTAACATATCACTCATTTACATACCAGTGCACATATCACCACATTTACAAGCATTACATAATTCATCACTTCCTGTTAACATTACATCAACTCTCACTGACATCAGTAGCCAAACCACCCATATATTGTAACTGCACATCTGTCAACATATACCACCCAAATATTGTCACTAGCTTCAATACTTCATCACTCACAATCACAAACTTCCCCAAAGTTCATCACTGCTCATTTGCCTTACAACTATTCAACCTTCACTTGACTGTGCAATCCTTCATATCACTTCTATCATCTACAATTACTTCATCCACTGCATAAGCCTCTCCATACCACAGATACATTCACCACTCACACTTCATATCACATACATCCTCATTTAATATACAAATCCATATCTGGCAACTTCTTCCACTCGGTCACCTTCCACAGTCCACAACAACTCCCCAAACAAAACTGTCTACCTCCACCTCCACTGCCCCATCAACTGTTACACTGAAACTCCTCCACAACCCACCACTATAATCAATACAAACCACCCTGCCACTTCTAACATCATCTACCCCTTCATCTTACCATCACTCATCACTGCCACCAACTTGCCTGCCTGCACTGACCCAACGAGCTTGTCACCATACCTCATTGCATTGCACTTCATCCCTTGCCCATCTGATCAATCAACCTCCATCACCATAACCTGCCTTCAATATAACAATTGCTGCACCTCATTGCCTGCACCACAAATCTTCCACTATCATACAAATCCGCCAACAAGCTTCACTTCATCACTGCAACATCTCTTCAGACTACACATTCATCACCACACTTCATTTCATCAACTACCAGCGCCACAAATTCTAGACTTCTCCACACATTCACAAACCACATGTGCACATCAATCGCCGGGCATACATATCTCCCAAAACTATAACACTCCCCTTTTCTTACAACAGTCCCTTCACCGCCACACTTCATCTGTCCACCATCCAACCTCTCATGTCAACACACTCTTCATTTTCCACCCTCTGCGCCTCAAAACACTGCTGCAATTTCATCCCCATATCACGGCTCCATTCACCTCCCCCTACGACCACTGTCCATACTCACAAAACTGCTGCTATCACTGTGACAACTTCCACTATAAACTTACAACTGCAGTTCACCAACCGTGCCGGACAACTTCATTAAACCATTCTCAGTAGTAGGTGGAAGCAGTTGAACATTTAAAAACAATTGTGTATTGCTGTGATTTCGGTAGGAAAACTGATCAATCATCAATTTATTTAGTTAAAAAGCTCCACTTTCAAGTTTCAACAGCTGAAATGATAGCTTCTTTTTCACTAGTAAATTACATTTACTGCTTAGTTTTCCCTTTCTAAATGCTATGAGCTACCGCAGTCTCCCATAAGATATCATCATTGCAAACTCTTTTTCATATATCATGGATGTATACTATTTTTCTGATAGGGACTGTAATCAGCATATTAGTTTTGATACGCTATTGTAATAAAAACGTCTATATGTCAAAGATGGCACCAAAGATGTAGACGGTTAGACCAAAGACTTAATGATCAATTGATGCATTTTTGTTGATCTAATATTACTAAATAACATGCATTGGTTGCTCCTAGCCATTCGATCTGTAGGTGAACTCCTACTTGGGTTTTCAAACATAACAGGCGATTGATTCTTTTACTATTTAATTGGTTGTAGACATTCACCGTTGATGCTACAATTTAAGTTAAATTACATATAATATTGGAAGGAAAAAAAATAGTTGCAGATGAGATGGTAGTGCAAAACCTGTGATGCCCATTGATGCGCCAAAATCCCCTTCCCACTTTTTCCGATTCTCTCTTCAAAATTGTCCGGGCTCTTCCAAAATAACCTATTTCAAACGCAGAACCCGTAAACATACACCCCGTTCAAAACTTAATACCAAAATAAGCACTTTTTCTACTTTACGTCTACGCACTTTGAATTTGCTCGAATACAGCTAAAATTTTGTTTTTAGCATTTTCAGAATGCACTAAATGTAAAATGATGACAAGTAAAAAACATGCATATTCTTATAACAAAATTCGAATGGAGAACTAAACTTGTAATAACTTGTTTTCTTCTAGCCTTTTTTACTTTTTTCTTAATTTTTTTCATGCTGAAAATAATCTTGCTTCATGCAAGCCATGTAAATCATAAAAACTTTACATTGTTTAATATTTAAGCCATTTGAAAATTTTGAGTTTCTTTATTGGACTATAAAAAGGGAATCCTGAAAATTTTGAGTCTCTTTGTCAGGCAATGTCAAAAGGAAATACAATTTTAAATAATGAATTATACCATAAAAATTGCCTCCTCCATCCCTTCCATAAAAATTTCTGCAACCTCTTACACTATTTCTAAGACCACCTACCGATAGATCATCTCCCATCAAAAAGACTATGTCAACCGAAGAGACTACCAACAGAGCTACTAGGTGGAACCATCAACTTCTCTTTCTGTCTTTCTTCTTCTTGTTTCTGTAAAATAGACTATCAAAAGATATTTATGTTTCAGTTATAGTAGCTAAAAAAAGACTGTAAAACTGGATGTACAATGGTGAGTGAATGACGGTAGTTAAATAAATTTTATTTCGTCATTATCTCACTCATTTACCACTTCTACACTGATGTAGGCTAATGTACACATATAAAAACAAATTAGCGTTCGCGTCACATTGATAACACCATTGATACTTATAGCAGCAACTGCACAGTGATTTTTAGGATGAGGAGGAAGCATAAAAAAAGTCAATTCCTCTCAGTTCTAAAAAAAGGGTTCATCAAACCTTGATTTTACATTTATTTTACTTCATTTGTTTTTAACTGTTCAGAAATCAATTTACAAAGAAGAATTGATGATCACAACAATAAATAGGTTAGATAGGGCATGATAATATTTACTTCATTAGGTTGCTGGATACACTACAAGACAGACACTCATATAAGTGTTATATATTTACAACTAAGCAATTTGATAGATAGGTTTAAAACTGTAACATTCTATTTATGTCATGATCTGATAGATAATAAATTTGACTTTTAACAAAACTAAGCAATTTGATAAGTCGTAAATCTTTTTGTACATGTCCAAGCAATTTTAAAACAAATCAACTTATTAAGTGACAGTTAGTTTATATTTAAGCTCTAATTTATTCACTTTTGAAAAATGTGAGTTAAACACTGATTAGGGAAAAAGGGTAAATCATATTTTCCTTCCCGAAACATGAGTTCATGCTCTCTAATTCACCACTAATTTTGTCTCAAAGCTTCTCATTCATTATTAAATGCACGCTTATTCATTACAACTAAGAATTTCAAAATTAAACTATCTTAGATCGAAAATTGAACACAACTGCAGTTTTTTTCCAAAAGGTTCATTTGGTTGTTGAAGATAAATGGCATTAATACAGTATCATGTTAAATCGATACTAAACTATAACAACCACAGAAGAAAGGGAAAAACTCACCATGTGAATTGGGTGTATTACATTGCACCTTGATACTTTGATGTTGCGTCTGTTGTTTTGGTTGTTGCTGTACAAAATCCATCATCTTACAAGCTCCAGCAGTCTCTCCCATGCCTAAAGGGATTTATTTGATTCTCGATTTGATTGAGCTCATTAGTGTTGGGTTGGCCGAGGTCCTCACCAAGTAAATTTCTGATATTACAAATTCAGTTAGGAAAAAACATCGTATTATTAACTTTAAGGTTCATTGCTGATGCCAACTCTGGGAACGCTGCATAAGCTCAACTCTAGTTTTTAACTTTGGACAGTCCAGGTAACTGCTCTGCACTGTAAAACAAGATGGAGACTAGTTTAAGGTATTAATTTTCCTTAGCAGTGCAATATTTAACTCCTTGCTGCTGATAATTCGCGTAGACTGTAAAATAGGCATTTGTTCACTTTGATACAATCGTGCAATAAATGAAACATGATTTTATTAAATAGATACAAAAAAATATGTGAAAACTATGCCATCATGAAAATAACCATTACAAAGATATAGTTTGATACCATGTTGTTTTGCCCACGCCCACATACAACCAACCATTTCTTTGGTTTGATTCGGAAACCATCATGCAATAACTCAAACATGATTTTATAGAGTTTTTTAGATGAAGCGTGGAAAAAATAATGTCTGTATATATCTTAGCATGTGAACTTATGGGGCATGCATTCAATTTTGTTATAACTTGCATATACATGTGCATCATACAAAAAATGACAAACTTTGAAAAAAAATCAAGGCATTGACGACTAGTAAAACATTGGTTAAAAAACTTTGAGATGCAAAAGAGCATAGGCTATAACAATGTTTGGGCAGACAATAAATTATATAACTAGTATTTGACCTTATGACTTTAGCCAGAGCTGTAGCCTAGAGCCTGTCTGTGCTATATCTATTCCAGTTGCTATATCCATTTTAACCTGATGGACATGGTAATATAATGTACTGGGTCCATTAGTGTACTGAATTAATTTCTGTTTTCACTTTGCAATACATGGGTCCATCAGAGTATATTGAATTGATTTCTATTTCCACTTAGCAATCCTCTATTTTTAGAAGATAGAGCTGCAAGCTTTTGTCTATCCTTAAGAAATGAACAATTTGATGCAATACGATTCAAATAAAAAATACGAAAAAAAATCCAATAAAAATGTATGTTAAATATATCTTTCCATTTTTGTTTATTGTGCTTAAAGTTTTATAACAGTGTGTTATCTCGCAGGCACATGTTTAACTAGAAAGATTTTCTATGTTTGATTTTTTTTAATTCAACCATACATGTAATTAAGTTTATATAAAGGTTTACCGTGACATTTGAAGAAGATTTAGTCTCCAATCTAAAAAAATATTAACCCGAAACAAACATTGCATTAAATATTGATGTAGGACATAAGGCTGCACCTGAAAATTAATTAGCAATGAATTTAGCTATACGGTCAAATACTTAAAATGAAATTTATCAATAAAATACCTTGCATAAAGTGTAAGGCAGAAGTATGAACTGAACAACAAAAAGCTTCCATGCAGAGAGATGATACTAACACTGTTAACGAAATAGTTACTTCAATATAACAGTTTACAAAGTAACCGTGTTAAGTTACCATAACAAATACTCCCAATCAGAACCATGAAAATGTTTTAAGAATCCATTATCAAGAATGATATGCATATTATAATGCAAGTTTTGTATATGAACATCATGCATCATCATTTATACCAAATAATTATTTGGAATATTAGGCACTGGAAACACACATTCATAGGATATGAGTAAAAATCTAAAAAAGAAAAGGAGAAAAAAGGCATGTATTCTGCACTTGCGTAAATACCTGAATGTAGCTCGATACACTTTGGTTTTTGAATCTAGCAGTAACCAATACGCTAAATACACATCTTCATAGATAATATCTTTTGTAAGTTAGACATGAGATGTGATAAATTGTAAAAATTAAAGGAACGAAAAAATCAAATGTGTCTCATTTATTATTTGCGCAAATGCATTTTTTTCAACATAATCATGTCAAAGAGAATAGATAACAAAACTGTATATAAACCAATATGTCATATTAAACTACAAAATACCTTGAGCCTTGAGAATACACAGAATCTTGCTTTTGGTGATGCTCTTAACCTGAGGGATACCAAAAGAATCATGAAGAATGCAACAATTTGAGATGGAGTCGGTCCTTGGCAAATTTGCAAATTTTCTCTTAAACCTAAACATTGTATTTAGAATTATATTAAGTCGGGATTCCACGAAAAGAATTACTGGTGTATGATAACAAAAGGGAAACTGTTTCCAGGCCCTATAAGTTATAATGACTTGTTTTAAAGACTATGTTGCCGTAAAACAAACATGCCTAGTAAAACAGTGCCTTATACAGTTTGTTTATTTATTCAATGAACAATGCTACTTTTGTATCATGGAATTAAACTTCAATCTACTCGTGGATATTTTCTAAATGCCCTAATGCCTCTTCAAACTATGTCTGATATATACATGGTCATATTTATCATATTATTTTGTCCCTTGTGCACTACTTTGAAGAATTATATGCAATTTTTATAAAAAATGAATCGATGCATCTTACATTTAATTGATATAATTTCTCCCAGCCTAGACCGTAATACAATTAGATATTTATGTGAAGCGGTGTTAACTGATATTACATCGTTGACTAATATATGAACTTCCATCTTTTATGATTCCTATTTATATAAAACTATAGTGTTTAGTTCACGCATCCATTAGCTTTGTAATTAATCAATACAAGAAGAAGAAAAAACAGTTGAATGTATCTCAAAAGCTCAAATAGACATGCTTGATTAATAGCCACATTAGGCATTTTATTTGATATCTTATGAGTGAAACAATTAGTAAACAAGGGTGATATAAGAATTTTGTAAATGCACTAGCATATGGTTTATAAGGGACTCGAAGGAAATTCGGTATTAAAAACAAATTCATGTCATTTATTTATTCATCAATGTCATATGAGTTATGAGGGGGGACGCCAATTATAACAAATAAATACCCATTTATTTATTCAGCAATGTCGTGCATTTGTATTTATCATAATTCAATGCTAATATATTATCTATTCAAATATCATAAATATATTCTATATTACTAATAATTTCACCTAATAAGTTTTACTTTTATAACTTATCACTATGAAATCCCAATTTAAATTATAGTTATTCATTCTTTATGAATATCGAAAGTCTGCATACCAAAGTGTGACATTGGAGTAGATTGCCAGGTGTTTTATCTCCAAAATCTACATACCGAAAACCTCCATAACAAAGATAAAAAAAGTAGTAATAAAAATATATATCATTGACGTTCTCTTCGTTGTTTTGTTTTCTACTGGTGGTGATTTCAGTGTATCCTTCGTTTGAGAAAAAAAAAGTTTATAGAAATTTATTACATATTCATCTCTCCAGGTGGAAAACTAAGCAACTTCTGCTATTTTTTACCTAGACTTTAAGTAAAATATGTGGGTATGGATCAGGAAAATGCGATGTCACTAGGCCTGAAGATAAAACAATGTTAAAGATTTGTGTATACTTAGCAAAACCACAACAAATTAAAACAAAAAAAATCAGATATATGACATGAACCCATATACCCTAGTAACTAGATTAGAACCAAAGTTTACAATGTGTTGTACTGGTAAGATATTATGATTTAATTTAAGAGCATGAAATAAGGATTTGCCAACGTAAAACTAAATATAGAAGGGAAATAATCAAGCAGGTGGAAAGTGTAAACAAAGCTTAGAAGGGAAATAATCAAGAGCATGATTATATTACTCATATTTTCCAGTATAATACTTGACCAAGCACGGCTAATCACAGTAACTAGATCACATATAAAAGTACATTTTAAACCTAAATAACAAAATCAAAATTGATGTATGAATAAAGAAACACATACTGAAAAAACAAAATCGAAATAGACGTTGATTAAACTAATCGAAGAACCCATTTTAAACCTAAATAAAATCGACAAATCGCTGGAAATAGGTACCTGCAGAGGGAGCAACTAGCGGTGATGATTCAGATTCGAAAACGAAAGAATGGTGAAGGGAGATGTTTGAACGACAGAGCGGGGGTGATGAAGGCAAATTTTGGTGATTGGAAGAGAGATTTAATTTGGTTTTAGGTGGTGAAGGTGTTAACGAGATGAAAGGCTAAGAAAAGTAATTTGGAGAAGTGAAAAAATGAGGCGGCAAAGTTATATTATTTACGTTTTCTCAGCGTTCGGACGTAAAAGTTTCCCTCCAGTATTATTGTCCACCGCATTCAAGGCACAAACGCTGAGAATATCTGCTGTCAATGACATTTTTTCTTGTAGTGTGAAAGCTGATTTAGTGTGTTATAAGTGTGATAAGAAGGGCCATTATGCCAACGAGTCCAGATCTGGTAAAGGAAAGAAGCATGTAGAGAAGAAGAATGTGAAATGCTACAAATGTGACCAAGTTGGGCATTATAAAAACCAGTGTCCAGAGCCAGTCCGGGCAGATAGAGGAATGGTGTTTGCTATTGGACCCCCGTCTTCTTCTAGACCTACTACCGCAGAGAAAGGGAAAACTGTGATGGAAGGTACGCTTTTGATTCAGAGTATACCAGTTAGAGTACTTTTTGATATCGGTGCATCACACTCATTTATATCACAGTCTTTGGTTGATAAGTTATGTATAAAACCCACAAACCTTGTTACTTCTTTAAGGGTTGCAAATCCAATAGGAGGACATGCAACTCTTGGGATGAGATGTGACCAATTAGAACTTGACTTGTTAGGTCATAAGTTTGTATGCAGTTTGTTTGTCTTTGATTTCGTAGATTTCGGGATCATCTTAGGTATGGATTGGTTGGGTAAGTATGAGGCTAGGATATTTTGCCAAGATCGGGAAATATCATTGAGACACCCAGATAGTTATGACCGAATTATGTTCTCAGTGGAGAATTCCATTACGATTGTTTGTGCTTTGTTAAGTGCCTTGGAGGTGGGAGATGACCTTAGTTAGGTTCATGTAGAAGACAATTTGCTGATGTATTTGAGCCGGTCACTGGATTACCACCGAAACATGCAGTAGAGTTTTGGATACACCTTGTACCGGGAGTTGAACCTGTCAGTAGACCACCTAGCAGAATGTCGCCGACAGAGATGGAGGAATTGAAAGTGCAGCTAGTGGATATTGAGTGGAGGAACTTTATTAGACCAAGCATTTTGCCTTGGGGAGCGGCCGCGGTGTTTGTTAAGAAACCAGATGGGTCGTTAAGGATGTGTATCGACTACCGTAAGCTAAATGAGAGGACAATCAAGAATAAGTATCCTTTGCCAAGAATCGAGACTTATTTGATCAATTGAGTGGAGCCAAAGTATTTTCCCAATTGGATTTGGCGACGGGGTTCCATCAGTTGAGAGTAGCTGAGGACAGTATCCCATTGACGGCGTTTCAAACCAGATATGGTTCATATGAATGGTTGGTGATGCCATTTGGGTTGACAAATGCACCTGCTTTCTTTGTTGATTTGATGAACCAGGTTTTCCGAGAGCACTTGGATATGTTCGTATTGGTATTCATAGATGATATTTTAGTATACTCAAAAGATGAAGGAGAGCATGAGATTCATCTTAGAGTGGCGTTGGAGACGCTGAGGAAAAATCAGCTAAAAGCGAAATTTTCCAAGTGTTATTTTTGGAAGAAAAAGGTTAAGTTTCTTGGTCATGTGGTTTCAGAGAAGGGATTGTCAGACGATCTAAACAAGATCGAAGCTGTGAACAATTGGAAGAGATCAAAAACGGTGACCGAGATCAGAAGTTTTCTTGGACTTGCTGGTTATTACTGGAGATTCATCAAGGATTTTTCGCGGAAAGCAAAGCCTTTGACTAAGCTTACCAGGAAGGAAGTGAAGTTTGTTTGGTCCGACAAATGTGAGGGAGCATTCCTTAAGTTAAAGCATTTGTTGACTAATTCTCCAGTATTAGTAGTTCTCGATGGTAATCAAGGGTTGGTAGTGTACACGGATGCAAGTGGGACTGGATTGGGAGCGGTATTGAAGCAGAAGGGAAAAGTATCGCTTACGCATCTAGGCAGCTTAGACCGCACGAAGTAAGATATCCTACTCATGACTTGGAGTTGGCAGCGGTAATTTTTGCCTTGAAGATTTGGAGGCATTATCTCTTGGGGGAGAGATTTGAATTGTATACAGATCATAAGTCTTTGAGATACCTATTCTCTCAGAAGGAATTGAATATGAGGTAGCTAAAATGGCTGGAGTTTTTGGCTGCTTACGATTTCGGTATAGAATATACCCTAGGGAAAGGCAATAAAGTAGCGGATGCTCTCAGCAGAAGACATCAAAATGTGGTGTTGGCTATGTTGGTGGAGTGGAAAGATCTGAAAGCTTTGACCGGTTGTGGTGTGCAGTTAAGATCGACTACTAGTTCTAGTCAGAGTACTACCATGTTAACCTATTTGGAAGTTCGACCAGTACTGATTGAGAATATTGCTTCTAAACAGAAGGAGGATACATTATTAGCTGAGAGGATCGGAAGGCTTGAGGTTGGAACCGAGGTCGATGATTTGAAAGATTTTGGTCTTGACCAGAGAAACTGGTTGAGAGAAAAGGGACGGTTATGTGTTCCAAACGTGGAGAACTTGAAAAGAGAAGTTCTTAAGGAATGTCATCGATCCAAGTTTACGATTCATCCTGGAGGGACCAAGTTGTGTCAAGATATGAAGAGGAGCTTCTATTAGGAAGGCATGAAGAGGGATGTTGGCTTGTGGGTTAGGCAGTGTGTAAACTGTCAACAAGTGAAAGCCGAACATCAGAAGCCGAGTGGATTACTTCAACCTCTAGATATTCCAGTTTGGAAATGAGATTCGATATCCATGGATTTTATAGATGGGTTGCCAAGGTCAAGGAGAGGAAATGGGAGTATATGGGTTATTGTAGACATGTTGACCAAGAGTGCTCATTTCATTCCCGTAAAGTCGACCAGGACGGCACCTATTTTAGCAAAGTTGTTCATGAAGAACATAGTTAGACTTCATGGGATTCCTAGTAGCATAGTCAGCGACAGGGATGCATTATTCACTAACGAATTTTGGAGGAGTGTACAAGAGGTATTAGGTATCAAGCTCAAGATGAGTACAGCTTATCACCCATAGACAGATGGGTAGACAGAGAGAGTCAACAAGGTACTTGAGGACTTGCTAAGAGCATGTATATTGGACTTTTGTGGATCTTGGTAGGACCACCTACATTTGATTAAGTTTTCCTATAATAACAGCTATCAGGCTAGTATAGGAATGGCTCCTTTTGAAGCTTTGTATAGAAGGTCATGCAAATCGCCGACATGTTGGTAAGAGACTGGAGACAGATTGGTCTTAGGTCCATATTTGGTTAGAGAGGCATCAAAAAATATTGAATTAATCCAAGAACGAATGAAGGAAGCTCAATTCAGGCAGAAGAATTACGTAGATAAGAGGCGTAAAGACCTAGAGTTCTCAGTGGGAGACAGGGTTTTCATTAAAGTATCACCAATGAAGGGTGTGGTACGGTTTGGAAAGTCGGAAAAGTTAGCCCCGAGATACGTTGGACCATTCCAGATTTTAGAAAGGATTGGAAAACTTGATTACAAAGTAGAGTTGCCGAGCAGTATGGCAGGTGTCCATAATGTATTGCATGTGTCTCATCTTCACCAGTATGAGCATGACCCAGAGGCTACTATTACTCAGACCGAGTTGGAGGACCTGGTAGTAGAGCCTGATTTGACTTTTGTTAGACAACCAGTTCGGGTCGTGGGGAGAGATGAGAAAAGATTAAAGACCAAGATAGTCAAGTTGGTAAAATTTTAGTGGAGCGACAACGAGAAGTACTGTACTTGGGAAACAGAGGACATGATTCGAGATATGTATCCAGATCTGTTTTGAGGGTATGTTCTATAATTGCTTTATATAGACTTGTTTGTTGGTAGGCCATACTAGCTTTTGTTTGCATGGTTGTTATGCTTGTTTGTGGTCCTTACTGAATTTTGAGGATGAAATTCTTTAAGGAAGGGAGCTTGTAACACCCCTAATTAACGTTATTCAGGATATTTAATTAGATAAATTGAATAAAATAATGCGGTTGATTAAGGAGTTGAGATTTAATTGTCAATTAACTTGGCCATGGCTAAACCAAGGAATGTATAAGTATGGCTTATAATTTATAAGTTAGGAAAATAAGAGGAGGGCAATATTGGAAAAGCCACACCCATATACCCTTAAAACCTCCCTTATTATCCCCTACTATTTCATAAATCAAAATAACATAAAAGAGAAGATATAGCAAGCCATTAAAACACCTTAGGAGATCAGCAAACTTGGAATATCCAAGAGAGAAAGTTAGTAAATTAAAGCTAAAGCAAATCTCAAACTCCAACAACTAAATCAAGGTGAATAATAGTGTAAATCGTCTCATTTTTACTTGTTTTGTTGGGTTATAGCTAGTAACCGAATTTATTTTGCTGTGTTGATCATGTTTGGATCTAATAATCATTGTTTTGATATAATAATGATTTATTGGGATTTTTATGGAATTAAAATGACGGGTTTTATAGTAAAAACCTTAGTAAACAAACACCAAATCGCTTGATTTTTTGATATGATGTGTAAAACGTAATTTTGGAGATGGATTTTTAATTTCATAATTTTTGGAGTTGATACGAATATTTTATGAATTTCCTAATATGATAAAGGAAATTTATTTCGGGTTTTAATTATTAAAAATAATAAAATAATGAATTCTGCCCTGAAAATTTTATTTGATGAAGAAAATATTATTTTAGATTTTTGGTGAATTTGGGATTTTCCCAAGTGATTTCGATTTATTATGAATTTTCTAAGCTAAAAAGGCTCAATAATCATATAAAAATATTAAAATAATTAATTATTTTGAAAATAATTTTTGAAATAAGAAATCTGATCAATAGTAGTTTTTATGCAGAAAAACTGTTAAAGTATGTTAATAACCAATAGGAATTTGACAAATAATAGGAGTTGGTAAAAAGAATATATACTTTAATTAGCAAAAAGACCAGTTTTCAAGTTATTTACGATTCTGCCACTGAACCTTCCAACTTAGAACCTTCCGCGGCATTTCTGAACCTTTCTGTAACGTTTTTTACGAACATTTCATCATTAAACATAAACCCTTCGTCATTAAACCTTCTGCAACGTTTATGGACCTTTCTACAACGTTTTTGATGAACCTTTCGTCATTAAACCTTCCACAGCGTTTCTGGACCTTTCTGCAGCGTTTTTGATGAACCCTTCGTCATTAAACCTTCCGCAGCATTTCTGGACCTTTCTGCAGCGTTTTTGATGAACCCTTCGTCATTAAACCTTCCGCGGCGTTTTTGGACCTTTCTGCACCCTTTTAGTGAATTCTTCGGCCTTGTCGAAAGCAACCTTTCGGCCTTGCCGGAAGCTACTTTCGGTAGCAGTTGTAAAACGCTAGGAAGCCCTTTTGTAGTAGTTTTTCCCAGCTTTGTTTGTAAAACTTCAAATAGGCATAACTTTCTACCTGTAAACCCATTTTTCTATTGTGACCGCTCTACGGAAAAGCAAACCATCATTTGAAAACAATGGAAAAGATTAGAGACCTTAATTCTATGCCTATAAAAAGTTATGGCTAAAACAAAGTTTTATATTTCCGAAAGGGGTTGTTTTCTTTGATTTCGAATATGTTTGCTTGGGTTTCTTTGCCTTCGAAGGAGACCCTTTCGAAGGGGTTGTAAAAAAAATTCTTTTGACCAAGTTTTATATTTTTGAAAGGTAGAATTTAAAGTATTATACGGTAGGAGCCTAATGTTTTTAAGAGCTTTCGAAGAAGGTTACCCTATGAAGTCGAAAGCTAGGTTTCGAAGCTATCGAAAGGTTTTATGATCGAAGTTATATTTTTAAAGGAAAAACCATGGCTATATTAAAGAATTTTTTATAATGGTTTGAGAAGAATCTATCTTTGATAAATTAAACCCACGGGAGTGGTATTGCTATGTTGTTATATTGTTTCTTCTAAAATGAATATATTCACTTTATAATGGACCCATAAGGGTAGGAGAACCGGTTAGGTTAACCCGGTAGTGAATACAAAATTGAATAAACTCCTGAATAAGTAAAATGTCAAAGGAAGATATTGGAAGGGGAGGCCAGGTTTCCAGTAAGCCCATGAAAACTGTATGATATTGGCAAGGGCCAATAGGTTAATAGTTAACCCATGAAAACTATGTGTAAATGAAGATGTCAGATAGACAGCTTCATAATTAGCCTATGAAAACTATGTTTAAATTAAGATGTCAAGTAGACAGGTTCATAGTTAGTCCATGAAAACTATGTGTAAACGAAGATGTCAGATAGACAGGTTCATAGCAATCCCATGAAAACTATGTAATTGGACAAAGAGTTCTTAAACGTTAAACCGGTTATTAGTTAGCCCATGAAAACTATTTGGTTAATAATAATCCTAGTAACTATAATTATGACAGATAGTCAGAATGAATGGGGATGAGTAATCCATATTTGATCTGCTTATTTTGCATATCATCATAATGTATTGAAATACTATGTTTTTAACCATTGTGGATGCAGGAGCATGGAATATAGTTTTATAAAGATTATAGGATACTAGTGAGGGAAAAACTCGTTCTGCTAAGCGGCGTGGTCTCACTAGATATCCATTTGGTTTGAGAAGATAGACTATTATTCATACCAGGCTTTATGTCTGACTCGAAGTTTTTGTTTTCCCCTTAAACTCTCGGGTACTCAATTGATTTTGAGTAGATTGAGGTTTAGGGTTTTCAGGTTTTCTTGGACGAATAAAGCTTCCGGAGGCGTGTAGTAGGCAGTTAGTTATTTAGAGTTTCCTTTTCTGCTGTGTATTTGGATGTAAAGACAGATTTATTAGCCTTACTATATACTCTGATCAACCAAGGGGACATCTTCATATGTCGCTCTTGGCGTATGTATAATAATTATATTTTGCTGAACGTGAATAACGTTTTGGGATTGTGTAATGAACATGAAATGTTTTAATTTGAATGTGGAAACATATTTTTAATTTGTTAAATTTTTCCATATTCTTGTGATATGTGTATCAATGTATCCAGCACCGCCGTATTTGGTCATCGAAGATTAATAACAATGAATGACTGTAGCATCCGTAGCCGTTAGTTTTGGGCCTCCAAGTAGGGGGATGTTACAAAAACACTCGAGTCAGGACTAAAATATCCTTATGCAAGTCAAATCAATGTCGCATATAACATGAGTGTAATAGCGTCAGAGATGTTTACGGGGTTTCACATCTCCTATCCAGTGTATAACATGCGTGCAATAACTCGAGAGATGTTACGGGATTTTCCATCTCTTAAGGATCCGTCAAAATATTTATACATAGTAGAATACGCTACATATATAATGTCTAATCGGTAAAATAAATATATTTTTTAGCGTTAAGCTTTATATTGATCTCCCTTAACGCGTTTTTAAGCATTGTCGTATAATTTGCATATAAAACACCTGTAAACCGTCGGTGGATAGGGATGCTCCGTGATACGACAATACTAAACCAAAATCGTATGGGTCTCGTATAGGGATAAAAGTATGACAAGGCACGTGAGGCAATGCCCAAGGTATGATACTACTAGTTTACCCTTCCCGACTGGTGATAACGCATCATAGCCATGATCACCCACCGCGTCCAACACTCCTAAAAATCCGAGGGTGCGCACCAATCAATCACAATGTAAATGACGGTAATACGAAGAAGTGTGTACGCTCGGGGTAGCTAGCCTGCTTGACCTGTACGGCTCCTATTTTAGTCATTTTAAATTGGCACAAGTGCCAGGCTAATACATCATCGTTCTCTTTCTTCAAATCCAACAAACGTATGCCAAATCCAACCATTTCGTTATGGATCATCACTCCACGTACACAGTTGTTAAAGTGGTTCTGGTATCGATAGAGAGTATGCCCATATCCAGCCCCGGTCTCTTAAACAACCAAACATCGTTTTACACACCGGTTGGTACTTTTGTATTTCGAAAACAGTTTATACTTGATATCAAAATATCATATTCGCTTCAAAATCAAATCCATTTCGAAATCATCATATTTACTCAAAATATACCATTTCACTTCAAAAATCATTTTCGCCTCAATATTTCGATTTCGCTTCCAAAATCGTTTCGAATTTAAATTTAGGTTATAACTTCACTTTAACCCAATTCGACCTTAAATCCACGATTTAATTATAACATTTCACCCCTTGACCAGATTGAATTTTTGAAAAATAGTTTGAATAGTTTTAAAATAGTTTAAATAATTAAAATAATTAAAAATAGTTTAAATGGTTAAAATAGTTAAAAATAGTTCAAATGGTTAAAATAGTTTAATATAAAATAGTTTAATTATTAAATGGTTTATATAGCAAAATAGTTTGGAAAATCCAAAGTAATTTGAATATTTAAAAGATAGATTTAAATAGTTTATATCAAAATAATTTATTTGAAAATAGTTTCAAAGTCAAACTAATTCAATTTCCATATTTTCCAATTCAAATCACTTTTAAATTTCCATTCCGATTTAATCGGTTCAATTCCGATTTCAAGTCGAATTTTACTTCGATTCCAAATTAATTTCGATGTAGATTTCAAATTAATTTCAATTCCAATCTCAAATTAATTTCAGTTACAATTCCAAAATAATTTCATTTTCAAATTTTGAACCATTTCAATTTTTATCAATTCCGAGTTCGATTTTCAAAACATCGATTCAAAACACTTAAATCAATTTACTTTCAATACCCAATTTGAAATCCCAATCCTCAAATATAATTAAATTCCGAGCTTAATTTCGAAATAGTTCGATTTCCATAAATTCAATTTTTCATTTTCTTAAAATCAAATCATTTAAATAAAATTTCGAATCAAAAATTTTAAAATCATTTAATTTAACCAGTCCGGTGTTTGTATATAATTTTCTATCCCATGGCCAAGTGATCAGTTATTTCAATTTAATTTCAGGGATGGATATATATCATTTCAATCCAAAATAAATGTCATAGGTATATATCATTTCAACCTATTTCTTAATTTATTCGAAATAATTCAATTTACAGTTTTATATACTACAAATAATTTACCAGGTAATAATAGGATATATATAAAAATAAATAAACATCCAATCATCCAAATATCAATCAATTGGCATCCATCACAATCAATCATCCAAACAATCAAAATAATTCACAACAATTTCATAGTTATTAATATTGGGCATTTTACTGGCAGTTAAATTCCAATTGTGTAAAAACCCGAATTCCAGTAGGTCCGGATTTTTCACAAAAATGCTAAAACCCAAGCCCACTAATACCCGAGTTGGGAATCCGGTATCCTGCAAATAGGAAAAAGACAAATATATCAGAGCTCGATTAAATATCTCACACTGGAATTGACTAAAATATAATAGTAAGTAAATACTCACCAATATAATAACACTTTCTAAACAAGTGTCTTAAAGTTGGGAAGTCTCTGTCATCTACCTAACCTGTAGGATGTTATAAGGAGGGGGTCAGAACAAAAGTTCTGGTGAATGAATAAATTATATACTTCTAGGATAAATTCTACATATATCATTTTATTTCCATTTACTCTTATATAAGGTTCATTAGGTTACAATACTCTCGCCACTGTTCGTGAACCGTGCCCATCTACTCCATAGTAGATTAAAACCTAATAACTAATATATGCATATATGTAGCTATATGCCCAATGACCATATTGGTCCTAGGTACCACTCATGGTACCTTCCGTATCCTCCTCGAAAAGGGCTCCATCGTTTGGTTTTGTAACTATATCTGTAAAGGACCATTTCATAAGGCCTACAATATAGATACTCCATCGTCTTGCTCCGCGAGCGTTCCGTAGCTACATCTGTAAAGGACTGCTTCGTAAGGCCTATAATACACATGCTCCACTACTTACTATGAAAACGTAAATCGCATCCACACTAGTCTATGCCAGTGCTCGGACATCCACAATGTACCACCCAGTGCGTACATTAAGGACTACGTAATCGTTTTTCCTACTATCTTAATCCCGCCAACAAGGTCTACCTTGTACGGAATTCAATCGGGGATTTTCTATATCGGTAAAGGACTGCTTCGTTAGGCCTACAATATAGATATTCTAGTTGGTCTGTCTCTTTTTCATCGTGGCTATGGCCCCATGCAGCCACCCCTCAACTAACCGAAAGACTTCTAAAGAGTTAAGTGGCCGTGCCCTACTACAAACAATCTAACAACCAAATGACGGTGCCCCTCATCCAATGTCTCGATAGTGAAAGAATCATTGGCCTGATGGTTTAACTCTAGTCTTTCCCAAAATCGCTTTTGGTCTTGATGATAGCTGATATCCGCATGCGACTATCCTTATACTTACTTCCAAGTACTAGACATACGAATACCCTACTCCAAACACCAAGCCCTTCTGACTGCCTATAAAGGTCTACTTCGTTAGGCCTATAATACAAATGCAGTCAAGGCATACTCTCTTGAGGGAACACCTACAGACCTGCCTACGGGGATGGAGCTTCATTAGGCCTACCCAGAGGGCCATCCTAGAGTATCCTCATGTCCCGTTGAAGCTTCGTACTTCCTTCTAGCCCAAAATAACTAAGTTGGACATGCTTCTCCTTTATTGAAATCTGTGATGAACTGCTTCGT
Source organism: Allium fistulosum (assembly GCA_030737815.1). Lineage (NCBI taxonomy): Eukaryota > Viridiplantae > Streptophyta > Magnoliopsida > Asparagales > Amaryllidaceae > Allium > Allium fistulosum. The sequence continues at coordinate 393,065,038 of CM060907.1, forward strand.
TAGGCTCTTCATCCTTTGGGCTACTCCAAACGCATCTCACTCTTTTATTAGACCCTAAGTCTAATCTTTTAATTTGCGTTTAGTTTACTTTTCTTGTTCTGTTGGCTACTTATTTACCATAATTAGCATATTATTGCCCTCGTCTCACCTCTATCTATTGTGATATTTCCATTTATTTAATAGGGAATGCTGTTGGTATGAGCCACGTTCATTATCTTGCTTATAAAACTTAATATAAATCTTAAGTTCATTAAAATAAGCCTCTTTTATCATTCCTGCTTTATTTGCTTATTGACTTAATATAAATTATTTAAATAAGCTTCTAGCATTATTATTGCTCATTAATTTATTCAAAGTCTCAAAATAAGCTTTTCCGTTCTTATTACTTAATTATAACCTATGTTATAATTCTACCTGTAATTGTCATTTTCTCTTCTTTTATAGTCCGTACATAATTCCAGCATTTCTTTTCTATTCTAATCTACCTTCTTTTATTATGATATTGAATATTCTTTAATTCTCCTATATTATATAATTCATTTATCATAATAACTGCCTTATTATATAGTCTGCGCAGTAAATGCAGATCTAGGTTCATTATCGTTTACAACTTCAAATTCTTTTCTAATAATTTACTTGATTCCTTTCATACTTTACTTTATTTTCTTCTATTCTAGGAAGTAAGTCTATTTTATTTGGTTGGGTATGAAAACTATACTAAAAAACCATTCCATATTTTAATACTATAAACAATAATTCGTAACTGCAAGGTATTTCTTTTATTATTTTAGAATAGTGTAAAATACAGTGATTTCTCTATTTTACACTAGTTCTCTTTTTCTTTCTTTTATTCTTGCAGTTACGTTTATCGTTATCTTTTAAATATTATATTATAGATATGTATCCTATTTTCTAAACCAATCAATTAATCTATTACTTACTTCCAAATCAAGTTATTAGATAAATTAACTTCTCTCATTTTAACGTAATTTATTACAGTAATTCCATTCCTCAAACTTTTATTACATTACATCTTATTTCCTTCATTTCAGTATTCTTAATTATTTAATCCATATTCACGTTTAATCTATTCTAATCCATACGCGAAGAAAGGGGAGAAAATAGAAGAAGAATGACGCTTGCATAAAAATCCAAAACGTAGAAACAGATGTAAATAAATACTAATACTGTAAATAAACTGTAAATTCCTTATAGTTCAGCATAACTTAATTAATAGGATTAATTATTGAATAAAATTATCTTAACGGGAATTTAACGATAATATATCTTAAACTTAAAAGATATATAAATAAATCCACTCACATTGCTAGCTTTCCAAATCTCCCTGTTTTTATTTCAGATCTGTCCCTAACATCTATATTCACCTCCCTTGTAATCCCTATTTTGAATTACAAACAATATATATATAATATTTGAAGGAGAAAAGGAAGAGTTTTGGATTAGAAATAGCAAATAAAACTCAGATCTAGGGTTTTACCTTTGACATAGCCTTCTGATTTGAACCAATTCCTAATTCCCTAATTAATTCTATTCTCTTTCTATTTAGATCTAAATTTGTGTGAATTAGATCTAAAATTTTGTTATTAATTAACTGTAGAAGAGATAGAAAAATGGCAGAGCTTCTGTAGGCAAGAAAAAAATATTGAGAATAAAAATGAGGCTCTACACCTATATTTATAGTGGTTCAAATCAGTGCTAACCATTAGATATAAAACCCTAAAATCTAAAGCGTACACTTAGTCTACGGACATTAAATTAATATGTTTTCTTCTACGTTTGTTTTTATTTCAAATTAATTCTCCAACAATCTTTTCATTGATCAATTTCCCCTTCTCTCTCGCAGTCTATGGAAACAAATATTTTTAAATGCGACGTTTCTTTTAAATAAGATTCCCTTATTAATCACCCAATTAATATATTTCATATATACCTTGAATTAATTTAATATCAAATTAATCCCTGCTTGCACTGTGATTTCTTACCAAATTAATATGCCCATCAACACCATATTAATTCGTCACATATATGCATATTAATTTATTTTATTCCCATAATTATTGCATGCATATATTCTATAATTGAATTTTTAATCACAATCTTAATTATATATATATGTTATCATAAGTCTCCATGTTTATTAATTGACAATTGATTACTTGCATAAATTACTCTTCCTCCATTTTATTCTCTTGCACTAACATATATGTTTCTAATCATATCAATTAGTTGCTACAATATATGTTCCCTTTCTTATCAGTTCCTGTCAATTAATCACCTCTACTAATTAATTGAATATTAATTTCCCTTTTAAACAAACACCGTCAATTAATCTTCCCTATTAATTGATTTTATATAATTTCTCTCTCTAATTTATTTGTTGCACAAATATATATGTATTCCAAATATTATTAATTCGTTGCCCCATTTACAAACATTTCTTTGTTTTAAAATTTCAAACGTATATAACTTAATTAAATTATTTGCATATATAATTGTAATTTAACGCAGGGTGTTACATTCTCCCCCCCTCCCTTAGGAAATTTCGTCCACGAAATTTGATAAGGGTTCAATTATGTAATTTCTCGTATTAATCACATCCATTTTGTGTACATCCAATTTTGCAACAATTCGTGCATAGTGCAAAGTGCAATACATCATAAAATATATGCATGTGCAAGAATTTATATGCGGTACCTCTTATATGAATGCTTTTTCTTTTAGAAATTTATTTTAAAACATGATGCACACATCCTAAATATACTTGCTATTTTTATATGAATGCAATCTTTTGAAAACTCTAAATACTTTTCATTCAATTTTTCCCACACTCCTACTGATTAGGAGCATAGTTCAACAAATTTTTATGTCCAAACCTACCATGCAATTTTTAATTTTCGAATTTTAGAAAATTCTAATTTTCCAAATTCGATTTTTTATGTTATAGAGAAGGTGGAAAATGGAAAAACTTCATATTTCTCCAATTTTCTTTTGTGCACGTCTTCCTCCGTACTTGGGATTTAGGCTACTATTCTAAAAAAAATACTTCCCCAAGCACGGTTTGCATAAGAAAATATTTCTTTTTAAATTTTTCTGTTGACGTTTCTGTCGCTTTCTTTAAATTTGTTATTTTCCTTTTAGTTACCTTATTCTGCTTTTACTCTTTTTTTTATACAGCAACTAAACACAGCTATCATCTAGGGCAAGGAGGTCAAGGACCATGTCCACTTTGACACAGAAAGGTCCTACTTTACGAATCCAAGTAACTCATATGCTCCTCCTGCCGCCTATTACTTGTTACCAACTTACGCTGTATTACTCATGACGAATAAGATCTATTCATCTCTTCTATTCCATGCTAAAAAAGGAATAACTAAGTCTCATTTACTGCAATGGATAAGGGTTTCAATCTATGCAGTCTCTATCTAAAAAGACAACTAAGCTTAGGAAAATTTTCTCTTTTCCTTTCATTTTTCCCCAACTAAGATCTACCTATCCCAACCACGTGTGTCTTATCATCTTACTAATATCATTTCACTATTCTTCTATAGTCTGCACACATGAAGCAACATTTCTAGGTTTACACTAGTGTCCTATACACCTTACGGGAACTTTTACTATTACTAAGAGCTGTGAAGTTAAAGCACTCGGCAGATTCAATGCGGCGGAGGTGCAAAAAGTCATAGCACGGATACAGCAAGGATATAGCGGGATATAGCGGATGACTCTAAATAGCATATAAAACTTGTACTTAAATGTTTTTACAAATATATAAATGGTAATTAAATGAAAAGTTAATATTCAATTGAATTATAATTAATACATAAATAATTTTAAGTAAAAACATATGCGAATATACTGTAAAAAACATAAAACTGTTATATAACATAATTGAATTTAGTAGAATATTAGAGTATTTTCATTTCTAAAAATATATTAAAAATTCAATTAAATAAATTAATTTCATAATTTTTATAATGTATAATGTCATTTTTCAATTAATTTCTTTTAAAGAAGATATAGCGGAAATAACATAATATAGCGGGAATAACAGGATATAGCGGAAATAGCGGGGCTTAAAGCGGAAAGGCTATATTTGGGGCTATATGGAAAAATCATAGCAGTAGAAATCCGCTATGAGATATAGCAGGGTTATAGCGGGGTAATAGCGGGGCATTAACTACACAGACTAAGAGTAATTACTGCTATAACCTTATACTTTTCCCGTTACACCTAGGAAATGATTCCTATCTACTTCATATTTAAAAGTCTGATTTGGTTTGGTATTTATCAATTTTTCTTCAAAAATTAAAACTTCTAAATTTTATCTTTTCAAAAACTTATTTACTTTTCCACCAAACCATCTTTTTTTAAACATGTCTTGCTTGTTCTTAAAACATTTTTCTTTTTTCTTGACTTTAAAAAAAATTTCCTCGGATGTTTTCAAAATATCCTTCTTCTTCTTTTTATAGATTTTCAAATTTACTAAAACTGGGGTAAATAAGAATAATTATTTTATCAAAAATCTCTTAACTTTCATACTCTTCCAATTACTTAACCTTGAAGGAGTTACTAACTTATTACACTTAATGGTTTTATACCTTAATGTATTGGAATTACTTTCTCTTATGAGAAACCATTAACGCTAAAACCTTCTGTGAATCCTTTAAAGGAGGATTTCATGTTTATGTGAAATTTTAAGGAATTTATTTTATATTTATCGAAATAGGCTCCATACCTTGTACATCTCTTTCACGTATTCCTTATAGCTTGCACAAAACATCTTTATTTGTGATTCATAGAAAATTATATCATTATTCATTTCATTCCAATAGATTAAGGTATGTTTACTCTATATTTACTTACATAAGATATTTCCTACTAAATTCATTAATTTATCGTACATTATTTTCCAAAAGAACTCATTTTTAAAATTTCTTTATAACTAGAAAATATTTTCATGTGCTTATTTAAATAATAAGTGTACATACAAACCACTTTAGAAATTATCTCCAAAACTCATTTAGGTCAAAACAGATGTTGCATAAAACACCATTACTACAATCCAAAAATACTAATATATGGATTCAATAAACATAAATATTAATAAATCCCGCATGCTATGTAAAAACATTTACTTTGGAAGTCACCTACTATAACAATAGTGTCATAGTCTATGCTTCCTTTATTTTTACTGAAAACATTTATTACAACAATAAATGTTGTAACCTACGTTTTCGATACTTAACACACTCTAGGTTTTTATATTTAAAATCATTGTTTACCTAAAAAGAAACTAGCGAGCTATACATGCTCTGTAATTATTCAAAAAGAATTTCACTTTTAACAAAATTTACATCATATAAAAACCAATTTAAACTTCATACCACTTATTTTTTAAAACACCCAATATTTATTTCCTCAAATATATTAACAATAATATTTTCAACTTTTTTAATTTAAAAGTTTCATTTTTATTGGGTTAGACATAAAGTGGATTTTCTTCATACTTGTAATGACCGCAGATTTTTTATATATTTAAATTGATAATTAAATTAGTTTTTGAATAAAAATTATGAAATTTAATCGATAAATGGAAGCGAGTTTCCCCGAATTAAAATAAATTTTGTATAAATCATTTTGATTTAAAAATATTGTATATATGTGTATATATGTGAATATATATATATATATATATATATATTTGGGGCATATAGGAGTAAATTTGAAATAATATATATATATATAGAAAAACAAGACAAATAGTATTAAAGTAAAATTGATAATAAATATGAAGTAAAATAATAATAATTTATATTTATACTAGAAATAGAAATTAATATAAGATAAATTTTAGTAAAAATATAAAGTAGAACATTTGCTAAAATCTAACAATAAATTAAAATAGAGATTTATTTATATTACAAAACAATAAGATTTAAAGAAAATAAAATATACAATTATTTAGGAAGTTCACCTATAATACAAAGGATAAAATATATTCAAGTATGTAACAATACAAAGCAAAAGGAAATACAAACAACATTATACATTCAAATATGAACCAATAAAAGGCTATGTAGACTTGAGAAAATAAAGCCACAACACATATCATTTCAGCCACTTAAACAAAACAAGAAAAGAAAATATCATCAGCCGAGTCAAACAAGCAAACCAGGCAAGTAGAATTTTATATGTGAAAAAAATTGGAAATGCAAAACAAAAGAAAGTATAAATATCATAAGGGGATATAAACATGTACTAAGCAATTAATGCCACTATCTTTAGTACACAATATAATACATCTCAGCCGAAATAACAACAGCATGTTTGCCACCAAAACAAACCAGGTAAAGTATAAAAGCTTGCATAGAAGCCATATCAAATTTTCTTCAACTTGTACAACCGAGAAAGATTATATTGTACAGCTGAAAGTGAAAAGAAAATATAAGTGGTACAACATCAATTAATGCACGCACAAGATAGATCACTTCAGCCTCCAAAACCAAATAAAAATCTATGGTATTTGTACAAAGCAAATTATATCACTTATACAAAATAATACATCCCCTGCAAACTCATTTCCTAGATATCAAACCACTTCATTTCAAATTCGTTCATTCAAAGCTAAGTAAAGCTGAGAAAAGATCAGAAGAAGAAAAAATAACAACATCTTTAAACTTCAACAAAATTCAACTAAAACAACAATACCAATCAGAGAATGGAAGAAAGGTTTCAGCTGCAAATTTTTCAAAGCCTGATTCAAATGAAGAAGGCTCTGTTTTTTCTGGAAAATAAGGTGAGCAAACTTTTAATTTAAACTTTTAATCTATTTATATATGTTGATTGTGAGTAAACTACACCTTTTATAGCTGAATCTGTTTTATATTCTGTTACATGTGAGTAACATTCTGTTTTAAAACTTTAAAAATATGATTTGGTGAGCAAACACTTAACTTGTTATAATATTGTGATGTTTGAAGTGTTGCTTAAGTATGATGTAATGATAGTTTGCATGCTGTTAAAATACATGTATGTCTATATATATATGTATATATATATATATAGGTGAGTCTGTGCATGTTCTGTTCTAGGCAACAAGTCTGTGTGTTTATAGGTTACCTCCCCTAAATGAAATTCGACTTTTCTCTATTTAAACATTAGAGGTTATGATGTCTTAAGGAAATATGTTTATGTGAATCGAATACAATTTTTAAAAATAATTTCAAATAAAATTCTTATGTATTTCTCTGATAATATTAGAATATTCAGTAAGAACAAACATATCAGGAAAATACGACCAAAACAATTAAAAGCTTCACATATATGTTCTGGTTTGCATTCAAAAATGATGAATTTTAATGGACATCTCGTAATTTTTAACCAAGAGATGATCGTGAAATTCTACGTTGAACGGGAAATGAGTTCTCGTAATTTCCTAGTGATCAGCGATGAATGGTGGGCCGTGCTTCAGGGCGAAGGTAGGTGGGTGGATGTAGATTAGGGGAAAAATATGGACTAAATTTATCAATGATTAAATTGATGGTACGAGGTTAAAATAGGGTTTAAGGAGTTAGTTTTGTCGTCGTCGTTTCTCGAGGTCGTGCGACACCAATGGTTCATCGGAGATGATCGCGGCCAGGGGAATGGGAGCGTGGAGCTCAGGCAAGGGTTCAGGCGAAAGGTCACGACCTCTGGTGGTCTGTGGCGTCGAGTAGGGATGATCATTGGTTGGTGGGTATTGTTCCAGTTGTTCCAGACTTTGACATTGAACTCGAATTCAAATTCGAGTTGAGGGAAGACAATATGGGTGGTCATGAGGTATGTGGAGGTCGTGGGTGATGAGTTGGCAACGGTGAAGTCGATCGGAATGGCTTCGATCGCCTGTGCACGTAAATGCGTGTCATTGTGTATGTGCTTCGCTGTGAAATTTGGGGAAGATGAGGCAAACTCGAAGAAGGTCTTGGGGAAACGAGAGTTTTACTCGAAGCAAAAGTGGAAGGGGTGAAACTCGAAGCTGCGTTCGGGTAGAACGAGATTTGGCTTAGGTCTGTAGTTCTTATATAAATACAGTTTTTAAACTTTAAAAACAAATCAAGTTTTATTGAAAACAAATTTTGTTAAAACTAATTCTTTTGTAAATATTAGATGTTATCCAAGTTTTGAATTGGTTAAAAAGTTTTTAAATAAAATTATTTTAAATTAATTAAGTTTAAAAGTGTTAAGATACATATAACCTTTATTTTAAAAGTTTATTTTAAATAAACTTAATAATGTGATTTAGTGGTTAATTAAGAAGGATAAAAGGTTTTAAAGGTTAATCACTTTAACGTAATTAAGGGTTGATTAATTAATAGGAGTAATTAAAGGATAGTTAATTACTTAATGTTATTAAATCAAGGTGATTAAATTGATTAGTGTGATTAATTTATTAATTAAGGGTTAATTAACTAATGTAATTAATTAAGGATAATTATTTAATAATTAAAGATGGGTTTATTAATTGAGATTGGTTAATTAATAATTAAAGGTTAATCAATTTTTTTAAGGTTAATTAATGATTAAAGATTAGTTAATAATTAAGATTTGTAATTTATTAATGTTAATTAACCAGGATTAATAATTCATAAGAAATAAATCTGATTTGAATTAATCAGATAATTAACTAATCTTACATATGAATATTTGGATTTGATTGGATGATGGAATTTTTGATATTTCCTGATCTGTGATGCTATGTGATATATTCTGATTGTGTGTGAGCTGTACCGTAGTTTATTTATGTAACGACCCGCCACTCATTCCACAGAATGACGCATCATTAATAAGAAAGAAAGGGGTAGAAAATAGAAAAGAAGAGAAGGAAGAAAGAAACAACAACAACTATCTCACAGCGGAAAGAATAAATTATATTAATAACATAAAGAAACTATTACATAGTATAAAACACTTATCAGAGTTTACACAACTATACAACACATACTAGACAGTTATAAACATCTGTCTAGATATTACAACTCAAATACAAGACTCTAACACAGATATCAACACAGCGGAATACTATATCTACGAACGCCGAAGCCTCCTGCTCCATTGCTCCTCCACAATTCGTCAAAGCTAAACCTGAATCCCTTGGCTACTCGTAAAAATTTGAGTACCCAAGAGTTTATAAAACAGGAATAAACAACTTGGGTCAGACATGGGTCTGGTGTGAGTAACAGGTTAAACTTGTTTAACTTTGAAAACCATTTGGAAAGAAAAGGTATCTCGTAAGACTTCCCGCACATAAACACGGAAAAGTTTTTACCTTACAATAACCAAAACATTTGATAGGAAATTCGATTGTATTATATTAGGGTCTAGGGTTTTCAAATAAATATGAAATAGCCGAAATTGTTACATTATTAAATTCCAGCATACATAAGTATACAATCAAGTCCGTTATCACTTATTGGAATTTGGATTTCCATACAATGGCAGAGCTACCGGGGTACCGCTCATCACAGTACGGGGCCTAGATCACCGTACCGAGGATCACTCCCAATCCCCTGCAACACAAAGCCGGAACCATCCCTTACTGGATAATTCCGAATAAAATCACCCCACAGATGGCCGTCGCCAACTGCACCACTAAGCCGAAATAAAAGAAGGAACTTCTCTAGACAGGGATGACCTTACTCTCAGTGGGTGCTACCCACGAAGCCTTGCTGCACCTCCCCTGTTTTAGCCATTCCCGGTTGATGAGGCTTGAGGTCACGATTTACCTTTAAATCAGAACACATCACTTAGAATGCTCATCGTCCACCTGACGATGTTCTGAAAGCATTCAATCCATATAAGTTCGTTCCGGGTTCGAACGAAACCGAAGGCATTATCTCGTTACACTCGTTTTGGAATCACCCTCAGAGTTAACGACAATAACCCTTGCACTCTGAATCTTCATCTTCACTTGAGATTCACGACCTATCGTAAATTTGGATCGATGTGGTATTCGGGTCTCCAGACCTGGAATTCCGGTATACGGAAACCCGATCCCGGTCTCATCGAAATCCAAAACGTATCTTTTAAGGCCAAGTTGTTTTAAGGTTAAAACAATTCATTTCTTATCTATACTACACGGATAGATAATTCACAACAGATAATCTACATTATCACAAACAGATAATTCATATTATCATTTCAATTTAACCAAAGCATCCATATCATAGATCAGCACATCTCTTATCAGAGATAACAACAATGCAAAGCATTCTATATCATTCATCTATCCCTAAGTAATAATTTATATCATCTCTAATTAATTTAAAGTGAATTAAATTAATTACCTCATTTTATAAATCCTTCTTACTTAATCATTAATTAAACTAATTAGTTAATCATACTTTGAGTATCATCTTAATTAATCAATCCTGATTAATTTATACTTTAATTACTTTAAGTAATTAACTCTTATTTAATTTCACAAATTAATTAACTTAAACCATTCAGTAATTAATCTTTAATTACTTCATTAATTAATTAACTATATTTAATTACATTAATCCTTAATTAATTACAATTAATTAATTACTTTAATCACTAATTATATATTAATTAATCTTAATTAACCGATCCTTAATTACATCATTTAAATTAATTACATTTAATAATTAATTCTTAATTAAACCACATTTATTAATCACCTTTGATTAATCACATTTAGTAATTAACTACCCTTAATTACTCTTCCATAAATTAATTACTCATTAATTAATTATCTTTTAATTAATCCCTTGATTAATTATTCAAAGTAATTAAACTTAAAATACTTCCATTATCTTCATTTAATTACATCCAGTAATTAACTTTAATTACTTTCCTAAGTAATTACACTTCACTAATTACATCTAAGTAATTATACTTATTCAAATCACCAAGTGATTATCTTAAATTAATTAATTTAACTTATCAAATTTATTTAGTTAATTACCTTAAGTAATTAATTTCTTTAAATTTCTTCTATTAAGTAATTATACTTAATCAATTTCCATAAATGATTATTATTAATTTATTAATCAAATTGATTACCAAAATTTATCCCATTAATTAATTATTTATTTATCCCTAATTAATGATCCCTCATTAATTATTTAACAATTCTTTAATTACTTCTTTAGGTAATTAATCTTTAATCAACTTGATAAACTCTTAATTACCAATTAATTAATTAAATTATCAATTTTTCTTTAATTACCTTATTAATTTAATTACTCCTATATAATTAAATCTTAATTATTTTCTGAACTAAAGTATTAACCTTTAACTACTTTAGTTATTATAAATAAAAGTCTTTAAAACCTTTTACTTTAAAATCTTTCTTTAAATTCATTTTTAAATTAAAAGATTTAGAATAGATTACACTTTAACCTTAACCAATGTTTAAATCAAATATACAAAATCTTTTTAAATCAAATGTTAAGAACACTTAACATTTATAAAAGAATTTACAAGATTTTTAAACCAATTTATTTAATTTAAAAATTCTTTTAAACTATACTTTTAACATTTAAAGATGTTTAAATATTTAAAATAAAAACTTATTTATTTTTACAACTGGGCTTCAAGTTTAATTTGAAACCATACTTTAAAATTTTTGATTTAAACCTTGCTTTAAATCCTGCTTAACCTTTTTAAACTTCAATTTAAAGTTTAAACCCTGTCAGCCTTTTAAACTGAAACCAATAGCCTACCCGAGCCCATCTCAAAATTTCCCGAGACAAAACCCCATTTCCCCGAGTACCCTTCGAGTTCCTTCCCTCTTTATTTTTTTTTTTACTTTGTTATGTTAAAATTTTTAAAAACTGTTTAAACTCACTCGAATCTCCCCTGGAAACAACTCGAGCCAGATCCCAAAAATCACGGCATGACTTCGAGTCTCTCATACTAAAATTCGAACCAAACTCAGACTAGAACTGATACCAGATCAAAGTCGTGCATATGCACAAAGCAACCATCCATCTCCGATCATCTACGATCACTCCCACATGTCAATGACCATCCAACCTCACGATCCCGATCATCGTAGCCCTAAGAACAACTCGAAAACAAAAATCGAGTAGCTCAGCACCCAACCTGGAACGAAACTGGAACAGACAGCACCATTCAACCAAAACCTGTCAACGCCATGCATCCCCTCCTCCGACCATCATCGCCTCTAAAACTTCAGCCACGTCTTCATCTACACCATAACTACCTTCTCCCAGAGCTTCAATGAACTCGATCAACTCTAGAAGAAATGTCGAACAAAAATAACAGACCTAGTTAAACTAGGGTTCCAGACTTTCCCAATCAAATCCCTTCGCCACAGTGTTTTTCAACATTATCAGACATTTTTCTCGAATTCTCCTATCATCATTCTATCATCAGTAGAAACCACAACCTCCCCGAACACTTAGGTTATCAAAAACTACCCAAAACGTGAAAACTGTTCAACCCCAAACTGCTCCTTCAATTGAATGTTAAAATTTTTGATTTCATTTTTAAAAATCAATATTTTAGTTAAGTTTTCAGTTTACAATCCTGTTTTAATAAATTAAGGTACTTACATTTCCAACATACTCAAGCTTGCCTCTTTATTTTGAGTTTCCAGAGCCAATTCAAATATATTTTATCTTAATTAAATTCTAAACCTAACTTAATAACTACATAAACAACTTTGTTTTAAAACCCAAGTTCTAACAGAGATTAGATCAAAAGAAAAGGAATTTTGATCATAAATTTGAGTTTGTAACTGGGAACAGAGATATCATAAGCAACAGACAATATAAACCAACATACTCATATACATACATGCTCAGATACTTATTTAAAAATATACTCACATACAAACTTAATTTCAGAAGTAAGCATGCAATCAAATTCTTATACTAAAATTTAGAAAGATTGTTACTCACCTTTTGAGAATGAACAGAGCATAATAAATCCTGGAAACATGAACTGGAATACTTGCTTTGATTCAAACTGAGTTGCTATTTGATCTTTAAAAACTTTTAACTTGAATGTTTCTGAAGAAACTTGCATGCATGCTTTGATTATTGAGATGTTTCTCTAAATCAGATTGCTTGCTTCCAGATTACAGAAAGTATGCAGGCTTCCAGATTTGAAGAGAAAAACAGGCTTTTGAATCTTTTAAAAATGATGCAAGCTTTTTAAATTCATTCCAGATTAAAGAAAAATGCAGGCTATCGGGCTTTGATTTGAAAATGGTTTCAGGTTTAACACTTCCAGGCTTTTGATTTTCAGATTGAAGAAATGGTTACAGATCTTTGTTTTGAGAATATGGTTTAAGGAATGTTGATTACTGATTTGAAGAAGAATGTTCAGATTGAAGAATTTGTTATAGGTTTAGTTTTTGAGAATTTTGGTTTGAGTATACTTCAGATTTTGCTTAGAGAATAGGCTGAATTCTTTTATGACTTGAAAAGAAATAGAAAAGGAATGAGAATGAGGAGTAAATGAAAATATAGGTTTATTTGTGATTTAATAAAAATAAAAGAAAAATAAAAATAAAAATGACACTTGTCTTCATATGTGTTAATTTGTTTACACTTGTTTTAAACAAGCCTTCATATGTTTACACATGTCTTTATATTTAATTTATATTTATTTTAAATGTAAAAACCTTTTCTTTATTTATTAAACACTTATTACTTATCTATGTATATATATACTTTTAAAGAAAATAAACCAAATATATATATAAAAATAAGATCTTATACATATATTTTAAAATCCAAACTATTTAAATATTACCTCTTTTGAATTTCAAAATTAAATCTAAATTCAAATTCAAATTATATTTTTAAAATCCAATTTAAAGTCAATTTATAAGAACATATTCAATTTGAAATAACAAATCTTATTTTACTAAAGTCTATTTATATCTATATATATAAAACAATACACTATTAATATTGTATTTTAAACTTATATATATATACCCTCTTAAATCTTATTTATTAAGCAATATTTCAAAAAGAAAATAAAATAAACTTTATTATTAATCTTATTTAAAACCATATAGTTATTTTGTTTAAATAGCTTTGAAAAACTTAATATTAAATAAATCATAATTTCCAAACTATCAAAATGTATATTAGAAATTTAAAAACAAGATTTCATTTATTTATTAAATATCAAACACAAGCTTATCCAAATACAATATATACAATTGTATATACATTATAAATAGAAATCATCTTATAAATTTTTAAAGGATAAATTTACTAATTAAATATTCATTTAATTAGATTATTAAATCAATTCAAATATTTATTATCAAAGATTAACAAATCAATTTAATTATTTTTAAACAGATTATTAAATTGATATTGTCCAAAATTTCCGGGATATTACATTCCTTCCCCCTTAAAATAATTTCGTCCCCGAAATTTAAAACAAAGGTAATTTAATAATCTATTTAAATCACAAACAAATATTATCATCCATATGCTAACAACCATAGCAAACAATCATCCAAACAAACAATTTTAACTATCCAGCGAAAAATTCTGAATAGAATTTCCTCGAGTTTCCCCAAGTATATATATACCGGGATACTCGCTCTACAACAATCCAAACAACCAATACTACTAAGCTATAGAGCTCCTACTCATCTAGATCTACAATACTAAACAGAATATCAGACTACAGACGAATCTGACTCAACAACCAAATCCTCAAGAACTGCTGGTTCCAAAACCAGAGATAGATCAAACACGTACTCCCTCAGAGATACGTAAAATTCATTGAATTCCAGTTATCCAAACTGACAATTCAACCTTGTAGATCAAAGTACTTATCCAAATTAGATCACAGAAAAGATCCAGAATAACTCGGAGCTAACTTCCCAGACTTACCCAATCTTATAGCTCCCTTTTACCAGAGAAAACTTCAATATCAACGAAGTCTCCAACTTCGAATTCAAAATTCCTCCGTCTCTTATCCACAAAATCCTTCAACGATCTTGGACTTCCTACAAATCCTTCCTGATCAGCTCAACCTTCGCTGATGCTTCTTGAAACAAACCGGACCAAAGATAACTCAACCAATGATCCTCTCAAGATCTACCCAATCCAAAACCAAACTCTACTTCACCATTATCCGAAGATTCCAAACTAACTTCTCCTATCTGGAAAAGACAAATAGGAGCACTCGCCAACTGCTTCTGCTGCACCACTCTGATCTGGAGTAGAATGAAAATGTTGATGAAGAACACGAGCAAAGACTGGACAACACATCCCAGAAAATATCGGATAACTTAAAAGAATACTCAAACTATCGCAAGTCATTTTTGCGATCCACCCAGCCAAATAAAACTGTTCTCTCTTTACCAATCAGAACAGTTCACACTTGACTATCCAATCCATCGAAGAAATGGATTCTCTCTGCTGCTTCTGAACTTCACCTTTAGAAAAACTTCTGCCGGAAACAGAACACTCCGAGCTGCACTACTGCCACAGATGCCACAGACTTCTCAATCCAAAGTTCTTCGAGAAATTCGGACTTCAAACAGAACAAAAACATCTTGCTGAACTCAGCCTCGACACCGAAGCAGACACACTTCATTAACTTGTTCCAAAGAAAACATCTTCGGGAACATCCATAGTCACTGCATCTCATCACGCAGCTACTTCTTCCAGAAGTATCAAGATACCATCACTCGCTTCTGTCCAACCGACAGCTCCAACTTTACTCATCCAAACTACAAAGATAAACTCCGAACCATAACAGTTTCCTTCGGAGATCGATGAAATTCTTTACCACAGTAAAGTTTACTCGAGACGGTATTAGGTTTACAGTCTCGACAAATATACTTCCAACCTCAACACTCAGACTCCTAATCTTAGATGATAAATTATTATCATCTCAACCAATCATTATAAATACCATATACTTTTAAAATGATACTTTTTATATATAGAAAATATATCTGGGTAAAATTATTTCACCTTCCTTTTTTTTTAAAACAATATTGTGTCCGTTGGCCTGGTCCAAGTGTTTAGAGATCCCTATCAATAACGGTAGCTACTCGTATTGACCAGAATCCATATACCACTTAACCGATCAATTAACACAATATAAAACCATTTTATATAACTATCAAATACGCACTCTCGTATATATATATACACTCGGACTCAAACAGGTTGCTACAGATCCTAATTGAACAACCCTTCCGAACCTAGGTATTCACTCAACCTAGTGTTTTGATATTCACTTAACCAATAGCTTAGGTATTCGCTCAACCTATGCTCTGATACCATATGTAACGACCCGCCACTCATTCCACAGAATGACGCATCATTAATAAGAAAGAAAGGGGTAGAAAATAGAAAAGAAGAGAAGGAAGAAAGAAACAACAACAACTATCTCACAGCGGAAAGAATAAATTATATTAATAACATAAAGAAACTATTACATAGTATAAAACACTTATCAGAGTTTACACAACTATACAACACATACTAGACAGTTATAAACATCTGTCTAGATATTACAACTCAAATACAAGACTCTAACACAGATATCAACACAGCGGAATACTATATCTACGAACGCCGAAGCCTCCTGCTCCATTGCTCCTCCACAATTCGTCAAAGCTAAACCTGAATCCCTTGGCTACTCGTAAAAATTTGAGTACCCAAGAGTTTATAAAACAGGAATAAACAACTTGGGTCAGACATGGGTCTGGTGTGAGTAACAGGTTAAACTTGTTTAACTTTGAAAACCATTTGGAAAGAAAAGGTATCTCGTAAGACTTCCCGCACATAAACACGGAAAAGTTTTTACCTTACAATAACCAAAACATTTGATAGGAAATTCGATTGTATTATATTAGGGTCTAGGGTTTTCAAATAAATATGAAATAGCCGAAATTGTTACATTATTAAATTCCAGCATACATAAGTATACAATCAAGTCCGTTATCACTTATTGGAATTTGGATTTCCATACAATGGCAGAGCTACCGGGGTACCGCTCATCACAGTACGGGGCCTAGATCACCGTACCGAGGATCACTCCCAATCCCCTGCAACACAAAGCCGGAACCATCCCTTACTGGATAATTCCGAATAAAATCACCCCACAGATGGCCGTCGCCAACTGCACCACTAAGCCGAAATAAAAGAAGGAACTTCTCTAGACAGGGATGACCTTACTCTCAGTGGGTGCTACCCACGAAGCCTTGCTGCACCTCCCCTGTTTTAGCCATTCCCGGTTGATGAGGCTTGAGGTCACGATTTACCTTTAAATCAGAACACATCACTTAGAATGCTCATCGTCCACCTGACGATGTTCTGAAAGCATTCAATCCATATAAGTTCGTTCCGGGTTCGAACGAAACCGAAGGCATTATCTCGTTACACTCGTTTTGGAATCACCCTCAGAGTTAACGACAATAACCCTTGCACTCTGAATCTTCATCTTCACTTGAGATTCACGACCTATCGTAAATTTGGATCGATGTGGTATTCGGGTCTCCAGACCTGGAATTCCGGTATACGGAAACCCGATCCCGGTCTCATCGAAATCCAAAACGTATCTTTTAAGGCCAAGTTGTTTTAAGGTTAAAACAATTCATTTCTTATCTATACTACACGGATAGATAATTCACAACAGATAATCTACATTATCACAAACAGATAATTCATATTATCATTTCAATTTAACCAAAGCATCCATATCATAGATCAGCACATCTCTTATCAGAGATAACAACAATGCAAAGCATTCTATATCATTCATCTATCCCTAAGTAATAATTTATATCATCTCTAATTAATTTAAAGTGAATTAAATTAATTACCTCATTTTATAAATCCTTCTTACTTAATCATTAATTAAACTAATTAGTTAATCATACTTTGAGTATCATCTTAATTAATCAATCCTGATTAATTTATACTTTAATTACTTTAAGTAATTAACTCTTATTTAATTTCACAAATTAATTAACTTAAACCATTCAGTAATTAATCTTTAATTACTTCATTAATTAATTAACTATATTTAATTACATTAATCCTTAATTAATTACAATTAATTAATTACTTTAATCACTAATTATATATTAATTAATCTTAATTAACCGATCCTTAATTACATCATTTAAATTAATTACATTTAATAATTAATTCTTAATTAAACCACATTTATTAATCACCTTTGATTAATCACATTTAGTAATTAACTACCCTTAATTACTCTTCCATAAATTAATTACTCATTAATTAATTATCTTTTAATTAATCCCTTGATTAATTATTCAAAGTAATTAAACTTAAAATACTTCCATTATCTTCATTTAATTACATCCAGTAATTAACTTTAATTACTTTCCTAAGTAATTACACTTCACTAATTACATCTAAGTAATTATACTTATTCAAATCACCAAGTGATTATCTTAAATTAATTAATTTAACTTATCAAATTTATTTAGTTAATTACCTTAAGTAATTAATTTCTTTAAATTTCTTCTATTAAGTAATTATACTTAATCAATTTCCATAAATGATTATTATTAATTTATTAATCAAATTGATTACCAAAATTTATCCCATTAATTAATTATTTATTTATCCCTAATTAATGATCCCTCATTAATTATTTAACAATTCTTTAATTACTTCTTTAGGTAATTAATCTTTAATCAACTTGATAAACTCTTAATTACCAATTAATTAATTAAATTATCAATTTTTCTTTAATTACCTTATTAATTTAATTACTCCTATATAATTAAATCTTAATTATTTTCTGAACTAAAGTATTAACCTTTAACTACTTTAGTTATTATAAATAAAAGTCTTTAAAACCTTTTACTTTAAAATCTTTCTTTAAATTCATTTTTAAATTAAAAGATTTAGAATAGATTACACTTTAACCTTAACCAATGTTTAAATCAAATATACAAAATCTTTTTAAATCAAATGTTAAGAACACTTAACATTTATAAAAGAATTTACAAGATTTTTAAACCAATTTATTTAATTTAAAAATTCTTTTAAACTATACTTTTAACATTTAAAGATGTTTAAATATTTAAAATAAAAACTTATTTATTTTTACAACTGGGCTTCAAGTTTAATTTGAAACCATACTTTAAAATTTTTGATTTAAACCTTGCTTTAAATCCTGCTTAACCTTTTTAAACTTCAATTTAAAGTTTAAACCCTGTCAGCCTTTTAAACTGAAACCAATAGCCTACCCGAGCCCATCTCAAAATTTCCCGAGACAAAACCCCATTTCCCCGAGTACCCTTCGAGTTCCTTCCCTCTTTATTTTTTTTTTTACTTTGTTATGTTAAAATTTTTAAAAACTGTTTAAACTCACTCGAATCTCCCCTGGAAACAACTCGAGCCAGATCCCAAAAATCACGGCATGACTTCGAGTCTCTCATACTAAAATTCGAACCAAACTCAGACTAGAACTGATACCAGATCAAAGTCGTGCATATGCACAAAGCAACCATCCATCTCCGATCATCTACGATCACTCCCACATGTCAATGACCATCCAACCTCACGATCCCGATCATCGTAGCCCTAAGAACAACTCGAAAACAAAAATCGAGTAGCTCAGCACCCAACCTGGAACGAAACTGGAACAGACAGCACCATTCAACCAAAACCTGTCAACGCCATGCATCCCCTCCTCCGACCATCATCGCCTCTAAAACTTCAGCCACGTCTTCATCTACACCATAACTACCTTCTCCCAGAGCTTCAATGAACTCGATCAACTCTAGAAGAAATGTCGAACAAAAATAACAGACCTAGTTAAACTAGGGTTCCAGACTTTCCCAATCAAATCCCTTCGCCACAGTGTTTTTCAACATTATCAGACATTTTTCTCGAATTCTCCTATCATCATTCTATCATCAGTAGAAACCACAACCTCCCCGAACACTTAGGTTATCAAAAACTACCCAAAACGTGAAAACTGTTCAACCCCAAACTGCTCCTTCAATTGAATGTTAAAATTTTTGATTTCATTTTTAAAAATCAATATTTTAGTTAAGTTTTCAGTTTACAATCCTGTTTTAATAAATTAAGGTACTTACATTTCCAACATACTCAAGCTTGCCTCTTTATTTTGAGTTTCCAGAGCCAATTCAAATATATTTTATCTTAATTAAATTCTAAACCTAACTTAATAACTACATAAACAACTTTGTTTTAAAACCCAAGTTCTAACAGAGATTAGATCAAAAGAAAAGGAATTTTGATCATAAATTTGAGTTTGTAACTGGGAACAGAGATATCATAAGCAACAGACAATATAAACCAACATACTCATATACATACATGCTCAGATACTTATTTAAAAATATACTCACATACAAACTTAATTTCAGAAGTAAGCATGCAATCAAATTCTTATACTAAAATTTAGAAAGATTGTTACTCACCTTTTGAGAATGAACAGAGCATAATAAATCCTGGAAACATGAACTGGAATACTTGCTTTGATTCAAACTGAGTTGCTATTTGATCTTTAAAAACTTTTAACTTGAATGTTTCTGAAGAAACTTGCATGCATGCTTTGATTATTGAGATGTTTCTCTAAATCAGATTGCTTGCTTCCAGATTACAGAAAGTATGCAGGCTTCCAGATTTGAAGAGAAAAACAGGCTTTTGAATCTTTTAAAAATGATGCAAGCTTTTTAAATTCATTCCAGATTAAAGAAAAATGCAGGCTATCGGGCTTTGATTTGAAAATGGTTTCAGGTTTAACACTTCCAGGCTTTTGATTTTCAGATTGAAGAAATGGTTACAGATCTTTGTTTTGAGAATATGGTTTAAGGAATGTTGATTACTGATTTGAAGAAGAATGTTCAGATTGAAGAATTTGTTATAGGTTTAGTTTTTGAGAATTTTGGTTTGAGTATACTTTAGATTTTGCTTAGAGAATAGGCTGAATTCTTTTATGACTTGAAAAGAAATAGAAAAGGAATGAGAATGAGGAGTAAATGAAAATATAGGTTTATTTGTGATTTAATAAAAATAAAAGAAAAATAAAAATAAAAATGACACTTGTCTTCATATGTGTTAATTTGTTTACACTTGTTTTAAACAAGCCTTCATATGTTTACACATGTCTTTATATTTAATTTATATTTATTTTAAATGTAAAAACCTTTTCTTTATTTATTAAACACTTATTACTTATCTATGTATATATATACTTTTAAAGAAAATAAACCAAATATATATATAAAAATAAGATCTTATACATATATTTTAAAATCCAAACTATTTAAATATTACCTCTTTTGAATTTCAAAATTAAATCTAAATTCAAATTCAAATTATATTTTTAAAATCCAATTTAAAGTCAATTTATAAGAACATATTCAATTTGAAATAACAAATCTTATTTTACTAAAGTCTATTTATATCTATATATATAAAACAATACACTATTAATATTGTATTTTAAACTTATATATATATACCCTCTTAAATCTTATTTATTAAGCAATATTTCAAAAAGAAAATAAAATAAACTTTATTATTAATCTTATTTAAAACCATATAGTTATTTTGTTTAAATAGCTTTGAAAAACTTAATATTAAATAAATCATAATTTCCAAACTATCAAAATGTATATTAGAAATTTAAAAACAAGATTTCATTTATTTATTAAATATCAAACACAAGCTTATCCAAATACAATATATACAATTGTATATACATTATAAATAGAAATCATCTTATAAATTTTTAAAGGATAAATTTACTAATTAAATATTCATTTAATTAGATTATTAAATCAATTCAAATATTTATTATCAAAGATTAACAAATCAATTTAATTATTTTTAAACAGATTATTAAATTGATATTGTCCAAAATTTCCGGGATATTACAATTTATTTGTGATATTTATATATCTGTGATCTGTGAATGAAGATGAGCGTTATAGTTTATATCGCTTATCAACTATATTTCTCTATTTTAATCTGTGATGATTGAATGTTGTTGCACTATTGTGTGGAACCCCTGGACTACACCTTTACACACACAAATATGGATTTCACGTGGAAATCGGTTAAGTCACAGATGATTTAAATTTAATATTTTTGAAATTGAAATTTTAATTTCAATTGATTTTGGAAATGATTTGGGTTAAATGTTAAAGCTTTTGAAATGGAGTTTTTAAGATGAAAGTTATTTTGAATAACTTGGTAAGTTTTCTAATTTAAATAATTCAATTTGAATTTGAATTCAAATAATTTGGAATTGAATTCCATGTTTGGAAATTATGGTTAAAAATGTTATAAATGTGTTTATATGAAGTTAAACCATTTTAAAAGTATAATTTTGAGAATTTGGATTTAACCCAAGAACCTTAACTCGTATAAATGAATCAGGTTTCCAAAATGAAAACTGTTTGTTTTAAAAGAATAAAAGCTTTCAGACAAGAAATGAAATTCCAGTTTAATTAAAGGAATTTCAAGATTGAATTAAAAATGGTTTTCCAAGTTATGAATGAATTGTTTTTGAAAGCTATGAATTAAATCTGTTTATTTTTAACAGATTTAAAAATAATGATTTGTTTAAATCATTTGGAAATGAAATTGTTTTGAAAGCCAAGAGTTAAATCTTTGTTTTAAAGATTTAATGAGTTAATCCAATTGAAATGGAAAATTAATTTGGAAAATCTGTGAATGAATCTTTTGTTTAAAAGATTAAAGTGTGGAAATTGTTTAAACCGTTGAAGGTTGTTAAAATGAATCTTTTTGTTTAAAGATTTGAAAATGGTAATTTGTTTAACCATTTAAAAGAAAAGTTTTGGGTAATAAGTTGTTACTTAATTGAAATCCCAATATCCATATATTTTTAAATATTGCGCTCATTATTCGGTTTAGTCGGGAGAGGACCTTTGTGTCACATAACCGATTCCGAATAAGGATACGTCGTATATGGATAGCAATTGAAGACCGGTGTTGAAGACCGGGTATTTGCGAGAACGATAGGATAACCTATCGATTGTCTCTGCACTGAGTTTCTCCGGTATAGAGATTTCCTAAGTGATGGGAAGTCCGATCGGGATTGTGAATACCCGGATTACAAGGGCTTCTTCGGAAGTGCCTTCGGTTCTGTTCGAACCCGGAACAGACTTGTATGGTTACATGTCTGACATTACATTTTGAGATATAAAGCAGATTTCTTTCAAATACATTTCTGTTGGTGGCGGAGAATTTATTCTCTTAGCTTAACACCCTTCTTTGAGACGTACGAGCTCAGAGGTTATGTAGTTGAAGGTTATCAGCGATGTATTCCTAATTTGGTAATGTGGCATGCTGAGTGTTGCTGTGTGATGATCATTATTGATCATTTGTGATCAAAGCGTGGCTTTGTGAAAAAGCGTAGCTTTGTGGACGAGACTTCGTCAGGGCCTCACAACCCGGAAATGGTCGAAACAGGAATGTTGCGGCAAGGTTATGAGAGTCGCGCCTTTTAAGGTATGTCATTTCCTTCTGGAAAAGGGTGGTATCATGGTATGGAGCCCAGATACTTACTCATGTGGACACACTTTATTTATTATGTGTGATGTTGGTTACCGAGCGCTCGGATAAAGGTCCCAAAGGACCGGGGAATGGCTTACTCGAGTAGTAGTTACCTAGTTACAGAGGTAACCTATCCTTGTGTTGGCAGAGAGCCGGGTAGGTTCTCGGGACGTCCATCCAGAGGCGTACCCATTGACAGTGGAAAGTTCCTTAGCCTGACCATTTGTTGAAAATCCAATTTCCAATACGAACCCTGTACGGTTTTAGTTGTAGAACCTACCATTTACTTATGGTGGTCACCACTGTTTAGATGGTAGCTATAGTAGGCATAGTTCGGAATGTCTATGCTGGCTAAGATTAATATTGTATTTTCGAAATGATTTTTGCACACTATGCACTAATAATAATATCAAAAGAGTTTTATTGCGTAGTAAGCAGATTTGACTATCATAAGGAGAAATCTCCTCCAATTCTGCGTTTGCATTGTGTGTGTGGCGGGAGGCCTTATGGTAGTTTCATTTTCCAAAAGCATTGCGGATTCGATGTTAAAATTCTTTTGTTGTTTGTTTTAAAGATAAACTGTTTTTGTTGCTCACACCAGTCCCATGACTGACTCAGAGTTTATTGTTCCCTTCCTAAACTCTGGGTGCCCACCATTTTCCACACGGGCAGTCTAGAGTTGGGTTTTTCAGATATTCAGGTAGTAGATAATCTGGAGCTAGTCATTCCCTGGACGACTGACCTTGCTTTCCGCTAGCTATGGATTGGAGCATTCTATTGGAGATATTCTATCCGCTGCTGGTGTTATCTATTTTCTTTCCACTGCTATTTCTTGTATCATATCTCTGATGTATATTGATATCATTGTTGTATATCATTCTGGATATTGTATTTATTGGAGTTGTATATGATATCATTGTTTTCTTTATTCTGTTGTGTTATTATACTTAATGGTGTTATAAGCTCCGGAGAGCCAGATTCGGTGTTTGAATCTACGACATTCGAGTACAGTGAAGTACGGGTGTTGATTTTCGAAGGCCGAGTTTTTGGATCTTCACAATACTAAAACCTCTTATTCTTCCCGAAATAAAAACACTCTCCCTACTATCCCTAAGGAACTTCCCTACTTCCTAGAACATATGGATACAAATTTTCTCTCAAAACATGGCTTCTTTGTATGCTATAAATCGGTAATAACATAGGGCTCTACATACTTGGGTCATCCCAAACCCAACTAGCAAACTATGCATAAATATACTTCTAAAAACTTTCCATATGTTAAAATATATAATTGGGGAACATTTGGATTTTAGTACTTAATATATTTATATTTTATTCAAAAATACAAATATAATCACTCACTATCCACCTAGGAATCCTAAACCTAGGCTAATACCAAATGTAACAACCCGAATTCCAGTGGGTCTGGTTTTTTCGCAAAAATGCTAAAACCCAAGCCCATTGAAACCCGAGTTGGGAATCTGGTATCCTGCAAATAGACAAAGACGAATATATCAGAGCTCAGTTAAATATCTCACAGCAGAATTGACTAAAATATAATAGTAAGTAAATCTCACCAATATAATAACACTTTCTAAACAAGTGTCTTAAAGCTGGGAAGTCTCTGCCATCTACCTAGCCTGTAGGATGTTATGAGGAGGGGGTCAGAACAAAAGTTCTGGTGAATGAATAAATTATATACTTCTAGGCTTAATTCTACATATATCGTTTTATTTTCATTTACTCTTACAATACTCTCGCCTCTGTTCGCGAACCATGTCCATCTACTCCATAGTAGATTGAAACCTAATAACTAATATATACATATATGTAGCTATATGCCCAATGACCATATTAGTCCTAGGTACCACCCATGGTACCTTCTGTATCCTCCTCGAAAAGGGCTCCATCGTCTGGCTTTGTAGCTATATCTGTTAGGACTGTTTCGTAAGGCCTACAATACAGACACTCCATCGTCTTGCTCCACGAGCGTTCCGTAGCTACATCTGTAAAGGACTGCTTCATAAGGCCTACAATACACATGCTACACTACTTACTATGAAAACGTAAGTCGCGTCTGCACTAGTCTACGCCAGTGCTCGGACATCCACAATGTACCACCAAGTGCGTACATTGAGGACTACGTAATCATTCTGCCTACTATCTGAATCCCGCCAACAAGGTCTACCTAGTACGGAATTCAATTGGGGATTTTATGTATCTATAAAGGACTGCTTCGTTAGGCCTGCAATACATATATTCTAGTTTGTCTGTCTCTTTTTCATCGTGGCAATGGCCCCACGCAGCCACCCCTCAGCTAACCGAAAGACTTCTAAAGAGTTAAGTGGTCGTGCCCTACTACAAACAATCTAACATCCAAATGGCGGTGCCCCTCATCAAATGTCTCGATAGTGAAAGAGTCATTGGCCTGATGGTTTAACTCTAGTCTTTCCCGAAATCGCTCGTGGTCTTGATGCTGGCCGATATCCGCATGCGACTATCCTTAAACTTACTTGCAAGTACTGGACATACGAATACCCTACTCCGAACACCAAGCCCTTATGACTGCCTACAAAGGTTTGTTTCGTTAGGCCTACAATGCAAATGCAGTCAAGGCATACTCTCTTGATGGAACACCTACAGACCAGCCTCCGGGGATGCAGCTTCGTTAGGCCTACCCAGAGGGCCATCCTAGAGTCTCCTCATGTCCCGTTGAAGTCTCGTACTTCCTTCTAGCCCAAAATAATTAAGTTGGACGTGCTTCTCCTTTGTTGAAATCTATGATGAACTGCTACGTTAGGCTCTTCATCCTTTGGGCTACTCCAAACGCATCTCACTCTTTTATTAGACCCTAAGTCTAATCTTTTAATTTGCGTTTAGTTTACTTTTCTTATTCTGTTGGCTACTTATTAACCCTAATTAGCATATTATTGCCCTCGTCTCACCTCTATCTATTGTGAGATCTCCATTTTTTTAATAGGGAATGTTGTTGGTATGAGCCACATTCATTATCTTGCTTACTTAACTTAATATAAATCTTTAGTTTATTAAAATAACCCTCTTTTATCATTCCTACTTTATTTTCTTATTGACTTAATATAAATTATTTGAATAAGATTCTAGCATTATTATTGCTCATTAATTTATTCAAAGTCTCAAAATAAGCTTTTCCGTTCTTATTACTTAATTATAACCTATGTTATAATTCTATCTGTAATTTTCATTTTCTCTTCTTTTATAGCCCGTACATAATTCTAGCATTTCTTTTCTATTCTAATCTGCCTTCTTTTATTATGATATAGAATATTCTTTAATTCCCTTATATTATATAATTCACTTTTCATAATAACTGTCTTATTTTATAGTCTGCGCAGTAAATGCATATCTAGGTTCATTTTCGTTTACAGCTTCAAATTCTTTCCTAATAATTTACTTGATTCCTTTCATACTTTACTTTATTTTCTTCTATTCTAGGACGTAATTCTATTTTATTTGGTTGGGTATGAAACCTATACTAAAATTCCATTTCCATATTTTAATAGTATAAACAATAATTCATAACTGCAAGGTATTTCTTTTATTATTTTGGAATAGTGTAAAATACAATGGTTTCTCATTTTACACTAGCTCCCTTTTTCTTTCTTGTATTCTTGCAGTTACGTTTATCGTTATCTTTTAAATATTAAATTATAGAAATGTATCCTATTTTCTAAACCAACCAATTAATCTATTACTTACTTCCAAATCAAGTTATTAGATTAATTAACTTTTCTCATTTTAACGTAATTTATTACAGTAATTCCATTCCTCAAACTTTTATTACTTTACATCTTATTTCCTTCATTTTAGTATTCTTAGTTATTTAATCCATATTCACGTTTAATCTATTCTAATCCATACATGAAGAAGGAGGAGAAAATAGAAGAAGAATGATACTTGCATAGAAATCCAAAACGTAGAAACAGACGTAAATAAATACTAATGTTGTAAATTCCTTATAGTTCAGCATAACTTGATTAATAGGATTAATTATTGAATAAAATTATCTAAACGGGAATTCAACGATAATATATCTCAAACTTAAAAGATATATAAATAAATCCACTCACATTGCTAGCTTTCCAAATCTCCCTGTCTTTATTTCAGATCTGTCCCTAACATCTATATTCACCTCTCTTGTAATTCTTATTTTGAATTACAAACGATATATTTATAGATCTATAATATTTGAAAGAGAAAAGGAAGAGTTTCAGATTAGAAATAGCAAATAAAACTCAGATCTAGGGTTTTACCTTTGACATAGCCTTTTGATTTGAACCAATTCCTAATTCCAAAATTAATTCTATTCTCTTTCTATTTAGATCTGAATTTGTGTGAATTGGATCTAAAATTCTGTTATTAAGAAAGTGTAGAAGAGATAGAAAATGGCAGAGCTTCTGTAGGAAAGAGAAAAATAATGAGAATAAAAATGAGGCTCTGCACCTATATTTTATAGTGATTCAAATTAGTGCTAACCATTAGATATAAAATCCTAAAATCTAAAGAGTACACTTAGTCTATGGACATTAAATTAATATGTTTTCTTCTGCATTTGTTTTTATGTCAAATTAGTTCTCCAACAATCTTTTCATTAATCACTTTCTCCTTCTCTCTCACAATCTATGGAAACGTATATTTTTAAATGTGACGTTTCTTTTAAATAAGATTCCCCTATTAATCACCCAATTAATAGATTTCATATATACCTAGAATTAATTTACTATCCAATTAATCACTACCTGCACTGTGATTTCTTACCAAATTAATATGTCAATCAACACCATATTAATTCGTCACATATATGCATATTAATTTATTTTATTCCCATAATTATTGCAAGCATATATTCTACAATTGAATTTTGAATCACAATCTTAATTATATATGTTACCATAAGTATCCATGTTTATTAATTGACAATTGATTACTTGCATAAATTACTCTTCCTCCATTTTATTATCTTCCACTAACATATATGTTTCTAATCGTATCAATTAGTTGATGCAATATATGTTCCCTTTCTTGTCAGTTCCTGTCAATTAATCAACTCTACTAATTAATTGAATATTAATTTCCCTTTTAAACAAACACCGTCAATTAATCTTCCCTATTAATTGATTTTATATAATTTCTCTCCCAAATTTATTTGGTACACAAATATACATGTATTCTGAATAATATTAATTAGTTGCCCCATTTACAAACATTTCTTTGTTTTAAAATTTCAAACATATATAACTTAATTAAATTATTTGCATATATAATTTTAATTTAACGAGAGGTGTTACAAATTTCAAATTTAACTGTCAACTCAAATTTTATCAATTAATTCAAATGCCCATTTAAATGTCAATTAAATTTATCAAACAAAATCAATAAATTTAATTCACTTCAAGATATAGATTTACCAACATAAAAATATATTAGTCAAACTTAAGCGTATAAAAGACTCACCTTCATTCGAATCTAAAAATTCAAATGAAGTGAATTGCAACAAAATTAACTCCTTATCGTTGATGGCTCTGATACAATTCCAACGCAAAAATCCACGTGCCAATCCGACCTCGTACGAGCAAGTTACGAATTTTTTAAGTTGATGATATTTATATTTTAATTATTGAGCTAATTTCAATTTTAATAAAATAATTACCCCTCAAAAGAAGACCCAGTCCATGAAACAAGACCTAACCCGCTTGCCATCTTCTTCCTCCCCCTTTTCTCTTTTTTTCTGCTCGACACTGTGCCAGGCGTGCACGTGCACGAACCACCGGAGCCACCATCGCCCATCTCGACATCACCCACGAGTTCGCCTAGCCGTCCTCGTCATTTTGGCACCACCGCCCATCCTTCCGAGTCACCCAAACGAATCATGACATGGCCAAACTCGAATGCGACTGCTAAAGGTCACGATCACTTCCAATCAACCGAGCCTCACCATTTTCTTCCTCCGAATGTTCTTCGATGCTACAAACTCGATTGCGCTCACCAATTCGTGAAAAACTAACCCAATTTCAACCAAACCAAAACCCTAGTTGCTGCACCTACATATCGACCACCAGGGGATGACGTCGCACTCTACAAATAGCATACCAGATTGAAACACTCATCAAAAGGAAAATTCTAAAACAAGTTTTGTATTTTTTCGTTTTGAATCTCATGAGATTTTAATTTTTTTTTAGCAGCAGTTTTTTTTCATCTTCGTTCGACTGATATGATTTGAAAAAGGAGACAGGAGGAAATCTAATGATGGAAGTCAAAAGGAACGTGGGTGGAATGTACGAGTGGATAAGGATGAGTATATTTTATTATTAAAATAAGAAAATATCTCGCCCGATTGGTCCGCAAAGTTCTGAACACCAAATGAAGCGTGCCGTCAGGCATTTATAATGTTATACCCCTATTCTGAATGCAATGGAACTTGTTTCAGGACTTAATTCGATCGTATGTGGAAGATAGATTTTCGAATCATATTATTTTAATTAAATTCTGAATTGATTTCTACGCATTCCAAGCTCGCATGGCCAAACGACAAGTCCGATCGCTACAAAACTTGAAATCTTACAATAATTCACTATTACGGATCCGATGAAACTAGTTTCGTCGAAATCCGAGACAGTGGCCAGGATGGCTATTTTTAATCGTCAATTAAAATATAAAATTTCCAAATTTTAAATTAATCACTTAAATTTAATTTTTAAGTGTTGACAATCTTCATTCATATTTTAAATAACATCTAAATCAACTTTTGAAATCATTTTCATTCATATTTAATTTAGGATTCAGTTATTTATATAATTTTCAAGATCAAATTTTAAACAATTTAATTGTCCAATATTCAATAAATTTCAATATTAGCTTTCACATGAATTTTAGTTATCAACCAATTACTTTGTTTACATCTAATCAATTCAACATTTATTATTCAATTCACTATTGATTGTAAACACATTCAATACATAGCATTTCCTTTCAATACTTGTTATTACTTAAATCTTCGAAATTTGTTTATTTCAAAATCTTATTCAAGTTCATATTCAATAACTTACATTTAAAATCATTAAATTTTTATTTTTAACCATTTTTATTCAATAATTATATCAAATTCCATAATTTAAAATAGATAAAAATATGGATCGTTACAGGTAGCACTTCCCCTTGAACTCTTCCTTCATCAAACTCACTCTGCAATCCTTAACAATGTATCCTTTCTTTAAGCATCTCCGACATGTTACACCCTCTTTCTTGAACTTGCCGTTGGCCTTCTTGTTCACCCAAAATCCTCCCTTCTTAGCTCCTCCTTGATTTTTCACCGATCCTACTTTCTCCTTCTCTTTCTCCTTCTCCTTCGAACCAACCGTTTAAAACAAAGCCATCTCAATTAACGTTTCATAAGTGGCGCCAGTAGGTACTTGGGTCAAAAGAAACTCTCTAAGTGGGGAATTCAAACCTTTCACAAACTTCATAGCTTCTTCATGGAGTATTAGTTAAATTCATTTTGAACTTAGCTAGTTCTGTAAACCTACTGATATATTCCTTCAAAGTGGAATCTCCCTGCCTAAGCTGTATAAACCTTTCCAATTGCAAATTCACCTCAGCCCTAGACATAAAGCGCGATTCAAAGCAGTTTCTGAACTCATCCAAAGTGATAACTCTCTCAACATTCTCCTCAGCCATAATAGTCCACCAATCTAAGGCATCTCCCTTAAGATGACATGTCACCATTCTTCTCTTAGTATGGTCCTCTCATCCAAGCTCCCGAAAGATACACTCATAATCGTTAATCCATATCTTCGTCTCCACAAAACCTTCAACTCCCGTATACACCTTCCCACCCATATTCTGGAAGTCTTTACACATCTAAGGGAAGTCTATAGGGCGAGATGTTGCTTCAGCAAGCGGTGCAGCTTGTTGAGGAATGGGAACTTATCCTGCATGCCTTTGGTATTACTTGAACAAATCAAGCATCCCTCGAATAGTGGGTATCTCTTGAGTAGAAGGGTTCCTAGCCTCAGAGGAATGATTTTTAGCATTATCAACTATTTGTAGGTTTAAACTTTAGTTACAAATTCCTAAGATATTATTATTTGCTAAAATAAAAGATTTTCCCAATGTGTTTGCATATGTTCAAAATAAGAGTGTGTGTGTGTGTAGTTGGGTTTAGACATATATTTTCAAAAATAATGAGTATGCACTCATATGTATACTTACATCCATTGGTCAGGCAACCTAAGCTCTGATACCAAATGTAACAATCTGCCTCGAAACGGGCCAAATTTTCGACCCTGAAAAGGCCCATCGAACATTAGACCCATTACAAAGCTAGCTGTCGGTTGGTGAAAATAACAATACACAAAGCTATTTAATAATGCTATCAGAATCTCATAGCAGAAATGATAAAATATAATATCAAAAATAGTACCCATTTTTTAAAAATTCAATTTCCAAAACAAAATATAATAACTCCAAATATTTGTAGTGCAATATCTCAAAATACAACACCATCATGTCTAAATGGGTACATCAAAAATATAAGAACACCATAAGTAGATAGGTAAATAACTACCACAAAGTCACACTGCTGGTAGCCAGATTAGCAGGTCAGATCTCCATATGCTTTTGACTGACCTCGCATCCTTATAACTTAGTCATAATTTTCACTCACCTAACCATACTACCATATGCCTCAACGCATTCTGCTAAGGCTATAAAGAAAGGTTCTTTACTCTTTCACTAAACATAATTATCCTTAACTTTCCACCTGTGGGATTTTAATGCTAATTAATAACCTATTTATTATACACTAGTATATATAAATATATAACTAATATTTTCCTAGGCGTGCGAAGAATACACTCAATACTAATCATTAAATGTCAAAACTTCCAATTTATACAAGTTTATCTCCATACCATAACATACAATTTAGCTAATATTCTTAGCACACAATGAACTTGTATAAGAAAATGGAATCAATTACCAAACTTATTTTATATCAAAATAGTAGAACCAACATTAATAGAATTTACAATCCAATCTTTTACACTCTATTCAACATTCACAAACAAAATGGGAAAAGGGGTTCATAATTAAAAACCCTCAATTGTATAAAAGAGAAAATGAGAAGTGGAATAGAATGTAAAATGTTAAAATTGCAAGAACTACACAAATTCTACCATTTTAATATAGAATAATTAAGATCCAAATAAAATAAGAATTGACATTTCGATTTGGGGGAATTTTGGGGGATTATATTTGAAGTTATCGTAAACCAAAATTCCCCAAAGCATATATCAAATCAAACCTACAATATACAATTACTAAAATGAGAAAAACTAAGATTTCCACTCACGGATAATTTCCAGCTTTCTCCTTTAAATTTGAACACGCCTACTTGTTATTCACTTTTCAGATCTCTTCCTTTAGAAATATATAATAACTGGATTATATATAAATTAGATTCAGAATTTCAAGGATTAGAGGAGAATAGAATTATAAATTGAATATTAACATCTAAAATCCTTACCTGAAAACCTTAAGAAATTTTTGAATCGTGTGGAAGAAAAAGACTGACAGAGCTCCGCTGTGTTTCCAAATAATTTATGAATAAAAATGAGGGGGCTAGGCTCTTATTTATAGTGGTTAGAATTCACCAGAACCATGGATTTAAGTCTATTTAAAATTATAAATTCCGAGCCATTCCTAGCCTAAATAACCCTAGCCGCCACAACACGTACAGGCCAACCGCACCTACCTAGGCGGTCGGCAGCTGGCAGTCGACCAAGGTGCAGTCGGCCGGTTGCCTATATATGGGTTATTATGGCGTTTTAGTTATTTATTTAATTCCTTAATTAACTTTAACATTAAGTTTTCTTTTAAAGTTCACTTAAACCCCAAGTATCTAATTACCATTAATTTTTGAATTTCAAATGTTCCTATTAATTACATTTTGAATTTGAATTCCATTTGAATTATTTTAAATTTGAAACTTCAAACGCCAATAACTTTTCCATTTGAGCGTTGATTTCAAAACATTACATATGGAAGATGATCAGGAAATTTCCATAACACAAGACACAACTCTCATGGCCAAATTCCAACATCTTCAAAATTTCTGATCCTAGACTTATTATTAATTTATTGATTAATTAATCTCTTATTATTTTTTATGAAGTGTTACAATCCCTATACCTTAAAAGTTAAAATTTATAAATATACTT
The DNA here is from genome assembly GCA_030737815.1 of Allium fistulosum. Taxonomy (NCBI): domain Eukaryota; kingdom Viridiplantae; phylum Streptophyta; class Magnoliopsida; order Asparagales; family Amaryllidaceae; genus Allium; species Allium fistulosum. The sequence goes on from CM060907.1 coordinate 393,098,873, forward strand.
GTGTGTTGTTTGTTGTTTTGAAGTAAAAGGAAGGGTTTTCCAAGTCTAAGATTAACTGCATAGTGCTAGGGTCAATCATATGCATTAACTCATTGACTGAATCCCAATTACGTTAAGACGTAGCTTGATTTATTTTAAGGATGGAATGGCAAATGATTTTGAAAAGTTGTGTTTAAATGTTTTTGAAAACTTTTGTTCAAATGCTTTTGAAAAGTTAGGTTCAAATACTTTTGAAAAGTTTTGTTCAAATGCTTTTGAAGATTTAATTTCCAAACTATTTTGCAAGTTTGATTCGAAGGGGAAAAAGGTTTTCAACAAAAAAGGTGAAATTTCTAATTTTCAAATGCCACATGCTTAGCATAGAGAGGGTCGACGTGTTAGTGAATATGAATTTTATTGTCTAACAAGGATGATAGTGTACAAAACATAAGGAATAACAAGGGAAAAAGCTATTTTCTCCTTGAAATTTCTATTTTTATACCCAGTTGATAGTGAACAAAACTTATGTTTAGAATAATTCTGTATTAACATCCAAAAATAAAACTCCTTATGTAAATTGTACTTGGAAAAGTTGGAAAAGATTTGCGGGAAAAAGAGAATATTCCAAGGTACTATGGAATAGGTATCCATAAGAACGATGGAATGTAAAGTTTTTCATCTAAATTTCTTTTAGGATTCAATTGCTAGTTTTAGAAAAAATGGATTTTCAAAATTTGGGTGTTAGAAATTGTATGTTGGGTATTGGATGGTAGGGATTGGATGAAAAATTGGTGGAAAAATACTCTTATTCGTAGGAGTGTGGAAATTTTTTTGTGAAAATAAGGATTTTTTATTTTAAAAACTTGCATACATATAGAATTGCTAGTATATATTGGTTGTTTGCATAATATTCTCAAAATATTTTTAAAAATGCATTCATATAGAAAGCGCTATTTAGAATTATTCAGCATGCATATCATATATGTTATGATACACCGTGCACTTGTACACGATTGGCTGCAAAATTGGTTGTACACCAATTGGTTGGATAGTTTAAAATGGTTGCATGCTATGTTATATGATTCACCCCTTGTGGAATGTCGAGGATGAAATTCATTTTAAGGGGGAGAATGTAACATCCTGTAAAATAAACGATAATTAATAAATAATTATTAAGGCTCAAAAATGGAATTTGAGTAAACATCAGAATTTGGCCACGAAACATGCACTTATCTTCGTGGCGATTTTCTAAGAAACTTTCATATATGGAGTTTTGCAATCGGAGTTCAAACGAAGAAGCAGCATTTGAAGTTTTCAAAACGAAAATAATTAAATTGGAATTTAAAAGGAAATAAATTAAATTAACCATGTGGACCCCAGAGGTCAACCACCTACTTGGTCCAGTTGATCACTAGCGGTCAATCGCGTATAGGGGAGAGGTCGACCATTTGGGAAGGTGGCGGCTAGGGTTGAACATTGGCCGAATGGTCCAGATTTAATTATTTTGTCCAGATTTAATTATTTTAAATCTAATGGATACGGTTGATTCGAACGCTTATAACTATAAGTCTAGCCCCTCATTTTTCTTCTCATATTTTTTGGTCAATGTAGTGAAGTGTCATTTTCCCTTCTTCAATATTTCTGTTAATTATAAAATATTATATGTATATATAAACGGAGAAAGGCAGAAAATAAAAGAGAAGAAGAGAAGGAGCAAACCAATACTGCAAAAAAGGTAATTTCTGTAATTATAAATCTATATTCCCCTTAATGCTAAATCTCTCCTTAGATCTGTAATTCTAATAGTATGTATATATCTTGTTATACATATTCTTTTGGATTAGAATGAAAAAGGAGTCAAATAAAAGGGATGAATTCAGATTTAGAAGATTTGGATAGCTAGAGACGTGTGTGGCAAATTATGTGATTTATGTACTACATTGAAATTTGTATCATTGTGCTTTATTTAATTATTATACATATGCAAGATCTATTGAGTTGAAGGCTTAAAAAGAATGTATTTAATTGAAATCTCACCTCCATGTTTTGTAAATTAGATAATAGGAATAGTATTTACACTTCAATATGGAAATTTGGAAATTAGTCCCTGAATTTGTTAAAGTAGGATGTTGATAAGATTGCAAGATTTATTCTGAATTTATGATAATTGGGTTGTAAATAGTTAGTATTAATTTAGATTGCCCTAATTTGACTTGGAATGTGAATTTCTATGTTTTAGTTTATTGGGAGCATTGCAAGTACAATTTAGTTGTATCTATTTCCGTGTAATTTTCATAAATTGTCTAGTTCCACAACTATGTATAAAAGGTGCCACTTTTGAAATAATAAGGAATACACCAAAGAGGAAAGAGATGTGTAAAGTACGGAGGTTCTCGTCCGTAGTTTCACTGTCTATTTCAATAAAGGAAAAGAGATAGTTCCTTGTAATTTCAAATGGAGCAAAGTCTCACTTTTAGGCAATTTATGTAAAGTTATCATGGTAATCCTTTTTTGAAAGGATGGCTCTAATATATTAAAATGTGGAAATAAATGTTCCTTAGAGAATGTATGTATAAGTGTATGATTTGGAATTCCTAAGCGTAGGAATTAATGAGTTGGGAATAGGAATATATACCTATATATATATATATATATAAATATAACCATACTTACTGTTTAAAAATGTAAATACAAATATAGATATAGCATAATATACGAAGACATTCATATTAGTTATAATTAGAACGACTAGTTATTAGTAGCGTAGCAAATCATATGACTAGGAGGTTGAAGTAGAAAAGAGATAGTAACTCCAAAATTAAGAGGGCAATAAATGTGAAGTTAACAGGGAGTTATAGGAATTAAATGAGGGCATAAATGCGTTTATTGAGACTGATTAAAGAATTTAATATGGCATTTAGGGGGAATGAAATAGGCATAATAGGTTGAATTAGAACGAATAAATAAATGTCATTAATAATTGTCCAATTTGAATAACAATGACCATTTATTACAGACAATTGACAATTATGAGACGTCAGAGGGAAATATAGAATATACGTAATAAGCATATAAGATAGGAATTAAGTACTAGGCGGTAGTATAATTTTCACAGTAGGAAATTATATAGCCTTAATAATACGTTTAGAATGAGCATGAATTAGGGGGCCTAGCCCAATATTAGGCCTAGGATAATTGGTTTGGTTCAGAACAGGTTGGAATGCAAGGTCAGTAGAGTTACACAACAGAAGTTTGTCCTTCACCTAGAGGCTACTAGTAGTTGTATATACGTACTACTGATGTGGGACATCTCCAGCCTTAGGACACATGGGGAAGGGATATATGTTTGCATATAGGTATGAGAAAATATACCAAGGGTTCACCTTGGATTCATAGTATTAAATGGCTTGGTACCTTTAGGGATGTCAAGGGGTTTACTTCGGGGTGGATGGTATTAAATGTCCATTGAGACTTCCTCCTCTCTATACAAGAAGTTTTAAATAACCAACGATGGTATCAAATAGAAAAATGGGGTCTCTCTATACAAGAAGTTTTAAATAACCAACGATGGTATCAAATAGAAAAATGTGGTCTGCTTCGTTTTTAACAAGAGGTATTAAGTAATTAAGATGGATATTTTTCCTTAACTTACATTAGGATAGTCTAAACGGAATTTCGGTTGTGGAAGGTCGAAGAATTCTGTAAGTGTTGTTGTTGGACCAGTATTTATGTAGTATGGTGGGCATATAGGTTATTACCACTAGCGATCTTGTGCGGTCATTAGCAAAGACATGAGTTATGCCTTGATGGATTTTGTTTCCTACTTGTGTAGAATTCGTATGGGATACACAAAGATCTCAAAGTTTAATAGTTATTTGTTTGTCAGAGGTGGACTAGTTAACCGTGAGACGAGTCTTTGAGTTGCATTAGTAATACGGTAAATTAAATTATAAAGCCTATCTAGGAGTCACCAGTCTTTGTTGCTAGGGCTGGATTAAATAGTGATTACGTTATGGAGGGCCTGCTTTGGGGTTGAGGTATTAAATGGCCGATGGGTCTACCTCCTCCTTATTTAATAAGTATTAAGTGGTCGGGGTTTTCTTTTGGGTAGTACAATGGTTAGACATATATGTATATAAGCATATATATATAGCTATACCTCGAGGAAGGTTAGATATACCGTATGCATAGATGGAATTACACAGAATAGCCATGAATAATGGACATAACACTTAAACAGAAATCAATCGGCATAAATTGGTGTTATGGATAAACTATGTAATTTTTCAGTCACCAGAATGTTGTTCTTACCCCCCCCCCCTCTCCATTACAACTCACATAATAGATTTAGAGGGACTGGCTACTGGTGCAAGACAAGAATGGTAGATGGTGAAGTCTTCTTATTCATGCTCAGTGCTGGCAAGCAATCAGATAATAAAGGAATAATATTGATTCCAATGTGATAGCCTTAGTCAGCATATATGTTCCATTATATTTTATTATTCCGATGTAAGTTCGTTTTCTGATATATTTATGTTTATTAAAGGTTACCAAAACCAACGATCTGTATCCTAATGGACTTGGATTTTGATTTAGTCAGACTTCAAGCCCATTAGGGTGTGGGTTGTTGCAAAATAGGTTCACTTCCCTTAATTATTTTTGATAAAATTCACAAATACCATACGATCCATATTCATATGATTAAAGAATTATTTCTCAAATATACGGCTTAGTCTATAGTTCCAAAATTAATTGTTAATATTTTAGATGTTTCTGTTCCTTATAGCTAACACATCACTATTCTTTTGAAAACATATACCACCATCAAAAATGCCAAAAGCGGATTTATTATTCAACGAAAATTCATTGTATTCATATCAAAACAAAACTATATCTATATTTGGCCATAACCAAAAATAGTTATTGCTTTATAAATAATATTTGGCATACGTAAAAGTAATCTTTTAAAACTTGGTGTGTTAATTACTAAATGTTATATGGTATTGTTTGCACAAAAAATGGGCAAACACCTCCAAGTCGTATGGTTTAATTGATTTTATGTTGTTCTTAGTGATGTGGGTGATTTATGCAAATATATGAAAAGCAGGGACTAAACTGTAAAAGACACGCAGATTTATAGTGGTTCGGCCAGAATGTGCCTACGTCCACTTTATATGTTATTCTCCTTTTCTATTCAAATTACAAGTACAAAGCTTTGATACAAGTATATGAAAGTTGTTTGAAAGTTCTATCCGTGCTTGAGCTCTCAAACTTGTCCCCCATTGTTGTACCCCTGCCCCTCTATTTATAGAGAGAGGCTGGGGGTAGTGGTCTTGGATGTATATAGCTGCTAGTGGGCCTGGGCTGATGCGATCTGGCCTGGCAGTGTTAATCCGGTACGCCTTGGTCCGGTGGATGGAGTGGAAGGAGTTGGTTCGGTGGATGGAGTGGAAGGAGCTGGTTCAGTGGATGGAGTGGAAGGAGCTGGTTCGATGGATGGAGTGGAAGGAGCTGGTTCGGTGGATGGAGTGGAAGGAGCTGGTTCGGTGGATGGAGTGGAAGGAGCTGGTTTGGTGGATGGAGTAGAAGGAGTTGGTTCGGTGGAGGCTGGTCCGGTGAGGCCTTGGATCGGCGGAGGTTGGTTCGGCAGGGATGCCTTTGAAGTTGGTTCGGCAGTGCTTCCTTGTAGTTGGTTCGGCAGGGCTGCCTTGTAATTGGTTCGGCAGGGATGCCTCGTAGTTGGTTCGGCAGGGATGCCTCGTAGTTGGTTCGGCAGGGATGCCTCGTAGTTGGTTCGGCAGGGATGCCTCGTAGTTGGTTCGGTCGAAACACACCCAACACTTGCCCCCCCCCCCAAAGTAGGGCATGTGTATGCATATGGCGTGCTTTGCTTTAGGTCATCCATTCTGAACACACTCATCCGAACAAGAATGCCAAACCAACTGGTCCGGTCGTTGATATTCGCCTATAAGTATGGACCTCCTGCTTTCGTTATTCCCTACCAAGTGAGATAGCCGAATCAGATTTTTCTGCCGAATCACACTTGACTACCGAATCAGGTGATCGCCGAATGACCCTTATGGTTTGTATTACCGAATGAATCCGAATGCCGAATGAACCTTTTGTTGGAAATGCCGAACGAGATAGGGGAGTTTGAATACCGAATGACCTTTCGACCTCGAACTACCGAATGCACTTTTATGACTTGAATTATGAGTGAAATTCCGGACTGCATACACTTGCTTGTTTATATCTCTACATCCCTTTTGCTAACGATGTGTTTTCTCGTGTTGCAGATAATGTCTCATAAAGTTGAAACCCGTTCCGACAAGAAGAAATCTACAGATAGAAGAGAGTCTCCCGTCGTGCCCCCAGTCCAGCCGAATCCAGAACGACATGGGCCTACCCCGAGATCGCTAGTGGACGGGTACGGTCCTCAGGAGCTTCTAAACTCACATCCTGACTGCTTCCCTAGCTCCCTCAAAGACGAGCAGCTTGATGTCATTTCTCGCTCTTTTGGGATTGACAGAGCGCGTATGCTGTTACCGGGGGAAGGAGTGATGCCATATAATCCCCCCGAAGGATATTTCGCTTACAGTAGATACCATTGCATGTGTGGGGCCATCCCTCCGATCAATGCTTGGATACTCAGCTTCATCACCTACTTGAAGGTGGCTCCATTTCAGCTTCAGCCTAACTCCTACGCCATCCTGGTGAGCCTGTTGTCATTTTTCAGAGGAGATACGGGCGTCCTCCCTCCAACCGGGAGATCCGGTATTTGTACAATCTGAGAGGCTATAAGAAGGGGTCTCCATACATTAGCTTGGAATCAGCCGTATCTTTCAAGCCTGTCCTGGACTTATATTCGAAGTTCAGTATGTTTAAGAAAGAATGGTTCTTTATCAAGGATGACTCTGTTTCCATTCGTCGCTTCACCTCTGGCTGTAAGTTTGAAGCTTATTTATAATTTTCGTTATGACTGCAATGCTCCTTCTCATGTGTTTTTATTTCTTGCTAGCGACAGGTGGCTTTGCGGTCGTGGAGAATGATCGCCTGGTTCAGATGGCTGTGGAAATAGAAGCCATTACGGGAAGGGACAGGTAGGCTTCTTACTTGATCAGGAATGCTACACTTCTGGGGCACAACCTGATCCTTCCACATAATTCCGTGGTTAAGCAGAGAGACACGGCGGAGGAGAGAGCTGCCAAAGTTACAGGAGGGGTCACGGCGAAAAGCAGCAAAAGGAGACCCTTCTCGATGCATCCAGTCGTCGGGGGGAAGAAACTCAAGAAGTCCGATGGACCCTCTCCCAGCACACATCCGGATGTTCAGGAGGAGGAAAAAGGTGAGGACGAAGGAGGTGAGGCAAATCAAAAAGAATTATTCTTATGTATGTATGTATGTATGTATGTATGTATGTGTATGTATGTATATAAGCAAATCAAAAAGAATATGCCGAAAATAATTATTAACATATAACACACACACAGATATTGTATATAACCCAACTTTAGACAAAATAGTTTGTATATTAAATAAGTATACTTTATTTTTGAAATATTTTATTAAAGAAATTATCATTACTGAAACATACATGTGATAGCAAGCATATATATATGCATATATATATATATGCATATATATATATAACTTTCTCCTTGATCTAGTTGACAATCAAACACGTTGTTTGTTGGTTGTTTCCTTCTCGAACACTTCGTTCTTCTTATTGCTTACAGGTTGCAAAGTTTTCATCTTGGCTTCACTAATGTACAATGGGGGCAAAAGCTGTATGGATTTAGTGTAAAGAGAAATGGAATTAAGGCTATTTATTTATAGCCAAAAATATATTAAAAAAATTCTCCTTCTTTCTCTCAAACCCTAGAAGACTATGTCTCCTTGCCTTCCCTTCACGTATGGTCGGTCTCAACATTGACTTTGCCAAGTCAATATGCCTATTGACTCCTATTTAGATCAATTAATTATATTATTCAAGCTTCTTTTTCAATCAAACCAAGGTAAAACTTTTGTACATCGTTCTAATTGATTTTAAGATTTAAATAAATTATTAGAAATGCCATAAAATTTTAATACAACATTTGCATTGATTTATTATTAATTAATAGCATTTATAAATTAATTTTTACATTGGTCAAATTCGAAAATAACTAATAACGCGATTGTGTTGACTCTCGGGTGTGAACTCGGTCCTCGGTCAATATTTAAATAACTTAAATACTGAAGCATGTATGGACTTTGCTGAAGTACATTATGGACACAAGTTCAATGTTTATAGATCATTTAGGCAAATCCAATTTCTAAATCTATAAAAGCTCACCTAGTAACGAAATTTACACGTATTCTTTTCATCATCACTTTAGTCTAAGTTCAAAAACTCTAGTAACATCTGTATTTAGTTACGTAGACCATTTTAAAGTCCTTAGTTTAATACAATAACATTTATCGATTAACTGATTTACTCTGGCAAGATATTTTAACTTTAAGTTGACTACCAATTATAGTGAACTAGTTACACCCGTATTTTTCAAACTATGTTAAAGGAAAATTTAATAAGGTATAGAGCCGAGAGAGTTGTCCTTACAATAAAAGTTAAGATGAAAAGAGAAGAAGTCGAAGCAATCTAACTGATACTACACAAAAAACCAGCCTCCGGTTACAATGCTTGATCCGATCAAAAGAACCGCAGCCAAAAGCAGAAAGTCACAACGGAATAAAATACTATGCTCATAAGACGAGCCACAAAATTATCAAAACTGCGTCCATCCCTTAATGTCAATATTACATAATATATTGAACCCAAAGTTTGACATAGTCACAGGGAGTGGTAAACAATCCAGAGTTGTAATACAGATGACCAAAGTAAGACGTAGATACTATGCACCGATGTTAGAAGCTGCTTTGGAGATGTCAAAGTACAACATATCCTAATAAAAAAAGCTACGCACAAACCAAAATACATGGACAATCAAACTGCGCTACCAAAATCCCCAAAACTTATACTTTGTTAACACCTTCATAAGCGAATCTACACCGCACATGCTGAGGGCTACCTAAGTAGTACCATACAAAGTCAAAAAAAAGCATTACAAAAGGCTGCATTCAGGGCCACTCAAATAGCGATCCAATGCAAACCCACACTTACAGGTAGACAACAAAGATATAAATCTCCCTTGTTAATAACTCATGTATATCAGCATCAGGGGCAACTCAGATCACAGTCAGCTCGGATTGCAGTCAGCTCAGATCACGTTCGCACGTGTATTGAGCTAACTCTCGGGTTAAGCAAATCACGCACCCATAAGCCCAAAGCAGCTCAGGATTATCACGCCTAAGTATCAGGCATGCACCGCATCATCATGCAAGTATCGCACATCAATCAGTACAGCCTCACTCCAAATATGTCGGAAGTACCTCAAAACCAACGAGTAACTCTTATTATCCTCCCAAGGACTCACATGTAAAGCCAATTCAAATTTGAAGTCTCCCGCCACAATTTCAGATATTCCCGCTCCAATTTCAAGATTTCCACCTTCATCTCAAACTTCCCACCAAAGACATGTGCAATCCAAGTGCATCAAACAGACGCCATGGATAGACGACACCTGGCAGGATCCAAGAGCTGAAGTACAACGGTAAGAAAAGGATTGTAGCGATACGCATACATCTCCATACTATAAATAGAAAAATGTACTATAGCAATAAAAGGGGGACCTTTTCCACTTTTCAATACTTTTAAGGTTTAAAAAAGAAGAATTTATTGTACTCGCTGCCATGGAAACCTGTACCAGTAAAAATATAAAGAAAGAGAAATTCCCCCATGGACGTAGGATTCCTTAACATCTGGACCACATAAATGCCTTGTGTTCTTTATTATTTCCTGCATTTTTTTTGTTATTTACATACCTAGTTTTCAATAATTAATATGATTTGACATTTTAACAAACAGTTAAAGTGCAACTACCTCATTATGTAAGCATCCAATGATATAGTTACTACTTAATGACAAATTTGATACTACTTAACTTTGCTAATTCGAAATCAATGAGGTAATTAGTACGATAATTACTTCATCATCAATTTGAGTGTTGTAAGATGAAAAATCTTACCAACATCTTTGGCGTTAGAAGGAGGGCAAACCTTCGTTCCCCTTTTTTGATTTCCAGCAAACTTGAATTTACCTTATACACCATGAATCCCATCGGTTCACATGTCCCTCCTGTTCAAAAGCATTTACACTTGGCTTTGAAGACTACCAACAAGCCACTTATAACTTCAAAAGCCTAAAGTGAATCGGGAGCTTCGATTGAAGTCCCGCAGACCCCCTCCTGGTCACATTCCAATCCTTCACAAACCAAATTAACCAACATATGGAAGGTCTAGAGAAAATTATGGCCCGACATACTATCCTAAGACCATCCTCTCCACCTCGGTCCACATCTCACCGCCTTCATTCACTTACTGAGCTAACTATTCAGCAATGGATTGATAACAACACTCCCAAAGATGGAAACGATGACGCTGGCCTAAAAACCGATACCAAGCTGAAAGTCAATATTCAAGCAAATCCACAAATCAAGACAAAACCAGCCAATATCAACCCTCTATTGATTAGGAAACAAACTCAATCTGCTCTAGAAGAAGATGACGCTACCTCACTATACAAGGATGAATCATCATAATCAAAACCCAAAGAAGACAAAATTTGCCACTTAAAAGCTCGTGTAGAGTAGTTGGCTAAACTTTGCCAATAGGGAACTGGGGAGAAGATTAGGGAGGAAGGATCTTCCCCATTCAGCGAGATTATCATTGAAGCAGACTTCCCTAACAACTTCAAGGCCCCATTGATTGGAACTACAAATCTAAATAATCGCCTCTGTACATTTGAATACCACATGGACATTCTAAAAGTAGAAAGGATGGCTAGATGTAAACTTTTCCCAGTTACTTAGCGGGAGCTGCAGTTAGACGGTTTAGGAGATTAGGGTCAGGAGAGGTCTGTTCCTGGGGACAGCTATCTATCAATTTTCCGAGACAATTCAAGAAGAGAAGAGAAGCCTCCCCTAATGTAAACACGATGCCCTGCGTTAAGCAAGGCAAGAATAACAGTCTATGCAATTTTATTAAGCGTATTAAGTCTGAGGCTCTCTGGATTAGAGCAAGCGATGAAGGAGCTTAATGATGGCGGCCCATGCCGGGGTTAAAAGGGGAACCTCAATATGAAAAAGAATAGCAGAAAGTCGTGTCACAACATGAAGGATTTCTATGAAAGAGCCGGTGGCTACATTATGATTGAAGAAGCTGGTTCCACTACATAGATTCAAAAAGCTTCTGCCCCCAACTATGATGAGAAAAGGGGGGCAAAGGGATATCACTCGGCAGTAAAGAGACAAAAGGAACTTAGCTTTGTAGCAGAAACCCCTTCACTCACACACCTGGTCGGATATACGAGATGACCAGGGCAGAACTTGCTTACAACGTGCCCAACAAAAGGAAAACCAAAACAAAATCTGGGTGGGGCATACTATCGCTTCCACCAAGCCAATGGTCATCATACTGACAAATGCCGACATTTGAAGAACGAAATAGAGAGGCTGATCCAGAAAGGATACCTAGGCAACTTTCAAAAGAATAATGGCAAAGACGGAATAGGAAATCTAACTACTGGCCCGAATGAGAACCAAGTTGGAAACCCCTCTAACCTAATAACGTCAACCCATTTGGGGCACATCCCACGGGTGTGAGTAAGAAGGCACGAGAGAGGTACGTGCAAGAGGCGAGAGTCCAGCATAAGTCAATCTTTCATGTCAAACAAAAGCCTGCTCCAAAGATTACGTTCACGGCAGCTGATCATGCAGCGGGAGTTGTCTTCTCTCACCAAGACCCACTCATTATTACGGTGCAGATATCAAACTGCACTATGAAGAAAGTGTTTGTTGGTTCTGGGAGCTCGGTCAACGTTAACTACAAGTCTGCATACGATCGGATGAGGTTTCCAATAGAAATCCTAAACCTAGTCCTGAACCGATCTTTGGCTTCAACAACATTGCTACCACCCCAGTTGGATCAGCGCACTTGCTTGTTACCGCTGGAACTGCCCCACTCCACAAGTCATTCTATGCAAGCTTCTTAATCATTGACCAACCCTTACTATACAATACCTTCCTGGGAAGGCCTACTTTGATAGACATAGCAGAAATCGTCTCTTAGAAAGACCTGCTTATGAAATTCAACGCTCCTGCAGGAATAGGGTCAATAAGAGGAGAACAATATTTAGCTAGAGAGTTGTACAATGTAAACCTTACTTCTGGTAATAAAATTGTTTGAAATTATTATGGTGTCTCTTCTAATAATTGTAATGATAATAACGAAAAAGAAGACAAACTGGTTCATAAAACTGCACCGGTACTAGATACCTAAACTAACGCTGAAGCAAGTAATCCTACACCCCGAAAATCTAAGGAAAAAAAAAGAACATATATGCACATGATCGGCACCAATGAGTATAATTCAGTTTAATCATGGTACTTCTCCAAAGAAACCCAAAAACATGCATCCTCATTGAACGCACCACCAGAAGAAGAAATGGAAAGTTAGATAGACCTAAGATTAGGGGCATCAAAGAAAGAGCTAGAGCCAGTAGATGATCTCGAAGACATAAAGATAGATCCAGGAGACCCCACGAAGATTCTCAAAATCAGAAAGAATCTCAATGCAAATGTTGGTACTGAACTAATAGACTTTTTAAAAAAATCAACAGATGTATTCGCTTGGACACACTCAGATATGGTAGGAATAGATCCAGCCATTATCTGTCATGCGCTCAAATTAACCCCGATGCCCATCCGGTTAGACAAAAGCGCATAACTCTAGACCAAGAAAGGTACAACGCTCTGCATAAGGAAATTAAGAAGTTGATGGAGAATGGATTCGTTAGGAAGGTATAGTACCTGAAGTGGATTGCCAACCCGGTACTTGTAAGGAAGCCTAAAGGAAAATGGAGAAATTGCATAGACTGCACCAACCTCAACAAGGCTTGCCTGAAGGATAGCATTCGCTTTCTTAGAATTGATTGGTTAGTGGACGCAACCAATGGGCACGAACTGCTCTCGTTCATGGATTCATATTTAGGGTACAATTAGATAGCCATGTTTGAGCTAGATCGGGAGCGTACTAGTTTTATGGTAGAGGAAGGATTATACTGCTACAAGGTCATGCCATTCGGGCTCAAACACGCGGGGGAAACCTACTAGAGGTTGGTTAATATGATGTTTGTAGAACAGATTGAAAAAATGTTGAGGTATATATAGATGACATGCTGGTTAAGTCCAAGGCAGCATCAAGCCATGTCCAAGACTTAGAGCGGACATTAAAGTCCTAACACAATACGATATGAAGTTGAACCCTCTGAAATGCACCTTCGCCATCCAGTCAAGTAAGTTCCTAGGATATATAGCAAGCACACGTGGCATTGAAGCAAACCTTGGGAAGATTGAGGCCAAAAGAGGAATGGGAATCCCAGAGAAGCCAAAGGATCTAATGAGTCTAAATGGCAAGGTAGCAGCACTTAGCATATTTATATCCAAAGCAATAGACAAGTCCATCCATCCCATTCTTCGACCAGGTGAAGAAAGGGTGAAACTTCGAATGGACTGAGGAGTGCAAAGTTGCATTTCAAAACCTAAAGGATCATCTGGTCAATACTCCTATATTATCAAAACCGGTGACAGGTGAGAACTAGTACATTTATTTAGTAGTAACTGATAAAGCTGTTAGTGCTGCAGTGGTACGAAAAGACGAAAGGACCCAAAGACCCATTTACTTCACAAGCAAGCGACTTTTAGGAGCAAAGCTAAACTACTCAGTCATTGAAAAGCTGGCCTATAACCTATTCCTTACAGCAAGGAAGCCGCAGTCCTATTTCCAGGCACATCCCATCAAAGTCCTCACCAACAAACCCCTCGGGAAGATACTGCAGAGGCCATAGACATCAGGCCGTTTATTAAACTGGACGATGGAGCTTAATCAGTACGACATTACCTATTATCCCATAAAGGCAGTCAAAGGCCAGGCACTTACAGATTTCATCACAGAGCATACCCTACCAACTGAACCTCAATCAAAGGAAGAAGCAAATACCCCGCAGTTCTGGCAACTGTTCGTAGATGGAGCGTCGAATGAACTAGGGTGGGAATTGGGTATGTACTAATCACTCCAAATGGGCAGAAGTTGTATGGGATAGTGCAGCTCAGCTTTAGAGCAACCAACAATGTGGCAGAATATAAGGCTCTCTTTATACGCCTAAGAATAACCCAGGTAATGAAGGTAACCCCATTAAAATTCACAATGATTCTCAATTAGTTGTGAACCAAGTGCAGGTAATTACCAAGCAAAGGAACCAACTTTAGCCAAATATGCGGAACTATCTAAGAAGATACTAGAGCAGTTCGAACAGTTTGTGATAGAATAAATTCCACGAGAAAACAACTCATCCGTTGACTCCTTAGCAAAACTTACTAGTACCAAGGTGGCTAATGAAATAAAGGAAGTACCAATTGGGCATCAAGCGGAGAAAAGTATAGCAGAATCAAATCAGATATCGATCCTGACTCGAGACTACGGGCCGCCATTCAAGGAACACGAGATTAGGAGAAAGCGGAAAATCGAGAGCAGCCCTCAGTTTAACCCTCGCTATAGCAAACTGAGGAGAATAACTAGATGACTCCCATCAAACAATTCCTACTAAACGAAATCTTACCCCTAAACCAGAATGAAGCTCGAAAAATAAGATACCAGGCTCTGTACTACTCCTTCGTTGATGACACATTATGCAAGAGAGGGTATTCAACCCCTTATCTTAGGTGCGTTTCCAAAGAAGAGGGGATACGGGTCATGAAGGAAGTACATGAGGGCCAATGCAAAGATGACTCGGGAGAAAACAAATTAACAAAGAAAGTACTAAGGCAAGGTTATTATTGGCCTATGGCACTTCAGGATGCAAAAGAATTTGTAAGGAAGTGTGACAGATGTCAACGATTTGTAAGTATCCTCAGACAGCCATCCCATGAGGTCATCCCACTTGCAAGCCCATGGTCGTTTGACATATGGAGCATAAATATGATAGGACCACTTCCAATGTCAAAGGGAGGAGCTAAATATGCCATGGTGGTGGTAGACTACTTCACCAAGTGGGTAGAGGCAGAACCCCTAGCCACGATCGCTGCCCGAACCAGGTATCAAAACAGAGCTGCTAACAACGCAGCTCGGCTTCTCCAACCAACTAACTGGACGTAAGGATATTGGACGGCCTAAACCACTATAAAAACCCCTCTATGTTAATTCTATTAACATAGCACAGTGGACGTACGAAGACTAGACAGCCGAAACCAATACAAACACCATGCGCATGATTTGAAAGGCTGCAAATACGTGACCTGACTTCATAGTCAAACCTCAGTCCTCCCCAAAATAGCAGGAAAGACTGTCCCAAGAACATGAACAAACGACTTTTCATGGCTCACCGCCGTCATTTGATAGTTGTACTGACAACACAGCATATGAACGACAACGGTAATCTCAGAAATGAGAATGATAACGCTAAATTAAAAGCAAACGACTTTTCATAGCTTACCGCCGCCGTTCAACAGTTGTACTGACAACACGGCATATGAACTACAATGGCAATCTCAGAAGTGAGGGCGATAATGCTAAACTAAAAATAGATGACTTTTCGCAGCTTACATCCACACTTCGATGGTTGTGCTGACCACATTGCATATGAACAGCAACAACCTATCCCCAAATAGCGAAGCAGATCATGCCAAGCGAATGGCAAAGCTTATGTAAAAGGCAACGTCCAAAAAACAACTCATGAAATATGAAGACTAGGTATGAGTATAGACAAGTCTACATCGACTAGCGATCGAAGTAGACTTGGAGGGCAAGTGTTACACCCGTATTTCTTAAACTATGTTAAAAAGGAATTAAATAAGATATAAAGCCGAAAGAGCTGCCCTCGTAATAAAAGTTAAGATGAAAAGAGAACAAGTCGAAGCAATCCAACCGATACTGCACAAAAAACCAACCTGCGGTCATGACGCTTGATCCAACCAACAACAGCCAAAAAGCAGAGAGTCAAAACGAAATAAAATACTATGCTCATAAGATGAGGCACAAACATATCAGATCTGCACCCATCCCTTAATGCCAATATTATATATTATACTGAACCTAAAGTTTGACATAGTCATAGGAAGCGGGAAACAATCCACGGTTATAATACACATGAGCAAAGAAGGGCATAAATACTGCGCAACGACATTAGAAGCTGCTTTGGAGATGTCAAAGTACAACATATCCCGATAAAAAAAGCTGCGCACAAACCAAAATACATGAACAATCGAGCTGCGCTACTAAAATCCTCAAAACTTATACTTTGTTAATGTTAGCCATAAAATCCACTTAAGAGCAAAAGTATGAAAGAAGGTTAATGAGAAAATTAGGTTTCGATGGAGTTACATGCATGGGTTTCGACAAAGGTCACAAGAAGACATTTCGAAAGCATTGAGAAGGTTCCGAAGGAGTCGGAGGCACCAGGTGCCCTTACCAGTAATAGACAGTGTGAAAGCCTTCGAGTCAGATAGAAGCAGGACTACCCTTCTGCCACTTTCAACCTTCCGCATAGATGAATAAGAAAAGACAGCTTCAGAACCCCTTTCGAAGGCAATGAATGATAATCTCCCACTTACATGCCAAACTTTTTGAAACCAAAGATTTCGCCTTTATAACAAACCTTTCGAAAGCATATCCAAGCCTTTCGAACTGGTCGAGGTCAATGACATCAGGAGAAGTTTCCGCGTCGATCAACAGATAAGCATTTGGAAGCTACTGACAATGTCGAAACCATTGGTGCTTCAATATCTTCGAAGCCCCTATGAAAAGCCTTCGACAGAGTCGAAAGGATCCCATCTTTACTTTCGATGACCATAAGGAAACATGAAGAGAAAGGCGCATTTGAAGACCTTTTGACAACATCGAAAGCAGTTCTGGAGAAAGCGGAGAAAAGGAATACTAAAGACTTAACAGGGGCGAAATGTTGATAAAAGACCCTTTCGACTTAGTCGAAATGTCTGGAGAGAGATTAAGAAAGCGCGAGGGTAAGTCAAAGGATACGAAAGAGATACCTTTCGACAGCATCGAAGGCAGACGAGGCCTTTCGACCAAGTCGAAAGGCATGAGGCGGCATATAAAAAGAGGCCTTTCGACCGGGTCGAAGGCACAAGCGCGGAAGGGAGGCCGACCTGCATCTATAAATAAGACCCATGGGGTCCAGTTTTGGGGACCGAATCTTGGAATCATGCACTCATTTCTCTTACTCAAATTTCTTAGCTAAAAAAAATACTTGTAAACCCTAAATCGATTTGGGGAAAAAAGCTCTCATAATTGTAACTCGTTTTGGATTAATAAATATAGAGAGATGGCAGATTCATTAAGGATTTCGATGATGAGGAAGATCATTTTGATCATTAGCTTGACTAATGATCCATTGCACATGATTCTATCTTATTCTCTTAACTTCATTTTGTATATGCAATATATAGGGTCAACTTGGATATCTACATTCGAAACACATCACCATCGAAACCAATCTTAGACAATTGGAATAAGATGGTGATGGGGTTTCGATACTGATGAATCTAAAAAATTTATGAATATCCAAGCTGATCTTATATAGAATAAATAAAGTGGTTCTTGGGCAGTTACAACCTAGATCTAATTCAAAGGGATAGAACTTCACTTGACTTGATCGAAAGGAGTGTTCCAAAGGGGTTCCAGTTTGTAGTTAGCTAGCGAGTGACTAAGGAGTAATTCCTTCGAAAGGGGGGTTTATCCCCAGTTACCTCTATAACCCTTTTGAAGGGGTTCCTCAATAAAGGAAGCAAAACCAGTTGAGTCGAGAGAAGCTATTTCACATCAATCAATCATGCATGCCTTTCGACATAGTCGAAAGGGCCAAAACGAACCTTTTGACGTGATCGAAAGGGATGGAAAGCCAAAACAAAATAGCTGCCCCCGACCCGCTCAAAAGAAAGGTTTCGAGCGAGATGCTACTTCCTTTGACTACATTTCCGAGCTAACTTTATAAACCCTTTCGACTAAGTTAATCTAGTCGAAAGGTTGGTTTCGAAGGAAGTAATCATCTCAACAATCTTGTTTCGTTTGAACTCAAAGCTTTGGGGATGTTGTCAAGTTTTCTTGTTAACAGTTAACACCTTCAGAAGCGAATCTGCACCGCACATGCTGAGGGCTACCTAAGCATTTACCGCACGGAATCAAAACAAGCATTCCAAAAGGTTGTGCACACTCAAACAATGATCCAACGCAAATCCACACTTACAGGTAGACAATGAAGATATAAATCTCCCATTTCAATAGTTCATACATATCAGCTTCAGAGGCAACTCAGATCGCAGTCAGCTCAGATCATGTTCGCACGTGTATTGAACTAACTCCCGGGTTAAGAAAATCATGCACCCTAAAGCCCAAAGCAGTTCAAGATTATCACACCTAAGTATCAGGCAAGCACCGCGGCATCACGCAAGTATCGCACATCAATCAGTACAGCCTCGCTCCAAATATGTCGACAGTACCTCAAAACCAACGAGTAACTCTTATTGTCCTCCTAAGGACTCACATGCAAAGCTAATTCAAATTTGAAGTCTCCCACCATAATTTCAAATATTCTCGCTCCAATTTTAGATATTCTCGCTTCAGTTTCAGGAGTTCCTGCCTTCATCTCAAACTTCCCACCAAAGACACGTCAGTAATCCGGGTGCATCAAACAGACGATGCAGATAAACGACACCTGATAGGATCCAAGGGCTGAAGTACAACGGCAAGAAAAGGATTATGGCAATTCGCGTACATCTCCATACTATAAATTGAAAAGGCACTGTAGCAAGAAAAGGGGGACCTTTTCCACTTTTCGATACCTTTTCCATATGAGAAGAGAGGTATATTATTTAATGCAGAACATATGGTTGAAATCAAGGGGGATTTGAGGTGTAGCAAAAGTAAGGTGTAGCTGATCCTTGCATATATATATTCAATACTCATGGTTACGAACACGTTCATAACTGCAATCAATAAAATACTTCTCTTAAGGATTTTATACTTATATATATTTAATATATTTAATTCATTATTTATATCTCTGTATCACAACATATATGAAAGAAAATAAACCGGATGTATACATCGTTTTGAACATTATTATCTATAAGAGTTAAGTTTATATAATCAAATTACATAATTTTCCATATGGCAAACCCTTAACTTTGTCAAACCCCAACACCCACCCCCCTTAAATTAAAAAAATTAAATACAAATTCCATGATCTCCTGTCTCCGACATAGTTTATTGGTTTACAATTAGTTCAACAGAGTTTATTGGTTTACAATTAGAACGACAAACCTGTATCGTTTTATGCAACATTTCGACACGGACCACCATCGTTTTATGATTTTCTTTCTAATTAAGCCTCTCCAAATTTAGTTTTCTAATAATTCTCAGTATGACTCTTCTGTTTTATTATTGCTATTCCATGCAATTCTATCGAACATATATCCAAGATTTTTTCGATAGATCGTTGTCGTTCCATAATTCACGAAGATCATCTATCGTTTTTTTTTTTTTTTTTGGATTACCGAATTTGCTTTGGAATGAAGATAAAACAATAAAAAAAAATATTATAGTATTTCTTCCATAACAATTTTATTTCAAATTGAAGTTATTTAAAATCACACCCCATCATCCAAAACTGAAATCATTTTCACAATCCCATAAATAGTCATTATGTATTAAACAACCATCGACGATATACAAATTATAAATTACTTCAACATAAATCCAATGGACATGGAACCACTGAAAATTCATTCCCAAATTAAAACCTTGTCGTCTTCACCGTATTGTCAGAATGCAAGATCACTAGAAAATGAACAGAAAAAACAAAAAGTACTGTGCTACCAAAGTTATATATAATCTGTTGGAAACAACAAAGTTGATCACATTATCAATCAAAAAACCAAACATAAATTAAAAAAGAATCATTCAGGCAACACAAATTCACATAGCTTACATGGTGCACAACTGCAACGCAAAAGACATTCAAAATGTGCTACAGGTAAGAGGAATATCTTGATATAATACAAGACAGCCCATGTGGGCTGTAAAACTCAAATAATTCTTACCCAACCTCACATATTTTTCTACAGTGGATAAATATCCAACTTTTAATATAAAAAAGAACCCTTGCAGTAATTTTTGGGTGAGTAAATACCAATGATAACGTATACAACAATAAACTCCAACTAAAGGAACTCGCTCCTACTCCCCACTAGTATTTATATGTAAAAGAAACAAGCATTGAGTAATGCAAGCTATTTTCGCACTCCATATCCACTTGCACCTCTGATTTTTGTACTACATGAAGAGTTCATGGAGCTTCATTTTCTTATGCATAATCCTTGTGAAATATCGGAGATACATCAAGAAGAAACAGTAAGTTGGAGTATTGCACAACTTGATTAATATTTGCATATGAAAGCTTTCCATTTGGACATGGTCACTGTATATGATTTATATCCAGGCAAGTGAGCCTCGATCATTCTCTGTTTGAGGGCGCCCTCTTGTTGGAGTTGCTGGTCTATTTGCATTAAGCTCCTGATGACACAAAACACGTGTGACGATTAGAACTGTCTAAACAATACAGTGTTAACAAATTTTTTGACTACAAACACGTTAGCCTCTGTCACCACAGGTTTCTTTAAAATTACATTGATCATTTACATTATTTTATTCTACATGCAGACAGAAGTGGGTGTTTAGATGGTTTTGAGGTAAATAAATGCCACACCAAATTGGAATCGAACTGACTGAAGAACCGAACCGAACTAATTTAGGTTTAATTCGATCGGTAACCAATTTAACCGAAAAACTATGTAAGAGATTACCGTATATTGTTATTCAAAATTTTAAATTACTCACAGAATAACACAAATTTATGTCTGGACCATGGTTCAAAGTTTCGACCGGCATGCGGGAATACCAGTCATTTTGGTTCTTTTTCCGGCGATGTCCGGAAGCGAATTCAACTCAAAATCCAGTTCCTGACTTGAATGTTTTGAAGAAAAAAATAATCGAGAGGAGATAGAGCATGTCAAAAAAGAAACCAAAATTTTGAACTTGAGGACGGGAATATTTTTCAGTAGCAGCGTGTGAGAAAATAAAACAGATTCAGTCTTCACGTAGGAGTGTTGCAGCAGCTTTGATTTGTTGAAGAAGATGACTTCTAGGGTTTAAGATAAAGTTAGCATCATATGGGCCTTCATTTTTATGGATAAAAAAATGGATTGATCTGTTAATAAACCGGTTTGATCGGCTAATTCGATTAGAACCGAATATTGCTCACCCCTACATGTACATAGCAATAAAATCAAAATTCTTAAAATATTACTATTTGAATCCCGTTTCAAATGAGATCTCTCCAACTATGGTGCAATTATGATGTGATTCTCAAATTTTGATTCAAAATTAAAACCACAATTGTGGAAACTCATTCAATAAATACAGAAGTAAAGAATACCAAGTTATTAACTTGAACCTGCCATTCAAAATAATTGTTTTTTAGACAAAGTAAAGATGGAACAAGCGAAAAAAATTAAGTCTAAGATTTAACCATAGAAGCTTAGGCACCAAATTTGGTTTCAGATATATAAATTATTATGGTGGAAAGAAAATTTGATGCTTTTATATACCTAAATTAATAACCTCCTACATTTATAGAAATTTCTAGCATAGACGAATATGTATAAAGAATAAATTATTCATCTTTTGAATCTATGACTTACGACTTTAATCTAGGTACAATTCAAAATTTCTAAACATAACAACCTACAATTAGAATCTTGTTTTGAAAACCATTATGTATTTCCACCAATTATGGGTTACTGCAGGCAGCCGAATACGATGCAACCCCCACCCCCCTCCATCCAAATATTTTAGTTTTGCCTTGTTATTTCTGCTTTGGTTTCTTTACCAAATCTTATAGTCCACAATTCATATGAAGTTATGAACCATTTGGAGTTGCTGACGATGATAAACAAGGATTATACATTTGAAAATGGAGAATTCTTTAAATTTGGGCCACTTTTAAAACTAAATTACACAAACATGCCACTTCTAAAACTATGTGCTAATATATGTCAGTTTTGGTCATATCAGCCACAGTGTCAAAATTGCACTGGCACCATTTGAAATGCCACTGATACAGGGTCCGGTAAACAGGTGCTATTTGAAATGTCGCCCATATTTATGTAATAAACAATACATACGACTTTTGAAAATGCCCGTGTTATTTTCTAATGTGTGCGTGTGCGCGTGTGCGCGTGTGTGCGTGCGTGCGCGCGCACTGCGTGCGTGTGCGCGTGTGTGCGTGCGTGTGTGTGGCGCAGTGTGAAATGTCGTCGGTACAAATTTGCCAGCATGGCGCTGACATGGTCAAAAATGGTCTATATTTGTAAATAGTTTTAAAAGTGGCCTAATTGCATAATTTAATTTAGTAACCAGCCTAAATATGGAAAGAGAAAAAATCCTTGCAAATGTGGTTGATTTGCACACAAGTTCTGTGAATCACATACGCAAACCTTTAAAATACAGCAGTTGAGAAGTTTAAAGTATCAACAATGGTAAGACTGCAATATGTTTGGTTTCTAAAATATCATGAGAACTAGAATCACCTGCATCCATGTATCATCAATGTGGCCTTCAGCTGAGGTCTCAGGAGAAGTAACAGGCGGAGGTAACGGATGAATCAGCTTTGGAACAACTACTAAATCTCTTCCTAAAACTAAAATAGCTCCTGCATTATTTGCGGTACCTATATCCAAATGGGTTAAAATCAAATGATGGCCGGAAAAAAAAATCAAAAATCAAGCCAGCTAATTTTTAATGACCCAACGACCTACCACAATAATTAGTTGCCGAGAAAAGTGTAATTAGATGCCCTTGTGCAAAACGCTCAAACCCATCCATCACACATTCATGGGCTCGGACTATTAACTGGAGATCATTGTTGTTGCAGAACTCCATGACACGGTCAGGCTGCATTAGTGGATGATTTTAGATAACAAGGCATTATTTGTTGCAGTTAAATAAAACTGTTAATAAATTATGTGGTCTAAGGATTAGGGAACATAATAACAAGGAAGGAAAAACGTTATTATAGTTTAAGATGTCCCCCCTCTCTTCGGATTTGTTAAGTCTGTTTTTTACACATACTTTATTGTCACATGAATATTTTTGTCTGTATAAGCTAAACATGTGCCCTTAGGCTACATGTTACCAAAACCATAATTTAAATTGATCAGGTACACTTCAAAAACCAAACATATGACTGCCATTTTTTTCTCCAAATTTAATAGTTTGAATAATTAAAGCTAACATATCTGTTGCTACAAATTGATATAGTCCATACATAGGTTAAAGATTTAGCCCTCGGTTAATGATTTCATTCAGGCTCATCAGTAGAAGTTAGATTAATATTGTTCTGAGCAAATAAAAACCTATTCTATTAGTTCTATGAAGAAGCGCAAAAATTGAAAATAGAACAAAATAAATAAGAGGGACAGAAAAAAAAATCATAGACTAACACCAAATGTAACCAGGCCTGGCCCTCGAGCATTGGGTCTCAATCCTTCAACACTGTCATTTTCTGTTGGATCAGACCTGTACAAGAAGAATAAATAAAGTGATATGAATAACTAATTTGACCAAACACTGGGTAATATATTAGATGATATATCCAATATATTTCAAAATGGTACTAGATATCTTTGTTTTTCTATTACGATTATACAACACAATTTTCTATTAGGATTAAATTACAGAAGTAAGTTTCAAGATTTGTTTTTCTGCAGTTCGTAAAAGTTATAGTCAACATAGAAATTATTCAACGTGTGCACAAGTGTTGGAATGCATTGGATACGTTGGGGAATTTTCTACCTAAGGACCATGTCACAGACAATCTAAAACCATATTTTAAAGTAAATACTGAAGATGTCATGAAATTATACCATGCTCACATCCTACTGTTTCATACCATAAACTCAAATTAATGTGGAACCAAAATCCAAATGACAATAACCCTGTGATGCAGCTCAGGCCAAAGGTGAAGGTCTAAGTCGCACACGACTTAAGGGTCTAAGTCGCACACGGACTTAAAGAAGTAGCTATAGGTCGTCCGCGACCTAAGGAGGCATGTGAGCAGGAGCTGCGACTTAACTCAAGTAAGCCACGACCTAAGGAAGCGGCCATAGGTCGTCCACGACTTAACTATGACTTAAGTCGTTCGGAATTGGTTAAGTCGGAAGCGAGTTACAGCCTAGAAGAGTTAACTCATAAGTCGCCAGGTTATAAATCGCTGAAGATTCTTAACTCGTGAAGTCCTTAAGTCGTAAGTCGCATGAAGCTGGTTATCTTTTAAGTCGTCTGCGTGGTAAGTCGTTACATATTTTAGGTCGTTACCGACCTAAGTTAAGTCGCTGAAGCTTGATGTCGTAGATTCTTTATGCCGCCTTACTCTCTGCCGTTGATTCTTTAAGTCGTTGATGGATGCTGATGATAATCCGTTCAACTGTTAAGTCGTATGTTGTATATGTTTGTAAGTCGTTCTATGTTGTAAATAGGTCATTGCCGACCTAAGTTGAGTCGCTATGTTGATATGTCGTGATACTATGTGTTGTAATCTGATAAGTCATGAACGACTTATGATGAGTCGTAAGTCGTGGTGTTATAAGTCGTACACGACTTAAGAGTTGTACAGATTTGTGTTGAGATTTGTAACTTCTATAAATAGGCCGGTGGTGCCATTTGTAATAGTTAGTTGATTTGAAATAAAAACTTTGTTTTGTTAGCTTTGTACTTTCACCAAATTGGTAGTCGAGTGTAATCTCCTATCTCCACTCTCGGATAATCGAATGCGCTCGATTCAACGACAGCTGAAGCCGATTCACGGAATCTAGTGCGCTAGATCAACGTGTGAAGAATCGCAGATCTTTGAACCCGGTATCGTGCGCGATCAACGAGTTCGGGATAGCTAGAATTCGGTATCTTCGGATCAACGAATTCGGGCATTTCAGTATTCATCAATCCATCGATTGCTACTTTCATCGATCTACATTGTTTTGATTAATCCGCTGCGTCAGTTTGATATCAGAGCTTGTTTTAGCCAATCATAGCTAAATCGAGTCTTGGAGCCAATTCTTTGAAGAAGTTTGAAGAGTTGAAGTGTTAGCCGAGCTTGAAGTATAGAGCCGAGCTAAGTAGAAGTGTGGAGATTGAAGTTTGCATTATTTTTAGAAGTTGTGTTCGTCGTGTTCATCATATTTTTGCAACAAAGTGGGAGTTTCCGATCCATTTCATTTTGGATCAAAGTTCGAGAGTTGTTTGAATTTGACCGTGGTTGTTTGCGCGCCAAAAGAGAAGTTTGAAGTTGAAGATCGTACATCATTTGGTAGCTTTTGATTTGTCCGAGCCGAGAATTGAAGAGTTGTGAAGTATTCAATCATGCCGCCAAGGAGAGCTAATCGACATCAAAACGTTGAAGCATTGTATCGAAGAGAAGAAGCTGATGAGATGGAGCAAAGAATTAATGAAAACTTTAGTGAAAAGCTTAACGAAGGGATTGGACGATTAGAGAAGATGATGTTAGAGATGAATCAAAATCGGAGAAGGGTTTCACCTGAATCTAACCATGGGGGAAGTCGAGTCTCACCACATTCCAATCGAGAAAGAAGTGTTGATGATGATCAAAGACGTGGGAGGAATGTGAATGATCGAGAACGGAGGAATGTAGATAGAAGGGATGATGGTGGAAGACGTTATGACAGTAGAGATGTTGGTGGTCAGGATCGACATCGATATACATCTGATTTTGAAGAGGAATATGATGGTGGAAGTGTTCATGGACAAGGACGTGGACAAGGAAGAAATCAGTCGGAGTATAATCACAAGTGGGAATCTGGGATGAAGACTGAAATTCCAGAGTTCAAATGAGGTATGCAGACTGAAGAGTTTTTGGACTGGTTGTCTAATGTGGAGGAGATTTTTGACTTCAAGGAAGTTCCAGAACATCGTAGAGTGAAGTTGGTTGCTACAAGGTTGAGGGGTAGAGCTTTGGCATTGGTGACAGCAAACTAAACTTACACGTGAACGGATGGGGAAGTCAAAGGTTGAATCATGGGAAAAGATGAGGAAAATGATGAAAGCCACATTCTTACCTTATAACTATCAATCGCTTATGTATCAGAGGCTGCAAAACTTGAGGCAAGGAACGAAGTCTGTGAATGACTATGCTAATGAATTCTATCAACTGATTGCAAGGAACGATATCATGGAGACAGAAGAACAATTAACAGCTAGATTTGTTGGGGGGTTGCGAATGCAGATACAGGATATGGTTAACATGTTTGATCCCAGATCTGTAGGGGAAGCACACCAGAAAGCGTTGGCTTGGGAGAAACAGGGAAGACGAGGTGGTGGTGTGTTTACAAATTCCAACAATCCAGTGAAGGGTGTTAGTGGAAGTTCTAATGTCTCAAAGGCTGTTGCAAAACCAGTTGTGAATGAGGTTGGGAAGATGAAAGTCATTTCAAGTGTTATAATTGCCAAGAAATGGGCCACAAAAGTAATGAATGTCCAAAGCCGAAGAAGAGAGCTATGATAGCAGAGGTTGAGGATGAGGATGAAGAAGCTGAATGTTCCAATTCACCACCTGATGAGGAGGAAGAAGAAGTGTCAGGAGACGAAGGTTGTAATCTGATGATGAGGAGGTTTTGTTTGACACCCAAGCAAGAGGAGGATTGTAGTTGGTTGAGGAGCAATATATTTCAGTCGACATGTACTATTCTGAGGAAAGTTTGTAAATTTGTTATTGATGCTGGAAGCTGTGATAATATAATTTCTTCAGAGGCTGTGAGGAAGTTGGCATTGAAGACTGAGAAACATCCGAAACCATACAAGTTGGCTTGGTTAAGGAAAGGCGGGGAGGTGAAGGTTGGACGAAGGGCTTGTGTGAATTTTTCAATTGGAAAGAAATACAAGGATGAAATCTAGTGCGATGTGGTAGATATGGATGTCTGTCATTTGTTGTTGGGGAGACCGTGGCAGTATGATAGGGCGGTGCAACATGATGGGCGTACCAACAGTTACAGTTTCATGTTTGAAGGCACGAAGATTGCACTAGTTCCAAAGAAGCGACCACAAGAAGAAAACAAATTGGAGGAGATTGAAGAGCTGAAAACTTTATTATCCATGAAGGAGTTTATTGAAAAAGTCGCAGAGGAGCCAGAAGTGTTTTTGTTGATTGGGCGAGAGAGCAGTGAAGTGGTTGAGATACCCGAAGAAATTAAACCAGTACTTGAAGAATTCAATGATGTGTTTCCTGAAGAGCTGCCAACGGAATTGCCACCGTTGAGGGATATACAACACCAGATAGATCTTGTTCCGGGTGCTGTATTACCACATAAACCACACTATCGAATGAGTCCGAAAGAACATGAAGAGTTGCGAAGGCAGGTAGAGGAATTGCTTGAACAGGAACGAATACAGGAGAGTTTGAGTCCGTGTGCTGTACCAGCATTACTCGTACCGAAGAAGGATGGCTCATGGAGAATGTGTACGGATAGCAGGGCACTGAATAAGATAACGGTTAGATACAGATTTCTGATGCCGAGGCTTGATGATCTGTTAGATCAAATTAGTGGGTCTGTGATCTTTTCTAAGATTGACTTAAAGAGCGGTTATCATCAAATTCGCATTAGACCAGGGGACGAATGGAAGACAGCAGTCAAGACGAGGGAAGGATTGTATGAATGGCTGGTAATGCCGTTTGGTCTATCGAATGCACCGAGTACATTCATGAGGGTCATGAATCAAATTTTCAGACCGTACATTGGAAAATTTGTGGTGGTTTACTTTGATGATATTCTGATTTACAATGCTAGTACGGAGGAGCATGTTCAACATTTGAAGAAAGTGTAATTATTCTTCGTGAAGAACAATTTTATGCTGCTACAAAGAAATGTGTTTTCATGGCAAGGAGTGTTTTATTTCTGGGGTACGTTGTATCGGAGGGAGGAATACAGGTTGACCAGAGTAAAGTCGAAGCAATTAGAGATTGGCCGCAACCTAAGTCGATAATGGAAGTTCGGAATTTTCATGGGTTGGCTTCATTTTATCGGAGGTTTATTCCACACTTTAGTAGTGTGATGGCGCCTGTGACTGATTGTATGAAGGGTAAACAGTTTACATGGTCAGAGGAAGCAGGAGATGCTTTTGGGAAGATCAAGGAGTTGCTGACGTCTGCACCAATTCTAGCTTTACCAGATTTTCAGCTAGTGTTTGAACTACACACTGATGCATCCAAGGTTGGGATTGGAGGAGTGTTGAGTCAGAGGGGACGTCCGATTGCATATTTCAGTGAGAAGTTATCAGGAGCAAAGATAAGATATAGTACATATGACGTGGAATTTTATGCTGTTGTGCAAGCTATTAAACACTGGAGACACTATCTATTTCAGAAAGAGTTTGTTCTGTATACTGATCATGAGGCGTTAAAGCATTTACAAGGGCAAGACAAGATTTCAGCGAGACATGCATCGTGGATTGCATATCTGCAACAGTTTACGTTTGTTGTGAAACACAAATCGGGAGTGACGAATCGTGTTGCGGATGCGTTGAGCAGAAGGAATCATTTGTTGACTACAATGAAGGTCGAAGTGACAGGGTTTGATGTGTTGCCAGAATTATTTGTCGATGATCCTTACTTTGCACAGTTTGTTGATAAAGTCAAGGAAGGAGAGACGGACGAGTTTATGATGGTAGATGGTTTTCTGTTCAAAGGAAATCGATTGTGCATACCTGATTGTAGTTTGAGAATGAAAATTGTGAAGGAGCTAAATGAAGAAGGCCACGTGGGTAGAGACCGTACACTACAGCTGATTTCTCAATCTTATTTTTGGCCATCGATGAGAAAAGAGGTTGAGCGATTTGTGGAACGATGTCATATCTGTCAGGTTTCGAAAGGAACTGCGACCAACGCTGGATTATATATGCTGTTACATGTACCAACTAAGCCTTGGGTTGATGTGAGTATGGACTTTGTGTTGGGATTGCCGAGAACGCAGCGTGGTAATGATTCCATTTATGTGGTGGTTGACCGATTTTCGAAAATGGCACATTTTATTGCTTGTAAGAAGACGGCGGATGCTGTTCATGTTGCTCAGTTATTTTTCAAAGAGATATATCGACTTCATGGATTGCCAGAATCTATTGTGTCGGATAGGGATACTAGATTTCTAAGTCATTTTTGGCTAAGTTTATGGAAGATGGTGGGAACGAAGCTGAAATTCAGTAGTGCTTATCATCCTCAAACAGATGGACAAACTGAAGTTGTAAACCGATCATTGGGAAATTTGTTCCGATGTCTTGTGAAGGACAATATGAAGAGTTGGGATGTGAAGTTATGTCAAGCAGAGTTTGCCCATAATCATGCTATAAACCGTAGTACGGGTTTCAGTCCATTTCAGATTGTATATTCCAATTTGCCAAAGGGACCGTTGGACTTAACGGTAATACCACAGTCGAAGAGGACAGTTAAAAAAGCTGCTGATTTTGTTGATAGCTTGACGGAATGGCATAAAGTCGTTCAGGAACGATTGGATAAAGCGAATGAGAGATATAAAAAGTCCGCAGACTTGAAGCGAAGAAGTGTTGAGTTTAATAAAGGAGATATGGTATATGATGTGTTAACTAAAGAACGTTTTCCAGTGGGCGCTTATAACAAGTTAAAAGCCAGAAAAATTGATCCTGTAAAAGTCGTGAAACGGATTAATGAAAATGCTTATAAGTTGAAGCTGCCGGAAGATGTGTATACATCTGATGTGTTTAATGTTAAACATCTCGTACCATACTATGGGAATGAACAACCTGATGTGGAAGAATTTACAAATTCGAGGACGAATTTTTCTCAACCTGGAAAGGATGATGCAGCTCAGGCCAGAGGTGAAGGTCTAAGTCGCACACGACTTAAGGGTCTAAGTCGCACACGACTTAAAGAAGTAGCTATAGGTCGTCCGCGACCTAAGGAGGCATGTGAGCAGGAGCTGCGACTTAACTCAAGCAAGCCACGACCTAAGGAAGCGGCCATAGGTCGTCCACGACTTAACTGTGACTTAAGTCGTGCGGAATTGGTTAAGTCGGAAGCGAGTTACGGCCTAGAAGAGTTAACTCATAAGTCGCCAGGTTATAAGTCGCTGAAGATTCTTATCTCGTGAAGTCCTTAAGTCGTAAGTCACATGAAGCTGGTTATCTTTTAAGTCGTCTGCGTGGTAAGTCGTTACATATTTTAGGTCGTTACCGACCTAAGTTAAGTCGCTGAAGCTTGATGTCGTAGATTCTTTATGCCGCCTTACTCTCTGCCGTTGATTCTTTAAGTCGTTGATGGATGCTGATGATAATCCGTTCAACTGTTAAGTCGTATGTTGTATATGTTTGTAAGTCGTATGTTGTAAATAGGTCATTGCCGACCTAAGTTGAGTCGCTATGTTGATATGTCGTGATACTATGTGTTGTAATCTGATAAGTCGTGAACGACTTATGATGAGTCGTAAGTCGTGGTGTTATAAGTCGTACACGACTTAAGAGTTGTACAGATTTGTGTTGAGATTTGTAACTTCTATAAATAGGCCGGTGGTGCCATTTGTAATAGTTAGTTGATTTGAAATAAAAACTTTGTTTTGTTAGCTTTGTACTTTCACCAAATTGGTAGTCGAGTGTAATCTCCTATCTCCACTCTCGGATAATCGAGTGCGCTCGATTCAACGACAGCTGAAGCCGATTCACGGAATCTAGTGCGCTAGATCAACGTGTGAAGAATCGCAGATCTTTGAACCCGGTATCGTGCGCGATCAACGAGTTCGGGATAGCTAGAATTCGGTATCTTCGGATCAACGAATTCGGGCATTTCAGTATTCATCAATCCATCGATTGCTACTTTCATCGATCTACATTGTTTTGATTTATCCGCTGCGTCACCCTGCTACAAAAAATTGATTCTGCTAAAATAACAAACTATTACGGGCTTATCACCTGTTTGTCATAATGTAGCGAGGGCAAAGTTGCACTACATACAACAAAAGAAGCAACCATTTTTAGAAGAAAAAACAACCAACAGCTTAATACTACAAAAAAAGGTAAATTGACAAATAAACTTTGTGTGTAAGCTACAGTCTAAGCAGGGTATTGCAGCATAAGATTGTTTATTCTGAAGATAGTAAAGAACTAGAAGTTTACCATAATAAATCCATAAGGACAACGGAGCCAGCTTCCATTGTAATTGGACGTTGCAAGTTTTCAATTTGTTCTAAATGATTTATAGATCTACCAATACCTCCATGCATGCAAATAATTTTCTTCTCAATCAATGCAGCCAAAGGGAGCCAATTAAAAAGACGATTAATGCGATGCCAAGCCCATATACCATCTCGCTCTCCCTATTTTCATGCGGAGCGTCGTAAATGAACAAAAAATAACAGTTTAAAATATATTAAACAAAAAAGCTCACAGGTAATCACCATTCGTTCGATGCATTCAATCCTAAAGCCAAACAAAGCATTAATATCTGCTGCCTCATGGTTACCACGAATCAAATGTACATTGTGAGGATGCTCAACCTAAGAAATAATATTAAAGCACTTAGCCTTATAGATCCACTGCTTATAACCAAATCGATACAATACTAAAATGTCATAGAACATCCTCCAAATTAAGTACCTTCAGTGCAAGGAGAAGTGAAATAGTTTCCAGACTATGTTGCCCCCTATCAACATAATCTCCTAAAAATAGATAATCAATATACCTGAAAAATTAATGAGCATATTATTACATGATGGTTCTACAAAACACAGCCCGTTTCCTATTTTCAGAATTCAATACAAGTGCACCACATATTAGCATGCCAAATGAGTATGTAATAGCAGTAGCTGTGCTATCAGTAGGATAACTAATGGCTTCCATATCTCCAACCTCAAGCTCAGTAGAATTTTGCACCAAAAAAATTAGATTATCAATTTCAATTTTAACAGTGTAGGGTTATAAATTATATGTTGGAAGCCTCTAAGGTTGAATAGGAAATTAGGAATACTGCTATGGTAATAAGCTTCATAATTTGTTGGCTTTTATTATCAATTTGCTGAAGCAGTGGTCACCAATATTTATAGTTAGACGAGTTCATCATCATCCTTCATCACGAGCTAATGAGAATCAATTTCAGATTCTTTTGGATTTATAAACCTTTTCCAAAGAGACTTACGATATATCGCCAGCTGTTGAAGGAGAGCCATATTCCTCAAATAAACGCATAAGATCACCAAATTGCCCGTGCAAGTCACCAAAAATTTTGACAGGAGCTTTAATTTGCAGAACACTAGGCTCACTTGAAAATATTCTTTCTGCGCTATCACAGAGATCCGCTAGTTCATTACAATCTAGGAAGAACTGTCTACGTACAGGAGGCTTCCAACCACGAGGTTTTAAGAGTTGTGCA
Organism: Allium fistulosum; assembly: GCA_030737815.1. Lineage (NCBI taxonomy): Eukaryota > Viridiplantae > Streptophyta > Magnoliopsida > Asparagales > Amaryllidaceae > Allium > Allium fistulosum. The sequence goes on from CM060907.1 coordinate 393,131,532, forward strand.
ATAACCTGCTTACCATATAACATATAAATATGAGAAACACAACATACAGACACGAAAGCATATGCAGAAAGAAAGGATGCCCTTTATAATATCCAAATAACCACAGATTATTTTGGGTTTATGACTGACCTTTTTAGGCACACTATTTATAGACATTTGTCGATCGAATAATTTTCTAGCTGCTGTGGCAGTCTCAGGAGTGCCATAACTCACTCTCCTTCCTTCATTTTCAAACTGGTCGATGGAGAGTTGACGTACCATACCACCCAAAGCGCCTCCTGTTTCTGCAGCAACAACCACCTGCACAGAATGTAGACGTGTTGTAAACATCATAGACATATCCAAATGTAGAATTTTCATGACAGTCATTCATGTTGTTGTTGTTAAGGGTTATTGGTCACTGTTATTAGTATATATATCTAAAGCCTTAATTTTTCATGTTTTTATCACAAAAGATGCACAAGACTAACTACTAAAGAATGACATATAAGGGGCCATCTCAGGAGCTAGTATTTTCTTGAAAGAAATACTATAATAAGAGATTATGCTCAATACTTGAAGAAAAAACATAGGCAAGCATAGGTTTGCCTTACATGATAACATATCAGCTCCAACGTATCTCTTTATTTGTACAAGTTGCTAATATATTTTAACTAGACGATGGCTAAAAAGAGGAGCCCCTTTGTCCACTGAAAATATATGAAAAAATTAGTGTTGTATTGCTTACATTGATTAGCCTTTCAGGCCGAGCTTAAGAAAAACCAACAGAACACTTTGACCCAACTTGGTTCAAGTCCAAGTACAAATCAGAATAATCTGACATGGACAACGTTGACCAAGTATGAGCACAGTCGTAGAGCAAAAGACTAAAGAGTACTCAGTTGTCACTAGTCAGAAGTATGACAAGGTACATTTAGTGAAAACAAGCTAAAATGTTTAGCAATATTCCTTAATAATAAGATAAAAGGAAATTAAATTCATAGGTATAATAACAAACTGACCGCTCTATGATGAAGACGAACCCCGGGTGGCATTGTGCTGTTAGATAAAGAAGAATAGGGCACTTTGATTGAAGGTGATATCTGATTCCCGCTAGGAGTAGCCTCAGAACCACGGTCTCGATCTGGCGATTGGTCAGTTAACTGTTCGGCATCACCGTTAACTTGTCTAGCCTTGGCTGCAGCTAATGCAGCACTTATTGCCTCAGCCTCCGCAGTCGATGCTTCAACCAAGTAATCTACACCTTTGTTCAATCTGCATAAAAGAACATCCAAAATGACAGGTCATACAAATTCTAAATATCATTGTCTGGTAATTAAATGGTCTAACTGCAAGTTAAACTAATTCTAGTTTTATGTTCATAGCATGGGTAATAAAAGTTACCTGATACATAAAATAAAAAAGATTCCAAGTTCAATTTTTCAAATGCAATATGTATATTTTGGACATAAATGTTTAAATGAATCTGTTGCAATCGCACTGAAATCAGGTAGCCCTGAATTATGTTCAAGTAAAGATCTATACAGTACACTAATATTCAATAATTAAATTTGATCAAATTAAGAGCAGCGTTAATACACCCCAACTATCATACTTTTTCATACCAGATTTGCACGCACTCGCACATGCACACGCATACAAACACAGATACATAATATAAGTGTGTATACAGAGAAAGTGAGAGAGAAACTCATAACCCACTTCGAATTACAAACTTTGTTCGGTGATCCACTGGAACACACTATAAAATCATATAGTCACAACTTATTTCTTCAATGCATGATTTTCATACATATTAGATTCAAATATCATAATAGAATCTCAAATTTCATAATGCCGTTAAACAGACTGGATACAAATTTCATAACATGCCCTATTGTTCCATAAAATGGTAAATAAGATTGAGATGGAATTATTCATGGAAGCTCCAAGAGCGATAAAAAAAATGCTATTAGAAAGAACAGATACCTAGAAGGATTCTCATGGAGGATATGGAGAGATGATGGAAAAGAAGAAAAGATTGGATAGAGCAAACTGATGCCTATGGGATCAAATTTGGAGATGGAATTGAGATGTACCAACTATCCAGCATCACTCTTAATCAATGGTCTACTTTGAGAAACGATGGAATTAAGTACTCTGCACCAGTACACATTTACTCAACAGGCATATAGATACATCATTCCTGACATGTTTTACAAATTCCAAGTATCGTTGCTTGGTAATTAAATGGCCTAACTACAAGTTAAACCACATGTAGTTTATGTTCATAGCATTAGGATGTAAGATTTGACCGATCAACAATTAATAAAGATGAAAACATAAAAAATAAAATACAAGATTCAGTTATTTCATTGCAATGTGGATATTATAACTGGATAATTAAACATATACTTGTTGCGATTGCACTCAAATCAAATAAACATGGTATATGAGTACAAATTCTTTACATCAAACTAATATTTATTTGATTTAGTTAATGTTATTGTTGAAACTATGTCGATTTTTACTCTTTTAACCAAGTTTAAATAAATATAACTCATTTTTCTCCACTTTAAGAGTAAATCGCTCATTTTGGTCAGTGATTTAATTGACAGTGGAATTTTTGCAATGTAAATACAATTATTATTTTATAAACCTTATGCATTTTTGGCAAACTTGTATTTTTGACAAGTTTGTATATTTGGCATAGATGAAACGGTATGCTTGTATTTTTGGCAAGCTTGTATTTCTATAAGATTTGTTTTTCAATAGCAAAAAAATTGTGATATTCTCTCCCATGGGTTTTTAATTCAAAGAACCCAACTTTGCCTGTAAACTCTAAGTATGTATGTATTAAACATGCAACACATAGCTCCGAACACACAACACCAGTAATTTATATGGTATTGTGTCCAACAATCTTTCGAAGGTCACATATAATTCACCTTGGTATTTAGTCAATGTTACTATCATTCAGCTTGGTATATACTCTCATATAAGTTACCACTATTTACATCAATGCTTAATTATTACGAAGGTTACCATCATTCACCTGGGTGTTCAACACATTTGAAACTTACTATCATTCACCTTGATGTTTAATACATTCGAAGCTTACTATCATTCACCACGGTATTTCATTTCTCCACGATATTTCCAACTATCATTCACCTCAGTATTTCATTTCTCCACGAGGTTACTATCGTTCACCTCAAATCAAAAGACATTATGATCATCATTCGGCCATTTGAGAGTTATCATTTCATTATATATCGTAGGAGTTATATACAACTTCTCCATAAGTAGCACCTTCACTCAGCCTACGCATATGCATTCCTATCAGGATTTATGCATCTTACAAGAAAGGGCACGTACATCTAGGTAGTTGACATTGCATTTTCAGGCAAGGAAACCACCACACACAAGGAGCTATCTCCATGGTTTTAAATCTCGAATTTTGATCGCGTCACATCTTAGGAATTTTATACACGATATCTCGTATCGGACGAGATCTCAAACGAAATGAATGTATCTTCGGGTATATCTTGGATTGACATCTCGGATTTGAAAATCCATCTCGGGACTATCTTGAAGTAATTTAAGTTTCTAAAATTGACATTTTAAATTTTTATAATAATCGTTAACTAAATATAACCTTCTAACATACATAATTTATTTAAAATTATAGTATTAAAAAAATTAAAGGAGAGTGGTAACATCATTGACTTGGTATTTGATTGAATCGATTCTACACATCTGAATATTACAAAAAATAAATAGATATAAAGTCTTTTACTTTCGCTAACTCGTTAAACATAACAAGCAAGTTTAGATGGCTAGTAAAAAGTCATTAGAGTGAAATTTCTTTTGAATCCACATAAGTAAATATATATATATATATAACCATAACTTCGTATGAGATCTTACCTCAATTTTCGCTTGAGATCTTAATATCGTGGACGACGTAAGTGTCAAAAAAGATAAATAAAATTTAGTGTTTTGTTTCGCTAAATCTCATCTCGCTCAAGTTCGAAAATCTGATCTTAAGCGAGATCTCGGGTGAGATAAACGAGATTTGAAACAGTGGCTACATCCACGGTTAATCAATCATTCTTTCCAACATCTCTAACTCTTAGGAAGGCATAAGTCTTTCATATAAACAATCATGTTATCCCTAAAAGGTCAACTTGGTTATTTCATAAAATATGTTAAAACCAAGATTTCATCATTAGCAAACTCCATATTTACCAACTAAACCACCCTATGGGGTTCGGACTCTATTGAAAACTTTGTAATAAGCTTAGTGAATTGAATAAAAGAAAATTTTGTTGAACAAATTGCATCCCTCTCATTTGTTCAAATATATGTATTGGTTCTTTCCTTAATCCAAGTATATAGAGACCATAAAGAAAGTTTACATAGTATATCAAAGTCTAGTACACAAATTTTTTGGAAGGTATAGGAATGGTAGAGAGGAAGACTTGTGTGTAAAACCGAATGAAATGAACTAGGAACTGTGTAAGTCTCGAATGGAGGATTTGTTTAGTTTTAACAAATCTTTATGAACCCTAAATATGGGCACGAATGATGAAGGGTGAAGACACAGACAAAAAATATTGAGGCTAATTCAGCAATTATTGGATGACAAAATCTACAACTCTGTCATAGAAGAAAATTTGACGTATCCTACACGAAAGAAATTAAATAAAGTTTATGCGAAGAACCCATTGATAAACAAGACAATGCTCAATAAAAATACGTGAAATTAAATCTGAAACAAGACGAGTCAAGTGGGGAGTGGGATATATAAATTCTTAGCGATCATGAACCAATAGATGACCGATGAATATAAGGCGGACAATGAAACACAAAGCTTGATACTAATGAATTCCATACATAAAAGCTGACATACGATTGCGCTGTCATTGAACACCTTATATCTGAGTAAAGCTGTCCGATGAGTTATGTCATTAGCAGCTTATTTAATGAGAAAATAATAAATAAAAAAGTTGGTGACCATGAAAGACATGTACGATTTTGGTGGAGCTTTTAGCGCAATATGACAAAGGATAAGATTTTATAAAAAGACATTAAAAAGGAAAAGGAGATAGTCTCCAAATCAAAGGAGAGATTTTATGTGGTATCATCCGAATAAGTAGAGGAACATGTATGGCAATTGTAAACAAATTAAAAAGGACAAAGTTTTAGTCTTTCAAGACGCCATGATGTTAGAAGCAATGAAGAAACCAATGTAAGAAGAGAGAGGCACCTCCAATTTCATTATAGAGTGATCCAAACAAGAATTGGTTGCTCACTTGCCTGTTTCAAAATGTATGTTATCATCTATGTGGAAGTGAAACAAATCTGGTGATTATACGAAAAAAGATAAAGATGGGATCTGCTAGTAATTGCAAGAAGGGAGTGAAAATTTTGGTTTGATCAAGATAAAGATGTTTGGCGAAAAGATTATAGCATTAAAGAAAGTTAGACATGTTCCACAAATTAGAAAGAATCTAATCTAGGTTGGATGAGTAGATAAATGGTGCAATTTATAGACTCGAAGTGGAGTTGTTAGAACCTTGGAAGTAGATTATACACAAGATGATGATGTTGTAATTTTAACAAGGTGGTAGGCGAGACCATTGATGTGATGAGAAAGTAATTACTTCTTCAAATCAAAATGGCCTTGCTTGAATCAAGGTAGAGTTGCAAACAAAGAAAGAATGCATAGCCATATGGAGGTCTCTGCAATGCTATAAAAGTTTTAATACAGGTTGGAGCATATATTCAAGTGACCGGCACATACGAAAACGGTGTTGGTAAAAGTAGTAGAGTTTTGATTTGGATTAAGATGGGAGTTATTCGTTGTATTTAAAATGTTGTATTTTTGCCACACAGTACTATAAATATTCCACAAAAACTTTTGTATTTTTTTGGCAAACTTGTATTTTTGGAAATTAGTACTTTTAGTAAGCTTGTATTTTTGGCAAGTTTGTATGTTTTATAATCTTGTAATTTTTGCAAGTTTTTTATTAATCTCCCATCATATAATGAGTACGAGAGAATAACTCAATCAAAGAGAATTGAGTAGTGAGAAATAAGGAATTGAATTAAATGATCTTGATGAAAAACATAATCAAGGAGAATTAAACTGAGAAAGTGTCTAAGAGAATAGACAAAGGAGACTCTAGAGTGAATTTGTAAGATATTTTGTGACTTTAATAAAGGGGTTGGTGAAAAATTACATTGCTTCCTTATTTGTTTAACATATTTTCTTCTTTTCTTAATCTGATTGTCGAGATGAAGTTTGGGGTAGAAAATAACATTGACCACAAGGAAAACATGTACACAATCCAAGCCCTAAAGTTTCTGCTTAATTCTTCAGAACATACATTCTCATTACTAAAATCTCAAATTTTGAAATTTTATCCGCCCGGACTTCCATAGAAAAATTGTTGCTAACTGTCCAAAGTGAGAAGCAAAAATATTTTGATAAAGGCGTTCCTCGGTAATATCACAATGACTCTCAAAGTCATATGCGGTAGCAATACCAAACCAAATACGACAAGTAGCGAGATCCTGAACAAAACCTTGGAAAACACTTAATCCAATCGTTTCAATATAAGTATGGTGACTGGGCATAAAGATAGAATGAACCAGAGACAATGAAATTCCGAGAGCAGCAAGGAGTGTTTGAACGGAGTCCATATACGAAAAGAGATGCTCATCAAATATGAGATAGTTGAATTAATTATCCCTCACACCACACACACACACACACAAGAGAGAGAGAGAGAGATACAAGGTGTAATTTATCATTACTATGCTGCAGTTTCATCTTCTTTAGACGGCTGAATTTTGCCTCCACGTGAACCTTTATATTAGGTGTTCATCATGAGATATTGCTACTATACATCTTTATTTCCCCATCTACTTCTCACATATGCAGTGACCAGTGTATACTCGAATACTCAATATCTTTAATTCCTACCATCTTAAATTAACTTATAAACCAGACCAACTTTTGGCATCACACGTCGATTATCAAGCTATCATTCACTTCCCATCCCAATGCATCCTTGGCAATAAATCAATTCACATTAATAGCTGCAGGTTTGAAGCTTCAACTATCTGATTTATGGTTGAAGCTCAAAAAAAAAAAGGGTATTTGTATTTGACTGTCAACACTATCATATGGCTTTGATAATGGCTAAAAAAAATTTATCAGTCTAACTCAATATGGAAAAATGGTTTGGACATTAGTTGAACATGTATCAAATTCAGAATGTAGGAAAACAGCGTATAAACACAATGATATCTATACAGTATGCGATCTATTCACACTTCAGGCCCCAGTGACTCAGATAATGCTGTTTGTCCATCTCCAACAGCATTGTAGAGGAATTGGTATCTGTATCTTCCTGAACGAATTATCTCATATTATTTTTCTGATGTTGCTGTTATCGTTTATGCGTTCCTAAGGATCCACTGATCAGCTAAATTAGGGTATGATGTAGGATATAGCATAGTGATATAGGCCTCACCTTGTAGTTAAATTAAGAACCAACTGGATATCATTGTAATAATCTCAAGCATAAAGTTTAGACCAAATGAAAGTATGAAAAACATGCTAAAGCACGACAAAATCATCAATCATATAATTACCTTGGCCCGCGAAGCATGGCATTTTCACTACTTATATCAGTATGCATATCACCATTAACAGGAGGAGCGACAGGTGTTCCAAGTACTACAGCGCCATCTGGAACTTCTACAGATATAGCATGTCTTGATCTATCATCTCCTGTTGTATAATTGCCAGATTGTATGTTGGATGCTGAAGCAGTAGACATCGAATGTGAAGCTCCACTTGTTGTATCAGAAGATGCCAGATCTTCAGCAACAAGTAAATCGCCAAGCAGCACTCCTGCAACATCCACCACTTCAACAATGAGTCACTGATGAGTGTGTAATGAATATGCTACCCCGAGTGCATCAACTATCAAGTCCATCACTAGACCATCTAGGTTTGGTGTATATGCCAACGACCACATTCTTTCTTGAGATGTCACTAAATATGTAAAAGTCTTTCATATTGTTGGTGAGGGTAAGGTTATGCAAAATGGTACACCATGCTATATCGAAAAGTGGCTAGCTCAGGCTTTCAGTAACAAGCATGCATCGTTGATTAAAAGTAAAGTACAATCAGAAGTTGATTACTTGTAAGCCTCTATAGTAAAGGTCGGAGAACACATTTTGGAAAGTTAGAACAATGTGAAGGTGGGAATATACGGCACAGACAGCAACACAACCAAAAATTAGTACAAAAACATAAGATCCTCACCACCACGCAATCCACCATAAATATATATCAAGTCACCAATTGCAGCTGCAGCATGCCTACATCGCCGTGTTAGTTCAACAGAAGCGTCGCCTCCAGCAGCATCAGCACTGTATCTACCGGTTCTTGGACTTGTTACAACAGATTTTGTATCACACCATACTCCAGCAGCAGTATCCAACACTGCAAAAACAAATATTCATGTGATTTCCCCTAAAATATAAAAAAACCCAGAATCATTAGAAAAGGGAAGGGTCTAGAGGATTTACTAGCATAAATAATAGAACCATCACAATATAAGTATATTAAAAGGAACCTGCAATGCTTGATGAATCTTCTACCATGCGGCCACCACCAAGTGCCCCACCAGACACATGAAGACGTGCATTCACAAAAACCTATGGAAAGGAATATTATCATCGCTGAATGACTGCTTTATCATTCATTTATCATCGCTTCTAAGAGAAAAGAATATAAGTTAGATAAGTAGAGTTAGTCTCACAGCAGCATGTTGGTATCTAGGAGATGGAGACACGCCTGGAGCAATAGCCCACTCCCATCGCCCATCCCTGTGTTTTGCAAGACCATATGCACTTGCCAATGGCTGCATAAAATGTGGACAGTCTTATGCTCATTAGTTATTAGGAATATCAAATTATTAAAGAAGCTTGTCATATAATATTCTTTTATATGTACTTTTTATATATATATATATATATATATATATAGAGAGAGAGAGAGAGAGAGAGAGAGACAAACACTATATATACATATACATGCATGTGTGCGTGCGTGCAAATGCACAATGAATAAAAGTACATATAAATTTAATCAATGGGGTTATTCATAATCCATTTGTAATAGAAGTCGAGCAATATAATTTGAGAATCTTAAACATGTAAATTTGAAGTAGCATATTACAAAATTGCCAAAAACTATGCTAAGAGCTAATGAGAGGATTCGGCTACCAGGACAACATTGAAAAGGGCTAAGCATGATTAACGGCCGATACGAATAGATGCATTATCATATATTTTATTTCTACAGATATAGAATATTTAACAATTGTATGACTCAGTATTCATTATTCACACACCACACTATTTGCATCTCTTCCTCCACAAAGCAAAAGAAGACCATCTGAACGTGCACTCGCAGTTGCATACCTATTACAAGACAAAAAAAAGATTTATTAAAGGGAATTCAACCATTACACTGAACTATGAGGAGGAGGAAAAAGGGAGAATTGTTTAGTTCCTCCAGACAGGACCATATTTAAACAAGGTGGACGAATTACTTCAGGTTCAAGATATGAACAGTAGCACAAACCAAAGCGGCAGGGGCGGAGCCATATACAACCTGGTGATGTCACATGATCCCACTGGGAATTCATAAAAAAATACAATCACAAAAGAAGAAAAACTAAGTCTAACAAATCGTCACTGCTGCCTCCAGGCACCAACTCTGTCGCCGCACACCACCACCTCAAGGCCCTAACAAAGCTCATCACCTCAAATTGATATCTCCATCTCTCTTGGCCCCTCCATCTCTCCTCGCAACACAATGGGAAATTCAAATTTTTGATTAAATTGTGTTCATTTCAATTTGATGAAATAGGGTCATTTCAGTTTTTTGTTCGGGTTTGATGAACTCTTATATTGTTGCAACATGGTTGAATATAGTTTCAATAAGTTTAACCTTTTCAATTTTTTGTTTTCTCAAAACAAGATTGAAACTGATTCTATCTTCTAGTGATTTTCACATGGGTTTAGTTAGTGGTTTCAACATGATTTGAAACATGCCGAAACTCATTTAAACTTACTTTCATTACTGAAATCACTTAATAAAATTTAATTTTCATTTCAGATTAACAAGATTTGAAACTGAAACTGATTTTAACATGATGTTAAACTGATACTGATTATAATATGATGTGCTTAATAAAATTATTTTGTCGGCCCATTTGTGATTATCAGAGTAATTGGCAAAAAAAATGGTGGGCTACCGCCCCTGAACCCCTGAACATTTTCTAGTCATGACCTCACCAACCAAAAATTCTGGCTACATTACTGAACTTAGGTACATAGTCTGGCATTTAGATGACAGCATTTAGATCGTACGAAACAAGCTTAGTAGCAAATACAATAAACTTGTGATCCATTGATAGCCTTCACCAAATCAGTTAGTTATTTATCATGTCCAATGTTAAGTCTTAAATATATAAAATTGGAAAACATGGAAATCATTATTACGGTCATATAAGTAGCTTCAATACGTATAGGGAAAAGGTTGGGTGAATGGAACCGTTTGCAATATCTAGAAACATGGCATGTATAATGTTTTGACAGTCTCAACGTACATTGTTCTTTTGTGGCATGAAAAATGGTTTTAATTCAATGCATACTTTGTCAAAATGAATGCAAGTTCAATTCAACTTTACCGGCCATATATTTTAACTGTCATATGGTAAACCAAAACGTTTGGTTGAGTACACTTGAGATAGATTTTAAATGTCATATGGAGAACTGCAACATTTGGTTGAGTACACTTGGAATTCAGCAGAGACCGGTCAAAACTATTTATGCATGCGTATATACTTACAAAAGCATTTCATTATCCAAGGTGAAGTTAGAACTAACATTGATCAACTCTGATTTTATTCTGATTTTATTGTTGTTAAAAACATTTCTCCGCTTCGAATAAAAGAAACATTGATTGCTTCGTATATTTTGATTCACTGCAGAATTGAGAACGTCGGCAATTTGTTGCATGACAATTAAACTTTATGTTGCAGAAGAGAGAAGCTGGGTTCCAAACCATTTAGTATAAGGTGATTCGAAGTTAAGAAAGTAACATCATATTACAAGACAAAGAGCAAACTCATGTCTACGACGATTCTAATGCAAGTTGATCCTATATCATGATTCAAGCTTGACAGCTATATTGTGTGATACTCAGCTTACAAGTCTAGGTTCACAACATCAACAATTCTATTAAATTAACATCCTGGATGGGACAGACATAAGCTGTGTTGATGAGTCTAACTGATATAATTGTTACTAGAAGGGCAATGCATTCAACTGACATCTGGTATGTCCTGAAAAGTAAAAGTCATCGTAGCCATCATGGTGAATGACATAACAAACGGAACTTGGCTGTAAATACTCACATGCAAGGAGGAGGACCTTCACCTTCAGGTTCCAACTTCCTCCATTCATAAGGTTTGGCAGCAGTGTCTAAAGCCCATACATCAGACAAAGGTCGCTTCCCTGCAAACAGCATTTGTTCATACATTCATCAGCAATTTTCAGGGCATATGAAGTACATATAATCATCAAGCATAATGAGATGAGTACCCTACCATCATTTCCACCAATTGTCAATAAGAATCTTTGGCCTACTAAAGCCATCACATGTCCATAACGTGGTCCAGGTCCAGGTCCTTGAACAACCACCCTTCAGTTAACACAAATTGAATTTGATGTCAAAATAAATCACAAAATAAAATATATACTTTAACCATGTCAGATGTTCCACAAAACCTGTGCCATCGAGGTCTTTGTTGTGTTAAGTCCAGAACATGAAGATCTTCCGCAGACAAACCAGCAGGACCAATACCACCCTATATTTTCATTCACAGTACAAGAATAATTTTATGAAGAACCCTCAAAATTGACACATATGTTATCTATTATATTGACAACTATAAAACTTTATAGTACCTGAATTACAACCATAGTTCCAACAGCTGCCGCAACATGAGCAGCTCTTGGGGAAGGGGGCTCTCCTAGTGGTGTCAGCCTAAATCATTGTATCAATCATTACTTACAACTAACATATTCTTTATCCGCTGCAAAAAATCTAACTCATTAAGAGAAGAAATAGATTTTGCATGCTAAGTGATGCTCACCTAGACCATTTATTTGATTGCACATCATAGCAATGAACATCAGCTGTAGCCCCAGCCAATCCTACAAATTGTCGCAGATATATTAAAATGGCACAACTCAAAACGTAAACAATAATCATGTCACATTTTATAAAGTAACGTTTTAATTACTTGACATACTATAAAAAACTTGAAAATATGTATTGAGCTATGGAATTGAAGATATCAACATCAATATCATAAGATAACATCATCATTGAAAATTATCAATATCAACAGTTGCTAACCAAAATTTTCTGCTTTATCGACTATCTCTAGTAACTAACAGAAAAAGCTTACGAATCCCGGCACTTCCAGCAGGTGAACTGGGGGGAGAATTAGTTGGTGTTGCTGCGGCAGATGAACTTCCTTCCAAAGCAGTAGCGCCACCAAAAAGAATCAGCCTAGGTCCTACATAGTTCGCCGTCCCCTCCTCCCCTACCGCAGCAACTGCCGTCAGTGTGTGCCCGCACCTCGACCCAGGCCCATCCTCTTCCTTCTCAATCACCGCGCTCACCACTGTATAATTAGGCGCGAGCCTGGGCCCACCTCCATTAACCTGAGCAGGCGGAGAGCTGCCACTGACCTGCGATTGAGGATCGGAAGGAGACGGATCTTGAGTCTGATTGGAATCGCTAGTTGACATGGTGGTATCGACGTCCATTTTCGATGGCGCTTGTATTCGAGATGTAGAAATTCTACTGCCGCATCGCGGTTCGCTTTTTGATGCTCTTGTAAAGACTAATTTTGGGGGAATTAAATAAATAAAAATCGGAATTGATAAACTAGTTTAATTTGGGGACTAATTTTAAATTTTAATTTATTGAAGACGAAGAAGAGGGAGAGAAATGAATGGGCGGAGAAAAACACAGGAAAATGAAAAGGGGAGGTATATTTGTTTTGCGGTTAGATCCTTGTCTTGTTAACAATTTATTTATTTTAGTTAATTCGAATTAAACGAGTTAAAGCATTGCTGGCGACGGCGCAGAGGAAGGTGGGGCCTACATTTTTTGCGATTAGATCCTCTTCTTTCATTGATTTCTTCGAGATTAGTTTGTAAAGAATGGATTTGATTTGTTAGACTGGATGTTTGACGAGTTTCAGGTTGACTTCACATCAACAGTTTGAAATTGTATTAAATTTTTTACCAAATGTTTAGTATAGAGGTAGGTGTGAGTGTACTTATACTTAACACATAATTGGTGGAGAGGGGTAGACAATCATTGTAACATGTAGTTAATTATTATGTAATCATACTCTTCATCAATCATGTGTCAAGTAGATTCCTTTTAAGGGAGGGTGTGTTTAGCATTAAATAAATATCATAGACAACTCAAAGAAATTATTCGTATTGTTCTTCTGCATGTAAGTTTGTTTGCATGCTTATAGTTTGAAGTTGAATATCAACGTTGAGATATATGATAGATTTTATGTACATTTCATATACTTTGATTATTTTGGTCCAGTAAGTCGTTAGTCCTATCATTAGCATAGGAAAAACCACTCACTGGTTTCCTTTTGGGAAAAGGTTTTCTATACAAAACATCATAAACTTCGTCCCATTATGAAAACTGTTCCATTAAATATGCATAGTTGTAGAATTTTAGATTTGAAAAAAATGTTTCAGACTTTCAATGTAGGAAATTAGAACGTGTAAGTAACTTTCAAATTTACTTGTCATAAAATAGGCTTTCATTTGAAAGTTAAAAAGAGTTTAGCAGGGTGGCAAACCATTTTCTAACCTAATTGAATGTTGTGTGTGCTAGCATTTGATAAGTACATGGAGTGGAAGGATGAAAGTGGTAAATTTTAGTATGTTGGTCATTGGATTTTGTTAGAGGTTGAATTTAGGGGGGTATCTAATAACTGACATCTCAATATATACATACATACATACATAGATGTGTGTGTGTGTATGTGTATATATGTATAGGTTATGCACCAAACCTCCAACATTTATTACCATGAATAATGACATAAAAAAAAGACCGTTTTATCTCTATATTTACTAGCATGAACCCATTTTATGTACACTGTTTGTTGAAAACTATTCATCCAAAAAATAAATATATTTCGACAGTTGCTTAAAAAATTGCTTAATATGTTTACCTATGACTGCAGTTTGTACATACCAAAAAAATAAGATCAACTCTAATCAAATTCAATGTGTATCAAACTTAATTAACACTAAGGATAGTACATAGCAAGCATATTCAACTTTTTTTAAAATAACTTACATATTAAATTGAGGAAATTCTATAATAAAGTTCATGTTCCCTTTATACATTCTATGAAATAAGCACAACTTAAGTCATGATCTCATGCATATAACATGATCTAAAGCATAAGAACCATGTTTGCTCCAAAACTATGAGCTACAATTCATATACTTACATGATCAAGAAAAAGTCAACTTGTGAAATATGCAGAAAATGATCATTAATTAGTTAGTGTAAAATTTAAAACTTGATTATGCTTGAATTAAAATCTAAACATGTATCTTAAAATGTAACTAAAAATCAAAGGAAATGTTTTTCAACATAATAATCAACTTTCTAGCTTATCGGTTTAAAATAAGAAGAAAAAACAGTAGGGATATCAAAATAAAAATGATTATGTATTAAATTCTTTTAGCTATAAAAAGCTCAAATCATACAAAAACAAAGCACTGTGTTTATATTTAGATATCTATTAATTGAAAGTTACAACAAACCATTAAATTAACTTTAGTAAAGTCCTAAAAAAATATTATCTAAGACTATGACTACACATACCACCATTTGATCTATACATGCATTTTATAAAAATCACCAACATTTACAATGTCATTCTATGCGTCTGCCAAAAGTCAATATAGTTACGTTATTTAATAGAAGTTGAATGACCAGTGTACCATCTTTATATGGTTCCACAACCGTGAAATCCAATTTTGAGATGGCTTCATCAAATGACTTCTTTGCAAGTTTATAAGCATGGTCAGTAAGATTTCGTATCCCCTTGAATGCTTCAAGAAATTAAGTTCTAACACCAATATCAAGAGATGACTTGAAACACGAGCTTGGGAAATGTCCTAAAGGAAGAAGGTAATATTGCTAATGAATAATGGATAAACACTCACATTAGGATATGAGATAACAATAATGAACTCACTATTAGAAAGGAGGAAATTGCTCATAGTTGGAATCATTATTTAATGTACCTAAGCAATATTCTATAGTATTTATTAGAATATTATTATCTAAGATAAGTACTTGTCAACCATGATATAGTACATAGAAATGATTTATTGTCATTTTCATTGCTTATGTCTCCTCTCCATCATAGGTGTTCCATGAAGATATATATATTTGTAATAATAGACTGCATTTTTATCTTGAGGTAACATCATTAATCTTATTGTATTGGTGTTTAAGGCATGTGATGCTCAAGTTTGAATTTTTAAAATCCATGAGATAATGTTGCAATGTTTAAATTGTCAATGTAAACTAAAGTGGATTGTTGTGAAAATGACAACCAAATTAGGCTTTCGTTTATTTATTCTTAAATAACAAAAGTTAAATTAATATGTATATAAGAAAAAAAAATTAACACTTGGACAATAATTGAAGAATTGAAAGTGGCTTCTCTCCTAAATGAGTGTACACTGATATATGCCTATTCTTATTTAACAAAATGGTAAATAATGATAGAAGATAGAAGTGGAAGGTGATCATATAATACTAGAGTTACTGTAAAATTTGTTTCACAATACATTTCCATCTTGTGGAAGAAATGATTCGTTCTCCGTTTTGGTAGATAAATTATAGTTTTCTTTACTCAACACGGAGAGAAAGTATCTCTTCTCTCCGTATAGTTCAATTTATGTAGAATAAAGTGATAAGAAATATGGAATGAAGATGCTAATTAAAGACAAAAAAAAGTTGGGTTTTCTTTAAATTAGTCTACGAATCAAAAAGTTGCATCCAAACTTAAAATGAAGTCGAATAAATGTTATATTTCAATTAAATACTGGATTCTAGTTCGTGATTCAATATATCTTTGTTAAAGCTTTGTAAGCACTAACCATTGTTTCGAAGTTAGTCTGTTAGTGACATATACAAATAATTGTTAGAAATGAATGAGTTGTATTGGGGAATGTGAAGGCATTAATTGTCTTGGAAGTTGAATAGTCTCATATCTTAGAATATAATAAACTATTTGTGTTTATATACTAAGATGTGGATACTATGACAATTCATATAGACAAAGAGAGACACAAGCCATGATGGGTGGTGCACCCGAACCAGCACCCGCACCCGCGGCGTGGATGAATGGGCGTTTGAGGCATATTAGAGGCACTTAGCACTTTGCAGTTGGCAGCTAGCAGTTGGCTTGGCGTGGCTGTTTAGACCAAACATTTTTTATTTATGTCTGTTCAAATTCAAACGGTCGCACCACCTAGTAAAGGGTCGCAACCTTTCCAACAGTCGCAACCGTTCAAACAGGTGCCTTTTACCGAATAGGCACCTCCCCGTGCCTATATATAGGCAAAATGAAATTAGAAACAAATCACTAAATTTTTTCTGTATTCCTTTCTCCTCCAAACTCTGTTCTTAAAATAATCTCTTGAGTTCGTCGTTGCTTTGCAATTACCAGCGCAACATTGCAGAGATCGGTCTGTTTCATCTTGGGAAACAGTTGTTCGTCATCCCTTTAACGCCATTGAGGGAGCAATTTTGTTTCAAGGAAACAGTTTACACTGGACTCAGACAAATATAATCGGTACGCTTTTTATTGCTTATTTGTTAACCGCACAAGTACTACTTTTAACAATTTTGTGACGTATCTGTGACGGTTTGTTGTTGTTGTTGCAATTTGCAACATAATTGTAACAGTTTCGTAACGCCTTTGTAACGTTACTGTTAGCAATTTGTGTATACAGTTTAGTAACGCTTTTCTGGCGTTACTAAATAACAATTTCGTAACAATTTTCTAACGTTACGAATAACAATAAATAATATGGACGGCAATAGTAATGCGAAGCTTCCAGTGTGCCTAAAACCACTTTTCTGAAAGTAACTACAAATTTGTACCTCATTCTCAATCAAATGTGATATGTGATGTATTTAAAATCTCACTCATTGTATAATCTCATAAATAGCTTGGATCAAAGCTTGTCCGACCTCCATGTTATCTTGATGCTAAGTTGGTGAATATATAGGACATGCATAGTTTACAAAGAACAATACATTCATACATTACATAAAGAAGATATGGTATATATATGTTGTGTAGATACATATTGGATTTATGAAAATGCAACGAACTATATCTTACATGTTAGTCCATCATTTTTTAACTTCTACTGTATTGATTCTTTGTAACATTGACAATTCAATGTGTTGCACCCTTTTTGAAAACTTATAAATACTTGTAGCATCAAATATGAACAATAACAAACATAAAGAGAAGATAAATATGAAAATGCGTGTTAAAATGAATTAGTATCAAAAATAGTAACTTGGTAATATGATATTTGAGAATATGACTAATTATGAATCCATTTGAAAGAGATCCTTAATAATACTTTGGAAATGTATAATACCATGCTTATAGATTTATTAAGGAGGAAAAATGACACATCAACGAATCAATTACTACATGAACATGGGGAGATGGAGATAAGTTTGATACAAACCCCTACATTGGAAAAAGTCGCTAACAATTATGGTCATCATGACCAAATAGAATTACTGCAACATCATCGATATTAGAGTATTGTACCATCATGCTCATCAATCAGAGAAAAACAAATTACATGCTTAAAAAAAATACATGGATCAAAAAAGTGTAGTACTACGTTGAGCTTTGTATCTCATAGGCTAAACAAAACCATATGTCAGTTTTTAATAAAAGTTACTACCCTTTACGCAAAGCAAACAAATATGATGGTTGTTAAAATTTGATTTAGAAGATAAAAATAAAAGTTTGGGTATATTAAGGGGATATGTGAAACTTTGCATTTTATTCTAGTAGAATTAGTTATAGTTTAAAGTAAGAATTATATAATTGCAATATCACAACTCAACAAAATTTTGATTTTTCTTAATATTAATTAGATGAATATGCACTCACTAATATATGAATAGAGTTTTATTGTGAAACATAATCTAATAACAAATAAAATTCAAAAATTAATAATTTACCAATTCGTACCAATTCACATAATATTAAAACATAAAAATGAATATAGTTACATGATAATTAAGAACAATCAGTGATTACTTTGAATGAATTGGGTCATCAATCTCATTATATAATTGAATTAAGTATTCATCAATATATCAGCTTCTTCAATTTGATATGGATACAATCTATAACCTACAGAAAGTAAAATTGTTAAACTCAACTATGTTATCCAAATCAAGCAATAATAGATTATCCATCTAATTATATATGTTGTTGCGTCATGAATAGTAAGATTCACCTTATTCTTCTTTTCCAACACTTATGAAAGTAGCATTAGGGGTGACAAAAATAGTAATGATGCATTGCAAAATAAAAGGATAGGAAACCTAAAAACCATAATAAGTAATTTGAAACCAAATTAGATTTGATTAGGGTTTTTTTAAGAGTATGTAACAACATTTGATACCAAAAGAATTCTAAACAATGAATGTGGTAAACAATATATAAAAAAAATTTAACAATTCACATTAATTCACATAATATCAAAATACTAAAATACTAATATGCCAAATACAAATAAAAAATAATAAAAAAAGTCAGTGCTTACCTTGAATAAATTAAGCGTGCATCTATATGTGTGCTTCTTCAATTTGATCTAAGATAAACTCTGTAAGAAAAAAACAAACAATTTCTGAAGCCGAACTATATTATCCAAATAGAGGAATAATAGATTTAGCTACATAATCTATGAACGGTTTGATCTATCTTATTCTTCTTATCCAACATGGTAAATGACAGTAACAATTAGGATGACACAAAACTGTAATGATGCTTTGCAAAACTATTGGGAGAGAAACCTAATAGCAATTGAAAATATTAGAAACCCAAAACTTTGATTTGATTTAATTAAGGCATATTTGTTGGATCATGGGTTTTGATTGCTGACAAGACACAACAATTCACAAATCTACGACTACGACAACATCCGGACTCAACGACTCAAAGTATGGTTCATATAGTTATATATTTTAACAAGAGTCATGAAATATGTATATAGAGTCTAGTTTAGTGCTTTGTTAAAATCTTTCCTCAAGAATCATCATTCACATTCAAATAAACTTGCATGCATATTTTAATCAAAATCAAGATTTCAAAAAATGCATGGAGCGGGGCTCAACCCAGGTCACTAGCTTGGAAGGCAAGTTCTCTAACCAAATGAGCTACTGTAGTTTTTGTTTAACAACAGAATTCAGTCGACTGAATACAGTCAGTCAGTCGACTGAATCTGTGCATTTTAACATACATGCACATCTGTACACGAATTTTTTACATGATTTTACTTTTCAGTCGACTGACCATTTTTGACCAGTCGACTGACCTGAACCCAACTGTCATATTTTGAATAGACATCTTCATTCTACGAAGAGTTGTGATCCTTCTCTGAACGGAAATAGATGCTTCTTTTGGTCAGAACTCTTCATCAATGGCAGTAACTCTCTGACTACTATAAATACATGTCCCCAAATACTTCACATTCACCGAAAATCATTCTAACTTTCTTGTATTCTTCTTGTGCTCTCATACTCGCATTCAAACAGCATACAAGCATTTTATTGCTTTGAATCTCCAAATTAACTTTCATAATCTTCGATTCTTAGCAACACCTTCCTTGCATATCTTCACATACACATCATACACTTGAGGATTTGATTATAGGAAGTTTGTACTATTAGAGACAAATCAGTGTTTTCAAGAACACACAGTGTCAGATATTCTTTTGTATTAGCGAAGTCCTGTTTTGCTGCTCAAGCGTGTGAAGTCCTCTTCGGCTGCTGAGGTAAAAATCCTGTTCTACTGCTTAGGTCCATGTTCGGCTGCTCAGGGGTTGTATAGACCTGTTCCTCCGGGTTAAGTGAGGGTATTGTTGTTTGTTAAATTCCAAAAAGGAGTCAGGGACTGGACGTAGGACGGTGCTCCGAACCAGTATAAAATATCTGGTGTCATTTTACTATACTGCTTTTATATTCCGCACTATTTACAGTATTACTATCATCATTATACTCTGTATTATCATTTATCCATATTACACGGTCCTACACACTTTCATTTGGTATCAGAGCCTGGTATTCTATCGATCGTCATAACATCCTAGAATAATGGCTAGAAAACGATCCAGTCGAAATACAACAGGCAAAATCCCTGTCAAAGCCACCAGTGAGGACTACAAAAAGGTACTTTCCGATTTACAAATTTAAGTAAATGGTAATAATGAGTTAGTTAGTATATGCGATAAAATCTCAAAACATAATTTTCTTATTTTAGAAAAGATGAAATCAGTCAAAATTGAAAATGAGAAATTGAAAAATGAGAAATTAGATTTAGAAAATCAACATGGTGTTTTGAAAAATAATTTTGAGGCTCTTAAAGATTTCTAGATGAACAAAATACCATGTTTGAAAAAGAAAAAGAAATTTTTTCAAAAGAAATTACGGATTTGAAAAAACAAAATGATTTATTACAATCATCTTTAGATAATTCAAAATCTCGAATTTTTCTTCTCGAAAATGAGAACTGTACGTTAAAAAAGGAGAATTCTGAATTAAACAAGCAAATTGATATTTTGAAAAACAGTGATATTTCTTTTGAAAATAATAATTGTGACTTTAAAGCTAAATTTGATAAACTTAACACTGAAGTCACAAAATTTAATAAAGGTCAAAACGATTTAAACATGATTTTATCCAGTTCTAGACCTTTACATGATAAAAGTGGTTTAGGATATAATAAAACTGATCGTAGAAATAGCACTAGATACGCTTTCATGTATAGTAAAAATGTTAGTGCTAGTACTAAATTTCGAGTAAAGTTTAAATCCAATTTTAATAGAAATTCAAATACTTCTATGACCAATAATGTTTATAATTTCTCTAGAAGTACAAAATCATTGACGGGAAATATGAATAAAAATTATCTAAGTATTTGGGTTCCTGTTAATTGGAAAAATAGAGAAAAATACATTGATGATTATTTTGATATGGTAGTTAATAATGAAAATTATAGTTTTAAAGGTTCATACACACCCAAATGGATATGGTTTCCTAAAAATTAGGAAATTATAATAACCTTGGGCATCGCATGCTTTAAATATTAAATTTTTTTTGATACCTTACATTATAAGTAGTAGTTATTTTGTTTTATATTGTTCTATGTTAATACTTATGTGGAATATAATTTATGTCATCATATAAACTCTCCTTTTTGTCGATGACAAAGGGGGAGAAAGATATTTCTCTAACACTATTTGCAGGAATAAACGATGCAAGCACAGATTAAGGGGGAGAAAAGATTAATTATTTACAGGAATATATAGCATAGATTTAGGGGGAGAAATCTATAGCACAATTACAGGAATATATTCAGGGGGAGAGATGAGTCAACAAAGCTTGTCGAAGATTCGTCCGTAGCAAATGGAGTTGTCATCATCAAAAAGGGGGAGAATGTTGGATCATGGGTTTTGATTGCTGACAAGACACAACAATTCACGAATCTACGACTACGACAACATCCGGACTCAACGACTCAAAGTATGGTTCATATAGTTATATATTTTAACAAGAGTCATGAAATATGTATATAGAGTCTAATTTAGTGCTTTGTTAAAATCTTTCCTCAAGAATCATCATTCACATTCAAATAAACTTGCATGCATATTTTAATCAAAATCAAGATTTCAAAAAATGCATGGAGCGGGGCTCGAACCCAGGTCACTAGCTTGGAAGGCAAGTTCTCTAACCAAATGAGCTATTGTAGTTTTTGTTTAACAATAGAATTCAGTCGACTGAATACAGTCAGTCAGTCAACTGAATCTGTGCATTTTAACATACATGCACATCTGTAAACGAATTTTTTACATGATTTTACTTTTCAGTCGACTGACCATTTTCGACCAGTCGACTGACCTGAACCCAACTGTCATATTTTGAATAGACATCTTCATTCTACGAAGAGTTGTGATCCTTCTCTGAACGGAAATAGATGCTTCTTTTGGTCAGAACTCTTCATCAATGGCAGTAACTCTCTGACTACTATAAATACATGTCCCCAAATACTTCACATTCACCGAAAATCATTCTAACTTTCTTGTATTCTTCTTGTGCTCTCATACTCGCATTCAAACATCATACAAGCATTTTATTGCTTTGAATCTCCAAATTAACTTTCATAATCTTCGATTCTTAGCAACACCTTCCTTGCATATCTTCACATACACATCATACACTTGAGGATTTGATTATAGGAAGTTTGTACTATTAGAGACAAATCAGTGTTTTCAAGAACACATAGTGTCAGATATTCTTTTGTATTAGCGAAGTCCTGTTTTGCTGCTCAAGCGTGTGAAGTCCTCTTCGGCTGCTGAGGTAAAAATCCTGTTCTACTGCTTAGGTCCATGTTCGGCTGCTCAGGGGTTGTATAGACCTGTTCCTCCGGGTTAAGCGAGGGTATTGTTGTTTGTTAAATTCCAAAAAGGAGTCTGGGACTGGACGTAGGACGGTGCTCCGAACCAATATAAAATATCTGGTGTCATTTTACTATACTGCTTTTATATTCCGCACTATTTACAGTATTACTATCATCACTATACTCTGTATTATCATTTATCCATATTACACGGTCCTACACACTTTCAATATTTGGGAGCTTGTAATGACATTTGTTATAAACAATCCAATGTTTGAGGAGATTTTACTTTGTCTAACAGAAGGTACAAAGAGCAAAGAAATAGTTTGTATGTAGAGGAAAGAATGGGAAAAAAAAAGAGAAAGCATATATTTCGGTTACAAATTATTATGATATAAGTTGAATGAACGAGACCTTAAATTGGTAGGATTAATTACAAGTATGTTGCATGAAATAAAGAAAACTTTTCAGGAATTAGAATGTGAAATTTAACCTTGAAATAAGGAGAATGCATTATTCAATTTTAGATTAAAATATGAGTAAAAAAGATGAAAGGTCAAATATTCAATTTATTATATAACATAATAGAACATATATAGATCGAAAGAATTGGTTGGATAGAGGAAATAGGAATTAAATGAAACACTAATTAAATTAGATCTATATAGTGGGGTTTTATTTTGTTTATGTGATGATACATAGAGAAAGAAACCAATTAAAGGAAGAATGGAAAGAGAGAGAAAGCATCTATTTTGCTTATAAATTATTGTGATATAAATTAACTGAATGAGACCATAAATTGGTAAGATTAATTACATGTATGTTACAAGAAATAATGAAAACTTTAAAGTGATTAAAATGTAAATTTTAACCTTAAACAAGGAGAATGCAGTATTCAATTTGCAACGAAATATGAGAAAAGGAGATGAAAAGTCAAATATTCAAATCCTTATATAAAATAATTGAAGATTAATAAATAGATGAGTAAACTGAAAGAGATAGAAGACATTAGTCTAAAGAATTAATTGTTAAAATGAACACGTGGTTATTATGGTCCAGACCATTTATATCTTAGGCTGAAGATAAGAAGTTAGATAATAAATATGGTAATTTTATTTATATCCACAAGATTAATTAGTTAATCCACACCTTGACTTTATTGAGTTAGTCCACTAATTTTTCTTCAGTTTATCCACGTGTGGATTAACTAATAAATTTGTTTTCTTCTCTATTTCTTCTCTCTCAAACCTTAAAAAATGATTTTCCATACAAATAATCCAATATATGTTATCATTCAATTCCTGATATGCAATCAACTCTCTTACTTTTAACATGGTAATTGTATCTTGCTTGTTTGAATTTATAGTCGTAATTTTTTGATGTTTTTGTAGAGCAGAAATATTTTTGAAGAGATTTTTCAGTATTCTTTATTCTGGATATTAATTGTGTTAACACAAAAAATGGATTAGCACTCAAAATCAAGATGAAAGCACCAGTTCAGATTAAAAGTAAAAGAAAAGGCAGAAAGTAGATAAGAACGCATAAAAGTTTTTATAGTAGTTCGACGTAATCTACGACCTACGTCCAGTTTAATCCTTTATTAGTTGTTCTTTCTTTAGATTACAACTAGTTTTCTCAGATCTAACCACAATCAAGTGGATCTCAAATTTACAATGATGTTTCTAGAGAGTTTGAGAGTCACTAGTACTAAGAATTTGCTGATCTAAGTCCGAGAACACCAAATAGTTGTTTCCTAGGCGACTTTAATGGATAAGAGGTTAGAGGTAAAGAAGTAGAATGGTCTTTGCAGTTAGAGAATCCAGCTCCTCTTTTGGTTGCTCCATAGTTTGTACTTATAATGGTAGTAGTCATATTGGGCCAAACAGATAGTTGGAGCTGAACCCAAAAAAAGCCCGATATAGTGTTTGAAGTCATGAACCCATATTGGTTAACGCCACATATCGGTACCGACCTCTCAAGTCGATGCCGACATTTGTGGTTAAACCCAAATGGGTTGATACCTTTTGCATGCTTCATCCTACTTGATTTCAAGGTGTGTCATGCTGTTTCCATCGATCGTTGGTTATCCAAAAAAATCGTCGTCTACTTCTCTCTAAAACTGCCCAGTATCAGCCTTTTTGCCTAAGAGGTCGGTGGTGACTATTTTTCTGAGCTCGGAATGACTTGTAACTTTTACAACACTTATAATTCCATATGGAGGTGTCCTAAAAAGTTACAACCCTAATGGAGTTAATATGAGAAGTCGATACCAACATGAGAGGTTGGTATCAACATCTTTCCTTAGTGAGTTTTAACTTCAAATTTCTTGAGCTCAATTCTCTAATGATTTTAGGTGTGCCTCCAAGTTTTAAAGTTGTTTTGTCCTCATTTGAATCTTCTAAGTTTAGTTGAAATCTGCTTTGCTAAAAAAAGGGGTTAACACTTGTGCCATAAAGTACGTCTTTTGAATGTAAGGTGTGCTTTGCTTAAGAACAAGTTTCAGAAATCAGTCTTCAATTGTTGAGCTCTTTAGCTACTTTAATCTTGTTGAATCGTACAGTTTCTTCGAATTATCTTGTTAATCATGAGTCGCTCCAATCCTGTTACAGCCTAAGACTCTAGACTCTGGTTAAGTGTAATTCATACATCGCAATCATTCTGATTTCGTTCGAAGTTATTACATCGCATATCTCATATTACATCACATATCCATAATCATCCTGTATTCATCTGGGATTTATTGGTTTATTCTAATTTAAAGGTGTTCAAATCCTTTTATTAAGTCGGTTTCTGTTATAGGGTCTAATCTCTCCGGATCATCTTCTGTTTAATTTAACATGTGATCTCTTCGGATTGTTTATCGTTTAAGTTAAGAGAACGATCTCTCCAGATCGTTTAGTGTTCCAATCTTGGGTTTCAATCTCTTTAGATCCTTGCCGAGCCCGTTCGCTCTTCAACAAAGGGACTCAACAACTAAGCAAGCCCATCCGCTCACTCTCCGATGAGGGGACCTACTTCTTGCACTCCAGCCCGCCTCTCCGGGCAGTAGCTTTATAGCAACCAAAGAAGCCCGTCCTTTTCCCTCTCCAGTGATGTGGCTCACTCCTTGCACTCCGGCCCCATCTCTCCGGATGGTTGCTCTAAGGCGATCCAAATCCATACAAGCCCATCTGCTTGCTTTCCGGCAAGGGGACTTGCACCATGCACTCTAGCTCCATCTCTCCTGACGGAAGCTCTAAGGCGATCCAAATCCATACAAGTCCATCCGCTTGCTCTCCAGCAAGGGGACTTGCACCATGCACTCCAACCCTATATCTCCAGATGGAAGCTATAAGATTATCCAGATCAATCATCACTCTTTGGCACTACAACAAAAATCACTTTTAACAGCAACAATTATCCGCGTTTATTAAACAAATGCAGTTAAAAATTATTTTAAACGAACTAGTTTTCGTCAAAACGCTGACATAACGTTAAGTTCAAAACATTTCTCACTGCCTCTCTCATTATTACACTTTGTGAAAAAAATTGCTTTCCCTCTTCTTATTCCCTCTTCTTTTCATTTCCCTCGTTCCTCAATTTCATCCTGCCCTAATTCCCTTCCATTCAATTTTCGTCGCTCTATTTCCCTTATTTTTCAATTTCATAGTGCCCTAATTCTCTCGTTCAGGTACGTTGACCGATTCAGTTCAAATTTGTCTTGTTTTCTCTAATGTTTGTATCCATTGATCGTATACTAATTTAGTTTTTGTTAGAAGGTTAATTCCAGAAGTCTTCAGTTTTGATTCAAACTTCGATTCATATTTTGATCCTGACATGGATTTTTAGGTTTTGATTCAGACTTTGATCTCACTCAGGTACGGTAAGTTGAACTGCTTTTCATATACATTTTTGTTAAGTCCTATGCTGATTATTGAAAGAAGCCTGGTTCCTCTTAAATTTATAAGAATCGCATCAAAGTAAAGTAATTTATTTATGCTTTCATAGTTGATGAACCAGGTTGTTTGATTGTACAGTTTGATGCTTTCTTGTAGGGCTAGTGTGTTTGTTTAATATTCCAGGAATTGTTGTTGTTTTGATGTTTATTTAACTAAGTTTTATAAACTTAACTAATTAAAAAAGTTTTATAAAAGTGATTAAATTTATAAGAATTAACTAGATTACACATGTTGCTTTCAAATTGTACAAAAAATGAAATTAACTATATGCACTCTAGAATGCACTCTAGAATTAACTAGATTATAAAAATTAAGTTCATAAGAATCACATCCCTATTTTAAAAATAGTAACAATTGACTTTATAAAAATTAAGTTCATAGTTGATCAAACAAGATTGGATGAATATGCATGTGATATAAAATTTACTGTCATCTTCACAGTTAACAAGGAAAAAGGTCATGATAAGAGCTATGATAGGGATCGGGAAGATAAGCCAAAGCCAGAAAACAAGAAGTTATTAGATGCAAAGCAATTAATTGGCATGATACCAAAGACCAAGCAGGAGCTTTTTTCTTATGAAATCAACTGGGCTGTTTATGATAAGGTGAGAAAATTCTGTGCCTACGAATAAAACATTTCTTTGAGTTTGCAAGTAATATCAGTTATATTCTTTAGCACATCGATTTGGTCACACTTTATGGCAAATCTGCCTAAATTCCTTCACTGATCAAATCAGACTTCATTGCATTTTAAGGGTGTGTCAAGTTAAGGCGCGTTAATAGCATTTTAGTGCAAGATTAAAAGAAAAGTCACATTAGGAATATTTTACGAAAAAACTGTTCATTATGATATTTTTACTCAAATTATATACTCTGAGAATTGTATTCTTACAGAAGCAATATTTCTAAAACTGCTACAACTTGCAATGTGATCTTTGTCAATTATCCCATTCCTTTGGCAACTTGGAGTATTTTCAGTACTATGGAATAGTTCTTGGTATCCATAAACTTTTCAACGAGCAAAGTGGTGGGCTATCAGGGCTTGCTGAGGTATAATTCAAAGCACATTTATCTTGATACATTATTTCATTCTACTATTTTATTTTCCTATCCTTTTGTTGATTAGACTATATTGATGCAATAACTGATCTCATGCATTTTATGTTTATTGACTACGAAGAAAATATTAGGAGCTGGTTTGAACAAAACAGGAAGGAACGACAATTGGGAGCAGCGACCTCTTAGTGCAAATCAGGTAAGTTGAGAAAAAAAATATACAATAGTTCTTTCCCTATGGAATAAAAAAAGGGATTTAACCACAAATTTGATCACAATGGACTAAATTTTGTTTTGTTAGCGTACTATGATTACTTGCAGATAGAGTATGCTGCACTTGATGTTGTTGTCCTTGTTCACGTATTTTGCCGTGTGCGCAATCAGCCTCATTCTCTTGATAGGGATGAGCGGAGCAAAGGAGAATGGAAATCTCATATTGTAAATTATATATTGTTCTACAGGTCTAGTGATTTGCTGCGACATTACTCACATAAGGTACTGAATCTACTGACTGTGTGCTACAATTTTTTGAGGGTGTTGCTATTGATAGTATCAATTTGGCCAAGGGACAATACTAATTATGGGCACAACCAAATTTTTAATGCAATTCAGTGGATTTTTTTATCTAACTTCAGTCAATTTATAGGATATTGGCATATATATTTTTTCTATGTAAGAAGAAAAAATGAATAGATTTTGTGCACATTAGATTGAAATTAGATAAAACCAACTGGGCTAATGGACCGTTTTAAAAATTCTTAATTTAAAGGAAATATAAAATATTGATAAACTATTGTATCACACCACAGGAGTTTTCCCTGTATTTTCGACTGCCAAGAGTTGGAACGTTAACCATTTTATGGCAGCATGAACTTGTAAACTGAAACTGAAATGTAAATGCAGCATATAACATATGCATATACAAATGAATTTTAATAATAAACTTCAAGGTTTATCGTTTTGTTAATAATCAAACTTGATGCGCATCTTCTCTGTTACACAAAAGATAATGGAACGTTTGACCGATCAGATTAATATATATATAACATATATACAAACATGCTTTATCTTTAATAACAGATATCTTCATTCATTTAAAAGAAATGCAGTGGTTTTCTTATTATTTTTTAACCGTAGTGGTTTTCAATATTAAAAAATTGTACTGGTTTTCAATAATATTTACATATTTCACTCGTAATCATTTTCATATTTAATCAGATCAGCAGGCATGATCCATTAATTCAATGGACTAACGGTTATGGAGCACAAACAAGCTAACAAATGTGACAGAAAAAATCAAATTCAAATTTTTTAGCGTGTGGAACTAATGTACATAAAAACATATAATAGTTAAAAATATTTACTTTTTATTTAATAAATGATTAATTAACGAATGTGTGTTATAAATGCAAAAGCTTCGATAGTCACATCATTTTTATTTAAAACAGTTTTGTTAGTTGTGTTGACTGTAAATTAATAGTAAAATTTCGTTGATTGGTGATTGAAAGGAGAATAATGGTGAAAATTACAAACCAATGATGAGAATTCATTGATGGATATGGGCTATTTTCGAAATTTAAAAAATAAAAAATGGAAATCCTACTATCGAATTCTCTATGTTAGTATCAAAGATAGAGAAGTAGAGATACGAAATTAAGACTGACTGGCAGTCTAGCTATGCCAATCATGTAGGCATATTGGTTAATATATATAATAGCATCAAAAATCACTTGCATAAGCATTATAGCTCACACCAAGCATTGAACTTTGCATCTGCATGCCCTCTGTGCACGTTGTAAGCCCTCCAAGTACATCCACTAATACTCTAATAATGAGCTTGTTTTCTAATGTGTGGATGTGCTTTGATTTCCTTTACAAATTTATAATTGAACCAACCTTCCGAGGAAAAAGTAATTATCAAAACCTTCTACCGTTATAATCAAATGAACCGTTTTGGTAGTTAATGGAGCTGGTTGATTACCAACCCAATTAGATTTATTCCCCTAATCAAACTTCAGATCATCAACTCATAACATAATGATGAAAACGAACAAATTAACTTTTTTTGTTTTTGTTTTTCTTTTTCATTGTCCAAACAAAACAATCGAGTGCATGCATGCCTACCCAAATATCCTTGCAAGCCTACATGCTTCAGCAATTTAGAAAAAAAAAGGGAAAAGAACAGATAAACTCAAGTTACTTACAATCACAAGTGGACTTAACAAAAATAACAAGGCGTTCACAGACCATGACCAGTCTTCTTCTTGTGCCGCCAAAAATCAGCATAATATCTAAACGTCGACTTGCACTCAGCAACCTTACACTCATAGGGTCACTCCCCTGTGTGGATCCTTTCATGCTCAGTGCGCGCCCATGATGACTTAAATGGCATTTTACATACTTTCCATCTACACCTATATTCTTTCTTTTGCACATTAGCATCCTTTTCAATTTCTGAACGTTTTCTTCGATCCTTGTATCGGCATTGATCTTCCATGTTAACTCTACAATCTTGTTTCCTAGGCCTCAAACCCTCGCATGGGCTGCGCATGAACCCTTCAGCAACATTTTCACTATTTGAGTTGTTCAAAACTCTTCTATTTTTACGTTGGGAAGTGCAAAGTGTTTGCTCTTCTTTGGGCTTTCTTTCTTTGAATCGTTTCCTTGAATACTTCTTCACACATAAGGCTTCCCGATTTCCAAAGTAACATTCTTCTGAGTTTAAAGACGTTTCAGACTTCTGCATTTCAATGGCAGTCTTGAACAAGATAACCTTACTATTTATCCCTGTTTCATTTGAAGGGTGATCTTTCACCTATGTTTCAAATTCAGAGACAGTATGAGCATCCGTAAGTTTCGAGACATCTAACTGCATATCATCTGTATTGGTCTGTAAATTGTTATATGTTTCTCTAGTCTCTTCCTGCATGTTACAGCAAAGTGCTGTACCTAGATTGCCGACATTCTTCTCCATTAGCATTGCTAAATCATGGCTTGCACTCTTTTCTTGTTTATGTTCCTCTGAAGTGGAACCTTCGATTTCTTCTTGATTGCTAGAACAAGTAATGATATCTTGACAAGTAGGCTCGGTATTAGAATCATCATTCTCCGCATTCATTTCAATAAAAGCTTCAATTTTTAAAGGTGATTCCGGATTAATGGGACTGTCATCTTCACAGTTATCAAGAAATTTTACTGCTGAATCCTCTTCTTTCTCCAAAGAAGATAAATGTACAGTGTGTGTGTGTGTGTGTGATTATTTTCAAAGCTTGTATCATCAAAGTTTGAAAATGAATGTGAGTGCATGGTCAAGCATGCCATGTGCTTTGGTCCTATTGAACTCTTTCTTGTATTGATTTACGTATCTCATGACAATTTTTATTCTTGATATATAAAGTTTCTAAATGAATTAAAAGCAATATATAAGCATTCTTTTTATCTTAAATTTTGATCCTTGATATATCAATTTATTGGGGAAGTTATTTTATTTTGCAATTGATTCATGTTGCAAAAAGCTTTTTTCTTCACTAAGAGTAATATAAATCAGCATTTTTCATGTCTTATTTCTTGTACTGTCCTAAGAAATGAAGAAAAACTCAAATAGATAAATTCTTTGGTACAAAATATAGAGATGCAGAGAACTGAAAAGCTTTATAAAAGATGAAGGAAGCAAACAAAGAAGAAGCATGGTTACGATCTCCAGGCATATAAGCCTATAAATTTCACTTGAAACCCCAGGTATGTACTTTACTTAGGTTATACTTCTTACCAAAATTTTGCTCCTGAAACCAGATAGCCTACCCTTCTTACTAAATGTTCTATATGAGCGATGTTGGCACTTGTGTTGGTTACGGAGAAACTGCAGGAGCTTGAACTTGAACTTGTGTTGGTTACCCCAGGTATGTACTCTTAATATTTATTTACTTCCTACTATAATCACAGCTTGAACTTGTGTTAGTTACGGAGAAACTGCAGGAGCTTCATTCAATTAGAATTCAAAAGCTGAAGAAACAAGGCATGTACCTTTTCCTTCCTCTTTTTTCTTTTTGTTTCTTTTTTTGCAATCATTGAATAGCTAGCATCATGTGCATCTTAGTGAAACTTTAGCATCTGTTTAAATAACATCAGTTTAAATAACATGTTTGCCAAATATGGGATGTAGTTTAATTAGATATGATTGTTTTTTCTTTTATTTTTTAAAATTCTTTCAGTTTCTATTTGTACAACTTTAGCATCTGTATCACTTTTAGTTCTGATGCAATAACAAGCAACAATCATCAATGTTTAAATTGAAATACTCTCCCAACTAAAGGCCCGAATTCAGTTTTGAAACACAAACAAAGCATGATATTTGCTGCCAAAAGAGTTAATCAATTAAAAGTTTGCTTGTACTATCAACTCCTGGGCTATAAAAATGAATGTTTGGTTATTACAACTGGAAGCAGAAAGTCTGTGATATTTTACTATGTTGTGTTCTTGCATTTTGACAATATATTTTTCTCTTTGGATTTGTTTGTTTTGAGCATTTGTTTTGTTGTCTTATAAATGACTATAATTCCTCTTTGTGTGTAGAGGAAGCTTTATTAGATAATATGGTATCATATGCAAATTTGTTGGCTAGAAGGCAATTGGCCATGTTGTCCGACCTTTATGTTTCATGAGGACAAAAGGACAATAGTTTTAGAGAAGAAAGTTCAAACGCTTTGCCATCAAAAACAATATAGTTGGAAATAATTGTACACCACTAATACTTCCTAAAGTATCCAAACTGCCTCCATAAAATAAATATAGTTATTCTCATATAACAAGCATACTAATCCAATTAAATTCCTGATAGTTGTACACTTCATTATCAAATACTGTACTGAATGCTTATGATTTCATATTTATTAATATGGTAAAGATACCATCAATTTTTCTAACACTGATATATGTCAACACACATGGTGTGATGAATGAATAATTCTGTTATTATCTAGGCATTCGTTGATATAATTTTCTGTACACTATTGCCCATCAACATAGCTGGAACTTGGTTGACGTTTCAACTGATTTGATATATTCACTAGAACTGCCTTATCAAGTAAAAGTATGTGAATGATAAAATTACTGCAACTTGAAAAATATGCATTAAATATATCACTGTGCAAATATTGCATAGAACTTCCAGTTACATGTTTATTGAAAAACACATTTTTTTTCAACTGGAAATTGTACTCTTTATATTTAACTAACAGTTATACGTCTAAAGCTTACTGTAATTACTACTCACAGGATGTTGACAAAGCCATGGTTAGTGATAGCTCAACAACAAAAAGTCAAGAAAAAAAGACGGAAGGAGGAATCTTGCCGAGTTCAGACTGCCCTGTTGGCAACAATTCAGTAAACCAATGTCTAACTATCTTCGTACTGCCACTTTTCATTTTCAGCCTGTATTTGAACTACTTTTATGCACGTTTTGTCGATAATATTAGATGCAAACTTGCTTTCTAGATATTGTGCATTTGTCTAATTTTGTATGCAGTTGGTTTATAAATTTTATCTCTCTTTACGGGTTTATGTAAACTTTGTTCATGGATATTGTGTTCAACTTATTTTATGGAAGTGATTAATAGTTATGCTTTTATTTTACAATTTTTAGTTTGATTTGTTTATGTTATGTACATTAACTGATTAAAATATAATTAAATATAGTTTATATTAATGATATGTGTGAATATTGCAATGGCACAACATTGCTGTCAATTCTTTGGAAAAAAATGCATATCCCTACGACAGCGTTTATACATTGCTGTCAATTCATTGGAAAAAAATATATATCCCTACGACAGCGTTTATACATTGCTGTCAATTCATTGGGAAAAAAATGCATATCCCTACGACAGCGTTTATACCTTGCAGTAGAAAACTATTAACAGCGTTTATACCTTGCAGTAGAAAAATTATTAACAGCGTTTAAAAAACGCAGTAGAAAGTGGGTTTTTGACAGCGTTTATATTTTGCAGTTAAAAATTTAGGGTCAACGACCGCATGTCGTTATACAACGTTTTTAAAAACGCTGTGAAAACTTTTGTATTAGCGAAGTCCTGTTTTGCTGCTCAAGCGTGTGAAGTCCTCTTCGGCTGCTGAGGTAAAAATCCTGTTCTACTGCTCAGGTCCATGTTCGGCTGCTCAGGGGTTGTATAGACCTGTTCCTCCGGGTTAAGTGAGGGTATTGTTGTTTGTTAAATTCCAAAAAGGAGTCTGGGACTGGACGTAGGACGGTGCTCCGAACCAGTATAAAATATCTGGTGTCATTTTACTATACTGCTTTTATATTCCGCACTATTTACAGTATTACTATCATCACTATACTCTGTATTATCATTTATCCATATTACACGGTCCTACACACTTTCAATATTTGGGAGCTTGTAACGACATTTGTTATAAACAATCCAATGTTTGAGGAGATTTTACTTTGTCTAACTGAAGGTACAAAGAGCAAAGAAATAGTTTGTATATAGAGGAAAGAATGGGAAAAAAAGAGAAAGCATATATTTCGGTTACAAATTATTATGATATAAGTTGAATGAACGAGACCTTAAATTGGTAGGATTAATTACAAGTATGTTGCATGAAATAAAGAAAACTTTTCAGGAATTAGAATGTGAAATTTAACCTTGAAATAAGGAGAATGCATTATTCAATTTTAGATTAAAATATGAGTAAAAAAGATGAAAGGTCAAATATTCAATTTATTATATAACATAATAGAACATATATAGATCGAAAGAATTGGTTGGATAGAGGAAATAGGAATTAAATGAAACACTAATTAAATTAGATCTATATAGTGGGGTTTTATTTTTTTTATGTGATGATACATAGAGAAAGAAACCAATTAAAGGAAGAATGGAAAGAGAGAGAAAGCATCTATTTTGCTTATAAATTATTGTGATATAAATTAACTGAATGAGACCATAAATTGGTAAGATTAATTACATGTATGTTACAAGAAATAATGAAAACTTTAAAGTGATTAAAATATAAATTTTAACCTTAAACAAGGAGAATGCAGTATTCAATTTGCAACGAAAAATGAGAAAAGGAGATGAAAAGTCAAATATTCAAATCCTTATATAAAATAATTGAAGATTAATAAATAGATGAGTGAACTGAAAGAGATAGAAGACATTAGTCTAAAGAATTAATTGTTAAAATGAACACGTGGTTATTATGGTCCAGACCATTTATATCTTAGGCTGAAGATAAGAAGTTAGATAATAAATATGGTAATTTTATTTATATCCACAAGATTAATTAGTTAATCCACACCTTGACTTTATTGAGTTAGTCCACTAATTTTTCTTCAGTTTATCCACGTGTGGATTAACTAATAAATTTGTTTTCTTCTCTATTTCTTCTCTCTCAAACCTTAAAAAATGATTTTCCATACAAATAATCCAATATATGTTATCATTCAATTCCTGATATGCAATCAACTCTCTTACTTTTAACATGGTAATTGTATCTTGCTTGTTTGAATTTATAGTCGTAATTTTTTGATGTTTTTGTAGAGCAGAAATATTTTTGAAGAGATTTTTCAGTATTCTTTATTCTGGATATTAATTGTGTTAACACAAAAAATGGATTAGCACTCAAAATCAAGATGAAAGCACCATTTCAGATTAAAAGTAAAAGAAAAGGCAGAAAGTAGATAAGAACGCATAAAAGTTTTTATAGTAGTTCGACGTAATCTACGACCTACGTCCAGTTTAATCCTTTATTAGTTGTTCTTTCTTTAGATTACAACTAGTTTTCTTAGATCTAACCACAATCAAGTGGATCTCAAATTTACAATGATGTTTCTAGAGAGTTTGAGAGTCACTAGTACTAAGAATTTGCTGATCTAAGTCCGAGAACACTAAATAGTTGTTTCCTAGGCGACTTTAATGGATAAGAGGTTAGAGGTGAAGAAGTAGAATGGTCTTTGCAGTTAGAGAATCCAGCTCCTCTTTTGGTTGCTCCATAGTTTGTACTTATAATGGTAGCAGTCATATTGGGCCAAACAGATAGTTGGAGCTGAACCCAAAAAAAGCCCGATATAGTGTTTGAAGTCATGAACCCATATTGGTTAACGCCACATATCGGTACCGACCTCTCAAGTCGATGCCGACATTTGTGGTTAAACTCAAATGGGTTGATACCTTTTGCATGCTTCATCCTACTTGATTTCAAGGTGTGTCATGCTGTTTCCATCGATCGTTGGTTATCCAAAAAAATCGTCGTCTACTTCTCTCTAAAACTGCCAGTATCAGCCTTTTTGCCTAAGAGGTCGGTGGTGACTATTTTTCTGAGCTCGGAATGACTTGTAACTTTTACAACACTTATAATTCCATATGGAGGTGTCCTAAAAAGTTGCAACCCTAATGGAGTTAATATGAGAAGTCGATACCAACATGAGAGGTTGGTATCAACATCTTTCCTTAGTGAGTTTTAACTTCAAATTTCTTGAGCTCAATTCTCTAATGATTTTAGGTGTGCCTCCAAGTTTTAATGTTGTTTTGTCCTCATTTGAATCTTCTCAGTTTTGTTGAAATCTGCTTTGCTAAAAAAAAGGGGTTAACACTTGTGCCATAAAGTACGTCTTTTGAATGTAAGGTGTGCTTTGCTTAAGAACAAGTTTCAGAAATCAGTCTTCAATTGTTGAGCTCTTTGGCTACTTTAATCTTGGTGAATCGTACAGTTTCTTCGAATTATCTTGTTAATCATGAGTCGCTCCAATCCTGTTACAGCCTAAGACTCTAGACTCTGGTTAAGTGTAATTCATACATCGCAATCATTCTGATTTCGTTCGAAGTTATTACATCGCATATCTCATATTACATCACATATCCATAATCATCCTGTATTCATCTGGGATTTATTGGTTTATTCTAATTTAAAGGTGTTCAAATCCTTTTATTAAGTCGGTTTCTGTTATAGGGTCTGATCTCTCCGGATCATCTTCTGTTTAATTTAACATGTGATCTCTTCGGATTGTTTATCGTTTAAGTTAAGAGAACGATCTCTCCAGATCGTTTAGTGTTCCAATCTTGGGTTTCAAACTCTTTAGATCCTTGCCGAGCCCGTTCGCTCTTTAACAAAGGGACTCAACAACTAAGCAAGCCCATCCGCTCACTCTCCGATGAGGGGACCTACTTCTTGCACTCCAGCCTGCCTCTCCGGGCAGTAGCTTTATAGCAACCAAAGAAGCCCGTCCTTTTCCCTCTCCAGTGATGTGGCTCACTCCTTGCACTCCGGCCCCATCTCTCCGGATGGTTGCTCTAAGGCGATCCAAATCCATACAAGCTCATCTGCTTGCTTTCCGGCAAGGGGACTTGCACCATGCACTCTAGCTCCATCTCTCCTGACGGAAGCTCTAAGGCGATCCAAATCCATACAAGTCCATCTGCTTGCTCTCCAGCAAGGGGACTTGCACCATGCACTCCAACCCTATATCTCCAGATGGAAGCTATAAGATTATCCAAATCAATCATCACTCTTTGGTGGAATTTCAAAATTCAAATATCCAATCAGAGCAAATAAGCATAAATCCTAATTATCCACCCCATACATCCAACTCAGAGCGTGACTAGAGACCAATCTAGATTTTGTGCACGTCTGAGTGGTTGATGGTTATTATTATCCTAAGCAATCACCCTAGACATTCAAATTAGATCATGAATAGGGACCAATCTTGGTTTTGTGCACATCTAGGTGGTCTAGGGTTATTATTGTCCTAAATAGTCATCTTAGACATCCAACTCAGATCGTGCCTGGGCACCGTTTGGTATCACATACACGTGTAAGCAACCTGAGGTTATATTGCATCATTTATTCAAAGTTAGGGTAAAGGAATCGAACCTGGCCCCAATCCATCCCGATCATGGGGTTTCCACCTAATGGAAGTCTCTGATTCATAACTTCATTTTGCCTCATGTTCCAACGGTGGGCTTCTAGTTCCAACTCCTGCTGTCATGCATTTGTATTTTGATTTGCCACTCTGGCTTCAAGGTTGCATATTCTAGGCATTAAAGCTCATCCTAAATCCAAATTGACTGTGCCCCAAGTCGTGGTGGCATTGTTTAAGTTTGTTTTGCTCTAGCTCCAAATGCTGCTGCATTGGTCCTTGGTTTTTGGTTCTGAATCCCAGCACTTCTAGCTATCCCTA
The DNA here is from genome assembly GCA_030737815.1 of Allium fistulosum. Taxonomy (NCBI): domain Eukaryota; kingdom Viridiplantae; phylum Streptophyta; class Magnoliopsida; order Asparagales; family Amaryllidaceae; genus Allium; species Allium fistulosum. The sequence goes on from CM060907.1 coordinate 393,169,598, forward strand.
CTATCCAATCCTTTGGAAGAACCATTCTAGCATCTCCTCTTTCCTAGCTATGAACCCTTCTAACATCTCCCACACCTAGCCATTATCCCATCTTGAATTTCCTTCATCATCCTCTCCATCTCATCTTTGGTTACGTAGATGGATTGACGAGAATTTGAGGACACCTCCTAGCTGCCCCTAGACTCTGATTGACTTGTTCCAATTTTAGATATAGTATTTAAGCCTCTTCATCTTCTCCAAATCTCAAATTCAAATTTTAAGTCTTTAGATCTAGCTTTGTTCCAAGTGAAAGCACCAAAATATTAACCTAAGAGATGTATCAACACCCAAAATCAAAATGAAAACACCAATTCAGATTAAAAATAAAAGATAAAGCAGAAAATAGATAAGAACACATAAAAGTTTTTATAGTGGTTCGGCTAATCTATGGCTTACATCCACTTTAATCTTTTATTAGTTGTTCTCCCTTTGGATTATAACTAGTTTCCTCAGATTTAACCACAATCTAGTGGATCTAAGATTTACAATGACTTTTGTAGAGAGTTTGAGAGTCACTAGAACTAAGAATTTGCTGATCTAAGTCCTAAATCAGCAAATAGTTGTTTCCTATGCGACTTTAATGGAGAAGAGGTTAGAGGTGAAGAAGTAGAATGGTCATTGCAGTTAGAGAATCCAGCTCCTCTTTTGGTTGCTCTATGGTTTGTATTTATAACGGTAGCAGTCGTATTGGGCCAAATAGAGAGTTAGAGCTGAACCAGAAAGAAAGCCTGAGATTAGGCTTGAAGTCGTGAACCCATGTGGATTAAAACCACATGTCGGCACCGAACTTTGAAGTCAGTGCCGACATCTGTGGTTAAACCCAAATGGGTTGGTTCCTCTTGCATGCTTCATCCTACTTGATTTCAAGGTATCTCATGTTATTTCCATCGATCGTTGGCCATCCAAAACAAGTCGTCGTCTACTTTTCTCTAAAACAGCCCAGTATCAGCCTTTTTGCGTAAGAGGTTGGTAGAAACTTTTTTCCTTAGCTTGGAATGAATTGTAATTTTTACAGCACTCTTATAATTCCATATGCAGGTGTCTCAATAAGTCACAACCCCAATAGAGTTAATATGAGAAGTCGTTACCTACATGAGAGGTCAGTACCGACATCTCTCCTTAGTGAATTTTGTCTTCAAATTTCTTGAGCTCAATTCTCTAGTGATTTTAGGCGTGCCTCCAAGTTTTCAAGTTGTTTTGCTCTCATTTGAATCTTCCAAGTCTAGTTGAAATCTGCTTTGCTAAGCGGGTTAACAAATTATACACATTCTCTTTATTCCGAACATTGATTGTGCACTGAAATTCCTATCATTGTTGGTTAATTACTTCAAGCTTAAGGTTTAATAATTCTTAACGATGACTGAAACTAGTATACTTTTACATGTAGGAGCTAAATAAATATCATAGATAAACTAAATAACTTATAAAAGTCAAATAATGCTTATAATTAGGGTGGATTAACTAAATAAAATGGTCGCTGAAAATAAAATTACCCTAATATTTATCAGAGGTTTTAGGGGGTAAGTGGCATATTTATACTTAAATCAATAAGAGAGTAGGATTTTAAATGAGAATGAATAAGACAAGAGAATATAAAAGGTTCAATATTCAATTTATATACAGAATAGAAAATATTCAATTCCTTATATAAAATAATTGAAGATGGATGGATTGATAAATAGAATAGATTGGAAAGAAGAAATAGAAACAGAAGAAGAAAAAAATTAAATCTAATATGTATAGTGAAGTGAACTGAAAGAGAGAGGAGACATTAATATAAAGAATCAATTATTAAAATGAATTTGTGATTATTGTGGTCCGGACCATTTATATCTTAGGCTGAAAATAAAAGGTTAGATAATATTTGTTAGAGGTTTTAGGTAGTAAGTGAAATATTTTTACTTAAATCAATGAGAGAGTAGGGTTTCAAATGAGAACGAATAAGAGAAGAGAATACAAAAGGTTCAATATTCAATTTTATATATAATAAAATAGAATAGAACATATATATATATGTAAATTTAATTAATTCATTATCTAAATATAATTTAATTTAAAATGATTATCATTATACTCATTGGGTTAATAGGGATATCTGTATGTTATACATGTACATATGCTAGTATCATGTGCTATTATATATGTATGAGATCAAAAGGCACGATCTTTGCATATGCAAGTTAAATAATTAGCACATATATATTTAGAGTAATTGAACTTCTGAATGTCATAATTGGTAATTTCTAATTTGATTAAAAAATTGGCATAGTATATACAATTGAAAATGATTTTAAATATTGAATTTTAGATTTAACAATGTAAAATTACATAGGTAAATATATACTTTCAAAGTTATTTTTTCAAAGTAAAAAATAACTTTCAAGTATAACAAAAATTGAATGTCATGCGAAATGTTATTTTGAATAAGAAAACTTCAGTCATGATCTGATAGGGTTGCATTTGATTTCTAGAATCTTAAATATTAAAAAAAAGTGTATTTTTACATAAAGTAAGTTAAAAATGACAAAATAAAAATATAGAGTGCAATCGACATAAGTTTGAAGCTAATAGAAAAAAGACAATGATTTATTGATATTGAGAATTGAAAAAAAATTAAAAAGAAAATAAATAAAATGAAAAATAATATAAAAGTCTATAAAATATGCCATGGTTGGGATTCAAACCTATGACCTTAATATTTTTCCAAACTTTACATCTAAAAATAAATTTAAATTTTGGTTGTAACCAGAATTCAAATTTGTGTGGTGAAGAAACTTGGTCAGTCTGTAGTAGGTAAATTGGGTGAAGTAAAAAAATCAATATTTAGATCATAGCGAGCCTACAAAGTCTAAGTTTTTACAAGATCCAATCCATTTGTTTAACCAAAACACAATTTTATTTAACTTTTTGATTTAATTTATTAGATATATGCTTATTAAGTATAAAGTCTAAATAATTATGAATATATTAAATATATTCATATTTTTAAAATGTTTTTAAAAGGAGAATTAACATATTGTTAGATATGGAGATAATCATATCAATTTCTAAAGGAAAGATATAAAAAGGTGATATCAACAATTGATACACCTTCCCACTTTGCAAACAGTCTAACTATAACTATACCTAATCATTATATAAAATGAAAATATTTAACATGACATATAACAATAAAACGACTATAAGGTCAATATATACATGTGTAGATATTAGCATTTATTTCTACCATGTATATTTTCGTTATATATATATATATATATATATATATATATATACCAATTGACTCAATTTAAGCTGATTAATAGAACGTGTATGTTTGGTTACAAAATATTATGAAATCTGAACATTTAAAACAAAGATTGACTAGACAAAACCAAACATAATTTGAGTAATAGAAATTTAAAAATCCAAATTTAAAGTCAAAAGCGCCTAGAAAAATGCTTCTGGCTCTCGGCGCTATAGATTTTGGTTAACACCAACTATTATTTTATTTTAGGTAAACAGATACCGAAATATTTCAAAACATAATGGTTATTTCTTCTATCATCTAATCCAAATTCAGCTTTTTTTCAAAACACTACAAAAATCACATAATATATGCCAAAAGTCAAAAATAAAGCAAAAAATTTATTTTTATGATATATTTAGGATGCTAAAATTGTAAATATATTTACTTGATTCAAAAATGGTTTGTCAACTCAACTTACATGCTTTTGAAGAATTTGATCGATTATCCTTTTTTCATATTTTCAATGTCAAACACTTTTACATTTGCAACATGACATGCATTCGCAATCTTATTGTGATTGGCATCCTCTATCTAACAACCAAAAAATGAAAAAGATATAAGAGAAAAAATGCCATAAACGTTGTACGATAAAAATTACAATTCAGTAACTTACATTAAGGTTTTCATTTACATCGTCAAACCGTATATCCTATTTGTGTTAGCTATATGATCATCAAACTTATCCTAAAATAACAATAAATAAAAACCTAAACAAAAAACTTAAGATAGATATGTAAAAGAAAAAATAGGCTTTAAGAAATAAAAGCAAAACAATCTCTTTGTGTTCAACAAAATTATAATCATCCACTAAACCTTCATTGGGCTTCACTTGTTAGATAAAAAATGAGAAATGTTTTTGGCTTTAGGGTTTGAAATTTTATTTTCTAATGATGTCTACAAATAGTCTAAATGAGTTTTTTAAGAGAGATGATGATGCTACAATTGTTTAAGGCTGAATGAGAAAATAGATTTTGGTGGCGATAAGTATAACAATCCAGAATTTTTAACGATTTGAATCTAAATATTTAGTTTATTTAAATATTCAGATTTAATTCGAATTTAATAAATAATAAGAAAATCAATTTTTAATAAAACGACTTGATTTTTATTGGCGTTTTTTAATTCAACTTATAAGATTTTCCCATAATTTTAATTTGAAAAATATTTATATTTTCGTTTGACGTATTTTACGGTAAACATTGGTATTTTTAAAGTTTTTCAGAATAAAATAACTAGTGTATTTTACTGCTGTTTTGGGATCGTGGCGCATCGTTATGCGCGATCGTATTTTTATTTATGTTGTTCACAGTCCATACGCGAACAGGATATTGTGTAGTGGAGCACCGCAAAACTATTTTTTCAAACATTTTCGAATTAAATCAAAACCAAAATTTTCAATTAGCTACTAATGGTGATTTGCTTGTGATGTAATGGTTGCTTAAAAATTTTGGTTTACTTAAGTTTGAAGTTAAGTAAATTGGTTTTGTTGATAAGTATGTATGCACATATATCACCTAACTTCATTTTTCATTTCACAAACTCACTTCTCTTCCTTTCCTCATCTTCTTTTTTCTTCATGTAACATGAAAACAAAAAACTACCTTCCTACTTCAAAATTCATTATTTTCAAATCTACTCACAATTAGCCAAATCTTCCAACATCAAAGTTGTTCGTTATATTAGCCTATAATATTTTCTAAAAATAGTCCCTCGAAGTTTCATCGAGCGTGGTAGCAAAAATTGCCCGAAAACAGTAGTGGGTAAATATTGGGCATTTTCCAACGATTAAGAAAGAGGGAATGGAGGACATTGTTACATTCGTATCAATGAACCATGATTTTTGGTGATATTCACAATATGTCTGGCGGCCAAGGGGTCGTGGTGGTGAGATGGCCATTTTCCATTCATCTAAGGAATTCTAGTGGTGTAGAAGACTAGAGGAGGAGTGGAGGGTGCTGAAAGGAAGATTGGGTTGAGGCGATGGCCGAGGGACCAGTCGGAGGTGGTTTGGTGGATTATTGCAGTGGGTATAGCTCATTCTAGGGTTCGACCGCATTGTTTTTTTGGGTTTGAACTTCGAGTTGAAGGTGATGAATGGCAGCATTGAGTTGGCTGTGGTTGGGGTGGAAGGCTCGTGGGATGATGGCGGTCGCGGTGGCATAGGTGGCGGCGATAATGGTTGATTGATGTAGCGGCGATTGTGAGTTGTTCGAGGTGGGTTTTAATTAGTGAGCAGGGAGCATGTTTTCTTGGGAAGAAGGAAACCTGTAGCTATTGGGTGCGGGTTTGAATGTAAGTGGGTTGGGTTTCAAGAAGGTGGGTTGGACCGTGTTTGCTTGGGTGAGAATAATATAATTTTATTTATTTTAATTTAGTTAATTAAGTGATTAACTTTGAAAAAGTATAACTTACCCATACAAAATCTAATTAACCCGTGGATTTTTGCATTAAACTCGTATTGAGGAGTACAATACTTTGGTATAAAAAGTTAATAGTCTTAATGTAGTATAATTTAATGATAAAATAATAGTGACTGTGTATAATTATGTTGTTTCAAATAATAACAGAGTTAATTAATTATCTCATTGATGACATATGTTTAGCAGAATAGATCACCGTCTACTATAACTAACTGAATAGATTATTTTAAATATCTATTAAGCAGAATAAATCCCCGTTTTACTACTATATTAATTTGGATATTTATTTACGTGCCATTGATTAATATTGATAAGTGACATGTTAGATATTGCTTGTTAATTATGAATTTATTTAAATATAGCTTCTCTATGTAAATACCCATAATATGACTTGGAAAGTTAAATTTAAGTAAATGGTAGCTTTTTCAAGTGCCATTGTGATCACTAAGCCTCTTTCCGAATTTGAAGAGTTATGGATTTAAATTACCTAAAATTTTATAACAATTTGAGGTTAAGTGTTAATTAATTATTTTATTAACGATGCTTTAAATTTAATTAGTTATTTTATTAATGATGTTTTAAAGTTAATTAATTGTTTTATTAATGATGTTTTAAAGTTATTTAATTATTTTATTAAATTGAAATTTATTTATTTATTTATTTATGATATTTAAAGGTAATTAATTAATTTAATGAAGGTGTTTATAAATAATAAATTGTTTTAAGGAATTTTACTTAATAAAAAGGAGTTTATAAATTTGAAAAGAGATCTTGGAAATTGGAAAAGGAGGTGTGATTTATAAAACCTTGTTTATAAAATGAGTAGTATTCAGAGGATTTGAAACCATATACTTGACATTAAACTTCAAGGTAGGGAAACTTCTATCTATCCTGGAAGGTAAGAATGTCGTCAAGTCAAGGTTTGAGAGGTAATACTACCCTAACTTGAACGGTCTCATTGTTATCCGAAGGATAGTTTTAAGTTTGAAATCGAAGATTGATGTTTGGTATACAAAATATTATTTCCATATACGATTTGGTTTTACTTAAGAGAGTCAAGTTTATGAAATTGATAACTAAAGCTTCTTAATTATGGTGGTATGGAAACATTCTTTCCATACTCAACACCGAAGGAAAAGTGGTTTGGGTTTATAGTAAATAATGTTTTGAATGACATTTGTTTCAAGCCAATTAAGTATGGCTTTGGGAAAATATAATCTTCCTTAAGATTTGTGAATATACTTATACCGTTGAGATAAGTATATGAGTACAATTTCTAAGTATTAGAAATATAGTGTTTTTTGAATATACTTATACTATTGATATATAAGTATATGGATAGGTTTTCTAAGTATTAAAAGTGAAATGTTTTGTGTAACGACCGTGATTTTTGAATTACTGTCGAAATTAATATTTTAAATAGAAATTTTAAAAATTAAAATTTGGAAAAAAATATTTAGTGCAAATCATTTTGCAAAGTCAGTAAATGCTTCAAGTGGTGAACGTTAGAAAATGTAGTGCATTTCCTTCTTCACATGTAAATGGAACAAGTCCATTTCAAAAGCGAAAATGAGCATGTGCTGTCACTCATCTTATAAAGCAAGATTGAAACTTTGATTTCACGCACAAAAAGTTTATATTACCAAGTTGATTTCACTGTGCTACCATCATTTCTTTGTACAGCACGTCCTTTCTATCCAGTGATGCACAATTCATCTTTAATGCATGTGTACCAAAAAAAAAATATATCCCAGCACACCTTTGTTTGACTTGGACGCAAACTTTATTTGGGAAAAGTATGCCTTCACCACTTTTCCAGTAGCATCTTTTTCTTTCGTTGCTTTCATTTTCAAGTAAGCACTGCAGCATTCTTGTAGCTCATTTCTTTAGTAGCTCAACAAAACACGTTAATGGCGTTTCAAAATTTTGGCTCCTTATCAGATCTCGGTTGCCAGTTTATTCTCTAACAAAATAGAGGTGAGTGCAAACTCACGTTTCTAATTTATTCACCATTTTGTTTTTGGTGTAAAAATTATATTGACAGGCATTTTTGTTAATTCAATTTTCGTGTACACTGTGATTCATTGCTAGGTCGTTTATTTTAGAAACTCCATTCCTGCGTGTAAGTTTAAGTGTAGAATAGGTCACCTTAGCTTGCATTTTAATCCAGGCGTGCAAAAAAAAAAAAAAATGAGTCCAGGTTGTTCTACATTCATTTACTTCACCACTTGCATGAAAGTAGGCTCGCACGAGTACGTTGCCCAAATTATTTATACTTTTGCCTATATAGTTACATGTCTGCATCTTTTTTTATTATAATTTGCATTGGGCGTGTGTTGCAAAGTGTGAATTAAACCCAGGCTATACATTTGATTCGCGCATATACATTTAGTTTTGCCTGGTCATCTTTTAATATTTTATCACTTCATTTTTATGTGGTATTAAATGTGTACTTGCATGCAAATGTAAGTCCAGAAAAAAAAAGTGTTGCCAGGCCTTTAAAAAGAAAGTAGTGTGCGTGCGTGGAAGAATAATATTGTTCAGACCTTTAGCTTATCAGTGGTGTGCAAAGTGATATGGTGTAATATTTGTTTGAGTTTGTTGACATTTACTTTGCCATATTTATTTCATGAGCATGGGAAAATTTGCAAAAGTTATCAGGTTGTACATTTACACCTTACCATGTGTGCATGTAGACATGTCAGGGCCATAATAGTAATTGATTTCATGCTCGCATATAATGTGTCGGGTCAAATATTTTGGTTTATTTCATTTTTGACGTGACCGCATGTATTGTTGCATGGTCATCGGTTGCATTTACTTAAAAATGTGTACATGTCACATTTTGTGACACGTGCTTGCATGGGAGAAGGCTCGCATAGGTCATGTTATTGTACGTGAGCATTAAGGCTTTGGACAAAAGCTTTATATATTTTGCCAAAAGGAGTTACATGCCTTTATCTCATTTACATTGTTTACATTAGGCATGTTTTTACAAAATATAAATTAAACCCAGGCTACAGATTGATTTATGCATATCCATATTTAAATTTGCCTGACCATCATCAACTTGTTGGACATGTTATAGTGTGTGTGCATGAAGTCTATTCTCAGGCAGTACTATAATCTGACGCAAATATAGTAGCGCAGCCTACCGGTTAGTTTACATTAAACGTATGGTTGGTTTTAACACGTAAATTGTTGCCGTTATTTTTATAACGGAATTTTTACGTCGGTATTATATTTTTAAAGCGTGTTGTTTTGATGACATTTTTGACGAATAAAAATTACTGTTATTTCGACTTCAGTAACCGTCAAGTTTAAAGTGAATTTTCAAGCGGTTATTCCGCAACACTGATTTGATGTCCGTTTTTATGGTGTTTTGTGAAGCACAATTTCTTTGTCGAGATTGCTGTTTTAATCACGTATTTTAAAATTATTTTAAAATAAAAGTGTTTTCAAAAATTTTACAGTTTGCGCTTTCAAAAGAATGAGGAAGCGATTTAAACGCTTCAGCAAAATTGAGGACTATGAACCCTCACTTTTACTGATTCGCTTAATTCCGGACTTGTCCGTTTGAGAACGTAAAATGTTATTTTATAAAATACATAATTTTGCACTTTCAAGGAAACGATGAAGAGATTTAAACGATTTAGCAAAAGTGCGGAGTATGGAACCACACTTTTACTATTTCGGTTAATTCCGGACTCGTTAATTGAAACATCTGCTGTTTGATGATTTTATTTGGCTTTCGAGCCACTCTGTTGGACCTTCGGGTCATCTGTTGGACCTTCGGGTCATTTGTTGGGCTTTCGGGCCACTCTGCGGACCTTCGGGTCAAATACCAGTACTAGACCTTCGGGTCACTCTGCGGACCTTCGGGTCAATCTGATGGGCGCCAAAAATTATGTTGAGTACTTGGTAGGCTTCGGCCACTCTGAGATGCACGTGCGGTGTAGCTAAAACTCGCCATCTGCTGGGATCGATCCATCTTTTATGCTGATTTTCTAGTTATCTTGTTTTGATTTCTAGATTTTGTGACTGCTGATTTTCTAGTTATCTATTTTGATTTCTAGATTTTGTGAATTGCTGCTTTGAATTCAATTATGAATTTGGAAGTTGAGTTTGAGTATAATCTCATCTGAGCTTATAAATTTGCGTATTGCTGTTTTAAATTCAATTGTGAATTTGAAAACTGATTTTGATGGAGTTTAAATTGAGATTTCTTCATTTAAAATATGCTGATTATTTATGTTGTATAGTCTCATTCGAGACTATAATTATTTGTTTAAGTGTTGTTTATCATTCACTTATTTCTGAGAATAAATTAGACTGATCCGTTTATTATTTTCTTTTAAATAATACTCGGGTCAGACCGAGTCATTTCAGGGTAATCTCTATCTCTGATTCAGTAGCAGCTTCAGCTTTTGGGATTTCACATCATCTTTTGTCTAGCCTTCGAGGAGTTCTTTTGGTTATTCGACTCTCATCTCATGTATGTTGATGACATGTATTTGTATATTTGGTTCGTGTGAACTATCGATTGTTGTAGCATGTATTCCAGACTTGTCTTCCGCTATATATATCTGATATTTCTGTTCTGATGTGATTATACTATCTGTGTTATTGTTATTATGAATTGTTCTGGATTTTCTTAAGCCACCGTAGTTTCGTTTTAGATTTGGATTGAATATATATCTTTGGGAGTAATTTATACAACTTCTATCGATGTAATCAATACTCGTCTAAGGCATAACTTACGGATGGTCGCTTCTAACAAGCCTTATTCTTCGCAATAGCAGACGTTATTCCTTATAATAACCTTTGTTATTGTGAGCATAGAGGTGGGGCGTCACATTTTGTGAGTATACTTATACAGTTGAGATAGGTATATGAATATTTTTCAAGTATTGAAAAAGAGTAGAGAGGGTTTGTGCATATATCTTTTGTAAAATGATATTTTAATAAAAATATTCGAAAAGTGGTTTTAACTAATGAAAGGATTAAGTAAGGAGGCTTAGTGGTTGCTTATGTTCTTAACCAGTGTTGGTTTCCTTATGGAATTAATTCTCTTATTGAATTGTTTGTTTATTTGATATTTAAGCAACCGACTATCAAATGTTGGCAAGTTTTTAAACTATCATTGTCGGTTCGGAGAGACCATGAGCGGATATATTGTTCGAAAACCACTTCGAACCGGCATAACCGTTCGAATTCAAGACATCTTGAAGATTATCGAAAACGGAGATTTTTAGAGTTCAAGAGCTACTTACTACTAATCATGAGGATGTCATAGGAGTAGTGCCTTCAGTTCGTTTTGTCCCAAAATAACTTGTATAGATTAATGTTGGCATTGCATTATTGTCTCGAGGGCAGTGTTAGCATTCCAAGTGGGATTTACTAAAAAAGGTAAAACGTAGCCTCTAGCCTCACAATCGGAAATGACTAAAACATGGGAATGCCACAAGGCTATATAGTTCACTACCATTAGGATATTGTCAACACTCGATCTAGATCGATATTGACCCATTTATGCATGCTAGTGACTCGTTACGGTTGTTGGTCGGAAACCGAGGTGATGAAAAATTTGGTACTATCCAGTAAGGGGTAGGTTGTCCTACCACGTAGGAGGTCCAGGCGAGGCCCTCGGTACATTTTATCGAGAGGTGAACTGTGACAGACGGTACCCCAATAGCCTTTTCATTGATGGAATCCATTCTTCAATAAGCGCTGTACGGACTTAGTTGACTATGATGGAACGTGAGATGCAAGCATCTCAGATATGTTAAATATTTATTTTAAACCGCGGACATTATTACAATATTACTAGATTTTCTATTTGAAATGGTTTGGTTATTGTTAGGTAAAAACCATCCATATTTATGTGTGGCGTGATCTTACGAGATACCTTTATTCTGGAAAGGTTTTATAACATTAAAAATACAATTGATCCGCGTCAAGCTGGTTTCTCAAACTGATCCGGGCGTTATTTTCTTATAATTCTCGGGTCAAACCGAGCATATTTTCAGATTTAGTTTGGACGCTTTGGAACTTTAAGAGATGAGCTGGATGCCTCCAAGACGTATTCACATATTCCATTTATTTCCGCTGCATTTGTTATTTTGTATTTATCAACATTTGTGAGGACATGTTGTTATAACTGTCCAGACTGATGATTGGTTAGTTTACTCTGATTGATGTCGGTATATTATAGTTTTCTTTTGTAAAGATCTATTGTATATTATATACTACTTGTCACGATGTGAGATTATGTTCTGTCTTTTCTTTCTTTCACCCCAATAATCAACTTTTTCGACACTCGGATGTTCCGCACTTGAATACCGTGAATTTAATAGTGTCAACTTTTGAGGGTCGAAAAGGCAGGTCGTTACAAGTATATAAAAAATTGATAGGTAATAAAAATTAAATAGCAACAAAAATAATTTCCTGGGTGCCGATAGTAGCACACAATTCATATCTAGATTTTATTTAACCAAATAAAAATAAACTTAATGAATTAAATACTAATATTAAAATCACTCACACACACAGATATATATATAGACACACACACACACAAATACATATATATATATAATTATATATATATATATATAAAATTATGAAGCCGAAAACAATTTCAATTATTCAAAGAATATATATATGGACATACATATAAATTAACTTGTTTTAATATAAATAGAAGATTTGCATATTTCTAAATTCTCTTGTGTATAAATATATAACAAAATATAAGAATATAGATATATAATATTTTATTTTATCACTTAAATCAATGCAATTAAAAAAATCAAAAGGAAATTTAAAAATCAGACGTATGTATAAAATTCAGAATGAGATGTTGACGTATTTCATGTTTTGAAAATGATTCAAATCAATATTATTTAACTCATTAAGGTTATTTATTACCTTAGAAAATCACTACATGTAAATTGAATCATATTTATAGATGCAATTATAATTTTTCACATACAAACACTTTCCGTTTTAAACAAATGAAATAAAATAAATAAATCATCCAATTAATTATTTATAATGTCATTATAAATCATGATAGGGAAAAGATATATATGAAAATTTTATTTGACAAAACTTGTGGGCAAAAATGGTGACATAAGGGATTTTAACCTTTAGAACATCCTCGATTTTCACCTCCCATATAAGGACAAAAAGATCCAACGATGCAGATATACATGGCCACTATTGTGTTTTATTTTGTCTCCAAATAGCTTTTCCCATATATGTAATCGTTATAAAGTGACACAACTGCATATAATTATGAAAAAGAAGTTTTAACTTATGGATGTGGCCCATAGGCGATACCTTGATATGTGAATCTTCCTCGAACCTGTAAAAGTCAACAGTCAATCTTTGTAGGAGACGGATGAACCACGTAGCTCTGTATTTTATTTGATGTTTTAATTTGATTGGAAGTTTCAAAATTTTTAGAAAACGATAAGGAAATTTTTAGCCATGGCTTAGAGAAAAAAAGAGGAATAAAATGAATGGAGTAAATAGATTGATCAAATGAAATAAATGAGGAAAGTTTCATTTTTATTTTGAGAAGGAAACCTTTTGTCGTTCTTCTAATTTAACACTTTCCCCTTTAATTCCCATTAAGTAGATCTCATCCATATTTTTTCTTTCTCTCTAAGATCGCCCGTCGCATAATACCATCACACGATATGTTTATTTCCTAAAGCCTGTTAAGTAATTATCTCTATTCAAAAAATGCTCAAATATATACCGATATCATATATCGATACGCTTATATATAACTTTTATACATACATCCAAATAATTACTAACAATACTGAAATCATCAAATAAAGTAATTATTATTATTCCTTAAATATTCATTAATTTATAATTTGCTAAACAAGCTTTTGGTCCAACGTCAAAATATTTTGAAAAATATATAAATCAAATATAATTCTGAATATGCCTATAATCAAAATAATATATACCAAAAATGTCCAAAATTCTGAATATGCCTATAATCAAAATAATATATACCAAAAATGTCCAAAATTGGCCAAGGTTCAAGTCCTCTTTCTTTCATACACAAATGATTTGAAATTCAATTGTATATGCAATACTTATTGTCCAATGCTCAATATACAAACGGTACAAGTTATTTCCCTTGTTATAGTCCAAAAAGTCAAGAAATGAGTCGATATGCAATTTCCTATTTCTAAAGGTCCTTCTAAAGTCCAAGTCATCTTCTTTTTCTCCGTCCATTAGAGGAGTTCTCAAGCTTTTAAGAGAGCTTAGAAATGTCAAGTCCCAAAAATGAATAATGCTGAGAGAGAGAGAGAAAGAAGAGAGGAGCTTCATTTCATATAGGAGTGGGTCTCTATTTATAGTGGTTGGAGAGTGGCATGACTTGCTTGTATTGTTCGATTGAAATTGACATTGACAGATGATTTAACAGGATTGATGGTCCTGATGGTCTCATATGTCTTAATGTCAAGATTAGAGTAGTTCAAGCAGATTGCTATCTTGGTCATGGTATTAACAAAGGTGGAATGATTGTATACGGATGCCTTGAAGCTTTACTATGTAGATTTTTCTTCACATCGATACACTTCCTCTTTACATGATTTATTTCCATTCTTTTTTGTTGAATGCCACCTATATCTTCTTTTGTCATATTCTGAATTGATTTCTATGACACGGAACCACCAATATACTTTAGTGAGTACATCTTACTATAGCATCCTTAACCGTTCGATTTTCTCGATATTTTTCTCTAATTCAATAGCATTTCCTTCTATAGTTTCCAATAGCTCTTTTATATTAATGTTAGCTCCAATTTCAATGTACAATAGTTGTATAAATCTCAACATGCAATGGCCATGTGGATCTCATCATGTGGTAGCTCTTCATCATCTTATTATGATTTGTCTTTGTTAACTATTTATAGCTTTGCGATAGCTTTCTATAGTGTCAACTTGTAATTGATTTGACCCTATTAATTTGCAATAACCTATTACTTCAACATGAGATAGCTCATGGCTATCAACTTGCGTGACTTGTTGCTTCAACTTGCGATGGCTTGTAGAATCAACTTGCAATGGCTTGTAGAATCAACTTGCGATGGCTTGTTGCTTCAACTTGCAATAACTTTTTGCTTCAACTTGCGATGGCTTATAGCATCAACTTGCGATAGCTCCACTTCCCAATATGTGATGGCTTATTCTTAATGTTTGATAGCCTTCATTCCTCAATGTGCGATAGCTTCTAGCTGCAATAGCTTTCAAAGTGCGATAGTTTCACATCTTATTTATTCTTAGAAACTTTAGGGTGTAACACTTGCCCTTCTATAAGAAGTTTTCTTATGTTTTAGCTTAAGTAAATTTCTTCTCTTGCTTTGCTTCTTCTCTTCTTGAATTGTCACTCCTTGTTGCCATGCTTCTCATCATTGATTACTTATGTACCTAGACTTATGGTGATTTTTAATCTTAAAGTTTTTTCATGTAGCATGGTTTTCCTGCAAACTATTTTATTGAATAAGTTTTTTTAAAACATAGGAGTTTTTGTAATTTTTAAAATATATTTATGCTAGTAATTATCATTTTTATTGAAATTGTTCCTTTTGATGAAAATTTTCCATAAATTTACTTGGGGATATTTTCTGAAATATGAAATATTATCATAACTTCATTTGGAAGTCATTTGATATAATGACTAAAAATATATCCATTAAAGAGTCATTTATCAAAAATTAACTTTTTGAAAGTTTGGAAGTCCTTTTGAAGTCTTTTTTGAAAGTAGTTTTTATCAGAACTAATTTATTTTCCCATAAGGTGGAGAGTTCCTGTAGTCTTGTCGAAAAGCTATTTATTTTTTCTTGTTCCTTAATAATGAATTTTGGTTGGCTTTCTGATGATTCTTTGTTACCTGCACTCCTTTCCTTGGACCATTCTTTGTTTCCCCATTTGGATACTTTCAAGCATATTTTTTGAGTTTAGTTTTTCATTTAGTCGAGAGTTTAGTTAATCATCCTTCTTTGGATAGTTGCTTTTAAAGACCTTATTTGATCACCAAAGGCTATATTGACCACTCTCCTTGGATGGGGTGCTTCGGCCAGGCCTCGCGGTGTGACCGAAGGCTTTTCGTCCATCCACCTTGGATGGGTGCTTTGACTAGGCCTAGCCGCTGGACCAATGGTTTAATTGACCATCACTATTTGGATGGATGCTTCCACTAGGCTTCATGGTGGGACCGAAGGCATTTTGTCCATCTCCCTTGGATGGGTGTTTTGGCTAGGCTTGACAGCGATACCAAAGGTTTAATTAACCATCACTCATGGGATGCGTACTTCAGCTAGGCATCGTGATGGGACCAAAGGCTTTTCGTTTATCTCCATTGAGTGGGTGTTTTAGCAAGGCCTAACACTTGGACTAAAAGCTTAATTGACCATCACTCTTTGGATGGATACTTCGACCAGGCCTCGTAGTGGGATCGAAGGATTTTCATCCTCTCCTTTAGATGAGTGTTTCGGCCAGGTCTAGTGGTGGAACCAAATGCTTAATTGTCCTCTTCCAGATATGAAGTATGCTTATGCTCAACGAATTTCACTATCCTCGTCAGGTCAGAAGTTATGTTAAACATACTACATCTCAGTATAGGGGCTATTTGTTGGAATGAATCTTTTGAAATCCTTTATCTCTTTTCTTATCCAAACAACAAATTTCAATTCTAAAATTTTCGGTATTCCATATGATTGTTATTGCATTTCCATTAGGTTTACTTAACCAATAGGTATCTAAAAGCATAGATTCTTTGTGATTTAGATTTTGGAGGCTATTAGTCTTATTTTTGATACTTGTCATTAACCTTTTTGAATACCAAACCATTTTCCTTGTAAGGTTTTAAATTTGGATACTTAGAGATTTTTCATTGATATTCCATGGTTCATACTATAGCTTTTGCTAAACTTGGTGAATCCTTTGTCGGTTCTTCTTTTGATTCATAGGCATACGCAACTTCTTAACGTGGTGAAACCTTTACTCCAACTAGCAACATTGCTTCAAATTTCTATGTTAATAAGAAACATTATTGCCATGGTTGCAAGCCTTATTACCTATTTTGGGATAGGCAAAGTTCTTATTAGGTCAATTATTTATCAATCGAATATGCCAAGTGTTAGTGGTGGGAGCAAAATCATTTGGGGTAACTAATGACCTCATATCATTACTTTCTGTGTCAACTTCATACTATTGGAATACTCTTTATGAAACCCTTTGTTTAATCATACTCAATAGTTGTGTCCATATCTTTTGAAATTTCTCCTTTTAGATGTTGGATCGACTAATCCTTTCATACAGTGCTTAATTGATTACAATATTAGAGGGCACTTAGCATCTTAACTTCTTTGATTCATTTCTATCTCATAATTGTGTTTTCTTTTCCAAATATTTAATTATCGATGTTTATCCAGCTATCCGTATACTAATGTTCTTAACTACTTATCATTAACCCTCCCTATGCTACTTTATTACCGTTTATCTTTCTAAAATCTACCCCATCAAAATATCTATAGGTTAAAACATTCAGAAGACATGTGTGAAGAAAGGGATCGAAATAATATTTCATCTTGATCATATAGTGGCAGAAGTTTATCATTTGGATATGAACAAAGAAATTCAGTAATCCATGTTTCGTGATTGAAGATTTGGACTTTTAAATTAGAAAAGTTCCACATTTGGCAAAGGAATCCAAGCTTCTACAGATTTATGCCTTTGGTTGATGAAATTTAGGGTACCAAATAACATAGAATCTTTTCTTGTTCGAAAACTTAACCGAAAGAGAGAACCAAGATAACTCCTTTTCTAACACCTATTCTAATGAACCTTGTTAACCATTAGGCTGGAGTGGCATGATTTTATTAAATGTGTTTTTAATCTATAAGTTCATTGTAATAGATAACTTAGCTTATGCTTTTGAAATTGAAGATCAGTTCTCCTAATCAGACTTTCCACCGATAACTAATTTACTAAACTAAAAGTTGATACTTCTGAACCTTATTATTAGACAAGGACCTACATTTGGTATGGAAATCTTATCATCACATCGACTATGCAACTTTCAATGGCATAAAATTAGTTTTATAATGAATTACAACTTTGCCACTTTCATTTGCTTGCTTCCATCACCATACTCAGTAAACCTTTCACACCCATTCGAAACTTATGCACATGGTATCAAGCATTTGGTATGTGGTGTATTGGAGAAAGGCAGAAGGAAAGGATGGTGTCGAAGGCATGCTTGCGAAAGAGTTAAAGCCGCCTTTATTTTCTTGTGAACTTCTTCGATACCCTAACTGCCACATTTATACCCTTCGCTTGAGTAAGAAGCCGCTTTTATAGCTCTTTAAATAAATAACTATGGAGGGTAGGGTTTCGAGTCGACGCCCTTCCGCAACTATTGAAGTTGTTTTTCTTTTAACTTATACATGCAAAAGGGTGGGTGCCGCTCCCATACCTTCCAGCATGGTTGAAGCCGCTTGTTTAAACCCAAGTATACATGTGGAAGTATGCCAACGTCACCATAAGTGTTCCAAAGGAATAGCTTTCACGTAAATCTCCTTAAGGCCAATGTATTTTGTTTCGTTTTCAAAACTATGGTTTCGAAAGTAATACTTTTAGTTGGTTTCGATGCTATGCTTCCATAACTTCTTACTTGAATCCAATGCCTTCGAAAGGTATGTTTTAAGTGTTTTGATAGGTATGTTTTAAGTGTTTCGCAAGGTATGTTTTAAGTGTTTCAAAGGTTTGTTTTAACTGTTTCAAAAGATACAATTAATAGCTTCAAAAGAGGATGTCTAAGATTTTACGTAATGATTTCGAAATGTCTATTTCCAATACATTCGAAAGGAAGGTTTTGGTCTTTCAGCCTAATGTTTTCAAGGTTAAAGTATTTATCTTGTTTCAAAGGGATAGATAACCCTATTGGTTTTAAGTTTTCATCAACATTGTTTTATGTAAAAAGCATATATCATGGCATATGTATTTTGAGTAAAGAAAAGAGTATATTTTCCTTGTTTAAGTATGATTTAAAAGGGTTAAATCAATTTGAAAGAAATATTTTCAAGGAAATTAAATTGGGTAGTTAACCCTAAGCATATGACTTGGATATTAGAAGACCAGATGGGACTGATGTGGGGTCGCGCCCTATACTTTAGTTAGTAGCCCCTAACTAATATAAGTCCAAAATTCCAGTTTATAGGGTTTTGTCATAAGTAAGACTTAAATGATGTTACACACATAAAGGAATACACATAGTAGAGATATGTTAGTGGTGAGATAGCAAAACCATTAGGATCAGCTGACTCTAGGAGAAGTAAGTTAAGGACAGATCGTCGAGTATTGTATCTAACAGAAGTTAGAATATTTATTATGTCTGGTAGGTCCGAGTCAACCAGTGGTTAATAGTCAGCCTGATAAAACTATATTATTCGGATAGGTAGTCCACTGATTATCTGACTTATATGGCATATATGTTATTGCTATTGTTATTATAATTAATTTGATTGCAGGATTTTGATTTGCAAAAGATATGATTTTAAAAGGATATCAGTGAGGGGAAACCCGTTCCGCTAAGCGGCGTGGTCTTACTTAATATCAGTAACTTGAGATGTAATAGAATTATTCATACCAGGCTTTATGTCTGACTCGAAGTTTATGTTTTCCTCTTAGACTCTCGGGTGCTCAAAATTAAATTTGAGTAGATTGAGAGTTAAGGACTTTTCAAGTTTAGTCGGTTGGACGAATAAGCTTCTGAAGACGTGCAAGAGGTAAAGCTAGCTACGTAGGAGTTATTTGGTATTATTTCTGCTATGATGTATTTATGATTGATATGTCTATCTAACTAGTACTCTGATCATCAAAGGAGGCATCTTCATATGTCGCTCTTGGCATAATTTGTAATAATTATATTTAATCAAAACCTGAGAATTGTTTTGGGATTATGTAATTGAATATGAAATATTGATTTAAAATGTAATCAGAAAAGCTGTTTTGAAATCTGTGTTGATTTTATTTCATATTCATGTGCTTTTGTATTATTTACACCATTAACATTATTGTATTTTATCACCGAAAGTTAATACTATAGATGACTACGGCATCTATAGCGCTTAGCATCCGGCCTCAAAATAGGGGATGTTACAACTTGGTATCAGAGCATAGGTTTATGAAAACTTAAAAGAAATTTTAAACTTATATGATTTTTGAAAACATAATCCTAAGGATTTAGAGAAAGATAGGGCGATGGGATAATGCTATAGTAACATACTTGTATTTGCTATATATAAATATATGCTTTATCTCTATTCTCCTATCTCTCTTATGATATTCTTCTGTATCTCACAAAGACTCGAATCCAGATTTTAAGGAAGTAAGATATGGATGCTAGGAATAGAGGAGTTAACCTTGGTGGAGGAAGCACCATAACCAATGGAAATGCCATACCAAACACGAGAAGGAATCTAGGTCGGGCACAAGCTGCTAATATGGGTATTGGAGCGCCGCAAGTTGATATGGGAGCTATGTAATAGTTCTTTATCAACATGATGCAAGCTGAAGCTGTTGCGGGATTAGTTCGAGGAAATGTTGGAGAAGGAAATCAAGAAGCTTCGGTGGTCAATAAGTATGCAATATTGAGCAGAGACTAAGCTAGGCTTAGAGGAAAGCCGTTTATCGGCACTGAGGACACAATTGAAGTGGAGAATTGGTTGCTTCATTGCTTAAAGGATTTTTGCTGATTTAGGACTTAACAATGAGCAGAAAAGGAGATTGGCATCTAAATAATTGCAAGGAGCAACACTGTACTTATGGAACAATGTTACTGTAGGAGTAGCTGAAGAGGCTATGACTTGGGCAGAATTCAGAAGGAGGTTTGAGGAAAGATTCATGTCGGAGATTGCCAAATAGACTCTGCTAAGGAAGTTTGCTGAGTTGGTGTAGGGAGACATGACAATGCTTGAGTATGCTACCAGATTTGAGGAATTATTGAGATACGGATATGCTACGGTTTGTATAGTTATCACAAGGAATGAGAAGTTCGTCCGCGAATTGAGACCCAAGCTTGCTTAGCAACTTTAGGACATATTAGGGATCCGTGCGATGTAGTTATTGAGATGGCTTTGAGGAATGAGGAGATGTTGGCTTTCTTTAATGGTAACAAAGTAATGGAAACTCAAGGTGGGCAGAACCAGAAGAGAAATTTTTTCCACAAGAAGGGAGCTCGGAAGGGAGGAGCTGCCAAGAAGGCAAAAGCTGATCTAGTTTGCTTTAAGTGTGATAAGAAGGGACATTTTGCTCATGAGTGTCGAACAGGCAATGAAAAGAAAATTACTGATAAGAAAGGAGTGAAATGCTTTAACTATGATCAGATTGGACATTGAAGAACCAGTGCAAGGAACTGGCCAAGGATGGAAAAGGCAAAGTGTTTGCAGCTACCTCAAGACCAACATTAAGGGAGAAAGGAAAAGCTGTGTTGGGAGGTACGCTTTTGATTCATGGTATGTTAGTTAGAGTTCTATTTGATACCAGTGCATTGCATTCTTCTATGTCTCATTTTTTTGGTAGAAAAGCTTAACCTAGAATCCTTATACCTAGTTACTTCCTCAAGCGTTGTGAATCTGATAAGAGGGTATGCAACTCTGGGGATGAGATGTGACCAGTTAGAGCTTGAATTGTTAGGTCGTATAATTGCTTGCAGTTTGCATGCGTCTGATTTCGTAGGTTTCAGAATTATTTTGGGTATGGATTGGTTCAGTAAGTATGATGCTAGGATATTTTTCCATGATAGGAAAATATCACTTAGACACCCTAGTTGTAGTGATCGGATTATATACACTGTAAACAATCCGAAATTAGATTCTTGCGCTTTGTTGGGCGTTATGGACAAAGAAGACGAGTTGAATCGAGTTTTCGTTGTTAGAGAATTCGCAGATGTCTTTGAGCCAGTGATAGGACTACCGCCAAAATGAGCCATTGAGTTTTGGATAGATTTAGTACTGGGAGCTGAACCTGTGAGTAGACTGCCAGGTAGAATGACACCCACCGAGATGAAGTAGCTAAAGGTGCAGTTGGTGGATTTAGAAGGTAAGAATTTTATCAGACCATGCGTTTTGACTTGGGGAGCAACCGCCGTATTTGTTAAGAAATCGGACGGATCGTTGAGTTTGTGTATCGATTATCGTAAGCTGAATGAGAAGACGATAAAGAACTGATATCTGTTACATTGGATTGATGATTTGTTTGACTAGTTGAGTGGAGCCAAAGTATATTCTCAGTTGGATTTGGCAACAGGGTTCCATCACTTAGATTAGTAGAGGATAGTATTCCTTTGATGGCATTTATAATCAGTTATGGATCATACGAATGGTTGGTGATGCCATTTGGTCTAACTAATGCACCAGCATTCTTTGTGGACTTGATGAACTGAATCTTTCGGGAGCATCTGAACAGATTTGTATTAGTATTCATAGATGACATATTGATATATTCCAAGGATGAAAGAGATCATGAAGTTCATTTTAAGATAGTGCTTCAAACACTGAGACAGCATCAGTTAAAGGCAAAAATTTTAAAATGTCACTTTTGAAAGAAGGAAGTGAAGTTTCATGGTTATGTAGTCTCAAAGAAAGGATTTTCAGTAGATTCGGCTAAGATCGAGGTAGTGAATAATTGGAAGAGACTCGAGATAGTGATTAAGATAAAAGGTTTTCTTGGGTTAGCTGGTTACTACCGGAGATTCATTAAGGATTTCTCGTGGATAGCCGCATTGATGACTAAGCTAACTCGGAAAGGTGTGAAGTTTGTTTGGACTAATAAGTTTGAGATGGCATTACAAAAACTGAAACATTTATTGACTAATGCACATGTGTTAGTTTTTTCCAGAGGAGAATCAGGACTTAGTGATATACATGGATGCATGTGGAACAAGATTAGGAATTGTGTTAATGCAAAGAGGTAAAGTGATTGCCTATACTTCTCGAAAACTCAGACCACATGAAGTTAGATATCCAACTCATGATTTGGAATTAGCTGTGGTAATTTTCGCATTGAAGGTGTGGAGACATTAACTTTTGGAAGAATGATTCTAGTTATTTACGGATCATAAGTCACTAAGATATTTATTCTCTCAGAAGAAGTTGAATATGAGACAACAGAGATGTTTAGAGTTCATAGTTGCATATGACTTTGGTATTGAGTACATGCCAGGAAAAGGAAATAAGGTTGCAGATGCACTTAGCAAAATACATCAGAATGTAGTATTAGCAATGATAGCTGAGTGGAAAGATTTAGAAGCATTGACTACATGCGGAGTACAATAGAGATTTGAGGCTAGTTATAGTCAAGAATCCGCCTTGTTATCATGTTTAGAAGTTCCACCTATGATGATCGAAAGGATTGAATCTAAGCAGAAAGATAACCCAGTGTTAGCTGAGAAGATTAGAAGGCTTCGAGATTGATGATCTGAAGGATTTTAGTCTTAACCAGAGAGGGTGGTTGAGAAAGAAGGGACAATTGTGTGTCCCGAATGTAGAAAACCTAAGGAAGGGGGTCCTTAGAGAATGCCATCGATCAAAATTTATGATTCATCCTGGGAGGACCAAGATGTATCAGGATTTGAAGAGGAGTTTCTAATGGGAAGGTATGAAGAGAGATATAGGCTTATGGGTGAGGTAGTGTTTGAACTGTCAACAAGTAAAAGCTAAACATCAGAAACCGAGTGGGTTACTTCAGCCTTTAGATGTTCCAGTCTGGAAATGGGATTCTATCTCAATGGATTTCATAGATGGGTTGCCAAGGTCGAATTGAGGAAATGAGAGTATCTGGATTATAGTGGATAGGTTGACTAAGAGTGCACACTTTATATCCGTTAAGTTGACCAAGACAACTCCAGATTTAGCTAAGTTATTCATGAAGAATATAGTTAGGTTTCATGGAATTCCTAGTAGTATAGTAAGCGACAGAGATCACTTATTCACTGAATTTTGGAAGAGTCTACAGGATACTTCAGTACCAAGCTCAATATGACTACCACTTACCATCCGCAGACAGATGGGAAAACGGAGAGATATAACAATGTCTTATAGGATTTGTTAAGAGCATGCGTGCTAGATTTCAAAGGATCATGGGAAGACCATCTACACTTGGTCGAGTTCTCGTATAACAATAGTTATCAGACCAGCATAGGGATGGAACCGTTTGAAGCTTTGTATAAAAGAACATGCAAATCTCACGTTTGTTGGTTAGAGACCGGGGATAGACTAATTCTTGGTCCAGATTTGGTTAGAGAAGCTACAGAGAAGATTGAGTTAATTCATGCTAGAATGAAGGAGGCTCAGTATAGGCAGAAGTGTTATGCTGATAAGAGGCGGAAAACTTAGAATTCTCGGTTGGAGATTATGTTTTCGTCAAAGTGTCACTGATGAAGGGCGTGATCAGATTCGGTAGATCAGGTAAGTTAGCACCAAGATTCGTTGGACCATTTCCTATTATAGAAAGGATCGGGAAACTCGCGTATAGGGTCGAGTTACCGAATATTTTAGCAGGAGTCCACAATGTTTTCCATATTTCTCATCTAAGGAAGTCTATTTGAGATCCAGAGACTATTATTACACCGGCTGTGTTAGAGGAACTAGTAGTGGAATTAGATATAATTATAGTTAGAAAACCAGTTCGTATAATTGCGAAAGATGAGAATAAACTAAGGAACAAGACAGTCGGATTAGTCAAAGTCCAGTGGAGTGACGATGAGAGAGACTGTACTTGGGAAATCGAGAGCAGGTTAGAGACACTTATCCTGACTTGTTTGATGGTATGTTTTACCTTTATGTTTGATTGTTGTGGGTACCTTATCATAATTTCGAGGATGAAATTCTTTAAGGAGGGAAGTCTATAATAACCCTAATTTTGACTAACATTATTTAGAACATTTAATTCGATAAATAAAATAAAATAAAATAATGTAGATAATCAAGGGATTGAGATTTTTTAATTAAGAAGGAGCTATGTCATAATGAATGTATTAGTAAAAGAGGATTAAAAATAAGTAAGTAGGAGGAATATGGTAAGGATAAAATGGGAATACCCTTTGTTCCTATACTTTATACCCTTATATGCTTCATTCCTCATTCATTTTAACTTCCACAGACAAAACTAAAACCCTAAAGAACTCGCCTAGCCACCATTAAGAGGATTCAAGGAGAAGAAAAGCTAGGATTCAAGTAGAAAGCTTAAACAAATCAAGGCAAATCTCAACCTTCTTGACACAAAGCCAAGGTGAATAATTGGATTACATCTCTATTTTTGATGAATGATTTCGGTTTAAAGGTAAACCTATTTTCTTTTGCAAGTATATGGCATGTTATAGTGATTAAATGATTATATGTTTTAAGTTGGTGATTTATGGAGATTTAATAAGAATTTTATGATATGTTTAGATTAGAGAACCTATCATATGACATTCAAATGAGTTGCGTTTTTTTATATATGGTCAAAAATATTATTTTAGAAGTGTGTTTCAAGTTTCATAATTTTCCAAGTGAATATGGTTTTGTTATAAATTTTCTATGAGAGAAAATAGTTAATTTTGGGTTTAAATTATTTAAGGCAATTAAATAATGCCTTCGGGTTTGAAATTATATATGTTAGAAAACATATTTAATGTGAATTATTGTGATTTTTGGAGATTTTTCCTAAGTGTTTTACTATGGTTAATAAAAATTTTAAGTTAAAGGATTTAAATGTTTTAAACTTTTTATTAAGGAGAAGGGCTTAAGTGCTAAAATGTTTTCAATTGTTTAATGTTGAGTTCGGTAGTTTAAAAAAAAAGAATTTTGGTAAAGTATTGGCAACCAATCATATTTTGGCAAATTATGTAAGTTAGGTGAAAAAGAATTACTTTAAAAGGCACAAAATCAGTTTTATATCAAATTACAACTTCGCCACTTTCATTTGCTTACTTCCATCACCATACTCAGTAAACCTTTCGCACACATTCGAAACCTATGCACATGGTATCAAGCATTTGGTATGTAGTGTCTTGGAGAAGGGTGGAAAGAAAGGATGGTGTCGAAGGCATGCTTGCGAAAGGGTTGAAGCCGCCTTTATTTGCTTGTGAACTCCTTCGATAGCCTACCTGCCGCATTTATACCCTTCGCCTTAGTAAGAAGCCGCTTTTATAACTCTTTAAATCAATGAGTATGGAGAGTAGGGTTTCAAATCAATACCCTTCTGCAACCATTAAAGTTGCTTTTCTTTTAACTTATACATGCGAAAGAGTTGTTGTCGCTCCCATACCTTTCGACATGGTTGTAGCCGCTTATTTAAACCCATGTATATATGTGGAGGTATGTCATCGTCGCCCCAAGTGTTTCGAAGGAATAGCTTTCACGTAAATCCCGTTAAGGGTTATGTATTTTGTTTTGTTTTCAAAAATATGGTTTTGAAAGTAATACTTTTAATTGGTTTCGAAGCTATGCTTCCATAACTTCTTACTTGAACCCAATGCGAAAGGTATGTTTTAAGTGTTTCGAAATGTATGTTTTAAGTGTTTCGAAAGGTTTGTTTTAAGCGTTTTGAAAGATATGATTAATGGCTTCGAAAGAGGATGCCTAAGCTTTTAAGTAATGATTCCGAAAGGTCTATTTCCAACATATTCGAAAAGAAGGTTTTGGCCTTTCAGCCTAATGTTTCCAAGGTTAAAGTATTTATCTTGTTTCGAAGGGATAGATAACCCTATTGATTTTAAGTTTTCATCAACATTATTTTATGTAAATAGCATATATCATGGCATACGTATTTTGAGTAAAGCAAAGAGTATATATTCCTTGTTTAAGTATGATTTAAAAGGGTTAAATCAATTTGAAAGAAATGTTTTCAAGGAAAATTGAATAGGGTAGTTAACCCTAAGTATATGACTCGGATAGAAGACCAGATGAGACTGGTGTGCGGTCGCGCCCTATACTTTAGCTAGTAGCCCCTAGCCATTATAAGTCCAATCAGTGTGTAGGGCTTTGCCACACGTAAGACTAAAATGATGTTACACACAGAAAGGAATACATAGAGTAGAGGTAGGTTATTGGTGAGCCCACAAAACCATTAGGATCAGTTGACCGTAGAAGATGTAAGTTAAGGACAGATCATCCAGTATTGTATCTAACAGAAGTTAGAATATTTATTATGTTTGGTAGGCCCGACTCAGCCAGTGGTTAATAGTCAGCTTGATAAAACTATATTGTTCAGACAAATAGTCCATTGATTACCTGATTTATATGCATATACGTTATTGCTACTGTTTTTATATTCAATTTGATCGTAGGATTTTGATTTGCAAAAGATACGATTTTAAAAGGATATTAGTGAGGGGAAACCCATTCTGCTAAGCGGCGTGGTCTCTCTTAATATCAGTAAATCGAGATGTAATAGAATTATTCACACTAGGCTATGTCTGGCTCGAAGTTTATGTTTTCCCCTTAAACTCTCAGGCGTTCAAAATTAAATTTGAGTAGATTGAGAGTTAAGGAATTTTTAGGTTTAGTAGGTTGGACAGATAAGCTTCCGAAGACGTGCAGGAGGCAAAGCTAGCTACATAGGAGTTATTTAGTATTATTTCCGCTGTGATTTATTTATGACCGGTATCTCTGTCTATATAGTACTTTGATCATCCAAGGGGGCATCTTCATATGTCGCTCTTGGCGTAATTTTTAACAATTATATTTGACTAAAACCTGGGAATCATTTTTGGATTATGTAATTGAATATGAAATATTGATTTAAAATGTAATCATAAAAGCTTTTTTTGAAATCTGTGTCGATTTTATTTCATATTCATGTGCTTCTGATATTATGAATAGTATTAACATTACCGTATTTTATCAAAGGAAGTTAATGCTAAAGATGACTACATCATCTGTAGCACTTAACTTCGGGCCTCAAAATAGGGGATGTTACAGTAGAGCGAAGGCTGGGATCCAAGCTAGTGGCAGACGTCGAATTTTTGAGATAGTGGTTGTTCTAAATTTAGCCTTCGATTATATATAATTTTTCCAACGAAAACCCTAACATGCTTTGACTTTTCGCGATGAGTAAAAGCACTAATTGTGCTCAAAGGGTGGGGAGTTAATTCACCGAAGTTCGTACTTCCCATTAATGAACTTTTTGAGGTCAAATTCCTTAATTATCATCGTCAATTTCCATAACTAGAGAGTTCACTGATAGCGAACTTGTATTCCTTTGTTACAATGCTTCCTGGAATTAAATACAAGGTTTTCGCATTATATTTGTATACATAAATGTAAATGAATTGTATATGTTAATTATTTAATTTGCCATGAAAGTTGATTTCTTATGTTATATGGCTGTTTTTTTAATATAATTATTTTTGTCATAAGAATAAAAGTTTATCAATCTATAATTCATGAGTGGACTTTTGTGTAAAATCTAAATCCTTTGATTCCTTACTAAATTTAAAGTTTTGAGTAAAATCCTATATCTTTTGATTCCATTCCACATTAAGGTTTGTTTTAAATTGTTAACTTTAAAACCAAACATGTTTATACATATATTATAAATTATAATCTTCACATATATAAGTTATTTCAAATTTAAAACATTACTTGTAACACAAACACACACACACACACACATATATATATGTGTGTGTGTTTCCTCAGTCAAATTCATATGTTTTTTGTATAAAACTATAATGTTTTACCTCAAATTCTTCCTTAAATGAAACCAATCCATTATTACCAATTTCAGATTTCAAATCATATAAAATTTCCAAATATAATTTCTATATAAATATTCGCATATAATCATGCATCTTTTATTATGTATGTGTGTGTATTAAATCAAAACCGAGGATAATAAATGCATATGTAAAAGGAAAATGGGTCCGTTGCATTTGTAAATCTTGGCACCTACATATATTCACATTAACTATGTACGCTTATTTTCTAAGCATGTGCACTTCACACAAACAAGTGCATTTTATACATTTTAAACCAAACAAAAAAATTAAAATAAACAAAAAATTTCCTTAAATAAATAAAATAAAGGTTTTATTTAAATATTTTAGATAGGATCTAAAATCCATTTGGATTTTATAGGTCCAACAAAGATTTAAAATGGATTTTTTTTGAAATTCACCCATTTAACCCACTATAACCTAGCCTGCTTCCTTCATATATATATATATTATATTTATATGTCAATCTTGGTTTAATTCATTTGTATACCTTGACCGAAATTTTTTTTATCAATTTTTAATTAGTTGCATAAATTTCTCGATGTAAATTATTTTAGCTTTATATAACATTTGTTCTTACAATATTAGAAAGTTAATGTTATCATTTCATTTTTCTAGTAAGGCTCCCACTTGTTTTATGTTCCTCAAAACCCTAAGTAATACATAAAAATCTTCTGATTCCTTTAGTAGGTTTTAGGACTCGCTTACCTTGGTGTAATACCCCAAAATTTTATATATAACTTAAATAATAATAATAAATAAATAAATTTGAAATTTAATTAAAGGGTATTTTGGTAAATTTCCGTTAAAAGGAAAAAATAGTAATTTTCACAAATGTTGATTTTGATAGCGAGAGTCGCGCCGTTGCATAGCTCTCTTTTCTGGTCGAAATAGAGCATTCATTTGTTTAAATTGAACATCATATGAGTGAGATATCACTGGTTATATAAAGTTAGATGGAATCGTGGGTAGGTAGCGTATTAAATTATAAGACTAAAAATGAAGAAATAGAAATTCCAAAATTTATGGACATTAACTACAAATTTAATAGGCAATAAATTTGTAGTTAATAGAGAGTTTAAGGAATTAAATATGAACCAATTAGAGGATTTAATATGACATTAATGAGCAAACTGAATAGGCAGAATAAGGGGATTTTGAAATGGTTAAATAAATATTATTAGAGATTATTCAATTTTGACATTAATGTCTAATAATTACGGACATGGACATTTATTAGACAGAGAAGGAAATAAGGAAACCAAAGCCTAAACGTATAAAATATGAATAATTATGTAGCGAACTAGTAAGTATTAATACTATTAAATACACATAGAAGGTAAATAATTTTCATGATAGGAAATTATATAGCTTTGATTATATGTTTAGAACGAGTGTGAATTAGTGGGCGTAGTCCAACACTTAGCTTTGGGGTGATGGGTTTGGTATAGTGAGTTGGGATGCGAGGTCAGTAGAGTTGCACGACAGAAGTATTCCCTTTACCTAGAAGCTACCAGCGGTTGTGTATACTTACTACTGATTTGAGACATCTCCAACCGTAGGACCCATGGAAAAAGGATATGTGTTGCAGATAGGTGAGGAAAAATATACCGAGGGTTTGCCTCAGATTTCAAGTATTAAATAGCCCAATACTTTTAAGGAAATGATGTCTGCTTCATTTCTAATAAGAGGTATTAAGTGATTGAAAGAGGCATTTTCCTTGACTTACTTAGGTTAGTCTAAATGGGATGTCAGTTGTGGAAGGTCGGCAGCCTATACCAGTAGTTTGCACTAGCATTTAGTAGTAGGTCTGGCATATAGGCTACGACCACCAACGGTCCCGAGTAAGCGGTAGAAAAGATTTGGGTTATGTTCTGATGAATTTCGCTTCATACCGTTGTAGAATCCGTATGGGATACACACATACTTTGAAGTAGATGGTTACACAAAATTTAGTTTATTGGAGGTGGGTTAGTTAACCCTTAGATGAGTTATTGAGATGCGTTAGTAGTACGACAATTAAATTATAATTTATAAAGCCGTATATAGATGATATCGGTCTTTGTAGCAAGAACCGATTGACTAGCATTTACGTTGAGAAGGGCCTGCTTTGGGGACTAAGGTATTAAATGGTCGTTGGATCTGCCTCTTCCTTATTTAAGAAGTATTAAGTGGCCGGGGTTTTTGCGTAGTGAAATAGTTAGACATATATGCGAATTGGCATATACTTGTGTAGTTATGCCTTAGAGAAGGTTAGGTTAGGCATATCGTATGTGCATATAAGATTTAACGGACTAGCCACAAATAATAGACATAACACTTAAACAGAAGTCAATCGGCATAGACTAATCGTATTGGTAAAGTATCTAATTTTCCAATCACCAAAATGTTGTTATGACTGCCCTCCTTATAACAACTCACGGGATAGATTTAGAAGGACTAGATACTAAAGCAAGATGGGAACTACAGACGGTGAAGTCTTTTTATTCATGGTCATCATGGATAAGGCAATTAAATATCTAAGGAATTATGTTCCGAGGTACTAGCCTTAGTTGATACGCATGTTATATTATTTTTTCATTTCCGCTGTGAGTTTATATTGATTGCACTTGGACATACTTATATTTATTACAGGTTGCCAAAACCAACGATCTGTACCCTACTAGACTTGGGTTTCATTTTAGTTGAAATTCAGGCCTATTAAGGTGTGAGTTGTTAGATTTGGTATTAGAGTTTAGGTTAATCAAACTCCATAAATTCCGACTGTAAAAGTAGTTGTGACCATATTTCGAAAGGATGGGCGATGCGACTATGAGTTGGAAAAATAAATAGAGTTAAATTTATACTCATACCTCATTACTCCACCGGTGGAAGTCATATCATAAGGAGAGGACCTAGAAACTCATGAGCAGGACGTCAAGAAGAATCCCAGAGGTTGGATGATACTTGACTCCTTTGCTAGGCATAAACCGCCTTATGATTGTGAATTTTGATGGATTGCCGATTGAAGATGCATATTTCATCTAGACAAATGGGAAGCAAAAAATTATATATTGCAAGTATCTGAAACTAAGGTATGAAGAAGGAGTGGAGCAAGTTCACAGAAGAAGGTGAACATTAATTGGATTTTTATGAAGATGAGTACAAAGAAGGAAAGTTCAAAAGAAAAGATGATTAAAGTCTATTTCGGAGTCCAACCCCATGTGAAAGAATTTGACAAAAAGATTTTTGGAAATTCCTTCAAACATTTTGAAAGGGTTTTCCAAAAAAAATTATCGAGAAGTTGTAGTTTTGAAAGAAGTAAGTAAAATTTGAAATTCTTAGTTTAAATTTTGTTGAGTCAAAAGTTTCTAATTTAACGGATTTTGGTAAAAAGGTTTTTTTTTGTTGAGTCAAAAAGTTTTCAGTTTAAAGATTTTTGATAAAGGGACTTTTCATTTTAGAAATAAATGTAAAATAGAGCATAGGTTGGGCTTTTTCTATTTGATAAATTTAGAAGTTCCTTTATAAAGTTCTTTTTAAAGGGGAGATAAATGGAAATAGTACCTGATTAGAATGGGGTAGAGAGGATAGAAGGGTAAGAACGCCCGAAAGATTGGATCGAAATAACATTAGGAATTTATATATGAAAATAGGATTAGTGATTTAGTTAGAAATAATATCGGAGAAAAACAATTGGAATAGGATACGAAGAATGAATTAATCACGTAGATATGTAGTAATTACGCATATGTTTTAGATAGATGCTTAGATAGATATTGCAACTACACATATCTTTTAGAAGGTCCCTCTTGTGCTATTAAAGTCTCTGTCAAAAGTGGAAGTGGAAATAGCATGAGAAGTAAGAAAATAATAGGATGGAAGTTATCCTTGTCTACTCCACTTTTCATTATTTAAAGTTACAGAAGATGTTTTTGAGAAATGGTTTGGTATGACAACTGAGATTAAACATGATAAATTTTTAAGCCAAAAATCCTACTTTTAAAAGAAGTAAAATCTTTGTTGTAGAATGTCTTAAAAAGATAAAATTGGTTAGAAAAGGGAAACTTTTCATGGTTCCTTTTTGAACCCTAGAAATTTTAGAAAAGGTTTCTAAATTTATATTCTCAAAGGTAAAAGTTTTAAATTAAGAACTTCATGATTGTGAAATTTTAGTTTTGTAAATAATGGTGAAAACCAAACCAAAATTTTAATATGGAGTAGATATGGATCACTACCTAGGTAAGGCGAGGCAAAGTTTTTAGGCTAGGAGTAAAATAACTATGAATGCTCATAGAGTAACAATAGAGAATCCCCGTTGAATATAAGAAATTTTGGTATGTGTTATGAGCATCTTCGCCCGCATCATGGTGAATACAAAATGACATCAAAGAGCATAGAAACGGGCAGAAGATGCATAATAAAGGCGCCATCGTGTAATTATAAGGGAAGGGCGAAGTGTCAGGGGCAAATTTGGCATAATCAGAAAATATTGCCAAAGCACTTGTAAAATATTTCTAAGGTTAGGACATGCACCTAGGTTGAAACCGCGTCTCAATCCACGCTACGGAGTGGAAGATACGATCAATTGAAAATTTGTCCACCATCTAACCGATTCGGGCCCCACCTTGAAGAGATACTACCTACCTCAGGCAAATGGAACATTCAAAGGCATCAAAATACCCTACTTGAAGGTATGAAACTATTAGTCTAAGCTTCGTTCAATTCTGACTTGAAATGAAGGAGTTATGGCATAAAAGCATGTGCCGCATAGTGATAAAAACTTGCGCCGTTCAGCCAACCCACCCGGGTTCGAGTCCTGGAAAGCACATTATTTTTTTGGAACATGAGAAATGGTCCAATAGGGAATCTAAGTGCCTAACCATTTACGATGTAAGGTTGGGCAAAGACCATGGCAGATTAGAAGGTAGAAAGAAGAGAATGCAAAGGTAATTCCACCTGCCCACCCTCTGTAACGACCCGTATTTTTAACACTTTAAAAATACGAATTAAAATAAAAATTTAGGATAAAAATCCGAAGGAAATAAAATTTTGTGTTGTTAAATGTGAATTACAAGTTAAAATACAAAACCGAATTCTGAAATAACTTATTTGTAAATTAAATATGGATGTTAACTTGTATTGAATGTAAATAATGAATTGAATTTGATTGTAAACCAAATTGGTTATGATTGTAAACAAAGAATAAATAAAATGGTAGATTTAATAGTGGAAGTTTATGTTATTGAAACTAATATAAATAAATGTAACTTAATATTACAGTTGATTGAAATCAGATAATAACTGAAACTGTAATTTGATAAGGATGTTAACTTGTAATTGAACGTAAGTAAAGATTTAAATTTGAGTGTAACAAGTAATTGAAACGAATTGAATTTGATTGTAAACAACGAAATAAATAAAATGTTACATTTAATATTGAAGTTATAATATTGAAATCAACGTAAATGAATGTAATTTAATATTACTGTGAATTTAAATAAGATGATAGCTGAAGAAAACGAAAGTAAATGAATTATAAACTATTGATAATAATGTATAAGTAAATGGTTGATTCAATAATGAAAGTGTAAATCGAAATAAAAGAATTCAATTGGAATTAAATAACTTGAATTTGAATTACAATATAATTGAACGTTGAATCTAATGTAATCTTTTATACTGGATTTATAATGGAAAACTGCATTGTAAAAGATTGTTAATTACTGTGAAATTAAAAATGAAATTTGTGAACAATTGAAATTTGATTTAAAAGTTAATAATTTAAAATTGGGAATTTTATATTGAAATTAAACAGTAGAAATAGCCATTTTTACAACTGTCTCGGATTTCGATGAAACCAGTTTCATCGGATCCGTAATAGTGAATTATTATAAGGTTTCAATTTTCGTAGCAATCGGACTTGTCGTTTGGCTGTGCGAGCTTGAAACGCGTAGAAATTTAATTTCGAATTTAATTAAAATAATCGACTTCAAAAGCTATCTTCCACATACGATTGAATTAGGCCTTGGGACTAGTTCCATTGCGTTCGGAATATGGGTAAAACCTTATAAACGCCTGGCGGCACGTCTCGATTGGAGTTCGGACAATTTTGGACCTACCTATATAAATACGCACGTAAACCGGGACGGTTTTATTATTATTTCATCTCAGAAACCCTAATTTCAAACCATGGCCGCCACCTATTCCAATGGCCAGAAATTGCCGATCTTCTTTCCTCTTTATCTCTCAATCCGTTCAACGAAATCGAAAAATTCCAAAAGCAAAAGTGTAGATCTCGGCGAGCTCTTCAAATCCATATGGTTGATCTATGCTATTACGCCACGGATTCGCCAGAATCTGGCTTGGGAGCATGGACGTATTTTCTCGGATTTTGCGCAAACGGTGGCGAATGGGGTGGCGAATCTTGGCGCGTTGGTGGAGGAGGATGGGGCGCACGTGGTAGCTGGTGTAGATCGACGTTCGGTCGTCGTTTGCCTCGCGCGTGGATGAGGATGAACGGCGTGAACTGTGTCTCGAGTTGTGTGTGTATGGAAGAAAGGGGTGTGCGTGAGTGGGTTACTGCGCGTGTTGAACGGGAGGAAGAAGGTAGACGTTTGTTTATTTTATTTTATTAATTAATTATTTTATATTAAAATTCAAAAGTTCTAACTTGAGTAATTTTTGCATACGAGCTCGGATTCATGCGCGGTTTTCTCCGTTGCGTTCGTATCGAAATTCCGGACAACATGGAGCTGGTTTGGTTGGATTCCGAAACTGTTCAAATTTGGGCCTTTATTTGGGTTTTAAATCGTCGATAAATCAAAAGGTGAGTGTTTATACGCTCACAATTGACTAAAATAATTTTTTGTTAGTTAAATTTATATTCTGAAGTGATATGAAATTTATTGGCTATTGTTGGTAGGTTTAATTGTCATTTAAATTAGTATATGAATTAATTGATAGAATTTAAATTGACCATTAAATAAATTTAAAATTTAATTGGCCGTATATTACCCGATATGGTAAAGATTTGAAATTTGTGAATGTTATTGGCTTTATGGTTGATTGGTTGTGATGGATGCTATTGGTCGATATTGGTTGTTTATTTATTTTGATATATCATGTTATCATCATGTATATTGTTTATTGCATATAAAACTGTAAACTGAATCATTTCGAATAAATTAAGAAATAGGTTGAAATGATATACCTATGACATCTATTTGGATTGAAATGATATATATCCATCCTTGAAATTAAAATTGAAATAATTATCCACTTGGCCATAGGTTAGAAAATTATATACGGACACCGGGTTGGTTAAATTAAATGATTTTAAAAGTTGTTTTGAAATTATTTAAATGAATTGATCTTAAGAATAAAATCCAATTTATGGAAATTGAATTATTTTGAATTAAAGCTCGAGATGTTGGAATTTAAACTTGGTAAATGAAATTGTTTAATTATTCGAAGTTTAGATTTTTAAGAAAAAAAAAATTGAAATACGGCGTAAATTTTCGAAAGTTGATTTGTTTTAAAAGATTGGACTTTTAATCGAACTCTGAATATTTCTAAGAAAATTTATATGAAATGATATTGCAAGTTTGAGTTTGGAATTAAAAATTAATTTGAAATTGAGATTTAATTAATTTGGAATTGAATTTAAATCTAAAGAAATTTGTGAATTGAACTAAATTGAAATTATTGAATTAAATTTGAAGATAAAATTGATTTGAATAGGATTTGAATTGAAATTGATTTGGAATTTAGTACTTAAATGAATTCTTGAAATCCAAATATTAATCTATGTTTAATTGAATTGGAATTGGAATTGAAATTGATGGTTTAGATTGGATTAAATTTGAATTTGGAACTCGAAGATTTGTGAAAGTCAAGGAAACTATTTTATGTTATAAAGTAATTTTAAATTTTATTTAAAACTATTGATATTTTACTTTATAAATTATGTTAATATAAGCTATTTTATTATAAATCATTTTTAATATAAATTATTTTACTTATAAACTATTTTATTATATATACTAATTTTAATATCTAAACTGGTTAAGAGGAAAGTGTTATGATTCCAAAGCACTATGATTTCTAAACTTTGATTCCAAAGAATTATGATTTCCAAAGTGTTTGATTTAGAAAGTGTTATAACTTTGAAGTACTAAGATTTGTAAATGTATATATATTTTAGATGGAAATATTTAAAATGGAAATGATATTGTATTTGGTTCCGAAATGGAAGTGATATCGTATTGATATGGTTTTGAAATGGCAATGATATTTCGGTTTGAAATATAAACTATTTTGAAAGTTTATTAAATAACCAATCGGTGTAATAATTACGTAGTTATTGAAGAGTCCGAGATTAGATATGGACATACTCTCTGTCGATACCGAAAACCACTTTAATAACTAATATACGCGGAGTGTTGATCCAGAATAAAGTGGATGGTTTGATGAACGCGTTGACTGAAGAAAGAGGACGATATTGGATGACCCCTGACATGACTAAAACAGGAGCCGCGCCGGGCCATTGAGGTTCGCCACCTCTAGCGGACATACTTCTTCGATACCATATCTATTACTTTTGTGATTTGATTTGGGTGCACCCCTTGATTTGGGAGTGTTGTTTCGCGGTGTTGAGGTAGTAGCTGCTATGCTCAACGTCAGTCCGGATCACGCAACTACTAGTATCCTAGTTAGTATCACCTCATGTAACTTGTCATACTGATTATCCTATTCGCGATCACTACGATTTTGATTTGTGTTATACCTATGGGGTACCCTCTGATAACCTCTAGTTTACGGTGGGGCTTACGGTGCTGTATAGACTATGACATTTATAAACTGTGTTAATGGTGGAATGGGCCATGGCTTAACGCTAGGAATGATATTTTACTTTATGATAGACATTATTGTATATAGCGTATTCTATTATATAGTAGATAGTTTAACGGACCCTTAGGAGATGAAAATCCCGAACATCTCTTAAGTTAATGCACGCACGTTAAACACTGGATAGGAGGTGTCTAAAACCCGTAAGCATCTCCGACGCCGTCACACTCATATTTACTTATTCGATTTAACTTACATGAGATATTTTAGTCCCGACTCGAGTGTTTTGTCTTTTCATTACGCTCGTGTTAGCCTGAGCATTTCATATAAGGTGGAAGATCTATTCTGGAGGACGAAGATGGAGTTTGGTATTACATCATTTGTATTCTACTACTGTATTATTTTTCCGCTGCATTGTTGTATTATCTCTAATATGTATGTAACTCTGATTTATGATGTATAATAATAATCAAATTTATTTATTTAACAGCTTCATGAACTGTTATTTTATTATTATATCTTGTTCCTTCCGCTGCGAGATTCTGAGTTTGTTTCTGTTCTTTCTTTGCTTTCCTTATTTAACCCCAAATAACTATCTGTATTTTGGATTGGTTGAGTCAGCATGTGTGTATGTTTTGTCGACTTGAACGGTCAAAAATGCAGGCCGTTACAGTTGGTATCAGAGCTTTGGTTTAGATTACCTTAGCTCTAGTGGGGAATAACTCATTGAAATAGGGTTAAACCTTATGAATAAGTTTGAGTGTATATGAGAGAGTGTATTTGTAATTTTGATATAAAAAGGATTTTATATTGTGTTAATTTGTTCCGTTGAGTATTTATGAACTCTGGTTGGTACTTGGGACGCCAAGGCATCGATAGGAATTTCTAAACACTCGAATAGGACAGATTGACATAATATTGTTTTGGATTATATTTTATATTTAAAAGAATTATCTTGAAAATTTATAAATTTTGATTGTATTGGTTGTTAGGAGATGATAATATTAGATTATCATCGTTTACTGTTGATTAGTCAATATCTCTAACTATTGACTATTGGATGATTTTAAGAAATGAAACTTGTAAATATGATTGACAATGAATATAAATGGTAAATAAAATAAAATAAAAATGAATTTAAATTAAGATGGAGAATTTAAATTCCGGTGTTGTGAAAATCTATTAACAAAAATTTGAAATGTATAATATAAGTATTATATGATAGTATATTCGATTAGAAATTGTTTTCAAAGGATTTTCAAATGAAGTAAGTGTTATACTCCCCTCTTGACACTAGAGAATGATTTCGATGATGAGTGCACGCATCATCGACGTTTATTTTTGAGAGTCCAAGTGGGGAGATCACTTAATAGCTTTTTTTAAACCATGTTTTGATTAAAATTGAATTTTATTTTGTATTCTCTATAGTATGACTTGATACACATTAATATAAGTATATATTATTTCAAAATTGATTTGAAATGAAACCGGAGTTGAAATTCTTAAGTTCTTTAATATTTAACGACTTTAAACTATTGAATAAACAAATACTTGAATCATTAAGGAACTTCTGAATTGAAAAATAAGGGATGAACCTAAGTGTTAAGTGAAAATAGATTGAAGTAGGAAACCCTTAGAATAAAGGAGTATAAATTTGAAATAAACTAGAAACTGTAAACTTGATTAGTGTTCAATTTGATTCAATAGCATATATATATAACTTACCAAAATATTTAAAAAAATTCAAAATGTCTATATGAATAAGTGATTGGATAATATACAAGTATAGGTATGAAAAATGAAATGTGAATTTAATTAGTGGTTTGCAAATATGAATAAAACTTAAACTGTGAAAATAAATGATATATAGTTATGTTATGTTATGAAATTGAATTCCAATAAGTTAAGTGAATATATTGGACCAATAGAATAAACTAGCAAATGGATTATTAGATTTATATAACTTATGGAAGTTAATGAAATGAACGAACAACATTTGTTGAATGAATAAATTAATAAAATGAATCAAATGAGATAGGATGGAAATTTTTGAACACTTTTGTTAATTAAATAAATAAGGGAATTTTGTGTAAGTTAGAATGTGAACAAATGAATATAAGTTAGAATGAAATATTTGTGTAAATAAAAACGAATTAAAACAAATGAGATATGTACACTATACCAAATAAAATAAAATTTTGAATTCTTGGTTGTTGTTGTGGTTATTGTTGGTTTATGGAATGTTTGGGAAAGTAAATAAATTCAATATGAATTGAAAATGAATTAATTAGATGTAAATAGGTGTTACAAATTATGTGCAATTGAATTGAATGAAAATGCATGTAGAGATTAATGAATATATTATTAATCAAATGAACATAGAAGAGTTTAATGTAAACCAATTGAATTGAAAGAAAATCATGTGAATTAAGGGAAACTAACCAATTGAATACCAATGTACTGAATTTGAATAAATCAAACGTTAATGAAATGAATATTAGCAATTGAATAAAAATTTTGAAATACTCAAAGAGAGCTGAAATGAAAATAGCCATAACTTTTAAATGATTGAACGGAATTCGACGATCTTGGACTTTTCGGAAAGCCTAGAAACTGTGCTACATCTTTTGTTTAGAATGTTTTGATAAATACCTTCATCCACTAGGTTTAAAACACCAATATTAGTCGCTGGTCTGTGCGAAGTAGAAATCTGAAGCACCTTAGTATTCTCGTTATAAATTTTTACGGCTTTATTGGATTTTGACGATCTTGCTATTTATGGAAAGATAAGAACTTAAGCTAAAACTTTTGTGTTAAGTGTTTTGTGTTTTTCTGTCAATTAGAGGGTCGAAAACGTGAGTGAACATCGCTGACCTGCGCAATTCATTGCCCAGGCTGAGGCGTATCCATTTAGTAAAATGACCGTAACTTTTGAACGGATGGTCAGAATTTGATGATTTTGGACATTCCGGAAATCCTAAAACAAGTGCAACAACTTTTATTTAGATTCCATTTTAAAATTTTATCATTTAGGTGACCAAAAACTGGGATTTGTTCGCTGTCCTGAATTCAAAATTTTTAGTTTTGAAGTTAAATACGTTATATATATGTTGTATATGCTAAGCATATCGATCTATTTTCATATGCATGATTCTCACTTGGTTGTTGAGTATTTTAGTAGGTAGCAAAGGGTTGCGCTTCGCTTGTGGAGCTCGCTTCTGCGCTAAATGAAAAATGTAAGTTAAAATGCTAATAAACGCTTAATAAAAGGTACGTTCTCGGATTACAGTTATGTTGTGATATATTATTGTGTTCCCCATGTTTTTGGATGCCTCATTCTTGTAATGAGATGTATATCATGCAATTATTACCACTGTGAATTTTTTCGGTCCTAGCCGCGCAAAGGAGGTGCTGCCAAAATTTTTCAAAAATCCGGGAGTTAGAAAATTTTGAGATTTTAAAAATCCTATAACTAAAATTTGCAAATAAGTCGAATATTTTGAATGAATTATATCTAAATGATGGTTTCCCCTTCTCCGTTCCTTTTCGAGGACGAAAAGTTTTAAGTGGGGGAGAATGTAACGACCCGTATTTTTAACACTTTAAAAATACGAATAAAAATAAAAATTTAGGATAAAAATCCGAAGGAAATAAAATTTTGTGTTGTTAAATGTGAATTACAAGTTAAAATACAAAACTGAATTCTGAAATAACTTATTTGTAAATTAAATATGGATGTTAACTTGTATTGAATGTAAATAGTGAATTGAATTTGATTGTAAACCAAATTGGTTATGATTGTAAACAAAGAATAAATAAAATGGTAGATTTAATAGTGGAAGTTTATGTTATTGAAACTAATATAAATAAATGTAACTTAATATTACAGTTGATTGAAATCAGATAATAACTGAAACTGTAATTTGATAAGGATGTTAACTTGTAATTGAACGTAAGTAAAGATT
This sequence comes from Allium fistulosum, assembly GCA_030737815.1. Taxonomy (NCBI): domain Eukaryota; kingdom Viridiplantae; phylum Streptophyta; class Magnoliopsida; order Asparagales; family Amaryllidaceae; genus Allium; species Allium fistulosum. Next base: position 393,210,937 of record CM060907.1, read on the forward strand.
TAAATTTGAGTGTAATAAGTAATTGAAACGAATTGAATTTGATTGTAAACAACGAAATAAATAAAATGTTACATTTAATATTGAAGTTATAATATTGAAATCAACTTAAATGAATGTAATTTAATATTACTGTGAATTTAAATAAGATGATAGTTGAAGAAAACGAAAGTAAATGAATTATAAACTATTGATAATAATGTATAAGTAAATGGTTGATTCAATAATGAAAGTTAATCAAAATAAAAGAATTCAATTGGAATTAAATAACTTGAATTTGAATTACAATATAATTGAATGTTGAATCTAATGTAATCTTTTATACTGGATTTATATTGGAAAACTGCATTGTAAAAGATTGTTAATTATTGTGAAATTAAAAATGAAATTTGTGAATAATTGAAATTTGATTTAAAAGTTAATAATTTAAAATTGGGAATTTTATATTGAAATTAAACAGTAGAAATAGCCATTTTTACAACTGTCTCGGATTTGACGAAACCAGTTTCATCGGATCCGTAACAGTGAATTATTGTAAGGTTTCAATTTTCGTAGCAATCGGACTTGTCGTTTGACCGTGCGAGCTTGAAACGCGTAGAAATTTAATTTCGAATTAAATTAAAATAATTGACTTCAAAAGCTATCTTCCACATACGATTGAATTAGGCCTTGGGACTAGTTCCATTGCGTTCGGAATATGGGTAAAACCTTATAAACGCCTGGCGGCACATCTCGATTGGAGTTCGGACAATTTTGGACCTACCTATATAAATACGCACGTAAACCGGGACAGTTTTATTATTATTTCATCTCAGAAAGCCTAATATCAAACCATGGCCGCCACCTATTCCAATGGCCAGAAATTGCCGATCTTCTTTCCTCTTATCTCTCAATCCGTTCAATGAAATCGAAAAATTCCAAAAGCAAAAGTGTAGATCTCGGCGAGCTCTTCAAATCCATACGGTTGATCTATGCTATTATGCCACGGATTCGCCAGAATCTGGTTTGGGAGCATGGACGTATTTTCTCGGATTTTGCGCAAACGGTGGCGAATGGGGTGGCGAATCTTGGCGCGTTGGTGGAGGAGGATGAGGCGCACGTGGTAGCTGGTGTTGATCGACGTCCGGTCATCGTTTGCCTCGTGCGTGGATGAGGATGAACAACGTGAAGTGTGTCTTGAGTTGCGTGCGTATGGAAGAAAGGGTTGTGCGTGAGTGGGTTACTGCGTGTGTTGAACGGGAGGAAGAAGGTAGACGTTTGTTTATTTTATTTTATTAATTATTTTATATTAAAATTCAAAAGTTCTAACTTGAGTAACTTTTGCATACGAGCTCGGATTCATGCGCGGTTTACTCCTTTGCGTTCGTATCAAAATTCCGGACAACATGGAGCTAGTTTGGTTGGATTCCGAGACTATTCAAATTTGGGCCTTTATTTGGGTTTTAAATCGTCGATAAATCAAAAGGTGAGTGTTTATACGCTCACAATTGACTAAAATAATTTTTTGTTAGTTAAATTTATATTCTGAAGTGATATGAAATTTATTGGCTATTGTTGGTAGGTTTAATTGTCATTTAAATTTGTATATGAATTAATTGATAGAATTTAAATTGACCATTAAATAAATTTAAAATTTAATTGGCCGTATATTACCCGATATGGTAAAGATTTGAAATTTGTGAATGTTATTGGCTTTATGGTTGATTATGGTGATGGATGCTATTGGTCGATATTGGTTGTTTATTTATTTTGATATATCATGTTATCATCATGTATATTGTTTATTGCATATAAAACTGTAAACTGAATCATTTCGAATAAATTAAGAAATAGGTTGAAATGATATACCTATGACATCTATTTGGATTGAAATGATATATATCCATCCTTGATATTAAAATTGAAATAATTATCCACTTGTCCATAGGTTAGAAAATTATATACGGACACCAGGTTGGTTAAATTAAATGATTTTAAAAGTTGTTTTGAAATTATTTAAATGAATTGATCTTAAGAATAAAATCCAATTTATGGGAATTGAATTATTTTGAATTGAAGCTCGAGATGTTGGAATTTAAACTTGGTAAATGAAATTGTTTAATTATTCGAAGTTTAGATTTTTAATAAAAAAAAAATTGAAATACGGCGTAAATTTTCGAAAGTTGATTTGTTTTAAAAGATTGGACTTTTAATCGAACTCTGAATATTTCTAAGAAAATTTATATGAAATGATATTGCTAGTTTGAGTTTGGAATTGAAAATTAATTTGAAATTGAGATTTAATTAATTTGGAATTGAATTGAAATTTAAAGAAATTTGTGAATTGAACTAAATTGAAACTATTGAATTAAATTTGAAGATAAAATTGATTTGAATAGGATTTGAACTGAAATTGATTTGGAATGTAGTACTTAAATGAATTCTTGAAATCCAAATATTAATCTATGTTTAATTGAATTGGAATTGGAATTGAAATTGATGATTTAGATTGGATTAAATTTGAATTTGGAACTCGAAGATTTGTGAAAGTCAAGGAAACTATTTTATGTTATAAAGTAATTTTAAATTTTATTTAAAACTATTGATATTTTACTTTATAAATTATGTTAATATAAGCTATTTTATTATAAATCATTTTTAATATAAATTATTTTACTTATAAACTATTTTATTATATATACTAATTTTAATATCTAAACTGGTTAAGAGGAAAGTGTTATGATTCCAAAGCACTATGATTTCTAAACTTTGATTCCAAAGAATTATGATTTCCAAAGTGTTTGATTTAGAAAGTGTTATAACTTTGAAGTACTAAGATTTGTAAATGTATATATATTTGAGATGGAAATATTTAAAATGGAAATGATATTGTATTTGGTTTTGAAATGGAAGTGATATCGTATTGATATGGTTTTGAAATGGCAATGATATTTCGGTTTGAAATATAAACTATTTTGAAACTTTATTAAATAACCAATCGGTGTAATAATTACGTAGTTATTGAAGAGTCCGAGATCAGATATGGACATACTCTCTGTCGATACCGAAAACCACTTTAATAACTAATATACGCGGAGTGTTGATCCAGAATAAAGTGGATGGTTTGATGAACGCGTTGACTGAAGAAAGAGGACGATATTGGATGACCCCTGACATGACTAAAACAGGAGCCGCGCCAGGCCATTGAGGTTCGCCACCTCTAGCAGACACACTTCTTCGATACCATATCTATTACTTTTGTGATTCGATTTGGGTGCACCCCTTGATTTGGGAGTGTTGTTTCGCGGTGTTGAGGTAGTAGCTGCTATGCTCAACGTCAGTCCGGATCACGCAACTACTAGTATCCTAGTTGGTATCACCTCATGTACCTTGTCATACTGATTATCCTATTCGCGACCACTACCATTTTGATTTGTGTTATACCTATGGGGTACCCTTTGATAACCACTAGTTTACGGTGGGGCTTACGGTGCTGTATAGACTATGACATTTATAAACTGTGTTAAGGGTGGAATGGGCCATGGATTAACGCTAGGAATGATATTTTACTTTATGATAGACATTATTATATATAGCGTATTCTATTATATAGTAGATAGTTTAACGGACCCTTAGGAGATGGAAATCCCGAACATCTCTTAAGTTAATGCACGCACGTTAAACACTGGATAGGAGGTGTCTAAAACCCGTAAGCATCTCCGACGCCGTCACACTCATATTTACTTATTCGATTTAACTTACATGAGATATTTTAGTCCTGACTCGAGTGTTTTGTCTTTTCATTACGCTCAGGTCAGCCTGAGCATTTCAGATAAGGTGGAAGATCTATTCTGGAGGATGAAGACGGAGTTTGGTATTACATCATTTGTATTCTACTACTGTATTATTTTTCCGCTGCATTGTTGTATTATCTCTAATATGTATGTAACTCTGATTTATGATGTATAATAATAATCAAATTTATTTATTTAACAGCTTCATGAACTGTTATTTTATTATTATATCTTGTTCCTTCCGCTGCGAGATTCTGAGTTTGTTTCTGTTCTTTCTTTGCTTTTCTTATTTAACCCCAAATAACTATCTGTATTTTGGATTGGTTGAGTCGGCATGTGTGTATGTTTTGTCGACTTGAACGGTCAAAAATGCAGGCCGTTACACCCTCCGTTTGGTACCCCCTTGGGTACCAAACACGAAATCTTGTTCGATATCCATGGGGACAAAAAAGATCACTTGCACAGTTAAGATGGGTGACATTGTTCAAAGAATCGTATCAAGAAGGGATGTGTGCACCGAACCACACCTACAGAAGCTCGTCGAACTGTGCATGTAGGAATCCACCAAACCACGAAGACGAGAACTTTCCTAAGAATATCTCTAAGTACATTAATGCCGAGCCAACCTACCCTGCATAGGACTTCTAATAGAACCGGACAGCCTACATATGGAATGAAATCTACGTATTTTTGGAAATTATCAAGCATATCCCTGATACCTGGGAATATTTCATCTGGGAGAGATATAAATGGAAGTTTCCTAATTTGTCGAGTTATTGACACCACACCTTCACTCCTATAAATACCAAAGCAGCCAACAATAATGAAGACAATTCTGAAGAGCCAAGCTTACAGTAGTAGTGATAGACAAGTCAGAGCTAGCCGGAATAGCCTAGGAGGATTAGCTACGAAGAATAGCCAAGGGGATCAGCTAGCATGAATGGCCTAGCAGGATCAGCTAGCAAATACAGCCTACCAAACAAGATCAATTTAGCAAGATTAGCCTAACAGGATCTCCCCAGCAAGAGTAGCCTAGTAGGGACATCCTAACATAATCTTCCTAATAAGATCAACCAAGCAGGAAAATCCTAGCAGGATCTTCCTAACAAGATCTACCTTGTAGGAACAGCCTAATAGGAACTGCTTAATAGAGATAATCGAACAGGAATAAGCAGGCAGGAATAGCTGGACAAGAATAGCCAAACAAGAGCTACATATTACTGTCTTTCGAGTTATATATCATTGTATTTTATATCTCAGGCATTATATCAAAGGTCTATAAGAAGAATAATGAAAATGGATGGTGGAGTAGGCACATTCTGCCCGAAAACACTATAAACCTTTGTGTTCTTTACTTAACTGAAATTACTTTCCGCATAACCTATATGCGATCTTCTCTCTCAAAATTAATCATGATATAAATATAATAGATGTGTTATACACCCCGTATTCATAGCGCCACAGGAAATCGATTAGCGGTGTTTACCCATTTTTTGTGCAAATATTTTTGGTACTTTCATTGAGAGACGGGTTATCAACATGCTTTGAAGATCAAAGAACAAGGTTGGTGCTACAATCAGGAATGTGAGGAACACCAGTGCACCTATGTAGACAATAGTTAATCATGATAATCATTCAGAAATCACTCTAGTGCTAGTAGACATAATCACCAAAGGTATCCTGGATAGAGTTGTGGCCAAGCTAAACGAATGTTTTGCTGCCCAACATCAAGCAATGGTGTACCAACTTATGACACGCTTGGGACAGCTGCAAAATATTGGTCGCAACACTCAAACACAAAGGTGATCTCAATCTAGGGATCTAAAAGGTGAAGGAGGTTAAAATCTGACAAGAAATTCAATCAAGAAAGTCATGGAGATAGAATAAGGAATGCTGGAGGGATGAAACGAGCAACAGTTCAACCAGGAGGTAGACCAGGAAGCTAGACACTGGTTGTGAAACAATATATTAGATAAACCAACCCTTGAACAAATTTGAGGCACTACATTTAGCATATGGAAGCAGTTGGAGCTACAAAGGGAGAGGACTTCGTTGTTTTCCTCTATTGATGTTATACTTAGAGACTATTTGGTTTAGTCATTTGAGTAACACTTGGATATCAAGCAAAAGGATGGATAAATGTCAATTAAGTTGAAGATAAAAAGGCTTGGAAAGGAAACACTTCAGAAGATAGGGCAAGTTTCCATTTTCACTGCTTGTGGAAAATCTAGAAAGATCTACCCCACTATTGGAGAAGCCGTGGATTGCAATAAATCAAGGATCGGAGAGTCAATAGCCGCAAAGATTGGAATTGACAAATATCACTCATTCCATAAGATTTATGCTCATAAGGCCAATGAATGCAGATAAATCTCGCATGTATACTCTGAGCTGAAGTGGAAGGTAACTCCACCGAGAATGCCACAAACTCTAGATCACAGTCCCTCAACGGAAACGAGTTCCTATGAGGATAGGATGTAAAGCAGCTTAGGGGCATAGTGTTGGATCCCCTCATATATATTAGGTCATGTCTTCCTACTAGTTATCCGAAGATGGATGTGCATGAAAATTTTGAAGAACAGAGTAATCAGACAGTGGAGCATAAAACTTACTAGTCTCGGAGGCAAGGTTCAACTCCATCAGAGTCAATGGGAGACTAGTTTCAGCTTCTCCAGAGATAGTGGAGTGTAATCCTGACCCATTGCAAAGGTGGAGCCAGATATCTCTAGAGATGGTGGAGCACAACCTTTTCAAAGAACCTCAGAGGTAGAGTCGGCTTTATATGCATATGAAGCATGATACTACAGAGATTGGATACCCTCATAAAACATGGGGATAACAATGCAAAGGTATGACTTGATTTAATGAATAAATTTCGAATGATATTTAATAGAAATACTGGAGGCATAATAGCACCATGCCACATGACTATGCGATACTCGCAGAAGTGAGAAAAATACTAATGGCTAGGAAAGAACGAATATTCTTAACCCTTACGGGTCGCATAAACCTTTTACCTTGCAGGCTAGACAAAAATGATAGAATACAGTACACTAATAGAAGGATTGGAAGTTGCATAAGAACTAGGAATCAAGACTCTATGTATCCATAGCAACTCGCAAATGGCTGTGAATCAAGCACTTTGGGAGTTCTAAGTCAAAGGAGAATGGTTGACATAACACATAAAAAGGAAAAAGGGCAAAGGCTTTGCTTATGTGCAAGGCAACTGAATACACCATACAGGACGCAACAGATGCAGAAGAGCTTTAACTAACCTGCTACTAAGGTGCATGGCTACAAGAGAAGCTAAGGAAATATTGGATATTGCACATAAAGGCAGTAGAAGAGGCCATGCTAAGGGACATACCCTTGGAAAGGAAATCCGGTGGGCATTGATCTGAACGGGGAACTTCTAATAGCTATAGGTGGAGTTAAGTATGCAATAGTGGCTATGGATTACTTTATCGAGTATGAAGCTCAGCCTCAGAGTATCTCGGATAATAGATGACAGTTTGGGAATTCACCAACTTCTATCGGTAACACAGAATTGGGATAAGCTTTCCTACAATTCATCACTTGTAGACTAATGGATAGGTTGAAGAGGCCAATAATATTATCAAATACTCATAAAGGAGCATTTGGAAAATGATAAGGGAGCTCGGATGGATCAGCTACCATTAGACTTTATGCATATCGGACTTCCTTCGAAACTACAATGGGATATACTCCATTTGCTTTGGCCTACGATTTATTGGTAATGCTTCCCATCGAAAGAATAGTCTCATCTCATAGGATAACCCACTATAACTCAGAGGAGAATGAGAAATTGCTAAAAATGTCCCTAAATCTGATCGACGAGAAGTAGGAAAAAGCTGCTTTGAAAACCATGGCGCTCTAGTAGAAAGCGGTGAAATAGCGTAGCTCTAGGATAGAGCATTGCCCTCTCCAGAAAGGAAACCTACTCCTGGAGCAAATTTCCCCTTGACCTGGGGCACCCTACCCAATGTGGAAAAGGTTATATTTTATCAGCAGGGGTCCAGAGAATGGAGCCTACATTCTCATCACCATAGACGAAGCAGTATACGGAAAAACATGGAGTGCTCAAAACCTCTATTTATTTTGGCGCATTGTCTATTGCAATTGCATGGATTATGGGTATGTGCATTGTCAATCGTCACTGTCTTACTGAACCACATGGATAGGTGTGCGAAATCGTAACAGATGACCAGTGCTACTAAACCACTACAAGAACAGCTATCCTATGGCAAATAAAGTCCTTGATTTCTAGGACTATACAGACAAGGCTGCTGCATATTGGGGGCGCCCAACTTTGGTGCATCATGGAATGCTTGGACAAACCTTTAGCCGGCAACGGTAAACCAGATCAGCCCATGGATAAGACATGATCGCCAAATGGGTGCTCATCATTGATGATCGGCCATAAACCTTTGCCCGGCAATGGCGAGCCAGATCAGCCCATGGTCAGGACATGACCGCCAAATAGGTGTTCGCCATTTACAATCGGCCCCTAACCATTGGCTAGAAATAGCATGCTAGATTAGCCCATAGTCAGAACAAGACCACTAAATGGGTGTTCGCCATTGATGATCGGCCCAAATCTTTAGTCGGCAGTGGTGGACCAGAGTGATCCCTAACCGGGTGTCCATAAATGGCGATCGACTCAAACTTCTGATCGGCAATGATGAACCAGAGTGACCCTAATTGGGCATCAACCATTGACGGTCGACTATAAGCTTTTGGGATAGCTATGGAGAACCCGACTAACTTGTGGTCAGGACATGACAACCGCCTAGTTGGTTCACACCTAACATTCAGCTCTAGATTTCTATCGGCAATGAATAACTAAGCTTGCTCGTAGTAAAATGTGATTACTGATTGTATGGCTCAATGCAAGCAGAATTGCCTATGAAGACCGTCAACAGACGGACACTAGGGAAAACTTGTTTTAATTATGCATGAGATATTTGTGTGATAATAAACACACTAGAATGCTAAAAGTGTATGAAAACAAACAAGGACACACAAGACTGAATTACACTGACACTCCGCCAAAGTATGCTAACCTTACCAAACTTATCAATGATTGATCCTGTATAGGTGCTAAGGTAGCAATAAAAAAATCAATAACAAGCTAATGACTAAGCAAGGATAATATACAAACACTAATGCAACAACTAATCCTGATCGAGTATGATAATTTCATTTAAAATTTCTATAAGATACATATGCATTTATATAAATGTTCATACAGGAGATATAAATTATGGGCCAAGGGAAGCATTAGTGAAATTGCTTACTTTACGGAACTTAGTGTTGATTCATCCTATTTTAGTATGCACGATAGCTGCAAGAAAGGTTGTTGAAGGAACAAGCAAACTTAGCAATCATATGGAGCAAACATATTATGATTACTAGCCAAGAAAAGGAGAATACAGATAAATATCAAACACAATAACGCATAAACATCAAAAGAAGATTAGCTTCATATCTCAAGCGCATGATCAACCCAGGAATCGCTAGTGGAATAACTCAGCAATCGTTTAAGAGAAATACATTGCAACCACAAAACTTAGCTGTCCAAACTACTATTAATGTGATGAAATACAGGTCGTCAAATCCACGTGCCATAGAACCACTGTATATTCCTTTCCCTAGGGCAACTCGACATTCTTGGAACATTCATAAAAAGACATGCGGCCCTCATGACATGCGCAAGGAGATTGAACCAGAAGGAGCAAAAGCCTATCGAAATGCAATGAGAATCAGTGGGAAATCATGCTAGATGATTATCCTTCCAAGAAAGAATGAACTGCGAACGTCACACTAATAAAGGATGCCTTTGAACAATCAATAAGCTCTTACCGAGTGAACAAGTCTCTACAACATATTAACATTGGAAATTTACCGAAAGGATGGAATAAGGATATAGATATTTGAAGTTTGATTATCACATAAGAAAGAAAGACAAGCTTAGATGAAACAGAGCACACTTTGTATTCTACAAATGTATGCTTTCGGGGGCAAGTGTTGTGCGCATTTACACCTATATCATGGTGAATATGAAAAGATGTCAAGGAGCATTAAAACAGGTAGAAGATGCATAATAAAGGCGGCATCATGTAATCATACGGGAAAGGCAAAGCATTATGGGCAAATTTTGCTTAGTCAGAAAATATAGGCAAAACACTTACAAAATGTTCCTAATGTCAAAACATGCACTCAGGTTGAAACCGCGTCTCAATCTGTGCTATGGAGTGGAAGATATGATCATCTGAAAATTTGTCCACCACCTAACCGATTCGAGCCCCAAATTCGAGAGTTACTACCTACCATAGGAAAATGGAACGTTCAAGGGCATCAGAATACTCTACTCGATGATTCAAAGCTATCGGTCAAGTTTCGTTTAATTCTGACTTAAGATGAAGGAGTTATGGCATAAAAGCATGTATAGCATAGTGGTAAAGATAACTAACCCACCCGAGTTCGAGTCCTGGTAAACATATTATTTTTATGGAACATGAGAATTGGTTTAGTATGGAATCTAAGTGCCTAACCATTTCCAATGTAAGGTTGGACGAAGACCGAGGAAGAGTAGAAGGAAGCAAGAAGCGAAAGCAAAGGCAATGCCACCCACCCTCCCTTAGTTTGGTACCCCAAGGTACCGAACAAGATCATTTGCACGGTTAAGAGAGGTGACATTGTTCAGAGAACTAGACCTAGAAGGGATGTACACATCGAACCACACCTGTAGTAGCCCACCAAACCATGCATCTAGGAATCCACCAAACCACGAGGATGAGAACATTACCGAAAATATGTCCAAGTACATTAACGTTGAACCAACCTACCCTGGACAGACTTCCAACCAAACCAGATAGCCTATATATGGAATGAAATCTATGTATATATGGAAATTATCAACCATATTCCTAATACCCGAGAATATTTCATCTGGGAGAGATAAACATGGAAATTTCCTAATTTTCCAAGTTAATGACACCATATCTTTAGTCCTATAAATACCAAAGAATCCAACAATAATGAAGGACAATTCTGAAGAGCCAAGCTTACAACAGTAATAGCAGACAAGTCAGAGCTAACCGGAATAACCTAGCAGGATCAGCTAGCAGGATCAGCCTAGCAGGATTGGCTACAAGAAATAGCCTAGTGAGATCAACTACAAAAACAGCCTAGCAGGATCGGTATCATCTACAAGGACATAGCAGGATTTTCCTAACAGGATCGACCTAGCCGGATCAACCTAGCAGGGTCTTCCTAACAGGAGCAGCCTAGTAGGAACAGCCTATTAGGATCTTCCTAACAAGATTAATCTAGCAGGAACAGCCTAGCAGGATCTTCCTAACAAGATATGCCTAGCAGGAACAGTCTAGTAGGAATAACCTAATAGGAACGGCCTAACAGAGATAGACGAAAAGGAATAGGTAGGTAGGAATAGTCGAACAAACTCCCTTGAGCTATATATTATCGTCTTTCGAGCTACAGGTCATTGTATTTTGTATCTCAGGCATTGTATCACAAATATGTAAGAATAATAATGAAAATGGACAATGGATGTAGGCACATCCTGGCCGAACCAGTATGAATCTTTGTGTTCTTTACTTTACTTCAAATACTATTTGCATAACCTATATGCTATATGCTCTCTCAAGATTAATCATGATATAAATACAATAGCCGTTTTATACACCCCGTATTCATAGCTCTACAAAAAATCGATTGGAGGTGTTTACCCATTTTTTATGCAAATAGTATGAAACTAGGAATGGTTATTAAAGATGTGGGAAAGATAGGAGAAGAACCCTCAAAGGAATGGGGAATAGTATCAAAGTAAAATTTTGCGAGTCCTACCGTATACTCACATGAAGATAATGGATATAAGGGAAGTAAATACCATAGTTTGAGGATACTATCAAGATATTTTGACTTAGAGAAAATAGTAGTATGGTTGGAGATGAGAGTAGTGAGATGACACATACACATGAAGGAAGTTAGTTTACTCATGGTTGAAGAAGGCAAGATAGGTGGTAGGGAAGTTATTCCACCAAACCAACTTTTTGATGAGTTATTCTAAATGTGCATAGTTCGTATTTCTTACCTACTGTAGTGTGAGAATGCGCAACTTATTCAATAATTGGGTATAATAACTAAAGTAATGGATGGACCATATTTATTCGAAGCCAAGAAAGAGAGTCAAAGAAGGTGCGTAATAGTGGAATGGCATACTAGAATGCCCATCTTAATTTAGTAAGGTGTGTTATGGTTGTGATCGCTGGCTAGCTCCCTTAGGTTAATTGAAAAGCATACGATATGATATGAGATATGTTCATATTTTATCACCGTGCTGATTTTATGGATGTGATTAGACCGCTATATATATATTGAGAAACAGTATAAATAAGGAAATCTCATAAGGACACTTAACTAGTGATAAAATGTAGGTAAGACTTAATTAGAAAATTAAGTTAACACCAAGAAATTAAAATTGATGAATCCCAAAAACTTTAGGATTTTGGAAAAAAATTTATGAACAAAGAACAGGGAAAGGTTATTGCGAAATCGCGGGTCACTATCCATATGACTTAAATGCTAAAATTTATAAACACACTTGTAGGTAGTTTATTGTTTTAGAATAATAGTTTGTTGTTTTAGAATAAAAGGAAAGGGTTTCCTAAATCTAAGATTAACTGCACAATACTTGGATCAATCATATGCATTAACTCATAGACTGAGTCCCTATTACGTTAAGACGTGGCCTGATTTGTTCTAAGAATGGAGGGGCAAATGTTTTGCAAAATTTTGTCCGAATGTTTTGAAATTCTTATTTACATGCTTTTGAGAAGTTGGGTTCAAATATTTTTGGAAGTGCTTTTTTTAAAAATAAAAAATAAAATACGGTGTTTAAATGCTTTTGGGAATTAGCTTTTTCAAATTGTTTTGCAAGTTTGATTGGAAAGGGAAAAATATTTATGATGGAAAATGATTTTTTTTTCAAGTTTCTAATGCCACGTGCTTAATGTAGGGTGAGTCGACATGTTAGTGAACGTGAATTTTACAGTCCGATAAGGGTGACAGTATACGAACATAGATAATAACAAGGGAAAAAACTGTTTTAGCTTTGGAATTTCTATTTTCATACCTTGTTGTTAGTAAATAAAAACTTACACTTAGGATAATTATGCTTTAACATCCAAAAATAAACTTCCTAATGCAAATTGTACATGGAAAAGTTGGATTTTTGGAGGTAGAAGAGAAGGTTCCAAGGTACAACAGAATAGGTATCCGAAAGAAAGGTAGAAGTGTAAAATTTTCCATCTACATTCCTTTTCCGACATAGGAGTATAAATTTAGAAACTGGATTTTAAAAAAAATTGGATGTTAAAAATTGTGTGCTGGGTTTTAGATCGTAAGGATTAGGTGCAAGTCCGATTGAACCATACTCCTGCGCGCAGGAGTGTGCCAATGATTATTTGGAAAAGGTTTATTAAAAACTTGCATACATATAGAACTGCCAATATATTTAGCTTGTTTGCATCATAGTTTCAAAATGCTATTAAAAGAATGCATTCATGTAAGAGGCACCAATTTAGAGTCTTTCCGCATATATGTTTTATATATTGCGATACACCGTGTACTTGTACATGTTTGGCTGCAAAAATGGTTAGTTAGCTTAGATTGGTTGCGCGTTATGTTACATGATTCAACACTTGAGGAATTTCGGGGACAAAATTCTTATAAGAGGGAGAATGTAACAGCCCGTAAAATTAATGATAATTAATAAGGCTCCAAAAAGGGAATTTAAGCAAACACAAAATTTGATCATGATACTTGCACCATTGTGTTCATGGCAATTTTCTGAGCAACTTTCATATTTGGAGTTTCGTGATTGGAGCTCAAACGAAAAAGTTATTAGAGTTTGAAGTTTTCGGAGCAAAAATAATTATAAACGAAATAAGGAAATAAATTATAATTAAATGCGGACCCCACCAATCGACCCCTCCTTAGGCCGGTCGATCAGTAGGGATCGACTGCCTATAGGTGAATGGTCGATCGGTCATATGGTGGCAGCTTGGATTTGAACCTTGGCCGACGACTCGAATTTTATTATTTTAGTCTAACGGTTATGGTTGATTCGAGTGTCTATAAATATAGGCATAACCCCTCACTTATTTTCTCATGTTTTCTAATTCAATCAACGAAGCTTTGCCATTTTCCCTTCTCCACTATTTCTAAAAATTACAAAAATTATATATATACACAAATCGAAGAAAGGCGGAAAATAAAAGAGAGGAAGAAAATTAACATCGCGAAAGAAAAAGGTAAGAGTTTATAATTATTAATCTATGTTCCCTTTAACCCCAAAATTCTTCCTAGATCTGTAATTCTAATAGTATGTATATACTTTGTTATTCTTTTGAGTTAGAATTGGAATAGGAGTCAAGTAAAGAATTGATTCAAACTTTAAAGTTTTGGAAAGCTAAAATGGTGAGTGAGAAATTATATAACTTATTTGTAACATTGAAATTTATATCATTGGATTTTATTCAATTATTTTGGCTAAATAAGATCAGATAGATTGTAGGCTTAAAACAAATGTATAGGAATATCACCTACATATTCTATAAAATAGCTAATTGGTATAGGAATGGTATGTACAACCTAATCTAGAAATTTTAATTCAGTCCCAAATATTTATTATTGTAGAATGTTTGTAAATTTCAGATTTATTATTGGGTTGTAAATTAGGTTGCTTTAATTGAATTGGACTGTGAATTTCTATATTTTAATTTATTTGGAGTGGGGTGTAATTTAATTATATCTATTTCCCTGTAATTTCTGCAAATTATCGAATTTCAAAAATATGTATAAACATGCTTCGTTTGAATCAACAAGGATTATACCAAGAAGGTAAGAGATGTGTAAAGAATAGATATTCTTCTCCATAGTTTGCACTATCCGTTTCAGTAAAAGAAAAGAGATAATTCCTTGTAATTTCAAGCGAAGCAAAAGTCTCGTGTTTGAGTAATTTATGGAAAGTCATAATGGTAATCCATTTTAAAAGGATATCTTTGATAAATTAAGTGTGGAATGGAATGTTCTAGTTCAGGAATTAATAATTAGAATACACACACACATGTAGAACCACACATATTAAAAATAAAAGCATATATATAGCATAATTTATGGCATTTTCCATTATTTTCATATTAAATTATAGGACTAAAAAGGAAGGAACAGAAATTCGTAAATATATATACATTAACTACAAATTTAATGGGCAATAGATTTGTTGTTAATAGAGAATTTAAGGAATTAAATATGGACTGATTGGAGGATTAATATAACATTAATGAGGAAATTGGATTGGCAGAATAAGTGAATTTTGAAATGGGTAAATAAATATTATTAGAGATTATCCTATTTTGACATTAATGACTAATATTATGGAAAATAGACGTTTACTAGACAAAGAAGGAAACAAGGAAACCAAAGCCTAAGCGTATAAAATATGAATAATTATGTAGCGAATAAGTAAATATTAATACCATTAAATACACATAGAAGGCAATATAATTTTCATAGTAGAAAATTATATAGCTTCAACTATATGTTTAGAGAGAGCGTGAATTAGTGGGCCTAGCCCAACACTTAGGCTTTGGATGATAGGTTGATTTAGTGGGTTGGGATGTGAGCTCGGTAGAGTTACACAACAAAATATGCCGTTCACCTAGAAGATACTAGCAGTTGTGTATACTTACTACTGATGTGAGATATCTCCAACCGTAGGACCCATAGGGAAAGGATATGCAATGTGGATTGGTGGGGAAAAATATACTAAAGGTTCGTCGTAGATTCGAAGTATTAAATGGTCCGGTACTTTTAAGAAAATGAGGGCT
Source organism: Allium fistulosum (assembly GCA_030737815.1). NCBI lineage: Eukaryota > Viridiplantae > Streptophyta > Magnoliopsida > Asparagales > Amaryllidaceae > Allium > Allium fistulosum. The sequence goes on from CM060907.1 coordinate 393,226,643, forward strand.
GCTTCATTTCTATTAAGAGGTATTAAGTAACCAAAATGGGCATTTTCTTTGACTTGCTTAGTTAACCTAAATGAGATGTCAACTGAGGAAGGTTGGCGGGCTATGTTAGTAGTTTGTACCTTTATTTAGTAGTAGGTCAGGCATGCAGGCTATGACCACCAGCGGTCCCGAGCAAGCGGTAGCAAAGACTTAGGTTATGCCCTGACGGATTTCGCTTCCTACCAGTGTAGAATCCGTATGGGAGACTCTTAGACCTCCAAGTAGATGGTTAGACAAAAATTAGTTTATCAGAGGTGGGATAGTTAACCTTAGATGAGTTGTTGAGATGCATTAGTAGTATGGCAATTAAATTATAAATTATAATTCCGTATGTAGGGGTCCTCAGACTCTACAGGTAGAATCAATTGACTAGCATTTGTGTTGTGAAGGGCCTACTCCGGTGAGGTATTAAATGGCCGGTGGGTCTGCCTCCTCCTTATTTAAGAAGTATTAAAGTGGTCGGGGTTTTTGGGTAGTGAAACGATTAGACATATATGCGAATATGATACACTTATGTAGTTATACCCTGGAGAAGGTTGGGTTAGGCATATCTTACGTGCACATAAGGTTTAATAGATTTGCCATATATATAGATGTAACACTTAAATGGAAATCAATTGGGATAGATTAATGGTATATGTAGAGTATCTAAATTTCCAATCACCAGAACATTGTTCTAACCCCCTCCTCATAACAACCCACATGATATATTTAGAAGGACCGGATACTGGAGCAAGATAAGAACTGTTGATGGTGAAGTCTTCTCATTCATGCTAAGCGAGGACAAGGCAATAAAATATCCAAGAAATGATGTTCCGAGGTAGCAACTTTAGTCATATGTATGTTATATTATATTTTTCATTCCCACTGTGAGTTTACATTGATCACTCTCTGATATACTTTGTGTTTATTACAGATTATCAAAACCAATGATCTGTACCATAATAGACTTCATTTCGATTTAATCGAAATTCGGCCCCATTAGGGTGTGGGTTGTTACAACTAATATCTTTGACACAAGCGAAGTCTGATTTGGGTAATTACCATGAGTGGGTCATTATGTGGGTGCTTAACTCCTCTCTATTCCCTTGGAGTTATTACCAAATCTGGCATTTGAATAGAACTTTTGAAAGTCTTTGATAGTGATTCCTCACATATCGAATAAATCCCTTCCCTAGCCTCCTTTACATACCCGATTCTTTTTCCTTTACTCATTCCTGCAATACGTGGCCCTCCAAGAATTACGTCAATTGTTAATTGGTTGCAACAAATCCTAAGGAAGCTCACTTTTCAGGACGTTAGTGTTATTTGCTAAAGGTTTCTCGTTACAAGAAATTTTCTAATCAGTTTTAACAAACTCTTTAAGCACTCGTCTTCTAATCATATATTGAATGATTCTAGCTAGAACCCGACAATCATCAGTCTTGTGCCCATTTACTTTATTAAAAGCGCAGTAATCTCCTCCATTGTTTGGTTCAAGATTTGTCCTTGACTTAAATAACATAGGGTATTCGAGCTCTTCTTTAGTTGCATCGTATGTTTAGGATAGTGGTTGGTTTAGTTCAACAAAATTAGCTTTAGCAAATTCATCATCTACCTTTTCTATCTGGGACCATAAAGCCTCCCCTCTCTTTTTGAATCCTATTTCATGGAAAATCTCATCCATTTGGACAAATTTATCTATTTGGAAGTGCAAGTCATGTAAATCTTTGCAACCGTGAATATATAGCTTTTTCCAAAAAAGGGTGTTTTCAATCAAACTAGACTTTATTACCATTAACTTTTCTCGATCATTCACTCTTTCTGTCTTATTTGCTTTAGCATTGGATCTCTTTAGGTTATCCCTCAACAATTCCTCCGATTTTTTGTAATGTTGGCCTATACACTTGGGTTGATAGTTTGTTCCTTAAAGGTGCATAATTGAGGTGAGAATTTGTAAGCAAATTACTCCTATGAGTAAATAGTTTTCTTGCAATAATGTCGGTACCACTTTGTAACTACATTGAAGAGAATAACCTACATTTCACCGCCCCAAGGGCATCATACAAATCCATCTGGCTCTCAAAAGGCTTCAAATGGTCATCAAGATTGGTTATTCCATTATATTTTGATTGATGAGATCTTTACATACGATGATAATGGGACTGTCATAATCTCTTCAGTGAACGGTGCTATATTGACCTTATTATTTGCATTGGGATCCATGGTACTTTTTCCTTTCAAGTCTGCTGTGTCTCTTACCATCTTACTGGCTAAGTTTTTCAAATATGCTTCATTGTTTTGGTAGTCCCTTCATTGGGGCTTATATTTGTTAGAACCTCTATTCTATGGTTTCGATGACAACAACTATACAATCATACACATACAATATATTCCATATATTTGCAGGTAAATGCTTCAAGAATTCACAATAGCACGACATGAGGACGAATAGTAGAAGAAAAGAATCATTGGTATTAGAGAAGCTATTATAGTATGTTATAGTCATAGATAGATGGTTTGTAAAATCTCCTTTAGTAGTTTTTTACAAAAAATTGCACATCCAAATTTTTACAAGATTTTCACTATTTAGTTTTAGAAATGCACAAGCATCAGATATCTGTCCATATAAGTCAGACGTTTGACAAGTTATCTGGCTAAAAAATTTATAAGCAGATAGACGTCTGAATTTTATCCCAGACATCTGACTGAGTTCACTGTTTAAAAAATATACAACCAGACATACGTCTGAACTGGTAACGAGCTAAAACTATGAATAGCCACTTACTTCATTCTAATGGTTGCATCCACATCTTTTCACTACATCTCTTCTTCCTTAAAGATTGCAACCCTTAGACTGAAATAGAACATACTAAACGATGTTACTCCTTAAGAAAACTCTTTAACACCTATAAATATGTAAAGTTTTTGAGAAACAAAATAACTTGAATTTTCTGAATCTCTTTGTTTACACTTTGCATCCTTTTATCTCTAAAAGCAATCAATACATCATTCTTATTTCTTCCTAAAAACAAAGCCTCACATACACATACTTCTCAAAGCAGTCAAAATCAGTGTTACAATGAACACATACTTGTCAAGAAAAATCTTTCTGTATCAAGCTTATTCGTCCAGGCGAAGCAAGGGTTGTTTGCTAGTTTAAAACTGAAGGGGAGATTCGGGATTGGGCATAGGATGGGAGGTCCGAACCAGTATAAAAACTCTGTTGTGATTGTTTATTTACTTTTATTTACTTTACTCTAGTAGTATAAGTTTTCTTTTTATTACACTTGCATATTAAGATATAAATACATGATTCATACACACTTTCATTTGGTATCAGAGAATTTTTTTTTCATTTCAACTCAGACGTCTAGTCTTTAGTGATATTCTTTTTCTCCCTATTTCAGTTATATGGAAACAAAATGTAATGACCCGTAATTTTCGATAATTAAAAATTGTTAATATAATAAAGATTTTCGATTTAATGTTGGAAGAAATGAAAATTTGTGATTAATAATAAGAATATAACTGGAATAAAATAAATAGTATTAATTTAAGGTAACTAATAACTGCTTTAAATGTAATTCCAATTAATTAAAAGGATTAAAGAGTTATACATTGGTATAGACTGTAAATAAATTATAGTAATGTATGTATTAATGGATAATTGGATTAAAAGAGCAATTAATAATTTAAATGTTGATTAATTTATGGAATAATGTGTAATAAATTGTAACCGAATAAAAAAGTAGTGCTGTAGTAGTAATTATAACATTTGGGTGTAGATAATAAACTTACAAATGTTATTAAATGTAGAAATGGTGACAGTTGTTATTTGTTACCAATTTAATTAATCAATTACAAATAAATGTAAATAAATGTTACATTAATGTGAGTTAATACAATAACTGCAAATTGGAAATGTAATCAAATGTACATAAATGTTAATTGTATTCATAAGGCAATAATTGATTTAATAAAAGAGTGAAACAAAGATAAATTAATTTATTGGGATTTTAAATTATAATAAAATTTACATAAATTCGATATAATTAAAATATTGCAACCAATATGTTAAAAGATGATAATTGTAGAATTTTAAGTGTAATATTAGTGTAATAAAATAAATAAAAAATGTTAACTTTGTCTATAAAGTAATAAGTGATTGAATAAAAGATTGAAATCAAATTAAACAATTTATCAGAATTTAAATTTAATTAATTGAATTTAATTACAGTTGAAATTGAACACTGTAATTAGTGAAATATTTAACACTGAATTTGATATGTAGATTTGTCAAATTATTATAAATATCCATGTAATCAAAAATGATAAAAATGGTTAGTTAATTAATTTGAATATAAGATGTGATAAATTTAATTTAATAATAATTTATTTAGTTAACGTGAAAATAGCCATTTTGGCCACTGTCTTGGATTTCGACGAAACTAGTTTCATCAGATCCGTAACAGTGTATTATTATAAGGTTTCAAGTTTCGTAGCGATTGGACTTGTCGTTTGATCGAACAGACTCAAAACGCGTAGAGATCAATTTAATCAAATTCTATTGAAATCAATTTGAAATAAGCTGATTTTAAAGCTAACTTCTTCATACGATGGAATTAGGACTTGAAACCTATTCCATTGAGTTTAAAATTATCGAAAACATCTATTTTGATATATGGGATGACCCATTTCCATTTCGGAAACGGAACGTGTTTTCCGGGTCGTTTATCGTTCAACTTTCAAATCGATCTAGTCCATTCGTTTCTATTTCGGGTCTGCCTGTTTATAGTCTGTTATAAACCCTAGCAGCCTTTTTATTTCTTATTCCAGTATTCTATACGTACATTTCCTTCTCATCTCCTCTTTCCAATGGCAGAAGCCAATTCAACTTCAAAACCCTCAATTCAATTTCAAAACCAAATCCAAAAATCAAACTCCTCCGAACCATATCAAATTACATATCAATTCGAAGCTCTTGACGAGCGTAATTCAATGATGTGATTCGTTTTTCAATCGGATTCACCGTTTATCCAGAAATCAAGGAAGAACCTCAACCGTCCATTCTAGGTTTTCGACGATCTAACGGTGGATCGTCGTCCGATAGGCGATCAGGAGGTGGCGTTGGGAAGGTGGCATCGAGCAGGTCTCAAGGTGGTGGCCGTTCGTCTCAAATGTGTACGTGGTCGCCAGAAATGGCCATTTTTGGCCGGCGGCGGCGTGGGTCCTAGGGGGAGCCGGAGGTGGTGGCGTCGGCATGGAGGGGCGGCTCGGTTGAGCGAGCCCAATGGTGTGCGTGGATCGGCGTGGAAGTGCTCCAGGCGGCGACGTTATGGTCGGGAATTGTGGCAGCCGATGTGGGTTTGAACGCGATGCCGAGGGTTTTTCGTGCGTGAGATATAGGTGACGTGTCAAATTTCCATATGAAAATTATTTTTTATTTTATTTAATAAGTTTAAATGTTCTAACTATCGTATCTTTTGCATACGAGCTCGGATTCATGCGCGGTTTGTTTAATTGTGATCGTATTGAAATTTCGGACATTTTGACGCTAGTTTGGATGAATTCTGAGACCATGGAATTTTGGGCCTTTATTTGTATTTCAAATCGATTTGAAATCAAACGTGAGTGCTTTGACCCACTCACGAATACTAAACTATCTTATGTTAGTTAAATTAAATTTATGATGTGATAAGAAATTGATTGATTAATGTTTGGTATATTTAAATTGTCATTCCGATTAAATTTGGATTTTATTGCAATTAATCATCGTTTAATTAAATATTGAATTTAATTTGTTAGTTTAATACCTGTTAATGATAATCTGTTATCTATTGATGTTTATTGGTTGATTTGGATGATGGTTGTGATGGATGTTTGATTGTTGACATTGGATGACTGGATGTTGTATTTTATATGGTTATAACACTAAAAGTTCCCTATGGGTTGAAATGATACATACCCGAACGATCTATAGATTAGGGAAAAATCGTTATGGGTTGAAATGATAGACTCGAGCAATTTTATGGATTTTATTTAATTCGGGATTGCGGTTTGAAATGATATATAACCATAAAATGTTAAATTGCGGATTGAAATGATAAATATCCGTATCACTTGACCCTAGGGTAGAAAATTATATACGGACACCGGATTGGTTAAATTAAATGATTTTTGAATCTTTAAATTTTGAATTCAGTTAACTTGTATTGTGAAATTGAAATTAAATTTATATAAACTGAATTATTTTGGAAAATCCAAGAGTAAATGTTGAAATTGGAATTAATTTAATGAATTGTTCAAAGGATTTAAATTTGAATTTCAAAGTTGAGGTGTCAAATATAGATGAATTTATCGTAATTGAGTTATTGAAATGTTAGATATAACTTTGAAATCTATTTTAAACTAATTTAAAGTATTTTAATTAAATTAACTATTTTAATCAATTTAAAACTTTTTTAATTTATATTAATCTATTATAACCTATTTAATCCAATTTAAATCTATTTTACCAATTTTAAACTAATTAAATTTATTTAATCTATTTTAAATCTATTTAATATAATCTGAATCTATTTAATATAATTTAAATTTATTTAATCTATTTTAAATCTATTTAATGAATTTAAATCTATTTAATCTATTTTAGATCTATATAAATCATTTTAAATCTAATTAAATCAAATTTAAATCTATTTAAACTATTTTATTATTTAAACTATTTCAATCCATTTTAAACTATTTTTAAACTATTAATACTATTTATGAATACCTAAACAATTTTCTAAAATTTCAGACTGTGTAAAGAGAAAGTATATACATTTAAATCCTTGATGATGATACAACCTAAGTTGGAATTTGGAATTGATACCTTTTGTGAAATGACATATTTGAGTAAATATGATTTTGGAAGTGAATGTGATTTTGAAAGTGAATATGACTTGAAAATGATATGGTTTTGGGAATATGATATTTTGATATTAATTGTAAATTTACATTTTGGAAATGTAAAAGAACCATCCGGTGTGAAATAAGCGTTTGGTTGTTAAAGAGACCGGGATCAGATATTGTCATACTCTCTACCAATACCGAAAACCACTTTAACAACTGTGTACGTGGTGAAGATTCCAGAAATGAAGTAGGATAGTTTGGCGAACGATTCTGTATGAGGTATTTACGTAACCCTGACTCCCGTGAGTTAGCTTGATGTGGTTAAAACAGGAGCTATACCGGGCCAAGTGAGGTCACACCTCCGATCGGGCACATTTCTTCGATACCATACTATTACTTTGTGATTGATTCAATGGCCCCCTTGATTTGATTATGGGAGTGTGTCCGAGGTGGGCGGTAATAGCTGCTATGCGTTACCACCAGTATGGGAGTGCAATTGGTATATCTACCCTGGGCATTGCCTTAAGTGCCTTGTCGCATGCCTTATCGCGCCTTCTACGAGTTTAGTTTGTATCATACCTATGGAGTGCCCTTTGATAGCCCTCCAGTTTACGGAGGGTTTACGGTACTGTATAGACTATGGGAATATATAAAAATGTGTTAAGGGGGATATGGGTAACGCATTAACGCTATTTTAATACTTTACTTTACTGTAGACATATTATAATAGCGTATTGTACTACATAGTTTAACGGATCCTTAGGAGATGTAAATCCCGAACATCTCTTAAGTTATTGAACTCACGTTAGACAATAGATAGGAGATGTCAAACCCCGTAAACATCTCCGACGCCTTTGCACTCATATTTATTTACTATTGATTTAACTTACATAAGATCTTTTAGTTTTGACTCGAGTGTTTTGTCTTTCAGTTTGCTCGGGTTAGTCTGTGCTTTTCAGTTTATCGAAGACTGCTTTCTGGAGGATGAAGACGAAGAATTTGTACTATTATTTATTCATTATTCCACTGCATCATGTTATTCCGCTATAGTTATTTATTAATTATGCTTGTTGTATGTAACTCTGATATGTATTATAAAATTTTAATCAATGTTATTTGTAAATAACTTCATGAACTGTTTATTTGATTATTATATTTTGTCATTCCGCTACGAGATTCTGTATTGTTTTTTTCTTTCTCTGCTTTTTCTTATTAGCCCATAACAATCTGCCCTTCTGAATGGTTTGAGGTTGACGCGTGTGTCCGCTTAAACGTCCAAAAAGGTAGGTCGTTATAGTTGGTATCAGAGCTTTGGTTTAACGATAACCTTAGCTTTGTGGGGTCTGACTCATTAGAGAATAGGGTAGTAATACCCTAGAATGAGTCACTGAGTGTATGTATGTGAGAGAGCATATTTTTTAGTGTTATAAAAGGTTTTTTATTGTGTTAATTTGTTCCGTTTTTTATTTATAAATTCTAGTCGGTACATAGAACGCTATGGCATCGATAGGAATTTCTAAACACTTAATAGGACAGACCGACACAATATTGTTTAGAAATATAGGGAAATGAAATAATTTTGCCTATTATATATTTTGTATATAAAATAATAAATTTTCTAACTGATATAGTTGGATGTGATATGTTGTGTGTTAGGTAGAGAAATTTTATAAATATTGATTGAAAAATAAAATTTATAAATAAAATGAATATAAACTGAAAATTTTAGAACTGAAGTTCCGGGATTTTTGAAAATTTCTTTCGAAAGATTTTGGAATATAATATTAGTAGTATTTAGAAGTATTTTCTGATATAGATATTTCCAAATGATTTGAAAGAAATGTTTTAAAGGAATTTTGGAATGAAATAAGTTTGTACTCCCCTCTTAGTCGTTGGAAAATAATTTTGATGATGAGTGCACGCACCATCGACGTTCATTTTCGAGTTTCAAAGTGGGAAGACCGGTGTAGTAGTTTTAATGCGTATCTATTTCTGGTGTTGGATTTGATATCAATATATATATATAAGATATGATTATATATATTATTTTAATATAATTGAAATGAAACCCGGTTGTTTAGTTCTTAAGTTTCTATAAATTAGAAATTGAAACTATTGTAATGAATGAAATCTTGACTATACTAATAATTGGAAACTTCTAAAATGAAAATAAGAAATTTGATTTAAAGTGATTAATGAAATAGATAAGAAAATTTAAAATTTGTAAACAGTAAATAAAAAGGAAATGAAAATAAGCAATGGTAACTATTGAATATTTTGTTAACTAAATATATAAGAGAAACTTGTGTAACTTTCTATTGCATTCTAAAAGACATATATATATATATATATATATATATATATATATAACTTACCAAAATGTAAAAAGTTGAAAATGTTAAAAATAAATAGTTGTACAAGTAAACTTTAGTAAATGAAAGTGTTCAATGGAATTACTTTTATAAATAAGAATTCCGATATTCTAAATTGTTATAAATTGAGTTAATAGTTTGAAATGCCACTAATTAAATGTAATAAAAGTGAATAATGTAAGAAAAATGATTATAAACTTAGGTTAACATTTTAAGCTATTTATAATCATATTTAATGGTAAAGGTGAATACTGTAGGTAAATAATTATAAACTTGAATTAATAGTGAAGCCATTTATAATTAAAATGAATACTATATAAATTGAATGATTATAACTTAAGTGAACATTGGAAATGATTTTAAAATGGAGTTAATATTCGATAATACTATATATGGAAGAATGAATGTGAAAAAGAAATAATCTATAAATGGTAAATTGAATCGTAAAGAAACTTACCTAATAATGTATAATCCAATAACTGAAATAAAAATAACTTATTTAAGCAATGAATGTAAAGTAATAAAATGAAATAAAATGGCACTGTATGAGTAAAGGAGAAGTGAACTTTTGTAAGTAATCACGAATGTAAATTTATGAAAATAAACATTTTATGAATGAGAAAAGAAAAGTAAAGGATGAGAAAAAAAGAATAAAATTAAATAGTAATGTGAAGTACACTGAAATAAAATGTATACAATACTTCAATAATGAATTCATTTATGATCCAAATAATTGAAATGGATATAACTTATGTAAGTAAAGAATGTAAAGTAATGAAATAAGCCTTGTATGAATGAATGAAAATTAAATTTTTGTAAGTAATGAACATGAATTAAAGAAAATCATTATATAAAAAATGAATAATAAAAGATGTGAAAAGATAAATAGAGTAAATTAAAAAATGTGTCGAATTCTTTGTTTGTTGGCTTATGGATTGGTTGGGAAAGGATACTGCTATTTTGTGTAAAGGTGTATAGATAATCTATTGAGTCTTATCTACGACTGTTGAGTGTACGGTTTACTTAGTAGTTTATTTATCATTTTTATATGATTAGAAGTTCTGCACCTGAACAAACCATTTGTTTTGGTTGAAATGGATGGATGACTGTTTTCTTTGTTGAAATGATGTTTGTACTGTTTGTTTGCAAGTGATTGTTGTTATGTTGTATTGATTTGTTTTGATATTAGTTGAAAACAACTTAAATATTTCTCTTTTACATAATTATTAACTCTTTTGGATTATATAAGTGAAATACAGGTTATGGAAGCAATAGCTACTGCTTTTGATTTCATAAAATAAGCGTTATTTGCCCGACAAATAGGTACGTTCTCGGATTACGGTTTTATAGCGATATTATATTGTTTTCTCGTGATTTGGGATATTTTATTTTGAAAAAATATGATATATATTGTTATTATTGATATTATTATTTCTCCTAGACCTCTCCGTACAAAGGAGACTCCGCCGAAATTTTCTATGAGTTTTGGAGTTAGAAAATTTTGCGAAATAATTTCCAAACTTTTTTTAACTTGAACATAATAGGATTAATTGTTATAAATTGATATGTTTTATTTAAATGATTTAATTTTGTAAATTAATGTTTATAAATTTAATATTTTGAATAAGATACATTGATTGCTTAATTCCTTCTTTTCCCTTATTTTTCCTTTTTGAGGATGAAAAGTTTTGAGTGGGGGAGAGTGTAACGACCCGTAATTTTCGATAATTAAAAATTATTAATTTACTAAAGATTTTCAATTTAATGTTGGAAGAAATGAAAATTTGCGATTAATAATAAGAATATAACTGGAATAAAATGAAATAGTATTAATTTAAGGTAATTAATAACTGCTTTAAATGTAATTCCAATTAATTAAAAGGATTAAACAGTTATACATTGGTATAGACTGTAAATAAATTATAGTAATGTATGTATTAATGGATAATTGGATTAAAAGAGCAATTGATAATTTAAATGTTGATTAATTTATGGAATAATGTGTAATAAATATTAATTGAATAAAAAAGTAGTGCTGTAGTAGTAGTTATAACATTTGGGTGTAGATAATAAACTTACAAATGTTATTAAATGTAGAAATGGTGACAATTGTTATTTGTTACCAATATAATTAATCAATTACAAATAAATGTAAATAAATGTTACATTAATGTGAGTTAATACAATAACTGCAAAATGGGAATGTAATCAAATGTACAGAAATGTTAATTGTATTCATAAGGCAATAATTGATTTAATAAAAGAGTGAAACAAAAATAAATTAATTTATTGGGATTTTAAATTATAATAAAATTTACATAAATTCGATATAATTGAAATATTGCAACTAATATGTTAAAAGATGATAATTGTAGAATATTAAGTGTAATATTAGTGTAATAAAATATAAACAAATGTTAACTTTGTCTACAGAGTAATAAGTGATTGAATAAAAGATTGAAATCAAATTAAACAATTTATCGGAATTTAAATTTAATTAATTGGATTTAATTGCAGTTGAAATTGAACACTGTAATTAGTGAAATATTTAACACTGAATTTGATATGTAAATTTGTTTTAAATTATTGTAAATGTCCATTTAATCAAAAATGATAAAAATGATTAGTTAATTAATTTGAATATAAGATACGATAAATTTAATTTAATAATAATTTATTTAGTTAACGTGAAAATAGCCATTTTGGCCACTGTCTCGGATTTCGATGCAACTAGTTTTATCAGATCCGTAATAGTGAATTATTGTAAGGCTTCAAGTTTCGTAGTGATCGAACTTTTCGTTTGATCGAACGTACTCGAAACGCGTAGAGATAAATTTAATCAAATTCTATTGAAATCAATTTGAAATAAGCTGATTTTAAAGCTTACTTCTTTATACGATGGAATTAGGACTTGAAACCTGTTCCATTGAGTTTAAAATTATCAAAAACATCTATTTTGATATATGGGATGACCCATTTCCGTTTCGGGAACGAAACGGGCTTATCGGGTCGTTTATCGTTCAACTTTCAAATCGATATAGTCCATTCGTTTCTATTTCAGATCAGCCTATTTATAGCACGTTATAAACCTTAGCAGCCTTTCTATTTCTTATTCCACTAATCTTTACGTAAAATTCCTTCTCATCTCCTCTTTCCAATGGCAGAAGCCAATTTAACTTCAAAACCCTCAATTCAATTTCAAAACCAAATCCAAAAATCAAACTCCTCCGAACCATATCAAATTATATATCAATTAGAAGCTCTCGACGAGCGTAATTCACTGGTGTTATTCTTTTTTCAATCGGATTCACCGTTTATCCAGAAATCGAGGATGAACCTCAACCGTCCATTCTAGGTTTTCGACGATCCAACGGTGGATCGTCGTCCGATCGGCGATCAGGAGGTGGCGTTGGGAAGGTGGCTCGAGCAGGTCTCAGGGTGGTGGCCGTTCGTCTTAGATGTGTACGTGGTCGCAAGAAATGGCCATTTTTGGCCGGCGGCGGCGTGGGTCATAGGGGGAGCCGGAGGTGGCGGCGTCGGCAGGAGGAGGCGGCTCGGTGGCGCAAGCCCAATGGTGTGCGTGGATCGACGTGGAAGTGCTCCAGGCCGGCGTTATGGTCAAGAATGGTGGCGACCGATGTGGGTTTGAACGCGATGGCGAGTCTTTTTCGTGCATGAGATATAGGTGATGTGTCAAATTTCCATATGATAATTATTTTTTATTTTATTTATAAGTTTAAATGTTCTAACTATCGTATCTTTTGCATACGAGCTCGGATTCATGCGCGGTTTGTTTCATTGGGATCGTATTGAAATTTCAGACTTTTTGACGTAGGTTTGGATGAATTCTGAGACTGTGGAATTTTGGACCTTTATTAGGATTTCAAATCGATTTGAAATCAAAGGTGAGTGCTTTGACCCACTCACAAATACTAAACTATCTTATGTTAGTTAAATTAAATTTATGATGTGATTAGAAATTGATGGATTGATGTTTGGTATATTTAAATTGTCATTCCAGTTAAATTTGGCTTTTATTACAATTAATCATCGTTTAATTAAATATTGAATTTAATTTGTTAGTTTAATACCTGTTAATGATAATCAGATATCTATTGATGTTTATTGGTTGATTTGGATGATGGTTGTGATGGATGTTTGATTGTTGACATTGGATGACTGGATGTTGTATTTTATATGGTTATAACACTAAAAGTTCCTTATGGGTTGAAATGATACATACCCGAACGATCTATAGATTAGGGAAAAATCGTTATGGGTTGAAATGATAGACTCGAGCGATTTTATGGATTTTATTTAATTCGGAATTGCGGTTTAAAATGATATATAACCATAAAATGTTAAATTGCAGATTGAAATGATAAATATCCGTATCACTTGACCCTAAGGTAGAAAATTATATACGGACGCCGGATTGGTTAAATTAAATGATTTTTGAATCTTTAAATTTTGAATTCAGTTAACTGGTATTCTAAAATAGAAATTTGATTTATATAAACTGAATTATTTTCAAAAATCCAAGCATAAATGTTGAAATTGGAATTGATTTAATGAATTGTTCAAAGGATTTAAATTTGAATTTCAAAGTTGTGGTGTCAAATATAGATGAATTTATCGGAATTGAATTACTGAAATGTTGGATATAACTTTGAAATCTATTTTAAACTAATCTAAACCATTTTAACTAAATTAACTATTTTAATCAATTTAAAACTATTTTAATTTATATTAATCTATTATAACCTATTTAATCCAATTTAAATCTATTTTTACCAATTTTAAACTAATTAAATTTATTTAATCTATTTAATACAATCTGAATCTATTTAATCTAATTTAAATTTATTTAATCTATTTTAAATCTGTATAAATCATTTTAAATCTAATTAAATCAAATTTAAATCTATTTAAACTATTTTTACTATTTAAACTATTTCAATCTATTTTAAACTATTTTTAAACTATTAAAACTATTTATGAACACCTAAACTATTTTCTAAAATTTCAGACTGTGTAAAGAGAAAGTGCTTACATTTAAATCCTTGATTATGATACGACCTAAGTTGGAATTTGGAATTGATACCTTTTGTGAAATGCATATTTGAGTAAATATGATTTTGGAAGTGAATGTGATTTTGAAAGTGAATATGATTTGAAAATGATATGGTTTTGAGAATATGATATTTTGATAACAATTGTAAATTGACTTTTTGGAAATGTAAAAGAACCATCCGGTGTGAAATAAGCGTTTGGTTGTTAAAGAGACCGGGATCAGATATTGTCATACTCTCTACCAATACCGAAAACCACTTTAACAACTGTGTACGTGGTGGAGATTCCAGAAATAAAGTAGAATGGTTTGGCGAACGATTCTGTATGAGGTATTTACGTAACCCTTACTCCCGCGAGTCAGCTTGATGTGGCTAAAACAGAAGCTATACCGAGCCAAGTGAGGTCGCACCTCCGATCGGGCACATTTCTTCGATACCATACTATTACTTTGTGATTGATTCGGTGGCCACCCTTGATTTGATTATGGGAGTGTGTACGAGGTGGGTGGTAGTAGCTGCTATGCATTACCACCAGTCCAGGAGTGCAATTGGTATATCTACCTTGGGCATTGCCTCGAATGCCTTGTCGCATGCCTTATCGTGCCTTCTACGAGTTTGGTTTGTACCATACCTATGGAGTGCCCTCTGATAGCCCTCTAGTTTACGGAGGAATTACAGTACTTTATAGACTATGGGAATATACAAAAATGTGTTAAGGGGGATATGGATAACGTCTTAACGCTATTTTAATATTTTACTTTACTGTAGACATATTATAATAACGTATTGTACTACATAGTAGATAGTTTAACGGATCCTTAGGAGATGTAAATCCCGAACATCTCTTAAGTTATTGCACTCACGTTAGACACTGGATAGGAGATGTAAAACCCCGTAAACATCTCCAATGCCGTTGCACTCATATTTATTTACTGTTGATTTAACTTACATAAGATCTTTTAGTTCTGACTTGAGTGTTTTGTCTTTCAATTCGCTCAGGTCATTCTGAGCTTTTCAGTTTATCGAAGACTGCTTTCTGGAGGATGAAGACAAAGAATTTGTTCTATTATTTATTCGTTATTCCACTGCATCATGTTCTTCCGCTCCAATTATTTATTATTTATGCTTCTTGTATGTAACTCTGATCTGTATTATAAAAGTTTAATCAATGTTATTTGTAAACAACTTCATGAACAGTTTATTTGATTATTATATTTTTTCATTCTACTGCGAGATTCTGTATTTGTTTTTTCTTTCTTTCTTTGCTTTTTCTTATTTACCCCATAACAATCTGCCCTTCTGAATGGTTTGAGGTTGACACGTGTATCTGCTTAAACGTCCAAAAAGGCAGGTCGTTACACAAAATTTAAATATAATAAAAATTACAAATAATTATTTATGAATATACATTCTTATTTTGTATAATATTAAATGCCTCTTCGAAAGACTTCTTTAGTTGTCATCAGACGAGTTAGAAGAACGATAGTTTTGTTTTTCCCATGAATTTGGCTCGATTTTAGTTTGTTCGAAAGATGGATTAAGAAGAGACCAATATGGACTAACAGGAGTATGTTCGGTGTTTGATGTCCCTTCTCCCCATAGTTTTCATCATGGATCATCACATTGAAGAATGGATTGTTGAGAAAGAACATGGAAAGAAAAAATTGCAGGATTCAGAGAAAAAGATCATGCATTCTGGTCCTTTTTATCAAATTCGTCATTTTATTCATTATGATGCTATCGATTTGACTGAAGGCGCTAATATCTACCACCTGATCAACTATGATGATAATGCTGGGAAAATAGATCAATTAGCGGTATTCCTCTTTCTTATCAATTTATGCTCCTTGAAAATTTGGAATCCTTTAGATGATGAAAATTGGATTTGGATAAGTGTTTATGGAACCGCAATAAAATTTAATATTGAGATGCTTGGCCAAATTCTTCATTGTTCTTACATGGGAATTCGATTACAAGAAGTTCTCGATACCAGATATGCCCACAGAGATGTTGTTATTCATTTTATTTGGGAAGATGATATGTGAAAATTAAAAACATCTAGTTTTCATCCAAAAGCCCGACTACTTAATCGTATACTCATCAACACAGTCATCCTAGATTAGGTAGTCATGAACCAGTATATGATGATGATCATACAGCTTTGTATGCTATATTTGGTCATATTGAAGTCAACTGGGCACAATATATTTTTGAGCAAATTTAAATCTTCTGGGCACCTCAACGTAGAAGCATCGTTTATGCTCCATATATCATGAGAATTCTACGATCATTTGGCATCCCTTCATATCTTTCCCAATATGAAGAAATTGCAGTGAAAGATAGTGGAATTCGATTTTTATCTTTGATGCATCTTCCTGAAAATCCGCCAACAATACCACCTTTCTCACAATATCAACAACCACAACAACATACTCCAAGTCGACCTTCCTAATCTGCAGGACCTTCAGAACCAACAGAGTATTACTCTGGTTCAGAGATTCAAGAAGCCAGAATTGCAGTTGGGCAAGGGAGGAACTATCGAGATGTTGCCCTTCAAAACCAATGTCTCCTCTCCTTGAACCAAAAAGCATTAGATAAAAAGATCTCTTACTTAGAATGTTCTTTTTCTACTAGAATGACCAAAGTAGAAAAAAATGTTAGAAAAGGTCGTATGTTTAGGATAGTGGTTCAAGATACTCCAAGTCGACCTTCCTAATACTCTGAACCAGAGTAATACTCTGTTGGTTCTGAAGGTCCTGCAGATTAGGAAGGTCGACTTGGAGTATGTTGTTGTGGTTGTTGATATTGTAGAAAAAGAACATTCTAAGTATGGTTTAAGTATGTTGTTGTGGTTGTTGTGGAGGATAAAATCAGAAATGATTATCCACAACTGTTTGATTGAATGAAAGGTAAATTTATATATACCGATGAATGTTTTGATTGAATATGCATTGTGATTTTTGTTTTAATATGCATAGAGTTTAATCAAGTGATTGGCTTAAGAATGGTTTGAGATCAGAAAAAATTGATTTTCTGGATTGATGATACTTAAGTTAAGTATGAGAGAATTGTGGAACACAATTCCTAAAAGGAGGGGTATATATGATAACCTTGATTTTGTAAGCAATTTAATGATTTAAATTAGTTTATGTTTGTTTAAAAATTGCATTGAGAAAGGTAGGAATGGAAACTGATTGCAAATGCATGGTTTAAGCATGTACATTGCACAAGATAGTGCACACACATGCACACAGTTTTCTGTATAATAAAATAGGCAAAAATCAATATATAAGTTAGAATAAGTAATTTAGAAATACATGTGTATGAAAATAGGATTATGTCTTTAAATAAATCTGGCACAAAGAAAATAAAAGCTAGGCAGGAATAAACTTAAAAATTATTTAAAGAAAGAAAATAAGGAATTAGGAAAAATAGGCATACATATACATGTGCACAAGCAAACACTTGCTGGAAGAAAACAAAAATTGCATGAAAATGGCATGAACCTTTAAGCAAACACTTTATCCATTTCCAGTAATTTCTTTAATTTGGAAAATGAGAGTCATGCATATAACATGACCGGGGTAAAGGGATAAGGCTTATTTCTGAAAATAAAAACAAGGACCACATACCCTCTTATTTTCCTGAATCAAAATGAGAGGTCGATCATGTTTTATAGGGCAAAAATGACATTGGGTAATTTAACTAAACCCTAGTAGCAGCCAGGGTTCTGTATAAGGAGGCTTAGTGTAATAAGACCTTTCACAATTTGCTCTTCATCATTTAAAGAAAAATGAAAATATAAGCCAGAGAAAAGTAGGAGCATTGGCCATTAGAATTAGAAGAAGGCAGAAGACCAAAAAGGATTCAAAAGCTTAGGGAAAGAGAGGGATTAGGGTGAGTACCCTCACTGGAAACTTTGGCAATAAGTCCTGAATATTGAGGCAGCCTAATTAAATTTATATTTCACTTTTGCAAGCTATGTTCATTTTATGATTTGATAACTTTTGGCTTGTCAATGATCTGCTCAAGTATAAAACCCTTTATAATGACATTGTCCAGTATAAAAGAATCATGGATTTCATGTTTGAATATGGTTATCTGTGTTGTGGTTTAACTGTGAGATGAAGTAGATTTTATGGGTTTTCTTTATACATTTATTTACTTAAAAACCCAGGATTGATGTTGTAGATATATGGTCTAAAAATGAAAGAAAATGTGGGGCTGCAACATTGTGTTGTTGCTTATGTCTAATATCAACTAAAATAAAGATAAATGTAGAGGTGCAATGTTATACATGTGCTGAGCTTCTATGTTTATGAACTCTCCAAATCAAAGCATATACTTGTGGTTTAGACAGATCTTAAAGATAAAAAAAAAGGTCTGACTGAACCAGAGGTAAAAGGAGACAACCAGAAAACTATCTATGACCATATGTTTGTAACTTGATCCATTGAAACCCATAGACAAAATAATATGCTTAGAAATCACATATGTTTGCATGATTGAATGCTTTCTTGTGAGAACATGACTTACCAATCTCTGGATGAATACATGTTGGCTGAATGTTTATTTCTCTGATTGAAATATGATGTTCAGAAGGGATTAGCATAGGAATGAGAAAGGGAAAGTAACACTTAGTAATTTAACTAAGGACTTTTGGATCTTAGGGCTACAAAATATGGCTTGGCAAGGTGAACATTGCAAGCTCACACATGGTATGCTTATACCTAGGGGCCTGAGTGTGCTGGGTTAACAGTGATATGTCCCAGGCAGTGTGTGGTTTAACAAGAGAAAGTAGCTAAAGACCATAATATACTTGATAGTGAACAATAGAAATAGGTTCATGAGAGGGCTTCGGTAAAATCCCTTATGGCCAGTAATCTGGTAGAAAAGACTTGATGATTAAATTGATGAATATGTTGATTGATTTATAATGTTTTATGGATGGATTCTATGATTTTTATCACTGAACTAAACCAGTGAATCATGTATGATTTGTTGTGCCCTGATGTATATGCACATGTATCACAGGAACATGCACAAGAATGGTATTGAATTCCTTTATCCATTTTGAAGTTATTTGAATATGAATAAGTGTCATATAAATCATGTTTTCAGTTAGATTACTCATACCAGACTTTAGTCTGACCCTTGTGTGTTTTATTCACCATTGGGTGTCTCATATTCTTATAGGGCAGTTCAAGGTGATTTTGCAGGAAAGTAAGAATTCCTTTGATCAGGCTTTGGATGTTTAGCTGCTTAAGGAATTGGATGCTATCTTTAAGGATTTGTTGAAGTTAAAATAGATGTTTATGCTGAATTATGTTAAGATATTTTGTTTAAATTTGCTTAGAAAACTAATGTGTTGTTTGAACTACTGTTTTGCAAGTGTTGAACCTACATGTAAATCAGCTGAAACTTATGTGTTTTGTTTTGCAAAATGTTTTGCTAAGAAATGGAATTTTAAGCTTTAAGAACAGTTAGTTTATAATGGTTGAAAATCTGAGATTGAAAGGATTTGTGGATTGAATGTATATCCAAGTATTTAACATAAGAAAATCCATGTTTAAGTTGAAATATAATCTGGCAGAATGAGGGTTTGAGTTGCTTTGAAAAGAAAACAAAATGATATGTATTTTTCTTAAGAAAAATGCAAGTTGAATATGGCTAACATGACCATTTTATTGAGCCTGGGTTAAACCAGCACTAAAGAATTTTAAGTTAAATTTTCAGTTTTGTTTTACAACCCAAATATAGGGTAGACTCAGTTACTTTTGCTAACAAGAGGAGGAAAAAAAAATAGGCACATGCCAGAGCATAGACACACACATGCACAGGAACATGCACACACATGCACATGCAAAAGCACAGTTCATACAGTAATAAAATTATGGAAATACATGCAAAATAATAAGTCTTGAGACATGAAAACAATAGTTATGCAATAACCTAAGTATGCCTAGAAAACCTAGTTTTTAGAAACACTATTGCTATGTAGGAGTTATTCCTTTTAATAATTCTCAAACAGATTTCTACTTCTAAACTTTTATACTCTGATTCAAGTAGAGAGTAACTTATATATCTTCACATATGTAAGTTTAAGATAAGTGGAGCAAACCAATATTTTTATATTGTCATAAAGATCTTGGATAGAAGAAAATTGGAGTGTAATATTTTCTTGATTAAATGACCACTGTATATACATATATAGAAGAAAAAAAACTTTAGGCTAAGAAGGTGGGTCATTTCATAGCGGTACATATATTTAAAATGCCTTTACAAAAGATATATATATGTGTACTAAAATTTCACTATTCATTTCTACTATTTCCAAAACATAGAAATGTATCCATATTCTTATCCCAAATGGTATAAGAATATTCATAAATCTTAAACAACATTCGCATTTCCAAAATTATAATTAAATGGTATAAGAATATTCACAAATGTTAGCAATGTATCCATATTCTTTTTATATAACGACCTTTTCGCTATGCCATTTCGTTCAACCTAGATATTTTTACAGTAATAACTACACATATATTACTTATTAAAACAGCAAAGGAAGCACCAAGGATGCCTTCCAAACTTAAAATTAAAAATTGCCGAACACAAGGCATTTTCAAAGTGCATCAATAGCGACTAATTCGCTTCTTACATTCACTAATTTGTTTCATAAGTTCCACAACTTTCCAAACGAATTCTTTGCTGTCCTATACACTATAATATGTATAGTGAACAACCAAAATATATTATGTCACAATATACTAACATATCACCAATTCAAACAAGTTTAAAGCAAGGGAATTTCAAAGTGCATTTATAGCGACTATCGCTATATGGACCGTTTCAATTTCAACACACAATCCAATAAACTATATAAACACAATTTTAAAGCCACACCACACATTATAGAAGGCCATAGAAGTGATGATATACAATATAGAGTTTTCATTTGCTTTCAAAAGACGGGGGGTCCAAAGTTATAACTTTAATTAATTAACTTTACTTTAACTTTACATTTAAGCACACAACAATATAACACAATAAATATTCATTCAACGGTGAGTAAATTCACCCTACAACCAAGCTAACGCAAGCATAAGCCACCAAGAACACTAGAACCACTTCCTACCATCACCAAACTTCCAAAGCTTCCACCTTTTGCTCCAAATCCACAAGGGCATACTTTATTCCACCCCAAGTGCTCACAGCCCAAGTAGGTCCACCCTCTTGTGCCAACTTTCTTCATGCTTGAACTTGATATTCTTGCTTTGTATGACGTTATAAGGCCTTGGTTAAACTTTGAGAAGATTTATAGTTGATTTGCTTTGATTAGAGAAAGATTAGTGGAGATAGAAAGGGATAAGAACTAAGTTGTTTCTACCATTTTTTAAATCTTGTAAAAAGAGATTAAATTTTTCCTAAGGGGTGTATTTGTAGAGATTAAATATGAGGTCATCCTCACCTCTTACCCTTTATGGAAGGTCACAAAGGAGTCTCACATTCACATGCTACTTTACACCTCATTTCCTAAAGAAAAATATATTTTACACTATTCACCAAAATATTTTTTCCGTAATAACTTTTATAATCTATCACCATTCACATTTAGTTAGTCATAAACACTAAAATATTTTTAGTTGCTAGTTAATTAAACATCAATATATTAGACAAGCATACAAAGTTTGAACAACTTCTATCGAGAAGACAACCGTTTATCGATGAAATGATTTTCTACCACATCATCGATATTTCTTCGAAGTATTTATTTTTGTAAATATTTTTCCATAAATAGTTTACCATCATCAGTCATTAATTAGAAGGGGATAAAATGGTTATTAAATCAATTTAATCACATTAAACCAAGATTCAAATATGTAAATAATTCAGATATTTAAATACGAAGTGTTCGAAAATACGGGTCGTTATGTTCTCCCCACTTAAAACATTTCACCTCCGAAATTTCAACATGACTGACATATAAAAGAAACAGGCGCAATCAATATTTAATAGTATTCAAAATCACTAGCAAACAAAGCTTATGGTTTTCTTAAGTTCAAAACCGCCATATCGCACAGGGACGATAAATAATCTACTAAGCGGACCTTACGCTCAACAGTCTCAGATTATTACTTAATTAATCATTCAAGTGACCCATAACATATCAAAGAGTCGTTCCCTAAACTCTCCGTAAGCCAACAAAATATAGTATGCATATACTTAAGCCCATACGATGTGCATGGATCATCCATACACAATATTCAATCAGATCAACTGCTCGATCATACAAATTTCACTTCCAATCTAATATAGATCACTTGACCTCTCCAGTGCAGACTCTAATCAAGTTCCTTGATTAGAAACTTCTGTTCTCTTTACATAGCCATGTACTATGATAGAAAATCTCGAGATCATATCAAAAAGACAAAAATCAATTTCAAGTGTTCGCCGTCGAGAATCTAGTGCTATTCCTTGTTCGGATTGGTGTAAATCACCTAGAAATCATGTACTCGAATAATGGATCAAGAACAGCCATGTGAATAAAACAATGTACATACAACTTATGTATTTTATCCTATTGGTTTCTTGACTAGACAATTATCTTTTTAATCACATTCATTTACGCTAATAGTATCTCCCATTCAATATTAAAATCATATACGAACCATTTCATAAAACATAACTCAAGTTTATAAACATTTTATAAAGACATAACTTTATATGTACAACAATTTCATAATAACTTACTTCAAGTTATTAAGTTATTACTCGTATAATACTCTAATACATCCTAAGAGTATATATAAAACAACAAATTCATTTTACTTATCATGAATGTTCAACAAACTTAAAACTTATTTTTAATTTACTACATTCTCAATTAAACTATTACCTAAACTCATCCTTATATTTTAAAAACACTTAACTTAAAGTTCTATAGCAATTCAAAAGTTTTAGGCTATCCAAAATTGCCGAAAAATCCTTTTCATTCTAACAAATGAAAACTCTCAAATAATCATATCATAATAAGATGAACTATTATACCATCCTAATGTATAGAATACATGTGCCAATAAAACTACTTATCAAAGTTTTTACTTACTTATTAGACACACATTACTCTAAAAGGAAAGTAGAAAAAGTTTTCTTAATTATTTGGGTTATGCCACTACGACTTGGCCACCTTACATTGCATATATGCAAAACTTTTCTAAAAGAAAGCTCATATAAAAATATATATTACCCTAAACTACCCTTTATTAAACTACTCTATATTTTATCTAAAATTTCTTTAAAGAAAATTTTTGAACCAAATACGCGAATTTTTTTGTCAAATCACTTGACATAATAATATATACATATACCTTTTATATCAAATCATCCTGTCATGATTATATCAAAACCTATTTCACCAAAACTACTATGTAGCAAGCTATTTTTGTATTGTCCCTACTTTGAAACCTGAAACTGAATGATGATAATACTGCAGTCATCATCAGAATTATTTCAAAGCAATAGAAGTAACTTCAGTCCACTCAAATCCTACTTTTGAGAATTAACAAAAATCATTTCCCAAGCGGTATCAAATACTTCATATAATAGTACTAAGTATCATGATCTCACATTCATAAACTAATTTCCCAAATACTTACTTTAATATGTGTAGAATATATATATATATATATATATATATATATCAAGTAATACAAAAGTGATACTATGGAAATGGGTCCTACCAAGTCGTACCATATACTCCCTTACCAAGAAGGGTAATGCTCGTGAGAAGTGCTTACCAATCAAACATATCTCTTGCCCATATTTAGCCACTTTCGAGTCACTCAAACTAGATAACATAAAAATACTTTTTAATTGATTCGTCGATTCCAAGAGCAACCTCAATCTCGAATGAATTTTAAACTACTTTTCGAATATTAGTATAGACAAATATTTTCAAATAATGTACTTGTTACCACCAATTCCCACTTCAACCTTTTCGAAACCAAGATGAATAGAAGAGAAGAAAGAACAAGAGATAATAGCACCAACGAGGCCTTTCGAAGGGGTCGACGAGATGCTAAAGTCAAGGGTCGGATGTGTTACAAGCTTTCGAAAGGGTCGAAAGCACATTTGCGCTTCTATTGCTTCCTTTTGAAAGAGATGCTTTCGCATACATGAATGTTTCAAATGAGTCGTGGAATACCTTTCAGAGGCAGCTAGTAACAACCACACACATGTGCACCAAACCTTTCGAAACCAAAGGTTTCGAAAGGTTTCGCCTTCTTTCAGATTACTCAGAAAAATATTTTGTTGGAACAATCCCTTCGAAAGCATAACTAAGCCTTTCGAACTGGTCGAAACCTTTCACAACTGAGAGGGGTTCCGCATCTATCCGCAAGCATGTCTTCAAAAGCTTCCTTCAGCAGTGAAACCCATAGTATTCAATACCTTTGAAACCCCAAGGATGTACCTACTGACAAAGTCGAATGCTCATGCTACTTCCCACTAGCAACACAAGGGGAAAATGCGCATCCACTCTTTTTGATGAAGATGGAGGCATTCATGTCCATTCAAATGCAGTGTAGAGAGATGCGCAAGTGTCAGAGGTGATGAAAGGTCTATAAAGCCACCTTTTGATCAGGTTGAAAGCTCTGAGTCAAAAGGTGCCAACCCACACCTATAAATAAGACCCTAGGGGTCTGGTTTTGGGGATCCGAATTCATTCACTCTTTTCTTATACTTTCTTAAATTTGTAAATTTGTTACCCTAATTTGGAAATTAGATTGGGGAAGTTGATCAATTTGTACATCATTAGTTTAATAAAGATGAGATTTTGATGATGCAACTGTTTTGAGATTTTTGTTGAATTCGATTGTGTTCTGCTTGTGTCGACTTAATCAAAAGGACACCTTTCGAGTGAGTCAAAACCTCTCATTTTACCAATACACTTAGGTTCTTAGCTCCAAACCACTTCTCATCAAAATCTCATCTTTTTAGTAAGTTGAAACAACAAACTCAGCCAATATCCCTAGACTTAAAAGTCCAAACCGAAGCCATTAAAGAGGCAAGCTTTCGATGAAGTCGAAACTCATCATTTAGTCAATACCCAACAAATTTAGAGCCAACCAATAGGTTAACATTATTGTTTCAATAAGGTATTTTGAATCAATTAATAAGCCAACAAGGCTGGTTTGAAAGACTTAAAAAGAAAAAGATATAAGCGTTTTGACTGGGTCGAAAGGGTGGACAAGGAAGTGTTTACATAATAAAGACTTATTCGAAAGGTAAATCAAAGGAAGCAATAAGATCCTAGCCTTTTCTAATTAAAAAAAAGAGGTTTAGAAGGGCATACCTGCACTTTTGACTATACTTTAGGTATTGACAAGTTTTCCTGTTAACATTTTGGCGGTAGAAGGAGGGCCTGAACCTCCGTCCTTTTTGAACTTCCAACTTCACTTTCCTCTAACCCAATTTTATTCCGAGCCTAACTACTTTAGAATTTTTCATCATCATGTTTGACAAGATCCAAAGGTCCGAACAAGGGTGCTTAGAACAATACTTAATTGGATTCTCCCTAAGAACAACTAATGATTCCAAACTATGTGAAGAGAAAATGCTAAGACTGCAAGCTCTAAGAATTATGAAGAAGAAAAGAGCAGAATCATATGACCTAGAAAAATGGAGTTTAAACCCTTTCAACATTAGTACCACACCCATCTTTGCCTTAGGGAAAACAAAGGATACAAGTGATAATTTGTTCAACCAAATAAGGAAAACAATTCAATTCTACACTAAAGGCACAATCTTTGAAGAAGGAATGATGGCTGATTACGATGCCTTTGCACATAAATGGCATCAAGAAACAAGTGGGATATTGCCAACACACGAACTTCAAGGAGTTTTGAAAAGAATATTGATCGTTGAGGGTCAAGCTTAAGAACCAAGTAATAAAAAAATCTAGAAACCATCCTCAAAAGACAAGCTTCAAATTTAGACTAATAAAGGAATGCAATTTGACAATATCAATCGAGAATGTTTACCTGTTAACTAAAGAAGATCTTAACTATTGGCCATCACAAAAGAAAAAACCTAAATATAAAAGGAAACTGGGAGGATCCTATTATCACTATCACATGATGAATGGACATGAGACGAATCAATGCCGAACACTCGAAGGAATGATAATCAACTTTTTCAGTCAAGGCAAAATTAATGGGTTTGTAACAAGATCCTAGATAAACTCAATAAATAACTACTTTACTAAAGAAAATCTACATGGTTGAGAGTGAGATACTCCTTGCACTTAGACATTACCTTAAACGGTCAAAGCCTTTGTCCACACCGAGTTGGCCAGGTCAAAGCGCCTCCTGGAGGGAGGTTAAAGTACGCATTTATCTGCGCCACGGTATGGCCAGGATAAAGCATCGACAAGCCCTTGGCCGTGCTACGCTATGGCCAGGTCAAGGCACCTCCTGAAGGGACGTTAGAGCAAGCTTTTATATGTACCACGCTATGGCCAGGTTAAAGAGCCGACAAGCTCTTGGCCCCGCCATGCTATGGCCAGGTCAAGGCGCCTCCTAGAGGGAGGTTAGAGTAAGCCTTTATCCGCGCCACGCTATGGCCAGGTTAAAGCATTGACAAGCCCTTGGCCACGCCATGCTATGGCCAGGTCAAGGTGCCTCCCGGAGGGAGGTTGGGTAAGTCCTTGGGTCCTGCTTATGGATAAGCTAACCAAGCGCACCAGACACCAATGGACTAAGACGTCCAAGCCCAAGAAGCGGCATATCAAACAACCGACTAAGACGTCCGAGCTCGAGAAGCAGCATATCAAACAACAATGGACTAAGACGTCCAAGCCCAAGAAGCGGCATATCAAATAACGAACTAAGACATCCAAGCTTGAGAAGCGGCATATCAAACAACGGACTAAGACGTCCGAGCCTGAGAAGCGGTATATCAAATGACGGACTAAGACGTCTAAGCTCGAGGAGCAGCAAATCAAACAACAACTACATACAAGGCTTAAAAGTTTGACACATGTCAAAAGAACAAAACCCAAAAGAGTGAAATAGAACAAAAGGCTTAAATAAGAATCAACGTCCTCCAACTAATCATCAGAGAAGAACTTTTGAACTTCACTATTTTATACCTGAATCTGGATTTTGGGCCTTTCATTATTTTCAATACTTCATTTAGTAGTACCCGAACCCGGGTTTCGAGTCTTTACTAATAATTGATGATCTCCATCATACCCGAATCTGGGTTTCGAGGCTAAGACTATTAATTTCTAAACTACACTCATTAATGTCCGAATCTGGGCAAAATATCTCTATTAAGAAAATTATAATTATGGACTTCTGGTTATCATCCATAAATACCTGAATCTAGGTTTTGGATCTTCTAACTTTTATATTTCATTCATTAATTCCCGAATCTAGGTCACTGACTTCTATTACACGATCATTATTGATTTTCTATTGGTTATCTTCAAAAGTTGAATTTCTAAAAATCAATAATTAAAATCCTTGGTTGAATTTATGATTTTCTACCATCATACTTCTGATGTTCTCGCAATATAATCAAAGTTGAATTCTTGGTTGTCTCTCATCATTACCAAAGATGGGTTTCAAGATATTTAATCATATTCAATTATGGGATTACTTTTCATATGTTAACATGATGATTCGTTAATACCTACAAGTGACATGGATAAACTTCTATATAGATTTCAAGCCAACAATAAGAAATATTGTTTAATTCATACATTTTAAGGAAATGAGATCGGTAAAAAGGATTGGAAGATCCAGTAAATACAAAAATCATGGTACAAGTTATCAAAGAGCTGATTCAAAAACAACATTATAAGAAAGGATTACAAACTAGGTGATATTTACAAAATTTTCATAATTTATGAAATTATTTACAAGTATACGGAACAAATATATACATTTCATCAATATAAATTATTCTTGAATCTTAAACAGCCTTATTTAGATTCTCGGCAATTAAAGGATCCACAATGTGATGAATTGCAATACGAAGAACTTCTTTAAGCTTCTTCTCTTTTTCCTTATCTTATCTTCGTCATCAATAGACTTAATGTTGGTCTTTAAAGCACGATTAAAAGCTTTGTTTGTGCCTTTAAGAGTTTTCTTTTCCCTTTCCAAATCAATGATATGCTTCTAAAGAAGATACTTCTTGCGTTCAAGTTTTTGAATCTTAGCATCATGCTCATTTATGCGTTGCGAGTACCTCATTTTCTATTGTTCATCGAAATACTTCATCATTTCAAATTTGACTTTCCTGCACTATTCTCCTACTACTTTTTCATCTAAACCAGGAGGAGGATTAGTTATAGTAGGAATTTTGGATGGCAAGGGAAGTAGATCTTGTTAATTTTGCAATAGATGGAACAATTAAAGAAGCTGGTGAATCAACGTTTGAAATATTACTTCGCATAATGAATTCAAGCGACTCACACTAAGCTTGACCATCCTTCAACTTAATTTCCAAATCACTTACTTGTTGGAGAAGTTTTGACATCTTATGGTCAAAGTTAATTGAAGGATTTGACTTAATTTGGCGCTTCAATATGTAAAGTGTTTCATTCTTACTCTTAACATCCACCTTAAGATTGGCAATATGGCCATTAAGGTTTCTAACAATTGTCTTTTGAAGAAAATATCTTCTGTACCATTCAAGAGTTGCGGTGTTGTTTTGAAAGCGAGAAGATAAAGGATCATTAACGAGTTTTCTCTTTTCTATGTCTGCTAATAGCCAATCTTTAATGTTGATAAAACGGGATGGAGAACCTAACGAGAATGGAGTTATAGATAACTGTAACTCCAATTAAACAAAAAGAAAAAAAAAAGAAAATGAAGTTAAGACTAGAGTAATCAATCTCTTTACCACAGCAATAAAGGGTTACAACTCAAGTAAAAATGAAACAAAAAAGTACAATTAGTCATTTGTTTCATATCCAAAGTTGGGAAACTGCATTTCTAACTTTACTCAAGTAATTAGCAGAAAGAATAACTATTGATTCAAAAGTAATATTAAGTCCTTCTGAAGTAATAACCAGAGGATATCTGCTATAGTCCCACTTTCCGACAGGAGGACTATCACGACCACATATTAATTTGGTGTGATATGTCCGGATTTCCTTAAGAAGCTTTTCTTTTTCTTCATCGAAAAAATCAAAACAAAGACGAGGATGTTCCATGTAAAGTTTTTTCAAATCTCTAAGAAAGCAATATCCGGCTAATTTTGAAGATTTCAAAATTGATGTCTTTTCTGGATAATCTCTTCTTAGTTTGACATACTTGCTTCTCTAAAGACAAAGTTGCCCGAGGGATGTCCATTCTATGATAACGTGATGAAATACAGCTTAGTATAAAAGAAAACTAAAGTAAAAGTTTATAAAACAATATTATAACATAATTACGAATGTTCATCTGGTTCATACAAAATCGACTTTGTAAATAATTCTGAAATAAATTTGTCCTTGTAGTATTTAAGTTTCTCAGGAGGCAGTTTTTGGGAAATCAGTCTAACTCGTGGTAAGTTCCAACATGCTCCAGGATGCAGATCAGATCCAAATTCATCCAAATATCTCTTGTGTAAACGCCTACGTAGGCTCCCGCTAAAATCACCTAAGTAAGAGAAATCAGCACTTGGGTGTCTGCTATAGGCTTTGTATAAAAAGTCTACCAGGATGTTCCTCTCTTTAATCAACATCCAAAAGAGCGTAATCAACTCCTGATTCTCTTTCAAAAGACTATCATATCAAGGGCGCGCCCTCCTCAGTTGTAGGGCAACTTCATGATTTTTAAAAGATGCTAACACTACCGCACTTCTGTTAAGTCTATGACACTTATCGAAGAAAATATTATGTTCTTTCAATTGTTTATCTAACTCTCTATACAAACTATTTATTTTTTCTTTTTTTCTTTCAAGCTTGGTTTTATAAGAGTGAATGGGTTTCTTCCTTATCTAAAATAAAGGATTTAAACTATTATTATCTTAGAAGTGAAAGCTATTTAAACAAAGAATCCCATACGTAAGTGACCGAAACTGATGCTTGAGGGACCTCCTTATTCTTTCTTGGTTCTTCCACATTAATGTAAGCAGGCTCCTCTTGAGGGTCAGAAGGCGTAGGGGGTTCAGGTGGGCTTGCTTCATGAATAGATGGATCAAGGTTGACCTTTTTTGAAGCCCTGGTGCTGTCATCATCATCTTTTTTAGGAGCATCAGTGTGACCACCTCTGTCGTCGCCTGAACCTTGACCTCCATCTACATTATCATCATTATTGTGATCATCATCATTATCATGATCATCGTCATCATTGCCGCCCTCTTCCTCGACGACTTCATCTTTGTCACCTTCATCTTCAGATTCGGAGTCTACTTCGAAGGAAGGGACATCGTTCTCCCCTCTTTCAGAAATTTTAGCCCCCTGCTCCATTCTTTTAATTTTGTCCCTAAATCTGTTGACAAGAGTAGGGTCAAGTGAAGGAAGCTCAAGTCTAGGCATTTATCTATATAGTCGACTTACGCAAGCATCATGGCGTCTTCAAAAGAATTAACAATGATGTCCTCAAGAGAAGAATCAAGGAATTGAGACACCTGTTGCTTTGCATCAAAAATAACATTGATAGCCAATTTAGAGAATCTTTATTTTTTTTTCCAGCTTTTTCACTAAAGAAGATCATTTTGCTACCATTTGAGCTTTTTCATCCTCAGATTCTTTCAGGGCCATTTTCCGGGCCAAATTTTCGTCAGTAAGGAGTTGATGAGCTTTCCTCTCCTCAGAAATAACATATTATGATTGAGCAAGAGAAGCTCTTAATCGCTCTAATTCCATCATAGCTTCGTTTTCACCCGCAGACAGGAAGGAAACTTGACTGTTTAAGTTTGAAATTTCTTCTCGAAGTTTAAATGATTCAGTGGAGGATTTTAATGTGTTTCTTGCAATGAGAGCCGGCTTTTGGAAATCTAAAAAGGAAAAAGTATAACATAAGTCAAAAACTTAGGGAGAAACAATAACAATAAGGTTAATTGATATGAAGCATACCAGGAGTTGTTGTTCAACTAGAGAATGACAATGATCCATTAGATCAGAAACAGACGAAGGCGGACCGATAGAAGTAAAGGATGGAGAACTCAAAATAGGCTAAACCATCTTTTCAAAGTCACTCAAAGGCACAGGAGATGTGGATCTGGAAGAGTGCAACTCTTGAGAAGGGGTCAAAATCCCCAAGTCTTTTTGCATTTGATCAATCAAACGAGGAGAGCAGGAGATGACAATGCACGATGGGGGATCGACCTTTGTGGAAGTCTTTTTAGGTTGATCAAGAGAAGCTTCGACGGTTGGACTCTCCAAAGTTTTGTTAATATCAACAGTCTCCTCCTTTGGTAGCGGCGGAGAATCAGGAACTTCAACGATCTTGGCCTTCTTAGGGGATGGTTCCACCATGGCCACTTTACCCAATTTTCTTTTGGCGGCCATCTTCGACCTAGAAATATCCTGGGATAAAGATGACACACAGGAAGTAGAAGTGGTGGGATCTGGATCACTTATAATTGGTTCAACCTGAGAACCAGCTGCTGGAAATTCAAAAAATTACAAGTCAGAGAAGAAATTTAAAAAGTAACACAACAACAAACTACAAGTACTGCGTTTAAACCTACCGGAGTGATCAAGACAAATTGGTGACATGGGGAGAAATTCTTTGGATCACCCAAAGAAAGGAAACATTTGCTCCGGGATGTGTGTTGAACTAAAGGAGGTTGATCAAGTACCCTCTGACCTGCTGGTAGGTGGGAATGCTTTAGTAGATTTGAAGAACTCAACAGAGTTAATCTATTCCTAATCCTACTTGAAGCAGTAATCATCGACTTTATAGTTTTCTTATCTTCTTCATTCAGCAATTTAACAGAAGCACCTGATAAGAAATCATAAATTAGCAAAGGAAAGTAACTAAATGGAAAAATGAAGACTATGATCAACTTATGGGGGGAAGAGAAAACCCTTCTGATGTTGGAAAAGCATTTAACGAAAAAGAACTATGTCTCCCAATCTCTGAATTAGTTTACCCCCTAAGATATTAGCTTTTTGAGGGGACTGGCTCTAAAGATTTGGTTATTCAGGTTGCTAAGCTTAACCAATCGAATAAGGTAGTTCAAAACTTCAGCATTAAGTGATGGAATTCCAGACTCCTGTTCCATGAGTTCCAAAGATAGAAGATAAGTATATACGTTTGGTGATAGTTGAATGGGAGCAATACCAAAGTGGGTCAGGAGCTTGGCTAAGAACTCTGGAAAAGGTAGGAAACCACCATGCCAAATGTGGATAGGAGTGTAGGAAAAATACCCTTTCGGTGGGCATTGGATGGTATAACTATCACTTAGGGGAATAGCTTCCACCCTAGTGATGCCAAAGTCACTAAGAATTGCGCCTACCTCATCCTGAGTAGATATCAAGGAATGCTTAGAAGTTGCTTCAATCTTCATAGGAGAAGATTCCGTCACTAGCATTGTGTCTTTTTCTGGTTTGTAGGAAGTCTTTTTCATGCCCATGATCTTGCCAGGTGAAATCATTTTAGTTAAAAGTTATGATTTGTTATGAAATCAATATTATTTTAAGGACATCAAAAACCTATTACAATAATTCGAACATCAACCAGTACATGAAATTTCATATCCTTGAAAGAATGTTAGAGTTAGGTTAGAATAATAAAACTTGTTGAGCTTTCGACAGAGTCGAAAGGGAGGATGGAAGAACACGTCCAACAAACACACTTCAATAATGTCAAAAGCTCAATGAAAACTTTGTTATTAAAAGGGGTAGGTGAATCCTATACAACCAATTTAAATATAAACGTATCAAACAACATTCAATAAACAAGACAAATAGACCTTTTGACACTGTCGAATCCCCTGAATTTTGTTTAACAAAAAGAACATGGATGCTGTCAAAACCCTAAATGCCAATCGAGTCGAAAGGTTTAAGTTTGAATTATATTAATAAAAATGGAAAGGCATTGGGATGTTTCCATAATATCTGTGTATAATGATGATCGATCCAATTAGTTACAAAAGGTGATGAGAAACTCGAAAGGGGTATATGGTTTTGAAGCATACCAACAACTAAATTTGAGTTGATATAGTAGGTTTCGATTGAGTCGAAACGTTAGATTTGATTTACAACTTAAACAAAGTATGTAATTCTCAACCTAATTTATAAAAAATGAATGATGAATTTCTAACTCCACACATCCCATAAAATAAATTGGGAGTAAGCATGCATTAAAGGTTTTGAAAACCTATAAAATAAAGATTATGCTTTCGAAAGTATGTACTAGATAGTTATTTAGTAAGACATATTAGGAAACTTCTTAGAAGGATATCAGAATACACTAAAGTATAACTATGCTTTTGAAGAAGTTTGCTTCATATTAATAACCCCATCCTTTTGACGAGATCAATTAAGAGAGACGCTGGACTACCTTTTGACCCCATCGAAAGAGGTTGAAGAAGCAAAACAAAAGTTGCCACCTTAACCTCTTTCGAAAGGGTAGAAAGGTAAAATAGCAGTGCCAAAATGCGATTCATACTGCAAAACCTTTCTATGAAGTAACTGGAAATCTCCTTCTTCCCCAGATTCAATTCTAACCTAGAAGTTTAAAAAAAATTAAATTAATTTAAGCACGGATTTACAATCAATGATCATAAAATCCCCAAAATTTATTTTCGAACATTTTATATGTCACTTTTCAGATGAATTCAAAGAATAAATTGAAGTAAGAAATGAAACAAGAGAAGCCATAGAAACAAATTGAAGGACATTTTAATGAACGAAAAATTTAAAATTATCTCTATGAAACTCGAACAGTGTTTCGAATTCAAATCGGGTGAATGTTGAAATCGAAATTTAATATGGAAAGTTAGTTTGAAAAGCAGAAATAATGAAAACTTACTTTGGATTTGAGTCTCTATTTGTTGGAAATAAAAATGACTTACGAAATTAAAAGCTTTGATTCTTGTTGGAAATTTTTTATAATTGCAGACAAATGAAAGAGGAGAAGAAAGGAACGTGATTTATAAGAAAAGTTAGCATGGGGGGAACCGTATGATAAAATTTAAATGAACGGTCAGGATTTGCATACGAATATAAAAAGGCAGGAAACGTTATAGGTTTCAAAAGTGTTGACTTGGAAAGTGAAGAGCATCCCTTCACGGGGGGTGGGGGACAAATGTTACCACCAATTCCCACTTCAGCCTTGTCGAAACCAAGATGAATAGAAGAGAAGGAAGAACAAGAGCTAATAGCACCAACGAGGCCTTTTGAAGGAGTTGAAGGGATGCTGAAGTCAAGGGTTAGATGTGTTACAAGCTTTCGAAAGGGTCGAAAGGGTCGAAAGCACCCTTGCGCTTCAATTGCTTCCTTTTGAAAGAGATGCTTTCGCATGCATGAAGATGTTTCCTATGGGTTAAGGAATACCTTTCGAAGGTAGCTAGTAAAAAACAACACATATGTGCACCAAAGCTTTCGAAACCAAAGGTTTCGCCTTCATTCGGATTACTCAGAAAAATATTTCGCTGGAACAACCCCTTCGAAAGCATAACTAAGCCTTTCGAACTAGTCGAAACCTTTCACAACTGAGAGAGGTTCCACATCCGTATGCAAGCATGTCTTCGAAAGCTACCTTCTGCATCGAAACCTAGAGTATTTCAATACCTTCGAAACCCTAAGGATGTACCTCCTGACAAAGTCGAAAGCTCATGCTACTTCCCATTAGCAACAACAAAGCAACACAAGAGGAAAAGGCGCATCCACCCCTTTCGACGAAGATGGAGGCATTCAAATCCATTCAAATGCAATGCAAAGAGATGAGCAAGTATCAAAGGTGATGAAAGGTCTATAAAGCCACCTTTCGATCAGGTCGAAAGCTCTGAATCGAAAGGTGCCAACCTGCACCTATACATAAGACCCTAGGGGTCTAGTTTTGGGGATTTGAATACATTCACTCTTTTCTTTTACTTTCTTAAATTTGTAACCCTAATTTGGAAATTAGGTTGGGGAAGTTGATCAATTTGTCCATCATTAGTTTAATGAAGATAAGATTTTAATGTTGCAACTGTTTTGAGATTTTTATTGAATTCGATTGTGTTCTGCTTGTATCGACTTAATCGAAAGGATACCTTCCGAGTGATTCAAAACCTCTCATTTTACCAATACACTTAGATTCTTAGCTCTAAACCACTTCTCATCAAAAGCTTACCTTTTTAATAAGTTGAAACCTGAAACTCAGCCAATATCCCTAGACTTAAAAGTCCAAACCAAAGCCATTAAAGAGACAAGCTTTCGACGAAGTCGAAACCCATCATTAGTCAATGCCCAACAACTTTAGAGCTAACCAATAGGTTACCATAATTGTTTCAATTGGGTGTTTTTAATCAATTAATAAGCAAACAAGGCGTGTTTGAAAGACTTAAAAAGAAAAGGATATAAGTGTTTCGACTGGGTCGAAAGGTTGAACAAGGAAGTGTTTACACAATAAAGACTTACTCGAAAGGTGAATCAAAGGAAGCAATAAGATCCTAGCCTTTTCTACTTAAAAGAATGAGGTTTAGAAGGGCATACCTGCACCTATAACTCTACCTTGGGATGTTGACAAGTTTTCTTGTTAACAACACTATTATTTTCCAAAATCTTAAAAACATTTTCAAAGACGTCGCTATTTAAGTTCATAAACATCTATTTTAAATCCTATATGTTTATAAACCATATTTTATAAACCATACTCATTTAAGATCACTTTCTTATATAAAGCTATTTCATAAATATTTATTTTCCATTATTCTATCTTCCTTTGGATTATAATAAATAACTTATTTTAAGTTTAACCTCTAACCCAACATCATTATCGAACACCTTATAGTTAAAATGTGAAGCTCATTGCGAAACTCAATTCACAAGGTGTTCATTTCAATGCATCCATAATTTACATTCTACGCAACCTATGTATCAAAAGTAAATTGCTCACAAACTGGTCGAGAGAAAATAAATAATCAATAGACGATAATAAAAGCTCATAAAGTAGCCGAGCATAACTAATCAATCTATAAACAGTAAAATGCTCATAAATTGGTCGAGCACAACTAATCAATCAATAAATGATAACAAAACTCATAAACTGGCTGAGAAAGACTAAGCTAATAGATCTACAAATGACAAGAATGCTCATAAACTGGTCGAAAATGTCAAATCATTCTTTAATGGATAGCAATGCTTCTAAACTGGTCGAATACAACTAAACTAATTAGTGAGGGATAATGAATGAAACATCATTAATCCTTATAATAATTAAAATACACTTTAAATAGTTCATACTTATATAAGTTATCTTATATGACATCTTCAATTTTCATAGTTGGAATTACCTTTAAGGCATATGTTTATAACAATACAAATATGCTCTCATATGTATAACACACTCAACTCATTCTAGGATATCACTTGCCCTATCTTTAATAAGTTATACCCAACCAAATCCAAGGTTCTCGCTTAACCCTTAGCTATGATACCACAATATAGTGTTCTACCTTTTCGACCTCCAAATATTGGCACTAATACATCAACAATATTCACATGCTGAGCACTCAAGCACCGAAAAGATAGATTGTTAGGGTAAAAAGAAAAAGCAAAAAGAAATAAACAAGAAAGAAAAGAAAAAGTATCATAATATCACAATAGGAAGGTAACAAATAATATCAAAAAGACAGTATAAACTATCACTCTAAGATACATAGTATTTTCAAGTTACAATTCTAAGTACTATCATCATCCTGAATAGATATAACAGTCTGCCCACACAATTGCTGATATATACATAATAGTAGTGCAGCGTAAATAAAATATGACTGTAGGTGAATGGAAGCATCTAGCTCATCTCCTGAAGTTCCAAGGAATATCAATGAAAACTTAGACTTCTCAACTACTTGAAAGAGCACTCGAGAGATTAAGGGAAAGATAAAACCATGAGTCGGACATAAGCCTGGTGCGAGAAATTTAAGAAATATGTAATCAGCATATTATAGTACTTTCGTGACTACTCGAATCACCCGAAAGGTTTTCCCCTCAAAGGAACCAAACCCATCTAATAAATTCATATGGTGATGTAATAGATAATGTTTAGGGTGTAGAATATAAATAAACAAATAGCTACGATGCTTCCATTGATCACACCACAACAATATTAAAGGTGCAATCAAAATCGCTAAGGTATGCATGCATATGGATTTCCATGGAGGTCTCCTTGGTAAGAACCAAAAATCGGCCTCCTATACAACGGTCAGAAACTACCATCCAAAACCACACATATCACTAAATAAAATATGTCACAAAGGTAAGCATAGCTAGTCCATGGCCGAACACGTGATACTGAATACCATCAACTCACGCGCACCTCAATTAAAAGCATCTCTATATATTTGGGTTGATGTACCCTCTTTGGTGAGCTAAATCCATTAGCTTATCCCACTACATTTTCTACCATTACTGACAATGAAGTCATGTTCAGCATCTCAATATACAAGCCTTCATCACTGAACAGATCTTGAATATCTCTCTGGGTTTCACATCTCGAACCATAACGACCTGTAATTTTCTCACTTTGAATTAAAATATTTAATTAATTTTAAATATTCAGATAATTGTTTTGAATGATGAAGAATTCACTTTAATTATTAAATAATGATAATAAGTGATTTATAATGTTTTTATAAATATATAAACTTATCTTATAAAGATATATAAACTTCGTCGCATTCATGTAGTTCGATGTCGTATTTTTATAAAGGGAGTTTAATATTATTTAATATGGTTTTATAGCTTAAATAACCTTGTTTTAATTATTTTAAGATGACAAGAAATTTATTTTTAGGTTTTGTTTACATAAATAAATAGTTTGATCAAAATTTGAAAATGCGACCGGAATTCAGCTTTCGCATTTTCGACCTTTCGTCCAACGGAAGTTATTCCAAATTGTTGTAACATTATTTGATACACATACACACATGCATGTATATACATATACACACATATATGTATACACAATTAGTTACATCAAGGGTTTGTAAATATCTAAATATGTATATACATAAGCTTCCTTATATGTATGCAAATGAAAGCTTCATCCTTAATTGTCAAAAATGAAAAATAACAATCAACTACACGTCACCTTACACAAATACAACATGAAGTGATGGAAGGCACATGGAGGGAGGTGGGTTCGACCGTGAGTTAAGGGGGTGAAGGGGGTATTTTGGTGATTTCATGTATAAGGATTTCTATCCTATTAATACACATGCATATCCTCTTCCTTTCTACACAAATTCACTCTCAAAATTCCTAAGCTTCCCTTCTTCTTTTAAGGCAAGACAATGGCCTCCATCTCCTCTTAAAAATATTCCAAAATCGGGTCAACGTTCTACCGAAATAACCATAAGATATAGAGAGATATACAACTTTAATTTCCAGATCAAGATTAGTGATCACCTCTTCTTTCTCCATGCTTGGCCGGGCTCATCAAGAGCCACCGCCACCTCTCCACCCTCTCAAGTATAAATTCGAGTACACCCGAGATCCCTAGTGCAGGATTCATAAGATTCGGTATAGAAATAGCGGAGCTATAGTCAATTTCGTAGCACTAAAAGTTAAATCGAGATAGCATGAAAGTGAGAATACACTTTTAACTTGATTTATTTTGATTCTAATATATATATATATGATTGATGATATGATTACTTATATAGTTATTTAATATGTTTGAATGATGATTGGTTGACTATGAGTTGCTTATGTTAATCACATATTGATTTGGTTGAGAAAAGTAAGCTTATTATAATTTATATTGCAAGAATCATATTTATCAAGATAGTGATGGCTATTTGATTTGCCATGAATATTCCATGAAAAAGTACTCATATTATACCCAAAATAATATGTGTATAAGATAGGTTAAGCCTTTTTTTAAATCTTTAACTAAAAGAATTGTTTTTGGAAAGATTTGAAATTTGTTTTAAAAAGAATGAAACTGAAAACGTAAGAGCTTTGAAATTTTTTGAAAGTAAAATCTATGTTTTTATTTTTGAAAAATAATAGTTTTAAAAGTGAAAAATGATATCGAAATATCGTATGGCTTTGTATAAAAGAATTTTGAACAAAAAAGATGGAAATTTAATATTATAATAATATAATATTAAAGATATTGAATAAAGTGACAATGAGGTTTTAATAAAGTAAAATAGTGAAAAATTGACTTAATATAGTTTAATATGGTATTTAAATGATTTAAAAGTGTTTCGGACAAGTTTTATAAAATTTGACTAAAAAGTGAAAAATAAGCCGTTGCGTTTCGGCGCTTCGCGATTTCACGACCTGAAAGGTTATACGGATGTGTAGGAGAAAATATGAGTCAGAATTCTTTGAAATAAGAATTTTCCAGACCCTTATGATCATAGTTTTCAAATGGAAAAGAAAATTCAAGATTCCGTTAGTAAATTTTGAAATATGTCCAACCCAAATTTTTAGAATCGTCGCGTTTTGGCAGTTCGTAAAATATTGTTTTCAACTCTTTAAAATGGATGTTTTTGAATCTTCAAAGTATGAAATAAATTTCATAAATATGTTAAAATCCTTTAGAAGGAATTTTAACTATAGAAATGGGCATATATGCAATGCAATTGGTGTTTTAATCTACAAAGCTTTAAAAACACCATTCATCGGCAATTTAGCAATGGAATTCGGTAACCGTTGAATAAAAATGACTTGAACTTGGGTTTTTCTTCCCGAATCGTTTTGATTTTTTTTTCAAATGATAAATAAAATACCTTTAAAACTTTAGAGTCGATCAAATAACTTGACCGCCTTATGGATGACAGAGATGTATTCTTTAGGCTAGAGTTTAGGAAACCAGTTATCTGCTCCTCTAGCTATTCGGACTGACCAGATAGAGAGGATAGTTAATTTGATTTACTCGGATAGCATTTTCTTAAGATAAAGGAAAAGAGATTTGGAGTTTTCCAAAAAGATTAAACAAGATTTAAAATAAGATTTTGATGGTAAAGAGAACGTTCTGGTTAAACTCTGTGTTAAATTCCAAGGAGGGAACCTTTCCTACCCATGTGAATTTAAAAGGTGATTTCATTGTTATCCGATGAATAGTACAGTTTGAATACGGAAATTAGTATTGAGTATAATTAATCTAAAATCTATGAATTCCTTTTTACCCAATACTAAGTGATTTGAGTTTACAGTAAACGATGTCTTAAATAACATTGTTTTTAACCAATTTAAAACATGTTTCGGAAAAATGAAATCTATATTAATTATTCTAATAATAGAATATGGAAGTATTTTCCTATGTAATTAAAAGGAAATGATATGGCATTTTCAAAGTTAAAATGAGGTTTAATAATTCTGTATATCCTGAAACATAAATTGTTTAAGGATATATATCTCTAAAAAATATTTTATTAGATAAAAAGATATCTTCAAAGTTAATAGTATTTCGAGTAAAAGAAGAAAAGAGGATTTAAGGAAAGAGGCTTAACATTTCCGTATACACATATACACATCCTTTTATCGATAATTGGTTCGGAGAGACCGGGACCGGATTTGGGTGATTCCTATATGAAAACCACTTCAAACCAATACATGCATTCGAAAGTGAAGACATGTTGAAGACAATGATTTTAAAGACCGGGATCTTCATAATGTAGGGAGCTTGCCACTAACCTTGTGATTCCCATATTATATATATGGTGGCAGTAGTACCTTCATCTTGAAATCTTTAATGCAAGAATTGCTCGCTACTAGTCCTAAGGGTGATTCCCAAATAGGATGTAGTAGGAAGACCCTCGGTTTGTCCTGTTCCTGGATAACTTTTAAGGAAAGATGTCTGACATTGCATTTATATGACCATGTACATTTGTTTTTACAAAAGTACATCTGTTTGGTGGTGTAGGAGGTAACCGCTCTTATACTTAACACCTCCCCTAGGCGTATAAACTTGGGGGTTGTACTTTTGTGGAAACCAAATTTTTTATTGTTTGAAATGGCAATGTGGAATTCAAAGTGGAATTTGCTGATTTGAGAAAGGCAAACCATTACCTCTAGCCTCACACATTGGTGATGGCAAAAATAAGGTAGTTGCGGCTGGGATAAATGCGTCACACCCATTAGGATATATTCATCACCTTTCTAGATTACCCTCTATATTTCAGGTTTGTTGTATATGATGTGGCCACGGGTAGATCGGGAACGATTGGGGTGATGACATATTTGGTGCTATCTATGGTAGAGGTAGGTTGGTTCTTTGTTGCTAGAGGGCAGCGGGTTGTGCCTTGGTACATTCCTCTTGAGATGTATCGTCATACGGTAGTCCCATACCTTATCATGGTTGAAAATCCATTCTCCAATATGTGCCTTTACGGTTTTGATTATAGAACCTAGTATGTTGGAATTTAATTAATGTTACAATTTCATCTATGACTAATATGTAATTTTAAAGGGTTTTCAAAGAATTTCATTAGAAATAATCAAATGATTCGATAAAAATGTTTTAGTTATAATAAGGGAAAAAATCATCCGTGTTTATGTGCGACGTGGTCTTATGAGATACTCTTCTTTTAAGATGTTTTGTTTGACATAAAACGTTATCTATGACACTTCCATATATAATTTTAATTTGTTTTTCTCATGCTGGTTTGCCAGACTGATCCAGGTATTTTTAATACTCGGGTCAGATCTAAATAGTTTCGGGATTAGCCGAAGATGCTTGGAGTTTCCAAAAAAGAGATGGAGATCTTTATCAACGTATGGACATAGTCTACTTCTCCGTTGTGTTTGTTGTTATTCATTATTTGTAAGGACAATTATTTATAACTGTCCAGACTGAGCTTAGGATAGACTCTGATATATGTATTTAAAAGTTTTTCTGTTGTAAAGATTATTGATATAATATATGTTATTCCATGCGTGTGATATTATATTCTGTCTTTAATTTCTTTTACCATTAACAGTTGGTTTTTCCAACACTTGAATGTTCGACACGCAATACAGTAGATGTATTAGTGTCAATTTTCTAGGGACGAAAATCCCAGTCGTCACATTTGGTATCAGAGCCTAGGTTGAACGAACAACTGAGCCTGGTAAGGGTAAAGTCTCATCAAATATAGGATTAGTAATGCCCTAGGATGAATAACTTATTATATAGGTTAAGTGACACACTAGAATGAGTTTAAGCATATTATATAT
This sequence comes from Allium fistulosum, assembly GCA_030737815.1. Classification (NCBI taxonomy): domain Eukaryota; kingdom Viridiplantae; phylum Streptophyta; class Magnoliopsida; order Asparagales; family Amaryllidaceae; genus Allium; species Allium fistulosum. The sequence continues at coordinate 393,269,329 of CM060907.1, forward strand.
GCGCGCGTATTTTTTAATGTTACATAAAAATGATTTTTATTTTGAAATGTGGTAAATGAAATAATTTTACTTAGGATTATATTTTGAATATAAAGCAATATCTTCCAAATGATATAGTTTTTTATATAGTGTTTGGTTGTTAAGGAAATAATAATATTCCGTTATTACCACGGGTTGGTTAAAAGACATAAATTAGTATAGGAACATCTTTTTATTTGAATTTTACAGTTTGACTATAAGATGTTTCATAAAGATGATAGTTTAAGAAGTTAAGTTAGTGAGAAACTTATTAAAATATGATATCAGATTCATGTTAGAATAGTTAAAAAAGCTTGGTATATGTTTCTAAGTATTTCATTGTCTATTGTAGAAGCCTTCCAATTACAGTAATAATTATTCCAAAGGAGAATCCTCAAGAGCAAATTGGGGAGAAAAGGATGACTTAATAATCCTTTCTAGTGATGACGAGGGAATAGAAAGAGGGTCACCTAAAAACCATATGCCACAGGTAAAGGAAGACTTTGATGAACTTACCCATTACGATAAGGACGGATATCCCATGGCTACAATGCTAGTAGAACCTAAGACTCCCGAGCTAGTATTATTATCCAGTGATAAAGAAGTGATTCGGATAACAAATGATGTAGAAGTAAATCAAGGATTGCAAGACAAAATGATGTGGGTAACATACCTAGAAGAATCAGAACCTAAACAAGTTCTAGAAGAGAACTCCAATATGATGGTAGAAAGGAATAGCCTAGATTCAACGGCATATAATGCATGGATAGACAACATCCCTAATGAATCAAAAGATAACAATGACAATCACATTATCCGGGTGATGGGCGTTCCCATATCTAAGGGATAGTTGCACATTTCAGGTATTGATTGGGAAGGAATGACATAGGATGAGGAAGAAGAAGAGGTTTTGGACATCCTTTTGAGAAATGCTATTGCTTAACGTGGGTTCACCAGGGAAAACCCTGGCAACCTATAGGATGGAATCTTAAGAACAAAGAAGATAACGGAAATGAAGCAGCTTATGAACAGGAGGAAGAAGAGTTTGAAGCGGTATTTTTCTTAGATTCGGATGATCCATCGACCTCTAAGTCCGATTGATTTGATATGCGTTTTGGTAGGGTTTGAAGTTACTAGGAAGCAATAGTATTTGTGATATCTAAGTATATTAGGAATATGTTAACGTAATTACTGACAGGGACGCGGAAGATGATCTTAAGGCTATTTAACACTAGAGGGGGGGTGAATAGTGTTTTAAGAATTTCTTTAAAACTTCTTTGATTTAAATTGATTTAACTAACTTAATGCAAATACACAATCACAGATCAAATCACAGAATCACAAACAGATGCAAATATAAATAAAAAGCAAGTAAAGGAAAGAACACACCAGGAATTTTATACTGGTTCGGTGTTACCCTACATCCAGTCCCGCACAACTCGTACGGCTTTCTATTCAATAATAATCTAGATTACAATCCCTCGATTCCAAGGCAACGAGGTACACCCTCCAGATTCTCAGGTCTCTGGGTAGAACCACTTGATTCACAGGACACAAGTTCACCCGATCGATTTCCAAGGACACGATCACACCTTTATAACCCTAAACAAGTTTCTTTGAGTACAAATGTATCTATAACTCTGATAAGCACTGAGATTCTTTGAAGAGAGTGGCAGAGAATCAAACTAGAGATATTCTGGTTTGATTCACTTAAGATTTCGGCAGAATATGGATAGGATGATTAGAAAATAAGATAAGAGAATAAAGAGGAGAGAAAATAAAGAAAGTAGTTACTGGAAAACGTCCATAACAGTCTCTATTTATAGAGAATGAATGGATGTGTCCATTCAAAGAGATTTAAACGAATAGACACTTCTTTTGAAAACAACCTTTGCTATAACGGGAAGCATGTCGACATGACGAGTAACTATGATGTCGACATGGTCTAGTAAAAATGATGATTTGCTTTTCTTTGAAAATGATGATTTAAAACATATGCAACTTTATTCAAATGGACTCTATGTATTTGTAGAAGGTATTTAGAAGTAGAAATACTTATGAATATATATATATATATGTATATATACTAAAATATATTTAAAATCAAGGTAAATAAACTAAAGTAAATATAATATTAAAATAGATTTTGAGGCTAAAATATCAAGGACAATTTTGAAATCAAAATATAACAAAATGATAAATATGATTTTGAGGCTAAAACATTTTTGGAAATACGAACGAAGGTTTTTCTTTTGAAAAGGAATATTTGAAAATCATTTTATGAAACAAGAGATAATTTTGAAAATCATTTTGAATCAAAATTAGTGGATAACAAAATAGGGCTACTATCCGTTCCACTAGATATTTCGTGAGTTCCATCTCACTAGGGTTCCATCCCTTTAACAAGAACGAAGTGGATTCCATTCCACGAGTAAATTGGATAAAAAAGAATGATAGTGCTTTCAAGGAGTTTTAACAAATATCTAACCTAACTATATTATTTGTCTTGAACTCTTGAATATCTTGAATCTCATGAGTCTTCAATCTTGAACTCTTGATCTTTGTCTTCTTTACCGTACAGTCTTCTTTTGTTGATACCTGCATATAGATTTCCTGCACATATATATTTTATAACACTTCTATAGTTGTTGTCATCAAAACCATTATCCTATAGACTAACATTCTCCCCCTTTTTGATGATGACAACCTTTGTTTATAAAATATTTATATTCTCCTTATAACTCCCCCTAAATCTAATAACTCCCCCTTAATCTATGCCTAACTAACCTATTTTATACTTCTCCCCCTTTGTCATCAACAAAAAAAATGACATTAACTCCCCCTAAATCTATGATATTAATGATAGTGTTATCATTAATAATACTGAAACTAGATATAACAATGCTAAATATTGTATACTCAGAATGATATATATGAGTAATATAAGAATGAGAATAATACGTGTAACCACAGATTATTTTATTCATATTACTATATACATAACTGTTAAATGAAAAGAAAAATGCATACAATAAGTAGACAAATCAATCAAACATAAGCACACCTATTTATGTCTTATTACATAATCAATATAGTAAGTTATCATAAATCAACCATGTTTAAAACCAAATCAAGTATTTCAAATCAAATCAATTTTTAAACCAAATCAAACAAGTTAAATGTTACGTGGAACTTCAACCCATCCCTCTTTTCCAAAGATGGGATCCGCTTTGATTACTTCCCAATCTTCATCGTCCTGGAGCAATGTCTTCGGTGGATTTACTTGGAGATCCTCTTTGTTGAGAGCGGAGATCATCCATCGTAGTGCATCGAAATGCCTTTCTTGTTCCTTTATCATCTGCATTTGACTCAGTTTTAAGTGCCTCTGATTTCGTAGAATAAAAGTAAGAATGTCTTTGAAGGATTTGAGAGTCTCTTCAAGATTATCACTTAGATTTGAAGAGGATGACGCCATTTTGACGATAAGTAAGAAGGAAATAAGTAGATAAGAGTAGAGAGAAGTTTTCTGGAAGAAAATAGGACTTAAATAGACAGGAAAGTCGTTTGAAATGAATAGACATAAGGAGTTATTTTGAATTTCAAATTGAAATGTCCATTCAGAATATTACCAGTATATGTCGACATGACCTTTATACAGTATGTCGACATACATAGCAGATTTTGCACATCTTATTTTTGAATTTTCAGTGTATATACATATGATTTATATATATATATATTACTTGATATAAATAAGAGTGACAGTAAGATAAACAGAGAATAAGCTTCATTTCATACTAGAACAGAGAAGTACATGAATCTCATAGAGAAAACATAAAGATACAACTTTCAATATACCAAATTTCATTGATATACAAAAAGTAAACTCTAGAAACTAGTAGATGAGGATGAAGATGATGAGATATTAAGCTTCTTGTTGACTTTGGAGAAGAACTTGTTCATAGTATTGGACATTTTGTCCAATTTTTTGTTTACGGAGTGTTTGAGAGCTTTTTGATTTTTTACAATTACTCGTTGATTGTGAAGGAGAATCTTGTTTGATGGTCGTGTGGGAAAATCAATACTCTCTAAGGAAGTTTCTTCACTTTCTTCCTCTTCTTCTTCCTCACCTTCTTCTTCTTCACCTTCTTCTTCCTCCTCTTCCTCTTCTTCTTCTTCCTCCTCATCTTCTTGCATTTCCTCATACCCCAATCGTGCTTCTTTTTCCGTTAGTGTTTCGTATGGTTGAAACACGTGCGGAATTTTCATAAGTGAAATATTGGAATGATTAAAAACCTTTCTTGGAAAGAATTCTTCACCTCTCATATCCACTCCAAAGTAATTAAAAATTCTAGTGAGGTATATTCCATGATATAATGCATTCTCTCCCGAATCCAAGTTTTTGTGACGAAATTCATCCAAGATAACTTGTGCCCAATTAATATCATAATTTCCAAAAATTGCAAAAAGAGCCTTACACACTTTTTGAGTCGGGTTATTGTAATTTCCCGATCTCGGAGTAATAGTGCGTTGAAGGAGAAGATTAACAATACGAGCTTTTGGTCGAAATTTTTTTTTTTGAAATCCATTTCTTCCTCAAAAATATTGTGAAAAGTTTCACGATCGGTTTCCTCGATTTCAAAAGAAGAAAGATTGGAACCGGTACTTTTACACTCAAGTATGGTTCCTAAAACATCGGTATCCAAAACAATTTGTGTCCCCTTGACACTACTCCACACTTCATCATCCCTTCCATTATAAAAACCACGATTTAAATTTGCATAAAGCATTTTGACAAGGTTTGGATAGCAAACAAAATCATTTTGGTTATTGTCAACCAAGCTTAGAATACCATTGTTTTGAAAGAGAGCATCAATTTCATAAGAAGCGAAGTCATTAAAAATAGCAAAACTACCCGAATGAACTTTTCCATAAGTTGCATAATTAATGTATGCAAGTATGGCATCTCTATTATTGTAGAGATGATCTTTGGTGGCTTTTGACAGCCTCATTCCGGCTACGTTGCTAGTGGATGCCATTTTTGAAGAGATAAGAGTGTTTGAAGATAAAAGTTGTTTTGAATTTGAATTGAAGATGGAGATAAGTGTTGATAGAAGATAGATATAAAGAGGTTGAATAGGTGGATTCTCTGGTCAAAGAGTCATAACTATTCAGAACATAGGAGTTAGTGAAAAGGTGGAGGGAAATTTGAATTTTGAATTCAAATTTAGAAATCTGATTTGCTACAGGTATGTCGACATTACCAATAAGTGCCATGTCGACATGCACATCAGATTTTGCAAAAATGATTTCAAGCATGTACAAGATATATATATATATATATATATATACACTTATATATATTATGACTATTGTCTGAATATATTTTGAAAATATATTATACAGAAAATATATAAAAATAATATTTTATAAATTTTTAAAAGATATTTGAAAAATTTTAAGTTAATAAAATCAATTATATACTTAATTAATAAACTATTCTAAGCAACCAATTTTCAACCAATTAAAATAGTTAACGTGTACCTTGTTTGAGTTACATATCATCCTGATTATCTGAATTCTGAGTTGTCATAAAACACATATTTGCCAATTCTGTTTTCTGTTCATCATCACTTGAGGACGTATCTGAATCATCCAGTGTTGCTGCAAATGCTTTCTTTCTTTTCTTTGAATATTCTTTGTTTGATTGAGGAGTTTGCTTTTCTTGATGTGGACAGTCTCTTTGATAATGACCAAACTCATTGCAATTGAAGCATTTGATGTTGTTGAGTGATTCAGTGTTATTTCCAAAACTTTTTCTCTTGTGATTATTCATTTTTCTATACTTCAAGAATTTTCGAAAGTTTCTTGTCATGAAGGCTATTTCTTCATCATCATCACTAGAGTCTGATTCACCAGTTAGTGCATTAAAGGCAATGGACTTTTTTTCTGATGACTTATTCTCCCTTCTTTCCTGAATTTGAACTTCATATGATATCAGATTTCCAATTAATTCATCAATCTTTAAGGTACTGATGTTATTTGCTTCTTCAATCGCCAGTGTCTTCAGATCCCATTCTGGAGTGAGTGAATTCAGAATTTTCCTGACTTGATCTTCTTCGGAGATTGCTTTTCCCAGAGATACTAGTGAATGAACAATATCCTGAAAACAACTATACATATCTGGAATAGATTCACTAGGCAACATCTTAAATAATTGAAATTGATTAGTAAGAATAGAAATTTTGGTCTGTTTAACTTTGCTTGTTCCTTCATGAGTAACTTGCAGAGTTTTCCAGATTTCATATGCAGTTTTACAAACAGATACCCTATTAAATTCATTTCTATCTAGTGAACAAAATAAAATATTCATGGCTTTTGAATTGTTTTGAGCCACTTCTCTTTGAACGGTCGTCCATTGAGCAAAATCAGTTGTGGGCTCAGTGTATTCAGTTTGTGTCATATTCCATGTTTCTAAACTAATGGATTGTAAATATATCTTCATTCTACATGCCCAATATGCATAGTTACTGCCATTGAAAAGTGGTGGTCTGGCAGTGGACTGACCCTCTACAAATGAACTAGAAATACCAGTGTTGGTAGCCATTGTTACTTTTCAAAAATCAGGTTATGAATACTTTGAAAAACTTGCTCTGATACCAAATGACAGGGACGCGGAAGATGATCTTAAGGCTATTTAACACTAGAGGGGGGGTGAATAGTGTTTTAAGAATTTCTTTAAAACTTCTTTGATTTAAATTGATTTAACTAACTTAATGCAAATACACAATCACAGATCAAATCACAGAATCACAAACAGATGCAAATATAAATAAAAAGCAAGTAAAGGAAAGAACACACCAGGAATTTTATACTGGTTCGGTGTTACCCTACATCCAGTCCCGCACAACTCGTACGGCTTTCTATTCAATAATAATCTAGATTACAATCCCTCGATTCCAAGGCAACGAGGTACACCCTCCAGATTCTCAGGTCTCTGGGTAGAACCACTTGATTCACAGGACACAAGTTCACCCGATCGATTTCCAAGGACACGATCACACCTTTATAACCCTAAACAAGTTTCTTTGAGTACAAATGTATCTATAACTCTGATAAGCACTGAGATTCTTTGAAGAGAGTGGCAGAGAATCAAACTAGAGATATTCTGGTTTGATTCACTTAAGATTTCGGCAGAATATGGATAGGATGATTAGAAAATAAGATAAGAGAATAAAGAGGAGAGAAAATAAAGAAAGTAGTTACTGGAAAACGTCCATAACAGTCTCTATTTGTAGAGAATGAATGGATGTGTCCATTCAAAGAGATTTAAACGAATAGACACTTCTTTTGAAAACAACCTTTGCTATAACGGGAAGCATGTCGACATGACGAGTAACTATGATGTCGACATGGTCTAGTAAAAATGATGATTTGCTTTTCTTTGAAAATGATGATTTAAAACATATGCAACTTTATTCAAATGGACTCTATGTATTTGTAGAAGGTATTTAGAAGTAGAAATACTTATGAATATATATATATATATGTATATATACTAAAATATATTTAAAATCAAGGTAAATAAACTAAAGTAAATATAATATTAAAATAGATTTTGAGGCTAAAATATCAAGGACAATTTTGAAATCAAAATATAACAAAATGATAAATATGATTTTGAGGCTAAAACATTTTTGGAAATACGAACGAAGGTTTTTCTTTTGAAAAGGAATATTTGAAAATCATTTTATGAAACAAGAGATAATTTTGAAAATCATTTTGAATCAAAATTAGTGGATAACAAAATAGGGCTACTATCCGTTCCACTAGATATTTCGTGAGTTCCATCTCACTAGGGTTCCATCCCTTTAACAAGAACGAAGTGGATTCCATTCCACGAGTAAATTGGATAAAAAAGAATGATAGTGCTTTCAAGGAGTTTTAACAAATATCTAACCTAACTATATTATTTGTCTTGAACTCTTGAATATCTTGAATCTCATGAGTCTTCAATCTTGAACTCTTGATCTTTGTCTTCTTTACTGTACAGTCTTCTTTTGTTGATACCTGCATATAGATTTCCTGCACATATATATTTTATAACACTTCTATAGTTGTTGTCATCAAAACCATTATCCTATAGACTAACAATTACCATGGGTATGCAAAACGATTAATCATGGTTTATTGGCAAATATAATGGTTCGAATTATGATATATATCTATGTATGATCCTTATTATGGCTTCTCTTATCTCAGGTTTAAATGACTTAGGAAAAAGAATTTTATATGAATTTTACTTCTTTGATAATTTTCTTTATGAAGTAAAGCTATAACTTTATAAATTTTTTTGAATAAAAGACATATAATGATACTTTTAAATAATGAAATTGGTATTCGAATTCTTAAGAAAGTTTATTCAACATAAAAATTATATTGAAAAATGAGTGTTTTAACACATAAGTGTTTTGGTAAATGGGATTTTGATATGTCAAACTTGGTAGAAGAATAGCTTTTAAAGATATCTTCTTAATGAGGGTTAAAGAAATTTATTCAAGATAAATGATTTTACGTTTATAAAAATAAGTGATTTTATAAATTGGATTTATAAAACGTATTTTATAAAGAGATTGCCGAGAATTTAAAATCCCGTTATTTTTTAAAAGAATCTGATGGTTAACTAGATCGAGTGGCTCGAAAGTAACTAAAAATGGATAGGAGATGTGTTTGGATGGTAAACATTCTCTTAAGTATTCCCCTTCTTATTAAGGAAGATACGATACTATTAGTAGTACCCAATTTCTTGGTATCATTTTTGAGTTACTCGATCTATATAATTTTCTAAAAAAAAAAGGATAATGTGAATCATTAATTGATAGATTAATTAGTGATTGTTAATTTTTATCAAGGTGTTTGCATTTAAAACTGGTTAAAGGGAGTATATTATAATATAAGAAGTTTATTATAAAAGATAATTTATCTTTTAAGTTGAAATAGAATCTTTGGAAAGAAGATAGAAATTTTTGATTTTATATAAAGAAGCATCTTTATAAAAAGGTTTAAACAAAAGATAAAAGTTTTATGAAATGTATTTACAAAAATTTTGGGAAGGTTAACAAGTACATATAAGATACGTAAATCATTTCATTGCACGATTCTGATTTAAGATTCGAGTATGGAACTTTGAGGTGTTTACACTGGTCCAAAAAAGGACTTGGCACTCAATTCTTGACGATGAACATTGATGAGGATTTATGGTTACATACTTGCATTTTCTATCAAAGTTGAGAGCTATGTAAGGGAATCGAGGGTTTCTAATTAAGAAGCCTGATCAGAGTCCACACCAGAGGATCGAGAGATCAATACTAGTTCAAAAATAAAGTTATGTATTTGAGTAGAAGATCGAATCTGATATTACATACGGATGATCTGAATATGTCATATAGAATTGTGTTTAATGATAATATTTGGGTAAACTCTTTTGGGTTCGGGGTTATGGTTAAATTTCGAGGACAAAATTCGTTTAAGGGTGAAGGATGCAACGACCTATAATTTTATCACTTTGAATTGAAATAGTTAACCACTTTTAAATATTTAGATATAGAAATAATAGTTTTAAAAGTGGAAAATGATATAGAAATATCATATTGCTTTAATTTTGAATTAAAAAGATGGAAATTAAATATTATAATAATATAATACAAAAGATGTGAAATAAAGTGAAAATGAAGTTTTAATAAAGTAAAATAGTGAAAAATTGGTTTAATATAGTTTAATATGGTATTAAACCGATTTAAAAGTGTTTCGGACAAGTTTTATAAAATTTGACTAAAAAGTGAAAAATAAGCCGTCGCGTTTCGGTAGTTCGCAATCTGAAAAGTTAAACACATGTATAGGAGAATGAGTTAGAATTATTTGAAATAATAATTTTCCGAATCATTATGATCATAGTTTTCAAATGAAAAATAAAAATCAAGACTTGGTTTAGTAAGGTTTAAAATATGTCCAAGTCAAGTTTTTAAAATCGTCGCGTTTTGGTAGTTCGTAAAATGTTGTTTTCAACTCTTTAAAATAGATGTTTTTAAATCTTTGAAAATATGAAATAAATTGCATAAATATGTTAAAATGTATTGAAGGAATTTGAATTATAGAAGTGGAATATATGCAAAGAAATTGTTGTTTTAATCTATAAAGCTTTTAAAACACTATTCACCGACAATTTAGCAATGGAATTTGGTAACCGTTGAATAAATGATTTTAACTTGGTTTTTTCTTCCCAAATATTTTTGAAATGTTTTTAAAATGATAAATCAAATACCTTTAAAAGTTTATAGTCGATCAAATAACTTGACCGTCTTATGGGTGACAGAGGGTAGTCTTTAGGCTGGAGTTTGGAAAACCAGTTGCCTGCTTCCCCTTAGCTATCTGAACTGGCCCGACGGGGGGAATAGGTAATTTGATTTACTCGGACAATATCTTCTTAAGATAAAAGAAAAGAGATATGGAGTTTTCCAGAAAGGTTAAACAAGATTTAAATAGGATTTTGATGGTAAAGACAACATTCTAGTTAAATTCTGTGTTAAATTCCAAGGAGGGAACCTATCCTATACATGTGAATTTAAAAGGTGATTTCATTGTTATTCGATGAATAGTACGGTTTGAATACAGAAATTAGTATTGAGTATAATTAATCTAAAATCTATGAATTCCTTTTTACTCAATACTTAATGATTTGAGTTTACAATAAACGATACCTTAAATAACATTGTTTTTGACTAATTTAAAATATGTTTCGGAAAAATAAACCTTTATTAATTATGCTAATAATAGAATATGGAAATATTTTCCTAAGTAATTAAAAGGAAATGATCTGGTATTTTCGAAGTTAAAACGAGGTTTCATAATTCTGTATATCCTAAAAAGGAAATGGTTTAAAGGTATATATATCTAAAAAATATTTTATTAGATAAAAGGATATCTTCAAAGTTAATAATATTTCGAGTAAAAGAAGAAAAGAGGATTTAATGAAAGTGGCTTAACATTTCTGTATACACATCCTTTTATCGATAATTGGTTCGGAGAGACCAGGACCGGATTTGGGTGATTTCTATCTGAAAACCACTTCAAACCAATATACGCGTTCGAAAGTGAAGACATATTGAAGACAATGATTTTAAAGATGGGGATCTTTATAATGTAGGGAGCTTGCCACTAACCTCGTGATTCCCATATTATATATATGGTGGCAGTAGTACCATCATCTTGAAATCTTCAATGTAAGAATTGCTCGCTACTAGTCCTAAGGGTGATCCCAAATAAGATGTAGTAGGAGGACCCTTGGTTTGGTGATGTAGGAGGTAACCCACCTTATACTTAACACCCTTCCCTGGGGCGTATGAACTCGGGGGTTGTACTTCTATGGAAACTAATTAATGTGTCATCAGAAATGGCAATGTGGCATTCAAAGTGGGATTTGCTATTTTGAGAAAGGTAAAACGTTACCTCAAGCCCCACACATCTGTAATGGCAAAAACATGGTAGATGCAGCAGGGCTAAGTGGGTTGCACCCATTAGGATATGTTCATCACCTTTCTAGATTACCCTCTATATTTTGGATTCGTTGTGTATGCTCTGGCAACGGATTGGTTGGGAACGATCGAGGTGATGACATATTCAGTACTATCTACGGTAGAGGTAGGTAGGTTCTGTGTTGGTAGAGGGTAGCGGGGTTATGCCTCAGTACATTCCTCTAGAGATGTACGGTCGAAAGGTAGTCCCTTGCCATGCTATTATTGGAAATCCATTCTCCAATACACGCCTTTACGGTTTTGATTGTAGAACCTAGTATGCTGGAATTTAATTAATGTAACAATTTCGGCTATGATTAATATGTTATTTGAAAGGGTTTTCAAAGAATGTCATTAAAAATAATATCAAATGATTTGATAAAATGTTTTAGTTATCATAAGGTAAAACCTTGTTCGTGTTTATGTGTGATGTGATCTTATGAGATACTCTTCTTTTCAAAGGTTTTGTTTGACATCAAAGTTGATTTATGACACTGTCATATATATTTCCGAGTTACGTTTCTTACACTGGTTTGCCAGACTGATTCGATTATTTTTAATAGTCAGGTCAGATCCGAGTAGTTTCAGGATTAGCTGAAGACGCTTGAGTTTCCAAAAGAGAGTTGGAGATCTTCATCAACGCATGGATCTAGTTTACTTTTTCGATGTGTTTGTTGTTTTCAGCATTTATAGGAACAGGTATTTATAGCTGTCCAGGCTGACCTTAGGATAGACTCTGATATATGTATTTAAAAATTTTCCACTGTAAAGATTATTAAAGTAATATATGTTACTCCATTCGTGTGAGATTTTGTTCTGTCTTTATTTTCTTTTACCCTTACCAACAATTTTTCTGGTAATTGAATGTTTAACATGCAATACAGTGGACATATTAATGTCGATTTTTGAGGGTCAAAAATCTCAGCAGTTACACGAACGGTTCACGAATCTCTCCTTGGATCCCAACATAAGTCATCCGACAAATGCTAACGTTGACGTATCCCTTGGATTCAACCTTATAATAGAAAATTCAACTCTATAGCTTTCCACTCCATAACCGCTTCCAAAACATAGATATCATATATCGGTTTCAAAGTGGTTTTCAGTAAATAATACACTTTTCCAATCCCGGAATCTTCAAAACTTAGTCGATGAATTTCCAGTTAATTTGATTTTGGTTCTTTAAGAAGTAAATGAACGATATAAAAAATTCCTCCCCTAGGGCTCTCGTATATATACATTCTTAAAGCAAGAGATGATTTATACGGATGAGTCCTTGTGAGATCTCAAATCATATCAAAACGCGATGCTTGCATATACTTCCAAAGTTATGGGTCAAGTTTGATAGTCGACTAATCGACTACCTAGTACAAAATGAAAACGATCGCATGCGGAAACTAAGTCCCGTATACTTGTCATGTTTCCGACCTTCTCAACTTACTCTATCCCTCGATCAAGATTGAAGCCGGTAGGTTAGAGCACTGTTTGCTTCTAAACCCTAGTAAAACATTATTTTTAACTCTCACAGATAGAACAAGCCTACTTTCGGCTTTTAGTGCTAAGTACATGACTAAACACTTTCTACAAATAAGTAAACATACAAAGCACAATTAAGGCATGCAAAACATGATTAAGTTACATAAGCTACTTCTAATCCCCATTTAATTTAATTAATTATTTTATTAATTAAAATTCTTTGTAAATACTTTTATATATATTTAAAATACCTTTACAAAAGATATAGACACATGTGTATTACTATTTTTCTATTCATTTCTACTCTTTTCAACACTAAGAAATGTATTCATATTCTTATTCCAAACGATATAAGAATATTCACAAATCTTAAATAAGATTTCACATTTCCAAAGTATAATTAAATTGGATTAAAAAAATGTTATTAAAACATTGTTACTATAAGGCCAAACCCATTTTATTCTTAATATTATCATTAAAACATTCATTTTCAAGATCTACATACATTCATAATTATAGTTTAAAGGGTTAAAAACAAATGTTTCTAAAACATTATTTACTATAAACGGAAAACCATTTTATACTTAACATTATCTTTAATGTATTCCTTTTAAAGAGTTGAGTGTATCCATGCTTATTTAACAAAGTAATGTACATTTTAATAACATTCCAAAACCATCTATTATAACTAAGTGTTATAACAAAACCACTTATTCTTTTATAAAATACTTAACTTATTTTTCCAAACTAAACATATCTAAAAAATACTTTAAAAATACTTATAAATAGTTTTTAAATATTTATGTAAAGTATTACTTAGAAATAACTAATTTATAATTTATTGAATACCTTTTAAATGCAATAAAGGAAACCTTTTCTTCAAAAATCATATTTAATCATTAAAAATCATATTTAATCATTAAAAACAATAATTAATCATTAAATATATATTTGAACTACTAATCTTTTTTCCATACTCTGATCCATGTTATTTGCAACACCCCATAAAATTGATGATAATTAATAAAGAATTAATAAGGCCCCAAAAATAGAATTTGAGAAAACAACATAATTCAACCATGTTATTTACATCATTGCATTCATAGCAATTTTCTGAGTAACTTTCATGTTTGGAGTTTTGCGATGGGAGTTCAAATGAAATGGTTATTAGCGTTTAAAGTTTCCAAAGCAAAAAATAATTTAAAACAAAAAAGGAAAAAAAATACTAAATACGGGACCCAACCGGTCGACCCCCGCCTTGGGCCGGTCGATTGATAGCAATCGACCATTTTTAGAGGAGTGGTCGACTTGTTTGAACGTGGAAGCTAGGGTTTGAACCTTGGCCAATAGCCTGGATTTAATTATTTTAATATAATGGTTACAACTAATTCATGCGCCTATAAATAAAGACCTAACCCCTTACTTCTCTCCTCATATTTTCTTATACAAGCAACGAAGCTTTGCCACTTTCTCTTCTCTGCTACTTCTAAAAATTATAAAATATTATATATAAATATATAATTGGAGAAGGGTAGAAAATAAAAGAGAAGAAGAGAAGGAGTGAATCAATACTGCAGAAAAAGGTAATTTTACAATTATAAATTAATATTCCTCTTAACTCCAAATATCTTCTCGGCTTTGTAATTCTAATATTATGTATACACTTTGTTATTCATATTCCTTTAGATTAGAAAGGAAAAGGAATCAAGTAAAAGAATGGATTCAGATTACATATTTGGAAAGCATAAAATGCAAATGTGAAATTATATAATTTATTTATAATATTGAAATTTATATCATTGGATTTTATTTAATTATTATGCTTAAATAAGATCTGATGAATTGTAGGTTTAAAACAAATGTATAAGATTATCGCCTACACATTTAATAAAATAAGTAATTGGAATAGAAATAGTATGTACAACCTAATTTGAAAATTTGAATTCAGTCCCAAATATTTATTATTGTAGAATGTTTGTTTATTCTAGATCTATAATTGGGTTGTAAATTAATTTGCTTTAGTTGATTGGAATGTGAACATATGTATTGATTTATTTGGAGTGGGTTCCGTGTAATTTCCATAAATTACTCAATTCCAAAATATATATAAAAGCATGTCGTTAAAATTAACAAGGGAAATACCGTAACGGGAAAGAGATGTGTAAGATATGAATATTCTTTTCCGTAGTTTACATTGTCTATTTCAATAAAAGAAAAGAAATAATTCATTGTAATTTCAAATGGAGCAAAGATCTCACTTTTAGTTAATTTATGAGAAGTTATGGTAATTCTTTTTGAAAAGGGCAGCTTTAAAAAATTAAAATATTGAAAGGAATATTCTAGTTTAGAATTAATAGTTAGAAATATAAATATACAAAATAAACACGTATAATCGCACTTCATGTTCAAAAAACAAAATATATAAATAAGGTAATTTACGACGATATTCATATTAGTTATTAATAATGTAGTGATTATAGGTCTAAGATTTATGGACATTAATTACAGGTTTACTGGGCAATAAATTTCTAATTCATAGAGAGTTAAAAAGGAATTAAATGGGGATGATTAGGGAATTTAGTATGGCATCCATGGAGACATTGAATAGGCATAATAGATGGATTTTGAAAATGGTAAATAGATTAAATGAATTAAATGAGGGTTGACTAGAGTTTGTCCAATTTTGACATAAATGACCAATTGTTACGGGTAATAGACATTTATTAGACATTACAAGGAAACCAAAGCCTACGCGATAAATTAGGAATAATTACGTAGCGAATAAGTAAGTGCTAATGCTATTAAATATACTTAGAAGGAAATTTAATTTTCATAGTAGGAAATTATATAGCATCAATTATACATATAGAACAAGCATGATTAGTGGATCAAGCCTAACATTTAGGCTATGGATGATCGGTTTGGTTTAGTGAGTTGGGATGCTTGATCAGTACAGTTACAAAACAAAAGTCCGCTGTTCAACTAGAGGCTACCAGCAGTTGTGTATACTTACTACTGATGTGGGACATCTTCAACCATAGGACCCGTGGGAAAGGGATATGCATAGGATGTAGGACCTGCTTCGCGGATGGAGGTATTAATTAGATATTATAGGGTCCACCTCCTCCTTATTCAGGAAGTAGTAAATGGTCGGGGTTAGCAGTTAAGCACGGTAGTGGAGATCTCAAGAAGGGTCCACTTCAAGTTTCAGGTATTAAGTAGCTATTATAGGTTCTGCCTCTCCTATAAAGAAGTATTAAGTGTCCTGATGAGATTCCATACAATGTCAGGTAGATAGTATTGGGTTGAAATTCGCTTTGCGATAGGTATTAAATGACGGGGACCTGCCTAAAATATAGGTATTAAATGGTCAGAGTCTCCTTAGTTCCCTTTGAAAAGGTGTTAAGTGGATTAAGTACTATCTCTTACATTGTTAAGACATGATTGACGGTAGTTGTATGGGAATGGAAAGTTCCTTGGGCCTATAGTTGAGGGAAAGTTGTAGAGTTGAAATGCATTAGTAATACGACGATTATGTTATAAAGCCTTATCTAGTGTCATCGGTCTATGTAGTTAGGACCGATTGACTAGCGTTTATGTTGTGAGGGCCCGCTTCAAAGAATTGAGGTATTAAATAACCATTAGGTCTACCTCCTCCCAATTTAGGAAGTATTAAGTGGCCGGGGTTTTGGGTAGTGAAATGTTTAGATAAATATATGTGTGTGTGTGTGTATAGTGATACCTTGGGGAAGGTTTTGTTAGGCATATCATATGCACACATAGGATTTAATGGACTAACTGTAAATAATAGACATAACATTTAAATGGAAATCAATCGACATAAATTAATGGGATGGGTAGTGTTTGAACTAAAAATGACACAAACACCTAGAAGTTTATTAGAGAATAAAATATGAAGAAATGTAAATGAAAAAAGAGAAATAAACAAGACACGATCATTTATAATGGTCCGGCAAAGCAAGGCCTACGTCCACTTTAAGATTTTATTCCTTATATCTGAATTAGAGGCAGAAGTTCTTAGGGGTCGGTACAACTTCGACAATTAGATTTTCAAAATTACAAGAATATAGATTAGGGAAGAACTAGAGTCAAAAGATCCTAAAAAATGAGCCCTACCCTCCTATTTATAGAGGTAGGGAACCTAATATCTCGCACAAAAGATATCCAAGTTGTTGTCCATGATTTATACCAATTCTTCGAAGAAAGTAGGTGCCAACTCATCAATTTGAAAGGAAATAGTGGTTAGTACCGACCCATAAATAGGGGTAGGTACTGACCCATAGCTTGAGTGGAGCCACGTTGTTTTGGTCTTGGGTCGTTTTTGTATTGGCCTTGCGACTTTGCTTGTGCTTGGTTTTTGGACACTTGGGCTATCTCCCCGGGCTTCCAATCTTGATAAATCCAAGTTTGACTTGTCCAATCTGTCCGAATATGGCCTGGTCAAAAGGCTGGATAACACTTGCCCCCCCCAAAGTACACGTTAGAGTAGCCATGAAGGACCCCACTCTGTGTTTCGAATAGTCGTTATCCTTCTCCCAGATTGTTGCTCTGAAAAGATATGTCCATTGTCATCCGTCGCAATGCTCTACCAGCATCCAAGATTTTAAATCTGGAACGTATTCTCGTGATCCATCATTCCAAATTTGATGATTTTAAACCAATTCCATCCATGGATTCTCATATTTGAATTTAATTTCCCTTTGAGTCTAATCATTGGGTATTGGATATATATACGTACATATATTCATGTGCATGTTCTTGAGTGGAAGAGTATAGGTACATGGTCCACCACATGCATATGTTAGGCATAAATCCACACACAAATATATATATATATATAGTTTTTTTTAACTTTAGGACTTGGTATCGACCCATAGATAAGCGTTTGTACCGACTCGAGACTTGGGATATTTCCCATGTTTTGGTGCTAAAACTTTAGGTCCAAGGTATATTACCCATCTTCCCCACTTTGTTTCCTCACTTGCTCATTTCATTCTTACCGACCAAAGTCTCCTTAGCTCCTGCCATTGAGAAACCTTTACCTGCGATTCAAACTTCCCCTATCTCTACTCACCGGTAGCCAACGCCACCATCTTTGGACCCTCGTTGATGTCGTCCAAACCCTACCTGAACCACCACCTCACCTTGCCTTGAAGCTCATTGACCTAAGTCCTAAAACTCTGAATTTTTGAATCAAACCTCTCTTTGACTTAGGTAGGTATTGGACCTGGATAGAAATTTGGACGGACATGGAATCGTTGGTGAATGGCCATGGATGGTCATGGATGTGGATGGTCGTCGTTAGGGATTAGTGAAGATAGAAGAAGGAAGGATGAATTTCCTTTGGGTTTTGGAGCTATACAACTCCAATACTTAGGAAAATTTAGAAATTTTGATTCACATGAGAATCTACCTTGCGAACCAATGTCCTCTTCTCGGTCTTGAACTTTTTTCAAAGCAAGGCCAAAGATGTGAAACTGTTCGAGATAATTAATGATGATGGTCACGTCGAGTGATATCTAGAATTTAAAAACGAACTGTTAAATAATATCGAAAACTTAAACTGCACAACACTGCAAGACACCATACTAGAATCCACTTTTGCACGATGGGTACAACTTGCACTTAATAATCTAATGTTGATTATCTGTCGAATTTTTTATAGAAATGGATCAAAAGCGTTCCAAACATCTTGCTGCTCAAGCTATAGGTACGTCCACTTTAAGGTATGTTGAATTCAACGCCGAGTCAGGTTCAACTACGGCTCCACATACCTAACAAACTTCGATGGAGCATTCACAGCAAACTCCAATTCAGCAGGAATGGCTAGAGACTCGACAGGTTAAGCAAAAAAATCTAGAAAATCCTCAAATTGAACAACAAGTACCAGAGAATCCAGTAGAGTCGGTAGGTGGGCCAGAAATAGATCCAAAATCCAACACTCTTGAGGATGTCGTAATATTGGAAGATCCCGTTGATTCTATTGCTTTCAAAATCGATGAAGGGTCACTTCGTAAAATATGTAATAAGTATGGGATTCCGTTTGAAGATGTTCTAGCTCCTTCCCATCATCAAAGACCACACAACCCTCCAGAAGGGTACACTACCTGCAATAGATATATGTATTTAGTGGGTTGCTTCCTACCGGTCAACAAGTTTGTTTGTCGAGTTCTAAATTTCATGCACTTAGCTCCAACACAACTGCACCTGAATAGCTATGCTTTCCTTCTCGGTACATATATGGTCTTCTTTGAGCACTTGAACTGAGTACTCAGCAATGAGGAGATTTGGTACACTTATAACTTCCAGAGTCAAAAAGAGAGTCTGTCTCTAATTTACTTGGAACCGATCAGGGGTTATAGAGTGGGGCATGAAACAAGTTGAGCTACTTCAAGAGTGAGTGGTTCAACATTCGATGTCCACCCAGGTTTGCATAGAGATGAATATCTAGACGTAAGTTCCATCTCATTTATATTGTACGAATTTGCCTTATAGTATGTAGACTTGACTCATATCCTTACTTTACTATCCAGATTTTCTGGCGAGACCTGGTAGCTCAGCGCTTTCAGATGTTGTCAACACTCTTATGGAAGTTTCGACAGAAGATTGAGATATCATAACTCTCCTATTATATGAAAATATGTTTGCCTACAGCTTGTTGGAAGAGGGTCATAATACTAGCATAGTTCAAGTAGTTTCCAGTGGACGACAATGACAATGGTGATAACATCCTACCCGGAGGAATCGAGGTTGATCTAGATTTGCCCCCATTCACAAGTCCTGAGGCTGGAGTTGAAGAAAATATTGAACAAGTACCAGAAAAGGACGAGGAAGGCGAAATTATTGGTGGAAGTGGCGAGGCTAACCAAGGTAACATCGATGCGTGTCATGAATCTTAACCTGAAAAATCTAAGGATGGTCAACCGCTTGCTCCAAAGAAGAGGTTGATCGTGAAAATCTCTAAGGTGTAGACTTCTACCCAGCCCCTACTAGTCATAGATGCAGAGAAAACTCCATCTCTTCCTTCGACAGGCGCATTTGTCGGTTTAAGGTTAATCCCTGATGAGTTTGGCTCTTTTGATGTCAGCCATATTAGTATTGAGGGCATCGACTCTCCTATTTGCATTGATAAGGACTTCATCCCTACTGGTATGGGAGAGATCACTCCCATGAGCAAAGCTCTTGCTCATGGTCCGTCAGGGGGACACTAGGACACTCATGCACTTGTGCACTTCACAACACTTGCACTTGACTTGTGTCCTTGCTTGTTGGATCTAACTTGTTCTTGTTTTCCTCGTAGGATCCATAGGGAAAATGAAATACATATATTGATCTTCAAAGGAGAAAGCATCCCAAGCCGAAGCCGAGAAGAAAGCCAAGGGGCCATCAAGGCACTCGAAGAGGAGAGGATTAAGCATCGAGATGAAATGGAGAAGGCTTTCCACCAAAACCATGATTTGGTGATCGAGAGAGATACCGCAAATAGAAATGCAGTTGAGCTAAAGACTAAGCTTGAACGCAAAACAAAAGAGAATGATGAAACATTCCAACAAGCTCAGAATTATTGTAACGAGTTGCTTGATGCCAAGGAAGAGGGGGACAAAGTGCTCGAACGTGTTAAAGACGTTGACACACTTGTCAAAAGAGAGGTCGTGGCCTCAGAACAGTGGGCAAGAGAGTGTGTGATGGAGAAGTTTGAACCACTGCTGAACCAGTACAATGCCAACGTGCTCAAATTTCAAAACTTGGAATGGTTCAAGGATGATTATCCAAGAATCCTCACCCTTGCTTAGGAGCAAATTTTTAAAGAAGAAAAGGCTTATCTTAAGGGCGGCAAAGTGAGTTTGGAGCAACAAGCGGGAGAAGTCTTGGTAGGAGATGAGCCCAAGATTCTAAAAGACGGCCTGCTTATGCTTCATCTGGAGCTTGCCTCGAAGCAAACAAAGACTTGGACGAAGGCTTTTGATCAATGCCACATGATGATACGGCCAGCCAAACGTTTGTATCTTAAGCTATTCCGTCTAATCCTAGGTATAATCCTGAGAGGCCAGAGATCCATAGTCCTACCATTCTCTCTCTAATTCATAAGGGGAACTCCGATGGCACTTCAGCCCACACAGAACCCTAAACCAAAAAGGTATCTCGTTGACTTCTCTTGTCTTTCTTTGTTTCTCAAGCTTTAGGTCAAACCCACATTGCTCCACTTCCCAACAAGGACTCTCAGCTGGGACTACAAATGCATGTAACAGATTAGTTGTTGTTACACCTCAATAACGATTCCAATCATCCCGGTTGAATGAGTGAATGGTTGTTCACTTTCAACTTGATTTATACTCCTTCCCTACATCAGGAGAGAGAGTTAGGAAATGAACGGTCGTGTCACGTTCATTTGAGTTTATACTCCTGCCCTTACTCTGAGGGTGACAGTTAGCAAATGAACGGTCATGTCATGTTCGTTTGAAATTTATACACTTACCCCTACATCGAGAGCGAGAGTTAGTTGATGGGCGGTCGGGTCACGTCTGTTGAGTTTGTACTCCTACCCCTACATCGGGAGTGAGAGTTAGCTGATGGATGGTTGGGTCACATCCGGTGAGTTTATACTCCTGCCCCTAAACCGAGAGCAAGAATTAGTCGATGGACGGTCGGGTCAGTCCATTGAGTTTATACTCTTTCCCTTAGTCCGAGGACAAGAGTTAGCTGGTACCAATCTTCGGATACCAAAAAGAACTTAACGGGTTCGATCAAGAACCGTAGAAGTTTTGGTTGGCACCTAACTCCAGGTACCTGCACACCTGCATTATTCACATGCATATTCATTTGAGTCGGTCAAATCACAACTCTTAAGTAATGGAAAGACAGAGTCGTAGTTTTGAAAAGTTGTTTCATTCTATAAAAGATGGAAAATGACAGAATATGTCTTATTACACGACTCCAGCCAATTATCTACGAACTTATTTCTAAGAGAAATAGCGTCGTAAGTGCTCGCTATTCCATCCCCTTGGGAGCGAAATACTTTCTATCGTCACAAGCCTGAAAGTTCCATCTCCAAGCTTCTGCTCTATTGCGTGCGAACTTCTTAGGTCGGGCCCAAGTTTCCAGGGCCAAGGAAGATTCATTTGAGAACTAGGTTGCCAACTTTGAAGGTCCGATTTCTGATCTTAGTGTTGTAATATCATGCAGCTTGGTGTCAATGTGCAGTGGTTGAGTCCACCAGCTGATCGATCCTTGGAAGTGGGAGGCTATCTTTTGGGTATGCCTTATTCAAGTCTGAATAGTCAATGCATGTCCTCCACTTTCCATTAGCTTTTCTCACCAATACATGATCCGAAACCTAATCCAGGTATAACACATCGTGGATGAAGCCATTACCCGTTAGCTTATCCACCTCTTCTTTAAGTGACCGACGGATCTCTCCAAACCTAGGCTGTGGCATTTCTATTTCATAGGAATGCATTTGGGATTGATGTTTGCAACACCCCTAATTTTATTGATATTATTTAGGAGATTTAATTAGAATAAATTAAATAGAATAATGTAGATAAGGAGATTAAGGTTGATTAATAAACTAGGGGGGTCATGCTTATTAAAACTAATGAACTTAAATAAATGGTTAGGAAATTAAACATAAGGGCATTAGGGTAAATGGCCATATACCTCACCCTTATACTATTCTCATTAGGTTTTGCACGTTCATTTTATCCCAATATTTACAACGGTGAGAAGCAAGGCCGACCATTAGAAGAGAAGAAGAAAAATTAAGGAAAGCTTAGGATTCAAGCTAGAGGAAAATCAATCTCAAACAATCTCTAATCTCCTTATCTCAAGCAAGGTGAATAATAATTTCTACATCTCTATTTTGATTTTTACATCAAATGGTTTCATATTTAATGATAAATCTATTTTTATGATATGTTGAATGATGATATGCTTGATTATGCTTTATATGTGTTTAAACAAGGTTGTTTAATAAAGGATATACACAGTTTTAGGGTAAAACTGAGATGATTTTTAAATGCCATGGGAAAAATTTATGTTATAGAAAACATGATTTTGGAGATGGGTTTCAATTCTCATAATTTTCCAAGTGCATATGCATTTTATAAGGATTTTCTAGTGAAGAAAAGATTTATTGGGTTATAAAATATTTACGACAAAAATAATTATTATTTGGGTTTGAAATTTTTATATGTTGGAAAACATATTAAAATATATTTTCTGGGAATTTTTCACATTTTTTCTAAGTGTTTTGATGAATATGTAAAAAAATTTAAGGTATGGGACTTAAATGTTTTATATATTTATTTAAGGAGAATGGGCATTTTATAAAATAAAATTATTATTTAAATCTAAAATTAGTGACGGTATTTTTCTCAAAAGTAATTGTTAACCAATGAGAATTTGATAAACAAAGGCAGGTAAGTTAAAAAGTTACCTTCTTTAAGTTAAAAACAAGAAAATCATGCTTTTAGCATGTCTCAAGCATTTTAGGCATATTACCTTCCGACACAGACCTTTCGTCTAAGTCGAAAGGTTAAACCTTTCGACAAGGTCAAACCAATGCATAATGACATCAAGTTACTTGGTGCGTAATGAATTAGATAGAGTCAAAGGGTTCGTAGTCAAAATCTTGATGGCCAAAGAGGTTGGGATATGTTAGTTTTATAAACTAAAGTTTTCACCTGCTTTGCTTTGGAATTAGAGCTTTCGACTTGGTTGTTTTCAACCAGGTCAAATGTTTAAAGAAAGGTTTTAAACCTTTCGACAAAGTCGAAAGGTTGCTGCCACTTATTATTGTTTTGTTTTGAACCTTCCGACACAGTCGAAAGATTTGGTTTTCATAAGGTTGTTTTAAAAAGACCTTTCGACAAGGTCAAAAGATTAAATTTCTAAAGTTTGTTTTCAAGACCTTTCGACCAGGTTGAAAGATTTGGTTTTTATAAGCTATTTTTATATAAGACCTTACGACATAGTCGAAAGGTTAGGTTTTGAAAGGATTTAAGAGACATTTCGACAAGGTCGAAAGTTTGGTTTCGAAAGGTTGTTTCAAAAAGATTTTGAAAGAACTGCCGCCTTTATTTTGTTAAAACACTTCGAAGGGGTCGAAAGCATAAGCTTTCAACTTAGTCGAAAGGTTTACTTATTTTAAAAACCAGCCGCTTCACCCATTGCTTTCGAAAGGCTTTCGACTTAGATGATTTGCCCTTGTATTATAATTGAAGTATAACCCAAGCTTTCGAAGGAGTAACTTTAAAAGGTGGATATCTATTATTTTAAATGAAATATTTTAAGCTTTCAAAGCAGACCTTCCGTCAAGGTCAAAAGGTTGCTTCCTTTGTATTTGAAAGGTTTTAAAAGAGGACCTTCCGCATGTTTTTAACTTACCCAATAAGTTTTCGAAAGGTTTAATCCACTGGTTTCGAAAGGTTTAAACTTCTGAATGGTTTCAATGGTTTTGAAAAGTTGTTTTTTAGACCTTTCGACAAGGTCGAAAGGTTTGGTTTTAAAAGGTTTGAAAACCCATACTTTAATTTTTAAAGGAAAACCCACGGCTTGTATAAAGGAGTTTTGTAATGGTTTTATGTATGAAATTTTGAAGTAGTATTGCCTTGATAAAAATATAAGTTAAAGGTATTAACTACGTTATGATATATATATTTCAAGGACTTTAAACCCACAGGATTGGTATTGTTAAATTGTTTTTTTGCTTCTTCAAATATGAGTATATTAAAATGATAACCCATAAATGTATTTTAGGGAAAAATGGGTAGAAGAACCAGCTAGGTTAACTCAATAGTGAATATAAATTTCTTAAACTCCCGAATGAGTAGAATTGCATCCATGGAGTCAGGGTGACCACAAATATAGGATGCCTAAACTTTGTAGTTATTGGTGCATACCAAAAGGTTCATAGTAAATGCATGAAAACTATGATAAGGTAGTTATTGGTGCATACCAAAAGGTTCATAGTAAACCCGTGAAAACTATGATAAATTAGTTATTGGTGCATACCAAAAGGTTCATAGTTAACCCATGAAAACTATGTATTAAGAGTAGTTGGCAGGGGCTAATTGGTTTGTAGTGAACCCATGAAAACTATATTCGGATTAAGAATTGACATCATTCAATAGGTTCCTAGTAAACCCATGAAAACTTGGATAAATAAGTGGTTAATGTATGTATCAGTAGGTTCCTAGTCAACCTACGAAAACTAGGATGTGAAGTGAGTTACTAGATAAATCCATAGGTTCCTAGTAAACCCATGAAAACTAGGATAAGGTGATTAGTTATTGGAAAGTCCAATAGGTTCAGGAGGACCCATGAATTGATTAAGTTAATTGGCAGGAGGCTATAGATTCTTAGTGATCCCATGAAAACTATGAATAAGACAGTGTGTCTATTAATTATGACAAGGTTATTAGTAAACCCATGAAAACTAAAAAGGTTAATAGCGACCCTAGAAATTATAATTATGCCAGGGTGTTAGATTAAACTGTGAATGGGAATTCCTAATTATTCTCAAGTATGCATATCATCATAACATTTTGAAAATGTATGTTTTAACCATTGTGGATGCAGGAGCACAGTATATGTTTTTATAATGGTTTAAGGATACTAGTGATGGGAAAACCCGTTCCACTAAGTGGTTGTGGTCTCACTAGATATCCAAATGGATTGAGATGTTAGATTATTATTCATACCAGGCTTTATGTCTGACTCGAAAGTTTTTGTTTTTCCCTTAAACTCTCAGGTACTCAATTGATTTTGAGTAGTTTGAGATTTAAGGTTTCTAGGTTCTCTTCTTAGACGAATAAAGCTTCCGAAGATGTGCAGGAGGGAGATAGTTATTTAGAGTTTTCTTTTACGCCGTGTGTTTGTTTATAAAGGCAGGTTTATGAACCTTACTATATACTCTGATCAATCAAGGGGGCATCTTCATATGTCGTTCTTGGCATATTGGTAATAATTAT
This sequence comes from Allium fistulosum, assembly GCA_030737815.1. Classification (NCBI taxonomy): domain Eukaryota; kingdom Viridiplantae; phylum Streptophyta; class Magnoliopsida; order Asparagales; family Amaryllidaceae; genus Allium; species Allium fistulosum. The sequence goes on from CM060907.1 coordinate 393,295,385, forward strand.
ATTTTGCTGAACATAGTTAACGTAGTTTGGGATTATGTAATGAACATGAAATGTTTGATTTGAATATGGAAAAGTGTTTTTGAATTGTTAAATTTTTTCCATATTTCTATGACCTGTGTATCAATGTATCTAACACCGCCGTATTTGGTCGCCGAAGATTAATAACTATGGATGACTGCAGCATCCGTAGCCGTTAATTTTGGGCCTCCAAGTAAGGGGATGTTACAGTTTAATGCATGGCTTTCTATCCCGGGCGAGAACCCACACATGGCCGAGCGTGTCCACACAAACTCATCTAGGTTTGCCTGGAGAAAACCAACTACCTCCTTCATCACACTTGTGCCGAGTTGAGATCCGACCTTCAGGACCCAATTTGAATCACCCTGGCTGACTAGAACTATGATAGTCAACTTGGCCAGAGCTGTTTGTCTGCTTTCTGACTCTTTCTGTCGATCTATATCATCATGGAACCGACTAGGTTACCCGAGTCGGGACTCAGATTGTAGTTGTTATGCGTCCATAGCCATAATGTAGAGGGTCCCCTTTACATTTTTACCTTTCTCCTTTCGCCTCGCTTCCTTTAGCTCAGCGATGTAGCATTCGCGGCCAACCATCTGCTCTCCTTGCACGATTCCCACTTCATTTTCTATAGGGAATTTTATAGTTAAGCACCAGAAAGTGATGGCCGCTCTAAACTCAGCCAAGGCCAATCGGCCTAAAAAAGCATTGTAGGCTAGGTAAATATCCAACACAAAAAAGGCAAGACTCGCACTCGCCTGTGGCCGCCCTCGCCAAGTAGCATTAGTAATTTAACAAATCCTATGGCCTCGGCAGCCATCCAATTGAACCCCTATATTCGAGACTTACAAGGCTTCAAATCCTTCTCTTCCAGCATCATTTGATCATAAGGTTTCTTAAAAAAGATTTTGACTGGCCTTACACAGTCAATAAGCACCTTTCGTATGATAGCAGGACCAATCGTGGCTGTGATATGAGTGAGTTGATCGTTGGAGTTCCACTCCGTCAACATCTCTATTTCGAAAAACAATGATGTCAGTCATCCTTCTGCATTGTTTTGTTGGAGTTCCATCCTCAACAGCATAGCAACTTTCACTCTCCGCATGTTTAATAGCACCAACATAACTGTCCATCTCCACTAAACTTTTATTGGTATGGTGTGGCCCACCGATGATAGTATTTGTCACCAATCGCCTTTCTAGTTGCTTGGTACACTAACACTAGGCTCAGCTTAACCCCGCTGGGAAGATGACCCAGGGGGTTAGAACTTCCTTACCTGCCATCCTGCGAGGCTTTTACGTACTGTTGTAACTTCTTTTACCAAATCAAATCTTCTGTCTTGTCCCGCAAGTGTCGACATTTGTTGGTATTGTGACCGTGAGTTTCATGGAGCCTGCAAAACTTGCCCGACTTCCTTTCCTTCTCAATCGACTCCCTAGGAGCTTTTTCTGTACGGTGCAATATTTGAGTTGCCAGATTGATATTCTCTATCGAGTTGTTCAGTTCGATGTAGGTGTCGTATTTAGGAGGCCCAATACGATTCATGTTATCTGGCTTATTCTTCATAGCCTCATCATCATTCCGGTTTCCAATTGTTGTTTTGATTACCAACATTCACATCTAATTCCCAGAGCTTCCTCTAGATTACTTCACGGCCATGTTCCTTTATATCACTTCATTTGAATTTCAAACACTAGACCTCCGTGCACATTTCTTCACTTCCTCCAAGCGTAATATTCGTTAGCCTTTCTATAGAAAGTATCCATCATTGATGGAGGCTTCCTTTCCAACCATTCCTCGAACTCTGTATTAGGATGAATCTCTCTAATCAACACCATCAGCACTATGTCATCCTTGGGATCTGCAACTTCTATCATGCCTGTGAAGAATTGATTCAAGAAATCCTTCAGCGACTCTCCCTTAGCTTGGAAGAGGTTTGACAAAGACATCACATGCTTCGGATGTGCAGTATGAAAACGGAATTGTTCTACAAACTTCTTTGATAACTCACCAAAAGATGATATGGACATCGGCGGAAGCCAGGTGAACCACATCGTAGCTACTCCTTCTAAGAAAATCGAAAAATAGCGGCATTTCATGGAATTAGAAGCTCTGGCTAAATTCATATTTCATTTATATTTCATAAGTGTTGCCTATGATCCGTCGTTCCTCCGTACAACTGCATACTTGGCAATGCGAATCTATGGGGTTATCTCCCATGTAGAATATTCTCTATAAACGGACTCCGACTAGGAGAGGTACCCCATTCATCTTTGCTCCTAAAATGATTTTCGCTAACAAGTCTCCTGACCATATCCTCAAAGTAGTCCAGGTCAAAAGGTTCTACTGAACGACGGCATTCAGGACCTGCCCTAAGTGTTTGGCTTGGAGAACGCTCTCGGGGAGGTTCTCAATACCAAGGTTCTCCAAACTCCAGGAGATCCATTTGTCCAGTTGTCCCCTTGTTCGATTCGTGTGAGCAATATCATCATCAGCAGCAATGTGCTCCAAATTCTGACCACCAAGTAGGACTAGTAGGCAGAAGATGGGTCCTCGAAGTGAAGGAAACAAGGTCGATACCGACCCATGGCATGGGTGGACCCATTTGTTTTGGTCTTGGGTCGTTTTTGTATTGACCTTGCGACTTTGCTTGTGCTTGGTTTCTGGACTCTTGGGCTATCTCTTCGGGCTTCCTGTATTGATAATTAAAAGTTTGATTCATCCAATCTATCTAAATATGGCTTGGTCAAAAGGTTTGATAACAAGTAGAGTGTGTAATTATCCAATCACCAAAACGTTGTTCTAACACTCCTCATAACAACTCATGTGTTAGATTTAAAAGAACTGTATACTGGAGCAAGATGGGAATGGTATATGGTGAAGGGTTCTTATTCATGCTCGATGCTGACAAGGCAATTAAATATCTAAGGAATAATATTCCAAGGTAGTAGCCTTAGTCAATACGTACGTTATATTATATTTTTCAATTCTGCTGTGAGTTTATATTTATCACACTCTAGTATACTTGGGTTTATTATAAGTTACCAAAACCAACAATCTGTTCCCTAATGGACTTGGGTTTTGATTTAGTAGAAATTCAGGCCCATTAAGGTGCAGGTTATTACATTTGGTGTCAGAGCCTAGGTTATTCAACCATAGGAATTAGGCGTCAAAGAGAATGTATTTGTATTTTTACCTATAATTATATAAATTAAATCCCTAACTCTATAAATTCCGACAATAGGAGTAGTTGCGTCCATATTCTGAAAGGATGATGAGGCGACTATGAGTTAGAAAAGTAGATAGAGTTAAGTTTATACTCTTAACCTGATTACCCTAGGGGGCTGAGGTCGTATCGTAAGGAGTAGACCAAAAGAGTGTGAGCATGACATAAAGAAGAATCTCGGAGGCTGGATGCACTACACCAGAAAAGATCTTTCATAGTTTTGTAAAAACGCTACCAAAACTTTTAGTAGTGTTTCGGTATACGCTGCGATACGACATGCAACTAAAAGTTCTAAACTTACTGTAGCATTGTAGAAAAGCTACCAAAACTTGACCTATTGTAGGATTTACAAAAAAGTTTCAGACTTTTAGTAGCATGTCGTATCGTAGTGTTTATCGAAACGCTACTAAAAGTTTTGGTAGCGTTTTAACAACGATACGAAAGACGTATCGCAGCTGTTTACATTTATTTCTGCGGCATTTTTTAAATGATAGTAAAAGTTATTAACTATTTTGAGCGTACTATACATGCTACTAGCTTGTATCATTTCCAGCCACCGCTCACATAATAGTCTTATTAAAACCATCAATCAATCATATAATCGTCATATTCAAACCAACAACCAATCAATCACATAATCATCATATTCAAACAATTGAAAAAACACGTTAATTATGTAATCGAATATAATATCCATAACCATTTCGATAATAGTTCTTCGACAAAATGAGCAAATTCACATAAAATCCATAACCATTCATAAACAAGTTTACACAACAAGTATTAACAAAATGTTATAGTATATATAACAATTAAAGCCATGTTCATTACTTGATTACCCATAATTCTTTGCTACAACTGGTCTTTACTCCTAAAAAGCTAATTACCTGTAGACAAGATTAACAATTAGTGGATGATTATGACATATTTAAAGTATATCAAACATTCTTAGTTAAAATTTTATTAAATTTAAATAATTTTTATAAAACTTAGTAAACTTAGTTATAACTTTACTTATATTAACTCAAACTTATAAATTATCTCAATTGCTAAAACTTAAAATGTCATAACTTATATTCTAATTAACTTCAACTTATAAATTATCTCAAAACTTATTAACTTAGTTGATTTTTATAAATTATCTCAAACTTATAAATTTTACATAAACTTAGTTAATTTATTATTATTATTGTAAACTTAGTTAATTTATTATTATTACTATAAATTTAATTAATTTTTACAAACTTATTTATTTTTTTATAAAATTTAGCTAACTTAGTTAATATTTATAAACCTAGTATTAGTTATTATTGTTGTTGTTGTTGCTATTATTAATTATAAAACTTAGTTGACTTAGTTAATTTATTATTATTATTATAAACTTAGTTAATTTTTATCAAACTACAGTTTATTATTATTATTATTATAAACTTAGTTAATTTTTTATCAAACTTAATTTATTATTATTATAAACTTGTTAATTTTTATAATACTTGGTTAATTTTCATAAACGTATTTAATTTTTATAAAATTTAGTTAATTTATATTAACTATATTATTACTTGAGTTTGATGGTTGACCAAAAATATAGTTGTTTTGATATTGTATACTTGACATTGCTACCTAGATGAAATGGATTTTCCTAAAACTAACCTATAACCAAACACTATATAAACAAGCATAGACATAACATCTCATAAGCAAAATATAAAGTTTTATAGGATATTTGCACTTGTCACAATCTCATCCATGTTTGCCTCCTCATTAGCACAAGATCAGCCTAAATTTCTCGACTCTTCGCCACTAATTCCATATCTAGACAGTAATAGTATAAATAGTATTCAACCAGAAACACCACTAATTCCAAATCCAAAAAACAATAATATTATACTAAAAGAAGCACCATTGTTGCCTCATCCTATTGTAGCGACTGATGTTGCATTAACTGAGCAAGCAGTGACTAATGAGGTGCAGCCTACTGCAAAGTAGCAAGCAGTGACTAATGAGGTGCAGCCTACTACCAGTATTAAAGGGGTGTAGCCTACTGCCAATACTTATTAGATGTAACTTGAAATATTTTTTATTTAACTTCAGGTTCATTAAATTTGTTATGTTGCCATGAAAAGAGATCATGGGTTTGTTAATACTATTGTAGTGGGCAGGCAGAAGACACATTCTCAGGTACATGAAGGAAACAGAAACGCAAGTACACAATTATCGGAAGAAATTCTAAGCACACAATACCTTGTTTATTTAATGCAGCATCACACTAACTAGTACTACCACATGAGTAGATACTGGGGCGCCCATTCGCAAGTGCATGGATCACAACTGCAGTTGGATCCACAAATACAACCTCTATTCTCTTCTCCTTCATAACCTCCCTCTTCAAACTGCCTCCAAATCATTCATAATCATTTAATAGCTTTTATAGTTTAGAACATAATTTGATAGCATCAACACATAAGTAGCAAGTACCTTTTAAGAGGAACTACACCAAGGATGACAATTCATGGAGTAGCGCCTCTCTCTTCAACAAAGTCTGTATTTCTCTGCAGCTGTAACCACCAAAAACACAACATTTAATTACTTGGGATAACAACTCAATTAATTAAATCATTAGATTAACCTTCTCCCACTTTTAATTTATTAATGTTAATGTCACTTTTTATCTGAGAACCATATACCATCTTCTATGTCTTGGCTTTAACCAAAATTCCAAACAAAGTTAAGTTTATTTTGTGCTATGTCATCCTAGCTAAATCTTTTTTTTGAAATGGTACTTAGATACAACATATCATTGGGACAGTGATATCACATGTCAATAAACGTTCGAATCACGCTACGCAAGTTTTGAACTTATGACCTTTTGCACCAAAGTCGAATCACTTAACCACTGGGACAATGGTGCTTGTCATCCTAGTCAAATCTTTAAAAGTAAGTTCACTTACCACACTTATTAGAAAATATGGCTGCACAAATCACATTATAATTACTAAACATTGGTTACGCCATTACTGATGGAAACAAAATTACATCGACAAACATTAGCATACACCATATTGACAAATTTGACCACCTGATGAACAACTATGTATGAATCCCAACTATCACTATGATGTGAATCGAGCTTATAAGCGAAAAAAGCATTATGTGGATGGGCACTTAACTTAAAAATTTGGTGCACATGCACAATTTATTTAGCAAAGAAAAGGTTATTTTACTCCATATTTCTTTTTACAAATTTATTCATGTATAATCCCAAAACCAGGAATGCAATAGTTTTTCTTCATAATATTACCACTAGGTGTTAGAAATAAAATTTCAATTTCATTCAATAGTTTGTCAAACTAATTACATTTCAGAGCTACAAGTTTATATCAGCTTTAGTTTTATATTATACTACGGTGAATTCCATTTATCTTGCTACAACATTCCCAAAATAATGATTTTACTACCTAGCATACAATTATGTAGTATTGAGGCCTACATCAATGGCTTCAATAAAATTAAGGACCCAAAGTCTCACTTTTATTTGAGAAAATGCATTATGATTCTATACTTGTGTAATTATTGAAACAAAAACTAGAAGAGTTCACAATGATCAAACCTAAACTAGATCAATATTGATATTGCCGACATTAGGAAGAGATTTAATAATAGAAAAAACATCTGTAGTTCAGACTCATTCACTTCTTCATTATATTTAGAAGATGAAAATGCAGCAACCTTCAATGCACCATCAACGAGTACAAGCCCTGGAAATATATATATGACGGTGAAAGCTTCATCTGAAGCTACTTAGCTGCTGACACCTATCCGAACTCTAAAAAAGAAGAAATGCTCTAGTTTGCTCAATTATACTTGTATTATTTCCAGTTACTAGAATTTCCATAAGTTCATCTTCTGTCTTAAATTGAGCTTCTGATTCAACTGCTAAAAGCCATACTAGTTTCAATTTCTCAAAGAAGATGAAGTGGATAAACCCTGAAATGTAAAATAAGCATTATGCAGAAACAAGCCAACAATATGGATTAAAATAACACATTACAAAATCTCTTACGTGAGTGACTTCGCAATAGTGCCACTTGGATTAAGGTACATGCAGAGGTAGTCCAGTTTTTTGGGAACATTTTTTATAAAACAGACATAAATGGTCTAGTTGGTCTTTAGCTTGTTTTCATAGTTAGAGATGGAGAAATAATTAACCAGGTGATACTTTATCTCTCATAATTTTCAATTAGAAGTTGAATCATGGTTCATAGAAGAGACTAGGCAATCAAAAAGGACATGGACTGGACATTAACCCAACATGTTTATTATATAAAAAAGTCATATGATAGAATACTAAAGAAACTTACAATGATATCTTCTTCTACAAATAAAACTGTAAAGCTTAGAAACAAAATCCAGTCAAAAACACTTCCAATAATTAGTTCTTCTTCAGTACTCAAATTTAATCAAGGTGAACATTTCTCAAATATGAATTTGAAGGTTGATGATGATGAACAAGAAGAAGAATATGCTATTTGCCTAGATGGCTTTCTAAATGGTGGAGATGAAGAAAGATTATCTAAAATGACCTTGCACGGTAGACTTGAATGAGTTCTAAACATATCATTCAAGTAGTATGGTATATTTGAATTTGAGATATTGAATATAGAAAATATGAAAGAGAAGAACTAATTGCATTGTTATTCAGTGAAAACAAAAGATACAGTTACATTCGGCTATCCTACAGTATTTATATGAACTGTAAATAAAGGTATGCGTGTATTTGGGCTTATATCCATTACAGCCCATTACCTAATATATTACAAAACCCTTGTATTCACTCTTGCGGCTATTCACAGTTACATTCCTTGAATACTTCTGATATTTCCCCTTAATTCAAGCGGCGATTATCATGTTTCCTCAACTCCTCTCAAATGCTTCAAATATTTCACAAAACTTCAAAGAAATGTTCATGCTTTGATTATGCCGAGCATAGCTTGCGGAGCGATGAATAGAATCAAGTTAGGGTTTTATAAAAAGTCGGATTTGAGGCTAATTAGATCTTCAAAACTTGTAGCAACAACTTGAAGCAACAAGTATCAGCATTACAGATTGCAATTGAAGTCAGATCTGAGTCAAAACTTGAAAATTGATCCTGTAACGACCCAGAATTTCTGTCATTTGAAATTCAGATATTTAATTGATTTTTAATATTAACAAGTGAATTTGTAAGCTGAATGAATTATATTTCGAATATAGTGATTTAATTGTTTGATTAAATCGACAATTTAATATTTGAAATTCCAGAAATAATTGGAAATTGGGTTTAATGTGTATAAAAATGATTTGTAAAGTTATATTAAATCATATTGGAGTTAGAATGATGTTATAGAACTTTTAAAATTGAATTAAAAGTTAAATTGTGAAAATTGAATATTTTAATATTTAATTGACGAGTGAAAATAGTCATTTTTCAAACAGTCTCGGATTTCGACGAAACTAGTTTCATCGGATCCGTAATATTAAATTATTGTAAGATTTCAAATTTCGTGTCAATCGGATTTACGGTTTGTCCGGGGCAAGCCAAAACACATAGAAATCGTTTTAATCAATTTAATTTTAATTTGATCGTTTAATTCCGTAACTCGCACATATGACCGAATTAGCCTCTGAAACACGTTCCATTGTGTCCGGAACGTGGGTAAAATCTTAGAAATGCCAGCCGGCACGTTTGATTTCGAGTTCGAAAAAAAATCTGATGAATAGTGTTTTGAGAATTTTCTATAATAGGACTTTACTTTCATCATTTGCAAACTAAAACCTAGGGTTTCATTTCAAAGCTTTAGCCGGCCCTAATAATTCAATGGCCAGAATTTCGCCTTCTTTCCCCTTCGATCTCTCTAAATCTATCAATCGATTCGAGAAATCTCCAACTGCAAAGTTGTAGACAACGTCGAGAACTTCAAATCCAACGGGCATGATCATTTAAAACGAACTGAATCGACGGAAAATCCCGTTCGAACGTTCTACGTTCAACCATGAATTTCGAGCAAATCATGTAACCGAGTGCCATGTGGTTCGTGGTGAGGATGGAGTCGAGTACAAGCTTCGATTTGGTGGTGGAGTGATGCGGTTTCGATCAACGGTGGTGGTGCAGCGTCGTGGGGTAAGAGGCGCGTTTTGGGTTCAATACGTGATTGCCTGGGGAGTTTTTCACGTTGGGAAGAAGGGGAAAGCGATCGGCCCTGATCTGCAATTCAAAAAACGAGCGGCCCAGATTAAAAAGGTTGAAAATAAAAGAAAAATAGTAAATTTATATTGTATTAAATTCGTATTAACTTCAAAATAGCATAACTTTTTCATACGAGGTCGAAAATTGACGAAACAAATTGCGTCGGGTCCGTTTTGTCGAGCACTAAGCAATGGAACTTGTTTGGAGTCAATTAGAGCTAGTGATAATTTTGAGTAAAATTAAACGTGCGTTTAATTTTATTCGAAATAAAATACTACAACTGTTTTTGGAAGCAAGGTGAGAACTCCTCACTCAATCGAATTTGTTTCGATATAAATTTTAAGTAGTTAAATTTAAAATTGCTTGATTGTATGAATTGAATGATGATTGTTATCTATTGTGCTGAAATAGACCCTATACGCCGCATATTAAGCAAAGGTTATTTATTAAAAACATATACCGCGATAATTCCACCGTGAAGTGGAATTGGTATTATATATGTATTTAGAGTTGTTTTCCCGCATTATATAGTGGATGAGACCCTATTGCGCCGCATAATAGCTGATAGTATTTTATAAATCCCATATACCATGATAATTCCACCGTGAAGTGGAATTGGTATTGTGCTAACATCTGTGGATGTAGGGAACAGGTTGGAGGGATCCAACTGGATTCCTCAAACATTTGAATTTGTTTCATATGTTGTGTGTTGATTATTTATAATCTCTGTGTGATCTTTGTGATTGAAATTGTGGAAGGCTAAAATTTAGCCGAATGTATTTTTGGTATCGTTGGATACTAGAAATTAATAAAATTAGATTTTGGGAATTTATTTTTAAGAATTGAATTAATTTGAAAGAAGGAATTTAAAAGAAAGGAAAAATTGATTTTTGTAATCTTATCGAATTATTTCCAAAAATATGGGAAAGGATTTTTATAAAAGGATTTTGGGTAATATTATTATAAGTTGAAGAATTTATTTAAAAAATGGAATTTTAAATAGATTTGAAGAGATAAAGAAATTTATTTAAAAAGGAAATGATTTTGTAAATTCATTGGAAATTTATAAGGATATGTGATACTTTGTAATATATCCTGATTTGTGTTGTGATCTGTAATTTGTTTATTTGTGATATATATATATATATATATATCTGTGATCGGTGAATGAAAGATAAGCGTTATAGTTATACCGCTTATCAATTATATTGTTATTTTTGATCTGTGATGGTTGAATGTTGTTACACTATTGTGTTAAACCCTTGGACTACACAATACACCCACAAATGTGGATTTCACGTGGAAATCGGTTAAGTCACAGTTTTTTCTCAATTTTGGAAATTTGAATTCTTGAATCCAAAATAATTTTGAAAATTGAATTCAATAATTTGGAAATTTTGATCTAAAAGAATATATAAGTGTAAGAGGTGTTTATATGGGTTTTTAACCATTTGAAATATGGTTATGGAAATTTAAATTTAAATTCAAGTTTTATACTTGGACGGCTTTAACTTGTGTAATTGTAACCTGTTTTTCCCAAAATGGAAACTATCCGTTTTCAAATAATAATAGCTTTCATTTTAAGAAAGGATTTCTAAATTGTGTTGAAAGGTTTCAAGTTTGAAATGGAATTGAAATGTTTTGAAAGACTATCAATGAATCTTTGGAAATGAGTTTTGAAAGCTATAAGTTAAATCTTGATTTTAAAGATTTAACGAGTAAACCTATTCAATTAAAATGGAAATTGTTTTGAAATCCATGAATGGATCTTTGTGAATGGGGTGAACTTTGTGAATTGGATCTTTTTGTTTAAAAGATTAAAAGTATGAAAATTTGTTTAAACCATTGAAGGTTGTTGAAATGAATCTTTTTGTTTAAAAGATTGGAAATGGTAATTTGTTTTAACCATTCGAATGAAAAGTTTTGGGCTTTAAGTTGTGTTTTATCTGAGACCCCAGTATCCATATGATATTTAATTGCGCTCGTTATTTGGGTTAGCCAGGAAGGACCTTTGTGTCATATAACCCATTCCGAATAATGATATGACGATATGGATTGCAATTGAAGACCGGTGTGAAGACCGAGTATTTTCGAAAATGAAAGGACAACCTATCGAATGTCTCTGCACCGAGTTGCTCCAGTATGGAGATTTATATCACTCTTCTTGTGATGGGAAGTCCGGACGTGATTAGTGAATACCCGGATTGCAAGGGCTTCTTTGGAAGTGCCTTCGGTTCTGTTCGATCCCGGAACGGACTTGTATGGATGTGTGTTTGACGTTACACTTTGAGATGTAAAGCTGGTTTCTATCAAATACATTTCTGTTGGTGGTGGAGAATTTATTCTCTTAGCTTAGCACCCTTCTCTGAGACGTACGAGCTCAGAGGTTGTGTAGTTGATGGTTACTAGTGATACATTCCCAATTTGGTAATGTGGCATACGAAGTGCTGTTGATCATTTATTGATCAAAGCGTGGCTTTGTGAGAAAGCGTGGCTTTGTGAAAAAGCGTAGCTTTGTGGACGAGACTTCGTCGAGCCTCGCAACCCGGTAATGGTCGAAACATGAATGTTGCGGTAAGGTTTTTAGGGGTCGAGCCCCTAGGGTATGTCATTTCCTTTGTGATAAAAGGTGATATCATGGTATGGAGTCCAGATATTTTACCTATGTTGATGCTGCAAATTTATTATACTTTGTGCTTGTTGCTTTGTGGTTGAGGATCCTCGGATAAAGGTCGGTAACGACCAGGGGATGGCATAGCTTGTGTGTTAGCTACCTAGTTATAGCTGTACAGCATGAGGTAGCGTCGGCCTTATGTTAGCAGAGATCCAGTTAGGTTCTCGGGGACGCCCTTCCAAAGGCGTTCCATTTCGGTGTAAGGAAGTTCCTTTGCCTGACCATTTGTTGGAAATCCAAAGAAACAATACGAACCTTGTACGGTATTAGTTGTAGAACCTGCCATTTATTTATGGTGGTCACCACTGTTTAGATGGTAGCTATAGTAGGCATACAATAATGGTTGTATGTTGGCTAAGATTAATATTATACTTTCGAAATGTTTTTCTGCACTATGCACTAATAATAATAATCCAATGATTTTTCGTAGTAAGCATCTTTGACTATCATAAGGAGAAATCTCCTCCAATTCTGCGATTGCATTGTGTGTGTGGCGGGAGGCCTTATGGTAGTTTCATTTTCCAAAAACATTACGGATTCTTTTCCCTTGTATTCCTTTGTGCAAATAACTGTTTTTAGTTCTCACACCAGTCCCATGACTGACCTGGAGTTTATTGTTTCCTTCCTAAACTCTGGGTGCCCACCAATTTCCACACGGGCAGTCTAGAGTCAGGTTATCAGGTCATTCTGGATTCAGGAGATGCTGTGGAGCTCAGTGACGAACTGAATGGCGAGACGTATCACCTGTATATGATATTATTATTCCGCTGTGTATTCTGTATGAGGACAAGTTTGTATAACTATCCATTGATGTATTGTGTGTATATTAACTCTGATGATGATGTAATGTATAAACTGATATAGTTCTTTGATTTAAAGATTATTCATTTATCTATTATATGTTGTTCCGCTGCAAATGTGAGATTCTGATATTGTTTCTGTTATTTCTTCTTTCTTTCTTTCTGTCTTCTTCTACCTCTTCTTTTTAACCATAACAATTCGGTTTTCCGGCATTCGATTGCTCGGCAGTTGATACAGTGGACGTATTAATGTCGATTTTCGGAAGTCGAAAATCCCAATCGTTACAGATCCTTAGTTCACTTAATAAAGATTTGATCCACGTTACTTCTACTGTAGTGTTTGCCACACTCCTGTATTCTGCCTTTGTACTAGACCTTGATATGGTAGTCTATTTCTTTGAACACCATGATACAAGATTTTTGCCAGTATAAATGTAGTAACCAGATGTTGATCTTTGATCATTTGGGTCAGTGGCCCAATCAGCGTCTGCAAATCCAAACAAGTTTATATTAGTATAGTTTCTTAATATTAACCCATGATTTACTGTACCCTTTATGTATATGAGAATCTTTTTCACTACCTTCCAGTGCTCATCTAAAGGATTTTGCATAAATTGACTAACTTTATCCACACTATAAGCAATTTCTAGCCTTGTAATTGTCACATATTGCAATGCTCCAACTGTACTCCTGTAATGTTTTGTATCAGTAATTGGTTCTCCTTTATTCTTAGATAAATGAAAGTTAGTTGTCATCGGGGTAGGTAGACTGTTTGCTTGATCCATCTTAGTTTTGAGCAGTATTTCTTATATGTATTTCTCATGGCTTAAATGTATGGCTGAATTTGATAGTCTTTTACTTCAATTCCCAAAAACTAATGTAGATCTCTAAGATCCTTAATTGAGAACTCTTTGTTTAGTTGTTGAATGAGATTGCTAATTTCACTTTCATTGTTTCCTGTAACAATAAAATCATCAACATATATTAGTACATATATAATAGTATTTTTGGCAAATTTTGCAAACAAAGAGTTATCTGATTTCGTATGATTGAAACCAAGTTTAACCAAAGTTGCTTTTAATTTCTCAAACCACATTCTTGGTGCTTGTTTGAGTCCATAGATTTCCTTATTGAATTTGTAGACCAGTTTACTTCCATTTTGTCTATAACCATCAGGTTGCTCCATATACACTTCCTCTTGAAGAATTCCATTTAGGAATGCATTGTTGACATCCAGTTGTTTTATCTTCCAGTTTTTAAATAAAGTTATTGTAAGAATAATTTTGATAGATGTTGGTTTAACAACTAGTGAGAAAGTTTCATTGAAATCAAACTCATGTTGTTGTGAGTAACCTTTTTCTACTAGTCTGGCTTTATACTTTGATATTGACCCATCTGCATTTCTTTTCAATCTATAAGTCCACTTACACCCAATAACATTTTTATGACTTGGTATAGTAACAAGGCTCCATGTGTTGTTTTTCATGAGTGCTATATATTCTTCATCCATAACTGCTTTCCACTTTTCACTTTGTACAACTTGTTGATAAGTGCATGGCTCTTCAGTATCAAGGCTTGTATTATATAATTTTGGTTTAAAAATTCCACTTTTTGCTCTAGTGATCATATGATGACCAGTTGTTGCAGGAGCAGGAGATTGATGATTTGATACATCCTCATATTTAGATTGTGGACAGATGTTTACATTTGATAACTTCTTTGTTGATCAACAGATTGGTAACTAATGTCTTGATAAGTTGCATAATAGGGGTTCATGGATGATCTATCTGACTCATGACCCGACCCATCATTGAGTACAGTGTGTTGTGGTCCAGTATCATTAAGTTGATCCTTTGCATACATTTCATGTGGTAAGGGAGGTATAGATAATTTTGAGTTATAAATCTTCTGAGTTGTCTTTATTTCCTTTTCACTAAATGGAAATACATCTTCATTGAAGACAACATGTCTTGAAATGAAGACTCTACCCTTGCTATCTAGACTTTGTATCCTTTGATATTGTTTGCATATCCTAGAAATGTACAGGGTGAGGATCTGAAACTTAATTTGTGACAATTGTATTGCATTAAGCATGGAAAGCACAAGCATCCAAACACTCTAAGACTTTTGTTGTTAGGTTGCATATTGAATAGCATTTCAGTTGGACTCTTTCCTTATAGAACTCTAGTTGGCAACTTGTTGATCAAATACATTGTTGTTCCAAAAGCATCTGGCCAGAACTTCAGTGGCAAGGATGCTTGAGCTAGCATGGTGAGTCCTGTTTCAACTACATGCCTGTGTTTTCTTTCAATTAATCCATTCTGTTCTGAAGTGTAAGGGCAAGTAGTTCTATGTAATATTCCTTTCTTTTGGAAATACTTCTTGAGTGTTTTGAATTCAGCACCACCATCAGTTTGTAAGATCTTAACTTCATTGCCCTTTTCAGCCTGAGCAATAAACTATAAAACTGCAAAATAAGTTTCAGACTTTGCTTTTAAGAAATATATCCATACATATCTTGAATATGCATCTATAAATTATATATAATACTTAAAACTATAGTTTGTATCAATTGATGCTGGACCCCATAAGTCTGTAGCCACAAGTTCTAATGGCTTACTGAATTTGGTTTTAGAATTCTTGAATGGCAGTTTATGATTTTTTCCTAACTGACAATATGTACAAACATATGGAGTTGATGCATTATCAAAAGAAATTTTATTACTATGCAATATTTTCATTACAACATCTACACTTGGATGACCAAGTTTACAATGCCATATATCAATAGTACTTGTACTCCTTTTACTTTGAGATATTTCATAAGCATTACAACGCAGATTTTGATTTCCATTATTACTTGAATCAGCTAGAGTAAATTTGTACAAGCCCTTCACTGTTTTACCCTACAAAAGAATTTTATTTGTTAATATATCTCTTACAAGGCAATAACTTGGATATAATTCAAAATACACATTATTATCACAAGAAAATCGAGATACACTAATTAATTTTTTATTGATTTGTGGGACTCTTAAAAGATGATTAAGATACAGTATCCTTTCACCTTTTATGTAGCCATTACCAGTATGAGTAATTTTAGCTGACTCACCATTACCCATGTGTATACAATGTTTACCTTTGTATACTTTGTTTCTCAAATTTAGATTGCTCAGATTGTTTGTGACATGATTTGTGGCTCCTGAATCTGGATACCATGTGTCATCTTGATTATCTTCTATCTTGGCTGTTTCAGTTTGTTTCCTGGTGTCTTGCTATATGTTAGCCATATTTGCACTTGGTTTTTGATTGCTTTGTTGCCCAAGTGTGTAGTGAACATCAAACTAAAGTAACACTTATTTTATGTGTGGCCAAATCTTTTACAGATCTGACATCTTGGTCTGCCATTGTTGTTATTACTCCACCTACCACCTCCGGCCCTGCCTCTATAATATATATTATCTCTCTGACTGTTATTATTTGACTCATTTCTTGATTGAGTCCTTTCTTGATTTTTTCCTTTATTTGAAATGTAATTGACTGAAAGATAAGAAGTAGTTGGTTTTCTTTGCTCCAATCTGTCTTCATGAGCAAGGAGAGTGGAGTAGACATATGACAGGGATGGTGTGATATCTCTAGATGATATCACTGCCACAATGGATTCATACTCATCATCTAATCCACCTAAGGTTGGTAGAATCTGTTCAGTATCACTGACAGCATATCCTGCAGCACCAAGTAAGTCACACAATGTTTTGATTTTAGAGAGATAGTCTCTCATAGGCATGCCATTTTTCTATAAATTTTGTAATTGTCTTTTATAATGCATCACTCTTGCTGCTGATTGAGAACTAAACACCTCTTCAATAGTAGACCATATTTGATTTGCATTCTTGCATCCTATAAGTTGTGGCAGTAAATTTCCACTTATTGTTGATAATATCCAAGAACATAATAGGCTGTCTTGCCTTTGATAGCTTATGTATTCTTTGTTCAACATTGAATTACCTTCATTGTTTGAGATGTACTGCTTTGGCACTTCTTTAGTACCAAGAATGTACTCTTCCAAGCCATAACCTCTCACAGCTATTTGAACTTGAAACTTCCATAGTAGATAGTTTGTTTCATCCAATTGGGTTTGAATCAACTATGGCTATGGACTGGCTATGATTTTTGATATATTTTCTATAGTTGTTGATGGTGCGGTATTCAATCTTGGGTTTGCAGAAGTTGAAGAATTATTTTATATGTCTCCTTTGGCCATGATCAGAATTCAAGAAAGATTAGAGATCAGATGTACATAGAAAAAGAAAAGATCAAGAACCTGATTAACTGAGAAGTGCAGACTGAAAATGAATGAAAACTACTTTTTAGGTGAATTTGCCCAATTTCTTGTAGAGAATCTGAGAGCAGCCATAGTGGTCTTGATCACTGGCGAGGCTTAATGATGATTCTGGTTTCAGTTCTCTTGATTTTCTTTTTAAAAAAAACTAAAAGCAGCCGATGAGTTGTATTATGAAGAGTTTCTGACATCTCTTCTTGGCAAGGCTTGATGATGACTTTTGTGATTTTAATGAGATCGGATAACTGAAACAGCAACAGTTTCAGATGATGAGATCAAATCTCTGATGAACTACTGCCGATCCAAATGATGAGACTATCTATGATGGATTTTGGCAAAAGATTGATCTATGGTTAGACAGTTTTTGAATGCTCTGATACCATATTTGAATTTGAGATATTGAATATAGAAAATATGAAAGAGAAGAACTGGTTGTATTATTGTTTAGTGAAAACAAAAGATACAATTACATTCGACTATGCTACAGTATTTATATGAACTGTAAATAAAGGTATGTGGGTATTTGGGCTTATATCCATTACAGCCTGTTACCCAATATATTACAAAACCCTAGTCTTCACTCTTGCAGCTATTCACAGTTACATTCCTTTAATACTTCTGATATGGTAGAACTTATCAATAAGAGTAGTGGATGTTAAGTTTCACTTAGCTAACCATTATGTTGTGTTGTTTTCAACTCACATATTAAAATTCCAACAGAAGTAGACTTCGCATTCATATTAAGCAAGCAAACAAAGAATGACAATCCTAAACCTCCTTATTTACCAATCAAACTAAAGTTAGGTAATTATTTAACAATAACATAGCTGCTATCAGAAGCAATGACTAGTAAAATGCTATTGCAAATAATGACTAGTAAAATACTATCCATAAATGTTTGCACATTTTCATTTTTTACCATCGACCATAAATTATAATTTTCCAAACAAGTTACATACTGCCAGCAATTGGCATTTGAGGAAAATATATGTACTAAAAAATAATAAAGAGATGCATGGGCAAAAATGGAATTGGATCACCTGCTCTTGTTGAAAACTAAATCAAAGATCAGCATATCAAAGTGCAAATAAAACACATTAATTGACATAGGTCATTAGATCATTGATATAGAGGTATAGATTAATTGGTGAACCCTGGTAAGCGATGCAAATCGAGTTAAAATAGTATTAGTGGCCTAACATTGACCTAGGGTAGGTTAGTGGATATTTTAGTTTATTTTTGCGGTGATTAACGACTGTCATAACACATAGTCTTTTTTGGAAGTATGTATACGTATGCATTACCTCAATGTAACCATTATGATCTGAATCACTTTCGTTATGAGTGATGCATATGTTGCTGCATTCCCTTTAACTTCCAAGCTTGTTAGCTGAGGCGCTTAATAACAAGAAGAATAGGTAGATAATGGCTACTGAATTTACAAACCTGTTTCACTTCGTCCACTGATAACATACCATCACCATTCTTGTCACACCTAAAATATAAGGTATTAAAAAATGAGAAATAAACCATTTTCATGTTTCACATATTCTATGTCCTATGAAAATTATTTTTGTTTTAATATATATTTTACATGTCGAAGAATATACAAAGATGAGAGTCAAAATTTTGATCAGTCATTTCTTCCAAAGCTCTTGCTTTCTTCTTTTATTATGCCAAAATCAGGTTCTCTGCTTCATCTTATTGCCATCGCTACAAATATCTCTTCTGCGAACTCCTCTGACTCTGCCATGCCTATAAAAGAAGTTGAATAATAGTATTTATATATTATTTTTTACGGATAATCAAATACTCCTGAGAAAGTATGCCTTCAGCACCCACACTTTGGGCTTTAGTGTATATAAGGACAGTTATTTTTTCAATTTAAGGTTAGGTCCACATATCAGATTTCAATAAAATGATTGAACAGGTTGCATTACAAGTTACAAAGTACTAGACATTATACTTATGAATACATCTCAGGTCTAGGTATACTTTATCTATATAAGTTTACTGGTCTTGGATGTTTTTTATAACAAGTAATAGATGAAGTCCATTGCAGAAGACCTTAATTTTGCTACTGAAAACATATTAATTGTGTGATAATTATATATAGAACCCTTCTTCTACATACAATTGTATTTTAGCATAATTCAGTTATGATCATTGACTACTATTGTATGGAGTTTCATATGGACAAGGCAAGCATATACTATTCCTCTTTCTCAACACAAGGATTCATTCATATTCTGTTACTAGTTTCATGCAAAGCTAAGAAAAAAATGGCATAAGCATGTGCTTATTGTTGCCTGTTATAAAAGCAATGAATGCTTCAAAAATCAATAATAACAACCAGTAACATTATATTTTATGAACCATTCATTTTCCGTAGTTTCCCATTAAAATCTATGAGTTAAATTATGTTATTTTAACTTAATCCAAAAAATAAATGCTTTGTTCGAAAATTGTATTTAAGCTAAAGAGGATGTCACCTCACCTGATTAGTGAAATTTCAATGACCGGGCAAGGATTGAAATTCAAGGAAGATAGTGAACCTTTTTGCTAACTACTCCAAATACTCAATGAAAAAATGTTTTTGAAGGGAAATAAGAATACTGACCTATACGTGTCCCAAAACTGTCCTTCAAAAGCCTGCCTTCAACCACAAATTCATCGAACCACTTCAACACAACGGGCCACCTAGTCCCACTGTCTTGTCTAGAAATCTAAGCCCCTGACCATCGACCACCTTACATGTCATCACCTCCATGTCCATTCTTTTGAAGCACCTCTTCGATATCTCTTTCCAATTCCTCTTTAAACTCGCATCCATATGATTCATTTTGTTTGCTACTATCTCATGCATCCTCTCCTTGCAAGATATAGCCACCTGTAATTGATTTTGATTTAGGGAAAGGAAAATAATTGGGTACCAAAGTGGATTTAATATCTAAATCAAATTACGGAAAGGAAAAGAATTGGATACCTAAACCAATCGATGGTGGTGCGCAACACATATTCTGATTCAATTTTGAATCCATTATGATTTTGAACAATCTGGTTTATTTTTGGCGATGACATAGACATTTGGGAGGAGGATTTGGAATTTGACAATTTTCATTTAAAGTTTTTATTTTGCTTTGGCGCTGAAAACAAAAGAGATGAAAATTAGATGGCACAGCAAGTGGGAATGGGAAAACAAAGCCCACCTCTTAATCTAAAACGCCGCAATTGTAACGACCCTGAAATTTTGATATTGGAAATCAGGATATTTAATTGATTTTAAATATCTAGAATTCAATTTAATTTGAAATTCAAATATCAAAGTGAATTTGGTAAATTAATTATTGAATTTAATCGTTAAATCTGGATAAAAATTTGAATCTTCAGTTTTGAGCTGATTAAAAATAATATGAAGGCTTAGAAAATTCATATTGATTATACTGAAGATAATAAAAGTTTCGGAATTTAATTTGAAACTGTTTTGTTCAGTTTTGAAATTTTGTTGTTTAAATTGAATTTGAAAATAGCGTTCCGGGGTACAGTCTCGGAATTCGATGAAACTAGTTCCATTGGATCCGTAATATTGTATTATTATCGGATTTCAATTTTCGTGGTGATTGGAGCTGTCGTGTGATAGTATGATAAGCAAACGCGTTGATATAATATAACGGGATATTTTCGAATATAAAAATATAATTTTTTTTCAACTTTTCAATACCGACTTACTTTTTCTCTACAAAATCACGTAATTCTGTTCCCTCTATTCTTTCTTTTTAAAAGTATACCCATCTCGTTCAAAAGAAATCAAAAACAGAAATTATTCAAAGAAAAACAAATTAATGGCCACTGCCTTCAAAATTTTAAACAGCAAATTCCTTATCTCCCCTTCCGTCTAAATCGAATAGAATACGTTTTCTCCCCCACTGCTTCCTTTCAATTAAAACGAAAACGAGACTCAATTCGTTTCGTATAAATAAATAAATGGCCAAACTCATCGAAATTAAAATTCGTGAGAAAAATCAAACAGAGCGAGTTCCTTTATCCTCTTCAACCCAGTGCAACTCGAATCCAATTTCAGCCGAGCTAATCCTCTCGTCCCAATTCGAAGTCGAGTCGAAAGTTTGTTCCTTTCGAACCATTTGTGACTGAGCGGTAGAGATTGGGGGTCGCGAGGCGTGTTCGTAGGAGGGTGCGGCGACGCGAGATGGAGTCTGGGGCACGCGAAGCAACGATGATAGGGTCGCGGTCAGGTTGGAAGCTCGCAAGGTTGGGGCAGTTCGAAGATGGTTTGAATCGAGCTCGCGACCAAGGCAGAGGGTATCGCGATTGATAATAGGGGTGCTATCTCGATCGAACGAGCAGGGCGAAGTCGAGAGGGAGGCACGCTCGTTCACGCGAAGTTCGATGGTGACGGCAACATCGAGCAGTAAGGTATTGTTTTATAAATTCAAAGTAAATATAGACGTGAAAGAAATTTTTTTGGGAATCGAATGGATATATGTTTATGCAGAAATACATATACAGATTGAATTTTGAATAAAAGGAAATGATAATAATATAGATGTATATACATTTTTAACTTGCTAGTTATTTTCTTTAATAATGAATTATGATAGATCTATAGTTTAACTCAAAAGGAAATGAACTTGTTTAAAGATATATATATGATTTTAAAATGTTATAGAATTTTATAAAAATAGATTTAAAATCTGTATGAGTTATACTATCAGTATTTTTGAAATTTCAAAGGGGAATTAAAGAGATTTGTAAAATTTAATTATTAGTTGATTTGTTATTTAATGGTAATGAATTGTTTGATAAGTTAAAATATTAATAACACAAATATACCTGTTTCCATTTACTAGTGAAATTTTTAAATAATGAACTATGGAAAAATTTATTTGTTCTTAGACACTTAAAGAAATTTATTAAAGGAGAAATATTGGTTTAAATAAAACTATCAATTAATTTAACTATTAAAATGAAATCACCGATGAATCAAATTAGTCAAATGAAAATTTATTATTCGATCTGTTCGAATATTAATAAATTGTATAATTGCTTATACAAGGTCAAAACTGTGAAATCAAGTCGGAGATGGAAAATGGATTGCAAAATAAAAAGCTAAGGTGAGATCTTCTCACTCAAATGAAAAGTGGAATTTTCAGTTATTGATTTGATTATCTGTTTGGATTGTGATATTAGATATAGTAGGATATATCTATATATATAGCAATATATATATATATATTGGCATATGTATATATTGCAGTTGTGATTTCCCACATTATATAGCGGATGAGACCCTATTGCGCCACATAATAGCGGATGATATTTTTATAAATCCCATATACCGCGATATTCCACCTCGAAGTGGAATTGGTATTGTGCTAACATCTATGGATGTAGGGAAACAGGTTGGAGGGATCCAACAGGATTCCTCAAAACATTTGAATTGATTTCATATGTTGTGTGATTGATTATTTATAATCTATGTATGATTATATATGTGATTGAATTTGTTGAAGGCTAAAATTTAGCCGAATGTATTTTTGGTATCGTTGGATACCAAAAATAAATGAAATTGGATTTTTGAAATTAAAAGTGAAAATTTTAAATAAATTCTTTTGAAAGAATTAGTTGAATTATTAAAGAAGGAATTTTAAAAGCGTAAAGTTGATTGTTGAAATCTTACCGAATAAATTCCAAAATATGGAGAAAAATGAGTTTTGAATAATATTGTTTCAAAAGTTGAAGAATTCATTTAAAAATGGAATTTTGAATAATTTGGAAGAACAAGGGAATTTATTTAAAAGTGATAAACTTTTAGAAATCAATTTGTAATTGATTTGGTATTGGAAAATAAATCTTTGGGAAATCGATATAAAAATTTATTTGATGTTGAATGAAAATTGATTTGTGTTGAAATAAAGTGTTGAAATTAATTTGGAAATCGATTTGTAAAATGATTTAGCATTTGGAAATAAATTAGAAATCAAATTTGTAATTGATTTGTGTTGAAATTAATTTTGAAATCAATTTGTAATCGATTTGATATTGAAATAAAATTGAGAAATCAATTTGAAAGTTGATTTGGTGTTAAAAATGAATATTTGGAAATGTAAATTCAAAATAGAATTTATGAAATGGAAGTGAAATTTGTTTAAAAATAAACGCTGATTTATTTTTAAAGTGTGAAAGTAAATTTACAGATTTGAATGTAAATTTAAAATAAATTGATAAGGATTTGTTTAAATTGGTTTAAATGGACCATTTTGAAGTGAAATTGTATTTTCACTATAAAGCCGAGTATATTTTCCAAAGTAGCTTTCTAAATAAAAATTAAAGGTTCTAAAGCTGGTTTTTGAAAAGATATATTTGGAAATATATTCCGTGTAAGGAAAAGTGATTTGAAATTTATTTTCAAAGTGTTGAAGTGTGGGACAATATATATCTCGTGAAGATAATTTGAAAATAAATAATTTGGGAAAATTATTTAAATCTGATGATAGTTGTGAATATTATTGATAGTTAAATCACCGACTATCAATATTGCCTTTGAAATGGCACTTGAATTTGTTTTTAAAACAAATGCTTATTATTCGGTTTAGCCGGGAAAGGACCTTTGTGTCAGATAAACCATTCCGAATAATAATACGACGATATGGATCGTATTGAAGACCGGTGGTGAAGACCGAGTATTTGTGAAAAACGATAGGATGACCTATCGATTGTCTCTGCACTGTTAGCTACGGTATAGAGATTTCCTTTGTGATGGGAAGTTTTATCGGGATTGTGAATATCCGGATTGCAAGGGCTTCTTTGGAAGTGCCTTCGGTTCTGTTCGAACCCGGAACAGACTTGTATGGTTACGTGTCTGACATTATGTTTTGAGATGTAAAGCTGATTTCTTTCAAATACATTTCTGTTGGTGGCGGATAATTTATTCTCTTAGCTTAACACCCTTCTCTGAGACGTACGAGCTCAGAGGTTATGTAGTTGAAGGTTATCGGCGATATATTCCCAATTTGGTAATGTGGCATGCTGAGTGTTGCTGTGATGATGATCATTTATTTGATCATTGGTGATCAAAGCACGGCTTTGTGAAAAAGCGTAGCTTTGTGGACGAAACTTCGTCAGGGCCTCAACAACCCGGAAATGGTCGAAACAGGAATGTTGCGGCAAGGTTATGAGGGTTGCGCCCTTTAGGGTATGTCATTTCCTTCTGGAAAGGGGTGGTATCATGGTATGGAGCCCAGATACTTACTCATGTGGACACACCTTATTTATTATGTGTGATGTTGGTTATCGAGCGCTCAGATAAAGGTCCCAAAGGACCGGGGGATGGCATATTCGTGAGTTACCTAGTTACAGGGGTAACCCGGCTTTGTTGGCAGAGAGCAGTTTGTCTGTCGGGACGTCCAGCCAGAGGCGATCCCATTCGGCAGTAGGAAAGGAAGTTCCTTAGCCTGACCATTTGTTGGAAAATCCAAAGAAACAACACGAACCCTTTACGATTGAAATTGTATAACCTGTCTCCTCAGGAGGCAGCTATAGCAGGCATAATATAATGGTACCTATGCTGGCTAAGATTAATATTATATTTTCGAAATGTTTTCTACACTAGACATTAATAATAATATCCAATGATTTGCGTAGTAAGCATCTTTGACTATCATAAGAAGAAATCTCCTCCAATTCTGCGTTTGCATTGTGTGTGTGGTGGGAGGTCTTATGGTAGTTTCATTTTCCAAAAGCATTGCGAATTAATTTTATTCTCTTCGTGAAAATAACTGTTTTACGATCTCACACCAGTCACCATGACTGACTCGGAGTTTATTGTTCCCTTCTAAACTCTGGCTGCCTATAATTTTCCACACGGGCAGCCTAGAGTTATGTTATCAGGATATTCTGGATATTCTGGAGCTTGGGAGATGAGCTGGATGGCGAAGCGTACTACCGTACTTGTTTATTTTATTCCGCTGTGTATTCTGTATGAGGACAAGTTTGTCCATTGTTGTATTGAGTTGTATATTGACTCTGATTGATGTATGTATAAACTGATATAGTTCTTTGTTTTAAAAGACTAGTGATTATCTATTATATATTGTTCCGCTGCAAATGTGAGATTCTGATATTGTTTCTGTTTTTCTGTTCTTTCTTTTCTTCTGTCTTCTTCTACCTCTTCTTTTTAACCCTAATGGTTCGGTTTTCCGGCATTCAATTGCGCGGCATTTGATACAGTGGACGTATTAATGTCAACTTTCGAGCATAGAAAAATCGTATCGTTACAGCAATTTTATCGAGGTCAATGAAACAAAGGCGTTTAGCATTCAAACGCTGTAATATAATGCAACTAAAAGCACAGTTTCTTGTTGTGATGATACTTGATTCCTTTATTGAGCCTATACTGTCTTATGACTGAGGATTTTGATGGATTGTCGAATAAAGACTTACATCTCATTCAGACCGATGGGAGATAAGTACCTATACATTGCCAGCATCCGAAAGTAAAGAATGATAGAAGTGGAGCAAGATGTGAATAAGGAGCGGAGCAAGTTCTCGCAAGAAGGTGTGCACTAATTACCATAAAAAGATAAGCTGGATTGTTTTGATGGAGATGAGTTAGGGATGAATGGAAAAGAAGGAGAGTCCAAAGGAATGGTTATTAAAGTCCATTTCAAAGTCCAATCCTATGTGAAAGAATTTGACAAAAATATTTTGAAATGTTTGACTGGATTTTAAAAAGATTTATTAAGATGCCATTGTTTTTAAAATGTAAGGAAAAATTAAAATTCTAAGTTTAAAATTTGATTTAATCAAATAGTTTTCGGTTTGAAGATTGTTTTGATCAAGGGATATTTTGTATTTTAAATATATATAAAATAGAACATAGGTTGGGGTCGATGATTTTTTCTTTTGTGTACAGTTGGAATTTCCATTTAAAATATTTTTAAGGGGTGGAAAAATAGAAATAGTACTTGATTCAAATGGGGTATTGTAACATTCCTAATTTTTGATAACATTATCCATAAGATTTAATTAGATAAATTAAATAAAATAATGTAAGAATTAGAATGATAAGGAGATTGAGATTTGAATAAAATAATTAGTGGTCGTGCTTAAATTAATTAAATTGGCTTATACGTTAATAAATTAAAACAAGGCCTTATTAGGGAATGGTCACATCTTATAACTCACGTATCCCTTCATTTGCACGTCCATTTTCATTTCACAAAAACGCATATTAAAAGATAAAGGAGCCGGCCATTACTAGGAGAAAAGAAGAAGAAAAATTAAATCAAATCTAAGGATTAAAGTTATGGGAAATTAATCTCAATCAAATCTAAAGATCCTTACCCCTATCAAAGGTGAATAATTATCTATATCATCTCTATCTTGTTTTCTAATCATTGGTTTTTGGGTTTAAGATCAAATCCATTTTAATGATGATTTGGATGATGATATGCTTGGATATAACATGTTTGATTTAAACAAGATTGTTTAAATATGATTTTATGCGGTTTTAAGGGTAAAACCGACTATTATTGATTTCGAATGCCATGAGAAAATTATACGTCATGTAAAATATGATTTTGGAGATGGGTTTCAATTTTTGTAATTTTCCAAGCTATGGAAAATTTAATGTGAATTTTCAAAGGAAAATGTGAACAATTGGGTTTATAAATTAATTTCAAAAATTATATAAAGAATTTGGGTCTGAAATTTTTATTGTTAGATAACATATTAAAACTGAATTTTTGAAATTTTTGAGGATTTTTCCTAAGTAGTTTGCTATGGAAATAAAATTATTTTAGATGAAGGACTTAAGTGTTTATTTGTTTTGCTTTATGGAATGGCTTATTTGTTAAAATTAATCCTTGTTTAGATCTGAAATTATGCGGCAGTTATTTTTGTAAAGAAGTTGAAAAGTTGTGGTAGCCAATCACATGTTTACACATAGATAGGTTAGTTAGAAAGCATTTACTTTAATTACCAATAAATCAGTTTTACGCACCGCCTCTTTCAGAAGCACCTTTCGACTCTATACTACCGCCTTCTATCAAGTCGAAACCTACCAGCTAAGCTGAAACCAAGACACAAGGTATCACTAGTATGGTACGTAGTGGATTTGAAAAAAGGTGAAAAGCATGGTGTCGAAACCATTGCTTCGATAGGGGTCGAAACCTTTGTTTTACTTTCAAAAGATAAGCGCTTGCCTTGTTTTAATAAAAGCTTTCGAAGGAGTTGAAATACATGCTTTTGAAAGGGTTTGCTAAAGTGGCTTTCGAAGGGGGTTGTCGCCTTTTTTGGTTAAGAGTAGCTTTCGAATAAGACCTTGTGTTTTAAACTAATGCTTTTAAAAAAGATGGTTCCGACCTAGTCGAGGCCTTGCTGTCGTTCCTTTAGCCTTTCGAATGTATTGAAGCCATCAATGCTTTCGAAGGGTAGCTTTTGTTTTAAACTTATACTAAGTCACTTCCTAAAGGCTTTCAAAAGGGTTCAAGGGTATCGAAGGCAATGGCTTTGAAAGTGGATTTCGATGTTAACATTCAATGTTTTACTTAAGTGTTTTGAAGCTTTGGAATGGATGGTTCTGATGCCATTAAATTTTCCCCCAAACAAGTTTATACGGAGATTTAAGGTTTTGAAAAGATACTTTCGTATACATTCACTTTGACCCAAAAGATGTCTTTTATGCAAAACCCAATGGTTTCGAAAGGGGTACTTTCATTAGTTTTAAGGCTATGTTTTTAAGGATTATTAAGTAATTCTTTGATGCTTTTGAAAGGTACATTTTGATTTCGAAAGAGATAGTTTAAAGAGCTTCGAAAGGTATATATTTATCGTTTTGAAAATAAATTTCAATGCATTCGAAGGAGGTTATCTAAGGGTTTTGAAAGTGATGTTTTAAAGTGTCGAAAGCCTTAGTTTTCAAAACAAAGAACCCAATCTCAATTTTTAAAGGAAAACCATGGCATAATAAAAGAGTTTTGAAATGATTTAAGTATGAAGTTTTTGAAGAAGTTTTCCTTGACTAATAGGTTAAAGGGATTAACCAAGATTTATTTAAAATGATTTCAAGGATAATAAACCATAGGTGTTGGTATTATATGATTAATATGTTTGCTTCTTCATATATATATATACACACACACACACACACACTCACATTGTGATGGACCCATAACTGTATTTTGGGAAAGGGCAGAATAACCAGCTAGGTTGACCCAGTAGTGAATATAAACTGAACTAACTCCTAAATGAGTAGAATTGCATCCAGGAGGTCAGATAGACCAGAATGTAGGATGCTTAGATAGTTAAGTTGTCAGGTAGACAGGTTCATAGTAAACCCATGAAAACTATGTTTAGGAAAAGTTATTGGCAGATGCCAATAGGTTCATAGTAAACCCATGAAAACTACGATTAGAATGAGTTATTGGCTGGGGCCAATAGGTTTGTAGTGAACCCATGAAAACTATATCCAGATTAAGTTATTGACAGATGTCAATAGGTTCCTATTCAACCCATGAAAACTAGGATAAGAGAGAAGTTATTGGAGTTACCAATAGGTTCAGGGAGAACCCATGAAATAATGATGTTATTGGCAGGGGCCAATAGGTTCTTAGTGATCCCATGAAAACTACAATACAACAATCTGACCCTTTTATAGCGTTTTGAAATCGCTATTAAAGGCTGTTATAGCGTTTCTATAAACGTTGTAAATCAACATGTTGTAATATGTCTGGCAGATATTATAGTGTGTAAGAAAAACTATAAAAAGTACCATTTTATAGCGTTTTGCGTTGTCATGTTTGACTAGTTATAGATCTAATTAGCTTTCTATAGCGTTTATCTAGTTACTATAAAATATATTCATAGCATTTTTTGGTTGCTATCCTATAATCTTCACAACATTTTATTTTGTGTAAGTTACTTTCTGTAGCGTTTTGTTTGGTGCTATGGAACTTTTCATAGTGTTTTTACTTGCTATCTTTCTTTGTCAATCCATGTAAAGTATTGTTATAGCGCTTATATAATGCGATAGTAAGTAAAAGATGTTCCATATATGTTTTTAGAGCATTTTTGAAACGCTATAGATTATGTTTCCTACCTTTTTTATTTTGTCACACTTTCATTTACAAGTATAATATTTATTTCAACATATAATTATTATTATAGTTCAAATACCACGATTAACAAGTTATAATGTACATAATAATACAAATTCATAAACCAAAGCACAATACATATCCATAATATATCAAAAACAAAGTATTAAACATACAAATACTTGTGACCAAAAGTAATGTTACATACAAGCATATAAAACAATATGTACAACCGTGTTAACCAAAAGTAAAGATATACGAACATCGCTACAAAAAGATACATTATAATGTAAAGATTTATGAACTCTTAATTGCACCCACTGTCTTCTTGCACATTTCTTTAAGCAAAGATAGAAAAATTGGAAGGAGCGATTCAATAGTTGCATCCTACAATAAGAAAAGGGTAAAAATATTATAATGTAACTGAAATAATATGGCAACACGCTTTTGATAAAATAATTGAAATAACAAAAAATTACCAGTCATATTTACTTGTTTTCATACTATTCTTACTACCCTTGAAAACATAATAAGGTACTACTGGTATATCCTATCAGTAAACTAGTAGCACAAATCCAAAAGAAAGTGAAATGTTTCAAACCTATCAGTAGCCTTAGTAACAAGAGGATTTTCACTCATCACAGGTTCAGATGTTTTTCCATGCTTCTTTGACTTCCTCCTTTCCTTAACAACTCCATTATTTTCACTACATACACATATGTATAAGAATTCAAAAAACTGTGTGTGTGTTTGTAAACAACTTACCTATGAGGGCACAAGATGTTATACATTGTTAATGAAACTTCAAAAATCCAAACACCAATCAGTATGCTTAGCGTATTTTATAACATGAAACCCTAGGTGTATCTTTTGGTGTTACAAGTAAACTGCAAAGAACAACAACTTTGTTACTGGAATTAAGAATTTTTAGTAAATGAATGTAACTTCACAATGCAAAATGCCAGTAAAGTTGATGATGAAATAAATATTGGATCTCCAAATTTTGATAAGCAGTATTTCAAGGACATGAAGAACTACAACCTACCATACTGATGGTATGCAACCAAGACAAAGTGGCTTCCCAACTCCTTGCAACTCCGTAATGTGCCAAGTTTCGTCAAGAACCATGCATTGTTTCACCTGTTCCAATACTTTAACCCCTAACTGTATGCAACAGCGTTTGTTTACAGCCACACAACCCACCATGCAGCTTTGTTCACACTGTTACTGTTAATCTACTTCATTCTCAATGGTTTACCTTCAGCCCTTCAACAAGTACTCGACTTCTACATAAGGAAACACAGATTGTTACTATTATTTTGTTACTGCAATTACTCGGTCTGCCATAATTTAGCATGCTTTATTCAATTCAATCATCTCAAAATTATTTTCTAGTTTCTTACTTTGTTTCATGTCCTATAACATCTAAATCATGTGTAAGGCCACTACAGGCATGCATATGTTATGCATATCAGACACTTGTAGTTATATAAAGCAACAAGTTTATGAAAAATTTAAACCAAGATAATAAAAAAATGATTACCTAACTAATATATTGGGAAGAAGAAATTTAATTTACTTTACAAAGGTAACGCTCTCCTACCTAAGGTGATCATATAGATTATTTGAAGGTAGTTTATTGGCAACTTTCATGAACCTGATCCTATAATCAATCACCAAATATTGAATTTTACAGTGTTTTTCATGCATTTCATGAAAGGGTACAAAAAAAATACAAGGTTAACAATTAACAGAAAATAAGAGAAATATATGATAGTTGAGAATATACGGTATAACTTATACCGATAGTTACAAAATGCGGGTTGTATTGTTTTGGGCCAACCGTAGCCCATTACAACTATTTTCTTTGTTCTACCTGCATATAATGGCTTGTACAATATCATCATCTTGTATTATCAAAAACCGAGGAAAAATAAATATAATAAATACAATATTTTCTTTAATTCTTTCATGGTATCAGAGCTTCAGAAAATTGCTTAACAACAAATTGGTCAAAACAATTGCTCTCATCAGAAAAATATCATCATTTGAGAGTGTTGTACACAGTTAAACAACTGTGTACAGTTTTCATCATTTGAATCAAGTGTCGTGCCAAGAAGAAGGTGTCTCAGAGAATCCTCGTCATCAAGCACCCCCTCGGCTGCACTTGATCCATGAGAATTATCAAGATTCTGATCATCTTACCTCATGTGTTGTGCCAAGAAGCAGGTGTCAAAGAATCTTCATTACCCACCTGATTATGGATGCACTTCTTGATTCTTTCAGGCTCTTTCTATCTGCTTATCAATCCTTTTCAAATCCTTGTCTCCAAAATGACCGAAGAAAACAGCAATATTGTTGCATCATCTAGTTCTGTTTTAAGAACTACTCAAGATCAGTCAAACATCACTCAAGATCTGATCAAATCCATCATCAAGCCTCAGAGCCAGGTCATCACCATTCAGTTAGATGAATCTAACTATTTTCTATGGAAGTTTCAGATTGAAACAGCTATAAGGGGCTATAGCTTGCAAGAATACGTTCATGGTACATTAATTACCCCACCAAGATTCACTGCAGACAATGAAGGAAAATTAGTCAGCAATAAAGATTACATTACTCATGAAAGACAAGATAGCCTGATCATTTCTTGGCTACTATCTTCTATAGGTGCAAATTTACTGCCACAATTAGTTGGATGCAAGACTGCTCATGAGATTTAGCATACAATTGAACAAATATTCAGTTCTCAATCTGCAGCAAGAATAATGCAATACAAAATACAGCTACAAAACTTAAGAAAGGATAATGCAAGTATGAGAGATTATCTGTCTAAGGCTAAAATTATATGTGATCAATTGGCTTGTGCTGGGCATAAGGTAGCGGACATTGAACAGATACTATGTATATTAAGTGGCCTGAATGAGTAGTATGAAGTTGCGGTAGCCATAATATCATCTAATGAAAAACTGCCATCACTTCAGTATGTTCAGTTAATGCTAATTGCTCATGAGGGCAGATTAGAGCAAAAGAAACCAACAAACTTGGAGTATAATGTCAATTATGTCTCTGCTAACAAAAATAGGAATCAAGAAAAGAATCAAAACATCAGAAATCAGTCAAGTAACTACTGAGGTGGTCAATTCAACAGAGGAAGAGGAAGGGGTGGTAGATGGAATCACAATAATAATAACAAACCAAGATGTCAAATATGTGAGAAGTATGGCCATACTTCAAACAAGTGTTAGTCTAGGTTTGATGCAAATTTTACTCCAACACAACAGAGCAGCAACAATGTAAGATCACAAAATCCTAGTGTTAATATGGTGAACATGCAGCAAGAATCAAAATCAGAAAATAAAGATAGTAGCACAGCAAAGATTGGAGACATTCATGATGACAGTTGGTATCCAGATTCTGGTGCAACTAACCATGTGACAAACAACTTGAGTCAGCTAAATTTTGGCAACAGGGAATACAAAGGTAAACAATTACTGTATATGGGTAATGGCAAGTCTGTACATATATCTCATACTGGAAATGCAAGCATTAATGGTACTAGGCAACTCTATCTTAAAAATTTACTAAGGGTACCATTAATTAGGAAAAACTTGATGAGTGTATCACAATTTGCCAAAGATAATAATGTTTATTTTGAATTTCACTCAAAATACTATGTAGTGAAAGAAAATCTAACTGATGAAGTTCTTTTGCAAGGTAGAGAACATAAGGGGTTATACAAATTTGATGTCACAAGCCCAAGAAAATCTGAATGCAAAAGTAAATGGTGTCATGTATCTGAAACAAGAAATGCTGAAAAGTACATTGAAAAATTTGATGCATGGCACTGTAAACTGGGACATCCTAGTATAAATGTTGTTAAACATGTGTTGAGTAGATGTGATGATATTCTTGTTGATAAAATTCCCACTTCTTACACATGCACATATTGTCAGTTAGGCAAAAGTCATAAGCTTGCATTTCCAGATTCTGAGACTGTGTATAATAATACCCTTGAACTAATTGCAACAGATCTCTGGGGACCTGCTCCAATTAGTACTGATTATGGTTATAAATATTATATTTCCTTTATTGATGCCTACTCCACATTTGTATGGATTTATTTCTTAAAATCAAAATCAGAGACTAACAATGCAGTGATACTATTCATCACAAACGTTGAAAGATAGACAATAATCATGTGAAAATTGTGCAGACAGATGGAGGAAAGGAATTTCTGCCACTAAGAAGGTATTTTCAAAGCAAAGGAATCACACATAGGACCACATGTCCTTACACTTCTGAACAAAATGGTCTTATTAAGAGAAAACACAGACACATTGTTGAAACTGGTCTAACTTTATTAGCACAAGCATCTATGCAACTTAAAATCTGGCCTGATGCCTTTTCTACAGCAGTCTATTTGATTAATAGACTGCCTACAAAAACACTTGCATATAAGAGTCCTATGGAAGTGCTAACCAAAGTCAAACCAGATTATCAAAATTTAAAAATGTTTGGATGTTAGTGTTTTCCCTATCTAAGACCATACAACTCACACAAACTTGACTACAGGTCTACACCATGCACATTCTTAGGTTATCCTACAAATCAGAAAGGTTACAAGTGTCTTGATAGCAATGGTAGAGTGTATATATATCAAGACATGTGATATTTAATGAAAATGAATTTCCTTTTAGCAATGAGATATCAAAACATCACAGAAGATATACAATACAAAATACTCTATACCTCCAATATTATCTTCACCAGAGATAATCGTACCAGTTCAAAGTGAAGACAATCATGACAGAAGAGATATCAACCCACAACACACCATGTCCACAAGTGAACCAGGTCATGAGCAAACTAGAGCATCACCAAGAGCTGATAATGCTGAATCAGACAGCAGCAATTCATATGATCCACGTCAAGTATTGGATGACTAGCAGTCAACCAATACTCAATAAGAGATCATTAATGATGAAGAAAATCAACCCACTGTTCCTGCAAGCACTGGTCATCATATGATAACTAGGGAAAAAAGTGGTATATTTAAACCAAAAATATACAGTGTTGAATCAGATATAAGTGAGCCAAGCACATATCAGCAGGCAGTTGGAGATGACAACTGGAAAATTGCCATGAAGGAGGAATATGATGCATTAATCAAAAATAACACTTGGGATCTTGTGCCACGACCTATGAATAAAAATGTCATAGGATGCAGGTGGACATACAAGTTGAAGAAAAATCCTGATGGTTCAATTCTTAAGTACAAAGCAAGATTGGTGGCAAAAGGGTATTCATAACAAAATGGGTTTGATTTTAATGAAACTTTTTCCCCTGTTGTGAAACCCACATCAATCGGAATAATTTTAACAATTGCTTTGCATAATAATTGGGCCATTCAACAATTAGATGCAAATAATGCTTTTCTCAATAGTGAACTGCAGGAAGAAGTGTACATGGAGCAACCATATGGATTCACAAAGAAAGGCGGTGAACAATTTGTGTGCAAACTTAATAAAGCACTTTATGGTCTCAAGCAAGCACCTAGAGTCTGGTTTAAGAAAATAAAGACTACATTATCCAGACATGGCTACAATCAAACAAAATCTGACAGTTCCTTATTTACTAAATTTCTTAATCATACAGTAACCTATGTACTAATTTATATGGATGATTTTATCATTACAGGAAATAGCAAGTCTGAGATCTGTAATATTACACAATGCCTAAAGGAGGAATTCTCTATTAAAGACCTGGGAGAGCTGAATTATTTTCTAGGCATTAAGGTTAAAAGAGTATCAAATTCAGAGATTCATTTAAGTCAGAAAAAATACATCAGTGAAATTCTAATAAAGGCCAAGATGGACAAGGAAAATCCACTTCCCACTCCAATGACAAACAATTTGCATCTTTCAAAAAACAAAGGTGAACCAATATTAAATGACAAACAATATAGGAGTGTAGTGGGGGCACTACAATATGTCACTATAACCAGGCCAGATATCTCCTATAGTGTTAATAAAGTGAGCCAATTCATGCAAAGACCACTAGATGAACACTGGAAGGCAGTAAAAAGAATTTTGAAATATCTTAAAGGGTCTATCAATCAAGGACTAATTCTGCAATCATGTTCATCTCTACATATCAATGGTTATTCAGATTCAAATTGGGCAACGGATCATGATGACAGAAGATCAACTACTGGCTACTATGTGTTTTTAGGCAATAATCATATATCATGGTGTGCAAAAAAACAGCCAACAGTGTCTAGATCTAGCACTGAAGCCGAATACCGAAGCATAGCTAGCACTACTACTGAGATTATGTGGATAAAGTCTCTTCTAAGTGAATTACATATCAAATTCA
This sequence comes from Allium fistulosum, assembly GCA_030737815.1. NCBI lineage: Eukaryota > Viridiplantae > Streptophyta > Magnoliopsida > Asparagales > Amaryllidaceae > Allium > Allium fistulosum. The sequence goes on from CM060907.1 coordinate 393,331,165, forward strand.
ACAACAAGGCTACTATATGGTGCGATAATCAAAGTGCTATCTCTCTCGCTACTAATCCAGTTCTACACTCTCGTACGAAACACATGGAACTGGATCTATATTTCATACACGAGGGCAAGTTATTAAAGGAGAGCTTAGAGTTAACTACGTACCTTCTACTTACCAGAAAGCCGATATACTAACCAAACCTCTCTCGAGGCAGAGTTTCATACGCTTCAGACATGAGCTCAATGTTGACGAAGCTGACAATAATCTGAGATCCAAGACTCAGATCTATGTTCCTGAAGTCCTACAAGTGTCAACTAAAGCATTCGACAGACAGCAACACAATTCAATCTCAAAGACTTGAGCGCTCTAGAATTCTGCTGCTGTCTGAGTCTGTGATGTTGATTAGAGCCAACCGTAGTTGATTTTTTTACTCTATTATCTCAAACTCTCAAAGTCGGCAATAGGATCTGAAAATCGCTCACAAACCCTAAACCTAATTTGGGTTTGAGGGGGCAAATAAGAGAAATATATGAAGTTGAGAATATACTGTATAACTTATACCGATAGTTAAATGCATGTTGTATTGTTTTGGGCCAACCCGCAACCCATTACAACTATTTTCTTTGTTCTGCTTGCATATAAAGGCTTATACAATATCATCATCTTGTATTATCAAAAACTGAGGAAAAGCAAATATAATAAATACAATATTTTCTTCAATTCTTTCATAGAATTACCAGCAATTGCCTTTGTTTGAGCAGCAACAACATCCATTGTTGTCCAGACTGACATTGCTTAAGATTCATTGACAGAAAGATTCATACTCCTTCAATAACACTTTGTTATTGTTCGCTTTAGTTGCAGTCCTACCATGCAAGCTTGCTTCTCTGATCGTGGTTCATCTTGCCCACTTCAGTTGTAGTTTCAACCCACTAGTCTTACACCATTGCTTCTATGCTTGCAGTTCTCGTCATGCATGCATTTGGTTAGAGTTCTCATTCGCCATGCTGAAGTGATCACAGAAGTTGAGAAATTTTTTTAGACTGATATTTGTTTTATATTCGATAATTGAAGGTTTATAGAAATTTTCCACTATTTTATTTGTGTTGTTTACATTTACTTCCCGTAATATGGCTTAAAGTTGAGTGATCAATCCAAATATATTAGGCAACACCAGTAACAGTACTAGTTGCTTATTAATCGTCGTTTAAATTTTCCTTGTCTCAACACAAGATCGACATTTATGTAAATAATGTATCATCAAACGAATGATCAACACGAGATAATTAGTTACATCTACCTATAACTATTATTATTAACATCACATGCCAATATAAACTAAAAATAAATTAATTAATCATGGAGTACGCTGTTAATTAGGTTGCATATGTACTTATGCAGTGTTGAGTAGCTATGAAATGAATGCATTGAATGTACTGAAAAAGCACTTAAATGTATTTTGACAGTACTAGCTAAAAGCATGCATTGTAGTAGTCGAAGAGTGCTTTGAATGCCCTAGGATGTATTTTGATAGTACTAGTTGAGAGAAGGCACGGTAGTAATCGAAGAGTACCTTAAATGCATAGGACATTTTGACAACAACATACTTTGAAACATTGTTATATGTATGACTATACGTTAGATATAGGTATACGTTAGCAGAACATCATAATTATTTATTATGAAATAGGGTACTATAATTTGAGGGACATTTTGACAACAACATACTTTGAATAAATTAGAGTTTGTGAATAAATTAAACAGTAACTACATTTTGAACTATGACTGCATCATGACCTACAAACTATCAGCACCCAACTAACCTTGTTAACATTGGAAAAGGCATAAGCATTGATCGTAGGTTGGTTTATGCAGCACAGACTATCCGTCGGTTGCAGTTTCAGCACAGGTAAGCGAGTTAATATTGGTTTACTAAATTTATATATGCAGCAGTTAACGGGTATAGCATATAATATTAAACATAAACTTGCTCCCGATGTATAAAATCTTTTTAAACTATAGGCTTTATGATTACAATAGCAATAAGATTCTACTTGATAGCACCAAAATAAAATTAGTTAAAATTTAGTTAGAAATGGTGGAAAAGTACCTTAAATCAATCCACTTCAATGCAATCCAATTGATGACTTAGGCCATATAATGAAATCGCCGATCTTGACTTCTCCAGTTATGGTTGACTCTGAATTTTTTTCATCCATATAAAGTTCCACATCAAGTATTTTTCATGTAACCTTGCTCACTTTCATCTCGTGAGCTTCCAAAGTATAGCCATTACAAATATTTATATGAGAAACTTAGAATGCACAATTTGCCTATTAGAGTTTGTTTCAGGAGACAAACTTACAATGCCAGCTTATAGAAAATAGTGCAAACTTTAACATGATGTTTGCAGTTAGCAGTTCTTTAAGATAGTGCAAACTTATTGTTTGGGGAGATGTTTAAATTGATAATACTCACTAGTAACAAAGATAAAATTCAGTTAAATTCCTTGAATAACCTTTGAAAATCGATAGGTGTTGTCCCACAAAGAAAAGCAAAAAACTTACTGTAACTTAGTAATTAAAGCACAGTCTAGCACATGTTAGAATCCTTGCATTATTTAAATGTTAATGATAAACATCAAAGATGGTTGACATACTTGTTTGTTATCAGCAGCTTCGTTTGCTCTTCTCTAACATCATAAGGTCAAATAGCTTATGAACTCATGTACCTGCTTAGTTAAAACAATTTAAATGCGGTTATATATGGCCTCTTAAAAAAGTAATGTGCTTATGAAAACCGTTTGACCAATTGACAGAAACTTGGATCCTTATTGTCAACTTACCTAAAGCCATAAGGTAAAAAAATGCTAGCCGACATCTTTACTGTATTGTGGTTTCTTGGATGTTTCAATCATAGCACAACAACTATCAGGTCTACTTCATATCCAACTTGTCAGTAAAAAGATTTCGATTACCAAGTTATAGACTACCAATTAGAAGATAAAGTATTAATACTTATGTGGTTATATGCCACTGCTAAACATGTCACTTGGCCAGAGTTTTGTAAATTGGAACACTTGTAAACCGAAAGCATATTTTCTCATGGGGGTTTGAATATAAAAAGAACAGCTGTGCAACTTGTGTAGAACTTTATCCACAAATTAGTGCTTAGTTCACCACACTGTTTGCCTGTAAAAATCAATTATTGAGAAATATTAAACAATTCTAGCTACAGAACAACATTCTATTAGGGATAAGGCATGCACTGAAATAGAACTTGGGATAGCGATGACAAATCATGACTTAAGAAGAATCAAATCATCACTTCCTATATGCTTCTATCTCCTAACTGAATTTCACTAACCTGCACTATTTTTTTGAACCACCTTACAACTTCACTCATTTCCATCTTCTATCAGATGTCCAACTAGACATTTGTTAGCCAACTTCGCAACATTGTGGTCACATCTCAAGAAAACAAAAAAAGAAATGGTAATAGAGTACAAAAATATAGATATAATGATAAAAGTCCATTGAAAGTAGTCTTACCAGCAACAAGTGTTCATCATTTGATGGTAGATACTAAAGGTTCTGTACGTTACATCATAGAACTTCGATTTAACAAAGGATGATTAAACAATGAATCTGCGGTAGAAGACAGAAAATTATCTGTGTTATACCTATTATGAATTCTGAATTACAGGTTCGGTTTGCAGAAAATCTTTCTGGCCTATGGACACAAGCAACAACAAAACCAGTCGACTCATTACCAATTATGTGATTGGTGTCCGGTAAAGGAACCTATAAACCTTCTGTACGAAATAAAGAACTGTAATCATTTAACGAAGACAACAGTTACTAGTAAAAAATGACCCAAACTACTAATCTAGCATGCAAATGAGACAGGCCTTCAGCTGCACCTAAGCAATTTGCAATCTTAAATTCCATGATTAAATAGATGGTCTTCTTTGATCTTATTTGACATGAATTTGTTGAAAGAACAGTGCCCTAATCGTTTAACTAAATTTAGGTTTCTACCTGTGCTTCATTAGCATTCCCTATTTAATACCATAGAAAATAGAAACCATGAGTTATAGCCTGGATACAGGTTTTTTACTACATCCATTAACTACAACAAACTAGACCTTTAAGCGTTTCAAAAACGCTATAAAAGCTATTAACAGCATTTTTACATATGATGTATATCGACATGCAGTTATATGTCAGAGATATAAAATGACAAGGAATAAACGCTGTTAAATGTCCTTTTTTACAGCGTTTGGTCTAAATTAACGGCATTTTTAAAAAACGTTGTTAAAACAATTCAACGGCATTTTTAAAACGCTGTTAAAACATTCAACCGCGTTTAAAAACCGCTGTGGAATGTTTTAACAGCGTTTTAAAAATGCCGTTAAATTTTATTTGGTTATGTTTTTAGATACAATTTAACGGCATTTTTAAAACGCTGTTAAAACATTCAATGACATTTAAAAAATGCCGTGGAATGTTTTAACAACGTTTTAAAAACGCCGTTAAATTGTATACAAAGCTAAGTCAATTAGGCTTTTTCTACTTTTCTGTAAATTCCATTTCAGTAAACATCATTCACGATGTGTATATATACCACATTTCAAAATTAGCATATTATATCAATACCACATTTCAAAATCAACATATTGTATCAATGCCACATTTTGGACACATATTTGATAACCAACGTATGAAATTTCATAATCAAAATACACAATATTCTTACACCAAACATAAATAGTTCGTCATCAATATTTCATAAACAAAATATAGAACAAGTAGCAATAGCAAAACAAAAGCAAGTAGTACATACGTTAAAACCAAAAAGTAGTTCTAGCAGCAAAAATAACTTCGATCCATAACTCGTTGCAACCTTTTTTTGCATCACAATCATCTATCTACCTGTAAAGCAAAAGTAATGCTTGAGAATCAATTCATCAAAAAAGTGTACACAAAGTTAAATCAGATTCATAATGCAAACACTAAATATTCATCACAAGGCAATTGACTAATACAAAGTATACAACATGCCATTTAGAGTAGTATACTAAATATTCTTTCAATCACAACCCTATTTGTGTTGTAATGTAAAATGCTATCAATGTAGTAGGAGCAATAATCATTTAGAGGGGTACCAAGCAATACTAAAATATTCCCAAACATCTATTAATATCATACATCTTAAGAATGGATACCCAGTCTATGTAGCGTAGAATAATTGTATACATAACATATGAAATCATAGTAAAAGATTTAAAAAAAATTTACATACCAACATTTTTGCGAAAGCTTTCCGCTCAAGTTCCTCGATCATTGCATAGTTGTTTGCCGTAGAAAACTAAAATATAGAAATACATCAAAGAAGAGAGAGTGCGTGTGTGCATAATTTTAAATCTAATCGAGTATTTAGTGCCTTTAAACCGTATGTTTTGTTTGTAGATGTGAAACTTCTAGCTTGAACATACAAAAATGCCACTAATAGCATGCATATTTTTGGGTACGTATAAACTTACATGCAATAGTGCCTTTGGTGTCTGTTCCATAGCCGTGATTCTGAAAACATCCAATACAATCGTAAGTTAAATTCCTACATAACTTGAATTTACAATTAGGTATCAGAAGTTCATATTAAGTCTTATTTATACTTCTCCAATGTGAATCCAATTGCTTATTAGTTGATAATGTCTGTAATGTGCTTGAATTTGTGCTAAAATCTCCGAGACACTTTGTTTATACCTATGCTTGCTAATTTATATGTAATTTTTTTAGTCCCTATGATGTCAGATTGCATGTTTAGTGGGTAGATAGTGGAATTTCTCATGTTAACATAATCTATTAGACTACAATAATACACAACAGACATAGCTAGGTTGCTTGGTAAACACATAATATAACAACATATAAATCAAGTAGCATCATGTAGTGTTTGTACACCAACACATAATTCAAATATTTCCAACATTTTGAAAACCTCACCTACACTTCCATCTTGAAGAGTTTTGCACTCCTTAGGAGTTGACCAATGTCAACGATTGATGCAATGATGGAAACAATGGAAACAAGTAAGCAAACAAAGCTTAGGGGTTGCAAAAAGAACCACCTAATACTCCACTACTTAGAATTTGTTTGAGCTGTGTACATTACCACAGGAAAATATACTATTTAGATTGAGCAAATACATATTTAAGACTAGCAAGGATTCATTACTGTATGAACTTGATATTCCTGATAGCTTTGTTGAAAAAATTTACCATCATAATATAACTCTACTGTTACAAAATAAAACCATATCATAGCATAGGCATAAACATGATGCAATGGCATGGATGATAAAATGAGAAACTAATCCTTATTATCTTGACACAAATAAATTGCACATAAAAAATTTGAGTTCTAATAAGAGGAAAAATAAGATGTATATACCTTGCTGACAGGACTTCCTTGATAAGTTTCATAAGTGTCTTCTCTTGCTGCAATTTCTGAAGAAGCTTTTAAAGCATGATAATATATTATCTCAAAAATATCTCTGTTTAGCTGTTGAGCTTGAATAAACAGTTGAACAGTTAACAACGGATGAGGCACAAGGGAAAAAAATTATTCATACAAGTTAAAGACAACCAAATACCTCTTCTGAATCAAAAGGCATGCCTAGCAACATAAATGCATCTACCAAGCCTTGTACACCTAAACCAATTGGTCTATGCCTTATATTTGACCTCCTCGCCATCTCAACTGGGTAATAATTAACATCAATTATCTTGTTGAGGTTTGCAGTAACAATTGCTTTTATCTGTCAAAATTATGAGCATATTCAGCAACACTTGACACATGATTACAAAAATAACTAAGTATGCATATTAAAATAATATTCTAACCTCGGCTAGCTTGTCAAAATCAAAATATCTGTTCTTAGATCCAATGCTTCCAACCAATTTAGATGGATGAGATTCCAATGGAACATTCTGAAAATTCATAATTTGTTTATAGTTTGCATGTAAGAAACTAGTACACAAAGAAGTGTATTATTTGATGTAGATAGTAGTACCTTCTCTCTCACAAATCTTGGTAGAGCTACTGAAGCCAAATTGCACACAACAGTTTCATCAGGGCTAATTGAAGACAGACATTATCAACAAAGTAAGGCTTGAAGGTACCATAATCAAAGTGTGGGGACGAAATTGATTTTCGGTAGAAGGGGAAAAAGTGACAATAAAATTTCAAATGTTCCTTATTCGTCAAAGCAAGCTGCATATGGTTGAAAAGTGACCATAAATTTTCAGTTTGATACAAGCACAAACTGAGGCATTGCCTTTCATAATTTTTTTTATGAATCGAAGACATTTTGCTTTTTTGTTTGTTAAACTTGACCAACTTTAACTAAGATAAGCTCAGTTTTCAAAACCAAGAAAAATGTGGAATGGGCTAGATCATGGTACTAACTGGTCTTGCAAAAGTGAAACATATTTGTCACTACCCAAACATCAAATAATCTAAACCAAATCCATAATGGTAGTCAAAGTTTTTAGATCTCTGTAATTGCGCTAGAACTAATGATGTAACAGAGCTTCTAAATTAAGTAGCAAATGAGTCAAGAATTATACACAAAAACAAATATAACATAAAAAACAGGAACATGTGAAATTAATGGCTTAAATAATAGATTTCAACACTTTAAAAACCAGTCATTTTACTTCTTTTTTTAAAATGCTTTGAGATTACTTATCCGCATTTCCAAACATTATCTAGTTTGAAACAAAAGCAATCCAAATCTTCATTTGGAAGAACTTTCTAGTTATAAAGAGGATTTTTTTTCAATTCTATTTTAAAAAAAATTATTCAAAGTAACATTAGTTAATCGTGAATGAGTCCTAAATTTTGACCGTGCTGAAAGAGGTGCCGCAGGTGACCATGCAGCCAATATATCGACTCCAGGACCAATTAAACCAGGCTGCATGTTGATTCAATTATGATGCTATAGTTGCATATTATAAGCAATACAATGTGGATACTTGCATCCCCCATTTAACAGTAACATGTACATGTATAATTTATGGCATATAGATAAGTAATTTAACTATTTTGACTCTTTTTTTAGAAAACACTGTCATGTCTAATAATACAAAAAATTCAAGAAAAATGGATCGGTAAAGTTCATATTGGTTCAGAAAAGAATATTGGCACTAATGTAGGTTTCCAATATTGGCTGAGTAACTTAGAATTGAATAATATTGCAGGTTAGGGAAATAATTTTAGGATTCATTGAAGATTGTTACTACCATTTTAATTTCTTGATTTTCAGCTTAAACCATCTGCTTTTATTTCTGATTTGATCTTTTTTGTGTTGAAATTATCTTATCTAATCTTTTTTATATGTAAAAGAATCCCCCCATATCAAAAACTAATGCAATTCATCTTCTTTCCTAACTACAATACATGATCTCCTTTGATTTCATTATCAGTTTGAAGTATCATTATACTTTGGTTTCAGGTGAGTTTGGGTAAAGCTAAAAACAACCCTTAGTTATTAATTTTGTTAATAAACTTTATTATCAATTTCTTTCTTAATTTATAACAGATACCGAATGTTTCTCATACCTTATAAACTTTATTATCAGTTTGTATATGTTTAATTCCTATGTTATATGTACCGGACTCATCAAACAAATATAACTTTGAGTCTATAGCATGAAGAAGATGACCAATTTATGTAATTATATTCATTCATATACTGATGATAAATGATACTTTATATGTTTTGTATCGTATAAAATAATCAACTTTTGATTTAACACCAGACATCCAATCTTATTCCTTTCTATATATAACCCTGACATAGAAATTTGCAAATATATGCATATTTTTTATTTTGTTGACAAAAATAAGAGATAAAGCATGCTGGTTTTAAATTAACCTGTTAAGCAAAAAGGTCCAAACATGTATTTCTCGAATAACATGATAAACAACAAGTGGTATTTAAAATTTCGCTAAATGAAAGATGACAACTAACCTTTTATTTTTGTAAGATTCTTTATGCAGAAGTTGATAATAAAAATATGAATATGAAGCAAATTGTTTGCCCTTCTGTTTTGGTCACTTCTTGTCCATGAAAGGAGGTTTAGGAAGTAACATTATTACCTAAAAATACAAAGAGAAAAATATACTGAAACAACACAACAATGAAATAAGCAAACAATGCAAAAATTATAGTTGATGTTTCAAGATTGTATAACCAAACAGTTAAAACACTTATTCCAGCAACAACTATTTTTTGCCAATAAAAATCCAATGACAGCAAATATTGATTTCGTAGTGCAAGGCATTGGGTTAACATCTAGGGATTCAAATGTTATTGAACAACTGCAATAAAATACCTAACCATGCATTGAAATCAACTCAAATTGATAAATCAATTTTTACATAAATTGAAATCAACTCAAATATACCTTACTTATCCAAATCAATTTCTACATAAATTGAAATCAACTCAAATTGATAATACTTACCACTAAGAAATAAATTACCTATAGATTTATATGGCAGAAAACTATGGAATAGATGGGGATTGACTTGCAAGTAGAAGGTGGAAGTTCCTACATAGTCGATGATTGAAGTACGTCCATGGAAGTGCGATAGGATTGTTGTGGAGAGCTAGGGTTATCTGTGATGGCGAGAGACTAGATAAAGAGAAAATTATAGGGATTAGTTAGGGTTCGTTTTTGTTTTGGAGTAGACGAGAAAGGAAAAAATAATAAGTGGGGAATGAAAATAAGATTTAAGCGGGAATGCAAAAATCTGAGCGGCCATAAAAAATATATTAGACATAGCGAGTATGACCGCCATAGGTGCAGTCCCATGTGAAACACACTGTATTTATTTTATTCTAGCCGAAGTGACAGCATCCAGCTTTGAAACGTTGTTTTCCATTGCAGTAAAAAGGGATTTTTCTTGTAGTATATATATTGAACTCAAAGACTGACTAAAATGTGCAGGACAAATAATTCTTCTCCAGTAAAGAGGGCTACTCAAAAATGTGTTTCTTAATTGCTTAGTTTATTTGTCTACATCACTTAATATCCTATTATGTCACCATTATGACTACTTCTAATTGTAGCTTGGCAAATCTATCTAGTCACCTACCCTACACTACTCAGCTAATAATGTCACTGCATTTACTCATGTATGAAATCAATTCTTTTATCAATAGGATAATATTACAATGCTGACATGGCCAGACTATATATACTATAGAAATACTAATGAAATACATACATAATTCAAACTTTGCAGTGAACTATGACTCCTCACTGCTCATCATATTATGCATCACATTTCGCCATGTATATGTGGCCTGATTCAAAGATGAATTAAAATAGCAATTATACAGAGGCTAAACATGTATATAACTAAACTAGTCATGCATTAGATGATACAAGGTGTAGACATTGAGTCTAAAAACTCAGATGAACATAATTTATATAAAAAAAATACTTTCTGCTTGACAGTATATAAAAGTTAGAAACCTGGATAAAGGAATATTGAATTTTCTAGGTTGAAAAGTCAGTGTACAATCAAAACTTCACTCATGTTTCCTTTTTCTTCTTCTTATTATAATATGCACCAAACCTTACCTAAATACAAGGTGTATGTGCAAAAGCATGAGAGGAAAGGACTGTCTGTTTATTTGTTTATTATTTGTTTGTGCTACAAAAAATGAATGAGACTATAAGACATATATTGAACATGATAGAACTAGCTGAAGCTTGCTCATAGTATGTGTGTTTTCTACGAAGTGAGTTTAGCCACTAGTTTTGTTTGCCTAGTCTAGATTAGTAGAAGATCCCTAGTTAACTTTTATGTTTGGTAATGCCTATTTGACTCTATACTTATCAAGGAAATGCATTTATTCTTCACATGTAATACTCAAAATCTACCTGTATACAAGAACCAAATATACAGACTAAATTAAAAGTTGTTATGACTGAACCAGGTAGTAGCAACAGAAATAAATCAATACAAGGGCATTAATACAAAGAGCATAATATTACATCGTTGGTGAATGGAATTGAGCTCCAGGCTTAGTGATACTTAACATGCATATATGTACCTTCAGTACCCCCAGATATCTTACAACTTATACACTCAAATATGTGCAAGAAATCATGCACTATGAACATCTAAATGATTAAAATTAAATTTCTAAAAACTCTTCTTAACCCAATCTTAAATGACTTAGTTCAATAAAAATTAAGTGCACAAAACTATTCATACTACAAACTTAGATTAAAATAGATATCTTCCCAAATCAATGATAATAAAAGCCAAACTCAAGTTATTACGTTATAAAATCACATCACAAGAAGATTAGAGTTGGGGCTTGCAGACCTAAACATTCTAAACAAAATCAAACAAATCAGAAGACAATAAATTATATTATATACTTGCCTAACATCGAATATGTGAAGTAGGATATTCTTCTTCTCGGTGCAATTAACAAAGATCATGCGAGGGGCGATTAGGTTTCCTATAAGATTCAATTAGGTCAGCAAAAAATATGATAATTCTTTTATAGGCGTCTTCGAATAGGAAAGGAATTAGGATAATTTTAGGTTTCAGTGAGTTTTGTTTAGATTTGAGAGGGAATGAACTTCTTTGCCTAAGTTTTGATAAAGCAACGGCGTGGGGGAACAATTTTTTTTACTTAAGTGGTAAGCGGTGGGAGGGAAAGAATTTGTTAGCGGGAAGGAACAAAATTTTCTCCGCCTTACGGTTTACAGCATTTTAAACCTTTTTTACTTTTTTCGAAAATAACTAATAATTGCAATGCATGTTAACACGCTGTCATATTATGCCATCAAAAGTGACTTTTCTTGTAGTGCTATGAAACTGGATGGGGAGTCCATAAACATTGAACAAGTTATTAGTCAGCCCATGAAAACTAACAGGTTAATAGTGACCTTAGAAACTGTAGCTAAGACGGGTAGTCAGAATAAATGGGGATGGGAAATCCAGAATTGATTTTCGTATTTGCATATCATCATAATATTTTGAATTGCTATGTTTTTAACCATTGTGGATGCTGGAGCACAGTATATGGTTTTATAAAGTTTTAAATGAGATACTAATGAGGGGAAAACCCATTCCGATAAATGGAGTGATCTCGCTAGATATCTAAATGGTTTGAGATGGTAGATTATTATTCATACGAGGCTTTATGTTTGACTCAAAGTTTATGTTTTCCCCTTAAACTCTCGGGTGCTCAATTGATTTTGAGTAGTTTGAGAGTTGAGGTTTTCAGGCACCTCTTTAGATGAATAAGCTTATGGAGACATGCATGAGGCATCATAACTATTTAGAGTTCTCTTTTATTTGTATTCCACTGTGTTATTGTTGTAAAGGAAAAGTTGTTTAATTGCCTGGTTATATACTCTGATCATCCAAGGGGCATCTTCATATGTCACTCTTGGCGTATGCTGTAATAATTATATTTTCTCTGAACGTGATTTTCGTATTGGGATTATGTAATGAATTTGAAATGATTTGAAATAGAATGTGAAAGTGATTTGTTATTTCAAATTTTTTACATGTCCTTATCTAACATCACCGTATTTGGTCACCGAGGATTAATAACTATGGACGACTGCAGCATTTGTAACCGTTAGTTTTGGGCCTCCAAGTAGAGGATATTATAGGTATAGAGAATAGAAGGATAAGAACACCATATAATTTAGATAGAAATAGTTAGAAATAATATAGGAAAAAATAATAGGAGTAGGATAGGAAGAATGGATAAATTCCATAGATATGTAGTAATTGCGCATACACTTTAAATGGATGCTTAGATAAATGTTGCAATTGTTCGTAACTTTTAGAATTCCCACGCTTATGTTATTAAAATATCTGTCAATGGTGGAAGAGAAAATAACATGGGTAGTAAGAAAATAATAGGATGAAAGTTTTCCCCATCTACTCCAGTTTTCATTGTTTGAAGTTATAAAAGATGTTTTTCAAAAAAAACGGGTTTGGTCTGACAATTGGTTTAAATGTAATAAATGTTTTGGGTTAAAAATTCTACTTTTAAAGAAGTAAGTCCTTGATGTAGAAAGTCTTTGGAAACGGAAATTTTTCATAGCTCCATTTTGGAAACTAAGCAGCTTTTGAACTTTTGAAGAAGAATTTTTTTGTAGTTTATATATTTTTTAAAAGGTTTTAGATTAGGTACTTCATGATTTTGGAGTTACAGTTTTGTAAAGAAAGGTGAAACCCTAACCAATTTTTTATATGGAGTGCATAGGGGTGACTGCTTAAGACGAGATGAAGGTTTATGCTACGAATGAAATAGTTACAAATGCTTGTAGGATAGCAAAAAGGAATCCCCGTTAAATATATAGGATATTGGTGTCAATCTAGGAATATTCTATTGGAGATGTATGGAAGCCATGAGAAGAACCCTCAAAGGAATATGGAATAGTATCAAAGTATAATTTTGTGAGTCCTAAGATATACTCCAATGAAGGATCAAGGATATAGTGAAAGTAAATACCAAAGTTTATGGACATTATTAAGAGATTTTGATTTAGAGAAGAGAGTAGTGAAATGATAAACATGCATGGAAGACGTTGGTTGACTTAAGGTTAAAGAAGGCAAGATAGACAGTATAAGTTATTCCACCAAACCAATTTTCTGATAAATTACTCTAAATTTGCATAGTTCATATTTCTTACCCACTACGAGCGGGGGATGCACAATTTATCGCATAATTAGGTATAATAATTGAAGTAATGGATGACCTTTATTTAATAAAAGCCAAGAAGTTGAGTTTAGGAAGGTGGAGACATATAGATGATAGTTGTATGACATACCAGAAATGTCCTTCTTAATTGTAAGGAATGTTAGGGTCCCAACATCATTAACACCAATTGATGATGAATGACAGCTTTAAGCAAATTTTCTTTTAAGGTTTTTAGGTTGCAATCACTAGTTGTCTCCCTTAGGTTATTGGAAAAAGCATACGATATCATATGAGATATGTTCATGTTTTATCACTGTGCTGATTTTATGGATGATATTAGACCGCTATATTCATACATACATACATACATATATATATATATTGAGAAATACTGTAAATAAGGAAATCTCATAAATACACTTAACTAGCAATAAAATGTGAGTAAGACTGGAAATTTATAAAATGAATTAGGGAGTTAAGTTAGCAACTAAAAATTAAAATTTCTTAGGTCCCAAAACTTTAGAAGTTTGGGAAAATAAATTTTAGCAAATGGAGGAAAAGGAAAAGTTGTTGTGGAATCACGGGTCACTATCCTTATACCTTAAAGCTAAAATTTATAAATACACTTATTGGTAGTTAGTTTTTTTGGAGCAAAAGAAAAGAAAAGGTTCCTCAAATCTAGGATTAACCGCTCAATATGAGGGTCAATCCACTAAAAGGAATGCAGGAATTTCGATGAAAGCTTCCGATGGTCGTCTTGGCCTCGTCATATGGTTTTCGACGGCTTTCGATGGCTCTCGGTTTAATTAATTTAATTTATCACATTTATCACATTATTTTAACTTATTATTTATAGAAGTTTGAAATTTTTTTAAAGTTACAAATTTAATTTCTAAAATTAAAGAATGTATATTTATTCGGTTTTGAAATTTTGTGGCAGTTTGTAGTAAATTAATTTAGTGTTTTCGATAATCTTTTGTTGTGTAATTCGATATTTAACTTTATTGAAAATCAAACTCAAAGGATTAATCTATGCAACTTTCAGTCCGTCCATTATACAACTTCAGTGCAATTTATAATGCGTAATTGTTTTATGAATTTAAATATATTTTTTAACCATTGTATAAGTAATTATGAATATTTAAATGTATTTAACATTATAAATTCATATAAAAGAAAATATTTTGGAGAAAAATATTTTTTTGAATTTATTCGAAGCAAAGTATTTTGGACCTACTTCCAAAATTTGATAAAAAGGTAAAAAAAATTATAGTTCTAATCTTGATTCTCAAATTTATAGTCGTTCGTCTACAATCGGATTAATAACCTTTCGTTTGAAAGCCAAACGATCTTCAAAGGAGACAAAACTTGGATCACTCATACTTTATAATGCATTTATCCAATTGTAAGGCTAGAACAGAAAAAAACAAAAGAAAAAAATTAGACTCAAAATATATCATTTTCCAAGGACTTGTATAACATTTGATATGTATTGTTATGACAACTCCTATGAAAATGAACTGTTTGAAGTCTAATTTTTTTGTATGTTTTCTTAAAATCCAACCTACAAATTAGATAAATACATGACATAGTATGTATGGTTTGAATTTCATTTGAAGATCGTTTGACTTTCAAATGAAAGGTTTAAGTCTAAATGTTAAAGAACGGCTGTAAAATTAGAAAATCAAGTTTTATACCTTAAGCATGTCTATTTTCCTTTCATATTTTGACCTTATGCCCAAAATACCTTGGATGGATATAAGATCAACAAATTTATTTATTTTACTATATATTTTATTTTATATGAATTTATTATGTTAAATACATTTACAATTCACCATTAATTATCACATCGTTAAAAAATTATTGTATAAAGAATAAAATAATCTTTTCAATAGTAAAAAAACATTGTAAGCTTTTTAAAAAATTTATAGCAAATTAAAATTTGATAATAAATTAAATTAAACTAAATTCATTTTAAATAAGGAGAAAAGATAAATTATTATATTCAAAAGCCGTCTATAACTGCTAGAAAGATAGTCGTCGACGGCCATCGAAAACCGTCGAAAAGTCACATATACAACAGCAGCCAAACCTATTTCTTCCACATTTCCCATTCCCTAATCAACAAACAAAAAACCTAAACCCCAAATCAAACCAAATCCATCCCAAGCCATCGTGAGCCACCATAATCCATCAAATTCTTCATCAATTTGTAATCTCCAATCATCTACGCTTCAATCCATCAAAATCAAGTATATTCCTCTCTTAAACTAATTGATCCGAATTATGATAAAATTAGTGTTAATTTGTATGTATATTTGTTGATAATAACCCATTGATTGATTATAATTATGTATATTGGTTGATTGAGAAATATTAATTAGGGGTTTTAGTGTTTAAATCCGATAATTAATGTATAACTAGGGCTAATTTGGGTTGATTAGTGTATGTTTATATTAATGTAATATAATTTAGTGTTAATTAGTGTATGTGTTATCTAACATGTCGACAAAAATAATTTAATTACATAGTCCGTTTATTAGTTTATATATCCTTAATTATATATAAATTTAGTTTATGTGTATGTGATAATATATATAAACAAATTAGTGTATAAATTTAATTTTTTATTACTGTGTTATAAATTGAAATCAGTGTCAGCTAAAATATATTAAAAAACAAGTTTTTATTAGGTTTTAATTGTTAAGAAATTTAAATAATGAATTAGTTTTAATGCTAATATAAAAAATTAGTATATGATGTGCTTTATTTTTTAAGTCCCTTATAGAGTTTTTGGCCCCATCTAATAAGTATTGTATATGATCGCTATATAGATATTCATTTTTATTACAAAACGGATATCAATATTCATCTGATATAATATTTGTCGGATTTGTCCCTGTATTGGACCAGTTACATAATAAAGTAACTACATCTTGTAATTCATTTCATCTTAAATGGTTAACAAAATTTCAATAGTATTTCCTTTTTGTTCCATATGTACACGCATTTGTGTACGATACAGTGAATAAAGGGAAATGCAGTTGAATTTTGTTGAATCGTTTAAAATAAAATGCTTTATGAAATGTAAATATTATTGTATTTTTAATGGAAGTTAGGATGACCGACCATCAAAGTAGAAAATAATAAAATGAAAATATAATATTACATTCATAATTTGTTAAAATTGAAAATATATAAGATCTTATAAAAAAGTTCAAAGAATCTAATATTATACATTTAATAAAACATTAAAATATAACAAATTAGTGTATAACGATAACATATTATGTAATTAATAAAACATTAAAATGTATAAATGAATTGAAAAATTAAATATCACTCAACAAAATGATCAATATTTTTTTGAAATTTTACCTCATCATTTGAAATAGGAAAAAATAGTCAATTTTTTTATTGATCGGAGGAACGGAATGTATCAACGAAAGGGAATGAGAGCCTCAATAAAGAAACATTTTTATAATGGTATACACATATTTATTGGATTCGCTTTAAGTAATAATGGAAACGATAAAGAAATTCGTTGCCTGTGTAATAACTGCAAACATTTGAATCATTTGAAACCGGATATGGTTAAATTCCATTTGTGCCAAAAAAAGTTTTATGTTGGATTATTTTGTGTGGAATCGTCATGGAAAATTTGTTGCACCTAATCATGTAGTGTCAGAGGAGGAGGTGGGTAATGATAATGTTACGGCGAATCCCATAGAAGATATGGTTGAAGATGCAACATGACTAATGTTCCATACGGTTGAAGCTAATGACGATGATGTAAATGTCGAAAAAGAACTAAATGTTGAAGCAAAGAAAATCTATGATTTATTGGATACTACTGAGAAACCTCTTTGAGATGTCTGTAAAAGCAGCACCCAATTATTAGTAACTGCAGAATATATTGCTATGAAATCTAAATTCAACTTTTCAGAAGCCGAAATTACAACTGTTGTACAAGCTGCAATGCGACATGTGCCATCCGATAACTTAATGTGCGAAAATCAATATGAAGTGAAAAATCTTTTGTCTGCTTTCGATTTGCGTACCAAAAGATATATACATCATTAAATGGTTGCATGTTTTTTTGGAAAGAGGACATCAATCTTAGGAAGTATAGAATATGTAACGGGGAAAGACACAAACCAAGAAAAAAGAAGGAAAATGAAGTTTCATACAAGAGGATGCATTACTTACCCATCACTCCTATACTTCAAAGGTTATATGCATCTTTTGTAATTGCACCTCATATGAGATGACACAATGTGAGAATACATGAAAAAGGTACCTTAACGCACCAGCAGATGGAGAAACATAGAAACATTTTGATTAGATTATCCCGCTTTTGCAACAGAGTGCTGCAATGTCAGACTTGGTTTATGTACGGATGGATTTTCACCATTCTCTCAATTTGGTAGTTAATATTCATCTTGGCCTATTATCGTTGCACCTTATAATTTACCATTGTGGATGTGTTTGAAAACTTCATATATGTTTCTCAATGTTGTCGTCCCTAGCCTTGATGATCCAATATAAGAAATCAATGTTTATTGACAACCATTGATTGAAGAGTTGGTGGCATGGAGGAGTTGAAACATACGAAATTTCAAAAAAAAAAAGAATTTTCATATGTTTGCTCCATTGTTATAAACTATTAGTGATTTTCCTGCGTATGCAATGCTTTCATGTTAGAGTATGGCCTGTCGTCTAGCCTATCCTTATTGCATTGAAGAAAAATGAGCATTTTCTATACCGCATGGGAAGAAAATTTCATGGTTTGATTTGTCATCAGTGTTTCCTCCATATTAATCATACTTTTAGAAGATATAAAAAAAACTTTATAGCTAATAGAGCAGAGGATACAAAACCACCAAAAATTTGGTCAAGCGAAGAAATATATGAACTTATAAAGGAATATTCAAAGATTCATGAAAATGGAGTACAAATTGAAATTCCAGGTAAATCGATAATTCGTAATTAGTGCAAAAAAAGTATATTTTGCGAATTACCTTATTAAAAGGATCTTTTACTTTTTTATAATATTGACGTGATATACAATGAAAAAATATGTTTCATAACATGTTTAATACAATTTTGAATGTTAAGTAAAAGACTAAGGATGATTTGAAATCAAGATGTGATATAGAAGAATTATGTAAGCGTCATACGTTTCGTATCAAGTCAAACGACACTAAAAAACCCAAAGCATGCTATGTGTTAGACATGGATGGAAGATTAAGATTTCTTAATGGGGTTTCTTCTAATCTTCGCAGATGTGTCGACTTTAAAAATAATAAACCGAGTGGGATGAAAAGTCATGATTGCCACATAAGTATGGAAATTTTGTTACCCATCGTTTTCAAAGAACTATTATCCGTAAATGTTTGGACAGTTATAACAAAATTTATTTTTCTTTATAAAGAGCATTGCTCGATTACGTTAAAAATGCTACGTAAACTTGAAGTAGATATCCCGGTACTGCTCTACAAATTGGAGCAAATATTTCCTCCGGGTTTCTTTAATGTAATAGAACATTTACATGTTAATCGTCCATCTAAACAACATCTTTGAGGTACCATGCAATATGTATGGATGTATCCATTTGAGAGATAATAATATTAAGTACGTTTAGTACTAATTTAATTACGTAATTAAAATTTAATTTGAAATAATTTTTTAATGGATACTTAAATCATCTAAAGAAAAAAGTTAGACAAAATGCATGATTTAAAGGTTCAATTTGCAAATCATATATCAAAGAAGAAGCTTCATTCTTTTTCTCTCGTTATTTCAATGACCATGCAAACTTATTGATTGAAACTATTTCGTGTAATGATGAAGGCATTGAATGAGATTTTTTTGAAGGAATATTATCTATTTTTAGACAACATGGCCAACCTGTTGGAAAATGTGTGGAACTATGGTTAGATGATAGAGATTACCTTGTAGTACACATATGTTCTTCTTAATTGTGTTGAAGTTGTACCATTTATTAGGTAATATTAAATAATAATTTTGGATATATGAATTTCAAAATTCATATATATTTCAATTATACATATAGATTATTATGTAATTTATATATATATATATATATATCTGCAGTATTTACGAATCACAACATTCATGCGGCAAACTCAATAAAGAATTCGCTGTTTGGTTTTTAAAGTACATTTATGACACAGGATATTGACAAAGGATCGAAACATCTTGCATTTGGACCAAAAAGAAATATCAAAACATATCTAGTATTTTTCGTCAATAGATTTAAATTCGACACTAAAGAATGTAGTGCTGAAAAATTAATTAACAATATCGGTGTATATTTTAAAGGCAGTGATGACTCGGGTAATTATATAAATGATTTTTACGGATGTTAACCCATGTTTTGGAATTGACATATTTCACAGAACCTGCGGAGAATGTTTTTTGGATTGCGACGAAGCGAAGTTTACTAGTCTTGTTTAAACATTTAGCAGAATTAGTGTAATAATCGCATCAATTTACAAATATTAAATATAATGTTCATTTTAAATTTACAGGCAGAGTTGTAGACGAACTCTTCAAATAGAAATAAAAGTCCAGCCACACACCAAGGGGTTCGAAATCATTTCGACTTTACCGTCAAGAGCTGGTAAATTTATTAATTATGATTATAAATAGTTACTACATTATATAATTTTATACGTATAATAATAATACATCATGATTATTTTAGGAAAGAGAGCGTGGTCAACTCATTTTGTAGGTGGACATGTTTGCTCGTACTCATTCCACCAAGCATGAAAATGAAGATAGCGCAGTAACATACACATGGCACGATTAGAAATCACAACAGGCCATGGTAAGCTTATTTTAAATTATAAATTATTAATAATAATTTTCAATAATAAGTTATAAATAATTAAAAGTATGAATTTTATTTGGAATCGTAGGAAAAATTCATGCGAGAATGGAAGAGAGTGCTTAAGGGATCGGGATGGGAAGAGTTGACTGCTGACGAGGAGGTTCAGATCTTTGACTTAGTCATGGAGCCTCTATTGTGGAATAGGCATTATGGTTTTGGGAATCAAGGGGCAATGCTTATTTATTTCATATTTTTGAATAATGTATAACATATTGATTTTATTAATCACACTATATGGAATTCATACACCTCGTTAAATAATGTTACAAGCCAGACGTAGGCAAAGTGGCTACAAAAAAGCCCAGGACAACATGGAGATTCAAGGTTGAGAGAAAAAATTGCTAAGCTATAAGAACGAGATAGGCGTCGGGCTATAGATCTGGCTAAGTTAGATGAGCGCCTTGCTGCATATGTGCAGGAGCTGGCACATTTCCCTCATTAGGTGGATCCGGTGGCGATGATCAGGATTGATAGGTATGGTTTTTTTTCTGTTTGTGTTGGAACACTATACATATATGCACTTTGAGATGGGTGCGGTAGTTTTATTTTGTTGCTATGGTGTTTGAGAGTTGGATATGTTTGATATGTTGGATATGGTTGATATGTTTGGATATATTTAAGATGAGTGGGGTTGATTTGAGTTGTTTGGTACATTT
The DNA here is from genome assembly GCA_030737815.1 of Allium fistulosum. NCBI lineage: Eukaryota > Viridiplantae > Streptophyta > Magnoliopsida > Asparagales > Amaryllidaceae > Allium > Allium fistulosum. The sequence goes on from CM060907.1 coordinate 393,352,492, forward strand.
TAAGATGTTGGATGTGTGTGAGGTTGATTTGAGTTGTTTTGAGATGTTGTTGGATATGTTTGATACATTTTAGGTTGTATTTTAAGATGTTGTTTGATGTTTGAGTATATTGTGGGTTGTTTGAGTTCAATTTATTGTAAACATTGATGTTTTTTATTATTGACGTTATATATGTAATTTGGGCTTTGGTATATATATATATATATGAAACTGAGTTGCAATATATATTGATATATATGTGTTGTTTGGAGGTTGAAAGGATGCTGAAATTAAAAAAACTTTCAGATTTCTGACGGCTTTCAACGGCCCTCTTGTACAAACTAACCAATGGCTTCCGACGGCTTACATTCTCGATATACCGACGGCTTCAGATGGCTTGCGACACCAATTTGGGCAAGCTATGTTCTTTCACGTGTACACGAATCATCGGCGGCCGTTGAAAAAGCCATCGTTAGCCGTGGGAAATAAATCAATGGAGCCGTCAAAAAGCCGTTTGAAAGGATATTCTTCGACGATCTACATTCCGATGGAATTTTCCGACGACTGCCGATGGCTATCGATGGCCGCAGACGGTTTTAAGCCGTCGGAAATACTGTTGTTTCCTATAGCGATGATATGAACTAACTCATTGACCAAGTCTTGATTTCATGATGATGTGGTTTGATTTGTTTTAAAGAATAAAGCGACAAATATTTTAAAAAAATGTGTTTGAAAACATTGAAATTTTTTGTTGAAATGCTTTTGACAAGTCAAGTTCAAATGTTGTTGGAAGATTTTTGTTCAAGTGCTTCAATAAAATGTAATAAAAGTAAAAATAGAATTAATATATAGAATAAAATAAAATTAATAATATAAAAAATGATTTTCGGAATTCGATTCTTCAAACAGTTTTGCAAGTGCAAATTCTTTTCCAAAATATATTTTAAAGTTTCTTTTGAAATGAGAAAATTTCTGAATTTCAAATGCCATATAATAGCATAAGGAGCATCGATATGTTAGTAAGTATGAATTTACGGTCCGACAAGAGTGACAATTTACTAAACATAGATAATAACAAGGAAAATAACCGATTTAGCTTTGAAATTTCTATTTCCATACCTTGTTGATAGTAAACGAAAACTTGTACTTAAGATAATTACGCTTTAACATCCAGAAATATACCTTCTTATGCAAACTGTACCTGGAAAAGTTGGAAAGTTTTGGGGCTAGAAAAAAAGGTTCCAAGGCACAACGAAATAGATATCCAAAGGAAGGGTGGAAATGTAAGATTTTCCATCTAAATTCCTTTTTCGATGTAGGAGTAAAGATTTAGAAATCTAAATTTTCAAAATTTTTGGATGTTAAAAATTTTGCACTAGGTTTTGGACGGTAGGGATTGGATGCAAAATCGAATGAACCATACTCCTACTCCCGAGAGTGTGAAAATGAATTTTTGAAAACTTTCATACATATAGAACTGCTAGTATATTTAAGTTGCTTACATCATGTTTTTAAAATATTTTTAAAGAACAAATTTGTATATGAGGCATCGTTTAGAATCATTCTACGTACCTGTCTTATATGATATGATACAGCTTGCACTTATACACGTTTGGCTGCAAAGTTGGTTGTACACTGAATGGTTTGTTAGTACAGATTTGTTGCACACTATGTTAAATGATTCAACCCTTGGGGTATTTTGGGGATGAAATTTATTTAAGGGGGGAGAATGTAATAGGGGGAATTAATTTAAAGGACAAAAATTTGTATATTTTTTGCCTCAAGGACACAACCTCAATATTTTTACCATAAGGACAAACATTCTTCTAAAATTTATTCATAAGGACAAATATTTTTTAAAATTATTCATAAGGACAACAAAACTGCTACCAAGCTAAAAACTGATACCTAAAAACTGCTATCGATAACTACAAACTGATACTATCAATGACTAAAAACTGATACCTAAAGAAAGTTGTCCTTCAGGATAAAATATTGAAGGCCTGTCCTTGAGGCAAAAACGCTGAAAATTTTTGTCCTTGACAATAATTTCCTGAATGTAATACCCCGTAAAATTGAAGATAATTAATAAATAATTAATAAGGCTCTACAAAGAAATTTGAGCAAGTGACGGAATTCGACAATGAAATTTGCATTATTGCGTTCGTGGCGATTTTCTGAGAAACTTTCATATTTGGAGTTTCACGGTTGGTGCTTAAACGAAAACATTGTTAGCGTTTGAAGTTTCCAGAGCAAAAATAAATTTAAACGAAAAAGGGAATAAATAAACATTAAATACGGGACCCTAATAGTTTTACCCCGCTTTGGGGCGGTCGACTGCTAGCGATCGACTGCCTATAAGGGAGCAGTCAACCGGTTCGAACGTGGCGGCTATGATTTGAACTTTGGCCAACAACCCGAATTTAATTATTTTAATCTAACGATCATAGTTGATTCATGCGCATATAAACAAAGGACTAGCCTTTCACTTCTCTTATCATATTTTCTGATCCAAGTAGCGAACCTATGTCATTTTTTCTTCTCCACTACTTATAAAAATTATAAAATATTATATATAAATATATAATTGGAGAAGGGTAGAAAATAAAAGAGAAGAAGAGGAGCGAATCAATAATGTGGAAAAATGTAATTTTATAATTATAAACTTATATTCTCATTAACTCCAAATCTCTTCTTAGATCTATAATTCTAATAGTATGTATACACCTTGTTATACATATTCTTTTGGATTAGAAAGGAAGAGGAGTCAAGTAAAGGAATTGGTTTAGATTTTGAGATTTGGAAAGCTCAAAAGATTAATGAAAAATTATATAATTTATTCATAACATTGAAATTTATATCTTTGGATTATATCTAATTATTATGCCTAAATAAGATTTGATGAATTATAGGCATAAAACAAATGTATAGGATTATCGCCTACACATTCAATAAAATTGGTAATTGGAATAGAAATATCATGTACAACCTAATTTGGAATTTAAATTCAGCCCTAACCATTTATTAGTGCAGAATGTTTGTTAACTCCAAATCTATAATTGGGTTGTAAATTAGGTTGCCCTAGTTATGTTGGATTGTGAATTTCTATATTTTGATTTATTTGGAGCGGATTCCATATAATTTCCTTAAATTACCTTATTCCAAAACATGTATAAAATCACATCGTTTGAGTTAATAAGAGATATACCAAAAAGGGAAAGAGATGTGTAAGATATGGATTTTTTTCCATGGCTTACACTGTCTGTTTCAATAAAAGGAAAAAATAATTCCTTGTAATTTCAAACGAAGCAAAGATCTCACTTTTGGTTAATTTATGAAAAGTTATAATGGTAATCGTTTTTTGAAAGGGCGCTCTGATAAATTAAAACGTGGAAAGAAATATTCTAGTTTAGAAATTAATAGTTAAAAATATAAATATATAAGTAAACACGTATAACCACGCTTAACATTGAAAAATAAAAATATTTAAGTAGTGCAATTTACGATGAAATTCATATTAGTTATTAACAGCGTAGTAATTGTAGGACTAGGATTTGTGGACATTAATTACAGATTTAATGGAAAATAAATTTATAATTAATAGGGAGTTAAAAAGGAATTAGGTGGGTAACGATTAAAAAATTTAATACGGCACCTATAGGGAAACTAAATAGGCACAATAGATGGATTTTGAAAGCGGTAAATAGATTAAATGAATTACATGAGGATTGATTAGAGATTTTTCAATTTTGACATAAACGACTAATTATTATGGGTAATAGACATTTATTAGACATTACATGGAAACCAAAGCCTAAACGTATAAATTAGGAATAACTACATGGTGAACAAGTAAGTATAAATACTATTAGATATACAAGTAGAAGGCAATATAATTTTCATTGTAGGAAATTATATAGCTTCAAGTATACATTTAGAAAAAGCGTGATAAGTAGGCCTAGCCCAAGAATTAGGCTTTGGGTGACTGGTTTGGTTTAGTGGGTTGGGATGCGAGGTCGGTAGATTTACACAACAAAAGTCTACCCTTCACCTAGAGGCTACCAACAGTTGTGTATACTTACTACTGTTGTAAGACATCTCCAACCATAGAACCCCTAGGGAAGGGATATGTGTAGAATATAGGACCTGCTTTAGGACAGAGGTATTAACTAGCTATTATATGGTCTGTCTCCTCTCTATTTAGGAAGTAGTAAATGGTCGGGGTCAACAGTTAAATACAGCATTGGAGATCTGAGGAAGGGTCCGCTTTGGGTTTGAGTTATTAAGTAGCTATTATAGGGTCCATATCTCCCATAAAGAAGTATTAAGTAGCCCAAGGAGGTTCTGTGCGATGTCAGCTAGATAGTATCGGGGAGGAGTCTGCCTTGCGATAGGCATTAAATGACGGTGACCTACCTAAAATGTAGGTATTAAATGATCAGAGTCTGCCTAGTTCCCATTGAAAAGGTATTAAGTGGCTTGGGTATTACCTCTTACATTATTAGGATATGATTTATAGTACTTACGTGGGACCTGAAAGGGCCTTTAGCCTATAGTTAGGGGTGAGCAATCTTTGGTTAAACCAAATAAACCTGCCAAACCAATTCAGTTTAGTTGGTTTGCTTTGGTTTTGCAACTAGATTGATTTGTAATCGGTCCATAAAAAATTTATTTTGGTTATCGGTTTAACCAAATTAAATGAACATTTATTACATTTTCAAAATTACTAATGTTATAATTATTTTTTTAGATTATTTTAGTGATCTAAATAAAATTTATTTGCCATATATATGCCAATGTTACTATTAGAAAACATATGAATTATAAATAAGAATACTATGATCATATATTTAGGTTTTATTTCGAAGTATAATGAATATCCTAAACATAAAACGTGAATCATTTTTAGTTTGGTTAAATAAGATAACCAACCGAACCATCCAAATTTAATTTGGTTGGTTTGGTTTTGTTTTCACTTTTATTGGTTTTAGTTTGGTTTAATAATTTTCATCATTGGATAAACCAAACCTACCAAATGCTCACCCCTAGGCTATAGTTGAGGGTGAGTTGTAGAGTTGAGATGCGTTAGTTATAACGACTCGGAATTTTATTGCTTTGGTTTGTGAATATTTGATAAATTTTAAATATTCCATTAATGGTTTTTAATGGTCAAATAACCCTCTTTTAATTAGTGAATAATAATAGTAAACCTATTTTGAAATTTTGTTTACAAAAATAAATAGTTCGATGAAAAATTGAAAATGTGATCTAAAATCGTTTTTCAGAATTTCGACTTTTCATCGACTAAAAGTTGTCGAAACATGTTGTATACACTAATATATATATATATATATCTGTGTGTGTGTACATGTAAGAATAACAACTTTGTTAATTTGATGGTTTAGATAAAACAAGTATAAAAAAGTTACTTAAGTATTATGATAAGGAAGACTTTTCTTATATAATTTAAAAAGAAGTAAAGCATAAAATCTAATAGAAAAGTACTTAAGCAAAAGAAGATGTCATGGCTAAGTGATATTAATGGGTGAGTTGTCAAATTTGTGGAGGAGGGTATTAAATAAGGTTAAAATGATAGTTTTCCACTTCTCATTTCTATAAAAAGAATCTCTTATTTTTCACTATCCACTTTAATTCATTTCTGTTAGCCATAAAATGAACTCAAGAGCAGAAGTATGAAAGCGGGTTTATGAAAGTGAGGTTTCGATGAAGTAATAGGCATACGTTTCGACAAAGGTCATAAGAAGACATTTCAAAGGCACTAATAAGGTTTCGAAGAAGTCGAAGGCATCAGCTGCTCTTATAGTGTGAAGGCTTTCGATTCAGATGATAACAGGAATACCCTTCCCTCATTTCCAACCTTTCGACACAGATAAATAAGCAAGGGCAGCTTCGGAACCCCTTTTGAAGGCAATAGATGATAATCTCTCATTTACGCGCTAAACCTTTTGGAACTAAAGATTTCGCCCTTATCATAACCCTTTCGAAAGCATTTACAAGCCTTTCGAACTGGTCAAGGCCGATAATATAAGGAGAAGGTTCCGCCTCAGTTCTAAGGCACGCAGTCGAAGGCTACCCGACATCGTCGAAAACATTGGTACTTCGATATCGTCAAAAATGGTATGAGCAACGAATCAACGGAGTCGGAGGCTTCTATCTTATTCCCAGTAGTAACAAGACAACATGAAGGAAAATGCATGTTTGAACACCTTTCGACAGCGTCGAAAGGTGTTATGAAGGAAGCGGTGCTTAAAGTTCAACAAAGGTGAAAGGTTGTCAAAGGACCCTTTCGACTCAGTTGAAAGGTCTGGGAAAAGATAAAGGAAGCGCAAGAGTAGATCAAAGAGCACAAACAAGATGCCTTTCAGCAACGTCGAAAGGATTCATGACCTTTCGACTAAGTCGAAAGGCTTGGAGCGGCATATAAAGAGGGGTCCCTTCGACTTAGTCAAAAGCATAGGCATGGAAGGTGGTCGACTTGCGTCTATAAATAAGACCCAAGGGGTCCGGTTTTGGGGACTGAATTCTAAAATCCTAAATTCATTTCTTCTACTCCACTTTCTTAATTGCAATTAAGTCTGATTGAAACCCTAAATCAAATTGGGGATAGAGCTCTATTTCTTGTAACTCATTTTAGATTATTAATAAAGGAGTGATGGTTTATTCAATAAGGAGTTTGATGATGAGGAAAATCATTTAGATCATTAGCTAGTCTAATGATCAATTGCACATGATTCTAGCCTATTCACTTAATCTCTTTTTGTCTATGCAATGCATAGGATCGACTTCGGAATCTCTGGTTGAAACACATCATCATCGGAACCTACATTCCACGTTGGAAATAAGAATGTTGATGGGGTTTCGACCATGACGAATTTATGAAACTGGGAAACACCCAGGTCGATCTTATACAAGGAAATTGCAGTGAATCTTAGGCAATTATAAGCTAGAACCATTTCGAAAGAGTGGAATCCCTTTCGACACGAACAAAAGGGTTGCTTCGAAAGGGGATTTGAGTTTATGATTGACTAACGACTATTAGGAGAGGAACTCATTCGAAAGGGTCTATTCCCAAATACACCTCCAACCCTTTTGAAGGGGTTCCACATCAAAAATAATGAAGCCATGAAGTCGAAAGCAGCTGTGCCATATTAACGCAATATGCATCCCTTTTGACATGATCGAAAGGACCAAAAAAGCACCTTTCGACATGATCGAAAGGAATGAAAAGTTTAAAAGATCAATTGCTTTTGACCACTCAAAGGAAAGGATTCAAACAGAAGCTATCTCCCTAGAACGATTCCTTGAAACCTTTCGACTAAGCAACTCGGTCGAAAGGTGAGAATAGCTCTTTAGACCCTTTTGATCAAGCCAACCGGGTCGAAAGGTAAAGCAATCTTCTTAAACCCTTTCGACTATAACAATATGGTCGAATGGTATGCTTCGATGGAGGATATCTTTCCATAAAAATGGTTTCGTTTGAGTTTAATTAGCTTTCATGTGGCATCGAGGATGTTGACAAGTTTTCTTGTTAACATTTTTGGCGCTAGAAGGAGGGCTCGAACCTCCGGCATTGTCACTATATTACAGACTAATTATGGCTCATTTGTCTTACATAGGAAAAATGAGATCAAAACAGTTAAATGGAATTGAAGATGGAGTTATCCACACCACTACTTTGGAGGAGAATATAGCTCCATCTTTTAATCTTGATGGGGTTGTTCCTGGGCAAACTTTGTCACCAGCACAACAAGACAAGAATACAGCTAAAATCAAATACTTGGAATAGTAGCTACATGAGATACCAGAGCTACTTAAGATGGCTCTATCTCAGAAATCTTCCAAGACTCCAAAGTCAACTCAAGGGGAAGAAGTGGTCTCCCCTAGAAGGAATCTAAAAGCTAATTCCAATGCATATAAAGTCAAAGTGGATCTGATGTCCTTAAAGAAGAAAGAACTCCCACAATCAAAAGCTAACCATCAGGGAAGAATTCTCCACAAATCACTTGAACAATCTGGGAGTTCAACATGAAAGGAATATTACCCAAACCAGAAAAATTATGCCTATGTTGAAGCTTACCTAAAAGATGCCGCTGAAAAGGCGATAAATGATGCTATGAATTCAAAAGGGAAGAGAAAAATGGACGAAAATGTTGATGATAATGAAAGAGTGCCTTCCTTCACCGACGAGATCATGGCCACTGTTATCCCACCATATGTCAAGATCCCATCAATGAAATATCACGGGGTATAGACCCGGACGATCATCTGATGGCTTTTGACAGCCAAATGGACTTATACAATGAATCTGGAAATGTCAGATGTCGATTGTTCCCAGTCACTCTCCAGGGAGTAGCAGCAAAATGGTATTGGCGGTACCGGGAAAAAACTATATACTCATGGAAGTAGTTTTCTTATGAATTTCCTGCCCAATTCTGCATCTGTAAAGATCCCACGACCGACTACACAGTTTTGGCCAATATAAAACAAAGACAGGGAGAGTCCTTGGTAGATTACCTGAGCAGGTTTAATGTTGAAGCTTTAAAGGCCAAAGACATGAACGAACGAGATAAGCTTAAAGCTGTTCATTCTGGCTTAATTGAAAACACCCCCCTTTTGGAAGCAACACTTTGTTAACAGCTGCAAAGGCTTGCAAGACTTCCATTTCCAAGCTGACAAGTTCGTCCGGATGGATGAGATTTACTATGCCAAGAAGAAAACTATCCTCAAGAAAGAAGGAGAGATTTGGCCAAGACTGTCGCCATAAAAGAACGAGATGGGAAGAACCAATAGCTAACACAGTTGCTTTAAACAAGCCGTTGTCTTACGTATATGCAGTAGCCAAGGAAAGAGTTGACTTTCCAGTCTCCTTTAAAGCCAAGACCAACCCTAAAAAGAAAAAGGGAGGAGACTATTGCGCTCATCATAAAGCCAACGGCCACAAAACTGATGAGTGCAAGGTTTTGGCTGGAATTATCCAGAAGCTAATTCAGGAGGGTCATTTGAAGGAGTTTGTTCAGGAACAGCAAAAAACCCAGCGAACTGAGAATGGTCCACAAAAACAACCAAGCAATGTTGTAAACATGTTGGAAGATAAGGACCCTCTAAGCTTGAGTTCGCCAATCAATAGGATTGATGTAATCCACGGTGGGCCGCATCCTGCAGGAAACAATAAGGGGGCCCGAAGCATGTATATTAAAGCAGCTAAAGAAGGGATCTACTCTGTCCAAGAGGAACCTCCAATGAAGAACCCACGTCTCAACATATAGATGCCCAACCTTGTAGTCACTCCATAAGTGATAAGAAAAGGGGTTCACCATCCTCATAATGATCGTTTGATGATTACTGCAAAAAATTGGATTATCCATAGTCTCAAAAATTTTGGTTGATACAGGCAGTACAGTCAATGTAATCTTCAAGCACCCTTCGATCAGATGAACATTCTTGAAGATAAATTGGAGCCAAGCATGGAGACGATATTTGGATTCAACAACAAAGGATCAACTCTAGTAGGACAGATAAAGCTGCTTGTACAAATGGGGGTGCCGCCAACCTGCAGAACCATCGAAACAATTTTTGTGATAATCAATCAACCCTCCTACTACAATGCCTTCTTTGGTAGGCCAGCTCTTGATGAGATAGATGCCTTTGTATCCCCGAAATATCTCATGGTAAAATTCCAAACAAAGCGAGCTGGGGAACAATCCTAGGAGAGAAGTTTAGCTCTCGGGAAATGTATTTTGCCACTCTTGATTAGTATAAAAAAAAGTATTTTACACACTTAGATTCTTCTACTATTTTATAACCTTCGGATGATGGATTTTCACATCCAACATTCGAAGCAAAGATTAAAATTAATAAATCAAAAAACGTATGTATCAAAGGTACATTTCCTCTGGAGGCAAGAGAAAGAGAAATGATGCAAACTCGGTGGAAGAAAGCCCAATAGTCATAAAATTTGATTTCCGAGGGGAAACAAAAAGGATAAAATCCATAGAGGATCTTAAGGAAGCATACATAGATTCAGATGACGCTACCAAAGTGGTTAAGGTGGGAAAAGTTCTTGATGGTGACTTAAAGAAGGATTTGATAAAATTTCTCAAAGTCAACAAAGATGCATTCGCCTGGTCACATTCCGATATGGTGGGAATTGATCCAACGGTTATGTGCCATGCCCTCAATATTAATCCAGGAGCAATTCTTGTAAGGCAGAGAAAGAGACAAATGGACAAAGTATGGTCAGAAGCTTTGAAAGAAGAGGTTAACAGACTCCTCGAAAATGGATTTATTTGGGAAGTATACTATATACTGGTTAGCCAATCCAGTACTGGTAAATAAATCAAACGGGAAATGGAGGCCTTGCATTGACTACACGTATTTGAACAAAGCATGTCCAAAGGATTGTTTCCCATTGCCATGAATAGACTAATTAGTAGATGCCACAAGCAAACGCAAGTTGTTATCTCTCATGGATGCCTATTCAGGGTACCAAATACCAATGTTCAAACCAGATGAAGAGTACACTAGCTTCATAACTGAGTGGGGGATTTGTTGTTACAAAGCAATGCCCTTTGGATTGAAAAATGCAGGTGCAACATATCAAAGGTTGGTCAACCAAATGTTTAAGGAGCAAATCAGTCGGAACATGGAAGTTTATGTGGACGATATGCTGGTAAAGTCCGGTGAACCCAAAAATCATTTTAAAGTTTTGGAAGAAATGTTCAAGGTATTACGGAAATATCAAATGAAACTAAACCCACAAAAGTGTTCTTTTGGAGTCCATTCTGGAAAGTTTCTAGGCTACCTTGTAAGTGCCCAAGGAATTGAAGCTAGTCCAGATCAAATTCAAGCCATTAAGGACATGGCCAAACCAAAAACAGCAAGGAAGTGATGAGTTTGAATGGAAGAGTGGCTGCCCTAAGCAGATTTATCTCTAAGGCTACCGATAAGTGTACACCCTTCTTTGATGTAATTAAGAAGAAAAAGAACTTTGAATGGGGGGGAGATTGTAAAAGAGCCTTCCAGGAACTAAAAAGCCACTTGGAAAAGCCTCCAATACTTTCAAGTCCTGAGAATGGGGAAACCTTATACTTATATATGGCAGTTTCAGAGCACGCAGTTAGTTCGGTGTTGATTAGAGAGGGGAATGGGGTACAATTTTCAGTGTACTATATGAGCAGATGTTGAAGGATGTAGAAGTCCGATATTCAGTAATTGAAAAGTTAGCCTATTGCTTGATTCTAACAGCTCGAAAACTTAGAGCATATTTCCAAGCACACCCGATCAGGGTACTTACCAATTTTCCCCTTAAGCAAGTCTTTAGTAAACCAGAAACTTCAGGAAGGTTGGTAAAATGGGGAATCGAGCTCAGCCAATATGACATAGATTTCAACCACGAGCTGTATTCAAGGGACAAGCATTAGCAGACTTCATTAAGGAGTGCACTAACTTTATTAAGGAGCAATCGAAAAAGGAAAAAGACCAAAAGCTTATGTAGCAATTATTCATTGATGACACATCAAACGAACAAAGGTCCGATGCAGGATACGTAATCATCACACCAGATGGACATCATTTACATTACGCCATAAAATTGGGATTTCCTGCAACTAACAATGTGACATAATATGAATCTATGGTGCCGGGATTAACCTTGGCGTTAGAACTCAAAATTCCACGGATACAGATCTTTAGTGATTCTCGGCTAATGGTGAACCAAGTGAAATAGGAATATCAAACAAAGGATCCCAAGCTATCATTATACGTTAAAAAGATATTAAGAATGCTTGCTTTGTTCGAAGATTTTCAATACACCAAGTCCCAGGAGCAGAAAATTCACAAGTAGACTCCCTAGCAAAACTCGCAAGCTCAAGAGGAGCCCTGGAGACACGTATTGTTTCGGTGAAATATCAGGAAACCCCAAGTATTGAAGAGGAGGAATCCGAACAGGGGAAAGAATTATTCGTTCTGACAAGGTCTTAAGCAAAGTATTAAGGGGATGAGAGAAGGGAAAGTAGTAAAGAAATATCAGATAAAAGGGTCGACCAACCTAGTCCAAATAATGTATATGATGACACCTGGATGTCACCCATTATAGAATACCTTGTTAAAGGAACACTCCCTTCAGACAAAGGTGGTGTAAGGAAAATCAAGAGACAAGCTCCAACCTTCATAATAATGGATGGAATCCTTTATAAAAAGGGATATTCTCTTCCTATTTAAGATGTGTAAGCATGAATGAAGGAATAAAATTAATGGCTGAAGCACATGAAGGATTTTGTGGGGATCATTCAAATGGAACAAAGTTGGCAAAGAAAATAACGAGGCAGGGATTTTATTAGCCGCACATGGTAAGCCAAGCCATTGAATATGTGAAAAGATGCGAAAAGTGTTAGAAATATTCAAAGATTCCCAGGTTTCCCCCAAGTTAGTTGACTCCCATAACAAGTCCATGGCCCTTTGATGTATGGGGAATAGATTTAATCGGCCCATTGCCAATTTCAAAAAGTGGGGCAAAGTATGCCATAGCTGCCATAGACTATTTCATCAAATGGGTTGAAGTAGAGCCGCTTCCAAAGATTACTTCTGGGAAGGTGCTCAGATTCGTTATCAAGAATATCATAACTAGATTTAGAATTCCCCAAAAGATAATTTCTGACAATTGGACACAATTTGAGAGTGAAGAATTCTCCCGCTTCACTATAAGAATGGAATCATTAAAAGCTTTTCATCAATCACACATCCAAAAGCGAATGGGGCAGTTGAGGCTGCGAACAAAACCATAAAGACGATTTTGAAAAAAATGGCTAAACAAGGCAAAAGGAAATTGGGTAGAAGAACTGCCGCTTGTGTTATGGGCCTATCAAACATCCACCAAAATGACAACGGGACATACTCCCTACTCTTTGACATATGGGTGTGAGGCGATGTTACCAATTGAGATTGAGATACCCTCACACCGAAGAATTGCCTACGCATTTGATAAGAATCAAGAACTAAAAAAAGAATACTTGGATTTAATACATGAATTGAGAGATGAAGCAGCGGTAACAACTGCAAAATATCAAAGAAGAATCTCAAAATACTACAACTCAAAAGTGAGAAATCGTCCATTTCACGAAAGAGATTTGGTACTTCGAAGAGTGATGGCAAATACCAAAACCCCCACAGATGGACCCTTGGGACCGAATTGGGAAGGACCATTAATCATTTGCAAAGTAATCCCCCCTGGAGCTTACAAATTATGCCTACCAGACGGTAATATGGTTCCGAGAACATGGAATGTCGAACATTTGAGGCCATATTTTCCAAAGGTGAATGAATAAAGCATCTCTTTCTTCAAAAAGAAAATCTACATGGTTGGGAGTGAAATGATCCTTATATTTGGATACTACCTAAGATGGTAGTCTACCTAAGATGGTAGAAAGCCTCTGTCCACGCTAAGATGGCCAGGACAAAGCACCTCCTAAAGGGAGGGCGGGTAAGCCTTTAGCCGCGCCATGAGGTAGCCAGGTTAAAGCACTGGGCAAGCCCTTGGCCGCGCTTCTAGTCAGGTCAAGGCACCTCCTGGAGGGAGGACGGAGTAAGCCTTTATTCGTGCCATAAGATCGTCAGGGTAAAGCACCGAACAAGCCTTTATACACACCACGCTATGGCCAAAGTAAGGCACCTCCTGGAAGGAGGACGGAGTAAGCCATTATCCGCGCCATAAGATGGCTAGGGTAAAGCACCGAACAAGCCCCTGTCCACACCGTAGAAAAGCCAGGGCAGGGCGCCTCCTGGAGGAAGGTGGGGTAAGTCCTTGGTTCAGCCTCTAAGATGAGCTAACCAAGAACACCGGACAACAACGGACTAAGACGTCTAGGCCCAAGAAGAGGCCCATCAAACAATGGACTAAGATGTTCAAGCCTAAGAAGGTGCTCATTCAACAATGGACTAAGATGTCCAAGCCTGAGAAGAGGCTCATCAAATAATGGACTAAGACGTCCTAGTCGAAGAGAAGGCTCATCAAATAATGGACTGTGATGTTCAAGCCTGAGAAACGGCATATCTACAAGAGATTAAGATGTCCAAGCCTGAGAATCGACATATCTGATTATAGACTGAGATGTCCAAGCTCAAGAGGCATCTAATCAAATTATTTCTACATAAACAAGACCTGAAGGGTTCATGTATCAAAGGAGTAGAACAGAACTCCACTTATTAATATCTGAATCTGGGTTTCGAGAATTTTGTTTCTAAACATCATCTATTAAATACCTGAATCTGGGCCGAATTTCATCAATTAATACCCGAATTGGGTTTCGGGACATTCATTTCAAGACTTCACTTACAAATACCCGAATCTGGGTTTTGGGTCTTTATCAATCATTAACTATCTATATTACACCCGAATCTAGGTATTGGGACATTATTAATCACTTACGGTTTTTATACTCAAATTTGGATTTCAAGACCATTATTTGATTTTGCCTTAATAGCCTAATCTGGGTTTGTGGTTCCTATTATAAAGATAATTCCTATGGGTCTCTGGTTTTCCAACATATGCCCTAATATGGGCAGAGGGTTTCTATCTTGGCAACAATTACTATGGACGTCTGCTTACACAACATATGCCCTAATATGGGCAGAGGGTTTCTATCTTGGCAACAATTACTATGGACGTCTGCTTACACAACATATGCCCTAATCTGGACTGAAGATTCCTTTACAAAAATAATTTTCCGACATATGTCCTGATCTGGGCTCGGATCTTGATATGAAGACAATATTTACTAATTTCTATTCAATTTACCATAAAAGCCTGAATTTAAGTTTAGAAATGCCCCACGGAGGGCTATTTTTGGATATTGTTATTTGGATTCTGAATACATCATTATCAGCTTCCAAACTATGTAAGTTAATACCCTAATCAGGGTTAAATTTCATTATTTCTTAATCCCAAACTGGGGATATGATGAAATAGAGTTGAGATTGCTACAGACAAACGAAATTTCGAGCTGGTCTTTTTTAATGCCTAATTTGGAGTTGATATTTTATAACTCTAAATGATGCTCATCAACATCCGAATGAAGGCTTCAGGATCATTCAAATTTATGGGAAAGTTTCCAGATACATATTAGGGTGGATGAGTTACAAAGCCTTATTTTCTGATAATAACTCATTATCCCTATTTGTAGCTATTGGTTGTTGCCTACAGGGAGTTCATAAACTACATCTATTATGTGCATTGGTAGCTACTTATTACAAGTTTCATATCTGTTGAATCTGGATTATGATCAACTAACTGTCCGAACATGAAAGTATTAATACTCTAATCTATTACTAAACATGCATATAAGTATGATGAAGAGCTAACAACAGCAAATATCACTTACTTTGAATTTTGCAGGAAAAATAAAGTTATGAAGAGTAAGAAAGCTTCGAAATTTTTGTCCTAAAGAACAAAAGCTTCTTTCATACCGGGGGGGGGGATGTTAGCCATAAAATCAACATAAGAGCAGAAGTATGAAAGAAGGTTTATGAGAGTGAGGTTTTGAAGAAGTAACAGGCATAGGTTTCGACAGAGGTCATAAGAAGACGTTTCGAAGGCATTAATAAGGTTTCGAAGGAGTCGAAGGCACCAGCTACTCTTACAGTGTGAATGCTTTCGACTCGGATGAAAACAGGAATGCCCTTCCGCCATTTCCAACCTTTCGACATAGATAAATAAGCAAGGACAGCTTCAGAACCCCTTTCGAAGGCAATGGATGATAATCTCCCACCTATGTGCTAAACCTTTTGAAACTAAAGGTTTCGCCCTTATCATAACCCTTTCGAAAGCATTTACAAGCCTTTTGAACCGGTCAAGGCGGATAATATTAGGGGAAGGTTCCGCCTCAGTTCTCAGGCATGCATTCGAAGCCTACCCAACATTGTCGAAACCATTAGTACTTCAATATCTTTGAAACTGGTATGAGCAGCCTATTGATGGAGTCGGAGGCTTCTATCTTATTCCCAGTAGCAACAAGACAACATGAAGGAAAAGGCGCATTTGGAAACCTTTCGACAGCGTCGAAAGGTGTTATAAAGGAAGCACTGCTTAAAGTTCAATAAAGGCGAAAGGTTGTCAAAGGACCCTTTCGACTCGGTCAAAAGTTTGGGAAAAGATAAATGAAGCACAAGAGTAGATCAAAGAGCACAAACAAGATGCCTTTCGATAGCATCGAAAGGAGTCATGGCCTTTCGACTAAGTCAAAAGGCTTGGAGCTGCATATAAAGAGGGATCCCTTCGACCGATTCGAAAGCATAGGCGCGGAAGGGGGTCGACCTACATCTATAAATAAGACCCAAGGGGTCTGGTTTTGGGGACCGAATTCTTAAATCCTGAATTCATTTCTTCTACTCCACTTTCTTAATTGCAATTAAGTATAATTGAAACCTTAAATCAAATTGGGGATAAAGCTCTATTTCTTGTAACTCATTTTGGATTATTAATAAAGGAGTGATGGCTTATTCAATAAAGAGTTTGATGACGAGGAAGATCATTTAGATCATTAGCTAGTCTAATGATCAATTGCACATGATTCTAACCTATTCTCTTAATCTCTTTTTGTCTATGCAATGCATAGGATCGATTTGGGAATCTTTGGTCGAAACACATCATCATCGGAACCTACATTTGACACTAGAAATAAGAATGATGATGGGGTTTCGACCATAATGAATTTATGAAATTGGGAAACACCCAGGTCGATCTTATACAAGGAAACTGGAGTGAATCTTAGGCAATTATAAGCTAGAACTGTTACGAAAGAGTGGAATCCCTTTCGACACGATCGAAAGGGTTGCTTCGAGGGGGATTTGAGTTTATGATTGACTAACGACTATTAGGAGAGGAAAATCATTTGAAAGGGTCTATTCCCAGATACTCCAACCCTTTTGAAGGGGTTCCACATCAAAAATAACGAAGCCATAAAGTCGAAAGCAGTTGTGTCATATTAACGAAATATGCATCCCTTTCGACATGATCGAAAGGACCAAAAAAGTACCTTTCAACGTGATCAAAAGGAATGGAAAGCTAAAAAGATCAATTGCTTTCGAAAACTCAAAGGAAAGGATTCAAACAGAAGCCATCTCCTTAGACCGATTCCTTGAAAACTTTCGACTAAGACAACCTAGTCAAAAGGTGAGAATAGCTCTTTAGACCCTTTCGATCAAATCTACCAGGTCAAAGGTAGAGCAATCTTCTTAAACCCTTTCGACTGTGATGATATGGTCAAAAGGTATGCTTTGAAGGAGGAGATCTTTCCATCAACATGGTTTCGTTTGAGTTTAATTACCTTTCACGCGGCATCGGGGATGTTGACAAGTTTTCTTGTTAACAATTCCCATTTCCACTTCTCTTCCTTTCATTTTCTTTTCTACTTCTCCATTTTTTCACCTTTTATTCTTTTACTCTAATATCCATGAAATAAAATCATTTCAAAATCACACCCTTTCTTCTCTAATTACTTAAACAATCTTAGAATAACCTTCTCTACACCTTAAAAATCAAAACTTTGTCACCAAAACCCTAGTTTGGCCTTAGGCCGTAAGCTTTAGTGGGGTTGGAAGGGGGTGTGTGAGCAATAGGAGACAAGGGGAGGTGGTTTTGTGATGGTTTATGTGATTTCTTGGTAATTATAGAGTTTGGTTGAAATAAAAGTGAAATTTCTCACTTTAAATTAGCTTAAAATCGACAAAATGTTATAATAATTTGGTAGTTGCTTGCTTATGTTGTATGTAATATTTATATTGCTTGTTTGGTTTTGATTTCCACTTAAAAGCAGATGACATAAATAATCCATTGTTTTGCAGGGGACAAAAGCAAAAGGAAGTCGAAATATCTTTGTAGCGAATAGGTCGCTACGAAAGCACTTTGAAGAATAAAATGTTGTAGAGAAATCCAAAAGGATTCTTTACTTTATTTATTTTTATTTACATATGTTATTAGTTGTGTAAATGCTTGTGGTTGTGAAAAGTGAATGTTTTTTAGTTATAGTTAACCTACTTGTTGTTGGTTTTATTGTGACGTTGAAATTCCGTGCTCGCTTTTTAGCGATTTACTACTTGTTTCTAATATATTTTGATATGATTTCCACACTTGAGTTTTGTTTTCAAATCATTAGCAAAGGTATTAAAGTGGTTTAAATATAGAAATAAATATGGTTTAAAAGTTATTGATTTACAAAAACAAGTTTTAAAAGTTACTGTCCATATAAAGGTAGTCGTTATGGATGCAGTTTGGAAATCCATTATTTTTGTAAAATAAAAGGTGTTTTCTATTTTAGATATTTATAAAAAAAATCAAATGTGTTTATAAGTATTTAAAAAGAACATTTGAAGTTTTAAATATATTTTTAAGAATTTATTTAGTTATTCAAACAAGTGGTTTAAATTTTACACCTTCGTTTTCAAAAGTCAAGTTTTGTTAAAAGCGGTTATCTTTGAAAGAATGTTTTAAATACAAGTTCAAACTTGTTTTATGGAGTTTAAAAGTAATTTTAAAGAGGAAGGAATCATGGATTACAAAACTATTGTTGTAATAAATGTTTCTGAGAAAAGGAAAGAGATTTATGTTTGCAAAACTATTGTTGTAATAAATGGTTATGGGAAATTGGAAAGGAAGTTTGTTTATAACACTTTGTTATTATTAGATAAGTGTTTACTTTTATAAAGGAAAAGACGTTGCCTTTTTAATCAAATTTTAGTTTAAATAAGTGATTTTGGAAAAAAAATTTGAAAACAAATGTATTAGAACTCTCAAATCCTATTTTAATTTCTAGACTTTCAGGTATGAAACTTGTTTCTATTTTGAAAGTTAGAAGTGTCATCAAGTCAAGGTTTGAGAGGCAATGATACCCTAAATTAAATAGTTTCATTTATAACCGATGAAAAGTACTAGTTTAAGATTGAAGACTAGAAATAAGTTTTTAGAATTGGTTTTCAGATTGTTTTAAAAAGTCTTTGTATTCTGTAAGAGACTTCTTTGTCGGTGCTATTAAGTAGCAAAACCAATATGATAAAGTAGTGCTAAAATGTTGACATGTTTATGGAAAGTAAATCGTCTTATATTTAGCACTAAAAGCCGATGAGTAGATATTCCTTTACCTTTGAGATCTAGACTTGAAGTGTTTGAATAAGGTAAGAATGGAAGCAACCAGTGTGTTGACTTACCTGACTTCAATTTTGAGTGAGTGTAACACCTCACGTCTATACCCATTCTATCCAAGAGTATTACGAGGTAATACTTTAGAGAACACGGAGAATGAGGCTATATGGGGCACACATGCGAATATTTCTTTAGGCTAACACTGGTACGTATTTAAACATCAAATAAATAACTAACATATACGTACATAGTATCGGAACAGAGCAATAACACGTGTGCCTCCAGGACAGAATAAAATATAGTTTACAGTAAATCATAAAGAACACATAGTCAATCGTAGCCTTAACATATAATATAATATATAATATATGATATAGTTTAGATACAAATATTTCTAATGTCAACTCTCTCTTAACAAAATAAGACAATGGTCAATATACAACTCAATGTCTAATATATATACGGTAAAACAATATCATACAAGTTTCAGGTGATAATCCTGATATAATACTCCTCTAAGCCCAAATAAACAAAGGCTAGTCATATCATCTCTATATCCATAATGTCTCGAACTGACCCGAGCAATATAAAATAATACACGGATCAGACAATGTCTAATCAAGTAGTTATAATAAGGATAACTCAGTGTAAACATGAAATAATAATATAATAACACTCTAATATAATCAAATCATGAAACGATAAGCCATAGAAAATGTGTATAATGCTATAAATAATCATCAAGGCATCACATCATCCAAATATCTCAAACCCAGACGAAACCAATTGACACCAATATCGAAAGACGTCAACACTCATATAGAAACACATCAAAACAGAAATCATAGAATACACAAATGGGTGAATCAAACATATTCAGAAATTAACAATCAAATCCCGAAGACATCCATAGTATCAGCATAAGTAGCCATCTAGAATCAAAACATAGTAATGGTGACACATACCAAAGGAAGATGTAATCGGTGATAGATGCCAATGAAATTATAGTTGGCTCCATGTATAGTTGACAACATAAGTCTAGGATAGATAATTGGCAACACATGCCAATGAATAGTAGTTGACAACACATGCCAATGAGATATAAAAACAACACATGAAAATAAATAATAATTGGTGACACACGCCAAAGAGGGATGTGGAGATTGATCATACACAAGACACAGTCTCTGGTATAATCACAATTTATCATCTCCAATAGGAGAATAAGTAATTGTCTGTATCATAACACACCAGAACCAGACGAGAGACTGTTGGACACACCTACACTGGGAGACTACACACGTGCCCAACCAGCACGACTCCTATAGCCTTGGTTACCTTGATGGACATCGTGACTCTTATCCACCGCATGTCATAAACATGCTGTAGAGCTATGCTCTGCATTAATCACGACCTTGCTCTGCCTTTAATGGTAACAGACTGCTGGCCTAAGTGACACAAGGGGCTTTACATTGTCGACACATAGCTCTACACGTTGCCGACACACAGCTATAAATATTGTCGGTGCACAACTATAACATTGTCGACACACTACTAGAATGATGTCAACCCATGACATTAAGGTGTCGCATATCCGAGGTATGGCCACCGTGATTGGGCCGTCAGGATGGGTACTAGCTAATCTGGTTCACTCCTGAAACATAAAGAAAGTAGACAGTAATAAACAAACACTATAAATATATAACCCATATAATAGCCGACATACGACTATAAACACATACCGACACACGGTGTTATATATATGTCGACACATAGCTAAATACATGTATTGATACATGGTACTAAACATATGCTGACACACAGCTAAATACATAAGCTGATACATGGCTTGATATAATCGCCGATGCACGGCTAAATATGCGACTCACTGCAGCGAGTCTTATAACACACAATGAATCCCTGTATTAAGTGCCATCCACGAGCAAGGGATAACCCAATAGATAACATAATGACATCCCATACCATCACATGTTACTAGTTCATTTATATAGAGCTCATACATCACATTCGCCCTTCTTTATTCTATATAACAAGTTTAAAGAATAATTGAAAAAGTGTTATCGAAAGTCTCATACCAGACGGTATCACTAAACCATTTATTCCAATTTTTAATCATATAGAATAAATCTAAATAAATCAAACCAAAAGGATGTCATCACAGTATCATATTAAAATTATCAATCAAATCAACATCAATGATGAATCACTCATATCATTGGATTCAATATGAAGAAGATAAGAAATCGAAATCAGAGGTGTATATAAAAACAGTTTATTCAAATAAATATAAATAAATGAATTAACATCAACACTTAATAATGAACCATTCCTAACTTATAAATTTATATAACAAAATTAATACTCAAAATTATATAAATAATAAATAAATATATTATTTAGAGTTACTGAACTAATTAACTAAACACTAATATAAGATATCTTATATAATAAATAACGAATTTATCAATCTTTTATATAATTAAAATAATAATTATTGTATTCACAAGTGGCATTAGAAAATCCTTTCTCTTTCCTTTGATAACTCAAAATAGAATATAAACTAAATATATATTAAATTTCAAAATTATATTTTTAAGGTTCTAAAATATTAATTAAGAAGTATGTACAAGTATATAGGATTACACACATCTATAAAATTGAGCAAAAACCATATCCATATTACCATTTTGTAATATAATTCTTTACTAATACTACAGGATTATGCGATGAATAAAATATCTGCAGTCACATACAGTAAAATGACTAAATTAATAAAGTCGAAATATAGAAAGAAACAGCAACACAATATCATATGCTTAATTATGAACAACAGAAAAGTAAAGCTTTAGGAAATTATGACACTCTCTTTTACGCAAATATACAAACACACATGAAAACACGACAACCTACTCACATATGCACAACTATACATGAAATCCATCACCCACACACCTACTAATACACATATGCATGCACTGCTAGTCATAAACACAACCTCATATATATATATATATATATATGTATATGTATGTATATGTATTACATGCAGAAGTAAACCCACACGCTCACTCGTTGATATGCCCATACACATGAATATACTCACACGCCTAATGTAACTAGAAACACACTCCCACGCAAATGCAACTAGATCAGCATAACAAAATGAAGGCACAAAACAAAGGACTGGAAGAATATGTGCAAATTCATCACAATTAAATATATACGTACTCATGTACACTCCAGGAAGAACACACACACTAGAAAAAAAAACATGCACCGGCCAGAAAAATGCACACACATATAAAAAAATCGCGTTAAAGACTGGTCGATTGTTCGTCTCCACAGTTCGATAGGTCGGAGGTCTCCTTCGAATGTTGATCGCCTGCTAATGGTGATACATCCTCCCACTACACTTGATATATTCAATACTTGATGTACAAATGAGTTTCAATTCCACATAGCAAGTTAGCTCATATAAAAACAGGATTTAAATGGATTACAACATAGATTTGTAAGTGATAATCACTTATTTAAAGACTGGCTTTTTCCTTCTTGCATGCACGAACTCAACTCCCCACCATAGCCAACTCAATTAGAGCTAGGGATGCTAAACAATGTATGGAACCTCATACTTAAATTTTATGATTTATACTAATTTATACGATTTGATTTTTGTTTACAAATTAATGATGTTTAGCTCAGATGGCTTAAGGAGGAAGAAAGATGTATGGTGGAAAGAAATTATGTAAACAAAATAAAGAAAGAAGAAAAATCTAGATTTACTCTAGATCTAAGAACTTAGGCTTGAGCATTGGTGAATTATGTTTTGGGCTTAAAAGGGTCAAATAAAAACAAACAATATTTAAAATTGCTTCTTTTCCCCTCATAAATGTTATATCCCATTTCTATCACATTTTATAAAATATTATTTTCCACATTATAACTTATTTAAATATCACATTTAACACAATTTAAATCTTTTTATCAAGAAATTTCAAAATCCATTTATCAAATAATCTCCAAATTCCAATTTAATTAATTAAATTACTATTATTACCTTTAATTAATTACTACTTGAAATCTGGGTTGTTACAGCAAAGGATAGAGAAGTCAAAATGCTGAAAACGTAATAAGTATGAGAGGATTAATTTCAATAAATAGGTCATGATTAATTAAGTATATGGAAGGTACTTCATCTTATACTTAACATCAAATTTTAAGGTATGGAAACTCGTCTCTATCTTGAGAATTAAAAATGTATGTCGAGGCAAGGATAGTTTTTCTGACTTGTCCAATTTCATTGTTAATTGAGGGATAGTATCGTTTGAAATTGGAAAGTGGTGATAAGTATATGATGTCTGATTTTCCATATGCAAAACTATATACTTACATCAGATAGTGGTCTATTCACTATCGGTAACTTAACCTATTTTGATTTAGAAAGTATGTGAACGCTTCGCAATTTCATACGGTTTGAGATTCCCTTAGAAGAACTCATTTCGGTGAAACGTCTATCACTTTAAGGGGTATATTAGAGATCCCCTTGGAACTCTTATATAGTAAACTTACTTCTAAGATAACTGGGACTGAGTTAACCAAAAACTATCAATTGTTGGTTCAGAGGGACCGGGATCGGATAAGAATGAGTTATCTAAAAACCACTTTAAACCAGCATAAGTGTTCGAATTGGATATACCTTAAAGATGATGGAATCAAAGACGGAGTCTTTGAAGTGCAAGGGCTACTTTCTAATAATCCCGAGGGTGATTCTAAAAAGAATGTAGTAGAAGTGGTGCCTTCTGTTTGTTCATATCCTGAACAACTTGTATGAATGAACGTGACATTGCATTATTACCTAAAGAGTAGTGTTAGCATTCCAAGAGGGATATGCTAAGAGGAAAAGTTAAACGTAGCCTTAAGCTTCACACCCGGTAATGACTAAAATATGGGATATGTCGCAAGGCTATGTGGTTTGCTACCATTATGGTAAGGTCATCGCCTTTCTAGATCACTATTTTTGGATTTGGTATATGCATGAGAGCTCCCATGGAAAAGGTTGTAAAGCAACCGAGGTGACGTCATATTCGGTACTATCCAGGAAGTGGTAGGTTGGCCTTGTTATGCAAGGGTCATTAGGTTGTGACCTAAGTACATTTTATCTAGAGATGTACCATAGTAAGTAGTACCCCAGTGCCTTGTTGTTGTATGAAATCCATTTTCCAATACGTGCCTTTATGGACTTAGTTGTATACTGAATATGTTGTAGAATGTAATTAATGTAACCATTTCGGCTATGATTCGGTATTTATATTAAACCCTAAAAATTATTTGTAACGAAGTTAACATCCAAAAGCATGTAGAAAATAGGTCAATCAAGGAAAAGCCACTTTGAGGCTAGTCGAAGTTGTTGAATTAAGTATCGAATGCCGTCGAAGTTATAGGTTGAAGCATGCATGATTCCAAGTATGTAATTAATTTTCATTTAGTCATCAAAGTCGAAGTCATGTATGCTTGTACGGGTCTGGAGTCAAAGTCAAATATGCAATTAAAGTCTAAGTTCGAAGTCATGTATGTTATGCGAGTTCGAGTTTGAAGTCAAGTCAAAGTGTAAAGTCATAATCAAAGTGTCAAGTCAAAGTCAAAGTCAAAGTCATAATCAAAGTGCAAAGTCATAAACAAAGACAAATGTGCTAGTCACGAATCATAGTCCACAGGCTATGCAATTGTTTAATATTCAGTTTCTAATGTGTACAAGGTTCAAGTATCGATAAAATCCCCAAATTGATTTAGGGTTTACAAAGTTGAAAATGTAAGAAGTGGGAGGAGAGAAATTCATCCCCCAAAAAGGCACTCATAAGGTCATATTTACAGGGGTGGAGAGGCTCCACTTTGCCTTCAACATATTCAACGAGCTTGGTTTCGGTGCACTTCAGCAATGACTTTGGCACCGATGATTCCTTGCATTAAGGATCTCTCCATGAGTTGTTGGCAGCTATTAGTAGCATAATTGATGAAGAGCAGCTTAAACTTGTATAGCGTCACCATTGATGATTCTTAGCACTATTGAATAATTGACAAAGTGAGGTATCAACTCACACGGGCAGAAAAGGTAATGACATTAGTGAAAATGTTGATGACTTCATTAACATCATTAGTTTAGATGGTGTTGAACTTTGACTTCATCTTCTGGAGATACGCGGCAACAACTTAGGTAGCATTAGTCATGACGACGATGTCCTTTATGAATGGGTGATGATTTCGTCAATGATAAACATAAAGCAGTATTAAGGTCCTCATGGATATCGATGGTGTCCACCATTAACACCGCATTGCTTAAACACACAACATCCTCCAAATGTTGAAGTAACGCACTGCATAAAAGGAGAAGTGCAATATTGGTTAAAGAGTGGTGTTGCTTAGTATTCAGCTAGCGTCATCGTGGTGCTACTTATCACAAAAGGTAATAATGACGTGTAATTACATTGTAATAATACTTGTAATAATGCTTAGTATTCATCTTTAGAGGATCCGAACTGAATATTTTAATAGGTGTGCTTATTACTTTGTAATAATACTGTACACTTCAAAATTTTCAGTTCAAATCCTCTAAAGGTAATAATGACGTGTCAATGTTAATGTAAAGGCATACTCACATTCGATCGCCCTTAACCAGCCGTATTCTTCGTGTTATTAGACAACATTACTTGTAATGTTCTTAATAATATGGGTATAGCGGTGGGGTCGTTACATACACAGAGCAATGCACTTAAATAAACAATACAAACAAATTCTATAAAGTTCAAATTACCTTTTTAATATAAATAGAAGTATAGAAATTGTAGTTTCAAAAATGATTTTTTTTCCCGTAAAATAAGATTACTATAGTGTAAAGCATAGTTTTAGTGGTATAATTACACTAACCCGAAGCTATGATATTGGAGATTAACGATGGCGAGTAACACAATGAAGCGTGTCCAAAAAGAAACGGTGGTGGTGAGAGATCTGAATGGAGATGACATGAGAGAGAACTGGAAAAGGAATAGGGATGGAAAGAGATGTGAATATGGATGAATAGATTGAGTGTCATTTATAGGATTTGATAGATATTTGTAGAATGCTATATATGTGTTATGAAGTTTGAATATTTCTATATAGGACTAACTAAGGGTTATGGATACGCATAACACGTCTATTTTAACTCATCTACGGTATCTTAACTCAATCGTTGATTCAGAAATTTTAGGATTAGGGTGGGAAAAAAATTACAGTCTAGAAAAATCTTAACTGACTAATATGGTCAAATATTATGTTACGTTATACATGGTATATGCTACCGAGTGATATCTAATGGTCAAAAATACCCTAATAGGTTTTTTTATTGAAAAGTTAACGGAGCGGTATCATTGCTATACATATACATGTTAGATTTTTAAGTTTATAAATAGAATTGTATGACGTTATATGGTTGTTGTCCTTAATTTTGCTATGCGTTTATTCTCATAACTGTATAACATTATACCTACCACTTGTATATCATCCACTTGCTTGATGGTGCAGTAAATTGATATAATAACGACATTATTGAATTAATGCAAATTAATGCTTATTAATTCCACTTTCCAATATTTTATTCCTCTTCTCTTAAGTCTATTTTTGCACTCATTAAGTTTCCCATACATATACATTTTGATATTTGTATCATTTATTCACAGTTTAATGCACAACCTTGAAATTCATAAATCTCCAGATATGGTACACAATAAAACAAGATATATATTCATTTG
Source organism: Allium fistulosum (assembly GCA_030737815.1). NCBI lineage: Eukaryota > Viridiplantae > Streptophyta > Magnoliopsida > Asparagales > Amaryllidaceae > Allium > Allium fistulosum. The sequence goes on from CM060907.1 coordinate 393,379,426, forward strand.
TTTAAATTAATAATCAGAATCAACTAATTAAATCGTTTCTAACATTATAAAACCATTTATGTTTTGATATTTATAATATCCCCTACTTGAAGGCCTAAAACTAACGGCTACGGATGCTGCAGTTATCCATAGTTACTAATCCTTGGTAACCAAATACGGTAATGTTAGATAAATTGATATAACAGGAACACATGGATATGGAAAAAAATTTAAACTTCAAAACAACATTCACATTCCATATTCCAAAAAACCATTTCAACATTCCTTACATAATCCAACAACGTTAACTACATTCAGAAAAATATAATTATTACAACATACTCCAAGAGTGACATATGAAGATGCCCCCTCAGTGACCAGAGTATATAATAGGCAATAAGCAACTTTGCCTTTACAAAACAACACAGCGGAAGCACATGAAAGAGAACTCTAAATAACTATCGTGCCTCCTGCACGTCTCCGGAAGCTTATTCGTCTTAAGAGGTACTTGAAAACCTCAAATCTCAAACTACTCAAAATCAATTGAGTACCCGAGAGATTAAGGGAAAACATAAACTTTGATTCAGATATAAAGCCTAGTATGAATAATAATCTACCATCTTAAACCATTTAGATATCTAGTAAGACCACACCGCTTAGTGGAACGGGTTTCCCCTCACTGGTACCCTAAAACTTTTATAAACCATATATTGTGCTCCTACGTCCACAATGGTTAAAAAAATTCAAAACATTATGATATGAAGATATGCAAAAAAAGTGAATCAAATTCTGGATTACCCATTCCCATTCATGTAACATCCCGTATCTAGAGGCCAAAAGCTATGCGCTATGGATGCTGCAGTCATCCACAGTATTAACTTCTAGTGATGAAATACGGTAATGTTAATGGTATCCATAATATCAAAAGCACTTGAATATGAACAAAATCATAGATTTCAAAAAACATCAATTTACAGTGATTACATTTCAAATAATATCATACTCAAGTTACAAAAATGCCCAAATGTATTCCCAAACAATGATCAAATATAATTACAACAATACGCCAAGAGCGACATATGAAGATGCCCCCTTGGATGATCAAAGCAATATAGCCATAATTGTCTTAATACACAGCAGAAACAATTTTAAAACATAATTCCTAAATTAGCAATCCGTCAGCCGCCTGCTCGTCTTCGGATGCTTTATTCGCCAAAATCTGCTAAAACCTGAAAACCTAAACCCTCAGCCTACTCAAATCAAATTTTGAGCATCCGAGAGTTTAAGGGAAAATAAAAACTTTGAGTCAGACATAAAGCTTGGTATGAATAATTTCTTTTACATTTCAGTTTACTGATAAATAGTGAGACCACGCCGCTTAGCGGAACGGGTTTCCCCTCACTAATATCTCTTTTCTAAACATATATTTTGCAAATCCTTTCCTGCAACTAAACCGGTTAATCAACAGATTTTAATAATATAACAATATCCATTATACTAAAGCAGGAAATAAAATAGACTATCTGTCTAAAATCTGAACTATATGTTCTTTACTGGACTATCTGTCCTAAATTCTGAGCTAACTGCTCTTTTCTGGACTATCTGCCCTAAAACTGGTTATACCAAAATAACAATATCTTTTATACTAGACAATGGGCTATCTGCCTAAAACAGAAAAAAGAGGGGTGGATTAACTATCCATAAAAAGTAGCAAGGTCAGTAATGCTAATAAATGAACTAACTGTTCATATCATAGCTGACTGCTCTTTTTTGGACTAATTGTCCTCTGGGCTAACTACCCTCAAAATGGACTGACTGTCCGAATTTAAATGAGCTAACTGCCCGAATTTTCTTTTGGGTTAACTACCCTTAAAAATATCTGGGCTAATTGCCTTTCAAGTCTCCCTTGAAAACCTTTTCATAATGATTTAGTCCGTCAAATCATATATATATATACAAGGAAAATATATCTTTAGCTTTACTCTAAGCTATTTTTGCCATGTTACATATACTTTACTCAAAATAATGTTGATGATGTTCAATAAGGATTATCTATCCTTTTAAAATAAGTTAAAGTCCTTTATAATTTAAAACCTTTAGGCTATCTGCCTAGCCATTATTTTCAAAACCTTTGTTTAAAATTTTTAAACAACCTTTCGAAAACATAGAAGGTAACTCTTATAAACTATTAATAAAACCATTTGAAAGCATTGAAAGTAACTCCTTCATATCCTTTAATAAACCTTTCAAAATCATTGAAGGTAACTCCTTCAAAACCTTTTAAAAAGCCTTCCTTTTACAACCTTTAAAACATATGACATCCGCCTTTTAACTCCTTTAAACCTTAGCCTTTTGAAAGCATTGCAAAATCATACCTTTCGATCTTGTCGAAAGGTCCCGCCTTTCGACCTTGTCGGAAGGTTTCTTTTCAACCTAGTCGAAAGGTTTCACTTTTCGACTTCCTCGAAAGCTTGGAGTACCTCCCCTATAAAATCATTTATAAACCTTTCGAAAGTAATGAAACTAAAAACCTTTCGAAGAAATTGGGTTCAATTTAAATAAGCGAAAACCTTTTGAAACAATTCAAAGCTAACTACTTTGAAACCTTTAAACCGTTTCAACTTAAAACATTTGGATTATGCCTTCTAGTAGAGCAAAAGGATCAGAAAACCATTGGAGTCGAAATCAACTGCTTTGAAACCTTTATAAAACATTTCGAAACCATTCGAAAACAATGAAGTGTTAGTGTTGGAACCAACCATTCGAAATCAATGGAGAGAGGCGAAAATTTTTATAAAACAAAAGATAACCTTTGACTCCATCTGTGTCGAAATGTTTGGAAGTGGCAACTATACTTTCAACTTAGTCGAAAGCTATACCTTTCTTCTTTTTCGAAAGGTTTCAATCAAAACAAGAAAGCAAACCAATCGAAACCTTTTCTTTTAGACCATTTGACAATGTCGAAAGCTCTTTGTCGAAAGCTAGCAGACATATTTTCTTTAAAACCAAAGCAAAGTTTCTTCTCTTTCGAAAGCTCTAACCTTTCATCCGTAAACCTTTCGACTCCTTCCAATTCACTATGTACCAGTTGTCTGGTACCATGTGCATTGGTATTTGACCTAGTCGAAAGGTTTGATACCTTTCGACCTTGTCGGAAGGTTTGGAATGGAGGCGGAAGCTCTTGCCGAAAGGGATGAAATAGCAATAAAACTATTTGTTCATACTTTAAAATAGTTCTTTTGTACCCAACTTGCCTTGTTTGTCTAAATCTGATTGGTTGCCAGAATTTTATATTCAAAGATACAGCCGACTTTCCTTATTTGGAAATTTAAATAATTTTGAAAAAACCTTTCTCCTCTATAATTATATAAAACATTTAAGTCACATTCCTTAATTAATTTTACACGACTATTAAAACATCTTGAAAAGTTCTGGAAAATCCCAGAAAATAAATTAATATGTTCTCTTCAACATATAAAATTTTCGGATCCAAACAATAATTATTTTTCCCGTAAATAATTTAATAATCCAAATACCATTTTCTTCCTTAGAAAATTCATAACAATTCCACAAAATTCTGAAAATTCTAAAAATCGAAACCCTTCTCTAAAAGAACTTTCTAGATCATCATAAAAATTCGCAAGGCTAACGGATGTCATTTAATAGGGTTTTCATCTTAAAACATGTCACGAAATCTATATGAACATAAATAAATCATCAACATGTTTATATACCATTTTATCATTCAAAAACATGGCAAATATCTGCAAAATCATTCAGGTTTAATCTTAAAGTCGAAACCATAAAAATTTAGAGATGTAAACATTATTCACCTTTGCTTTAGAAATTATGGAGCTTGAGTTTGAATGAGTTTGATTTGAATTTGCTTTCCTTAAGCTTTTCTTTTGTTTCCTCTTCTTCTTTCCTTGTTAATGGTGGTCGGCCTCGTTTTAAAATTTTAAAATGAGAATGAACGTGTGAAGAGATACATGGCCTAAGGAAGGTGATATAGGAATGGTCTCTTTCCCATAATACCCCTCCTCTAATTCATTTTAAACCCTTCTTTAATTCATTAGTTTTAAAAAGCACGGCTACCCTAATTAAATCAAATCTCAATCCCCTTATCAACACATTTTTATTTAGTTTATCTACTAAATCTCCTAAATAGTGTTATCAAAAATCTGGGGTGTTACAATTCATTTTAACTACCTATCACGGTTATAGTTTCTAGGATTACTATTAACCTAGTTGTTTTCATGGGCTGACTAATAACCGATTAAATATTTAAGAATTCCCTGTCCAACTACATAGTTTTTCTGGGATTACTATGAACCGATTGGTAACTCCAATATCTTTTCTTTTATCCTATTTTTCATGAGTTGACAAGGAACGTATTGACAATCTCTCAATATTTCAATCTCTTATCCGGATATAGTTTTCATGGGCTAACTATTAACCTATTGGCCCATGCCAATATCAAATCATAGTTTTCATGGGATAACTATGAACTTGTCTTACTGACATCTTCATTTTTTATAGTTCTCACTGGCTTACTATGGACCTATTGACCCCTGCCAATTACTTTTTCTATATACAGTTTTCATGGACTTACTGTGAACCTATTGGCCCATGGCAATATTTTTTTTCTATATACAGTTTTGATGGGCTTACTGTGAACCTATTGGCCCCTGCCAATATCTTTAATTTATATTCACTATGGGTCAACCTAGCTGGTTATTCTGCCCTTCCCCAAGTTACCGTTATGGGTTTATTACAATGTGAATATATACATATATGAAGAAGCAAATATAATAACTTGGTTAATCTCTTTAACCTATTAATACTTCTTCAAAAACTCCATTTCAAATTACTTTGTTTATTAATGCCATGGTTTTCCTTTGAATGAGATTGGATTATTGTTTTGAAAATTAGATCTTTCGAAACCTTTTAAAACCTTGCTTTCGACTTCATAAATCACTTTCTTTGAAAGCATATAAATCTCTTCAAAACATTAGGCTTCTGCCTTTCTAAATACTTTAAAACCTTTCTTTCGAAATCTTTCAAATGTAATAAAGTAATACTCATTAACTCTTAGAAGCATAGCTTCCAAAGCATTGGAAGTATCCCTTCCAAAAGCATTGAAAGTCCCCCTTTCAAAATCATTGGGTGGGTCAAAGTGAATATAAATGAAAGTATCTCTTTCGAAGCCATTCTTTATCATATAAAAGTATTGGGGAAAATATGATGGCTCGACACCATCCCTTTCAAAAGCTTCAAAACATTTAAGCAAAATACTAAAGGATAGCTTCGAAATCCTCTTCCGAAGCCATTGCCTTCGAAACCCATGAACCCTTTCGAAAGCATTTAGGAAGCGGCTTAATACTTCTTCAAAACAAACACTACCCTTCGAAAGCATTGATGACTTCAATACACGCGAATGGCAGAAGAACAGCGCAGGACTTCGAATAGGTCAAAACCCCTTCTTTCGGAAGTATTTATTTTACAACTAAAGGAACTCATTCGAAAGCCCTTACTTTTAAAATAGAAAATGGTAACCCCTTTGAAAGCTATTATAAAACTCCTTTCGAAAAGACGGGTTTCGACTACGTCGAAAGCTTTAGTAAAACAAAGGCGGGCGCTTGACTTTTTAAAACAACAAAGGTATCGACCCCATCGGAAGCAAGGCTTTCGACACCCTTCCTTCCGCCTTTACTCAATCCACTATGTACCACCTAGGTGATACCTTGTGTATTGGTTTTGGTTTAGTGGGGTTTCGACTTGATCGAAGGCGAAAGGTAAGAGTCGAAAGGTACCTTTAACATAGGCGAAAACTATTTTTCTGGGTAAGGGCTGGTTAATGCCAAATTAAGCAATTTATATCAACTAACCTGCATAAGTGTAAGCATGTAACTGGTTGCCTCAAACAACCGCATCTTAATTTTGGATAAGCATCAAAATAATTTTTTACAAATAAGCCCTTCTATTAAAAATACAATCAAATCATTTAGATCCTCCTCTCAAAATAATTTAACTCTTATAGTAAATCACTTAAGAAAAATCCTCAAAAATTATAGAAATTTACTTTGACTATGTTATCTAACATATCAAAATTTCAGACCCAAATTCTCAATATAATTTCTGAAATAAATTCCTAAACCCAATTAACCATATTTTCATTCGAAAATTTATAATAATCTTTCCATAGCTTAGAAAATTATAAAAATTAAAACCCAACTCAAAATTCATGTTTTTCATAACATATAATTTTCCCATGGCATTCAAATATCAATTTCTATCGATTTTTGCTCTAAAACCATATAAATCATCATTTAAACGATATTGTATAAATTAAACAAACTTTAATTAATGCTTATCATCATCCAAACACCATATATATGAATTTAATCTTAAATCTGAAACATATATTCATAAAATAAAGATGGAATTATTATTCATCTTGATTATGATAAGGAAAGTGGATTGAGTTTGAGATTGATTCCCCTTCTTTAATTTCTCTAACTTTTCTATGAATTTATCCTTTCTTTACTTGTTAATGTCCTGCTCCCCTTTACGTTTTATTTTGTGAAAAATGAGATATGAACGTGAATGGCCTAGGAGGAAAAATCTATATATAAGAGTAAAGGTTATGTATGGCAAATACCCGATATACCCTTGTGTAGATTAATTATCCTATAAGCCATTCTTAAGCCCATTTAAATCAATAAGCACGGCCACTTAATATTTATTAAAATCTCAATCTCTTTATCACTTAACATTTACATTATTCTATTTAATTTATTTAATTAAATCTCCTGAATAATGTTATTAAATTAGGGGTGTTACAATATTAGTATCATTTATTCACAGTTTAATGCATAGCCTTGAAATTAATAAATATCTATATATGATATAAAATAAATCGAGATATATTCATTTTTTTAAATTAATTATACATTAACATATATTTTTCCATGTCCAATATAAAGGGCAATTTTGGAAGTTCGCGGTCGGACCAAAAGTCTGGCTTCAAAGCCAACTATTAATAAAGATTATTACTTTTTATCTCTTCCTTCGAACCGGCCGATATGGAGTTGATGAATAATCAACCCTATTGTAAAAAAGAAGAAGTTAAGACAAAGTTTGAATAAAAAAATCAATAAAATTAAAAATTAGTGAATACAAAAATATTCAATCATATACAATATCGAATAGTATCTATAGCAAGAATAAGTAGCTAATATATCTTATATTAGACCAAAAAATTAGTAACTTATCGCAAAAATATGATTATCAAAATTTATATGATAAACACCAAAAATACGAAGTATGAATATAAAATTATAATAACACACAACTTATGAACAATTAGTATTTATTAACATATGTTACCACAAAGATATACTTTTTGTTATAGTTCAAATATAAATGCATAATAGTTAAAAGTGGTTAATATGAAAGAAATAGAAAAGCCAATGATATATATGTAACGGCCCGTAAATTTCAACTGTTTTAATAACGTAATTAGTGGAAATTTTGTGAAATTTTAAACGATAAAATTTTGAAATATAAATTTGATATTTGGAATGCGTTTAGTTAAACATAGCAACTGGTAAATTTTCGTCCGAAAATATGAAAGTTTATTTCGCGCGTAAATTTACTTCAATTTAATCGGTTAAAAAGCGATGAAAATAAAATGTTTCCGAAACCTAAATATTTTTAAATAGAAAAATTCTAAATCATCTTCTGAGCAAGATGTCAGTTTGTCTCTTTTCCAAATTCGGACATCTTTGGCTCCGTCGATCTTATTTTTCTACGTTTTTCTTGCATTTTCCGCTAGTAGAAAAATTCAAATTTTTATAATTAAATCGTACCGCCAATATCCGTATACCATTATGATCGTCTCGTCGTGCTGATCTCTACGTTATATTCGATTGTCAAATTCGGAGGTCTGGTGTACGTTGCACTTTGCGTAACGCCAACCGTATCGGTACCGGATCCATACCATTTAGAACTTTGAATTCCTTCGTCCATTTATTATCCACCATTTGAAACCAATGCTCAATAGCTAGAATTATTTCCTAAATTCTCGTGACTTATTATTCCCGATGGTATAATTTATTGGCTTGCATTTCCTAGTTTCTATATGGCATTAAGTTTCACTGTTCACTTCCTCTTCTCACTGCTATCTGAAGCCATGCTTCCTTCTTCATTTCATGTGGCTCATCCACCAAAGAATGCCTAACAACTCAAACTTCTCCTCCACTCCCCAACCTTTTCCGCAACCTCATCCTTCTGGCCGAGCATCCCACCACCTGATTTCGGCTCCACCTCTCCGACAACCGCTCATCCTTCCCCTTGCCTCACTGTAGCTCACGAACCATCTCCCGTGGCAGCCGACCCGTCACCATCGAACACCCCAGCCGAGGATCTTCCTCCTTGCCTGACCCACTTCCGCTTTCTCCTCTCCTTCTTGTTGCCGACCTTAGTCTCGCCGACCATCACTACACCTAGCTAGCAGCTTCCACATCCTCCCATTCCATCGCAGCAGCATTCCGAGCAGTCGAACAAGCCTCCGCATGGCAGCCACCATCCTCTGACCATCCACTAGCCTTCCACTCCCATTCTTCCTTTGTCGACAACTATTGACCTTCCACAGACCACTAGATCGCCTCCTCCTGACCCGCTTGAACTCCGCCCGGACGACCCATCTCCTTTTCCAGTCCAACTCCGTCCAAACGCCCTCCACATTTCCCCACGTTCCACTCACCTCGGTCAACTCGCCAACCCAAAACAGCCTCAGCCCGGCCCATTCTCCGCTTCAACGCCTCACCGCTCCAAAAGCCACCATGCATTCGCCGACCCTGACAGCGAGCGAACCCACCAAGTCCACCCCGAGCACTCACGTGTAGCGACTGCACCGCCTACTCACCATGGACGAGCATTTTTAGCCACCTTCTAGCTGTCGTCACTCCCCTCTCTCTATTCAAACCCAGCTTGGCCGAATGTATGTTAACTAAGGTATATAAATTCATGGATTCTTTTATTTATTTGTTGGTTATAATTTATGTTACTGTATTGTTTACAAATCATAGTTGTTTAAAGAAAATATAAATATAAACAAGTTATTATACTTTACAGTTAGTATATTTTACAGTTTCTTATAGGTGATTATGATTTGGTCTGTAAATATATATTCTATTTTTAAAAGTTTTTAATATGCGAATATATATAAAAGGATTTCAGAAGCTTATACATATATTGCATGAGAGTTTATCTAAAACTTTAATTTATATTTTGCGGTAATCTTTGAAAATGCATACAGCTATATAGATATGTTTATATGTATATGGTATATATGATATGCAGTTTATATAGTTTAGGATGTTATAAAGGTTTATTCGATACATATATTTTTAACCCGGTAATCAATGTTTTAATAATAATTTATATATAGATAACTTTTTGATATTTTGTTTTATGAATGGGTTCTTAGATCTTCACAATATTTGATATAAATAATGCGATTGCAGCATTTTTACTATAGGTTGTTAACGTTATATATATATAAATAGTTATTTAACAGTCTCGTTTATACTTTAGTTATGATATATTTTGTTTTATAACTGTTGTTATTATTTTCGTTGTATACTTTGTTTTGGTTTTGTTTCATAATAACTTACATATATTGTATTGGTTATGTGTTTTGTTATAGAGATATATACATATCAATGTTGTAAAGTATCTGTTATATACCTGCTGTATATATATTATCTATTACATGTTTTAAATATATGCCGTCACTGTGATTTAAATATACATTGATATATGTTCTGGCTTTCATACATGGGTGCTGCATTATATTATATTAAAGGTTAGTATATCCTATTACAAGTATTTATATCAAATATATTATATGCTTTCTCCTTCACTGTTTCATATTTGGGTTCTGCTTATTTATGTGGGTATAAACTATTGTTTTATAGTTTAGTTATTTGTTTACAAGTTTACAATCAGCGTACGTATATATTATATCAAATATATGTTATTATATGTGTATTGGTTAGTTGTATATAATATATTATTGTGAATAATTTTGTAGTGTGTGTATATATATGTATGTGTATATTCATTATGTAAATATGTTTGTTTTATGTGCTTTATTTAAAACAATGATTTTGAATTACATATATATTTAAATTTAAAAAATGTGTTTGAATTGAGAATATGATTTCATTTAATAGTTATATATGTACATATAGGTATAAGTTCACTGATAAATTATCTTCATCGATCTGGTTCTGATTTGATTTCGTCGTTTCCTATTTATCAGTTGTCCATCGAATTCGTGCCGATTTTGCTTTGCTTGGATGCAAAATTCAATTTCAGTGTGCGTATCCGTGACCCCTTCTGAAATCTCTCTAGCCTCGAAAGGTGAGTACTCACTCACGATTAACGTTCTTTTATTTATTAAATTTGATTTCAATTGAAACGACAATTGAAATATTGCTGCTGTTAGTTATTTACACTGTTATTACCTGTATCAGTTCACCTGTGACATCTGACACCATTATCTGTTAATTATTTATGCGATGATAATACAGTTTGGCTGTTAATTGATTGATTGATTGATGTTTATATTGGATGTAAATTTTAATGTATAAGGTGATAAATATTATGCAACTGAATTTGACGTAGAATAGTTAAAAAATTGAATTGACATATGTGTTGAATTTGGTTATTTAAATTTGTTTAATCTGACCCCTTAAATGTTTAATCATTTGGCACGTAGAAAAATAGTGTTAACTACACCTTGAACCATCAATTGTATGTTGATTAAACTGATGATGTATGAAATTGTAAATAGATGACAAGTGAAGAACCGTAATGTAATAATCTTTAATCTGCATGAAATAATAGTGTAGATTCTAGAAATAATTATATTAATTCGTACAAATAACAATGCGAATTAATACGGTTATTTCGGGATTATTTGAATTGATTATTGGATTGATATTGATTGTTTTTATTGCTTGTTTATTTACTTTGACACCATCCCAGTTATCACACTGCAAGTTCCCTTTGTTATGCTTTGATTTTGAATTGAATTGGAATCGGGTTGAAATGATAAATACCTAAATTGAACTTTGACCTAGGATAGGAAATTAAATAAAATCCGATTGGTCAATAATTTGATTTAAAAATAAAATGAAGATTTTATTTGAATAAATAATATGGTTTTGAAATGAAGTTAAAATTTGAATTTTAATGAAAGGAAAATGTTAATATTTAATAATCTGAAACAAAATATTAACAATGTAATTGATGAAAGAATGTTATTTAATTTGAGAAATGATTGAATTAAGTTTGAAATTATTAAACTTTGAAATCATTTAATAATTAGGTTTGAAATTATAATTAAGCTTGAAATTATTAAACTTTGGAATTATTTAATAATTAAGTTTTGAATTATTTAATAATTAAATAAGATTGAAGTATTTAATAATTAAATTTAATTGAATTCTTTAATAAGTAAAATTGAACTTTTGAATAAGTGAATTTTACTTCATAAATAATCGAAATTGAGTTTTCTTTATTAATTAAGTTTTAGAAAATTATTTAAGTAAGTAAATAAGTGGAATTGAATTTTCTTTAACAAGAAATAAAATGCGATTTATTGAAATAAATGAAAGACTTGAAATTTAAAGAATTTGATTTGATGAATTTAATTTAATTCAAAATTAAAGTTTTGATTTAATGAAGTTGAACTTAATTTATTGATTTAATGAATTGGAAATCAAATAGAATTTGGTTTGAATGATAAATTTAATTTAACGGATATCGAATGAAATCGATCAATGAATTTAAATTGATTTGAATGTTAAATTAAATTAATTTAAATGATTTCGGAATGAATTGATATACGAACTTGAATCAATATTTGAATTGTTTTAAATAGAAATTGAAATTGAATTATAAGATTTTGAAATGGTGATTTGGAAGTTTTGAAACGTAAATTTTGGAAATTGATTTCGAAAGAGAAATGAAATGTTGGTTTACAAATTCTGATTGAAATTGTAATTGATTTTGTTTTGAATTATATAAACGACCAATCGGTGTAATAATTACGGAAGTTATTAAAGAGACCGGAATAGGTTATGGACATACTCTCTGTCTAAACCGAAAACCACTTTAATAACTATACACGGAGTTGTGATCCAGAATGAAGTGGTTGGAATGATGTACGTGATGACTGAAGAAAGAGAACGATAATGGATAGCCTTGACACTTGTGTCAAATTGGAAATGACTAAAACAGGAGCCGTGCCGGGCCAATGGAGGTCAGCTACCTCAAGTGAACACACTTCTTCGAACTACTCATTACTTGTTGTCGATTGGTGCACCCTTGATTTTGGGAGTGTTGTTTCACGGTGTTGCGATCGCTGCGGCGATGCGTTCTCACCAGTCCGGATCAGGCAAACGGCAGTGTCACTACCTTGGGTATTGCCTCATGTGCCTTGTCATACTTGTATTCCCTATTCGCGACCACTATGAATTTGTTTTGTACCTTTAGTATATGGATTGCCCTTTGGTGACTTCCGGTTTTGGGGAAACTACGGTCTTGTATATGCTCTTGGGAATAAAAATGTGTTAAGGGTGGAATGGGCCATGACTTAACACTATTTTGATATCTTTTTATATTACTGATAGACATTATCTACTTATCGTACACTACTACCTAGTAGATAGTTTAACGGATCCTTAAAGGATGGTAATTCCAAACATCCTTTGAGTTACTTGTATTTCAATTGCTATTTCACTTGAGTTGGATTTATAAATATAAGAATGTTAATCCTGACTCGAGTGTTTTGTGTTTTGCTTTACGCTCGGGTCAGACTGAGTGTACCAGTATTCGAGACTCACCTTTGAAGTTGGAGCTTTGCTTGAAGATCCAGCCATCTATTCTGCTTTCACTATTCGATGATTCCAGTGATGTATTCTGACTTGTATCTGATGTATCGTGTTACTCTTCCATTGTATCTGGTTTAACTCTAATGTATCGTATTACTCTTCTGTTGTAAACTCTGATGTATCTTATATATTCATATAGTAGCTTCATGAACTACTATCTCTTTTACTTCCGCTGCATTTATTACTCTGTGTCTGTGATCTGTGATTATTTATTTACTGTATATGTTCAGTTTTGCCAATTTAAATTAACAACACGGTATTTTCAGCAATTCAACTCCGGCATGAGTGTCTACCTATACACTTATAATGGATGCGAATGGTCCAAAATATCGGGTCGTTACAATATATAAGTAGATGATATGAAAGGAAACGCAATCAAGAACAAATCTAATAACAAATTTCAACACAAAATCATAAAATCACAAAAATCATTGTTAACAAGAAAACTTGCTAACACCCCAAAGTAGAGTTGATAGTACTAGTATGCTCAAATAAACCTTTTTTGACTAAGTAGAGAAAGTTAGAATCTTATCGTTTCCACTGATTAATCTTTCGAATAGGTCTTTGTTATGAAAACTCTTCTTTTTCCAACCTTCCAACCCAGTCGAAACACTTATATCCTTTTCTTTGAAGTGCCTTAAGCTTGCTGAAGTTGTTTGGTTATCCTTTTGATACCTCCTTTCGAAACAGTTGCGAAGTAATAAAGGTTCACATAAGGATACAAGAATATGGCTTGACTAGGTAGGTTTTGACTTCATCGATGCTGATTTTATACTTGGTTTGGGTTCAATCCTGAAATCTAAGGAAAACCAAGTTTGGGTTAAGGTTTCGACTCCATAAAAAGTGAGTGTTTGTTGAATGATGGTTTGGAGCTAAGGACTTAAGTGTATTGGTAAGTGAGAGGTTTCGACTCTCTCAAAAGGTGTCCTTTAGACTAGGTTGATGCAAGCAGAACACAATTGAATCAAATAATTTCACAAAGCAATTGCATAATCTCCAATATCAAAAGCCAGCCTTTATTGAACTAATGATGTACAACTGATTAATTTCCCTTAATTTGATTTCCAAATTAGGGTTTACAAGTTTACAAATTTAAGAAAGTATAAGAGAAGAATAAATGAATTCGCCTCCCATAAACTAGACCCCTAGGGTCTTATTTATAGATGCGGATTGGCACCTTTGGACTTAGTGCTTTCGACTTGGTCGAAAGGTGGCTTTATATACCTTCCGTCTCCGTTGACACTTGTGCATCTCTCTACAATGATTTCGAATGGGCTTGACTGCCTCTTTCTTTGTCGAAAAGGGTGGTTACGCCTTTTCCTTTGTATTGTTTTGATGTTGCAAGTGTGTAGGAGTAAGAGATTTTGACTCCGTCGACATGTTGTTCCCTAGAGTTTCGAAGGTGTTGAAATGCTTTGGGTTTCGACCCGAAAGGCAGCTTTTGAAGATATGCTTGCAGGTAGATACGGAACCTTTCCTGGTTGTTAAAGGCTTCGACCAGTTCGAAAGGCTTGATTATGCTTTTGAAAGGGTTGTTTTGATCAAGGCATCTTTCTGAATGATTTGAATGAAGGCGAAACCTTTGGTTTTGAAAGGTTTGGTGCACATGTGAGGGGTGGCTATCCACTATCTTTGAAAGGTATTTCTTCAACTCATTCGAAAGGTCTTCATGCATAAGGAAGCACCTGCTTCAAAAAGGAATTATTGAAGCGGAAGGGTGCTTTCGACCCTTTCGACCCCTTTAAAAGGTTGTAATATATCTGGCATTTGGCTGGAACACCCCTTCGACTCCTTCAAAAGCCCTTGCTAGTGCTATTATCTCTTGTTCTTCTTTCCTGTTAATTATTTTGGTTTCGACAAGGAGGAATTGGTGGTAACATTTGCCCCCCTTGCGAAGGGATGCTCTTGACTTTCCAAGTCAACTCTTTCGAAACCAATTACACTTCCCGCCTTTTCATATTCATGCGAAAATCCTGGCTGTTCGTATTAATTTGATCGTACGGTTTGCTGTCCATACTGACTTTTCTTATAAAGCAAGTTCCTTTCTTCCCCTTTTTCATTTATCTGTAATTAGAAGAAATTTATAGCATGAATCAAAGTTTCCAAATTCTCAAATAATTTCTATTTCCAACAACAGAAATTCAAATCCAAAGTGAGTTTTTATTATCTCTACTTAACTTTTCATATTAATATTAGATTTCTACATTCGCCCAATTTTGGATTCGAAATTCTGTATGAATCTCGTAGAAATAATTTCAACTTTTTTGTTTATGAAAATTTCCATCGATTTGTTTGTATGGCTTATCTTGTTTCATTTCTTACTTTAATTCATTTTATGAATTCATCTGAAAAGTAATTTTTCAATTTCATAGTTATTCTATTTTTTGAAAAGAAAACAAGGTTCAAAAATAAATTTTGAGGATTTTGAAGGTTATCGATTGTAAACTCATGCCTAAATCAACTTAATTATTGATTTTTGAAGTTTTAGGCTAAAATTGAATTTGGGGAAGAAGGGAGTGTCCAATTACTTTATAGAGAATCTTTTGCAGTTTGAACCGTATTTCGGCGTTACAATTTTACCTTTCTACCCCTTAGAAAGGGGTTAAGGCGGCAATTTTTGTTTTGCTTCTTCAACCCCTTTCGATGAGGTCGAAAGGTAGTCCAGTGCTTCTCTTAATTGACCTCGTCAAAAGGTTAAGATTAGTATAAAGTGGACCTTTTCGAAAGCAAAATTGTACTTTAGTGTATTCTGACCTTTTCAAAGAAGTTGCCGAATGTGTCTTACTAAATAATTATCTAATACATACTTTTCAAAGCATAATCTTTGTGTTATAGGTTTCAAAACCCTTAGTACATGCTTACTTCCAGCCTATTTTAGGAAACGTGCAAAGTTAGAGATACATATATTTTATAAATTGGATTGATGAAAGCATACTTTATATAAGTTTTAAATTAAATCAAACGTTTCGACTTTTGTTGGTATGCTTTGAAACCATGTACCCTTTTTCAACTCCGTCGAAAACTTTTGTAACTAATTGAGATTCGATCATTTTTTACCAACATTGCCGAAATGTCCCAATTTTTTTTTATCAATATGATTCAAACTCAAAATCTTTCGACTTAATTGACATATATGGTTTCGACGGCATTCATATTCCCTTAGAAAAATTAAGTTCATGGGTTTCGACAGTGTCGAAAGGTTCTTTTGCCTTGTGTAACATCCCCTATCTAGAGGTCCAAAACTAAGCGCTATGGATGCTGCAGTCATCTATAGTATTAGCTTCCAACAACTAAATACGGCTATGTTAATGATATTTACAATATCAAAAGCACTTGAGTATGAAACAAAACACAGATTTCAAAACAACTTTTACTTTATTACATTTCAAAACTAGATGTTTCACATTCCTAATACATAATCCCAATACGTTCCCAGGCACAGATAAAATATACTTATTACAAAATACGCCAAGAGCGGTCTATGAAGGTTCCCCCTTTGATGATCAGAGTCACGTAATCATAACTGACTTAGTACAAACACAGCGGAAATACAACAAAGCATAAATAAGAACTACAACTCCTAAATAGCTATCTGTTTGCTTCTTGCATGCCTCCAGTAGTCTTATTGGTCATCCTACTAAAACCTGAAAAAACCCTAACCCCTCAACCTACTCAAATTAATTTTTAGCACCCGAGGGTTTAAGGGGAAAATATACACTTCGAGTCAGACGTAAAGCCTAGTGTGAATAATACTATACATCCTGGTTTAATATGTTAAGTGAGACCATGCCGCTTAGCGGAACGGGTTTCCCCTCACTAACATCCTTTTAAAACATATCTTTGCAAAACCTTTTTCCTGCAACCAAAACTGATTAAACACTATAAAGAATCATTATGTAAACATACATAAATATTAGGTAATAATGAACTATCTGTTCAAACACATAAGTTTTGTATGGCTAACTTTTAACCTTTGGCTGACTCGGGCTTACCAGACAATATAAACAAAATTTTATCTAACACCTATTAGACACTCCTTTTCTGGACGGTCTGTCCTTAACTATCTATTAAATACTTCGCTTCTGAGCAATCTGTCCCTAGCTTAATCATCTCTCAGATCACCCCGATCCTAATGGTTTTTCGGGCTCACCAATAACGTATCTGTATACAAACATATATTCCCTTCGGTGTGTAATCATAATTTTAGTCTACATGTAACCAAGCCATACACACTGGAATTTTCGACAATAATTAGCTGGGGCTAATAGCTAATGTATAGGGCGCGACCCTGTACCAGTCCCATCTAGTATTCTAATACTGAGTCATTTTCACTTAGGGATCCCTCCCATAATTTTCCTTAAAAACCTTTTTTTAAAATGATTTAAAACCTTAAATCAAATTTATACAAGGAAAATATAAAATCTTTCTGCTTTACTCAAAATCACATTGCCATGTTATATATATTCTTTACTTAAACCTTAGTTGATGAAAACATTTAAATATTTAAAATTATCCCTTCCTATTCCATTAAAAGTACCCCCTTCTAAACCTTTGAAAGCATCTATTTCGAAACCAAGTAAAACCCTTTAATTACCTAGACCAAGAGGCCAAAACTTCACCTTTCGAAACCATACTTCAAACCTTTTGAAACCATACTTCAAACCTTTCAAAACCATTGAAATCATCCCTTTCGAAAGCAATACAACTTTTAGACATCCTACTTTAAAAACACTATAAAACATTGCTTTAGAAAACATTTGGAAAACCTTCCATTTTAAACCTTTTGAAACCATTCAGAAAATAGAACCTTTCGACCTTTCGGAAGCTACCTTTCGACCCCTTCGAAAGCTACCTTTCGACTCCATCGAAAGCTTGGCTTTCGACCCCTTCGAAAGCTTTGCTTTCGACCCCATTGAAACCATTAAGGAAATAAAACCTTTCAAAATCATTCAACCTTTTAAAATAAAAACCTTTCGAAAACTCACCGGGTTTAATTTAAAACATGTGGAAAATCCTCTTTTAATACCTTTCGACTTTGTCAGAAGTTTAGCTTTCAACCCCTTCGAAAGCTTAAAACTTAACTTTTAAAATAATAAGCTTTAGCCTTTAAAACATCTCTTTTGAAAGCTTGGGTTATACTTCTACTAGAAAAACATGGGTAAAGCATCTAAGTCGAAAGCTTCCTTTCGAAAGCATGGGAGAAGCGGTTGGTTTTAAAAACAAGTAAACCTTTCGGCTTTGTCGAAAGCAGCAACTTCGAAAGGTTGGAAAGAGGCAGTAACCTTTCGACCTCATCGAAAGGTGAAACCTTCATTTTAAATATTGGACCTGGCCGAAAACAACCAAGTCGTAAGCTTCTTTTCAAAAGCAAAGTAGGCGATTCTTTTAGTTTATAAGACAAACATACTCCAAACTCTTTGGCAACTAACCTTTCGACTAAGTACCCTTTGACCTTGTCTAATTCGTTACGTACCAAGCTACTTGATACCATACACATTGGTCTTTGACCTTGTCGAAAGCTATAATCTTTTGACTTTGTCGAGAGGTCTGGGTCGGAAGGTTTGATGCCGAAATGGCTGAAACATGCTAAAATCATGATTTTCTTATTTTTAACTTAAAAGAGATAATTTTTCAACTAACCTGCCTTTGTTTGTCAAATTCTTACTGGTTAGTAAAATACTTTTCAGAAAAGTGCTGCCACTAATTTTAGAATTAAATAATGATTTTATTTTATAAAATGCCCCTTCTCCTTAATTAAATATATAAACATTTAAGTCCCATACCTTAAATAATTTTATATATTCATCAAATCACTTAGGAAAAATTTGGAAAATTTTCCAAAAATCTATTTTAATATGTTTTCCAATATATAAAATTTTCAAATCCAATTAATTATTATTTTAGCCGTAAATAATTTATAACCCAATAAATCATTTTCTTCACTAGAAAATAAATATAAAATCTACACTAATTCAAAAAATTATGAAAATTGGAACCTATCTCTAAAATATCATTTCTGACCTATATTTAAATTTTTAAGGCATTTGGATGTCATCTGATAGGGTTTTTATGTCAAACATATCATAAAAACTAACATGAACATACATAATCCATCAACAGGCATATATATCTTTAATTACCAAAAACATGGCATATACTTGCAAAATCATTTCAGATATAATCTTAAAACTAAAAACCATAAAAAAGGGATGAAGTAATCAATTTCCTTAGCTTTGAGATTAAAAGATGTGAGATTTGATGTTGAATATGTTGATCAACTTCGTCCTCTTGAATCATAACTTTATCTTCCTTGAGAATAAAATTGGTGGCCGACCTTAGATGTTTAGTTTGCTAAAATGAAATGAATGTAAGTTTAATTTCCCAAGGGTTTAGGGTATAAGCCTCTCATATTTCCCATATCGCCCTTATTCATTTCCTAACACATTAGTTTATGTTATCTCATTTTACTTTGCACATTAACATGGCACGACTACCCTTACTTTAATCAAATCTCAACCTATTTAATCTTCACAATATTTTATTTAATTTAACTAATTGAATATCCTAAATAATGTTATAAAAATATGGGACCTTGTTTATTAAATGTTGGTAGCATATATTTTATTCAAATTTGTTGTGTAGGTTTCGACTACTTCGTTTTAATGATAAAGCTTCCATTGAGCTTTCGACATTGTTGAAGTGTCTTTTTTGGACGTCCACTTCTATCCTCCCTTTTGACTCTATCGAAAGCTCAATAGATTTTATTTTTCTAAACTAACTTTAACATTCTTTCAAGGATATAAAATTTCATGTACTAGTTGACGTTTGAATTGCCGTAACAGTTTTCGATATCCTTGATAGAATATTGACTGCATAACGAATTATAACTTCTAACTGAAATGATTTCACCTGGCAGGATCATGGGTGTGAAAATGACTTCCCAAGGACCAAAAAAAGATACAATGTCGATGATAGAATCTTCACCTAAGAAGATTGAAGCAACTTCTAAGCATTCTCTATTATCTACTCAAGATGAGGTAGATGCAATCCTTAGAGATTTAGGCATCACTGGGGTGGAAGCTATTCCCCCAAGTGATAGTGATACTATCCAGTATCCACCTGAAGGGTATTTTGCTACACCACCATCCATATTTGGCATGGTGGTCTTCTTCCTTTCTCGGACTTCCTGGCTAAATTCTTGATCCACTTGGGCATCGCTCCTATCCAACTGTCTCCAAATGTATATATCTATCTTTTATCTTTGAAACTCATGGCACCGGAGTCTGAAATTCCATCTCTTAATGCTGAAGTTTTGAACTACCTTGTTCGATTAGTCAAACTCAGCAACCTAAATAGTAAAATCTTCAGAGCCAATCCCCTCAAAAAGCTAATATCTGAGGGGGTAAACAAATTCAGGGATCGGGAAACACAGTTCTTCTTCGTCAAGTGCTTTCCCAACATTAGGGGTGTTTTCTCTTCCCCCCATAAGTTGTTCATAGTTTTTATTTTTTTATTTAATTATTTTCCTTCGCTAATCTATGCTTCTTTGTTAAGTGCTTCTGTTAAAGAGCTGAATGAAGAAGATAAGAGAACTGTGATGTCGTTGATTGCCGCTTCAAGTAGGATTGGGAATAGGTTAACTCTGTTGAAACCCCCAATTTACAAAAGCATTCCCTCATGCCAGCTGGTCAGAGGGTATTTGGCCAACCCCCTCTCGTCCAACATACATCTCGAAGCAAGCGCTTCCTTTCTCTGCATGATCCAAAGAACTTCTCCTCGATGTCACCTATTTGTCCCGATCACTCTGGTAGGCTTAAATGTAGTACTTGTAGTTTATTGCTGTATTACTTTCCCAAATTACTTTACTGACTTATAATTTGTTTGAATTCTCTACAGCTGCTCCTCTGGTTGAACAACCTACAAGTGATCCGGTTCTCCCTACTTCTACTTCTCATGCGCCATCTTTGTCCCAGGCCATTGCTAGGTCAAAGATGGCTGCCAAAAGAAAATTGGAAAAAGTGGCCATGGCGGAATCATCTCCTAAGAATGCCAAGATTGTCAAAGTTCCCGATTCTCCGCCACGAGAAGAGGGGGAGTTTGTAGACATTGATAAAACCTTGGAGAGTCCAACTAATAAAGCTCCTCCTGATCAACCTAAGAAGACTCCCAATAAAGTTGATCCTCTCTCTCGTATTGTCATCACGAGCACTCCTAGTGTGATTGAGCAGATGTAGAAAGATTTGAGGTCTTCGAACCCTTCCCAAGAACTGAATCCTTATATACCATCATTTCCCATGCCCTCAAGCATTTTGAAAAGATAGTCCAATCTATCTTGAATTCTTCATCTTTTGCCTCTATTCGCCCGCCTTCCTCTGTTTCTGATCTGGCGGGTCATTATCGATCCCTTATAGAACAACAACTCTTGGTATGTTTCACTTAACTTTATTGCTACTGTTTTTCCTTAAGTTGTTTTATTTACATTATGCTTTTCCTTTCAGATTTTAAAGAGTTGGCTTTCGTTGCATGAAAACGCATCAAAATCTTCCTTTGAATCATCTAATCTTCGAGGAGAAATTTCACACTTAAACAGTCACATTTCCTCCATGTCCATGAAGAAAAATGAGGCTATGATAGAATTAGAGCAATCAAAAGCTTCTCTTGCCCATTTAGAATCTGTTATTTCCAAGGAGAGAAAAGCTCATCAACTCCTCGCTGACGAAAATTTGGCCTTGAAAATGGCCCTTAAAGAATCCGAGGACGAAAAAAAGCTGATGGCAGCAAAACAATCTTCTCTCAAGAAAAAGCTGAAGAAGAATAAAGATTTTCTAAAATTAGCTATCGACACTATTTCAAATGCAAAGCCGCAAGTGTCTCAATTCCTTGATACTTCTCCTGAAGACATCATTGTCAATTCTTTTGAATATGCTATGATGCTCGACTTATGCATATAATGTCGATAAATACCCATAATTGAGCTTTCCCTCACTCGACCCCGCTCTTGTCAATAGGGTTACGGACAAAATTAAATAGATAGAGCAGGAGTTTGAAGTCGTCGAAAGAAAGGAGATTGATGCCTCTAAAATTCTATCTCTCGAAGTCCCTTCCTTCGAAGTAGACTCCGACACCGAAGATGAAGGTGATAAGGATGAAGTTGCCGAGTAAGAGGGCGGTAACGATGATGATGATAATGATAATGATGACGATGAAGACAATGACGATGACAATGTAGATGGAGATCGGGGATCAAGTGGCGACAGGGATGGTCACTCTAATGCTCTTGGAAAAGATGGCAATGACAACACAAGGACTCCTAAAAATGTCAATCCTGATCCATCTTCTCATGAAGCAAACCCATCTAAACCCCTTATGCCTTCTGGCCCTTAAGAGGAGCCTGCTTACATTAGTATGGAAGAATCAAGGGAGAAAAAGCAGGTCTCTCAAGCGTCTATCCCGTCTCTCAGGTATGGAATTCTTTGTTTAAACAGCTTTCACTTCCAAGATAATAATAGCTTAAGTCCTTTATTTTAGATAAGGAGGAAACTCATCCATCCCTATAAAACCAAGCTTGAAAGAAAACAGGCGGAAATAAATAATTTGTATAGGGAGTTAGATAAAATAGCTAAAGAAAAATATTCTTTCCGATAAATATCATAGGCTTAACAGAAGTGCGACAGTGTTAGCATCCTTCAAACAACAAGAAGCTACCTCACGAGTGAGGAGGGCACACCTTCGATATGATGGTCTTTCTGAAGAGAATCGGGAGTTGATCACGCTCTTTTGGATGTTGATTGAGGAGAGAGACATTTTTATAGATTTCCTACACAAATCTTATCGTAGACACCCAACTATAGAATTCTCATACTTAATTGATCTTAGTGGGGGTCTACTTAGATTTTTACACAAGAGATACTTGGACGAATTTGGATATGACCCGCATCCTGGAGCATGCTGGAACTTACAATGAGTCAGATCGATTCCCCAAGAAATACCTCCTGATAAACTCAAATACTATAAGGACAAGTTTATTTCAGAATTGTTTACAAAGTCGATTTTTTATGAACCAGATGAACAGTCATAATTATGTAATAATATTGATTCGTGAATTTTCGCTTTAATCTTCCTTTTATACTTAGCTGTATTTTATTACATTATCGTAGAATAAATGTCCCTCGGGCCATTTTGTGTCTAAAGATTATCCAAGGCAGTATGTTAAACTAAGAAGAGATTATCTCGAAAATGCATCAATTCTGAAATCTTCAAAATTAGCCAGATATTGCTTTCTTAGAGAGTTGCAAAAACTTTATATGGAACATCCTCGTCTCCATTTTGGTTTTCTCGATGCATAAAAAGAAAAGCTACTTAAGGAAATCCGGATATATCATACCAAGTTAATATGTGGTCGTGATAGTCCTCCTACCGAGGAATAGGACTATAGCAAATATCCTCTGGTTATTACTCAAGAAGGACTTAATGTTCCTTTTGACTCAACAATTATTCTTTCTGCTAATTCATTGAATAAAGTTAGAAATGTAGTTTCCCAACTTTAGATGTAAAACAAATGTCTGATTGTACCTTTTAGTTTCATTTTTACTTAAGTTATAAGCTTCTATTGTTATAATAAAGAGATGGATTATTCAAGTCTTAACTTTATTTTCTTTTTCTTGTTTTGTTTAAATAGGAGTTACAGCTACCTACAACGCCACTCTCGTAAGATTCAACCTCACGCTTTGCTGATAGTAAAGATATATTGTTAGCAGATCTTGAAAAGAGGAAACTCCTTAACAATCCATTATTCGTTCGTTTCCAGGGTAACATTGAAGCACTAAAATGGCATGGGATGTTTTTTTTCTTCAAAAAATAATTGTTAGAAATCTTAATGATCAGATCGCCAATCTAGAGGCGGACGTTAAGAGCAAATACGAAACAATTTCCTCATTAAAGCATCAAATTAAATCAAATTCTTCAATCGATTTTGACCATAAAATGTCTGAGCTCCTCCATTAAAATTCAAATCACTCAAAAGCACACCATGATCGGAACAACCCTTTCGAAAGCCAAACCAAGCCTTTCGAACCGGTCGAAGCCACTGATATCCAAGGGGGGTTCCGCATCAGGTCGCAAACATATGTTTGGAAGCTACAAACAACATCGAAACCATCACCATTCCAACACCTTTGAAACCCTAGAAACAACCCATCGATAGAGTTGAAAGCTTTTATAAAGCAACTTAAGGAAGAGAAGGCACAACCACCCCTTTCGATGAAGACGGAGGCATTTGAGCCCATTCGAAAACATTGTAGAGGGAAGTGCAAGTACCGAAGGAGTCGGAAGGCATCTAAAGCCACCTTTCAACCAGGTCAAAAACACTGGATTGAAAGGTGTCGACCTGCATCTATAAATAAGACCCAAAGAGTCTGGTTTTAGGGATCCGAACTCAATCAGTCTGCTCTTGTATTCTCTTAATTCTACAAAGTTGTAAACCCTAATTTGTATATTGAAATGGTAAAAGTTGATTAATAAAGACTTTGTTGAGTGGCGAAAGGGAAGTCTTCAATATTCTTAATTACTTAGTCGTTTCGAAAGCTTTTATTAGATCTAACTCTGTTTTCTAGGTATCGATCCCATTGAAAGTCACCTTCTGACTTGGTCAAAACCTCTGCATTTTCAAGTAATTCCATTTATCAACTCCAGGCCTCCTATCGTTAGACTTCTACCTTCAAGTGGATCGAAACCTAAACCCAGGCCAGTTTTAGCTTTAGTATTCGATTCAGACCCAAGCCATTTAAGATTTTAGCTTTCAACCAAGTCGAAACCATTCAAAGCTGATCATAACCTTGAATCTTAGAGCCATCCATTAGGCTACCGCAAATTGCTTTGAAAGGACTGTTTCGAAGGGAAAGTCAAGCTATTTTATTCAGCTCGAAAGATCAAAATAAGGAAACTTAAGCCTTTCGACTGAGTCGAAAGGGCAATAAGAAGGAAATTTCATAAAAAAGTCTGATTTGAAAGGTGATTTAAAGGAAGACATTCATATTCCAGCTCTCTCCAATAAACCAAAAGAGACCAAAAGGATTAGCCTTCCCTGTTACATAAACTTTGGGGTGTTGACAAGTTCCCTTATTAACAATAACCAAGAATTTAACTTCCATTATATTTCGAGATTATCAGAAGTCTGATGGAAGAAAACCATAGATTCAACAAAGGAATAGAAGTTTAGAAATCCAACCTTTGGAGATAACCAATAGAAAATCGATAACGATCATGTAATAGAAGTCCATTGACCTAGATTCGAGCATTAATGAATGAAATTTAAAAGTTAGAAAATCTGAAACCTAGATTTGGGTGTTTGTGGATGATAACCAGAAGTCCATAATAATAATCTTCTCAACGGAGATCTTTAGCCCATATTCAGGCGTTAGTGAGTGAAGTTTCGTAACTAATCGTTATAGTTTTGAAACCCAAATTCGGGTATGATGAAGATCGTGAATTAAAAGACTCGAAACCCAGATTTGGGTATTAATAAGTGAAGTCCAGAATCTCAATAATGAATCATCCAAAACCCAGATTCGGGTATTGTCATGGCCCATTTTACCGTACCCTTTGAATCAACAATAAACCACACATGTCCAACTCAAATTGCATGAAAATACGGAACATGAAGGGTAATAAAGAAAATAAGACAGAATAGAATCTCACACGAATGGAATAACATATAATATTGAATATATATCTTTACAACAGAAAACATTTAAATACATATATCAGAGTCTAACCTAAATTCAGCTTGGACAGTTATAAACATCCGTCCTTACAATTGCTGACAAACATCACTGAAACAAACTAAGTACATCGGATAATAGAATATGTCCGTACGTAGATGAATATCTCCAGCTCTCCTCTGGAAACTCCAACCTTCTTTAACTAAACCTAAAACTACTCGGATCTGACCCGAGTATTGAAAATACCCGGATCGGGCTTGATAAACCAACGTGAGAAAAACTCAATAATGAATGACAGTGTCATATATCAGCCTTTGAAAAAAATCCTTTGAAAAGAAAGAGTATCGCATAAGACCACGCCCACACATAAACACAGACGGATTTTTACTTTATGATAACTAAAGCATTTTTATATCAAAACATTTGATATTATTTCTAATGACATCTCTTTGAAAACATTTGCAAATAAACTTATTAATCTTAGCCGAAATTGTTACCATTATTAAATTCCAGCATACTAGGCTCTACAAACAAAACCGTAGGTTCTTATTGGAAAATGGATTTCCATACGAATGACCAGGTGAAGGATCTAACTTCCGAATGGGTACACCTCTAGATGGATGTCCCGAGGCACGGAACATCTGCCCTCTATCAACACAAGACCGACCTACCTCTTTAGCTAGGTAGTACCGAATATGTCATCCCCCGGTCGTTACCGACCTTTAACCAAGCGCTCGTTTCCATACACCACATTAATTTACATCCCGAACGTCATGGCGGAAAGAATTATATCTAGAAGGGGATGATCATACCCTACTTGGGAATGGCCCACTTAGCCTTGCCGCATCTAATCCTGTTTCGGTCATTTCCGGTTTGATGAGGCTTGAGGCAACGATTACATTTTCACATATCACATCTCTGAATGCCACATTGCCATTTCCGTTGACTACTAATTGCCTTCTACAAAAATACAACCCTTGAGCTCGTACGTCTCAAGGAAGGGTGTTAAGCTAAGAGAAGTTGCCTTCTCCACCACCAAACAGATGTATGTTTGTAAAAACCAATGTTCGTAATCTCAGAAAATGTAATGTTAGATATTCATCCATAAAATTGTCCAGGAATAGGACAAACCGAAGGCACTCTCCTACTACCACTAGTAGCGAATAGTCCTTGCAATCCGAAAAATCTCCACAACGAGGAGACCACTGCTATATATAACTCTATAATGGGAGCTACCCATAGCATGTCAACAAGCATTCCTCACGCCACGAAGATCCACGGTCTTCAATAATCATCATCTTCAACATGTCTTCACTTTCGAACGTATACATGTTAGATATTATAATATTATTTTATTCCTATTATTTTAATATTATATTTTAAATTCCAATTTCAATTCAATTTCAATTCTAACTTCAAATTAAACATATTTAAAACTTAGATTTCAAATCTAATTCCAATTTAAACTTCAATTCAATCTCAAACTAAACTTAAATTTTCAAAATCGATTTCAATTTCAATTTCACTATTCATCTCAATTTCAATTTAACTATCCTTTTTAAATCCGATTCACTTCAAATTTCAAATTCTCTTTTATTTTTACTTTAATTTCACTTCTAATTGAAAAGAGACTTATTTTTCCAAAGTATCTCATATCACTAAAATTTGGTCTTATTAACAAAGGGATTATTAAATCAAAATGAACATAACCAATGTTCATAACCATCACTAACATAACATCCATTCAACAAATCGCATAACATATGATTTCAAATCCAACATTCACTATTAATACCATAACGGGATATATTATCACAATTCAATTATCTAACCAACTATCAAATCATCCATATTAACAATCAAATAAATATTCATATGTCATACGGATATAAATATGATTGTTTTAACATAACCAAAATATAAATTCAAAAGCGATGAGAATTTCTCACCTTCATATCAAACCCGTCAATCTTTTTCGTAGGCTACATGCTTTTCGAACAAATGCGCTTTTCCCGAACGTCTTGAATTCTCGCCTTAACTTATTTTCTTTCCGAACCGCTTTTGTTTTCCTTTCTTTTCTTTTTATTTTCTTCTTTTTGTTTGTTTGGCCGTGAGCTATTTGGAGGGGAATGGGTGTACTGCCTTGGGTATGTGAAGTATTAGCTTGGGTAGGTGGCTTTGTTCTTGGGTAGGGCTTGTACATGGTGGGTATGGGGAGTTTGGGCTTGGGTTTAGGTGGGTTGGGCTCGGCCATGGTGTGTAGGGGGGCACGGCCTTGGTGTGCTCGGGTTTGGTGGTGTGGCCGAGGTTAGGTGGGTGTAGGAGCTGGATAGGTGGAAGTTTGGCTCGGGTTTTAAGGGTGTAAGGTGATGGTGTGGTGATGTGGAGGTGGTAGCTTGAAGGTAGAAGAGAAATGGAGGAAGTAGAGAACGTTTTGGAAATTTTGTGAAATGAAAGTGAAATGGAAATGGAGGAGTTTGAGGCTGTATTTATAAGTGGAGATTTTGGTGGTAAATGACATTAATAACCTTGTTTGCTTTTGCATTTGATTAGCCTTTGATTTGAGTTGTATTAAATGTATGGAATGATGGTAATGGAAGAGTGTGTTAAGAAGTGAAGAGGTGTCACTTTCTTATGGTTTGTAGTTGTTAAATCACATATTTTTATGCTCCTTTTCTATGTATAAGTATAACATCTCATTAATGAGATGAGAAGTAAGGTAATGGTGTTGTTTTATAAAAGCTTTAATTATTTTTAAATTTGTCAAATCATACTTTTACATCTTTTTTTTATTTATGTAAACATTTTCAAAAGTAAACTCTTTTTGTCTTTAGTGCTAAATGTAGAATGTTTAAATAGTTTGTAAACTTGTATTTATGTGTTAGAAAATGTATCAAGTTGCAACAACTTGTCGACAACTTGTTTCGGTTGAAAACGGTGTTTTTGTTAACAAATTTTACAGTCAAAATTTGACGTTTTTGTTAAGCTATATATTGATGTAAACCAAATTTTAAAATGAATTTTTCCCTTCTTTAAATAAATTAAAACATGTCTATTCATATTTTAAAATCGTATTTGAATAATATCAAAATCTTTAATTTTATAGTGTATCTAAAACTGACAAAATACGACAAATTTTGGTTATTTTTGTAAAACGATTATTAACATATTTTTATTATGTTTTTTAGATGTTTTAAATAAAATTTAACTTATCAAATAAATATTTAAACCAATTTATTTAAGCCTTTATTTATTTTTAACAAAACTTAACTTTTGTTGATTTGATTTAAAGTCCAAATTTATACTTTTTAAATTATTAACTATAAGAATAAATAAATTTCTTTCATTATTATATATTATATATAACATTTTAAATTCATTTTAAATTTAAAACGAACGAAATCTCTCATTTTCGAAGTAGCGAAATTATGGGTCGTTGCATTCTCCCCTACTTAAAAGCATTTCGTCCTCGAAATGAAATCAAAGATATAGAACTATAAAGGTCAACAATATGTTTCAAAGGAAATACTACTACTAAATACTGATCATGAAATACAAATGTTACCCAAAATGTATTACTAATTCAAAGTTTTATATTAGGATGATATTTCTTATATCTCTTATTCCTAAATTTCACTTTGATTTTTTTAACCTAATCAAAGTGTCTAAATTTCAAATTACCTTATCTCCTTTATAAGTTATAGAACTTATCCTTTTATATTATATTTACCCAAAGTTTTAATTTCAGCTTTATCTTTTTCTATCTCATTGATAAGATTTTTTCTAAGCGTACATTTTCTTTTTACTTTCTCCAATTACAACTTTTAGCTTCAATATTATCATCAAATATCTTATAATCAAATCGTGAATTTTACTTCACAAGATATTTGTACTTAGCTTTTAAATCAATTAATTTTGATGATCATTAAACCATTATTTCATACTAACTAAATGTCTAGGGGTATATGATTAAAGTTCTAAATTCTAGTTTTCAACTAATTGATTCTATATGGAATATTCTAATCACAAGATATTCATCTTTTAGTTTTACTAAGAAAAATTACAAATAATCCTTAATTTCTAACCAAAAACTAATAATATCCCTTTTAAAATATAAACCCAAGGTAAAATTATTTCATTTACCAATTTCTTTAAAACAAA
Organism: Allium fistulosum; assembly: GCA_030737815.1. Lineage (NCBI taxonomy): Eukaryota > Viridiplantae > Streptophyta > Magnoliopsida > Asparagales > Amaryllidaceae > Allium > Allium fistulosum. The sequence goes on from CM060907.1 coordinate 393,409,253, forward strand.
ATCATTTTTATAAGATTAACAAATACGCACTCATATATATAACACTCTCATAACTCATTCAAGGGTGTTACTAACCCTATCTTTAATGAGTTACTCATCCTGGGATATTACTAATCCTATCTTTAATGAGACTTTACCCATAACAAAGCCAAGGTTCTCGCTTAACCTTCAGCTCTGATACCAAATGTCAAGATCTAGGCTTTTCAACCATCGACGGCGGTCACTTTCCGCCGTAGCTAACACTGGTACCTCATGCTTTGCTTTTATGGCCAGCCTCTAGACTAAAACCAACCCTTCAATACTCGATCTCAGGGACATGTAGGAGTAAGAGTCATCCGTTCGTTACCTAACAAGAAGCGAGAACCCCCTATCATGTACGAACCTCACTAAGCAAAGCGGATAATAGAATACGTCCGTACATAGATAAATATCTCCAGCTCTCCTCTGGAAACTCCAACCTTCTTCAACTAAACCTAAAACTACTCGGATCTGACCCGAGTATTGAAAATACCAGGATCATGCTTGATAAACCAGCATGAGAAAAACTCAATAATGAATGATAGTGTCATATATCAGCCTTTGAATAAAATCCTTTGAAAAGAAAGAGTATCGCATAAGACCACGCCCACACATAAACATGGACGGATTTTTACCTTATGATAACTAAATCATTTTTATATCAAAACATTTGATATTATTTCTAATGACATCTCTTTGAAAACATTTGCAAATAAACTTATTAATCTTAGCCAAAATTGTTACCATTATTAAATTCTAGCATACTAGGCTCTACAAACAAAACCGTAGGTTCTTATTGGAAAATGGATTTCCATACGAATGACCAGGTGAAGGATCTACCTTCCGAATGGGTACACCTCAAGATGGATGTCCCGAGGCACACAACATCTGCCCTCTACCAACACAAGACTGGCCTACCTCTTTAACTAGGTAGTACCGAATATGTCATCCCCCGGTCGTTACCGACCTTTAACCGAGCGCTCGTTTCCATACACCACATTAATTTACATCCCGAACGTTATAGCGGAAAGAATTATATCTAGAAGGGGATGATCATACCCTACTTGGGAATAACCCACTTAGCCTTGCCACATCTAATCCTGTTTCGGTCATTTTCGGTTTGATGAGGCTTGAGGCAACGATTACCTTTTCACATATAACATCTCTGAATGCCACATTGCCATTTTCGTTGACTACTAATTGCCTTCCACAAAAATACAACCCTTGAGCTCGTACATCTCAAGTAAGGGTGTTAAGTTAAGAGAAGTTGCCATCTTCGCCACCAAACAGATGTACTTTTGTAAAAACCAGTGTTCGTAATCTCAGAAAATGTAATGTTAGACATTCATCCATACAAATTATCCAGGAACAGGACAAACCGAAGGCACTCTCCTACTACCGCTAGTAGCGAGTAGTCCTTGCAATCCGAAAAATCTCCATAGCGTAGAGACCACTGCTATATATAACTCTATAATGGGAGCTACCCAGAGCATGTTAACAAGAAGTCCTTATGCCACGAAGATCCACGGTCTTCATTAATCATCATCTTCAACATGTCTTCACTCTCGAACGTATACATTGGTTCGAAGTGGTTTTCGGATAGGGATTACCCAAATCCGACCCCGGTTCCTTCGAAGCCAATCATCGATAAAAAAAGTGAATATGAGTATACATGATTTATTAAGCCTCTTTTCACTTTAACTCTTTTCGGATGATTTCAAAATCTCTTTCTTTCGACTTAGAATAATTCTAAGAAATTCATTCTTTGGATAATATTTTCAAATTTCCTCACTTAACTCTCGATCCAAATTCCTTAGCTTTTAAATGGGTCAAAAACAATGTTATTTAAGACATCATTTACAATAAACCCTAAAATCAATCTTAGCAAACGTTTTTGAGTAAATAGGATCATAGAAATCATTCATTTTGGAGATTGCTTAAATTCTGATAATACTAATCTTCTCCTAATTTGGAAAACTTAATACAATCTTTTTATCTTAGAGCATCCGGGCTTTCATTTCAATCTATTCCACCCCTCGCCTAAGAAAAGAAAACATAGGCCAGGTAGGTTCATGGCACTGGTTGCTCCATCCCTAACCTTAGTTAAACACCTTGTTTTATCTTCCCAGACTCACATGCGGGACAAATGTACTAGTCGTTTCCGCATACTCAGTTATCAACTTTATTTTGGAATTGATTATAAAGATTCCAAATTATCGTTTAAACACTTAATTTTCGTTTTAAAAACATTCACAATTGATTTAGGGAAAAAATCGTTACATTTAAACTTATTTTCGAAAAATTATACCATTCGCAGCATAAAAGTGCTACGGAAAGTGCTATATAAGCTTATTTGTTTAAATCAACTTTTAAACATTCGATGATTCATATTTTCCAATCCAAATCTCTTTTAAACCATTTAAATAGATTTATCCAATTTATTTCATATTTTTCCAATATTAAAAACGTTTATATAAACAGATTTCCTATTATGGTCACTTAACTGCACTTGTGCGATTTTTCTAGAAAATTGATTTGGACTTAATTCAAAATCTACTCAACAAAATTTTGATTTTCTTTCTTCGTTTATAAGATATGGATATAATAGTCCGGAATTTTCTTATCTCGAAGAATTCCGAGCTATATTCCACTCTATATACTCATTTGAACTTTTCGGCGCGAAATCGCGAACTACCGTTGCGCGACGCATCTTATTTTAACTTATTTTTCAATATTTCAAATAATTTATTCAAATTGAATTCTATCACTTATAAAATCATTACAAATCATTTTAAATCAATATTTTCACTTTTTAAAGCTTTTAAAATGAATTTTCACTATTACCATATTATAATATTATTTTATTCCTATTATTTTAATATTATATTTTAAATTCCAATTTCAATTCAGTTTCAATTCTAACTTCAAATTAAACATATTTAAAACTTAGATTTCAAGTCTAATTCCAATTTAAACTTCAATTCAATCTCAAACTAAACTTAAAGTTTCAAAATCGATTTCAATTTCAATTTCACTATTCATCTCAATTTCAATTTCAATTTAATTATCCATTTTAAATCCAATTCACTTCAAATGTCAAATTCTCTTTTATTTTTACTTTAATTTCACTTCTAATTGAAAAGAGACTTATTTTTCTAAAGTATCTCATATCACTAAAATTTGGTCTTATTAACAAATGGATTATTAAATCAAAATGAACATAACCAATGTCCATAATCATCACTAACATAACATCCATTCAACAAATCACATAACATATGATTTCAAATCCAACATTCACTATTAATACCATAACGGGATATATTATCACAATTCAATTATCTAACCAACTATCAAATCATCCATATTAACAATCAAAGAAACATTCATATGTCATATGGATATAAATATGATTGTTTTAACATAACCAAAATATAAATTCAAAAGCGATGAGAATTTCTCACCTTTATATCCACTCCGTCAATCTTTTTCGTAGGCTATGTGCTTTTCGAACAAATGCGCTTGTCCCGAACGTCTTGAATTCTCGCCTTAACTTATTTTCTTTCCGAACCGCTTTTGTTTTCCTTTCATTTTCTTTTCTTTCTTTTTTTGTTTGTTTGGCCGTGAGCTTTTTGGAAGGGAATAGGTGTACGGCCTTGGGTATGTGAAGTATGGCTTGGGTAGGGCTTGTACATGGTGGGTATGGGGAGTTTGGGCTCGGGTTTAGGTGGGTTGGGCTCGGCCTTGGTGTGAAGGGGGGCACAACCTTGGTGTGCTCGGGTTTGGTGGTGTGGCCGAGGGTAGGTGGGTGTAGGAGGTGGATAGGTGGAAGTTTGGCTTGGGTTTTGAGGGTGTAAGGTGATGGTGTGGTGATGTGGAGGTGGTAGCTTGAAGGTAGAAGAGAAATGGAGGAAGTAGAGAATGATTTTGGAAATTTTGTGAAATGAAAGTGAAGTGGAAATGGAGGAGTTTGAGGTTGTATTTATAAGTGGAGATTTTGGTGGTAAATGACATTAATAACCTTGTTTACTTTTGCATTTTATTAGCCTTTGATTTGAGTTGTATTAAATGTATGGAATGATGGTAATGGAAGAGTGTGTTAAGAAGTGAAGAGGTGTCACTTTCTTATGGTTTGTAGTTGTTAAATCATATATTTTTGCTCCTTTTCTATGTATACGTATAACATCTCATAAATGAGATGAGAAGTAAGGTAATGATGTTGTTTTATAAAAGCTTTAATTATTTTTAAATTTGTCAAATCATACTTTTACACCTTTTTTTTATTTATGTAAACATTTTCAAAAGTAAACTCCTTTTGTCTTTAGTGCTAAATGTAGAATGTTTAAATATTTTGTAAACTTGTATTTATGTGTTTGAAAATGTATCGAGTTGCAACAACTTGTCGACAACTTGTTCGGTTGAAAACGGTGTTTTTGTTGACAAATTTTACAGTCAAAATTTGACATTTTTGTTAAGATATATATTGATGTAAACCAAATTTTAAAATGAATTTTCCCTTCTTTAAATAAATTAAAACATGTCTATTCATATTTTAAAATCGTATTTGAATAATATCAAAATCTTTAATTTTATAGTGTATGTAAAACTGACAAAATACGACAAATTTTGGTTATTTTTGTAAAACGATTATTAACATATTTTTATTATGTTTTTTAGATGTTTTAAATAAAATTTAACTTATCAAATAAATATTTAAACCAATTTATTTAAGCCTTTATTTATTTTTAACAAAACTTAACTTTTGTTGATTTGATTTAAAGTCCAAATTTATACTTTTTAAATTATTAACTATAAGAATAAATAAATTTCTTTCATTATTATATATTACATATAACATTTTAAATTCCTTTTAAATTTAAAACGAACGAAATCTCTCATTTTTGAAGTAGCGAAATTACGGGTCGTTGCATTCTCCCCTACTTAAAAGCATTTCGTCCTCGAAATGAAATCAAAGATATAGAACTATAAAGGTCAACAATATGTTTCAAAGGAAATACTACTACTAAATACTGATCATGAAATACAAATGTTACCCAAAATGTATTACTAATTCAAAGTTTTATATTAGGATGATATTTCTTATATCTCTTATTCCTAAATTTCACTTTGATTTTTTTAACCTAATCAAAGTGTCTAAATTTCAAATTACCTTATCTCCTTTATAAGTTATAGAACTTATCCTTTTATATTATATTTACCCAAAGTTTTAATTTCAGCTTTATCTTTTTCTATCTCATTTATAAGATTTTTTCTAAGCGTACATTTTCTTTTTACTTTCTCCAATTACAACTTTTAGCTTCAATATTATCATCAAATATCTTATAATCAAATCGTGAATTTTACTTCATAAGATTTTTGTACTTAGCTTTTAAATCAATTAATTTTGATGATCATTAAACCATTATTTCTTACTGACTAAATGTCTAGGGTTATATGATTAAAGTTCTAAATTCTAGCTTTCAACTAATTGATTCAATATGGAATATTCTAATCACAAGATATTCATCTTTTAGTTTTACTAAGAAAAATTACAAATAATCCTTAATTTCTAACCCAAAACTAATAATATCCCTTTTAAAATAAAAACCCAAGGTAAAATTATTTCATTTACCAATTTCTTTAAAACAAAATCATTTTTATAAGATTAACAAATACGCACTCATATATATAACACTCTCATAACTCATTCAAGGGTGTTACTAACCCTATCTCTAATGAGTTACTCATCCTGGGATATTACTAATCCTATCTTTGATGAGACTTTACCCATAACAAAGCCAAGGTTCTCGCTTAACCTTCAGCTCTGATACCAAATGACAAGATCTAGGCTTTTCAACCATCGACAGCGGTCACTTTCCGCCATAGCTAACACTGGTACCTCACGCTTTGCTTTTATGGCCAGCCTCTAGACTAAAACCAACCCTTTGATACTCGATCTCAGGGACATGTAGGAGTAAGAGTCATTCGTTCGTTACCTAACAAGAAGCGAGAACCCCCTATCATGTACGAACCTCACTAAGCAAAGCGGATAATAGAATACGTCCGTACGTAGATGAATATCTCCAGCTCTCCTTTGGAAACTCCAACCTTCTTCAACTAAACCTAAAACTACTCGGATCTGACCCGAGTATTGAAAATACCCGGATCATGCTTGATAAACCAGCGTGAGAAAAACTCAATAATGAATGACAGTGTCACATATCAGCCTTTGAATAAAATCCTTTGAAAAGAAAGAGTATCGCATAAGACCACGCCCACACATAAACACAGACGGATTTTTACCTTATGATAACTAAAGCATTTTTATATCAAAACATTTGATATTATTTCTAATGACATCTCTTTGAAAACATTTGCAAATAAACTTATTAATCTTAGCCATAATTGTTACCATTATTAAATTCCAGCATACTAGGCTCTAAAAACAAAACCGTAGGTTCTTATTGGAAAATGGATTTCCATACGAATGACCAGATGAAGGATCTACCTTTCGAATGGGTACACCTCTAGATGGATGTCCCGAGGCACAGAACATCTGCCCTCTACCAACACAAGACCGGCCTACCTCTTTAACTAGGTAGTACCGAATATGTCATCCACCGGTCGTTCCGACCTTTAACTGAGCACTCATTTCCATACACCACATTAATTTACATCTCGAACGTTATAGCGGAAAGAATTACATCTAGAAGGGGATGATCATACCCTACTTGGGAATGACCCACTTAGCCTCGCCACATCTAATCCTATTTCAGTCATTTCTGGTTTGATGGGGCTTGAGGCAACGATTACCTTGTCACATATAACATCTCTGAATGCCACATTGCCATTTTCGTTGACTACTAATTACCTTCCACAAAAATACAACCCTTGAGCTCGTACGTCTCAAGTAAGGGTGTTAAGTTAAGAGAAGTTGCCTTCTCCGCCACCAAACAAATGTACTTTTGTAAAAACCAATGTTCGTAATCTCAGAAAATGTAATGTTAGACATTCATCCATACAAATTATCCAGGAACAGGACAAACCGAAGGCACTCTCCTACTACCGCTAGTAGCGAGTAGTCCTTGCAATCCAAAAAATCTCCACAACGTGGAGACCACTGCTATATATAACTCTATAATGGGAGCTACCCAGAGCATGTTAACAAGAAGTCCTCACGCCACGAAGATCCATGGTCTTCATTAATCATCATCTTCAACATGTCTTCACTTTCGAACGTATACATTGGTTCGAAGTGGTTTTCGGATAGGGATTACCCAAATCCGACCCCGGTTCCTTCGAAGCCAATCATCGATAAAAAAAGTGAATACGAGTATACAGGATTTATTAAGTCTCTTTTCACTTTAACTCTTTTCGGATGATTTCAAAATCTCTTTCTTTCGACTTAGAATAATTCTAAGAAATTCATTCTTTGGATGATATTTTCAAATTTCCTCACTTAACTCTCGATCCAAATTCCTTAACTTTTAAATGGGTCAAAAACAATGTTATTTAAGACATCATTTACAATAAACCCTAAAATCAATCTTAGCAAACGTTTTTGAGTAAATAGGATCATAGAAATCATTCATTTTGGAGATTGCTTAAAATTTGATAATACTAATCTTCTTTTATTTTGGAAAACTTAATACAATCTTTTTATCTTAGAGCATCCGGGCTTTCATTTCAATCTGTTCCACCCCTCGCCTAAGAAAATAAAACATAGGCCAGGTAGGTTCAGGGCACTGGTTGCTCCATCCCTAACCTTAGTTAAACACCTTGTTTTATCTTTCCAAACTCACATGCGGGACAAATGTACTAGTCGTTTCCGCATACTCAGTTATCAACTTTATTTTGGAATTAATTATAAAGATTCCAAATTATCGTTTAAACACTTAATTTTCCTTTTAAAAACATTCACAATTGATTCAGGGAAAAAATCGTTACATTTACTTATTTTCGAAAAATTATACCATTCGCAGCATAAAAGTGCTACGGAAAGTGCTATATAAGCTTATTTGTTTAAATCAACTTTTAAACATTCGATGATTCATATTTTCCAATCCAAATCTCTTTTAAACCATTTGAATAGATTTATCCAATTTATTTCATATTTTTCCAATATTAAAAACGTTTATTTAAACAGATTTCCTATTATGGTCACTTAACTACACTTGTGCGATTTTTCTAGAAAATTGATTTGGACTTAATTCAAAATCTACTCAACAAAATTTTGATTTTCTTTCTTCGTTTATAAGATATGGATATAATAGTCTGGAATTTTTTTATCTCGAAGAATTCCGAGCTATATTCCACTCTATATACTCATTTGAACTTTTCGGCGCGAAATCGCGAACTACCGTTGCGCGACGCACCTTGTTTTAACTTATTTTTCAATATTTCAAATAATTTATTCAAATTGAATTCTATCACTTATAAAATCATTACAAATCATTTTAAATCAATATTTTCACTTTTTAAAGCTTTTGAAATGAATTTTCACTATTACCATATTATAATATTATTTTATTCCTATTATTTTAATATTATATTTTAAATTCCAATTTCAATTCTAACTTCAAATTAAACATATTTAAAACTTAGATTTCAAGTCTAATTCCAATTTAAACTTCAATTCAATCTCAAACTAAACTTAAATTTTCAAAATCGATTTCAATTTCAATTTCACTATTCATCTCAATTTCAATTTCAATTTCAATTTCAATTTAATTATCCTTTTTAAATTCGATTCACTTCAAATGTCAAATTCTCTTTTATTTTTACTTTAATTTCACTTCTAATTGAAAAGAGACTTATTTTTCTAAAGTATCTCATATCACTAAAATTTGGTCTTATTAACAAATGGATTATTAAATCAAAATGAACATAACCAATGTCCATAATCATCACTAACATAACATCCATTCAACAAATCACATAACATATGATTTCAAATCCAACATTCACTATTAATACCATAACGGGATATATTATCACAATTCAATTATCTAACCAACTATCAAATCATCCATATTAACAATCAAATAAACATTCATATGTCATATGGATATAAATATGATCGTTTTAACATAACCAAAATATAAATTCAAAAGCGATGAGAATTTCTCACCTTCATATCCACTCCGTCAATCTTTTTCGTAGGCTATGTGCTTTTCGAACAAATGCGCTTTTCCCGAACGTCTTGAATTCTCGCCTTAACTTATTTTCTTTCCGAACCGCTTTTGTTTTCCTTCCTTTTTTTTTCTTTTTTTTTTGTTTGGCCGTGAGCTTTTTGGAAGGGAATGGGTGTACGGCCTTGGGTATGTGAAGTATGGCTTGGGTAGGGCTTGTACATGGTGGGTATGGGGAGTTTGGGCTCGGGTTTAGGTGGGTTGGGCTCGGCCTTGGTGTGTAGGGGGCACAACCTTGGTGTGCTCGGGTTTGGTGGTGTGGCCGAGGGTAGGTGGGTGTAGGAGGTGGATAGGTGGAAGTTTGGCTCGGGTTTTGAGGGTGTAAGTTGATGGTGTGGTGATATGGAGGTGGTAGCTTGAAGGTAGAAGAGAAATGGAGGAAGTAGAGAATGATTTTGGAAATTTTGTGAAATGAAAGTGAAGTGGAAATGGATGAGTTTGAGGTTGTATTTATAAGTGGAGATTTTGGTGGTAAATTACATTAATAACCTTGTTTACTTTTGCATTTTATTAGCCTTTGATTTGAGTTGTATTAAATGTATGGAATGATGGTAATGGAAGAGTGTGTTAAGAAGTGAAGAGGTGTCACTTTCTTATGGTTTGTAGTTGTTAAATCATATATTTTTGCTCCTTTTCTATGTATATGTATAACATCTCATTAATGAGATGAGAAGTAAGGTAATGATGTTGTTTTATAAAAGCTTTAATTATTTTTAAATTTGTCAAATCATACTTTTACATCTTTTTTATTTATATAAACATTTTCAAAAGTAAACTCCTTTTGTCTTTAGTGCTAAATGTAGAATGTTTAAATATTTTGTAAACTTGTATTTATGTGTTTGAAAATGTATCGAGTTGCAACAACTTGTCGACAACTTGTTTCGGTTGAAAACGTTGTTTTTGTTGACAAATTTTACAGTCAAAATTTGACATTTTTGTTAAGCTATATATTGATGTAAACCAAATTTTAAAATGAAATTTTCCCTTCTTTAAATAAATTAAAACATGTCTATTCATATTTTAAAATCGTATTTGAATAATATCAAAATCTTTAATTTTATAGTGTATGTAAAACTGACAAAATACGACAAATTTTGGTTATTTTTGTAAAATGACTATTAACATATTTTGTTATCTTTTTTAGATGTTTTAAATAAAATTTAACTTACCAAATAAATATTTAAACCCATTTATTTAAGTCTTTATTTATTTTTAACAAAACTTAACTTTTGTTGATTTGGTTTAAAGTCCAAATTTATACTTTTTAAATTATTAACTATAAGAATAAGTAAATTTCTTCATTATTATATATTATATATAACATTTTAAATTCCTTTTAAATTTAAAACGAACGAAATCTCTCATTTTCGAAGTAGCGAATTACGGGTCGTTACAGGTATTAATAAGTGAAGTTTGGAAATTATTTTTTGATGATTAATTGGAGGCTGCAGATTCTTATTTTAGCCTTGTTTTTAGTTGCCGCTTGATCGGCTGCTTCTTGAGCTTGGACATCTTAGTCCATCATTTGTTATGCCGCCTCTCGGGCTCGGACGTCTTAGTTCGTTATCTGATACACCGCTTTTCGGGCATGGACATCTTAGTCCATAGTTTGATATGTCGCTTCTTGGGCTTGGACACCTTTGTTTGACATGTCACTTCCTGGGCTTGGACATCTTAGTCCATTGTTGTCTGGTGCGCTTGATTGGCTTATTCTCAAGCTAGAACCAACTTACCTAACCTCCCTCTAGGAGGCGCCTTGACCTAGCCATAGTGTGGTGGGACAATGGCTTGTTGATGCTTTAACTTGGCTATAGCATGGCGCGGATAAAGGCTTACTCTAACTTCCTTCCAGATTGACCTGACCATAGCGTGGCGCGGCCAAGGGCTTGTCGATGCTTTATCCTAGCCATAACGTGGCATGGATAAAGGCTTACTCTAACCTCCCTCCAGGCGGCACCTTGACCTGGCCATAGCATGGCGCGGCCAAGGGCTTATCGATGCTTTATCCTGGCCATAGCGTTGCACGGATAAAGGCTTACTCTAACCTCCCTCCAGGAGGCGCCTTGACCTGGCCATAGCGTTCCGCGGCTAAGGGCTTGTCGATGCTTTATCCTGGCCATAGCGTGGCGTGGATAAAGGCTTACACTCCTCCTTCCAAGAGGTGCTTTTCCCTGACCAACTCGGCACAGACAAAGGCTTTGACCGATAAAGGTAGTGTCCAAAAGAAAGGAGTATTTCACTCCCAACCATTTAGATTCTCTTTAGTAAAGTAGTTCTTTATTGATTCCATTTAGGACCCCTTTACAAACCCATTAAGTTTTCCTTATCTAAAAAAGTTGATTATTATTTCTTCAAGCACTCTACAGTGATTAGTTTCATGTCCATTCATCATATGGTAGTGGCAATAGGATCCTCCCAAGTTCCTTTCATATTTAGGCTTACTCTTTTGGGATGACTAATAATTGAGTTCATCCTTGGTTAACAAGTAGACATTCTCTATAGATGTTGTTATGTTGTATTCTTTTTGAAGTCTTGACTTGAAGCCCGCTTCTCGAGGATGGTTTCTAGGTCCTTTATTACTTTGCTCTAGAGTTCCACCCTTGACAACTAGTTTTCTTTTTAAAACTCTTTGGAGCTCCTGAGTAGGTAGTGTCCCACTTGTTGCTTGATCCCATTTGTTTACAAAGGCGTTGTAATCAACCATTATTCCTTCTTCGAAGATTGTGCCTTTGGTATAATGTTGAATTGTTTTCCTCATTTGATCAAACAAGTTGTCACTACCAGTTTTCTTTTCTCCTCAGGCAAAGATTGGGGAGGGGACAATATGAAAAGGGTTTAAACTCCATTTAAGTGGATCATAGGCTTCAACTTTTTTTTCCTTATGATCCTTAAAGCCTTCATCCTTAATAGTTGTTCTTCTTGTAGATTCCTACCATCAAATGTTCATGGGAGAATATAATTAGATGTGGCCTCGAGGAACCTTGCTCGGATCTTTTGACTTTGCCAATCATGATGAAGTAAGGTCTAAAGTGGCTAAGCTTGGAATAGAATTGGGTTAGAGGAAAATGGTGTGGAAGTTTAACAAGATCGAAGGTTCAAGTCCTCCTTCAAGCGTCAAAATGTTAATAAGAAAACTTGCTAACACCCCAAAGTAGAGTTGATAGTACTAGTATGCTCAGATAAACCTTTTTTGACTAAGTAGAGAAAGTTTGAATCTTATTGTTTCCATTGATTAATCTTTGGAATAGGTCTTTGTTATGAAAACTCTTCTTTTCCAACCTTTCGACCCAGTCGAAACACTTATATCCTTTTCTTTAAAGTCCCTCAAGCTTGTTGAAGTTGTTTGGTTATCCTTTCGATACCTCCTTTCGAAACAGTTGTGAAGTACTAAAGGTTCACACTAAGGATATAATAATATGGCTTGATGGGTAGGTTTCGACTTCGTCGAAGCTGATTTTATACTTGGTTTGGGTTCATTCCTGGAATCTAAGGAAAAACAAGTTTGGGTTAAGGTTTCGACTCCCTAAAAAGTGAGTGTTTAGTGAATGGTGGTTTGGAGCTAAGGACATAAGTGTATTGGTAAGTGAGAGGTTTCGATTCTCTCGAAAGGTATCATTTCGACTAGGTTGATGCAAGCAGAACACAATTGAATCAAATAATTTCACAAAGCAGTTGCATAATCTCCAATATCAAAATCCAGCCTTTATTGAACTAATGATGTACAATCTGATTAATTTCCCTTAATTTGATTCCCAGATTAGGGTTTACAAGTTTATAAATTTAAGAAAGTATAAGAGAAGAATGAATGAATTCGCTTCCCCTAAACCAGACCCCTAGAGTCTTATTTATAGATGCAAGTTGGCACCTTTCGACTTAGTGCTTTCGACCTAGGCGAAATGTAGCTTTATATACCTTTTGTCTTCTTTGACACTTGCATATCCCTCTGCAATGCTTTCGAATGGGTTTGAATGCCTCCGTCTTCGTCGAAAGGGGTGGTTGCGCTGAGTAAGAGCTTTCGACTCCATCGGCAGGTTGTTCTCTGGAGTTTCGAAGGTGTTGAAATGCTTTGGGTTTCGACCTAGAAGGCAACTTTCGAAGATATGCTTGCGGGTAGATGCGGAACCTTTCCTGGTTGTTAAAATCTTCGACTAGTTCGAAAGGCTTGATTATGCTTTCGAAAGGGTTGTTTTGATCAAGGCATCTTTCTGAATGATTTGAATGAAGGCGAAACCTTTGGTTTCGAAAGGTTTGGCGCGCATGTAAGGGGTGGCTATCCACTATCTCCGAAAGGTATTTCTTCAACTCATTCGAAAGGTCTTCATGCATGAGGAAGCACCTGCTTCGAAACGAAATTATTGAAGCGGAAGGGTGCTTTCGATCCTTTTGACCCCTTCAAAAGGTTGCAATATATCTGGGCTTTGGCTGTAGCATCCGTTCGACTCCTTCGAAAGGCCTTGCTGGTGCTATTATCTCTTGTTCTTCTTTTCTTTTAATTATTTTGGTTTGACAAGGTTGAAGTAGGAATTGACGGTAACACTACTAGAAAAGGCTTTTATTCCAACAGCAAGGAGCGACGGCTTCCGACGACTCTTTTCCGACGGCATTTGACGGGCCGTCGGCGGCCGTCGAAAGCCGTCAAAATTCGCGAATTACAAGGCTCAACCGAGCCTTCTTCTTCCTCATTTTCAACACGAAATTTTTTAGCAAAAAACCCCCAATTCCCTTCTCCAAGCTTTCAATCTCTAATTTCGAGCTTTCGGATCCTCCACGGCTGCCTAATCAAACTCTGTTGCTCTCAATCTCAGGTATAATATCTTATTTTCGCCAAAAATCTAATTTTTACCCTAAATCTAGATTTTCATAAGTTGATAAATTAGGATTAATTAGTAATTGCAATTGTTTCCAATAGTGTAGTAACAGTTTATAGTATCCCATGGTATATCTATTTCATATGTTATCGTGAAGTTTTAAAGAGTATGTATAATTTATGATTGTGTGTATATGTAAACCATTGTATATGTGTGGTTTATACCATTTTATTGTGTTAATTGGAATAAGACATAAGTTGTATAACATCTTGATTTGTATAATAATAATGAATGCACGAGTCTAAAAGAATTTGATTGTATTGGAAAATCATAATAATATTAAAGCAGCCTAATTCGATAAAATACGCGGAACAAATGTGGTATATTAATAATTTTTTGAAATGTATTAATAAAATACGCAGGACATTTAATTAACTAATGTCCCTTAGAGAGTTTTTGGCCCCGTTTGACGAGTGTTGTACATGATCGTTATATAAATAGTCGTTTTTTTTCAAAAAACGACCATTTATATTCATCTGGTACAATGTTTGTCGGATTTGTCCCTGTATTGGACAAGTTATGAACACAGTAAGCATTTACATTTTGTATTCTACTTCGTCTCAAACGGTTCATAAAATTTCGGCCTAACTTTTCTTTTTTGTTTTCTACGCACACGCATTTGTGTACAATGCAGGGAACAAAAGGGAAATGCTATCGAAATTTTGTTGAATCGTTTGAGACGAAGTAATATACGAAATGTAAATGCTTACTATGTTTGTAATGGGAAGTAGGATGCCTGACCATGGAAAAAAAATCTTTTTGTACAAAATTTTGTATCGATACGTTAAAAAATAAAATGTGTCATATTTGAAAATATTTTATAATTTGTGAAATAGTTCTTTAAATTCAAAAATTATACAACCATGAAAATAATCTTTTTCGAATTTGTATTCTTGAAAATAAATATTAAATTTTGAGCTTGTGACTCATTTTCTCAAATAGGAAAAATGATTGATTATTTTGTTGATCGGAGGAGATGGATGTACCAAAGAAAATGACTGAGAGGCTCAATAAAAGAAGATTTTTATAATGGTATAAACGTATTTGTTGAATTCGCTTTAAGTAATAACGGAAACGATCCAGAAATTCGTTGTCTATGTAGTAGGTGTAGACATTTGAAGTATTTGTTACCAGATATTGTGAAAGTTCATTTGTGCCAAAACGGTTTCATACCCGAGTATTATGTTTGGGATCGGCATGGAGAAGTTGTAGCAAATACTTCTGTAGAGTCTGAAAGTGTCGTTAACGAAGTAGTTACGACGACCCGTATAGAAAATATGGTCGAAGATGCAGCACGATCAACGTTTCCTATGGTTGAAGTTGACGATGATGATGGAAATGTTGAAGAACCAAATATTGAAGCAAAAAAAATTATGATTTACTAGATGCTGCTAAGAAACCTATTTGGGATGGTTGTAAAAGCGGCACTCAACTGTCAGTAATCACAGAATACACTGCGATGAAGTCAAAATACAACATCACTGAAGCTGGGTTTACTGTTGTTGTACAAGCTGCAAAAAGACATATGCCACCCGATAATCTAATGTGTGAAAATCACTATGACGTTAAAAAACTTTTGTCGGCATTTGGTTTACCTTATCAGAAAATAGATACATGTTTAAAAGGCTGCATGTTGTTTTGGAAAGAAGACGCAAACCTTAGAAATTGTAAAATTTGTAACCAGGAGAGATATAAACCAAGAAAAAAGAAGGGGAATGAAGTTTCGTACAAGCGTATGCATTACTTACCCATCACCCCGAGGCTTCAAAGATTATATGCATCTTTTGTAACTGCATCTAATATGAGATGGCATAGTGTGAGAACGGAGGAAGAGGGTACGTTGACACATCCGGCCGATGGAGAAGCATGAAAGCATTTCGATAAAACGTATCCAAATTTTGCAGCGGAGAGTCGAAATGTTAGATTAGGATTATGTACGAATGGTTTTTCGCCATTTTCTCAATTTGGTTCTAAATATTCATCCTGGCCCTTTATCGTCACACCGTATAATTTACCTCCATGGATGTGTATGAAAACGCAATATATGTTTCTTACTGTTGTCATTCCTGGCCCCGACGATCCGACACAAGGAAACGATGTATATTTACAACCATTGATTGAGGAGTTAAAAATACCGTGGAACGAAGGAGTAGAAACATACGATGTGTCCTAGAAGAAAATTTTTCGTATGTTTGCTTCTTTGTTGTGGACTATAAGTGATTTTCCTGCCTATGCAATGCTTTCAGGATGGAGTACTGTCGGTCGTCTAGCATGTCCATATTGCATGGATGAAACACGAGCGTTTTCTTTACCTCATGGTAAGAAAATTTCATGGTTTGACTGTCATCGATATTTTCTCCATGTAAATCATCCCTTTGGAGGAGACAAGAAAAACTTTTTAGCTAATATAGTAGAAACCAGACAACCACCGACGATATGGTCAAGCGAAGACATATATGAACTTGTTAGGGACTATCCAAAGATATATGAAACTGGAGTGCAAACAGAAATTGAAGGCAAATCGATTGTTCATAACTGGTGCAAACAAACTATTTTTTGGGAGTTGCTGTATTGGAAACATCTTCTGCTTCGTCATAATATAAACGTGATGCACAATAAGAAAAATGTATTTGATAATGTTTTTAACACAATTTTGAATGTGAAAGGGAAGATGAAGGATGATTTGAAATCAAGACGCGATATAGAAGAATTATGCAAACATCCTGAGCTTCATATGAAACCAAATGACATTAAAAAACCCAAAGCATGTTACGAATTAGATAATAATCAAGTTGAAGTTGTGTTAAAATGGGTGGAAGGGTTAAGATTCCTGATGGGATATCATCAAATCTTTGTAGATGTGTTGACTTTAAAAATGGTAGATTGAGCGGAATGAAAAGCCACGACTGTCACATAATGATGGAAAATTTATTTTCCGTTATGTTCAAAGAACTGCTGCCGTTAAAAGTTTGGAAGGTAGTAGCGGAGCTTAGTATGTTTTACAAAGAGCTTTGTTCGACTACTTTAAAAGTGCAACGTTTAGATGCAATTGGTTTAGCAATGTTCCAGGTTCTGGAATTAATGTGCACAAGGATTATAATCTTATCAAAATAAAGCATACATCGCACTATCACAAGTATGATCCTTTTGTACTAGCCAAACAAGCATTGCAAGTTTATTATGCTCCTTATCCGTCTCTAAAAAGAGATAAAGCAGATTGGTCTGCAATTTTTAAAACAAAGACCAGATTTACATTCGATGGGAACAATATTCCAGACGAACAAGCTTATCAGGCAGATCTTGAGGAAAATAACGAAATAATAATTACATACGATCATACAGATTTTGGTCCTTTGATCGATGAATCAAATGTTTTGGAAGAAGCGTTTGACAGTGCAGAGGAAAATATCATAGAAAACGAGACCGAATCTAAATCAGAAGACGATGATGATTGATAAAAATCCGAATCTGATTTTTATGCAATTGATGTAGCTATGTTGAATTCTTGATGTATTATGAAATTGATGTAACTATGAAACCAAATCTGTACGTTTACCATTGTTTACATGTTTTATGTCATTTCCATTTGTCATTTATTTAGTAATTTTTATTAAAAATGCAATGTAATCTGCTTATCGTCGGAACATGAGACCCATTATGAATCAGGTATAACACACTTCCATTTCCATTTCCATTTCAGTCATTAATTTAGCAATTTATACCATTGATGTCATTTACGTATGGAATATATTTCATTATCATGTTATTATTCTCTTTTGAAATGATGTGTATATATGTCACAGGTTTATCGTAATGTCATCTAGAGGTAGGAGCTCTTCCCGATCTTCAGGAGGCGATGGCAGTGGTCCATCGTAAGCATCACAACGTCTTGTAGTTTCTTTAGTACCTAGAGTAGAGGGGTAAGAATTAAATTTTACTCAGCATCTTATTTTTTTGATATACGTACGTACTTATCTGTATCATATTTAAAAACATGGGGTTCGACCTACTTCCCTCGAAGGTTGTGTTGGATGTTTCTAGAGCTTCTTACCGGAGTAGGATGAGTGCGTGTTGGCCGAAGTGGGATAACATCCCTCCCCACATAGTAGAGTGTATTTGGCAGGATGTCCTAGTAAGTATATTTTTCTGTTTTCCATTTTTAATTCGTTTTTTTCGTTTTTTTACTGTTTATCGTTTACAGTTTAATATTCTTTTTGCTTTTTATCATGAAACACAGGCTGAGATAGACATTCAGACAGACGATATGCAGTTGGCACGCGAATATTGGATGAAGAAGATGCGTAAAAACTATAGGGACTCGATATCTGAAATCAAGAAATCAGGTAAGAAACCACGTTGGATGGGGGAGAGCGTATGGCAAGCATGGTTGGGATATTGGGAAACTGACGAGGCGAAGGCAAGTATACTAATTTTTTTTAAATTATTCGACTGGTAGTAAATATCAAAAAAATACATGATCGATAAATAATGTATCAAATTTTGAATGTACAGGCAGAGTCGGAAAGAAACTCTACAAACAGAAATAAAAATCCCGTCACTCATCGCGGAGGGTCGAAGTCATTTCAGCAGTATCGGAAGGAGTTGGTAAATTTACTGAATGCAAATTGTAAATAGTTTGTGCTATATAATTTTAAATGTGCAATAATTTTATGTAAAAATCAATTTCAGGAAGCTGAGGCGCATGGTCCCGTGGGCTATATGGACGTGTTTACTCGTACGCATGCGGTCGATCTTGTAAATCCGGGCGGGACAGTTTCGTATACATGGCACGACGATAAATCCAGCAAGAGCCATGTAAGCATATTTCATTTTATGCAGTATTAGTAATTGTTCTACTTGTTAAAATATAATGAATTAAGATACGATGATATTAATTTGTTAATGCAGGAAAAGTTTATGGAGCAGCGCCAAAAACTCCTTGCTGATATGTGTCGAGATCAGCTGACGACGGATGAGGAGGATGCTATTTTTGAGTCAGTTATGCATCCATCGGAGCATGACAGACGATATGGATTTGGCAATCAAGTGATAAGTAAATAATATATTGAGTATCATATAAGTTTTCAAATTCAGTACATTGGTTTTGAGTCATTTCGTTATGAAAGCATTATGCATTACCATAATATATTAATTCGTTACTTGAATGTCATTTCAAAAAAAATAACGAAAAGACATGTTATTTAATTTAGTTTGCCTGATATATACTGTACACATGCATAAATTTGTCACATTTACTGTTAAAGAGATTAAAAGCAGTGATATCTCGTAATGTAACGTACTATTATCTTTGTTAATAAATAGTTGAATCACAATTTAAAAACGGCCAAAAGAACATATTTTCAAATGTATACATTATACATGCATAAACGAAATTAAATAACATTATCACACTGCCAATCATTCACATACCTGCACATACACTTACATAAACATGCATAAACTAAATTAAATAACATTATCACACTGCTAATCATTCACATACCTGCACATACACTTACAGAGAACACACAACTAAATTAAATATTTATTACAGGCCAGCAGTCACAGACGGGGTAGGCAGACTAGAGTTCAGATCGATCTAGCAGAGATCGAAGATTTACGGGCTAGAGTGGCGCAGCTGGAGGAGCAGAACCGTCGGCAGGCCATAGAGACTACACAGTTGCTAAACCAGCATATCGCCGAGTACATGCAACAGTATGGTGGCCGCTTCCCTTCCTCTGCTGGCTCTGGTTCTGGAGGAGATTGATTGATTGCTTTGGTCGGTATGTTTTTTTTCTGTTTTGTATGATTTAGTAGATGGTGGAGGTAGTTGTTGATTTATGTACTATGTTATGATACACTTAGCTATTTTGTTGTATAATTATGTGGATGTTGGGGATGTTGGGTGATGATTATGTGTTTTGACTTAATTTTATGTATTTTTTTGTTTGGTGAATTGTATATAGTTTGGTTTTTGATATTTGGTTGGAATATTATATATTGGATTCTGCAGAATAGTGTTTGTATGGGAAATGTGGATGGAAGGCTATATTGTAGCAGAAATATAAAAAAAATGCAGCGGATTTTCGACGGCTTCCGACGGCTTTCAGGTTATATTTTTCCAATGGCTTCCGACCGCTTTCAGATCAATTTTTTCAACGGCTTCCGACAAGTGTCGGAATCCGTCGGAATTCATCGGAAGTCGTCGGAAATACGAACGGCGAGATGTGTCGGAAGCTGTCGTAAACACTATCACGCCGACGCCTTATTTTCCTACGGCATTTTCCGACGGCTGCCGACGGTTTTCTACCATCGGAAAATGCCTTTTTCCTTGTAGTGTAACAATCATGTCATAAACCAATAAAAAATTATTCATTTGGTTTCACAAAAATTAAAAAGAGATAAATATAAATGGATAATAGTTAAGGGTAAGTATAGCGAAACAAATAAAAAAGTCAACAATCCGATTGTGGATACGATAGAGAATGATATACAATTGCTAAGCCATAATATATTTCAATATAAAACTATCCATTTATGAAATTAATGCCACAATCCAAGAATAAATGGCTGGACTTTCAAAATTATCATTTAAGTTATTTATTTTTATAAAGATATCCACTTAACTACTTTTAAAGAGAAAGCAAGCATAACAAAATATACAAATTCAAAAAAACAAAAAATACTGGATTCATAAATATACTTTCATTATCATTAAATAAGACTTTAAGAACGACAATAAAAAAGTTAAACGAAATCCAAAATAAATAAATTTAATAGTTGAATCTTATCTTGAGATGTTCTCATGCACCTCATTACTCAATGTTGAAATGTTGAATACTAAGAGAATAAGTTATTTGAATCTTGAAACTACTTAGAGTTGATGAAAGATATGAAATAAATGATTTTTAAGTTTGAGTATAAGAAAAAAAGAATGAGAAGTAAACATGAGATAATATAGATATGAATCAGGAAGCATGGAGGAAGAAAACATAATGGATGCATAATAATTACTTGAACGAAGGAGAAAAATATAGATATGAACTAAGAACACAAATAGACACAAAATAAAAGGGACTGAAAGTGATTACAAAAGAATTAGAGGGGATTATTGCAAATTGTTTACTAAAATCAAGGAAGGACGAGCATCCGACTTTAGATGAAATGAAAAATTAAGTAAACAAATGTTAACTCCCGTTTTTATGCCGACCTAAAACTCTGCGACCTAAGGAAGTTAGCGACCTAACGACCTAAGGAAGTTAGCGACTTAACGACCTAAGGAAGTTAGCGACCTAACGACCTAAAGTTCTTCACGACCTAACCCCTGAAGCGGCCCAGCGACTTAACAACTTAACGAGCTAAGGAATTAGCGACCTAGTGACTCCAGTCTTCAGCGACCTAAAAGCTTCGCGACCTAACTTCACAAAGCAGCACAACGACCTACCACTCCATCAAGCTAACTTCTTAAGTCGCGAGTAGGCCACGACCTAACTTAGGTCGCTCGCGACCTACGACCTAACTTAGGTCGTACACGACCTAAGACTCGGGGGTCAAATTTCGCCCAGAACCACTCCTATAAATACAGCCACAACTCCAACGACAAGGGGACTTTTGGCCAATCATTTTCTAAAGCGTCATTACTCTGCCGAACTCTCAACTCATCCAACACTTGAAGAGCTCCAAACATTGAAGATACTACAACAAGCTTTGAACGAGATTCTACACATTGGACATGGATTCAACAAATCTCATCATCAAAGTTTGAGTTACTAATCTGAAGTTGTTTGTGCGGTCAAAGTGAATTGTATTCGAAGTGCATTGTATCGAATTGTAACCAAATCAGCAATAAAAGAATATAAAGTGGACGTAGGCTTAATTATGGGCCGAACCACTATAAATCTGTTGTCCCTTTACCGTTTTCTGCTATTTTCAGCTTATATTCTGTTCCCGTACCAACGGGTGGTGCTTTCACATTATTACTACACACGCCGGGTGTTAGCGTTCACTTTTCAGCGTTAACATTTTGGTGCTTTCACTGAGAATTGAACTCAGGAATATTCTCACCATTGCTCCGCAAGAGCTTGTTGAAAGAATCTCTCTAAAGACCAGAAGTTTATCTGAAATCATGGCTCCTGGAAGAAATGGTAGATCTACCAGATCCGGAAATGCTCATGAGGGAACCTCCGCTTCCCCAACAGCAAATCAAACAACTCCTACCGTCGGAGTCACAAGGGCTGAATTAGACGACGTAGTGTCGGGATTATATCAGCAAATTGAAGCTCAAAACGCTTTAATGATGGACAGATTAAACGCTCTACTTGGGGGCAAATCAACAGCCAGAAAACAACGAACCAGTCTTCACTGAAGATGCTCGTAATTCCCAGGAGAAAGATATTCCTCAAAGAGCCGCTGGCATCGCCGAAATGCCACCTTTCCAAGCTGAAGGTCCAAGGCCGCAGCTAACTTTTCGCGAGCATTTGCCCAGGCAAAATTCTGAAAGGAGAGGTGACTTCTACCCGGCGATGCCTTTGAACAATGAGGAGTACCTATCAGGGATGGTTCGCCAAATCATGAAAGAGAGCATGCAGAGGGAAGAAAACGAGAGTGATTGGGGATTTGCGCCAAGCAGAACTCCGTTTACTGAAAGGATCCTGAAAGTAGAGTTTCCAAGAAAATTTATACCTCCTACTATTCCGGCTTATAGAGGGACAAGTGACCCTAATCATTTTCTATACAAGTACGATTGGCATATGACCGGCGCGAGGGCATCAGATGAGATTAAATGCCGATACTTTCTAGTATATTTGGAAGGAGTGGCTCTACTTTGGTTCACAAAGCTACCAATTCGGTCCGTAGATCAATTCTCTGATTTAACTCGAAAGTTCAAGGATCAGTTCAGGTTGTATGCTTCAAAAGCTAAGGATATAATGTCACTGTCCAGCCTTGAACAAGGGCCCGGAGAATCTATCAGATCTTTCTTGAACCGTTTCAATACAGCCATAGCTAAAGTGGATAATGCAGAACCCTGTATGATCCTGACTTACTTAATGCGAGCCATCGACAAATCGAGTGAATTTGGAAAATGGCTAAAAATGAAAGAACCGAATTCACTTGAGAAGTTCTATAAAAAGACCGACGAATTCATGCGCCTAGAGAGCCTCTCTGCGCCAGCAAAGGTGGTTGTTGCTGAAGTCAACAATAATAATGTTGCGTCTAACAAAAGAGAATATGGAAATCAGAAAAGGGAAAATGATGGAGGAAAGAAACAGGAGAATGAGAAGAAACCTCGCCGCTTTAATCTTTTAGATTTTACTCCTTTATCTGATACACTGGAAAATATCTTCTTCGCAACAAAGGATGTTGTCAAGTATCCTAAACCACCTGAGATGGGGAGAGGTGCAGTGCATAATGGGAAATTTTGCCAATTCCACAATCAGCCTGGCCATGACACTGACCAATGTCACCAGTTGAAGAATGTGATTGAAGAATTGCTGAAACAGGGAAAACTGCAACAATATGTAAAGAAAAACAGAGTCGACCCAACCTCATCCACTCAGGGGCGACAGCATCCTGCCCGTCAATCTGGCTCTGGCAACGACACTGCAGTGCAAGAATCTGAAAAGCTTGTTATTAATGTTGTCACAGGAGGCCCTCACACAGCAGGCAGGAGTTGGGACGACTGTTAACTACCCACAAAACTGCAGTTGGGGCATCTTCCAATCTTTCTGGCATATGAATCCAAAACTATGAATCCAGCGGAAATAGAGATTCAATCCCGAGATTCTGAAACAACAACCACTTACATCCAATTTTTACTCAACAACATTGCTTAAATTTGTAAAATGATAATGGATGCGGAACTTTTGTATTGTAAACCGCTGAGAAATCAGTGTGAATCAATAATAAAGAACTTTAAAATCTTGTGTCTTTTACTGCTTTAAAATGCCTGTCTCATTTCGATATGCAAGTATCTTTGAAGTATTGCTAAAATGTCGATTTAATATTTCAGGTTATCAAAGCAAAGTTTACCGATTCAACACATCACAAGGCTCAGCGATTCCTTTAAATCACTCAACAAACAAATGTCAAGCCTCAAAAGTTACAAAATTCAATTGTCACAAAAGAAGTGCTACACAAAACAAAAGTACACTTCTTTGGCAGAAAGCAAGCAACTTATAAAAAATGGAACATGTACTTAAAGAGATAACGAGGGATCGCTAAGGAGCCGATAGTGGAAGGACACAAGCAATAAAAGCCCTCTTCGGAGGCACGCCAAAAAATGGAATTTCTCTTCTCAACAAAGAGGTTGGAGGAACCAGAGGGCGCAGGACCTTTGTTGACTAGTTGCGATCGTTTGTGCGAATGAACATCCAATTAAATAACTTGCGTCCGCCCCATGGATCCATTTAACTGTGAGAAAGTAACTTCCAGGCAATCAAATCAAGACTTCTTCGTAGGCAAGAAATTGCTTCAGAAGCACAAGACTCCTCCGGAAGCACAAGACCTCTCCGGGGGCACAACGCTAATCTTCGGAGTCCATGCTACTCCACAGATTCCAAAATGCTAATCTTCGGAGTCCATGCTACTCCACAGATTCCAAAATGCTAATCTTCGGAGTCCATGCTACTCCACAGATTCCAAAATGCTAATCTTCGGAGTCCATGCTACTCCACAGATTCCAAAATGCTAATCTTCGGAGTCCATGCTACTCCACAGATTCCAAAATGCTAATCTTCGGAGTCCATGCTACTCCACAGATTCCAAAATGCTAATCTTCGGAGTCCATGCTACTCCACAGATTCCACAATGCTATATCTCAGAAATGCCAAAAAGACCTCTTTGGAGGCATATTTCACCTAAGTTGAAGTGCAAAAATCGGAGACCCACTTCACCAGAGTTGAAATGACAAAGCATTTTTCATAAGCTCGCTTCACTGCACAGGAGAATCCACTTTTCAACAAATAAAAGTGATCACCCTCGAAAGTTGAAGTGTTCTAAAAGAAGAGAAAACTTCTCCGATACAAGGCATACTTAAATAAGAGTATGAGTCTTTTCAGAATATTGCGATGAGCCGTGGTATGGGGGCACATAGCTATGTTAAATAACGCTCAAACATCATACCACGAGCTCACTGCAATATCATACAAAGAAACTTGTGCAGACACATGGAATAAATGCATTCACAAATATATACAAGAAAGTTGTACAAACAAAGAATCATTATATTCCATATTATAAAATTTGATACATGTGCAGGTTTAAGAAAGCGAGGACCGGTACTCGTACAATCTCCGGTCAATACATGAAAAAGCAAAAAGCAAAACGGAGAAAATAAAATCAAGCTCATTTCTCCTTCTTCCTACCTTTGGAGCTTTTACCCAGCCTAATGATTAGTTTCTGAGGCCGCTGTGGACGGGTCGGGGAGGAAGGAGAAAGAGGTACACCTGGGTCAACTTCCGCTTCTTCTCCAGCGACAGAAGTGCTTTTCTTCCCTTTCTTTGAAACCGTGCGTTTCCCCTTCTTTTTCGAAGAAGACTCACTGCCTGGAGTAAAAAACTCAGAAAGCTTTGTGTCGTCATCATAAGTTTGCTCCTGGGTCTTTTCGCCTTCTCCAAGTTCCCCAGTCTTTTGCTCTTGCGAAACAACCGGATCGTCCAAGTCTTTGAGGGCTTCTATTTTCTCTTCTTGTGATCCTGGTTGAGAAGCAGAAAGAGGAGTGACTTGAGAAGGAGGAGGAACAGCAGCCGGAGAAGGAGAAGTTAGCGCAGCTTTCGGTACTTCCGCTACAGAAGAAAAGAAGTTAAAATCAGTATTCTCCGAGAAAAGAGAAGATATTGGTTCGTCAAAGCTTAAATAATAAGTAAGAAGTTCATCAAACTCGGTTAAATCGAATAAGTGATTCACTGGTTCCGGGTCGACGCCAAAGTTACCTGGAGAAGTCGGCTTTGCAAGATCAATCTCGAATTTCTCAGCCTCAATATCTTGCAGGGCCTCGTCCTCGGTGGGAGTGGTCACAATTTCTGTGTCAACTTTAACAGGAGGCGAAGAATGGGAACTGGAGCCTATGATGTTAACATCGGCCAAAATTGAAGTATGGACGGGGGCAGTTAAAGGAGCTTCCTCCTTTGGATGTTCTTCTCCTGTCGATTCAGCTCGCGCTTTAGCAAGTTGCTCCTTTCCTCTAGCAAGAGCGGCACGAGTTTCATCGTCAAGATAACGTGCCTCAAGCTCTGCCTCGTCATAGCCGGCACCACCAAACATATCGATTATCGCCCCCCATACTTCAGCCAAAGTGACTTCATAATCCGACCCCAAAACGAGAGGTTTCCGCGCCCCAAGACACTGTGAATATAAAAGTCAAATAAGGTAGAGCTGACTTTGGCCTTCGTTGCCTCATGCGACTGCTCAGCCGCTTCTTTTTCGGCAACGGCTGCAACTTGGCCGACAACTGCATCGTCCCGCTCTTTTTCGACTTTAAGAAGTCGAGATTTTAACGCTGCAATCTCCAGATCTTGCGAGCTAACTTTTTCATGCAGTTGAGCAGTATCTTTGCGATATTTTTCAGTAATATGCTGCTCAACCTCAAGTTTTATTTCAGCGTCCCTTTGCGCAGCATGTGCGTCCCGCACTTGTTTCTGAAAGACTTCTTCTTTTTGAGTGTGCGAGGCAGAAGAAGTGGCGAGATCTTCCTTAAGTTTCTTGACTTCGGACTCAAGTCTCGCATTATCATCTGCAATGCTCGCCATCTCCGCATCGTGCTGCTTGCAAATTTTATCCCATTCCATCTTGTCATTCTCCATTGTCAACATGGCTTCAAGATTCATATGGTTAACTCTCTGAAGCTCGTCAACAAGTTTCTGCCAGCCAGACATCCTATCAATATCTAGTTTGACAGCGTCGACGTTTCTTAACATAGCTTGCTTATCAATCGGCACTAAGTCCAAGTCGAAACGCACTCCCTTTAAACACCAATTTGGAAATTGGCCTTGAAGTGTAGGAGGACCGTCCCCAACTTGATATAAAGGCCTATTGATAATCGCCTGGATGTCAGATTTCTTTAAAGCAGGAGAGCTGGATGGGATATCGGAAGAGATAGGAGCGTCAGTCTTTTCAGAAATCGCAGACGCGTCCTTTTCGCTAAGCCTGGCCCATTTACTGGGATCTTCAGAAATTTTGCTCTTTCCTCTGTCGTCATGCGACTTTCTCTTATGGGAAGCGTCATCTCTTTGAGAGGAATCGTGACGTTCTTCCCTCCTCCTTTGCTGCTCCTCATAGTCCCGCCTCTCACAAGCTTTTCTAGCAGCTCTCTCTTCATCGGTCTCTCTATGAACAGGAAGATAGCGCCTAAAATCATAAGCATCACGGCTTCCGTGGCGCTGGAATTTATCATAGTATGAACCGCTTCGCCCCATTGGAGAATCTGAAAATGAAAAAGAGACAAATCTTAAAAATCTTCGAAGTGAAGAAGCTAAGTGCGTACAAGTGCCAAAAATCCTAAGTGTGTGTGGCGTGCAAGCTACGCGTGTCGAACTACAAACCACTCTTTGGTGTGGGAATGGCGACGGCTTGTATAGAAGGCGTCGAAACTTGTTGTAAAGAAGAAGTCGCCTCGACAGCAGGAGAAATAGCTTTTGAAGCGTCATTTTTAAATAGCTCCTGCGAAGTCACCATTAAGTCGCTAAGATCCCCAAAAATGTCTTCGCCGTCGTGTTGAGCGGAACTCTCTTTCTCAACCCCTTCATTGGATGTCTTCTTGGGGCATTGAGGAGGCTCCTCCTCTTCGATAACCGGAGAAAGCGTAGATTTGCCAGAGGATCCCGCAACGTCAACAGTGGAAGAACATTTCACCAGTGCAGCCTCTACAATAGGTCCTTCTGATACAATCTCTTCTGCAGAAACTGGGGCACTTAATGTCTTTGCTTGAGAACCAGAGGCACCCAATGTTTCGGT
Organism: Allium fistulosum; assembly: GCA_030737815.1. Lineage (NCBI taxonomy): Eukaryota > Viridiplantae > Streptophyta > Magnoliopsida > Asparagales > Amaryllidaceae > Allium > Allium fistulosum. Next base: position 393,437,280 of record CM060907.1, read on the forward strand.
CTCAGAACTAAAGATTTCGTGAACCTAGATAGATCGTGAGGAGTGTAGAAGCCCGAACTGATGCAAGAACTCATCTTTCAACAAAAATTTGCTGCTTCTTTCTTCAGCAGTCACAACGTTTAAAGTTTCAAAGATAGACTTGAGGCTGGGATTTCTAAGTGGAGGAGGAAGTACTGCAAAAAGTAGAAAATAAAGTTAAGCACTTGATAATTCAAGTTTCGAAAGGTTCATGAGATGAACAGAGAAAGACAATCTTACTTCCGACTCTCCAAACGGCATAGATTCCTGGAGGACAGCGAACGAAAAAGAATTGACTTAAGAACCCGTGTGCACTGTCGGGCAAGTCTAGAATCAGTTTGCGGTTTCTTGCACCTCTTACAAGTATAATTGAAGGGTGGTCTTTGTTCTTAGCAAAGGTACACAAATAGCAAATTTCATCAAAGCTTGGAAGACGGTTGAGCGTCCTCCTAAACAGAACACACAACCCCATCAGGACAGCATAACCGTTGGGATGTAGCTGAAAAGGCGAGATAGCTAATTGAAGAAAAAGTTCTCGGAGAAATTCGTTGAAATGGGGAATAGCTCCGCTTAAGCACATCTAACGATTCAGTGCGACAAAACCGAGAGGTGGCCTGTCAGCAGTGTCATTTGCTCTAGGAAATATAGCATCTGATTCGGCAATACCGAACTGGATGCACAGTTGTCTGAAAACTTTGTGGCTCAGGGTGGTCAGAGTTCTTTCTGGAGGGTCGATCAATGGGTTGGCAATTGGAAAAGCTTCTCCAACTGGTCCCGTGTCTTCTTGTTGAGATGTCATTCTACACAATCAACTGGATATTCAAATATGAAGGTGCACGTTTCCTAAAAGTGTGAAGTGTTGTGCAAAACTAAAACGATAACAAGCAAGTATAACTGAAATCAAGATAGTTGACATTTGTCGATTATAAAGTTTCGAGGCTTGTCATTTTAAATCCAAATACAATGTTGTGTTGAGGCAAACAAATCAGCTTAGATTGATTATTTCAGCTTTGCTTTAATACTTCATTTGAATTTGTCGTTTCACAGCATTTCATTCACAAAATTCGTTTAAGTTAATTATTCTTTATCGACTAATCTGTCATAGGATGTGGGCAGTCAATGGCAGTATATTTGTCCCGTTTTTCTGCAAATGTTGTGTTTAACAGGTTATTAACATTAGAGTTAAAGCAATCTGTAAAGAAGTGCAACATAGTTCAAGTTCAATCAAAATTCAAAGGCCAATTGAGCTCTGTCCAAATTTCATAAGTGTTAGGTCGTTCAGCGACCTAGCATAGGTCGGAACCTCCATAGGTCGAGTCATGCAAATTAAAACGTTCAGGGCAGTGCAGAATTTGTTCAAGTCCTAGGTCGTTCAGCGACCTATCATAGGTTGAGGCTTCTTTAGGTCGCATTGGGAAAGTCGAAGGATTCAAGTCTTAGGTCGCTCGCGACCTAGCGTAGGTCGGAAACTACTTAGGTCGCAAAAGGTTGTTCGGCTTTACTTAGGTCGCAAAAGGTTGTTCGGCTTTACTTAGGTCGGTCAGGTTTCTTAGGTCGTAAGACTTAGGTCGTGCAATTCCCAACACGACCTAACTTTTAGGTCATCCAGATCTCATGGGTCGCTAACTTCCTCTCCACGAAATCACTTACTAGACCCGATAACCCGATAACGCCATTACAGAGAAAATCTATCATTCTCTTCGTGAATTTCATTCATCTCCACATACCACCAAATCGCCCAAAAAATAGATTCCAAACCCCTCTGATCCATTATAAAAATTACCGTGCATTCATGAATTACCACAACGAATCAAACGACGATCAAAAGTCGATCGAAATAACCATTCAAAATGAAGCATGGTACATGAAAATGGACTCGAATCGGAAAACATGGATTCACGATCGAGCGACGATTATGGTGGAGTAGAGATTGGATCCACTTACGTAGTATGCTGGTAGAGATGGATCAACGATTAACTGGATTGAATTCGCCTTCGAAAGTTTGAAGATTCGTCAATGGCAGTGGGAGTTCGGAGCAGTAAGGTAAGGAGGAAGTAGCGACCTAGCAAATTTATATGGGGCCGAGAGAGGAAGGCGAATGGGCATGCGAGTTAGCATGAGTTTTAGGTCGTTCACGACCTAGCAAAAGTTAAGTCGAAGCACACGACCTATGGCATAGGCGTGTACTTCGAGGGGCAAATGTTAACTCCCGTTTTTATGCCGACCTAAAACTCTGCGACCTAAGGAAGTTAGCGACCTAACGACCTAAGGAAGTTAGCGACTTAACGACCTAAGGAAGTTAGCGACCTAACGACCTAACGACCTAAAGTTCTTCACGACCTAACCCCTGAAGCGGCCCAGTGACTTAACAACTTAACGAGCTAAGGAATTAGCGACCTAGTGACTCCAGTCTTCAGCGACTTAAAAGCTTCGCGACCTAACTTCACAAAGCAGCACAACGACCTACCACTCCATCAGGCTAACTTCTTAAGTCGCGAGTAGGCCACGACCTAACTTAGGTCGCTTGCGACCTACGACCTAACTTAGGTCGTACACGACCTAAGACTTGGGGGTCAAATTTCGCCCAGAACCACTCCTATAAATACGGCCACAACTCCAACGACAAGGGGACTTTTGGCCAATCATTTTCTGAAGCGTCATTACTCTGCCGAACTCTCAACTCATCCAACACTTGAAGAGCTCCAAACATTGAAGATACTACAACAAGCTTTGAACGAGATTCTACACATCGGACATGGATTCAACAAATCTCATCATCAAAGTTTGAGTTACTAATCTGAAGTTGTTTGTGTGATCAAAGTGAATTGTATTCGAAGTGCATTGTATCGAATTGTAACCAAATCAGCAATAAAAGAATATAAAGTGGACGTAGGCTTAATTACGGGCCGAACCACTATAAGTCTGTTGTCCCTTTATCGTTTTCTGCTATTTTCAGCTTATATTCTGTTCCCGTACCAACGGGTGGTGCTTTCACATTATTACTACACACACCGGGTGTTAGCGTTCACTTTTCAGCATTAACAACAAACAGTCACATATTCTCCTTTATATAGAATAGAATAGAAATGGAATAGAAAAAGACAAGAATACTAATTGGTTTTTTCAATAAAATTCAAATTATGATATTTATCAAAAATTCAAAAGTGTACAAAATTCAAATTACCTTTTATGGGCAATAATTCAACAGCGTACAAATTTCAATTCTATCGCTAAATAACGTACAACTAAAAATGGCGGACTACCAAAAAACAAGGGCCCGTTTGGTTTCATTTTGTATTTTATGTTTTGTGTTTTCAACTTGGACTAAGAAATAGTAAGAAATAAGATAAAAAGATTTATAATTCTTAGCCATTGCGACCACCAACGGACAACGAAGGAGTTGAATTGTTTTCGTGCTTTTGTTATCTCTCGAAACACGAAAAATAAAATAAACTTGTTTTCTATTTTACATATTAATTTAATTTTTCAAAATTGTTTGTTTTTCAACAATACATACAACGGACGCGCTTTTGTATAGATGAAAAACAAAACTAAAATGACAAGCCAAACGGGGCCTAAGGTGGTGTTTGGTTTATTATTTTTAATTTTGAGTTTTCATCCATACAAAAACACACACATCGTATGTATTTTGTCGAAAACGATCAATTTAGAAAAAAAATTAACATACAAAACAGAAAACAATTTTTTTTCATTTTCCGTGTTTTAGAAAATAACACAATCACGAAAAACAACCTATTTTCCCCTCCGCCATCTCCTCCGTCTTTCTTTCATTCTCTCCGCATCTCTCCATCCTTTCCATATTTGATATAAATGTTGAAAACCAAAAATACAAAATTCCTTTTTACAGGAATAATAAGTTAGTTGGCGGACCCTCCAACAATTTATGTCCGCTTCATTTTAATTATTTCCTATATACAGATCTTCCCCCAGAATATCAAAACCCTAAATAACATGTTTCCAATTCTCTTCCTCCTCTTTCTCCCATTCCAGACCCATCCAAAACGCCCAATTTTCTTGCTTCCCACGCCCCCTCATTCCAGATCTAATTCAAAACCCCCAATTCTCTTTCTCAACCTAAATAACTCATGATAATATTCAGAAAAACATTCATCGCAAATCAAAATCTGCGCCACATCGCTCGCCAATTAGTGTTTTGCGCATTGGAAGCTCGAGATTCGCTGGTTAAAATCATGTGGAGATAGCAGGGTCAGTTGGGGATGGTGGCTCCGCGTCAGGCAGCTCTTGAGGGTGATCTGCAACACTACAAAAAAAATACTGCGGTAAATTATCCTAATCGTTGGACTACAAACAGTTGGATGCCACATGTGTGTTACTATCATTCTTTGAAATTCGTTTTTTTAGAGATCAATGTATATATGTTGATGTTGGAGAACTATGTGGCCTAACATGAGCTCAACCTTTATTTGTTAGAAAACAGTTACCCTAACTGTTTGACTACAAATGCTAAGATGTTGTGTCCAACAGTTTTGTTCAATGGAATAGGCAAGTAGTTTTACCTTAACAGTTCGACCACAAGTGCAGGATATTAATATGGAGTTAGGAAGAAAATATTTCTGCACAACACAAACCAGCCCTCTGCTTGAAAGAAAATTATTCGCACTAGGATGCTTTGTATGTAAACTTTTCTATTAGGCATTTAATCATTCATTTTTTTTTAAAAGTAGCAGTTTTTTTTGATGGATTTTAATGAAAATATATCCATGGATAGTCAAACATGGGCCTATTGATGGGAAAACAATTGGCCTAGCTGTTTGGACTAGAAGGGTCAGGGTGTCCTTTTTAATTTTTAAATTCTGTAAAACATAAGAGTGATTTTTGTTAAATGCATTAGATCAAAGTGGAGTTGGAAAACTATATATTTATCAAGGACTATCATCCTAACTTGGACTACAATTATTAAGATTCTGATCCACAATTTTCCTGTATGTTGCACATGTGTTTGGAACATGATTTTTTTGTTCAACATAATAAAGGCTTTAACTAAAAACACCATGTAAGTACTGATATGAGAATGGTATGCTAGCATGACTAACCATCATTGATAAATTGTAAAGAATTCAATAGTTCCAAGGAAACAAAAAACCATCGTCTTCATTCAAAATGCAAAATACGTGTGCCGATTGCATAATAAAAAAATTACTTTAATGTAAAATTTAAAGTTAAATAAAAATACTGAAACAGAAGTTATAGTGATGCAAACTATTCAGAAATAAATGATAAAACAAAGCTCAAAGCATGCTTTTCCATATAGTTCACCTATATAAACTAATGTGCTTAACGTGAAGGATTGCAGCCAACTGAATGACATATACAAATTAACCACAAACCAAAAATAATCACTCAAGGGCCATTAATTTTCATCTACTTTGACTCTTAAAATGAGTATTAAGCATAAATTTTGAGTAAGTCATTAGTAGCATATTTCCATTACTTTGTCCTAACACTCAATTTTGTTGTTTATAATGAAATGTGTAGCTTTTTACGACTTCTTCCATCATATTTACAAGGATACCATAATTATTTTGTGACATGAAACCTTACCTTTGAACTTTTGTTATGTAGATTGACATCATGCAACGTTAACCAAGATGCTACTAGAAGTCACGGTTTTTAGTCGTGTGGTAAGGTTAGTCATGTTGTTGCCTTCCGTTGGCATGATTAATCTTATGTTCATAGAGTACCTAAGGAACATTGAAATATTGCTAATAAGTTAATTTATATCAAGAAATCAATTTGTTGGAAACGTTGAAAAAATAATATCAAAGTAGCGTCCAATGACCACTTACGTTAAGTGGTAAGGGTTCCACCTTGAGTCGCTATTAGAGATTTTGGGTTTGATCCTTTTGGCATACATTAAGAACCAATATTCCATAATATTAACATCAATATTAAATTATTTATTTAAATGACACTAATCTTCTTTTTGAACATAGAAATAAACAGTATAAGTATACTCTAGATTTAGATGATATGCTCCAACATTGCGGAAGTTGTACTTATATGATGTTTTCAATGCTCACGTGAAATCGTAATAATGGCATCACCAAGCTTTATGCATCAATTTTTTCTCCTTCACGTTGATCATATGTTTCTTAATTTATTCTCATGGATTTGCCAAAAAACGGAGTTTTCTTAATCTGAACCACATCTGATATTTTTTTAGAGTAATTTAACAGTGGAAGCTTTCTCCACTTTTTCAATAGTTGTAGTAGATGATCGATACTGCCAACCCTTTATATGGTAGTCTAACTAGATCATATTTTCTAGCAAGATAGTAGCCTAAATAGTCCAACATATTGACAATTTTGAGCTTGGCTCTGCTAGATTTTGGTTGAAAAATATTGCCATTTGGATGTTCAAAACAGTGGTAGAAAATCAATTCAAACCTAGATTTTTGCCTGTACACGTTTTGTTTTCTGGGTTGCTGCAAACATGGCCCGAGTCCATGTTTGAGACAACATATCTCTTTTTTCTTGCTGGAATTCACCGATTCTTTTTTTGCTTGAAAGATAAAGTTTTCTACCATATGCATATCAATTTTCAGCTCAATCCGAGGTCGTTTGGTCCTCTGTTTCAGGCATGTAAGTTGAACCCAAGATGGTTTTCGGGCCTGGGCATATTTTTGTTTTTTTGAACTGTTGCAAACATCAATGCTGAAAACCTCAATAACAAATAGTCAAATATATGTATATCTCCAAATAGGAGAATATAAATCCCAAATAATGCCATATCGATAAAATTTCAACAAACGCTAGTGTAGGCAACTCAAATCTCAAAGATAGAACTCAAAAGAGTTCAAATTCCCAAAAAGGTAATCTTATATAATAATTATTTCAAAAGTCAGGACACTTCACTAATGCATGCACATCTTATCAACTGGGTTGAAAAGGTCTTCCATGCATATTTTACTAAAGCAACCTCCATAGCAAAAAATTTGGCATTGAGCTATTATAGGAGAATATTTTCCAATAAGTTAGAGGACCAATAAAGGTTTCATGAATTGGTCAACTTGGTATATTTGTTGAGACAGGTCGAATTTTATGACTGATGATTTGTTTTGGTTGATTTATAGCCGCGCTTCTTGAGATCAAATCTCATGTTTCACCAGTTAAATTGTGCGTTTGAATGTGAAAAATTTGTTTGGGAAGACAATAAAGACTCTTTTTTGCTTAAACTAAATCTGAAAAAATTATTATATTTTTGTTCTCAACATGTGCTACTTTGTTTTTATCATCACAAAGGTAGATTTTGGAAATAGAAAGATTATCCACATTTGATCATAGATGCGCTTAGTTTCTTTCATCAGTCTTATATGATAGCATGATTAGCGTGTTATCTCAATGAATGTAGATTATGTTCCATACTCAAAACACTGTGGATGTTGTAAGGTTTAGATGAAAATAATAGGGAAGGTAGATTATGGAAATAACAAGGTTCAATTAAAATTATATAAAATATGGAATCTTTTGTAGAAACTCATGTTTTACTTCAAAACCACGATAAAATCACCAAAACTGAAATGCTAGGTTATCAAAACTGAGTTACGAAATTATCTTCAATCACTCTGTTATTGCATCACTCCAAACACAGTACTTAATTTCTTTCAACTTTTCGTTCGACCTTCAGAAATTAAATACTAAATTTACTAAAAAATTATCATTGATGTGGAAGATCAAAGAAATGTGTACATTATTTTGAGAAAAAATATTCATGCAGCATTGATTGCAAAATGAGTGGATGCAAAAATATTTTCTAAAAGAATAAGAATGCTTTCTAAACTATGGCGAAATTCACATTATTTTGCAAATACTTGCAAAATGAATGAATATAAACACATTGTTTAGCGACTATTTGCAAAGCTACTACATGTTTATGCATTCATTTGCCAAATGAATGGATATAATTTTTATTTTATTTTAAGTAATGTGTTTCTCAAATATCTGCAAAATAGTTGCATAATTTAACAAATATTTGCAAATTGAACATGTAATTTTGCAACTATTTTGCAAAATGAACGGATATAAACATTTTTTGCAAATATTTGCAAGATAAATGAAGAATTCAGTAAATGTTTACAAAATGAGTGAATACAAAGACATGTTTGAATAAAAATTAAAACAATTGCAAACCATATGTTATCATGGAATTTTTTTTTCAGGTTTACTGCAAAAAAGGTTTTCAAAAAATAATAACTGTACGGTGCTAAATATTCACATATGTGAGAAACTGAAACTATTGGAAGGACAATTTTTTTTTACAAGAAGCTGAATAGATTCGAGAAATTTCATAAAAAAAAACAACCGTTCACGTACAAGAAGCTAGTGTTAGGAATTACGTATGAGACTATGAGAAGATGACCAAAAATCAAAAACAAAATTTTGAATCCAAATGCAACGGATGGCTTTGCAATGTCTGGATTGAAGAGGGTATTTGCCCTAATGAGTTTGAAAATTATATTGCAACGCAAATATCAAATATAAAAGTATGGACCAAAAAAATGTCGCAACAGAACGAAGGTTTGTAATCCTACCCGCCTTATCATACTTACTGGCATAATGGAAAGAACAACGTGTCTTATTTTATACTGTTTTACCAATACTTCTCCTGAAATGACCGATAATCTATAATTTCTATTTTCATGGTTTCACAAAAATAGCTTTTAATTAAACTGAAATTTTACGAGTGAAAATGTTACTGAATGGTTTGATGTGCTTTCATACGAATCATTTCAGGTATGTGTTTTTAAAAGTCAGTTAGAAAGTACATGGTTAATTACTTATAATTTTGCAAATTTTTTTTAATGCGAATATTAATAAGTAATTCGTTTACAATTCAAAATATACCCTGCATAATATTATTTTGTTATCGTATTATTTGTTGATCAATATAACCTTATATTATTTCTTTATATATAGTTTATATAAAATAAAAACAAAAACTTTATCTTTAGAAAGTATTAAATTTAAAAATTGAAATATTAGAAAATGAAATAAAATCCTAAATCTAAAGTTTGAAAAATCATTCTTAATTTCCTATGAGTTTCAAGTTTCAAAATAAATTTTAAATAGTTTGCAACTCCATCTTTAATCTCTCGTAGTTCCCCTTTACTTTTCAAAGTACAAATTTGAGTTTCTATTTATTGGTTTTTTCTTTTTGGTTTCTAAAAGGGTAAATTGTAATATTTATCATTTTATTAATAAAATATACATTTTGTTCATTCTCCTTTTCACTTTAGTTTTTCCTATACACAAATATTTTTCTGGTGTCCATCGTCTAAAATATTTTTCCTTTTATCGTTCAACATTTACAGTAGCACCCATATGCGAATCACGGGTTCACACTAGTTTATTATCTAGTTATTGATTCATATTCTGAGGTTTAATACCTCATGTTGCTATCTTTACTCTTTCATGATGCGGCTATAGAAAGAATACACCCACTCTACGATATTGCTATAATTTATTTTTTAATTTTATTACTGCAAAAAATGAAATAAGATATTGTTTCCATTTTATCAGTTGTTTGTTTGCATCTCATTTGTTTAGTGCTAAGCCTATTTTCTATGTTAGTTGTTAAAATGGTTACATTTAACTCTGTACTTACTTATAATTGATCTGTAAGAAATACTAGTGTGTAACCTGTGCGTTGCACACGGTAAAATTGCAAAAACGTTGTATTCATAAATATTGATAAAAATAGAAACTACTTACATGGTAAATGATAAATACATCGTGTTATCAGTTATAAATCAAACTTTTATCATTATTTATGTTATTCTTTATGTATATAATATTTATTAAGTGATTTATATAATTTACATTCGAACGAAAATTTGATTTTACCATTTTATTAATAAGAATGTAGTTGTTAATGTATAATTTCCTCAACATTCAAATAATTGTACAAAGTGGCATAGTCGAAGAAGTTTCTACCCCTTAGTTTTGTGATAATTCACGAATTCATTTAAATTGTAATCCATAAGTTCAAAAGATAGAATAGGCAAATTCAAATAATTGGACTAGCTTTGTGAATGACTCCAATCCTTCTTCCTTGCATTACTTTCGACATGCTCCTACATTAACGTTATGCAACATTGGTTATTATGAAATGTGGCCTTGATTTATGGCTTACGACTTCAGCAAGCTTAGCTTTGAAAGTGTCGATATGGTATGTTATGGATTTCAACTCAGTCTTTTGGGGATATGCGGCGTTGCTTATATACAATATTAAATGCCTTTATAATGATTGTCGACGAGCTTGTTTCGAAGGCCGTAGGTGGATGACAACTCTATTTAAGTCCAGCATCAATGAAATGCGGCATGTTTTGCAGACATTCATTGATGGTTTACGATGTCGATTGTCTTCGATGTCTTTGCCTCTTCGATTGCATGTGATACCGAACCTTTTTCCTTGTTGCGGTGATGCGACGCTAATGACTTGCGAAGTGATGAAGTGCGACGTGGTTGAGAAGTGACACTTAAGAGATACGAGAATGATGAATGGCTATGTCGTTGAACTCTTCTAACACATGCGACGTTGTTTATATCCCCATATTGACGAGGTGCGGTCTTCTATTCCTTTGATGCTTTCACTTCTGCTCTTGATGTTGAAATTAAATGGATAACAGTAGCATACATATTGATATCGACATCTTTTAAGATTTATTAAACAAATCAATAATTTTTACCTTCTCAAATTTATTTAAATAATTTATATTTAATTATTGAATTAATTAATTAATTTAAATATCTAGACTTAAGTGCAATATAGTAAGATCGAGTCGAAGAGAACTTTTCATTGTTATTATTATAAAAGCTATTTAAGTATAAAAACATGAAAAGAATTAGTAAACATTGTGTATAATTGTGAAAATGATAACTTACATAGTTTTTTTTTCCACAAAAATATACGAGAGAACTAAAGAGGGGACAAAACTTCTATAAATAACTTCCATAAATAATGAAAGGGTTGGAAGTTCTCTATTTTACTATTATTTAATTAGTAAATAATTTGTTAAGATAAACAAAACATAATTTAAAGTTGTTTTCAGAGTTTATGTACGTACGTATGCATTTAAGTTAATTAAATATCATAAATTAAACAATTCAAAATAAACTCAATTAACTACCATTCATTGTTTTGTCTATTAAATCCAAAAAATAACAATTTCAATATGAATATCCTAATTATACTAACAAAAGTGGGAAAAAACGTACAATTTTTTCTCATTTTTGTTAATATAAATAGAATATTCATATTGAAATTGTTATATTCTGGGATTTAATAGAGAAAACAATGAATGGTAGTTTATTGAGTTTATTTTGAATTGTTTAATTTAGAATATTTAATTAACTTAAATGTTTTAGGTATAAATATAATACCACCCTTACTACAAGTCAATAACCCTTGAGTAATACATGTCGAATCTGTTAAAAGATTCGAACTTTAACTTTAATAAAGGAATTCCTTAGAAAAATGTATAAAATTGAACAAGACTTAGCATGCGGCGACGCGGCGTCAATAGGCCCACATTGGTTAGATAAATCACTGCCAAATATGACGTAGCTTATATCATAGAACAATAGTGAATATCATAACTATAAATAATGTTAAAGTAACGAGGTTATCGACATTAATGAATAGCAGCGATATGAATTGATAATGTGCTAATCAGTTAAACAGTTTATAACATGTTAAAACAGCAATGTCGTAAGTGACGTCATCATATAAAGCTCAATTTGTAATATTAAGATTAGCTATAAAGAATGGTGACAAACAATAAGGCTACGTGTACCAAAATGTACCAATAGGGTAATGTCAAAAATGAGCAATGTCGTTTTTAACTAACGCTGAGCTTATTATTGTTGCATTTAATTGGCATACACGTTGTCAATGACTCCTGTATTCATGATAAGTGGTGTCTTCTTCACCAGTGAACCAGTTTCAATACCAGTAACGATTAACCTCAGAATTAACTCATACGACATAAAAGTTTTAACGCTAATTCAACATAACGTCATAGCCAATACTTAACCTAATTACTAAGCCTCAAAGCTCTCAAGCCCCAATATCAATCTATAATCGAAGAAACCCAAAGCAAACCCTAACATCAACTTCGACACTAAATTACTTAATTCGATATATTAATTCGATCAATATAAAGTATAAACCGTAGCTGAGTATTGATACGAACACGTGAAAGATAAAAGTTTTAAGTTTCTTTGAGGTTTTTGATTTCTCGCTTGAAGTTCTCAATTGCAGATAAAAGATGAATGAAAAAGACGCTCGTCTATTTATAGAAGAGAAAGAAGGTAAATGGACATCATTGGTTCAATTTGAATGGATAGCCACATTTGCGTGGAATACTAATAGGCCATAAACTTGATGTCGATGTTGTTGACTTGAAAAGTCAATGATTCCTCTCCACTAGGGGGCAAATGTTACCATCATTATTAATCTCGAAGATATGCAACATGAGACATGAATATGACGCCACATTTCAAGATGGAAGTAATGCCGTGCTTTATCAATATCGTTCAATGCCGCATATATAATCAATAATGCATGTTGCTGATACCGCTTCTCCTTGATGCCGCGTGCCGTCAATGAAGCCAAGAACACCAAATGAAGTCAATACCATAAGCCATCAATGTATGTGAACGTGACCTATGTCGCATCTCATGGATGCCACGTTTTATCAATGCTGCCTTTCACTTGTGAAAAGATGAACGTCGCAACTCATCAGTGTTGCACCCTTTCAACATCTCCTCATTGATACTACCTGCAACCAAAGCCGTAAAGTAATGATGGTGCGTCTCTTTGATGCTGCTTCCATTGCAATACCACCGTTCTCTAATGTTGTCTTTCAGATAGTACCGAGCTAATCAATGCTGCCCCATCATTGATGTCGCCAATAGTCAATGCTGCATTTTGTTGAAATTACATTTAATCAACGCTTAGGGGATGCCGCACATCTATACATGCGGTGTTGACGTTGAAAGCCATTAGTATCCACATAAGTTATCAAGGCCAATTTTATACCAATCCATGCCACTCCATATTGATGCCGCCTCAGATCACTGTCGTGCCATGCCAAACACCGCTTCAATTCGATAATGCTATCAACCAATGGAGAGCGCCGATCATCACAATAGAGCCATTAATGCCGAGAGTCATTGATGTCGCGCACTTTCATTTATGAGACGACGCCGAAGCCTTGCCCCGCACCTAAGGATGTGAAAGGATGTTGTCAAGCGATGTTAGCATCGTGCAACATTAAACCGACGAGACCAAGCACGCCTAAGCCATGCGCCATGCCACATTTTCCCCCTATAAATATGGACTTAGGGGCACTATGGAAGGGTGATCATTTTTGTCTCTCTTCTTACAATTTAAACTTTGTAACACTTAATTGATTTGGGAATTCATAATCGATTGTAGCACTTGAACTATTGGATTTTGTACCTCCGACATTATATTAAATAAAAACAAGATTTCTCGACTTATGACTTACTTGCGAGTTCCCAAGCATACATGATTTGTTAATCAAGAATCGTTTCAAATTCCAAAAGTACTTATATTCTTGATTTCTATGTTTGCATACAATTGACAATACAAATTTATTTCATGAGCATCTGATCCTATATGACTTTGCATATGACTTCTCAATGGACTTAGGCTTGCTTGTTTCCTTCTCTTAGGCCTTAACTCAACCAAGTGTCGTCTTGTGCCAACACTCGTTAAGGTTAAATCTAGACTTTTCAATTTCCATTATTTGACAAGGTTCACTTTCTTACATTTTTTGGGGTGACGAAGAAATTCGTTATAACAAATATATTACAACTTTTCTTTAAAAATTATAGTTTGATCAGTATACTTTTGACCAAACAAATCGATATGTGAAAAAAAAAAGAAACAATTAGAAGGTAAAGTTAATAGCTCAACCACTAAGAAGTCCTAACGTAAAGTCAATAGCTCAACCACGAAGAAGTCCTAATGTGTTGGTTCTCCATACATATTACTGAGCTATACATGTCAGTTACATCTTTGCATAGATTTACAAGTTTGCTAAATACAGTGAATGAACTTATTGCAGTTAAATGTACAAGTTTCCCGTTCGGTTTTGTTTTAGGGAATATTTTCATTAATTACAGAATCATAAGGGCCCCCTCATGTTACACTCCTATTCTAATTTTGACCTTGCATGTCTTAATTTTGAACATTATCATGTGTTACAAATTTTGTGTCATACACTAACCCTTAAGAAGACATCTAAATACGACTATATTGAAGCAAATGAGGTTCATTAACATTAGGTTGGCTTGAAATCCTCTATTATTATTTTTCTAAACATATGCAAATAGGCACATAGAATATAAGGGCCCGTTTGGTTTAGCATTTTTAATTTTGTGTTTTTGTTCAAAAAACGTGCACACGATGTATGTATTTTTTGAAAACAACTAATTTGAAAAACCAAGCTAGCATATAAAATAGAAAACAAATTTATTTTGTTTTTCATGTGTGAGAAATAACAAAAGAATAGAAAACAATCCATCCATTCCGCCGTCCCGCAATCCTCTCCGCCATCATTCCATCATTGTCGTAATGACCTAAAATTCAATTTTCTCTTTCATATTTTGTTATGAATGTTGAAAACCAAAAACACAAAAGACAAAATGAAACCAAACGTGCCCTAATCTTTGCTGCTTGGAACTTGTTATTTGTGCTGCCGTTGAATTATAACCTGTTCTTATTTCATTTCTGCAGTAGTTGTTTTAATTTTTATGTTGAAAACTTTAGAAGTGTGCACAACCAAAGGAAGAAAAATAATAAGTTTTATATCATTATTTTGTAAGTTTACAAAGTAATTTTCACTTGGTATTTCATTCAGTTGACATTTCTGGTAGATCCATAGGTACATGCAAAAAATGAAACTTTATCTTACTTTACAAAATTACTGTTTTTTTAACCCACTTTTAATTTAAAGTTATTATGTAGTCTGTGTAACTAATCTGAAAGTACCATGTAGACAGAGTCAAAGGATACCTCAAAGTTCCATTATGCTTATATATATATATATATATATATATATATATATATATATATATTGCTGCAAGTATGGTTTTCCAATATAATTTTGAAAAACATGCAAGTTTCAATTAATAAAAAAAAAGAGAAACTTATCATTTGATTTCCAGGTAGTTGGAAACAGAGAATGTAGTATCATAACAATATAAATACATTAGCATGGTTGTGTTGTCACAGAGATAAGGACAAACAACTTGTATACATTGATTTGACATCAAGCACAATAATGTAAGATAAAATAAAATAAAATGCATCAAAATTTGAATAGTTGATCAAATTCAAGCTTTATGCTGAACTTATTTTAGCATGTCTAGTATCCTACAAATAGTGTATATCTATTTAAGTATAATGCACAATGTGCCATCTATAAATGGATATGGATGCACATAGAAAACCAAGAATACAGTGACTAAATTTGTGTGCCATATGAAAAACTGGAAGGGAAAACCTGAACAATAAAAAAAAAGAACTTACTTCAGTAGCATCATGCCGATATAGTCCTTCGGATCCAGTTTATCATCCAACATCACTGTTTATCATGTCAAGTTACAGTGAACTAAGATAAAAACATTAAACCGAAATAAAATATAATGTATGAAT
Organism: Allium fistulosum; assembly: GCA_030737815.1. Classification (NCBI taxonomy): domain Eukaryota; kingdom Viridiplantae; phylum Streptophyta; class Magnoliopsida; order Asparagales; family Amaryllidaceae; genus Allium; species Allium fistulosum. The sequence continues at coordinate 393,453,027 of CM060907.1, forward strand.
TTTTGCCTTGTATGAATTTGATCTAAAGCATACGGTAGAAAACATCAAAAAATGAAAATGAATTTATGCCTTGATTGAATTTCCTTCTTTGTTATGAACTGCCTGACAGAGACCTATGCAAATATCTATAGATAAATTATCTGTGCGATAAAAAAATAATCAACATTGAGCTATGACATGTGTAAAGGTACATATCGTACACAATTTTTCACCATTACACCTAATTGGCTAATTAAAGTAAATTCAAACAGCCATGGTTCTCATTTCAGCATAAAAGTACATTATAAATCATTATCCCAAATTATTGATGTAAATTATGGAAAAGTGCATTACTTGGAACGTGTATGCTATAATAAACTACATTCACATTACAGTAAGTTAGGATTGGACATGACAGGTTGCTTTGACTACGCGTCTTCTCTTTTTTTATTTTTATAATTGCATAAAATTCGAACAAAAAATTAACAGTATCTAACCTTGTGAAATTTAAAATAGAGTACGTTTGGCATATATCTCTGATACAAATACACAATACATCCCTCCGTTTTTTTAATTAGTTTTCGGTCTTTGTTTTTAAAATCCGACCATCTAAAAGACAAAAATACCCTCTCGTTGTAATATCTCTCTCCACTTCATTGTTCCTGCGAAAATGAAATCAATAAACAAAATCGAATCATAATCTAGTGAATAAACTGAAATCAAGATGACTAGAAGATTGATTTAGAAGGAAAACGAAACTAAATAATGGAAAGTATAATCAATTAGAACATCAAAATCAAACAGTAAATTAAAATAGCAAAAGAAAACAATAATTTGTAAGAAAACGAATTCATTCTTCACAAAAATAAAAAAAATTTAAGACCAGCAACAATTTTAAATATTTGCAGCTAAAATTGCAAATATTAATAATATTTGTAGTTTTTTCTGCAAATATTCTTAATATTTGCAATTTTTGTTGCAAATACATAGAAAATTTGCAGTAAAAAATTTGATTACTTGATAAAACACTCTTACAGCTCCAACATGTATTATTACATGTTTTACTGTAACAATTGTACATATTTGCAGTATTGTAAGCAAAAATTCACAATATTTGCTGATTTTTCTGCAATTATTCAGAATAATTGCAACAATATCCGCAAGTATTCATAATAAATGACATAAGAAAGTAAAAATTATGAATACTTGTTAAAAAACTCTTGCAGCTTCAACATATATTATTATATTTTCTACAAAAATACTGAACATATTTGCAGTATTATAAACAAATATTCTCAAATTGCCCTAGAATTTACGGCCCCTCAGACCCCTAATTTACGCATGAGAACGTCAGCTTAGCCTCCTCAGCTTTTGCAGATTTTTTGCAATTATTAAGAATAATTGCAGCCATAACTGCAATTATTCATAATATTTGCATTAGATTTTTGAATGCAAAAATTGACAATGTTTGAAGTTTTTTATGCAAGTATTCTCAACATTTGCATATTTTTCTGCAAATATTGAGAACACTTGCAGAAAAATTGCAAATATTGGAATATTTATAGATTTTTATGCATGTATTCTCAGTAATTGCAGTTTTAAATGCACATATTTGCATCAATAAATGCAGCTTTTATGCATGTATTCTTAATCAAGAAGATAAAATTCATCATCCTAATGCAATAATATATGTTGGAGCTGCAAATATTATGAATACCTGCTGAATTTGAAATTAATAATTGCAGAGAAAAATTTCTATAGAAATGCATATTTATATGCAAAATTTTTCAATATTTGCCGACTTTACTGCAATTATTCTGAATATTTGCACCAATGTCTGCTAATATTCTTAAAAATTGCAGATTTTTCAGCAGTTATTCTATATAAGTGCACTTTTATGCAATTATATCGAATATTTGTAGAAAACTATGCAATTATTTCAAGTAATCACAGAAAAGAGCAATTATACCATATAATTGTAGACTTTTCTGCAACAATTACATATAATTGCTGAATTGTCTGTAATCATACTATATAAATTGCAGACGTTTCTGCAATTATTGCGTATAATTGCAGACATTTATGCAATTATTGCATATAATTGTTGAATTGTCTGCAATCATACTATATAATTGCAGAAAATTCGAAAAAGATCAATAAATTTTTTTTTTGGGTCTTCGCCCCGAACCTCGTCTTCGGATAGGGGCGCGCTGTTCCCTGTAAACCTCCAGCCAACTCAGTGCGGAGTTGGATCCGCGAATAACTTGTCAGACTGTTGTTTTTACATATACACAATGCCACTCATTAGAAAGATAATAAAATTTGTGATTTTAATGGTGTAAACGGTTTGTTAATCCGTCGTTTTTACAAAAAGTTATTGTGTTTTAAAGATTGATAATTAATGTGGTGGAAATTTTAATTATGGATGTGAGAATAACATCCACGTATGCGGAATCAACATTGCTGGAATGGAGGAGGGGAGTATTGTAGGGAAGATAATTGTAGTATTTGAAAATAGGGATGTAATTTTTTTTTTTGAGGATGATGTTTTGTGTATTAAGTTTGATTCTAGGGATGTGTTCCTTATTTTCACTTTAAAATAAGTAATGCGGTGAAAATATCAATCCTACAGTAAAAAAATAAAAATAAAAATAAAACACATATCCCAAACTATATTATACCCATTGGCAAATGTACTAATTTCTTAAAAATTAAATGTTTTAATCAGGAATAATATGATAATTCCTTTTATCTAATTTTATTTTATCAAATAATGAAATGCATATAAAGGAGCATCTTTGTACATAAATTCTCTATAACGACACTACAGCTCAGATCACTCTGTTAATTATTCATCATCAAATACATAATCATAGCTTATAAAATGTTAGTAATTTGAGATAGCTACGAATGTGTCATGTTTCTTTCACAAAATACACGTCCAAATAAAGCAGTAATATTTACTCCTGGGTAAATTGATGACTTCATGTTTGGATAATATTTATTCAGCCCAACTAACTTTTGACAACCCGAAACTGATAATTCTTGGATCTTTTAGCATGCAAGTTAAAAAATGCTGAAGATTAATAATGGAAATTAGTTTTATTTACTGTTTTTGCAATAGCTGGTTTGGTCATTCTAATGTAAAGAAATTCGTTAATGAAGATGTTATTTTTATTCTATAATTATTTGGGCTTGACATGATTCTCTATGTCTGAAACAATGGTCATATAAAATGTTAAGCAGATCCAAATAATAAAATCAGATTAACATTGCTTTCCTTTTCCACATCATTCATTGCCTCTTTGACATGCTTATGTGTGCTTCTCAACTGCCTCTGTACACGTTCACCTTTTTATTAAAAGCACAAAAGTGTGTGAAATACTTGGGTAATTAAATTAGGTTTCATAATTCATAATATGTTACAACTGACTATAGTTAAAGCCTCGCTTAGCAAGATAGCAAGAACTCTAGTTCTTATCCAGCACAACTAATAAAGCAAGAAAGAAAAAGAATAAATCACATTTATCACCAATTTCTCATAAGTGGGACATATGATTTTATTATACAAACCTAAAGACCATAAACCATACCAGAACATGCATGATAAAGTAGAAAAATGCACATACATTACATAAGATCAATCATTCTCATTTTCCCTCAAATTTATATTAGAAAATACAGTAAAAGCATTTTGAATATATTAGTGCCATCAAAATATACACTACCTTCATCCCAAAACATAAAGAAAAAGCTAAAATGGACAGCAATGAAAAATTATGGCAAGGATTAGACATTCCAAAGTGGTAGAGAAATGTACAATTTTGATTAACCATGCAAAACTAGATATATTTTGAAGGAACGACAAATAAGCCTGTCAATGGATACTCGAAAAATCCAAAATCTATTCGTATCCGTTTCCGAACAATAGACAAATATCTGATATACAGAAAAACAGATACGGTGCGGACAAGAAGGCATCCGCATCCGAAAATTATCAGTCCTGTTTTTTATCAAGATCATAGCTTATACTATGTGTATTTTAGAAAACTGAGAGGTATGTATTTATTGATTTATTAAGTTAATGATTTATATTATATGTACTTAATGCATATGAATTGATCAAAACTATTTATTATCATCATATTTGTTGTTTTAAGCACTTTTAAAGTCGGTGGAATTGAAAAAAAAATGTTAAACCAAATTTATCAACTTATATTTTATGATTTATCGATAGTTCGTGGATATGATAATAATCCGATATCCGTCCGTATCTGGGAATGTGGATATTTGATGTCCGAAAATGATTTCAGATGCGGACATAACACTATCCACATCTGAAAGTGTCGGTTGACAGGTATAACGACAAAAACTTACTCTTGAATTGGACTGAAGCAAAGGCATGACCAGCCCAGGGCCCATCTGGGCCCGGGCCAGATGGGCAATGGCCCAGGGAAAGGCCCAACTTGTTGAAGTTACATTTAAAAAGAGTAATACAGCAACTATTTTCAAAAAAATAAAGTAGTTCATATGGCAAAGCTTGCAACTTACCTATTTATCATGGTCAATATCTTTCCATACTGTTGTAAATTTGGCAGAAGGCTTGAACCTTTTGAAATTTTGCATTGTCCAACCCCAAAATTTTACTCTGGGCCGGGCCTGAGTAAAAGCTGCAGTTGTACCTAGCAATTCCGTTCTTGCAAGAAAATTATTTCAAATCAAACATAGTTTGAGATATCGTAATAGTTATCGAAGTACGCTAAATAAAAAGCAGAAAGGTTTAAATCAAAAGTTAGGCGAACTTTCATGTTTCTTCTCCGAAAGGGGGCGTCTAGGAATACGCATTCCAAAGTGAAAAAGAAATACACAGTTTCGAGTAATTAACGTGAAAATAGATAATTTGAATAAGAAACTTACAGTACTCTCGAAAGGAAGGTCAAAGCTACAATTGCACCTCCCCAAAGTCTAGCAATTCCTTCCGTGATTGAATTTATGTTAAATCAAGCTCAATTAGAGATGTGCGGTAGTTATTGAAGTAATCTAAGAACTCGATGAAAAGCAAAAGGGTTGAAATTAATGGTAGGTTAACTTTCCTATTTCTCCAAAAGCGATGAAACAACGAATGTGAGGGGTTCATTTTGTTTTTGTTTTTTTTGTTTGAGAAGAGGGTTTTGTGATTTTGGTTTTGAATATTTATCTCAAATATGAGAAGAGTGAAGGAACGTTGAAGGGTGGAAGAAAAACGGAGGGTATGGAGGAACGATTGAAGGATTAATTGTTTCTCATGCTTCCATTATTTCTCAAAACACGGAAAATAGAAAAAAGTTGTTTTCTATTTCGTATGTTAACTTTATTTTCTAAATTGGTCGTTTTCGATAATATGCATGCATCGTGTGCATTTTTGTATGGACGAAAATTCAAGACTAAATATGAAAAACCAGCCACAGCCTAAAATTTTAGATAGTGTGACGAAAAAGATAGAGGGACGAAAGAATGGATTGTTTCACGTGCTTGTGTTATTTTTCAAAACAAGGAAAATATAAAAAAGTTGTTTTCTATTTTGTATGTTAAATTCGTTTTTTAAATTGGTCGTTTTTGACAATATACATGCGTCCTGTACATTTTTGTAAGGACGAAAATACAAAACTAAAAATAACAAACCATACTTTTGTTTTGAGGAAAAAAGAGAGAATCCATTAGAAGCACGACATACATTACAGAATGGTAAAGCAACCAAGATAACACTGACAAATAAACTCAAATTTTATTCCACTGACACAAATAAACAAAACATGATAACATTGACAAACAAACTAAAAAAATATTCCAAGAACAGAACAAACAAGACAACATCACATAACAAAGGAATTACAGCACTAAGAAGAACTAAACTAAGGGTAAGGAAAATAGGCACAACGCGTCTCCCTGACTTGAACAATATACCTCAAGACATTGCCTGCATAACGATGGCGTAGCAAGTTCAACGGCAGTAGTCTGCTGATTGCTCGAACCAATTCAAAATGAATATATCCAGTGCTTCTCATCGAGCTCTTAAGCGCAGTCTGAAGAACGTAGTTTCCATGGCAGTCAGTGGCCATCCTTTCAAGTTTAGCAACATCAAACTTTATCAATCTTCTAAGAAGAAAATCGCCTCCGGGCAAAAGAAGACACTTTTCAATGACAAAGCTTCCATATACGTCCGTTGCTAGTTCTTCAATGTAATCCGTCAATGTGAGGCAAATTTCTTCACATATCTGTGAATCTTCCTTCTCAAGCAGATGCTGAATCACGTAATTTCTGCGCATGAACACACACACACACTTAATATGTATGTAAATATGCAAGTTGAGTACAAGTTAAAGCTATGAATAATATTATGTTACCCATGCTTATGTTTGGCTGCGTTGTATAGGATTTCTTCACTACGAATGCTGGTGTACAGACTGTTCGTCTTTGCATTGTTGCACTGGAACTGACTTAGGAAATCATTGAAGGCAGCCACTCCATCTTTTTTGCTCCACAGTTTAAGAATAAGTCTCGGAAATTTAGATTGTCTCCATATGGGATTAGAACAACAAGAATGGTGATTAAGCTGCATTGGATTGTTATTTCCATACTGATCGTGAAGGGTGATTCCTTTAATACGTCTTGCTAATTGCTCTGCATGCATGTCCATTACTGTGGAGTAGAAAAATTATATGAAGTTAGTATGAGAAACAATGGTGATTGGGGATGTATTTATAGGCACATTCAATTTTACCATAAATATATCTTTCCTGAAATGAAACGGATTCCAAATTATTATAAAACAAACAATATTATTATTATATGAATAACACGTTATTTTAGGAAACAAATCCCTGTTTATAATAAATACTTGCTCCTACGATAACATTAGTTAATATCCAATACTGTTTATTAAATGTATTTTAATTTCTTATCATTTCTCATCTTTAGTTCGGAAGAAACATGCTTCAAACTAAGAGCATGAAACTTTTGTTTTGATTAGTGTTTTAAATAGGGGCGAGCATTTGTTGATTCAAACCGAATGAATCAAAACTAAATAAGTTTGATCCGCTTAATATAGTTTTGTCGATTATATGGTCGGGTTTGATTTTTTTTCTTTCGTAATATTTGATTTTTTGATTGGTGTCAATTTTCGATATTTTAAACCAAACAAACCAATTAAACCGAATATAAAACTTAAATTAATTATATGAAATATGGTTACTTATGAAAATATTAATTTTATATTATTATCTTAACATACTTATTTTTCATTTGATTTATGTTAATGTTTGTAAAAAAATTAAGTATTTGCTTCTTAAATTTATAACATCATCACATATTTATATTTACACAAATATAGGTTCAATCAATTATTTTATTAATATATTATGTTAGCAATAGGGCTGCGAATGAGTATTTGAAAAATCTAAAATCTGTCTGCATCCATATCAAAAAAATAAAATTATTCGAAATTCGTAAAACGGATACAGATACAGATATGATTGCATCCACATCTAAAAATAATTCGTTCGACTTTTATCTAGATAGTAGTTGAGATTATGCAAATTTTATCACAGAAAATGAAAGATAATGCTTTGTCATCATAATAATTCGTATTATGCATGTAACAACCTGCCTTTTTGACTCCCGAGTTTAGCTTTCGAACCGACACCGATACCTGAGAACCGAAAAGAACGAATCTTTAGGGTAAGATAAAATAAACAAATATAGTTCTAACTAATAACTTTTAGAGTCTCACCGCGGAAGAAAATAAAGCATAACACAACAGTTATCATATCACATCACCGTGACATGTCTAACTGTCACACACACACACACATGTGTGTGTAGGGGTGTGTCTGTACAATTCAAATCAAACTCAATTCATATACATCATCAAATCCAGGCACAACACTTATTTACATCATATAATATATACAAATGAATCCTTGTCTGTTATATCATCTCGTATCCAAACTCTATCAACCTGATTATATAAATAATGGAAAAAAAGTAAGAGTATGTCAGACATAAGTATGGTGAGTGAACCATACTTTACTCTGTATATACTAAAGAAATAATAGTATAGCATGGTATGGGTCTAACGCCCGATCACCTCACATCCCGCTGGTCCCGTCGTACCTAACTACCATATACAGTCCATCGTATCGCATTATATCTATATGGACTCAATTCTCTGATCCCACCTAGTGCACTAGAAGGTCACATGCTGTCCATCGTCACGTAAATCGCATATAGGAATCACTTTCTTAGACCTGTATATGCTATATGAATATAGCATTGTAGTTGTGTAATGCTATATGAATATATCATTTTTTGTCCTTCAGACTAAACTTTAAAGCTTGTGTCCTTCAGACTAAAAATATTCTCAGGTTTTTCCTTCAACCTAATTCCCGGTATATATATATATATATATATATATATATATATCCATATGAATGCAAATTCAACAATACACAATCTAACAACCAAATCATCTAAAGAATCCAATCTTAATCCTAGAATAATATAAACTAAGGAAATCAAACCAAATTAGGAAACGTACCGAAAAGGGTTGAGGATGAGTAGCTTTCATCTTCTCTTCAGGCTCTCATGTATTCTCAACTGGGCCATTCCTACATTGCACTCTAACCAACTTAACCACTTTATTCATAAGTCGTTTCACCTCATGCTCCATAATGCAGGCTGAACCACGGGATGAGCTATGCTCAGGTTCTAATTATACCTCCTCAAATTGACTAGGTGCAAATAAAGTCATCAGATCGTGTACACATTTTCACAAATGTGACATGTGGAATATGTTATGGACTCTCGCCATCTTCTTTGGAAGCTCTACTTTGTATGGCAAACCCCTTATCCTCTCCAGCACCGAAAATGGGCTAGCAAATCTTGGTCCTAAGATCCCCCAAAATCCAATATGCAAGCCCTCAATAAGTCCTCCAACATTTGGTTTACTCTCTTGGTCTGTCTACCGGTCTAGGATGATATGTTGTACTCAAATTCAACTTAGTCCTTAACGCCTCCTGTAACAACCCTAATTTTGATTAACTTTATCTAGGATATTTAATTAGATAAATAAAATAAAATAAAATAATGTAAAATGATAATGAGATTGGGTTTTGACAATCAATAAGGGTCAAGCCTTAATTAATGAACTAATAAGGTTGATTAGAACATTAATAAGGAGGAGGATATATGAGGAGGTAAAAATAGGAAAAGAGCACATTTTCTTTTCATAAACCTTCCTATTATCATTCCTCCCTCACTTCATTCAAACAAACGAAATTAAAAGAGTAAGGCCAACCATTAACAAGAGCTTTAGGAGGAAGAAAAGCTAGGGAAACAAGATTGAAGCTTAGGGAAAACAAAATCAAACTCAAATCTTAAGTTCCTTTATCAAATCAAGGTGAATAATGATTATGCATCTCAAGTTTATTTACTATTTTTGGTTTTAAGTATGAAACCAAATCTTTTGCTTGTATCATTCCATGTTTTAATTGTTTGGATGATTGTATGCTTGAATGATGAATTATAGGATTTATTATATTATTATTTAATAGGTTTTAAGTGTGAAAACCTAGTTTTTGATACCCAAAAGATTCGAGATTTTGATATGATGTTTAAAACATTATTTTAGAAGTGGGTTTTAAATTTCATAATTTTCCAAGCAAATATGAATTTATTATGAATTTTCTAAGTGGAGAAAATGGTTTATTTTAGGTTTTAATTATTGTAAATAATTAAATAATGTTTTTGATCTCGAAATTTTTATATGGCAAAGAATATATTAAATCTGATTTAATGTGATTTTTGGGGATTTTTCCCTTGTATTTTTGATTTATTATGAATTATTTGGTCCAAAAAAGCTTAATTATTATATTAAAATATTAATATAAAATATATAGTTTGCAAAACGTTTTAGGAATGTAATTTCTGGTCCTTAATTAGTTTCTGAGAAGAAATTGTGTAAAGAATGTTTTAACCAATAAGAAATTGACAAGAAGTTGGAGTTGGTTAAAAGGAATTACTTTTAATAGAAATAAAACAGTTTTTAAAGAAATTATAGCTTTTCCATACTAACATCATTGACGCCGAGGGCCATGGCATCGCCGAGGTCGACCATAATGAATGCGTAGGATATCACTCCCAAGTGATATGGAATGAATTCGCTTGGGTTAGAGTCGACGTCGGCATGCGTGTCTTCGATGTTAATGGTGCTGCATGTTTTATACCAATACCTTATATTATGTTGCCGCGCTTAATGACTTAAGCCTTTATGCCTATAGCGGTAACGGTGTCGCATATTTTCAACCTTATGTAAAGAGGTGAGGACGACACTACTATTACTTTCGATGTTAACTCCTACAAGCGGTAACATCGACCTTATTACTTTCAAGCTGACATATAACGGCGATAATGACGTCACGTTTCTCTTTAAGGCATTGATGTTGCCAGTGAAAGTCTATAGTATGGTGGATCGATTATACAAATGACAAGTATATGACTAATTTAAGCTATATTGTAACAATATTGAAGTATGTAAATAAGAATAATCACACCAGGGATTTTATACTGGTTCGGACCTCCCGTCCTACGTCCAGTCCCGAAGCTCCTCTTCGGAATTTCCTTTCACCGAATAACCCTCACGTCACCCGGAGGAACGGGTTTACAATAGCAGAGTTTCTTTGTCAACTGTGTGTTCTCTATTACACGGATTTTGACTATATAGTACAAATGCTTCCAATATATGTCTAGAGAGTATTGTCTATGAGGAACTGTATATTTGGAAGAGTAGAATACAAGTATAGATTGCTAGAGATCAAGAATATATCAGAGTATATAAGAGTAAAGATCGCAAGTAAGTCAGGTAAAAACTTCTCTTGAATTCTTGATGTTATTTATAGTGGTAGAGAGATTCCTTGAGTAGTTGCATCCATTAACAAGTGTTCTATGGTCGCTTCTGATGGTGATGAAGAGTTGCTGCGAAGAGAAGCGAATGTGTCTTTTCAATTGTGACAGTTGTAATTTGAATGTTATCAGCCGAGTTCAGTTTCAGACGTCTGGAGTATGTCTCAGACGTCTGGCTCTCTATATTTTTTGTATATAGTAGACTTTCAGACGTCTGAGTACATTAACCAGACGTCTGATTTTGTCTGGTTTGTAATCCAGAAGATTTACTCAGACGTCTAGCTAGTGCACCCAGACGTCTGATCTTGTGCATGTTGCTTTTCTTGTATCTGTGTTGTCGCTCTTCTGATTCTATCAACTTGTAGCCTCTTGATACATTCTTCGAGCCTTGTTCTTGCCTCTCTAGTGATGTTACTTTAGCAATTACCTATAAATAGAAATATATATGCATATTCGATTTCCATTGTATAGTTGTTGTCATCGAAACCATAGATTTGATTTCCTAAAAATCTCCCCCTTTTTGATGATGACAACTATACAATGTACTTATATATAATTTATAAATCTCCCCCTGAATATGTGCTTACTTTTAATGTTTTATAATTATACTTATATTTCTCCCCTTTGGCATTATCAAATTTTTTTTAAGCCAATCATCAAAGATAAAACACAAAAGGAAAATTTCATAAATAAGTCGACACTGATTACATTCATAGATTTTGTCAGTTTTACAAAAGTTGTCATCCTAAAATTCTAAGATCTATGATTTCTTTGGAGAAGCTTTGTCTTGATCATCCCCTGTTCCTTCTTTTTCAGAAGTGCTAGGCTTTGTAGGAGATGTCAAAGCTTGATTGAGAGGTTCATCCTCAGAAAGTTTGGAATGTTTTGCGGGAGGAGAAGGTACCGGGGTTGGCCAATCTTCAGAAGGTGGTGTTGGACCGCGGACCCGTCGAAGTACTTCTTTGAGAACCGATAAGACAGTTGAAAGAGATTCTTCAACTATTGCTAGGCGTGTAGCAAACGATGTTTCGAATTGGTCAATCCGCTTAGCCAAAAGTTTTTGATTTTGAGATAATATATGTTGATTTCTAAGGGTAAGATCTCGAACACTCTCATTTGGATTTGTATCCATTCGAGTCTCCATAATCTCATCCTGTCCTGGATAATCGAATGGTGCATGAGGAGGTAGGGTTGCTTCTTGATGTTGTTCCTCCTCTTGAGATGGTGCAGTGTGTGGTGGAGGCTCAACTTGTCTAGTTTGACGATTGTGCATCCAGTCTTTGAAGGGTATAAATTCTGGGGGAATTTCAGGTAAGTGCATAAGCGAGAAAAATTTGGTGGAAGCATATTTTGGTGAGATCAATTCGAAAGTTGATAGGTAGGATGGGATGTTATGTGCACGAAGAAGTCTTATAATATATGTCAGGTAAATGATTGAAGGCCGTGATCGAGTCCAAAATTGTTTGAGCTCGTCAAAGATGAATTTGGCCCAATTCACCCTTATTCCATTAAATAGAGCATATAAGGCTTTGTGCTCTAACTCGGTTATTTGCTCATTGCTTCCCATACGTGGAATGATGGTATTGATTATCATTCGAGTTAGGAGTCGTGCTTTTGGACGTAGATATTTAGAGGCAAACTTTGGCATTTCATCTTCCCAAATTTGATGCGTTATACTATTTCTTGGCTTGAAGCGCATATCAGGAATGTTGTATAAATCTTCGCCCGTGTCAGAACATCCTAGGGTTCTACCTATTATGCCAGGAGTTAGTCTAATCGTGTTGCCATACATGCTAGACCATAGCCAGTTATCTTCATCTTTAGTGTTCCATACTGAAGAGCTATCCAAGTTTGCATAGAAAAGAAATATTACCAATTGATCGATTTGGACGTCATTAGGAGTGAATGAAATTAAAGTTTCTATTCCGACATTCTCACATATTTCATCCAAATCGTACATTGGAAATTTAAGTAGATTATAGAAAGGACCTGTGTGAAGTTTTTTCTTTTGTATATCTTCATACATCTTGATTGAATGTGGTGCTCAATTCATCCATTTTTCAATTTGATCATCTGAACAGACTCGGGGGTTTGAAGATGATGTTGGTTGGTCTTGTTTTCGTTTTGATATCTTGAGGATTTTAGTTCTAGGAGGCATTGTGATTTGAGCTCGAATTTTTTGAGAGAGAAAATCGTCAAATGATGAAATCGCAAATGAAAAGTTTGAGATGAAAGAAAAATAATGACGTTATCTGGGTTAATTTAAAGAGTCGATTGAATTTCAGACGTCTGGATGTTAAATCGGACGTTTGGTTTGCCCTAAATTGAACACAGTAGATAAGTTCAGACGTCTCGTCTATGAGTTAGACGTCTGGTTTGATCGATTGTGAAAATTTTATAGTCAGAGAGTTTTACCAGACGTCTAGAAACAAATTTTAGACGTCTGAAAGTTTCTGATTTTTAAATTCAAGTAGACAGAGCAAATTTTCAGACGTCTAGGAGGTATAACAAACGTCTGATATAATGCACAGTGGAAAAAATAGACATATATCAGAGTGTCAGACGTCTGAGGTCTATATCCAAACGTCTGGTTTAGGCAACTTTTCTAAAAATAGCCTAAAATTTGATGGTTTTGCTTATTTCTTGATTCTCTATTTTATATAAAAAAATGTAGTTTTATTTGTGTAAAATTACAAACAAACATAGATACATACAAATAAAAATTAAATAATTTATTTAGAAGGCGATGGAGTTGTACGATCTCCTGACTTGTTATCCTTCCATGGTTTAAGTGGAGACCATATATTACCACGTTCGTGGGTTTTTGGAGAGCCAGAAAATCGTCTCGGTGATGGATCCGAAGGGGTACGATATGAAGATGGGGGATCTAAAGAACTGCAAGGCTTTGGAAGCGGTTCTGGACATGTTCTTTCGTGACGTACAAAACTTCATCGCTACTTGTTCCAAATAGCTTAGCCGACGTGCTGTAACTTTTTGTTCAAAATAAAGTTCTTGTTGAAGATCTATTTGTTGTTTCTGATAGTGATGAATTTCATCAATTTTCTCCTTTGTATTAGGAGAGACAAATAGAGATCGTTTAGTCTTCTTGCTATCGAGAGTAAATCCTGTGTGATATGAGGACCACCTGTGCGTCGGTTCCTGAATTGGTGTGGGTGTAGGAAGCCGTTGTGGTTTATCAACCGAGCTATCCGGCGTAGGCATCGAGATGGAAATATAAGAGTTACCAGAAGACATGGCTATATTTTGTTTCTTGAGGAAAATATGAATTGTGTGTATATAATTTTTCCTGAAGTATAACTGTTTATATATACGTTAAAAAATTATTTATAGAAAAAAAACTAACTATCTAAAAAACAAAGGGTGCACAACTTATTAATTATAATTTGTGGATAGAAAAACAAATGACTAAATATAGCCTAGATGAAGCAGTGATTATTAAAAGTAAGAAGATCATGAAGAGAACAAATCCCTAAATCACGTCGGAGTTTAATAAAAGTTTGTTCATTTAGTGGTTTCGTAAAGATGTCTGCTATTTAATTTTCGGTATTTACGTATTCTAATGAGATATTTCCTTTTTCAACATTGTCTCGTAGAAAATGATGTCGTATATCTATATGCTTAGTTCGTGAGTGATTGACAGGGTTTTTTGATAAATTTATTGCACTCGTGTTATCATAATATATTGGAGATTTATTGATAATTTTGCCGAAGTCCGTAAGTGTTTGTTGCATGTATATTACTTGCGCACATGCTAGAGCTGCTGACATATATTCGGCTTCGCAAGTAGATAAAGAAACACAATTTTGCTTTTTGCTAAACCATGAAACTAATGATTGTCCGATAAAGTGACATGTTCCACTAGTACTCTTATGATCTGTTCTACATCCACCGAAATCCGCATCACTATATGAAACTAGTTCAAACGATGATCCTTTAGGGTAAAATAAACCATAATCTCTAGTACTAGATAGATAACGTAAAATACGCTTAACAACTCTTAGATGAGATTCTTTTGGTTTTGCTTGAAATCGAGCACAAAGACATACACTCATCATAATATCGGGTCGACTAGCCGTTAAATAGAGTAAAGAACCAATCATGCTACGATA
Source organism: Allium fistulosum (assembly GCA_030737815.1). Classification (NCBI taxonomy): domain Eukaryota; kingdom Viridiplantae; phylum Streptophyta; class Magnoliopsida; order Asparagales; family Amaryllidaceae; genus Allium; species Allium fistulosum. The sequence goes on from CM060907.1 coordinate 393,468,074, forward strand.
TAATTTTTCATCAAAATCTTTTCCGTTATCATCCTTTTCTAAGTGAACAGTAGTACTCATCGGTGTTGGTTTGCTTGAAATTTTATCCATTCCAAAGCGTCGTAATAGGTCGTTACAATATTTTTCTTGATGAATAAAAATACCATTTTCAAGTTGTTTTATTTGTAAACCCAAGAAGAAATTTAATTTTCCCATGTGAGACATTTCAAATTCATTGGTCATAATATTTGAGAAATGATTACAAAGATTTTCATTAGTTGAACCAAAAATAATATCGTCTACGTAAATTTGCACAACTAATATATCGTTATTTTATCATTTAATAAATAAAGTTGTATTGATTTTACCTATTTGAAAACCAGATGTAATTAAGTGATTTTTAAGTCGTTCGTACCAAGCTCGAGGAGCTTGTTTTAAACCATATAAAGCTTTTTGTAATTTAAAAACATGATCGGGATATTTTTCGTGAGTAAATAATGGAGGTTGTTCAACATATACATTTTCTTTGATAAAACCATTTAAGAAGGTACTTTTCACATCCATTTGAAATAGTTTAAAATTGTGATGATTTGCAAAAGCGAGTAATGTTCATATGGCCTCGAGTCTTGCTACTGGTGCAAAAGTTTCGTCGTAGTCGATACCTTCTTCTTGATTATAACCTTGAGCAACTAAGCGTGCTTTATTTCCAACAATATTTCCATTCACATCTGCTTTGTTTTTAAATACCCATTTTGTTTCTATAACCGATTGGTCTTCAGGTCTTGGCACTAGTTCCCAAACATTATTACGTTCAAATTGATTCAATTCTTCTTGCATAGCCATTATCCAAAAGTTATAATTTGAAGCTTTTTTATAATTTTTTGGTTCAAAATTTGACACAAATGCTACATGGCTTATTTGATTAAGTTGATTTCTAGTTACTCTAGAATTGAGATCTCCAATGATATTATCTTTTGGATGATTCTTAAGAATTCTAAGGGATGATATTAAAGTGTTATTTTGCACATTTGTTTCATTATTAATAGAATTTGTTGAATTTGTTATTGGAATAATCTCTTCTTCATCATTAGTATGATGATTAAATAGATTTTCGTCGAACGAAACATGTAAACTTTCTTCAATAGTATTATTTCGTTTATTAAAAATTCTATATGCTTTGCTACGATCCGAATATCCAACAAAGATACCTTCATCGGCCTTCGGGTCAAATTTTCCTAAGTTATCTTTTGTATTTAATATAAAACATTTTGAACCGAAAGTTTTAAAGTATGATACTTTAGGTTTTCTTCCAAAAAGTATTTCAAAACAAGTTTGTTTAGTCATAGGACGTATGGTTACTCGATTTAACACGTAACAAGCTGTGGCAATAGCTTTTGCTCAAAAGTGTTTTGGTAAACTACTACTATTTAGTAGTGTTCGTGCATATTCTTGTAACGTACAATTTTTTCTTTCTACTACACCATTTTGTTGAGGTGTGTGAGGAAAAGAAAAATTATGACTTATTCCTTTCTTATTGCAAAAATTAGTAAAAAGATCGTTTTCGAATTCTCCTCCGTGATCACTTCGAATATTTTTAATTTTCAAGTCCATTTGTGTTTTAATTCTTTTAGCAAATATTTTAAACATTCCAAAAGTATCGCTTTTATGTTTTAAAAACAAGGTCCATGTATACCTCGAAAAATCATCAACTATCACGAAAACATATTTGTTGTGATTTATAGATCGTATTTGTGTTGGACCAAATAAATCTAAATGTAATAATTCTAATGGTTGTTTTGTAGAAATATTATTTTTAAATTTAAAAGAGCTTTTCTTTAGTTTTCCAATTTGACAGTCGTCACATAAATTTTCTGCTTTGTAATTTATTTTAGGTAAACCTCTAACTAACTCATATTTTGCCAACTTATTAATATTTTTCAAATTGATATGATAGAATCGTTTATGCCATAACCATGTATCATTATGTTTGGCGGTTAAACATAAATTTGAATTTTTATTTATATTCATGTTTAATACATAGATATTTTTGTTTCTAAAACCTTCAAATATAAGTTGTTTGTTATTATCTAAAATATTACATCTATCTTTTTCGAAATTTATTTGAAAACCTTTGTCGCATAATTGACTAATACTTAGTAGATCGTGTTTTAGATTTTCTACTAATAAAACATTTGTAATAATAGGAGAATTAGAAATACCATAGTTAATGACTTCTCCAGTGCCCACGACATATCCTTTTGAATTATCTCCAAAGGTTACCGTTCCACCATCGATGTATGTTATATTTGATAACATTTTTGAATTTCCGATCATATGCTTGGAGCATCCGCTATCTAGTATTCATTTCTCCTTATGTTTTATTTTGGGTACCTGCAAAATAAAAGATGTTTTAATTGGTACCCATATACTTTTGTTAGGGTCCTAATTGTTAGGCGAAGGTAGCCATACCCAAGATGGTTTGGTACCTTTATAAATATAATTTTTATTATAGACTACATTCTCTAAGAAATTATTAATATGTTTTTGTTTAATCAAATTATTATTTGTCTTGGGAATCCAAATTTTCATAGTTTTGGTATTCATATTAGACATAGGTAAACTTTTAGTTTTTTTATACCTAATTTTTTTTGCATCATTTTCTTTTTGTTTAAAAGTATTTTTAAATCCTATTCCATTTCTATTGCCTGATGGTTTTGAAGTTTTGATAAGATTTTCCAAATCTTGTTTCCCTTTATTGAATTTTGACACATTATTTGTAATTTTTTCTAATTTTTCTTTTAATTCTAAATTTTCAATATTTCGATATTGCTTTTCAAGTTGACTTTTTCTTTTAGCAAATTATCCTTCACTATTTTGGTGTTTTCAAAATCAATAGTAATAGTCTTACTTTCTATCAAATTATTTTTAATTTTTTCTTGAGATAATTCTAGTTCTTCTTCTAAGATAATTTTTTCATCTTTTAACATTCCTACTTCAAGTTCTAATCTATTTATTTTGGCTATATATTCTTTGTTCAATTTTTTAATTTGTCTAAATTTATCATCTAATTCCATGCTAAGTTCTAATAATTCGTTATAACTAAGTTCCGGACATACCTCATTAGTTTGTGCCATAAAACACACATTAGCTTGTTCTCCGTCACTATCACTATCACTTTCAGATGATGAAGAATCCGAGTCATCCCATGTTACTTTGAAAGCCTTCTTCTTTTTGAGTTTTCAAATTTGTTCTTCTTTTTATCATTATTGAGTTTAGGGCAATCCTTCTTCATATGTCCGTATTGATCACATTCATAGCACTTGATTTGAGATAGGTTTGTTGTGTTGGACTTCCCTTCTTTTTGGAATTTAGCCATCTTTCTAAATTTCTTGAATCTGTTATAATTCTTGGCAATGAAGACTATCTCTTCTTCATCTAAATCAGAGTCATCATTTATTGTTACTGGGAATGCTATGTTCTTCTTTTCCGAATTTAGTTCTTTCGTTCTCGCAAATTAGCTTCATAGAACATTAAATTTCCTATCAACTCTTCAGTTTTGAGAGTAGAGAGATCATTAGCTTCTTCAATAGCTAATACCTTCCTTTCCCAATCTGATGTTAAAGAGTTGAGTATTCGAGAAACTAAATCAAAATCAGTAAACTTAACTCCTAATGCCATAAGATCATGTTGGATAGTTTGAAATCTAGAATACATGTCAACAATAGTTTCATTTTGCTTCATTTTAAATGATGAAAATTGGTTTTTCAAAATTGAAATCTTAGTTTGTTTGACCTTTGTTGTACCTTCGTGTGTAATTTGTAAGGTACGCCAAATGTCAAATGCAATTGTACATAACATGACACATGAAAATTCATTTTTATCTAAAGAACAAAATAAAACGTTCATAGCTTTAGCTATGTTTGATGCTAAGGTCTTTTGTGCATCGGTCCATGTGTTCATAGGAGTAGTAGGTGCTTCATATTTATCTTGAGTAGCTGACCAAATTTCTAGACCATTAGCTTCCATAAAAATTCTCATACGTGTTGACCAATATGCATAGAGCCATTAAAAGTGGGGGTCATGATGTGGATTGTCCTTCTTGAAAAATACTTGCCATATTAAAATGATTCAAAAACGTGTTACTGTACTTTGATCAAACCTTGCTCTAATACCAAATAAAAGTCTATAATATGGTGGATCGATTATACAAATGACAAGTATATGACTAATTTAAACTATATTGTAACAATATTGAAGTATGTAAATAAGAATAATCACACCAGGGATTTTATACTGGTTCGGACCTCCCATCCTACGTCCAGTCCCGAAGCTCCTCTTCGGAATTTCCTTTCACCGAATAACCCTCACTTCACCCGGAGGAACATGTTTACAATAGCAGAGTTTCTTTGTCAACTGTGTGTTCTCTATTACACGGATTTTGACTATATAGTACAAATGCTTCCAATATATGTCTAGAGAGTATTGTCTATGAGGAACTGTATATTTGGAAGAGTAGAATACATGTATAGATTGCTAGAGATCAAGAATATATCAGAGTATATAAGAGTAAAGATCGCAAGTAAGTCAGGTAAAAACTTCTCTTGAATTCTTGATGTTATTTATAGTGGTATAGAGATTCCTTAAGTAGTTGCATCCATTAACAAGTGTTCTATGGTCGCTTCTGATGGTGATGAAGAGTTGCAGCGAAGAGAAGCGAAGGTGTCTTTTCAATTGTGACAGTTGTAATTTGAATGTTATCAGCCGAGTTCAGTTTCAAACGTCTGGAGTATGTCTCAGACGTCTGGCTCTCTATATTTTTTGTATATAGTAGACTTTCAGACGTCTGAGTACATTAACCAGACGTCTGATTTTGTCTGCTTTGTAATCCAGAAGATTTACTCAGACGTCTAGCTAGTGCACCCAGACGTCTGATCTTGTGCATGTTGCTTTTCTTGTATCTGTGTTGTCGCTCTTCTGATTGATTCTATCGACTTGTAGCCTCTTGATACGTTCTTCGAGCCTTGTTCTTGCCTCTCTAGTGATGTTACTTTAGCAATTACCTATAAATAGAAATATATATGCATATTCGATTTCCATTATATAGTTGTTGTCATCGAAACCGTAGATTTGATTTCCTAACAGCCAGTCATCAATGTCACAATTTCCATGTTTTTAAGCTTTATAACTTTATACAATGCAAACCTATTAAACTCGATACTGTGAAAGGCGATATAGATTTATATCGACCCTGTGGTCTTATGCTTTATTAAATCAAATTCTTTACCATAGTTTTCAATAATAAAAAGGGTGTGAAGACCCACCTCGACGATAATCATGCTGCACTTTATCAATTTAAGAGTTTTATTGTTTTGGCTTAGTAGCCTACAAATGACTACCTCAATGTGATATCGAACTTCATCAATATTATTTTTATATAAAAGCATATATCATGGCATAAATATTTTGGATAAAGTAAAGGGCTACATTTTCCTTGTTTTAAAGTATGATTTCAAAGGTTAAACCATTTATGAAGAATTAGGTTTTCAAGGAAATGAAAGTGGTACCTAGCCTAGAATTTTACTAAATAGATTATTGTTCTTATCACCTTTAGATAAATTGTGATGAGATAAATTGACTCAAAAATTAGAAAACCAGATGAGACTGGTATAGGGTAGCATCCTATACTTCAGCTGTTAGCCCCTAACTAATTTTAGTCTAAAATTCCAGTGCGTAGGGCCTTGTCACGGGTAAGACTAAAAGTAGGTTTATGCACAGAAAGTAATATACAAAGAAGAGATATGTTATTGGTGAACTCGCAAAACCATTAGGATCAGAGTAACCCTAGAAATAGTAAGTTTTGGGCAGACCGTCCAGTTGTCTTCTAACAGCATGTTAGAGAATTTTGATATATCTGGTTGGCCCGAGTCAGTCATAAGTTTGTAGTTACCCTGAGAAAACTATGATATTGGGATAGATAGTCCATTGATTTAGACAGAGTAGTTATGATTACCTATGTTGCATGCATGCATGTTATTGTTGTTATTGTCTATTTTAACCATTGTGGTTGCAGGAGTTTGTTTTGCAAAAGATATATTTAAAAAGAGATACTAGTTAAGGAAAAACCTATTCCGCTCTACGGCACAGTCTCACTAGATACCTATAAATCGAGATGACAAATTATTATTCACACCAGACTTCTTGTCTGACTCAAAGTTTATGTTTTCCTCTTAAACTCTCAGGTGCTCGAAAATCGATTTGAGTAGGTCGAGAGTAAAGGTTTACAGGTCATTAGGTTGGACGAATAAAGCTTCGAAGATGTGCAGGAGGCAAGGTTAGCTATCTAGGAGTTTATATATATTGTCTGCTGTCTTGAAGTTTTATTATGTTGGAATATATGTAATGACAAAGGTTATAACTGTCTAGTAGCAAACTCTAATCAACCAAGGGGCAACTTTACATGTTACTTCTGTAGTATTTTGTAATAACTATATTTTATTTGAATCTAAGCAATGTTTGAGATTATGTAATGAATATGAAATATTGTTTTTCGAATGAAATGTGAAAGTTGTTTTGAAATTATATTTAAGAAAATTTCATATTCTTATGCTTCAGATGTTATTGATACAGTTAACATAACCACATTTTGTTATCGAAAATTGATACTATGGCCGACTGTAGTATATGTAGAGCTTAGTTTCGGAATGTGGGATGTTAAAACTTGGTATCAGAGCATAGGTTTATGTAAGACTTAAAAGAATTTTGAACTTAAAAAGAGTTTTGAAAACATAATCCAAATGAATTAGAGAATAAGATTATGGTATAGGATAATGCTATAGTAACGTACTTGTACTTTCTATATAATAATATACGCCTTATCTCTATTCTCCCTCTCTCTTAGACCGTTCTTCCGTATCTTACTAAGGTTCGAATGCAGATTTAAGAAAATAAGATATGAAGGAAGACGACGGAAGAGTAAATCTCAGTAGAGGAAGCACTACAACCAATGGAAATGTCAGGCTCAATACTAGGAGGAATCCGGATCGACAAACATCTACTAATGTGGATGCTGGAACACCGCAGGTAGATATGGTAGCTATGTATTAGTTCTTTGTCAACATGATGCAAGCAGGAGTTGCAGCTGGATTAGTTGGTAGAAATACCGGAGAAGAAAATCTTGAAGTTCTGGTTGTCAACAATTATGCCGTTTTGAGTAAAGATTATGCCAGACTTGGAGGAAAGCCACTCATCGCAACTGAGGATGCTATCGAGGTGGAGAATTTAGCTGCTCCATTGTGAAAGGGTTTTTGTCGACTCAAGTCTGAACGACGAGCAAAAGAGGAGATTGGCATCCATGCAATTGCAAGGAACTGCATGTACTGGTGGAATAGTGTGACTATTAGAGTGTCATAGGAGAATTTAACTTAGGCAGAATTCAGGAGGCTGTTCGAAGAGATGTTTATGTCGGAAATTGCCAAGTCTACTTTACTTAGAAAGTTTGCTGAGTTGGTGCAAGGTGATATAACTGTGCTTAAGTATGCAATCAAATTTGAGGAGTTATCTAGATATGGGTATGCTACAGTTGATACAGCGATAAAGAGAAATGAAAAGTTTATCCGGGGGTTAAGACCAGAGCTTACTAAGGTAACCTTGCCACATCTTAGGGATCCATGTGACTGGTAGTGGAGATGGCACTAAGGAAAGAAGAGATGCTTGCTTTCTTTGGTGGTAATAAGGCAATGGAGGCTCAAAGTGGGCAGAGTCATAAAAGAAAGTTCTTTCAGAAAAAGGGAGCTCAGAAGGGTGGAGCTACTAAGAAAGGAAAGGTCAAAGTTGTGTATGAAAAATGTGACAAGAAAGGATATTTTGCAAACGAATGTCGTTCCAATGATGGAAAGAAGGTGATTGGGAGAAAGAACATCAAGTGCTTTAACTGTGACCAGATTGGATATTATAAGAATAGTGCAAGGAACTATCTAATGTAGAGAAAGGAAAGGTGTTTGCTTTGGAACCAGCTTCCTCGAGACCAACAACTGAGGAAAAAGGAAAATTTGTGATGGAAGTTACACTTTTGATTCATGGTATACCTGTTAGAGTATTGTTTGATACTAGTGCATCGCATTCTTTTATTTCCCATTGCTGGATAGATAAGCTAAGTTTAGAACCATCATACCTAGTTATTTTCTTAAGGGTTGCGGATCCAATAGGAGGGTATGCAACTCTAGGGATGAGATGTGACTAGTTAGAGTTTGAATTGTTAGGCCATATATTTGCCTGCAGAATGCATAGTTTGATTTCCTAGGCTTTGGGATTATTTTGGGTATGGACTGGTTTAGAAAATACGTTACCAGTATATTTTGTCAAGATAGGAAAATATCACCAAGACACCCTAACAGTAACGACCGAATTATATACTCAACAGAGGACTAGAATTTCGATGTTTGTGCTTTATTAGGTGCAATGGAGGAGGAAGACGAGTTGAACCGAGTTTTAGTTATTAGAGAGTTTGCTGATGTATTTGAGCCAATGACAGGACTACCCCTGAAATGAGCTATTGAGTTTCGTATAGATCTTGTACCTGGAACTGAACCCGTTAGTAGTACGCCTAGCAGAATGACACCTACAGAGATGAAGGAGTTAAAGGTGTAGCTAGTGGAGTTAAAGGAAAAGTTTTATTAGGCCAAGCAATTCGCTATAGGGAGCGGTCGTGGTATTCATAAAGAAACCGGACGAATTGTTAAGATTATGCATCGATTACATAAAGTTGAGTGAGAAGACAGTGAAGAACAATATCCTTTGTCAAAAATTGATGATTTGTTCGGTTAGTTAGGTGGAGCCAAAGTATTTTCTCGGTTAGATTTTGTGATAGGGTTCCATCAATTGAGGGTGGCAGAAGACAGTATTTCTTTGACGGTGTTTCGAACAAGGTATGGTTCGTACGAGTGGTTTGTAATGCCATTCAGACTGATTAATGTGCCTTCTTTCTTCATAGGTTTGATGAACCGAGTCTTCCAAGAGCATTTGGATAGATTCGTGTTAGTATTTATAGATGACATTCTGATATATTTTAGGAATAAGCAAGATCACGAGACTCACCTTAGCATACTGTTGGAGATGTTGAGGTAGTATCAACTGAAAGCGAAGTTTTCGAAGTGTCATTTTTGGAAGAAAGAAGTGAAGTTTCTTGTTTATGTAGTCTTAGAAGAAGGGTTGTCAGTAGATCTATCAAAGATAGAAGCTGTTGATAATTAAAAGAGACCCAAGACAGTGACCGAGAGTGTAACAACCCGCATGTTTAATGATAATATATTTAAACGGTTAATTTAAATATTAAGTCATTAGTGAATTGGAAGTCTAAAATGTGCTTTTCTCATATGCCCGAATTAGGATTTGAGACCACTTCCGTTGAGTCTAGATAGATGTTGCGAATCAAAATAAGTATTAGCATCGATATATTTCGGTTGATGGATTTTTAACTAGCAGCCTGTGTTGTAAATCGATCCAAAAAGCTAACTTTTATATACAATGGAATTAGGTCTCGACACCTTTTTCATTGAGTCCGAAACGGCATCTAGAATTCGAATGAGTATAAGGTTCGATATGTTTGGAGTTTGGATTTTTGGAGTGAATAGTGATTTTGGGAAAAGAGATGAATTTGGGCTAAGTCCATTTACCAAGCCTATATGAAGCTAATGCCTCCATTCCATTTATTCTCACTTTCATTTCCACGTTCACTTTCTTCCTCTTTCTTCAATCACTCCATTAATTATCCCTTAATCCCCTTACCCTAGATCCACTAATCCATGCCCAAATAAAATCCAATAAATTCTGATAAAATAACCATAATCCTTCTCATGGGATTCTCTACAAAACCCGCGAAGAAATTGGCTTGACTTGGAGTTTTGAATTTCGTTTTTAATTTCAAGGGAGCATGGAGATGGGTTTTGGTGATTAAAGCTTAGCTTGGGTTTAATTAAGGTGAGTGAGATGATTCTCCTATTTAATTTAAGTGTTTTACTTCATTAATTTGTTTATGAATGATTATGAAGTAATATAGAATGATTTGGAGATTTCTATGATATGGATTACGCTTATGTTCATGTAGTAATCATGACTATATTTGCTAATTAATTGGTTGAACCCTTAATCACCATGTTTGGAAAAGTTAGTAACCTTAAAAGTTGATTTAGGGTTAACTAAAATATTATAGGTGTTGTGATGAATTAGATACTAATCACATGATATATTTAAGTGCATGATATTAGTTAGTAAGAATAAAACTAATTTAAGAGGTTTTATAGAATGTTAATAAGGCAATTGAGAGTGTTTTGGGCTCTAAACTTATGCATGAAGCGATTAGAGGCCCAATGAGCTTTAATTAGTATTTATAAAATGAGTTTATGATTTTATAAATGAAGTGTATATTGTATAAAATAGATATGAGATTTTATAAAAGAAAAATATGATAAATACTTGATTTTAAATGAAGTGATTAAGTATTTTAAAGGCTATAAAGTGATTTATAAGTTAGTATGATATTTTATAAAATGATATGAGATTTCCTAAAATGGTTTGAGGTGATATTTTACTTTTATTGAAAATATTAGTAAGTAAAAGTAATATTTGATCTAGTAATGGTTGATTGGCTCACTTGGATTTACGTGTGTGTGTATACGTGCACGAGCGGATATACGTATACCAGCATTTGGAGCTAAGCGAAAATTAAAAACCAATACTGTATTGCAGTTATAATTGTTGTGTGTTTGGTTGTTTTATACATTTGAATTTTTTTGATTATACAGTATAATTATTACAAGTCCATTGCAGACATTTCACGTAGCCATAATAACTGTCGTGTGCGCTAAGTTGCATGAGAGTATATCTAGTCGAGTAGTCATCCCAGTGAAGTCCGTAATGTGACCTGTGTTGAGATGTGTATTTTTGCATAGGTGTGTGCAAAGGTATGCACAAATGAGTGCATTGACACACATATAGGCTAAGCACAAGGCCATGTATGTCGTTTTGGCGTGTTAGAGGAAGTCGGGTTGCCATAATCGCTCGTAGAATTCTATCATCCAAAGAGTGGATTTTGGTATCGAAATCAGTTTTCGATTACTTATGGAATTCACTTTCAAAACGTCAATGAAGGCAAGCTCTAGTAGCAAGGTGACACATCGGGCGAAGCGTCGGAGGAAATGGCGCGTGAATCAGCATCCGTTCGGGGAATCTACTCCCTGCCCAGGCTCATTGCCTAGAACCTATCAGTTTTGAGTCGACCAACCTATTCCATTCATTCGACTGGTTGAGAGGAAAAAGTCCATCTCGACCTTGGTTTAGTCGACTTAATGGCCTTTCAGTTGGCTGACCTTCTACGTGTTGTGCAAACTTCAAAACGCGATAACTTTCGCGTACAAAGTCGAATTGAGATGAAGTTTGGACCATTGTTCACCATTTTTCGAGGTCTACAACTTTTGAAAATTTGGTGGGTTTTGTAGTACTTTTATTTTGGGGACCACGTGGGACCCACCCCAGCATGTATTCCAAAACCGTAGATTTTGAAGTAGACCAGAAGGGCATATTTGAGAAATATTAAGACATTGAGGTCATGTGTTCAATTTGGAATGCGATTTGGTTTAGTATGGGGTTTTGTTAGAGTTGTATGGCTGGTTTTAGGCCATGGCGATTGGAGCCGTGTGTGGCGATTCCATACGTTATATACGGAGTGAGCCATACTCTAAGATTTTGAACTTCGAGTAATATACAATTTGTTTAGTATTGACTTGTTATGACACACCAAGGGTATGGACTTATGTGACGTACCCAGGGTATGGACTTATGTGACCTACCTAGGTATCGACCTTGTTGTGGTGTACTTGAGTGTTGTTGATGGCTATGACACACTCGACATGGTCCTAGAGGGACCGTGAATAGATTTATCTTGTTGTTATCACTTGGATGTTTTTGGGTCCTATGTTCATAATCTTACGAACGTTTGCTCTTAGAAGTAGTGACCATACGCATTGTGGTGCACCTATTTGATCTTAGAAATAGCGACTATACGCGTTGCGGCGTACTTGTTTGGCCTTAGCAATAATGACCATACGCATTGTGGCGTACTTATTCGGTCTTAGCAGTAGTGACCATACATGTTAAGGCATATCATATTGATTTTAGGTTTAGTGATCGTTGTTTTCAGATCACGATTTGAAAGTAGTATATTTGTACTAAATTATTAGTAGTTTTGGGCTAGTGTAGTGCAATAGAAGATATTTTGCTAACTTGTAATTATAGGAAAGAGCATGTTATGGTATGATCCCCTACTTTTGAGATGGATTTACTGTACTTGTTTATAGGCAGTCTGGATTTTTCCTGAGTCACGTTTGTGGAGAGGGTCGGCTGTGATTTAGTAGTTCCTATTTATCTGTATATAGTTTCAATATATAGTATTTGAGATAGTTCCCCTCACACTAGACTTTATGTCTGATCCAAGTTTTTATTTTTGTCTGCTGATGTCATGACAACTCTGGGGTATTCGATTGAGTAGTTCGGGAGACAGGTGCTTTTGGGGATACGCTAGCAGAGTGCGCAGCTGGAGCATTTTGGAGGCGTGGCTTCGATGTTTTAAGATATATATACTTGTTATTTTATTATACATGATAGACTTGTTATTTATATAAGACTGTACTATCAGATATTTATCCAGAACTCTGTGTTTATTTTGGAGTTGATGTATTCTGACTATTCTGTACTGATATTTATTTGTTAGTTGCTTCCGCTAGTACGGTCTCTTATGTATTGTTATTCTATTCTGTTCATGTATATTTAGTATATTATATGTTATCATTCTGTTGCGAGATCTTATCGATGCCTTGGTTTAATGTTTTGTTCTAATTTTACCCCGATGATCTATTTTTGTGGTATTCGAAAGTCATGCGATGATGTAAGGCGCATACTTTTGGGTATTACGATGGGCGGATTATTATAAAGATAAATAGCTTTCTTGGACTAGCTGGCTATTACCGAAGATTCATCAAAGATTTCTCTCATATAGCAGCCCCGATGACTAAACTAACAAGGAAAGATGTGAACTATGTTTGGACCGGTAAATGTGAGGAGACATTTTAGAAGCTGAAACATTTATTGACCAACACATCGATGTTAGTTGTCCCGGACGGAAATCAAGATTTGGTGGCATATACCGATGCATGCAGAATAGGATTAGGAGCTGTGTTAATGCAAATGGGTAAAGTGATTGTCAATGCTTCTCGACAGCTCAGACCACATAAAGTTAGATATCAGACTCATGACTTAGAGTTGGCTGTTGTAATTTTCGCTCTGAAAGTGTGGAGATGTTATCTTTTGGGAGAGCGATTCGAGTTATATATGGATCACAAGTCTTTAAGGTATTTATTCTTTCAGAAGGAGTTAAATATGAGACAATAGAGGTGGTTAGAGTTTCTAGCTGCTTATGATTTTGGAATTGAGTATACGCCAGGAAAAGGGAACAAGGTAGCAGATGCGCTTAGTAGAAAATGTCAGAATGCAGTATTAGCAATGATAGCTGAATGGAAAGATTTAGAGGCATTGACCACATGCAATGTGCAGTTAAGATCAATGGCTAGTTCTAGTTAGAGTACTGCAATGTTATCTTGCTTGGAAGTTCGACCAGTATTGATCGAAAGGATTGCTTCTAAGCAAAGAAATGATCCATTGTTAGCTGAATGAATTAGAAGACTGGAAGGTGGAAATGAGATTGATGAGTTGAAGGATTTTATCTTGATCATAAGGAATGGTTAAGGAAGAAAGAACATATATGTCTTCCAGATGTTGGTAACCTAAGGAAAGAAGTTCTTAGGGATTGTCATCAATCAAAGTTTACTATTCATCCTGGAGGGACTAAGATGTACTAGGACATGAAAAAGAGTTTCCTTTAGGAAGGTATGAAAAGGGATGTAGGGTTATGGGTAAAGCAATGCTTGAATTGTCAGCAAATGAAAGCTGAACATCAGAAGCTAAGTGGACTGCATCAGCCTTTAGATATACTAGTATGGAAGTAGGATTCCATATCTATAGATTTTATAGAAGGATTACCAAGATCAAATAAAGGAAATTAAAGTATTTAGGTTGTAGTGGATAGACTGACTAAGAGTGCACACTTTATACCCATTAAGTCGACAAGGACGACACCTATTTAGCTAAGTTATTTATGAAGAACATAGTAAGAGTACATTCCTCGTAGTATAATCAGCGATAGAGATTTATTATTAACTAGAGAATTCTGGAGAAGTCTGTAAGAGATCTTAGGTACCAAGCTCAAGATGAGTATCGCTTACCATCCACGGACCGATGGGCAAACGAAAAGAGTTAACAAAGTTTCAGAGGATTTGTTAAGGGTTTATGTGCTTGACTTTGGAGGATCATGAGAGGACCACCTACACGTAGTTGAATTTTCCTATAACAATATTTATCGGACTAGTATATGAATGACACCTTTTGAAGCTTTATATGGAAGTCTGTGTAAATCACCCGTATTTGGTTGGAGACTGAAGATAGATTAGTTCTTGGTCTAGATTTAGTAAGAGAAGCCACAAAAAAGATTGAGTTAATCCGAGTTAGGATGAAGGAAGCTCCAATCTAGGTAGAAAAGTTATGCAGATAAGAGATGGAAAGACTTAGATTTCTCGATTGTAGATCATGTTTTCGTCAATGAATTACAATGAAGGGTGTAGTAAGATTTGTGAAATCAAGGAAATTGGCATTCAGGTTTGTTGGATAGTTTCCTATTATAGAAAGGATCCGGAAACTCGCTTATAGGATAGAGTTACCGAGCAGTTTGGCAGGAGTCCACAATGTCTTTCATATTTCTCATCTTAGGAAGTGTGTTAGAGATCCAGAAACTACTATTACTCCGGCTGCATTGGAAGTCTTAGTGGTGGAACCGAATATGACTATAGTTAGACATCCTATTCGTATAGTAACTAAGGATGAGAAGAAGCTCAGGAGCAAAACAGTCAGATTAGTAAAAGTCTAGTGGAGTGACGACGAGAGAGACTACACTTGGGAGATAGAGAACAAGATTAGAGTCACTTATCCTAATTTGTTTGATGGTATGTCTTACATCTATGCCTATATGTTTTGATGCATGTACCTGATCGTACTTTCGAGGACAAAATTCTTTAAGGAGGGGAGTCTGTAACAACTCTAATTTTGATTAACATTATTTTGGATATTTAATTAGATAAATAAAATAAAATAATGCAAAATTATAGAGAGATTGGGAGTTGACAATTAATAAGGGTCGAGCCTTAATTAACGAACTAATAAGGTTGATTAGAACATTAAGAAGGAGGACATATGAGGAGGGAAAACTAGGAAAAGAATACATTTCCTTATCATAAACCTTCCTATTCTCATTCCTCCCTCACTTTATTCATACAAACGAAATTAAAAGAGAAAGGCCGATCATTAACAAGAGCTTTAGGAGGGAGAAAAGCTAGGGAAACAAGATTAAAGCTTAGGGGAAACTAAATCAAACTCAAATATCAAGTTCCTTTATCAAATCAAGGTGAATAATGGTTATGCATCTTAAGTTTTATCTACCATTACCGGTTTTAAGTTAAATCAGAATATTTTGCTTGTATTATGCCACATTTTAATTATTTGGATGATTGTATGCTTGAATGGTGAAATATAGGATTTATTATGGAATTATTTAATAGGTTTTAAGTGTGACAGCCTAGTTTTTTATACCCAAAAGATTCGATATTTTGATATGATGTTTAAAACATTATTTTAGAAGTGGGTTTAAATTTCATATTTTTCTAAACAAATATGAATTTATTATGATTATCTAAGTAAGAAAATGGTATATTTCGGGTTTAATTATTATAAATAATTAAATAATGGTTTTGGTCCCGAAATTTTTATATGGTAAAGAATTTATTAAATCTGATTTAATGTAATTTTTTGGGATTTTCCCCAAGTGTTTGTGATTTAGTATGAATTATTTGGGCTAGAAAAGCTTAATTATTATTATATTAAAATATTAATTTAAAATATACAGTTTGCAAAACATTTTGGGAATGTAATTTCTGGTCCTCAACTGGTTTCTTAAAAGAATCCGTGTAAAGAATGTTTCAACCAAAGAGAAATAGACAAGAAGTTGGAGTTGGTAAAAAGGAATTACTTTTAATAGAAATAAAACAGTTTTTAAAGAAATTACAACTTTGCCATACCGACCGCAGTGACCTCGAGTGCCATGGTGCCATTGTTAAACGAGGTCAACCCTAATGAATGCATAGGATATCACTTCTAAGTGATATGGAATGAATTCGCTTGGGTTAGAGTTGATGTTGGCATGTATGTCTTCGATGTTAGTGGTGCCGCATGCTTTATACCAATACCCTATATTATGATGTCGCGCTTAATGATGTCGACTATTATGCCTATAGCGGAAACAATGCCATATATTTTTGCAACCTTATGTAAAGAGGTGAGGACGCCGCTACCATTACTTTCGATGTTAACTCCTATAGGTGGTGACGTCGACCCTATTACTTTCGAAACTGACCTATAACAACGATAATGAAGCCCCATTTCTCTTTGAGGCATTGATGCCGTCAGTCATCTATGTTGTCATTCCCATGTTTTAAAGCTTTTTAGCTTTATACTACGCAAACCTATGAAACTCGATACTATGAAAGGAAATTTAGATTTACATTGACCCTATGTATTATGCTTTATTAAATCAAGTTCTTTACCATAGTTTCCGACAATAAAAAGGGTGCGAAGACCAATGTCGGTATAATCATGCTGCACTTTATCAATTTAAGACTTTAATTGTTTTAGCTTAGTAGCCTATAGTTTTAAAGAACGACTACCTAAAAGTGACATCGAATTTCATCAATATTATTTCGTAAAAGCATATATCATGGCATAAATATTTTGGATAAAGTAAAGAGTTATATTTTCCTTCTTTTTAAGTAGGATTTCAAAAGTTAATTCATTTATGAAGAATTATGTTTTCAAGGAAATGAAAATGGTACTTAGCCCAGAATTTTACTAAAGAGATTATTGTTCTTACCACCTTTAAATAGATTGTGATAGGATAAATTGACTTAAAAATTAGAAAACCAAACGGGACTGGTGTAGGATAGCGCCCGATACTTAAGTTGTTAACCCCTAGCCGATGTTAGTCCACAATTCCAATGTGTGAGGCTTTTTCATAAGTAAAACTAAAAGTAGGTTTACGCACAAAAAAGAATATACAAAGAGGAGATAGTTTATTGTTGAGCCAGCTAAACCATTAGGATTAGAGTGGTCCTAGTAATAGTAAGTTTCGGACATACTGTCCAATTGTCTTCTAACAACATGTTAGAGAATTTAATATATCTTGTAGTCCCGAGACAGCCATAGGTTTGTAGTTACCTTGAGAAAATTGTGATGTTCGGACAGATAGTCCATTGATTTAAACAGATTAGTCATGATTACCCATGTTGCATGCATGCATATTATAGTTACTATTGTCTATTTTAACCATTGTGGATGTAGGAGTCTGTTGACCCAAAAAATGGACCAACATCCTGGTTTGAATTTGGAAGCACCAGTCATGTTCTGATAGAGCAATATCACAAATAACAGATGTAGAAAAAGAACAGTAAAAGAAAGTAGACAGAGAATTTTTATAGTGGCTCGGCTGTTAATGAAGCCTACATCCACTTTATAGTTTTATTAAAGACCGATTGCTGTTACAAGAGATGTTTGATTACAAGGCTTTGATTATCTTTAGCTATATTGAATCCCAAGAGTTGGAATCCACTGGAGAATCACAGTGAATTCCTTTGGAGATTGTTGTGAAGGAGGTAGAGAGTGAAGAATAATTCCAACAGAGCTTCAGCAACTAGTCCGGAGAAGACCCCGTTTATGTTGCAGACATGATGGTATTTATATGGATCAGAGAGCTTTTGGGCCAGGATCATCTGCTCACAGGTAGGTAGGGAACGACCCGGGGATGGTTTGGCTCGCAAACCGAGGCAAGAACATGGGTCGCTGGCGACCCATAGACTTGGCTCGTTTGCGAGTCAATGTCTTGGTTTCTTGTCACTGCATCCTTAGCTAGCTTGTTTAAAGATTCGTGGAGAGGCATGGGTTGCTGATGATCCAAGCACTTAGGATTTTTCTGGAGTTTGGAATTGAAAATGCTTCCATAGTCTTCTATCGTAGTTGTTTCATTTTGATGGCAAATCACTAGCTGTTTGTGCTCAGCTGCTGATTGGACTAAAAGAATGCTGATCTCTTAGTTTAGTAGATCCCATTCGTTGCCTTAGTAACATAACTTAGCTCTCGTTAACTTCTTGCCTTAGCCTTTCTGGTTAAGCTCTAAACCATTCTGATAACACGAGATTGTTCTGTCTCCCGTTGGATCCTGCTGGGTTAAAAACCCGGATAACATTTGCCCCACAGAGTACGTCTTCGTTGAAAACAAGGCATGCTCTGAATGTAACTTCTTTTGAGTCTTCATTTTGTGAAATCTAGTTGATCGTGTCAGGTTTACCATGCAAATTTGGCTTTGACTGTTGAATTTTCGATGTGAATCGTTAGAATCCACCTCAAGATGTTTTTCTCAATTGACCGACTTCTGACAGCCGTTCGTTTTTTGATTTCGATCTGAATTTCAATTCTTCGTATTGACGATGCAATCTTTGCTCCGTAGTTTACACAAGGGCTTAGGTCGGTAAGTGGGTGCATGACTTAGGTTTGGAGTCGACCTATATAATTTTAACTCGACCGGTGGTGAAGCTAAGTTTTGCCTCGAACGATTGTACGTTGTCTTGGAGCAAAATCTTGCTCTTTGTCCTTAACTTCTCCTTTTCGAGAACTTGGTTAAGTTCCCATCGACGTTTTTGAATTCCAATGCGATGATTTATTCCAAAATCGGATATAGTGGATGATTCGATCGTATCGCTCTTCCCGTTTCTGTACTCCAGTTATCCTAAAAAGAAAATCTTCCCGCGTCGCTTCGGACGGCGGCTCCATTTTCGATCGTTGATCGATAACGGGTAAGTGTGGAAGAGATAATTTCAAAGGACGATATGGATTGTTTTTCAAATGTAAGCAAGCTATCTACACTAGATTGTTTGTTTGCAGTATTCAGGATACTGGACTCTTCTTATGTAAATAACACACTACATCTATCCCGGTCAACGCTCGGAACCTGGCTGGTCAACATATGCCGACTTCCCTTGGATTTCGAGCGTTGGTTATACAAGGATATTATTTGAAGTAAAACATACCTGACAGGGTTGAATGCCAAGTTTTGTTGTTGAAAATGACTTTTTGGTCATCCAATCTTTAGTCTGGCTGAGGGACTTCCATTCCTCCAGAAGCTGGGTCCTTCGCAACTTAGGCTTCGCTTATTATTCCTGCCATATTGGGATGATCGACTACAGTTAAATTACAAGGCACAGCTTCTCTTATAGAGTTGTGGTTGTAGTTCGATCAGACATAGCTTCAGTCTTCGGAAACTAGTGCATGAGTTATTCCATCACGAGTATCCTTCCTTTGTGGTTTTTGGAATTTGATCTGCACACTAGCTTCTGTCTAAGGAGACTATTGGCTTAATTCCTCTACTTCGAGAATTTTTTATATAGAACTATGAGGTAGCTTGGTCTAGCCAGTTTCGGGACTATTCTTGTTTATGTTCAGTCGAGTTCATGCTCAACTGAGCTCGTTTGACAAAGCATCGATGTAAATGCCTTGGCCAATAGGGCTGATTACTTTGACTACTGAACCAACATGTTTTGAGAGGTTAGATCTCCTAAGCAATAAGTTCGATTGCTCTGGTTTAGTTGACACGATAGCTCCAACCTTCGGGAACCAGGGACATTGTTGCTTGATCCCAAGATCTGATTTTTTGTAATGATGTCAGTAGGCATTAGAAAGATGTGTTTCTGGCATCTTTTGCTAAAGAAATTCTTCTGAGTCCGAAATTGAGATCCTAATCATGTGTTGGTTTCTATCTTCGGAAACTCATACACGGATGACTCAAACCTGTGGATTTTTCCTTGATGCTGTGAATCTTCGGATAATGTAAGATTCCAGAAGGTAGGAATAAAGAGTCGATCAAGCTCTTGCTTCTATTTTTGAAAGCCAATGTATTGACAGTTTCATTTTATGGGTCTCTTCTTAGCATCACTAAACTTCGGGTAATGGCATATTCTTACCGGTTGGAACCAAATGATCCAGTCAGACCGTAATTAGGTCATCGATCCTTCTCGTCATCGCCAGACTATGCGCGACGGTTGATTTCTGAACGTTAAATCCTTCATTTCCTTTGTTGGTGATTTTGTTGCCAGAATGCTCTGTTTTGTGATACAGAACCATTATCTAACCAACCTCGTGGTTATTCGTGTTTGGACTTTAGAAATATTTCTTTCGATCAAATATATGTGCTTCTATCCCTTCTTGAGGGACTAGCTATTTCGAATGCCTGTATTTGGGCGATTGTGAGAGATGGAAATCTGTGGGGTGAATTTCTCAATTGCCCCAGTCTGGCTCTCAACCCTATTCTGGAATTGAGGAAGTTCGGGGATTTCATTTCCGGCCTTCCATGATTGCTCCCGCTTGTCCTCGACCATTCATGCTCTTCTTAGTTGCTGACGTTGTCACAGAAGTTTTGTTCATATGTCAACTCCTTTCTTTGAGAATTGATAACCTAGCTACTTGGTTCCAAGCAACATTTTCTCGAGGATTCCTACCTTTCGGCTGTGTCTAAATTCTTTCTAAGTTGAATTTAGGAAATACGGTTGTGCACTAGCTTTCATCCCTAGAAATTAGTACATGGGCAATTATATCCTGGGATTTTCTTTCGACGCTGCTTTATTCCTATGCAGTGGCTGATTCCTATGATGAAAGGTCGAACCATCCGGGTAACCTATGAAAGGATATGCCTTCCAGTCGTTGCCTGTCAATGGGCAATAGTTGTTTTCTGTAGAGAAGGTGGAAACTCAGTTGAGGACCAACTTCTATCTCCAGAAGCTAGTGCATCGATGGTTTACTGCGATGAGTGTTTCTCATCAGCACTATAGATTAAAATTTTCCTGGCATTGTCGGGGCAATGCCGGTACTTAGTGAGTAGAATGTTTCCCGGAATTGCCGGGGCAACTCCGGTACTTATGAAATAGAAAGTTTCCTAGCATTGTCAGGGCAACACCAGTACTTAGGAAATAGAGAATTTTCCTGGTGTTGCCAGGGCAACACCAGTACTTAAAAGAAAAAAGAAGTCCTTGGCGAGGCAACACCAACACTCGGGAGGTTGGGATCGATTTTTCCCGTTAATTCGGCGGTACTTTTAGTCCAGTTGGGTACTAATTTCGGTCTTCATAAACTAGCGCTTCAATGATTGGTTTGTAGAAGTATTTTCTTAGTGCTTCCTGTCTTGGGGCAGTGTTAAAGTCATGTTGGTGAGGGTTGAATAATTCATCCGATCCTGTAGAGTTGAGTAGATTTCTTTTAACCCAATGTGGCTGTTTTCTCAATGTTGCTTAATTCTGGGATACGCCACGTTTTGGAAGGGTAAGAGTCCCAGGCGTTTCCGTTGCTTAGATTTGTTTAACCGTCAAGTATTACCTTTGGAGATGCAAGGCTGTTGCTTAAACAATTCCATAATTATTCTTATTCATGAAAAATCGAACTTCCTCCAACCGGTTTTTGTTATGATCTGACGACTATTAGTGGAAACCTTCATTTCTAGGTCTTAAACTCCAGGTTCTTATAGAAAATTTGAAATTGTGGAGAAAGTCATCACATTGCCCTCGGTACAAACGCGTTCATTCCTATACTGATCATGGACTGGTAGAGTTCGGTAGTGTTTGTCTTGAATCCCTGACACCTAACCTTGCTTGTTTCAGGCCATATGCATTATGCTAGACTAATAGCATTGTTGTGAATATCAACCTTATTCGTTGGTTCCAATCTTCGGGAATCAATGGTTTAGCTGCTCGATTTAGAGCGTTCTCTCCTTGCCATTGTCTGTCTTCGGATAATAGCTGGTTTCTTACAAGTTAGGCTTTGAGACCTTATTCGAGTACCTGCTTCTGCCTTTGGAAGCCGCTAGGTCGATGACTTGATTCTGGAAACGTCCTCCTCATTATCTATCTCTGGTCGTCGGTAAGTTCCTCCTTTTATCCCTATTTCTGAGCGATGATGAACTTTAAGGAGTAAAATTTTCTTGTTGATACGACGGTCTGAAGTTCTCGATGTTGCTGAGGCAATATCGATGTCTAGCAGGTTGGAGCAGTTTCCTTTTTAATTCCACATTTGTCCAACCTACTATACTGCTTAGTTTTATTGTAATTGCCGAAATTCTCTATTCGGCATAACATAACCATGGACTGATTTTTGGCCCCAACCAAGTATTAGTATGTTATGTGTTGCCGGTCCACGGGGCTGATTACTCTGAACACTTGATGCCAGACTTGATGTTCTGGGTGGCTCTCTGGATACCCCTAGTCATAGTTGTGTCACAGCTCCTGTCTTTGGGAGCTCGTGATTTGAATGTCTTAACTTTAAACATTTTGGCCAAAGATTAGAATTCTTTGTTGAAATCTTGGTTTGGGGACTTTGTGGCATTGCCGGAGATATGTCGGTCCTTTGGGTAGTAAGGATCGGTCCCTGTTAATCCTGAAATAAACAAGTTTCCCAGTGTCGTCAAGACAACACCGATACTTAGAGAATTTTGACGGTTCGGTAATGATGCCGGAGCGACATTGGGCAGTGTTTGCACAGCTTATGAGACGTGCGGTTTATGAGAGTGAGCGGATTACGTGACGCTCGGCTTCTTGTAGTGCGTGGCTTATGGGTGGCGCGACTTATGAGAGTGCGCAACTTGTGGGATGCACGGCTTTTAGGGGTGCATGGCTTACGAAATACGCAGCTTATGGGATCGATATGACTCATTGATCTGAAACAGTTTGTAACTTCTCAACGTTGCCAATCTTTGGGTAACGCGAGGAGTTCATGCTTCAAGAGCGTGGTTCCATGGCTCAAGAAGTGATGCATGAGGGTTTGGGCCTTCCCGATGTTGCTGGAGCAACACCAGTTCTCAGAAGGCTAGGATCGAGATTACCTGTTGATGTGCCAGATTCCTCAGTGCCCGGGCCTGCTGCTATTTCCACAGCCTCCGTGCTTGTATCTGTTCCTGTTCCTGTTTCCATGTCCGTGTATGGCTCGCAGCCGGGGCCGAAGTCCGAAAAGATTGCCGTGCTTCATGGCTTGGATGACCCTTCTGTGTCTTTGGAGGGTGACGTAACAGCGGCAGAAGTTAAGGAGCAGGAAGTTCAAACGGAGCAGCCTCGTAAGACTCAACATGAATTGGTCGCTATCAAGAAGGAGAAGGTTGAAGCGACCAAAGGCTCGAAGAGCTCCCGCAAATCACGGAAGCGCAAAGCCAAGGGAGAATCTTCTGAGAAGGCGGTGGAGCAAGAGGAGGACGTTGCCACCGAGGAGTTTGTTGATATTATCGGCAATAACACAACTCCCGAGATGAGGTAGAAACTGCAAACAAATGTCGGAAAGGAGAACGGTGGAAGGAAGCACCGATGAGCTTGTGTGGAGACTGATCCGATTTTGGTTCTTTTTGATTCATTTTGTTCAAGTGCCGAGTCTGCACTTAGTGTTTTTGTTGTGAAGTCTGTATTTTCTTTTTGCTGGTTGGCGTTGTGTGGGTACGGCCTCTATGTTTTGATCCTGTGTAAAGAAAATTATAAGCAATATATTGACATTTTGACTGTATTCTCAGCTATCTGCTCATATATGTTATATGCACTTGTGCTTGTTTTGTTTATACTTATCCAATTTTGTGATTGCCGCTAAATTTTTTATTTGGAGCAACAGTTCTTTGTTTGGAGCAACATAACTTGTGAACCTATTGTTTTCAATTGTTTTTGTCTTAGTACAGGTGTATGCCCTTAGTTTACAGGGCTGTTTACTTCAAACAATTTTCAAGTATCCGGTAACTTAGTGTTTAGATAATCTCCATTGAAAATCTGGCTAAGTCATGACTTGATTCTCATTTATTCGGAAGTTTTGCGACCTTAGCATGTAGCCTCAATTTCCGGCAGTATTCAGGTAAGTATGCAATTTACGCATGGGTATGTATTGTCAATCATTGAGTGCCTTCCTTCTAGCACCAATTATTCCTGACTATACGCGTGGGGTTTCTCACGCTCCCCAGTGTTGCCCATCTTCGGGTCATATGAGGGGTTATTGCTTTGGGATTTAGCGCGCCGCTTGTGTAGTGCGCGGCATTCAGTGCTCCTCGACGTCGCCCATCTCTGGGTGACGTAGGGAGTGTAAGTTTGGATGCTTTTCGGCATTGCCTATCTCCGGGAAACGCAATAAGTTGGTTTTTGATGCTCCTCAGCATTGCCTATCTCCGGACAAATCGAGGAGTTAGTTTTCGATGTTCATCGGCGTTGTCTATCTTCGGGCAACCCGAGGAGTTTATTTTGAGGCTCCTCTGTGTTGCCTGTCTTCGGGCAACGCAAGGAGTTTGTTTTTGATGTTCCTCGGCGTTGCCTATCTCCGGGCAACACGAGGAGTTTTAGTTTGAATGCGTGGCTTACGAGATGCACGGCTTTTGATGTTCCTCGGTGTTGCCTATCTCCAGGCAACGCGAGGAGTTCGTTTTTTATGTTCCTCGGCGTTGCCTATCTCCGAGCAACGTGAGAAGTTTCAATTTGAATGCGCGGCTTACGAGATGCGTGGATTTTGATGCCCCTTGATGTTGCCTATCTCTGGGAAGTGCGAGGACTCTAAGTTTGGTGCTCCTCGGCGTGGCCTATCTCTGGGCAACCTGAGGAGTTAGTTTTTTGGTGCTCCCCGGCGTTGCCTATCTCCGGGCAACGCGAGGAGTTAGTTTTTTAGGTGCTCCTCGATGTTGCCTATCTCCGGGCAACGCGAAGAGTTAATTTTTGATGCTCCTCGACGTTGCCTATCTCCGGGTAACGCGAGGAGTTAGTTTTTTGAGGCGTCCCGATGTTGCCGGGGCAACACCAGTTTTTAGAAGGCAAGGATCATGTTTCGCCAATCCATCGGTTTGAGTCGATTTGCTTCCGTCGACCCGGCGGGTTGTTATTGTGAACACAGTTTTGTCGGTTCAAATAGATAATTGGTTTTTGGATTGGGTAACCGTGGCTGGGTGATCCTCCGTTTTTCGGGAAGATGTGTATGGCCAAGCAACTAAGGTTGCATTGGTGGAGAGATCTACAACTGACCGCATGAAGATGGATTGAAGAAAGAGCCTATGGGAGTTTAGGGCATGACTCTTAGCTCTTAGTCCAAATTGCCTTTATAGAATGGGTCTTTGACTGGCATACGGTCTAAGAGGAAGATGAATTGGTCACCAAGAGCGGTAAAATAGTAGTTGGAAAGAAGTGGGCAAGTATTATGCTAGTTTTTCTTTTGTTGCACTAGCTAGGTCATTAATTCCGCGGTTGTCAGAATCCCAGAATTTTTGATCGGGCATAACAGAACTGTGGTATGATAAGTCTCGGCCTTTCTTATGGCTATTCAAGTGTATGCGGTGCCTCGATGCCACAGGGTTGTTGGCGCGCTTGAACTGCATCCATGGTCTCTGATGTGCACGTAAATGTGCATATTTTTACCACCATATTTAATCTATTTAAATTAAATAAATGATTATATCGGGCATTTTAACCTGTTTAAACGAAAATTCATATTATTTTCAAATCGTCACATATTCATCTTCATCCAAGGGCAAAATGATCATTTTTGTGCATATATTAATTTGATTAAATTTAATTGGAAATTTCTATATTATTTTATAGGAATTTGGCTTTATATACAAGTGGTTTCATGAAGATGTATGCATGCACAAGAGTGAAGATAAAATGAAGATGGAAATAATTCAAAGGCATGATAATGGAGGACCCTACCTACCCACCTACCTTAATGTATAAATTAGAGGCTAATGCACATGCTTATGGAATTAGTGGCTTCATGTACACTTAAATGATGATTAGTAGAAGCTAATGATTACTTGGCCTCCACATTTTCTCAAGGGTATTTTGGGCATTTCCCAAAAAATATGAATTAGGGTTTCATACATGTATAAAGACCCTTTATGTTTCATGTAACCCTCTTCTTCTTAGTCTCTCTTAGTTTAGTCTAAGCTCAAAAATAAACAAGCTCTTCTCTTTCTCTTTTCATGGCTACTTAGCCATTTTTATCTTCATGTAATTTTTTTATGCAATTTAATACATGATCTTCTCCTTTTCTTGTTTATTTCCTTTCATGTTGTAGTGTAGATCCCTTTTACTTTATGCAAGTAGAATAGTTTTTCCTTTCATTTTGCTCTTTATTTCCTTTCATTTTGCTTTCACGTTGCTAGCTACATTTGTTAATCAAATGACAAATATGAGAGGCTAAACCCCTTCAATTTAGGAGTAATGAAGCTCTCTAATTATGTAGCTTCAACTATTTGTTAATTCATGCTCTCTTTTTGTGCTTAATGATGATGATAGAAATGGTTTACTAGTTGTTTTTACTTTGAATTTGATAGCCTATATTGTTGACATCAAATAGACTATGCTTAAACAATCACTAACACTAATTGCCTCTTCATTAAAATATGATTATGGCAAAAGAAAGTGATTTGAAATTAAAATTTGATGGTCTATAGTTCTAATTAATAGTTAATAGGCCATACTTAAAATAGATTTCATTTTCATTTTCATTGTCAAATTTCATGAAAGTTAGTAAGTGGTTTAAGGGGTGTGTTATAGTTTGATGGCTTATGTTGGCTAATCAATAGCACAAATATGTCATTCTTATGATAAGCACATCAATTAAAGCACTAATGACCATAAAAGAGAGATTATGATTTCATATGTGTTGAACTACATGATCTAGAGAGTGGATTTATTCTCTAAATTGTCATTTAACTCTTATATTTGCACCTCTTTTCTTTTAGTTAGTTAGCTAACTTTCTAATTCTCTAGCTTAACTTTCACTCGACTTTGGTTTAATTTGATTGAATAGATTTTTAAAATCATAAATTCCCTGCGGATCAACCCGTATTCGCCACGTACTACAAGTGTACGCCGTGCGCTTGCAGTTATATTTTATTTCTAAATTCGTTCGACGGTTTTCTAAACCGATAAGAAATCCATCGTCGAACAAGTTTTTGGCGCCGTTGCCGGGGAATTTGTTTTGATTTTATTTTCTGTTCTTCGAATTATTTTTGTGTGTTTTTAATTTTGTGTGTTGAGTGCATCTCATTAAAAGAAAAAAAAAGTGTTGTGTTTTGTGTTTGAGTGATTTTTGTTTCCATTTTGTTTGTGTGTTTGTGTTTTCTTTTGCATTTGCATTGCATATTCTATTTAAAAAAAACAACACATCACAATTTCAAAACAAAAAAATATATATTTCTTTTCCAATTTGCATTTGCATTTTATTTACAATTTACATCTTACAATCTACATTGCCTTTTATTTCATTTTTCTGTTAACTGTGCATCTGTGCATATTTCTTCATACCATTGCATCACTACTGTTGCCCCCCCTCTGCCTTCAACAATACAACTGCCACACTCACAAATCACCAACCACCAACATCTGATCATCATTGCAACTACACTCACAAACCACTTCATTTACACCGCTCCACAACAGCCCTCTGACCAAACCCTTCTTCTTCACAGGCCTTATCACAGGAACACCAAACCACCCAGAACTATGCATATCAACTATCAACTACCACCAAGCAAACTTCATTCCCCTCTCAACATTGCACTGTGCTACTGTGCTCCTTCCTCACAACATAAACTGCTACTTTCATTCCATATCCATATTTCAAAACTTCTCCATCACCTTGTTAATCAACAAACAACCACCCATACCCCAGTCTCGACAACTTCGGCAAACAACCTACCAGTCCACGCAAAAACCAGATGTTTGCACCAAAAATGGTCACAAACCCCAAGTGTAGTGAAAGCACCAGCGTATGAATACGAATCAATAGTATTCACACACAAATCACAAATCTAAGCAAGTAATAAGCAGTAATCAAGAAATAATGAACAGTGACACACAATTTATAGTGGTTCGGCTATCTTCGGCCTACGTCCACTTCAAGGTTTTTATGATTTTATTGCTCGATGCTTGAAGATTACAATTTCGTATGTTGTATTACAACTGATTTGCTGAACTAAGTCTGAATCTAAGGCAGCAATGGTGATCTGGAGTAACTCTGGCAGAATCTGGGCGCTCTTTAGCTCTCAAATTTGTCCGACCCCTTTTCTGAATGACCAGGGGCTCTATTTATAGGTGTAGGAGGCTGATATTTCGCCTAAAATGAAGGGAGACCAGTTCTGGTACGTCAGGGGGCCCACATGCCCGCTTTATGGAAATCCGGGCCCACACCGGGATCGATTCGACCCTAGGTTCGAATCAATCAAGAAATTGTCCAATCAAGCTGAAATTTGGTGTGGACATTCTTCAACATGTGCTCAAGCTTCTATGAAAATTTCATAGCATTTGGACGTGTAGATCTCAAGTTATGATCGATTCAAGGTTGCATTTCTGGTTGACTAGCCTGGTTCGAATCGATCTAGTTCGAATCGATTCGTTCGAATCGATCCAGCGCGTGCTTCTGTGATGACGTGGAGCACCTTCTTCGTATCGATCCGACTTCTATGCCGAGTTGACTGGATCGACTCCGTGGTTTAGCTGTTATAACTTGGTGGATTCGATGTAACGGATTCGAAGGTATGACTTCATCGAATCGATTGGATGAACGTTCCCTTCGAATCGATCAAGGTAGGTTTCAGTTAATCGATACGAGGGCTTCTTGCTTAAATGGACTCGAAGATGCTCGCGGGATGGAGTCGAAGCTCTTTAACTTTATGGACTCGAAGAGTTTCTCATTAACGGATTCGAAGGTGGGAATGTGAGGGTGGACTCGAACTATCAGAGTCGAACTAATGCTTGCTCAATGGAGTCGAAGCAAGGCGTATTCCGATGGGTTCGAGGCAAGGCTCGTCGTGATCGATTCGAGGCAAAGGCTTGATCGATGGATTCGAAGTAAGCTGACTTCTCATGGATTCGAGGCAACATATGTTTGATGGATTCGACCTTACACCACCTTATCCATCTTCTTTTGGCGATATCTTGAGCATACGAACTCGGATTGACTCGAAACTTGGAACGTTGTTTCATCTGGCCTTGCTTGACATGTCTCATCAATTGCAGCCCGATCCGGACTCGGACAAAATTCATCGATATCCATGGTGAACCTGTGATGCACAATCGATGTTCATGACTAATAATCATTGATTTTCAGTTAATCTTTGGGTATCTCGACTTTGCCAAAAGTTGGGATAACATTTTGCCCCCCAAAACATGCCTTTTTGGTAAAAGGCGTGTTTTGATCAGTCTTAAGTTGGATGTAGTGAGTTCATGTTTTACTCATAGCTTATAGCATTTTCAATCAAGTCCATGGCTGTTCGAAGCCGAATTGTTATCAATTTTTTCCAGTGGAAGTTAAGAATGAAATTCTACGGTCTCTCCGTACTATTGATGGTCACTCCGGACCCTTGTCAAACCCATTCCAGATTTAGCAATTGAATAGAAAGATCCTATTGCACTCCGGCGTTGCTTTCTATCCCTTGCACTCTGGCCCCAGCTAGGGCGTATAGCGATGTCTTGGTCGTTCTCGACCGATCATAGCCTCTCCGGGCTCATGCTAGATTCCATCCTGTCACTCTCCGGTGAAGGGGAAACAACGTTAAGTGAGTCAATCCTGTCGCTCTCCGGCGAAGCGACTCACCTCCTGCACTCCGGTTCAGTGTATTTGAACATTAAGCGATGTCATGGCCTAAATCGTGGGCCGATCATAGCCTCTCCGGGCTCTTATCGAATCCTGATCCAATCACTCTCCGGTGAATAGGAAACGATACTTAAGTGAGTTGATCCTGTCGCTCTCCGGCGAAGCAACTCACTTCTTGCACTCCGGACCCTGCCTCTCCGGGTAGGATCATAAAGCGATCATGTTTATATTGATATTTAATGTTTATCCTTTAACTCTCCGGTCAAAGGTTTATTTTAATAAGTGTTTCTTTATTAAATTCAAATCCTAGATGTTCAATCTCAAACACCAGGAAAAACAAGATAATGCCTCTCCGGGCGGAGCGGTCTATTTCCATCTCAGAGCATGCCTAGGGATCTCTCCGGTTCCCGTACATGAGTAAGTGGGATAGCCGTTTTATTTTGGAAATCAAATCTAAGAAAACTAATCGACCAGAGTCCAAATCTTGAACTTGGCCCTTGCCATCATAATCAGTTGATGACGAGTCGTGATCCCGATCCAGGATCATTCCTGTTTGGTTGATGCGGTAGTTGTTCGGGTCTAACCGCCGTCGTACGTTCTCTGACATACTGCGGCAATCTACCACTCCTTGCATGTTCTTCCACCTCATCCTTCAGGTGGCGGCATTCATCGGTAGTGTGCCCATCCAGCTCATGGAATAGGTAGTATTTTCCAGTCTTACGTTCCCGCTCCGTGGGATCTCTCCTGGGTGGTTTTCGGTAGGGGAGTTGCCCCCGAGTTTCGGTGTAAATTCGTTCCAGTCCTGCCACCAAGTCTGTGTATTGCCTGAATCTGGGCTCTCGGAATTTCTTCCGTTTATCAGGACCATCATGCGCGTCATCCTGCTTTCTCTTTCCTCTGTCTGCCCTGGACTGTTCCCTGGCGGTTCCTTCGCCTTGTGCAACATTTATTTCCTGCCTCTCGGCTCGTGATTCCTCTAATCGAATGAATTTTTCAGCTTCATGGAAAAACTCTCCAAGATCTTGCGGTGGATCTTTAGTCAAAGAGTCTTTGAATTCGGTGCCTTCTCCAACTCCTGCCACTGCCGCCATCAAAATCATCGATGGGTCCGGGCGATCTACAGAAGCCACCGTTGCGTTAAATCGTAACAAAAAATCTTTTATGGACTCTCCGGTCCTTTGTTTCATTGATGCCAAAGTCATCACGCTCTTAGGTCGCGTCACGTGAACCCTAAACTGCTTCATGAAGCAATCCACAAGCTCGCCCCATGTCCTGATTGATCCGGTTTCTAGCTGCCTAAACCAAAGCGCAGCCAAATCAGATAAGAATAAGGGGAAACATCGCGCCATCACTTCCTTGGACGCTCCCAGCACTTCCATGTGTCTGATATATCTGGTGATATGCATGGTCGGGTCTGACTTTCCGTCATAAGGATTCAACGTTGGTAGTTTGAACTTCGGAGGGTTCCTTGCATTCCTGATATTCGGAGCGAACGGACTCCGACTAACTTCTTCCAATCCTCCTCCTGAAAACCCTCCTCTCATGAGTCGTCTCACTAGGCCGATCATTCTTTCATCTCCATCTAGGGGTTGCCCCCTTGTCATGTCTCTGTCCTGCCCTCCGAGCCTTGTAGGGAATTCTGGTACGTACTCTTCGAGTGGCTCGTTAGCATTTGCGTTGGCCCTAGCCGGTTGAGCTCCTTCCAAAGGTACTTCTGCGTTGGATCCTGCGGGCCTGTCCCCAAGCCCTTGTTGATTGCCTTCTGGTTCTGCATTCATAGCCGCTGTAGCTGGTCCAAGGTTCTGTGTCCCTGCAGCTCTTATCTGCTCGAAGAAATTCTGCAGCATCTCTTGTTGGCTTTTCATCATTCTTTCCTGCATTAAGTTATTCATCGCTTCCATCTCATCTCTAGTAATGTAGATCGAAGCTTGTCCTTCTCCAGCGCCAGAGGATGCCTCTTGACTTCCTGCCTCTTGGCTCCTCTCAGTTCTTTGTCTAGTTTGTCGAGTCATTGTAGAGTCAGATCTGAATCCTTAAAATTCCAAATCTAAATTTTGAATTTGGTGTAGCGGGTGCTAGTTCTTCTCAGTGAAAGCACCAAAGTGTTTGCACCAAAAATGGTCACAAACCCCAAGTGTAGTGAAAGCACCAGCGTATGAATACGAATCAATAGTATTCACACACAAATCACAAATCTAAGCAAGTAATAAGCAGTAATCAAGAAATAATGAACAGTGACACACAATTTATAGTGGTTCGGCTATCTTCGGCCTACGTCCACTTCAAGGTTTTTATGATTTTATTGCTCGATGCTTGAAGATTACAATTTCGTATGTTGTATTACAACTGATTTGCTGAACTAAGTCTGAATCTAAGGCAGCAATGGTGATCTGGAGTAACTCTGGCAGAATCTGGGCGCTCTTTAGCTCTCAAATTTGTCCGACCCCTTTTCTGAATGACCAGGGGCTCTATTTATAGGTGTAGGAGGCTGATATTTTGCCTAAAATGAAGGGAGACTAGTTCTGGTACGTCAGGGGGCCCACATGCCCGCTTTATGGAAATCCGGGCCCACACCGGGATCGATTCGACCCTAGGTTCGAATCGATCAAGAAATTGTCCAATCAAGCTGAAATTTGGTGTGGACATTCTTCAACATGTGCTCAAGATTCTGTGAAAATTTCATAGCATTTGGACGTGTAGATCTCAAGTTATGATCGATTCAAGGTTGCATTTCTGGTTGACTAGCCTGGTTCGAATCGATCTAGTTCGAATCGATTCGTTCGAATCGATCCAGCGCGTGCTTCTGTGATGACGTGGAGCACCTTCTTCGTATCGATCCGACTTCTATGCCGAGTTGACTGGATCGACTCCGTGGTTTCAGCTGTTATAACTTGGTGGATTCGATGTAACGGATTCGAAGGTATGACTTCATCGAATCGATTGGATGAACGTTCCCTTCGAATCGATCAAGGTAGGTTTCAGTTAATCGATACGAGGGCTTCTTGCTTAAATGGACTCGAAGATGCTCGCGGGATGGAGTCGAAGCTCTTTAACTTTATGGACTCGAAGAGTTTCTCATTAACGGATTCGAAGGTGGGAATGTGAGGGTGGACTCGAACTATCGGAGTCGAACTAATGCTTGCTCAATGGAGTCGAAGCAAGGCGTATTCCGATGGGTTCGAGGCAAGGCTCGTCGTGATCGATTCGAGGCAAAGGCTTGATCGATGGATTCGAAGTAAGCTGACTTCTCATGGATTCGAGGCAACGTATGTTTGATGGATTCGACCTTACACCACCTTATCCATCTTCTTTTGGCGATATCTTGAGCATACGAACTCGGATTGACTCGAAACTTGGAACGTTGTTTCATCTGGCCTTGCTTGACATGTCTCATCAATTGCAGCCCGATCCGGACTCGGACAAAATTCATCGATATCCATGGTGAACCTGCGATGCACAATCGATGTTCATGACTAATAATCATTGATTTTCAGTTAATCTTTGGGTATCTCGACTTTGCCAAAAGTTGGGATAACACCAGACAAAACAATAACTTCGGCTCATCACTCCACAACTATGACATCAACTCAATACCCACTTCTCTGATATCCACCATCAACCTACCCCCGCCATTGCACTGCAAACAACCAAATCATCATCAACATACTCAAACTTCAACCACCCATTCACCATCCACACTGTGCACATTAGACTGTCAACCTGCATATACATCCTAAGTCATTTCTCCGACCATCCACTATCCGCAAAACAACCTGCATGTACAAAGTCAACACTACATCACATATCCAAACCTGCAACATTTCCCACATCCTACTGCAAAACACTGATACTTTGCAACATTTCAACCAACATCATCGAAAACTACTTCTAAACCAGTACCTGAAATCCTCACCTCCTCGAAACCCAGAATCGAACAACCCGAATTCGCGCCTTCCTCTGCCAAATTACTTCAAACCACAATCGCGAACCGAAGACAACTGCAACTTCAAAGCTCCAACCTCCACCACGAATCTCGCTGCCTCATCGACCTCGAAACCCTCACTAACAACATACGAGCCATCGCGACCACCCACCTCTGCAAATCATGAACTCCCCCATCTGAAAACTACAAACTACAGCGCCTCCCTACACACCCTCCTCTGCAAACAAACCTCACCACATATCTCCCATTCACTTCGTTACGAAAAATCGAATCAACTCCTCTGCCAATTCAACCGTGAGTTCCAATCGACCGCCTCCCCACAAACAACCGCGACAACCCCAATCACGCTTCCCCTAAATCGCCAGCATACTCCAATCACCACGACTCCAATCATCAGTCGAACAAGTTTTGGAATTGAATTGAGGATTCTGATTTTGTTTTGGATTTCAAACGAGAACAATCTCTGGCATTTTAGTCTATTTTGAACGAACAAAAAAAACAGCAAATCTCGTTTGTTGACTTTGGGAGGATAAGTTTTTTAGTTGAGTATTGGGCTCGTGGGTTAGTTTGTTTATGGGCCGAGTAACTTAGTCTGTTGATAGTTTTGCTTTGTTTTTTTAAATCGTTTTTGTTTTCTTTTGATCCAACTATCTTCTTGTTTCCTTAAAAAAAAGGTTGAAATACCCTGCGGGTTCGGGCCGAGCTCGGGTTTAAATTATTGTAATTGGACTCGGGTCCGGGGTTTATAATACCCGGATTGTACCTTGCCCATTGACAGGCCTAGTTATAACTGTCTGTCCTCACCACGCTGATATATGCACATAGCTAAAATGGAACAAATGAAATAGAAATAGATAGATAATGGAAGCCCCCAGCTCATCTTCTGAACTCCGAAGCATCCAAGGTAAAACCTGATACTCAGCCTACTCGAAAGAGTATGTGAGGAATTTAGGGAAACAAAAATCAAGCATCATACATAAGTCTAGTATGAGAAAACTCGAGATACATGAATACATGTAATAGTAACCATTGAGACCGTACGGATTCCCGTAACAGTTTTCCCATACCAACCATTTATTAAGTTTAATATAGTGATATGATAGATAATGTCTAGGGTGTAGAGTATAAATCATATCAAATAGCTGTGATTCTTACATTAGTCACACCACAACATATTTAGGTTACACTCAAAACCGCTAAGGCACATTCACATAATGGATTTTCCACAGAGATCTCTTTGGGGAAGCCGAATTCGAACTCCATGCACAAGGATCAGAAGTTACCTACCAAGCGTCGTATATCTCTAGATAATATATACCATAAGGAAAGCACAAAGGCCCACGCCTGAACGTAAACATGAACAACAAACCAAATAACATCAACTCCCGGTACCAACATATCAATAAGCATACTCTAGATCTGGAGTTAATATCCTGTCATGGGTCATCCTAACCCCAGATTGTGCAGCCTACTCTGTCTTTAGCCATTTCTTTCTTCAACCGCTTCCAAGACATAAATCCCGTATACTAGTTTTGAAGTGGTGTTTGGTAAGTAGAACACTTACCAATCCCAGACACTTTAAAACCAATCGATGAATTTCCGATAAACTCAATTTTGGTTCTTTCAGAAGTAAGCGAAAGCTAGAGACGTTTCGTATCAATACTCCTCCCAGAGGGTTCTTTTTGTTATAAAATCAAAAAGCCTTCTCTAGGTCACAGCACAAGGTAAGTTGGGGTGGTGTACCTTCACTTTTTCACAATCCAACTATGTAGAAGATGTTGTTATGTGGTGGTAAGGTCTCATTCCAAGTTGAGGTGATTTGGAGATGGTTTGCAAACTATTTGCTTTAAAAAGTTAAGAAGAAGAAGATGATGAAGACATTGAAATTTTAGCTCAATGCATGGAATATTTGTGATATATTTCCTAAAGTATGCCTTTAATTATATAGGCACAAGAATGGTGCTCTTTAAGCTTGCCTTCACCCCCCGACCATGACATGGAAGACTCACCTCCCATTACTTCTCCTTTATGACTCTTTTTCTTTTTATCACTTCTCCTTTATGGCGAATTACTCTTATACCCTTCTCATAATATTATCTCTTATCCTCATAGAACTTTCTAGAAAATTCCAAGCTTTATGAAGAGGAGAGTGTGTTAATTAGTAGCTAATGTGTTAAATTGATCATTAGTCAAGTGCACGTTTGTTCGAACAACTTATATCAACCGAAAAGCTGTTTGTCGATAAACCGATTTTCGGTCATATTATCGATTTTTCTCCGAAGAATATATTTTTGTAAACACTTTTTTTAAAAATGTTTCTTAACATTATTTATTAATTAAATGATGTTAAAAAATACTATAAAATCATATTTATAACACTTAAACATATCTCAAAATGTATCGATATTCGAAGATGAAGTGTTCGAATTTCAGGGTTGCTACAACACCTAAATAAATATGTATTTTCTTATTTGATTAGCCAACTAAGGTATAATAAATCACATATACAAGCAACTAATGATCAAATTATAAACAACCTAATTGGGTTCACCTAGCCAACCTAGTCTGACTGCTAACAAACTTTCCAAGTAACTCGACATTACAAATCTGTATAGATGGGTCTTCGTCATACCACTTAACATATTAAATTCATTTGGTTTTCTAGCGTTGAATTAATTAAATACCTGAATAACATACAATAAAAACAATTAGCTTCAACTATGGTTCTCTAATCAGATTTGATAAAAAATAAATAAATTATGTGTACTGTTAATGTGTGCCCTTAGGGAAAAAGTTAAGATTCATATTTTTTTACTAAAAGGCAAAAGAATTTATTATAAATACCAATTCTATCCTTACATCGTAAATAAATAGGTGGAATTCGAAGGGGTTATTTAGGTAATTAAACAATCATAACATGTGCCTTTATGGCACATGTTAGCATTTTCCATAAATTATTACTTGACAAAAGACAAAGGTGTTAAATATGACAGTGTTCTTAATTCTTTCAGCCTTTTGTCTAGTATCATTCTGTAAGTGCAATAAACTTCGACCAGTAAAGTTTAAGATCAAGAGGACTATGACTTAAAAAAACATATGGTGAAGAATTTTCAACTAAATAGTGAAAGAAAAATGGGGAAATAACGTATCCAAGGGTTGAGTATTTGACCTGTATAAATATATTTCTCCACATGATATTTGTAATTAGAGGTTCCCTGTTTAAGCTCTCATGAAGTCATCAATAGTGAGGAATTTGTAAAGATAAAAAAGAGGAAACGACAACCAAAAAGAAAAATGATACGGTTGACTTAATGTATAATACTGGATAAAAGTACCTTTGGCTAACATGAGACCTTTTCATAAGATGATTGGATTGAAGTGTTTGTGGATTAACTAAAATTTTTTTTATCAAATGAAACGGTCAAGAAATCATTAAAAGGTGGCCTATTAGAGAATGAAACAGTAGACATGTTTAATTTTTTTTCATAATATACATACTGAATAAACAAGCTACGAGAGAGGCTAATATAAGAACTAACTAGTACAACCGTACAACGACGGAGAAACAGACCGTTTGAATGTTTTATTTCAAAACGGTAATATTTGTTCCTTTTCTCATTAATTTCAATTAAATGTGAAATGATAATATATTGAATAACATATTTTTGCTAGAAGAAAAATACATTAAAGATACACAAATTGTTTTTATATTTTCATATATTAGTACCTAAACGATCAGTCAAAACATACTCTACAATTGTTTTAAGAACATAAATTTACAAAAGCCACAATTCCTTTTTATTTAATACAAAATATTGGAATAATCACATACATATCAAATTAGCTTGCACTTTAAGGAACTTGCAATGTTCTTTCATTTCAAATACTTTAGTTCATTCTTAATTCAGCTAGCTCATAGACCTAGCTGTCAAAAGATATCATAAACACTAAGTGTAGTTCTTTATATGAATATCTTTAAACTATGTAATGTAGATGGTTGTATTACCAAAATAGTAAGTAACATCAAAAACACAGTGTAGGAACTATACAAAAACGTGCGCACGGATGCATAATAATAAGATACTGATATTAAACAGTTAGGAATTCTGAGGCTTGCCTTAGCAATCTCCTTAACAATATATTTGCAAAGTTTCCCAAAATACAATAGAATAATCTGCACGAGATTGTAATGAATATGTCTACTCTGTGATTTGATAATGCTTTGATTTGAAAATAGAACGAAGATGAGAAAAATGGATAAGAAATGTGATCAGCATTCCTCTCCTTTTATAACCTTCAATGGTTGCGTCCGCTCAGAAAGTTGTGCATGTTCTTTTGAATCAAAGAGTCATCTTCAATGCTCAATAGTTGTTTTTGTTCATCAGTCATTTGCAACATCGAACATTCATTTCTGCTCGTCAGTTATTTGCAACGCCTAGTAGTCGTGTCAATTTTGAGAGGCTTTGTTTTTTCTAGAAAAAAGACAGCAACACATTAGACCAGAACCTGAACCCAACTGGCCGGTCGGACGGGCGGGCGGGCATCGGACGGGCGTGTATTTAAACCATGACCATATAGGTCTCTCCCCTCTCACAAAATTACCTGACCCTAAGGGCCAATTTAAGTTGATGGAAATGAGTATACAAACATGAAAACTTCTTTGTTTTTGGCGATGTGGAACTATATCTTCATTCACCTATGCAAGGATCTCTAACAATTCCCCACATGAATGACGATATATGTCTCCCCCATACAAAAGGAAATATCACAGAGTATATATGGAAAATTCTATATCTAGGGTAAGTAGATATTCACTTTGAACTTTCCCGAGTTAAGACTTATTTGATATACTTGGCTAATCAGTGAATTATTTCATCTTGAACAGTTAGCCGTTAGTGTATAACTAGACAATAAGCTTTACAAACATGTTCCCCTTCACGTCCAATCTCTTGGTTGTGTTCATTTTGGTCCTGAACAAATTTGGTTTTGCGAGTGTATTTAGAGAATTTAAGCCTTAATATTCTCATAGAGTCGACCCAGCTCACACTTACATAGGTGATCGCACCATAAAGAGTATCCTATGTATACTCCGCTTGACGTTTTCCAGATATGGACATTATTAAAAGCATAACTTAACCTTTTTAATACTTTAGTAGGCATGCATTCTATTGTGCACCATAGGAATGGAGTACAACTAAGTCTAAACAAATGCATTACTTCTTGAGTTACTCAAAACTGGTTTGCCTACTGATCCTAGTCTGTGGGATCTCTAGTCACTAGGATAGGTTTCCGTATAAGGTAATTCTTTTTTTGGTTTAGGCTTGTAAACTCATTCCCATTGATGCGTAGTTAATTTTCTCTCTTGATCAACCTTTAGTAAATGGATCCACTGGGTTATCATTAGTTCTTACATAATCAATGGAAATAGTTCCATTTGAGAGTAACTGCCTAACTATGTTATGGCGTTTACGAATGTGTCGTGATTTTCCATTATACATAAAGTTTTGTGCTTTATTTAATGCTGCTTGATTATCGCAGTGAATGCATATGGTCATTACAAGTTTTGGCCAAAACGGAATACCTTCTAAAAATTGACGAAGCCATTCTGCTTCTTCGCCTACTTTATCTAATGCGATGAACTCAGATTCCATAGTGGATCAACCCATGCATGTTTGTTTTGTGGTATTCTTTAAATATCCCAACACTCCCATTAGTGCTTTCCAATGTTCCTTCCCTGGGTTACTTGTATACCTACTTAGTCGACTTACTGCATAAGCAATATCTGGTCTTGTATAATTCATGAGATACATTAAACGTCCTATTACACGAAATTATTCTAGTTGCATTACACTCTCACTAATTTTTTTATGCAGTATTTTTGATGGATTAAAAGCTGTTCTTGCCCCTTTGATTCCATAATTTTGGAATTTTTCAATAACTTTTTCTACATAGTCTGACCGAGATAATTCAATTCCATGTGGTGTTTTTATTATTTTGATTCCCAAAATAATGTCTACAACTCCTAAGTCTTTCATATCAAAATTGTTGACTAACATTTTCTTTATGGTTTCTATAACTTTAATGTTGGGACCAAAGATTAGCATATCATCCACATATAGACAAACCATTACATATGATTGTCCAACTTGTTGTAATAAACGCATTTATCACATTCATTTATATGAAAACCATTTTTCATGATGACACTATCAAATTTTTCTGCCATTGTTACAGAGCTTATTTGAATCCGTATAATTATTTGACTAATCTGCAAACTTTGTTCTCCTTTCCCTTGGAAATAAAACCTTTAGGTTGCTCCATGTAAATCTCCTCATTGAGATCTCCATTTAAGAATGCTGTCTTTACATCCATTTGATGAATTTCTAGATTATAGATGAATGCAATTGCTATTAATATTCCGATAGAGGTTATTTGTGTAACCGATGAATAAGTATCAAAGAAGTCTACCCCTTCTTTTAACGATATCCTTTGGCTACCAATCTAGCTTTATATTTGTCAATAGAGTCATCTGGTTTCATCTTCTTCTTGAAGATCCATTTACAACAAACTTGTATTATTCCAGGCAGAATGTCTACTAATTCCAAGTTTTATTACTTAGAATTGAATCAATCTCAATTTTGATTTCTTCTTTCCAACATGAAGATTCTGTAGACGACATTGCCTTTTTGTAAGTTTGAGGTTCATGTTCTAACATGTAGGTTAAGAGTTCTAAGCCAAATGACTTGGAATTCTTGCCCTTATGCTTCTTCTTGGTTCAATTTCATCCTTTTCACAACGAGTTTCATCTTCATTTGGTTCATTCCTTTCTTCTCTTGTCCTTTTAGGGACAAATGTTCGATCATTCTTTTTGTGTGGAAACACATCTTTAAAAAATGAGGCATCTCTTGACTCCATGATTGTATTTATACTGATGTCATTTATGTCAGACTTGAAGACTAAAAATCTGTAAGCGCTACTATTTTCGACCGTTCCTAGATAGTAACAGTCAACATTTTTTGATCCATGTTTGACTTTCCTTGTTGGAAGAATCGGAACTTTTGCCAAGCACCCTCACACTTTGAGGTATTTGAAACTTGGTAGGTGTCCTTACCATAACTGATATGGAATTGTTCCTGTTTTGCTGTGTGGAGCCCTATTTAGTTTGTGATTAGGCATATTTAGGGCTTACCCCCACAAGTTTGTTGGTAAGCTAGAAGTCAATAGCATAGCATTAACCATGTCTTTTAGCATTCTATTTTGTTTGTCAGCAATACCATTTTGTTGTGGTGAATATGGGGCTGCTCTTTGATGAATTCTTTCATTTTTGCATAGAATTGTCCAAATGGTAATTTATATTCTTCACCTCAATCTGATCTCAATATCTTGATCTTTTTGTTAAGTTGATTTTCTACTTCAGCTTTGTGTTTTATAAATGATGTAATTGCTTCCACTACAACAAAAAGACCTTTCACAGCATTTTAAAAACGCCAGGGAACGCTTTCGCAATGTTATGAAGAACGCTGTCCAACAACAAGTTGTAATAGGATATGGATATAATGCAACATTTTGGAAACGCTGCAAAAAAGCACCATATCGTATACATTTTTGCATTGTTTCAAAAATTGCTGCAATCTATTATGACCATGTTACATCTTTTTGTTAGACAACATTCTGCAAAATGCTACGAAAGTGTGTTACGGCGTTTTTAAAACGCTACGAAAGATCCTTCTCACAAATGCTATAGAAAGCTACATATTGTTTTATTGATTTTCTAGAACACATTAATGATGCTATAATGTCATAGGATTATCTTTATTGATATGCTTCAATTAGCCAATATATAAAACATATTCAAATAAAACCCAAACAATAATCATATAAACACATTTAAATAGTTCAACACATTATATAAAATAAACATATTCAGGTTTGCACAATATCCGTAAACCATGTTTATACAAATACAATATCCATAAGTCAAATTACATAAAATACTACTCCAAACTAGCTAAATCATCTAGTCCACTGCTGCTATGGTTCCTACGTAGACCAGGTGATCTAATCTAACTCCGTATTTAGAGTTTAAATCGACTCAAGCTAATGCACCAAGAATTCCACTGTACTCTTTGAGATTGTGCAGGTGCTCTAAAATTGTCTGAAAGTATCCATGTTTCATCCCATCTAAAATATTACTCCAACATGACTTGTATGCTATGTATTATATTACGAGGAACAAAGTTAGAAGAAAAATGTAGGACTTGTATGCTGTGTAATATATTAACAAGGAACAAAGTTAAAAGCAAAATGTAAAACATAGAAAACAAACTGATATGTTCAGTTCATTACCCATTTTAGCAAACAGATATTTGTCATGTCATCTTAGTAGATGTGGAACCTACCCTCTTCGCATATCATTAGTTAAGTATGAAGTAAAATTTAGAATCTGAATTTATGTTATATTAGTACTTGGTGATGCAAACAACTGATAAAACAATAAATGAAATATTGATATTGAGCTAAGCATTAAAAAAAGAAGTATCTAAAAGCAAATAATCTAACAGTAAACACCATCTGCAAAGAAATAAATAGCAAAAGTAAACGTAGTCTGGATACAAACAAAAACAATCTATTTAATGCAAGAAACAACACTAAACTAAATGAAATGATGATGCCATTAGACTTGAAAAGCAAAGACACACATAAGTACGACCAACATCCTACCCGTGTACAAATCATGTAACTCATTTACATCCTCTTTTTTCCTTCTCATGCCGGAAAAAATTTATATGCTTACTATGTCAAAAGGACTTCAAACACTTCGATTGTGCAACATCATGCTAATTTTTATAGAACTTATTATATTGTTATTATTTATAAAACTTAGCTAACTTAGTTAAATTATTATAAATTTAGTTAATTTTTATAAAACTTAGTTAACTTGGTTAATATTTTTTTTATATTATAAACTAAGTTAATTATTAATATTAATATTAATATTATTATTATCATAAACTTAGTTGATTATTATTATTATTAGATGTTATGAACTTGGTAATTTTAATAAAATTTAGTTAACTTAGTTAAAATTTTATAATACTTAGTTAATTTCTTATAAATTTATTTAATATCTACAAATATTAGTTAATTTTTATAAAATTTATTATTATTATTTATAAAATTTAATTAACTTAGTTAAATTATTATAAATTAGTTAACTTTTATAAAACTTAGTTACCTTGGTTAATATTTTATAATTTATTATTATTATTATTATTATTACTATAAACTTAATTATTATTATTATTATTATTATTATTATTATTATTATTGTAGACTTAGTTAATCGTTATTATTATTATTCTTATAAACTTGTTAATTTTTATAAAACGTAGTTAACTTAGTTAAACTTTTATAAACTTATTTAATATCTATAAATCTTATTATTATTATTAGCAGCATCTTGTTTTAATGTTTCACATATTTTCAAATGTTACAGGATGATCATATAACCGATATTTACTTAGGTAACCCAAATTAAGATGTGAACTTGAGAAAGAATAAATATTTACTTAAGTAACCCAAATTAAGATGTGAACTTGAGAAAGAATAAGGGACATTTTGTTCCGGTAATGTACGTTGTGTTCATGAATGAGTACACAAGCTTAAAGAAGTATACATGTTTTTGTCTCCGTTTACTCACATGCAACTAGATAGGACGAGAGCATCTACACAAAGTTACATGTGTGTACCTAATCCGCATCAGTCAGAGCCATGCATTATCTAGTTCATATATCCTGCATGTGAATAAACCAATTATTTTAATCATATAATTAAAATACGCATACTTAAACAAGCATGCTTTATGCCAAATACTGAACTGAAGTACAATTAAGAACAATAGAAACATAAGCTTTTGAGCTGAACATTTCCTTCTCTGCTTAAGTGCTCAGAAGCTTTGCTTGGCAATTAGGATGATGAAAGAATAAAGTAACACAATACAAAATTATCCTGCTAAACATACATTCACGGCCACCGTTAATTGCGCTTATGACATAGCTAAATAAATTGCATAAAATGCCCATTACCTTTCACCATATTGCAGAATGCA
This sequence comes from Allium fistulosum, assembly GCA_030737815.1. Classification (NCBI taxonomy): domain Eukaryota; kingdom Viridiplantae; phylum Streptophyta; class Magnoliopsida; order Asparagales; family Amaryllidaceae; genus Allium; species Allium fistulosum. Next base: position 393,511,948 of record CM060907.1, read on the forward strand.
AACCAACTCATCACAGAGCTTAATTTTCCCATTTCCCTCTATAACAGGTATTACGACTAAAATGCTCCAAAATTAAGGGGAAAAAGAACACACACATATGTATATGTGTGTATAATGTACTATAACAGAAGTAAAATAGATAAAGATCTATCATTCAAAGTTGACTAAAATCCTTCAGAAAAAAGAAAAAGAAAACCTGCTTTTATTCATTGAAACTCAACAAAGGTGCAGCCTAGTTTCATATATATAAAGAGATAAACTTGGACCAAATCACATTTATTGGACACCGCATATAAATACAACATTCATACATTTCCAACAAAATTGTAGCTTATGGTAGCAAGCATGACATCATTGACATGTATACATATATATAAGAAAATTAAAACCAGTTTCTGATTGTTACTAGACTAATTATGTAAAATACAATTTCTAGCTGCAACATGAACCATTTATTAATCTGTCACATACAATTACATAAGTTTACATGTATCTAACTGTCGTCCCTAAGCCTAAATTTATCTCACTATAAATGCAGGAAACATTCGCATGAAACATTCTAATTTTAAAAATCGCAAATGCAAATTGCGGTCAGCATTACAAGGTTTATGGCTTTGACTACTACAACTAAGAAAGGCTTAGTTCTTTTAGCAGACTGTAAGAGAAAATCCAAACAAGATTATTCCCTCACGTTTGAATTGTGGTCGAAACTCTATCACCTGACAAATGAGACAACTGACTGTTTGAACCAGATACTTCAGAACATCTTGCTATATATATCTATGCTAAAAGAAATTAACCTTTAGCGCTTTCTATGATTCCTTCCAAAATTTAACCATATATTTGAGAACATGATATTGAATCAAGAAAAAAGCAGTAGTCAACTGCTGCAGAGGTAAAAAATTGATAGTTTGACTCAAGGTTCAAAATTTTGTTTTCCGTTTCCATTCCGGTCATCGAATTTTTTTCAAATTTCGGTTCCGTTTCGGAATTTTCAGAAATTCCGTTTTAATTCCGTTTAGCCGATCCCGTTACTTTTTTTATAAATACATTAATAAATAGTTAATGCTAACATAATCTTTTATTACATTCTTCATATTATACAAATTTCATGAAGGCGATTTAAAAAAATTAGCAAAGGTTGACACAGATTTTATTAAAATGTTTATACAAATTATATATACAATATAAACATCTTATAAACTCTATACAAAAAAAAAAAACATTTTATAGACAATGTTAACCCGACTTGGCCCAGCCCAAAGGTTCAAAATCCATATCAGTATCTCAAATACTTCATCACTTTTCTGAGCTTTCCCTAATCCAGCAGCTACTGTTAAAAATCCATGTCAGTATCCCAGCCCAAAAGTTTAAAGCCGGAGCAGAGCAAGAAAGAGAAATAAGAAACCATGGTGCTCCTGTTCGACATTGATATTAGGGCATTTCACAAATTCGATTCCCCTAATGCTTGAAACTGAGGAACATAACTTCAAAAGAGGTAATATTTAGATTTATTTTGCTTCCAGTGGATCGATTTATCTGATAAGTTCCCCCCTTCTACTAAATCCCGAAACGAGATTTTTATTGAATTCCGTTTCGGACGATGCCGGAACCGGAACGAAACCGACGGAAACCCATGGTGCCGGACGGATTTTAAAACCTTGGTTTGAATGCATAAATGAATACAAATATACAAATAAGTACAGTTCAGACAATGGGAGGAATTATTACTAGTATCCTCAATACATTACATGTATACTACTATTAATATTAAAGTACATAGTAACTAATATTGCCAAGTAAGTAATTTGTTTGAACCATATTTCTTTCAACTTTTCTTTTATACATTACAATAGACCGAAAATATGTCCTTGGATGAATTTGCATTGTTGGCACACTCAGTTTTGTCAAACATATATGTGTGTGTGTGAAATATAGATGGAATTTGAAAGTGAATTACAAAGATAAATAAAAATATAATATAGATTAACTATTAAAACAACTATTAGTGAATTAAGATTGCAATGCACACAAAATGCCTAAAAGCCAAAATATATTTGCCTTATATGTAAAAAATTAAAAAATAAATTATAATTTATCCTATCTTTTGTACAACAGGTTTGGCTCTTCTATTGCATGAAGATGCATACCCTAATCAACATGATAAATGAAACAAATTTTGGATGATTTCATAAATGTATAACGATGAATATGGTCACTTGTTGATAGAGACTGTACACTACTAGAAAGGTTGGCTATTATGTATATATATGTCGGGATATTATGTAGAAATTTCGGGTTACTATATACATATTCTGATTAATGGATTTGGTTGGATTTTATATTGTTTGATTTGGTTGGATTTGAAACTGAGATTTGGTTGGATTTTATATTGTTTGAATGTATATTGATGTTATATGATGGATATATGATGGCTATAGTTGATGAATATAGTGTATATTGGCTGTGATGATGGTATTTGATGGTTGTTGTTTGAAGTGTGTATGGGCTGTGCAAGTGCAAAATTTTTGTGTCGCGTAGCGACGGCTAGTGACGCCATTTAGTCATCGGAAAATTTCCACGTGACACATTTGCAGTCGCGAGCCGTCGCTATTTTGGTGACGGAGCCGTCGCTAAAGCCGTCGCGATACTATTGGGCGACGAGGTAAATAGCGACGGCTTTTAGCGACGGCTAGCGACGGCCGGCGACGGCTAAAAGCCGTCGCTATCTGCTGCTGTCCTTGTAGTGTGTAGTAAAGGCTTGTGCATTGAAGGGAAAAGTGCAGCTTCTTAGTGTTTAGTAAACGTTATTTGAAGAATTGCGAGCTGTGCATTCTTATTTTGGTTAATAATTTGATCAAAAGCTAATAATTTAATTGCTTTGTCACCATACGTGGTAGAACAACTTAATGGCCTTCAAGGTTGCAACTTTGATCTCTTAGGTGACAACTAGATGCATGTGCAACATCAAAAGGTAGACTTATTGCTTGACCTGCTGAAGCTTTTAACTTGCAAAGAATAAGTAATTAACATTAGCATAACTAACGGATTATAAAATTGCTTCAATAGATAACAATGCACAAGTTGTACCTGATACTATAGTTGTAAGATACTACTCAAGAGTGATTGAGTTTTTCTTCAAATATTCATCATGTACTTGTTAGCAGAATTTCTGAAAATGCTTATGAACGTCAGTAAACTCTGGGCAAGTAGAATCTGTAACAGCAATAACAATTGTCAGTTAAAATTTATCAGTTAAACACCCTCAATCATGGTGAAGAAGAAAGCCCGTAACAAGCAGAAAAGGCATGTTTATGCAGTGCGTGATCTACATATTGTTTGAAAAGCTCTATAAAATTGAACATCGATCCCTTGTAGAAAAACTCCCCTTAATTGACTTTAGAATCCAATTGACAATTGTTATCCCGACTTTTGACAAAGCCGAGATACCCAAAGATTAACTGAAAATTAATGATTATTAGTCATGAACATCGGTTGTGCATCGCAGGTTCACCATGGATATCGATGAATTTTGTCCGAATCCGGATCGGGCTGCAATTGATAAGACATGTCAAGCAAGGCCAGATGAAACAACGTTCCAAGTTTCGAGTCAACCCGAGTTCGTATGCTCAAGATATCGCCAACAGAAGATGGATAAGGTGGTATAAGTTCGAATCCATCGAGGTACTCCTGTCCTCGAATCCCCCAGGTAAAATCCATTCGAATCCATAAAAGTCGACTCCATCGACTTCGTACCCATCGAGTTCGCTCCTGTTCGAATCGATGGCACTCCTGTCCTCGAATCCATAAAGAGAAGGAGCTTCGAATCCAGGAGGCGTAGCCTTGCTTCGAATCCAGGAAGTGTAGCTCATTTTCGAATCCATCCAGCAGGAATAACTTCGAATCGAATGAATACAGCATAGCAAACTCGATTCGAACGAACATACTTAGATCGATTCGAATAAGACCTTCGCTCATTCGATTCGAAGAGGGATGTCTTCGAATCCACTACCACGAATCTACCCAGTCAAAGCGGCGAAGAACATGGAGTCGACCCAGTCAGTCCGGAGAGAGAAGCGGATCGATACGAGGCGTGCGCACCACGCCATTGTCTTCGCGTGCAGGAGGATCGATTCGAACGAATCGATTCGAACCAGATCGATTCGAACCAGGCTAGTCAACCAGAAATGCAACCTTGAATCGATCATAACTTGAGATCTACACATCCAAATGCTATGAAATTTTCACAGAAGCTTGAGCACATGTTGAAGAATGTCCACACCAAATTTCAGCTTGATTGGACCATTTCTTGATCGATTTGAACCTAGAGTCGAATCGATCCCGGTGTGGGCCCGGATTTCCATAAAGCGGGTATGTAGGCCTCCTGACGTACCAGAACTGGTCTCCTTTCATTTTAGGCAAAATATCAGCCTCCTACACCTATAAATAGAGCCTCTGGTCATTCAGAAAAAGGGTGGGACAATTTTGAGAGATAAAGAGCACCCAGAATCTGCCAAATTCACTCCAGATCACCATTGCGGCCTTAGATTCAGACTTAGCTCAGCAAATTAGTTGTAATACAACACACGAAATTGTAATCTTCAAGCATCGAGCAATAAAAAGATAAAAACTTTGAAGTGGACGTAGACCGGAGATAGCCGAACCACTATAAATTGCGTGTCATTGTTCATTATTTCTGGATTATTGCTTGTTATTTGTTTAGATCTGTGATTTGTGTGTGAATACTGTTGATTTGTATTCATACGCTGGTGCTTTCACTACACTTGGGGTTTGTGACCATTTTTGGCGCAAACAACAATAGTGAAGAATAAATGTCAATTCAATTTGAGACCATCAACACATCAACAAGACGACGTATATGAACTACTGAATAACATATCATTCTTAATCACCGACGATCCGTGGATTCCTATGAATTGATACAAACATCATGTACATTTTAAACAAAATTCATTTCTCTTTGCAGCCATATTACCCAGAATCCTCACAACAAGAGGCAACCATTACAAATAATAAACCAGCCTAAGAGACTGTTTATTTCAGTTGCAAGTAAGCCAATTTGAAGGTAGCCTTAATGATGATAGAACATGCATATCTCTTACATTTACATCAACAGGCAACATTCTACATTCAATACCTAATGTGGAATTGCGTCAAATTTACTGATGTCCTCACCAACTCTAATGTGGAGTTCCACTTCATTTTGTCATCTCCTACATTTAACTTAAATTTTTTTCTTGATCTTCTTCTAATTCACAAATCTAAACTGAAAACCCCAATTCATATAACTATTTAATTTGACAATATAATACCAACTTGATACTTAATACTTCAATTTCAACTAAAAGTAATTACCTTCTTTATGTTCTATAGATTGAAGATTGAAGAAGTATCGGATTGGAGTTACATTGCGCTATGGTAGGATGTGGTGCATCAGTTGACGTGATTGTAGTGTAGTGTGTTGTGCGGCAGTTCCAAGTGCTTCAAGCTACAGGTTGAGGGAGGAGAAATTTCTATGTGCGATGGGAGCTTCTTCGATGTGAGGGTTGCGCGTTGTGGGGGTTGGCCGTAGACCATTGCCTGATAGGCCTAGCTCATCAGTCGGCCCTATTCATCAATAGGAATGAAGAAGAAAAGGTGAAAATAAATTAGGAACCGCAAGAATGATAAGGGTTTCTGGAAATTGAAAATGAAATGAAAGTGGGAGGAAGGTGAAAATCGCACGAAACGCGGCCGTGAAAATAAACTTAGCCCGCTCAAAATTTTGGGATGAACAGCGTTTTTTTTAAATTATTTATTGTATAAAGTAAAATTAATCACCAAAAACAGCATTATGCATAAAAAGTAAAAACCCTGTGATTAGGGGTTGTTAAAATTCATTTTTCTTGTAGTGTCCATCTTACTATTTAAAAGATATATATAACAATATCGTGTATAATCGTCAATGAATACGATAAAGTACTTCTTCCCACCTCTTGTAGGTAACTACTTGAAATCACATAAGTCAGTATAGACCATTCACAATGGTTCAGTGCTCCTATCAATAGTATGAAATGGTTTTTTGACTATTTTCGCTTTTACATATGTCTCACATTTGTAATTTTTATCTACTTGAAATTTTAAAAGTAATCCTAGGTTTTCATGTTTTTTCATTTTTCGAAAATTTATGTATCCTAATCTATCATGTCATAATAGAGTTTCATGCGCAAACCAAACAAACAACTTCATTGTTATTCATTGCATAATCATAATACATAGTATTTTTTTCCGACTACGGCTACATTTGCCTTAAACATGCTATCACATAAATATCCCTTTTCTATACAAATTCCAGTCTTGGACAGAACCATCTTGTCTGACTCGAAGACCATTCAGAATCCTTTCTTTGACAGTACCGATCCAAAGATTAGGTTCTTGCGGATGTTTGGAACATGAAGCACGTTATTCAATGTAACAGTTTTTCCAAAGGTGAACTTGAGGATGACTGTGCCACTGCCCTCAATCATGGAAACTGCTGAATTACCCATGTAGAGTTTTTCTCCCTGATTGAGTTTGTTGTAAGTGGAAAACATGGATTTATCAGAACATACATGTCTAGTAGCACATGTGTCGAACCACCACTACGTAGGATTCTGAACCAAATTGTATTCCGACACAACTCCAAAAATGTTAGACTTATCCACTTCCATGTTGTCCACCATATATGCCTTTGAGTTATTCTCCTTCTTATGTCTGCAACCTTTAGCGGCGTGTCCTGTCTTGCCACAAATCCAACAGTTGCCATTAAACTTCTTAGACTGCTTATTTTTTTGGATTTCTTTTCTGACGCTTTTCTCTTCTGTGAGAAATTCTTCTTCTTATTATTGTTGAAGTGTCCTTTCCTTTTTGACTCTTCTGTAACAAATTCCTCCTCGCTTTTTTATTGTGTAATCTCATGGTTACCTGCCCCTATATTCAGTTTAATGATGAGGTCTTGTAAAGAAATATCCATCTTTTTATGCTTCAGATAGTTGCGGTAGTTTCTCCATGATGGAGGCGTCTTTTGTTATTGCTTCAGCCAAGAAAGATTCTCCAACTTTATGGCATTCTGATTCAAGTTCATGAATGATAATTTATAGTTCATACAGTTGAGTAGTCACTTATTCAGAGTCTATCATCTTGTAGTCCACGAATTTTTCTACGATGAATTTCTTCAGACTGACATTTTGTGTTTTGTATTTTGTATTTTGCGGCAAGTGCATTTCAAAGAGCCTTTGCTGTCCGATGAGGCTGATACACTTTGTACAACATCTTGTCCGGATAGTTTAAAATGTAATTCGTGCATAGGAAATCTGAATGTTTCCATGCATCAACAGGCGGAAACACACTTTATGTGTTTCTCTAGTTTCGCCTAGTTTTGGCACTGGTTCTTCCTCTTCGAGATACCTTTGCGGACCCAACATGGTCAGATAGAACAGCATCTGATTTTGCCAAGTCTGGAAATCATCATCATCTCCTTTAAACGGATCAAGTTTGTTGTGAGTAGCAGTTTTTGGTAATAACTCAATTGTTGCAATTTCTATTTTAGTAAAAGCTATAAAGTTTTAAGATATAGATGGTCGTATTACCAAAATAGTAAGTAACAGTAAAAATACAGTGTAAGAACTGTACGAAAACGTGTGTATGGTGGATGATAATAAGATACTGATATAAAACAGTAATGAATTCAGAGGCTTGCCTTAGCAATCTCCTTAAAACTTTATTTGCAAAGCTTCCCAAGTAAAAATAGAATAATCTGCATGGGATTGTAACAAGTATGTCAACTCTATGATTTGATAATGCTTTGATTTGAGAACAAAACGAAAATGAAGAAGACGAAGAAAAATGGATGAGGAATGTGATCAGTATTCATCTCCTTTTATAGACTTTAACGGTTGCGTCCGCTCAAAAGGTTGTGCCTGTTCTTTTGAATCAAAGAGCCACCCTCTAGGCCAATATAGGTTGATGGGAAGGAGTATATAAACATAAAAACTTCTTTGTTTTTGACGATATGGGACTATATCTTCATTCACCTATGCAAGGATCTCTAACATGTAAATCATAGTTAATTGCAATTAATAGTGTTAACAAGAATTCTTGTCAACACCCCAAAGTAATGCTGAGAAAGATTGATAGTCTATTGCAAGAACAGTGTGTGAAATTCCCTTGAGAATTGCCTTTCAATTTGACTTTATTTGTTGATAATTCTTAGAAGAGACCTTTCGACGTCGTCAAAAGGTATATACTGTGGATTAAGTATCCTTTCGACTTTGTTTAGCTAGTATCTTCTACAAGGGTTTAGGTCGAAATTCCTGAATTAAGTCTTTGAAAGGTAGGTTTCAATCTTGTCAAAAGGTTAGGGTGATAGCCTTCTTTGGGTTTAGGCTGGACATCAAATTTCTAGGTGGAAATGTAGTAGCTTTTGACCTTGTCGAAAGGTTAGACCTCAAAGCTGATGGTTTCAGAAGGTTGTAGTGTGTATCAGTATCAATTGAGTTGTTGACCTTGTTGAAGGGTTCAGACTGTAAAGTTGAAGGCTTCGAAGGGTTACAGTAGTTATTTGAAACAAAAGTGTTGTCGACCTTGTCGACAAGAACCTTTCGATGAGTTTGAACCTGAAAATAGAAGTTAATCCAACAAAAGTTTAAGCAAACAACAATGTAATTGACAAAGCTTAGAACTTCCCTCTTTATCCAAGAAATTTTTTATTTTATTAGATTCCCAAATTAACACTCAATTAGGGTTACAATATATTGATTAAGAAGATACAAGACTAGAATGAGAAAGTTCGGATCCCCTCAAACATGACCCCTTGGGTCTTATTTATAGATGCAGGCACCCCCCTTTCGACTCCATGCTCTCGACCAGGTCGGAAGCTCCTCCTTTTATATGCATCTATGAACTTTTCATCTTTGTCGAAAGGTTTGCCCCTTATATGCCATAATGAACCTTTCGATGTTGTCGACAAGTTTTCCTTTCCAATGCCTTCATGAGCCATTCGATTTTGACGAAAGGATTCTTTTCGGATGTCTTCATGAACCTTTCAACTCTGTTGGAAGGTTGCCTTTCTAATGCTTTAATGAACCTTTCGACGTTGTCGAAAGGTTTGCCTTGTTCATACTATTGTGAACCCTTCGACCTTGTCGGAAGGTTGCTTTCACTTGAACGTTGATGAGAGCTGTGCCTTCCTCCAATGTTGTCGAAAGGTTGTCTTTCATTCTTTACTGACTTCTAAATGTTGCCTTCCTCATAGAACCTTTTGATATTGTCGAAAGGTATCTTGGATGTGTCTTAACCGGTTCAAAATGTTTGCTATGCTTTCGAAAAGGTCTCCACGGGGTTACTAATTCTTGCTTTGACTTCTTCATCTTCTTCAAAAGGTTAGAACTCCATGGATGCTATGAGATGGAACCTTTCGACCCCTTCGAAAGGTTTTGAAGCTGTTAAACTTTGATAATTGTATCCCTTTGACTCCTTCGAAAGGTTTTGAAGCTGTTAAACTTTGATAACTGTATCCCTTCGACCCAGTCAAAAGGTGAATTTTTTGGAGTAACATTGGCCCCAACCATTTCGAAAGGCTATACATGCTTTCGAAAGGGTTGAATTGGTTGAATACTCGTCTGGTAGAAATGATGAAGGCGAAACCATAACGTTTCACATGGTTTGGCGTAAAAAGGTGAAGTGTCTGCTATCCATTGTCTTCGAAAGGTAGCTTCCGACCTTGTTGAAAGCTCTCTGTTTGTTGACTTCTGATGGCGGTCTTCGACTTCGTCGAAAGCTTTCTATTTATTCTGTCGAAACGTCCTCTTGACTCCTTCTTTCTTACTTTATTTCTGAGAACATTTTATGGGTAACATTTAGCCCCCTCTTGTATGAAAGAAACTTTTTTTCTTTAGGACAATAATCCCAAAGGATCCCCCCCCTTTGATTCCTACAAAACAAACAATAACTTCTATAAGGATCTTAACCTTGAGGCTGAACCATAATGAGTATCCTAATAATTCTAGATACTATCTGGTTATTTTATTTGGTAGAGCATTAAAGGAATCATATGACCATTATAAATATATGAAACGATATCACCTGGTCTGCTGTTATCAATTTTAAGTACATAGACCCTCCCAAAAAAGGCCATTGCATACACTAACTCCCTTGTTCTCCAATTATATCTTCCTCAACCATCAAGGAATAATTTCCTGCTCTTGGCAGTCTTATCTAGTTCCTTGTGCTTTGATGAGAGTCCAACCGGTATCAAGAAAGTTTTATATGGAATCTAACTTCAGGAAGTTAATATAGAGTTTGTAAATTAATAGGAAAAATTCAATGGCAATATTTAAAATTCACAAAACCAAAAAAAAAAATCTGATGAAAAATCATCAAAGATTCAACAAGGAAATCAGAAATACGAAATTCACACAAATAAGAAATTTCAAGATTCGTAAACGCATAAGATCACTAAGAAAAGAATCCGAAAATCCAAGGATCCAAAAATGTAGACAGAAAATAGTTTGGACCACATCTGTTAAATAATCTGCACAAAATTCTTTCCACTACAACATCAGAAATTCAATATAAACTCTTTTGATTACCATGGAAATTCAACAAAGAAGTCACAGAATTAAGACTTCATGCAAACAAGAAATCGATTAAAAACCATTACGAAAGTCCCATAAGAAAATCAAGCATATATCATTCACAAATCATCACGAAAGTCAACATGGAAATTCAGAATTCTCCAAATCAGCAATTTAATTAAAACCCATTATGAAATCTCAGCAAGGAGGTTAAGAATATAGAATTCACGAATCATTGTAAAAATCGATCAGGAAATTTGAAATCCGTGAATCAAAAATTCAATAGGAAATCATCATGAAAACTCAATATGGAATTCTCAAATCACCATTAAACTAATTAGGAATTCTTAAACTTACAAATTTAGAAATCCAATAAGAGATCATCAAAACTTCATTAAGGGAAACCAGAACTCGTGAAAGCAGAAATTCAATATGAATTCATCGAAAAATCCAACAAGGAAAACTGAAATATGAAATCCATAAATCATCATAAAAAAATTCAATGAGAAACTTCAGTATTCACAAAATCACGATGAAATCATTAAAAATCCAATAAGGAACCAAGAATACAAATCATCATAAAAATTAGCACATGAATTAGGAATTCTCAAAATCAGAAATTCAATATGAAATCATCACAAATCCAACAAGAAAATATGAAATATGAAATCCATAAATCATCATGAAAATTCAATGAGAAACTTCAGAACTCACAAAATCAAAAATTCAACATGAAATCATCAAAAATCCATCTAATAAACCTGAAACACAAAATCCATAAACCATCAATAAATTCAATGAGAAACCTCGAAATTCATGGAACCAGGAATTCAATATGACATCATCAAGTGAATCCAGCATGGAAATCAAGGATATGAAATCAGTAAATAATCATAAAAGCCAATGTGAAAATTTTGGCTTCACAAAACTTAATATGAAATTTTCATGAAAAGAGATAAGGAATCTGAAAGTTCGCAAAATCAATAATTCAGCCAAAATCTTGTCAGGATCCCATCTGACGAATAAACTATTTATAAATTCATCCAAGATATGCACCAAATCAGAAGTCTATTTAGTAATAACACATTTAGTTAATGTGTGATTCGTAAAGTGCCTATAAGTTAGTAGTATTATTGTTATATTGGAGCCCAGTAGTTCCGTAAAGCCAGGTAGTCATTCGAAATAGTAGTTCCATAGTACCAGCCAGTCATTCGGAGTAGTAGTTCCGTAGTACCAGTCAGTCATTCCGAGTAGTAGTTCCATAGGACCAGTCAACCGTTCAACGGGTAGTTCCATTCGGTTGTTCGGATTTTCAGCCGTTCGACCGTTCAGCAGGTAGTTCCATTCAGTTGACTGGTAGAGCAGTGCAAGCACCGTTTGACTAGTCGGTCGTTCAGCAGTGCAAGTTCCATCCTACTGCTTGGCCATTCAGCAGTGCAACGGTCCTAATAACATGTTAATATATATATATATATATGAAACATATTGACTCTTCTATCCTAAGAGGTCATCTTACTTCTAAAGATTCAGGAGTAGCTTAATCAATCTATTTTTCGAGTGACGTCTCTTTTACCTTCATAGTAACAATTTGCTATCTATTTCATTCTCTAAGCTTTTTATAGGATTTTGCTCTCCATCTTATGTTAAGGATTATCTTGTGTCTACTTTCTGAATGCAAGTTTCTTGACTTCTTGATGTGAGAATCATTTTTCAAGCATTGAATATTCTGAAATTTGTTTGCTCATGTTTTCCTTTTCTGGTTATAATTTTGGATTCTTTGCCTGTTCCAAATTATGGAATTGGACATCTTCGTCCTTCCGCCTTTGTGTGTACCCCTTTCTTGGATTTCATCTTTGTCTTAGATGATGGATGGGTTTCTTTCTTTTACTATTTATTCTCTTGGGTTTTGATTCTAGTTTTAATTTATAGACATCTTAGTCTTCCTTCATCTGTTCGGTGCCTCCTCTGGGCTTCCCTTGATTCTGAGGGATGGAGTTTATGTTGAACTGACTTACTATTGAAAGTTTACTAACGGGTGCTTATCTTGGCCCCCTAAGAGGTGATTTGGACGTTAAGAGTCTCTTAACTTTGTGGGTACTTTTGCCGACCCTTCCCCTAAGAGGTGATATGGACATAGGGGTTTTGACCCTCCCTCCAGGAGGTGCTACGGAAGACAGTCGTAGGCTTTTATCCCTCCATTTTAGGAGGTGCTATGGATTGGCCATAGGATTTTGTCCCTCCATCTTAGGAGGTGCTACGGATTGGCCATAGGCTAAAATTTTGTGTCTGTAAATCATTTTCGGCCAATTGAAACGTTTTTTGAAAATCTTTTTTTTTTGAATGTCGGTTTCTTCTCGAGAGAAAGAGTTTTGCAAATGAACCCTTCTAATATATCGAGGGATTATTTTCTGAAATATTACTTGGATGTATGACAATCTTTTCTTGTGCTACCCTCTATAAAGGTCTTAAAATCATTCTCATAGCAGAGACATAGATCTCAAAATAGGAGACAGGACGGTCATGATTCATGAACCAATAGTCTTTTAATTGAGAGTAAGGTTCTCTAATTTGAGTTTTTGTCAATAAGCTTTTGATAGCTTCTAAAACTTTTCTTTAAAAAGTATAGTTAGGCTTTTATTTACTAATAGTTTTAGAAAACTTTGAAATATTAGGATTGCTTAGCTGGAAATTCTTTGTGGGCATTTACTAGTGCTATATAATACCTTTGGAAGATTATTCAAATTAGTTCCTAGAATTGGTAAATATTTGTTCTTCCCCAAGCTGCGGGGTAATTGAAAATAGTTTTTCTTTAAAGATAGGTTTGAGAAATTTCTCTTTAGTAAAATAGTTTATCATAGATGGAATTGAAATGTTTTATTTTCTCCTTTAGATAGGCAACCATACCTTAGTGAGCATTGCTCTTCAACAAAGTGGTTTATTTGTAAGTTTTTTCTCCGGCATTGGTGAAGGACTAATAGTAGTTTCAGATTTCATATGGGTAGATATTTGTATTGGTTGGCTCCTCCTCTGGTAGCTAATTTACATCAGGTATTTGAGTTGTCTTTCTTAAGTCGCTAGAGATTCGTTGTGCTCCAAGAGTATTTTGAATGCCATGGACTGGTTTTATCTGTAATGACACTCGAATTTCGTATTAATATATGACCAATTCTAAGTACAACTCAATTCAAGAAATCATAAGCAAAGAAAATTTATAATAGATAAATGCTGCAAGGCTTCAAAGCCGGATTAACGTTTGAAAGAGAGTGGTTATTCTGACTTTCTATCAGGACTTTTCAGTAATTGAATCGCTCCTTCTAAGGTAGGAAATCTTCTAATCCTTTTTGACAAACTTATTTAAAAATCTAGACTTGATTAGGTTCTGAACTATTTTTGCCAAAGCATCGCAGTTGTCAGTTTCATGTCCATTTACTTCATGATAATCATAGTAATTCTTTCCCCTCTTAGGCTTAGCGAAAGTTCTTGTCTTATAAGAAATGGAGAAATTTTGGTTATCTCTTATCATGGAAAAGATATAGGATAAGGGTTTGTTAAGTTCCATTGGTTTGAATCTATCTGCCATTGACTTCTGTCTAGGCTTTTTGTAGAAATGGTTAAAGTTGAATTTTTCTCTATTCTATTTTTGCTGGAATTTTCTATGGCATGAAGCATTTCTTCCATTTGAACAAAATTTTCATCTTGGACATAAAAATGTTGTAAACCTTTAGATCCATGGATATGAAGTTCTCGCCAAAAAGGGTTTGTTTATTCAAACTAGAATGAACTACCATCAATTTTTCTTTATCGGTTGCGCTCTCGGCCTTTAATGCTTCCATGTGGAATCTCTTAAGATATTCACCGAATGATTCTTCTGGCTTTTGTCTAATGTTGGCTAACATGTAAGAATCTATTACCGGACCTTTATATATGTGAAATTACGCTACGAATTCATAGTAAATTTGTTTCCAAGAGCGAATGGTTTTCTCCTGGTAATTCTTGTACCATTTAACGGCCGCCCCTTTAAAAGTGACTGGGAAAGCCTGCAGCGAATTGGTCCAGGAGTACTACATAAGTTCATCCAAATTTCAAAGATTACAAGGTGATCATCTGGATTAGTAGTCCCATCATATTCTAATGGGGGAATGCGAATGTGTGGAGGTGGACTAACTGCTATTATTTCTTCTTAAAAAGGAGTCTTTTGCAGGATAACATATTTCTCCAGGTCGGGAGTTCCTTTTTCCTTAAGCGCATCCACAATCAATTGATGTAGGATGTCTTCTTGAGCTGCTTTACCCTTGTGGCAACTTTCTCTGTCTCCCTGAACTGGGTATTTGACTATTTAAAAGACTTTTCAGCTTGACTTCCTTGTTTTAGCTCTTCACTCTTTGCTTCATTTCGAAATTGCACTTCATCTTCTCCTTCCATGACCCTTAAATATTCTTGAGATGGAGCTCCTTCAAAAAGTCTTTGCATAGCCATCATTTGTTGATGCAGATTCTGGACCTCGATTTTATGGTTTTGCAATCTTATTAGGATTGAAAATTGTCCAACTTCCATGTTCTTTAAGTCATAGTTTAGGATTATGTTATCTTCCAAAGTTGATTATGTAGCAGCTTCTTCATTTGGATTGTCATTATTATTCCTTGCTCTTACCATTTTTATCTTTTGAATGAAGAACTCTATGCAATTAATCCCTGATGAAAGTTATAAGTGGTCGGAGGTTCATGCCCTCCTTCTAGAGCAAAAAATGTTAACAAGAATTCTTGTCAACACCCCAAAGTAATGCTGAGAAAGATTGATAGTCTATTGCAAGAACAGCGTGTGAAATTCCCTTGAGAATTGCCTTTCAATTTGACTTATTTGTTGATAATTCTTAGACCAGACCTTTCGACGTCGCTGAAAGGTATATACTGTGGATTAAGTAACCTTTCGACCTTATTGAGCTAGTAAGAAGTCTTCTGCAAGGGTTAAGGTCAAAATTCCCTGAATTAGGTCTTTGAAAGGTAGGTTTCAATCTTGTCCTTCTTTGGGTTCAGGCTGGATATCAAATTCCTTGGTGGAAATGAAGTAGCTTTTTACCTTACCGAAAGGTTAGACCTCAATGCTGATGGTTTCGGAAGGTTGAGTGTTTATTAGTATTAATTGAGTTGTTGACCTTGTCGAAGGGTTCAGACTGTAAAGTTGAAGGCTTCGAAGGGTTACAGTAGTTATTTGAAACAGAAGTGTTGTCGACCTTGTCGACAAGCACTTTTCGATGAGTTTGAACCTGAAAATAGGAGTTAATCCAACAAAAGTTTAAGCAAATAATAAAGTAATTGACAAAGCTTAGGACTTCCCTCTTTATCCAAGAAAAAGCTTTATTTTATTAGATTCTCAAATTAACACTCAGTTAGGGTTACAATATATTGATTAAGAAGATACGAGACTAGAATGAGAAAGTTCGGATCCCCTTAAACGTGACCCCCTTGGGTCTTACTTATAGATGCAGGCGACCCCTCTTTCGACTGCATGCTCTCGACCGGGTTGGAAGGTCCTCCTTTTATATGCAGCTATGAACCTTTTGTCTTTGTCGAAAGATTTGCCCCGTATATGCCATAATGAACCTTTCGACGCTGTCGAAAGGTTTGCCTTTCCGATGCCTTCATGAACCTTTCGACTTTGACGAAAGGTTGCTTTTCTGATGTCTTTATGAACCTTTCGACTCTGTCGGAAGGTTGCCGTTCTGATGCTTTCATAAACCTTTCGACGTTGCCTTATTCGTACTGTTGTGAACTCTTCGACCTTGTCGGAAGGTTGCTTTTCACTTGAATGTTGATGAGAGTTGTGCCTCCCTCCAATGTTGTCAAAAGGTTGTCTTTCATTATTTACTGACTTCTGAATGTTGCCTTCTTCATAGAACCTTTCGATATCGTCGAAAGGTATTCTGGATGTGTCTTAACCGGTTTGAAAGGTTTGCTATGCTTTCGAAAAGGTCTCCACGGGGTTGCTAATTCTTGCTTTGACTTCTTCATCTTCTTCAAAAGGTTAGAACTCCCTGGATACTGTGAGATGGAACCTTTCGACCCCTTCGAAAGGTTTTGAAGCTGTTAAACTTTGATAACTGTATCCCTTCAACTCCTTCGAAAGGTTTTGTCTGAACTCCTCTTTCTTAGCTTTGTTGAAGGACTTTTAGACCCAGTCGAAAGGTGAATTTGTTGGAGTAACATTTGCCCCAACCGTTTCGAAAGGCTATACATGCTTTTGAAAGGGTTGAATTGGTTGAATACTCATCTAGTAAAAATGAAGAAGGCGAAACCATAACGTTTCAAATGGTTTGGTGAAAAAAGGTGAAGTGTCTGCTATCCATTGTCTTCGAAAGGTAGCTTCTGACCTTGTCAAAAGCTCTTTGTTTGTTGACTTCTAATAGTGGTCTTCGACTTTGTTGAAATCTTTCTATTTATTCTGTCGAAACGTCCTCTTAACTCCTTCTTTCATACTTTATTTCCGAGAACATTTTATGGGTAATAGATAGATAGATAGATTTCATTCTGAATTTCTATCACAACTAGTCAGTATTATTGTTTGCAAATTTGTCAAATATTCTGGTTATATAAATAGGTTTATTATGACATAAACCATAAAACTCTAGAAACCATAAAACTTAAAACTTAAGGTCGGTTATGACAGAAACAAAGTAAGAGCATTCTAAAATCAAATAATGTTCATACATAATATCAAATTACATATTACCATGGTATACAGATCAAATTACATACTATATATTTACATTCCTCCATATAAACATATTATGTACCTAGAGTGTATTGATTGTTATCATGATAATTTTTAAGTGCTGTGAAATTATATACTCTCAAGTATACACATCAAATTATTCAATTGAAAATATTCATATACAAGTCGCTTCTAGGTATAGCATTCCGTTAGAATAATATCATATTATAATATTAACAAAAGCTGACAAGCAAAGATATTTGGTTCTACTTGAAGCATATATGAAATTAATACCTAAAGGCTGAAGCAAGCAAAAGCCATGAACCCTGCTTGTCAGGAAATGATCAAACTGTAATGAACCGCCTTTCTTACTTCGAAAGATGAGCCATTAAGGGTAAAAAGAAAAAGAAAGATAAGAAGAAAAACAAAACAATCACAGAATCTCACAACGGACGAAACAACATATATTAATCAACATAAGACTTTACAGAGATACTGCCATAATAGTACATCAGATTCATAATAGTACAAGTTCCAAACTGGGACAGTTATAACTACCCGTCCTTACATCACTAATAAAAAATACATACATATACAAACAGTGGAATAAGATAGTAGCTAGCTAACGTTGAAGCCACCTGCTCCAGCTCCTTCAACGTGCAATCGTGAGAAACCTGGATCACTTGGCTACTCATAAAAATTTGAGTACCCAAGAGTTTTAAGAAAGGAAAGTAAACTCCGGGTCAGACATGGGTCTTGTGTGAGTAAACTCAAAGCAACTGAATTATTACTTTAGAAACTCTTTGAAATTCAAGGGTACCTCGTAAGGCTACACCGCACAAAAACACGGACGGGTTTTTACCTTACGATGACCAAAATACTTTATATAGAAATCCAGTGATATTATATCTAGGGTTTTCAAGTAAATAATTAACATAGCCGAAATTATTACATTAATCAAATTCCAGTATAATAGGTATATAACTAAGACCGAAGGCACTTATTGGGAAATTGATTCCATACATGGCTAGGTAAGGAACTACCTTTCGAAAGTGCACCTCTAGATAAAGTACACCTGGGGTCTGACAAGAACATCTTGTACCACTGCTACACAAAACCGGCCAACCACTTGACTAGTAGTACCGAATACATGTAACATCCCTCTGACGACCCGCAAATTCGTACCTTTTGAATCGACAATAATCCACACATGTCCGACCCAAAAAGCACAGACTGACGAAAAGTCAAGTTAAAGAAGAGAAGAGAGAAGAAGAGAAGAGAAGAAAGAGAGAAGATAGAACAAAACAGAATCTCACATCGCAGCGAAAAACATATAATATCATATCAATGATCTTTACAAAACAGAAACTGTATATACACGCATCAATCAGAGTTCAACAATCAATCAATAGTTATCAGCCTGGACAGTTATAATATCTTGTCCTCACAATTGCTGATAATATACAACATCTAAGCACAGCGGATAATCAAGACAAACCGATGTACATGTATACGAAAATGAAGATCTCCAGCTCTCCTGCTGAAGCTCCAAAAGCACCAAGTTTAAACCTGTAAATATACTCGGTCTGACCCGAGCATTGAAAGGGAAGAACGCCCGGATCAGTCTGGTAAACCAGCGTGAGAAACACACTCAATTGAATTTATTAAATTACCAAACTTATCCTTTATCAAAACAAAAGTATCTCGTAAGACAAGTCTGCACATAAACACAGACATGTTTTTACCTTACGATGACTAAAACATCTCATATCAAATCATCTGATATTATACTAGTGTCTAGTATACAAATAATATTAATCATAGCCGAAATTGTTACATTGATTAAATTCCAGCATATAGCCCAAAATGGGTAATACAATCAAAATGGCAGGTATGTAGTGGAGTTTGGATTTCCATACAAATGACCAAGTGAAGGATCTACCTTCTGAATGGGTACACCTCTAGATGGATGTCCCGAGGCATAGAACATCTGCCATCTACCAACATAAGACCGGCCTACCTCTTTAACTAGGTAGTACCGAATATGTCATTCCCCGGTCATTACCGACCTTTAACCGAGCGCTCGTTTCCATACACCACATTAATTTACATCCCGAACGTCATATCGAAAAGAAATATATCTAGAAGGGGATGATTATACCCTACTTGGGAATGACCCACTTAGCCTTGCCGCATTTAATCCTGTTTCGGTCATTTCCGGTTTGATGAGGCCTAAGGTAACGATTACCTTTCACAAATCACAATCACATCACTATGAATGCCACATGGCCATTTCCGTTGACTACTAATTGCCTTCAACAAAAATACAACCCTTGAGCTCGTACGTCTCTAGGAAGGGTGTTAAGCTAAGAGAAGTTGCCTTCTCCGCCACCAAACAGATGTACGTCTGTAAAAACCAATGTACGTAATCTTTAGAAATGCAATGCCAGACAAACATTCATACAAGTTGTCCAGGAACAGGACAAACCGAAGGCACTTTCCTACCACATACTATCGGGAAATCCCTAGGATTAGTAGCAAATAGTCCTTGCATTAGATATTTCATAATGAAGAGACTACTGCTACTGGATGTATATTGAGATTTTAACCCAAAATGATCAACAAGCAGTCCCCCACTATGAAAATCCAGAATATAAATATCATCATAAGCAACCTGCACAATCGTCGTATATACGTTGGTCCGAAGTTGTTTCAGATAAATCTGATCCTGGTCTCTTCGCACCAACAACGCAAAAGCGTTTCTCAACCTCACATAGAAACTAACTCTCATAGACTTATCATGTCTCCAACTTTCAACTTGCTATCCTTCGGGCCAAGAAGGAAGCTCGATAGATTGGAGTAATACTCCGCACTAACGAATCAACATCCTCAACACAAACGATAATCAAGCCTACACAGAAGGCTACGTACTAAGTGTACGAATAATTCCCACATCAAGTCGAGGAACTAAAATGGCCAAATTTGATAGTCGGTTATTTAACTATCAAAGCAAACAAACAAATATTTAGTACCATACACAATCACTAGGCCCTTTTAATTAATCTTTTATTTATTTAAATCACTTTCCAAATATTCACTTATAACATCCATTTATAACTCCATTTTATCATTTACAAAATTCCTTAATAATTCCTTTACTTTGATTTATAAAAATTCAATTTTATAAATCTTCTATATAAACCATTTATAATAAGTCCAAAATCTCAATTTAAACTATATTTACAAAATAGTTCATTTCATATTCCAAAAATCACATTTTGGTACATTTCACAAAAATCATAATTTTTATAACATAAAAAAATTATAACTTTTATTTATTCAAAATAAATTCAATTCCTTTACAATTCAAAAATCAATAAAACATCTATTTTCAAAATCACTTGAAAATCCTTTTTAATTTGGAAATCATCACTTTAATATTTTTAAATTTCCAAAATAGGCCCAATGCTGCAACAACACTAAATACATCAATCACGACATCCAAATCATCATATATCACATGATAACATAATATATCACAATATCTATAAATAAATCAACAGTGGTGAGGAATCCAGCTGGATCCCTCCAACCTATCACCTGCAACAAATATACATATTAGAATATGTGTACAATGTCCGCTTCGAGGCTGACGCATGTACAAAGGGTCATTTGCTCATACACGGGAACGTATAGGGTCTCACCTGCTCCAATAGGCAGGAATATATCCAAATACCAATCAATATATCATATATCATCCAAACAATCATCAATCATCATAAATAATATTTATTCTCAATTATATAAAAATATCAATGAGTCAGAAAGTGTGAGTTGTACTTACATTGCTTCCAATAGCAGTTGTAGTGTTTTATTTCGAATAAAATTAAACGAACGTTTAATTTTACCCAAAATTCACACTAGCTCCAATCAACTCCAAACTAGCTCTAAAATGTAGTGCTCGTCAATACGAACCCAACGCAGTTTGTTTCGTCAAAAACGGACCTCGTATGACAAAGTTATGCATTTTAGAAGTTTATACAAGTTAATATATATAATTTCAATTTTATTTTTATTTTTTTAAACCTTTACTCGATCTGGGCCGTTGATTTCCAAAACCTAGATCTCGACCGTGAGTAGCTTCTTCCCCTCCCAGGTTTCACACGTTCGAATAAACCCATTAGCCGCCATTCTTATTCGAATTTTCGCCACCTCCTCGAGCCACTAGAAGACGATCGGCCACCTCCGTTGCGAAACTCACCTCGACCCCCATCATCGGCCAAGGACCGGCCAAGCTCGGTCAAGCCTATGCCTAGATAAACATGCTTGAACGCACGACGTTCACGAACCATTTGCCTTCGATCCACTTTGTTGTTTACGATCATAGCCGTTGAGAATGTAGATCTCATCGCCCTCTGCGATTTTCGTTTAGAATGTTTTTCGTATAATTGCATAGATTTGAAGAGATCGAGGGAAAAAAATGAAATATTTTCGGCCATTGAATTGAAGCCGGTGGCTAGCCCTAGTTGGAATCGGGTTTTGGCAAATGATGAAAATTTGAGGTCCTTTTATAGAAAATTCTCGCGCACTATTCACCTGAAATTTTTTCGAACTCGAAACGAAGCGTGCCGCCTAGCGTTTATAATGTTTTACCCCTATTCCTAACACAATGGAATATATATTGAGAGCCAATTCGATCATATTTGGAAGATAGGTTTTCGAATCGAATTATTTAAATTTAAAATTCACTTAAACGAATTTCTACGAGTTTTAGCTTGCCTCGGACAAACCGTAAATCCGATTGACACAAAATTTGAAATCTTACAATAATATAACATTACAGATCCAATGAAACTGGTTTCGTCAAAATCCGAGACTATTTGTGTGACGCCCCACCTCTATACCCACGCTAACCAAGAACACTGCGATGTAGTGCTGTCAATTAGCACGGAGAATAAGGCTGTGGAGGAGCGACCATCCATGTAACTTCTTTGTGCAAGCACCGATATGTCAGATAGAATAGAATGCATATCTTTTAAGGAGGAAATCCGACATACCGATAAAAACACAAAGCTATCACACGGTGGCTATATATAATCTTCGGAAACGAACATAGAAATAAATCATAACATAAATCAGTCACAGATATCCATATCATAAAGGCGGAAGAAGATATGAATGAATATATAACACATGAAAGTGTACATCAGAGTAGTGGTCAGAAAGATCCACGATAATACAAGAGAATAGCAACACGTGCTATACAAAAGAATAAGTACACAACATAATGTCTATATGGAATGTGTATATCCAAAAACTACTAATCTAAGTAGTTAGCCAAAAGTCAGAAAAATCCTGAGGAGAAGTCAAGCAGAAGCACCTGTAACATCTCGGTCTGACCCGAGTATTATTTATAAGAAAATAATAAACGGATCAGTCTAGCTATAAATATCATATGATAAGGTATAGAATGAATAACATGACATGAACATGTAATAACAGTAAAGGGCATACTACTATAAGTATGTAAATGATAATCAACCAGAGATTAATCAATATCACAAGAATCTTGTCAAAGATAAAATAGGGTATCATACCCTAAACTTGTATTCATAACAAGTCAATAACACATAAATTCACCAATGCACAAAAACTGATATCATATCAATGAAAATCATGAAAATTGGTGAAGCACAAATTCCAGAAATCATCACCAGAAATCCAGAAAAACACATAAAAGGGGGGGGGAGGCCTAACACATGAACGGGAGCATGAAAACTCACCAACGCGTAAAACACATGAAGAGAAGCTATCTCATGGAAGCTATCCATTAAATTTTCACACAGGAATGGCCCGAAGACCATGGGGTGCTACCCCATATATGTGATGGCGAAACATCACAAAAGCGGGGTCTAGTCTCCCTCGCAGACAAAGAGACATCGCTCAATCGCTAGTCTAAATCACAAAAATGATCGTCATGATCATAAGGAAGTGTCAAGCACACCAAGCTAGTAAATATAGGAGTTTAGCTTCATGTCCCATAACCACTTGCTTAACTGAAATATTTACGAACAAGCTGTAGATCTTCACTAGAAAATTGTCACAAAAGGGGTTCAATCGAACAATTCTAAGAGCTAACCGATGAAGTGAACGCGAGCGTTTCATACCACTCGTTTTACTAAATCGTTTAATTCGATTTCTCGTTCGAGTGAAGTAAAGGCTTGTATATACTAGTAGGTTAGAAAACGGTTTGAGAAAACGAACTTTATATTTTAAAATAGTGTTTGAAATCATTTGGAAGAATTACTACTAGTATTGAAGCCTTCATGTTTTTAAAGTGACAAACCACAGAAATTGATTGTAGAATCAATAAGTCACAAAAGTTCACGTTCGAAGACGTAAATGAAATCCAAAGAAATCAACTCAAAATGCATCAAAGTAGAAGTTATGTTGAATGTTTTTCAGATAAGATCCCCTACGGAGGGGGGTCCAGGGGGTGGCAACCCCCTAGGTGGGGGTGCGGGGGCAACGCCCCTGCTACGGTGTTCGACCTAAGTGAAGACAAGCGGCCTACGACCTAAAGCAAAATGAGGTCTAGCGACCTAAGGGTTCACGCGACCTAACACAATGGCCGAGCGACCTAACTGGAGTTAAGGGAGGCGAGCGATTTAAGGTCCAACGACCTACGACTTAACAGAGTCGAGCGACCTAAAAGCACACGACCTAACTAGCAGAGGAGATTAAGGTCGGTAACGACTTACGACTTACGAAATGGAGGGTGAACGACTTAACAAGGTTCACGACCTAAAGGGGTCAACCCAACGAGTTATAGGTCTAACGACCTATCGGGTTAAAGGTCATGCGACCTAAAAACCACGCGACCTACGACTTAACAGAAGCCTAGGTCGGAGACGACCTACGAGATAAACCAAGTCGACTTAGTGGACGAGCGACCTAAGGTAAATGGTCCAACGACCTAACTCGAACGACTTAGCATGAGCTTAGGTTGGAGACGACCTACGAGATAAACCAGGCCGACTTAGTGGACGAGCGACCTAAGGTAAATGGTCCAATGACCTAACTCGAACGACTTAGCAGGAGCTTAGGTCGGAGACGACCTACGAGATAAACCAGGCCGACTTAGTGGACGAGCGACCTAAGGTAAATGGTCCAACGACCTAACTCGAACGACTTAGCGGGAGCTTAGGTCGGAGACGACCTACGAGATAAACCAGGACGAGCGACTTAACGTTTGCCTAGAGATTATAGGTTGGAAACGACCTACGACTTAAGTCCAGGCGACTTTTCCACGTGCGTGCCACGAACCCGAGCGACCTAAGGGTCCATAACGACCTAAGGCTGGAAATTCACCAAAAACGCTAAAAAGTGGAGTTTTTCGCCAATCCAATCCAAACCAAATGCAAATGTGCATGTTAAAGTGATAGGAAACCATTCCCAACAGTCCAAGATAGATATAGTCAAGAATGTGAGATAAAAGTCTCACTTTTTCACTAAAATGGATGAAGATGGAGATTGAAAGCAAGGAGAAGCAATCCAAAGCTTGAATCCACTATCTTCTACTTGAATTTGGAGTTGAATCTCGGATTTGCAATAGAATTTGAGTTTGGAGTTTTAATTTCCACTTCCCACCACCATTTTTGATAAAGCTTGAATGTTAAAACAAATGGTGAATGAAGTGAGGAAGAGGGTTGGGCTGAACTAAAGAAGGTGCAGTCCAAACCAAAGTCACAAGCGGGAAAAAGTAGCAAGAATTTCACTAACTCCAAACATATCGAAGTTTACACTAAAAAAGATCGCAAACGTCATTTTGAACTCAATTGAAGTGGTCTCGAGTCCTAATTTGACCGTATGCAAAAAGTAGCTTTTCGGACTAACATCCGACTAACGATAAAATATTTAAATAAAATATTTAAATATAAAATCGATAAATATGCGGGTTGTTACAGTTTGAAAAATGACCATTTTCACTCGTCAATTAAATATTAAAATATTAAATTTCTACAAATTAACTTTTAATTCAGTTTTAAAAGTTCTCTAACTTCATTCTAATTCCAATAAGATTTAATTCAACTTTATCAATCATTTTTATTCACATTAAATTCAATTTCCAACTATTTCTACAATTTTAAATATTAAATTAACAATTTAATTATCCAATTAAACCATTATATTCGAAATATAAGTTATTCAGCTTATAAAATTAACTTGTGAATATTTAAAATCAATTAAATATCCGAATTTCTAATGACTGAAATTCTGGGTCGTTAAATTCTCCCCTACTTAAAAGAATTTCGTTCTCGAAATTACCAAGTAAGAAAAAGTCACAAAAATCCATTAACCTTTCAAAACAATTTGTTCCAATTAGTTATCAAATCTATTTAAACCTTTTAACATTTCGAAACTCCATTCGTTAAACTTCTTATAAAAATTTTCTAAGTTTTCAAATCCATACTTAGTTATCTTTTCAAAACCAATAATATCGTTACAACTTATAACTCAAAATCAAAATTATAGTTATCAAAAAAAAATTTCCTTTCAAAATTTTCTCAAAAATTTTCTAACGCCTTAAATTTTCAGAAAAATTCGGCAGTGTCTCCTTTATGCGGTTCGATCGCAGTAGGATAACAACATATATATATATCACAAATATACATCTCATCTTCGAGGATGAGGCATCCTGTAGGGATAAAAGTATAAAAGTACGATATGTAATCCGAGATATGTACCTTATATATTATTAGCGAGCATATACGGCAAATATAGCGTGAAAGCGAGCTCCAAAAGCGAAGCAAACGCCATCCGCACCTACTAAGTACTCAACAAATAATGAGAAACATGTATATATGAAAATAATATCAATATACAACATATACCAATACAACAACTACATATGCCAACATAGCAAATGCAATCAAAAGCAACAAATCCAACCATCAAACATCTATCATCCAACTAACATCCATCAAATCCATAACCAAATCAATATACATTCACTTCTCATTAATATTCATTGAATTGGCTTTCAATTTAATCACATTTGATTCATTCACATTTGATTTTACTAACATTCATTCATTCATATTCAATTAGTTCACATTCACTAATTTACGTTCAAGTTAGTTCACTTCCACATTAAATCAAATTCAATTTTATTTAGATTTACTTCACTTCCAAATTGAATTCAATTACTTAGTTTTTAATTTTATTAATTCAACTTCATTAACACTTAACGAATCTCTATACAATCAACTAACATCCATTTATCAACCAATGCATATCCAACATAACCAATTTTATTTACTTTACTTCGTTTACCATCAATTTGGTTCAACACTTTTTAATTTCAATTTGGTTGATATTCAATTTAGATTGAATTTTAGTATTCACTATATTCACATTTACAATTAAAGTTGAATTTTATTACATAACCCAAATTCATATTCATTTAAATTACTTCGTTTCATTATTCACTTTATTAATTCATTTTGATATCAAATTCAGCTTCATTCAACATCACTTAAGTTATGTTTCATTTCAACTCACTTGCATTTACTTCCACTATAATACTTAAGTTCACTACTAATTTAATTCAAATTCTATTTTATTTAACTTAACTTCGATTTCATTTCTAAAGTCATTTTATTTAACTTTTACTTAAGTCAAATTTCATATCACTATCCAAATTCAGATTTTGTTTTGCTTAACAAAATTGTTTAACCATTTTAACAATTGGTTTTACTTAAATTTTCTCATTTTATAAGTTATACAATTTATTATTATAATTTAAACTTTCAAATTCATGTTATATAATCACTTATCTTTTAAGTTTAAATTTCCATTTCAATAATTTATTTAATCCACTTCAATTTATTTAACCTTCCTTTAGTTAAATTTCAAATCACATATCTTATTATACTAACTCAAATTTATTATTTCATATTATAAGTCCAAAACTCATTTCACTTATATTTATTAATTTCAACTTGGATTTTAAATTCAAATTTGTTTATCACAACAAAACTTAAGTTTCAATTTACTATTGGTAGCAAATCTATCACATAAAAACTCGAAAATGATACTTGATGATGCTGCAGTCATCACCCTTATTATTTCCCAGCAACAGTAGTGAATTCAGTGCTTTATATTCTTTTAAAATCCTTTTATATTTATAAATCACATTTATAAATCTTTACTTATACAATTCCACTATTTTACTTCACTTATATAAGATTATTTCACAATTGTAAATCATATTAATTATAATTCCATACTTATAATTCATTTGATTAAATAATTTATTCTTTTACAATTGTTGCTTTTATTTGGATTATTCAAACATCTTTTATTAACTTATATATATATACGTTTTCAACAACCAAACAATTCATTTATATACACTATAATATTTCTGAAAAATCATTTCCTTTACATATAAAATATAATCGAGGTAAAATTATTTCATTTACCCACTTTTAAAATAATACTATGTCGACTTGCCTTGTTTAAGTGTTTAGAAATCCCTATCGATAATATGGCGTCCCACATACCGATCGGATTTCACAAACAACTCAACAGATAAGTAAACACAATATAAAACATTTTATATCACTAATAAATACGCGCTCATATATATAATACACTCAACTCAATCTAGGGTGCTACTGTCCCTATCTATACCGAGTACACAACAAAGTTTAGGAATATACAAAATCTAAGCTCTAATACCAGCTGTGATGACCTGCAAATCCGTACCCTTTGAATCGACAATAATCCACACATGTCCGACCCAAAAAGCACAGACTGACGGAAAGTCAAGAGAAAGAAGAGAAGAGAGAAGAAGAGAAGAGAAGAAAGAGAGAAGATAGAACAAAACAGAATCTCACATCGCAGCGGAAAACATATAATATCATATCAATGATCTTTACAAAACAGAAACTATATATACACGCATCAATCAGAGTTCAACAATCAATCAATAGTTATCAGCCTGGACAGTTATAATATCCCATCCTCACAATTGCTGATAATATTCAACAACTAAGCACAACGGATAATCAAGAAAAACCAATGTACGTGTATACGAAAATGAAGATCTCCAACTCTCCTGTTGAAGCTCCAAAAGCACCAAGTCTAAACCTGTAAATATACTCGGTCTGACCCGAGCATTGAAAGGGAAGAACGTCTGGATCAGTCTGGTAAACCAGCGTGAGAAACACACTCAATTGAATTTATTAAATTACCAAACTTATCCTTTATCAAAACAAAGTATCTCATAAGACAAGTCCACAAATAAACACAGACATGTTTTTACCTTACGATAACTAAAACATCTCATATCAAATTGTAACGCCCCACCTCTATACTCACGTTAGCCAAGGACACTATGGGGGTAATGCCATCGACTAGCGCGAAGAATAAGGCTATTGAGGAGCGACCATCTGTGTAATTGCTTTGTGCGAGTACCGATATGCCAGAAAATTTAACTTACATTTCATTTCAAGAGTAAATCCGACATATCAGATACAAACTCGAAGCTACCACACAGTGTCTATGAGGCATTCAGAAACAAATATAGAAATAAACGTAACACAAATCAGTCACAGATATTCATATCACAAAGGCGGAAATAGATATGAATATAACACATAGAAGTGTACATTAAAGTAGTGGTCAAACTAGATCCACTACGTCACAATAAAATAGATACAAGTGCTCGACAAAAGAATAAGTATACATCAAGGAGTCTATATCACGAATGTATACTAACAAAAACTACTATGCTAAAGTAGTTAGCCCAAAAGTCAAGTGAAGGACCCCGATAGGAAGTCAAGCAGAAGCACCTGAAATACCTCGGTCTGACCCGAGTATTATTTAAGAAGAAAATAATAAACGGATCAGTCTAGCCATAAATATCAGATAAAATGAGATAGGATAAGAGATATGACCAAAAACGTATGATAACAAAAATGCCATACTGTGTCAAGTATACATCAAATAACAACAAAAATCATACAATATCTCAAATCATCTCAAAACACCAAAAAGAATCACATTCTTTAAATTATTCACCAAAACACAAATATTAATAGAACTTATCAATGCAAACCACGAAAATTGGTGAAACACAAATTCTAGAAATCACAAAAGGTGGAGGCCTATCACAAACGGGAGCATGAAAACTCACCAATACGTGTATCACAAACGGGTCGCTAACCCATGGTCGCTAACCATAGAGCCGGTGCCACGACGTAGTACAACGAACGCCCGAGGAACCTGAAACTCAAATAATCCAGAACATCGACGTAGTACAGCGTTACGCCCGATGAACCAAACTCAAATAATCAGGCACAACGACGTAGTACAGCGGACGCCCGATGAACCTGAACACAAATAATACGGAACAACGATGTAGTACACCGAACGCCCGATGAATCAAACTCCATAAAACCATAGGTCGCTAGCCTATAAACATGAGTTGAAGCTCTACAGAACGGGGTATAGTCCCCCATGCGGACAAAGAGACATCGCAGATCACTAGTCTAAATCACAAAATGATCATCATCGATCATCAAGAAGTGTCGATTACACTAAGCTAGTAAATAAATGAGTTTAGCTTCATGTCCCATAACCACTGGCTTAACTTAAATATTTACGAACAAATTGTAGATTTCCACTCGAAAGTTGTCACAAGAGTTCAATCGAACAAGTCCAAGAATTAACCGACAAAGTAAACGCAAGCGTTTCATACCACTCGTTTTTCTAAGCCGTTTAATTAGATTTCTCATACGAATGAGGTAAAGGTTTGTATATACTAATAGATTGGAAAACGGTTTTATAAACGAGATTTGTATTAAAATAGAGTTGAAAACATCTTTGTGAAAGAGTTTGAATATTTACTACTAGTATAGAAACCTTTGTATTTGAAAGTGACAAATCACAAAAATGATTGTAGAAACAATCAATCCCCAAAAATTCACATACGAAGACGTGAATTAAATCCAAAGAAATCGATACAAAATCCATCAAAATGGATATTCTCAAAAATCCCGAAAAAGAAGTCATCAAAGCCGATAAAAGTGATAACAACTAATCGGAGCAACTAAAATCGATGAATAATGGAAATTTAGTCAAGAAAAGCCTAAATAGGCAAAAATACACAGTTCCAGACGTCTGGGGATAAATCCAGACATCTGGATTTGTTCTCTGGAAACAATCCCGAAAGATACCTGACGTCTGAATTTACAAGGTAGACGTCTGAATCGTAACAAGACGTCTGACCCAGTAAATCAGACGTCTGAACTGAAGTACTGGAAGTTCTATTCCAGATCACCCAGACGTCTGGGAAGTAAGTTCAGACGTCTGGATCACCCAGACGTCTGGAAAGAAAGGCCAGATGTCTAAGCTGAACGTCTGGAATATCTATTCCTAAGGCTCAGACGTCTACTCCTTATACCAGACGTCTGAGCTGAAGCTCAGTCAAAGAATGAACCTTGGCCAATGATGGCCAATTCGCATCGGGAGCAATCGGACGAGCAACGACGACTAAGGATTTGCGCCAAGCGACAACCCAGCCTTAAAGGCTCTTCGATACACCCCAAATATTAATGTCCAAACATCCATAGAAGGATTTTCATAAAATTGGACCAAAACACCAAAGTTTAGAAAATTCACAAAACCAATTCAAATCAAAGCAAATGAAAACGCAAAAATGTTAGGAATTCATACATAACAACAATGATAGCTATAGACGTAGATGTGAGTTAAAGAACTCACCTTTAAACCCAAAAACACAAATGAGAAGCTTTAAAACAAAGGAAAGGCCAATTCCTCTTCAATACACCTATAGAAGCTCCAATCTAAGATTACAACGAATATTTCCTAAGTTAGGGTTAGGAATTTCTGAGGATTGAAGAGAGATAGAGATGTAGAAGATGAAGAGGATGCTTATCTTTGATTTTGGAGCAAGAACTTGAATTTGCAAAGGAAACCGGGGCTTAGGATTTTAGTTTCCAATCTCTTCCCCCATTTTTACAAAAACTTGAAGTGTTAGGAAAATAACATAATAAAGGTAGAGGGAATGGAGTGTTAGGGTATTAGATGGGTTAGTGGGCTGAAACCCAAAGCCCAAGTAGAAAAATAACAAATTCTACTCAACCCCAAACATATCGATGTTTATACTCAAAAAAGTTGTAAACGCCATTTTGGACTCAATGGAAGTGGTCTCGAGTCCCTATTCGACTGTTTACAAAAAGTAACATTTCGGACTTTAATCCGATTAACGATGCTATATTTAAATAAAACATTTAAATATACAATCATGAAATATGCGGGTTGTTACAGACTCTCCTCCTTAAAGAAATTGCGTCCTTGCAATAATTAAGAGGAAAATAAAGAGTAACAACCATAAAAGCATATCAACACAAAAGATGATTTGAAATAAGAAGTTCACCATAAAGAGCACGAAAGAGTAAGTCTGGATATGTTTGCTTGATGAATTCTCAAGATTCCCAAGAGAAATCCTTAGGATTTGAGGACCATTGAACTTTCACAAGAAGAACATCTTTATTTCGGAGGCGTTTAACCTCCAAAGCAATGATACGAATAGAATGTTGCTCAAAAGTCAAATTTGGTGAAGCTTCAATTTCTTCAATTACATCGGGCTCAAGAATAGAATCAGAATCCCTAAGGTATTTCCGTAGTTGAAAGACATGGAATACGTCATGAATAGTAGAAAATTGAGCCGGTAATAAAAAGGCGATAAGCCATGGAACCAATACGTTCGGTGATGGGAAACGGACCAACATATCGTGGTGCTAACTTTCTCGATCGACTGAAACGCACAACACCCCTCATAGGTGAAACACAAATGAATACCAATAAAATCTGGACCTAAAACCAGCTTCTCACCGGCTTCAAGCCAACACGAAAGAAATCGTCGTGGCCTTCCGTAGAGTGCCTCGAAAGGTGCCATACCAATACTAAATTGGAAGCTATTATTATAGGAAAACTCAACAAGAGAAATATGATCTTCCCAACTTCCACCAAAATCAAGAACACATGCACAAAGAAGATCTTCAAGAGTTTGATTCACACGCTCGGTTTGTCCATCGGACTGAGGATGATAAGCGGTGCTAGAATTAAGCTTTGTTCCCAAAGCTTTTGAAGACCTTACCAAAATCCACTAGTAAAATAATGGATCACGATCATAAACAATAGAAGTAGGAACTCCATGCAATTTAACAATTTCCTTAACAAAGAGTTTAGCCAAAAGAGGTACGGTCCAAAAAGAAGGATGAGCCTCAAGGCTACAAAAAACAAGAGATGAACATAAATTGGATCCACGATCTCGAATCTCACAAGTGGATAAAGTCTCGAGATCATTCTATTCGGATATCATCATGAAAACAACCGCTTGTTGCTTACGAATAAGGGTATTGGCAACACGATTACCCTCTTTGAAGTATAAAGAATATCAAGATCATAAGATGCAAGGAACTCGAGCCAACATTGTTGATGCAAATTAAGTTCCTTTTGAGAAATTAAATACTTCAAAGATTTATGATCGGTGTAGAGAACAAATTTCTCTCCCAAAAGATAATGACGCCAAATTCTAAGAGCAAAAACAATGGCCGCGAGCACTAGATCATGACCGGCATATCTAGTCTCGACAAGCTTTAATTGTCAAGAAGCATATGTGATAACACATTCCCTTAGGAAGAGAATGGCACCCAAACCAATATGACTAGCATCGGTACAAACAATAAAGTCTTGGTTCCCTTCGGGAATCACAAGAATAAAAGCATCGGAAAAGAGTTCTTATCCTCTTTCCCGAAAAGCTAAGACATTCAAAATTACCATTAACTTTATGTAATCATCTTTTTAGAAAAATTTACTTTTTACAAGTCAATTTACTGTGTCTGACTGTCTCATTATAGCGTTTAGGAGATTCCTATCGATAATGTTGATCAAGCGCATCGACTAGAATTCTTAAAGCACTCAATGGGCAAAACAACACAAAATCATCTTATATGATAAATAAGTCTCTTAAAAAATCTTACAAATATTCTTTGCTCGTTTTAAGAACAAAATCAAATCATACTTGTAAATATCTTATTAAAAATATTTGCAAATTTTAAATTGTTGTTTTCATCCATAATCAATAAATACAAGGATAAACTCATCGAGATATTCGTAGAATACTCGATTCATAAGATGGATGAAATAAGGTAGAAGGTTCGTCAAACCGAATGACATAACGAACCACTCACAAGAATCACAACGAGTGCGGAATGCTACCCTCCGCAACTCGTAGTTGATGAAAACCGGTGGCAAGGTCGAGCTGAAAAGACCTTAGCACCACTCAATAGATTGCTTAGGTGGTAATCCTAAGACAAGCTCAACTATACCGGAAAATTCACAAACTACTTGAATGAGAGAAATAACACTTTCCTCATCAAGTGGGTTCAAAGAATAAAATGATGCCACCGAGTTTGGAAATCAAAATCATTAAAAAAAATAGAAATCTGCTTAACAGATTGAGAATGTCAAAGATGGATAGTCCGCCCACGACATAGGATATGGGCTTCATAATGGTTAAGCCAATCCTTTCTCAAAAATCAATTTCGAAGCCTAAGTAACGCATAACATGCAAATCGGCTCGAAAAGAATAATCACATAAATTAATCTCGACATTCTCACAAAGTAAACTGAGTGTTGTGGATCCATCAACCGAATTCGCAATTCTCAGTGAAGTCATCAAGCCCATAATATTTAAGTAAAAAAATAAAAATCAACAAGTTCTTTTGATATAAAATAATGAGATGAACCCGTATCAAAAAGAACTCAAATAAGATAATCACAAAACAAATATCGTCAAGGATAGAATGAGAAATACCTTGACCAAGAGATTTGTCACTAGGAGCTCGCATGACATTCAACTTTCCCTCTCTCTTGTTTGGAAGTTTGGGGCATGAAGATAAAAGATGACCCGAACGTTTGCAATAACGACAAAAAAATGGTTTTGGGCACTCATTTGCATAGTGGTCCGTAAGACCACAATTGTAGCATCGTCCACGACTAGAGGTAGGAGTCTTTGCTACCGAAGTTTCTTGCTTCCCTTTCTTGTTGGGATTGGGGATTTTGAACTTAATAGGCCTCTTCATGTTATTGTTGAAGTTCTATTTGGCACTCACAACTTCAACATCACTTTCTCTATCGGGCTCTTCAAGTCGAAGAGCGATATCTATAAGCCAATCGAAAGAAACTTCTAGTTTCAGAAGTAAAGGCTTTTTG
This sequence comes from Allium fistulosum, assembly GCA_030737815.1. NCBI lineage: Eukaryota > Viridiplantae > Streptophyta > Magnoliopsida > Asparagales > Amaryllidaceae > Allium > Allium fistulosum. Next base: position 393,546,582 of record CM060907.1, read on the forward strand.
AGGTTCTTATTCAACCCATAAACAAATATCTGATTTTTCTTCAACGGGGTATTAATATATTCGACCCCATATTTAGAAAGAGATTCAAAAGATGTGACGTAATCCGTCATAGAAGATTCACCTTGGACAAGGTCAATAAAGCGTCGGGCTAAAGTTACCTTTTCAGCCTCCGGCAAAAAATTCAATTCGAATCTTTCTCAGAATTGCTCCCAAGTAAGATCCGCTTTGATAATTTCAGAAATCAAAAGCTCATACCAATCTAATGCTCTTTCTTGGAGCATGCTAGAAGCCACTTGGACTCGAAGTGAATCAATAAGATCCATGCGGAAAAAGATGCGATCGCATGATCTAAGCCAAGCTTGGATTTCTATAACATTTTCGAAACCCTTGAATGTCCTTCCACCCAAAGAGGTATAATCTCTGCACAAGCGTGCAAACCCGAATTTAGGGTGAGTAGAAGCTGGAATGGCTCCGGCAGCTTGGGCATTGTTCACAAGATCTAAAAGTTGTTGAGCAAACATAAATACTCCATCCTAAGGAGTAGCACTTGATTGACCTGCGCTGGGACAACTTGGTCTAACCATTTTTCTTCTTTAAGAAAGAAAGAAGAGGAAAAAGGTTATTCACAAAATGAATATCAAACAAACTTGATTGATAAAACAAGGCAACATAAATAGAAATAGGATAGAACGGTACGAAGACTCGAATTAAATTCTATGGCACGATTCCTAAGAAAGACTTAGGACAATGATCCTTGCTAGATTATTCTACATTGTTCCAAAGTTTGGCTCTAATACCAAGCTGTGACGCCCCACCTCTATACTCATGCTAGCCAAGGACACTACGGGGTAATGCTGTCGACTAGCGCGAATAATAAGGCTGTTGAGGAGCGACCATCTGTGTAATTGCTTTGTGCGAGTACCGATATGCCAAATAATATAACTTACATTTCATTTCAAGAGGAAATCCGACATATCAGATACAAACTCGAAGCTACCACACAGTGGCTATGAGGCCTTCGGAAACAAATATAGAAATAAACGTAACACAAATCAGTCACAGATATTCATATCACAAAGGCGGAAATAGATATGAATATAACACATAGAAGTGTACATTAAAGCAGTGGTCAAACTAGATCCACTACGTCACAAAAGAATATATACAAGTGCTAGACAAAAGAATAAGTTTACATCAAGGAGTCTATATCACGAATGTATACTAACAAAAACTACTATGCTAAAGTAGTTAGGCCAAAAGTCAAGTGAAGGACCCCGATAGGAAGTCAAGCAGAAGCACCTGAAATACCTCGGTCTGACCCGAGTATTATTTAAGAAGAAAATAATAAAATGTTTGCACAGAAAATGGACAAACACCTCAAAGTCGTATGATTCAATAGACTTTATGTTGTTCTTAGTGATTTGGGTGATTTATGCAAATATATGAAAAGCAGGGGCTAAACTGTAAAAGACACGCAGATTTATAGCGGTTCAGCCAGAATATGCCTACGTCCACTTTATATGTTATTTCTCTTTTCTTGTTTAGATTACAAGTACAAAGCTTTGATACAGGTAAAAGAAAGTTGTTTGAAAGTTCTCTCCGTGCTTGAGCTCTCCAACTTGTCTTCTATTGCAGTACCCCTGCCACTCTATTTATAGAGTGAGGCTGGAGGCAGGGGTCTTGGATGTATATAGCTGCTGGTGGGCCTGGGCTGGTGTGGTCAGGCCTGGTAGCGTTGGTTCGGCATTGCTTTGGCTCGGCGGTCCTTTGATTCGGTGGTAGGTGGTAGACGCTTTGGTTCGGCATTACTTGGTTCGGAGATGGTTGGAGTAGGAGTTGGTCCGGTAGCACCTGGGAGGCAGCTGGTCTGGTAGTTTGGTGGAGTAGGAGTTGGTCCGGTAGCACCTGGGAGGCAGTTGGTCCGGTAGTGAGATGGAGTCGGAGTTGGTCCGGTAGTACCTGGGAGGTAGCTGGTCCGGTAGTAAGGGGAGCTAGGTTGGTCCGGCAGTGGTAGGGATGCCGAATGAAGCTTAGGCAAGCCTGGACGAATCTGGTGCTCCTTGGTCTTGAGATCTCCTGGGTGAGAACACGCCCAACATTTGCCCCCCAAAGTGGGGCATATGCCGGTATATGCCGTGCTTTGTTTTAAAACCAATGACGTTAGCTTGGATGCTCCTGCCGAACCAGCCGGTCCGGTCGTCTATGTTTGCCTATAAGTAAGGGCCTAGGGCTTCCGTTACCTTCTACTGAACGAGACAGTCGAATCAGTTCCTCTTGCCAAATCAGTCATATCGCCGAATCAGACTTACCCCACTGCCGAATCACTTTAGCTTACCGAATCAGGTAATTAGCTTCCTTTCGCCGAATGGTTTTGCGTTGTATCACCGAATGGACATGGGGACTTGGTTCACCGAATGAAACTTGTGTGTCCCAAGTACCGAACGACACTCTTACACTTGAATTGCCGAATGAACATGGGGACTCGGCTCACCGAATGAAACTCGTGTGTCCCAAGTACCGACTGACACTTTTACGCTTGAACTGCCGAATGGAGATGGGTGTTTGGACCGCCGAATGAAACTCGTATTTCGAATTTCAAGTGAGATTCCAAACTATACTGCTCGTATGTTTTAACGATGTACTTTCTTGTGTCTGCAGATAAATGTCTCAAAGAGTGGAAACCCGATCAGAGAAGAAAAGATCTCAGGATAGAGAAGAGCCTTCCTCAGTGCCCCCGGCTCAGCCAGGACCTTCCCGTCAGGGGCCCACCCCGAGATCATTGGTGGATGGATACGGTCCTCAGGAACTTCTTAACTTGCCTCCTGACTGCTTCCCTAGCTTACTCAAGGGTGAGCAACTCGATGTTATATCTCGCTCTTTCGGGATCGACCGAGCGCGCATGTTATTGCCGGATGCGGGAGTGATGCCGTATGATCCTCCCGAAGGATATTTTGCCAACAGCAGATACCATTGTATGTGTGGTGCCATCCCGCCTCTCAACGCCTGGGTAGTCAGCTTTCTCACATATCTAAAGGTAGCTCCATTCCAGCTTCAGCCCAACTCTTATGCCATTCTGGTGAGTCTCTTCGTCATCTTCCAGAGGAGATATGGGCATCCTCCTTCCAACCAGGAGATCCGGTATTTGTACAACTTGAGAGGCTATAAGAAGGGGTCTCACTACATCAGCTTGGAATCGGCCGTATCCTTCAAGCCGGTCCTGGATTTATACTCCAAGTACAGCATGTTCAAGAAGGAATGGTTTTTTGTCAGGGATGATTCCGTTTCTATTCAGCGCTTCACCTCCGGATGTAAGTCAAAGCTTTATTTTTAATTCCCGTTCTGGTTGCAATGCTCTTTCTTATGTGTTTTTATTTTTTGCTAGTGACAGGTGGTTTTGCGGTCGTGGAGAATGATCGCCTGGTTCAGACGGCAGCAGAAATAGAAGCTATTACTGGGAGAGATAGGTCGGCTGCTTACCTGATCAGGAACGCTACACTTTTGGAGTACAACTTGATCCTTCCACAGCAGTCCGTGGTCAAGCAGAGGGACACGGCTGAAGAGAAGGCTGCCCAAGCTAAAGAAGGGGCCGAGTTGAAGAGCAATAAAAGGAGGCCCTTTCCGAAACACCCGGTTGCCGGGGGGAAGAAGCTCAAAAAGTCTGATGGTCCCTCTCCCAGCACATGTCCAGATATCCCGGAGGAGGGAGATGTGGAGGAGGAGCAAGGCGAAGATGGAGGAGAAGGCGTTGGAGGTTGCGACGGTGTCAGGGCTTTGTCTTCTGGGCAAGTAGGCGAGATGCAAGAGTGGACAGATGACGCTTTCCGCCAAGCCTTCGAAGGTTTGGAGGGGACGGAGAAGTCCAAGAAAGCCGATAAAGTTGGGACCGACGTCGATTTATCTTCCGGGAGCGCCTCTACTGAAGCAACTTCGGCGGTTCAAGGTGAATTTCTCTTTACTCTTTTAATTCTTGAATGATGGCTCAATACATGTTGGTGACACTTGGTTTTCATATCTGGAGCGGGTAAAATGGTCAAGACCTCAGATCTTCGGCACAGGCTTGAACAATACAAGCTCTCCAAAGCTTCCGCCAAGCTGAAGCCTTCTACTAACCGCCTGGGAGACATAGTCGGCTATCGTCCTCTTCTCGGAGTTATCGAAGAAGATATACAGAAGAGGAAGAGGAGTCGATCTTTGTCTAAACCTCTTCTTGAACCCCCGGCCCCACTCCAGCCTATTCACGACATTACAGAGGAGGATACCGAGCTTATGCCCTCCCCCCATCTGTCTGAGAACCCAACCGTCATCCCAATAGATCATCCTGGCTTAGTACGCAATCCGTTTGCGGGCCATCCGGACCTGGACCCGGCATCTCATGACATCTCTTTTGATGAGGTTACTGGTGAGCACCTTCTTCCTCGCAATCCTATGGTAAGGGTGCTTGATGAGGCCAAGTCCCTGGACCTCGATTTGCTTACTACTCGGATTGTTGCTATGGGGGACGAAGCTAAGGAAAATATCGACCGGGTTGCTGAGGAGACTAGGAAGTTGATGGGGCATCATGCCCGATTGGTCAAGGCCGGGGAGGAAATTGGGAGTGCCAACATAAGACTGCGGTTAGTGGTTTCCGACCAGGCCAAGCAACTCGCCGATCAGGCCATCCAGATCTCTCAGCACGAGGCCGCCTCCGGATGACTAAAGAAAACTATGGAAGAGGCCAGCCGGGCCGAACTGCGGAAAATGGAGGCTATTTGCAAGGAACGGATTGATATGGCCATTGCCACAGTGGATGAGGTTCGGAAAGCGGATCTTGAGCAGGTAGAGGAGTTATTTGGGAAGCTTGAGGCCGCAGAGCTTGCTCAAGCCAAGTTGAAGGAGGAGATGGAGGCGATGCGGAAATCCCTTCAGGCTGACTGCTCGAGATACCAATTGGAGAGAGATGCCACCGTCGTAAGGTTGTCAGCTTCCGAGGCCCGGACGAGGGAGTTTGAAGAGAACGAGAGGCTGATGGAAGGGATGCTCCATGACATGTACTTCCGTACTTGGAGGCAGGGTAACTTGTCCTGGATGGATGATTACCCCCGGGTTATGGCTAGGATCTATCTCAGGGCTTTAGAGGAGGCCCAGGCTGAGGCAGATAAGGAGGGTGGTGTGGCCTTCAGGATGGATGCTGTTACCGCCCAGTTTACCAAGGAGGAGAAGGTGGCGGTGAAGGAGGGCATGCGGTTGCTTGCAGCTGAGGAGGCAGGTGTGCAAGTGGGGGATGATGATCAATTTGATCAAGGAGCAGATGCTGGTAAGTTTTCCTTTCTAATCTTTCTGTTAACTTGGTCGTTTATCACTAATGAATTCTTTCTCCGATCGGACAGGCGGGCAACAGGACAAGGATAAGACTCCGACGCGGCCGGCTCCTTGATTAGACCTGGATATCTTTTTGTAGACTTGACATTGTTGTATATGTTAGTTTCAAAACAGTAACGTAACTCTTAGGTTGTAATTATGCTACTTGTAATAAATAGCTCTATTCTTGACGTGTAATTCTTTAACTTGAGCTAATTCTGTTGTCTTTTGAATGTTTTTTATTTTGACATGTTGTATGAGAAATATAGCTATGCATATTCTTGTAATTAAATTGTGTTTGATGTCAGGTTCTTGTTTAAAACATAACTTCATGACTTGAAATGTTAGCGTGAGGTGTGAATAAATTATAGCCACGTGTTTACTCATGAAAGAAGGAAATACCGCCCTTTATATTTTGCTGGTGGATGGCAGCTTTGAATGTCTTGTGTGACGGAGTATGGAATGCGGTCCAGTATCTTGCCGTGAGCGTCCACTTCCATTAGCGAATGTCTCTTGTTCTGTGTCCTGTACTTCAGGGATTGTTACAGAGGATAGGAGAAAAGTTTCTTAAATAAAATTGAAATATGTGAAATAGTAAAACTTCCAATCACGGAAGGCCTTCGATGTGCTTAAGTTCGTGGCAAACGGGCTTTGTAGTCACTTTCCCTAGCTGTGGGTCTTGGAGACATTTGTCACCCATCTTACGCCTCCACGGGGAGTTAATTCTTTTTTGCCACAGCCGTACTTAAGACACATCGGAGCCGAGATCGCGCACAGTAACTACCCGGGCCATTATGGTCCATAATCGTGGGTATTATTCGATTTACTGTGGCCGGCTAGCGTGGGTGCCGATCGTCAACTGTGAACTGCCCCTGGCTGGCCACACCTTATGTTGGGGCTTATAGTCGGTTCACAGTTGCCGGCGAGCCGAACGCCGTAATGAGCTGCCTCGGCTATAGTCAGCCTTCTCGGTGGCTTATAATCGGCCCATTACAGTTGGCTTTAAGGGCCGTCGCGAGCAATGAGTTAAACCGCGGCAGAGGGATGCCGGGGCGAAAGTGTCTCATTGGCGAGGGCATAGATTCGCATAGTACCTGTTAGGTCTTGTCCAGGTGAAGTTGCGCTGTGGAGTGCCTTGAATGGAAATGCTATATGCATAGGATTTCGTTCAACAGAAAAGGATAAAGTTAACAAGCAGCCAAGATATAAAGGAACAAGTTAAAAAAAAGACAAGGTTTTTTTAAAGTGGTTCGGCACGAAAAATGCCTACGTCCACTGATTCTCTTTGTTAATTCACTTCATATGGGCAGTATAAGTTAAGAAAAGTATCGACGGAGGTGTTGGATGTTCCATGCCCTCTGGAACACCTCTCCGTCCACTGTTGACAAAATATAAGCTCCGTTGTGGAGATCTTTATGAATTACATATGGTCCATCCCAGATTGGATCTAGTGCTCCGGGGCGAGGGAAGATTCGCTTGAGGACGAGATCCCCTTCTTGTAAGTTACGATGCTTGACTTTGGAGTTGTATTGTGCTGCCACTTTTGCTTGTGGGATGCTGCTTTGAGGACTGCATCATTTCTTCTCTCCTCAATTAGATCCAAAGACATGTGAAGGAGTTCTTCATTCTCTTCTGGGTTATAGTGGATCCTACGGTGGGAAGGCACGATGGTTTCAACTGGGAGCATAGCCCCCGATCCGTATGCCAAAGAGAAAGGAGTATGCCCTGTTGATGTTCTGAAAGATGTGCGATAGGCCCACAGTGCCGTAGGGAGCTCATCCACCCAAGCGCCCTTTGACTTTTCGAGTTTCTTTTTGATTAGGGTTTTCAGAATTTTGTTGACGGCTTCGACTTGTCCGTTTGCCTGGGGATAAGCTACGAATGAGAAGCTTTTGTGAATTCCGTGCTCTTGGCACCAATTGGCGAACTCCTCGCTGTCAAACTGAAGTCCATTGTCTGATATAATTTTTAATGGGACTCCGTACCTGCATAGAATATTTTTGATCAAGAAGTTAATAACTTTTGCTGAAGATACTTTATTCAGGGGTTCTGCTTCCACCCATTTGGTAAAATAGTCGACTGCCACTATAGCATATTTGGCCCCGCCTCGGCCCATTGGCAGTTCGCCGATTAAGTCAATTCCCCATACTGCAAAGGGCCAAGGGCTGGTCATTTGAGTAATCTCAGTTGTTGGTAGCCGTGGAATCTTAGCAAACTTCTAGCATTTGTCACATTTTCTGACGAAATCTAAGGTGTCCTTGCTTAAGGTGGGCCAGAAATATCCATATCGAAGTATCTTTTTTGCTAAAGTTTGCCCTCCGGTGTGATCTCCGTAGCTTCCTTGATGAATATTGGATAAGATTTCCTTGGCTTCCCTTCCAGCGACACACCTCAATAAGGGGTTAGAGAATCCGCGCCGATAGAGGGTGTCCTCCTGTATTGTGTAGCGGGAAGCTTTCCTCAAGATTTTCTTGACTTCGTTACGCCTGTTGGGTAGTGTGCCACTTTGTAAGTAGTCCCGGATGGGGGTCATCCAAGTTGCTTCTTCGGTTGCAGCTATCAGATTCACTTGCTCAAAACTTGGGGTCAGTTGCTTTGAGATGGCTACTGCTCCGGAAATAGCACCGTCTCTCATGCTAGCTTGCTTTGCCAATTTGTCGGCCTCTTGGTTCTCTTCCCGAGGGATGTGTTTGACTAAGTAGTGGTCCAATCGGCTGAGAAGTAACTTGGTCTTCTTTAAATACGCTATGAGTCGTTCTTCTCGAGCTTGGAATTCTCCTAGTATTTGATTAACAATAAGTTGAGAATCGCTATGAAGACACAAAGAATTGGCTCCGATTTCTAAGGCAAGTTCTAATCCAGCTATCACTGCTTCATACTCTGCATCATTGTTGGTGGCAGCGAACTCCAACCTTATGGCATAGTGCAGCTTATTTCCTCTGGGAGTGATTATTACCACACCCGCCCCCGAGCCTTGTTCGTTTGATGCACCATCCACAAAGAGATTCCACTTGATGTCTTCTGCTATTTCCAATTGCTCCTTATCTTCGTTGGTAGTGAATTCTGCAATGAAATCAGCCATGGCTTGTCCCTTGATGGCGGTGCGAGGGTGATAGGTGATATCATACTGACTTAGTTCAATGCACCATTTAAGTAGTCGCCTAGAAGTGTCAGGACGATGGAGTACCTGCCTTAGTGGTTGATCGGTCAGAACTTTGATGGAATGGGACTGGAAGTAGTGACGCAGTTTCCGTGATGTGATTAGTAAACAGTATGCTAGCTTCTCAAGTTTAGGATATCTGACTTCTGCCCCCGTAAACCTCTTACTTACAAAGTATACTGGCCACTACGTGCGGTTGTCTTCCCTTACCAAAGCAGCGCTTAGGGCGTGAGATGACACAGCAAGGTATAAGTATAATTCTTCGCCTTCGCTTGGAGTCGAGAGTACCGGCGGTTTCTGGAGGTGTTCGATTAAGTTAAGGAAAGCGGTTAAGCATTCGTCAGTCCATTCGAACTTTCCTTTGTCTTTCTTTAGAGCTTCGAAGAAGGGGACGCACTTGTCCATTGATTTGGAGATGAATCGGCTTAAGGCGGCCACTTTCCCATTCAGGCTTTGCATTTCCTTTCGAGTGGAAGGTATTTTGATATTTTTTAGAGCTCGGACTTGTTCAGGGTTTGCTTCAATCCCTCTGGCGTGGACGATGAATCCCAAGAACTATCCTAATGATACTCCGAATGAGCATTTTAGAGGATTAAGTTTCATTCCATACCGGCGAAGTACTTGAAACATCTCGCCCAGATGGCTTATGTGATCGTCGGCTTTCCTTGACTTTACCAGCATGTCATCCACATACACTTCCATAGTTTGTCCTATTAGCCCTGCAAACATCTTGTCGACGAGGCGCTGGTAGGTGGCTCCTGCGTTCTTAAGTCCGAAAGGCATTACTTTGTAGCAGTACAAACCCCGGTCAGTGATGAAACTAGTGTGGTCTTGATCGGGAGCATGCATAGGAATTTGGTTATATCCTGAGTATGCGTCCATAAAGGATAAGAGTTCGTGCCCGGCTGTGCTGTCTACAAGTTGATCGATTTGGGGAAGTGGGAAGCAATCCTTCGGGCAGGCGTCATTTAAGTTGGAGAAGTCAATGCATGTTCGCCACTTCCCATTAGCCTTCTTTACCAGTACCGGGTTGGCGATCCACTCTGGGTAGATGGCTTCTCATATGAAGTCATTGGCAAGTAGATTCTTTACTTCTTCATCGAGGGCTGCTGATCGTTCTGCCCCCATACTTCTCTTTCTTTGTTTTACGGGCGCCTTGGTAGGATCAATGTTTAGTACGTGGCATGCTATGTCAGGAGAGATTCCGGTCATGTCAGCATGTGACCATGCGAATACATCCAAGTTGTGGCGGAGAAAGTCAATGAGTTGCTCCTTCAACTCAGCTTTTAGTTGGGACCCGATTTTCAATAGTCTACTCGAGTCATGCTTGTCTACAGATATAAATTCCATAGCCTCTGCAGGCTCGGCGGTGGCTTCCTCCTCTTTGTCCCTGGGGTCTAATTCATTGAAAGGGTCGCTGGTATATCGAAGAGGAGGGGCTTTCTTTAGTTGCTATGCTTCCAAACTTTTTGTGCAGAGGGCAACCTCTACACTTTTCCCTTTATCCTTCCTGTGGTTGTTGCGAAGTTCAGTCACATAGCAGTCTCGAGCAACGTCCTGGTCTCCTTCTACTTCCCCCACTCCATTGTCCGTTGGAAATTTCATCTTTAGGCACCATGGGGCTAGGACAATTTGGAAGTCAGACAAGGCTGGCCTTCCTAAGAAGGCGTTGTAGGCCGAGTGGTTTTCTATTAGCACAAACGTCTATTTCCATACAACGGAGCGGGGATGGCTTCCAATTTCAACAAAGAGGTCCAGTTGCCCGAGGGGCATCTTCGTGTCTCCAGTGAAACCGTGTAGTGGTTTATCGTAGGGAGATACATCCTTCATTGATAGTTTCATTTTGTCGAATGCATGTTTGAACAGGATATTTACTGAGCTCCCAGTGTCTACTAGAATTCGGTAAACTTCGGCGGGTCCGAGCCGGGCAGAGATAACCATGGGATCCATGTGAGGGTATTGCCTTCCTTCTAGGTCACGCTTACCGAATGTGATGTCATCACTTTCTTTCCGCTTCGGGTGGCGCTCTCCTATAACCGAATTGACACGGTCTTTATTGTCTCTAAGCGACTTTCCATATCTTTCCATCTCTTTCCAGCTTCTGTCTGCGATGTGCGGTCCTCCTGAGATGGTATGGACCACTATCTTCTCTTGACTAGAGCCGCTAGTGTTGCGGTTTCCTCTGCCGATCTCCGGTGAGGGTAGCCTTGGGTTCTCATTGGTAGGAGCTGGAGTCCTGTCCTGACCTTTTACATAGCGTTCCAGTTTCTTCCTTCTGATGTGTTCTTCAATCAAGTCCCGGAGATGATGGCACTCATTGGTATCATGCCCATGAGATTCGTGGAAGTGGCAGAACTTTCCAGACTTCTGCGCATTATCTGATTCCTTCTTATATGGTGGGCGTTTGTATCTAACTTCGCCTTGGGTGGCAAGGAAGATGTTTTCGACGGTTTCGTTCAAAGGAGTGTAAGCGTCGAATCTTGGTCCTGGCCGATATAGGCGCTTTTCTCCCTTCTTGCCCCCAGCATTGTCTCTGGAATCATTTCTTCGAACGTCCCTTGCCATAGCAGGCGCGTTGCTGTGAGTTGCCTTATTTTGTTGTCCTGACTGCCCCTCAACGGCAGCATCCTCAAGCCTCATATATTTCCCGGCTTCATGGAAGAAATCGGGTAAAGTAGCTGTTTTTTCTTTTGTCAACCTTCTAGCAAATTTAGTGTCCGGATGCACACCACTACAGAGGGCCATTAGGATAAGCTTCTCATCGGCATCTTGGACTGCGGCCGCCGCGACATTGAATCGGGTTAGGTATTGCTGCAGTTTCTCTCCAGGTTTCTGGTTGATGCTGGATAAGGAATAAGCGTCCTTAGGTTGTTCCACATGAATGCGGAACTGACTGATAAACTTTTCTTTCAACATTTCCCACGAGCTGATGGATCCCTGGGGTAAATGACAGAACCAGGAGGTAGCGAGATCTGCTAAGAATAGTGGAAAGCATTTGCACAGTACTCCCTCTGTTGCTCCACTCATGAGCATATGTTGTGTGTATCTCTGTAAGTGTACAACAGGATCGGAGGTTCCTTTGTAAGGTTCCATTGTTGGCATCTTCCATTCTCGGGGGGTGATAGCAATTTTGATATTGTGGGCGAAAGGGCTGGTTACCCTAGCGCCTATCCCTCGATCTCTTTGCTCCCGTTGGACGCACTCTCTGAATAAGCATGCCATCCTTTCATTAGAATTTGGAGCAGATAGAAATGAGTTTGATTCTGTTCTGTGGGATTGATTCCGTCCAGATGACCGGTAGGGATGGTATCGTCTATCATTCCTCATATTTTCCAGTGGCTGCCTTTGGTCTTCTGGGAGCATGCTAGGGTCAGCTACAGTTGGCCCTTGCCTTGATCTTCCCCTGCTGGGTTCTGATCTAAACACTTCCTCGGGTCCAACTTCGGGCTGGACTCTAGCTCGACCCCGTTCACTGGCGTTTCCGTGGTTAGGCAGTATGACAGGCTCAGCTACAGTTGACCTCCGCCCGGTACCTCCCCCGTTGGGTTCGGTTCCAAGCGTTTCCTCAGGCCTAACTTCGGGCTGTGCTCGATCTCGGCTCCTACCATGGCTGCTTCTGCCGTTAGCTCCTTCGAAGAAGGAAGATCTTTGTTGTCTCTGAGATCCTCCAGACTGGGACTCGCCCCATGATTCAGTGTTGCGGTTGGACTCTTCAGCATCCCTTAAGCGTGACATGAGATGGTCCACCAAGGCTTCCTACTGGGACGTGAAGCGGTTAGTTACTTCAACCACAACCCTGTCTAGATCTGCCCTAGTAATTGCTGCGGGCTGTTCTGCGGCAGGAGTGGTCGGATTAGCCTGTCCTTAATTTGGTACTGCTGCTAGAGGAGGACGATTTACTTGATCCGTGACCGCTGGATCTGGAAGACTGCTGGATGCGATGTTTTTTCCTTTGTTAACATCTTTTTTCTGCTTGGGAGGCATGTTTTCCAAACGATGAACGACGCTGTTAGGAAAAAGGTTAAGTGGAAGAAGCTGAAGCTTCGAGCTTCTAGTTCTCAGTGAAAGCACCAAAAATGTTTGCACAGAAAATGGACAAACACCTCAAAGTCGTATGATTCAATAGACTTTATGTTGTTCTTAGTGATTTGGGTGATTTATGCAAATATATGAAAAGCAGGGGCTAAACTGTAAAAGACACGCAGATTTATAGTGGTTCAGCCAAAATATGCCTACGTCCACTTTATATGTTATTTCTCTTTTCTTGTTTAGATTACAAGTACAAAGCTTTGATACAGGTAAAAGAAAGTTGTTTGAAAGTTCTCTCCGTGCTTGAGCTCTCCAACTTGTCTTCTATTGCTGTACCCCTGCCCCTCTATTTATAGAGTGAGGCTGGAAGCAGGGGTCTTGGATGTATATAGCTGCTGGTGGGCCTGGGCTGGTGTGGTCAGGCCTGGTAGCGTTGGTTCGGTATTGCTTTGGCTCGGCGATCCTTTGATTCGGCGGTAGGTGGTAGACGCTTTGGTTCGGCATTACTTGGTTCAGAGATGGTTGGAGTAGGAGTTGGTCCGGTAGCACCTGGGAGGCAGCTGGTCTGGTAGTGAGGTAGAGTAGGAGTTGGTTCGGTAGCACCTGGGAGGCAGCTGGTCCGGTAGTGAGGTGGAGTAGGAGTTGGTCCGGTAGCACCTGGGAGGCAGTTGGTCCGGTAGTGAGATGGAGTCGGAGTTGGTCCGGTAGCACCTGGGAGGCAGTTGGTCCGGTAGTGAGATGGAGTCGGAGTTGGTCCGGTAGTACCTGGGAGGTAGCTGGTCCAGTAGTAAGGGGAGCTAGGTTGGTCTGGCAGTGGTAGGGATGCCGAATGAAGCTTAGGCAAGCCTGGACGAATCTGGTGCTCCTTGGTCATGAGATCTCCTGGGTGAGAACACGCCCAACATAAACGGATCAGTCTAGCCATAAATATCAGATAAAATGAGATAGGATAAGAGATATGACCAAAAACGTATGATAACAAAAATGCCATACTGTGTCAAGTATACATCAAATAACAACAAAAATCATACAATATCTCAAATCATCTCAAAACATAGAAAAGAATCACATTCTTTAAATTATTCGCCAAAACACAACTATTGATAGAACTTATCAATGCAAACCACGAAAATTGGTGAAACACAAATTCTAGAAATCACAACCAAAAATCCAGAAATCATAAAAGGGGGAGGCCTATCACATACGGGAGCATGAAAACTCACCAACACGTGTATCACAAACGGGTCGCTAACCCATGGTCGCTAACCATAGAGCTGGTGCCACAACGTAGTACAGCGAATGCCCGAGGAACCTGAAACTCAAATAATCCAGAACATCGACGTAGTACAGCGTTACGCCCGATGAACCAAACTCAAATAATCAGGCATAATGACGTAGTACAGCGAATGCCCGATGAACCTGAACACAAATCATACGGAACAACGACGTAGTACAACGAACGCCCGATGAACCAAACTTTATAAAACCATAGGTCGCTAGCCTATAAAAATGAGACGAAGCTCAACAGAACGAGGTACAGTCCCCCACGCGGACAAAGAGACATCGCACATCGCTAGTCTAAATCACAAAATGATCACCATCGATCATCAAGAAGTGTCGATTACACTAAGCTAGTAAATAAATGAGTTTAGCTTCATGTCCCATAACCACTGGCTTAACTTAAATATTTACGAACAAATTGTAGATTTCCACTCGAAAGTTGTCACAAGAGTTAAATCGAACTAGTCCAAGAATTAACCGACAAAGTAAACGCAAGCGTTTCATACCACTCGTTTTGCTAAGCCGTTTAATTAGATTTCTCATACGAATGAGGTAAAGGTTTGTATATACTAATAGAATGGAAAACGGTTTTATAAACGAGATTTGTATTAAAATAGAGTTGAAAACATCTTTGTGAAAAAGTTTGAATATTTACTACTAGTATAGAAACCTTTGTATTTGAAAGTGACAAATCACAGAAATGATTGTAGAAATAATCAATCACCAAAAATTCACATACGAAGACGTGAATTAAATCCAAAGAAATCGGTACTAAATCCATCAAAGTGGATATTCCCAAAAATCCCGAAAAAGAAGTCATCAAAGTCGATAAAAGTGATAACAACTAATCGGAGCAACTAAAATCGATAAACAATGGAAATTCAGTCAAGAAAAGCCTAAACAAGCAAAAATACACAGTTCCAGACGTCTGGGGATAAATCCAAACTTTTGGATTTGTTCTCTGGAAACAATCCCGAAAGATTCCAGACGTCTGAATTTACAAGGCAGACGTCTGAATCATAACAAGACGTCTGACCCAATAAATCAGACATCTGAACTGAAGTACTGGAAGTTCTATTCCAGATCACCCAGACGTCTGGGAAGTAAGCTCAGACATCTGGATCACCCAGACATCTGGAAGGCAAGGCCAGACGTCTGAGCTGAATGTTTGGAATATTTATTCCTAAGGCTCAGATGTCTGATCCTTATACCAGACGTCTGAGCTGAAGCTCAGGCAAAGAATGAACCTAGGCCAATGATGGCCAATTCGCATCGGGAGCGATCGGACGAGCAACGACGACTAAGGATTTACGCCAAGCGACAAACTAGCCTTAAAGGCTCTTCGATACACCCCAAATATTAATGTCCAAACATCCATAGAAGGATTTTCATATAGTTGGACCAAAACACCAAAGTTTAGAAAATTCACAAAACCAATTCAAATCAAAGCAAATGAAAACGCACAAATGTTAGGAATTCATACCTAACAACAATGATAGTTATAGACGTAGATGTGAGTTAAAGAACTCACCTTTAAACCCAAAAACACAAATGAGAAGCTTTAAAACAAAGGAAAGGCCAATTCCTCTTCACTACACCTCTAGAAGCTCCAATCTAAGATTACAACGAATATTTCCTAAGTTAGGGTTATGAATTTCTGAGGATTGAAGAGAGATAGAGATGGAGAAGATGAAGATGATGCTTACCTAAGCTTCTCTTTGATTTTGGAGCAAGAACTTGAATTTGCAAAGGAAACTAGGGCTTAGGATTTTAGTTTCCAATCTCTTCCGCCATTTTACAAAAGCTTGAAGTGTTAGGAAAATAATAGAATGGAGGTAGAGGGAATGGAGTGTTAGGGTATTAGATGGGTTAGTGGGCTGAAACCCAAACCCAAAGCCCAAGTAGAAAAATAGCAAATTCTACTCAACCCCAAACATATCGATGTTTATACTCAAAAAAGTTGTAAACGCCATTTTGGACTCAATGGAAGTGGTCTCGAGTCCCAATTCGACTGTTTACAAAAAGTAACATTTCGGACTTTAATCCGATTAACGATGCTATACTTAAATAAAACATTTAAATATACAATCGTGAAATATGCGGGTTGTTACAAAAATCATCTGATATTATACTAGTGTCTAGTATACAAATAATATTAATCATAGCCGAAATTGTTACATTGATTAAATTCTAGCATATAGCCCAAAATGGGTAATACAATCAAAATGGCAGGTACATAGTGGAGTTTGGATTTCCATACAAATGACCAGGTGAAGGATATACCTTCCGAATGTGTACACCTCTAGATGGATTTCCGAGGCACAGAACATCTGCCCTCTACCAACACAAGACCGGCCTACCTCTTTAATTAGGTAGTACCGAATACGTCATCCCCCGGTCGTTATCGACCTTTAACCGAGCGCTCGTTTCCATACACCACATTAATTTACATCCCGAACGTCATAGTGGAAAGAAATATATCTAGAAGGGGATGACCATACCCTACTTGGGAATGACCCACTTAGCCTTGCCGCATCTAATCCTATGTCGGTCATTTTCGGTTTGATGAGGCCTAAGGTAATGATTACCTTTCACAAATCACAATCACATCACTATGAATTCCACACGGCCATTTCCGTTGACTACTAATTGCCTTCCACAAAAATATAACCCTTGAGCTCGTACGTCTCAAGGAAGGGTGTTAAGCTAAGAGAAGTTGCCTTCTCCGCCACCAAACAGATGTACGTTTGTAAAAACCAATGTACGTAATCTTTAGAAATGCAATGTCAGACAAACATTCATACAAGTTGTCCAGGAACATGACAAACCAAAGGCACTTTCCTACCACATCCTATCGGAAAATCCCTAGGATTAGTAGCGAATAGTACTTGCATTGGATATTTCATAACGAAGAGACTATTGCTACTGGATGTATATTGGGATTTTAACCCCAAATGATCAACAAGCAGTTCCCCACTATGGAAATACGGAATATCAATATCATCATAAGCAACCTGCACAATCGTCGCATATACGTTGGTCCGAAGTTGTTTTTAGATAAATCTGATCCCGGTCTCTTCGCATCAACAACGCAAAAGCGTTTCTCAACCTCACAAAGAAACTAAGTGTCATAGACTTATCACGTCTCCAACTTTCACCTTGCTATCCTTCGGGCCAAGAAGGAAGCTCGATAGATTGGAGTAATACTCCGCACTCACGAATTAACATCCTCAACACAAACGATAATCAAGCCTACACAGAAGGCTATGTACTAAGTGTACGACTAAATAATTCCCACATCAAGTCGAGGAACTAAAATGGCCAAATTTGATAGTCGGATATTTAACTATCAAAGCAATCAAACAAATATTTAGCACCATATACAATCACTAGGCCCTTTTAATTAATCTTTTATTTATTTAAATCACTTGCCAAATATTCACTTATAAAATCCATTTATAACTCCATTTTATCATTTACAAAATTCCTTAATAATTCCTTTACTTTGATTTATAAAAATTCAGTTTTATAAATCTTCTATATAAACCATTTATAATAAGTCCAAAATCTCAATTTAAACTATATTTACAAAATAGTTCATTTCATATACCAAAAATCACATTTTGGTACATTTCACAAAACTCATAATTTTTATAACATAAAAAAATTATAACTTTTATTTATTCAAAATAAATTCAATTCCTTTACAATTCAAAAATCGATAAAACATTTATTTTCAAAATCACTTGAAAATCCTTTTTAATTTGGAAATCATCACTTTAATATTTTTAAATTACCAAAGTAGGCCCAATGCTGCAACAGCACTAAATACATCAATCACGGCATCTAAATCATCATATATCACATGGTAACATAATATATCACAATATCTGTAAATAAATCAACAGTGGTGAGGAATCCAGTTGGATCCCTCCAACCTGTCACCTGCAACAAATATACATATTAGAATATGTGTACAATGTCCGCTTCGAGGTAGACGTGCGTACAAAGGGTCATTCGCTCATACATGGGAACGTATAGGGTCTCATCTGCTCCAATAGGCAGGAATATATCCAAATACCAATCAATATATCATATATCATCCAAACAATCATCAATCATCATAAATAATATTTATTTTCACTTATACAAAAATATCAGTGAGTCAGAAAGAGTGAGTTGTACTCACATTGCTTCCAATAGCATTTGCAGTGTTTTATTCCGTATAAAATTAAACGACTTTTTAATTTACCCAAAATTCACACTAGCTCCAATCAACTCCAAACAAGCTCTAAAATGTAGTGCTCGTTAATACGAACACAACGCAGTTTGTTTCATCAAAAACGCACCTCGTATGACAAAGTTATGCATTTTAGAAGTTTATACGAGTTAATATATATAATTTCAATTTCAATTTTATTTTTTAAAACCTTTACCCGATCTGGGCCGTTGATTTCCAAAACCTAGATCTTGGCCATGAGTAGCTTCTTCCCCTCCCAGGTTTCACACGTTCAAATAAACCCATTAGCCGCCATTCTTATTCGAATTTTCGCTACCTCCTCGAGCCACTTGAAGACGATCGGCCACCTCCGTTGCGAAGCTCGCCTCGACCCCCATCATCGGCCAAGGACTGGCCAAGCTCGGTCGAGCCTATGCCTAGATAAACATGCTTGAACGCACGACGTTCACGAACCATTTGCCTTCGATCCACTTCGTTGTTTATGATCTTAGCTGTTGAGAATGTAGATCTCATCGCCCTCTGCGATTTTCGTTTAGAAAGTTTTTCGTATAATTGCATAGATTTGAAGAGATCAATGGAAGAAAATGAATGATTTTCGGCCATTGAATTGAAGCCGGCGGCTAGCCCTAGTTGGAATAGGGTTTTGGCAAATGATGAAAATTTGAGGTCCTTTTATAGAAAATTCTCGCGCACTATTCACCCAAAAATTTTTCGAACTCGAAATGAAGCGTGCCGCCTGGCGTTTATAATATTTTACCCATATTCCAAACACAATGGAATATATATCGAGAGCCAATTCGATCATATTTGGAAGATAGGTTTTCGAATCGAATTATTTAAATTTAAAATTCACTTAAACAAATTTCTACGTGTTTTAGCTTGCCCCGGACAAACCGTAAATCCGATTGACACAAAATTTGAAATCTTACAATAATATAACATTATGGATCCAATGAAACTGGTTTCGTCGAAATCCGAGATTGTTTGAAAAATGACCATTTTCACTCGTCAATTAAATATTAAAATATTAAATTTCTACAAATTAACTTTTAATTCAGTTTTAAAAGTTCTCTAACATCATTCTAATTCAAATAAGATTTAATTCAACTTTATAAATCATTTTTATTCACATTAAATTCAATTTCCAACCATTTCTACAATTTCAAATATTAAATTAACAATTTAATTATCCAATTAAACCACTATATTCGAAATATAAGTTATTCAGCTTATAAAATTAACTTGTGAATATTTAAAATCAATTAAATATTTGAATTTCAAATGACTGAAATTCTGGGTCGTTACAATCCCCCTACTTGGTGGCCCAAAACTAACGGCTATGGATGCTGCAGTCATCCATAGTTATTAATTCTTAATGACCAAATACATAGATACATTGATATGCAGATCACAAGAATATGGAAAAAAATTTAACAAATTAAAACCACATTTCCACATTTCGTTCAAAACATTTCATGCTCATTATATAATCCCACAAACGATAACCACGTTCAGAAAAATATAATTATTACACATACGCCAAGACCGACATATGAAGATGCCCCCTTGGTTGATCAGAGTATATAATAAGGCTAATAAGTCTGCCTGTAGATCCAAAATACACAGTGGAAAAGATAACTCTAAATATCTAACTGCCTCCTGCTCACCTCCGGAAGCTTTATTCGTCTAAGATAAGAACCTGAAAACCTTAAATCTCAAACTACTCAAAATCAATTGAGTACCCGAGAGTTTAAGGGGAAAACAAAACTTCGAGTCAGACATAAAACCTGGTATGAATAATAATTTAACATCTCAATCCATTTAGATATCTAGTGAGATCGTGCCGCTTAGCGAAATGGGTTCTCCCCTCACTAGTATCCTAAAACCTTTTTTATAAAACCATATACTATGCTCCTACATCCACAATGGTTAAAACATAACATTTCCAAATATAATGACGATATACATATATAAACATTTTTGATATGCCATCCTCAGTTTACTTGACTCCTTGTCATATTTATAGTTTCTAGGGTCAATACTAACCTATTAGTTTTCATGGGTTTACTAATAACCTTTTTATAATTAATAGACACCCTGTCCTATTTCAGAGTTTTCATGGGATCACTAAGCACCTATAGGCCCCTGCGAATTAACTTAGTTAATTCATGGGTTCCCCGAACCTATTGGTTATTTCAATAACTCATCTTATATCCTAGTTTTCATGGGTTGACTAGGAACCTATGGATTATTCCAGTAACTCCCTTCTTAGCCTAGTTTTCATGGGTTGACTAGGAACCTACTGATGCCTCCCTTAACTTCTTTCTTATCCTAGTTTTCATGGGTTGACTAGGAACCTACTGAATGATGTCAATTCTTAATCCGGATATAGTTTCCATGGGTTCATTACAAACCAATTGGCCCCTGCCAACCATCCTTTATACATAGTTTTCATGGGTTTACTATGAACCTGTTGGTTACCCCCAATAAATTCCTAATCATAGTTTTCATGGGTTTACTATGAACCTATCTCCTGGATAACTTCACGGTTTAAGCATCCTATACTTTGGCCTCCCTGACTTCTCGAATGCAATTATACTCATTCTGGAGTTTAATCAATTTATATTCACTATTCGGTTAACCTAGCCAGTTCTTCTACCCCTTTATCCCTGAAATATAGTTATAGGTACTTTATCATGTGTATATATTCATATTTGAAGAAGCAAACATAACAACTTAATAATACCACTCCTATGGGTTTAAGGTCCTTGAAAACATTTATATATGAAACATGGTTAATCCCTTTAACCTGTACTTTTATCAAGGAAATACTTCTTCAAATTTACATACTTGAAATTCATTCAAAACTCCTTTATTTAGCCATGGGTTTTTCCTTTTAAAAATGAGTTTGGGTTTAAAAAAAATCTTTCGACACCTTCGAAACCTTGCTTTCGACTTCATTGGACAAACTCCTTCGAAAGCATTAAATTCTATCTTTAAAACATTTGGCTCCTACCTTTCGAATACTTTAAAACATCTCTTTCGAAACCTTTTGACCTTGTTAAAGTATTATCATATAAGTATAGAAGCATAGCTTCGAAACACCCCTTTCGAAACCATTGAAGGTTACCCTTCGAAACCATTGAAAGTCCCCCTTTCGAAATAATTGAAGGTTACCCTTCGAAACCATTGAAAGTCCCCCTTTCGAAATCATTAAAGGTTACCCTTCGAAACCAATACCTTACGAAGCTATTGGGTTTATATTTAAATAACATTTTTAGGTCAAAGTGAACATAAGCGAAAACATCTCTCTCGAAACCATTCTTTATTTCAAAAAGTATTAGGAAAGCTTGAGGGTGTCGAAACCATCCTTTCGAAAGCATTAAAACTTCTGGGTAAAACAATTAAAGGTTGGCTTCAAAACCCCTTCCGAAACCATTGCCTTTGAGAACCCTAACCCCTTTCGAAAGCAGTTTGAAGTGACTTATATTTATAAAAAAATAGTACCTTTCGACAGCATTGATATTTGTAATACCATCCAAAGGCATCAATTAAAAACTAAGTAACTCCTTTGGAAGCTACTATTTTAAAACAAAGGCGGCACCTCTCCTTCAAAAGCTTCTTTAGAAATGCCCTTTAAAACCATTGGTTTCGACTACTTCGAAACCCTTTTTAAACAGGCCCTTTGGAAGCTACGTTTCGACACCCTACCTTCCGCCTTTCTCCAATCCACTATGTACCATCTAAATGATACAATGTGTATTGGTTTCGACTAGGTTGGAGGCGGAGGCTTTGGGTCGAATGGTCCTTCTAAAGGAGGCGGAACCTACTTTTAAGAGTGAAAGGCGGCCTTTTCCAAATAAAGTAAAATTTTTGCAACAAACTTGCCCACATGTAAACATCTGATTGGTTACATAAACTTTCAAATTATTTTGTTAATATTTGCCGCAATTTTTCTCAGGTCTAAACCAATATACATTTAACAAATAAGCCCTTCCCATTAACAAAACAATTGAATCATTTAGGTCCTCCTTTCAAAATAATTTAATTTCCATACTAAATCACTTAGTAAAAATCCTCAAAAGTTCCAAAAATTCACTTCGATCATGTTATCTAACATATCAAAATTTCAGACCCAAATTCTTTATATAATTTTTGAAATAAATTTATAATCCCAAATAGCCATATTTTCCTTTAAAAATTCATAACTAATTCTCCATGGCTTGGAAAATTATAATAATTAAAACCCTACTCCAAAATCATGTTTTCCATAACATATAATTTTTCCATGGCATTTAAAAATCATTTGATCTCGGTTTTGCCCTAAAACCATGCATATTTCATTTTAAACAACCTTGTTTAAATTAAAACATTACTAAATCAAGTATATCATTTTCCAATATATCACAAAAATGATTTTACCTTTAAATCCGAAAACATATGATTATAAAACCAAAAATAGAGATGTAATGATTATTATTCACCTTAAATTGGATAAGGAAATTGAAGATTGATTGAGACTGATTTCTTCTAGCTTGAACCTAAGCTTTCGATTTGATTTTTCTCTTCTTCTCTTCTTCCTAATGGTCGGCTCTCCACTTTTTCACATTTTGAAAATTTTCTTATGTTAAAAATGAATGTGTATGGCTACGGGAAAATAGTATAAGGGTGGATAATGTGGGCGGAAAATGACCCTATGATTAATTAGCAAACACTTAACCATTTATAAGTTCATTTATTTTAAATAAGCACGGCCACTATATTTATTTACCAATCTCAATCTCCTTATCACTATACATTATTCTATTTAATTTATTCTAATTAAATCTCCTGACAAATTTTATCAAAATTAGGGGTGTTACAGGCTCCCCTCCTTAAAGAATTTAGTCCTCGAAATTCAGTAAGGACCAAATAGCAAACATAGAAATCATTTGTAACTACTCCTAACATCCATACTAGCCTACCCGACTAGCAATTAATCTATATAAATCTAATATAGACATACCATTAAAGCAGATCAGGATAAGCATCTCGAATCCTGTCCTCTGTCTCACAAGTACAGTCCTTCTCGTTGTCGCTCCACTATTCTTTCACCAACTTGACTGTCTTGGTCCTCAATCTTTTCTCATCTCTCGCTACAACCCGAACTGGTTGTCTAACAAAAGTCAAATCAGGCTCTACTACCAAGTCCTCTAACTCTATCTAAGGAATAGTAGCCTCTGGATCATGCACATACTTGCGAAGATGAGACACATGAAATACATTATGGACTCTTGCCAAATTGCTCGGCAACTTTACTCTATACACGAACTTTTCGATCCTTTCTAAAATCTAGAATGGTCCAACATATCTCGGAACCAACTTTTCCAATTTCCCAAACTATACCACACCCTTCATCGGTGATACTTTAATGAAAACCCTATCTTCCATTGAGAACTCTAGGTCTTTACGCCTCTTATCTGCGTAACTCTTCTGTTTGGATGAGCTTCCTTCATCCGTCCTCAGATTAACTCAATCTTTTCTGACGCCTCTCTAACCAAATCCAGACCTAAGACCAATCTGTCTCTAGTCTCCAACCAACATGCAGGTGATTTGCATGGCCTTCCATACAAAGCTTCAAAAGGCGCCATTCCTATGCTAGTCTAATAACTATTATTATAGGAAAACTCAATCAAATGTAGGTGATCCTCCCAAGATCCACCAAAGTCCAATACACAAGCTCTCAATAAATCCTCGATTTTATTGTTGACTGTCTCTGTCTACCCATCTGTCTGTGGGTGATATGTTGTACTCATCTTGAGCTTGATACCTAATACCTCTTGCAGAATCCTCCAAAAATTGCTAGTGAATAATGCATCGCTGTCGCTAACTATGCTACTAGGAATCCCATGAAGTCTAACTATGTTTTTCAGGAACAACTTCGCCAAAACAGGTGCCGTCCTGGTTGACTTGACTGGAATGAAATGTTCACTCTTGGTCAACCTGTCCACTATAACCCATATGCTTTCATTTCTCCTATTCGTCCTTTGCAACCCGTCTATAAATCCATGGATATTGAATCCCACTTCCAGACTAGAATCTCTAAAGGTTGAAGCAACCCACTCAACTTCTGATGTTCGGCATTCACTTGTTGATAGTTAACACACTGTCCAACCCATAAGCCAACATCCCTCTTCATGCCTTCCCAATAGAAGCTTCTCTTCATATCTTGATACATCTTGGTCTCTCCAGGATGAATCGTAAACTTGGATCGATGACATTCCTCAAGAACTTCTCTTCTCAAGTTCTCCACATCTGGAACATATAACCGTCCCTTCTTTCTAAACCATTCTCTCTGGCCAAGACAAAAATCTTTCAAATCATCGACCTCGGTTCCAACCCAAAGACTTCTGATCCTCTCAGCTAATAATGGATCCTCCTTCTATTTAGAAGCAACTCTCTCGATCAACACTGCTCTAACTTCTAAATAAGACAACATGACAATACTCTGACTAGAACTAGTAGTTGATTTTAACTGCATATCGCAACTGGCCAAAGCTTCAAGTTCCTTCCATTCTGCTAACATAGCTAACACCACATTCTGATGTTTTCTACTAAGAGCATCTACTACCTTATTTCCTTTCCTAGGAGTACACTCTATACCAAAATCATATGCAGCCAAAAACTCCAGCCACTTTTGCTGTCTTATATTCAACTCCTTCTGAGAGAATAAATATCTTAAGGACTTATGCTCGGTATACAACTCAAATCTCTTCCCAAGTGATAGTGCCTCCAAATCTTCAAGGCAAAAATCACCGCAACCAACTCTAAATCATAAGTAGGATATCTTACTTCGTGCGGTCTATGTTGTCTAGATGCGTGGGCAATGTCTTTACCCTTCTGCATCAATACTGCTTCCAATCCAGTTCCACAGGCATCAGTGTATACTACCAACCCTTAGTTTCCATCTGGAACTACTAGCACTGGTGCATTGGTCAACAAATGTTTTAACTTAAGGAACCCTTCCTCACATTTGTCGAACCAAACAAACTTCACATCTTTCCTGGTCAATTTAGTCAGAGGTGCTGTCATCCACGAGAAATCCTTAGTGAATCTCCGGTAATAGCCAGCAAGTCCAAGAAAACTTCTGATCTCAGTTACCATCTCTGGTCTCTTCCGATTATTCACAGCTTCGATTTTATCTTGATCGACTGACAATCCTTTCTCTGAAACCACATGACCAAGAAACTTAACCTCTTTCCTCCAAAAATGACACTTGGAAAACTTCGCCTTTAGCTGATTCTACCTTAGCGTCTCTAGCACAACTCTAAGATGATCTTCATGCTCTCCCTCATCCTTAGGGTATAACAAAATTTCTTCTATAAACACCAACACGAATCTATCCAACTATTCTCGGAAGACTCGATTCATCAAATCCACAAGGAAAGCAGGTGCATTCGTCAACTCAAGTGGCATCACTAACCACTCATATGAACCATATCTAATTCGAAATGTTGTCAAAGGAATACTGTCCTCTGCCACTCTCAACCGATGGAATCCTGTCGCCAAGTCCAACTGGGAAAACACCTTAGCTCCACTAAACTGATCAAACAAATCATCTATCCTCGGCAGAGGGTACTTATTCTTTATCGTCCTTTCGTTTAACTTATGATAGTCGATACACATTCTGAACGACCCAGCTGGTTTCTTCACGAATACCGCACCGCTCCCTAAGGCGAACTGCTTGGTCTAATAAAATTTCTTCCGTCAAGATCCACTAGTTGCACCTTCAATTCCTTCATCTCTGTCGGTGTCATTCTACTAGGTGGTCTACTTACAGGTTCAGCTCCTGGCACAAGGTCTATCCGAAACTCAACAGCTTGTTTCGGTGGTAATCCCATAAATGGCTCAAAGACATCTGTAAATTCCCTTACTACTCAAACTCGACTAAGCTCTTCTCCAACCTCTATGGCACTTAACAAAGGCCAAACACACCTACTAGAATTTTCTACTGAGAAGATGATTCAGTTATGACTATCTGGGCGTCTCAACGATATTTCCCTACCCTGGCAAAATATCCTAGCCTCATACTTACCCA
This sequence comes from Allium fistulosum, assembly GCA_030737815.1. Lineage (NCBI taxonomy): Eukaryota > Viridiplantae > Streptophyta > Magnoliopsida > Asparagales > Amaryllidaceae > Allium > Allium fistulosum. The sequence continues at coordinate 393,572,706 of CM060907.1, forward strand.
ACCAATCCATATCCAAAATGATCCTGAAATCTACAAAATCAAAAACATACAGACTGCATGCAAACTTATGACCTAACAAATCAAGTTCTAACTAGTCACATCGCATCCCTAGGGTTGCATACCCTCCTATTGGATTCGCAACCCTTAAAGAAGTAACAAGGTATGTGGGTTCTATGCATAACCTATCAACCAAATACTAGGATATAAATGATTGTGATGCACCGGTATCAAATAGTACCCTAACTGGTATACTCTGAATCAAAAGCGTACCTTCCATCATAGTTTTCCCTTTCTCTACTGCAGTAGGCCTAGAAGAAGATGGTGGTCCAATAGCAAAAACCTTTCCTCTGTCCGCCCTGGCTGGCTCTGGACACTGGTTCTTGTAATGCCCAACTTGGTTGCAGTTGAAGCATTTCACATTCTTCTTCTCTGTAGGCTTCTTCCCTTTGCTTGTCCGACACTCATGAGCATAATGACCCTTCTTATCACACTAGAAGCACAACAAATCAGGCTTTGCCTTCTTGGTAGCCTCCCTTTCCTGGGCTCCTTCTTCTTAAAGAATTTCCTCTTCTTTCCCTGAGGACCCTGGGATTCAACTGGCTTCTCCCTAGTAGAAACAGAAAGCATCTCTTCATGGCAAATAGCCATCTTCACCACTAAATTAAAAGGTTCTCTAACACGTGTCATGGTCATTCTAGCAAGCTTCGGTCTCAGTCCTTGAATAAACCTTCCATTTCTTTTGATGTCAGTGTCTATAGTAGCATATCCATATCGAGATAACTCATCAAACTTAGTAGCATACTCGATTACTGACATATCTCCCTACACAAGGTCCATAAACTTTCTCATCAATGCGGACTTGGCAACCTCAGTTAAGAACCTCTGCTCAAATCACCTTCTAAAATCGTCCCATGTCACCTCTTTCTCCGGAACTCTGGCTGTCACGCTATTCCACCAATGGAGCACAGCCCCTTGCAACTGTCTAGAGGCCAGCCTCCTCTTTTCCCCATCATCCAAGCCTAAATCAGTAAAGATCCTCTCACAGCTCAGCCGCCAATTCTCAACCACAACAACATCCTCCATAACCATAAACGGCTTTCCACCCAGACTGGTGTAGTCTTTGCTTTGCTTAACATAATTATGTCTTACTACAGCTACATGATTTGCTCCTCCAACATTACCAGCAGCTCCGGCTTGCAAAAGATTGGCCAACAACTGATACACCATCCCCGCATCTACTAACGGATTTCCAGCACCCACATTGGCTTCAACATTTGGATTAGCATTAGCCTGTCGACCTTGGTTCCTCCTGGTTTTAGGTCGAGCATTTCCGTTGGTTGTGGTACTTCCTCCACCTAGATTTCCCCTTCCGTTTCCTGCTTCCATATCCTCTTTCTCATAAATATACATATGAGCCTTAGTAATATACAGAAGAACGGTCTAAGAGAGAGGGGAACACGTACTCATATATATATATATATCTATATATCAAATACAAGTACGTCACAATAGCGTTAACCCAAACCCTGATCATATTTCTGATTTATTGGATTATGATTCAAAAATCTCTTAGGCAAATCTTTATTTTAAAGTTTCATAAACCTATGCTCTGATACCAACTTGTAACATCCCCCCTACTTGGAGGCCCAAAACTAACAGCTACGGATGTTGCAGTCATCCATAGTTATTAACTCTTGGCGACCAAATACGGCGGTGTTAGATACATTGATACGCAAATAACAAGAATATGGAAAAAATTTAACAAATTAAAAACACATTTCCACATTCCATTCAAAACAATATATGTTCATTACATCATCCCACAAACGTTAACCACATTCAGAAAAATATAATTATTACACATACGCCAAGAGCAACATATGAAGATGCCCCTTTGGTTGATCAGAGTATATAATAAGGCTAATAATTCTGCCTTTACGTCCAAAATGCACAGCGAAAAAAGATAACTCTAAATATCTAACTGCCTCCTGCTCACCTCTAGAAGTTATATCCGTCTAAGATAAGAACCTAAAAAATTAAATCTCAGACTATTCAAAATCAATTGAGTACACGAGAGTTTAAGGGAAAAAAAACTTCGAGTCAAACATAAATCCTGGTATGAATAATAATCTAACATCTCAATCCATTTAGATATCTATTGAGACAATGCCGCTTAGCGGAACGGGTTCTCCCCTCGCTAGTATACTAAAACCCTTTTTATAAAACCATATACTGTGCTACTGCATCCACAATGGTAAAACATAACATTTCCAAATATAATGATGATATATATATATATAAACATTTTGGATATGCCATCCCCAATTTACTTGACTTCCTGTCATATTTATAGTTTCTAGGGTCAATATTAACCTATTAGTTTTCATGGTTTTAATAAGAATTCTTGTCTGCACCCCAAAGTAATGCTGAGAAAGATTTATAGTCTATAGCAAGAATAGTGTGTGAAATTCCCTTGAGAATTGCCTTTCAATTTGACTTTATTTGTTGATAATTCTTAGACCAGACCTTTCGACGTCGTCGAAAGGTATATACTGTGGATTAAGTAACCTTTCAACTTTGTTGAGCTAGTAAGAAGTCTTCTGCAAGGGTTTAGGTCGAAATTCCTAAATTAAGCCTTTGAAAGGTAGGTTTCAATCTTGTCGAAAGGTTAAGGTGATAGCCTTCTTTGGGTTTAGGCTGGATATCAAATTCCTAAGTGGAAATGTTGTTACTTTTGACCTTGTCGAAAGGTTAGACCTCAAAGCTGATGGTTTTGGAAGGTTGCATTGTGTATCGGTAACAGTTGAGTTGTTGACCTTGTCGAAGGGTTCAGACTGTAAAGTTGAAGGCTTCAAAGGTTTACAGTAGTTATTTGAAACAGAAGTGTTGTCGACCTTGTCGACAACCTTCCGATGAGTTTGAACCTAAAAATAGGAGTTAATCCAACAAAAGTTTAAGCAAACAATAAAGTAATTGAAAAAGCTTAGGACTTCCCTCTTTATCCAAGAAAAAGCTTTATTTTATTAGATTCCCAAATTAAAACTCAATTAGGGTTACAATATATTGATTAAGAAGATACGAGACTAGAATGAGAAAGTTCGGATCCCCTCAAAAATGACCCCTTAGATCTTATTTATAGATGCATGCGGCCCCCCATTCGACTCCATGCTCTCGACCGGGTCGGAAGTTCCTCCTTTTATATGTAGCTATGAACCTTTCGTCTTTGTTGAAAGGTTTGCCCTTTATATGCCATAATGAACCTTTCGACGTTGTCGAAAGGTTTGCCTTTTCGATGCATTCATGAACCTTTCAACTTTGACGAAAGGTTGCTTTTCTGATGTTTTTATGAACCTTTCGACTCTGTCGGAAGGTTACCTTTCTAATGCTTTCATGAACCTTTCGACGTTGTCGAATGATTTGCCTTGTTCATACTGTTGTGAACCCTTCGACCTTGTCGTAAGGTTGCTTTCACTTGAACGTTGACGAGAGCTGTGCCTCCCTCCAATGTTGTCGAAAGGTTGTCTTTCATTCTTTATTGACTTCTGAATGTTGCCTTCTTCATAGAACCTTTCGATATCGTCGAAAGGTATCCTGGATGTGTCTTAACCGGTTCGAAAGGTTTGCTATGCTTTCGAAATGGTCTCCACAGGGTTGCTAATTCTTGCTTTGACTTCTTCATCTTCTTCAAAAGGTTATAACTCCTTGGATACTATGAGATGGAACCTTTCGACCCCTTCGAAAGGTTTTGAAGCTGTTAAACTTTGATAACTGTATCCCTTCGACTCCTTTGAAAGGTTTGGTCTGAATTCCTCTTTCTTAGTCTTTGTTGAAGGAACTTCCGACCCAATCGAAAGGTGAATTTTTTGGAGTAACATTTGCCCCAACCATTTCGAAAGGCTATACATGCTTTCGAAAGGATTGAATTGGTTGAATACTCATCTGGTAGAAATGATGAATGTGAAACCATAACGTTTCCAATGGTTTGGCGCAAAAAGTTGAAGTGTCTACTATCCATTGTCTTCGAAAGGTAGCTTCAGACCTTGTTGAAAGCTCTCTATTTGTTGATTTCTGATGGTGGTCTTCGACTTTGTCGAAAGCTTTCTATTTATTCTGTCGAAACGTCCTCTTGACTCCTTCTTTCATACTTTATTTCTGAGAACATTTTATGGGTAACATTTACCCCCCTTGTATGAAAGAAGCTTTTTTTCCTTAGGACAAAAATCCCAAAGGATCTCCCCCTTTGATTCCTGTAAAACAAACAATAACTTCTATAAGGAACTTAACCTTGAGGCTGAACCATAATGAATATCCTTATAATTCTAGATACTATCTGGTTATTTATTAGGTAGAGCGTTCAAGCAATCATATGACCAATATAAATATATGAAAAGATATCACCTGGTCTGCTGTTATCAATTTTAAGTAAATAGACCCTCCCAAAAAAGGCCATTACATACACTAACTCCCATGTTCTCCAATTATATCTTCCTCAACCATCAAAGATTAATTTCCTGCTCTTGGCAGTCTTATCTAGTTCCTTGTGCTTTGATGAGAGTCCAACTGGTATCAAGAAAGTTTTATATGGAATCTAACTTCAGAAAGTTAATATGGAGTTTGTAAACTAATAGGAAAAATTCAATGGCAATATTTAAAATTCACAAAACAAAAAAAATATAATGAAAAATCATCAAAGATTCAACAAGGAAATCAGAAATTCACACAAATAAGAAATTTCAAGATTCGTAAACGCATAAGATCACTATTAAAAGAATCCAAAAATCCAAGGATCCAAAAATGTAGACAGAAAACAGTTTGGATCACATCTGTTAAACAATTTGCACAAAATTCTTTCCAGTACAACATCAAAAGTTCAATATAAACTCTTTTGATTACCATGGAAATTCAACAAAGAAGTCACCGAATTAAGAATTCATGCAAACAAGAAATCGATTAAAAACCATTACGAAAGTCCCATGGGAAAATCAAGCGTATATCATTCACAAATCATCACGAAAGTCAACATGGAAATTCAGAATTCTCAAAATCAGCAATTTAATTAGAAACCATTATGAAATCTCAACAAGGAGGTTAAGAATATAGAATTCACAAATCATTGTAAAAATCGATCAGGTAAATTGAAATCCGTGAATCAAAAATTCAATAGGAAATCATCATGAAAACTAAATATGGAATTCTCAAATCACCGTTAAAACAATTAGGAAGTCTAAAACTCACAAATTTAGAAATCCAATAAGAGATCATCAAAACTTCAATAAGGGAAACCAGAACTCGTGAAAGAAGAAATTGAATATGAATTCATCGAAAAATCCAATAAGGAAAACTGAAATCCATAAATCATCATAAAAAAATTCAATGAGAAACTTCAGTATTCACAAAATCACCATGAAATCATTAAAAATCCAACAAGGAACCAAGAATACAAATCATCATAAAAACTAGCACAGGAATTCGGAATTCTCGAAATCAGAAATTCAATATGAAATCATCACAAATCGAACAAGAAAATCTAAAATACGAAATCTGTTATCCCGCCTTTTGGCAAGGCCAGGATACCAAGGAACTGATTGAAGATCAAGTATAGCTCATCATGGATATCGATGAATTTTGTCCGAGTCTGGATCGAGTTACAATTGGTATGACGCTGCAAGCATAACCATGGAAGCCCGCATTCCAAATTTCAAGTCGATCCGAGTTTGTACGCTTGAGTTACAATCGATTCAAGTTGGAAGGAACTGGCTCATTTTCGTATCCATCACCAGGCTCATTTTCGAACCCGACACATTTGAATCCATTAGAGTGGCAACACTTTCGTATCCATCAGTGGACCTCATTTCGTCTCGATCCATTCCGTGTCCATCACCCGCTTCGCATCGGTCGGTATCCATGATTTCATATCGATCGAGTTGGCATTGTTCGAACCCATCAAGTTCGCCTCGATCGGATTCGTGTCCATCAGCAGATGGCGTGCCTCGCAGTATCTAGCCAGTGTCTGCTTCGAATCCTACTAGACAGAGCTATTCGTATCCATCAGATAACCTTAGTTCGTATCCATCGAGCTTCTACTCTTTGAATCCATCAAAGAACTCTTGTTCGAGTCCGTGGCCAATGGTTCGCTCGAGTCAAGAGGACCTGGTATAACGCAACGACCTTCGCATCGAATGAGGCGAGATATATGGATGCGATGCGGCCAAACCAGAGAAAAAGGTGGATCGACTCGAGATATGCGTGCCACATCATTACAAAAGCACGTGTAGATGATCGATTCGAACGAATCGATACGAAACCATGGATTCGAACCAAACAACAACCGAGCAATTCAGTTTCGTATCGATGATATCTGGAGATCTGCCAATCCAAATGCCATGAAATTTTCACAAGAGCTTGCGTACACACTAAGGAACGTCTCTGCCAATTTTCAGCTCATTTGGACATCATCTTGATCGATACGAAGCGGATTCGTATCGATCGCAGATCGAGGCAAAACTTTCTGGAAACGGTCGAGTGGGTCCCCTCACGTGCCAGACCAAGTCTCCCGGAGTTTGAGCGAGATTTGAGCCTCCTACGCCTATAAATAGAGCTCCAGAGCCTACAGAAGAGGGATCTTTTTTCTCTGAAGCGTCCAGACTCTGCCGGATTAAGATTTGCATCCAACCTTTGCTGTCAATTTCGAATTCTAATCTGTAATCCGCTGTTGTTTGCTATAATCAATTGTAATCATTGAAGGAGAATCAATAAAATCATCAAAACTTCATAGTGGACGTAGGCGTTACGCCAAACCACTCTAAATTGCTTGTCTGTGCATTTTACATTTCTGTTTGTTGGAGTTTTTGTTAGATAATCTCTGTTTTAAATTTACATTCTTCATTTTATCTCTTCAAATAACTCCCGAAGAGTGTTGTGCCCATTTTTGGTACAAACACTTTGGTGCTTTCACTGAGAAAACCAGTTTTTTCTCCTGCTCTTTGGATCTGCCATCGATACCGGATTGCATAAATCCAAGAGGAAGATCCAGATATCTGATTTGGAATCCTACCACTCTTTTCAGATTTGCATAAAATCTAGGAAAGGACTCCACTACTGAAGATGGTTAGTACAAGAACCGCCGCTACCGCTGCTGATCAGGAAGGCCGAGAGAGACAGAATCCCGCGCAGCAGCCTTCTTCTAATCAGGACAATACCGCTCACTCGGATCCGGCAGCGCCAGTCACCTGACAAGAATTTCAAGTATTGCTCCAGGAGCTAACACAAAGCCGTCAGCAGTTGGCTGAACAGTTGCGCGCCAATATCGAGTTGACCAACCAGCTAAACCGCCGGGGCCACAGAAGGTCCAGGAGGGATGATGCTTCCCGGGCATCTACCGAAAGCTCAGCTTCATCTGACTATCACCACAGGTCTACCCGCCCTCGGTTAGAAGGGAGTCGCGCTCAGACTGCTGGATATCAACCCGCCTTGACTGACGGGCAATTGAGGGCAGGACCGTCAACCAGTTTCCAGACAGGACCCTCAACACGAGGAGGCACTGCTCCGCAATACACCACGGACAACCGCGCTACAACCGCCGCGGTAGAGACAAGGGTTGATACCCGAAATCAGTCAGAGCCAAATAATCAACAGCGCGGACATACTCCTGAACCATATATCCCAGAAGACGCTGGGCCAAGGAGGCAAGATACGGACCATCGACAGCGCCCGGTCCAGACTCGCACTGTGGAACCCGACCACACCTTAGCTCAGCATGCTCAGAATTTGCCAGTGTCAGACATATCGACCATGATACGTCAGATGATACGCGAGAGTCAGGGGCTCACTAATGATGATTGGGGAATCTCTCGTAGTCATACCCCTTTCACAGACGAAGTGTTACATGCCGAACCCCCTCGGCGATTCAGAATGCCGACTCTCCCAATGTATGAAGGAAATAGCGACCCCAACCAACATATTCTGAAATATGAATGGTCAATGAGTGATGCAAGGGCTGACGATGCAGTGAAGTGTCGAAGTTTCCCCATCTCTCTGGGGGGAATCACGACAATGTGGTTTACACGATTACCACCTAGATCCATTTCTTCGTTCGACCAACTGGCCAAGAGGTTTGTAGAACAGTTTCGCATTCATGTTGCTAGACCAAAAGACGTTAATACCCTGTCCAGTGTCACTCAAGCTCATGGAGAAACGCTCAGGCGTTACCTGGAGAGGTTCCACGCAGCGTGTGTTAAGATCACCAATCCTAACGATAACTCAATCTTGATGGCTTTGACCAAGGGGATTGATCCTGATTCTGAATTTGGGAACTGGCTAGCCGGTAAACCGCCCGCATCGTTGGACCATTTTTACTCCAAAGCTGCTCAATTCTTGCGGCAAGAGGACGCAAAACAGTCTAGGAAGCAGGACGGTGCGGGGCCCAGTATTGAGGGAATACAGAGCAATGTAGCAGTTAAACAATCCGGTGAGAGTTTCGGGAAAGTTCAACTGAACATACAGAACAAACAAGCCCAGCCAAGGGGAAACAATAGCCAGGATAAGAAAAGAGATCAGAACCGAGGTCCACGATGTAGGGCTCAAATGTTTGACAATTATACACCGTTGAACATGTCATTGGAAAACGTATACTTACAGACTTGCAACACTGTACAGTATAAGAAGCCTGCTCCGAAGCCCTCATCGGAGAGGCAGTTTCAGATAGGGAAGTTCTGTAGATTCCATGAAAGCTACGGCCACAATACCAATGAGTGCCGACATTTGCAGGACCTCATCGAAAAGTTGATCAGAGAAAGGAAGTTGGATCAGTTTGTACGGGCGCCGCAGTCTGGTGGAGCGGGCCCTTCAAATCAGAATCGTTCGCAGAATCAGGAAAGACAGGATGAACCCGCCCGTGCGGGCGGGAGATTGGTTATTAATACAATAAGTGGTGGTCCCCACCCGGTAGACAGAAGCTGGGGGGAAATGGAGTCGTATGCCAGTTCTATCAGGCATGTGGACTTTGAGTGTTGTAGTAATTGCGAAGACGGAACCCTGGTTAAACAACAAAAGATAATGTCTGATGATATCGTGTTCAGAAGCCGAGACGCTGATAAGGTCGAAGCCCCTACAATAGACCCACTAGTCATATCTGCCCAGGTAGGTCCTGCTTGGATGAAGAGGATCCTGGTTGATAGTGGAAGCTCTGTGAATATCTTGCTTAAACGGGCTTACGACTTAATGAAAATGGAGGCAAAGGATTTGAAACCTTGCCTATCCCGAATCCACGGTTTTAACGGGAGTGCCACGATACCCATTGGAGTGACTGAACTACCGGTTGAGTTGGGGGTTGGAGAACGCCGGAGAGTCCAGATTTTACAGTTTGTCGTCTTAGAGATTGATTCACCTTATAACGCATTTTTGGGCCGACCGGCCCTAGCCGAATTCAGGGCAGCCATCGCCCCATGGTGTTTAACTCTGAAGTTCCCCACTGATCGTGGAATTGGAGTTGTTCAAGGAGATCAGGCCATGGGAAGGGCCTGTTATGTTGCTGAGCTGCGTGGGGCGCAACGTAAAGAGAAGGGAAAGGGCGTAGAGGAATCTCTCTGCGTCCGTTCTATTGATAATTGACAATTGATGCCTGGGCCTCGGCCCGGGCACCACGACCAATTCCTGAAAGACCTGGACCCTAGGGACAATGAGGATAAAGACGAATCTACGGAGAGTCAAGCTTCTCCGGCCGAACTGACTGTGGACGTCCCAATCAGTGAGGATGATGATTCAAAGATGCTGAAAGTTGGGTCTCAACTGAACGAGCAGACACAGCAAGAATTGGTCGAATTTCTTTGGGCGAATCTCGACGTCTTCGCCTGGACACACTCTGACATGTGCGGAATCTCGCCGAGCATTGCAAGTCACTCCCTGAATATAGATCCGCGACATGTCCCAGTAAAGCAGAAAAGGCGCGTTATGGATCCAGAGAGATCTGCCGCCCTTAAGGAGGAGGTTGATAAATTACAATCGAATGGGTTTATTCGAGATGCTTTGTACCCAGAATGGGTATCCAACCCCGTGCTAGTTCGAAAACCGAACGGGAAATGGAGAACTTGTGTCGATTACTCTGACTTAAACAAGGCCTGTCCAAAGGATAGCTTCCCACTTCCACGAATTGATCAGCTCGTAGACTCAACGGCCGGACACGAATTATTATCTTTTATGGATGCTTACTCTGGTTACAATCAAATCCCCATGCATCTGCCTGACCAAGAACATACCAGCTTCGTAACCGATCTGGGACTCTACTGTTACAAAGTCATGCCGTTCGGTCTAAAGAACGCTGGAGCAACATACCAACGCTTAGTCAACCGGATGTTCGCCGATCAGATCGGGAAGACCATGGAGGTCTATGTGGATGACATGCTGGTGAAGTCTCGATTTTCCATAGATCACGTCAGAGATTTAAATTCGATGTTCAGCATCCTTCGAGAGTATGGGATGAAACTCAACCCATTGAAGTGCCACTTCGGCGTCGCGTCCGGAAAGTTCCTTGGGTTCATTGTCAATGCTCGAGGGATAGAAGCGAATCCTGAGAAAATCTGGGCAATAAGAAATTTGCAAACCCCTAGAACCATAAAGCAAGTCCAGAGTCTCAACGGAAAGGTCGCAGCATTGAGCAGGTTCATTTCAAAGTCCACCGACAAATGCATTCCTTTCTTCGATCTGATCCGGAAGGGAAAGCGAAACTTTGAATGGACCACGGAGTGTGAGGGCGCGTTTCGATCACTAGTTCAACATCTTTCCACACCTCCGATCTTGTCAAAACCAGTTGACCACGAGCAATTATACCTCTACCTGGCAGTATCAGAACATGCGATTAGTGCTGCTCTAGTTTGGGAGGAAGACAAAGTGCAAAACCCGGTCTACTATGTTAGTAAGCGGCTAACAGGAGCTGAAAGGAATTATCCGAGGCTGGAGAAACTGGCCTATGTCTTGGTCATTGCCTCGAGAAAGCTCCGCCCTTACTTCTAGGCTCATCCTCTTACTGTGTACACCGACCAGCCGTTACGACAGGTCCTCACGCGGCCTGAGACGTCTGGTTGGTTTCTCAAATGGAACATTGAACTAAGCCAATTTGAAATTACATATGCTCCGCGGAGAGCCATTCAAGGACAAGTCCTGGCAGATTTCATAGCTGAATTTACCGTTCCAGAAGACTTGCCCGAGACCAGTGAATCCCCCGAATACGTCTGGAAGCTGTATACTGACGGTGCGTCAAACGACCGATGTTCGGGCACTGGGGTTGTACTTGAGACTCCCGAGGGCCGATCCATATGTTATGCTTTGAAGTTCGATTTTCGTGCGACTAATAATGAAGCTGAATATGAAGCCCTCTTGACCGGCCTAATCTTGCTAGAGATTTGAGAATTATCGTTGTGGAAATTTACTGCGATTCGCAGTTAGTTGTGTGTCAAGTACGGGGAGAGTATCAAGCAAGGGATCGAAGGCTGGCTACCTACTTGGCCCGAGTTCAGGAAATACTGAATCAATTTGATTATTATGCCATTTATTATATACCCCGGGAACGCAATCAGAGAGCCGATTCATTAGCAAAGTTAGCCAGCACATGTGAAGCAAAGCAGATGGGACTTGTCCCCGTCGAAACTCTATCCTTCCCAAGCATCGATCGGATAGAAATGAACTTTGTGTTTGAAACCGCTCCTAGTAGGGAGTCTTGGATGACTCCGTATCGAAATTACATTGAGAGTGGGATGTTGCCTGAGCATAGAAATGAGAAGAGACAAATTTTACGGAAAGCTTCACGATTCGTTATCCAGAACGGAGTCATGTACAGGAGAGGTTATTTTGTTCCCCTCCTCCGATGTATCGCCCCCGAGGAAATCAAACGAGTGTTACATGACGTGCACGAAGGAGAGTGTGGCGATCATACCGGAGGGCAAGCTCTCGCTAAGAAGATACTCCGACATGGGTATTACTGGCCGACAGTGAACCGAGATGCGGCAAACTATGCCAGAAAGTGTGATAAATGCCAGATACATGCCCGAATTCCGAGAGCCCCGCCTACCGAGATAACCCAAATGGTCAGTCCCTAGCCATTCGCAATGTGAGGCATCGATATCATCGGCGCTCTACCATTGGCGTAAGGCGGTGCGAAATACGCCATCGTTGCCGTTGACTACTTTACAAAGTGGCTGAGGCCGAAGCCCTTGCAACCATTACGACAAAGAAAGTGATAAATTTCGTGGTCCGCAACATCATCTGTCGATTTGGGCTACCGCATACCATCGTCACTGACAACGGAGCTCAATTCGAAAGTACAGAATTCAAGAATTTCTGTCAACGGTTTCATATCCATAAAAAGTTCTCGGCTGTCGCACACCCCCAGGCGAATGGACAGGTGGAAGCTGTCAATAAAGTTATAAAATCCATCCTGAAGAAACGACTGGAAAAGGCCGGGGGCAAATGGGTCGATGAACTTCCTATGGCGTTATGGGCCTATCGAACGACTCACAAAACCGTGACCGGACACACTCCGTTTTCCCTATCTTATGGCTCAGAGGCTGTTATTCCGGTCGAGACGAAAGTATTTTCTCATCGCGTGACTTACTATGATCCGAAAATGAACGCTGTACTGCTGGCCGAATCTTTGGATCTGTTGGATGAAAAACGGGAAGAGGCTGATTTGAGAGCAGCCGCATATCGGAGTCGGGTCGCCCGACTGTACAACACCAAAGTTCGACCCCGAACCTTTGAACTCGGCGACCTCGTGCTCAAGAGAATCTACCCAGTTCCTTCACACATGAAGCCAAACTGGGGAGGACCATATGTGATTACACAAAGACTCGGAGATGGCACATTCAAGCTATCGACCGTTGACGGTCACGATTTGCCAAGGGCCTGGAACAGCGAAAGTCTCCGTCGCTATTACACATGACAGGCTTTATTTATTTCATCCTATTTAGCAATTTGTTTCTGCGTTTCGAAATTTGAATTTTGTAATAAGGCAGCTGACTTTTGCCACATTTTCTTATTTCAGCAATAAAATGCCATCTCTTCGAGCCAGAGCTGTGATTCATTAAGTACGATATACGACATCACGATGCACGAAGAGCTAAATCCCATCACGCAATGGGACTTATTCAAATGGAGAGTGGCTGTGATACGACCGGCCACTCGCTAAGTGAAACCCGAGCTCGGGGGCAAGCCATTACACCAATATCGATAGGATTGACACACGACAATCCTATGTTCAACTCCGTACTCCCAGAGTGCGAGACGGAGTATAAACATTCAACTCCGTACTCCCAGAGTGCGAGACGGAGTATAAACATTCAACTCCGTATTCCCAGAGTGTGAAACGGAGTATAAACATTCAACTCCGTACTCCCAGAGTGCGAGACGGAGTATAAACATTTGACTCCGTATTCCCAGAGTGCGAAACGGAGTATAAACATTCGACTCCGTATTCCCAGAGTGTGAAGCGGAGAATAAACATTCGGCTCCGTATTCCCAGAGTGTGAAACGGAGAATAAACCGCCAACTCCGTTTTCCCAACATGCGAAGCGAAGTATAATCAGTCCACTTCGAACTCCTGAAGCGCGAGTCAGAGTGTGAATGCTAACTCAAATTCCCCAGAATATGAGTCGAAGTACTAACGTCAATCTTAAAGTCCCCGGAACGTGAACAACCGTTCATGAGATGACTTGAATCCCCAGAGTGTGGATGACATTATTCAGGAGGAAGTAAGTGTAGCCCGCTTATTCGATCCTCACTCAATGCGATCACAAGCTGATCATCATAACTTAACCCCGGAACTTGGGGGCAGATTTGGCAGATAAAACAAGCTATGCTTGAACATAAAAATAATGCAAGTACACCGGACAGAAGATCGAACACTGCAGTATTCAAGCATGAAAGGAACATAAGCCGAAACTAGAAGACAAAATTTTATTTCAATTAAATCAAAAGCAATGGTTCATACACGAGCCTTTCCAAAATATTACTACTAGCAGGGGCCGAACCCGCATCTAAACACGGCCTACAAAAGGGAAAAAAGAAAAAGTAACAAAATCCCTGACTACCAAAAGAGGAAAGTATGCCTAAAATGAGTGTCTAATCTTTCTGCTTCCTCAACTTCTTCTTCCTCGAGGAGCTACTGGAGCCGCCAGTACTCTTTCGTTTAGAACTTTTCTCCCTAGGCATGCTCCCCTCGGATGAAGGCATGATGTCGACGTCCTCGTCCGAGCTGGACTCTATGGGAATGCTTCCCGCAGGAGGAGTTGGAGGAACAGAATCCGTAGCCGGAGGCGGGACCGACGCACTAGTGTCAGTAAGCGTGCCCCCAGGAGATACGATCATAAGAGGGGTGGGACAATGTGCTGCTGCTCCGCCATCCGCGCTGCCACCATGCGCAGCTGCCGCCATCTCAGCATTGATTTCGGCCAACATCCTTGCTTCTCGCTGCGCTTTGGCCTCACCATGTGCTATGACAGCCTGGGTTGAAATATCAGAAGTGGACGAGAATCCGCCAAGGCTGAATGATAGATCTGCAAAGGGGTCACTCTGTCGGCCAAGGAGCTCATTTATCATCTGTTCATCGAAAGAGAGTGAGCTCCCCTGTGTTACTTCCACCGGCACTGTTGTCACAACAGAAGTTGCCTCAGAGATGATGGCCTCCGGCACTTGACATGATTCCTGGGCTACGGAAGGCGCCGTCGGTGCAACTCCAATCACTGGTCAAAGAAAGGAAACGTCTGTTAGTATACACTCCCATACGCACTCTTCACCCCAAATGAACGAGGGATTAGTTCAGAGTACCTTCCTTGGTTTGGGTCAGGGTCATTTGAACGGCTTCGGAGGAATGCTCCTTAATAGGAGATAAATGTGGTCGGTCTGGATCATAGGCCGGTATAGGCTGGGAGTCGATCGTCGTAGTTGGCTCAGATTGAGATGACACGACAATCTCAGAACTTGTGATACGGTGCTCAGCACCAGAGCTTTCCCCAATTTCCTGAGATCGGGCGCCAAGCCTCTCCTCCTCGTGAGAAATCATGGAGCCATGGAGAACTTTCTTTTCGTCATCATTAAGAATGCGGTTCTCTAGCTCGAACTCATCGATGCGTTCATCGGGATGTCCAGATTTCTCCTCCTCAACCAACGTATTCCAGGCGTTATAGAGATGTGTTGGATAGTCGTCGAGCCATGTCAGATCTCGGTGCCTTAGCACATTGGCATTGTAAGTGACGAGTAGCTCTTCTACCTCAGCCTCAATCCTGGCCTCCGCCTGCCGTACCTTCTCGTCAACCCCAGCTTCAGCTTCGCGAGCTTGTTGCATAGCCGCTTCCTTCTCCTTTCGGAGCGTCACCGCCTGATCACAGGCCTCCTGCGCAGAGACATTAGCTGCATCTTTCTCCTTCGCCATCTCGGAGAACTTTGATTTCAGCTCATTAAGCTCCTTAAGAGCGGCATCCCTCTCGGCGGTAATGGTGGTGTTCCTATGACCCATGTCCTCGATGGCGGTATAATGCTCTTGCTTCATTCTGGTCATGGCAGAGTTTACTTCGTCAACCTTTTTTAGGGCCACCATCTCAGATTTACGGGAAGACTCAGCCTCCGCGTTGAGCGCTTTTATGATTCAGTCATTGTGACCCAACTCCTTCTCAAGCTTCTCAATGGCGACGCCCCGATCGAATGCCACTTTGGACGCTTTCCTCGCGGCCCGTTCCCACTCCCTGTACTGGAAAAAGATGTCCGCAACATAATCATGGATAGTGGTTTCAGCGGTTGGCGGAATTCTCCTCAAGTGCGGAGGGAAGACATAACCATCAAAGCAGATGTCGGGAAATTCCTTCCTCATCTGTGCCAATTTAAGCGCTCCTTCACTGGACGCATCAGTCGGGACCGATGTGGTAGCTGAAGAGGTGGCTATTTCAGTCCTGCGTGGAGGATCGAGCCTCGAAGCTTGAGAAGGTGGCCTAGGCCGTGAAATTTCAGGAGGACGAGCAACTACTACCGTAGGAGGAGCGGAGGTCCTGGGAGGAGGAGAGCGAGATCGGGATTGGTGAACGTATCCCCTATCTCTGTCAGACTTCTCCTGACCAGAGTGTCCTGAGTCGTAATCCCTCTCGCCCTCTCTCCTGCGTGGCTCATGATAACGGCGCTTGTTGCGCAAACTACCAAGCACAGAACTTTGTCCAGACATCGTACCTAAAAAGCAAACCACGGAAAATCAGTAGCCGTTTACAATATGTTGTTTATGGTTAGGAAAATGTGTTGTGCCGTGAAGAGTGTGTGAATGTGTAACCCCCCGGACCAACCAGAAGTGTCAATCGCACTGGCAGGAAGAGACTCGCTAACATCGAAGGTATGTCGTGGCCCACCCAATTCAACGTCGTGTTGCTCGGGCTCGATGTCCGGGATTGGAGGGTCAGCGAGCCCTTCGAATTGATTTTCAGCCTGCAGGGAGGGTGCCTCCGCAATTCTAACTCCTGACAGGGGGCGGTGTAAAACCACCGACTTCCGCCTCCCGGATTTAGGCTGTTTGGAGGCCACCGCTTTGCCTTTTCTCTTTTCATCAGTATCCGAGATTGCATTAGCAGGTCCGACCAACGGTTCCTCGTCGGTATGAGTTCTCTCGGAATCGGGCTCCTCAATTATCACAACCCTGGGTTTCTTCCGCTTGACCTTTTCTCTGTAGTCAGTCTTTAATGCGCCATCGAGCCTTATGCTCTGCCTCCGCCCAATCAACCCGAGAACTCTGAGATTCCGGTCTGTCAACAGCAATTCAATATTCCTTTCTTCACTAGGAATCTCTTGAAGGACCCGAACCATCTCTTTATAATAGCCACCTTCAGGTCGCTGGATTATAGCTGAAAGAAAAGGAGTAGGAGATATGAGTTTAGTTTCATTCAAAAATTGCCCTGTCGATTACTTGGAAAAAGACAATACTCATGTCTGAACAGCCATCTTCTGGCAAACCCCGGAGGACATCGGACATAGAACCACTCTGACTTGAAGTAGCTCAGCCTAGTCCACGACCCTGTGACAACTTGGCAGTTTCTTACAGACTCCAAGAATGTAAAAGATGGGCTGTCAGTTCGACTTTTGAAGTTGAAGAGGTATCTTATCTCGGTCGGGCGGGGAGGTCGGTAGAGATATTCCATAAATGCGATGAACAAGCCATTGAGTGAAGCATATCCATTCGGATGTAGCTGAGACGGAGCAATATCCAGGTAAGCCAACACTTCTCTTATATAATCGTTGAACGGAGGAAGTGTACCAGCTACGCATGCATGTCGATTAAAAGCAGTATACCCCTCCGGGGGATTGTGTGGTCTGTCGTCCGGTCCAGGCAATATTACATCGTCCAACGATAAGCCATGCCTCAAGCATATTCTCCCTAGCATATCTTCAGAGATATTGGACGGGACAGAGTCAGGTGGACTATTAATGAAGGACGCATCAGGCAACTCGTCTGGAGCTGGACCAATAGCTTCGGCCTCGATGTTCGGAATCTCAAGTCCGGGAGGGATAAGATTCTGAGTTTCTTGCTGCTGTGAACTTGACGGTTCCATGGCTAGCTAACTCACGAGAAATTATCATTAGACGATAAACAGCCCGTGCATTCCCCAGTGTAAAGTGTGTGAATGTGTTGTGCAGTGCAAATATTGTGCATGACTTGAGCAAATGTGGCAGAGTTAAAGGAAATATGCAGACGATTAAAGATTGTTATGGTTCCATCGACGAGCTTCGAGAGGTAGTCAAATATGCAATTTAATTATCAAGTCCAAATATGCAAGAATGAAGCTCGTCGGAGTTATGTTGAAGAATGTCAAAATTTCGCATCCGACACGGGAAGTTCAAATCGATCAAAAGAGGCTCGTTCGAATCCATCATGATACCGGTTCGAATCGATGCCTATGGGCATGTTTCGAATCGATCGTCAGGAGTCAAGTTCGAATCCATCAAAGATCAGAGTACTTCGCATCGATCCTTGGTTGCCTGGTCCGTACCGATCGGGAAAGGCCTTAGCCTGACATCGATCGTGCTCGCATCGATGCTCATCGTATCGATCGTGAAAACGAGATTTGTATCGATCCAAAGCTAAGGACTACAGAGCAATTATTAAATTATATATTTTTTAATTTTTCGTATCGATCATTTCGCATCGATACGATCCATCACCATATCCATCGATGCGAACTGGATCTCCCCCATTGACTTATCCCAAGAATCGATGCGAGATCTATGAAAAAATGTCGCTATCTTCGTCGATTCGAACACGACCCCCAGATCGATTCTCTTTTGTCTTTCCCACTCTTTCTTCTCCAATCTACAAGAATGTCTCCATGGCCATCCGAACTTCGAGCCAGATCTGGTTTTACCAATTGCCAGAGTGGATGATTGATGAAGAAAGAGTAGATCGGAGACAGTCTCGTCGTTTAGATTCATGGTGGATTACCTAGTTTAAGATTGGGATTCAAAGATCTGGTGGATTGAAGCCGATCGAGTCGAAAGCACAGAGCTATTATCTCTTTCTAAGTTCTGGATCAATCGCAAGGAGCTGAAGACGGCAGTAAAAAAGTAAAAAGTGAAAAAATGGATGTCCTGAGTATTTATATGAAGGGCTGGGTGAAACCGGGTCGTTTCGCCTCCCAGTTCACTTAACCGATCACAACCGGTCAAGCCCCGAACAGAGTCGAAGGCCTTGTTCGAACCCAACGGGCCAGAATCTGCATCGATTCGAATCGAACGATAAATCCCACCGATTCGAAGCTTTTGTTCATGCCTACAAATTCACAGCTCCATCTGCTACACATCAATACGAACAGCAGTTTCGTATCCATCATAGCACAGACATTATCATCGATACGAACGACACAACAAATCCTTACCTCTTCATTACTAAGCATCGACACGAATAAGAACTCTGTATCCAATGGATTTCCAATTCACCAACACGAAGTCGATTCTTTCAACCTTCAATATCGATTTAGGAGAGGATCGATACGAAGGGACTTCTCATAACAACTGACGAACGTTGTTACAACTCAAATTTCACATCGGTCCAGGAGAGGATCAATATGGAATTCGACACAAGTAAGCTAACGACGACTTGCAAGCGTATAATAACTAAGCACTATCATACAACAACTCGTCACGGCAACGCAAGGTTACAATCTCCGACAAAAGAGCAATGACTGTTCAGAATAGAGGTTGCAGTTTTTCAAAGCACGTCATGTTTCCACAAGACGTACTTTGGGGGGCAAATGTTATCCCGCCTTTTGGCAAGGCCAGGATACCAAGGAACTGATTGAAGATCAAGTATAGCTCATCATGGATATCGATGAATTTTGTCCGAGTCTGGATCGAGTTACAATTGGTATGACGCTGCAAGCATAACCATGGAAGCCCGCATTCCAAATTTCAAGTCGATCCGAGTTCGTACGCTTGAGTTACAATCGATTCAAGTTGGAAGGAACTGGCTCATTTTCGTATCCATCACCAGGCTCATTTTCGAACCCGACACATTCGAATCCATCAGAGCGGCAACACTTTCGTATCCATCATAGGACCTCATTTCGTCTCGATCCATTCCGTGTCCATCACCCGCTTCGCATCGGTCGGTATCCATGATTTCATATCGATCGAGTTGGCATTGTTCGAACCCATCAAGTTCGCCTCGATCGGATTCGTGTCCATCAGCAGATGGCGTGCCTCGCAGTATCCAGCCAGTGTCTGCTTCGAATCCTGCTAGATAGAGCTATTCGTATCCATCAGATAACCTTAGTTTGTATCCATCGAGCTTCTGCTCTTCGAATCCATCAAAGAACTCTTGTTCGAGTCCGTGGCCAACGGTTCGCTCGAGTCAAGAGGACCTGGTCTAACGCAACGACCTTCGCATCGAATGAGTCGAGATATATGGATGCGACGCGGCCAAACCGGAGAAAAAGGTGGATCGAATCGAGATATGCGCGCCACATCATTACAAAAGCACGTGCAGATGATCGATTCGAACGAATCGATACGAAACCATGGATTCGAACCAAACAGCAACCGAGCAATTCAGTTTCGTATCGACGATATCTGGAGATCTGCCAATCCAAATGCCATGAAATTTTCACAAGAGCTTGCGTACACACTAAGGAATGTCTCTGCCAAATTTCAGCTCATTTGGACATCATCTTGATCGATACGAAGCGGATTCGTATCGATCGCAGATCGAGGCAAAACTTTCTGGAAACGGTCGAGTGGGTCCCCTCACGTGCCAGACCAAGTCTCCCGGAGTTTGAGCGAGATTTGAGCCTCCTACGCCTATAAATAGAGCTCCAGAGCCTACAGAAGAGGGATCTTTTTTCTCTGAAGCGTCCAGACTCTGCCGAATTAAGATTTGCATCCAACCTTTGCTGTCAATTTCGAATTCTAATCTGTAATCCGCTGTTGTTTGATGTAATCAATTGTAATCATTGAAAGAGAATCAATAAAATCATCAAAACTTCATAGTGGATGTAGGCGTTACGCCGAACCACTCTAAATTGCTTGTCTGTGCATTTTACATTTCTGTTTGTTGGAGTTTTTGTTAGATAATCTCTGTTTTAAATTTACATTCTTCATTTTATCTCTTCAAATAACTCCCGAAGAGTGTTGTGCCCATTTTTGGTACAAACAAAATCCATAAATCATCATGAAAATTCAATGAGAAACTTCAGAACTCACAAAATCTGAAATTCAACAAGAAATCATCAAAAATCCATCTAAGAAACCCGAAACACAAAATCCATAAACCATCATAAAATTTAATGAGA
Organism: Allium fistulosum; assembly: GCA_030737815.1. Lineage (NCBI taxonomy): Eukaryota > Viridiplantae > Streptophyta > Magnoliopsida > Asparagales > Amaryllidaceae > Allium > Allium fistulosum. The sequence continues at coordinate 393,593,507 of CM060907.1, forward strand.
AACCTCGAAATTCATGGAACCAGAAATTCAATATGACATCATCAAGTGAATCCAGCATGGAAATCAAGGATATGCAATCAGTAAATAATCATAAAAGCCAATGTGAAAATTTTGGCTTCACAAAACTCAATATGAAATTTTCATGAAAAGAGATAAGGAATCTGAAAGTTCGCAAAATCAATAATTCAGCCAAAATCTTGTCAGGATCCCATCTGACGAATAAACTATTTATAAATTCACCCAAGATATGCACCGAATCAGAAGTCTGTCGAGTAATAACACATTTAGTTAATGTGTGATTCTTAAAGTGCCTATAAGTTAGTAGTATTATTGTTATATTGGAGCCGAGTAGTTCCGTAAAGCCAGGCAGTCATTCGGAATAGTAGGTCTGCAGTACCAGTCAGTTATTCGGAGTAGTAGTTCCGTAGTACCAGTCAGTCATTCGGGGTAGTAGTTCCATAGGACCAGTCAACCATTCAGCAGGTTTTTCCATTCGGTTGTTCAACTTTTCAGCCGTTCGACCATTCAGCAGGTAGTTTCGTTCAGTTGACTGGCCGTTCAGTAGTGCAAGCTCCGTTTGACTAGTCGGTCGTTCAGTAGTACAAGTTTTATTTGACTAGTCGGTCATCCAGTAGTGCAAGTTCCGTCCTACTGCTTGGCCATTCAGCAGTGCAATGGTCCAAATAACATGTTAATATATATATATATAACATATTGACTCTTCTATCCTAAGAGGTCATCTTATTTCTGAAGATTCAGGAGTAGCTTAATCAATCTATTTTTCGAGTGACGTATCTTTTACCTTCATAGTAACAATCTATGATCTATTTCATTCTCTTAGCTTTTTATAGGTTTTTGCTCTCCATCTTATGTAGGAAATGTGGATTACGGATCTTAAGGCTGGATTAACACTAATGGAGGGGAGGGTGAATAGTGTTTAATGGATTTTATGGAAAATTTGAAATCTTTTGAAATTAAACACAAACAGATGCAATTCACAAACATAGAGACAATCACAGAATCAGACACAGATGCAAATAGTAAATAAAAAGTAGTAAAGGAAAGAACACAACAGAATTTTATACTGGTTCAGAGTTACCCTACATCCAGTCCCACACAATTTCTTGTGCAGATTTCTTTTCAAATATAATGTCGATATTACAACCTCGATTTCAAGGCCACAAGATACACCCTCCTGCCTCCGAGTCCAGGGCAAACTCTTTTGATTAAACCAGGCTACAAGATCATCTAACTGATTTATGGGCTACAGTCACACCCAATTGATTTACAGGCTACAATCACACTGTTTCCAATCACACTTTGATAGAAAGACTCAATACACTTCTATCCTTCGATCTTTGATTACAAATGACCCTATAACTCTAAATAGCACTGAGATCTTTGAGAGAGAGTAGTAGAGAATCAAACTAGAGACAATCAAGTTTGATTCACTTAGAATTTGGGCAGAGTTTTGTTAAAATATAAGAGAACATTTGAGTGGAGAAGGAGTGAAGAAAATGAAGAAAACTAACTTAAAATTCGTTTAAAATAATTGGTATTTGTAGAAGAATAACAGTCATGTTCATTCGCGAAAGGTTTTGACGAATAGACACTTCTTTCAAAAATTTGAAATTTGAATTTCTACGGTCACCATGTCGACATAGGGGGATGGGGTATGTCGACATGCCTATGTATATTTCGAAAATTAATTTTTCTTTAAAATGATTTCTATTTTAAAACTTGTCAAACAATTTCTAATCTTTGTAAACCATTTTGAATATAGTTTAATCTTATAAAAGAGATTTAAAAAGTAATCTTAAAAATATATAATCTATAATATAAAAGTAATATTAAAAACTAAGTATAGAATATATTTTTGAAATTTAAAGCTACAATATTAAAACCAGAAGATAGTTTAAAAACAAGAGATGATTTTGAAATCAAAATATAAAAGTTGGCAAGATAATAGTTTAAGGCTAAATATTTAAATCGAGAGAGTTGACTTTTAAAAAGGTAGTTTTGGAAAAATAGTTAAAATAAATCATTTTGAAAATTTCGTGGATTCCATTCCAATAGAGAAGGTCGTGGGTTCCATCCCACTAAAGAGGTCGTGGGTTCCATCCCACTATTAAAGCGAGAAGGTGGATTCCATTCCACAATTAAAATCCGAATAAAGATTTTAGTGCTATTATGAAGTTTTAACATAAATCTAGACTCTATTAATTATCTTGATATCTTGAACTCTTGATATCTTGAACTCTTGAACTCTTGATATCTTGAACTCTTGATACTCATGAGTCTTCAATCTTGATTTCTTTAATCTTGAATTCGTCAGTCTTGAATTTCTATACTATACAGTCTTCATTCTTAGTACCTGCATATATATACCCTGCATATACATATATATCTAGACAAGAATATTAGTATTTATATTTTATAACAAGTCCTAAATTTGTTGTCATCAAAACCATCATATCAGGAACTAACAATCTCTCCCTTTTTGATGATGACAACCTTTGTTTATAAAATCTTCTCCATAATACTCTGATTCTACTCTAACTCCCCCTTACTCCAACAACTCCCCCTTAATCTACTAACTCCCCCTTAATCTAAGCCTATCTAACCTATTTTATAATTATCACCCTATGTCATCAACAAAAACTAATCCTAAACTACATAACTCCCCCTAAATCTTATACTATAGCACTATATAGGATAATAATATAATATAGTAGAATATAAATGAGACAGAAAATAATATGAGTAAAATATAGTAAGGTAAATGTGAAAGATATGAAAATTTCAAACATAATCAATCAATATATTTGTCAAACCACACCATATCAATCATATATTACATACCATGTTCGAATCAATTCAAACAATTCAAATCAAACCAAACAATTCATACCACGTCAAACCAAATCAAATCAAAGTAAATAAAACCATACAAGTCAAATCAAATATTTCTTGGAACTTCAACCCATCCTTCTTCATCGAAGATAAGGTCTGCCTTTATAGCATCCCATTCTTCATTATCCTTGTTCAAAGTTCCTTCTGGATTCGCTTCGAGTTCTTCTTTGTTGAGGACTGAAATCATCCATCGAATGGCATCGAAGTGCTTTCCTGTTCCTTTATCATCTGCATTTGGCTTAATTCTAAGTGTCGTTGATTGCGAAGAATAAAAGTAAGTATGTTCTTGAAAGATTTGAGAGTTTCTTCAAAATTATCACTTAGATTATGAATAGGAGAGGCCATTTTTGATAAAATATGAAAAAATTCAATAGAAAATAAGGAGAAATGAAAATGTACATTTTTCTGGAAGTAACAGGTATTTAAATAGATAGAAAGTAGTTTGAAATGAAAAGACACAATGTTGTTATGTCAATTTCAAATTTAAAACATAAATTACTTTCTGGCCGTTACATATCGACATGGGGGGTAGGGGGATGTCGACATGCCCCATTGATTTTGGCAATATACTTTGTTTCTTTATATTATGTACAAGTCTAATATATATAAATTTATATAATATAATAACAAGAATTCTAGAGATATTTTAGAGCTAATGAACAGAAATAAATGATTTTCCTTGATAAATTTTAGTTAACATTACATAAACAATACATAACATTAACTAATCAAAAGATAAAAACTAATACAACTTGAATTAAAAACTAGAATTCGATAGAGGATGATGAAGATGATGATAATCCAAGTTTGCGACACACTTTCTCAAAGAACTTGTTCATTTTGTGTGGAAATTTTATCCAACTTTCTATTAAAGGATATTTTGAGAATCCTTTGATTTTTCACTATTATCTTTTGGTTTTTGAGTAGAGTCTTGTTGGATGGATTGTTGGGAGTGATAGGGTATTCAATACTTTCCAATGATGTCTCTTCCTCCTCCTCTCCTTCTTCTTCAATCTCCATTTCCTCCCCTTCCTCCTCCTCCTCCTCCTCCTCCTCCTATTCTTCCATTTCTTCATGAGCCAACCTTTCATCTTTTTCCGCAAGTGTTTCATATGGTTGAAACACAAGTGGGAATTTCATAAGAGAGATATTTGCATGGTTAAACACTTTTCGAGAAACAAACTCCTCTCTTTTATAATCAACTCTAAAATAGTTAAAAATCCGAGTAAGATAAATTCCATGATACAAAGTGTTTTCTCCTAAGGTAAAATTTTGGGATGAAGTTCATCCAAAATTACTTGCGCCCAATTAATTTCATAATGCCCAAAAATAGCAAAAAGTGCCTTAAAACTTTTAAGGTCGGGTGATTGAAATTTCCCGATCTTGAATTTACTTAACTTCCAATTTGAATTTACTTAACTTCCAATTTGAATTCAATTGCTTTAGCTTTCAATTTCACAAATTCCATTTTATTAACACTTAATGAATTATACAATATACAATCAATCAACAATCATATAACAACCAATGTATATTCAACACAACCAATTTATTCACTTTACTTTACTTCACATTCAATTTGGTTCAACATTTTCAATTAGCTTTAATGAATTAACACTTACATTCATTATTCTATATCAATTTATTCACATTAGATTGATTAACATTCAATCCATTTATTAGTTCAATTGCTAAATCATTTTAACAAATAAAGTTGAATTTTATTTATATAACTCAAGTTCACATTCATTTAATTCACTTTATTATTTCACTTCGATATCAAAATCAAATTCATTCAACATTACTTAAGTTATATTCCATTTCAAATTTCCACTTACATTTGCTTTCACTATACAACTTAAGTTATATTCCTTTTAAACATTATTTGTTTAACTTAACTTAAATTCCCACTTATAAGTCCAATTCAGATTTCAATTCTAAAGTAAATTCTATTTAACTTTTACCAAAGTCAAATTCATATCACATTTTGCCTAACAAAATTGTTTAACCCTTTTTATCATTTGGTTTCACTTACATCTTCTCATTTTATAAGTTACACAACTTATTTATTTAATTTCCCAAATCATATTATAAGTATAAAACTCATTTCACTTATAATTATGAAATACAACTTGGATTTTGATTTAATTTTTTTTTATCACAACAAAACTTCAATTTTCAATTTATTATGGTAGCAAATCAATCACAGAGAAACTCGGAAATGATACTGATGATGCTGCAGTCATCACCCTTATTATTTCCCAGCAACAATAGTGAATTCAGTGCTTAAATTCTTTTTCTTTTAAATTTCCTATTGTTTATAAATCACATTTATAAATCTTTTTTTGATACAATTTCACTATTTTACTTTACTCATACAAGATTATTTCACAATTGTAAATCATATTAATTATAATTCCATACTTATAATTCATTTGCTTATATACTTCATTCTTTTACAATTGTTGTTTTTATATAATTTATTCAAACAACCTTCAATAATTTATATATATGCACATTTTCAACAACCAAACAATCAATTTTATATACACTTTAATAATTCTGAAAAATTATTTCCTTTATATACAAAATATAATCAAGGTAAAATTATTTCATTTACCCAATTTAAAATGATACTATGTCGACTTGCCTCGTTTAAGTGTTTAGAAACCCCTATCGATAATATGGCATCCCACATACCGACCAGAATTCACAAACAGCTCAACGGATAAGCAAACACAATATAAAACAATTTCATATTCACTAACAAATATGCACTCATATCTATTATTACACTCACAACTCATTCTAGAGTACTACTGACTCTATCTCTAATGAGTAATTCCCAACAGAGCCAAAGTTATCGCTTAACCATATGCTCTGATACCACATGTAACGAACGCGATTTTTCGACGCTCAAAAATCGACATTAATACGTCCACTGTATCAACTGCCGAGCAATCGAATGCCGAAAAACCGAATTGTTATGGAGAAAAAGAAGAGGTAGAAGAAGACAGAAGAGAAAGAAAGAAGAAACAACAGAAACAACATCAGAATCTCACATTCGCAGTGGAACAACATATAATAGATAAATGAATAATCTTTAAATCAAAGAACTATATCATTTTATACATTACATCTCATCAGAGTTTACAACAACAATGTACAACACAACTGGACAGTTATATAAACTTTTCCTCATACAGAATACACATCGGAATAAATAATATCATATACAAATGCTACGTCTCGCCATCCAGCTCGCCACTGAGCTCCACAGCATCTCCTGAATCCAGAATGACCTGATAACCTGACTCTAGACTGCCTGTGTGGAAATTGGTGGGCACCCAGAGTTTAGGAAGGAAACAATAAACTCCAGGTCAGTCATGGTGACTGTTGTGAGAACTAAAACAGTTTTTATCTTTAAAACAACAACAACAACAAGGAAGTAGAAAAATATCCGCAATGCTTTTGGAAAATGAAACTACCATAAGACCTCCCGCCACACACACAATGCAAACGCAGAATTGGAGGAGATTTCTTCTTATGATAGTCAAACATGCTTACTACGCAAAATCATCGATATTATTATTATTAGTGCATAGTGCAGAAAACATTTCGAAAGTATAATATTAATCTTAGCCAACATACGACCAGTATCGTATGCCTACTATAGCTACCATCTAAACAGTGGGGCGCCACCATAAGTAAATGGCAGGTTCTACAACTAATACCATACAAGGTTCGTATTGGAAATTGGATTTCCAACAAATGGTCAGGCAAAGGAACTTCCTTACACCGAAATAGAAATGCCTCTGGAAAGACGCCCCGAGAGTCAACCTGCTCTCTGCAAACACAAGACCGACGCTACCTCACGCTGTACAGCTGTAACTAGGTAGCTAACACACGAGCTATGCCATCCCCCGGTCGTTACCGACCTTTATCCGAGGTACCTCGATCACAAAGCAACAACCACAAAGTATAATAAATTTGCAGCATCAACATAGGTAAAATATCTGGGCTCCATACCATGATATCACCTTTTATCCATAAGGAAATGACATACCCTAGGGGCGCGACCCCTAACAACCTTGCCACAACATTCCTGTTTCAACCATTACCGGGTTGTGAGGCTCGACGAAGTCTCGTCCATAAAGCTACGATTTTTCACAGCCACGATTTTTCACAAAGCCACGCTTTTTCACAAAGCCACGCTTTGATCAACAGCTCTTCGTATGCCACATTACCAAATTGGGAATGTATCACTAGTAACCATCAACTACATAACCTCTGAGCTCGTACGTCTCAGAGAAGGCTGTTAAGCTAAGAGAATAAATTCTCTGCCACCAACAGAAATGTATTTGATAGAAACCAACTTTACATCTCAAAGTGTAACGTCAGACACACATCCATACAAGTCCGTTCCGGGATCGAACGGAACCGAAGGCACTTCCAAAGAAGCCCTTGCAATTCGGATATTCACTAATCACGTCCGGACTTCCCATCACAAGAGGAGTGATATAAATCTCCATACCGGAGCAAATCGGTGCAGAGACATTCGACAGGTTGTCTTTTCATTTTCGAAAATATCTGGTCTTCACACCGGTCTTCAATATGATCCATATCGTCGTATCACTAATTCGGAATGGGTTATATGACACAAAGGTCTTTTCCCGGCTAACCCGAATAGTGAGCACAATATTTCAAAACATATGAATATTGGGATTTCAATTAAGTCACAACTTATTACCCAAATCCTTCTTTCAAATGGTTTAACAAATTACCATTTTAAATCTTTAAACAAAAAGATTTACTTCACAAAGTTTACCCAATTTCACAAAGATTCATTCACAGATTTCCAAATCAATTTCCATTTCAATTGGATTAACCCATTAAATCTTTAAATTAAGATTTAATTTATAACTTTCAAAACTATTCACAATTCAAGTCTTTTATAGTATAAAAGATACACCATTTGAAATACTCTTTTATTTCAAAATAAAGTTTAATTATCGTCACAAAGGTTAATTCATAGTTTTCCCAAACTATTTACAATTTCATTTCAACTTGAATTGTTTTGACACAAATTGGAAATCTTTTCACTTAATGAAAGCTATTATCATTTGAAAATAGATAGTTTCGTTTTGAGAAAAACTGGTTACAATTACATAGGTTAAAGCCATTCAAGTATAAAACTTGAATCTAGGTTTAAATTTCCAAAGCTATATTTTAAATGGTTAAAAACCCATATAAACACCTTTTATACTTATAAAATCTTTTAGACCAAAATTCCAAAATCATTGAATTCAATTTCAAAATATTGAATTCAAACTTAAATCAAATGATTTAAATTTCAAGTTTATTAAGTTATTTAAAATAACTTTTATTTTTGAAACTCATTTCAAAAACTTTCAATTCCAATTCCAAAACTATTTGGATTCAAAAACTCAATTTTCCAAAATTGATAAAAATCTGTGACTTAACCGATTTCCACGTGAAATCCACATTTGTGTGTGTATTGTGTAGTCCACGGGTTTAACACAATAGTGCAACAACATTCAATCATCACAGATCAAATATAACAATATAATTGATAAGCGGTATAAACAATAACGCTTATCTTCATTCACAGATCACAGATATATATATCACAGATAAATAGATCACAAATCACACACAAATCAGAATATATCACAAAGCATCACACATCGAAGATGCCAAACAATTCAACATCCAATAAAATCCAAACATCCATAGATAGGATTAATTTAATTATCTGATTAATTTAAATCAAATAAATTTCTATAAATCAATTTTACTAGTTATAGTAAATTAATAATCAATTAATTTCAAATTGATTTTCAAATTAATTTCAAGACACCAAATCAAATTTCCAAATATTTCCTTTTTAAAATAAATTTCTTTATCTCTTCAAATCTATTTAAAAATCCAAATTTTAAATAAATTCTTCAACTTATAAATGATATTTCCGAAATCCATTTATAAAGCCTTTTTTTTCCAAAATTTGGAATTTAATTCAATACAGTTCAAAAATAAGACGTTTATCTTTTAACTCCTTTTAAATTTATCCAATTATCAAAAATAAGTTTCCGATAAATTTCCAACTTAAATTTCAAAAATCCAATTTCTATTCATTTTCGGTTTCCAACGATACCAAAAATATATCCGGCTAAATTATAGCCTTCAACAACATTCAATTCACAAATATAATCACACGGCGATTATAAATAAATCAACACACAATATTAAAACAAATTCAATTATTTGAGGAATCCAGTTGGATCCCTCCAACCTGTTTCCCTGCATCCACAGATGTTAGCACAATTCCAATTCCACTTCGAAGTGGAATATCGCGGTATATGAGATTTATAAATATTATCCGCTATTATGCGGCGCAATAGGGTCTCATCCGCTATATAATGTGGGAAATCAACTCCAAATACATATATAATACCAATTCCACTTCAATGTGGAATTATCGCGGTATATGTTTTTAATAAATAACCTTCGCTTAATATACGGCGTATAGGATCTATTTAACACAATAGATAACAATTTATCATCCAATTCACACAATCAACACTATCAACAATTTTAAATTCAACTGTTTAAAATTTAAATCGAAACAAAATATTCGATTGAGTGAGGAGTTCTCACCTTGCTTTCAATAACGGTTGCAGCGTTTTATTTCGGATAAAATTAAACAGACGTTTAATTTTACTCAAAATTTTCACTGTCTCCAATTAGCTCCAAACCAGTTCCATTTCATAGTGCTCGACAAAACAAACCCAACGCAAGTCGTTTCGTCAAATTCCGACCTCATATGAACAAGTTACAGCATTTTTAAAAATCATACGAATTAATATATAATTTAATTTTCATTTTCTGTTTTATTTTCAAACCCAAGTAAATCTGGCCGTTCGTTTCTGCTTGAGAAAATCCGACCGTGTGTTCCTTCTTCCCTCTTCCAGTTTTCAAACGTGAACAAGAACCCATAGCCGTCCTCTCTTCGTTGAATTATGCTGCTTCATCGTTCACCTTTACGTTGATCAACAACCACCAATCGAATGCTCGACACGAGCTCCACCTCTAGCCGAAGAACGGCCCCACTCGGCCACCATCTTGTGTGGAAAATCGTGCATGAACGTTGCACGTTCAAGTCCCCTTTGTCGTCAATCCATAGCTTCGTTTCCGATCATCACCGTATGGAATCGAAGTACTCGACGAGTTCTATAATTCTCGTGTTGAAAGTTTCTTGAATAGATTTACGGATTGAGAGAGATTAATGGAAGAAGTTTGCGAATTTCTGGCCATAGAAATGAAACTGGCGGCCACAACCCCAGCTAGGGTTTCTGAATGCAAAATTGAAAATAGGGGGCCTTATATAGAAAATTTCTCAAAACACTATTCATCGAAAATTTTCCAAACTCTAAATCGAGCATGCCGGCTGGCGTTTCTAAGGTTTACCCCGCGTTCCGAACACAATGGAACATGTTTCGGGAGCTAATTCGGTAGTATGTGAGAGTTACGGAATTAAACGATCAAATTTAAATCAAATCGATTTAAACCGATTTCGATGCGTTTTGGCTTGCCCCGGACAAACCGTATATCCGATTGACACGAAATTTGAAATCTTACAATAATATAACATTACGGATCCGATGAAACTGGTTTCGTCGAAATCCGAGACTATTTGAAAAATGATTATTTTTACTCGTCAATTAAATATTAAAATATTCAATTTTCACAATTTAACTTTTAATTCGATTTTAAAAGTCCTACAACATCATTATAATTCCAATATGATTTATTATAACTTTATAAATCATTTTTTTACACATTATACCCAATTTCCGATTATTTTTGAAATTTCAAATATTAAATTAATAATTTAATTGTCCAATTAAATCACTATATTCGAAATTAAATCTATTCGACTTACAAATCTTACTTGTTAATATTTAAAATCAATTAAATATCTGAATTTCAAATGACAGAAATTATGGGTCGTTACAAACTTCCCCCCTTTGAAGAATTTCGTCCTCGAAATTGCCAAGTAAGAAAAATGCCCCAAATTCATTAACTTTTCAAAAATCCACTTAGTGAAAATTTTTATATTCACCTTTTCCAAAACCTTTAACTTCAACCAAAACAATGGTTTTCATTTTCTAGTTCAATTCCTACTCTTTCATTTCAATTTAGAAATTGACTTTCTTTTAACAAAAATTTTCCAAAATTTTCAAAAAAATTTCTAACGCCTTAAATTTTCCGAAAAATTCGCCAGCGTCACCTTTGCACGGTTCAATCATAGTAGGATCACAATAGACATAAATATATATACATCGATCCACCCGATCGGAAAAGCAGAAAAACAGTTCATATTTCCTATTTTTATTGTGTAGGCGTACCTTTTTAGCATTTTTAAGCAAAGCAGTTATTTATTTAGCATTTTAGCGCAACCAAACCCAACCAACGGCAGCCACGACACCTGTACTTACTCAATTTAAATATGTAAGTGACATATATATAAAGTTATTAACATTTTACTCTTTTAAACAACTACACCATATGCATATTAAAAGAAATGCATACTAAACAAGGTTTATAAGCAACTTATATGATTTCAACATTACTTGTAATTGTTTACAACCAATTTATATACGACGACATTCATTTCTTCATTTTCAATTAGTGTACATTCACTAATTTACATTCAAGTTGGCTCACTTCCAATGCAAATCAATTTCTATTCAATTTAAATTTACTTAACTTCCAATTTGAATTCAATTGCTTTAGCTTTCAATTTCACAAATTCCATTTTATTAACACTTAATGAATTATACAATATACAATCAATCAACAATCATATAACAACCAATGTATATTCAACACAACCAATTTATTCACTTTACTTTACTTCACATTCAATTTGGTTCAACATTTTCAATTAGCTTTAATGAATTAACACTTACATTCATTATTCTATATCAATTTATTCACATTAGATTGATTAACATTCAATCCATTTATTAGTTCAATTGCTAAATCATTTTAACAAATAAAGTTGAATTTTATTTATATAACTCAAGTTCACATTCATTTAATTCACTTTATTATTTCACTTCGATATCAAAATCAAATTCATTCAACATTACTTAAGTTATATTCCATTTCAAATTTCCACTTACATTTGCTTTCACTATACAACTTAAGTTATATTCCTTTTAAACATTATTTGTTTAACTTAACTTAAATTCCCACTTATAAGTCCAATTCAGATTTCAATTCTAAAGTAAATTCTATTTAACTTTTACCAAAGTCAAATTCATATCACATTTTGCCTAACAAAATTGTTTAACCCTTTTTATCATTTGGTTTCACTTACATCTTCTCATTTTATAAGTTACACAACTTATTTATTTAATTTCCCAAATCAGATTATAAGTATAAAACTCATTTCACTTATAATTATCAATTACAACTTGGATTTTGATTTAAATTTTGTTTATCACAACAAAACTTCAATTTTCAATTTATTATGGTAGCAAATCAATCACACAGAAACTCGAAAATGATACTGATGATGCTGCAGTCATCACCCTTATTATTTCCCAGCAATAATAGTGAATTCAGTGCTTAAATTCTTTTTTTTTAAATTTCCTATTGTTTATAAATCACATTTATAAATCTTTTTTTGATACAATTTCACTATTTTACTTTACTCATACAAGATTATTTCACAATTATAAATCATATTAATTATAATTCCATACTTATAATTCATTTGCTTATATACTTCATTCTTTTACAATTGTTGTTTTTATATAATTTATTCAAACAACCTTCAATAATTTATATATATGCACATTTTCAACAACCAAACAATCAATTTTATATACACTTTAATAATTCTGAAAAATTATTTCCTTTATATACAAAATATAATCAAGGTAAAATTATTTCATTTACCCAATTTAAAATGATACTATGTCGACTTGCCTCGTTTAAGTGTTTAGAAACCCCTATCGATAATATGGCGTCCCACATACCGACCAGAATTCACAAACAGCTCAACGAATAAGCAAACACAATATAAAACAATTTCATATTCACTAACAAATATGCACTCATATCTATTATTACACTCACAACTCATTCTAGAGTACTACTGACTCTATCTCTAACGAGTAATTCCCAACAGAGCCAAAGTTATCGCTTAACTATATGCTCTGATACCACATGTAACGAACGCGATTTTTTGACGCTCGAAAATCGACATTAATACGTCCACTGTATCAACTGCCGAGCAATCGAATGCCGGAAAACCGAATTGTTATGGAGAAAAAGAAGAGGTAGAAGAAGAAAGAAGAGAAAGAAAGAAGAAACAACATAAACAATATCAGAATCTCACATTCGCAGTGGAACAACATATAATAGATAAATGAATAATCTTTAAATCAAAGAACTATATCATTTTATACATTACATCTCATCAGAGTTTACAACAACAATGTACAACACAACTGGACAGTTATATAAACTTGTCCTCTTACAGAATACACAGCGGAATAAATAATATCATATACAAATGCTACGTCTCGCCATCCAGCTCGCCACTGAGCTCCACAGCATCTCCTGAATCCAGAATGACCTGATAACCTGACTCTAGACTGCCCGTGTGGAAATTGGTTGGCACCCAGAGTTTAGGAAGGAAACAATAAACTCCAGGTCAGTCATGGTGACTGGTGTGAGAACTAAAACAGTTTTTATCTTTAAAACAACAACAACAACAAGGAAGTAGAAAAATATCCGCAATGCTTTTGGAAAATGAAACTACCATAAGACCTCCCGCCACACACACAATGCAAACGCAGAATTGGAGGAGATTTCTTCTTATGATAGTCAAACATGCTTACTACGCAAAATCATCGATATTATTATTATTAGTGCATAGTGCAGAAAACATTTCGAAAGTATAATATTAATCTTAGCCAACATACGACCAGTATCGTATGCCTACTATAGCTACCATCTAAACAGTGGGGCGCCACCATAAGTAAATGGCAGGTTCTACAACTAATACCGTACAAGGTTCATATTGGAAATTGGATTTCCAACAAATGGTCAGGCAAAGGAACTTCCTTACACCGAAATAGAAATGCCTCTGGAAAGACGCCCCGAGAGTCAACCTGCCTCTGCAAACACAAGGCCGACGCTACCTCACGCTGTACAGCTGTAACTAGGTAGCTAACACACGAGCTATGCCATCCCCGGGTCGTTACCGACCTTTATCCGAGGTACCTCGATCACAAAGCAACAATCACAAAGTATAATAAATTTGCAGCATCAACATAGGTAAAATATCTGGGCTCCATACCATGATATCACCTTTTATCCATAAGGAAATGACATACCCTAGGGGCGCGACCCCTAACAACCTTGCCGCAACATTCCTGTTTCAACCATTACCAGGTTGTGAGGCTCGATGAAGTCTCGTCCACAAAGCTACGCTTTTTCACAAAGCCACGCTTTTTCACAAAGCCACGCTTTTTCACAAAGCCACGCTTTTTCACAAAGCCACGCTTTTTCACAAAGCCACGCTTTTTCACAAAGCCACGCTTTTTCACAAAGCCACGCTTTTTCACAAAGCCACGCTTTGATCAATAGCTCTTCGTATGCCACATTACCAAATTGGGAATGTATCACTAGTAACCATCAACTACATAACCTCTGAGCTCGTACGTCTCAGAGAAGGGTGTTAAGCTAAGAGAATAAATTCTCTGCCACCAACAGAAATGTATTTGATAGAAACCAGCTTTACATCTCAAAGTGTAACGTCAGACACACATCCATACAAGTCCGTTCCGGGATCGAACGGAACCGAAGGCACTTCCAAAGAAGCCCTTGCAATTCGGATTTTCACTAATCACGTCCGGACTTCCCATCACAAGAAGAGTGATATAAGTCTCCATACCGGAGCAAATCGGTGCAGAGACATTCGACAGGTTGTCTTTTCATTTTCGAAAATATCTGGTCTTCACACCGGTCTTCAATACATTCCATATCGTCGTATCACTAATTCGGAATGGGTTATATGACACAAAGGTCTTTTCCCGGCTAACCCGAATAGTGAGCACTATATTTCAAAACATATGAATATTGGGATTTCAATTAAGTCACAACTTATTACTCAAATCCTTCTTTTAAATGGTTTAACAAATTACCATTTTAAATCTTTAAACAAAAAGATTTACTTCACAAAGTTTACCCAATTTCACAAAGGTTCATTCACAGATTTCCAAATCAATTTCCATTTCAATTGGATTAACCCATTAAATCTTTAAATTAAGATTTAATTTATAACTTTCAAAACTATTCATCATTCAAGTCTTTTATAGTATAAAAGATACACCATTTGAAATACTCTTTTATTTCAAAATAAAGTTTAATTATCGTCACAAAGGTTAATTCATAGTTTTCCCAAACTATTTATAATTTCATTTCAACTTAAATTGTTTTGACACAAATTGGAAATCTTTTCACTTAATGAAAGCTATTATCATTTGAAAACAGATAGTTTCATTTTGGGAAAAACTGGTTACAATTACATAGGTTAAAGCCATTCAAGTATAAAACTTGAATCTAGGTTTAAATTTCCAAAGCTATATTTTAAATGGTTAAAAACCCATATAAACACCTTTTATACTTATAAAATCTTTTAGACCAAAATTCCCAAATCATTGAATTCAATTTCCAAATATTGAATTCAAACTTAAATCAAATGATTTAAATTTCAAGTTTATTAAGTTATTTAAAATAACTTTTATTTTTGAAACTCATTTCAAAAAACTTTCAATTCCAATTCCAAAACTATTTGGATTCAAAAACTCAATTTTCCAGAATTGATAAAAATCTGTGACTTAACCGATTTCCACGTGAAATCCACATTTGTGTGTGTATTGTGTAGTCCATGGGTTTAACACAATAGTGCAACAACATTCAATCATCACAGATCAAATATAACAATATAATTGATAAGCGGTATAAACAATAACACTTATCTTCATTCGTAGATCACACACATATATATCACAGATAAATAGATCACAAATCACACACAAATCAGAATATATCACAAAGCATCACACATCAAAGATGTCAAACAATTCAACATCCAACAAAATCTAAACATCCATAGATAGGATTAATTTAATTATCTGATTAATTTAAATCAAATAAATTTCTATAAATCAATTTTACTAGTTATAGTAAATTAATAATCAATTAATTTCAAATTGATTTTCAAATTTATTTCAAGACACCAAATCAAATTTCCAAATATTTCCTTTTTAAAATAAATTTCTTTATCTCTTCAAATCTATTTAAAAATCCAAATTTTAGATAAATTCTTCAACTTATAAATGATATTTCCGAAATCCATTTATAAAGCCTTTTTTTCCAAAATTTGGAATTTAATTCAATACAGTTCAAAAATAAGACGTTTATCTTTTAACTCCTTTTAAATTTATCCAATTATCAAAAATAAGTTTTCGATAAATTTCCAACTTAAATTTCAAAAATCCAATTTTTATTCATTTTCGGTATCCAACGATACCAAAAATATATCCGGCTAAATTATAGCCTTCAACAACATTCAATTCACAAATATAATCACACGGCGATTATAAATAAATCAACACACAATATTGAAACAAATTCAATTATTTGAGGAATCCAGTTGGATCCCTCCAACCTGTTTCCCTGCATCCACAGATGTTAGCACAATACCAATTCCACTTCGAAGTGGAATATCGCGGTATATGAGATTTATAAATATTACCCGCTATTATGCGGCGCAATAGGGTCTCATCTGCTATATAATGCGGGAAATCAACTCCAAATACATATATAATACCAATTCCACTTCAATGTGGAATTATCACGGTATATGTTTTTAATAAATAACCTCCGCTTAATATACGGCGTATAGGGTCTATTTAACACAATAGATAACAATTTATCATCCAATTCACACAATCAACACTATCAACAATTTTAAATTCAACTATTTAAAATTTAAATCGAAACAAAATATTCGATTGAGTGAGGAGTTCTCACCTTGCTTTCAATAACGGTTGCAGCGTTTTATTTCGGATAAAATTAAACAGACGTTTAATTTTACTCAAAATTTTCACTATCTCCAATCAGCTCCAAACCAGTTCCATTTCGTAGTGCTCGACAAAACAAACCCAACGCAAGTCGTTTCGTCAAATTCCGACCTCGTATGAACAAGTTACAGCATTTTTAAAGATCATACAATTAATATATAATTTAATTTACATTTTCTGTTTTATTTTCAAACCCTAGTAAATCTGGCCGTTCGTTTCTGCTTGAGAAAATCTGGCCGTGTGTTCCTTCTTCCCTCTTCCAGTTTTCAAATGTGAACAAGAACCCATAGCCGCCCTCTCTTCGTTGAATTATGCTCCTCCATCGTTCACCTTTACGTTGATCAACAACCACCAATCGAATGCTCGACACGAGCTCCACCTCTAGCCGAAGACCGACCCCACTCGGCCACCATCTCGTGTGGAAAATCGTGCGTGAACGTTGCACGTTCAAGTCCCCTTTGCCGTCAATCCATAGCTTCGTTTCCGATCATCACCGTATGGAATCGAAGTATTCAACGAGCTCTATAATTCTCGTGTTGAAAGTTTCTTGAATAGATTTACGGATTGAGAGAGATTAATGGAAGAAGTTTGCGAATTTCTGGCCATAGAAATGAAACTGGCGGCCACAACCCTAGCTAGGATTTCTGAATGCAAAAGTGAAAATAGGGGGCCTTATATAGAAAATTTCTCAAAACACCATTCATCGAAAATTTTCCGAACTCCAAATCGAGCGTGCCGGCTGGCGTTTCTAAGGTTTACCCCACGTTCCGAACACAATGGAACATGTTTCGGGAGCTAATTCGGTCGTATGTGAGAGTTACGGAATTAAACGATCAAATTTAAATCAAATCGATTTAAACCGATTTCGATGCGTTTTGCTTGCCCCGGACAAACCGTATATCCGATTGGCACGAAATTTGAAATCTTACAATAATATAACATTATGGATCCGATGAAACTGGTTTCATCGAAATCCAAGACCGTTTGAAAAATGACTATTTTTACTCGTCAATTAAATATTAAAATATTCAATTTTCACAATTTATCTTTTAATTTGATTTTAAAAGTCTTACAACATCATTATAATTCCAATATGATTTATTATAACTTTATAAATCATTTTTATACGCATTATACCCAATTTCCAATTATTTTCGAAATTTCAAATATTAAATTAATAATTTAATTGTCCAATTAAATCACTATATTCGAAATTAAATCTATTCGACTTACAAATCTTACTTGTTAATATTTAAAATCAATTAAATATCTGAATTTCAAATGACAGAAATTCAAGGTCGTTACAAACCCTCTCTCCAGGAGGTGCTATGGAAGATCGTCGTAGGCTTTTGTCCCTCCGTCTTAGGAGGTGCTATGGATTGGCCATAAGCTTTTGTCCCTCCATCTTAGGAGGTGCTACGGATTGGCCGTAGGCTAAAATTTTGTGTTTGAAAATCATTTTGGGCCAATTGAAATGTTTTTTTGAAAATCTTTTATTTTTGAATGTCAGTTTCTTCTCGAGAGAAAGATTTTTTGTAAATGAACCCTTCTAATATATCGAGGGATTATTTTCCGAAATAACAGTTGGATGTATGACAATCTTTTCTTATGCTACCCTCTATAAAGGTCTTAAAATCATTCTCATAGCAGAGACACAGATCTCAAAATAAGAGACTGGATGGTCATGATTCATGAACCAATAGTCTTTTAATTGAGAGTAAGGTTCTCTAATTTGAGTTTTTGTCAATAAGTTTTTGATAGCTTCTAAAACTTTTCTTTAAAAAGTATGCATAGGCTTTTCTTTACCAACAGTTTTAGAAAACTTTGAAATATTGGGATTGCTTAGATGGAAATTCTTTGTAGGAATTTACTAGTGCTATATAATACCTTTGGAAGATTATTCAAATTAGTTCCTGGAATTGGTAAATATTTGTTCTTCCCCAAGCTGCGGGGTAATTGAAAATAGTTTTTTCTTTGAAGATAGGTTTGAGAAATTTCTCTTTAGTAAAATAGTTTGTCAAAGATGGAGTTGAAATGTTTTGTTTTCTCCTTTAGATAGGCTACCATACCTTAGAGAGCATTGCTTTGCAACAGAATGGTCTATTTGTAAGTTTTTTCTCCGGCATTGGTAAAGGACTGACATTAGTTTTGGATTTCATGTGGGCAGATCTTTGTATTGCGTTGGCTCTTCCTTTGGTAGCAAATTTACATCAGGCATTTGAGTTGTCTTTCTTAAGTCGGTAGAGATTCGTTGTGCCCCAGGAGTATTTTGAATGCCATGGACTGCTTTTATTTTTCACCTGTAATGACACTCGAATTTCGTATTAATATATGACCAATTCTAAGTACAACTCAATTCGAAGAAATCATAAGCAAAGAAAATTTATAATAGATAAATGCTGCAAGGCTTCAAAGCCGAATTAGTGTTTGAAAGGGAGTGGTTATTCTGACTTTGTATCAGGACTTTCAGTGATTGAATCTCTCCTTCTAAGGTAGGAAATCTTCTAATCCTTTTTGACAAACTTCTTTAAAAATCCATACTAGATTAGGTTCTGAACTATTTTGGCCAAAGCATTGCAGTTGTCAGTTTCATGTCCATTTACTTCATGATAATCACAGTAATTATTTCCCCTCTTAGGCTCAGCGGGAGTTCATGCTTATAGGAAATGGAGAAATTTTTGTTATCTCTTATCATGGAAAAGATATAGGATAGGGGTTTGTTAAGTTCCATTGGTTTGCATCTATCTACCACTGACTTCCGTCTAGGCTTTTTGTGGAAATGGTTAAAGTTGAATTTTTCTCTTTTCTGTTTTTACTGAGATTTCCTCGTGGCATGAAGCATTTCTTCCATTTGAACAAAAATTTTTGCTTGGACATAAAAATGTCGTAAATCTTTACATCTATGGATATGAAGTTCTCGCCAAAAGGAGTTTGTTTATTCAAACCAGAATGAACTGCCATCACCTTTTCTCTATCGGTTGCACTATCGGCCTTGAATGCTTCCATGTGGAATCTCTTAAGATATTCACCGAGTGATTCTTCTGGCTTTTGTATAATGTTGGCTAACATGTAAGAATCTATTATCAGATCTTTATATATGTGAAATTGCACTACGAATTCATAGGAAAATTGTTCCTAAGAGCGAATGATTTTCTCCTGGTAATTCTTGTACCATTTAACGGCTGCCCCTTTAAAAGTGACTGGGAAAAGCCTACAGCGAATTGGTCTAGGAGTACAACATAAGTTCATCCAAATTTCAAAGATTACAAGGTGATCATCTGGATCAGTAGTCCCATCATATTCCAATGGGGGAATGCGAATGTGTGGAGGTGGACTAATTGCCATTATTTCTTTTGAAAAAG
The DNA here is from genome assembly GCA_030737815.1 of Allium fistulosum. NCBI lineage: Eukaryota > Viridiplantae > Streptophyta > Magnoliopsida > Asparagales > Amaryllidaceae > Allium > Allium fistulosum. Next base: position 393,613,971 of record CM060907.1, read on the forward strand.
GAGTCTTTTGTAGGATAACATATTTCTCCAGGTCGGGAGTTCCTTTTTCATTAAGCGCGTCCATAATCAATTAATGTAGGATGTCCTCTTGAGTTGCTTTACCCTTGTGGCAACTTTCTCTGTCTCTCTGAACTAGGCTATTTGACTGTTTAAAAGACTTTTCAGCTTGACTTCCTTGGTTTAGCTCTTCACTCTTTGCTTCATTTGGAAATTGCACTTCATCTTCTCCTTCCATGACCCTTAAATATTCTTGAGATGGAGCTCCTTCAAAAAGTCTTTGCATAGCCATCATTTGTGGATGCAGATTCTGGACCTTGATTTTATGGTTTTGCAATCTTATTAGGGTTGAAGGTTGTCCAACTCTCATGTTCTTTAAGTCATAGTTTGGGATTATTTTATCTTCCAAAGTTGATTGTATAGCAGCTTTTGGATTGTCATTATTATTCCTTGCTCTTACCATTTTCATCTTTTGAATGAAGAACTCTATGCAATTAATCTCTGATTAAAGTTATAAGTGATCGGAGGTTCATGTCCTCCTTCTAGCGCAAAAAATGTTAAAAAGAATTCTTGTCAATACCCCAAAGTAATGCTGAGAAAAACCGATAGTCTATTACAAGAACAGCGTGTGAAATTCCCTTGAGAATTGCCTTTCAATTTGACTTATTTGTTGATAATTCTTAGAACAGACCTTTCGATTGTAAAGTTGAAGGCTTCGAAGGGTTACAGTAGTTATTTGAAACAGAAGTGTTGTCAACCTTGTCGACAAGAACCTTTCGATGAGTTTGAACCTGAAAATAGAAGTTAATCCAACAAAAGGTTAGGCAAATAATAAAATAATTGACAAAGCTTAGGACTTCCCTCTGTATCCAAGAATTTTTTTTAATTTATTAGACTCCCAAATTAACACTCAGTTAGGGTTACAATATATTGATTAAGAAGATAGGAGACTAGAATGGGAAAGTTCAGATCCCCTCAAACATGACCCCTTGGGTCTTATTTATAGATGCAGGCGGCCCCCCTTTTGACTCCATGCTCTCGACCGGGTCGAAAGGTCCTCCTTTTATATGCATCTATGAACCTTTCGTCTTTGTCGAAAGGTTTGCCCCTTATATGCCATAATGTACCTTTCGACGCTGTCGAAAGGTTTGCCTTTTCGATGCCTTCATGAACCTTTCGACTTTGACGAAAGGTTGCTTTTCTGATGTCTTCATGAACCTTTCAACTCTGTCGGAAGGTTGCCTTTCTGATGCTTTTATGAACCTTTCAACGTTGTCGAATGGTTTGCCTTGTTCATACTGTTGTGAACTCTTCGACCTTGTCGGAAGGTTGCTTTTCACTTGAACGTTGACGAGAGCTGTGCCTCACTCCAATGTTGTCGAAAGGTTGTCTTTCATTCTTTACTGACTTCTGAATGTTGCCTTCTTCATAGAACCTTTCGATATTGTCGGAAGGTATCCTGGATGTGTCTTAACAGGTTTGAAAGATTTGCTATGCTTTCGAAAAGGTCTCCATGGGGTTGCTAATTCTTACTTTGTCTTCTTCATCTTCTTCATCTTCTTCAAAAGGTTCGAACTCTCTGCATACTGTGAGATGGAACCTTTCGACCCCTTCGAAAGGTATTGAAGCTGTTAAACTTTGATAACTATATCATTTCGACTCCTTCAAAAGGTTTGGTATGAACTCCTCTTTCTTAGTCTTTGTTGAAGGACCTTTCGACCCAGTTGAAAGGTGAATTTTTTGAAGTAACATTTGCCCCAACCGTTTCGAAAGGCTATACATGTTTTCGAAAGGGTTGAACTGGTTGAATGCTTATCTGGTAGAAATGATGAAGGCGAAACCATAACGTTTTGAATGGTTTGGCGCAAAAAGGTGAAGTGTCTACTATGCATTGTCTTCGAAAGGTAGCTCCCGACCTTGTCGAAAGCTCTCTATTTTTTGACTTCTGATGGTGGTCTTCGACTTCATCGAAAGCTTTCTATTTATTCCGTCGAAACGTCCTCTTGATTCCTTCTTTCATACTTTATTTCTAAGAACATTTTATGGGTAACACATGAGTTTACTAATAACCTTTTTAAAATTACTAGACACCCTGTCCTATTTCAGAGTTTTCATGGATCACTAATAACCTATAGGCCCTTGCCAATTAACTTAATTAATTCATAGATTCCACTAAACCTATTGGTCATTTCACTAACTCATCTTATATCTTAGTTTTCATGGGTTGACTAGGAACCTATGGATTATTCCAGTAACTCCCTTCTTAGCCTAGGTTTCATGGGTTGAATAGGAACCTACTGATTCGTCCCTTAACTTCTTTCTTATCCTAATTTTCATGGGTTGACTAGGAACCTACTGACCGATATCAATTATTAATCCGGATATAGTTTCCATGGGTTCACTACAAACCAATTGGCCACTGCCAACCATCCTTTATACATAGTTTTCATGGGTTTACTATGAACCTGTTGGTTACCCCAATAACTTCCTAATCATAATTTACATGGGTTTACTATGAACCTTTCCCCTGGACAACTTCAAGGTTTAAGCATCCTATACTTTGGCCTCCCTAACTTCCCAAATGCAATTCTACTCATTCAGAAGTTTAATTAATTTGTATTCACTATTGGGTTAACCTAGCTGGTTCTTCTACCCCTTTATCCCCAAAATATAGTTATGGGTAATTTATCATGTGTATATACTCATATTTGAAGAAGCAAACATAACAACTTAACAATAACACTCCTATGGGTTTAAGGTCCTTGAAAACATTTACGTATAAAACAAGGTTAATCCCTTTAACCCATACTTTTATCATGGAAATACTTCTTCAAATTTACACACTTGAAATTCTTTTAAAACTCCTTTATTTAGCCATGGGTATTTCCTTTTACAACTGAGTTTGGGTTTAAAAAAGCCTTTCGACACCTTCGAAACCTTGCTTTCGACTTCATTGGACAACCTCCTTCGAAAGCATTAAATTCTATCTTTAAAACATTTGGCTCCTACCTTTCGAATACTTTAAAACATCTCTTTCAAAACCTTTCGACCTTGTTAAAGTATTATCATATAAGTATAGAAGCATAGCTTCGAAACCCTTCAAAAACACCCCTTTCGAAACCATTGAAGGTTACCCTTCGAAACCATTGAAAGTCCCCCTTTCGAAATTGTTGAAGGTTACCCTTCGAAACCATTGAAAGTCCCCCTTTCGAAATTGTTGAAGGTTACCCTTTGAAACCAATACCTTACGAAGCCATTGGGTTTATATTTAAATAACATTTTTGGGTTAATGTGAACATAAGCGAAAGAACCTCTTTCGAAACCATTCTTTATTTCAAAAAGTATTGGAAAAGCTCGAGGGGTCGAAAACCATCCTTTCGAAAGCATTAAAACTTATGGGTAAAACAAGTGAAGGTTGGCTTTGAAACCTCTTCCAAAACCATTACCGTCGAGACCCCTAACCACTTTTGAAAGCAGGTTGAAGTGACTTATATTTATAAAAACAAACAGTACCTTTCGATGGCATTGATGTCTATAATACCATCGAAAGACATCTAAATACAGAAGGGTTCTGACTTAGTCGAAACTACCCCTTTCGTAAGCTTCAATTAAAAACTTAGTAACTCCTTCGGAAGCTACTATTTTAAAACAAAGGCGGCACCTCTCCTTCTGAAGCTTCTTTAGAAATACCCTTTCGAAACCATTGGTTTCGACTACTTCGAAACCCTTTTTAAACAGGCAAGCGCTTTTCTTTTAAAACAAAACAAAAAAAGGAACCAACCCCTTCGAAAGCTACGTTTCGACACCAAACCTTCCGCCTTTCCGCAATCCATTACGTACCATCTAAATGATACAATGTGTATTGGTTTCGACATAGAAGGTTTCGACTAGGTTGGAGGCGGAGGCTCTGGGTCGAATGGTCCTTCTAAAGGAGGCGAACCTACTTTTAAGAGTGAAAGGCTGTTTCTTTCAAAATAAAGTAAACTTTTTGCAACAAACTTGCTCACATTTAAACACCTGATTGGTTACATAAACTTTCAAATTATATTGTTAATATTTGCCGCATTTTTTCTCAGATCTAAACCAATTGACATTTAACAAATAAGCCCTTCCCATTAACAAAACAATTAAATCATTTATGTCTTCTTTTCAAAATAATTTAATTTTCGTACTAAATCACTTAGTAAAAATCCTCAAAAATTCCATAAATTCACTACGGCCATGTTATCTAACATATAAAAATTTCTGACCCAAATTCTTTATATAATTTTCGAAATTAATTTATAAACCCAAATAGCCATATTTTCCTTTGAAAATTCATAACTAATTCTCCACGGCTTGGAAAATTATAAAAATTAAAACCCAACTCCAAAATCATGTTTTCCATAACATATAATTTTTCCATGGTATTTAAAAATCATTTAATCTCGGTTTTGCCCTAAATTTGTGCATATTTCATTTTAAACAACCTTGTTTAAATTAAACAAATACTAAATCAAGCATATCATCATCCAATATATCATAAAAATGAATTTACCCTTAAAAACGAAAAAATATGATTATAAACCAAAAATAGAGATGTAGTGATTATTATTCACCTTAGATTGGATAAGGAAATTGAAGATTGATTGAGATTGATTTCTTCTAGCTTGAACCTAAGCTTTAGATTTGATTTTTCTCTTCTTCTCTTCTTCCTAATGGTCGGCTCTCCTCTTTCTCACATTTTGAAATTTTGCTTATGTTAAAAATGAAGGTGTATGGCTAAGGGAAAATAATACAAGGTTAGAGAATATGGGCGGCAAATGACCCTAATGCCCCTATGATTAATTAGCTAACACTTTACCATTTATAAGGTCATTTATTTTAAATAAGCACGACCACTATATTTATTTACCAATCTCAATCTCCTTATCACTCTACATTATTCTATTTAATTTATTCTAATTAAATCTTCTAAATAATTTTATCAAAATTAGGGGTGTTACAATACATCACCACCACGATTGAGATCAGCAATCGTACCGAAGCATACAAAATGGGTCAAATATCGATTCTAGATATGGTGATAACATACCGCGATGGGAGCGACCGAAATAGCTCTGCTGCACACCCTATTTTTGTCATTTTCAATTGGCGAGGCCTAAGGCTACGTCCTTTACTATAGCACTACCACTTGGAATGTTGACATTGCCTTCCAGATGTTGACACAATGTCAGCACTTATCCATACAAGTCGTTCAGGAGATGAACGAACCGAAGGCACTGTTTCCGCTACACCGATTTTGGAATCACCCTCAGGGTTAGTAGAAAGTAGTCCTTACACTTCAAAGTCTTCATCTTGGACCTTGCCTTTACTATTTCCAATTCGAACGCTTACTTTGGTTCGAAGTGTTTTCGGATAACAACTACTATCCAATCCCGGTCTCTCCGAACCAACATTCGATAATGTTAAAGGGTCAAGTTTTTAAAGTGGACAACTCCACCATCAAAGTGTAAAGATTTACATATGGAAATATATTCGATATGCTTAAATTATCATGACATGCTTATCAAAATTAACTCCCTTGTATTCATCACACTTCTGAAATGCGGTATTTGTGATAAGTGCAAGTCGACTTACTTCCAATAAAACGTGTCAATGTTTTACTATGACCACTTTAATTTGTTTGTCTACTTAATGGCATAGACTATAGATACTTTCTATTTAAAACAATTTACTTTAAAGAAGATAATGGATTTGAAATAAATAGCTGATGGAGTTTAAATAACCTTTAAAATAAATTCCAATTAAATCATAAGTTTAGGCTTAATTGAATATTAATTAATCATAATTAAATCATAATTAAACCTTAATTAACTTTAAAATTAATTTATAATTAAACTTTAATTAAATAACATTTATTTATAATTAAACTTTAATTAAGTAATAATAAATTAAATAATTAACTTTACCATAAATGATAATTAATTCAATAATTAAATTTTATTAAATAATAGTTAATTCGAATAAATAACTTGATTTAAAATAAAAATAATTACTTTTTAATTTAATTAATCATTAGTTTAAACTTTCTTAATTGATTACAAATGATTAACTTAATTAATAAATTCTTAAATCCTAATTACTTAACTTAATTAATTAATAATTATTTTTAATAAATAAATTAATTATTAAACTTATTAATTAAGAGTTAATTAATTTTTATAATCACTAGTTAAGTTTTGAAATGGTTTACAAAACAATTTTAAAAGAAAGCTTAAAAACTTGAAAATCGTATAATTTCGAACTACATCCATAGCAACTATTGCTATGGATGCCGTAACCTAGAATTACTTTTCTAGGTTATCATCCAAAACTTAAACTTCCACTTATACTTTCCTTTTAAAGCAATTTAAAATAGTGTTTAAACAAAACTTTTCTAGGTTAGAAACCAAAGTAAACATTTACTAAAATTAGAACTAGTAAACGATTTGATTTTAAAAAGGATTCCAAGTCCTTTTCAACAAGTCACATATCTAACTTCCAAACCATTCAACATATACCCAAAATTATGAAAACTAATTTATACCATCACCATACATCACAAGATTACATCTCGCGAACCATACACATCAAAGATCACAACTTTATAACCAATACATAACTTTAATCCATCGTTTCAAGTCCAAAGCTATAACTCAAGCTTCACATACATATAGAGCCAAATCATACCATAATCCAAACATATAAACAACATTTACACAAATATACAACCACCATTAAAGTAAAGGCATCATTTTTACCAAAAGTTTAGAATTTACTCAGCAAAATCCGACTAGACTAAAGTATTTTCTCCTCGAACTTGAGAATGACCCAGGCCTTTGTATTTTCTTGGAAAAGTGAAGTCTTTAAGTGACCTAACCTTGTAAAAAGGGTTTAGCTTAAGCATATAGGGTACAACCTTGATGATCTTGGCTGAATGCGGGCTTGAACTTTGAAAGAAAGGTGTAGAAATAGATGTAGAAGTGCTTTAGCAAGCTTTTATAGAAATTTAAAGTAAAAAAACTAAGGTTTTTTTTACAACTTTGGAATATTTTTAGTAGCCATGAAAGATTGTTTACAAGCTTAGGGATTTTAGAAATGAAGAGAAGAATGATAAAAATGAAAATAAATTAGGAAAATTTGCTTTTATAATATGTTAACAAGTGAATTTACCAAAATAGCCTTAGTACTTTGCCCCCTTCTCACATGTTGCCACCTCACCTCTCCCCTTTCCACCTCCTTACATCCACTCACCAAGTACACCCCCCCTTGTTGTCAAAAGAAACATGCATTGTACCCTTTGTACTAAATGTCGGAGTAAGAATCTTATATAATATATATTTACATATTTTACAAATAAAATCTTATCTTATACATGCATATGCACATACTCAAGTGTATATGCATATTCACATTTACATTTCCATGTCCAAGGTGATTTATAAATGTGTGCATGTGTACACAAAAGTGTTACAATATTTCCGATAATTTTTTGTCGACGAAAAATTGAAAATTCGGATAACGTCTTTCGATAACATTTTCAGTCTTTCTTCGAACTAATTATTTTTGTAAACAAAACTTAAAAATGATTTCACTATCATTTGTTATTATTTAAAAGGAGTTTATTTTATTTATAAAATCCATTAATTAACTATTAGAATTATATTTAAATATCCATACTTATAATGATCAAATTTTGGGTCGTTACACTCTCCCCTCTTAAAAGAATTTCATCCCCGAAATTAGCACATAAGAAGACAACTCAATTACTTGAAAAGCAATATATTCATATCATAAAACACATACAAAAGACATACACTAACACCCATAGCAAACAATGATTAAACTATACATACAAACAAACAACTAGCCATCCTAACATTAACTCAGGATAGGCTTCCTTCATATGATCTACAGTTTCTCAAGTGCAGTCTCTAGGATCCTCACTCCACTGAATTTTACTAATTGCACTACCTTATTGCACGACCGCTTCTCATCCTGATCTACAATATAGACTGGCTAACCACTATCAAGTCTGGCTCCACTTCCAGATGCTCTTGCTCATACGGCTCTACAATCAAGGTCGGATCATGCACAAATTTCATTAAATAAGACACATGGAATGCATTATGAACACCTGCCAATCTCTTCAGCAACTCAACCTTATAAGCAAGAGACCCAATCCTTTCAAGAATACAGAATGGTCTAATATACTTTGGAGCTAACTTTCCAGCTTTCCCAAATCTAACAGCTCCTCTAATTGGCGAAATCTTAACAAACACAGGGTCTCCAACATCAAATTCCAAATCTCTTCGCCTCCTATCAGCATAAATCTTCTGGCGATCTTAGGCTTCCCTCATCCTTTTCTTAATCACCACAACTTTTTTTGGTAGCCTTTTGGAACTGTCTGGCCCAAGTACTAGTCTATCTCCCATCTCAACCCAACATGCTGGTGACTTACATGGTCTTCTATATTGGGCTTCATAAGGTGCCATACCAATGCTTGCTTGGAAGCTATTGTTATAGGAGAACTCAACTAAATGCAAATGATCCTCCCATGATCCACCAAAATACATGCTCCCAAGTGATCCTCTAGAATTTGTTTCACTCACTCCATTTGTCCGTCTGTTTGGGGGTGGTATGTTGTGCTTAAGCTCAATTTTGTTCCTAGAGTTGTTTGCAATGATTTCCAAAATTGACTAGTAAATATGGGGTCTCGATCACTTACAATATTCATAGGAACTCCATGCAACTTGACTATCTCTCTCATAAAAATTGCAACTAAAGAAGCAGCGGTTCTTGATGGTTTTACCGAAATAAAAGGTGCGCTCTTCATTATTCAATCCACGATAACCAATACTCCTTCATTTCCTTTTCTGGTTCTTTAATAAACCATCAATAAAATCCATTGATATCATTTACCATTTCCAATTAGGTATTTCCAAGGGTTGTAATAATCCGGCTATCTTCTGATGATTACCTTTGATTTATTGGCAGCACAAACACCTACTAACAAAAATAGAGATATCTCTCTTTATTCCCTTCCACCAAAACATCCGCTTCATATCCCTATGCATCTTTTAGACATCTGGATGGATACTCAACTTAGAACGATGGCACTCTAAAAAAACTTCCTGCCTAAGACCATTAACATTCGGTACACAGATTCGTCCATTCATCCTCAAAACTCCTTAGTTATCTATCTTAAAACTTGTACACTGTCCCTTTTCAACCTTCCTGATGATTGCCACTAAGATTCTGTCCACTCTTTGCTTGTTCTCTATTCTTTCTAGGAGAGTCGGGATAACCTCCAAAAGAGCCAAGACTGCATTCCTGCTTAAACCATCTACCACCACATTAGCCTTTCCTAGCGTACAGAGAATATCCAAGTCACAAGACGCCAGAAACTCTAATCACCTCTACTGCCTCAGGTTCAAATCCTTCTGAGTAAAAAGATACTTCAGGAATTTATGATCCATAAAGAGCTCGAATTTTTCACCTAACTAAAGAAAGAAATTTACTCCTAGAATCTCTAAAGATTATAAATAAACTAAGAGAAATAGAAGGATCCTTACCCATCAAGTAGTGCCTCCACATTTTTAATGCAAAGACAACAGCCAGCAACTCCAAGTCATGCATAGCATTGTTCTTCTCATAAGGCTTCAATTGTCTACTTGCATATGCAATCACTCTACCTTGCTGCATCAAAACAACGCCTAGTCCCACTCCACAAGCATCTGTGTAAACCGTGAATCCACTATTTCCATCTGAAATAGCCAAAACTGGTGCACTGGTCAATCTCTTCTTCAATTCCAGAAATGCTTCTTCACACTTTGGAGTCTATATAAACTTCTCCCCCTTCTTAATCAACTTAGTCAAATGTGAGGAAATCTTAGAATAATCCTGATGAACCTCCTGTAATACCCTGCCAAACCTAAGAAACTATGAACTTTAGTAGGAGTCCGCGGTCGCTTCCATTCTTGAACAGCCTCCACTTTTACAAGATCCATCAAAATGCCCTCTCCTGACATAGTATGCCCCAAGAATCTCACTTATGATCGCCAGAAATGGAACTTAGAAAACTTCGCCTTCAAGACATGTCTCCTTAATGTTTCCAACACCACTTCCAAATGATGTTTGTGCTCCTCCTCAAATTTGGAGTAAATAAGAATGTCATCGATAGAGCATCACGAAAGACACGGTTCTTAAGGTCTACAAAATATGCTGGTGCATTAGTTAGCCCGAAAGGAAAAACCATCCACTTAAAGAAATAGTCAAGGCCCCTAAACGCATTTAAGGGTATATTATCTTCAGCAACCCTCAATTGATGAAATCCAATAGCTAAATCCATATGAAAAATATAGTAACTCTATGAAGTTAGTCAAATAGATCATCGATGCGGGGTAAGGGATACTTTTTCCTAATCATCAGCTTATTCAACTCCTTGTAATCTATGCACAAGCTGAGAGATCCATCAGACTTAATCACATACACCACAATAGACCACCAACTTGAATGATTGGGTCTAATCGGTCCTCTCCTTAACAGGTTCTGGGTTTGACCTTCCAACTACTCTCTCTCACTCAGAGCCATCCTTTGCTTAGGTTGAATCACAAGCCTTGCACTAGGGACTAAGTCAATGCAAAACTCTATCTCTTGGTCTGAGTAAAATTTTTACCTCTTTGAATGCATCGGGAAAATTATTAACAACTTATGTGGATCCTAACTTCTCTTGGGATGCTTCAAGGGCATACAAGAAACTACACATATGAATACCGGGTTCCTTACATGATGTTTTAGCCTTTCTTCCTATATCAGTCACTAAAGATACATTTCTCTTATTACATTCTAAAACAACTCCATATTTCGATAACCAATCCATACCAAGAATAATGTCAAATCCTTTAAAGTCTAAGACAAGCAGATCGCAAGAAAATTGATGAAAAAGGTAGGAAATCGACACATTCTTACAAATCATATTCAAATGGGTTACCCCGCCTATGGGGTTAGACACATACATAGGTTTTCAACAATACTCGGGATATGATGAAATTTACCTACTGATTCTAAAGAGATAAAACTATGAGAGGCACCGATATCAAATAATTCTCAAACAAAAATACCATTGATCAGTAAGGTACCTTCAAGGATGCCTTTCCCCTTCACATCCATTGAAGTCGACGGTTCATTCTTAATGCCATACTCCTTGGACTGCTGCACCTTCTTTATGAGTGGGCAGTCCTTCACCATATGGCCGGGTTGATGATAATTAAAATAGAGAGTCTTTTGGACCATTGGAGAGATGGGTCCACTTTGTTGTTGCTGATGCTGATGAACTCCAGAATTCTTGCAAAACTTTGCGATGTAGCCTTTCTAGTGACACTTATGGCAACAAAATCCTTAAAACGACTACCTTGAGCCTTACTGCCTGGCTTTTCCTTTCCTTGATTCTTCAAATTAGGGTTAAAATTTCTCTTGCTGGAATTGCTACCATTCACATTTCCACTAGGTGCTACTGGACTAGGCTTCTTCTTTTCCAAGGGCTCGTACCTCAAAGCCATATCCACTAAATCAACAAAAGAACCTTTGATATGAGCAGTCATCTTCTCATGGAAACTTTCCCTCATTCCCGTAACAAACATCTCGTTTTTCTTCAACGGGGTATTGATCAATTCTGATCCAGAACAAGATAGCTCGTTGAACTTTGTCTCATATTCTGCTACAAACATATCCCCTTGCTTCAAGTCTATGAAGTCCCTATACATTCTAGTCCTTCCAGGTGCAGGTAGGAATTGATCCTCAAAAACTTGTTTAAATCAGGCCCATGAAAATGCTTCTTCTGGAAAATTTGCAGTAAGGGAGTCTCCCCAAGTTGCTGCCCCCTCTTATAGTTGCCATGCTGCAAAGAACTTTTTTTGTTCATCTGATAAGCCAAGGCCTTTAAAAATCTTTTCGCAAGATTGCAACCAAGCTTGCACTTCCATGATAGACTTAGTTCCTTTAAATGGTTTCCCTCCTAAATTGGTGTATCCTTGCATAAGGTTGAGAAATTCACTCTTAGCTGCTCTGGTGTTGCCTCTTCGACAATCTGAACTCCTCTAAGATTTGGGGTTTGACCATTTATAGTCATAGTGCTACCTGCCCCTACCATGTCTGCCTCTATTACTCATGTCTTACTACCTGGACATAGTAAGATATTTTTAGAATACTTAGACGAGATAATCTTAAAGGAATGACACCAACCAAACCCATCAAAGCTGATCTAATTATCCAGAATATATATATATATATAGGTATACGAATTAAAATTACAAATATGCTCTCTCGAAGTTGACTCCAACCAAAGCCTAGGTGTTCTCTCAACCTAAGCTCTGATACCAAATGTAACGAACTGCCTTTCTTACTTCTAAAGACGAGCCATTAAGGGTTAAAAGAAAAAGGAAGATAAGAAGAAAAACTAAATAATCACAAAATCTCACAATGGAACGAAACAACATATCTTAATCAACATAAGACTTTACATATATACTGCCATAATAGTGCATCAGAGTCATAATAGTACAAGTTCTAAACTAGAACAATTATAACTACCTGCCCTTATATCACTAATATAAAATACATACCTATGCAGTTAAAGCGCTCCGCAGATCCAAAGCGGCGGAGGTGCAAAAAGTCATAGCGGGGATACAGCGAGGATATAGCGGGATATAGCGGATGATTCTAAAATAGCATATAAAACTCGTACTTAATGTTTTTACAAATATATAAATGGTAATTAAATGAAAAATTATCATTCAATTGAATTATAATTAATACATAAATAATTTTAAATAAAAACATGTGCGAATATACTTTAAATAAACGTAAATATGTTATATAACATAATTGAATTTAGTAGAATATTAGAGTATTTTCATTTCTAAAAATATATAAAAAAATTAAATCAAATAAATTATTTTCGTAATTTTTATAATGTATAAATGTCAGTTTTCAATTCATTTTTTTAAAGAAGATATAGCGCAAATAACAAAATATAGCGGGAATAACGGGATATAGCGGAAATAGCGGGGCTTAAAGCGGAAAGGCTATATTTGGGGCTATATAAAAAAATCGTAGCGGTAGAAATCCGCTATGAGATATAGCGGGGTTATAGCGGGGTAATAGCGGGGCATTAACTACACAAATACATACATATACACATAGTGGAATAAGGTAGTAGCTAGCTAACGTTGAAGCCACCTTGTAACACCCCTAATTTTTGCCAACATTATTCAGGAGATTTAATTAAATAAATTAAATAGAATAATGTAGAGACTGGAGTGATAAAGGAATTGAGATTTGAAAACTAAATAGGGTCGCGCCTTAATTAGATGGATTTAAAAAATGGCTCATAAGTAAATTCACAAGAGTGGTTTAAAAGATGAAAACTAAATTAAGTAAGGCAAGGATAATACGGGAAAGAGCCGTAGACCTTAACCCCATAACCCCTAAACCCTTACCTCATTTTCATTCATACGTTTACAAAACAAAAACATAAACAAGAAGAGATCAAGGCCAACCATAACCCTAGGGGAAAAAGGGGCCAAAATCAATTAGAAGCTAAGGATTCAAGCAAGGAAAAATTAAGCAAGAACAAATCTCAAGTTCCTTATCCAAACAAGGTGGATAATAATCTAAACCATCACATATATGTTTATTTGAACAATTTGATTTCTGGTTTAAGTTTTTAAAACCGTTTGGATGGATTGAATGATGATATGCTTTGATTATATGCCATGTTTGATTTAAACAAAATATTTTATGTAAAGGTATAGTTTGATTTTAAGGTTAAAATAATATAAATAGGTTTTGAATGCCATGATGATTGAATATATTACGTAAAACATTATTTTGGAGAAGGGTTTAAATTTTCATAGTATTCCAAGCTATGGATAATTTATTATGAACCTTGAATGGAAGAAATGGATAATTTGGGTTTAAAATTAATTACGGCAATTATATAATTGACTTTGGGTCTGAAATTTATATATGTTAGAAAAAATATTAAAAGTGAATTAAGATGATTTTTAGGGATTTTTCCTAAGAGTTTTGATATGGTTATTAAATTATTTAAGTTGAAGGACTTAAATGTTTAAATTTTTTATGGAAGGGAATGGCTTATTTATTAAAATAGTTTCAATTTTAAATTATTGAATTTGGAAGCCTTTTTAGAAAAAAAGGATTTTTGATAAAGAAATGGCAACTAATTATATTTTGACAAATTGGCAAGTTAGATGAAAAGAAGTTACTTTGTAAGGCATAAAATCAGTTTTGACATAATTTAGCACTTCCCACTTCCAACTGCTACCTTTCTTCAACATACTTCTGCTAATAAACCCATTCGAAACCAATACACATAGTATCAAGCCATTGACACGTAGTGGATTGGAGAAAGGTGGAAGGGACTATGTCGAAGTCAAGCTTTCGAAGGTGTAGATGTCATTTTTATAAGCTTTCGAATATATTACTTGCCTTTGCTTTTAAAAGATGCTTTCGAAGGGGTTGAAGTTACTTTTAAATAGCTTTCGAATAGATTGCCGCTTGCCTTTGTTTTAAAAGGAGCTTTCGAATGAGTTGCCACATATTTAGTTTTAAAAGAAAAAAAGCTTTCGAATGGGTAGCTACTTTTGAACCTATTCGAAACCTAGCTACCGCATTCATGCCTTTCAAATTAGTAAAGACCGCTTTCTTTATAATTTTAATTCAATGCTTTTGAAAGGGAAGCTTTCTCCCTTGTAAAATTTGTAGCCGCCTTCCCAAATGATTTCGAAAGGGTTCCTATAGTTGCTTTTATCAAAGCTTTCGAAAGGGTGGTTTCGAAGCAATCCTTTTCCCCAATTCTTTTAATTGAAGATCAACACTTTTGAAAGGGTTACTTTTTCTTTTGTTTTCTTTGACCTAGAAGTTTTATTTAATTTTAAACCTAATGGTTTCAAAAGGAACACTTTGAAAAGGTTTTTGTGAAGCTTTCGAAGGGAATGCCTTAAGCCTTTCGAAGGGTATGTTTTTGGCATTTTAAAAAGGTATGTTTCAAGTATTTCGAAAGATAAGCTTTAAGCGTTTCGAAAGGTAAATCTTTAATGGTTTCGAAAGAAAGTTTCAATGCTCTCGAAAGGAATGATTTGAGTGTTCTGAAAGGTACAACTTTAAGTGTTTTGAAAGGAAGGTTTGAATACTTTCTAAAGGTATGTTTCTATAGATTCGAAAGAAAAGGCCTAAGGTTTCGAAAGCCTTAGTTTTCAAACAAGAGACCCGTTCTCATTTTTAAAAGTTAATCCACAGCAATATGAAAGAGTTTTGAAATGGCATTTAATTTTGGTGTTTTTTTGAAGAAGATTTCCTTGCTAAAGATAATAGGTCAAAAGCATTAACCATGTTTCATTTGAAAAAAGATTACAAGGAAATTAAACCATAGATGTTTATATTATTATGTTATGATCAGTTATCATGTGTGCTTCTTCTGTAAACATATTCACTTTATAATCAACCCATAACTGCATTTCGGGGTTGTTAAGGGCAGAACAACAAGCTAAGTTGACCCAGTAGTGAATATATAGTGAGTTAACTCCTGTGTGAGTAGAATTGCATGTAGGAGGTCAGGCAGACCAGAATGTAGGATGCTCAAAGACCGATCAAAGAATTATTGGTTTAGACAGGCTTATAGTAAGCCCATGAAAACTATATATAGAATTGTTATTGGCAGGGGTCAATAGGTTCTTAGTGATCCCATGAAAACTATGTCCAGACAAGTTATTGAAAGAGATCAATAGGTTCATAGTGATCCCATGAAAACTATGACATGAGAGAAGTTATTGCAGAACCCAATAGGTTCATAGTCAACCCATTAAAACTATGACTGAAGAAAGTTATTGGTAGATACCAATAGGTTCATAGAGACCCCATGAAAACTATGATTGGATGATAGTATTGGTAGAAACCAATAGGTTCATAGTGACCCCATGAAAACTATTAAAGTGGATAGGAATTCCATAAAGAATTAACAGGTTATTAGTTAGCCCATGAATACTAATAGGTTAATAGTGACCCTAGAAACTAAAACTTGAGGCAGATAGTTAGATAAATGGGGATGGGTAATCTAGTGCATATTGCACGTTTGCATATAATCATAATACCTACTATTATGTTATGTTTTAACTACTATGGATGCAGGTGCACAATATATGGTTATTATAAATTGAGTTAGGATACTAGTGAGGGAAAAACCCCTTCGCTAAGCGGCGTGGTCTCACTAGATATCTATATTGTTTGAGATGGTAGGTTATTATTCATACCAGACTTTTTGTCTGACTTGAAGTTTATGTTTTCCCCTTAAAATCTCGGGTGCTCAATTAATTTTTAGTAGTTTGAGCGTTAAAGTTTTCAGGTTCTTCTTTAAACGAATAAGCTTCCGGAGATGTGCAGGAGGCAAGCTAGCGATTAGAAGTTCTTTCTGTTTGATTCCGCTGTATTTTGGCTGTAATGGCAAAGTTGTTTAATTGCCTATGTTTAGACTCCGATTATCCAAGAGGGCATCTTCATATGTCGCTCTTGGTTTATTTTGTAATAATTATATTTCTCTGAACGTGGTTTGCGAAATTGGGATTATGTAATGAATTTGAAATATGATTTGAAGTGGAATGAGAATGTTGTTTTACGAGTTTAATTTATTTTCATATTCACATGTTTCTGTTATATCAATGTATCTAACATTACCGCATTTGGTCACCGAGAATTAATAACTATGGATGACTGTAGCATCCGTAGCCGTTAGTTTTGGGCCTCCAAGTAGGGGATGTTACAAGTTGGTATCAGAGCATAGGTTTATGTAAATTTAAAAGAAATTTAAATCTAAAGATTTTCAAAACATAACCCAATGAATAAGAAATTAAGACCAGGGTTTAGGTTAACCCTATAGTAACAAACTTGTATTTGTTGTGTGTATATCTATAAGTATGTACTCCCCTCTCTCTTAGACTGTTCTTCTATATCTTATTAAGGTTCGTATGCAAATTTATGAGAAATGAAGATATGGAGGTAGGAAACGAAAGAGGAAATCTAGGTGGAGGAAGCACCAAAACTAGCGGAAATGCTCGACCCAACACTAGGAGGAATCCATGTCGATAGGCAAATGCTAATCCAAATGCAAATGCCAACGTAGGTGTTGGAACACCGCCGGTAGATATGGGGATGATGTATCAGTTCTTTGTCAATCTGATGCAAGGAGGAGCAGCTGTAGGGGTAGCTGGGGGTAATGCTGTGAATGTTGGAGGAGCTAATCCCGTGGCTCCAGTTGGAAATAACTATGCTAAGCTGAGCATGGATTATACCAGTCTTGGTGGGAAACCGTTTTTGGAAACAAAGGACGCTGTTGGAGTTGAAAATTGATTATTGCATTGTGAAAAGATCTTCGCTGACTTAGGATTAAACGATGAGCAGAAGAGGAGACTTGCCTCTAGACAGTTGCAGGGAACAACACTTCATTGGTGGAATAGTGTTACCGTGGGAGTTCCCGTGAAAGAATTGACTTGGGCAGAGTTTCGTAGGAGATTCGAAGAGAGGTTTTTATTTGAAATCGCTAAGTTAGTATTGTTAAGAAAGTTCATGGACTTACTGTAGGGCGAGATATCGGTGATTGAGTATGTTACGAAGTTTGATGAGTTGTCCAGATACAGATATGCTACCATTGACACTATCATTAAAAGAAACGAGAAGTTTATTCGAGGCTTAAGACCAGAGATTGCTATAGCAACTACGCCATATCTCCGTGATCCAAGTACAGTTGTAGTGGAGGTGGCAATCCGGAATGAAGAGATGCTTTCTACTTACGGGAAGGAGAAGCAGGTTGAAACCCAGGGTTTTCCGGGCAAGAAGAGGAAATTCTTTAAGAAGAAAGGAACCCAAAAGGGAGGAGCTGCTAAGAAGGCGAAGCCTATTCTAGTTTTCTTTACGTGTGATAAGAAGGGTCATTATGCTCATGAATGTTGAACTAGAAAAGGGAAGAAGGTTGCAGATAAGAAGGGAGTGAAGTGCTTCAACTGTGACCAGACTGGGCATTACAAGAATCAATGTCTAGAACCGATCAAAGCGGACAAGGGAAAGGTCTTTGCTGTAGGACCATCGTCTGCTAGGACAACCACTGTTGAAAATGGAAAGACTATGATGGAAGGTATGCTTTTGATTCATAGTATACTAGTTAGGGTACTATTTGATACCTATGCGTCGCATTCATTTATATCTCAGTGTTTGGTAGATAAGTTATGTTTAGAACCCTCATACCTTGTTACTTCCTTAAGGGTTGCGAATCCGATAGTAGGCATGCAACTCTGGGGATGAGATGTGACCAGTTAGCACTTGATTTGTTAGGTTATAGGTTTACATGCAGTTTGTATGTTTTTGATTTCGTAGGCTTCGGGATCCTTTTTGGTATGGACTGGTTAGAAAGATACGATGCTAGGGTATTTTACCAAGATAGGGAAATATCGCTAAGGCACCCTAATAGTCATAACCGTATTATATACTCGATGGAGAACTAAGATCGGAGTGCTTGTGCTTTGTTTAGTGCTATCGAAGTAGAAAAAGAATTGAATCAGGTTTTGGTAGCAAGAGAGTTTGCAGATGTTTTTGAGCCAGTCACATGACTACCCCCGAAATAAGCCATTGAGTTTCGGATAGATCTTGTGCCAGGAGCAGAACCTATGAGTAGACCACCTAGCAGGATGACACTGACCGAGATGAAGGAATTGAAGGTGCAACTAGTGGATTAGAAAGCGGCCGCGGTGTTCGTAAAGAAACCAGATGGGTCGTTAAGGATGTGTATCGATATCGTAAGTTGAACGAGAAGACGATCAAGAATGGGTATCCTTTGCTGAGAATCGATCATTTATTTGATCAGTTGAGTGGAGCCCGAGCATTTTCCCAATTGGATTTGGCAACAAGTTTCCATCAGCTAAGAGTGGTGGCGGACAATATTCTATTGACGATGGTTCGAACTAGGTATGGTTCGTACGATTGGTTAGTAATGTCATTCGGTTTAACGAATGCGCTAGCTTTCTTCATGGATTTGATGAATCAGATTTTTCGAGAGCACTTAAATAGGTTCGTATTGGTATTCATAGATAACATTTTAATATACTCTAAGGATGAAAGAGGGCATGAAGTTCATCTTAGAGAAGTGCTTGAGATGTTGAGACAGCATCAACTAAAAGCGATGTTTTCAAAGTGTCATTTCTGGAAGAAAGATGTAAGTTTTTTGGTCATGTGGTCTCAGAGAAGGGTTTGTCAGTTGATCCAGATAAGATCGAAGCTGTTAACAATTGGAAAAGACCAGAGACGGTGATTGAAATCGGAAGTTTTCTTGGACTTGCTGGCTATTACTGGAGATTCATTAAGGATTTCTAGCGGATAGCGGCACCATTGACTAAGCTAACCAGGAAGGACATGAAGTTTATTTGGTCTGACAAATGTGAGGAAGAATTCCTTTAGTTAAAGACTTTGTTGACCAACGCCCCTGTGCTAGTAGTTCCAAATGGGAATTTAGGGTTAGTGGCATATACAGATGCATGTGGAACCGAGTTAAGAGCCGTGTTGATGCGGGAAGGTAAAGTTATTGCCTACGCTTCATGACAGCTTAGACCACATGAAGTGAGATATCCTACTCATGATCTAGAGTTGGCTGCAGTGATCTTCGCACCAAAAATATGGAGACATTATCTTCTAGGGGAGAGATTTGAGATTTGAGTTATACACAGATCGTAAGTCCTTAAGGTATTTATTCTCTCAGAAGGAGTTGAATATGAGATAACAGAGGTGGCTGGAGTTTTTAGTAGCTTATGATTTTGGTATAGAGTATACACCTAGAAAAGGAATTAAAGTAGCAGATGCTCTTAGCATAAAACATCATAATGTGGTGTTACCTATGTTAATGGAATGGAAGGATCTAGAGGCTTTGACTACTTGTAGCGTGCAGTTAAGATCGACTGCTAGTTCTAGTCAGAGCACTGCCTTGTTATCTTGATTGGAAGTTCGACCAGTTCTAATCGAAAGGATTGCTTCTAAGCAGAAAGAAGACCCATTGTTAGCCAAAAAGATTAGAAGGCTTGAGGTTGGATCGATGATCTAGAAGATTTTAATCTTGAACAGAGGGGATGGTTAAGAAAGAAGGGATGGTTGTGTGTTCTGAATGTTGAGGACTTCAGGAGAGAAGTTCTTAGCGAATGTCATCGATCCAAATTTACGATTCATCACGGTGGAACCAAGATGTATCAAGACATGAAGAGGAGTTTATACTAAGAAGGTATGAAGAGGGATGTTGGCTTATGGGTAAAGTAGTGTGTGAACTATCAACAAGTAAAGGCTGAACATCAAAAGCCGAGTGGGTTGCTTCACCTTTGGAGATACCAGTTAGGAAATGGGATTCAATATCCATGGATTTTATAGACTTGTTGCCAAGGACGAATCGAGGAAATTAAAGTATATGTGTCATAGTGGACAGGTTGACCAAGAGTGCCCATTTCATTACAGTTAAGTCAACCAGGACAGTGCCTGTTCTAGCTAAATTGTTTATGAAGAACATAGTTAGACTGCATGCAATTCCTAGTAGTATAGTAAGCAATAGAGATACTTTGTTTACTAGCGAATTCTGGAAAAGTCTACAGGATGTGTTAGGTACCAGCTCAAAATGAGTACTTCTTATCACCCTCAGACGGATGGGCAGACAGAGAGAGTCAATAAGTGTAACATCCCTTATCTTGAGGCCCAAAGCTAAGCGCTACAGATGCTGCAGTCATCCATAGTATTAACTTTCGGTGAAAAAATACGATAATGTTAAAGTTATCCATAATATAAGAAGCACTTGAATGTGAAATAAAATCAACATAGATTAAAAAAACTTTTCTGATTACATTTCAAAACAATATTTCATATTCAATTACATAATCCCAAACAATTTCCCAGGGTTTGATCAAATATAATTATTACAATTTACGCCAAGAGCAACATATGAAGATGCTACATTGGATGATCAGAGTACTAAATAGACATAGCTGTCTTAATACACATAGCAGAAATAAAACAAAATAACTCCTACATATAGCTAGCTTTGCCTCCTGCACGTCTTCGGAAGCTTTATTCGTCCAACCAGAAAAACCTTAACTCTCAATCTACTCAAATTAATTCTGAGCACCCAAGAGTTTAAGGGGAAAGACATAAACTTCGAGTCAGACATAAAGCCTAGTGTGAATCATACTATTCATCTCGGTTATCTGATATTAAGTGAGACTATGCCGCTTAGCGAAACGGGTTTCCCCTCACTAATGTCCCTTTAAAACATATATTTTTGCAAATCAGAATCCTGTAATCAAACTGATTCAAAAATAATAGCAATATCATAAATGCTCATAAATCTGGTAATAAGTGGACTATCAGTCCGAACAATATAGTTTTGTTTGGCTAACTACTAACCATTGGCTGAGTCGTGCCTACCAGACAATATAAATAATCTAACACCAGTTAGACACACATCTGGACGGCCTATCCTTAACTCACTTCTTCTCGGGTCAATTGATCCTAATGGTTTTGCGGGCTCACCAATAACATATCCTCCTTCTTTGTATATTTCTTTATGTATGTAACCTCGTCTAAGTCTTGCCTGTGACTAAGCCCTACACACTGGAATTTTGGACTAAATTAGCTAGGAGCTATAGCTAATGTATAGGGCGCGACCCTATACAAGTCCCATCTGGTATACAAATATCAGAGTAATTTACTTAGGGTTAACTACCCTTCAAATTTTCCTTGAAAACATCTTTCAAATTGATTTAACCCTTCAAATCATACTTAAACAGGGAAAGTATACTCTTTTCTTTACTCAAATCTCTTTGCCATGGTATATGCTTTACACAAAACATTGTTGATGAAAACTTTCGAAGCCCATGTTTAAAAGCTTTAAACAATCTCTTTCGAAACCTTTGAAAGTACCCATTTTGAAACCAATTAACTACTTTACTTTGAACTCTAGGCCGAAAGGGCAAAATATACCTTTCGAAATCATTCATAATAGACATTTCGAAACCATTGAAAGTGTCCCTTTGAAAGCTTTATAAAAGCATAGACATCCTCTTTTCAAAAGATTTCAAACTTGCCTTCCGAAAGCATTGGAAACCTCCCATTCAAATAATTAAAAGTACCTTCCGAAAACATTGGGCAATCACCCTTTTGAAACCTTTAAAATATACCTTACGAAAACATTGGGGAATGTCCCCTTTGAAACCTTCATTGAATACCTTTCGAAAACATTGGGTTCAAGTAAAAGCTTGTGGAACAAAGTTTCGAAACTATTTAAAACCATTCCTTTTGAAACCTGTAATAGCCTGCACCTCACTTAGCGTAGATATTGTCCCCAACTTAGTCACCTCCGCCTCATGGGCTAAGCCAAGGTGTGGGGTTTTGTTCCTCAAAAGGCCTCAACGTTGTTATGAGGTAAAGGCTTTGGTATATAAGCACCCACTTTATAGTATTATCCACGATGTGGGACTATTACTCCCATTTTGTATGGGTGTTACAATCTCCCCCTTTAGAGCCCAACGTCCTCGTTGGCTCATGCACACAACACCACCCAGGCGTCGTGGCTGTAACACGTACAGACCACAATTCCATCTTGGTATGGCTCTGATACCATTGTAACATCCCGCACCTCACTTAACACAGATATTGTCCCCAACTTAGTCACCTCCGCCTCTTGGGCCAAACCAAGGTGTGGGGTTTTGTTCCTCAAAAGGCCTCGACGTTGTTATGAGGTGAAGGCTTTGGTATATAAGCACCCACTTTATAGTATTATCCACGATGTGGGACTACTATTCCCATTTTGAAGGGGTGTTACAAAATCTATGGGTTTAACTTTCAATAGAACAAAGGGTCTCAAAACAACTAGGGAAAAAGCAACTCTTTCGAAAGCAATTTCCCAAGTAAAAGAAAGTAGATGGCTTCGAAAGCATCACCTTTGAAAGCATGGAGAAGCGGCTTCATAGTTTAAAACAAAAGAACCATTTCGAAGGCATTGCTTCGAACGGTTGAATGCGATAGCAGGGGTTTCGACCCCTTTGAAAGCTTCTTTTTAAAACAAAGGTGGCAACCTCTTTCGAAAGCCCTTTCTAAAACATTTGACCAAGTCGAAAGCTAGTTCCTTCGGAAGCTTCATTGGTAACCAAAATAGTTCTAAGTTTACTAAAGCTACTTCAGCCCCTTCGAAAGATTGTTTCGACTCCATACCTTTTGCCTAATCTCCAATCCACTATGTACCAAAGCTGATACCTTGTGTATTGGTTTTGACTTAGATGGAGGCGGTAGTATGAGGTCAAAATATGGCTGCTATAAGTGGCGAAGTAGTTAAACTTTATAAAACTGATTTTTAATTTTTTAAAGCAATTTCTTTCCAACTAACTTGCTTATTTGTCATCATATAATTGGTTGCCAATTTTTTTTCTAAAATCTTTTCTAAAAGTGCTGCCGAATTTCAGAAATTAACATTTAAAACATTTGCGAATTTCCCCTTCTCCTTTTATAAACATATAAAACATTTAATCCCATATCTTAAATAATTTTATATACTTAATAACAGACTTAGGAAAATTCTCCAAAAATTCGCATAAATCACTTTTAATATGTTTTCTACCATATTTAAATATCTGACCCAGAGCTAACATATAATAGCCGAAGTTAATTTTAAACCCAATTTAACCATTTTCTTTACTAGAAAATTCATAATAAATCCACATTAATTCAGAAAATTATGAAACTTGAAACCCATCTCTATAATATTATTTCTGACCTCATATCAAAATCGCAAGGCAATTGGATGTCATTCAGTAGGTATTTAAATTTAAATTTTATCATAAAATCCATATGAATTTACAAAAATCATCAACAAGCATATATATCCCTTTAACATTCAAAACATGGCATAATACATTGCAAAATATATTCGGATCTGATCTAGAAACCGAAAACATTAAAAATGAGATGTAATCTATTATTCACCTCTAGCTTGTTGTTAAGG
Source organism: Allium fistulosum (assembly GCA_030737815.1). NCBI lineage: Eukaryota > Viridiplantae > Streptophyta > Magnoliopsida > Asparagales > Amaryllidaceae > Allium > Allium fistulosum. Next base: position 393,638,080 of record CM060907.1, read on the forward strand.
AGTTTTAGATTTGCTCTTGGGTTGATTTGATTAAGCTTCTCTCTTTAATTCTTGCTTATCTTCCCTTTGCTTTCTCTGAATGGTGGCCGGCCAAACTCTTGTCTAATTTTGTTTATGAACGTGGAAAATGAAAGTGGCATGAGGGTTGAGGGTATAAGAATATAACCTGTTCCTATTTTACCCTTATCTTATTACCCTTATCTGTTTCATTTTATTTCCCCTTTAGTTCATTAGTTAATTAAGCACGTTTACCCTCTAATTACACAAATCTCAATCCTTTGACCATTTACATAATTTCATTTAATTTATCTAATTAAATGTCCTAAATAGTATTAGTCAAAATTAGGGCCGTTATAGACTCCCCTCCTTAAAGAATTTCGTCCTTGAAATTACGATAAGGTACTCATCAAAATCAATCATAGAGGTAAAACATACCATGAAACAAGTTAGGATAAGTATCTCTAATCATGCTCTCAGTTTCCCATGTACAGTCTCTCTCGTCGTCACTCCACTGGATTTTGACTAATCTGATTGTCTTGCTCCTTAGTCTCTTCTCATCTCTCACGACTATACAAACTGGCTTTCTAACTGTAGCCATATCTGATTCCACTACTAAATCATCATGGACTCCTACCAAACTGTTCGGTAACTCTACTCTATATGCGAGTTTTCCGATCCTTTCTACAATAGGAAATGGTCCAACGAATCTCGATGCCAATTTTCCAGATTTCCCGAATCTGATTACACCTTTTGTCCATGATACCTTGACAAAACATGATCTCCACCTGAGAACTCAAAGTCTTTCCGTCTTCTATCAGCATAGCTCTTCTGCCTAGACTAAGCTTCCTTCATTATAGCTCAAATTAACTCAATCTTTTCTGTAGCTTCTCTAACCAAATCTAGACCAAGAACTAACCTATCCTCGGTCTCTAACCAATAAACGAGAGATTTGCATGGCCTTCCATACAAAACTTCAAACGGTGTCATCCCTATACTAGTCTGATAACTGTTATTTTACGAAAACTCGACTAAGTGTAGATGGTCTTCCCATGATCCCCCAAAGTCTAGCACACAAGCTCTTAACAAATCTTCATAGATTTTGTTAACTATTTCAATTTACCCATCTGTCTGCGGATGGTAAGCGGTACTCATCTTGGGCTTGGTACCCAAAGTCTCCTATAGAATCTTCCAAAACTCGCCAGTGAATAAGGAATCTCTATCACTTATTATACTACTAGAAATTCCGTGCAGTCTAACTGTATTCTTCATAAACAACCTAGCTAAAACAGGTGCCGTTCATTTGACCCTCCATTTGACCTTGGCAACCCGTCTATAAAATCCATTGAGATAGAATCCCATTTCCATACTGGAACATCTAAAGGCTGAAGTAACCCACTCGGTTTTTGATGTTTGACTTTTACCTATTGACAGTTCAAACACTGTTTTACCCATACGCCTACATCTCTCTTCATACCTTCCTAGAAGAAACATATTTTCATATCCAGATACATTTTAGTTTCTCCCAAATGAATGGTGAACTTTGAACGATGGCATTCTTCAAGAACTTCCTTCCTAATGTTTCCCACATTTGGAACACACAACTTTCCTTTCTTCCTTAACCACCCTTTCTGGTCAATACTTAAATCTTTCAAGTCATCGCTCTCTGTTCCATCCCTTAACTTTCTGATTCGTTCAGCTACTAATGGATCCTCCTTTTGCTTAGAACCAATCTTTTCGATCATCATCGATCGAACTTCTAAACATGACATCATAGCGGTTTCCTCACTGGATCCATCCTCAGGCCTCCATTGAATTCTGCATGTAGTCTGTGACTCTAAATCTTTCTATTCGGCTATCATTGGCAATACTGCATTCTGATATTTTATGCTAATTGCATCCGAAACCTTGTTGCCTTTTCTTGGTGTGTACTCAAAACCAAAGTCATAAGCGGCTAAATACTCTAACCACCTCTGCTGTCTCACATTCAACTCCTTCTGAGAGAATAAATACCTTAGTGACTTATGATCTGTATACAACTTGAATCTTTCTCCCAAAAGGTACTGTCTCCATACCTTCAATTCAAAAATTACCGCAACTAATTCCAAATCATAAGTTGGATATCTAACCTCATGTGATCTAAGCTGTCGAGAAGCATAGGCAATCACTTTACCCCTTTGCATTAACATAGCTCCTAATCCTATCCCACATGCATCCGTATAAACTACTAAATCCTAGTTCCCTTCTGGAACAACCAACACAGGTGCATTAGTCAATAAGTGTTTCAATCTTTGGAATTCTTCCTCACACTTATCGGTCCAAACGAACTTCACATCCTTCCTTGTTATCTTAGTCATTGGTGCCGCTATCCACAAAAAGTCCTTAATGAATCTTCGTTAATACCCAGCCAATCCAAGAAAACTCTTTATCTCAGTCACTGTCTCGGGTCTCTTCCAACTATTCACTGCCACGATCTTAGCCGGATCTGCGGATAACCCTTTTCTGAGAGTACATGACCAAGAAACTTCACTTCTTTCTTCCAGAAATGACACTTTGAAAATTTCACCTTCAGTTGATGCTGCCTCAACGTCTCAAGTGTTAGGAACTGGAGATAGTGGTTTTGATGACAACAACCTTTGTAACTTATTTTATTATAACTTATATACTAATACTCTACTAGAGATAGGGTTCATAATACATGATGGAATACTCTATTGGAGGGGATTCTCAACCCCCCTTCTTAGGTGTGTGACTGATGACAAAGCACGAAGAATCCTAAAGGAGGTACATGATGGCGAATGCGAAGACCACACTGGAGGGCAGACCCTTGCGAAGAAAGTCCTTCGTCACGAGTACTTCTAGCCAACAATAAATCGTGACGCCGCAGATCATGCAAGAAGATGCGATCACTACCAAAGACTCAACAAAATTAAGAGAACTCCTTCAACGGAGCTAACTCAGATGGTCAGCCCATGGCCTTTTGTGATATGGGGGATCGATTTGATTGGCGTCCTGCCAATAGCGAAAGGAGGAGCCATAAATGCTATAGTTTTCGTAGATTATTTCACAAAATGGGCCAAAGTGGAACCACTGGCCGCCATAACCACAAAGAAAGTTATTAACTTTGTTACTAAAAACATCATTTGTAGGTTTGGTGTGCCACAAAAAATCATCATCGACAATGGAACGCAGTTCGAAAGTGCCGAGTTCAAAGACTTCTGTAAGCGCTTCAGAATTGAAAAGAGCTTTTCCGCAGTGGCTCACCTGCAAGCAAACGGGCAGGTGGAAGCGATAAATAAGATAATCAAGTCCACTATTAAAAAGAGACTGGAAAAAGCCAAAGGAAACTGGGTTGATGAATTTCCACTCGCATTATGGGCTTACAAAACTACCCATAAAGTGGAAACCGGCCACACTCCATTCCCCTAGCATATGGTTCAGAAGCAATGATTCCTGTTGAATTAGAAGTCCCCTCGCACCAAAGGTAGAATTTCAACCAAAAACAAAACGAGCAACTCCTACTCGAATCGTTGGATATGGTTGATGAAAAAAGAGAAAAAGCAGAGCGAAGAAATGTCGCCTACCAAAAAAGGGTCGCATGGTACTTCAACTCCAAAGTCCACAATCAAACCTTCGAAGTAGGAGATCTTGTGCTCAAACGAGTTTATCCTATTCCGAGGGCCTACGGACAAAACTAGGAGGGACCATATGTCATTAACCAAGAGCTAAGAGATGGAACTTTCAAGCTAGCAACCGTCGACGGAACTCAAGTTCCCAGTGCATGGAATAGCGAATCGATTCGCCGTTACTTTTTCTGAAAGCTATCTTATGTAATTTTTATTTTCCAGCAAAGAAACCATCCCGAGATATTGGGGGCATTGTATATAGGCAAAAACTGCCTTGCTTTCCTTAATAAAGTTTGCTTCTTGAACCAACAAAATCGTGTTCACAATGATTTCCGGCCGGGTCGATGGAAGCAAACCGACTCAAACCGTAAGATCGGTGGAACCCAGTCTTGGCCTTCCAAAAACTGATATTGCTCCAGCAACATCGAGAAGGCTAAAATCAACACTCCTCGCATTGCCTGAAGATAGGCATCACCGAGGAGTGCCAAAGGCCACGCATCCCATAAGCCGCACACTAAAATAATAACTCCTCACGTTGCCCGATGATATGCAACACTGAGAAAAAACAAAAGCCATGCACCCCATAAGCGCGTGCTAAAATAATAACTCCCCACATTGCCTGAAGATAGGCAACACTGAGGAAAAAATAAAGCCACACAATACCCCGAAGATAGGTAACACTGAGGAAAAACAAAAGCCGCGCACCCCATAAGCCGCGCACTAAAATAATAACTCTTCACGTTGCCCGAAGATAGGCAACACTGAGAAAAAACAAAAGCTGCGCACCCCATAAACCGTGCATTAAAATAATAACCCCTCATGTTGCCCAAAGATAGGCAACACAAAAGAAAAAGAAAAATCACGCAACCCATAAGCCATGCACGAAACTCCGAAACATGCTCCTCATGTGGCCCGAAGATAGGCAATGCCTAGGAGCACCAAAAACGGCGCATCTCATAACCAGCACCAACTACTTCTATAATCAGGAATAATGAGCAAAACTCCAACAAAATTGGAATGCTACAAACCAACTAAAAAGTCTCAACTACAGACACTTAAGGGTTAAAATCGCCCTCAATTAACCCATACACTGTGTGCCTCTAAGATACGCGTGTATCGCATACTTGTTGAAATATCACGAGAAGCTTGGATTGTGTGCTAAAGTTGCAAAACTTCCAAAAAAGGAGAATCAAGTCGTAACTTAGCCAAATTTTCAATAAAGAATATGTAAACCCTAAGTTACCGATTATCTGAAAATTATTTGAAGTAAACAGCCTTGTGAACTGGGGGGCATACACCTGTACTTGGATAGAAACGAATGAAACAATAAGTTTACAAGTTATGTCACTCCAAACAAAAATTTCCAAAGAATTTTTAAACAAAGAAGTCAAAAAAGAATTTCTATACAAATATTCTTAAGTTTTGTTAATTTCTGAAGTTCTAAGAATTTCTAAACAAAAATTCTATAAGTTCTGTTAATTTCTAAAGTTCAAAGAATTTTTATAAACAAAAATTCTCCAAGTTCTGTTAATTTCTAAAGTTCTATGAATTTCTAAACAAAAATTTTCTAAATTCTGGTAATTTCTAAAGGTTCTATTAACTTCCAAAGTGCTGTTAATTTCTAAGTTCTATTACTTCGAACGAAGGGCTTTGGCTATAATCACAGAACTAGAAAAGTATGAAATAAAACAAGCACAAGTACACAGAACATATATGAACAAACAGATAAGAGTACAGCCAAATATCAATATATTGCTTATAATTACCTTTACATAGGGTCAAAATGTGGGGCCCGTACCCACACAACACCGGCCAACAAAAAGAAAATAAAGATTCCATAGTAAAGATGCAAAGTGCAGACTCTGCACTTGAACATAATGACCCAAAAAGAAACAAAAACAAGTCAATCTTCATGCAAGCTGTTGACCAAAATCGAAGTATTCTTCAGGCAAGCTGGTCAACGCTTCTTTCCTCCGCTTCCCTTTCCACCTTTTGTCGGTAGTTTCTGCCTCGCCTCAGGAGTGCTATCACTACCGGTGATATGAACAATGACTTCGGTGGTAATTTACTCCTCTTCTTCTATAGTCTTCTCAGAAGAGCCTCCCTACCACTTGCGTTTTCTTGATTTATGGGAGTCCTTTGTGGCCTTGATCACCTCCACCGTTTCCTTCTTGACGGCGATCAGATCGATTTGAGTCTTCTAGGGCTGCTCCGATTGAGTTTCATGCTCCTTGGCCTCTGCCACTGTAATGTTGCCTTCCAAAGACATGGAAGGGTCGTCCAGGCCAAGTCTCACAGCAGCTTTCTCAACCTCAGCGGCAGACTTATCGGCACTGAGCTGGGCGACCTGAGCCTGTAACTTGGCAAAGATCTCGGCCTGGTCAGAAATGGTTTTCTTGTGCCCTTCAATGATGAGGTCATGATCAGTGATAGTTTTCCGTTGAGCCTCAATCTTTGCGCTGCAGGCGGTCACTTCTTGCTTTAATTTCTCCTCCTCTGCGTGAAACTTTTTTATTTCATCTTTGTAGACGATTTCTATTCAGGTGTGGGCTTCTTTCACCTCTTTCAGCAAGTCAGCATTTCTCTTGCTCTCTTGCAGCGCTGCCGCTTTCTCTTCCTCCAGCTGCTTAATCTTGGCGTCACGATCAGCCAATGCCCTCTCAAAGCCGTCCTTCTTTAGTTCGAAAGAGAGGATCTCTTGATAATTATCGCGATTCGTATCTGCCAATTGTGTATAGAGTTCCTCCCATCCTTCATCCTGTTCAAAGTCACTCTGAATGGCCTGAAGGTGCGACATATACGAATCTTTACGAACTGGTCACAAATGATGATCGAACTTAACCCCTTTTAAGTACCAACCAGGAAGCACTGCCACAAGTTTGGGGGTCTCGAAGGAAGGGCATAGGCAGGTCTCCATTGTGGGCGAGAATCACCGGGGGTAGCAATAACTATGGAAGATGATGAAATGTGAGTCGAAGGCGGAAGCGGGACAGAAGTAGTAGGAATTCCTTGGCCCACAGAAGAGTGTTTTGGAGCAAGCTCTGAAGAATGAGGACGATGTTCAAACTTCGACTTTTTTGACGGTTCATCCCTCTCCCCAATATATCTCCTCTTCTCGTACCCGCCTTTATACGACCGGCTTCGGTCCCTTTCTTTCTGAGGCGGGTTTCAGCTTCGAGTTCTTTCCTCCTCCTATATTCCTCCTTCGTTTCTCGGGATTGATAATGGCTGGAGGTGGGAATACCTTTGTGAGTTAGTAAACTCTTCAAAGTCATTATAGAAACCTCGTCCTCTCGTCATATCTGGCATATAACATACATAAAAGTTTTCAAAAACTTAATATAAACACTATGAATATGGAGAAATGAATAAAAATGAGTGTAATCCTAGCGTGACGTGTATTTTGTTTCTAAGAAGAGCCAAAAACATCATCACAAACCAGGACAGATGACTATCATAGGTGGAATCGGACTAACTTCTGCTGTTGTGGGCGGAACATGGCTAACTTCTAGCGCGATATCACTCGAGCAGGGAGGCGCCGTAAAAAAATTTAAGATCATCTTTAATGAGCTCGTCAAAGTCAACATAGACGTCGCTGAAATCACCGAACTCCGCTCCGACGTCTTTACTTGGAGAGTCTCGATGCCTTTCGAATTCTGAAGCTTTGCCTTTATCACTTATATCAGGGAGAGTCGAGCTCGAAAGAACGGGGCTCATACCCGAAGTTTCATCACAAGACTCCGAGTCCCCACCGTCGGATTTAGACACGAAGTAATCACTATAAGTGGACTCATCACTACTACTTTCAAACTTTCCCTCTTCCTTTTCCGAATCCAACACGACCTTGCCTTCTCTTTGTTTGAACTCCTCTTCTGCTTCCTTCGGAATTGGAGGCATTCTACATGGGCCGCTTAATCAAGTCACAATAGCCTCTCCCTCCTCATAGGCTTCGTCGGTGGATCCTCTGTACAGGCTTTCTCTCTCTTAGGAGGCGCCTTCTTTAGAATCATGGGAGGAGGAAATAGATCTTGTATGAACCCTGGATTGAGCAGGAGAGGGAACTTCGACTTGAAAGGCAGATCTACCCAGAGCCAGTAGTCCATATCGATGCAAGTTTTCATCGGTCAATAATACTTTAACGCTTCTCTTCTCGACATCGATAGCCTTTAAAGTCTGACAAACTTCATCGAGTGCCATGTCTCTATTCGGCCTTGGAATAACTTCAAGGGACATAAAGTTGGTTAGGAACTCCATTGCAACACATCAAAAGCTCGATGAATAAAAAGAATCTTACTCCTTGTCGTCCACCGACGATTGAACCCCTCGGGGCATCTGACAAAGAAATATTGTAGCTTGAATTGCGATAAGTTGCTTTGCAAGCACTGGACGATTTTCTGATTTATCTTTGCTTCGATTATGATCAAGGAGGGACAATCATATCTCCTCTTGAACGCTAGAAAGTACCGCAACTCGTCAAAACTTGGAGCGCGGATGAACGCCCGCATGAAAAGAACATGCAGGCAAGTCAAGATGGCATAACCATTCGGATGAATTTGAAATGGGGCAATACCCAAGTTCGAGAGAGTCTCACGCAGAAAGTCGTTGAAGGGTGGAACAACTCCGTTCAAAAACATGTATCAGTGGCAACCGGTGTACCCCAAGGGAGGCATATGAGCGAATTCGTCCTTCTCCGGCAAACGAACATCCTCTTCGGGAATTCCTTGTTGCTCACAAATGTTATGAAGGACCTTGGTGGAAACCACCGATGAAGCTCTCTCAGGAAGATTAAGCAGAACTCTAAAGTTGGGAGGCATACGTCCATGATTGGCCCAACCGAGACTAACTGGCTATACAGAGCTTGTGAAGTGGATGATGACTCGACTTCTGAGAGCGCCGGGCTTCCCATGCTTGACTTATGATGCATGGATGGCTGCTTCATTCTAAATAATAGTACTCGTGCCCGAAAACGGTCAGGTTAATTTATCCTAAACTAATAGCTTCCCCTGCAACACTAGAGTTCCAAAGAAACATTAACCTGTAATCGACACGTCGGATTTCAAGTGCGGACTTGGGCCAGTGCGATGTGCTATCTATATGGGATAAACTCGGTAATTAATACACTGCAAACGCCCTATCCCATGTAGATATTTCACTCGCAGTGGAAGAAGAAAAGAACTTCTCGTGTCACTTTGTTTTTCACTTTTATTTCTACTTCCTGTACAGTTACCCATTATTGATCCATGATCGATAACGGATCCGTTGTCCGAGGCGATGCAGAAAACCCTTCTCACTAAAGGGATGCCGAGCGTGCAACAAGCAAGCAGAATAAGCCCAAATTCTCTGGAAGAATCGAGATCGACTGGTGATATGTCATGTAGTGACATCTACAAAACTGGGCACAAGTCGATTTTGGTCTAACGGGCGAAGATATCAAAATGCGTCAAGCATTGGGCCAAAGCCTGAACGTCGTTCCGGGAAAGAACTAAAGACCCGATTGGCTATCTGACCCATTAAACCGGAATTGACTTGAACTTCTCGCGATCGAGATTATAAATGGAAACTCGTCAAGTCATTACACAAATACAATAATTGACAAACCAATTAAGAGAACCCACCTTTGACTGAATTCAAAGAAACGGGAAGAATCGAAGATCAAATTCATCGAACTACAAAATGGATCGTATACGAGCTAATGGCAGGTCGACAACAAACCAATGATAGGTCAAGCCGAGCTAGGGTTTTTCTCCAAAATGAGATAATGAATCACGGCACTGTGGATGGAGATTTAGGCCAAGGACTTAAACTAGATGGATTCAAGGAAGTGATTAATCGAGTCGAGCAAACTAGGACCGGATCGTCTTAGGGCTTCAGGTCGCAAGGCTTCAGATCGCATAATAATGGTTTAGCTCATACGGAAATGAGAAGAAGGTCGTTCGAGTGCATAAATACGTAGAAAGAACGAGGCAAAAAATTTCCTAAGGCATTGGGTCGCCTGCGATGCATCATGGATCGCTAGCGACCCAAATCTCCAAAGAAAATTTTCAACAGTATGGATCACTAGCGATCCATACGTAATGGATCGCTAGCGACCCATAGTGTTGGGGGAATTTTTCTCGAGCTCATCCTATCTATCGTTTCAAAGCAAGCCGGAAAGCTACAGGAAGAAAGTTGATCCGTTGTGGCAAACAATAATAGTCAAAACCAAAGCATGATGACCAATAGCATAACCTATTACGTATTCGTAAAAATCTAATGCAATCACTTGGAAATTGATGAATGGATATTATGGGCGATAACTTCCAGAGCACGCCTTGTTTACTACAAAGATATAATTTGGGGGGCAAATGTTATCCGTCTTTTTAACCCAGCAGGAGTCAATAGGAAACATAACAATCTCGTGTTATCAAAATGGTTCAGAACTTAACCAGAAAAGCTAAGGCAAGGAATTAATAAGAGCCAAACTATATTACTAAGACGATAGTGGCAAAAGACCATGGAAACATCTCAAACTCCAGAAAAATCCCAAGTTTTTGGATCACCAGCAACCCATACATCTCTCTGATTCAAAAACAAGCTAGTTAAGGATAAAATGAAAAGTAGGCCAAGTCACTAGCTCATCAGCGACCCATAGACCATGGGTCGCCAGTGCCCCATGGTTTTGCCACGGTTTGCGAGCCGAACCCCCCTTTGGGTCGTTCCCTACCTAACTATGAGCAATTGATGAAGTGGCATCGCCCAGAAGTTCTCAATTCTCTATAAATACCAACCTACCTGCAACATAAACAGGATCTTCTCTGGACTGGTTGCTGGAGCTCTACTGGAAACATTCGTCACTCTCTGCCTCCCTTATAATAATCTTCAACGGAATTCACTATGATTCTCTAGTGGATTCCAACTCTGGGGATTCAATCTACTTAGAGATAATCAAATTCTTGTAATCAAACACATCTTGTAACAGCAATCAGTCTATAAGAAAAATATAAAGTGGACGTAGGCTTCATTAATAGCCGAACCACTGTAAAAATTCTCCGTCTTCTTTCTTATATTTGTTATCTATGATATTTCTCAGTCAGAATAGGGCTGGTGCTTTCATACTCAAACCAGGTTGTTGATCCATTTTTTAGGTTAACAGCTGGTATAAGATCGCACCTTATACATTAAAATTAGCCTCAGCTAATTTTGTCCAAAATTCCAATGTGTAGGGCTTTGTCACAGGTAAGACTAAAATTATGAATACACATAGAAAGGAATATATGTTTATATATGGATAGGTTATTGGTGAGCCCGCAAAACCATTAGGATTAGGTGACCCTAGGAGATGATAAGTTAGGGACAGATTATCCAGAGGAGAAGTATTTAACAGATAGTTAAGGACAGACCGTCCAGAAGATGAGTGTCTAACAGTGGTTAGATAAATTTTGATATATTGTCTAGTAGGCCTGATTCAGGCAAAAGTTAATAGTTAGCCAAAAAAAACTAATGTGTTTGAATAGATAGTTCATTTATTATCTGATATGTATTTTTACATAATAATGCTTTACAAATTTTAACCAGTTTTGGTTACAGGAAAAGATTTGCAAAAGATATGTTTTAAAAGGATGTTGGTGAGGGGAAACCCATTCCGCTAAGCGGCGTGGTCTCACTTAACATACAACATCCGAGATGTAATAGTATTATTCACACCAGGCTTTATGTCCGACTCGAAGTTTTTGTTTCCCCTTAAACTCTCGGGTGCTCAAAATCGATTTGAGTAGGCTGAGGGTTGAGGTTTTCAGGTTTTAAATTTTTTGGCGAATAAACCTTCCAGAGACGAGCAAGTAGCTGACGGATAGCTAAATAGGAGTTACAGTTTATTTTCCTTTGATTCCGCGGTGTATATTGAGTCAGATATGGCTATACTCTGGTCAACCAAGGGGGCATCGTCATACTCTTGGCGTATTTTGTAATAGATATATTTGATTATTGCTTGGGAAATGTTAATGGATTATGTAGCTTGAATATGAATTATTGTTTTAAAATGTAATCAGTAAAATGATGTTTTTTTGAAATCTGTGATTTTGTTCATATTCAAGTGCTTCTGATATTATTGATACCATTAGCATTACCTTATCTTGTCACCAGAAGTTAATACTATAGATGACTGTAGCATTTGTACACCTACCCACATTGTTGAGCATGGGACAAAGAGACTCCATAGTAAAGTAATTAGACTGGTTATGGTCCAGTTGGAAGTTGATCTAGTTGAGAGTACCCGGGCGCCTAAGAAGAAAATCCGAGCTACCCATTTAGGGCTCTTTTCTTGTAAGTGTCTATTTAAAATAGCCAATTACTTATGCACTTTGGTTTCAGCTTAGTTTACCCCATAGGTATGGTTATTCAGATACTAGGAATGGTTGTGAAAGTGCCAATAGGACATGTTTTGGATAATGGTTACTAGTGGAAGTATTTCATTAATTAGTATTGCGCACATGGGCTGATTAGTTCATGTTTGCCTATGAAACACATCACCTTATATATTTTATTTTATCAGTCATACGCATAATGGTTGTTGCATTTTTGCATATGTATTGAATGGTTTCTCATCCATATAGAAATGCAAGTGCATGACGTTGCATACATCTTGGATACATTACATAAGCACTTGCATTTTAGGAGGTTGACCAGTTCAAGAGGTCGCCAGTTCAAGAGATGCCTAATTTTACATTTCCTATATGTTCATATGCATTCCATACCCATATGTACATGCCGCATTATACATTGAAACTAAGGACAATGGTTACAAGTGCTTGACGGTTGTAGATATTGGTTTTCATATATATGAGTTGCATTTTTCCATCTTTGGAGATTTCGGGAACGAAATCCATTTTAAAGGGGGGCCAAGGAGAAACGCAATACCTTGCAAAATTTGTCAAAAATTTATTAAGAGAATTAATTTATTAATAATAAAGATAAATATAAAATTTGAATAACATCAGAAATTTTCTAAAAAACTTGCACTGTTGCGTTCGTGGTGATTTTTTGGACAACTTTCATATATAAAGTTTTGTAACCGGAGATCATACTGAAACTTTATTAAAGTTTAAATATTTGAAATCGAAAATTATTCAAATAAAAAAAGTTTAATGTTAATTTAAGTAACATTAACCGATCGATGGCCGAATTGGAACTAGTCAACCCTCAGCGGTCGACCGCCCATCAACAACCGGGCGGCCGGTCGGGCATTGTCGGCTAGGGTTAACCTAGGATGAACGACCAAGATTTAATAAAAATAAATCAAACAGATGTGTTTATTTACAACACCTATAAATATGACGTTAACCCTCACTCTAATCATTCGAGAAACCATAATCTAAACAATACGTCTAAACTTTTCTCTATCTCCTCAAAAATTTCTGGAACAAAATAAAAGCAAAATTTAAGATAAAAATCAAAGTTTAAGGATGAAGGGAAGATAATCAAATTGAAGATAAAATAAAACAAAAAGAAGGGTCAGCAAATCAAAATGGAGGCGATTCAAGTCAAAATAAGAGGGGAAAAGCTCTTAGAATGTGAGTGGGTTGATTAGTAAAATATGTTGATTTATAAGTGATTGGATTTATTTATATTTCTGTTTGACTGGTAAATGTTAATGTAAAAATCAACGCTAACACCCCGGTGTGAGTATTAGTAAAGTGAAAGCACCACCCGCTGGTACGGGAACTAGAAATAAGCAGAAAATAGCAAAGAAAAGTAAAGAGACAGCAGTTTTATAGTGGTTCGGCTCGAAATTAAGCCTGCGTCCACTTTATCTTCTATATTAATGATTCAGTTACAACTCTTTACAATACACTTTGATTACAACACACTTTGACGAGTAGCTAGAACTTGAATGGAGAAGAATCTTTCGAATTCATGTTGAATGTGTTAGATCTCTTCCAAAAGTTCGTTGAAGCGTCTTCGGTGTTTGGAGTGCTTGAAGTGTTGGATGAGTCGAGAAAACAGCAGAGTATCGGCGTTTCAGAAATGAGCCAAAAGTCCTCTTTTAGTTGGAATAGGTGGGGTATTTATAGGAGAATTCTGGATAGGTGTTAGGTCGTGAACGACCTAAGATAGGTCGTAGGTCACCAGCGACTTAAGGAGTACGGGCTATGACTTAATAGTTTTGCGCTTGATTATTTGAACATATTGATAAGTCTTAGGTCGTGAACGACCTAAGGTAGGTCGTAGGTCGTGGGCGACCTAGTGGGCATGGTTTGCGGCTTAACAGGGGTGCACTTGATCTGTCTGAATCGAGGTGGTAAATTGTAGGTCGGGAGCGACCTAGGGAGTAGTCGACGACTTAATTGTGTTGAGATATCTTGGTGGAGCGACTTAAGCTGGCTCGACCTATAATTTAGGTCGTTGAACTGTTCCATCTTTAAGTCGCTAGGTTGCTTTGTGATGTTAGGTCGCTGGAGACTTTAGGTCGTTAGGTCGCTGGGGGTTTTAGGTCGCTGGAGACTTTAGGTCGTTAGGTCGCTGGGGGTTTTAGGTCGTTAGGTCGCTTGTAAATTTAGGTCGCTTCAAAAGAGGAGTTAACACTTGCCCCTCGAAGTACATGCCTATGTCATAGGTCGTGTGCTTCGATCTAACTCTGCTAGGTCATGAGCGACCTAAACCATGTGCTAACTTGCATGCCCATTCGCCTTCCTTTCTTTATCCCATATAAACTGCTAGCTCGCTGCTTCTTCTCTGCTTAACTGCTCTGATTTCCCACTCTGCCATTAACAAAACATCGTGATTTCAAAGGCAATTTTAAGTTAATCAGTTGATGATTCATCCTTGTTATCATATTGTGTAAGTGAATTTGATCTTTATCCAACCATGATCACTGCCGAATTGCGAATCCCCATCCTCTGACCCCAGTCCAACCCCATACGTCGCGTTACACTCTCGAGTCATGTTGCGATTGATTTCTGATCTCCATTAGCTATGTTGTTGTGATTCACGAGAGCTCAGCTATGTGTTGGATCTACGATGGATCTGAGATGATTTGAATCCGCCTTGGACGATTTGATGGTGTGGATAGTTAAATGGTCTAGCTGTGAAGATGGTAGATTTTGTCGCTCAAGTGATAACGGGTTATCGGGTTAACAGTTAACGAGATGGCGAGCTGTTGAGTGGAGAAGAAGTTAGCGATTTAGTGAATTTGAGCGACTTAGAAACCTTCGCGACCTAGGGAACCTGGTCGACCTAACGAATCGACCGACCTAAGGATTCTTGTGACCTAAAGAAAACTAAACGACCTTCTAATTTGCGACTTAACTTTTAGGTCGTGCTAGGATTCAAATGACCTAGGACTTGGTTAGATTTGCATATGAATTCCAAGTAGAATCGACTTAACAAATTAATGACCTAAATTTTTGCGGCATAGGATTTAGGTCGCGGCCGAGCTAGTACTTGTAGGAATTTGCATTGCCTTGATCTGAAGTCTTATACTCTTTGACTTGCACAGTGCGACCTAATGAGAACCCGATCTATGCTAGGTCACTGAACGACCTAAGTGATGAACAAAATTGGAACACTTGTACAATTTTTGAAAGAACTTGCTTGAACTTTGAACTGTTTGAACTTGGAACTGTTTGAACTTTGTTGCACTTCCTTACAGATTACACTAACCTTTAAGCTAACAACCTGTTAAACACAATATTTGCATACAACCAGGGCGAATATACTACCATTGATTGCCCACATCGAATGACAGATTAGTCGATAAAGAATAATCAACTTAAGTAAACTGTGTGAATGAAATGCTGTGAATTAACAAGTTCAAATGAAGTATTAAAGCAAAGCTAAAATAATCAACTAAAGCTGATTTGTTTGCATCAACACTGCACTTGGACTTAATATAACAAGCCCTGAAACTCTATAATTGACACATGTCAACTAATTTGATTCCAGTCATATTTGCTTGTCATTTTACTAGTTTTGCACAACACTTCACACTTTTAGGAAACGTGCACCTTCATATTTGAATATCCAGTTCCTTGTGTAGAATGACTTCTCAACAAGAAGAAACAGGACCAGCTGGAGAAGTCTTTCCAATTGCTAATCCGTTGATTGATCCTCCGAAAAGAACTCTGACCTCCTTGAATCATAGAGTTTTCAGCCAATTGTGCATTCAGTTTGGTATTGCTGAAGCGGACGCTCTGCTTCCTGGAGTAAACGATACTGCTGACAGGCCACCTCTTGGTTTTGTCCCAGTTAATCGTCAGATGTGCTTAAGTGGAGCTATTCCTCCCTTTAATGATTTTCTTCGACAGCTTCTTCTTCGATTAACTATCTCTCCCTTCCAGCTACACCCTAATGGTTATGCCATCTTGATGGGGTTGTGTGTGCTGTTCAGGATGACACTCGACCGTCTTCCAAGTTTTGAAGAGATTTGATATTTGTGCACTTTTGCGAAGAACAAAGATCACCCTTCAATTATACTTGTGAGAGGCGCAAGAAACCGTAAATTGATTCTAGACTTGCCCGAGAGTGCACACGGGTTTTTAGGCCAATTTTTCTTTGTTCACTGCCCCCCGGGGTTCTATGCCGTCTGGAGAATCGAAAGTAAGATTGCTTATTTCCGCTCACTTCATTTTTCTGAATTTCTTGAAACTTGAATTGTCAAGTACTGAACTTCATTCTTTACTTCTGTAGCACTTCCTCCTCCTTCTAGAGATTTTGGCCACAGACCGACCTTTGAAAGACTAAGTGTTGTGGCTGCTGAAGAGAGAAGCATTAAATTTTTGCTAAAAGACGAGTTCCTTCACCAATTCGGACTTTTACACCCTTCTCGGACTACTCAGCTTCATGATGCCCCTGGTTCTCAAGCAGAGACATCAGATGCCCCAGTTTCTGCAGAAGAAAATGCATCGAAAGAACCCGCTGTAGAGGCTGCATTGGTGAAGTGTTCTACTCCCATTGATATTGCGGGATCGTCTAGCAAATTTACGCTTTCTCCGGTGATTAAAGAAGGAGTTGAAAAATAAAGTTCCGCTGGTGACGACGGTGACGATATTTATGGTGACCTAAGTGACCCGATGATAACTTCACATGAGCTTTTTAAGGATGACCCTGTTACTACTAAAGTTATTCCTCCAGCAATTGAGGCGACATCCGTCTTGCAACAAACTCTGTCAACTCAAGAGTTAACGCCAGCTGCAAAAGCTGACATTACCCCCAAACTGAAGAGTGGTTTGTAGCTTGACGCGCATAGTTTACATGCCACACACACTTAGAATTTTTTGGCACTCATATGTACTTAGCTTCCTTTTCCTGGAGATTTCTAAATTCTATCTCTTTTTCATTTTCAGATTCTCCGATGGGGCGAAGTGGCTCGTACTATGAAAATTTCCAACGCCATGGAAGCCGTGACACTTATGATTATAGGCGCTATCTTCCTGCCTTTAGGGAAACTGACGAAGAAAGAGCTGCTAGGAAGGCTCAAGAAAGAAAAGCCCATAAGGAGCGATATGAGAGAAGGGATGAACGATATGACTCTTCTCAAAGAGATGATGATTCCCATAAAAGAAAATCGTATCATGATAAAGGGAAAAGCCATGTCGTTGGAGATCCCAGCAAGCAGACCAAGCTTAGCGACGCGTCTGCAATTTCTGAAAAGACCGCTGCTTCTATCCCTATTGACATCCCCTCCGGTTCTCCTGCTCTTGGGAAAACTAACATTCAGACAATTATTAATAGGCCTCAGTA
Source organism: Allium fistulosum (assembly GCA_030737815.1). Lineage (NCBI taxonomy): Eukaryota > Viridiplantae > Streptophyta > Magnoliopsida > Asparagales > Amaryllidaceae > Allium > Allium fistulosum. The sequence goes on from CM060907.1 coordinate 393,655,419, forward strand.
TCAAGTCAAGGATGCTCCACCAACACTTCAAAGGCGATTCCCAAATTGGTGTTTAAAAGGAGTGCGCTTTGACTTGGATTTGGTTCCTATCGATAAGCAGGCCATGCTAAGGAATCTCGATGCTGTTAAGCTTGACATCGAGAGAATGTTCGGATGGCAAAAGCTGGTTGACGAGCTTCAAAGGGTTAATCATATGAATCTCGAAGCCATGTTAACTATGGAAGACGATCATTCTGAATGGAAGAAAGTTCTTAAGCAGCACGATACAGAGATGAAAAACATTGCCGATCATAATGAGGAGCTCGAGGCCAAAGTCAAGAAACTCGAAGATGATCTTGCCGCCTCTTCCACCTCTTTTACTCAAAAGGAAGAGGTACTTCAAAAGCAAGTACGGGATGCTCATGCTAGTCAACGAGACGCTGAGGCTAGATATGAGGCGCAGGAGAAAATTGTTGAGAGTTACCGCACTGATGTTGCTCGGTTGCGAGAAAAAACTAGCTTCCAGGACATGGAGATTGAAAGGTTAAAAGCTCGACTTCTTAAAGTTGAAAAAGAGCGGGATGAGGCAGTTGCCGGCCATGTTGCAGCTGAAGAATCTCATGAGGCAACTAAAGCCAATATCAGCTCTACTTTATTCGATTTTTACTTGCACAGCGTCCTGGGGCGTGGTAGTCTCTCGTTTTTGGGCCCTAAGTATGAGATTACTTTGGCTGAAGTGTGGGAAGCCGTACTTGATATGCTTGGAGGTGCTGGCTATGCAGAAGCGGATCTTGAGGCGAACTATCTGGATGATGAGGCACGTACCGCCCTTGCCAGGGGAAAAGAGCAGCTTGCTAGGGAGCGAGCCGAAGCAGTAGGAGGAGAGCGTTTAGAGAAAGCGCCTTTAACTGACCCCGCTCGTCCTCCGGCTTCGGTCGACCCTAATACCATTGGCTCTAGTTCTTATTCTCCGCCTCCTGCTAAAGTCAAAACCGAGATTACAACTGCACAAGGCGGAGACGAAGGCGAAGAAAGCGCCGAAGCACAAGCTTATGAAGTTGACGTTATAAAGCCAACTTCTCCAGGTAACTTCATCGTTGAACCAGGTCAAGCGGACCACTTGTTTGCTTCAACTGAGCTTGATGAATTTCTCGCTTATTACTTAAGTCTCGATGAGCCACCGTCTCCTCTCTTTACGAGGAATACTGATTTTAACTTTTCTTCTTCTGTAGCGGAAATACCAAGTGCTGCACAAACTTCTACTCCTCTAGCTGGCGCCCCTTCATCTCCTCAAGTTACTCCTCCTCCTGTCTTTCAACCAGGATCGCAAGAAGAAAAAATAGAAGCACTTCAAGACTTGGATGATCCGGTTGTTTCACAGGAACAGCAGGCGGAAGAACTTGAGGAGGGCGAGAAGACTTCGGAGCAACCTTATGATGATGACACAAAGCTTTCTGTGTTGATTACTCCGGGAAGTGAGTCTTCTTCTAAGAAGAAAGGGAAACGCGCAGCTTCAAAGAAGAAGAAGAAAAGCGCTTCTGCTGGTGAAGAAAAAGTGGAAGCAGATCCAGCTACACCTCCTTCTCCTTCTTCCCCGTCCCGTCCACGCCGGCTTCAGAAATTAATCATCAAGCCGGGCAAGAGCTCTAAAGGTGGCGGAAAGAAGGAGTAATGAGCTTGACTTTACGCTTCTTGTTTTGCTTTTTGCTTTTTGCATGTAGTGACCGGAGATTGTGCGGGTACCGGCCTCCGCTTGTTGAAACCTACGTATGTACAAAAATTTCATAGTATGGAATAAAATGGTTCTTTTTACTCGTACAATTTCTTGTTAGTATATGTGTGAACGCATTTATTCTTTGCTTTTGCACAAGTTTCTTTATTTACTTTATATGATATTGCAGTGAGCTCGTGGTATGATGTTTGAGCATTGTTTTTATTAATATAGCTATATGCTCCCATACCACGGCTTACTGCAATATTCTGAAAAGACTTGTACTCTTATTTTAGAGAATAATTCTTCCATTTTGAGGAAATATTATTCTGCTTTTAATAGAATACGCTTTGTATCGGAGAAGTTTTTCTTTCTCTCTCTCTTTTTAAAGAACACTTCTACTTTCGGGGATGATCACTTTTACTTGTTGAAAAGTGGATTCCCCTACGCAGTGAAGCGGGCTTCTGAAGAATGCTTCAATCTGTTTATCAGAAAGTTGTATTTTATCGTTGAATGGGTCCACGGGACAGACGTCAGCTGTTTTACCGAATATTTGTTTATACAAATAATCATAAGTATTCAGCTGCGGCCTAGAACCTTCTCTTTCGAGAAGGTTCCCCTTGGGTGGTTCCATCGATGAAGTTCTTGGATGTGCCTCGTTAGAGGGCTTTATTTGTTTAGTGCTTCCGTAGAAGCTTGTGCCTCCAAAGCAGTTTTTTGCTTACGAAGAGGTCTTTTTTTGTATGCCTCCGAAGAGGGCTTGTGCCTCCGAAGCAGTTTTTTGCTTACGAAGAGGTCTTTGTTTGTGTGCCTCTGAAGAGGGCTTGTGCCTCCGAAGCAGTTTTTTGCTTACGAAGAGGAGCATTTGGACTCCGAAGGGTAGCATTTGGACACCGAAGGGTAGCATTTGGACTCCGAAGAGAATCATTTTGGTCTCCGAAGAGAAGCATTTTGGTCTCCGAAGAGAAGCATTTGGGTCTCCGAAGAGAAGCATTTGGTTCTCCGAAGAGAAGCATTTGGGTCTCCGAAGAGAAGCATTTTGGTCTCCGTAGAGAAGCATTTTGGTCTCCTAAGAGAAGCATTTTGGTCTCCGAAGAGAAGCATTTTGGTCTCGAAGCATTTTGGTCTTCGAAGAGAAGCATTTTGTTGCTTGTGTCCTTCCACCATCTGCTTCTTAGCGATTCCTCGTTATCACTTCAAGTACATGTCCCATTCTTTTGCAAGTTGTTTCCTTTTTGCCAGAGAAGTGTACTTTATCGTTGAGTGAATCCACGGGGCAGACGCAAGTTACTTTACCGGATGTTCGTTTGCACAAACGATCGCGATTAGTTAGCAAGGGTTTGGAACCTTCTCGTCAGGAAGGTGCCCGCTTTGGTGGAATCATCAACTGTTTGTGAATAGCACTTCTTTTTGAAAGAGTTGAATTTTTGGAACTTTTGTGACTTGACATTTGTTTGTTGAGTGATTTGTAGGAATCGCTGAGCCTTGTGATGTGTTGAATAGGTAAGCTTTGCTTTGATAGCCTGCAATATTAAATCGACATTTTAGCAATATTTTAAAGATACTTGCATATCGAAATGAGATAGGCATTTTATAGTATTAGAGAACACAAGATTTATAGTTCTTTATTATTGATTCACACTGATTTCTCAGTGGTTTGCAATACAAGAGTTATACATCCATCATCATTTTACAAATTTAAGCAATGCCGTTAAGTAAAAATTGGATGCAAGTGATTGTTGTTCCAGAATCTTGAGATTGAATTTCCATTTCCACTGGATTCATAGTTTTGGATCCATATGACAGAGAGAATGAAAAGTGCCCAGTTGCAGTTTTGTGGGTAGTTAGCAGTCATCCCAACTTTTGCTTGCTGGGTGAGCACCCCCTGTGACAACATTAATGACAAGCCTTTCAGATTCTTGCGCTGTAATTTTGTTATCTGAGCCGGATTGATGAGTAGAAAGTTGTTGCCCCTGAGTGGATGAGGTTGGATCGACTCTGTTTTTCTTTACATATTGTTGCAGCTTATTCTGCTTCAGCAATTCTTTAATCACATTCTTTAACTGGCGACATTGGTTGGTGTCATGGCCAAGTTGATTGTGAAATTGACAGAATTTCCCATTATGCACTGCACCTCTCCCCATCTCAGGTGGTTTGGGATACTTGACAACATCCTTTGTTGCGAAGAAGATATTTTCCGGTGTATCAGTTAAGGGGGTAAAATCCGAAGGATTTAGGTGGCGAGGTTTCTTCTCATTCCCCTGTTTCTTTCCTCCGTCATTTTCCCTTTTCTGGTTTCTAGATTCTCTTTTGTTAGACGCAACATCGTTATTCTTGACTTCGGCAACAACCACTTTTGCTGGCGCAGAAAGGCTTTCTAGTCGCATAAATTCGTCGGCCTTTCTACAAAACTTCTCAAGTGAATTCGGTTCCTTCATTTTTAACCATCTTCCGAATTCGCTTGATTTGTCGATGGATCGCATCAAGTAAGTCAGGATCATACGGGGTTCCGCATTATCTACTTCGGCCAGTGCTAAGTTAAAGCGGTTCAAGAAAGATTTGATAGATTCCCGGGAACTTGTTCAAGGCTAGACAGTGACATTATATCCTTAGCTTTTGAAGCATGCAATCTGAACTGATCTTTGAACATTCGCGTTAATTCAGAGAATTGATCCACGGATTGAACTGGTAGCTTTGTGAACCAAAGTAGAGCCACTCTTTCCAAGTACACTGGAAAGTATCGGCATTTAATCTCATCTGATGCCCTTGCACCGGTCATATGCCAGTCGTACTTATATAGGAAATGATTAGGGTCACTTGTCCCCCTGTAGGCCGGGATAGTAGGAGGTACAAATTTCCTTGGAAATTCTGCTTTCAGGATCTTTTCAGTAAACAGAGTTTTGCTTGGAGCAAATCCCCAGTCGCTCTCATTTTCTTCCCTCTGCATGCTCTCTTTCATGATTCGATGAACCATCCCAGATAGGTATTCCTCATTGTTCAGAGGCATCGCCGGGCAGACGTCAGCTATTCTTTCGGAAGTTTTCCTGGGCAAATGTTCGCGAAAAGTTGGCTGCGGCCTTGAACCTTCAGCTTGGAAAGGTGGCGCTTCGGCGGTGCCATTTGCTCTTTGAGGAATACTCTTCTCTTGGGAATTAAGAGCATCTTCGGCAAAGGTTGTTTCATTGTTTCCTGGTTGTTGATTTGCCCCAAGCAGAGCGTTTAATCTATCCATCATCAAAGCGTTTTGAGCTTCAATTTGTTGGTATAATCCAGAAACTACGTCGTCTAGTTCAGCCCTTGTGACTCCAACGGTAGGAGTTCCCTGGTTTTTTGTTGGGGAAGCGGAGGTTCCCTCATGAGCATTTCCGGATCTGGTAGATCTACCCTTTCTTCCAGGAGCCATGATTTCCGATAGACTTCTGGTTTTTAAGGAAAATCTTTCAACAAGTCTTTGCGAAGCAATGGTGAAAATATTCCTGAGTTGGGTTCTCAGTGAAAGCACCAAAAATGTTAACGTAAAAATCGACGCTAACACCCAGGTGTGAGTATTAGTAAAGTGAAAGCACCACCCGTTGGTACGGGAACTAGAAATAAGCAGAAAATAGCAGAAAAGTAAAGAGACATCAGTTTTATAGTGGTTTGGCTCGAAATTAAGCCTACGTCCACTTTATCTTCTTTATTAATGATTCGGTTACAACTCTTTACAATACACTTTGATTACAACACACTTTGACGAGTAGCTAGAACTTGAATGGAGAAGAATCTTTCGAATTCATGTTGAATGTGTTAGATCTCTTCCAAAAGTTCGTTGAAGCGTCTTCGGTGTTTGGAGTGCTTGAAGTGTTGGATGAGTCGAGAAAACAGCAGAGTATCGGCGTTTCAGAAATGAGCCAAAAGTCCTCTTTTAGTTGGAATAGGTGGGGTATTTATAGGAGAATTCTGGACAGGTGTTAGGTCGTGAACGACCTAAGATAGGTCGTAGGTCGCCAGCGACTTAAGGAGTACGGGCTACGACTTAATAGTTTTGCGCTTGATCATTTGAACATATTGATAAGTCTTAGGTCGTGAACGACCCAAGGTAGGTCGTAGGTCGTGGGCGACCTAGTGGGCATGGTTTGTGGCTTAACAGGGGTGCACTTGATCTGTCTGAATCGAGGTGGTAAATTGTAGGTCGGGAGCGACCTAGGGAGTAGTCGACGTCTTAACTGTGTTGAGATATCTTGGTGGAGCGACTTAAGCTGGCTCGACCTATAATTTAGGCCGTTGAACTGTTCCATCTTTAAGTCGCTAGGTTGCTTTGTGATGTTAGGTCGCTGGAGACTTTAGGTCGTTAGGTCGCTGGAGACTTTAGGTCGTTAGGTCGCTGGAGACTTTAGGTCGTTAGGTCGCTGGGGGTTTTAGGTCGTTAGGTCGCTGGAGACTTTAGGTCGTTAGGTCGCTGGGGGTTTTAGGTCGTTAGGTCGCTGGAGGTTTTAGGTCGTTAGGTCGCTTGTAAATTTAGGTCGCTTCAAAAGAGGAGTTAACAGTAAATTTACACGATTTGAATCTGAAAATGAATGTTTAATTTGAAGATTAATTAATGATGATTTAAGTCTAAAATATTATGCATTTAGTAATTGCAATTCTATTGAAATTTAATTAGAAATCTAGATTGTATGGATATAACATATATTTGATTTAACTTGATTAAAATGAGAAATTGATTTGGATCTGAAGTAATTTTGAGGTATGATTTGAATTGATTTAACTTAATTTTAATATGGATACACATTTTTATTTACCTTGAATTGAATCTAAGATTTAATATGTATACACCATGTTGACTTCACCCTGAACTAACCTTGAAATGTAAATATACCTATGTAATTACAAAATCGATAAATTGAAATCATGTAAATGAAATCTGTTAAATAGTAATAAAGTACAAAAAATTCTAACTCTCTTATTAGTTATAGAAGCTTTCTCTACTCTCCTTAATACTCTCTAGATATTTTATTTTTAAATTTTTATAATTTATCACTTTATAATTACTCTACTAAACTTCTTATGCAAACTTACATTCAAACACATTCTTTTAACATTTTCTATCATTATTAACAAATGTCTTCTTACTTCTCTTCTAATATTTTACATTTAAGTCCATACATTTAAATTGACTACATAATTCAAAATTTTAACCTTTGATAAACCCAATTAACTAATATTCAACACGTCAAGTAAATTCTAAAATATGATGATTTCAATAGTATATCATTGTCGCATCAACAAATTGGTAAAACTAAATTTCGATTTGGATGCAAAGATATGTAAATCACAAAGCATTAATTATATACATCAACAATAAAAAAAATAATTTTATAATTTGTTTATCTCAATGAAGTTATCATGCATTGCACTAAGAAATTATATTTTTTCTTTTGAATACATATATTTTAAAACTTTTACTTACAACCATTCTCAATTCCCCCCTATGATTTTTTATTCATGTTTATGTATTTAACTTATTTTGTAATCTTTAATTTAAGTTATTCAAATAAATTCAATTAATTAATAATAATTAATTCATCTAATAAATCCTAAAATAAGCCACAATACACATGTATATAAGCAAAGATGATGAAATTACTAATTTTATTCATATATAAAGATATATACATCACATAACATAAAATGTAGACATATATAATAAAAAAATTCATTTATAATTCATTTATCCCAAAAATATATCATATTACATTATAAAATTTCATTTTTTACAACTTTTAAAGAATAGATTCATACTTTACAACATTGCGATGTTAAAGCATGACTCACACTAGTAAAAATTACGTTACATAGACATTCCCATTTTTAACATGATATTAAAACTTACCCAATTCACAAATCAACTTAATGGTATAATTTTTTTTTGCAATTATTGAAATTGTATACATGACCCTCCAATAACAACATGAAATCTATAATTAACCGCAAAGTTAAAAAGGTTTAATAATTGAAATCTTGGATAATGGATAAGTGATCACGTGTACATGAATTGATCCTATGATCTTTTTCTAAACTACAATTACATATAAAGAGCCCTTCCCATTTTTACCTTACTTTCTAAAATTCAGCTCTTTATATTTAACTAGTTAAATTTGTTATTGATTTAAAATACTTAAATATATTCAATTACATAATATTCATTGATTCATTTATAAATCCTTAAAACTATATGTATACAACATTCATATTAATAGAAATGGTAAAATCATTTTACCATCCATATATTTTAAAAATACACATACCGCATAACATCAATTATTTACATATACATCAATAACAATATATGTAACGACTCGGAATTTCACCACTTTGAATCACTAATAGTTAATTAATTTTAAATATTTAAATAATATATTTTATAATTAAAATAAAACTCTCTTAAATAATAAGTAATGATGGTGAAATAGTTTTCCAAAATTGGTTTACAAAAATATATAATTCTAAGATAAATCGAAATGTTGTCGGAATTCGTTTTCCAAATTTTCAACTTTTTGTCGGCCAAAAGTTGTTGGAAACGTTGTGAACTCTATCGTATAATATAACACATACATTTATATTTTAGCTGTGTAGTTAATGCCCCGCTATTACCCCGCTATAACCCTGCTATATCTCATAGCGGATTTCTACCTCTACGATATTTCCATATAGCCCCAAAATATAGCCTTTCCGCTTTAAGCCCCGCTATTTCCGATATATCCCGTTATTCCCGCTATATTCCGCTATTTCTGCTATATCTTCTTTAATAAAATGAATTGAAAAATTGCATTTATACATAATAAAAATTAATAAACTAATTTATTTGATTTAATTTTTAATATATTTTCAGAAATGAAAATACTATAATATTCTACTAAATTCAATTATGTTATATAACAATTTTACGTTTATTTAAAATATATTCGCACATGTTTTTATTTAAAATTATTTATGTATTAATTATAATTCAATTGAATGATAATTTTTCATTTAATTACAATTTATATATTTGTAAAAACATTAAGTACGAGTTTTATATGCTATTTAAGAGCCATCCGCTATATCCCGCTATATCTTCGCTGTATCCCCGCTATGACTTTTTGCACCTCCACCGCATTGAATCTGCCAAGCGCTTTAACTGCATAGTATTTTAGTTAGGATAGATATTTGTATATGTATACATAAATGTATATATTTAAGTAATGTGACATTTTATGAAAATAAGAATTAATATTTAAAAATGTTAAAAAGAGAAGATGCCTTAAGAAACATTAGTAAACACAAAGTACATGTGCATTTATAACATGTTGGAGCCTGGAAAATGAAGGGAGACAAAAATGTGGTGTGAGTACATGGGGGAAGAGGAGAATGGTGATGTGGCAAATGGAGGTGGAGGGTAAAGGACCAAGGGCATTATGGTAATTTACTTTGTTTCTTGCTTATAAATACCCCTTTCACTTCTTCAATTTTGCCTCCTCTTTCTTCTACCATATCTTTCTCATATCTTACCCGAATGGAGGTTTTCTTTTTTCAAAACCGTATGAAATTCCAGTGCTACAACTTTCATGTGTACCACTTTTTTAAATTTTGAGCTTAGCATGTCCAAATGTCATTTCTTTGCAGAGCATTTTCGGACACAGATTTTCAAGTCCGAAAATACCTCTTCTTCTTTTGACCATATCTCTCTAAAAAATAATCCAAATTGAGTGATTCTTTTCTTAATTTGTAGAGAAAAGAATTTCCAAGAACTTTCCCTTTGAAAACTTTTCCATAGTCTGTAACATCCCCTACATGGAGGCCCAAAACTAAAAGCTGCAGATGACGCAGTCATCCATAGTTATTAATCTTCGGCGACCAAATACGGCGGTTCTAGATACACTGATACACAGAGCACAGAAATATGGAAAAATTTTAACAATTCAGAAACACATTTTCATGTTCAAATCAAAACATTTCTTGTTCATTACAAAATCCCCAAATTATGATAACCACGTTCAGCAAAGTATAATTATTACAAATACGCCAAGAGCGACATATGAAGATGCCCCCTTGGTTGATCAGAGAATATAGTAAGGCTAATAAATCCACCTTTACAAACAAAATACACAACGGAAAGAAAAATTCTAAATAACTACCTGCCTCCTGCACGCCCCCGGAAGCTTTATTCGTCAAAGTAGAAAACCTGAGAACCATACATCTCTAACTACTCAAAATCAATTGAGTACCCGAGAGTTTAAGGGGAAAACAAAAACTTGGAGTCAGACATAAAGCCTGGTATGAATAATAATCTAATGTCTCAATCATTTTAGATATCTAGTGAGACCACGCCGCTTAGTGGAATGGGTTTTCCCTTCACCGGTATCCTAAAACCTTTATAAAACCAAATATTGTGCTCCTGCATCCACAATGGTTAAAACATACATTTCAAAACATTATGATGATATGCATACTTGAAAATGAATAAGATTTCCCATTCCCAGTTTACTCTGACAACCTATCATAATTCTAGTTTCTAGGATCACTATTAACCTTTTTAGTTTTCATGGGATTACTAATAACCTTGTTATAACTAATAGACAACCCGTCCTATTCATAGTTTTCATGGGATTGCTAAAAACCTATAGGCTCCTGCCAGTTAACTTAATTAATTCATGGGTCCTCCTGACCTATTAGTCATTCCAATAACTAATCACCTTATCCTAGTTTTCATGGGTTTACTAGGAACCTATGGACTTATCCAGTAACTCATTGCACATCCTAGTTTTCGTGGGTTGACTAGGAACCTACTGATACTTCCATTAACCACATTCTTATCCTAGTTTCATGGATTTAGTAGGAACCTATTGACTGATGTCAATCCTTAATCCAGATATAGTTTTCATGGGTTCACTGCAAACCAATTAGCCCCTGCCAACTGTCCTTATGCATAATTTTCATGCGTTAACTATGAATATTTTGGTATGCACCAATAACTACCTTATCATAGTTTTCATGGGTTCACTATGAACCTCTTGGTATGCACCAATAACTACTTTATCATAGTTTTAATGGGTTTACGATGAACCTCTTGGCATGCACCAATAACTACCTTATCATAGTTTTCATGGGTTTACTATAAACCTTTTGGTTTACCTCCAATAACTACAAAGTTTAGGCATCCTATACTTTTGGTCACCCTGACTACATGGATGCAATTCTACTCATTTAGGAGTTTAAGTAATTTATATTCACTATTTGAGTTAACCTATTGGTTCTTCTACCCCTTTTCCCTCAAAATACTGTTATGGGTTATCATGTGAATATACTCATATTTGAAGAAGTAAAACATTAATTAACAATACCACTTTTGTGAGTTTAAGGACATTGAAATACATATCATAAAACATTGTTAACACCTTTAACTTATATTTCTATCAAGGCAATACTTCTTCAAAATTACATACTTAAAACCCTTACAAAACCCTTTTATATAAGCCGTGGGTTTTCCTTTAAAAATTAGAGTATGGGGTTTCAAATCTTTTAAAACCAAACCTTTCGACCTTGTTGAATGGTCTTCAAAACAACCTTTTGAATCAAACCTTTCAAAACCATTATAACCATTCAACAATTCAAACCTTTTGAAAGCATTCAACTCTTAAAATATAAACCTTTCGAAGACTTACTGGGTTCATGATAAAATATGCGGAAGATCCTCTTTTAAAATCTTTTGACTACAACGGAAGAAACCTTTTGACCTTGTCGGAAGGTCTACTTCGAAAGCTTTAAAACATTTCATTTAAAACAATAGACCTACGCCTTTGTAAAGCAACTACTTCGAATGCTTGGGTTACATTTCAATTATAAGACAAAGGAAAATCATCTAAGTCGAAAGCTTTGACACCTTTCGAAAGCAATGGGAGAAGCGGCTGGTTTTTAAAACAAGTAAACCTTTCGTCTTTGTCGAAAGCAACGACTTCGAAAGGTTGGAAAAAGCGGCTATAACCTTTCGACTGTGTCGGAAGGTTCAAAACAAAACAATGATAAGTGGTATAACCTTTCGATTTTGTCGAAAGGTTCCAAATAAAAATAGTGGTAAAGTAGCAGTAACCTTTCGACTTTGTCGAAAGGTTTAAAACCTTTCTTTTTAAACATTTGACCTGGTTGAAAGCAACCAAGTCGGAAGCTCTAATTCGAAAGCAAAGCGGGAGAAAGCTTTTGGTTTGTAAAACAAACATACCCCAACCTCTTTAGCCATCAAACTTTCGACTAAGAACACTTCGATTCTGTCCAATTCATTACGTACCAAGTAACTTGATACCTTATGCATTGGTTTGACCGTGTCGAAAGCTATAACCCATCGACTTAGTCGAAAGGTCTGGGTCGGAAGGTTTACTACCGTAAAAGGCTGAAACATTCTAAAAGTATGATTTCTTTGCTTTTAACTTAAAAAGATAACTTTTCAACTAACCTGCCTTTGTTTGTCAAATCTCATTGGTTAGAAGTTTCTTTTCAGAAAAATGCTGCCACTAATTTTCAGAAATAAATAATAATTTTATTTTATAAAATGCCCCTTCTCCTTAATTAAATATATAAAACATTAAAGTCTCATACCTTAAATAATTTTATATATTCATCAAAACGCTTAGGAAAAATCTATAAAATCCCAAAAAATCTATTTTAATATATTTTCCAACATATAAATTTTTTAAACCCAAGTAATCTTTATTTTAGCCTTAATTAATTTATAACCCAATTGATCATTTTCTTCACTAGAAAATTTATATAAAATCCATATAAACTCAGAAAATTATGAAGATTGAAACCCATCTCCAAAATCATGTTTTTTATAACATAAAATTTTCCCATGGCATTTAAAAATCATTTCATCTCAGTTTTACCCTAAAACCGTGTATATCTACCTTTTAAATAACCTTGTTTAATCCACATATAAATCATATCCAAGCATATCATCATTCAATGTATCATAAAACAAATTTATCCTTAAATCCAAAACAATAAGATGTTATAATCAAAATAGAGATGTAGAAATTATTATTCACCTTAGATTAGATAAGGAAATTGAAGTATGATTGAGATTGATTTCTTCTAACCTGAATCCTAGCTTTTAGTTGATTTTCTCTTCTCCTCTTTCTAATGGTCGACCTTGCTTGCTTCTTACATTTAAAATTTGGTTTGAGATAAAAATGAATGTGTGGTTCTAGGAAAGATAGTATAAGGGTGGGAAATGTGGGCGGCTATTTACCCTAATGCCCTTATATTTAATTAACTAACCATTTATATAAGTTCATTAGTTTTAATTTGCACGGCCCCCTAGTTTATTAATCAACCTCAATCTCCTTATCTACATTATTCTATTTAATTTATTCTAATTAAATCTCCTAAATAATGTCAATAAAATTAGGGGTGTTACATAGTCCATGGGTATCTTGTCTTAAAATCAGTTGGAAGATGACCCATTTTCGTGTTCAATTTTTGTGATCGATGATGATCCGAAGTCCCTCTACCTTCCATGGCCAAGCTAAATACATCATGGCTAAACTCTTAAACCATCTTGGCCGAATCCATTTCCCGCTCCTAGCCTCTAAAAGCTCATTTCTTTCAAGTTAAAATATGGATCTACGCTCGGTCCAAAAGTTAGGGAAGTTTGAGTCATTTTGGATACCTTATGGTGAGTTTTAGCTCACTACTTTTAGTAAAGTTTTAAAAAATTTATATAGTGTTATTTTACTTGTTAATATGTTGGATGTTGGTTAAAATCAATGATATTGTATATGGCTTATGTATGTGTATATGTAATATTGATTCTTAGCTTGAAAAATGAAAATGAAAGTTAGTAGAATTTGGAAGTTAAGACCTTTCTTGTTGTATGTTGTGATGGCATGTATAAAATTTGAGTTCATGCATATGTCGTTATATGTTAAAGGAAAGTTAGTAGCTGGTGGTTAGTTGCGACATCGAAATCCTTTGGTCGAAAATTAGTTTTCTAGCTATACTTTCTTGAAATGTTTTAATGAGCTTCAAAACCTTACCTTTATTTTCAAAACTTTATTCTAAATTATCAAAGTAAGTTAACATAAAACGATAGAGTTTTGGAAGTGATTTAGAACATAAATAAAGTTTTGAAATTATGGGTCATATAGCGATAGTCGCTGTAAAGGCAGTTCATGAGATGAACTATTTTTGCAAATTAAAAGTGTTTTTCACTTAAGAATATTTTTGAAAAGTGTTTTTGAAACAACTTATAAGTAATAAAAAGTAATTAGTATTTAATTAATTATCCAATGGTAAATTAATTAATTTAATAAGGTAATTAATACTTAAGTATTAATTAAGAAAGTTAATTTTAAATAGATAATTAATAAAAGGTTAATTATATTTTTAATTAATTTAGGATTAATTACTATTTAATTATCTATTAAAGATTAATTTTTAATTATTTATTTATAAAAGGGTTTAGTTTTTAATTAGTTGCTAATCAAGTTTAATTTAAGTTAAGATTTAATTTAAACTTAATTTTGATTTAATTATTTTAAATGAAGTTTTAATTTATTATTTAAGTTTTAATTAAGGAATATTTAATTAATTAATTGATATTAATTTATATTTAATATTAATTAAAGATTTAAATTATTATTTAATAATTAACAAAGATCAATTAGGGTTTAATAATTTATTTAATAGTTAATTATTGTTTAATTTTTAGTTAAAGGTTTAATTATTTTTAAATAAAAAGTTTAAATGTTATTTAATTATTAAATGAAGTTTTAGAGGTTTAGACCATCTTATTTCTTTAAAGGTCGGTTTTGTTTTCAAGAAGCAACTTTCTTTTAAAGCAAGATTTTTCATCTAAGAGATTTCTTTTTTGTCTATCCTTAAGTAAACCCAATTGAATATGAAACCTAATGACATTTGTTTAGCAGAATAAACCACCATTCTGCTAATTAATCTGTATTTGACATTTGTTTGGTATAATAAATCATCGTTCTACCATAGTTCACCAAGTAGATTATGTTGACATCTATTAGGCAAAATAAAAACTCATTCTGCCATTATATTAACTTAGACATGTGTTTAGCCGAACAAATCTCCGTTTGTTATTTTGGTAACTTGGACATTTACTTATATGATTGATTTTTATTGACTGATTCCCTTATATATATCTGTTTGTTATATAAATACCTATGTTATAACTTGAAAAGTAAACTCAATTAAATGAGAACCATTGTGGTCACTGAGCTTCTTTCTAATTTTTAAGGTCAATCGTACTTTTACTAATGGTTTCAAGGAAAGTAATGATTTTAGTAAAGGTGTTTTAAATAATCGTTTTGTTTATCAGACTTTATTAAATGAGTTTATAGAGTAGTTTTATTTTAAGTAAGGAATATTTATAAGAAAGTTTTATAAATGATTTTGGATAGTTATAAAGGAAGTTTTAAAATAACTTTAGATATTTATAAAGAGATATATAAATGGCTTTGATATTTATAAAAGAGTTTTGAAAATTTAACTTGGTGATTTATAAAGAGTTTTGTAAATGGGTTTGGAATTTAAATAAAGGAGATACATAAATAAAAAGAGATTTAATAGGAGGATTTATAGAAGGGAATTTATAAAAGAACTTGAGATTGGATTTCCTTTAACTGAACTTTTATTTCTGGTGGGATGGACATTAGTTCCACACTTAACACCGAAGGAATATTGTTTGAGGTTATCTTTATTTATAACTTAAATAACATTTTGTTTTTATCCTTTGATATGATTTGGAAATGAGAAATCTTTCACGAATGTTTCATGAATATACTTATGTTCGTGAGATAAGTATATAAATGTTTTCGATAAAAACTTTTGAAAAGAGTTTTAATATACAGAAGATTTAGTTTGAGGCTTAGTGGTTGCTATGGGTAATTAAATCTCTGAATTTATTATTGTTTGTTTATTTGATAGTTAAATAACCGACTATCCAATCTAGACCAAAATATAATTTCGGAAATATCTAGGAGAAATACGTGAGTTATATGGCATAGTCATCTTTAATGATGATGTACTATGTGTATAAATCTCTTTTTTTCTCGTAAGATAAATGATAGGGAGATCCGTCAACTTAAATGGTTAGCAGTGATCCCTGCTCCTATCTATTGTCTTTTTATTTCCAAAAGAACTATCAAAAAGTTGTTTTGAAGTGACTGGGATCAGATAAGTATAAATTATCCGAAAACCACTTCAATCCAATTCAAGCATTTCGAACTGAAGATATCTTAAAGATGATTAAAGGTAGAGCTTTTGAAGTACAAGGGCTACTTGCTGCTAATCCTGAGGGTGATTCCAAAATGGATGTAGTAGAGGTAGTGCCTTCGATTTCGTTCAGACCCAGAACGAACTTGTATGGATGAATGTTGGCATTGTATTTCTACTTGGAGGACAGTGTTAGCATTCTAAGATGGTTTGCTATATAAACGGTAATCGTAGCCTCCAGCCTCGCAACCGATAAGTAAATAAAGTAGGGATATGCCGTAGGGTTATGTGGGTCGCTCCCATTAAGGTATGATCATTCCAGGATCTAGTGTCGATATCTCTATGTATGATTGGGTCCATTATGGTTGTTTAATCAAAACCAAGGGGTGATTATATTCCGCGCTATCCAGTAAAGTGTAGGGCCGGTATTGAGTACCATAGGTGCAACGTTTTGTAGCCTCCCATACATTTTATCAAGAGGTGTATGGATTCGGTGGCTAGACCCTTACCCGTTCATAGTTGGAATCCATTCTCCAATACGTGCCTTCGGACTTGATTGTATGCCTATTATGCTGAAATTTAAAAATGTAACAATTTCGGCTATGAATAATATGTATTTGTATTCTAGACATTATAATAATATCACTGGATTTTCTATCAAATTGTTTTGGTTATTGTAAGGTAAAAACCCATCCGTGTTTATGTACGATGTGGTCATACGAGATACCTTTGGTTTTAAAGGGTTTTACAAGTTAAGTAAATAAATTCCTTATGATTTGAGTTTCTCACACTGGCTTTACAGACTAATTCAAGCGTTATTTTTCTTATAATGCTTGGGTCAGCCCGAGCATATTTTCCTGATTTAGTTAGATTCTTTGGAGCTTTTAGAAGATGAGCTGGATTGTTTGAGACGTATTCACGTATCTTACATTCTTCCACTGTTCTGTTTGTTTTGTTTTTGTCTATATTTATCAGCAATTGTAAGGACATGCTGTTTTAACTGTTCATGCTGATAATAGGTTAATGTACTTCGATGTTGTGTATAATAAAGATGATTTCTTTTTGTAAATACTTGTTCATATTATATATTACTCGTCATGTTCTATGAGATTCTGTTCTGTCCTTTCTTTCTTCACCCCTGATGACCTGTCTTTCAGACACTTAAAAGACCGGTACACGAATATCAAGGATGTATTAAGTGTTGTCTTTAGGTGTAAGAGAGGAATATCATTACAACACACACTCACACACATATATATATATATATGCATATGTATATGTATATGTATGTATGTATATACAGAGAGAAAGAGTTAAGGCAATAATTCCAACAAGAATACATGGTTAGTGAGGATTAAATCATTTACTTTACATCTGAGCATCGCATGTCATTTAAATTATAAATTCTTTTATTTTAATAAATTTATCATAAGTCGCTTAAAAAAATCTATTTTTAACAATACTTAATATATTAATACTATTTTATAAGATATTACTATGTGCAATGCACGGGTTACATACTACTTATAGACTATACATGAAATTTTTGGAATTATATGCAGAATTGTGGACTTAAACAAATAGGTGAAATTCGGTTAAAAATTGGGAGATAATTACTGCTAAACAGAACATGATTCGCTCTTAAATATGATTAATGTTAACCAAAGAAAAAATATATAATAATTTACTGTTAACCAAATCTGACCGATCGATGGCTCGGCATAGCCAGTCGATAGTAAGCAATCGACCTTTACAATAGTAGACAATCGTCCGATAGACGTATTTTTTGCACAGGTTGAACCTCGGCCTAAGTCTCAGGTATAGTATATTTACTATATAAGTATGGGAAGTTAGTTCCTTTAATCTTTGGCTTTCGAATACTATGAGACTGAAGTAAGCGCATATGTGGACAATTAGGCATAGATGTGATTTATTATACGGGTTTGATATTCAATACAAAGAAGATAGATCGTGAGGGTGTGCAGAGCACAGGACACTAACATGAGGTTCCTTAGTATATGCGACGTTGTTGGAGGATGCCCGGTGCGGTGCATTATTCGACACTAATGAGAGGTTCCTCGGTGCATACGACGATTTGGACATGACAATGTTGGTGGATGTCCGGCGCGGTGCAATAAGTGGCGTTACCATTAAGTTATTGACATGGATGCGTCAGTAGACCCTAAGTCATCTTTGATGCGAGTGGGCATTGCGAGATCGTCTTAGTTTGTAAGTATGATACATGGAGTCATTGTTTGGGTAATGCAATCTATTAATAAGAAATCTTGTCAACACCTCAAAATGAAAATAGAAGTGTGAGTAGCCCTTTCAAAATCACATTCCAAAGTAGTTAAAGTAACCTAAGGCTCCTTCGAAACCACCTTACGAATCAGTTGGGGTGCTCCACGACTCTTTCGAAACCACCTTTCGAATCGGCTGTAGTAGTCAAGGACCCTTTCAAAACCACATTTCGATTTACTTAGATTGTTGCTTAATGGTATCTAAGGGCTTTAACTGTATCGGTAGAGTTTTATTCCTTCAAAAGGTATCCCTTTAAATAGCATTGATGCGAGTACTTTATAGCTGAATCCATATACAAACATTGAATCGGATTCTATGTATTTGAAAATACCATGTGTTGAGCGAGATTCTACCGGACCAGCTCCACGAAAGACCCACTGCCGGACCAAACTGCGCCCTCACTACCGAACCAAAGGAAACCCACGGCCACAGAACTACCGGACCAAACTGCGCCCTCACTACCGAACCAAAGGAAACCCACGGCCACAGAACTACCGGACCAAACTGCGCCCTCACTACCGAACCAAAGGAAATCCACAACCACAGAACTACCGAACCAACTCCTAACCAACCTCCACCGAACCAGCCTATACCGGACCAACTCCCCACCGGTCCAAACCTCTCCACCGAATGAAAGGAAGCCGGACCAGATCCACCAGGCCAGATTACGTCAGCCCAGGCCCGCCAGCTGCTATATACCTCCAAGACCCCTACCCCCAGCCTCACTCTATAAATAGAGGGGCAGGGGTACAACAATGGGGACAAGTTTTGAGAGCTCAAGCACGGAGAGAACTTTCAAACAACTTTCTTTTACTTATATCAAAGATTTGTACTTGTAATCAAAACAAGAGAAGAGAAATAACATATAAAGTGGACGTAGGCACATTCTGGCTGAACCACTATAAATTTGCGTGTCTTTTTACAGTTTAGTCCCTGCTTTTCATATATTTGCATAAATCATCCAAATCATTAAGAACAACATAAGATCTACTAAATCATACAACTTTGAGGTGTTTGTCCATTTTTTGTGCAAACATTTTTGGTGCTTTCACTGAGAACTAGAAGCTCGAAGCTTCAGCTTCATCCACTTAACAAGTTTTCCTAACAGCATCGTCTGCCACTTGGAAAACATGCCTCCCAAACAGAGAAAAGATGTTAACAAAGGAAAAAACATCACATCCAGCAGTCTTTTAGATCCAACTGTCACGAATCAAGTAAATCGTCCTCCTCCAGCAGCAGCAACAAATGAAGGACAGTCTAACCCAACCACTCCTGCCACAGAACAGCCTGCGGCAATTACTAGGGCAGATTTGGACAGAGTTGTGGTTGAAGTAACTAACCGCTTCACATCCCAGCAGGAAGCCTTGGTGGACCATCTCATGTCACGCTTAAGGGATGCTGAAGAATCCAACCGCAACACTGAATCATGAGGTGAGTCCCAGTCTGGAGGATCTCAGAGACAACAAAGATCTTCCTTCTTCGAAGGAGCTAACGGCAGAAGTAGCCATGGTAGGAGCCGAGACCGAGCACAGCCCGAAGTTAGGCCTGAGGAAACGTTTGGTACCGAACCCAACAGGGGAGGTACCGGACGGAGGTCAACTGTAGCTGAGCCTGTCATACTGCCTAACCACGGAAACGCCGGTGAACGGGGCCGAGCTAGAGTCCAGCCCGAAGTTGGACCCGAGGAAGTGCTTAGATCAGAACCCAACAGGGGAAGATCAAGGCAAGGGCCAACTGTAGCTGACCCTAGCATGCCCCCAGAAGATCAAAGGCAGCCGCTGGAAAATATGAGGAACGATAGACGATACCATCCCTACAGGTCATTTGGACGGAATCAATCCCACAGAACAGAACCAAACTCATTTCTATCTGCTCCAAATTCTGATGAAAGGATGGCACGCTTATTCAGAGAGTGTGTCCAACGGGAGCAAAGAGATCGAGGGATAGGCGCTAGGGTAACCAGCCCTTTCGCCCGCAATATCGAAATTGCTATCACTCCCCGAGAATGGAAGATGCCGACAATGGAACCTTACAAAGGAACCTCCGACCCCGTTGTACACTTACAGAGGTACACCCAACATATGCTCATGAGTGGAGCAATAGAGGGAGTACTATGCAAATGCTTTCCGCTCTTCTTAGCAGATCTCGCTACCTCCTGGTTCTGTCATCTACCCCAGGGATCCATCAGCTCGTGGGAAATGTTGAAAGAAAAGTTTATCAGTTAGTTCCGCATCCATGTGGAACTACCTAAGGACGCTTATTCCTTATCCAGCGTCAAACAGAACCCTGGAGAAAAACTGCAGCAATACCTAACCCAATTCAATGCCGCAGCAGCCGCAGTCCAAGATGCCGATGAGAAGCTTATCCTAATGGCCCTCTGTAGTGGTGTGCATCCGGACACTAAATTTGCTAGAAGATTGACGAAAGAAAAACCAGCTACTTTACCCGATTTCTTCCATGAAGCCGGGAAATACATGAGGCTTGAGGATGCTGTCGTTGAGGGGCAGCCAGGACAGCAAAATAAGGCAACTCACAGCAACGCCCCCGCTGTGGCAAGGGATGTTCGAAGAAATGATTCCAGAGACAATGCTGGGGGCAAGAAGGGAGAAAAGCGCCTATATCGGCCTGGGCCGAGATTCGACACTTACACTCCTTTGAACGAGACCGTAGAAAATATCTTCCTTGCCACCCAAGGTGAAGTTAGATACAAACGCCCACCATACAAAAAGGAATAAGATAACGCGTAGAAATCTAGAAAGTTCTGCCGCTTCCATGAATCTCACGGGCATGATACCAATGAATGCCATCATCTCCGGGATCTGATTAAGGAACACATCAGAAGGAAGATACTGGAACGTTATGTAAAAAGTCATGATAGGACTCCAGCTCCTGCCAATGAAAACCCAAGGCTACCCTCACCGGACACCGGCAGAGGAAACCGCAACACTAGCAGCTCTAGTCAAGAGAAAATAGTGGTCCATACCATCTCAGGAGGACCGCACATCGCGGAAAGAAGCTGGAAAGAGATGGAAAGGTATGGAAATTCGCTTAGAGACAATAAAGACTGTGTCAATTCGGTTATAGAAGAGCGCCACCCGAAGCGGAAAGAAAGTAATGACATCACATTCGGTAAGCGTGACCTAGAAGGAAGGCAGTACCCTCACATGGATCCCATGGTCATCTCTGCCCGACTCGGTCCCGCCGAAGTTTACCGAATCCTGGTAGACACTGGAAGCTCAGTAAACATCCTGTTCAAACACGCATTCGACAAAATGAAGCTATCAATGAAGGATGTATCTCCCTGCGATAAACCACTACACGGTTTCACTGGGGATGCTAAGATGCCCCTCGGGCAATTGGACCTTTTTGTTGAGATTGGAAGCCATCCCCGCTCCATTGTACGAAAGCAGACGTTCGTGCTAATAGAAAACCATTCGGCCTACAACGCCTTCTTAGGAAGACCAGCCTTGTCTGACTTCCAAATTGTCCTAGCCCCATGGTGCCTAAAGATGAAATTTCCAACAGACAATGGAGTAGGGGAAGTGGAAGGAGACTAGGACGTTGCTCGAGACTGCTATGTGACTGAACTTCGCAACAACCACAGGAAGGATAAAGGGAAGGGTGTAGAGATTGCCCTCTGCACAAAAAGTCTAGAAGCATAGCAACTAAAGAAAGCCCCTCCTCTTCGATATACCAGCGACCCTTTCAATGAATTAGACCCTAGGGACAAAGAGGAGGAGGCCACCGCCGAGCCTGCAGAGGCTATGGAGTTTATATCTGTAGACAAGCACGACTCAAGTAGACTATTGAAAATTGGGTCCCAACTAAAAGCCGAATTGAAGGAACAACTCATCGATTTTCTCCGTCGCAACTTGGATGTATTCGCATGGTCACACGCTGACATGACCGGAATCTCCCCCGACATAGCCTGCCACGTATTAAAAATTGATCCTACCAAGGCGCCTGTAAAACAAAGAAAGAGAAGTATGGGGGCAGAGCGATCAGCAGCCCTCGATGAAGAAGTAAAGAATCTACTCGCCAATGACTTCATACGAGAAGCTATCTACCCGGAATGGATCGCCAACCCGGTGCTGGTAAAGAAAGCTAATGGGAAGTGGCGAACCTGCATTGACTTTTCCAACCTAAACGACGCCTGCCCAAAGGATTGCTTCCCACTTCCTAGAATCGACCAACTTGTGGACAGCACAGCCGGGCACGAGCTCCTATCTTTTATGGATGCATACTCAGGATATAACCAAATTCCTATGCATGCTCCCGACCAAGACCACACTAGTTTCATCACTGACCGGGGTTTATACTGCTATAAGGTAATGCCTTTCGGACTTAAAAATGCAGGAGCCACCTACCAGCGCCTCGTCAACAAGATGTTTGCAGGGCTAATAGGACAGACTATGGAAGTATATGTGGATGACATGCTGGTGAAGTCAAGGAAAGCCAATGATCACGTAAACCACCTAGGCAAAATGTTTCAAGTACTCCGCCAGTATGGAATGAAGTTGAATCCTCTAAAATGCTCCTTCGGAGTGTCATCAGGAAAGTTCTTAGGATTCATCGTTCATGCCAGGGGGATTGAAGCGAACCCTGAACAAGTCCGAACGCTAAGGGAGATCAAGATACCTTCCACCCGAAAGGAAATGCAAAGCCTAAATGGAAAAGTGGCCGCCCTAAGCCGATTCATCTCCAAGGCAACGGACAAGTGCGTCCCCTTTTTCGAAGCTCTAAAGAAAGACAAAGAAAAGTTCGAATGGACTGACGAATGCTTAACCGCTTTCCTTAACCTAATCGAACACCTCCAGAAACCACCGGTACTCTCGACTCCAAGCAAAGGCGAAGAATTATACCTATACCTTGCTGTGTCATCTCACGCCCTAAGCGCTGCCTTGGTAAGGGAAGACAACCGCATGCAACGACCAGTTTACTTCGTCAGCAAAAGGTTTACTGGGGCGGAAGTCAGATATCCTAAACTTGAGAAGCTAGCATACTGTTTACTAATCACATCACGGAAACTGCATCACTACTTCCAGTCCCATTCCATCAAAGTTCTGACCGATCAACCACTGAGGCAGGTACTCCATCGTCCCGACACTTCTGGGCGACTACTTAAATGGTGCATTGAACTAAGTCAGTATGATATCACCTATCACCCTCGCACCGCCATCAAGGGACAAGCCATGGCTGATTTCATTGCAGAATTCACTACCAACGAAGATAAGGAGCAATTGGAAATAGCAGAAGATGTCAAGTGGAATCTCTTTGTGGATGGTGCATCGAACAAACAAGGCTCGAGGGTAGGTGTGGTAATAATCACTCCCAGGGGAAACAAACTGCACTATGCTATAAGGTTGGAGTTCGCTGCCACCAACAACGATGCAGAGTATGAAGCAGTGATAGTCGGACTAGAAATTGCCATAGAAATCGGAGCCAATTCTTTGTGTCTTCACAGCGATTCTCAACTTATTGTTAATCAAATACTAGGAGAATTCCAAGCTCGAGAAGAACGACTCATAGCATATTTAAAGAAGACCAAGTTACTTCTCAGCCGATTGGACCACTACTTAGTCAAACACATCCCTCGGGAAGAGAACCAAGAGGCCGACGAATTGGCGAAGCAAGCAAGTGTGAGAGACATCACCATCTTCGGGGCAGTAACCATCTCAAAGCAACTGGCCCCAAGTTTTGAGCAAGTGAATCTGATAGCTGCAACCGAGGAAGCAACTTGGATGACTCCCATCCGAGACTACCTACAAAGTGGCACACTACCCAACGGGCGTAACAAAGTCAAGAAAATCTTGAGGAAAGCATCCCGCTACACAATACAAGAAGACATCCTCTATCGGCGCGGATTCTCTAACCCGTTATTAAGGTGTGTCGCTGGGAGGGAAGCCAAGGAAATCTTATCCAACATCTATCAGGGAAGCTGCGGAGATCACACCGAAGGGCAAACATTAGCAAAAAAGATACTCCGATATGGATATTTCTGGCCCACCTTAAGCAAGGATGCCTTAGATTTCGTCAAAAAGTGTGACAGATGCCAGAAGTTTGCTAAGATTCCGCGGCTACCAACAATTGAGATTACTCAAATGACCAGCCCTTGGCCCTTCACAATATGGGGAATTGACTTAATCGGCGAGCTACCGATGGGCTGAGGCGGGGCCAAATATGCTATAGTGGCAGTTGATTATTTCACCAAATGGGTGGAAGCGGAACCTCTGAATAAAGTATCTTCAGCAAAAGTTATTAACTTCTTGATCAAAAATATTCTATGCAGGTACGGGGTCCCACTCAAAATCATATCAGACAATTGACTTCAGTTTGACAACGAGGAATTCGCCAACTGGTGCCAAGAGCACGGAATTCACAAAAGCTTCTCATCCGTAGCATATCCCCAGGCAAACGGACAAGTCGAAGCCGTCAACAAAATTCTGAAAACTCTAATCAAAAAGAAACTCGAAAAGTCAAAGGGCGCTTGGGTGGATGAACTCCCTACGACACTGTGGGCCTATCGCACATCTTTCAGAACATCAACGGGGCATACTCCCTTCTCTTTGGCATACGGATCGGAGGCTATGCTCCCAGTTGAAACCATTGTGCCTTCCCACCGTAGGATCCACTATAACCCAGAAGAGAACGAAGAACTCCTCCACATGACTTTGGATCTAGTGGAGGAGAGAAGGAATGATGCAGTCCTTAAAGCAGCGGCCCACAAGCAGAAAGTGGCAGCACAATACAACTCCAAAGTCAAGCATCGTACCTTACAAGAAGGGGACCTTGTCCTCAAGCGAATCTTCCCTCGCCCCGGAGCACTAGATCCAATCTGGGATGGACCATATGTAATTCATAAAGATCTCCACAATGGAGCTTATATTTTGTCAACAGTGGACAGAGAGGTGTTCCAGAGGGCATGGAACATCCAGCACCTCCGTCGATACTTTTCTTAACTTGTACTGCCCATGTGAAGTGAATTAACAAAGAGAATCAGTGGACGTAGGCCTTTTCGTGCCGAACCACTTTAAAAAACCTTGTCTCTTTTTTAACTTGTTCCTTTATATCTTGGCTGCTCGTTAACTTTATCCTTTTCTGTTGAACAAAATCCTATGCGTATAGCATTTCCACTCAAAGCACTCCACAGCGCAACTTCACCTGGACAAGACCTAACAGGTACTATGCGAATCTATGCCCTCGCCAATGAGACACTTTCGCTCCGGCATCCTTCTACTGCGGGTTAACTCATTGCTCGCGACGACCCTTAAAGCCAACTGTAATGAGCCGATTATAAGCCACCGAGAAGGCCGACTATAGCCGAGGCAGCTCATTATGGCGTTCGGCTCGCCGACAACTGTGAACCGACTATAAGCCCCAACATAAGGTGTGGCCAGCCAGGGACAGTTCACAGTTGACGATCGGCACCCATGCTAGCCGGCCACAGTAAATCGAATAATACCCACGATTACGGGCCATAATGGCCCGGGTAGTTACTGTGCGCGATCTCGGCTCCGATGTGTCTTAAGTGCGGCTGTGGTAAAAAAGAATTAACTCCCCGCGGAGGCGTAAGATGGGTGACAAATGTCTCTAAGACCCACAGCTAGGGAAAGTGACTACAAAACCCGTTTGCCACGAACTTAAGCACATCGAAGGCCTTCCGTGATTGGAAGTTTTACTTTTTCACATATTTCAGTTTTACTTAAGAAGCTTTTCTCCTATCCTTTGTAACAATTCTTGAAGTACAGGACACAAGACAGGGAACGCTCACTAATAGAAGCGAATACCCACAGCAAGATACTGGACCGCATCCCTTACTCGCTCACGCAGGATGTTCAAAGCTGCCATCTACAAGCAAAATATAAAGGGCAGTACTTCCTTCTTTCATATATAAACACATGACTGTAATTTATTCACACCTCATGCTAACATTGCAAGTCATGAAATCATGTTTTAAACAAGAACCTGACATCAAACACCATTTAATTACAAGAATATGCATAGCTATATTTCTTATACACCATGTCAAAACAGCAAAAACATTCAAAAGACGACAAAATCAGCTTAAGTTAAAGAATTACACATCAAGAATAGAGCTATTTATTACAAGTAGCAGGAATTACAACCTAAAAGTTACTCTACTGTTTTAAGACTAACATATACAACCCTGTCAAGTCCACAAAAAGAGTTTTTCCAGGTCTGATCAAGGGGCCGGTTGCATTGGAGTTTTATCCTTGTCCTGTTGACCACCTGTCCAGTCAGAGAAAGGATTCATTAGTGATAAGCAACCAAGTTAATGGAGAGACTAAAAAGGAAGACTTACCAGCACCTGCTTCTTGACTATCCTGGTCGTCATCCTCTACTTGCACACCAGCCTCCTCAGCAGCAAGCAACCGCATACCCTCCTTCACCGCCACCTTCTCCTCCTTGGTAAACTGGGCAGTGACCACATCCATGCTGAAGGCCACACCACCCT
Source organism: Allium fistulosum (assembly GCA_030737815.1). Lineage (NCBI taxonomy): Eukaryota > Viridiplantae > Streptophyta > Magnoliopsida > Asparagales > Amaryllidaceae > Allium > Allium fistulosum. The sequence continues at coordinate 393,682,139 of CM060907.1, forward strand.
CTTTATCCGCATCCGCCTTAGCCTCCTCCAGAGCCCGAAGATAAATCTTAGCCATGACCCTAGGATAATCATCCATCCAGGATAGGTTGCCCTGCTTCCAAGTTCGGAAGTACATGTCCTGAGGCATTTCATCCATCATCCCCTCATTCTCCTCAAACTCCCTCATCCGGGCCTCGGAAGCCGACAACCTTCTAACGGCAGTTTCTCTCTCCAATCGGTATCTCGAGCAGTCAGCCTGAAGGGATCTCCGCATCGCCTCCATCTCCTCCTTCAGCCTAACCTGAGCAAGCTCTGCGGCTTCAAGCTTCCCCGACAGCTCCTCTACCCGCTCAAGATCCGCCCTCCGAATCTCATCCACTGTCGAGATGGCCATATTTATCTGCTCCTTGCAGGCATCCTCCATCTTCAGCAGTTCCGCCTTACTAGCCTCCTCCATAGCCTTCCTCAACCGCCCGGAGGCAGCCTCATGCTGAGAAATCTGAATGGCCTGATCAGCAAGCTATTTGGCCTGGTCCGAAACCATCAATCGTAGTCGGATGTTGGCACTCCCAATCTCCTCTCCAGCCTTAACCAGCCGGGCATGATGCCCCATCAGCTTCCTAGTCTCCTCCGCCACCCGATCAATATTAGCCTTGGCCTCGTCTCCCATGGTAACTATCCGAGTAGTAAGTAGATCGAGATCTAAGGACTTAGCCTCATCAAGCACCCGTACCATGGGATTGCAGGGAAGAAGGTTCTCACCAGCAACCTCGTCAAAGGTAATGTCATGGGAACTTGGATCCAGATCAGGATGACCCGCAAATGGATTACGAGCCAAGTCAGGACGATCAATCTAAATAACGGTAGGGTTTTCGGACGGGTGCGGAGAGAGTGCAAACTCGCTATCCTCCTCCGTGATATCATGAAGAGGCTGAACTGGGGGCTGAGGACCAAGTGAAGGTTCGGATGAGGGATGACTCCTCTTTCTCTTTTGAATACCCTCTTCAATAACCCCGAGAAGAGGACGGTAGCCGACTACATCCCCGGAACGGTGGGTCGAAGGCTTCGGCTTGGCGGGAGCTTTGGAAAGCTTGTATTGTTCAAGCCTGTGCCGAAGATCTGAGGCCTTGGCCGTTTTACCTGCTCCTGATATGAAGAACAAGTGTCACAAGCTTACATCGATACATAATTCGAGAAACGCGGTAAATTAAAAGTTAAAAGAAGAAAGGAAACACGTCTGTTATACAAACCCTGAGGAGAAGTAGGATACTGCAATGAGTCCTGGATTTCATTCCAGGACGGGAGCGGATCATAAAATATTCCTAAGTCCCTATCATTAATGAAGCCTGCAGGAGTCAAAAGTTCACCTTGAGTCGTCGGAGCCACCTTGGCTGGAATGGTCTGAGAAGACTCGCTTGCACCGGTCCCGGCCTTGTCCGCTTTCCCGGATTTCTCTACCAAAGCCAGTTCTCCGTCCAGCCCCTCGAAAGCTAGGTGGAACGCATCATCCGTTCACTCCTGAATCTCGCTCGCTTGCCCAGGAAGCAAGGCCCCGATGCCATCACCACCATCACCACCTTCTCGGTCATCTCCACCCGCACCTCTCTCCTCCTCCACATCTTCCTTCCCCGGAGTAAGTGGACAAGTGCTGGGGGAAGGACCATCCGACTTCTTAAGCTTCTTACCTCCGACCACTGGAGATTTTGAGAAAGGTTTCCTCTTGCCACTATCTACCGTGACACCTCCCTTAGCCTGAGCAGCCGCCCTCTCCTCCGCCGTTTCCCTCAGCTTGACCACTGACTGCTGTGGAAGGATCAAGTTATACTCCAGAAGGGTCGCATTTCTGATCAGGAAGGCAGCTGATCTATCTCTCCCGGGGATAGCTTCTATCTCAGCCGCCGTCTGAACCAGGCGATCAGTCTCCACAACCGCAAAGCCACCTGTCGCTAGCAAAAATGAAAACGTATGAGAAGAAGCATCGCAATCAGAATGGAAATTATAAATAAAGCATCGACTTACATCCAAAAGTAAAACGCCGAATAGAAACAGAGTCGTCCCCAACGAAGAACCACTCCTTCTCGAACATGCTGAACTTAGAATACAGATCCAAGACCGGCTTGAAGGTTACAGCTGACTCCAAGCTGATATATGGGGACCCCTTCTTATAGCCCCTCAGATTATATAAGTACTGGATCTCCCGGTTGGAAGGAGCATGCCCATACTTCCTCTAGAAGATGACGAAGAGGCTCACCAGTATAGCATAGGAGTTGGGTTGAAGCTGGAATGGGGCCACCTTTAGATATGTAAGGAAGCTGGCTACCCAAGCATTAAGAGGCGGAATGGCACCACACATGCAGTGGTATCTGCTGTAGGCAAAGTACTCTTTGGGAGGGTCATATGGCATAACTTCTCTCCCTGGCAACAGCATGCGCGCTCTATCGATTCCAAAAGAACGGGAGATGACGTCAAGCTGCTCTTCCTTAAGGGAGCTGGGAAAGCAATCGGGCGGGGAGTTCAGAAGCTCCTGAGGGCCGTACCCGTCCACTAGTGATCTCGGGGTAGATCCGTGACGTTCCGGTCCTGGCTGAGCAGGGGGCACTACGGAAGATTCTCCTTCGCCCTGAGACCTTTTTTTATCTGATCGAGTTTCTACTTTTCGAGACATTTATCTGCAAACACAAAGAAGAACGTCGTTAGAATAGAGGAAGTAAAGGAGCGAGTGTGTGCAGTCTGAAATTTCGCTCGTGATATAAAAAGTGAAAAAATCAAGTGTATCAAGTCCATTCGGCATTCTCACTCTCAAAGGCCCATTCGGCATTCTCACTCTCAAAAGTCCATTCGGCATTCTCACTCTCAAAAGTCCATTCGGCATTCTCACTCTCAAAAGTCCATTCGGCATTCCCATTCTCACAGGCCCATTCGGCATTCTCACTCTCAAAAGTCCATTCGACATTCTCATTCTCGAAAGCCCAATCGACATTCTCATCTCGAAAAACTCATCCGGCGTTTCTCAGTAAAGGCTCATTCGGCATTCACAACTAAAAGTTCATTCGGTGCGACTTACGAGTTTCATTCGGCGAAGGGAAGTCAAGTACCTGATTCGGCAGGCTAAAGCGATTCGGCAATAGGATAAAATCTGATTCGGTTATTTGAAGCTGTCTCATTCGGTAGTAGATGAAGGAAGCCCTAGGCCCTTACTTATAGGCGAAGGTGAGCCACCGAACAACTGATTCGGCACTAGGAGCCGGATGAGAATGACCAAATCAGATAACCCAAAACAAAGCAAGACACGTGCATGCACATGCCCTACTTTGGGGGGCAAGTGTTGAGCGATATTCTACCGGACCAGCTCCACGAAAGACCCACTGCCGGACCAAACTGCGCCCTCACTACCGAACCAAAGGAAACCCACGGCCATAGAACTACCGGACCAAACTGCGCCCTCACTACCGAACCAAAGGAAACCCACGGCCACAGAACTACCGGACCAAACTGCGCCCTCACTACCGAACCAAAGGAAACCCACGACCACAGAACTACCGAACCAACTCCTAACCAACCTCCACCGAACCAACTCCTAACCAACCTCCACCGAACCAGCCTATACCGGACCAACTCCCCACCGGTCCAAACCACTCCACCGAATGAAGCCTCCACCGAACGAAAGGAAGCCGGACCAGATCCACCAGGCCAGATTACGTCAGCCCAGGCCCGCCAACTGCTATATACCTCCAAGACCCCTACCCCCAGCCTCACTCTATAAATAGAGGGGCAGGGGTACAACAATGGGGATAAGTTTTGAGAGCTCAAGCACAGAGAGAACTTTCAAACAACTTTCTTTTACTTGTATCAAAGCTTTGTACTTGTAATCAAAACAAGAGAAGAGAAATAACATATAAAGTGAACGTAGGCACATTCTGGCTGAACCACTATAAACTTGCGTGTCTTTTTACAGTTTAGTCCCTGCTTTTCATATATTTGCATAAATCATCCAAATCATTAAGAACAACATAAGATCTACTAAATCATACAACTTTGAGGTGTTTGTCCATTTTTTGTGCAAACACCATGCACTTTCTTTGTTAATAATTTTCATGAATACAAGAGTCTTAATTATTACAAAGAATTGAAATCCCCAATTTGATTTAAGGATTAGGGTTTACAAATTCAAAAAAATAACAAGTATCGAATGAATGGATTCAGATCCCTGAAACAATACCCCTAGGGGTCTTATTTGTAGGCGCAGGTTGGACCCTTTTGCATCAATCCTTTGAACTAAGTCAAATGGGTGCCTTGAAGACCTTTCGTCGCTGTTGAATTTAGGGCGCCCAACTAATTCCGCTTTTGAATGGAACTTGGGTGCTTTCTGTTATCCATAAAATATGCTCAAGAATAAAAGTATGAAAGAAGGAACATGAGAGCATTGATAATGATCAGAAAGCGCCAAGATGGTCAAGTTAAGCAAAGCTTCCGACAAGGGGGAGACAACGCCAACAACACCTTTCGAGTAGGATAGAAAGGACGTCTCGACTGTGTCAATAGGGAGCTTTCGACAAAGCCGGAGGCTACCATTCAAAGGCGATAGAAAACATGTTTACAACATCCAAAGTACTAAAAAAGAAACCTCTTGAAGGCAATGAATATCAAACACTCTACTTTTTTCCAAACCATTCAAAATGTCATGGTTTCTTCTTCATCACTTCCGCCAGAAAAGTTTTCAACCAATTCATCCCTTTCGAAAGCATATACAGCCTTTCGAAATGGTTAGGGCCACTCTCACCAAAAAAGAAGAACTACACGTCTATTACCATAAAGGCACGAGGTTTCGAATTAGTTGGGGCAGAGGCTTTCGACAAAGACCATTAACAACAAAGCCACTTTGGGAGTCTCGACTCATTCAAAGCCAAAAGAAAACATGTTTCAACAACATCAAAAGATAACACCCAAGTCTACCTGTGCGGCACATCAACATTCAAGAATGAAGCACATCAATAGACCTTTCGACAAGGTCGATAGCCATCCATTAGCACATTTCGATGAAGTCGAAGGGAAATGGGGTAAGAGTGAGAAGCCCAGTCTCCGCAGCAGTAACTGAAGGAAAGGTGCAACTATACACCTTTCAAGTGAGCCGAAAGGGATCAAACAATACCTTTCGACGAAGTCGGATGCGGTAAAGCAATAAGCCTTCCGATCAAGTCGAAAGGAAATAAAGCAAGAAAGGGAAATTCAACTTCCAACGGCAACTGAAGAATAAATAAAACCTTTTCGATCAGGTTGAAAGGTATGGCCCAGCGGACCTTCACGAAAGCAGAAAGATTGACCTTTCGCCGTGTCGAAGGCTTGGGGTCGAAATCTCCTAACTTGCACCTATAAATAGGACCCCAGGGGTCACGAAAAGGGGATCCGATTTCTTTACTTATTACTTATAATTTCTCAAGCTTGTAAACCCTAATTCCTAAATCAAATTGGGGATTTTGGTCAATTTTTACAATTGAGTTATGATAATTTTGGTCATGTTATAGCTATGGAGTTCTTATGCCATATGACTGTTATCATTCAACATCTCGACCTAGTCGGAAGGTTACACATCGACTAAGTCAAAACCTAAGGTCTCTTATTTCCAGGAAACCCTAGTTCAAATCAACCAGATCGTAGGCGCTACCCCTCTTGGTAGAGTCGGAACCTTTTCAACCTAGCAGTTTCCTAAGCCTGTTAGATCCCTAACTTGTGCTCCCTTGTCAGTGTTGAAAGGTGGTTTTGAAAGAGTTCTAGTCAACCCATTTGAAAGGATTTACCAAGAGGAAAAACACCCTTTCGACCATGTCGAAAGGTATCAAAAGCAAATTTCTGCTCGCTTTTTCCTATCAGAAAAGCTTTAGAAATCTCCACTCATTGGAAAGGACATTTCGAAAGTATTACTCATACTCCAACTTGAAATTTGAGGTGTTGACAAGTTTTCTTGTTAACATTTTTAGCGCTAGAGGGAGGGGCTCGAGCCTCCGATCCCTAATCACTTTCACCAAAGATTAATAGAGTACTTCGTTCAAAAAAAGGAAGATGGAAGAAGTCATAAATAATATTGATACCTCAAACGAAGAAGTTAAACCACAATCAACTTTGGAAAACAATATTATCCCAAACTTCAACTTAGAAAGTATGGAAATTGGACACCCTTCAACCCTTATAAACAATGAGATTAAAGTTCAAAATCTACCGCGACAAATGATAGCGATGCAAGAATTGCTTAAAAGGATTCAATCTCAAGAATCGTTAAGGATCATGGAAGGAGGAGATGAAGAACAACCTCCAAATGAAGATCAACACGAGAATCAAGAAAGTCAGGTTAAGAGAACTATTGAGAAATCGAGCAATTTAACCATAAAAGACAATGAAAATCACCATAACAACATTCTCAACCAAGTCACAGAAGGTACAATTAAAAATGTATTCAATGAATTAGGGAAATATGTTATCCCAGAAAAGGCTACTTTTCCAGAAGAAAATGTGACAGCTAGCATCCCCCTTTACATTCAATTTCCTCCACTAAAGTATGATGGAACTACCGACCTAGAGGATCACTTAGTGGCTTTTGAGATACGAATGGATCTCTATAACACCTTTGGGGTAGTTCGCTGTAAACTATTCCCCGCAACTTTCCAAGGAGCAGCTATCAAATGGTACATAATTTATCGATTGAAAGCCATCAGTTCTTGGCAACGATTTTCCTATGACTTCGTGACATAATTTTTTATATGCAAAGACCCGACTACGGGATTTAGCATGTTAGCTACCATTAAACAAGGATCGGAAGAACACTAGATGAGTATTTAAAGAGGTTTAATATAGAAGCATTAAAAGCAGAAAATGCAATCGATAGAGACAAGTTGATAGCAATCTGGTCAAGGCTAATCGAACAAACCCCTTTCTAGTAAGAACTTTATATTAATGGATGCAAAGATCTACGATACTTTTATTCACGTGTAGACAAATTTATCCGACTAGATAAAATGGTTCATGATAGGAAAAGATCGCGACAAGGCATATAAGAAGAAAGATCTGACTCCGACCACCCTAGACATAAATCAAAAGGCGGTGAAAGGGTTTGGAAGAAAATTTCAGAATATAATTATGTAACCTTAAATAAACCACTTTCTCACATATTCACAACAGTAAAGGATGATGAAAGCTTCTCAACTACACATAGAAAACAAATCCGACCAGAGCCTAAGAAAAGAGAAGGTTGTTGTGATTATCACAAAGCAAACAGACATAAGACCAATGATTGTCGCGAGTTGGCTGGAATGATTCAGAACATGATCATGTTAGGAGCATTAAAAGAGTTCATTAAAAAGACTTGAAAGACCCCTTGAGGAGACCAACATAAAAACTCAAAATGTGGATTCCTATCATGAAGTCATGCGGCATTAGTTCAACTATGAACTTTCCTCCTTCATAACTTTTTAATTTGATTTGTGCTTTGATTTGTGCTTTAGTTTATGCTGAAAATTGGGCATGTATTGATTCAAAATTCAAGTGTCATTAAAGGTAAAACAAAACCAGTCCATGGCATTCAACATGCTCTTGAAGCGCAATAAATCTCTAGCAACTTAAGAAATACAAATCAAATGCCTGACATAAAGTGGCTACAAAAGGTGGAGCTAACATAATACAAAGATCTTCCCTCATGAAACTTCAGACAAATATCAGTCCTTTACCAATTCCAGTGGAAAAAACTTACAAATAAGACCATTTTGTTGCAAAGCAATACCCACCAAGGTATGGTAACCTATCTGAAGGAGAAAACAACACATTTCCTTTCAATCTTTGACTAATTATTTTGCTAAAGAGAAATTTCCCTAACAAAATTCAAAGAAAGATTATTTTCAGTCACCCCATGATCTGGTGAAGACAAAGTGTCCATTTCAAAATAATAATAATAATAATAATAAAAATAAAAACTGATTTGCACAATCTTCCAAAGGTACCACATAGCATTAATGAATGCATGCAAAATATTTCCAAATAAGTAATCTCAATACTTCAAAGCTTTCTAAAACCATTGGCAAAGAAAGGCCTATTCATGTTTTTTAAGAAAAAAGTTTTAAAAAACTATCAAAAGTTTATTGACAAAAACTCAGACTAGGAAATCCTATACTCGCTTAGAAAACTATAGGTTCATGAATCATGACCTCCTAGTCTTTTATTTGAGATTCATATTTTCATTTTGAGAAAAATAATTTTAAGCCCTTACAAAAGGCACCTTCGGGAGGAAAGGCAAAAATCCTCTCAAGCCCTTACCAAAGGCACCTCCTAGAGGGATGAATAAAACCCCTAACGTCTATAACACCTCTTAGGGGAGGGTCAGGATAAGCGCCCATCAGCAACATTCTAGAGGAAGGTCAGCTGAGCAAGCACAATATCCATTTGAGACAAGGGATGCCCAAGAAGAGGCTCATCAAATAGTGGACTAAGATGTCCAAGCCCAAGAAAAGGCACCAAACAAAAGAAGAAAGACAAAAGATGTCTACAATGCAGAACAAAAGTCAGAACCCAAGAGAATAAAGGGTTAAGGAAAGAAATCAATCCACTATCTAAAACGGAAATGAAACCCGAGGAAGGGGTACTGACAAAGGCAAAAGGGATAAAGGTATCTGATGCCAAAATCTAGAGCAAACAAAGGAACCAAAATCATATCCAAAAGAGACAATATATGAATTAGCAAATCTTAGAACATCTAATGCTTAGGAAATAATTTCTACATCAAAGGACTAAGAAACATGTATCCTAAAATAAAGGAACATGAAACAAAAGAATGGATAAAAGGAATCCATAACATGATACCAAAAGCAAAGATCTATACGAGAGTCAAAGGAATAGAATATATAGTAAGTTCTTACACCAAAGACGAAAGTGACTCCATTCAAAGTTAGATTGAGTAAACCAATCCTTGGAAATAAGGTGTCCCTTTAAGGTAGGAGAGTATATATATATATTATATATATATGTATGTATATATGTATATATTAACATGTTATTTGGACCATTGCACTACTAAATGGTCAAGCAATAATACAGAACCACTATTCCGAGTAATTGCATGGCTTTACGGAGCTACTCGGCTCTAATATAATGATAATACTACTAACTTATAGGCATTTTAGGAATCACACATCAACTAAATTTACTATTACTAGACAGATTTCAGATTTTGTGCATATATTGGGTGAATTAGTAAATAGTTTATTCGTTAAATGAGATCCTGATAAGCTTTTTGCTGAATTATTGATTTTGTGAACTTTCAGATTAATGAAGATCTCATATTGGGTTTTATGAAGCCAAAATTTCCACATTGGCTTTTATAATTATTTATTGACTTCATATTCTTGATTTCCATGCTGGATTTTTTTTGATGATTTCATATTGAATTTTTGATTTTTTGAATTCTGAAGTTTCTCATTGAATTATTATGATGATTTATGGATTTCACATTTCAGATTTCCTTGTTGGATTTTTGATGATTTCATATTGAATTTATGTTTTCATGAATTCTGAATTCCAGCACTATTTTTTTTGGTGGCTTGTATTCTTGGTTCCTTGTTAGGTTTTTCAATGAATTCATATTGAATTTATGCTTTCATGAGTTCTGGGTTTCCTTATTGAATTTTTGATGATCTTTTACTGGATTTCTAACTTTGTGAACTCTGGACTTCCTAATCAGTTTGATGGTGAGTTGTGAATTCCTTATTGAGTTCTTATGATGATTTCCTACTGAATTTCTGATTTCATGAATTTCAAATTCCTTGATCGATTTTTAAAATGATTAGTGGATTCTATGTTCTTAACCACCTTATTGAGATTTCATAATAATTTCTTATTGAATTGCTGATTTTGAGAATTCTGAACTTTCATGTTAACTTTCATGATGATTTGCGAATGATATACACTTGATTTGCCCATGGGACTTTCGTAATGGTTTCTTATCGATTTCTTGTTTTCATGAATTTTTAATTTCGTGACTTCTTTTTTGGATTTCCATGATAATCAAAAAATTTCATGTTGAGTTTCTGATGTTGTAGTGAAAAGAGTTTTATGCAGGTTGTTTAACAGATGTTATCCTAACGGTTTTCTGATTACATTCCTGGATTCCTGGATTTTCGAATTCTTTTCATAGCGATCCTATGTATTTATGAATCTTGAAGTTTCTTATTTATGTGGATTTCATACTTCTGATTTCCTTGTTGGAGATTTGATGTTCTCTTATCAGATTTTTGATTTTGTGAATTTTAAATATTAAATATTTCATGATGATTTACAAACTTTCTATTGAGTTCCCAAGGTTGGATTTTATATAAGACTTTCTTGATACTAGTTGGACTCCCATCAAAGTGTAGGGATGGAAAATAAAGTCATAGCAAAGGAACTAGATAAGACTGCCAAAAGCAGGAAATTACTCATGGATGGCCGAGGAAAATATAACATGAGAACATAGGATTAAGTGTATGCGATAGCCTTTTTGGGGAAGGCCTATTTACTTAAATTGACAACAGCAGACCAGGTGATATTGTTTCATATACCTATAATGGTCATATAATTGCTTGAATACTCTACCTAATAAAATAACAAAATAGTGTCTGGAATTATAAGGATACTCATTATGGTTTTACCATAAGTTTATAATCCTTATAGAAGTCATTGTTTGTTTTTTAGGAAACGAAGAAGGAGATTCTTTAGAGTTTTTGTTCTAAAGAACAAAAGCTTCTTTCATACTAGGGGAGGAAAAATGTTACCTATAAAATATGCTCAAGAATAAAAGTATGAAAGAAGGTACACGAGAGCATTGATAAAGATCAGAAAGCACCAAAATGGTTAAGTTAAGCATAGCTTCCGACAAGGGGGAGACAGCGCCAACAACACCTTTCGAGTATGACAGAAAGGACGTCTCGACTATGTCCATAGGGAGCTTTCGACAAATCGGAGGCTACCATTCAAAGGCAATAGCAAACATGTTAACAGCATCCAAAGTACTCAAAAAGAAACCTCTCAAAGGTAATGAATACCAGACACTCTACTTTTTGCACCAAACCATTCGAAATGTCATGGTTTCGCCTTCATCACTTCCACCAAAAAAGTATTCAATCAATTCAACCCTTTCGAAAGCAAATACAGCCTTTTGAAATGGCTAGGGCCACTCTTACCAAAGAAAGAAGAACCACACATCCATTACCATAAAGGCACGAGGTTCCGAATTAGTTAAGGAAAAGGCTTTTGACGGAGACCATTTATGACCCATTCGAAGCCAAAAGAAAACATGTTTCGATAGCATCGAAAGATAGTGCCCAAGTCAACCTATGCGGCACATCGACATTCAAGACTGAAGCGCATCAATAGATCTTTTAACGAGGTCGAAAGCCATCTTGCAGCAACTTTCGATGAAGTCGAAGGTAAATAGGGAAAGACAGAGAAGCCCAGTCTCTTTAGCAGCAACTAAAGGGAAGGCGCAACTATACACCTTTCGAGAGAGCAGAAAGGGATCAAACAATAACTTTCGACGAAGTCGGATGCGGTAGAGCAATAAGCCTTCCGATGAAGTTGAAAGGAAATAAAGAAAGAAAGGGAAATTAAGCTTACCAAAGAAACAAAAGAATAAATAAAACCCTTTTGACCAGGTCGAAAGGTATGGCACAACGGACCTTTACAAAAGCAGAAGGATTGACCTTTCGACCGTGTCGAAGGCTTTGGATCGAAAGCTCCTAACCCGTACCTATAAATAAGACCCCAGGGGTCACGAAAAAGGTATCCGATTTCTTTACTTCTTACTTGTAATTTCTCAAGCTTGTAAAACCTAATTCCTAAATCAAATTGGGCATTTTGGTCAATTTGTACAATTGAGTTCAATAATAGGAGAGATTATGATAATTTTGGTCATGTTATAGCTATGGAGTTCTTACGTCATACGACTATTATCATTCAACGTCTCGACCTAGTCGGAAGGTTACAGATCGACTAAGTCAAAACCTAAGGTCTCTTATTTTCAGGAAACCATATTTCAAATCAACCAGATTGTAGGTGTTACCCCTCTCGGTAGAGTCGGAACCATTTCAACCCAGCAGTTTCCAAAGCTTGTTAGATCCCTAACTTGTGCTCCCTTGTCAGTGTCAAAAGGTGGTTTCAGCAGAGTTCTAGTCAACCAATTCAAAAGGATTTACCAAGAGGAAAAACACCGTTTCGACCATGTCGAAAGGTATCAAAAGCGAATTTCTGCTTAATTTTTCCTATCAGAAAAGCTTTAGTAATCTCCACTCATTCGAAAGGACATTTCAAAAGTATTACTCATACTCCAACTTGAAATTTAAGGTGTTGACAAGTTTTCTTTTTAACACTTTCGACTCCATCGAAAGGTATAGAAGCATCATTCACCTTGTTGTTGATGTGCAGTGTAAGTAGGAAAGGATGTTGGTTTTCGACACTGTCGAAAGGTGTATTTTTGGGGCTTTGAATGACTTGAAGCATAGTAGATGGCTTAGTTACGAAAGGTAGCTTTTGAAATCATTCCTGTTGTTTAATGCGGAACCTCCATCTTCTGGTCTTTGAGGAAGCAATATTATCATACGCGAGATCTCCTTCATATTCATGATGGCTTCTGCCGAATCGAATGGCTAATCTATGCTTTCGAAGGGGTCGCATTGGCCAAACGTTCTTCTGTAGAAGGTAAATAATGGCGAAACCAACTATTTCGAAAGGTTTGGCGCATATACGGAAGCTTGTTATCTGATACCTTCGAATGGTGCTTTTAACTTATATGTATCCCCTTTATGCATGCGGAACCAACTGTTTCAAAAGGGGCTATCTAAAGCAGAAGGGTAGCCTCGTCCCCTTTCACCTCTTCGAAAGTCCATTGTCCATCCAACATATTGCAGAAGCATCCCTTCGACTCTTTCGAAAGGTCTTACTATTGCTATTATTCTTCATGAATCCTTCTTCTGTATACTTTAAGGTTTCGACAAAGTTGGAGTGATTTCGGATGATAACACTTGCCTACCAGCGAATGGATGCTCTTAACTTTTCAAGTCAGCTGTTTCGACAACCATCATAATTTCAATGTAAAATTTTCCCGCCTTTTGATATTCGCAAATAAATCATAGCCGTTCATGTAGAATACAATAGCCTATGATTTTTGTTTGATGATAATAAAAATATATATATTCGTTTAAATGTATTTGTTATTGTACTATTTTATTTTTCACATAATTAAATAAATATTTGTTGGATAAAATAAATAACACAGAATTCAAATTCAAACAAATATTTTATTCAAACAAATATTTTATTGCAAAATTCAAATAGTACAAATTTTAGGTCTCACTACATTTACACATTGTCAATTACAATACAATTTCGATTACATCATGTTTTTTCAATTTACATATTACTCCTCACTACATATTCACTCAACACTCATGTTTTTATCTTCGACTCTGTTCCAGCCTTAATCCAGCATCTGAGCTATCTACAAAATAAACACTGACGCAGTAAAATTGAAAAAGAAAATATTTTGCAGTGCAAATTAAAGTGTGTTTTTGAAAATGATTTTTTTGCCTCAGTTATTTGGGTTGATCGTCATTTATTTCTTTTGAATTCATCTACACGAACAACTTGTGGCATGCACAGTGTATCACTGTACAAGCCACAAGGCCGTGCACACCGATATACACTTGTGTGTTAAAATTACAGGGACAGGTGAGCACAAGGTCAAACCCAAGCCGAGGCTGGATTCAACTCAAGTGCATATGAGTCTCGACCAAATCAACATAACCATACTCAAGTTCAATGGTTCGACAAACATGATCTCCAATGAAACCACAATCAAGTGGCTGCAACAACCCACACATGTACACATGAAATGACTCAACCAAATCAGACCTTCCAGTCACAATACAACATGCATTCAGGCACAAGAGAAGAGTGTACACAAATACAAACATTCAGGGATGAACCAGATCATTAAAGAACCACGACTACTCTGCATAATTCAAAGGCAAACACAGGGACTGCAACAACACATATATATACACACATACATATGTATGTATGTACATATATGGTGATAAACAAGTTTAATACCATGTACAAAGCAACTGGATGCAAACTGAAATTCAAAATTGAACCAGCCTAGTCTACATCCAGTCATTCAAATTTCAACATGAACACGAATACAAGGCATTTCAGGGATGACTACATGACATGTTCAAAAAGTAGTACACTTGAAGAATCAAATGCAACGGTGTAGAACTATCAAGACAGTAACCCAGAGAGGCATGTTCAAAGTTTCAAATTGATCCAGACATGTCAAATGCATTCAAGGTTAATAAGTTTGCAACATCATCAACACAGCAAAGTACAAAGAAGCAATAACCAATTGACACAAGTGCACAAGCATGAGATGAAGGCTACACAAAGGAACCACACTAGATATACTAAATTGAACACAACATACAACATGAAGTACCAGACCTCAATTGACCAAAACATACTTCAACATCTACAACAAGTACACAAGGACAGACCACCAGCTCAACAAACTGTACAAGCAAACAAAGACATGATAACATGCTCGACAGTGAAGCTAAGAACAAACCAAAGGAACCAGAATCAATTGCAACATAGACCAGTGTCATATACACATGTATACATATATACATATATATATATATATATGTATGTATGTATACATGTATATAGTTTCAGAAACTCACACATGAAAAGCCTTAATAAACAAACTAGTCATCTCCAATATAAAACAAGACTGTACACTGAAGTGCAGACCACAATACACACCAAAATGCAAAGATTTCACTAGACCAAAATGTAAGTATTCAGTCATGTGTACATGCAACCACAACAACATCAGTTTAGGTATGGAGTGAAACAGACCTGGTAAATGAGACGGCTCAAAATATCAATGAGCAGTTTCAACAATGAAATGGTCATAAGTCGTGGGTCATCAAGGTACAGAAGCAAGTTTATATGTTTACAGCTATTAACATTAACAGTAGCAGTTCAAATAACATCAAGAAGCTGTGAACCAAACCCAGTAGCAATTCAAACCAGTAGACCGAGATAAAAAATTCAACTAAGGTCATATGGATAAGCTACGATTTGGTCAAAGTCTAGATTACTACAATTTCAAATGTCAAAGTCATAGGAACTGACCCAAAGAAATTCACGGAGCAAATGCAAATGCATCAGAGAAAATAATTGAACTAACTCAAAATTTTCAAGCAACGTATGAAATGAACAAGCCAGAGTAATCACCGGCGTTCAATCAAAATCGAATGGCCGAACAAGATTATCATGAAGAATTCAAATAATATATACGAACAAAAATTTACGGATTTTATCCCTATAAATTAAACCCATTACATCATTGGCAAAAACAATGATTCGAGTTCAAGTAAAAATCACAGAGCCAAGATTCAAATTAAATCCCAAATCAATAACTAGAACGAGTTCGAACCAAAGCAAAACAATAGAGCAAGTAAAAGGCAAAAATTCACATACCAAATTATATTCAGTCGAACTCGAGAAATTGAAGCAGCCGAGGGAAGTCAAAGCCAGAGATTTACTGACGAAGCAAATCAACGCAATAGCCACTACAATCGATCATTATCACGAGCGGAGCTTCAATTCAATTACAAAGCCTTAGTATTCGCGAGCAAAGGAAAAAGGAGGCGGACATTAATTTCACAAAATATGGGGAACGACCGAAGATTTCTCAGATAAAAAAGGAAAGAGCAACTTCATTTAATTTCTAGTGGGCCGGCCTTTACTTTTGGCCTAATTTTTATAATAGGGTTTTGTTTTGTTTTTTATATTTATTTTGTAATTTTACTTTTAAATTTGTGAAACTCTAGTTGTGTAACTAGGTTACGAACTACGGTGGTGTAGTTCGAGAATTCGCAACTCAGTGGCTGAGTTGTGGTAGGGCTTTGAGCGTAGAGTTAGGTTAGTCATTAGCGGGTTTTGCAAGTTTACGTGTGTAAGCGTCTGACTACTTAATTTCTAGTAGAAACCTTGGGGGCAACACGTAGGCAGGATTTCGTCAAAGCTGGGTAAATTTGTGTGTGATCTCTTCTGTATTATCCTATGTTTTATTATCCGTGATTACTTTTATTTCCGCATTAATTTTTAGTATTATTAGTATCACCCTATTCACCCCCCAGGGTGAAAACGATCCTACAATTCATTTAAATCTGATCAAATGGCTTTCCTTGCATTTGCTTTGCTTATAAATCATGTTTCCTTCTTTCCCTTTTTCATTTACCTATGATTAAAAATCTCGAAGCAAGAATCAGTTCAACCTATTACTAAATTCATAATTTCAGGAGACGCAAATTTAGATTTAAGATAAATATCTATTATTCTATATTATCAATTGATTTTTCACGTTTAATTTGAATTTTGAATTCTTAGAGTTTGAATTTGCGTCACTATTTTAAATTTTAAAATGATTTAAGTTTATCGTTCGTATAAAATGATTTTTAGATTCATTTTTTAAGTTGACTTAGATTAATCTATGGTATCAATTTAGAGTTCGAGCTTGAATTTGCTAAATTTGAGATTTTTGCTGCTGTTGAATGCAAATTCAGGTTCGAATTATATTATGCTCAATTTTACTTTGTCTTAAGGATTTTTTTAGGTTGCAAATTAACGTCCCTCACTATGAATTAAATTAAAAAAATATACTTTTTGTTACAATTGAAAACCTTATCCAACCTTTCGACTTGATCGAAACCCCCAAAATTGAGACAAGCTTAGCGACTCCTTTCGACTTTCGACTTATTAAAAACCCCCAAAATTAAAAAATTCTATCTTGTCCTTTTGACTTATTCAAAACCCATAATAGTCAATAGGAATATAACTATTATTTTCTCAACTTAAACATTGTCGAAACGTCTTAATGACCTTTCGTTTGTATTGAAACTACTTTGCTTCGAGTCTTTCGAATTAATGAGAGTATGGCGTTTCGACAATGTTCATATTTTTAAGTAGAATAAAATATGTGAATTTTGATGTTATTAAAAGGTATATTTTACTTGACTGGGGGATGTTGTTAATGGTTTCGATAATGTATATATCCAAATTGGTATTATGTGTATAGTTGCACTTATTAAAAAAATTCTTCGGGCTTTCGACATTATCGAAGGCTGTGTTCAGGTGCCTGTATTCCATCCTTCCTTTTGACACTGTCAAAAGCTCAATGAATTTCATAATTCTCGTTAGCTTTAACCCCCTTTTGAAGGAATGGAACCATATGCTTTGGCGTATATTTGAGCCATTGCAATAGGCTTTCGATACCTTCGAAAGGCGTTAATAGTGAAATGATTATAAATTTAAATGAAATTATTTCACCTGGCAAGATCATAGGTTTAAAAAGAGCTTCCAAGTAATCAGAAAAGGATATATTTTAGAACTAGAATCTTCCACAAAGAAGACTGAAGAAGTTTCAAGGCATTCCCTTATATCTTCTCAAGATGAAGTAGACGCAATCCTTAACGACTTCGGAATTATAGGAGTTGAAGCTATTCCTCCTAATGACAATGACACCATTCAAAATCCTATCGAGGGATATTTCGCTTACACTACCATCCACATTTGGCATGGAGGTTTCATTCCATTTCCTGAGTTCTTGTCAAGATTTCTGAGTCACCTTGGCATAGCTCCTATTCAATTATCACCAAATGTATATACATATCTCATCTCCTTAGATCTCATGGCCTTAGAATCGGGCATTCCTTCTCTAAGTGCTGAAGTTCTCAATTACTTGGTGTGTCTTGTCAAGCTTAGCAATTTAAACAACCAATGTTTCAGGGCTAACCCTTATAAGAAGTTAGTTTCAAAGGGAGTAAACAAGTTCAAAGATTGGAAGACGCAATTCTTTTATATCAAATGATTTCCAAGTATTAGTGGAGCTTTCTCTTCTCCTCGTAAGTACATCATTACCATTGTTTTTCATTAAATTATTTTCTTTTGCTGAATTACGTTTTCTTATTAGGCCCTGCTCTCAAGGATCTTGATGATGAAGGCAGAATTGTGAAGTTGTTAACCGCAACCTCAAACAGCATCGAAAATAGACACACATTACTGACCCCCAACAACCTTCAGAAATATTCTCTCCTTCCAGAAGGTCAGAGTATTCTTGGACAACCTCCTCTTGTCTAACATACTTCCAAAAGCAAACGCTTCTTATCCTTGAGTGACCCCAAATCTTTTCAACTTTGTCTCCGATTTGCCCTAACCAACCCGGTAAGCTTAAGTGTACTGTTGTAATTTATCGTTGTGTTACTCTTTAGATTGCTTTGATAACCTATGCTTTTTAGTTTTAACAGCTGCTCCTTCATCTGAACTATCCATAGGAGATCCACTCCCTCCACCTTCTGAATCTAGTGCTTTAACTCTGAACTAGGCCATTGCTTGGTCGAGAATGATCGCTAAGAGAAAATTGAGTGGTGTGACTGTTGCAGGTCCTTCTTCCAAGAAAATTAAAACTGTTGATGTCCAGTCTTATCCTCCTCCAAAAGAGGGTGAACCTGTGGTGTAGGCAAAGCTCTAGAAGGTCCTACTCTTGATGCCATTGCTGGCCATCCCAAAATGATTCCTTCAAAGGACCACTTCATGTCTCACATAGTTGTGTCCGATTCTCCCAACGTCATTGAGCAGATGCAAAAGGACTTAGGCACTTCAAATCCCTCCCAGGAGTTGAATCCCTCTAGACCCTCATCACCGGTGTCTCCTAATGATTTTGAGGAGATTGTACACTCAATTATGAATTCTCCATCATTTACTTCCATTCATCCGCCTTCCTCTATTTCGATCTGACAAGTCATTGTCGATCTCTCATCGAACAACAACTTCTAGTATGTTCCATACTACTTGATTTTCTTATAACCATTTTGTATTGAATCTTTACTCATGTTTTACTTTTCCTTTCAGATCTCCAAAAGCTAGTACTTCGTCCAAGAAAACGTTTCAAAGTCTTCCACTGAGACATCTAAGCTCAAAGAAGAAGTCTCAACTCTAAGTAACCAGATTACTTTCCTCACTACTACTAAAGATAATGGAGTAAGGTAACAAGAAAGATTGAGCACTTCTCTTGTTCAAGCAGAACATACAATTTTCGAGGAGAGGAATGCTAAACAAATCTTATTTGATGAGGTTTTGGCTTTGAAAATGAATCAGAAAGAGTCGGAGGATGAAAAGGCCAGGATGAATGCTAAACATGTTTCTCTCAAGAATAGATGTACATTTTTCAAAAAGAAATTAGGGAAGAAAAATAATTCTTTAACCATGGCCATCAAAACCATTTTCGAGGCTAAGAAAAAGGTGTCTCAATTTCTGAGCACTTCTCTGAATGATATCGTTGTAAATTCTTCTGAAGATGCACTCATGCTAGTTTACTCTGATAATATAGAGAAGTGCCTAGATTTAAGCTTTCCCTCACTCGACCCTGTATTGGTTAAAAGATTCATGGACAAAATCAAGGAAATGGAGCAAGGGATTGAAGTCCCTAACAGAGAAGAAATTGATGCCTCAAAGCTCCTATCTTTCGAAGTCCCACATGTAGAAGGGGATTCTGATTCAGACGAGGAAGGAGATGACGAGGATGATGAAGCCGTTATTGAAGAAGGCGGCAATGATGATGATAACCCTGATAATAATGATAGAGGTAAAGGTTCTGGTGGTAATGGGGGCAATCATGATGACTCTCATGGGGAGGGTGACAACGACACTTCCAAGGCTTCAGATAAAGTCCTCCCCGATCTTAGTGCCAGCGAAACGGGTCAAACATAATTTCCTGAACCCTCTAATCTCCCTAAAAAAGACACTGATATTGATGCTGGAGAGCAAGTGGGGAAAAAGCAGACCCTTTAAACTTTAATCCCTGTTTCTTAAGTATGGAATTCTTTTGTCAAAATGGTTTTCACTTCCAAGATAACATTGGCTAATATCTTTCAATTTTAGATGAGGAAGAAATCCATTCATCTTTATAAAACAAAGCTTGAAAGAAAATAGAAGAAATAAATAGCTTGTATAGGGAGTTAGATAATCAATTAAAAGAACACAATGCACTCTTTCACAAGTATTATAAGCTTAATAAAAGCGCAGCAGTATTAGCATCTTTTAAAGATCCGGAAGCGGCCCCTCGACTGAAAAGGGCGTGCCTTCGCTATGACAAGCACTTAGAAGAGAACAGAGAATTGAGAACATTCTTTTGGATGTAGATCGAGGATATATATATCCTGGTAGACTTCCTATATAAAGCTTATTGCAGACATCCCACTGTAGATTTTTCATACTTATGTTATTTAAGTGGGGTCTACTTAGATAGCTACATAGGAGATACTTAGACGAATTTGGATCTGACCCTCATCTGGGGTCTCGTTGGAATTTACTATGAGTCAACTCGTATCCTCACGTATTGCCTTCAGAAAAACTCAAATATTATAAGGATAAATTCATTTCTGAGTTATTTAAAAAATCAATCTTGTACGAACCAGATGAAAATTTGTAATCATGTAATTATATTGATCTGTAATTTTCTGCATTTTTCTTTTTTACTTAGTCGTATTTTATTACGTTATTACAGAGTGAATGTATCTTAAGCAACCTTATTTCTAGGGATTACTTAGGCAAATGCATCAAATTAAAAAGAGATTACTTAGAAAAGGCCTCGCTGTTGAAATCCTCAAGATTGGCTATATATTGTTTTCTTAGAGATCTGCAGAAGCTTTATATACAACATCCCCGCCATTGCTTTGATTTTCTAGGCAAAGAAATGGAGAAGCTCCTTAATGAATTTCGTACATATAATACAAAATTGATTTGCGTTGGTAATAGTCCTCCAACCGGGGAATGGGATTACAGCAAATGTCCCCCAGTTATTACTCCAGAAGGATTTTGATGCAGCTCAGGCCAGAGGTGAAGGTTTAAATCGCACACGACTTAAAGATTTAAGTCGCACACGACTTAACAAAGAAGATATAAGTCGCTCACGACCTAACGAAGCGGAACTAAGTCGTATACGACTTAACTCAAGCGGGTCACGACTTAAGGAAATTGACATAAGTCGTCTACGACTTAAGGGAGCGTCACGAGATAACAAAGTAGTAGCGCGTGTTGAGAGCCTAGGTCGGCTACGACTTAAAGGAAAGGTTCTGAGTCATCCACGACTTAGCTGGAAACCAGAGGGAGAAGTTATGTTGAATTCACGACCTAACAAAGCGGCCATAAGTCGGAAACGACTTAACGAAGCTGAAGGTATAAGTCGTCCATGACTTAACAAAAAGCAAGAAGAAGAAGAAGGTTACGACTTAATTGAGTCGTTGAATGCTAAGTCGTAAGTCGGGAAGTTGCATTCGCTTTAGGTCGTTTGTTGATGAGTCGTAAGTCGTGGCAAAGTTAACTCGTGAAGTTGTTAAGTCGTTTGTCTTTAGGTCGCTACCGACTTATGTGTACCTATATATGTTGAGACGTTGTTCTTGAGTCGTGTACTTTGGAGTGTTGATTTTCTTAAGTCGCTGAAGGGATAAGCCGTAACTCGCGTAGTGTTGAGTCGGCCATGTTTGTAAGTCGTAAAGTCGTTGGTCTCTGTTGTTGAGTCGGAGCTGTTGAGTTGTAAGTCGTAGGCTATGAGTCGGTGCCGACTTAAGTGTTGTACATTTTTGTTTTGCGTGAGTTGTAACTTCTATAAATAGGCCGGTGGTGCCATTTGTAATAGTTTAGTTGATTTGAAATAAAACTCTTGTTTTGTTAGCTTTGTGCTTTCACTAAATTGGTAGTTGAGTGAAATCTCCTATCTCCTCTTTCGGTTAATCGAGTGCGCTCGATTCAACGACTGCAGAAGCCGATTCATGGAATCTAGTGCGCTAGATCAACGTGCGAAGAATCACAGATCTCTCCTCACGGTATCGTGCGCGATCAACGTGTCAGAGATAGCTAGAATTCGGTATCTTCGGATCAACGAATTTGGGCACTTCAGTATTCATCAATCCACCGATTACTACATTCAATGATCTACATTGTTTTTGATTAATCCACTGCGTCAGTTTGGTATCAGAGCTTGTTTTAGCCAATCATAGCTAAATCGAGTCTTGGAGCCAATTCTTTTGAAGAATTTTGAAGTTGAAGTGATAGCCGAGCTTGAAGTGAGAAGCCGAGCTTAGTAGAAGTGTTGGAGATCAAACTTGCCTCATTTGGAGAAGTTGTGTTCATCGTGTTCATCGCGAAGTTGCAACAAAGTGGGAGTTTTCGATCCATTTCATTTTGGATCAAAGTCCGAATGGTGTTTGAATTTTGAAGTGTTGAAGAGTTTTGTGAAGTTTTCAAGTATGCCGCCGAGAAGAGCTAATCGTCACCAAAACGTAGAAGCTTTGTATCGAAGAGAAGAAGCTGATGAGATGGAGCAAAGAATCAATGAAAACTTTAGTGAAAAGCTTAACGAAGGAATTGGACGATTAGAGAAGATGATATTAGAGATGAATCAGAATCGGAGAAGGGTATCACCTGAATCTAACCATGGAGGAAGTAGAGTCTCACCACAATCCAATCGAGAAAGAAGTGTTGATGATGATCAAAGACGTGGGAGGAATGTGAATGATCGAGAACGGAGGAATGTAGATAGAAGGGATGATGGTGGAAGACGCGAAGGGAGTAGAGATGTTGGTGGTCAGGATCGACATCGATATACATCTGATTTTGAAGAGGAGTATGATGGTGGTAGTGTTCGAGGACAAGGACGAGGACAAGGAAGAAATCACTCTGAGTATGATCACAAGTGGGAGTCGGGGATGAAGACTGAAATTCTTGAATTCAAAGGTGGTATGTAAGCGGAGGAGTTTCTAGATTGGGTGGCTAATGTTGAAGAGATTTTTGACTTCAAAGAAGTTCCAGAACATCGTAGAGTGAAGTTGGTTGCTACAAGGTTGAGGGGTAGAGCTTTGGCATGGTGGCAACAAACCAAACTTACACGTGAACGAATGGGGAAGTCAAAAGTTGAATCTTTGGAGAAGATGAAGAAATTAATGAAAGCAACGTTCTTACCTTACAATTATCAGTCACTAATGTATCAACGTTTGCAGAATTTGAGGCAGGGCACAAAGACTGTTAATGATTACGCGGATGAATTTTATCAGCTTATTGCAAGGAATGATATTATGGAAATGGAAGAGCAGCTGACATCTAGATTTATTGGGGGATTGCGAATTCAAATTCAGGATATGGTTAACATGTTTGATCGCAGATCTGTAGTGGAAGCACATCAGAAAGCGTTGGCTTGGGAGAAACAGGGACGACGAGGAGGTGGTGTGTTTACAAATTCCAATAATCAAGTGAAGGGTGTTAGTGGAAGTTCTAATGTTTCAAAAGTTGTTGCAAAACCAGTTGTGAATGAGGTTGGAAAGATGAAAGTCAGTAATGGTTTCAAGTGTTATAATTGCCAAGAAATTGGCCACAAAAGTAGCGAATGTCCAAAGCCGAAGAAGAGAGCTATGATAGCGGAGGTTGAGGATGAGGATGAAGAAGCTGAATGTTCAAATTCACCACCTTATGAGGAGGAAGAAGAAGTGTCGGGAGACGAAGGTTATAATCTAATGATGAAGAGGTCCTGTTTAACACCAAAGCAAGAGGAGGATTGTAGTTGGTTAAGGAGCAATATTTTTCAGTCAACATGTACCATTTTGGGGAAGGTTTGCAAATTTGTTATTGATGCTGGAAGCTGTGATAATATAATTTCTTCAGAAGCTGTGAGGAAGTTGGCGTTGAAGACTGAGAAACATCCGAAACCGTACAAGCTAGCTTGGTTGAGGAAAGGCGCGGAGGTGAAGGTTGGACGAAGGGCTTGTGTGAAGTTTTCAATTGGAAAGAAATACAAGGATGAAATCTGGTGCGATGTGGTAGATATGGATGTCTGTCATTTGTTGCTGGGAAGACAGTGGCAGTATGATAGGGCGGTGCAACATGATGGGCGTACCAACAATTACAGTTTCATGTTTGAAGGCACAAAGATTACTCTAGTTCCAAAGAAGCGACAACAGGAGGAAAACTAGTTGGAGGAGATTGAAGAGCTTAAAACTTTGTTATCTTTGAAGGAGTTTGTGAAGGAAGTAGAGGAGGAGCCTGAAGTGTTTTTGTTGATTGGGCGAGAGAGCAGTAAAGAGGTTGAAATTCCAGAAGAAGCGAAACCAGTTTTGAAAGAATTTGACGATGTATTTCCAAAGGAGTTACCAACGGAGTTGCCACCATTGAGGGATATACAACATCAGATAGATCTTGTTCCAGGTGCTGTGTTGCCACACAGACCACATTATCGAATGAGTTCAAAGGAACATGAAGAATTGAGGAGGCAAGTGGAAGAATTGCTTGAACAGGGGCGTGTGTAGGAGAGTTTAAGTCCTTGTGTTGTACCAGCTTTATTGGTACCCAAAAAGGATGGAACGTGGAGGATGTGCACAGATAGTAGAGCACTGAATAAGATCACAGTCAGATACAGATTTCCGATGCCGAGGCTTGATGATTTATTGGATCAAATCAGTGGGTCCGTAATATTTTCAAAGATTGACTTGAAGAGCGGTTATCATCAGATTCGCATTAGACCAGGGGACGAATGGAAGACAGCGTTCAAGACGAGGGAAGCATTGTATGAATGGCTGGTAATGCCGTTTGGTCTATCAAATGCACCAAGTACATTCATGAGGGTGATGAACCAAATTTTCAAGCCATACATTGGGAAATTTGTGGTGGTTTACTTTGATGATATTCTGATCTACAGTGCTAGTACAGAAGAGCATGTTCAGCATTTGAAGAAAGTGTTAATTATTCTTCGTGAAGAACAATTCTATGCTGCTACAAAGAAGTATGTTTTTATGGCGAGGAGTGTTTTATTTCTAGGGTATGTTGTGTCGGAAGAAGGAATACAGGTTGACCAAAGTAAAGTCGAAGCTATCAGAGATTGGCCGCAACCCAAGACGATAACGGAAGTTCGTAGTTTTCATGGGTTGGCTTCATTTTATCGAAGGTTTATTCCACACTTTAGTAGTGTGATGGCGCCTGTGACTGATTGTATGAAGGGTAAACAGTTTGCATGGACAGAGGAAGCCGGGGTTGCTTTTGATCGAATCAAAGGACTCTTGACGTCTGCAACAATTCTAATGTTACCAGATTTTCAGCTAGTGTTTGAACTACATACTGATGCATCCAAGGTTGGGATTGGAGGAGTGTTGAGTCAGAGGGGACGTCCGATTGCATAATTTAGCGAGAAGTTATCAGGAGCAAAGATGAGATACAGTAATATGATGTGGAATTTTATGCTGTTGTGCAATCTATTAAACACTGGAGACACTATCTATTTCAGAAAGAGTTTGTTCTTTACACTGATCATGAGGCATTAAAGCATTTACAAGGGCAAGACAAGATTTCAACAAGACATGCATCATGGATTGCATATCTGCAACAGTTTACATTTGTTGTGAAACACAAATCGGGAGTGACGAATCGTGTTGCGGATGCTTTGAGTAGAAGGAATCATTTGTTAACAACAATGAGGATTGAAGTAACGGGATTCGATGTGTTACCAGAGTTATTTGACGAAGATCTTTACTTTGCAAAGTTTGTTGATAAAGTCAAGAATGGGGAGACGGATGAGTTTTTGATGGTAGATGGTTTTCTGTTCAAAGGAAATCGATTGTGCATACCTGATTGTAGTTTGAGAATGAAGATTGTAAAGGAGATACATGAAGAAGGCCACGTGAGTAGAGACCGTACATTACAGTTGATCTCTCAATCCTATTTTTGGCCGTCAATGAGAAAAGAAGTGGAAAGATTTGTGGAACGATGTCATATCTACCGGGTTTCGAAAGGAACTGCGACCAATGCTGGATTATATATGCCGTTACCTGTACCAACTAAACCATGGGTTGATGTGAGTATGGACTTTGTCTTGGGGTTACCGAGAACACAGCGTGGTAACGATTCCATTTATGTGGTGGTTGACCGATTTTCGAAAATGGCACATTTTATTGCTTGTAAGAAGACGGCAGATGCTGTTCATGTTGCTCAGTTGTTTTTCAAAGAGATATATCGACTTCACGGATTGCCAGAATCGATTGTGTCGGATAGGGATACTAGTTTTCTAAGTCATTTTTGGCTAAGTTTGTGGAAGATGGTGGGAACGAAGTTGAACTTTAGCAGCGCTTATCATCCGCAAATGGATGGACAGACCGAGGTTGTGAATAGATCATTGGGAAATTTATTACGATGTCTGGTGCAAGACAATCTGAAGAGTTGGGATGTGAAGTTATGTCAAGCAGAGTTTGCTCATAATCATGCTGTTAACCGTAGTACGGGTTTCAGTCCATTTCAGATAGTATACTCAAGCTTACCGAGGGGACCGTTGGATTTAACGGTAATACCACACTCGAAGGGGACAGTTAAGAAAGCTGCTGATTTTGTTGAAGGGTTGACGGAATGTCATAAAATCGTTCAGGAACGATTGGAGAAGGCAAATGAAAAGTATAAACAATCTGCAAATCTGAAGCGAAGGAGTGTTGAATTTAATGAAGGAGATATGGTATATGCTGTGTTGACAAGAGATCGTTTTCCAGTGGGCGCTTATAACAAGTTGAAAGACAAGAAAATTGGGCCTGTAGAAGTCGTTAAACGAATTAATGAAAATGCTTATAAGTTGAAACTGTCGGAGGATGTGTATACATCTGATGTGTTTAATGTTAAACATCTCGTACCATATCATGGGGATAAACGAGCTGATGGGGAAGAATTTACAAATTCGAGGATGAATTTTTCTCAACCTGGGAAGGATCATGCAGCTCAGGCCAGAGGTGAAGGTTTAAATCACACACGACTTAACAAAGAAGATATAAGTCGCTCACGACCTAACGAAGCGGAACTAAGTCGTCTACGACTTAACTCAAGCGGGTCACGACTTAAGGAAATTGACATAAGCCATCTACGACTTAAGGGAGCGTCACGAGATAACAAAGTAGTAGCGCGTGTTGAAGGCCTAGGTCGGCTATGACTTAAAGGAAAGGTTCTGAGTCGTCCACGACTTAGCTGGAAACCAGAGGGAGAAGTTATGTTGAATTCACGACCTAACAAAGCGGCCATAAGTCGGAAATGACTTAACGAAGCTGAAGGTATAAGTCGTCCACGACTTAACAAAAAGCAAGAAGAAGAAGAAGGTTACGACTTAATTGAGTCGTTGAATGCTAAGTCGTAAGTCGGGAAGTTGCATTCGCTTTAGGTCGTTTGTTGATGAGTCGTAAGTCGTGGCAAAGTTAACTCGTGAAGTTGTTAAGTCGTTTGTCTTTAGGTCGCTACCGACTTATGTGTACCTATATATGTTGAGACGTTGTTCTTGAGTCGTGTACTTTGGAGTGTTGATTTTCTTAAGTCGCTGAAGGGATAAGCCGTAACTCGCGTAGTGTTGAGTCGGCCATGTTTGTAAGTCGTAAAGTCATTGGTCTCTGTTGTTGAGTCGGAGCTGTTGAGTCGTAAGTCGTAGGCTATGAGTCGGTGCCGACTTAAGTGTTGTACATTTTTGTTTTCGTGAGTTGTAACTTCTATAAATAGGCCGGTGGTGCCATTTGTAATAGTTTAGTTGATTTGAAATAAAACTCTTGTTTTGTTAGCTTTGTGCTTTCACCAAATTGGTAGTTGAGTGAAATCTCCTATCTCCTCTTTCGGTTAATCGAGTGCGCTCGATTCAACGACTGCAGAAGCCGATTCACGGAATCTAGTGCGCTAGATCAACGTGGGAAGAATCGCAGATCTCTCCTCACGGTATCGTGCGCGATCAACGTGTCAGAGATAGCTAGAATTCGGTATCTTCGGATCAACGAATTTGGGCACTTCAGTATTCATCAATCCACCGATTACTACATTCAACGATCTACATTGTTTTTGATTAATCCGCTGCGTCAGATTTAATACCACTTTTGAATCGACCATCACTCTTTGGACTAACTCTTTGAATAAAGTTAAAAATGGTGTTGATAGTCTTTAAGTGTGATAGGGAAAAGCAAGTATTTGACCATATCATTGATATTGTACCCATTGTTTTATTTCTTTTTGAGTTATAACTTCTACCATTGTAATAAAAGAAATTTTTTCTCTAGGTATTAATTTGTTTTTGGTTTATTTGAATAGGAATTACAGTTAGCTATCGCACCACTCTCACTAGATCTGTTATCCCATTTCACCAGTATTAGAGATACGTTGGTGGCGGATCTTGAGATGAAAAGCCTATTTAAATATCCTTTGTCCACCCGAATTCAAGGTAATACTAAAGCATTAGAATGATGTAGGAAATTTTTGCTTCAAAAGGCGATTATTAGAGACCTTGATGATTAACTCACTAGTCTCGAAGCGGATATCAAAAATAAAGATGAAACGGTTTCCCAATTGAAATGCCAAATTAAATCAAACCCTTCGATCGAATTTGATCATGAAGTGTCTAAGCTTTTCCAACAGGTAAGCGATTTGGAGATAAAATTAAAAGATAGTCAAGCTTAGTGTAAATCCTTGGAATTTATCATGGGAAGCGACATTTCGAATATCAATTTACCAATCTCTCCAATCACCTCATCTGTTGTGAAATCGACAAGGTCTTCGTCTTTAGCTATTCAAAAATATCCTGCTACAACAAACCCTCCCCTAGGTTTAAACGAGAAGGCAGTTGGTGAATGGTGTAGAAAAGTTAAATTTGAAATGATGAGATATTTTGACGATCAACAGAAAGTGAGGTATTTGCAACGCATCAATGAATATGCATCCAAAATTCAAAGGCTTTGAACATGAAAGAAATCTTTTTCAAAAGTGTATCACTGATTTAGAAAGACAAAACAAGACCCTTAAAGGTGCTAACCATGCTTTCAATCGTGCATTGAAGACTCGTATTGAATCTATTGACAATGCTGAAGAAATTAAAAAGAAGGAAAAGAAGCTCAAAGAAATTCTTTGCATATCGATTTGCCATATTGTTGATCCTTTAATATATGAGAATTTAGATAAGGTTGTCCAGAATCTTTGATGTATACACTATGTCATATAATATTCTTGTAAATAATTTTGTAAATTATGTAAATATCACCTGGTTTGTTGTCCTTTCTGCACTCGTAATGTTGTTTCCTAATCTACTTCTTGATAACTTTGGATATGGTTATTGTTGAATCATTCAATCTCCCTTATTTAATCTTCGACAACATTTCTTTGTTATTAGTTTGAGATTTATATAAGAACATGTCCGGTAATTCGTTTATACTATTAGCAATAGTATTAGGAAAAATTCCAAATAAATAATGGAAGTCAATAGATCAATATGTGAAAACAATAAGTGAAGAGAAATACAACAGTTGGAAACGATAAAAGGCTGGAAATTCTTGTCCGACAATAATTGAAGTTTTGAAATCCACTTTGGTAAAAATGAGAAGAGACTGGAAACTTGCCTCTGTTTAATAGAAGTTCAGAAATCTTCTTTTGGAAATAACGGATAAATAATCAGTAGTGATGGTTTGGTAATAATAAAAACCCAGAAATCATCGTTCGAAAGTAAGTCATAAAAGAGTTCGAAAATCCTTATGTGGGGATAAAAAAATATTCCAAACACAGATTCGGGTGTTAATAAGTTTCATCCAAATATTAATAGTTGGAGACCTGAGACCCAAATACAGGTATTAGTAAGTGAGATCTAGAAATTATTATTTAGAAGTTAACAAAGAAGCTGAGATACTTTATAACAAAAGATCTGAAACCCAGGTTCAGGTATTGATTAGTGAAATTCAGAAATCATCTTCTGGATATAGTGGCAGCTCATGAGTTCATAATGGAAGATTCGAAACCCAGATTCGGGTATTAATGGGTGAAGTCCAGAAATCAATTTTCTGGAAATTAGCCGGTGGCAGTGAATTCATATGTAATCCGATAGTTATTATCCAGAAATAATAGAAGATTAGAAATCCGTTCCTGACAATAAGAAGGAACATTTAGAAACTATATGAATTATGGAAGTTCATACATCCTTATCCGAGCATTTCGTTTTGTGCCACTCTTTGGACTTTGATTGTCTAAACCTTTTGCTTTGTGTTGCTTCTTTGACTCATGGAACTTGATTTTTTTGATACACGCCATCCCATAGGCTTTGTATATTGTTGATGTTTGGTGTGCCGCTTCTAGGGCTTGGACGTCTTAGTCCGTTGTTGTCCGGTGCGCTTGGTTAGCTTATCCGCAAGCAGGACCCAAGGACTTACCCAACCTCCCTTCAAGAGGTGCTCCAGCCAGGCCTTATAGGTGGGACTGAAGGCTTGTTCGGTGCCTTGACCAGGCCATAGCGTGGTAGGATCAAGAGCTTACTCCATCCTTCCTCCAGGAGGTGCTCCAGCCAGGCCTTATAGGCAGGACTAAAGGCTGGTCGGTGCCCTGACCTGGCCATAGCGTGACGCGTTCAAGGGCTTACTCCGTCCGCCTCTAGGCGGCGCTTTGATCTGTCCATAGCATGGCGCAATCAAGGGCTTGTAGATACTTTAACCTAGCCGTAGTGTGGCATGGATAAAGGTTTAC
Organism: Allium fistulosum; assembly: GCA_030737815.1. Lineage (NCBI taxonomy): Eukaryota > Viridiplantae > Streptophyta > Magnoliopsida > Asparagales > Amaryllidaceae > Allium > Allium fistulosum. Next base: position 393,712,742 of record CM060907.1, read on the forward strand.
TCTAACCTCCCTCCAAGTGGCACTTTGACCTGGCCAACTCGGGGCGGACAAAGGCTTATAACCGTTTAAGGTAGTTTACAAGTATTAGGAGAATTCTACACCCGACCACGTAGATTTTTCTTAGAAAAGAAGTGCTTTATTGAATTCGACTAGGATTGCTATACTAATCTATTGATTTTGCCTTGTTTGAAAAAGTTGATAATCCTTCCTTCGAGAGCCCTGCATTGATTGGTTTCGTGTCCGTTCATCATATGGTAATGATAGTAAGATCCTCCCATATTCCATTCATATGTAGGGGTTTTTCTTTTTGGATGGCCAATAGTTGAGTTCCTCCCTTGTTAATATGTAGATGTTCTCGATTGATGTAGTCAACTTGCACTCTTTATCGAGTCTCGATTTGAAGCTTGTCTTTTGAGGTTGATTTCTAGCTTTTTTATTATTTGATTCGAGAATTTCATTCTAAATGACCAATTTTATTTTATAAACCTTTCAAAGCTCGTATGTAGGTAATGATACACTTTCCTCTGGATGCCATTTTTGAGCAAAGGTGTAATAATCAGCCATCATTCCTTCTTCAAAGATAGTCCCTTTTGCATAGCACTGGATACCCTTCTTCATTTGAACAAACAAATTATCACCTTTACATCTTGCTTCTCCTAAAGCAAATATGGGTGTAAGGACAACATGGAATGGGTTTAGGCTCCAATTGTTTGGATCATAAGACTCATCTCTCTTCTTTTTCATGACTCTTAAAGCTTCCAATCTTAACATTTGTCCTTCATATAGCCTTGAATCTTCAACAATTTTATTAGAGGACCTAGCCGAGTATCCTTGCTCAAATATTTTGACTTTTCTAAGCATTGTGGTGTAGGATCTAAGGTTAACTTAGAATGAAATAGGGATAAAGTAAGTAAGGTTGGGAACTTAACAAAGCCGGAGGTTCGAGGTCTCCTTCTAGCGCCAAAAATGTTAACAAGAGATCTTGTCAACATCTCAAAGTAAAAATAGAAGTCTGAGTATGCCTTTTGAAACCACCTTTTGAATTAGTTAAAGTAATCTAAGGCTCTTTCGAAACCACCTTCCGAATCAGTTGGGGTGATCCAAGACTCTTTCGAAACCACCGTTCGAATTAGCTGCAGTAGTTAAGGACCCTTTCGAAACCACCTTTCAAATTAGTTAAGGTAATCTAAGATTGTGGCTTAATGGTATCTAAGGGCTTTAACTGTGTCGGTAGGGTTTTATTCCTTCGAAAGGTATCTCTTCAAATAGCATTGATGTGATTACTCTATAGTTGAATCCATATACAAACATTGAATTATATTCTCTGTATTTGAAAATACCATGCACTTGCTTTATTAATAATTTTCATGAATACAAGAGGCTTATGTATCACAAAGAAGTGAAATCCCTAATTTGATTTAAGTATTAGAGTTTACAAATTCAAGAAAAGAACAAGTATCGAATGAATGGATTCGGATCCCTAAAACAATACCACTAGGGTCTTATTTATATGCATAGATTGGACCTTTTCGCATCAGTCCTTTCGACTTAGTCGAAAGGGTGCCTTAAAGACCTTACGTTACTGTTGAATTTAGGGCGCCCTTCTAACTCTGCTTTTTAATGGAACTTGGGTGCTTTAAACTCCATCGAAAGGTATAGAAGTGTCCTTTACCTTGTTGTTGATGTGTTGTGTAAGTAGGAACGGACAATGGCTTTTGACACTATCGAAGGTGTATTTTTGGGGCTTCGAATGACTTGAAGCATAGTAGAAGGCTTAGTTGCGAAAGGTAGCTTTCGAACGCATTCATGTTGATTAGTGCAGAACCTCCATCTTCTAGTATTTGAGGAAGCAATATTGGTCATATGCGATATCTCCTTCATATTCATGGATGACTTTAACCGATTCAAAAGGCTACTCTATGCTTTTTAAGGGGTCGCTTTTGCCAAATGTTCTTCCGTGGAAGGTAAATAATGGTGAAACCAACTTTTTCGAAAGGTTTGGCGCATATACGGAAGCTTGTTATCTGATACCTTCGAAAGGTGCTTTTAACTTATACGAATCTCCTTTATGCATATGGAACCAACTGTTTCGAAAGGGGTTATCTGAAGCAGAAGGGTAGCCTCGTCCTCTTTCGACCACTTCGAAAGTCCATTTCTCATCCAACATTTTGCAGAAGCATCCCTTCGACTCTTTCGAAAGGTCTTACTATTGCTATTATTCTTCATGAATCCTTCTTCTGTAATCTTTAAGGTTTCGAAAAAGTTGGAGTGATTTTTGATGATAACACAATCGCAAGGGTGATATTTTATGCAATCTTATGTTAGGAGCAATCCTAGAGATTATTAGTTTGATCCGTTGTTGTTCGGTTCCAATCCGTTGTTTATTGGTGGTTCAGTTTGTTGTTCATACCCTAAGTACAAATCTCACAAAATGTTTGGGTGCAGGTGTACTTGGAACCATATTCCTTAGGTTAATGTGACCAACCCTAGTAAGAAATTCACGAACACCAATAGGACACCCTAGGTCACGTAGGTTGTAAATGAAGTTAACTGCCTATGATCACTATATGTTATTAATGCAACTCATTTACTAGACTTTTGTCTGACACACTCCTTTCATTTTCCCACACTACAGGAAGATATGGCAGCATTGATTAGGCCCAGGCATAATACGTGGAGAAATGAGCTAAACTTTGGAGTTTCATTATTCTTTGTTATTCCCCATGTAGCTATTTACTGTATTAAATGTATATTAGACTTTATATTGTACCGTGGGAACATTCTAAGTATTTTTTAAGACTAATTTTTCTTTTGAAATGTCTATTTTCAGTACTTATATATTATTTCCTTTCGTTGTGAGATCAAAAAGTATAGAATGTTTTAGATTCTTTTCTCTATCACTGCATCGTGTAAAAATGTTTAAAACTGACATTTTGCATTTCCTGACTAAGTCTGAAAGTCACCTTAGGCATTGGATCGGTGCATCCGAATGTGTAGGTTATTACAAAATGTACACAAGTATGTAACGTATTAGTGCCCTGGTTGTCATTAGTAAATCACAATCCATTATATGGACAACGTTATGTACATTAGTTTACCAGGTACATCGATATCTTGTCCTCGACACGCATTTAACTATAAAGATTTACTTATGTTAACAAGAAAACTTGTCAACATCCCCAAAGCTATTTGGAAGGTAACCGAGTTCAAATGAAACCAAATTGTTGAGAAAGCCTCTTCCTTCGAAACCAACCTTTCGACTAGGTTGACTTAGTCGAAAGGGTTTAAGTAGGTAGCTCGAAAATGCAGGCTAAGGAAGCAACATCTCGTTCGAAACTTTTCCTCTGAATGGGTCGAAAGCAACTATCCATTTTGGCTTCTCATACCTTTAGATCATGCCGGAAGGCTTGTTCTGGCCCTTTCGAAAATGTCAAAAGGAATTCATATTTTATTATATGACATAACTGCTCTCGACTCAAGTGGTTTTGCTACTTTTGCTGAGGAAATCCATCGAAAGGGTTACAGATGTAGCTAGGGATAAACCCCTTTTCAAACGAATTCCTCTATATTGATCGTTAGCCAATTATAAGCTGGGACCCCTTCGGAACACCCCTTTCGATCAGGCCAAGAGGGGTTTCATTCTTTCGAAATAGGTCTAGTTTGTAACTGACTAAGCTCCACTTTGTTTTTCCTGTATAAGATCGACCTGGAAATCCCCCAATTTTATAGGTTCACCAATGTCGAAACCCATCATCATTCTTATTTTCATTGTCTTATGTTGGTTTTAATGATGATGTGTTTCGACTGTGTATACCCAAGTCGATCCTATGCATTGCATAGACAAAAAGAAGTTAAGAGAATAGGTTAGAATCATGTGCAATGGATCATTAGACTAGCTAATGATCTGAATGATCTTCCTCGTCAACCAAATCTTAATGAACCAGCCATCTCTCATTTATTAATAATCCAAAATGAGTTACAATTAAGAGAGCTTTATCCCCAATCTGATTAGGGCTTCTAGAAGATTTAATTACCGCTAAGAAATTGGAGTAAAAGAAATGAATTTGGGATTCCAAAATTCCATCCCCAAAACTGGACCCTTGGGTCTTATTTATAGATGCAGGTCGGCCCCCCTTCCGTGCTCATGCCTTCGACCCGGTCAAAAGGCCTCTTTTTATATGCTGCCTCATGCCTTTCGACATGGTCAAAATGCCTCGTCTACCGTCGACGCTGTCGAAAGGCATGTCTTTTGTGCCCTTTGACTCACCCTTGCGCTTTTTTCATCTTACCCCGGACCTTTCGACTAAGTCGATATGGTATTTTATCAACCTTTCGCCTTTGTTAATTTTTTAGTATTCCTTTCCTTCGCTTTCTTCAGAATTGCTTTCGACGGTGTCGGAAGATCTTCAAATGCACCTTTTCTCTTCATGTTGCCTTGTTGCCATCGGAAGTAATGATGGGAGCCTTTCGACTCTGTCGAAGGCTTTTCATGGGGGCTTCGAAGATATTGAAGCTTTAATGGTTCCAACATTGTTGGTTGCTTCCAAATGCTTATCTTTTGATCGACACGGAACCTTCTCCCGATGTCATTGGCCTCGACCAGTTCGAAAGGCTTGGATATGCCTTCGAAAGGGTTGTTATGAAGGCAAAACCTTTAGTTCTGAAAGGTTTGGTGCGTAAGTGGTGATTATCATCCATTGCCCTCGAAAGATGTTCCGAAGCTGTCTTTGCTTATTCCTCTGTGTCGAAAGGTTGAAAGCGGCGGAAGAGTAGTCCTGTTTCCATCTGAATCGAAAGCCTTCACACTGTTTATTGCTGGTAAGGGCAGCCAGTGCCTCCGACTCCTTCAAAACCTTCTTAATGCCTTCAAAGCATCTTCTTATAACCTTTGTTGAAACCTACGCTTGTAACTTCATCGAAACCTAATACTCTCATTAACCTTCTTTCATACTTCTACTCTAAGATATTTTATGGCTAACCACCAAACCAGGGCACTTCGCCCCTGGACCCCGACTCGCTGACTGATCAGCGAGACCCCCGTCTAGGTCATTCGAAGGGTATATAGTCGAAAGGAAGTAATGGGTGGAGCTCCAAGAATCATGATGGAAGAAAACATTAACACTCTACCTACTGCAAAAGCACCGGCTACAAACCTGAACTTAGGGGTGAAAACCATACAAAAGGATATAACGATGACTCTCTTCGGCTCTGAAGATGACAAACAATTTGAGGAAAACAAATTGGATGAAAATGCCAATGTGCAAAACGCTAGAAGAAGCTCTAAAACCCATGTCGTAGCATAGTGCTAAGCAATGGACGAGGAACTGCCACTCGAACTGTACACCTAGAGGTAGGAGAACCAAGAAGATATGATATGAACCGAGATCAATTACAATGCCAAGCTCCCATGGTATATTGTGACCACTTCCGACTGACCAGCTTCCAATCCAATCACGGAGCTCCCATCATCGAATCACGAATGGTCATCGTCGAAAGTCATCAAAAATCGTCAAAATGGTCGTTGAAAAACTCACTTCAGTCCTGACTCAAGTCGAACTCGAGTAATCATCCATTTGACTCAAAGTAAACCAAGGAAATTCTGGCCCGAAATCAAACTTGGGTAAAACGAAGATTTTCTCCAAGAAAATATGCAAATGGCTCCCAGCAACGTTTGTCACCAACCCAGCACTTCAAAGTCTGTGACACCAAGCAAATGGCAAATTTTCTCAGGTCGGACTCCAAGTAAAATACCACCGATCCATCAATGTCGATCCATCTTCTTTTGCCCATAACTCGAACATGCGAATTCCACATACCTTGAAATTTGGAATGTAACCTTATAGTGCCTTCTTTGTCACCCCCGACCATTCTCACCTAGTTTGAAATTTTTTGGGGATCATCACTGATCCATGACCCCATCATAAGTGATTCTCTATTCAGTCGGAATTTACAATCATTCAAGCATGGAAAATCATGCATTTATCATTCTCAAGCAATATAAACTTCTGTAACTTGAAAATAGACCGATCTGACAATGATCAAAGCATCTTCCCCAAACGAAATCCATTCAGCGAAGCCGTTCAACATGTAGAATATCCAAAGAAGTTTATCATGCCAATTATACCTTTTATACAATTGTACAATGGGTTCGAAATTTCTTCTTTACAGGTATGACTAACATATGAATGAAGCGATGGCGACGGATGCAGTTTGCTGCAAGGCCCTCAGGAATCATTAAAGGATGAACCAACCTGCTACCTTGGAAGAATTCTATGGGAAGGCAAACCGGTTCTAAAAGGCTAGAAGTAGTGAAATTAGAAGAAGGCAAACCCGGTAGTGTGCAAAAAAACATACCAAACGGTGAAGGAGCTACAGGGCCTCAGGGACTTTCTGCCCAAGCAAGGCTACTAAGACCCAATAGAAAAGCACCCCGGCTAACTGACGAAATCAGACGAAAAGATGATTATCAAATAACACTCTAGCTAGCTAGCAACTAAGGAATGGGACAGAAACCTAAAGCGATGCCTTCTCATCCATCCATGTCCACTCTCCTTTTCCAAATGAGCCATATCGGGACACTAGGGGCATTGCAGATAGCACAACAAAAGAAATGCTTCTATGCCCTTGACAAGTCATGTCACTCCCCCTTTTGGGAACCGGCGTTACTGGTGGCGTCGAGAAGACTTGTCCAAAGGATCGTTGAACAATCAGATCCAACACCTTAGCCTATAGGAACCGATAAAATCGTGTTCCCCCGAGCTGAATCCAAAAACATCCTCTTGAAATCGATGAATCATTGCTTTAAGATCACTGGGCCATCGGACACACGACCCAAAACTCCTCTCAGAATCGATAAATTATCATTCCAAGGATATCTGGTCGCCAGACATCCGACCACAAAAAACCCTTCGCGAATGTGAAGGTTTTTCACTAACTAAAGCGTCGTAAAGGTGAATAGGTAGATTAGCGATCATCTGATCCAAAAAATCCTTCGCGAACGTGAAGGTCTTTCATGAACTAATGCATCATGAAGGTGAACCGGTAGATCAACGGTCATCTGATCTAAAAAACCCTTCGTGAACGTGAAGGTTTTTCACGAACTAAAGCGTCATGAAGGTGAGCTAGAAGATCAGCGGTCATACAATCCAAAAAACCCTTTGCTAATGCAAAGGTCTTTCATGAACCAAAGCGTCGTGAAGGTAAACCACTAGATCAGCGGTCATCTAATCCCAAAAACCCTTTGCGAATGCGTAGGTCTTTCACGAACCAAAGCACCGTGAAGGTAAACCGGTAGATCAGCGGTCATCTGATCCAAAAAACCCTTCGCGAATGTGAAGGTCTTTCACGAACTAAACGTCATGAAGGTGAACCGGTAGATCAGCGGTCATCAAATCCAAAAAAACCCTTCGCAAACGTGAAGTTCTTTCACGAACTAAAGCGTCATGAAGGTGAACTGATAGATCAGCAGTCATCTGATCCAAAAAAACCCATTGCGAACGTGAAGGTCTTTCATGAACTAAAGTGCCGTGAAGGTGAACCGGTATATTAGCGGTCATCTGATCCAAAAAACCCTTCGCGAACGTGAAGGTCTTTCACGAACTAAAGCGTGATGAAGGTGAACCGGTAGATCAGCAATCATCTGATCCAAAAAAACCCTCCATGATTGTGAAGGTCTTTGACGAAACAAAGCGTCGTGAAGGTAAACCAGTAGATCGGTGGTCATATGATCCAAATAACCCTTCACGAATGCAAAGGTCTTTCACAAAACAAAGCATCGTGAAGGTAAACCGGTAGATCAGTGGTGATTTGATCCAAAAAGCCCTTCGCGAACAGGAAGGTCTTCCATGAACTAAAGCGTCATGAAGCCGAACCGGTAGATCAACGAAATTTATGCATGACTGATATCCATGAAGGTGAATTGGAAGGTCAGCAATCATCTGGTCCAGAGCTCCCCGAAGTCAACGAAATCATGCTCCAGGGACACAAATCGACAATCATACCAGTCACTCTGCAAAATTAATGGAATCACTTCCAACGACCAATGCGACAAACAGTGCTAAATTCCAGAGCTTCAAAATCGCTCAAAGAAACTATGCCAAAACTGAACCGACCTTTTGATCAATCAGAGGTCAACTCGGATCAAGCCAAGATTCGGCACTTGGTAAAACCGCACCCACTGGACAGGGGGCAACCAAACAAGTTATGGGAATACCAAGGATAAAGTTCAAGCGCGCCAACAGCCCTGTAACATGGGGGGCACTACATGCATTTGAATAGCCATAAGAAAGGCCGAGACTAACCATACCACAGTTCTGATAACCGTGGACTTAATGACCTAGCTAGTGCAACAAATGAAATACTAGCATGATACTTGTCCATTTCTTTCCAATTATTATTTTACCACTCTTGGTGACCAATTCCTCTTCCTCTTGGACCGTATACCAGTCAAAGAACCATTCTTTAAAGGAATTTTGGACCAAGAACTAAGAGTCATGCCCTGAACTCCCATAGGCCCTTTCTTCAATCCATTTCCATGCGGTCAGCTATAGATCTCTCCACCATGGTAGTCCGATCTATTTGGACTTGTACATCTTCCAGAAACACGAAAGGATCATCCAAGTCCTGGTCACCCGAACCAAAAACCGTTTAGCTTCTTGAACCAATAAAACTGTGTTCATGTAAGCAACATGCTTAGTCGACGGGGTCAAATCGACTCAAACCGTTGGGTGTTGCTCCAGCAACGTCGGCAAGGCCCAAAATTACTCTCCTCACATTGCCCAAAGATAGGCAACACCGAGGAGTACCAAAAGCCACGCATTTCATAAGCCGCAACAAAACATGCGCTCCTCGCGTTGCTTGAAGATAGGCAACGCCGAGGAGTACCAAAAGCTGCGCATTCCATAAGCCGTGCCAAAACATAGGCTCCTTGCATTTCCTGAAGATAGGCAACGCCGAGGAGTACAAAAAGTCGTGCAATCCATAAGCCGCGCCAAAACATACGCTCCTCGCGTTGCCTAAAGATAGGCAATGCCGAGAAGTACCAAAAGCCGCACATTCCATAAGCCACACCAAAACATATGTTCTTTGCATTGCTCGAAGATAGGCAACGCCGAAGAGTATCAAAAGCCGCACATTCCATAAGTCATGACAAAACATACGCTCCTCGCGTTGTCCGAAGATAGGCAACGCCGAGGAGTACCAAAAGCCGTGCATCCAATAAGCCATGCACTAACTTTCAAAACACAAACTCCTTGACATTTCCCGAAGATAGGCAACACCGAGGAACATCGCCGAAAAATCATGCCCCTAAAGCATAAACTCCTCACATTACCTGAAGATAGGTAGCGCTAAGGAGCTTCAGAACTGGATCGACGGGCCATGTCAATCCCGAACAACGCTCACCTCATGACCAGCGCCAACTACTTCTATGACTGGGAATGATAGGCACAACTCCAAACAAAACGGAGTACTACAAACCAACAGAAAAGCTTCAACTGATGACACTTAATGATTAAAACTGCCCTTAGTTAACCCAAGCAACGTGCTCCTCCCAAGGACGCATATATTGCATACCTATCAGAATATCACAAGAAACTTTGATTACATGCTAAAGTTTCAAAACTTCCGAAAGAAGGAAAATCAAGCTGCGACTTAGTCAAATTTCAAGTCTAATATGAAAATTATCTAAACTATCAGTTATCAGTCATTTGAAGTAAACAGCCCTATGAACTGGGCGCATGCATCGGGTCAAAACTTGGGGGTTGTACCCATACAACACCGTCCAACAAAAAGAAAATACAGACTCCACGACAAGAACACTAAGTGCAGACTCTGCGCTTGAACAAAATGACTCAAAAAGAACCAAAATAAGACCAGTCTCCACACAAGCTCATCAGCACTTCCTTCCACCGCTTCCCTTTCCATCCTTTGTTTGCAGTTTCCACCTCGTCTCGGGAGTGGTGTTGCTGCCTATAATATCAACAAACACCTTGGTGGCAACGTCCTCCTCTTGCTCCGCCGCTTTCTCAGAATATTCTCCCTTTTCTTTGCGCCTCCATGAATTGCAGGAGCTTTTCGAGGATTTGATCGCTTCAACCTTCTCCGTCTTGATAGCGACCAATTCATGTTGAGTCTTACGAGGTTGCTCCGTTTGAACTTCCTGCTTCTTAACTTCTGCCGCTGTTACGTCACCCTCCAAAGACACAGAAGGGTCATCCAAGCCATGAAGCGCGACTATCTTTTCAGACTCCGGCCCCAGCTGCGAGCCAGATATAGACATGGAAATAGGAACAGGAATAGAAACGAGCACGGAGGCTGTGGAAATAGCAGCATGTCCGGGCACTGAGGAAGCTGGCACATTAATAGGAAATCTCGATCCCAGCCTTCTGAGAACTGGTGTTGCTCCTGCAACATCGGGAAGGCCCAAACCCTCGTGCATCACTTCTTGAGCCGTGGAACCACGCTCTTGAAGCATGAATTCCCGATGTTACCCAAAGATTGGCAACGTCGAGAAGTTCCAAACCATTTCGGATCAACGGGAAATATCGATCCTAAAATCCGTGCATCTGATAAGCCGTGCAAACACTGCTTGATGTTGCTTTGGCATCATCGATGAACCATTAAAATACTCTAAGTACCGGTGATGTCCCGACAACATCGGGAAACTTATCTATTGTAAGATTAACAGGGATCAACTCCCACTTCCCGAAAGAACCAACATTGCTTCGGTAGTGCCGCAAAGCTCACAAACCAAGAAGTCGGCAAAGAATCCTGATCTTTGACCAAAGTTAATGTATAAAATGTCAAAATTCAAGACACCCAAATCACGAGTTCCCAGAGATAAGAGCTGCGACGTACCTTTGACTGGGGGCATCTAGGGAGCCGCCTAGAACATCAAGTCTCAAATTAATTATTCAGAATAATCAGCCCTATGGATTGAGGGGCACATAACACATTAACACTAGGTCAGGATAAAAGATCACTCCAACTTGCAATAAAAGGAGGAACTTACCGTCGTACAGAGATAGACGATGACGGAAGGCATTACCAGAATCAAATCATCAACACACCAGCTTCCAAAGACAGATGCAGGTGCTCGAATGAGGTCTCAAACCCTATCTTGCAAAAAACCAGCTGTTATCCAAAGAAGACAACATCAAGGAGACAATGCTCAAAATCGAGTAGCTAAATATTTGATTCTCGAAGATTGGAACCAACGAATAAGGTTGATATCCACAACAATGCTATTAGTTCATCATAATGCATATGGCCTAAAAAAGCAAAGTTAAGTGTCATGGATTCAAGACAAACACTACCGAAACCTACCGGTCCATGATCAGTATAGGAATGAACGCAGTCATACCAAGGGCAATGTGATGACTTGCTCCAAAATTTTAGATTTTCTATAAGAACCTGGAGTTTGACACCTAAAAATGAAGGGTCCTGCCTAGAAATGAAGGGTTCCGCAGATAATCGTCGGATCATAACAAAAACCGATGGGAGAAAGTTTGATTTTTCGCGAAGAAGAATAACTATGGAATTGGTTAAGCAACATCCTTACATCTCTAAGGGTAATAATTGATGGTTATAAAAAAGCTAGGCAGTAGAAACACCTAGGACTCTCACCCTTCCAGAACATGGCATCTCCCAAATTTAAGCAACATTGAGAAAATAGCCGCATTAGGTTAAAAGGAATCTACTAAACTCTACAAGATCGGATGAATGACTCAATCCTCACCAACATTACTTTAACACTGCCCGAAGATAGGCAGCACTAAGAAAATACTTCTACAATCCAATCATCGAAGTGCTGGTTTATGAAGACCAAAATTAGTACCCAACTGGACTAAAAGTACCGCCGAACAAACGGGGAAAATCGACCCCAAACTCCTTAGTGTCGGTGTTGCCTCGGTAATTCCAAAGCCTTCTTTTATCTTTTAAGTACCGGTGTTGCCCTGGAAACACCGGGAAAATTTTCTATTTCCTAAGCAAGGTTTCAAATCTCGGATTTTGGCCAATATCTCGGGCAAATATCTCGGTTGTCTCGGGCGATATTAAAAGACTTATAACTAACCAAGCTGCCAAATCTCGGATTTTGGCTAATATCTCGGATTTTCATCTCGGCTGATCTCGGGGAGATTTAAAACCTTGTTCCTAAGTACCAGTGTTGCCCCGGCAATGCTAGGAAACTTTATATTTCATAAGTACTGGTGTTGCCCCGGCAACTCCGGGAAACATTCTACTCACTAAGTACCAGTATTGCCCCAGCAATGCCAGGAAAACTTTAATCTACAGGGCTGATGAGAAACACTCATCGCAGTGAACCATCGACGCACTAGCTTTCGGAGATAGAAGTTGGTCTGCAACTGAGTTTCTACCTTCTCTTCAGAAAACTATTGTTGCCCAATGACAGGCAACGACCGAGATGTTAGGAAATCAATTCTATGGTTTCGATGATAACAACTATACAATGGAAATCGAATGTACATATATATCTATATTTACAGATAGTTGATAGAGTAACATCACCAAAGAGACTAAAACAACACTCAAGAGAAGAATCAAAAGACGTCAAATCAGTAGAAGTTGAAGAGAAATGGGACATGCACAAGATAAAGCAACATGCACACTTTCAGATGTCTGAGAGCACTATCCAGACGTCTGAATGATTCCTCTGGTTCATAATTCAGAAGCAATCAGACGTCTGGTTACCAACGTCAGACGTCTGAAAAGTACCCAGGCTTATAACAGATATGAAGACCAGACATCTGAGGTTACTTTCCAAACGTCTGATTCGAGACTCGACTGTGCATTTTCAAAGCTCAACTGCCACATTCGAAAAGACACATCCACTTCTCTTTGTCGCAACTCTTCATCAGCATCAGAAGCGACTTTACGGAGATTACAACAGATGCAACTATACAAGAAAACTCTTCATCACTATAAATAGCATTAGGAATTCAAGAGAAGAAAGAACCTGACTTACTTACACTCTTATCTCTTGTACTCTGATTTATTCCTGATCTATAAGCAATCAAATACCTGTAATCAACCCTTCCATATATATAGAACTCCTCATTCAGATATTCTCAAGATAGATATATATTGGAAGCACTTTTGTACTCAATAGTCAACATCCGTGTTACAGAACACATTCTTGACAAAGAAACTCTGCTATTGTAAACCTGTTCCTCCGGGTTAAGCGAGGGTTAGTTGAAAGAAAATTCCGAAGAGGAGCTTCGGGACTGGACGTAGGACGGGAGGTCCGAACTAGTATAAAATACCGGTGTGATTATTTTCATTTACTTTGCTACTATCGTTTATAGAGTTATATTATATAGTTAGCAGTTTATACTTGCATATAATCTATACGATCCACTCATATAGACTTTCAATTGGTATCAGAGCAAGGTTCGTTTAAAAGAACAGTAACACGTTTTTTAAATCATTCTAATATGGCAAGTATTTTTCAAGAAGGACAATCCACAGCACGACCCCCACTTTTTAATGGCTCTAATTATTCATATTGGTCTACACATATGAGAATTTGGTCAGCCACTCAAGATAAATATGAAGCTCCAACTACTGCTATGAACACATGGACCGATGCACAAAAGACCTTAGCATCAAATAATGCTAAAGCTATGAATGTTCTGTTTTGCTCACTTGAGAAAAATGAATTTTCACGTGTCATGTTATGTACCACTGCATTTGATATTTGGCGTACCTTACAAATTACACATGAAGGTACAACAAAGGTCAAACAAACTAAAATTTCAATTTTGCAAAATCAATTTTCATCATTTAAAATGAAACAAAATGAAACAATAGTAGACATGTATTCTAGATTTCAAACTATTCAACATGATCTTATGGCATTAGGAGTTAAGTTTACTGATTTTGATTTAGTTTCTCGAATACTCAATTCTTTAACACCTGATTGGGGAAGAAAGGTATTAGCTATTGAAGAAGCTAATGATCTCTCCACTCTGAAAGTTGAAGAGTTGATAGGAAATTTGATGTCCTATGAAGCTAATTTGCAGGCACGTAAAGAATTAAATTCGAAGACGAAGAACATAGCATTTCCATCAATAAAGAATGATGACTCAGATTTAGATGAAAATGAGATAGTATTCATTGCCGAAAACAATAATAGATTCAAGAAATTTAGAAAGATGACCAAGTTTCAAAAAGAAGGAAAAACCAACTCAACAAATCTATCTCAAATTAAGTGCTATGAATGTGATCAATACAGACACATGAAAAAGGATTGCCCAAAACTTAACAATGATAAAAAGAAAAGCAAATTTGAAAAACTCAAAAAGAAGAAAGCTTTCAAGGTAACGTGGGATGACTCCGATTCTTCTTCTTTAGAAAGTGATAGCGATAGTGACGGAGAACAAGCTAATGTGTGTTTTATGGCACAAAAAGATGAGGTATGTCCGGAACTTAGCTATGAAGAATTACTTGAACTTAGCATAGAATTAGATGATAAATTTAGACAAATTAAAAAATTGAACAAAGAATATATAGTAAACGTAAATATATTAGAACTTGAAGTAGGAATGTTGAAAGATGAAAAAACTATTTTAGAAGAAGAACTTGAAATATCTCAAGAAAAATTAAGAGATAATGTGATAGAAAGTGAGAACATTACTCTAGAAAAAGAAAATTTGCTAAAAGAAAATGTTGATTTTAAAAAGGGTATTGAATTATTGAAAACAGAAAATAGAGAATTAAAAGAAAAATTAGATAAAATTACCAATAATGTGTCAAAATTCAACAAAGGAAAACAAGATTTGGAAAATCTTATCAAAACATCAAAACCATTAGGTAATAGAAATGGAATAGGATTTGAAAAATGCTCTAAACAAAAAGAAAATAATGCTAAAAATATTAGAAGTTTATCTAAACAAAAATTGAATACCAAAAATATGAAAATTTGGGTTCCTAAAACAAATAATAAATTGATTAGACAAAAGCATATCAATAATTACTTAGAAAATGTAGTTTATAATAAAAATTATATTTATAAAGGTACCAAACCATCTTGGGTATGGCTACCTCCCTCTAACAATTAGGACCCTAATCAAATATGTGGGTACCAATTAAAATATTTTTATCTTGCAGGTACCCAAAATAAAAAAATAAGGAGAAATGGATACTAGATAGCGGGTGCTCCAAACATATGATTGGAAATTCAAAAATGTTATCAAATATAACATACATTGATGGTGGAACGGTAACATTTGGGGACAATTCAAAGGGATTTGTCATAGGCATTGGAGAAGTCATCAACTCTGGTATATCTAACTCTCCTATTATTATTAATGTTTTACTAGTAGAAAATTTAAAACACAATTTATTAAGCATTAGTCAATTATGTGATAAAGGTTTTCAAATAAATTTTGAAAAAGATAGATGTAACATTTTAGATAATAACAAACAACTCATTTTTGAAGGTTTTAGAAACAAAAATATTTATATTAAACATGAATATTAATAAAGATTCAAGCTTATGCTTAACTGCCAAACATGATGATCCATGGTTATGGCATAAACGATTTTGTCATATTAATTTTAAGAACATTAATAAGTTAGCTAAATATGAGTTAGTAAGAGGGTTACCTAAAATGAGTTACAAAGTAGAAAATTTATGCGATGATTGTCAAATTGGTAAACTAAAGAAAAGCTCGTTTAAATCTAAAAATAATATTTCTACAAAACAGCCATTATAATTATTACATTTAGATTTATTTGGTCCAACACAAGTAAGATCTATTAATCATAACAAATATGTTTTTGTAATAGTCGAAGATTTCTCATGATATACATGGACTTTATTTCTAAAACATAAAAGCGATACTTTTGGTATGTTTAAAATATTTGCAAAATGGATTATAACTCAAATGAATTTGAAAATTAAAAATATTAGAAGTGATCATCGAGGAGAATTCGAAAACGATCTTTTTTCAAATTTTTGCAATAAAAAGGGAATAACTCATAATTTTTCTTTTCCTCTTACACCCCCAACAAAATGGTGTCGTAGAAAGAATAAATCGTACATTACAAGAGTGCGCATGTACATTATTAAATAGTAGCGGATTACTAAAACACTTTTGGGCCGAAGCTATTTCTACATTCTGTTATGTATTGAATCGAGTAACTATTCGCCCAATGACCAAACAAACTTGTTTTGAAATATTTTTTGGTAAAAAACCTAAAGTATCACACTTTAAAACTTTTGGCTCAAAATGTTTTATATTAAATACAAAAGACAAATTAGGAAAATTTGATCCAAAAGCCGATGAAGGTATCTTTGTTGGGTATTCAGATCGTAGCAAGGCATATAGAATTTTTAATACAAAGAATAATACTATAGAAGAGAGTCTACATGTCTCGTTTGACGAAAACCCTTTCAAACAACAGACTAATGATGAAGAAGAAATTATTCCACCAACAAACTCAACAAATTCTAGTAATAATGAAGCCAATATACAAAATAACACTATTTTATCATCTCCTAGGATTCTTAAAAATCATCCAATAGATAATATTATTGGAGATCTTAATTCAAGAGTTACTAGAAATCAACTCAATCAAATAAGTCATATAGCATTTGTATCAAACTTTGAACCAAAGAATTATAAAGAAGCCTCAAATGATAATTTTTGGATAATAGCTATGCAAGAAGAATTACATCAATTTGAATGTAATAACGTATGGGAATTAGTACCAAGACCTGAAAATCAATCAGTAATAGGAACAAAATGGGTATTTAAAAATAAGGCGGATGAAAATGGAAATATTGTTAGAAATAAAGCACGACTAGTGGCTCAGGGCTACAATCAAGAAGAAGGCATAGATTACGATGAAACTTTTGCACCTGTAGCAAGATTAGAAGCCATTCGTACTTTACTCTCTTTTGCAACTCATAATAATTTTAAATTATTTCAAATGGATGTCAAAAGTGCCTTTTTGAATGGTTTTATCAAAGAAAATGTATACGTTGAACAACCACCACTCTTTGTTCATGAAAATTATCCCGATCATGTTTTTAAATTACATAAAGCACTATATGGATTAAAACAAGCACCTCGTGCATGGTACGAACGTCTTAAAAATCACCTAATAACATCTGGTTTTCATATAGGAAAAATAGATACAACTTTATTCATTAAAAGAGAAAATGACGATATTTTAGTTGTACAAATTTATGTTGATGATATCATCTTTGGTTCAACCAACGAAAAGCTATGTAATGATTTTTCAAATATTATGACAAATGAATTTGAAATGTCACACATGGGAGAATTAAATTTCTTCTTAGGATTACAAATAAAACAACTAGAAAGTGGAATTTTTATTCACCAAGAAAAATATTGTAATGATTTATTACATCGATTTAAAATGGATAAAACTTCAAGCAAACCAACACCAATGAGTACTACTATTCACTTAGAAAAAGATGAAAATGGAAAAGATTTTGATGAAAAGTTTTATCGAAGTATGATTGGTTCTTTACTATATTTAATAGCTAGTCGACCAGATATTATGATGAGTGTATGTCTTTGTGCTCGATTTCAAGCTAAACCAAAAGAATCTCATCTAAGATTTGTTAAGCGCATTTTACGTTATTTATCTAATACTAAAGATTATGGTTTGTTTTATCCTAAAGGATCACCTTTTGAACTTGTCTCATATAGCGATGCGGATTTTGGTGGCTGTAGAACAGACCGTAAGAGTACTAGTGGAACATGTCATTTTATCGGACAATCTTTAGTTTCGTGGTTTAGTAAAAAGCAAAATTGTGTTTCTTTATCTACTTGTGAAGCTGAATACATTTCCGCAGCTCTAGCATGTGCGCAAGTAATATACATGCAACAAACACTAATGGATTTTGGTAAAATCATCAAAAATTCTCCAATATATTGTGATAACACAAGTGCTATAAATTTGTCAAAAAATCCTGTAAATCACTCACGAACCAAACATATAGATATACGACATCATTTCTTACGAGACCATGTTGAAAAAGGAACTATATCTTTAGAATACGTAAGTACCGAAAATCAAGTAGCCAACATATTTACAAAACCATTAAACGAACAAACTTTCATAAAACTCAGACGAAGTTTAGGAATTTGTTCACTTCAAGATCTTGTCTAAGCTTTGACATCTCCTTCTTTATGATAATTTAACTCTTTCTTATTATTAATGAATTTTTTTTTGACTTGATCTTTTATATATTCTTTTTGATAATGTCAAAGGGGGAGAAATATATATATAATCTTATCAACAAAACTAAGCACATATTCAGAGGGAGATTTGAAATATATATATAAGTACATTGAATAGTTGTCATCATAAAAAAGGGGGAGATTGTTTGGAAATCAATTCTATGGTTTCGATGATAACAACTATACAATGGAAATCGAATGTACATATATATCTATATTTACAGATAGTTGATAGAGTAACATCACCAAAGAGACTAAAACAACACTCAAGAGAAGAATCAAAAGACGTCAAATCAGTAGAAGTTGAAGAGAAATGGGACATGCACAAGATAAAGCAATATGCACACTTTCAGATGTCTGAGAGCACTATCCAGACGTCTGAATGATTCCTCTGGTTCATAATTTAGAAGCAATCAGACGTCTGGTTACCAACGTCAGACGTCTGAAAAGTACCCAGGCTTATAACAGATATGAAGACCAGACATCTGAGGTTACTTTCTAGATGTCTGATTCGAGACTCGACTGTGCATTTTCAAAGCTCAACTGCCACATTCGAAAAGACACATCCACTTCTCTTTGTCGCAACTCTTCATCAGCATCAGAAGCGACTTTACGAAGATTACAACAGATGCAACTATACAAGAAAACTCTTCATCACTATAAATAGCATCAGGAATTCAAGAGAAGAAAGAACCTGACTTACTTACACTCTTATTTCTTGTACTCTGATTTATTCCTGATCTATAAGCAATCAAATACATGTAATCAACCCTTCCATATATATAGAACTCCTCATTCAGATATTCTCAAGATAGATATATATTGGAAGCACTTTTGTACTCAATAGTCAACATCCGTGTTACAGAACACATTCTTGACAAAGAAACTCTGCTATTGTAAACCTGTTCCTCCGGGTTAAGTGAGGGTTAGTTGAAAGGAAATTCCGAAGAGGAGCTTCGGGACTGGACGTAGGACGGGAGGTCCGAACCAGTATAAAATACCGGTGTGATTATTTTCACTTACTTTGCTACTATCGTTTATAGAGTTATATTATATAGTTAGCTGTTTATACTTGCATATAATCTATACGATCCACTCATATAGACTTTCACGAGAGACATATCCTTTCGTAGGTCAGCTGGATGGTTTGACCTTTCATCACAGGAATCAGCCACTGCACATGAATAAAGCAGCGTTGAAAAGAAATCCCAGGATTGAATTGCTTGTGTACTAATTTCTAGGGATGAAAGCAGGCTCACAACCGAATTTTCTAAATTCAACTTAGAATGAATTTAGATATAGCCGAAAGATAGGCAGCCTCGAGGAAATGTTGCTTGGAACCAAGCAGCTAGGTTATCAATTCTCAAAGACAGGAGTTGACATATAAACAAAACTTCCATGACATTGTCAGCAGCCAAGAAAAGCATGCATGGCCGAGGACAAGCGGAAGCCATCATGGAAGGTCGGAAATAAAATCCCCGAACTTCCTTAATTCCAAAATGGGATTAAGAGCCACACTGCGGCAATTGAGCAATTCATCCCACAGATTTCCATCTCTCACAATCGCCCAAATACATGCATTCAAAATAGCTAGTCCCTCAAGAAGGGATGGAAGCATATATACTTGATCGAAAGAAATGTTTCAAAAGTCCAAACATGAATAACCACGAGGTTGGTTAGATAATGGTTCTGTATCACAAAACAAAGCATTCTAGCAACAAAATCTCCAACAAAGGAAATGAAGGATTTAATGTTCAGAAATCAACCATCTCTCATAGTCTGGCGATGACGAGAAGGATCGATGACCTACTTACGGTCTAACTAGATCATCTGGTTCCAACTAGCAGGAATATGCCATTACCCGAAGTTTTGTGATGTTAGAAAGAAATCCCAAAATGAAACTATCAATTCACCGGCTTTCAGAAACAAAAGTAAGAGTTGATTGAATCTTCAACCCTACCTTTTGGCATCTCATGTAATATGAAGATTCACAACATCAAGGAAATATCAACAGAGTTGAGTCATTCGTGTATGAGTTTTCGAAGATAGAAACCAAAACATAATTAGGATCTCAACGTCGAACTCGAAAGAATTGACTTTAGCAAAAGATGCCAGAAACACATCTTTCTAATACATACCGACATCATTACAAAACTCAGATCTTGGGATCAATCAACAAAGTCCCTAATTCCCGAAGGTAGGAGCTATTGTGTCAATCAAACTGGGCAATCGAACTAATTGCTTAGGAGACCTAGTCTACCAAAACACGTTGATTCGATAGTCAAAGTAATCAGCCCTTCAAACCAAGGCATTTACACCAACACTTTGTTGAAACGAACTCAATTGAGCATAAGTAGGGATTAGCTATATAACTGGCTAGACCAAGCTACCTCATAGTTCAATAAAAGGCAATTCTCGAAGCAAAGGAAGTAATCCAATAGTCCCCTGAGACATAACCTAGCGTGTAGATCGAATTCCAAAAACCACAAAGGAAGGATATTCACGATCAAATAACCCATGCACTAGTTTCCAAAGATTGAAGCTGTGCCTGATCGAACTTCAACTACAACTCTACAAGAACAACTGTGCCTTGTAATTTAAATGTCAATCATCCCAATATGATACGGATAATAAGCGAAGCCTATGTTGTGAAGGACCCAACTTCTAGAGGGGTGGGAGTAACTCCGCCAGACTAAAGATTGGATGATCGAAAAGTCATTTTCAATGACAAAACTTGGCATTCAACCCCGTCAGGTATATTTTACTTTAAATAATATCCTTGTATAAACAATGCTCAGAATCCAAGGGTAGTCGGCGTATGTTGACCAGTCGAGTTCTGAGCATTGATCGAGGCAGATGCAATGTGTTATCTACATGGGAAGGGTCCAGTATCCTGAATACTGCAAACAAACAATCTAGTGTTGATTCAATCATCCACTATATCTGATTTTGGAATAAATCATCGCATTGGAATTCAAAAACATCGATGAGAACTTAACCAATTTCTCGAAAAGAAGTTGAAGACCAAGAGCAAGACTTCCCTCCAGAACGGCGTACAATCGTTCAAGACAAAACATAGCTTCACCGCTGGTCGAATTAAAACTATATAGGACAACTCCAAATCTACATCATGTACCTACTTACCGACCTAAACCCTTGCATAAACCACGGAGTAAAAATTGCATCGTCAATAGTAGGATTTGAAATTCAGATTGAAATCAAAAAACGTATGGCTGTTAGAACTCAGTCAATTGAGAACAACATCTTGAGGTGGACTCTGACGATTCACATCGAAAATTCAACAGTCAAAGCCAAATTTGCATGGTAACCTCGACACGATCAACTAGATTTCACAAAATGAAGACTCAAATGAAGTCACTTCTAGAGCATGCCTTGTTTTCAACAAAGATGTACTATGGGGGGTAATGTTATCTGGGATTTTAACCCAGCAGGAAACAACACAATCCTGTGACATAAGAATGGCTTAGAACTTATCCAGAAAGGCTAAGGTAAGGAGTGTATGAGAGCCGAGTCATATTACCAAGGCAACGGCCAAATTCAACTAAACCAAGAGACCAGCGTCAGTTCATTCCAATCAGCAGCTGAGGGTAAGCAGCTAGTAGATTGTCATAAAAACGGAACAACGGGCAACAAGACTACACGAACGACATCAACGCAAGGCCATATAAAAGCAACTTAAACTTGGAACCTCATAATCAATCAAAGTACTTTGATCACTAGCAACCCATATCTATGGATCGCTAGTGACCCATGCTAACATGTTGGTTCGATGAGAAAAGTAGGGATAAGAAGCCTTGGAGACAGAAGCATAAAAACTTCTAAGTGTATGGATCGCTAGCGATCCATACACGATGGATTGCTAGCGATCCATATGAAGCCAAATTCCTTGCGACCTTGCATATTGGAGTATGAGATGATAGCAGCTAAGTAATTAGCTTGCGAGCGAGCCGACTCTATGGGTTGCTAGCGACCCATGGTTTTGGCTCGGTTCGCGAGCTCCTAGGTCGTTCTATACCTACATGCGAGCAGTTGATGAAGTGACCTAGCCCAAAAGCTCTCCATCCCTATAAATACCATCCTACCTGCAACATAAACTGGATCTGCTTCGGATTGATTGCTGAAGCTCTGCTGGAAACATTCTTCACTCTCTGCCTCCCTCACAACAATCTCCAACAGAATTCACCGTGATTCTCCAGTGGATTCCAACTCTAGGGATTCAATCTACTTAGAGATAATCAAAGTCTTCTAATCAAACACATCTTGTAACAGCAATCAGTAAATAAGAAAAACATAAAGTGGACGTAGGCCTCATTAACAGCCGAACCACTACAAAATTCTCTGTCTTTTTTTTTACTGTTCTTTTCTTATATCTGTTATCTGTGATATTGCTCTATCAGAACAAGGCCGGTGCTTTCATACTCAAACCAGGGTGTTGATCCATTTTTTGGGTTAACATCCTTGCTTTACCTTTGTCAGATTGGAGTTTTCCTTTAACAAGATATTCAACGATGGGTACCATCCAGGTGTCATCATATGTGTTACTTGATCTTGATTGGTCAACCCTTTCATCTGATATTTCGCTATCAATTTCTCTTCTCTCTTCCCCTTGGAATTTAGCTCGAGATCTTGTCAAAACCAACAGTTCCTTTCCCAATTCGGATGCTTCCTCTCCGATACTTGGAATTTTCGGATATCCTACTGGAATAATTTGTGTCTTCGGGGCTCCCCTTGAGCTGGCTAGTTTTGCTAGAGAACATGCTTGTGAGTTTTCTTCTCTTAGGACTTGGTGTATTTAAAAGTCTTCAAACAAAATAAGCGTTTTTAGTATCTTCTTTACGTATAAAGATAGCTTAGGGTCTTTTGTTTGATATATCTGTTTCACTTGGTTCACTATTAGCTGAGAATCACTAAAGATCTGAATTTGTGGAATCTTGAGTTCTAATTCCAAGGTTAATCCCGCTATCAAAGACTCATATTCTGCCACATTGTTCGTTGCGGGGAATCCCAATTTCATGGCATAATGAAACTGTGTCCATCCGGTGTTATGATTACATATCCTGCACCGGCTCCTTATTCATTTGATGCACCATCAACGACTAATTGCCACATAGGCCTCTGGTCATTTTCCTTTTCTGATTGCTCCTTAATAAAGTTAGTGCACTCATTAATGAAGTCCGTTGACGCCTGCCCCTTGATTGCGGCTCGCGGCTGAAATTCTATGTCATATTGGCTTAGCTCGATTCCCCATTTTACCAATCTTCCTGAAGATTCTGGTTTACTAAAGACTTGCTTAAGGGGGAAACTGGTCAATACCCTGAGGTGTTTGAAAATATGCTCTAAGCTTTCGAGCTGTGAGAATCAAGCAATAGGCTAATTTTTCTATCACTAGGTATCGAACTTCTGCATCCTTCAATTGTCTGCTCACATAATATACTGGAAGTTGTGTCCCACTCCCTTCTCTAATCAATACTGAGCTAACTGCGAGTTCTGAGACTGCCATATATAGGTATAAGATTTCCCCATTCTAGGGACTAGAAAGTATCACTAGCTTTTCCATATGGTTTTTTAGTTCCTAAAAGGCTTTCCTGCAATCTTCCACCCATTCAAAGTTCTTCTTTTTCTTTGATTACATTAAAGAAGGGTATACACTTATCGGTAGCTTTAGAAATGAATCTACTTAGGGAAGCCACCCTTCCATTCAAACTCATCACCTCCTTGTTGGTTTTAGGTTCGGCCATGTCCTTAATGGCTTGAATTTGATCAGGACTAGCTTTGATCCCTTGGGCACTTACAAGGTAGCCCGAATACTTTCCAAAATAGACCCCAAAGGAACACTTTTGTGGATTCAGTTTCATTTGATATTTCTACAATATCCTGAACATTTCTTCCAAATCTTTAGGATGATTCTTGGCCTCGCCAGAGTTTACCAGCATATCATCCACATAAACCTCCATGTTTCGGCCAATTTGCTCTTTAAACATTATGTTGACCAATCTTTGATATGTTGCCCCTGCATTTTTTAGCCCAAATGGCATCGCCTGGTAACAATAAATCGCCCACTCAGTTATGAAGCTAGTGTGCTCCTCATCTGGTTTGAACATTGGTATTTGATTGTACCCTGAATAGGCATCCATGGGAGACAACAACTTGTGCCATCTTGTTGCATCTACTAACTTGTCTATTCATGGTAGTGGGAAATAATCTTTCGGACATGCTTTGTTCAAATCCATGTAGTCAATGCAAGTCCTCCATTCATTTGATTTTTTTACCAGAACTGGATTAGCTAACCACTTTGGATAGTATATTTCCCGAATAAATCCATTATCAAGTAGTTTGTTAACTTCCTCTTTCAAAGCATCCGACCATACCTTGTCTAACTATCTCTTTTTCTGCCTAATGGGGGTTGCTTCAGGATTGATGTTGAGTGCATGACACATGACCGTTCGATCAATCCCCACTATATCAGAATGTGACCAAGCAAATACATCCTTGTTGACTTTGAGAAATTGGATCAAATCCTTCTTCAAGTCACCATTCAAACCTTTTCCCACCTTGACCACTTTCGTAGCATCATTTGAATCTATGTATGCTTCCTCAAGATCGTCTATAGGTTTTATCCTTCCTGTTTCTCCTCGGCAATCGAATTCTGTGACAATTGGACTTTCTTCAGTTGAGTTAGCATCAACTCTCTTCCTCTTGCCCCCAGAAGGAATGTACCTTGCATACATACGTTTGTTAGATTTATTAATTTTAATCTTTGCTTCGAATGTTGGATGTGAAAACCCATCATCCAAAGGCAGTAAAATAGTAGAAGAATCAAAGTAAGCAGAATACTCTCTTTTATATTGGTCTAGAGTAGCAAAATACATTTCTTGGGAGCTAAACTGCTCCCCTTGGATGGTGCCCCATCTTCTTTTTGTCAAGAATTTCACTATGAGATATTTTGGGGAGACGAAGTCTTCTATTTCATCGAGAGCTGGCCTGCCAAAGAAGGCGTTGTATTAAGAGGGCTGGTTGATAACCACAAAAATAGTCTCAAAGGTTCTACAAGTTGGTGGCACCCCCATTTGCATGAGTAGCTTCACTTGCCCCATCGGTGTTGATCCTTTGTTATTGAACCCAAAGATGGGTTCCATGCTGGGCTCCAATTTGTCTTCAGGGATATTCATTTGGTCGAAGGAATGCTTGAAGATTTAACCACCCCACACTCCTTAGTTTACCCAGAAAGGGCACACTAAAGAATATGGTGCATTATAGGTGTAGATAAAACATCATAAGATTCACAAGAAAAAAAAACAGCTAAACTGTTTAAATAATAACTTGATATTCAAAATTTAACTTCATAAATTAATGTCATAAAACAGAGTATGTCTCAAATACCAAATACACATGTCTTGTGAAAAATATAATCTCAGTCACATCATCAGAGTACATAAACAATAAAAATCATACCTCTCATAAAGTACCAGTACATCCAAAGTCAAATGAAAAGAAAACTGAAAGAAGAAGAATACATGAAGAATGAGAAAGCTCTGCAAATGGGTCTCCAAGAAATCTGAATCTACTGTCCTTGCCTCTGCTAGCCAATGGGGGAAGGGGGAAATAGAGGAGTGGGTCAGACTATAAGTCTGGTGAGTGATAGTAGCTACTAGTATTTTTAAGCAAGATAAAGATAATAGAATTAGCAATAGTTCTAGTATAAAAGGAAATAAAGGAAAGATAAAACTGGGATAAAATACCGTTTAACTGTTTCTTTGATTGTGATTGTTTGCACTTGTCTTAGACAGCTGCTCTGATTAGGCTGAAATTCTAATCCTATTTTAATCAGGTTGAAGTCCTAATTCTACCCGTTGATCGGCCTTCTATCTTTGTTGTGCCACTGTGAGCTAGCCTTATCCTGTGGGTCCAACAACAAAAGACACCTGTTTAGCGCTTGGAACGCAGTAGCGAATTACAATCCTAATAAATGTCGCATGCTCGGTCACCGTTGGTACACACTCACTGTCGCTCCCCTCTTGTGACCTCTTACTCACCCTGTCGGCATAAGCATGCCCAACCTCACCTGATCTGTTGTGAAACCATCAGTCCTAGCCTGAAAGGGTCCTGCCCAGCCTCACCTAAGTGTTTTGTGAGACCATCAGTACTAGTCTGAAAGGGAATGTTGTTGGTACGGGTCCTAACAAAGAAAATCTAGTTGCGCCCCTTACCCAAATCCCCCAATTTAAGCTTCTATCTATTGGCCACTTATTTACCCTATGTCCCAGCCTCACCTAACTATTGTGAGACCATCAGTCCTAGTCTGATAGGGTCCTGCCCAGCCTCACCTAATCTGTTGTGAGACCATCAGTCCTAGTCTGAAAGGGAATGCTATTGTTATGGGCCCTATTTCTGTTCTTGCTTATTAACTTAGTGTAAGTTTTAAAATAAGCCTCTTCCGTTATTTCTGCTCTATTTGCTTATTAACTTAATCTACGTCTTTAAAATAAGCCTTTTTGTTATCTCTGCTATATTTGCTTATGAACTTAATTATAAGTCCTTAAAATAAGCCTTTTCTGTTATCTCTCCTATATTTGCTAATTATCTTAATTATAAGTCTTAAAATAAGCTTTTTCTGTTATTTCTAATTATAACCTATGTTATAATTTGCTTATTAACGTAGTCAAAGTTTTAAAATAAGCCTTTCTATTCTTTCTACTTAATTATAACCTACGTTATAATTTTTACTCTTCTGTTTTATCTTTTGTTATAACCACTAGTTATAAACATGCTTGCAAATGTATCAAATTTGCATATTTCAGTCTATCTTCTTTTTATTACAGTTCTTATTTTACATCTTATTTCTGTAAATTTAACATTTTCTATTTTAATCCATATTTGCGAATTATTATCTTTTTTATAATATTCTTATATTTTATTCGCGCAAAAAGGAATAAAAAGAAACTAAAATTTACAGGCTAAATTCTAATGTAAAACAGATGTAAATAAATGCAAATAATAGTGAATAATTGTAAATAACTGAATAAAATAGTTGGATGAAAATAACTGAATAAAATAGATTGAAAAGAACTTTAAAAACTGGCTTTAAATAACTTAAATAGAAATTGTCTCAAAATTGCAGAAAAACTACAACTATTGAGAACCCTATTATTTTAAACTAGTTAAAAATCTAAAATAATTACTAAACACTCACCTATGGTCCTTAGCTCTAGTCCTTGGTCTTCCTTGATCCACTTCTAGAGCGTAGAATATTTTTGTCAAAAAGATTTCCTCCTTAGAAAAAATTTCTATTTAGGGTCCAGCCTCTGGCAATGAACCCAAATAGGGGAAAATCTGAATGAGAAAAATAGCTTGGCCTAGGGTCTTAATTATAGTGTAGTTTAGGAATCTCAGACCGTTGGATTCGAAGGTTAAATCTGGTGCAACCACGTCATAGGCTCACTGGGAACCGTCGGATGGAAGAACGAATGCATAGGATTGAAGAAAAGTTGCAAAATGACGTGTTCGAACAAAACTGGACAAAACAACGTGAAGTAACTAAGGTGGGTCGACCTAGAATGTGTAAGGGTCGACTTAAAGGTTGACCTAAGGCTTTGAGGGTCCACCTGGCCTTGTTCTGGGTCGACCTGACCCATTTATATTTTTTTATATTTCTGTTTTCATGTTTATTTCGCATCTTCTTCATTTTAGCTCGGATTTTGACAAACTATATATGGAAATTGACCAGAAACTTACCACGCACACAATGGTGCAACTCCCATGGCTCAATTTTGATAATTTCACAAACTTATTTTATTATTCAATTAATTCGTTAATTAATTATTATAGCTTAAATTTCGGGTTGTTACATTCTCCCCTCCTTAAAGGATTTCGTCCCCGAAATCTCCAAAGATAGAAGAATGAAATAAATATTTTCATCTAAATTCTACAACCAAATATTCAACCACCATCCATTACATCCATTGTCCTTAAGTTTTCTAATGTAATTTATGATATATATATATATATATGCAAATAGTGTAGTGTCAATGTCCCTAACTAATGCAAAAGATTAGGCGGTCTACTGATTCAGTCGACCTCTTTTTTATGCAATCATGTCTGTGCCATGTATCCAAATGAATGAAAATTCCCTAATGGCAACTGATAGTTCTATATGCGTGCTACAGTCATCATCCAAATGCAACAATCATATGCTAATCATCCATTTATAGCAACCATGGAAATAAAATAAAAATACAAATATGCACACATCCATATGCATATGCTTTAGTGACCTAGTTAGGCCGATTCATAAGAGATAATAGTGCCTAGTGTATATATATGTGTCCATTAGCATCCACTAGCAAACACTTGCAACCGCTAGCGTCCATCATAGATAACATGTTCTAGTAACATGTTTACATTCAGTCCAACCATCCATAGGTTAAATCCTAAGATCTACCCTCCCAAAGGATACTAAAGGAAATAACCTATTCAAAACTAAAGATGGAAATAGGAAATTCAAAACATACAATCGAAGAGATATGGATAAGAGATACGTATTTTCTCTTCAGCCTCCCAAGTAGCGTCTTCAATGCTATCTCCCTACTGCACCTTAACCAAAGGTACTTCCTTATTCCTAAGCTTCTTGGTATCACGCCCAACGATCTTGGTAGGAATGCGACGAACTGATGCTTCTCTCTCCACTTCGACTTCTTCAAGTTGACTAGGTTCCACTACCTCTGCTGAATCATGTATGCACTTTCTCAAGTGTGAAACATGGAAAACATCATGAATTCCTATAAGCCTCTCCAATAGCTTTATCTGATACGCTATCTTCCCTACTCTTTCCACAATGGGGAACGGTCCTACGAATCTGGGAGCAAGTTTCCCTCTTGATCCAAATCTCACTACCTTTTTTAGCGGAGATACCTTAATGAAAGCCAAGTCTCCTACGTCAAACTCGATATCCCTTCTCTGCTTATTTGCATAAGATTTCTGCCTATCTTGGGCCGTCTTCATTCTCCTCCTAATCAATTCAATCTTTTTTGAAGTCTCTCTTACCATGTTGGGACTAAGTAGCAGTCTCTCTATAGATTTCAACCAACATGAAGGCGACTTGCAAGGTCTTCCATAAAGGGCTTCAAAAGGTGCCATCCCAATGCTAGCTTGAAAACTATTATTATAAGCGAATTCCACTAAAGGAAGATGCTCCTCCCAAGTTCCTCCAAATCAAGAATGCACATCCTTAACAAATCCTCAAAAATTCTATTAAATCTCTCTGTTTGTCCATCCGTCTAAAGGTGATAGGCCATACTCAATCTAAGCTGCATCCCAAAAGCCTCTTCCAAGCTCCTCCAAAACTCGCTAGTAAAGATAGGGTCTCTATCGCTCACTATGCTAGAGGGAACTCCATGAAGTCGGACTATCTCATGAACATATAAGGATGCCAAATAAGGTGTTGTCCAATTACTCTTGAATGGAATGAAGTGGGCGCTCTTAGTCAAACGATCTACAATCACCCAAATACTGGTATTCCCCTTCCTAGATCGGGGTAAACCATCTATGAAGTCCATCGAAACACTATCCTACTTCCATTCGGGTACATCCAATGGTTGAAGCAATCCATTGGGCTTCTGCTGCTCTACCATAACTCTTTGGCATACAAGACACTTAGCTACAAACTCTGCTACATCCTTCTTCATGCCACTCCAAAAAAATACTCTCTTCATGTCCCTATACATCCTACCACCTCCCGGATGAATAGTCATTCGAGAATGGTGTGCTTCTAGTGGAATTGCTCTCATCAAATCACTACTGCGGGGGACACAAAATCTTCCATCTCTCCTTCGCCACCCTTTACTATCAATGGAATAGCATTGGAGATGTCTAAAGACCTCTCCTCTCCTAATACTCTCTAGAATATCCATAAGCTCTAAATCCTCTCGCTGCCTTGAGCTAATCTGATCTATGAGGGTAGGCTTAACCTTAATGGCTGCTAATAATCTAGGGGTAATGTCCGTAGAGGGCTTAAAATCAAAGGTGGAAATAAACTCTAGGCTTTTCCATTCCACGAACATTGGACTAAGGGTTGCTTTCTTCCTACTTAACGCATCTGCAACCACATTTCCCTTGCCAAGGGTGTAAGCTATCTCAAAGTCATATGATGTTAAGAACTCCATCCAACGCTCCTGCCTCAAGTTTAAATCCTTCTGTGAGAATAGGTACTTCAATGACTTATGGTCGGTGAAAAGCTCAAACCTTTCTCCTAGTAGGGAAATGTCTCCAAGACTTGTGCACGAAAACAATAACAACTAACTCTAAATCATAGGTAGGGTAGTTCTTCTCATGTGTAACAACCCGATATTTTACGGGAAATATTTTAAAAAGAATTAAAAGCACATTTGGTACAGTGGTAAAGGCGCCTGTTGACTTCCTTAGTGACCAAGGATCAAGTCCCGTTGTCGCCAAAAATCTGGAGCGATGTCTTTTTTAGCTGGTTCATTTCCAGCGATTTTCCTACGTATTTCAACGTGATTTCTAACATGTGGCGGCTTCCCATTCGCTCCAGTGATGTAATAGGATGAGATGGCTAAATTTTATTAGTTGAGTAATGTGTATGGGCTAGAATGGATAACCATTAAGTGTATGAAAGAACCAGATTTAATCTAAAATAATCTAATGGATTATATTCACTCAAACAATCTATAAATAAACCATCTAACCTAAACCTATTCTCTTATTTAGCCGTCGCCATAATTCTACAGTAAAATTAGTTTGTATTATTCTTCCTCCTTTTCTCTACTAAATAAACAAATCTCTACCAAATTAAATTATCTATATATATATATATTCAAGCAATTTGGGGAATTTAAAAGAATCAAAGGGAGAAAGATTAAAGCAAAGCTTTTACAAATTTATACAAGCTCAAGTGCTAGGTTATTGGGAATTAATACAAAATTGAAAATTAAAGTAGTTCAATTTCAGTTCTTTTCTGGCACGTTAATATGAATTAATTTCAGTTATTAATAGAGAATAAATGTAAATTAGTGCAACTTCTTCCTATTCTTTCATTTCTCAAATCTAATTCATGTTTGGTTTAAAATATAAGAAATATAAATTGTCTATTCACGTTTTATGGCATAAACAAGATAGAAATTTATGTAAATTATTGTATCTTCTCCTTCTACCACCTCAATTCTAATTAATGTTTGGGTTGAAATTTGGAACAAACAAATTGTTATTCACGTTTCATGGCGTAAATAAGATTGGTTTAATTAAATTGAACTAGAATTGTTATTCAATTTCTAATGGTGGAACAAGTTAGTTGAATAAATTCAGAATATGTTACTTGAATAAAATTATGGTTTTGATTGATATAATTATATAATTTTGAATATGGTTTTGGAACAAAATTGGGAAGTCTAATTGGCATAATTGTTTGTTTCATATATGGCCTAAAAATGTAAAAATGGAATTTTGTGTAATTAAAAGGTTTGTGGCTATTAGATAAAAAATTTGTACGTATTAAATCTCTAAAAGGAGAACGTAAATTTGGGTGGAAAAAAATGTAAATTAAATGGACCCTAAAGGCTAGTGGAATCTATAAAAAAATGGTATAAAAATTACAAACAAACCATACGGACTGAACAGACGTGAAATTGAAACACCATTTATGAAAGAAAAAGGGAAAATGTGAAATAACCAAATCAGATGTAAAAATGACCTAAAGTAGATTAATGGAAATAAATAATATGCAAACTGTAACGGTAAAATTAATTAATCTGGAAGCGATTTGGTAGGCAGACCTTGTAAAGGTCTGGATAGGTGTTTTATGCAGTTAAGACCAACACCATTTATGTAAGAAAAAGGGAAATTGTGAAATAACCAAATCAGATGTAAAAATGACCTAAAGTAGATTAATGGAAATAAATAATATGCAAACTGTAACGGTAAAATTAATTAATCTGGAAGCGATTTGGTAGGCAGACCTTGTAAAGGTCTGGATAGGTGTTTCATGCAATTAAGACCAAAATATAGTTTTGGCTGTATGTACTAGGAGCGGGCAAGTAGGTTCACAAGGATGTTTGTTACCTTTCATAGGTTGCTAGTATGTAAGGTAGATAGCATCCACAATTGTAGGCTTCTTCAGGCAGATCGACGCGGACGGAATAGGACAAGTGTTCTCCAACGTAGGCTTCTTTAGGCAGATGGTTGGAGGATTTTGCACAGCCGACCCAGCTGCGGGTGCTCTTTCGGTGGACTGACACTTTGGATAGGGACAAGTCCACGTTGGCGACCGAGGAGACAGGATGATAGGATTCCAATTTGGCGGAGCCTGAGTGCAACTTCGGGGTCATGCGAGGTTGTTTGAGTCGGCGCCGGTCAGACATAAAAGGCATTTAGTCCCAGTGCACGGGTGAAGAACATGACTTTCACGGTGTAGCACGTGGATAGGTAAGGACAACAGGTCTGATAGGCCGATTGACTTTTAGTATTACTGCCTGGTTGACTTCCCTAGAGTGACCATGGACTTTGGATTCTTAGGAACTGTATCTAAGAAGGATTCACTACATTATATTATTCACCCTCTGCGATATCCGAGGAAGACCAGCAATTAAACTGTTTTGTTCTTTCTGCTTCATCTTATTTCTCATTCACCAGAATTTATGTTTGAGCCATTCCTAGTTTTTCTATTTTCCCTAAATCACAGGAAGGCGGGTCTAGGTTGCAGTTCTTTGCAGCTTGGAGGGTCATTGGAGCAGTTGTTATCTTCAGCTTTTGTTTCTTTTGTTTCATGTACTTTGTTTCTATTTTCTGTACTTTACTCTATATATGGGGACCTATATTGTGAACTTTGTTATGTTTTATGTTTTGGTGGAGACTACTTGGTACTTTTGGTTTCAGAAATAAATTTGGGATAATGTTGTTTTAATGAAGCAGTTTTGCTATAAATTTAAAATTAGTGAAAGTTTTCTTCCACTATAATATTTTAATCATTTTATGTTGTTGCCTTAGTCTCTGTGCTATGTTATGAATTTTTATTTCACCCGACCACCCGTGCTTCTAGTCATGTTTGATTTTCAGGGTGCCTAGAGATGCGGGGTGATACAGTTGGTATTAGAGCTAAGGTTTCCGTAATCCTAAAAATATTTTATAAATATAAAGGTTTTCGAATAATTTTTAATGGGTATTCCAAATAATACTTTTAAAAGTATATGTATATATTTTGGAAAGAAAAGAAATTTTAGAAATGGGTCCCTCATATCTCTTCCTCCCTATCTATTAAACTATTTATGGAGTACCTAATCCCATCTTTTTAATATCCATAGATAGAAATGTCTGAACCGCAAGATATCCCCAAAGTACCAGTCCTTAATATACCTGCTTGGTTCAGATGTTATTTGCAGGCTACTGCACGAGTAGAGCCACTAGCTAGGGATGCTGCTCCAGCAGAAGGGGCTCTAGCCCGTCTTCCAGGCATTCCCGATTTTTCCAAGTTATGCAAGGACTACACAAACTTAGGAGGAAAGCCGTTTCTAAGCACTGAGTCATATACTGAGGCGAGAGCTTAGATCTGTAGTTGTGAGCGGATATTTGGACTTATGGGATTGGAGGACTTTGCTCGGAGGCAGTTGGCTTCATTGAAGTTGCAGGGAGAGGCTCTTTGTTGGTGGGAGATTGTGGAGGCTGAGGCTGATTGTTATCCCGCCTTTTGGCAAGGCCGTAATACCAAGGAATTGACTAGTAACCAGTGAACGGTCCGTCCCAAAGATCAGTTATACATGGGCTCACCATGGATATCGATGAATTTTGTCCGAGTCCGGATCGAGCCAAAATTGGTAGGACATGGCAAGCTGAGCCATGAGAGCCAACACTTCAAATCTCAAGACAATCCGAGTTCGTATGCTCGAGTTATGAGCGATGCAAGGTTGGATGGAGATCAACTACCAATCGACTCGCTCCTTCGACTCGCTCCTTCGATTCGCTTCCCAACGCTCAGTTCGAAGCCAACTTCGACTCGCTTCGCAGCGCCCAGGAGTGACGTCTTCGACTCGCTTTGCTCAGAGGCCAATCTTGAGTCAATCAGGTCTGACTCGCTCCACATCCCTCAGAGCTGCTCTCTTCGACTCGCTCTAGTCTGAATCCATCAAGAGTGCACACTTCGACTCGCTCCGCTCAGACAACTGGTTTGACTCCATCAATTTCGACTCCACTGCTCAAACCTCCTAGAACGTCCCATTTCGACTCGCTCGACCAGTTCTAGCTTCGACTCGCTCGACCAAATACTCACTTCGACTCGCTCAAAGCAACATCCAAGACAGAGTAAGAACCAAGTGCCACGTCATCGAGTCGAACGGAAGCGAGTTGAAATGGAAGCGAGTCAAAGGAAACAGCCCACCGAAAACTCCATTTCGTATCGATCATATCTCCCAATCTACAAGCCCAAATGCTATGAAATTTTCACAGAAGACTACGTGCATTCTAGAGAATGTCCACGCCAAATTTCGACTCCATTGGATGAAATCTTGAGCGAGTCGAAATCTGTTCGTATCGATCACGGATCGGACCGAAACTTCACGGGCTTGGGCGTACGGGCCTAGTCACATGCCAGAGAGGGTCTCCCGAGATCTGAGCGAAATATCAGCCTCCTACACCTATAAATAGACCCCCAAAGCCAATAGAAAAGAGGTTCTTCTTCCTCCTTGAGATCTCCAACGCCCCGACTCCGCCAGATCCAGATCTGAACTCCATTGCTGCTGCTACTAGCAAATTTCACTGTTGCAAATCATTGTTGTTCGCTGTAATTCATTGAATCCAATTGTAAACATCAAAGAAAGATCAATAAAATCATCAACTTCATAGTGGACGTAGGCAATACGCCGAACCACTCTAAATTCTTGTGTCTCCTTGCATTTTAGTTATTCTTATTTCTGAAATTTGGAGTTTTTGTTAGATAAATTCCTTTTTTCCATTTAATTTCTTCACTTTATCTCTTCAAAGACTTCCGAAGAGTGTTGTGCCCAATTTTGGTACAAACACTGATAATTTTACTTGGGCAGATTTTCGTACTAGGTTCGAGAGGAAATTCTTATTGCAGGCTGAAGAGGGAGTGTAGCTAGAGAAATTTATACAGATCAAGCAAGGGAATGTGACAGTTAAGGAATATGTTAATCAATTCAATGAGCTTGCCAAATTTGGACTAGACCTGATCAATACTCCTTACAAGAAGGCGTTGAAGCCCGCTAAGGATTTGAGTCAGCCACTGCAGAGTTTGGCGGTGAGCTACATTCTGATGGGAGCCACTTTTGAAGGATTGGTAGAGATGGCTTTACTTGCTGATACTGAGACGAAAGGAGATGTGGCGCAGAAGAGTGATAGGAAGAAGAAGTGGAAAGGAAAGAGGAGAGGAGGAGGAGGGTCAGTTGGAAAAAGGAAAGCTCCAAGGAAGGACTGGAAGTGCAATACTTGTGGGAAACCAGGTTATCTGGCTAAGGATTATAGAGGGGCAGGAGAGCGACCGAGACTGAGATGCTTTCTTTTCGATCAAGTGGGGTATATGAAGAAGGACTGTCCGTCGATGCCCAAGGACAATTCACAGACACATTCACGGCCTGCTCCGGTTTATGCTTTGGAGACAGCTCCTTCCTCTAGTACTCGTCCGGTTGTGGACAAGGGAAAGAAGGTGATCATCGAAGGTGTGTTATCTATCTCTGATTTTCCTATCCTTACCCAATTTGATTCTGGAGATTCGCACTCTTTTATATCTTGTACTCTTGTAGAGAGTCTTGGTCTGGATGCTTGCTTAGTGACCGACCCGGTAGTAGTATCAAATCCCGTAGGAGGATCGGCCTATTAGTCCATGTTATGTCAGGATTTGAAATTGTTTATTTTAGGGGTTGAGTTTTACTGTAGTGCTTTGACATTGGGATTTTCTGGGTTCGGGTTGATTCTTGGTATGGATTGGCTATCCATATACGGTGCTGTTCTTGATTGCGATAAGAGGGTAGTGAGGTTAGGCACTTGTAGTGGACGTACCTTGGAGGTATCTTATGATCGTAGAGGATCAGTCATGTTGAGCTACCTTTATTCTCTTGACTTATCACCCGATAATTTGAGTTCAGTACCCGTTGTAGAGACTTTCCAGATGTGTTCGAGGAGGTTGTTGGCCTTCCACCTCAAAGAGAGATCGAGTTCAAGATTTATCATGTTGATAATGCCAAACCGGTTGCTTTACCGGTAAGGAATATGGCTCCTAAAGAACGTCGTGAGTTGAGCAAGCAGATTGGAGAGATTTTGGAGAAGGGCTTCATTCGTACAAGCATTTCTAAGTGGGGTGCACCCGTCGTCTTTGCCACTAAGGCGGATGGCTCTCTCAAACTTTGAGTGGATTATAGGGAGCTCAATAAGCCGACGAAGAATAATCGTTATCCTCTTCCTCGTATAAACGATCTCTTCGACCAGCTAGTAGAAGCCAAGGTATTTTCGCAGCTCGATTTGGCCATGGGATTTCATCAGTTGCGTGTGGCGGAGGATAGCATCGAGAAGACTGCGTTTTGGAATCCGGATGGGTTATTTTAGTGGTTAGTCATGCCATTTGGGCTAACCAATGCTCCAACATATTTTGTGGATTAGATGAGTCGAGTATTTCGGGAATCGTTGAACAAGTTTGTGGTGGTGTTCGTCGACGACATTTTGGTTTATTCGCGAAGCAAGGAGGAGCATACTGTTCACTTGGAAGAAGTGCTTAAGACCCTACGAGCACATAAGTTTAAGGCGAAGTTCTACAAGTGCCACTTTTGGAGGGATGAGGTTCGCTTTTTGGGACACATCGTTTCAGAGGATGGACTTGTAGTAGATCCGGCGAAAGTGGCAGTAGTACAGGATTGGCAGACCCCTAAGAATGCCACGGACATAAGGAGTTC
The DNA here is from genome assembly GCA_030737815.1 of Allium fistulosum. Classification (NCBI taxonomy): domain Eukaryota; kingdom Viridiplantae; phylum Streptophyta; class Magnoliopsida; order Asparagales; family Amaryllidaceae; genus Allium; species Allium fistulosum. Next base: position 393,749,904 of record CM060907.1, read on the forward strand.
CCTTGGTCTTGCCGGCTACTATAGGAAGTTCATTAAGGACTTCGCTAGGATATCAGTTTCACCTACCCACCTTACCAAGAATAACTCGGCTTTTGTTTGGGATGCCAAGTGTGAGGATGCCTTTGGTCGATTGAAGGAAGCTTTGACTACCGCATCCGTATTGGTATTACCGGATGGAACCAAGCCTTTCTCAGTTTATACGAATGCTTGTGGTACAAGGCTAGGGGTGGTACTGATGCAAGAGCGTAGGGTAGTGTGCTATACGAGTAGATAGTTGAAAATGGATGAGAAGAACTACCCAACACATGATCTTAAGTTGGCAGCTATAGTTTTTGCTCTCAAGTCTTGGAGGCACTATCTCTTAGGAGAAAGATTTGTGCTTTTCACGGATCATAATTCTTTGAAGTATCTATTCTCTCAAAAAGACTTGAATTTGAGACAGAAAAGATGGATGGATTTTTTAGCCTCTTATGACTTTGAGATTTCCTATACCCCTGGCAAGGGTAATGTAGCGGCAGATGCATTGAGTAGACGCAAAGTGGTTTTAAGTCCTCTATTTTTGGAATGGAAGCATTTGGAGTACATTGCTACCTTTGATTTTAGACCTCCATCGAATTTAGCTCCAGGATTGTTAGCAACCCTCGATGTCCAACCTACTTTGATGGAGCAGATTGGAGCAAGGCAATGTGAGGATGAAGAGTTAAAGGACATTTTAGGTAAGCTTGGTAGAGGAGAGTCATCACCACATCTTAGGCGCTATACCATGGACACTAGGGGATGGCTTAGAAGGGATGGTAGACTTTGTGTTCCCCATAGTGAGGATTTAGTAGATGCGGTGTTGGCCGAGTCACATCATTCTGGGATGACAGTGCACCCGGTGGTGATAAGATGTACCAGGATATGAAGAGGGTATTCTATTGGCCCAGAATGAAGAAGAGGGTGGTGGAGTATGTATCGAAGTGCATCACTTGCCAAAGGGTAAAGGTGGAACAGAAGAAGCTCGAAGGACAGTTGCAGCCATTGGATATTCCATTATGGAAATGGGAGAGCATCCTATGGACTTCGTGGATGGATTACCAAGGTCACGGAGAGGGAACACGAGCATTTGGGTCATTGTGGATAGACTGATGAAGTGTGCTCATTTTATACCCATTAAGAGTAATGGGACGACAGCTTCTTTGGCAACTCTTTATGTAAGGGAGATAGTTAGGCTTCATGGAGTTCCTGCCAACATTGTAAGCGACAGAGATCCATTATTCACCAGCGAGTTTTGGAGGAGTCTTCAGCAAGCCTTGGGAACAGAATTGAATCTGAGCACGGCATATCACCCTCAGACAGATGGATAAACTGAGAGGGTAAATAGAGTTTTGGAAGATTTGCTCAAATTGTGCACCATTGACTTCGGAGGCTCTTGGGAAGACCACCTACCTTTGGTGGAGTTCGCGTATAATAATAGTTATCAAACAAGCATTGGGATGGCACCGTTCGAGGCCCAATATGGCAGACCATGTAGATCACCAACCTGTTGGTGGGATACCATCGATAGGATCTTGCTTGGACCAGACTTGGTGAGGGAAACTTCCGAGAAGGTGGATTTGGTTCGCAAGAGGTTGAAGACTGCACAAGATAGACAAAAGTCATATGCCGACAGAAGACGTTCAGATTTGTAGTTTAAGTTTGGAGATATGGTTTTTCTCAAGGTTTCTCCTCTGAGAAACTTTATGAGACTTGGCTCAGTGGGTAAGTTGGCACCGAGATTTTTAGGACCCTTCCCTATTACCGCATGGATTGGAAAAGTGGCATACAGAGTTGATCTTCCAGATAAGTTGGTAGGAGTTCACGATGTTTTTCATGTTTCGCATCTGAGGAAGTGTCTGTATGATTCCGCAGTAGTAGTAGAACCCGATCGGCTAAGGGAAGTGGAGGTAGAGCGTGAATCACTTGTGCATCGTACACCCACCCGTATATTGGAACACGGCGTCAAGAGATTACGCAACAAGGAAGTTCATCTAGTGAAGGTTCAGTGGGGAGATGACCCCAAGGAGTGCACATGGAAATCTGAGGAGAGAATTCGAAATTCTTATCCTTTTTTATTTGAAGGTACACTTCAAATATCCTATCTTTGATCTTTCTTTAGTTAGAGTCTTGTCGATAATCTTTAGGTGAAACCTATGGATGGTAGCTTGGTTGTAAACATGTCATTAGGGCATATTATGTTTGATGGATGAAAATGATTGCAAGTGGATGCCAATGTTTGCAAATGGATTCATTGCATGCACTAGATAGATATTTATTAGGATAATCAGCCAACTAGGTGCACACACCTACATATGTGTGCCTGTTATCTATTGCATTTGCATATGGTTGTATATATATATATATGTGTGTGTGTGTGTGTGTGTGTGTTTAAAAGGATGTTGCATATGGATGGTGCATTTGGGTGAATGATCGAAACATACATATAGAATTATCAGTTATACTAGAGTAATTACATACATTTGGTTGCATGGCATAAGCATACTTGCATTACAGGAGGTCAACTGAATCAGTAGACCGACTACCTTTTCGCATTAGGTAAGTTCATACGCAATTCACTTTAAATAAATCATAAATTGAATAGTTAAAAATAAAGAAAATGGTAGAAATGGATGATGGTTGAGTAGATGGATCTAGTTCTTAGATGCTGGTTGTTAATTACGTTTTTCCATCTTTAGAGATTTCAGGGGCGAAATCCATTAAGGAGGGAGAATGTAACTCCTCGATATTTTACATGAAATATAATTAAAAAGAAATTAAAAGCGCATTTCGTACAGTGGTAAAGGCACATGTTGACTTCCTTAGTGACTAGGGATCAAATCCCGTTGTCGCCCAAAATCTGGAGCGATGTTTTTTTAGCTGGTTTGTTTCCAACGATTTTCCTACGTATTTCAGCGTTGTTTCTGACATGTGGCGGCTTTCCATTCACTCCAGTGATGTAATAGGATGAGATGGCTAAATTTTATTGGTTGAGTGATGTGTATGGGCTAGAATGGATAACCATTAAGTGTATGAAAGAACCAAATTTAATCCAAAATAATCTAATGTATTATATTCACTCAAACAATCTATAAATAAACCATATAACCTAAACCTGATCTCTTATTCAGCCGTCCCCATAATTCTACAGTAAAATTAGTGTGTATTATTCTTCCTCCTTTTCTCTACTAAATAAACAAATCTCTACCAAATTATATTATCTATATATATTAATGCAATTTGGGGAATCTAGAAGAATCAAAGGGAGAAAGATTAAAGCAAAGTATTTCAAATTTATACAAGCTCAAGTGTCAGGTGAGTGGGAATTAATATGAAATAGAAAAATAAAGTAGTTCAATTTCAGTTCTTTTCTGGCATGTTAATATGAATTAATTTCCGTTATTAATTGAGAATAGATGTAAATTAGTGCAACTTCTTCTTCTTTCACTTCTCAAATCTAGTTCATGTTTGGTTTAAAACATGGGACATATAAATTGTCTATTCATGTTTTATGGCATAAACAAGATAGAAATTTATGTAAATTATTGTATCTTTTCCTTCTACCACTTCTCAATTCTAATTCATGTTTGGGTTGAAATTTGGAACAAACAAATTGTTATTCACGTTTCATGGCATAAATAAGATTGGTTTAAATAAATTGAATTAGAATTGTTATTCAATTTCTAATGGTGGAACAGGTTAGTTGAATAAATTCAGAATTTGTTACTTGAATAAAATTATGGTTTTGATTAATATAATTACATAATTTTGAATATGGTTTTGGAACAAAATTGGGAAGTCTAATTGGCATAATTTTTTGTTTCATTTGTGGCCTAAAAATGTAAAAGTTAAATTTTGTGTAATTAAATGGTTTGTGGCTATTAGATAAATTTTTTTTATAGATTAAATCTCTAAAAGGAGAACATAAATTAGGGGGGGAAATGTAAATTAGATGTACCCTAAAGGCTAGTGTAAATCTGTAACAAAATGGTATAAAAATTATAGACAAACCATACGGACTGAACGGACGTGAAATTGAAACATCATTTATGTAAGAAAAAAGGAAATTGTGAATTAACCAAATCGGATGTAAAAATGGCCTAAACTAGATTAATGGAAATAAAAAATATGTAAACTGTAATGGTAAAATTGATTAATGTGGAAGCGATTTGGTAGGCAGACCTTGTAAAGGTCTAGATATGTGTTTCATGCAGTTAAGACCAAAATATAGTTTTGGCTGTACGTACTAGGAGCGGGCAAGTAGGTTCGCAAGGGTGTTTGTTACCTTTCATAGTTTGCTAGTACGTAGGATAGATAACATCTGCAATCGTGGGCTTCTTCAAGCAAATCGACGTGGACGGAACATGACAAGTATGCTCCGACGTAGGCTTCGTTAGGCAGATCGTTGGAGGATTTTGCGCAGTTGACCAAGCTGCGGGCACCCTTTTGGAGGACCGACACTTTGGATAGGGGCAATTCCACGTTGGTGACCAAGGAGACAGGAGGATAGGAGTCCAGTTTGGCGAAGCCTGAGCGCAACTTCGGGGTCCTGCAATGTTGTTTGTGTCGGCGCCGGTCAGACGTAAGAGGAATTTAGTCACAGTGCACGGGTGAAGAGCACGACTTTCACGCTGTAGCACGTGGATAGGTAAGGACAGTAGGTACGACAAGCCGATTGGCGTTTAGTATTACTGCCTGGTTGACTTCCCTAGAGTGACCATGGTCTTTGGCTTCTTAAGAACTGTATCTAAGAAGGATTCACTACATTATATTTTTCACCCTCTGCGATATCCGGGGAAGACCATGAATTAAACTGTTTTGTTCTTTCTGCTTCATCTTATTTCTCATTCACCGGAATTTATGTTTGAGCCATTCCTATTTTTTCTATTTTCCCCAAATCACAGGAAGGCAGGTCTAGGTTGTAGTCCTTTGTAGCTTGGAGGGTCATTGGAGCAATTGTTATCTTCAGCTTTTGTTTCTTTTGTTTCATGTACTTCGTTTTTCTTTTTCGTACTTTACTCTATATATGGGGACCTATATTGTGAACTTTGTTATGTTTTATGTTTTGGTGGAGACTACTTGGTACTTTCGATTTCAGAAATAAATTTGAGATAATGTTGTTTTTAATGAAGCTGTTTTGCTATTAATTTGTAATTAGTGAAAGTTTTCATCCACTGTAATATTTTAATCATTTTATGTTGTTGCCTTAGTCTCTGTGCACTGTGATGGATTTTTATTTCACCCGACCACCCGTGCTTCAAGTCATGTCCGATTTTTGGGGTGCCTAGAGGTGAGGGGTGTCACATCATGAGTCCTTAACTGTCTACTTCCATAGCATACTACCCTTCCTTCTTGCATCAATACTGCCCCAAGACCAATCCCACATGCATCAGTGTATACTGTAAAAGGCTTAGCTCCATCAGGTAAAACTAACACTGGTGCGCTAGTAAGAGCCCTCTTTAGCATCGTGATGGGATCCTCACAGTCCACGTCCCACACGAATGCTGCATTCTTCTTGGTGAGGCGACTAAGCGATGCTGAAATCTTAGCGAAACCTCTGATAAACTTCCTATAATAACCAGCTAAACCTAGGAAGCTTCTAACCTCGGTAGCGTTCTTGGAGGCCTTCCAATTTTGTACTGCTACTACCTTAGCGAGATTCACCGCTAGACCCTCTCTTGAGACTACATGCCCCAAGAAACGCACCTCCTTACGCCAAAAGTGACACTTCAAGAATTTTTCCTTCAACTGATGAACACGAAATGTACGAAGAACCTCCTCAAGATGAATAGCATGCTCTTCCATAGTCTTGGAAAACACCAAAATGTCGTCCACGAATACTACTACTAACTTATTTAGGACATCAAGAAAAACAAGGTTCATCAAATCTATGAAATAGGCTGGGGCATTGGTCAGCCCAAATGGCATAACCAACCACTCAAAGAATCCATCGGGTGTCCTAAATGCTGTCTTATCTATGGTATCGTTAGTGAACCTAAGCTGATGAAATCCAGTAGCTAAATCAAGCTGAGAAAATAATGAAGAGCCTACCAACTAATCGAAAAGATCGTCTATCCTAGGAGGTGGGTAACGGTTCTTCTTCGCGAGCTTATTCAACTCTCTATAGTCTACGCAAAGTCGAAGGGAACCATCTGCCTTTATGATGAAGACGACTAGCACTCCCCACTCAAATATGCTCTGTCTGATTAAGCCTTTCTCCAATAGCTCATCGATCTTCTTGCTTAACTCTTTCCTCTCCCTAGGAGCCATATGTCTCACGGGCAATGCCACTGGCTTAGCATTGTCATTCAAATAGATCCTAAAGTCGATCTCTCTCTTAGGGTGTAGTCCCCTAACCTTCTAGAAAACGTCTGGAAAATCTCTAACAACAGGAACATAATCTAACTCTCCTAGTGATGAATCATGGGAATAAAGGAAGCTCAACATGACTGACCCCTGTGGGTCGTAAGAAACCTCGAGAGTACTTCCGCTACACGTCTCTAGTCTGATGACTCTTCTCTCGCAGGTCAATATCGCTCCATAAGTGGATAACCATTCCCAAAATCATCACATACCTAGAAAATCCCAGTACATAGGCGTCACAATCAAACTCAATGCCTAGTATAAAAAATTTCAAACCCCTAAAAATCATGAATAAATGTGCCAATTTTCCTATGGGGTTTGAAACAACTATAGGGTCTACTACTAGATAAATATCTAAGTGCAACAATCAACCAAGGAACTAGAAATGAAAGAATGCGATTTTCCGGAGTCAAAAAGAGTCCAAATAGGAAAATCCGAAATAGAGATCAAACCTTCTACAGAGACTTTCCTACCTCGATCCAGTCCACTACTAGAAGGTGCTGCATCCAAAGCCTGTACTTGCGCTGTAGGTGCGCCTAGTCTCTGCCACATCCTCTAAGGACAAGCTCTGCTAAGATGACCAGGCTGCCCACAATTGTAACACCTCTCCTTCGTTGTATCCTTCTTGTAGTCCTTTGCGAAATGACCAACCAATCCACAGCTTTAGTATTTCTCACCTTTCTTGATCTGCTTTTGAGGGACTCCTTCTTTCCTCTTATCCCTATCTTTCTTATTCTTCCACCACTGCTTCTTAGAGTTTTCTAATTTAGGAACCTCCTTTAGCTCTCCTTCCTTAACAGCATCAGGCATGAGCGCCATCTCCACAAGTGACTCATACGTCGCTCCCATCGGTACATGAGTCAATAACAACCCTTGGAGGGGTTGATTAAATACCTTAGCAAACTTCATGGCCTTCTTGTGCGGTGTATTAACAAGCTCCATCCCCAAACCGCGACAACACATTAAACTGATTTATATACTCCTTCACCGAAAGACTCCACTCCCTTGCTTCAGATTAATAAACTTCTCCAATTGCATGCTTTCCTCAGCTTGTGACAAGAACTTTCTCTCAAATCTTTTCCTATTTCCAAACCAACCAATGTCACTTCCTTCCATCTCTATGATCTCCCACCAATAAGAAGCTTCTCCTTTCAGCTGCCAAGATGCAAGCTGAACTCTCTAGCGATCCTCCAATCCTAACAACCCAAATATTCACTCTGTATTCCTCAACCAAGCTCGTGCCTCCACGAAATCCTCCATGCTGGAAAACGTCTTGCCTCCTAGACTAGCGATGTCCTTGCATAGTTAGAAAAATTGGCTTCTGCAAATGGATTAATGGGATCTCCACCTGCTGGTGCTGTATTGGGCGATTGCCCTTGCAATAGCTCTACGGAACCAGTCAGCCATACTATGCAAAGAAAAGAAAATTTAGGCTCGAAAGAATCGAAAGAAGGTTGAACTGGACTTTGAGGGGATTTTTATAAAAACTCTTTTATACCTGAAAACTATTTCTAAGAGTTTCTTTCTAAAAAATACTTTTAAAATATGTTACCTTTGAAAATTACTTTGCTTTTTAAAACAAGTTTTTAGAATCCTGTAACCTTAGGCTTTGATACCAAGTGAAACACCCCCATACCCCATATTATACCCAAAAATGGCATACTAAAGAATGTGTTGCGTTAAAGGTATAGCAAAAGCATCACAGAGACTAAGATTCAGAAGACAAATAAAAAAAACAGTGGAAACATTTAAATAATAACTTGATATTCAAAATTTAACTTCGTAAATTAATGTAATAAAATAGAGTATGTCTCAAATACCAAATACACATGTCTTGTGAAAAATATAATCTAAGTCACATCATCAGAGTATATAAACAATAAAAATCATCCCTCTCATAAAGTACCAGTACATCGAAAGTCAAATGAAAAGAAAACTGAAAGAAGAAGAATACATGAAGAATGAGAAAGCTCTACAAATGGGTCTCCAAGAAATCTAAATCTATTGTCCTTGCCTCTGCTGGGCTATGGGGGAAAAGGGGAATAGAGGAGTGGGTTAGACTATAAGTCTGGTGAGTGATAGTAACTACTAGTATTTTTAAGCAAGATAAAGATAATAGACTTAGCAACAATTCTAGCATAAAAGGAAATAAAGGAAAGACAAAACTGGGATAAAATACTGTTTAACTGTTTGCTTTGATTGTGATTGTTTGCACTTGTCTTAGAAAGCTGCTCTGATTAGGCTAAAATTCTAATACTATTTTAATTAGGCCGAAGTCCTAATTCTACCCGTTGATCGGCCTTCTATCTCCGTTGTGCCACTGTGAGCTAGTCCCATCATGTGGGTCCCATAGCAAAAGAGACATGTTTAGCCCTTGGAACACAGTAGTGAATTACAATCCTAATCGATGCCTCAAGCTCCGTCACCGTTGGTACACGCTCACTGTCGCCCCCCCTCTTATGACCTCTTACTCACCTAATCTATTGTGAGATCATCAGTCCTAGCCTGAAAGGGTCCCTAGCCTCACCTAAGTGTTTTGTGAGACCATCGGTACTAGTTTGAAAGGGAGTGTTGTTGGTACAGGTCCTAACAAACAAAATCTAGTTGCGCCCCTTACCCAAATCTCCCGATTTGAGATTCTATCTATTGGCCACTTATTTACCCTATGTCCCAGCCTCACCTAACTATTGCAAGACCATCAGTCCTAGTCTGAAAGTGTCCTGCCCAGCCTCACCTAATCTGTTGTGAGACCATCAGTCCTAGTCTGAAAGGGAATGCTATTGGTATGGGCCCAATTTCTATTCTTGCTTATTAACTTAGTGTATGTTTTAAAATAAGCCTCTTCTGTTATTTCTGCTCTATTTGCTTATTAACTTAATCTAAGTCTTTAAAATAAGACTTTTTTGTTATCTCTGCGATATTTGCTTATTAACTTAATTTTAAGTCTTTAAAATAAGCCTTTTCTGTTATCTCTCATATATTCTCTTATTATCTTAATTATAAGTCTTAAAATAAGCCTTTTATGTTATTTCTAATTATAACCTATGTTATAATTTTCTTATTAACTTAGTCAAAGTTTTAAAATAAGCCTGTCTGTTCTTTCTTCTTAATTATAACCTACTTTATAATTGTTACTCTTCTGTTTTATCTTTTTAGTTATAACCACTAGTTATAAACATGCTTGCAAATGTCTCAAATTTGCCTATTTTAGTCTATCTTCTTTTTATTACAGTTCTTATTTTACATCTAATTTCTGTAAATTTAATGTTTTCTATTTTAATCCATATTTGTGAATTATTCTTTTTTTAATATTCTTATATTTTATTCGTGCAAAAAGGAATAAAAAGTGACTAAAATTTACAGGCTAAATTCTAACGTAAAACAGATGTAAATAAATGCAAATAACAGTAAATAACTGTAAATGATTGAATAAAATAGCTGAATAAAAAGAACTGAATAAAATAGACTGAAAAGAACTTTAATAACTAGCTGCAAATAACTTAAATAGAAATTGTCTCAAAATTGTAGAAAAACTACAACTATTGAGAAACCTATTATTTTAAATTACTTAAAAATATAAAATAATTACTAAACACTCACTTGTGGTCCTTAGCTCTAGTCCTTGGTCTTCCTTGATCCACTTCTAGAGTGTAGAATATTTTTTATCACAAAGATTTCCTCCTTAGAAAAAATTTCTATTTAGCGTCCAGCCTCTTGCAATGAACCCAAATAGGAGTGAATGAGAAAAATAGCTAGACCTAGGGTCTTATTTATTGTGTAGTTTAGGGTTCTCAAACCGTTGGATTCGAAGATTAAATCTAGTGCAACCACGTCATAGGCTAACTGGGAACCGTCGGATGGAAGCACGAACGCACAAGATTGTAGAAAAGTTGCAAAATGACATGTTCGAACAAAACTGGACAAAACAACGTGAAGTAACTAAGGCGGGTCGACCTAAGGCTTTGGGGTTCAACCTAGCCTTGTTTTGGGACGATTTGACCCATATATATATATTCATATTTAATTTATGTTTTCTTGTTTATTTCATATCTTCTTCATTTTAACTCGGATTTTAACAAACTATATATGGAAATTGACCATAAAATTACCATGGACACAATACTGCAACTCCCATGGCTCTATTCTTATAATTTCACAAACTTAATTTATTATTCAATTAATTCGTTAATTAATTATTATAGCTTAAATTTCAAGTTGTTACAAAGATTACGTTGACTACATTGCCCGTGTCAACTATAATTTTGGAGACAATGGATAATCCAATCTGAGCAGTGATCATCAAAGGATCGTTATGTTCATCTCCTGGGGAGTGACAACAAGGTTTGGCATTTGAACACTGAGTCACAGATTCTTCAATGTGGGTTCTTCTTGGAGAGAGAAGATGCCTTCTTTAGCTTCCCTGATGTATCTGTTCCGGATCCCTTTGCTGTTTCCCATCGGATGTGGCCCACCGTGAATGACGTCAATTCTTTTTATTGGAGGGCTCAATTTCAGGGTGTCTTCATCTTCCATTATATTTACAGCATTGCTAGGGTTTTTCTGTGGAACATCCCCCATCTATTGAGCTTTTTGCTGATACTGAATAAACTCCTTCAAATGTCCTTCACGGATCAGTTTCTGTATGATTCCAGCTAGAACCCTAAACTCATCGGTTTTGTGGCCGTTCGCCTTGTGATAAGCATAGTAATCTCCTCCCTTTCGTTGTTCAGGGTTATTCTTGGACTTAAAGGAGGTTGGAAAGTTGACTCTTTCCTTAGCTACAGCATAAACATAAGAGAGTGCCTTGTTTAAAGCGACTGTGTTAGCAATGGGCTCTTCCCATCTTGTTCTTTTGTGTCCTCGGTTTAGGCCAAATCTCCCCCATTCTTTTCTTGGAATAGCTTTCCTCTTAGCATAGTAAAGCTCATCCATCCGAATGAACTTGTCAGCCTGGAAATGGAGGTCTTGTAAATCTTTACACCCATTGACGAAGAGATGCTTCCAAAAGGGGGTGTTTTCTATCAAGTCGGAATGAACTGCAACAAGCTTGTCTCGATCATTCCTATCTTTGGCTTTTAGGGCTTCAGTGTTGAATCTCTTCAGATAATCTCCCAAGGATTCCCCATGTCTTTGCCTTATGTTGGCCAAGGCTGTATAGTCTATTGTAGGATCTTTGCAAATGCATAACTGGGTGAAGAATTCATATGAGAACTGCTTCCATGAATAAATGATTTTCTCCTGATATTGTCTATACCACTTTGCTGCAACTCCTTGGAGAGTGAGAAGGAATAATCGGCATCTGACAGCTCCTGATGCATTGTACAAATCCATTTGGCTATCGAAAGACATTAAATGATCATTTGAGCCTGTAACTCCATGGTATTTCATTGTTGGGATTTCTACATAAGGTGGGAAGACTGTAGCCTTGATCTCATCAGTGAAGGGTGGCACTCATTCATTATCATTAGCGTTTTCATCCAAAGTCCTTTTCCCTTTCATGCTCATAGCATCCTTTATTGCCTTTTTAGCTGCATCTTTTAGATAAACCTCAACATTATGATAGTTTTTTTGATCCGGACAATACTCCTTTGATGTTGAACATCTGGATTGATCAAGCGACTTGTCGTGAACTCTGCCTTGGTGATTGGCTTTAGATTGATGGCTCTCTTTATTCTTGGAGGATGTTAGATCAATTTTGGTATTGTTTTTATTGGAGTGGGCATTTAAGTTCCTCCTTGGGGAGATTACCTCATCCCCTTGTGTTGGCTTAGCCGTTTTTGAAGATTTCAGAGATCGCCATTTTAAGAAGCTCTTGCATTTCTTGTAGTTGCTGCTCCAAGAATTTGATCTTTGCAGTATTATCATATTGTTGAGTTAGCGACGACGAAGGATGTCCTTGAACAACCCTATCTAAATTAAAGGACGGGACTACATTCTCCTCAAGAGTCGTTGTGTGGATAACTCCTTCCTCGATTCCGCTTAGTCTTTTAGATCTCATTTTTCCTATGCAAGTCAAATGAGCCAAAATTAGTCTATAATATAGTAAGAAGGTTGGAGATTCAAGCCCTCCTTCAAGCGCCAAAAAATGTCAATACCCCTAAAGCTATTTGGAAGGTAACCGAGTTCAAACGAAACCAAATTTTTGAGAAGGCCTCTTCCTTTGAAACCTACCTTTCGACAAGATTGACTTAGTCGAAAGTGTTTAAGTACATAGCTCGAAAATGCAGGCTAAGGAAGCAGCATCTCATTCAAAACTTTTCCTTTGAATGGGTCGAAAGCAACTATCCTTTGAATGTAGTTGGATAAACTCCTTTTCAAATGAATTATTCTATGTCGATCATTAGCCAATTATAAGCTGGGACCCCTTCGGAACACCCATTTTGATCAGGTCGAGAGGGGTTTCATTCTTTCGAAACAGGTCCAGTTTGTAACTGACTAAGCTCCACTTTGTTTTTCTTGTATAAGATCGACCTGGATATCACCTAGTTTCATAGATTCACCAATGTCAAAACCTCATCATCATTCTTATGTTCATTGCCTTATGTTGGTTTCGATGATGATGTTTTTTGACTGTGTATACCCAAGTCGATCTTATGCATTGCATAGACAAAAAGAAGTTAAGAGAATATGTTAGAATCATATGCAATGGAACATTAGACTAGCTAATTATCTTAATGATCTTCCTCGTAATCCAAATCCTTAATGAACCAGCCATCTCTCTTTTATTAATAATCCAAAATGAGTTACAATTAAGAGAGCATTATCCCCAATCTGATTTACGGTTTCTAGAAGATTTAATTGCCGCTAAGAAATTGGAGTAAAAGAAATGAATTTGGGATTCCAAAATTCCATCCTCAAAACTGGACCCCTTGAGTCTTATTTATAGATGCAGGTCGGCCCCCCTTTCGCGCATATGCCTTCGACCCGGTCGAAAGGCCTCTTTTTATATGCTACCTCATGCCTTTCGAATTGGTTGAAAGGCCTCGTCTTCCTTCGACGCTGTCGAAAGGCATCTCTTTGTATCCTTTGACTCACCCTCGCGCTTTCTTCATCTTTCTTCGGACCTTTTGACTAAGTTGATAGGGTCTTTTATCAACCTTTCGCCTTTGTTAAGTTTTTAGTATTCCTTTTCTTCGCTTTCTTTAGAACTGCTTTTGACGTTGTCGAAAGGTCTTCAAATGCACCTTTTCTCTTTATGTTGCCTTGTTATCATCGAAAGTAATGATGGGAGCCTTTCGACTCTATCGAAGTCTTTTCATAGGGACTTCGAAGATATTGAAGCTTTAATGGTTTCGACATTGTTGGTAGCTTCCAAATGCTTATCTATTGATCGACGTGGAGCCTTCTCCTGATGTCATTGGCCTCGACCAGTTCAAAAGGCTTGGATATGCATTCGAAAGGGTTGTTATGAAAGAGAAGCCATTGGTTTCGAAAGGTTTGGCACGTAAGTGGTGATTATCATCCATTGCCCTCGAAAGGGGTTCCGAAGCTATCTTTGCTTATTCATCTGTGTCGAAAGGTTGAAAGTGACAGAAGGGTAGTCATGTTTCCATCTGAATTGAAAGCCTTCACACTGTTTATTACTGGTAAGGGCAGCTGGTGCCTCCGACTCCTTCGAAACCTTCTTAATGCCTTCGAAACGTCTTCTTATGACCTTTGTCGAAACCCACGCCTATAACTTCATCGAAACCTAATACTCTCATTAACCTTCTTTCATACTTCTGCTCTTAAGTAGATTTTATGGCTAACAACTTATAAGTTGTTGTTAGTATGATCCAATACTCATGGTTAGGAAATCTTTCATAACTACAATCGACTAAAAAAATTTCTTAGAAATTTCTACAAATATGTTGCAATGTACCCTTAGCATTATATATATTCTTATGTATAATGCAAACAAAATCAAAAGATTGCTTTTATTTTGTATAGGATTTCTCATAAAAGTAAAGTTACCTAATCAAATTAGATAATTACTTTTATGACCTACTTTTCAACTCTATCATAGTTGCTTGGAGTGGTATTTAGTGATTATGGTTAGACAAACTAAGTATGAGCACCATGTAGATGTTGATGTAGATGTAGATCGCAGGATGATTAGTGGTATTTAGGGTATGATTTACTTGCCTAGTGTGGTATCTTATAGGTTTATGGCTCTTTTTCCTTGGTTAATTTGTTCATAGTACATATCCTTGCATGGGCCAGTGTTTACAGCGATCAATTATGATCACGATCCACATGTAATGTGCTTACCAATTCGAAACCAACCATTACACAATGAATTAACTTTGTTTTTTAATTAGTTTGAATTTACTAATTAACTACAATAAAACCAATAAGAATTGCCAACACGTAGAAAATAAATATTTTCACAAATTCAAAATTCTAGAGAAAAATCATTTTTTTAGTTCAAATAACATTTCATTTCCAAAAATCTTCTACCTTTTCAAACATATCAAATAATGCTTACATAAAGTAATTTTATTTTCTATAGAAAGTTAAATGGTTGAATTATGTTATAAAGCCAAAATGTTTGTTTAATAATTCAATTTTCAGAGTATACTGAAACTTCTCAAATATCTAAAATAAATACATTTTACAAAAATAAAAATATTTCATAAAATTAAAAAAAAATTAAAATTGAAGGTCATTAAAATATAATTGAGATTTCCTAAAAACATTGAAAATCACACAAAAATTCAAAATTTTCAGACAAATATTTCATTTTTTATAAAAATATTTTAAATTATCCAAATAGAAACCCAAAATAGACTTTTAAAATTACACCAAGCTAGGAGGAAGAAGGATCCATAATAGACTTTTAAAAATATCATAAATACTTTTTATAAAAATACTTAATTTTTGAATCATATAACTAGCATTTACAAACCAAGCTAGGAGGAAGAAGGATTCATACTACGAAGAGTAAAATCTAGGAATAAGACGTATAACGATCCAGAATTTTATCTCCTTGATTTATGAATATTTAATTTATTTTAAATATTCAATTTACGGTTTTGATAATTAAATAACCTCCTTTTAAAATTCATATTTGAATTCTGTTTACATAAATAGATAGTTTGACGAAAAACTGAAAATGCGACCGAAACCCATTTTTTGGATTTTCAGCTTTTTATCGAAAGACAAGTTGTAAAACATTGTAATACCTTTGTTTATATTTTAAAACAACATTTAAAATGTTTAAAAAAGCATTTGTATTTTGAAAAATATAAATAAGGTAATAATAATAAAAATTTAATTTAAATTTGAATTAGAAACGATGGATGTGAAATGAAAGGATTTCTCAAGTGTGAAAGTTAACTAAAGTACATGATCATCCTAACATCCACCATCTTTTTCACATGCTTGGTACTATGGAGGCTGTGAGAGTTGAAAATTTAGATTTAAGGGAATTTTGGACTTTTTCCTCATTTAATTCTAAATTTTAATTTTATTAATTTCGTCTTATATATACTTCCATTCTATACTTCATTTTATACGAAACCATTCCTAAGATGGCCTTCGAGTTGCTTGTGTTAAGCATAGCAGTTTCAGCACATCATTCATGTGTTGACGTAGCTACCTCCTCATCTATTTTCTCTTAATCTATCTAAGTCAAAAAGAACCCATTGGTTTATATACCCATTGCCTTCTCACCCTCTCTTTAGTATGAAGGTCTCTAATCAAATCTACTAATAGAGAATCCTCATACCTAATAATACGTTCTCTTATTAACTAATTATATATGCTCATATTAGAAGTGAGTTAACCAATTAGCAGGAGATAAAGAAGAAGAATATATACCTAGGAATCATCTACCAGTCTATAACTTAGCAGGTAGAGAACCTGGTATCGAATCTCAATAAGTTCCTAATAAGCTGATTATCTTAATCTTTACCATTTTTATTAATAATACATATTTGTAGCAGAGTAAAGTTCGGGTATCGAACCACATTAGTATTATATTAACCAATTATCTGATAGAGAATATAAGTGAATCTGAGGGTACCGAATGTTAATCTTACTTAGCTTAGTCTACATTATCTGTCAATTAGTAATTCTTCGTGATCAGTTATATTACACTAAATATACTACGTCAAGTCAAGAGAAAGCAGTCGATAATAGATAAGTCTAATCATCCAAACTATTCTTAGAGGTGGTATTTGATCATGAAATATACATCTATTCGTAAAAAAGGTTTCTTTATTGAGGAGGTATTTGATCATTATTAAGAGTAAGTAATCCAAACTATTCTTAAGTCGACAACTGATACTCAAACTCAATACACATATATACTATTTACCTACGTGCTTCACCCAATATATTAATTAGTTCAGTATCATAGTATTTCATTGCTACAAATATGTAGTATTGATAAAATAAGATATGTTTTTTGACACAGTAATTTGGATCAACGACTCATTTCGGTTTTTTCATTAGTATTTTTGTTCTTATTTGAGTGGGGTTAGAGTTGAGTTGGATTATGGAAGAGAGAAAAAGAGCCTCAGATACGTATTTTATTAAAAGAATATGGGTCCCCTCTATTACAGAATAGAGCAGAGAGCTTTTGACTGGTCTCTTATCCAATGAGGGGGGTTGGGGTTGCATGGCAATACACGCAAAAAAGAAGGGATGGGCCTTGAGTTAGATATTCTTGAAAAGCTGGTTTTGAAATGCCAAGACAATCTAATAAAAAAGGCCTAATATACTGGATTGGTCACTTATAAATAGAAGCTTCTTTCGATTTCTTTTTGGCAATCCAAACTATTCTTATCATAGAAGTAGGTGCGAAGTGAGCTTTGAGTAGCCATGGCTATTGCTAACAGAATTTATAGAATTAAGCAAGAAATACGTCAACTGGAAAACGAGAAGCTCCAATGAGAGCAAATGCTGGGTGCATTCTAGGAGCATATGCTTGCTATTGATCCTATTATCATACGAGATCGTATACTCTTTCTCCAAAATGAAATTCACACTCTAAAAAACAAGGAATGGGCGCTTCTCCAAGAACAAGAGGAGCTCCTTGTGGAGGTTTCCAACCTCCATGACCCACCCACTAGGGATGAGTAGACTGGAAGAAATTAGCAAGGCCCCTAGAAGGTCATAGCACTGTTCATTATTATGTTTATTTAAGTTATATGTCTTTAATGTTATGTAGTTGAATGTTGTTAGTTAGCTTTGTAGTAATGTTGTATGGTTGAAGGCCCATTTTATTAGTGTGTAAGCTTCTTATTTATTGTACTCCTATGTTATGTATTATATAAAAACCGTAGTGCTGAAATGAATAAAAATCTGCCCCTAAGTATTAAGTATACGGTCTATTCAAATTTCAAATTTGAATTCTTTGTGAAATCTGCTAGCATTATCTTCCTCTTATTAGTCTTAGGATTACAGAGTGAGGTGCATTAGTGTATACTGGGATACCAAGTCCAATACATTAATCGGTACAGGGTAGAGGCCAGGAAGTAACAGCGGGTCTCTCTCTACTATTTATTAGTCTCTGGGTTTCTACAGTCTGCTTTCTTTCTTGTCTTAGTGCAGTGGATTCCAATTCTAATCATTTATCGTTGCCCTCTTCAAACATTCATGTCGGGTTTGTTGCAGCTGCTACGCACCTTGATGTGAGAGAATTCATCTCCTAATGTGTGTCTAGGCCCCACGCGTTGAGTAAATCAGGCTAAGCTGACAAGAGACTAATAACCACGTATAAGTAAAGTGTGCTTAGGAGCACCAACTTATAGATAAAGGTTCCATTCTTCCCTAATAGTGATCATATTTATGCGATCTAATCGCAGGTCCAACTGTGTCTTAGAAAATTGAAATAAGTGTATATCTTTTGTTCTCCAATCACAATCCATAAATCTTCATTGGGTTCACCCAGATCACCTAGATCATTCTTTTCCACCTACCAGCACCAACTCATTTAAGAGCTATTTCACTTTGCGATAGGTCAAAAAAGGACTTTTCACTCCATGAAGGAAGACACAGGGTATGACACTCCGAAACTCTACATTCTTAAGATGGTAAAAATGTTTTTCGAATACCAGTTCTGACCCGTGACTATAGGAGTACCGGTGAGCTCGTCCTAGGTATCGTTGCTTGACCTGCACCCGCTAACCGATAACTGAGTTTAATCAGCTCAACAGTAAAGTAATATGAATCCTCTTTCATAGAATCATTAGGGTGTTAAACACAATCATTCAAACGAAAAGATAGAATTGACTCTGATCCGCTTACCGTTAGAGCAATAAAAGAAGCCTTATAACCCCGAATGAATATACTGGGGCAGTGGAAATTGTCCTACTTCACTTTAGAGCTTCCCGCTTGAAGGAGAGCTTGAACAAAACTGGACTACCATAAACCGCTTATTGAAAGGAAATTCTCTACGACTACCATTCGTCAGCCTATATTAAGGGCTTTCCTAACTACCAAAAGTAGAAGCGAGAAACTACAAGCAGAAAGCTCCATGCTACTTCACAACTAGTCGCGGCTGTACCCGAGATTCTTTCCCTATTTCATCAAGTCTAGAGTCAAGTAATAAAGAAGAGAAAACCAGTATAAACATTGAGGCCTAGTATATTAATTGGGCTCAACATAGAAGTTGCTGATTCGTTTGTGAATGTTGCCCTACTACAACGGACCTGAAAGCGAATTACTCGACTTCTGGTCGAGAGTATTAATAGGCTGCTCGATGACCATCCCCATGATGCGATAACCAAGGGAAGGAATCTGTAAGAGAAATTAGGTCCCTGCCTCCCTATGTATCCCGCATAATTTGGTCTTTTTAGGTGCTCCACATTCCTTAGTTTGGATTGGTCGCCTTGACCTTCTTAGCGCTCCTTGAGCTTCTCCTTCTAGGCAAGCCCCCTTGAAGAAGTATAAATTAGCGAGAATATGCATCAGCTAAGACCCTATCTACCGAAACTACGTCCTCACAAGCAGGGTAATGCCTCAGATTCTATTTTCATTGCCTATCATGTTTTCTCATGCCCGTCTCCTAAGAGGGTGGGCGGTTGCAACGAGACGTATGTTACCTTACCAGGCTCCAAAGAGCGGGTTTCTTCTTAACTGTTTCCCTGGTTCACACCACATGATGCTTTACGTTGTCATCCTGAGAATCAGAAGAAGCTAGGTCTCATCTAATTCCTGAGATTTCGATTGTGACTTCGGTTAAGCCTTGCCCTGGCACCTGGTGAGAGGTCACCATCCCAGCAGCATGGCATAAGGGACTAGACAAAGAGCAAGGAGTGCCTGTTGTGAATCTCCCGAATAACCAAGTGCCTGCTATGCAGTCGATACATCCAACGTGCCCAAAGGAGTGACTAAAAGACTGAAGGAAGGTTTCATCTATGAACCACTTGCACTGAACTTCCTTACAAACTTTTGGCTTACCAACTTGACTTGCCTACCACCAATGTTTATACTGGGACAAGACTATAGCTAGACGTAGGGCGCACTCGCCTCCCCCCAACCCTATCTCAAAAACTAGGTCCGAAGGACTAAATACGAAAGCGGTGGTTCGGTATCAATTGTCTCATCTGGTCAATATCCCGTACAAACAAGAAGGCAAGCACCTGCATGTACTATACCTGGAAGAGAAAGAGTGATTTGATCTCTCTATAGATGCCTTAGATTATCATTGTGTGCCTTCTCCTTTTGCCTGAAAACCTTACTGATAGGAAAAGGAAACCAGAGGTAGCGTAGCTGTATACATAGGGAGGTATACTTAGCTTCAAATAGCAAGCTTCTCATAGTATTAGTATCGCCTAACAGACTGCTAGATGTTATGTTCACTACGGCTTCAGTAAATGGAGGCCCCGAATTACTACACAGGCATATTTTGGGGCATTGGTTTGTTTATTTTGAATATAAAATATTATTTCTTCTTGGTGGAAAAAGATCATTACAATTTGATGTTTTCTCTGAATTTTGGCGATGACCAATGTCGCACCTAAATGAATAGGCATAGCAAAGCTTCCTGAGGCAAAGTGCACCTAAAATCGACGAATTTCATTTTTCTAGATGAATTCTTTAGAACGACTCGAATGTCCAATATTTTGAATCGAAACTAAATAAAGGCACATATGTGGGCAGGAAAGAGGCCCCGCTACTTCTTCATTCAAGGAGCCTTGAGTTGCACCTAACCCACCTACCCACTCATCAATCCCTTGGTCATTAGAGTTCAACAGACTTGCATATAAAGACCCCTATTGTTTAGTAATTCGACGCCCTATCTTTTTACTGTTTTCAAATATTCTTTTCCATGTTCGATTTTCATCTATGTTAGAACATTTCTATGAATGCTATTCCAATCTAAGTGGTTCTATTCTGTGTCTCGTGCTAGGAAGCATTACTCCTCTTTTCATTCCATATTCAAGAATACGATCGATACGATTGATTGGTTTGTGTGCTTCTCTTATTACTTTTTGTATCCTCCTATTCCTCGGATACAATTCGATCCTTCTACGGCCAAATTTCAATTTGTGGAAAGCCTTCGATGGCTTCCATATGAAAAAATCCATTTGCATATGGGTATAGAAGGTCTTTCATTATTCTTCGTGATATTGACCACATTTCTTATTCCTATTTGCATTTCAGTGGGTTTGTCTGGTATGAGAAGTTATGGGAAAGAGCATATTATACCACCTCTCATTCGTGAATTTCTAATGATCGCTATGTCCTGCATGCTGGATCCTCTACTATTCTATGTTCTTCCCGAAAGCGTGCCAATCCCTATGTTGTGCGAAGCTGAGCATCTTCTATTTGCTGGGAGAAAGCTTTCCCTCTATAAGGGGCTTGTGCAGTAAACCCACTACGGACGGTCCCCTGTCATCGTTAAGTAGTAAAGAGTAAAGTTGTCCCTACGAAGCTTTCGGGAAGAGGGGTAGTCCATTGTGTAAGCATAGCATTTATGGTCGAACCACCGAACAACACATCTTCTGTGGGAGGGTAGTCCGAGTAGTGGGTACCCAGTTAATATACTGGGGACGTCGACCCGCCTACTGGGGTCTTGTATTGATATGCAGGAAGGGGTGCTCCTAGTTGTGTGTGTAGGAGGTATGTTTGTTCACGAGAATGGATTCCTCGTCACGTCAAAGGGTGTGGACACACTTGCGCGGATTCGGGTAACGACTACAAGGGCGCAACAAGAAAGGAAACTGTACTCGACTAGGGGTGGACGTAAACTCATAAGCTACCGAGGGTATGGATAATCATCCAAGTCTTATTGTTAACCAAGTCACTCCGCCACAATAGGCTAGGTGACCATAGGGAGCCTCTATCGTCATCGAGGAGCTCTTGGCAAGTAAACCGTAGGAGCATTTGCTAAAAAATGGAGGTGACCTTGATCAATTGGGGTATACCAAGTCCAATATAAACATTAAGGAGGTTGTTCGATTCTTCGAGGCGATGGGAGAAGGTGTGTAGCGAATTCTGAAGAAAGACTTAAGGCTGCAGGTGGAGACATTTATGTTGCCCCTTCCAAAGAAATGCGGGTAGGCTAGTGCTCGGCAGAGTGTTCGAGAATAGGGTCCTAAAGATGCAGATCAAAAAAGGGTCCCGCATGCATCACAAGAGGAAAGATCAAACCAATTGGTGCTCACATCACAATAGTCATAGTTGAGGTGAGCGAAGTGAGCGGGGATAACCAACAAGGAGACCGTTAGGCCAAGTATATTAATCCGGATCCTATATATTCATTGGCAATCCTGATCAATTGAGGGGGCTGGTATATTAATTGGATTGATCCAGTCTTGGTATATTAATTGGGGACCGATCCAAACTATTCTTATACCAAAGGCCCTACCACTAATCCGGCTAGCTAGTGAGTGGTTCTTGGGAAGTAGGACGGGCCTTGGGAATCCTCGCTACGCAAGCTGCATTGTTTGCCAATAAAAAAATAAAAGAGAGTCAAGGCCGCAAGATACAAGCATAGTGGTCTAATGACAAGGGCCGACGATGAAAGTTCAGGATGGAGTCGTATGACATGAGGGTCTCACATACGATTCCCTGAGAAGGAAGTAGCTACCCATGGGAGCTTCGATCAACCACCACCACTGGTCAATCCCGCTTTGGGTCCATCCCTTACTCTACCATTATTATAGGGGTATGGAATTCGAGACAAAGAAAGATCAAAGCAGCATATCAGTTTTTTCTATATACTTCACTTGGATCTGTTTTTATGTTATTAGCTATTTTGTTGATTCTTCTCCAAACAGGAACGACCGATTTACAAATATTATTAACCATAGAATTTAGTGAGTGGCGCCAAATCTTTCTACAGATTGCTTCTTTCACCTCTTTCGCCATCAAAGTGCCTATGGTACCAGTTCATATTTGGTTAACCAAAGCCCATGTAGAGGCACCTACAGTTGGATCCGTCATCTTAGCAGGAATTCCTTTAAAATTGGGAACCTACGGGTTTTTAAGATTTTCAATACCCATGTTTCCCAAAGCGACACTTCATTATACTCCTTTCATTTATACTCCAAGCACTATTGCACTAATATATACTCCCTTGACCACTTCAAGACAGATTGATCTTAAGAAGATCATTGCCTACTCCTCAGTAGCCCATATGAATCTGGTGACTATTGGTATGTCTAGTGGGGCAGCGGCCGTTCGGTCATCTATTTTGAGCTATGAACGCACTGGGAGAAATGCGGATTATGGATCTTAAGGCTAGAATTAACACTAGAGGGGGGTTAATAGTGTTTTAAGGAATTACTAATTCTTTTTGAGTTTATATTAATTTGAACACAATTGTATGCAATATTCAGACACAGATATGATCACAGAATCATACACGGATGCAAATATAAAGTAAAAGCAATAAAGGAAAGAACACACTGGATTTTATACTGGTTCGGAGTTACCTTACATCCAGTCCCGCAACACAAGTACGGATTTCCTTTCAAAATCAATTCTTACAATTACACCCTCGATTTCAAGGCCACGAGGTACACCACTCTAGATTCACAATCCTCTGGGTAGAGATACTTGATTTTACGGGCAACTAGTTCACCCAATTTATTTCCTAGGCTACAATCACACCTTTTCTCACTTGATTGATTTTCCAGGCTACAATCACACCTTTTCTCACTCGATATATTACAAAGAAGCCTATAACTCTGAATAGCACTAGGATCTTATTAAGATAGCGATAGAGAATCTAACCAGAGATGATGTAGTTAGATTCAATGGTAATTTCGGCAGAGTAATGGTAAAAATGTATATAAATAAATGTGGAAAAAGAAGAGAAGTGAAATTAGAAAAATTATGAATATAAATTCGTTAAAAACATCCCCTATTTATAGTAGAACAACAGCCATGTCCATTCGTAAAAGGTTATGACGAATAGACACTTCTTTTGAAATTCAAACTTTTGAAGTTAACTGACACCATGTCGACAAGGGTCCCTAGAGGTTGTCGACATGCCTAAGGAATTTTTGATAATTTGTTTTTCTTTGAAAATAACTTTTATCTTGTATTAACACTATTTTAAACTTTATAAATATACTTTACTATAGTTAAAATACATAAATAAGTATAGAGAATAATATTTTGATATATATATAATTTTACTATAATTTCATATTTAAATCTAAGTATAAATATTAAAAGTTAAATATATAATAGTTAAAAGATAGTTTAAAATCAAGGATAATTTGATATTGAAAATAAAGATTATTTTGAGGCTAAAATATTTAAAAACCAGGTGTAACAACCCGCATATTCTATGATTGTATATTTAAATATTTTATTTAAATATAGCATCGTTAGTCGGATTAAAGTCCGAGATGTCACTTTTTACAGAAAGTCGAATTGGGACTCGGGACCACTTCCATTGAGTCCAAAATTGCGTTTGCAACTTTTTTGAGTATAAGCATCGATATGTTTGGAGTAAGTTGAGTTTTGCTATTTTCTATTGGCCTTTTGGGTTTGGGTTTCACCCCAACTCACTCTATAACCTAGTTCAGCCCCTCTCCTCTCCTCTTCACTTCATTTCTATTTTATTAAACACTCAAGCAACTGAAAATGGGGAGAGGAATGGGAAATTAGAAATTCCAAACCCTAGTTCCTCTTGTAAACTCAAATTCTTGGTCCAAATTCAAGGAGAAGCTAAGGTAAGCATCCTCTTCATCTTCTCCAACTCATTCTCTCTTTAATTTCAGAAATTTCCTAAACCTAACTCAGGAAATGTTCTTCTTTTGAGCTTAGATTCAAGCTTCTAGAGTTGAAGTTGAAGAGTAGTTGATATTCCTTTGCTTTCAAGCTTATCCTTCATCATTTTTGGGTTTAAAGGTGAGATTTTTATCTCACATCTATGTCTATAACTATCTTTGATTTTTAGGTATGAATTCCTAACATCTTTACATGTTCATTTGATTTTGATTTGGATTGATTTGGTGAACATTTCAATTTTTGGTGTTTTGAAGTCTAAAACTCTAAAAATCTTAGCTTTGATGTTTGATCATGCTTTTGGTGGTGTATCGAAGAGCCTATAGGGCTGGGTTGTTGATTGGCATAAACCCCTAGCGCTCGTTGCTCGTCCGATCGCAAATTGGAAGAATTTGCTCTTTATTTAATAGGCTGAAAAATTGTCCCAGTGCCAGTCAGTCGACTGACCTCTGAAGTCAGTCGACTAGCTGCAGATACCGAGCGTATCTCGGACTGTCTGCAGAAACAGGAATTGTCTGTTTTCTGTAGTCAGTCGACTGGCCCTCTGCAGTCAGTCGACTGACTACAGGAAATGAAATTTCCTGGTTTCTGGATCAGTCGACTGGCCTCTGCAGTCAGTCGACTGACCTGCTTGTCTTTGCCTATTTTGCTTAAGGTTCCAATTTTTATCGATTCGTGATTATCCGATTTGTTGTTATCATTTATTATCGACTTTGATGACTTCTTCTTCGGAATTTTTGTGAATATCCATTTTGATGGATTCGGTATCGATTTCTTTGGATTTGATTCACGTCTTCGTATGTGGATTTTGGTGATTGATTGTTTCTACAATCATTTCTATGCTTTGTCACTTTAAAATACAAAAGTTTCTATACTAGTAGTAAATATTCAAACTCTTTTACAAAGATGATTTCAACTCTATTTTTAATACAAAGCTCGTTTATAAAACCGTTTTCTAATCTATTAGTATATACAAACCTTTACCTCATTCGTATGAGAAAATCTAATTAAACGGCTTAGAAAAACAAGTGGTATGAAACGCTTGCGTTTACTTCGTCGGTTAATTCTTGGACTTGTTCGATTGAACTCTTGTGACAATTTTCGAGTGGAAATCTACAATCTGTTCGTAAATATTTGAGTTAAGCAAGTGGTTATGGGACTTGAAGCTAAACTCTTATATTTACTAGCTTAGTGTAATCGATACTTCTTGATGACCGATGATGATCATTTTATGATTTAGACTAGCAATGTGCGATGTCTCTTTATCCGCGTAGGGGACTATACCCCGTTTTATTGAGCTTCGTCTCATTCCTTTATAGGCTAGCGACCTATGGTTTTGTTGAGTTTGGTTCATTGGGCGTAACACTGTATTGCGTCGTTGTTCCGTATTATTTGTGTTCTGGTTCATCGGGCGTTCGCTGTACTACGTCGTTGTTCCGGATTATTTGTGTTCAGGTCCATCGGGCGTTCGTTGTACTATGTCATTGTGCTTGATTAGTTGAGTTTGGTTCATTGGGCGTAACGCTGTATAACGTCGATGTTCTGAATAATTTGAGTTTCTGGTTCCTCGGCCGTTCGTTGTACTACGTCGTGGCACCGACTCTATGGTTAGCGACCAGGGGTTAACAACCCGTTTGTGATACACGTGTTGGTGAGTTTCCATGCTCCCGTTTGTGATAAGCCTTCCCCCTTCTGTGGTTTCTGGATTTCTGATTGATGATTTCTAGAATTTGTGTTTCACCAACTTTCATGGATTGGCATTGATATGTCTTGTCAATATTTGTGTTTTGGTGAATTATTTAAAGAATGTGATTGTTTTTGGTGCTTCGAGTTGATTTGAGATATTGTGTGATTTTTGTGTTATTTGATGTATACTTGACACAGTATGACATTTATGTTATCATACGTTTTTTGTCATATCTCTTATCCTATATCATTTTATCTGATATTTATAGCTAGACTGATCCGTTTGTTATTTTCTTCTTAAATAATACTCGGGTTAGACCAAGATATTTCAGGTGCTTCTGCTTGACTGCTTATCAGGGCTTGTCACCTGACTTTTGGCTAACTACTTTAGATTAGTAGTTTTTGTTATTATACATTTGAGATATAGACTCCTTGATGTATAATTATTCTTTTGTCTAGCACTTTATCTATTCTCTTGTGATGTAGTGGATCTTGTTTTACCACTACTTTGATGTACACTTCTTTGTGTTATATTCATATATGTTTCCATCTTTGTGATATGAATGTCTGTGACTGATCTGTGTTATGTTTATTTCTATATTTGTTTCTGAAGGCCTCATAGCCACTGTGTGGTAGCTTCGAGTTTGTATTTGATATGTTGGACTTCCTCTTGAAATGAAATGTAAGTTATTTTATCCGACATATCGGTACTCGCCCAAAGCAATTGCACAGATGGTCGCTCCTCAACAGCGTTATTCTTCATGCTAGTCGACGGCATTACACCATAGTGTTCTTGGCTAGCGTGAGTATAGAGGTGGGGCGTCACAGCTTGGTATCAGAGCTAAACTTTGGAACAATGTAGAATAATCTAGCAAGGATCATTGTCCTAAGTCTTTCTTAGGAATCATGCCATAGTATTTAATTCGAGTCTTCGTACCGTTCTATCCAATTTTCTTTTGTGATGCCTTGCTTTATCAATCAAGGTTGTTTGATATTCATTTTGAGAATAACCTTTTTCCTCTTCTTTCTTTCTTTCTTAGAGAAGAGAAATGGTTAGACCTGGCCGTCCCAGCGCCGGTCAATCTAGTGCTACTCCTTAGGATGGAGTATTTATGTCAGCTCAACAACTTTTAGATCTTGTGAACAATGCCCGAGCTGCCGGACCCATTCCAGCGCCAACTCAACCTAAATCCGGGTTTGCACACTTGTGCAGAGATTATGTCGCTTTGTGGGGGAGGCCATTCAAGGATTCCGAAAATGTTATAGAAATCCAAGCTTGGCTTAGATCATGCGATCGCGTCTTTTCCCGCATGGATCTTATTTATTCACTTCGAGTCCAAGTGGCTCTACCATGCTCCAGGATAGAGCATTAGATTGGTATGAGCTTTTGATTTCTGAAATTATCAAAGCGGATCTTACTTGGGAGCAATTCTGGGAAATATTCGAATTGAAGTTTGTGCCGGAGGATGAAAAAGTAACTTTAGCCCGACGCTTTATTGACCTTGTTCAAGGTGAATCTTCTGTGATGGATTACGTCGCATCTTTTGAATCTCTATCTAAATATGGGGTCGAATATATTAATACCCCATTGAAGAAAAATTAGAGATTTGTCTATGGGTTGAATAAGCACCTTAAGAAGCCTTTACTTCTGAAACTAGAAGTTTCTTTCGATCAGCTTATAGATATCGCTCTTCGACTTGAAGAGGCCGATAGAGAAATTGATGTTGAAGTTGTGCGTACCAGACATAACTTCAACAATAACATGAAGAGGCCTACTAAGTTCAAAGGCCCCAATTCCTATCCCAACAAGAAAAGGAAGCAAGAAACTTCGATAGCAAAGTCTCCTACCTCTAGTCGTGGATGATGCTACAATTGTGGTCTTACGGACCATTATGCAAACGAGTGCCCGAAACCATTTTTTTGTCGTTATTGCAAAAGTTCGGGCCATCTTATATCTACATGTCCCATACTCCAAAGTAGGAGAGAGGGAGAGTTGATTGTCGTGCAAGCTCCTAGTGACACTTCTCTTGGTCAAGGTAATTCTCATTCTGTCCTTGACGATATTTGTTTTCTGATTATCTTATTCGAGTTCTTTTTGATATTGGTTCATCTCATTATTTTATACAAAAAGAACTTGATGATTCTTTCTCTTTTAATCTTTATGGGATTGATGACTTCATTGAGAATTGCGAATTCGATTGATGGATCGCAACACTCAATTTACTTTATGAAAATGTTGAGATTATTTTTCGAGCCGATTTGCATGTTATGCATTACTTAGGCTTCGAAATTGATTTTTTGAGAAAGGATTGGCTTGATCTTTATGAAGCCCACATCCTATGTCCTGAGCGGACTATCTATCTTCGACATCCTTGATCTGTTAAGCAGATTTCTATTTTTCTTAATGATTTCGATTTCCAATTTAGTGGCATCATTTTATTCTTTAAACCTACATGATGTGGAGAATGTTGTTTCTCTCATTCATGTAGTTTGTGAATTTTCTGGTATTTTTGAGATTTGTCTTAAGATTATCACCTAAGCAATCTATTGTGTGGTGCTAAGGTCTTTTCACCTCGACCTTGCCACCGGTTTTTCATCAGCTACGAGTTACGGAGGATAACATTCCACTTACCGCATCTCGCACTCGTTATGATTCTTGTGAGTGGTTCGTTATGCCATTCGATTTGACGAACCTTCTGCCTTATTTCATCCATTTTGTGAATCGAGTATTCTACGAATATCTCAATTAGTTTATCCTTATATTTATTGATTATGGATGAAAATAACAAATTTAAAATTTGCATATCTTTTTAATAAGATATTTATAAGTATGATTGGGTTTTATTCTCAAAACAAGAAAAGGATATTTGTAAATTTTATAAGAGACTTGTTTATCATAGAAGATGATTTTGTGTTGTTTTGCCCATTGAGTGCTTTAAGAATTCTGGTCGGTGCGCTTGATCAACGTTATCGATAGGAATATCCTAAACACTATGATGAGACAGTCAAACACAGTAAATTGACTTGTAATAAGTAAATTTTTCTAAAAAGATGATTAGTGAATGTCTTAGCTTTCGGGAAAGAGGATGAGAACTCATTTCTGATGTTTTTATTCTTGCGGTTCCCGAAGGGAACCAAGACTTTATTGTTTATACCGATACTAGTCGTATTGGTTTTGGCGTCATTCTCTTGCAAAGGGAATGTGTTATCGCATTTGCTTCTTGACAATTAAAGCTTGTCGAGACCAGATATGCCATTCATGATCTGGTGCTTACGGCTATTGTTTTCGCTCTTAGAACTTAGCTCATTATCTTTTAGGAGAGAAATTTGTTCTCTACTCCGATCATAAATTTTTGAAGTATTTATTTTCTCAAAAGGAACTTAATTGACGTCAACAATGTTGGCTCGAGTTCCTTGCATTTTATGATCTTGATATTCTTTATACTCTGGAAAAGGGTAATCGTGTTGCCGACGCCCTTAGCCAAAAGCAACAAGCAGTTGTTTCAAGGATGATATCCGAGTGGAATGATCTCGAGACTTTATCCACTTGTGAGATTCGAGATCGTGAATCCAATTCATGTTCATCTCTTGTTTCGTGTAGCCTTGAGGCTCGTCCTTCTCTTTTTGACTATACCTCTTTTGGCATAATCTATGTCCTGTTATATTGCATGGAGTTCCTACTTCTATTGTTAGCGATCGTGATCCATAATTTTACTAGTGGATTTTTGTAAGGTCTTCAAAAGCTTTGGGAACAAAGCTTAATTTTAGCACCGCTTATCGTCCTCAATCCGATGGACCAACTAGGCGTGTGAATCAAACTCTTGAAGATCCTTTTCGTGCATGTGTTCTTGAATTTGGTGGAAATTGGGAAGATCATATTTCACTTGTTGAGTTTTCTTCCAATAGTAGTTTCCGATCTTGTATTGGTGTGGTACCTTTCGAGGCAGTGCCGATCTCCTTTGTGTTGGCTTCAAGCCGGTGAGAAGCTGGTTTTAGGTCCAGATTTTATTTGTGTTTCACCTATGAGGGGTGTTGTGCGTTTCAGTCGATCGGGAAAGTTAGCACCTCGATATGTGGTCCATTTCCCATCACCGAACGTATTTGTTCCGTAGCTTATCGCCTTTTTATTACCGGCTCAATTTTCTGCTATTCATGATGTTTTCCACGTCTCTCTACTACGGAAATACCTTAGGGATTCCGATTTTTATTCTTGAGCCCAGTGTATTTGAAGAAATTAAAGTTTCCCCAGGTTTGACTTATGAGCAACATTCTATTCATATCATTACTTCGAAGGTTAAACGCCTTCGAAATAAAGATATTCTTCTTGTGAAAGTTCAATGGTCCTCAAATCCTAAGGATTTCTCTTGGGAATCCTGAGAATTTATCGAGCAAACATATCCGGACTTACTATTTCGTGCTCTTCATGGTGACTTCTTATTTCAAATTTTCTTTTGTGTTGATATGCTTTTATGGTTGTTACCCTTTATTTTGTTCTTAAGTATTGTCAGGACGCAATTTCTTTAAGGAGGGGAGTCTGTAACAACCCGCATATTCTACGATTGTATATTTAAATATTTTATTTAAATATAGCATCGTTAGTCGGATTAAAGTCCGAGATGTCACCTTTTGCAAACAGTCGAATTGGGACTCGGGACCACTTCCATTGAGTCCAAAATGGCATTTGCGACTTTTTTGAGTATAAGCATCGATATGTTTGGGGTAAGTTGAGTTTTGCTATTTTCTATTGGCCTTTTGGGTTTGGGTTTCACCCCAACTCACTCTATAACCTAGTTCAGCCCCTCTCCTCTCCTCTTCACTTCATTTCTATTTTTTTAAACACTCAAGCAACTGAAAATGGGGAGAGGAATGGGAAATTAGAAATTCCAAGCCCTAGTTCCTCTTGCAAACTCAAATTCTTGCTCCAAATTCAAGGAGAAGCTAAGGTAAGCATCCTCTTCATCTTCTCCAACTCATTCTCTCTTTAATTTTAGAAATTTACTAAACCTAGCTTAGGAAATGTTCTTCTTTTGAGCTTAGATTCAAGCTTCTAGAGTTGAAGTTGAAGAGTAGTTGATCTTCCTTTGCTTTCAAGCTTCTCCTTCATCGTTTTTGGGTTTAAAGGTGAGATTTTTATTTCACATCTTTGTCTATAACTATCTTTGATTGTTAGGTATGACTTTCTAACATCTTTACATGTTCATTTGATTTTGATTTGGATTGATTTGGTGAACATTTCAATTTTTGGTGTTTTGAAGTCTAAAACTCTAAAAATCTTAGCTTTGATGTTTGATCATGCTTTTGGTGGTGTATCGAAGAGCCTATAGGGCTGGGTTGTCGATTGGCATAAACCCTTAGCGCCCGTTGCTCGTCCAATCGCAAATTGGAAGAATTTGCTCTTCATTTAATAGGTTGAAAAATTGTCCCAGTGTCAGTCAGTCGATTGACATCTGAAGTCAGTCGACTGGCTGTAGATACCGAGCGTATCTGGGACTGTCTGCAGAAACAGGAATTCTCTGTTTTCTGCAGTCAATCGACTGGCCCTCTACAGTCAGTCGACTGACTGCAGAAAATGAAATTCCCTGGTTTCTGGATCAGTCGACTGGCCTCTGCAGTCAGTCGACTGACCTGCTTGTCTTTGCCTATTTTGCCTATTTTGCTTGAGGTTCCAATTTTTATCGATTTGTGATTATCCAATTTGTTGTTATCATTTATTATCGACTTTGATGGCTACTTCTTCGGAATTTTTGTGAATATCCATTTTGATGGATTCAGTATCGATTTCTTTGGATTTGATTCACGTCTTCGTATGTGGATTTTGGTGATTGATTGTTTCTACAATCATTTCTATGCTTTGTCACTTTAAAATACAAAGGTTTCTATACTAGTAGTAAATATTCAAACTCTTTTACAAAGATGATTTCAACTCTATTTTTAATACAATGCTCGTTTATAAAACCATTTTCTAATCTATTAGTATATACAAACATTTACCTCATTCGTATGAGAAAATCTAATTAAACGGCTTAGCAAAACAAGTGGTATGAAACGCTTGCGTTTACTTCACCGGTTAATTCTTGGACTTGTTCTATTGAACTCTTGTGACAATTTTCAAGTGGAAATCTACAATCTGTTCGTAAATATTTGAGTTAAGCAAGTGGTTATGGGACATGAAGCTAAACTCTTATATTTACTAGCTTAGTGTAATCGACACTTCTTGATGATCGATGATGATCATTTTATGATTTAGACTAGCAATGTGTGATGTCTCTTTGTCCGCGTGGGGGACTATACCCCGTTTTATTGAGCTTCGTCTCATTCCTTTATAGGCTAGCGACCTATAGTTTTGTTGAGTTTGGTTCATCGGGCGTAACGCTGTATTACGTCGTTGTTCCGTATTATTTGTGTTCTGGTTCATCGGGCATTCGCTGTACTACGTCGTTGTTCCGGATTATTTGTGTTCAGGTCCATCGAGCGTTCGTTGTACTACGTCATTGTGCTTGATCAGTTGAGTTCGGTTCATCGGGCGTAACGCTGTATTACGTCGATGTTCTGAATAATTTGAGTTTCTGGTTCCTCGGGCGTTCGCTGTACTACGTCGTGGCACCGGCTCTATGGTTAGCGACCATGGGTTAACAACTCGTTTGTGATACACGTGTTGGTGAGTTTCCATGCTCCCGTTTGTGATAGGCCTTCCCCCTTTTGTGGTTTCTGGATTTTTGATTGATGATTTCTAGAATTTGTGTTTCACTAACTTTCGTGGATTGGCATTGAAATGTCTTGTCAATATTTGTGTTTTGGTGAATTATTTAAAGAATGTGTTTCTTTTTGGTGCTTCGAGTTGATTTGAGATATTGTGTGATTTTTGTGTTATTTGATGTATACTTGACACAGTATGACATTTATGTTATCATACGTTTTTGGTCATATCTCTTATCCTATATCATTTTATCTGATATTTATAGCTAGACTGATCCGTTTATTATTTTCTTCTTAAATAATACTCGGGTCAGACCGAGATATTTCAGGTGCTTCTGCTTGATTGCTTATCAGGGCTTGTCACCTGACTTTTGGCTAACTACTTTAGATTAGTAGTTTTTGTTATTATACATTTGAGATATAGACTCCTTGATGTATAATTATTCTTTTGTCTAGCACTTTATCTATTCTCTTGTGATGTAGTGGATCTTGTTTTACCACTACTTTGATGTACACTTCTTTGTGTTATATTCATATCTGTTTCCGCCTTTGTGATATGGATGTCTGTGACTGATTTGTGTTATGTTTATTTCTATATTTGTTTCCAAAGGCCTCATAGCCACTGTGTGGTAGCTTCGAGTTTGTATTTGATATGTTGGACTACCTCTTGAAATGAAATGTAAGTTATTTTATCCGACATATCGGTACTCGCCCAAAGCAATTGCACAGATGGTCGCTCCTCAACAGCCTTATTCTTCGTGCTAGTCGACGACATTACACCGTAGTGTTCTTGGCTAGCGTGAGTATAGAGGTAGGGCGTCAAACCAGGATAAATGTTTTTGATTTTAAAAGGAAGATTTTGAAATCATTTTGAAAAAAAGATATAATTTTGTAAAACATTTGAATAAAAGTTAGTGGATACAAAACAATGTTCCACTAGATTTTTCATAGGTTCCATCCTACTTAGGGTTCCATCCCTTTAACAAGCTCGAAGTGGATTCCATTCCACAAATAAAATGGATTTTAAGATGTCAATGCTTTTCTAGAAGTTTTAACATAATTCTAGACTTGATACTTATCTTGTACTATTGAAATCGTGAACTCTTGATATCTTGATACTCATGAGTCTTCAATCTTGATATCTTGAATCTCTATACTGTACAGTCTTCATTCTTGGTACGTACATGGTTAAATCCTGCATATACATATATATCTAAACTATAATGTTAGTATTTATATTTCATAGTAAGTCCTAAGGTTGTTGTCATCAAAACCATCCTTCTCAAGGACTAATAATCTCCCCCTTTTTGATGATGACAACCTTTGTTTGTAAAATATTACTTCTATCATAATAACTCTCTAATAACTCCCCCTAAAACTAATAACTCCCCCTTAATCTATGCCTAACTATCCTTATTTTATACTTCTCCCCCTTTGTCATCAACAAAAACTAACTTCTGACTATATAACTCCCCCTTATTCTTGTACTAAAGTACCTGCATAAAATATTTGGTGAAGTATATAATAGATAGATTAAGAATTATTTATACTTATTAGACATGATAACTAATCAAAGATCATATAATATATATACATATTATGTTTTTCACATCAATCCACACCAAATCAAATCAAATCAAAACAATCCAAGCAATCAATTTTTTAAAACAACGCAAACAAGTAAAATCAAACATTACGAAGAACTTCCACCCATCCTTCTTCTCCAAATATTGGATATGCTTTAATGGCATCCCAATTTTCATTGTCATTGGTGAGAGAGACTGAAGGATGTGCTTCATTATCATCTTTGTGCAGGGAGGAAATCATCCATCGAATCGCATCGAAATGCTTTTCTTGTTCCTTGATCATCTGCATTTGACTCAACTCTAAGTGCCGTTGATTTTGGAGAATAAAAGAAAGAATATTCTTGAAGGAATTAAGGGTTTCTTCAAGATTTTCAGTCAAATTATGAATTGGATTGGCCATTTTTGAATTTGAGAGAAGAAGTATAGATAGAGTAGAAATTTGAAAGTAGAAATCTGTTTGAGTATTACTTAAAGGAAATACTCTCTACATAGCAACAGTGTTTCTCAAAACTAGATTTTTCCAAATAACTTGGGTTAATGCATGACTATTGATTTTATGTCTCAAGACTTATCATTTTACATAAATTCAACTGTGCCTTTACTTGTGCATGTGTGTGTGCATGTTTCTATGCATGTGTGTGTCAGTGGGCAATTCCGGTGCCTTATCTTTCTTGTTAACAAAATTGTCTGAGTTTATCCTATACTTTGGGTTATGAAACAGATCTGAAAACTTAATTTAAAACCCTTGGTTGCTGGCTTAACCCAGGCTCAAGAAACAAAAATGGCTATGTTAGCCCTATTCAGTTTTGCATTATTTTATAACAAAATACATGCTATTTTGTTTTCTTTTTCAAAGCCACTCAAAACCTTTATATCAGATTTTATTTTTTGACTTAAACATGGATTTTCTTATGTCAATTCTTTAGATATACATACAAACCACAAATCCTTTCAATCTCAGATTCTCAACTATTTAAACTAACTGCTCTTTTTTTTAAAAGTTTTAGAATTTCATTCCTTAGCAAAGCATTTTACAAAACAAAGCACATAGTTTCAGCTGATACATATAAGTTCAACAACTGCAAAATAGTAAATAACAATACATTGGTTTTTTTTCTTTTTAAGCAACTTAACCAAAATATCTAATTTAACTTCAGCAAATTCTTTAAAATAGCATCCAATTCCTTAAGCAGCTAACTCATCCAAGGCCTGCTTAACAAAATTCCTATTTACCTGCATGATCACCATGAACTGCCTCATATAAATATGAGACACCCAATGGTGCATAAACACAAAAGGGTCAGACTATTTGTCTGGTATGAATAATCGAACTGAAAACATGATCTTATTCAATTCTATTTATATTCTAGTACTTTGCATGAATAAGAAACTTAGTATCTTCTGTGTGCATGTTTTTGTGAGGCATGTGCATTCATATCAGTGTTAAACAGATTATATATGATCACAATGATTTAGTTCATAGAAAACAATCATAAGATTCATCAATAAGACATCATAAACCAACCAATGCAATCATCAATTCAGTCATCATGCCCCTTTTATAATTTTACTGGCCATCAGGGATTTTACCCAAGCCTCCCCTGAACCTATTTCTAAAGTTCACTATCAAATATAATAGGGTCTTTAGCTACTTCCTCTTTTTTTAAACACACACTACCTGGGACATCTCTCTGTTAACCCAGCACACTCAGGCCCCTGGGTATAAACATACCATGTGTGAGCTTGCAATGTTCCCCTTGCCAAGCTATATTTTGGTAGCCCTAAGATCCCAAGTCCTTAGTTAAATTACTAAGTGTTATTTCCTTTTCATAACTGTGCTAATCCCTTCTGCATCTCACTTTTTAATCAGAGAAACATAAACAATGCAACCAACATGTATTCATCCAGAGTTTGGTAAGTTATATTCTCAGAAGCAAACATTTAATCATGAAAAATAGATGTGATTTCTTAGCACATTATTTTGCCTATGGGTTTCAATGGATCAAGATGTAAGCATATGGTCCTAAGTAATTTACTAGTTATTTTTTTCTTACCTCTGGTTCAATCAGATTCAAGATCTGGCTAAACCATAAGTATATTTTGATTTGGGTAGTTCATAAAACATAGAAGCTCAGCACATGTACAACATTGCACTTCTACATTTTCTTTTGTTTTAATTAACATGAGACATAAGCAACAACACAATGTTACAGCCCCATATTTCTTTCTTTCTTCAGACCATATATCTACCACATGAATCCGGGGATTTTTTTTATAAACAACTTTATAAAGAAAACTTATAAAAGAAATCACTCCATCTCAAAGTTAACCCATATCACAGACAAACATTTTAAACCATGAATCCATGACTCTTATCTTTCTGGGTAAATCAGAGAGGGGTTTTACACTTAAACAAATCATTAACAAACCAAAGTCATCAAATCATAAAACATAACTTGTAAAAGAAAATGAATGATTAGTTCAAATAGGTTGCCTCAATATTCAGGACTTAATGCCAAAGTTTTCGGTGAGGTTACTCACACTCAATTCCTTCTTCCTGAGCTTTGCCTTCCTTTTGATCCTCTGCCTTCCTCTAACTCTAATGGCTGGTACTTCTTATTAAATTTTTTTTCTAGGTTAATGAAGAGCAAAATGTGTATGGTCTCACTATACTAAGCCTTTTATATAAATCTTGGCTGTTACTAGGGTTTATGGAATTACCCAATGTCAGTTCTACCCCATACAAAACATAGCCTGCCTCTGGTTTGATTCAAGAAAATAAAAGGGTATGTGGTCCTTGTCTTCCTTTTCAGAAATCAGCTTCTCCCTTTTTAATTTTCCCCGGTCATGTCATATGCATGACTTCTTATTTTTCTTAGTTAAAGAAATTACTGGAAATATATAAAGTGTTTGTTTAGGGACTCATGCCATTTCCATGTAACTTCTGTTTTCTTCCAGAAATTGGTTGACTGTATACATGTATAACATATGTATACCTAAGTCTTTTATTTTTCTTTCTTTCTTTAAATAATTTTAAGTTTATTTCAGCCTAGCTCTTATTTTCTTTGTACTATATTTTATTTAAAGACAAAATTCTATCTTCATGCATATGTATTTCTAAATTAGTTATTTTAATTTATTTATTGATTTCTGCTAAATTTTATTACACAGAAATCTGTGTACATTTGTACACTGTCTTGTGCACATGTACATGTTTTAAACCATGTACCTGCAATTCAATTTCCCATTCCTATCTTTTCAATGTGATTTTAAACAATTATAAACTAAATTAACTTATGAAATTATTCACAAAAATCAGGGTTATCACAGTTTGGCACTACATTCTGATTACCAGAGTTCTTATAGTTGTTTCTCTTGAGATTATTCATCTTTCTGTATT
This sequence comes from Allium fistulosum, assembly GCA_030737815.1. NCBI lineage: Eukaryota > Viridiplantae > Streptophyta > Magnoliopsida > Asparagales > Amaryllidaceae > Allium > Allium fistulosum. Next base: position 393,787,827 of record CM060907.1, read on the forward strand.
TCAGGAATTTCCGAAAGTTCTTGGTCATAAAGGCTATCTCTTCATCATTATCATTGTTTGAGTCTGATCCATCGGTCAATGCATTGAATGCAATTGATTTCTTTTCAGATGCTTTGCTTTCTCTTCTCCCAATCATTTGAACTTCAAACGACATTAGATTTCCAATTAATTCTTCTATCTTTAAGGTACTGATGTCATTTGCCTCTTCGATCGCAAGTGTCTTTTGATCCCATTCTGGAGTAAGAGAATTTAAGATTTTTCTGACTTGATCTTCTTCCGAAAATACCTTTCCCAAGGATATTAGAGAATGCACAATATCCTGAAATCTACTATACATATCTGGAATAGACTCATTAGGATTCACTTTAAATAATTGAAACTGATTTGTGAGCATGGAAATTTTGGTCTGTTTAACTTTGCTTGTTCCTTCGTGAGTAACTTGCAAAGTTTTCCAGATTTCATATGTAGACTTACAAACTGACACTCTATTAAATTCATTCCTATCAAGTGAACAAAACATAATATTCATAGCTTTAGAGTTATTTTGTGCAACTGTCTTTTGATCAGCAGTCCACTGTGCAAAATTAGTTGTGGGTTCAAAATATTCAGTCTGTGTGATATTCCAGGTGTCTAGTTCTACTGATTGTAAATATATTTTCATCCTACATGCCCAATATGCATAGTTACTGCCATTAAAAAGTGGTGGTCTGGCAGTAGACTGACCTTCTACAAATGAACTAGTGTTGGTAGCCATTTTGAAATTTTTCAAAATTCAGATTATGAAACTTTGAAAACCTTTCTTTGATACCAAATGTGATAAATGCGGATTATGGATCTTAAGGCTAGAATTAACACTATAGGAGGGGTGAATAGTGTTTTAAGGAATTACTAATTCTTTTTGAGTTTATATTAATTTTAACACAAATGTATGCAATATTCAGACACAGATATGATCATAGAATCAAACATAGATGCAAGTATAAAGTAAAAGCAATAAAGGAAAGAACACACCGGATTTTATACTGGTTCGGAGTTACCCTACATCCAGTCCCGCAACACAAGTACGTATTTCCTTTCAAAATCAATTCTTACAATTACACCCTCGATTTCAAGGCCACGAGGTACACCACTCCAGATTCACAATCCTCTTGGTAAAGATACTTGATTTTACAGGCAACAAGTTCACCCAATTGATTTCCTTGGCTATAATCGCACCTTTTCTCACTTGATTGATTTTCCAGGCTACAATCATACCTTTTCTCGCTCGATTGATTACAAAGAAGCCTATAACTCTGAATAGCACTGGGATTTGTTGAGATAGTGATAGAGAATCAAACCAGAGATGATCTAGTTAGATTCAATGGTAATTTAGGTAGAGTAATGGTAAAAATGTATATAAAGAAATGTGGAAGAAGAAGAGAAGTGAAATCAGAAAAATTATGAATATAAATTCGTTAAAAACATCCCCTATTTATAGTATAACAACAACCATGTCCATTCGTAAAAGGTTACGACGAATAGACACTTCTTTTGAAATTCAAACTTTTGAAGTTAACTGACACCATGTCGACAAGGGTCCCTAGAGGTTGTCGACATGCCTAAGGAATTTTTGATAATTTGTTTTTCTTTGAAAATAACTTTTATCTTGTATTAACACTATTTTAAACTTTATAAATATACTTTACTATAGTTAAAATACATAAATAAGTATAGAGAATAATATTTTGATATATATATATATATATATATATATATATATATAAGATTTTACTATAATTTCATATTTAAATCTAAGTATAAATATTAAAAGTTAAATATATAATAGTTAAAAGATAGTTTAAAATCAAGGATAATTTGATATTGAAAATAAAGATTATTTTGAGGCTAAAATATTTAAAAACCAGGATAGATGTTTTTTTATTTTAAAAGGAAGATTTTGAAATCGTTTTTAATACAAGATATAATTTTGTAAAACATTTGAATAAAAGTTAGTGGATACAAAACAATGTTCCACTAGATTTTTCATAGGTTCCATCCTACTTAGGGTTCCATCCCTTTTACAAGCTTGAAGTGGATTCCATTCCACGAGTAAAATGGATTTTAAGATGTCAGTGCTTTTCTAGAAGTTTTAACATAATTCTAGACTTGATACTTATCTTGTACTATTGAAATCTTGAACTCTTGATATCTTGATACTTATGAGTCTTCAATCTTGATATCTTGAATCTCTATAATGTACAGTCTTCATTCTTGGTACCTGCATGGTTAAATCCTGCATATACATATATATCTAAACTATAATGTTAGTATTTATATTTTATAGTAAGTCCTAAGGTTGTTGTCATCAAAACCATCCTTCTCAAGGACTAACACGCACAAGCAAGGCTAAAACATTTGTGCCGGGTGTGTGACCCATCAACCTACTAGCAATGGGGGAGAAAACATAGCATGTCGCAACAAAAGCGTCGACCAATATACCTATAGGTGGGACCGATCCATTCAATTGCAAGGAGATGGGAGGTGACCTCTAGGTGCGACTAATAGGCCAGGCGCATGTAGGTTGAACAATGTCAGTTTTTTCGGCAAGCAAGAATCATTGAACGGATTACACCATCATGCTCGTGGTTGGAAATTATGATTTTTGGAGCTAGTCCCATGATTTTAAGTGGTCGGGATGGGTCGTAGGGATGGTATGAATTGATTTTGCAAACAATTAGAATTCTGGCGAACCAGTGGTCAAGGGATGTAGCCGAAGGTGCTTGATGGAGCCATGGGCTAGGCGGAGGCATGGTGGCAATTGAGAGTGGTGCGATGGTCGGGAGTGGCAAGAGGATGTCGTGTTTGGGTTTATGGTTGTGGTTTGTTGGGTTCGAGTTTTTTGATTGCTGACAGCGACGTGGTACACTGGGCGTGGTGTGGTTGCGTCTAGTGGTACGTGGGGGTGCGATAGTCATAATGGAGTCGATGGCGACAGCTGGTTGGGGTGGAGGAAGCGGCGGTGTTCAATTGGTCAAGGAGCATACTTTGAAGCCTAGGCACGAGGTTCTAAATTTTTGGGCTGAGGGGTCGGTTTTGGCTAGACGACATTAGAGTGGGGTGGCAATTGTGCCATCATGATGAGCTTGGCTAGGGGAGTTTGTGGGCGAGGTCAAGGCGGCGGTCGAAAGTCGGTGTTGGATGTGCAGGTGCATGTGCGTGCACGGATTTTTTGCTCCAGGTTTTGTTTTGTTGGAAAATTTGATTTTTGAGTTTGTTCTGGTATTGACATTTGAGGAGAAGAAGTTTGTTCAGGGTTATGGTTTAATGTCTTGGGCCAGTTGGGCTTTGGAGTTGTAGGATTTTAGTTAATTAATTTTTTAAATTAAATACTCTAAACTTTGAGAAATCATCAGACACCCTTATAAAGTCCTTTTGCCCTGCGGATTTCGATGATAGGTCCATATTAACTAGCAGAACAATTTAGTACAATTATTAGATTGATTTGTTGAAGTGTAGAATATTGATAAATTATTAGTGTTGGAATTTACTTACGATTACGTAATTAAATGATTATATTTCAGTATCGACATCTCGTTAGTAGAATAAACCATTGTTCTGCTGTATTTAAATTGAATAGACATTTTTGGTCATCTATTTAGTAGAATAAATCATCGTTCTACTATTTTAGTTGTTAATACCAAAAACCCTTTAGACCTTGTCGAAACCAGAATGAGTAGAAGATAAGGAAGAACAAGAGAAAATAGCTCCAGCAAGACCTTACGAAGGAGTCGAGGGATGCTACAGCCAAAAACTAGAAGCATTACAACCTTTCGAAGGGGTCTAAAGGGTCGAAAGCACCCTTCTACTTCAGTGAGTCCATTTCGAAGAAGGTGCTTCCATATACATGAAGACCTTTCGAATGAGTTGAAGAAACACCTTTCGAAGACAATGAATGACAACCCTTCATATGCACGTCAAACTTTTCGAAATCAAAGGTTTCGCCTTCATTCAAACTACTCAAAAAGATGACTTGGTCAGGACAACCCTTTCAAAAGCATAATCAAGCCTTTCGAACCGGTCGAAGCCGTTAAATCCGGGAAGGGTCCATATCAAGTCGCAGGCATACATTCGGAAGCTACTAACAGCATCGAAACCATCAACATTTCAACAACCTCGAAACCGCAGGAAACTATCTACCGCGGAGTTGAAAACTTGTACTTTCGTTTCTTATGACAACAAAGCAATGCAAAGAGAAAAGGCGCAACCATCCCTTTCGACAAAGACGGAAGCATTCAAGCCCATTCGAAAGCGTTGTAGAGGGATGCGCAAGTCTCATAAGAGTCGGAAGGTATCTGAAGCCACCCTTCGACCAGGTCGAAAGCTCTGGGTCGAAAGGTGCCAAACCGCATGTATAAATAAGACCAAAGGGGTCTGGCTTTGGGGATCTAAATTGATTCATTCCAGACTTATATATTCTAAATTTTTCAAAGTTGTAAACCCTAATTTGTGAATTAAATTGGCGAAAATTGATCAGCATAGTCATCATTAGATTAATAAAGAGAATATTTCAGTATTTTTTATTATACAATTATTTCGAAGGCTTTTGTTAGATCAAACTATGTTTTACAGGTATCGACCTCATCGAAAGGTACCTTCTGAATGGATCGAAACCCCTGCTTTCCAAATAATCCAAACTCTTAATTCCAAACCACTATTCACCAAACACGCACCTTTTAGTGAGCCAAAACCTTGATCCTTACTAGTTTTACCTTGATTTCAGAACCGAGCCCAAATTACATAAGAATCTAGATTTCGACAAGGTCGAAACCCACCTAGACAAACCTTACCCTTGAATCCTTAGAGCCTTTCTATAAGTGTTCCACAACTGTTTCAAAAGGAAGGTTTCGAAGAGATAATCCAACAATTTCGATAGGCTTGAAAGACATTAAAGAAGGGAATATATGTGTTTCGACTTAGTCGAAGGGTCAATAATGGAAAATCTCCACTATAAAAACCTATTCGAAAGGGAAAATCAAAAGAAGTACCCACATCCTAACTTCTTCTTCTTAACTAAAAGTGACCTGTTTGTACCAAAATTGGGCACAACACTCTTCGGAACTCTTTGAAGAGATAAAGTGAAGAAATTAAATGTAAAAAGAGGATTTATCTAACAAAAACTCCAAATTTCAGAAATGAGAATAATTAAAATGCAAGGAGACACAAGAATTTAGAGTGGTTTGGCATATTGCCTACGTCCACTATGAAGTAGTTTGCTTTATTGATCTTTCTTTGATGATTTAGAAGTGAATTCAATGATTTACAGCGGGCAATTATGATTTGCAGCAATGAAATTCGTTGGTGGCAGTAGTAATTGAGTTCAGATCTGGATCTGGCGGAGTCCGGGCGTTGGAGATCTCAAAGAGGAAGAAGAACCTCTTTTCTGTTGGCTTTGGGGGTCTATTTATAGGTGTAGGAGGCTGGATTTCGCTCAGATCTCGGGAGACCCTCTCTGGCACGTGACCAGGCATGCACGCCCAAGCCAGTGAAGTTTCGGTCCGATCCGTGATCGATACGAACAGATTCGTATCGATCAACATTTCATCCAATGGAGTTGAAATTTGGCGTGGACATTCTTTAGCATGCACGTAGTCTTCTGTGAAAATTTCATAGCATTTGGACTTGTAGATTGGGAGATATGATCGATACGAAATGAGGTTTTTGGTAGGCTGTTTGGTTCGACTCGCTTCTATTTCGACTCGCTTTTCATTCGACTCGGTTCTGTTTGACTCAGTGGCATGGTGCCAACTTGTATTGGCGGTTGTGATTTGTTCTACATCGATGGACACAAAGTAGAAGTCTTCAGATGGATGCGAAGTCGACGAAGTGGAGCGGGTCGAAGAATGGCTCGAGGCGGAGCGAGTCGAAGTGTGCATTGATCGAGCGAGTCGAAGAAAGCATCTGATGGAGGCGAAGCGGAGCGAGTCGAAGTGGTCGCTTCTGAATGTAGCGAAGCGAGTCGAAGAAGTCGCTTCCGAGTGTAGCAGAGCGAGTCGAAGTGGTCGCTTCTGAATGTAGCGAAGCGAGTCAAAGAAGTCGCTTCCGAGTGTAGCGGAGTGAGTTGAAGTGGTCGCTTCTGAATGTAGCGAAGCGAGTCGAAGAAGTCACTTCTGAGTGTAGCGAAGCGAGTCGAAGAAGTCGCTTCTGAGTGTAGCGAAGCAAGTCGAAGTAATCACTGTTGATGGTTGCGAAGCGAGTCGAAGGGAGCGAGTCGAACTGCGATTGGTTTTCCTCTAATTTTGTATCGTTCATAACTTGAGCATACGAACTCGGATTGACTTGAAATTTGGAAGGTTGACTCCCATGGCTTAGCTTGTCATGTCCTACCAATTTTGGCTCAATCCGGACTCGGACAAAATTCGTCGATATCCATAGTGAGCCTGTGTATAACTGATCTCTAGGACGGGCCGTCATTGGTTACTAGTCAATTCCTTGGTGTTACGGCCTTGCCAAAAGGAGGGATAACATTTGCCCCCCAAAGTACGTCTTGTGAAAACATGACGTGCTTTGAAATGCTGCGATCCTCATTCTGAATAGTCATCGTCTTTTCGATGAAAGTTGTAATCTTCGACTGTTTTCTCTTGAAAATGCAAGCTATTGAAGGTCAACTGCTGTACCCTGTATTATTGCGACTGATTGCTGTATGCCAGTGGTTACCCGTTTGTTGTTGTAATTGTTATTGGATGAGTTTCTGATTCCTGAAAATCTAGAATATCGAATATTAGTCCGACATTCATGCATATATGTTAACCTGACTCTCGTTGACGTTTGTACGTCCACGAGTCGTTGTCAGTTTATTTTATTTTTTGAATTACGCATCAATCCTCTCCTAAACCGATGTGAAGGGTTGAAACATCGAAGATGATTTTCATTGGATTTATGGATGCGGAGTGGGTATTTCGTGTCGATATGGATGGAGTCACTGGATACGAACAGGCAATTCGTATCGATTGAGTTTTCCTTTGGAAGCAGTGATTTGATGGAGTCGATGGATGTGACACTCTTTTTCGACTTGATGATGGATTCGAACTGAACGAGTCGAGGTGGAGCGAGGCGATGTGGACTTCCCTAATGGATTCAAACTACTTGTTCGACTCGGTCTTGGACTAAAAATGTATAGGAGTCGGAGTCGAAACGCACAAGAGACAGAGGAACGAGTCGAAATACACAGGAGACGGAGGAGCGAGTCGAAATGATGGCTTGTATTGCTGCATCGAAGACGGAGTCGAAGACAAGCGATGCGAAGGAGAGCTTCGTATCGACGCACTGGAGAGGGAGTCGAAACGCGTGTTCAAATCCACCGGGATACGAAACGTTTATTCCCTCTGCTTTCGAGTCCATATAAATACTTTTTACTTAGCCGTTTTTTCACTTTTTACTTTTCGTTTCCCTGCCTTATTTTCTCATCGCTCTGAGACTCGAGATAACAAAGGAGAAAACAACTTTACCTTCGAACCGATTCATACCATCACTTATTCGACATAATCTGACAGATCTAGGTAATTCATTAAGCGAATCCAACGTGTGAACGATGAGACTCGGTTCTTTAGCACCAAATCAACCTAATTCGTGATTGATCGAAAGTTCCATGGCCTTAGCTTCGTGTCGATATGAGTGGGGGTTTCGAGAGGATGAGGCGGAGGCCTTCGTATCGATCAATGGTGGAGCTTCGCATCAGGTCGAATGCTTTGAATCTATGGATCAATACGAAGGGGTTGTGTCTGATCAATTGGAAACGATGGCCTTCGAGCGAGTCGAAGTGGGTGGCTTCGGAGCGAGTCGAAGTGGATGGCTCTGGATCGAGTCGAAGTGTGTAGCCTTGGGGGCAAGTCGAACTACGCAGTCTTGGGAGCGAGTCGAACTGCGTAGTCTTGGGAGCGAGTCGAACTGGAGGCTCGAGTCAGAGTGTCGCGCTCCGATCGATTCGAAGTCCTTAGCCCCTTGATCGAGTCGAACTTGCATTCCAACCTTTTGACCGAGTCTGACTCATACGCACACGACCATAACTTATTGATGTGAACATGGCTCTCGTGAGCAATATGAATTGTACATTAAAAATTTGAAACTCCTTGCACATTCGAACAATCGACTCCGACGAGCTTCAAACTTGTATTACTGGACTAAACCGTTTCACCGCATATCTGATTGCCTATCGAAGCTCGTCGACGAAACTGGAACTTATCAAAATGACACCAAACTTAAACTTGGAATGATAGTTAATAGCTGGATGATACGGTTGTGACGGTCAGCGATGACGGTCCTTCCGACGGAATTCTGAAGTCTCGTCGTTTACATGCTTCCTTCAATCATGTTAATCTTCTCAAATGATATACATTATTGCACTGCACAATGCACTCACACACTTTACACTGGGGGGATGCACGAGCGTTATTTGTCAGTTTAACAATGATTTTTTATAAGCTAGCTAGTCATGGACCCTTCAAGTTCTCAGCAGCCGGAACTCCCAAGTTCTATTCCTCTAACCATAGAGATACCGGTTATTGAAGCCACCGTCCGGGTTATTCCTCCAACCATAGCTAGTCATGGACCCTTCAAGTTATCAACAGCCGGAACTCCCAAGTTCAAGTTCTCAGCAGCCAAAACTCCCAAGTTCTATTCCTCCCAAGTTCGCTACATTCAAACTTGCACATTCGAACAATCGACTCCGACGAGCTTCAAACTTGTATTACCGGCTTCAAACTTGACATACTTCACTTCTTTTATAGCCGCAATCTCACGACCGGACGGTGGGTATTTCAGAGAGTTAGTTCAGATCCTCCAAGTAGTTCCGGGTGAAGAGAGGAACATTGACTTAGTTTTAACCGACAGAAACTTGAGAACTGTCGGGCTGATTGAACGGAAGCAAAGCATAAGGCTGGAAGGGACACTTAGGACGGTCTCGAAGAAGCGGGCAAAACGCAAAGCGCCCGAAGTCATAATAATAGAAGAAGTTGATCCGGAGAGAACGCCCACTGATAACGAACTCCAAGCTGGGCCTTCTTCCAGTGTTCAAGATTCAGGAGGAAGGAGAAAAGGCAAGGCAGTTGCTCACAAGCATTCTAAATCCATGAAATTGAAATCCGTGGTTATGTCTTTGCCTGTTAAGGGGATTATAATTTCGGAGGCTCCTCCCCAGCAAGTATAGAATCCTTTCGAAGGGCTTGCTGATATTCTGATTCTGGATTATGTGTCATTTCAACACGACACTGGGATGGAGGAGCTTGACAATGCTCTTGATCTGAGCGGGTCGCTTGCTATGAGTGCGGCCGACATTTCCGGTTGGTCGGGGGTTGCACATACATACACTTCACTGCACTACATGATTCATAACTGTAAATCGTCCAAACCAGGAGATCACTAACTTTTCCTTCGTTTCTCACTTTCAGGCACTATGTCCGGAAGAGGATCAATGCTTGGGAGCCTCTGCTCGGCTCGAAAGTCTTCTTCTTCATATGATTCCCGCAGGAGAGACTCAGACAGAGACCGCGATCACGAGTACTTTAACCAAGAGAGGTATGGGCGAGACAGGGACAGAGAATACAAACACCGATCCAGGTCTCGCTCTCCACCTCCTAGATTCCTATCTCCACCTCCTGTTCAGACTTCATATCCACCAGAGCCTCCACGACACGGGCCATCTTCTCATACTTCTAGGTCCGAAACTCATCACCAACGAGTTGAACCCGTGGCCCCCATAATTGCAGAGCAGGCCATAATTGAGCCCACGGGGGAAGGGGCTATCAAAATTGCTTAGTTAAGGAAGGAGTTCCCGAACATATGCTTTGACGGTTACGTCTTTCCACCTCACATAAAGAGAATCCCATCTGGGTGGAAAACACGATGCATGACTACATTCACGACGTCTACACCCAGTATAGAGAGTGGGTAAAGGCTGTGGAGAAAGCTTCTAAGTTGGCCTTTGAGCGAGCCAAAGCGATTGAGAAAATGGAGACCAAACTCGCTCAAAAGGACCGAATCATACAAGTACTCAATACTGAGGTCAAGTCTTCTCGGAAATCTGAAATTGAGGCCACCAAAAAAGCTGATGAAGCGAACGTGGCAATGGAGAGGTTGAGGCAGACACATGTCACCTTAGTGGAGGAGATGGGCCACCGGAATACTACAGTCACCGCCGAACGGGATGCGGCGGTCAAGGAACTCAACGAGCTTAAGGCCAAATTCTCTAACATGGCCAAGGAAAAATATGATGCGAACAGTGCAGCCCAGGAGGCGTGCGACCAAGTTGTTCTGCTTAGGAGCAAACGGGATGCGGCAGTGGCTAAAGTCCGCAAGGTGGAGGCTGAAGTTGAGGAGAAAGTAAAGTCGGCGGAGTCCAGGCTAGAGGCTGACATCGAGGACTTGCTCGTTGTTTATAATGCTAATGTGTTGAGGCATAGGGGTCAAGCCTGGCTCGACGATTACCCAACGCATCTTTATAACGCCTGGGGCCGACTGGTTGAGGAAGAGAAGGAGACGCATCAGGGCGAGTCCGTAGATGAATTTGAGCTCGAGAATCGCATTTTGAATGACGATGAAAAGAAGATACTGCATGAGTCAATGATTCTGCGTGAGAAGGAAAGACTTGGTGCCCAGCACTTTGAAGTTGGAGAGGGTTCAGGGGTTGACTACCATGAAGCAAGTCTTGAAGTTCCCATGTCAACCCAGCCCGAATCCTCGTCTGCGGTTGATCCCGGGCTATTCCTGCTTATAATCCGGATCAACCGCAGATGTCTCCGGCTGCAGCGCAAGTCACTGATGCCACCCTGCCGCCTACAAGTCGAACTGAGGAAGGTATTCTGAACATTCCACCTATCTTTCTTAAGTCGTAGCCTTCGTTCGAGTTAAGTTCTAATAGTTCCCTTATTTTTTGTCCAGTGATTGATGTTGCCCATGTCGAGCCTCCTATTATTCAAGAATCACATCAGACACAGGAGGCCGTCGTTACCGAAGCGATCACCGTGACTACAACTGTTGCGTCTCTAGACGAAATACAGGGAGGCACACTTGTTTTTACGAGCAATTGATGGAGGATCTCTTTCGCCGTCATGGCGACCCTTTGGCTGATCTACCATTCGTCATGGGCGGCGGCGTTTCTGCCACAAGCTTTTCGATGCCTACTACTGACGCTCCCAGCGAGACTCGGTCGGCTACTGATGAGGAAATCTTGGCACAAATTACTGTAGAAATGGATGCCGCAACACATGGCGGCAGTTTTGGAGGTGGGATGGCTGCACTTGGTCCAGCTCCGCTCAGAATGATATCGCCCGGCGGTACATTCTCTGATACCAGTGCGGCTATTCCATCTTCCACGTTTGATCCTATCCCTCCGACTCCTCCTGTAGGAAGCATCCCCGTTCATTCGAGTTCGGAGGAAGACGTTGAAATAATGACCTCGCCCGAAGACCAACCGCCGAAAGCAAAGGCTCGAAAAGGAAGATTAGCGGTGGGTCTACGCCGAGGAGGAAGCCCAGGAAGAAGAAAGATTAGACACGCTTCCCCGGTGAATTTTGACTTTCATTTTGTTGGCCGTGTATAGATGCGGGTTCGGCCCCTACTAGTAGGAATTTTTTGGAATGAACTTGTATACGAACTTCTTTTATAAACAATAGAAATGAAACTTCTCTTTTTTGGTTTCTTTTTTGTCATTGTGTATTTGTCTAAGTGTTCCAATATACGGAATGCACTTGTGAAGTTTCAGCTTCCGAATGAAGTTTGTTTTTGTTTGCCAAGCTCGGGAACTGTGGACATGGCTTGCGACCAGGAAGCGAGTTGAATTTCGATGTTGCATTGCTTCAATCAATGGTTGATGCTTAAGTCCTGCCCCCCAATCTTGGGGTTGGGTTGTAGACCATCAGTCGATGATCGCTTCTTACTTATAACATGTTGAGTCTAGTGCCACCGAATGGATGTCTGAGGAAAGCGGAGATTGAGTAATGCATCCATGCTTGTTTGATTGTCGATGATCATATCCGCACTCCGGAGAGTCCCATTGGTTTGTCGGTGGTTGGTCACGCCGGCTTTCGTTTCAATCATATGCCCGTGATCTAGGGACTTAGAATTGACGTTTATACTCTGACTCGCGCCCTGGGAGTTTGGAGTTGATATCTATGCATTGATTCATGCTTCGGGAACTTAAAGTTGGTGTCTATGATCCGCTTCACGCTCTGGGAAACCGAAGTCGATGTCTATGCTCCGACTTGCACTCTGGAAGTCCGAAGGTTTCGTTTATACTTCAATTCGCGCTCTGGGAATTTGGAGTCAATGCTTATACTTTGCTTCGCACTTTTGGAATACAGAGTTGATGTTTATACTCCGACTCGCGCTCTGGGAGTTCGGAGTTGAGGTTTATACTACGCTTCGCACTCTGGGAATAGGGAGTTGATGTTTTATACTCCGACTCGCGCTCTGGGAGTTCAGAGTTGATGTTTATACTCCGGTTCGCACTCTGGGAACTCGGAGTTGATGTTTATACTCCGGTTCGCACTCTGGGAACTCGGAGTTGATGTTCATACTCTGACTAACGCTCTGGGAGTTCAGAGTTGATGTTTATACTCCGGTTCGTACTCTAGGAACTCGGAGTTGATGTTTATACTCCGACTCGTGCTCTGGGAGTTCAGAGTTGATGTTTATACTCCGGTTCGCACTCTGGGAACTCGTAGTTGACGTTTATACTCCGATTCGCACTTTGGGAATATGGAGTTGATGTTTGTACTCCGACTCGCGCTCTGGGAGTTCAGAGTTGATGTTTATACTCCGGTTCGCACTCTGGGAACTCGGAGTTGATGTTTATACTCCGCTTCGCACTCTGGGAATACAAAGTTGATGTTTATACTCTGACTCGCGCTCTGGGAGTTCGGAGTTGATGTTTATACTCCGGTTCGCACTCTGGGAACTTGAAGTTGATGATTATGCTCCGCTTCGCACTCTGGGAATACGGAGTTGATGAAGGATTGTCGTGTATCAGTCCTTTTTTGACTTTGATGTGATAGCTTGCCCCCAAGCTCGGGTTTCACTTAGCGAGTGATTAGTTGCATCGCAGTCACTCTCTATTTGAATAAATCCCACCGTATGATGAAACTTAGCTCTCCGTGCATAGTGATGGTCATATGAAGTATTTCAAGTAAATCACAGCTCTGGCTCGAAGAGGTTGCATTTTATTGCTTAAATAAGAAAGTATGGAAAAGTCAGTTGCCTTATTACAAGTTCTAATTTCGAAATGCATAAACAAATTGGAAAAAAGGAAAATAAACTAAATGGATAAAGATAGCATGTCAGGTGTAATAGCGGCGAAGGCTCTCGCTATTCCAAGCTCTTGGCAGGGTAAGACCGGCGACGGTCGATAACTTGAATGTGCCATCTCCGAGCCTTCGTTCAATAACATGCGGTCCTTCCCATGTCGACTTTATATGCGAAGGAACCAGATAGATTCTTTTTAAGACGAGATCGCCTAGTTCGAAGGTTCGCGAACGGACCTTGGCGTTGTACAATCGGGCGACTCGATTTCGATGCGCAGCTACCCTCAAATCAGCTTCTTCACGCTTCTCATCTAGTAGATCGAGAGATTCAGCAAGTAATATAGCATTTGTCTTTGGATCATAGTATGTCACACGATGAGAAGGTACTTCTAGCTCGACTGGAATAACGGCCTCTGAACCGTAAGAAAGAGAATGGTGGCCGGTCACGGTCTTGTGGGTTGTTCGGTAAGCCCATAGAGCCATAGGAAGTTCGTCGACCCACTTGCCCCCGATCTTTTCCAGTCGTTTTTTCAGGATGGATTTTATAACTTTATTAACTGCTTCGACCTGTCCATTGGCCTGAGGGTGTGCAACTGCGGAGAATTTCTTTTGGATGTGAAATCGTTTGCAGAAATCTTTGAATTTAGCATTATCGAATTGAGTTCCGTTGTCCGTAATAATGGTGTGTGGGAGACCGAATCGACAGATGATGTTACGAACCACAAAGTTGATTACTTTTTTCATTGTAATGGTAGCGAGAGCTTCGGCTTCAGCCCACTTTGTAAAGCAATCAACCGCGACGATGGCGTACTTCGCACCACCTTTTGCCAGAGGTAGAACACCGATGATGTCGATACCCCACATTGCGAACGACCATGGGCTGACCATTTGCGTTATCTCAGTAGGAGGAGCCCTAGGAATTCGAGCAAATTTCTGGCACCTATCACATTTCTTTGCATAGTCCAATGTATCACGATTCACGGTCGGCAGTAGTATCCGTAGCGAAGTATTTTCTTGGCAAGTGCTTGCCCTCCGGTGTGATCGCCACATTCTCCCTCGTGCACATTGTGCAATACTTATTTAATTTCGTCGTGAGCGATGCACCAAAGTACAGGGACTGAGTACCCCCTTCTGTACATGAGTCCATTCTGGATGGTGATTCGTGAGGCCTTTCTAAGAACTTGTCTCTTTTCACTCCTGCGTTCCGGCAGGGTTCCGTGCTCAATGTAGTTTCTAAGTGGAGTCATCCATGAATCTTTTTCGGGGACGGTTTTGCATACCTAGTCTATTTCGGCCCGGTTGATGCTTGGAGAGGGTAGCGTCTCTACGGGAACGAGTCCCATTTGTTGAGCCTCGCCTGTGCTGGCTAACTTTGCCAACGAATCGGCCTTTTGGTTGCGTTCTCGAGGTATACAATAGATGGCGTAATAATCGAACTGATTCAATGCTTCCTGAACTCGAGCTAAGTAAGCATCCAACCTTCGATCTCTTGCCTGATACTCTCCCCGTACTTGACACACAACCAATTGTGAATCACAAAAATTTCTAGAGCGATAATTTTCAGATCTCTAGTGAGTTTCAAGCCAGCTAAGAGGGCTTCGTATTCAGCTTAATTATTGGTCGTATGAAAGTCAAACTTCAAAGCGTAGCATATAGATCGACCTTCGGGGGTTTCGAGCACAACACCAGTGCCCGAACACCGGTCGTTCGATGCACCATCAGTATACATCTTCCAAACATATTCGGGGGATTTATTGGTTTCGGGCAAGTCCTCCGGAATGGTGAATTCAACTATGAAATCAGCGAGGACTTGTCCTTGGATTTCTCATCTTGGAGTGTAAGTAATATCAAACTGACTCAGTTCGATGTTCCACTTGAGTAGCCTACCAGACGTCTCAGGCTGCGAAAGGACCTGTCGTAACGGCTGGTCGGTGTAAACAACTATGGGATGTGCTTGGAAATACGGTCGGAGTTTTCTTGATGCGATTACAAGGCAATAAGCCAACTTTTCTAGCTTTGGATAGTTCCTTTCAGCCCCAGTCAATCGTTTGCTGACGTAGTACACTGGCTTCTGTATCCCGTCTTCTTCTCGAACTAAGGCGGTGCTGATAGCGTTTTCTGATATCGCCAAGTATGCATACAACTTCTCATGATCAATAGGCTTTGACAGTATTGTTGGTGTAGATAGATGTTGAACTAATGCTTGGAAAGCGCCCTCGCACTCCGTGGTCCATTCAAAGTTGCGTTTTCCTTTTTGGATCAGATCGAAGAAGGGAATGCATTTATCTGTGGACTTTGAAATGAACCTGCTCAATGCTGCTACTTTCCTATTGAGACTTTGGACTTGCTTTATAGTCTTTGGAGTTTCAAGATTTCTGATTGCCCAAATCTTTTCAGGATTAGCTTCGATTCCTCGGGCGTTGACAATGAACCCAAGGAATTTCCCGGATGCAACTCCAAAGTGACATTTCAGTGGATTTAGCTTCATTCCGTATTCTCGAAGTATGTTGAACATGGTTTTCAGGTCTTTAACATGGTCGGTGGAAAGTCGTGACTTCACAAGCATGTCGTCTACGTATACTTCCATGGTTTTCCCGATTTGATTGGCAAACATCTGATTGACCAATCGTTGATAAGTAGCCCCGGCATTCTTGAGTCCGAATGGCATTACTTTGTAGCAATAAAGTCCCAGATTGGTTACGAAGCTGGTATGTTCTTGATCGGGTAAATGCATCGGTATCTGATTGTAGCCAGAGTACGCATCCATGAAGGTTAAGAGTTCATGCCCAGTTGTCGAATCTACTAGCTGATCAATTCTGGGAAGTGGGAAACTATCTTTGGGACATGCTTTATTCAGATCGGAATAATCGACACATGTTCTCCACTTTCCATTCGGCTTTCGGATGAGCATGGGATTCGACACCCATTCAGGATATAGCGCATCTCGAATGAATCCGTTCGCTTCAAGCTTTTCTACTTCTTCTTTAAGGGCAACAGATCTCTTTGGATCCATACCGCGCCTTTTTTGTTTGACCGGGACATGCCGCGGGTCAATGTTCAGAGTGTGGCTCGTGATGTCCGGCGAGATTCCACACATATCAGAATGTGTCCAGGCAAATACGTCTAGGTCTGCCCGTAGAAATTCAACCAATTCCTCTTGAGTTTGCTGGCTTAGCTGAGATCCAATATTTATCATTTTCGAATCATCGTTTTTGTCTACTGGGACATCAATTGTCAGTTCGGCCGGGGATGCTTGACTTTCTTTAGATTCTCCTTCGTCTTCAGTTTCTCTTGGGTCAAGGTCCTTGAGGAATTGGCTGGGGTGCCCAGGCCTAGGCCCGGGCGTTAATTGTCAATTATCGGCAAAACGGACGTAGAGAGATTCCTCTACGCCCTTTCCTTTCTCCTTTCGTTGCACCTCCCGCAGCTCAGCAACGTAACAGGCTCTGGCAGTAGCCTGATCTCCTTGAATGATCCCTACTCCACGATCAGTGGGGAATTTTAGAGTCAAACACCATGGGGCAATGGCTGCCCTGAATTCAGCGAGGGCCGGTCGACCCAAGAAAGCATTATATGGGGATTCTATGTCCAGAACAATGAACTGCAACATCCGTACTCTCCGACGTTCTCCAACTCCCAACTCTACCGGTAGTTCCACCATCCCGGTGGGTATAGTAGCACTTCCATTGAAACCATGGACTCGGGATTGACACGGTTTCAAGTCCGTGGCTTCCATTCTCATTTGATCATAAGCTCGCTTAAACAAGATATTCACCGAGCTTCCACTGTCAACTAAGATTATCTTCAACCAAGCGGGACCTACTTGAGCTGAGATGACCAGTGGATCGATAGTGGGGGCTTCAACTATATCAGCGTCTATGTTTCTAAACACGATGTCATCTGTCATCGTCTTCTGTTGTTTGGCCAAAGCCCCTTCATCAGAGTTACTATAACATTCGAAGTCCGCATGCTTGACAGAACTGGCATACGACTTCATTTCCTTCCAGCTTTGATCTGCTGGGTGAGGACCACCACTTATCATATTAATAACCAACCTTCCGTCTGCACAAGCCGGTTCCTCCTGTGTTTCCTGATTTGGTGCACGATTCTGATTTGATGGGCCCGCACCACCGGATTGCGGCGCCCGCACATACTGATCCAACTTCCGCTCACGTATCAGTTTTTCTATAAGGTCTTGTAAGTGACGACACTCATTGGTGTTGTGGCCATAACTCTCATGGAATCTATAGAATTTTCCTGTTTGGATTTGCCTCTCTGTTGGTGGTTTTGGGGCAGGCTTCTTGTATTGCATGGTATTGCATGTCTGCAAATACACATTTTCCAACGACGTGTTCAACGGAGTATAATTATCGTACATGGAAGCCCTACGCCGTGGTCCACGATCCTGATCGCGTTTTTTGTTCTGATTTCTATTGTCCCTCTGCTGATTCTACTTGTTTTGGACGTTCAATCGAATTTTTCCACAACTATCTCCGGACTGTTTAACAGCGACGTTACTTTGGATACCTTCGATGTTGGGCCCTACGTCATCCTGCTTCCTAGACTGTTTCGCATCCTCCCTTCTCAGGAATTAGGCTGCCTTGGAATAGAAACGGTCCAATGACGCAGGTGGTTTCCCAGCTAACCAATTTCCGAACTCGGAATCAGCATCAATACCCTTAGTCAGTGCCATAATGATAGAGTTGTCATTGGGATTGCTTATTTCTGCACACGCAGCATGGAATAGCTCCAAATAACGTCTAAGTGTTTCTCCAGGAGCTTGCGTAACACTAGATAGAGTGTTAATGTCCTTAGGCCTCGCCACGTGCATACGGAATTGTTCGACAAAGTTGGTGGCCATCTGGTCAAAGTTAGAGATGGATCGCGGTGGCAAACGAGTGAACCACATGGTAGCGATGCCCCCTAAGGAAATGGGGAAACTACGGCACTTTACTACGTCATCAGCTCTAGCAGCATTCATCAGCCATTCGTATTTCAGGACGTGTTGATTGGGATCAGAACTTCCTTCATAAACTGGAAAAGCTGGCATCCTGAAGTGCCGAGGTGGTTCAGCATATAAAACGTCATCAGTGAAAGGGGTATGACTTCGGGAGGTTCCCCAGTCGTCATTAGAGAGACCCTGACTTTAACGGATCATTTGGCGGATCATCGCTGGTATATCCGACGTTCGGATACTTGGAGCATGTTGTGCCAAGGTGTGGTCGGGTTCCACAGCGCGAGTCTGGACCGGACGCGGTCGATGATCCGTGCCTCGCCTCCTTGGTTCAATATCCTCAGGGACATAAGGCTCAGGAGTCTGCTCTCGTTGGTTAGGTTGAGGATCAGCTTGGTTTCTAGCATCACCTCCCCGTCCGGCAGTGGTGGTAGTAGTAATGTTGCCGGTCACATGGTAAGGAGCAGCACCTCCTCGAGATGAAGGTTCTGTACGGAGACTAGCGGATGGTCCAGTTCAAGGTTGCCCAAGATTCGAAGCAGGTTGGTGTCCCATGGCTTGGGTGTAGCTTACACCTAGCCGTGGGCATGTGGATCTGGTTTGGCCATCCGAGGAGGCTGAACTCTCCGTGGAAGAATAAGAACCTTGGTCTCTTCTGGATCTTCTTCGCCTTTGGCGATTTAGCTGGTTGGTCAACTCTGTGTTGGCGCGCAGTTGTTCAGTTAGCTGCTGTCGACTCTGGGTCAATTCTTGAAGCAACGTCTGGAATTCTTGTCTAGTGATTGGACCTGATGGATCTGAAGATCCTGCAGCATTTTGGTTGGATGGAGGTGATTGCACGGGATTTTGTCAGTCCCGTGGTCCTTGATTAGCAGCTGTAGAAGTAGTACCTGTGCTCACCATAATGAATTGATGAAAGTCCTTTCCTAGATCTAATGTAGATTTGAGTAGAATGGAAGAGCTTCAAAGTTCTAGATCTGGATCTTCTTCTTAGATTTGTGCAATCCGATATAGATAGGAGATCCAAAGAGCAGGAGAAAAATTGGGATTTTCTCAGTGAAAGCACCAAAGTGTTTGTACCAAAATTGGGCACAACACTATTCAGAAGTCTTTGAAGAGATAAAGTGAAGAGATTAAATGTAAAAAGAGGATTTATCTAACAAAAACTCCAAATTTCAAAAATGAGAATAATTAAAATGCAGGGAGACACAAGAATTTAGAGTGGTTTGGCGTATTGCCTACATCCACTATGAAGTAGTTTGCTTTATTGCTCTTTCTTTGATGTTTTACAAGTTAATTCAATGAATTACAATGGGCAATTATGATTTATAGCAATGAAATTCGTTGGTGGCAGCAGTAATTGAGTTCAGATCTGGATTTGGCGGAGTCCGGGCATTGGAGATCTCAAAGAGGAAGAAGAACCCCTTTTCTGTTGGCTTTGGGGGTTTATTTATAGGTGTAGGAGGCTGGTATTTCGCTCAGATCTCGGGAGACCCTCTCTTGCACGTGACCAGGCCCGCACGCCCAAGCCAGTGAAGTTTCGGTCCGATCCGTGATCGATACGAATAGATTTCGTATCGATCAAGATTTCATCCAATGGAGTCGAAATTTGGCATGGACATTCTTTAGCATGCATGTAGTCTTCTGTGAAAATTTCATAGCATTTGGACTTGTAGATTGGGAGATATGATCGATACGAAATGAGGTTTTCGGTAGGCTGTTTGGTTCGACTCGCTTATGTTTCGACTCGCTTTTCATTCGACCCGGTTCTGTTTGACTCGGTGGCATGGCACCAAATTGTATTGATGGCTGTGCTTTGTTCTACATCGATGGACACGAAGTAGAAGTCTTCAGATGGATGCGAAGTCGACGAAGTGGAGCGGTTTGAAGAATTGCTCGAGGCAGAGCGAGTCGAAGTGTGCATAGATCGAGCGAGTCGAAGAAAGCATCTGATGGAGGCGAAGCGGAGCGAGTCAAAGTGGTCGCTTCTGAATGTAGCAAAGCGAGTCGAAGAAGTCGCTTCCAAGTGTAGCGGAGTGAGTCGAAGTGGTCTCTTCTGAATGTAGCGAAGCGAGTCGAAGAAGTCGCTTCTGAGTGTAGCGAAGCGAGTCGAAGAAGTCGCTTCTGAGTGTAGCGAAGCGAGTCGAAGTAATCACTGTTGATGGTTGCGAAGCGAGTCGAACTGCGATTGGTTTTCCTCTAATTTTGTATCGTTCATAACTTGAGCATACGAACTCGGATTGACTTGAAATTTGGAACGTTGACTCTCATGGCTTAGCTTGTCATGTCCTACCAATTTTGGCTCGATCCAGACTCGGACAAAATTCATCGATATCCATAGTGAGCCTGTGTATAACTGATCTCTAGGACGGGCCGTCATTGGTTACTAGTCAATTCCTTGGTGTCACGGCCTTGCCAAAAGGCGGGATAACATGACCTAAAAAGGGCTAACCTTTTCCTTAAATCTACTTTGGGATGTTGACAAGTTTTCTTGTTAACATTTTGGTGCTAGAAGGAGGGCTCGAACCTCCGTCCTTGTTAAACATCCAACACCATTTTCCTCAAACCCTATTCTATTTCAGGCTTACCCATCTTGGACTTTACTTCATCATGATTGGCAAAATAAAAAGATCCGCGCAAGGTTCCTCGGAGCCACATCTAATTGGATTCTTCCATGAGACAACTAATGATAGGAATCTATAAGAAGAACAACTATTAAGGATGAAGGCTTTAAGGATCATAAGGAAAAAAAAGTCAAAGCCAATGATCCACTTAAATGGAGTTTAAACCCTTTTCATATTGGTCCCACCCCAATCTTTAGCTTAGAAGAAAAGGAAAATGGGAGTGACAACTTTTTTGAACAAATGAGGAAAACAATTCAACATTATACCAAAGGCACAATCTTCGAGGAAGGAATAATAGCTGATTACAACGCCTTTACACACAAATGGGGTCAAGTGACAAGTGGGACAATACCTACACTGGAACCCGAAGAGTTTTAAAGAGAAAACCAGTATTAAAAGGTGGAACTCTAGAGTAAAGTAATAAAAGATCTAGAAGCCATCCTCAAGAAACAAGCTTCAAGTCAAGACTTCCTAAAGAATGCAACTTAGCAACATCTATTGAGAATGTCTACTTGCTAACCAAAGATGACCTCAACTATTGGCCATCGCAAAAGAAGAAACCAAAATATGAAAGGAATCTGGAAGGATCCTACTGCCATTACCATATGATGAATGATCATGAAACTAACCACTGCAGAGCCCTAGAAGGGATGATAATCAACTTTTTCCGTCAAGGCAAAATTAATGAGTTTGTAAAGAAATCATTAATGAATTCAATAAAGAACGACTTTACTAAGAAAAATCTACATGGTTGTGAGTGAAATTCTCCTCTCACTTGGACATTACCTTAAACGGTCAAAGGCTCTGTCCGCGCCAAGTTTTCTAGGGCAGAGCACCTCCTGGAGGGAGGAGTGTAAGCCATTATCCGTGCCACGCTATGACCAGGATAAAGCATCGACAAGCCCCTGTCCACACCACGCTAAGGCCAGGGAAGAGCACCTCCTAAAGGGAGGAGTGTAAGCCTTTATCCACACCATGCTATGGCCAGGTTAAAGCATCAACAAGCCCTTCGTCACGCCACACTATGACCGGGTTAAGGCACCTCCTGGAGGGAGGTTGGGTAAGTCCTTAGTTCCAGCTTGAGAATAATCTAACCAAGCGCACCAGACAACAATGGACTAAGACGTCCATGCCTAAGAAGTGGCATATCTACAAAGGACTAAGATGTCCAAGCCTAAAAAGAGGATCATCAAACAATGGACTAAGACGTCCAAGCCCAAGAAGCGGCATATCTACAAAGGACTAAGATGTCCAAACCCAAGAAAAGGCTCATCAAACATCGGACTAAGACGTCCAAACCGGAGAAGTGGCATATCAAATGGTGGACTAAGATGTCCAAGCTCAAGAATCGGCCAATCAAACCACAACTACATACAAAACCTAAGGGGTATACACATGTCAAAGAAGTCAAAACCTAAAGGGGTGGAATATAGTTCCCCTTATTATTACCCGAATTTGGGTTTCGGGTTTCTCATTTCTAAACTACATCTGTTAATACCCGAATCTGGGTTTTGAGACTATTACTTAACTTCACTCATTAATGCCCGAATCTAGGCCCAAGAGTTCTATTAAGAAGATTATCATGGATTTCTGGTTATTATCCACTAATACCCTAATCTGGGTTCCAAACTTCCTAACTTTTGAATTTCATTTATTAATGCCCGAATTTGGGTCATTGAGTTTATACCACAAGTGTTCAGACAATGATCTCTGGACTTCTATTACTTGGTCGTTACTAACTTTCTATTAGCTATCTTCAGAGGATAACTTTCTTAAAAAACATTTATATCCGTGGTTGAGACAATGGTTTTCTACCATCAGATTTCAGATATTCCAATAATAGGTTTAATGTTCAATTCTTAATTATCTCTTATCATTACCAAATATGGGTTTCAAAACATTTCATCAAAAGCAA
Organism: Allium fistulosum; assembly: GCA_030737815.1. Lineage (NCBI taxonomy): Eukaryota > Viridiplantae > Streptophyta > Magnoliopsida > Asparagales > Amaryllidaceae > Allium > Allium fistulosum. Next base: position 393,810,591 of record CM060907.1, read on the forward strand.
TTACTTTTTACTTATTGTCATATGTTGACATAATGATTATTAATCTCTGCAAATGATATAGATGAACTTGTATATAGATTTCAAGCTAACGATAAGAAATATTATTTTCTTCGTACTTTTCAGGGAAAGCAGAAAAGCAAAAAGGATTGAAAGGTCCAGCAGATATAGAAAATATGGAACAAGTTATCAAAAAGATGATTCAACAACAACATTACAAGAAAGGATCACAAACCAGGTGATATTTACAAAATTTTCACAATTTACACAATTTCTGAAATTATTTACAAGTATACAAGAACAAATGTATACACTTCATTGATATAAATTGTTCATAAGTCTTGTACAGCTTTATTCAGATTCTCAGCAATTAAAGGATCTACAATGTGATGAATAGCAATGTGAAGAACTTCATTAAGTTTCTTCTCCTTCTTTCTCATCTTGTCTTCATCATCAATAGCCTCGATGTTGGTCTTCAAAGCACAGTTAAAGGCTTTGTTCATACCTTTAAGAGTTTTAATTTCCCTTTACAAGTTAGAGATACGCTTCTGAAGAAGATACCTCTCACGTTCAAGCTTTTGAATTTTAGCAGCATAATCATTTATGCGTTGCGAGTATCTCATCTTCTGTTGCTCATCGAAATACTTCATCATTTCGAATTTGACTTTCCTGCACCATTCTCCTACTACTTTTTCATCTAAATCGGGAGGAGATTAGTCATAGTAGGGAATTTTTGGATTGCAAGAGAAGTAGATCTTGTTAACTTTGCAATAGAGGGAACAATGGAAGAAGCTGGTGAATCGACGTTTGAAATATTACTTCCCATAATGATCTATTCGAGTGATTCACACTGAGCTTTACTATCTTTCAACTTAATTTCCAAATCACTTGTTGAAGAAGCTCCAACATTTTATGGTCAAAGTCAACTGAAGGATTTCACTTGAATTGACGCTTCAACGTGAAAATTTCGTCATTCTTTCTCTTAACATCAGCTTCTAAATTGGCAATCTGATCATTGAGATTTCTGATAATTGTTTTCTGAAGCAAAAATCATCTATACCATTTTAATGCTTTTGTGTCACCTTGGAAACGAGCAGATGAAGTATCGTCAAGAAGTTTTCTCTTTTCAAGATCTGCTAACAACTTATCTTTAATATTGATAAAGTGTGATGTTGAATATAAAAAAACTGGAGTTGTAGCTCCTATTTAAAAAAACAAAGAAAAAGAAAATAAAGTCAAGCCTTAAGTAATCAACCTCTTCATTACAGCAATAAAGATTACAACTCAAGTAATAATGAAACTAAAAAGTACAATTAGACATTTGCTTTACATCTAAAGTTGAGAAACTGCATTTCTAACTTTATTCAATGAATTAGCAGAAAGAATAATTGTTGAGCCAAACATTAAGTCCTTCCGGAGTAATAACCGAAGGATATTTACTATAGTCCTATTCCCCGGCAGGAGGACTGTCACGACCACATATTAGTTTGGTATGATATGTCCGGATCTCTTTAAGTAGCTTTTCTTTTTCTTAAACGAGAAAATCGAAACAGAGCCGACGATGTTCCATATAAAGTTTTTGCAAATCTCTAAGAAAACAGTATCTGGCTAATTTTGAAGATTTCAAAATTGATGCCTTTTCGAGATAATCTCTTCTTAATCTAACATACTGGCTTAGATAATCCCTAGAGATAAAATTTCCCGAGGGACATTCACTCTGTGATGACATAATAAAACGCAGCTAAGTACAAAAGAAAAACTAAAACGAAAATTCACAAATCAATATTATTACATATTTATGACTATTCATCTAGTTTATACAAAATCGACTTTGTAAATAATTCTGAAATAAATCTGTCCTTATAATATTTCAGTTTATAAGAAGGCAAATCCTGGGGAATCGATCTGACTCATGGCAAGTTCCAACATGCTCCAGGATGCAGGTCAGATCCAAATTCATCCAAGTATCTTTTGTGTAAATGCCTAAGTAGACCTCCACTAAAATCACCTAAGTATGAGAAATCAATGATTGGGTGTCTACAATAGGCTTTGTATAAGAAATCTACCAAAATGTTTCTCTCCTTAATCAACATCCAGAAGAGTGTGATCAATTCCCGATTCTCTTTTTGAAGACCGTCATATCGAAGGTGCGCCCTCCTCAGTCGTAGGGCGGCTTCTTGATGTTTGAAGGATGCTAACACTACCGCACTTCTGTTAAGTCTATGATATTTATCGGAGACAATATTATCCTCCTTCAATTATTTATCTAACTCCCTATATAAACTATTTATTTCCGCTTGTTTTCTTTTAAGCTTGATTTTATAGGGGTGAACAAATTTCCTTCTTATCTAAAATAAATGATTTAAACTATTACTATCTTGGAAGTGAAAGATGTTTAAACAGAGAATCCCATACCTGAGATACGGGAATTGATGTTTGGGAAACCTGCTCTTTCTCTATTGGCACTTCCACGTTAATGAAAGCAGGACCCTCTTGAAGGCCAGAAAGCGTAGGAGATTTAGGCGAGATTGCTTCATGAAGAGATGGATCAGGATTAACCTTTTCAGAAGTCTTCATATTGTCATCCCCATCTTTTTCAGAAGCTTCAGTTTGGCCACCACTGTCGTCGCCTGAACCTTGACCTCCGTTGATGTTATCATCGTCGTTATCATCGTTATCATCATCATTATAATCATCAACGTCACCGCCCTCTTCTTCAGCACACTCATCTTTATCACCTTCATCTACGGAGTCGGATTCAACTTCGAAGGAAGGAACTTCAAAAGATAGAATTTTGGAGGCGTCAATCTCCTCTCTTTCGGCGACTTCAACGCCTACTTCATCTTTTTAATCTTTTCCATAACCCCGTCGACAAGAGCAGGGTCGAGCGAGGGAAAGCTCAATTTAGGACATTTATCAACGTTATCAGCATAGGCAAGCATCATAGCATCTTCAAAAGAATTCATGATGATATCCTCAAGAGAAGTGTCAAGAAATTGAGATACACGCCGCTTAGTATCAGAAATGGTGTCGATGGCCAAATTTAAAGAACCTTAATTTTTATTCAGCTTTTCCTTTAACAAAGATTGTTTGGCCACCATTCTAGTCTTTTCCTCCTTGGACTCTTTTAGAGTCATTTTCAATGCTAAATTTTCATCAGCGAGGAGTTGACAAGCTTTCCTCTCCTCTGAAATAATAGATTTTGATTGGGCGAGAGAAGCCCTCAATCGCTCCAATTCAATCGCAGCCTCATTTTTATCCGCGGAAAAGGAGGAAACTTGGTTTTTAAGTGACAAATTTCCTATCGAAGCTTAGACAATTCAACGAAGGATTTCAATGCATTTTCATGCAAAGAGAACCGTCTCTTGGAAATCTGGACGAAAAGGTACAACATAAGTCAGAAACTTAAGGAAAAACAGTAATAAAAAAGTTAAGTGAAGTAAAGCATACCAAGAGTTTTTGTTCAATAAGGGATCGATAGTGACCCGCTAGATCAAAAATAGAAGAAGGCGGGTGAATTGAAGGAAATGACGAAGAGTTTAAGATAGATTAGACCATCTTTTCAAAGTCGTTTGAAGGTGTAAGCGATGATGGTCTAAGAGGGATAAGCTCTTGGAGAGGGGTCAAAGTCCCTAAATCTTTCTACATCTGCTCGATCACAGTTGGAGAGCTGGAGATGACAATGCGAGAAAGTGGATCAACCTCTATGGTAGTCTCCTTAAGTTGATAGTGAGAAGTTGTGATGGCTGGGGTTTCCAAAGATTTTCAATATTAACAAACTCTCTTTCTTCCAACGGTGGAGAATTAGGAACTTCGACAATTTTGGTTTTCTTCGAAGATGGTTCCACCATAGTCGTTTTACCCAATTTTCTTTTGGCGACCATCTACGATCTAGCAAAGGCATGGGAAAAGATGGCGCACGAGAAGTTGAAGAAGGGAGAGCTGGATCACGTGAAGGTTGTTCAACTTGAGGAGCGGCTGTAGAAAATTTAAACAAGTTATGAGTCAGTAAAGTGATTTGAAAAGCAATATAGTAATAAACTACAAATACCTGTAGGATCGATTTCACCCTAGAGGAGGGGGATGAATAGGGTGATGCTATTAATTATAAAAATTTAATGCGAAAATATATAAAATAATTGCAGCACAGATAATAGTAGAATAATAAAAGCAGAAATAGAACAACATAGATTTATCCAGCTTCGGCAAAACCCTGCCTACGTGCTGCCCCCAAGGTTTCTAATAGAAATTAAGTAGTCAAACGGTTACACATGTAAACTTGTGACACCCGCTATCGACTAACCTAACTCTATGCTTAAAACCCTGCCACAACTCAGCCACTGAGTTGCGAATTCTCGAACTACACCACCGTAGTTCGTCCCCTAGTCACACGACTAGAATTTACAAAAGTTTAAAAGAAAATTACAAATTAAAAAACAATTTAAAAACACAAAACCCTATATAATATACTAAGCCCAAATAGAGAAAATGCCGGCCCAATAAGTAAAATGATAAAAAGGTATCCCCTTCTCTTTTTTTATTATCGGCCCGTATCCTTTGCTTAATGTCTGCCTTTTGCTCGTTCGTTCCTCTTTAAGAAAATTAGGGCTTCGTGATAATTTGGGGCGGCCGATTTTTTTGAACGATTGAAGTGATTTGCTTCGCTTTGCTCTGTCAATCATCTCCTATCTTCAATTTTCCTTCGGCTGCTTCAAACTGGCGAGTTCGAATTGAATTGGTATTGATTTCCTTTTTTCTTTCGTTGATATGCTTGAACTCGATTCGATTCGAGTTATTTATTTGAAACGATGCTCTGTGATATTGTTTTAACTCGAATAGATAATAGCCGATGATGAAGTTAGGTTAAATAGGATTCGAAATCTTAAAATCTCGTTCATATATATTTTATTTGATTTCTTCAATTGATATGCTTGGCCGTTCGATTTACGATTTAATGCTGGTGATGTTTTCTGACTTTTTCAATTCGTATATTTACTGATGTGCTAAGCTTGATTAACATGGCTTTGAATTTGCTTGCTCCGTGAATTTATTTTCTCCTGTGACTTCGGCCTTTTGAATTTTGTGATAATATTTACTTATTCGATTCTGCCTTGGTCACCACGGCTTTGGCATTTTGAACTTATTTTGACTGCTGTTTCATTCACTTGTACATCATGACACTGTTACGATATTTGTGTTTACTTCTTCAGCTTGATCAATTCCTGTTATCACTTTGACCACCACGGCTTTGACTTTGTTATTTGAAATCTGATTTTGTCAGATAGAAATTCGTATTTACTTCGAATTGTTTATGTTTTTATCTCATATTGTCACTGCATTTGTTGTTTAAGACTTGGTCTTGTAGTCTGCATTGCACCGTCCACTGCCGTGTGCTTCAATATGCATTGTTCTGTAGATTTGAGCCTTATTGTTTTCACTGTTGCATATATGTATAGTGCATCAATATTGCTCTGTCCAGATGACATTTACATTGCCATATTCACTGACCATATGTATATGTTTTGTTTAATTTGGTAGCTGCAGTGTCTTGTAATCTTCTTATGCACTCTGTTGCATACATGTTGACTTTGAATTTATATGTTGTTGTACCAAAATACTTGCTCGAGTTGGTCTTCAAAACTTAACTGATCGTATCATTTTAAAATCTGGATTGCCTTGGCATTTTGAAACTCGAGATGCTGTCTTGTTGCATTGTGTCTAATCTTGAGTTACTTCGAGTTAAACTTCCCAGTTGCAATGTTTTTGTGTATGATGTTTCATGAGCTTGTTCTTGTCCACTTGTTTGCACTATCAACTTTGTTCTACTGATATGGTGAGATTGTCTTTTGTCTTGTAACGACCCACTATTTTGGACCATTCAAATCGACAATAAATCCACACATGTCGGACTTGAATAATTCAAAACAATAGATTGTAAATAAAATTTGGCAAAACTCAGAATATACAGTAAATAAAATAATCACAGATCACAGACACCGAGTAATATAACAATAATGCAGCGGAAACAAAAGAATAGTAGTTCATGAAGCTACTATATATATATAATAGAGTTAAACAAGATACAACATAAGTCTCAAATACAATAGTCAAATACAAGATCAGAATAAATCACTGGAATCAACTGAATATCTGAAAGCTGGATAGATAGCTGGATCTCCAAGTGAAGCTCCAACTCCAAAGGTGAGCCTTGAATACTGGTAGTACACTCAGTCTGACCCGAGCATAAAGCAAAACACAAAACACTCGAGTCAGGATTAACATTCTTATATCAATAAATCCAACTCAAGTGAAATATCAACAGAAATACAAGTAACTCAAAGGATGTTTGGGATAACCATTCTCTAAGGATCCGTTAAACTATCTACATATAGTAGTGTACGCTAAGTAGATAATGCCTATCAGTAATATAAAGTATCAAAATAGTGTTAAGACGTTACCATTATCCCCCTTAACACATTTTATATAAGCATCATAGTCTATACAACACTGTAAACTCCACCGTAAACTAGTGGGCTATCAGGGAGTACTCCATAGGTATAACACAAAACAAATCGTAGTGGTCGCGCATAGGGATATGAGTATGACAAGGAAAATGAGGCAATACCCAAGGTAGTGAAACTACCGTTTGCCTGATCCGGACTGGTGAGAACGCATCGCCGTAACGATCACAACAACGCGAAATAACACTCCCAAATCAAGGGTGCGCACCAATCAAAAACAAGTAATGAGTAGTTTACGAAGAAGTGTGTCTGCTAGAGGTAGCTAACCTCACTGGCCCGGCATGGCTCCTGTTTAAGTCATTTCCAATTTGACACAAGTGTCAAGGCTATCCATTATCGTTCTCTTTCTTCAAATCCAGCAACGTCATCATTCCAACCACTTCATTCTGGATCACACTCCGTGTATAATAGTTATTAAAGTGGTTTTTGGTTTGGACAGAGAGTATGTCCCTAACCGATCCCGGACTCTTCAATAACTACGTAATTATTACACCGATTGGTCATTTAATAAACATTCAAAATAGTTTATATTTCAAAACCAAAATATCATTGCCATTTCAAAACCATATCAATATGATATCACTTTCACTTCAAATAAATCCATTCCCAAAATCATATCAATTTCCAAAGTTATATCGCTTTCGAAATCGTAAGTCTTTTAAAATCAAACACTTTGGAAATCAAAACTTTGAAATTCATAACACTTTGAAACTATAGTTTGAAATCATAACATTTTGGAATTCATAACACTTCCCTCTTAAACAGTTTAGATATTAAAATTAGTGTATATAATAAAATAGTTTATAAAATAAAACTAGTTTATATAAAATAGTTATAAGTTAAAATAGTTTATAATAAGATAATATATTGAAAATGATTTATATAAAATAGTTTATATTAAAATAATTTATAAAGTAAAATATAAATAGTTGTAGATATAGTTTAAAAATACTTTATAAAATAAAATAGTTTCCATAAATTTACAAATAGATTCAAATTAACTCGACTTCCAAATTCAACTTAATTCAATCTCAATTCATAAATTTCGACTCAATTCAATTCTCAATAAATCATTTCGAATTATAACGATTTCAAATACAGATTTGAAACACAAAATAAACCATTAAATTTCAATATATTTCAAAGCTTTAAATATTCCACATTTCAAAAACTAAATTTGATAATTCCATTTATGTCTCAATTTAATTTCATTACATTTAGTTTATGAGATATTTCTTTAATCATTTCAATACATCTATATACAACTTCAATTTACAAATTTATATAAACAAAATATCCCATTTAAATTTATAAAAGTTTGATATATTCATTTAAGCCACATTTTAAATCAAATTCAAGTTATAAAACATATCTTAAAATTTCAAATCAAACTTATTTAAGTATAATTGTTAAATAATTAAGAATTCGAAATCAATTTCAAATTTATCTTTCAATTTGAAACATTATAAACTCTATATTTGAAAATATAAATTTTACATAAATACTCAAACATATTTTTATATTGATTCAAATCAACTTTAATAAATCTTTAAAATCAATATTTATTAAAATCATATATTTCTTTTCAAAACCATAGAAATCATTTCTAAAATATTTGTATATAGACCAACGGTGTCTGTATATAATTTTCTATCCTATGGTCAAGTGATACAGATATTTATCATTTCAATCCGTAATTTAAATTATATACGGGTATATATCTTTTCAACCCGTAATCCCAAATTCAATTCAATGAAAATCGCTTTGGTTTATCATTTCAACCCATAACGATTTTCTCTTATTCTACAGATCATTCGGGTATGTATCATTTCAACCCATAGTGAATTCTATATTAACAGGGAACTTGTAGAGTGATAACAGATATGATAAAAGTATAACAACAGTAACAGGCATATATCATCAGTGATAAATAACAAATAATGGTGTCAGATGTCACAGTTGAATAGATACAGATAATGGCATATATATATAGCAATATAAATAACAGATAATGGTGTCAGATGTCACAGGTGAACAAATACAGATGATGGCATATATATAGCAATGTAAATAACTAGCAGCAGCATATTTCAATTGTCGTTTCAATTGAAATCAAATTTAATAAATAAAAGAACGTTAATCGTGAGTGAGTGCTCGCCTTTCGAGGCTAGAGGATAGACAGTGAAATTTTGAGTTACGAATCCAAGCACGAATTCCAAATCAAAGCAAAATTGGCACGAATTCGACGACAAAGCTGATAAATAGTAATTGATGAAAACGAATCAGAGCCATCCATAAATAACCAAAACAAAATATACGGTAAAATTTCTTTAAAACCAAATTTAAAACGTACGTTTAAAATAAGATATATACATATACATATACATATATATATATAATATAATTTGAAATAAATACTTATATGTGTACAACAGATCCAAGATATCATACATGCAGACATATATAATATTATAAAAGCGCTATAACCTATACATATACCAAAGTCAAATATTCTATTATAAATAAAATCATAACATAAACACAAAACTATGGTTTATAAAACATATATATATTTACCTTTAACATACTTTATCTGAAATGTAATATATTGATATAAAGACCAGACTCAATATACATGTAGCCAAATATATGCAGACTCGAGAACTGGGCAAAAGAATAATATGTGTGCAATTTATATTATAAACTATAATATAATATATTTTAGCCAAATGTATACTTATAAATGGTAAAGTGGTAGACCATAAAAGTTAGATAACAAATATATTAACTTAAACTGAAAATACAAATCATATACAACTTATATATAAACATATCTTATATATGTACATACTCTAAATACAAATTTCTTACATCAGTAACCATATACGAATGAAAAAAAACAGTTCTTTGTAAAAGCTCATATATATATACAACATATACCTTATAAAACAAACTCTAACTTATTAGGCTGACACTATATAATATAATCTAATGAGATGTAATATAATATAACATATACTATACAAACACATCTTATAAGCTATATTTCGAAAATCTGTACATAAAAAAAACATCAAACTTCAATATATTTTGTATGAAGCATAATATTGGAATTATATATATTACATATAAGTCGGTATACTGTCTCTATGAATTCCTTTATACAATATATAAACACCTCTATAACTTATAAAACATACTTATAATATACAGCTCATATATATCACAGTTTTAAAAAAATGCATGTGAACTAACACACTATATAGGAAAGAAAACAAACGATGCATATATTATTATATCTAATCAAAATATAGGAAACCCAAGCCTACCTACTGACGCACAGAATAATATGAAGTGGCAGAGAGAGGTGGAGGAGATAGGGAGGTCGGGGCACGGCTTCGGCAAGAGAAGAGCTTGGCTAGGAAAAAGAAATCATCGACATCGGCTGAGGTTGCACGGCACTCAGTCGACGAAGCAGAGGAGCTCGCCCCGGGTTCTCCGGTGGCGGAGGTTGGTCGCATGGATTGGTGACGAGGTCGGCGATGGTGGAGGAGGGTTTGGTGGCCGCTGGGATTGGTAGGCTGAGGTGAAGGTCGTATGAGGGCTGAAGGCGGTGAGGTTGCAGGCCGAAGTTGCTGGGGTGGGGTGACGTGCGTTGCATGCGGGGAGATGGTGGGTTTATTAAAATATTTAAAGTAGAGGAGCAGGTTTCAAACGCTTTGTCTAATATAGATTTTTTTTCTTTTGAAAAGTAATAATATAATAGAAAGAAGAGAAACAGAGAGATAGAAGTAGAAAGAAGGCGTTGGGAAAAGTGGGAAAAGGAAAAGATTCGATGAGCAGACTATAAGCTTCAGAAATAAAGTTAGCTTGTATAAATAATATTCTCTTTTGATTGGAAGGTAATACGGCAGAGAAAAGAGGGAGAGAGATGGGCAACAGAAATAAACAGCTGGGTCTAGGACATTGATTCCAAAATTATTAATAGCTAGGAAAGGAAAAAGTCTACCGTGAATTGGAAAATTTTAATAAAGAAATTAGTTGTTGTTTGGATCACACAAATGAAGTTTGAAATTCAAAAGAAACAATGGGTCATGGATTAGGCACCGATATGGTTATCGGTTTCGCGAGTTTCGCTGTGTACCGGACCTCAAAACACAGAATTTAATATACCGTAGTGATCAGCTCGACGAGACGATCAAAACGGCATATAGATATCAGTGATGATTGAATTATAAAAATTCAAATTTTCTACTAGCGGAAAATGCAGTAAAAACGCAGAAAAATAAGATCGACAGAGCTAAAGAAGTCCGAATTTGGAAAAAACGAAAAATGACGTCTTAGTCAGAAGATGAATTATAATTTTTCTATGTAAAAATATTCAGGTTTGGAAAACATTTTATTATCATCAATTTTAACTGATATAAATTGGAATAAAATTACACTAGAAAATAAACTTCCAAATTATCTGATGAAAATTTACCAGTTGCTATGATTAATTAGACGCATTCCAAATATCAAATTTTTATTTCAAAATTTTATCGTTTAAAATTTCACAAAATTTCAGCTAATTACGTTATTAAAACAGTTAAAATTTACGGGTCGTTACATGTCTTGTATCTGGTCTTGACCATTTGACGGTTGCACATTTCCTTGAGTCTGAGTTACATTGAGCTCTGTGTTGAATTCTGGTTGACGCTTGAGTTTGAATGATTGAGTCGTTTTCATGTGTACTCACTGAATTTTTGGTCGAGGCTTGTTTTATGTTGGTTTTTGGATTCTAGTACTCGACAATTTTGTGGTGTTTTTGTATTGCATCTGAGTTGAACCTAGCTTTGCCTCGGGTTTGACCTTGTGCTCATATCTTGACTTTATTTGTATTGCACTCGAATATTTTTACTTGAGTTGAATCCAGCTTTTTATTGGTTCGACCTTGTGCACACCTATCCCTGCAGTTTTATCAAGTGTATATCGGTGTGCACAGCCTTGTGGCATGTACAGTCACAGGTTGTTTGTGTAAGATGAGTTCAAAATTAAATGATGACGAACAACCCAATAACTGAGGCAAATAATATTTTCAAAACCCCATTTTATTTTACACTGCAAAAAAATATTTCTTTTTCAATTTTACTGCGTCAGTGTTTATTTTGTAGATAATTCGGATGTTGGATTCAATCTGGAATAGAGTTGAAGATTAATTACGAGTGAATGAGTGATATGTAGTGAGGTGCAAATGTAAATGATAATTGTATAGTGAAAAATTGTGTTGTAATTTGAAATTGTATTGTTTGAAAATTGTGTATATAGTCAGAGCTCAAATTTGTACTATTCAAAATTGTAATAAATATTTGTTTGAATAAAAATCTGTTTAAATTTAAATTCTGTGCTATTTATTTTATTTAGAAAATATTTATTTAATTATGTGAAAATAAAATAGTACAATAACAAATACAGTTAAATGAATGTATATATGTTTATTATCATCAAACAAAAATCATATACTAGCATATTCAACAATCTCCCCCTTTTGATGATAACAAACAAATATTTAAGACTTTTTAATTTATTAAATGTATTTGATCATTCAATTTGCTCACCCTATTTGAATGCTCCCCCTACACCAAAGCTCCCCCTTCATATATGCATGAAAATAAATAACAATATGCAAATAAACTTAGATGATAATATGCAAATAAAAAATATGACTTCGAATTGTTTGCCAACCAAAATCTTAACTTCTTTCTCCCCCTTTTGTTATCAACAAAAGAGTAATAGTGTTAGAAAAATAGAGATAAAATGATAGACAGTAATACCCAATAAAGTATATATATTAAATTTCAATAAAAAATCAAACAAAAATCATAAATACTCTGTTAGGCGCATATTCCACTTTAGAATGATAGGGGTGATATTGGTATATAAAACCATATAGTTGTATCTATTTGTGGTATATTAATATCAGGAATTTGAATATCTGCTAATCATGCATAACCGTTTGGACTTTTAAATGAGATTAGTAGTATTCCCAAATTTTAAAAAACAAATTTTTTTTTCAAGTATCTTCTAACCACGCATAACCGTGAGGACTTTTAAATGGGATTAGAATCAACTCGTCTATTTTAATAACCAATTTTGATATGTGTTCCGTACATGCATAACCGTGAGGACTTTTAAATGAGCATGAAAGCACATATACAAATATTCCAAGTAATTCACCCATTCATAACCGTGAGGGCTTTTAAATGAGAGTGGATACTTTGGATGTTAAAAAAATGAATAATTTCCTATTTAAAATACAAAATTTTGACATACTATATTGGATTTTGATGAGTGATGGTCATTAGAAATATGATAGAAATAGAGATGGTCATGGAATTTTTACCTATCAAAAGTTATTATAAACCTTATTTAAATTTTTAAAGAAATTTGCTAAATATACTTTCTCAAGTCATAATATATGATTAACATCAACGCTCATCACTTTTTCAATCACTATTTATCTTTTTGATAATTAGTAGGGAGTCAGATTAGTTAATGTAGTCATTTAAGATCAAATCCAAAAATAATTATAAAATCAAATTTTCTAAAATAACTAATCTGAATCGAAGTCAACAAAAACTATTTTCTGAAAGGGGTTTTAAAAAAATCTGCCAATTGAAAATCAATTAAAATGAAAATTATGCAGATATTTTATTTGGAAATGTGATGCAACTAATGGATGTCTCAACATAAACACTTTACACTAGTAATTTTTCTATCAACTAGACTACCAATGTAATCTGCACATGAAATCCGCTTTAACTCAAAATTATCATATGGATATCAAAGACCAAATCGTGAGATGTGCAACAAATACCTTAAATCCTTTTTACAGCTTTTAAATGAAATTCATTTGGATGTAACTGAAGCCGTGTATACAAGCAAACACATAATATAATGTCAGGTCAAATATATCCACGTGTATCTAGAATAATCATCAACCAATAAAACACCAACATTAATCCAAACAAATCTATATGAAATAGTTCAAAGACTCTAGAGGTCCTTACAGTGTTCTCGGCATAAAAATATAATTGGCTAACAATTTTGCATAAATCAAAATCAAAATCAACATTCATTTCCTTATCACATAACTGGCTGATTTAAATCAGATTATGGTGCAGATTTTCACATTTAATATATCGTTCAAGATAAATATACCATTACCTATTTTACCTTTGCAATAATTTTTCGTTGTTACCCATTGTGATTCTACCACCTTTGTACTAGGCTAAGGAACTTTGATTTGTCGCCCGTCGTGTGCCTAGAACAGCCAGAATCCAGATAACACTGTTGTTGTTCCTTAGCCTGCCACCATACCTACACGAGAAAAGATTTTTGTGACCTATTTGTTTTTATAGTTCCATGGTTGTTAGTGGCAACAGACTTTGAAAAATATGTTTGTGTAGACCCAAGACTATTTATATTTGTTCCTTTTGGCACCCAGATTTGTTTGACTTTAAGGGATTTTTTATTCGTGCCTTTTAGAACCCAAATTGGAATGGTTTTCACGTGTTTGGGTCGATACCAGCATATATTGTGATTGTGTCCGGTTTTTCAACAAATTGTGCACTTGGAATTGACTTGATTAATTTCACTTCTAACACGTTCAGATTGATTATACCTAAGTTCTTGTCTAACAGTATTAACAGTTTGTTTCTCTACTAGCATATTTAACGATATTTCTCCTTTGGAAAATTTTCCTAAAGTTGTAGACAATTGTTCGACTTGTGTTTTGAGAGATTCATTTTCATTCAATAAATGAGTGCACTTTTTAGTAGAATTTTCTCTCCTAGTATTTTCACTTTCTTTCAAAATCAGAATTTCATTTTCAAGTGATTTAATTTTAATTTCTGATCCTTTAATTTCTGATTCTTTAATTTCTTCTTCAAATGATGGACACTTGTCACACCTAGGGCTTTTATTTTGATAGTTTTTGACTAATTGGTCAAGTTTTTTATTTAATTCTATCAAAGTATCTCTTTGTGATTCAATTTTAGCGTACTTCTCCCTAAGTCGTTCGAAATAGCCATTTACCTCATGAAAATATATAAGTAATTCTGAGTGAGTAAGTTTTGATACCTTGCTTGGCTCATCATCATCATTGTCAGTTATTTCTCCTTAAAGACACAGTTTTGCCTTTTCATTTTCACTGCCAGTGCTTTCATCACTTTCATCAGTTTCATCCCAAGTAGCTACAAAACTTCTCCTTTTCGATTTCTTTCCTTCGCTGAGTCGATTCTGAGGACAATTGGGCTTGATATGACCGGGTTTGTTGCACTTGTGACAAATGATCTCCTGCTTTTCTGAGTTGCCTAGTACTTTGACAATTCTGCTTTTCAATTGTTGATTTAGAGCTGAATTTTCGTACTTGTGGTTCCACTTTTTGAATCTCATTATTAGTAGTGCCAGCTCAGTTGCTCCATTATCATCATCATCACTTTTCGTTGTTCCATTAAGAGCTATAGATTTCTTTCGAGTATCACCTCCTTCTCGTTCTTCCTTGAATCTCATTTCTAGCTCATAAGTGGTGAGATTTCCGATGAGTTCTTCAACTTTGATTTGTTTCAAATCCTTTGATTCTTGAATGGCAGTGACTTGGGCTTCAAAATTTCGTGGAAGGACTCTAAGGATTTTTTGAACTATTTCAGAAGTCCTCATATTGTCATCCCCATCTTTTTTAGAAGCTTCAGTTTGGCCACCACTGTCATCGCCTGAACCTTGACCTCCGTTGATGTTATCATCGTTGTTAACATCATTATCATCATCATTATAATCATCATCGTCACTGCCCTCTTCTTCAGCAACCTCATCTTTGTCACCTTCTATAACGACTCGACTTTTTGTCGCTCGAAAATCGACATTAATACATTCACTGTATCAACTACCGAGCAATCGAATGCCGGAAAACCGAATTGTTATGTAGAAAAAGAAGAGGTAGAAGAAGACAGAAAAAAAGAGAAAGAAGAAACAACAGAAAAAAACAGAAACAGAAACAATATCATAATCTCACATTCGCAGCGGAACAACAAATAATAGATAAATGAATAATCTTTAAAACAAAGAACTATATCATTTTATACATTACATCATCATCATAGGTTACAACAACAGTATACAACACAACTGGACAGTTATATGAACTTGTCCATATACAGAATACACAGCGGAATAATACATAGTATCATATACAAGTGATACGTCTCGCCATCCAGCTCGCCACTAAGCTCCATAGCATCTCCTGAATCCAGAATGACCTGATAACCTGACTCTAGACTGCCCGTGTGGAAAATGATGGGCACCTATAGTTTAGGAAGGGAACAATAAACTCTAGGTCAGTCATGGTGACTGGTGTGAGAACTAAAACAGTTTATCTTTTAAACACAACAAAAGAATTTTTACATTGAAACCCGCAATGCTTTTGGAAAATGAAACTACCATAAGACCTCCCGCCACAGACACAATGCAATCGCAGACTTGGAGGAGATTTCTTCTTATGATAGTCAAAAATGCTTACTATGCAAAAGAAAACTCTTTTAATATTATTACTAGTGCATAGTGTAAAATTCTTTCGAAAATACAATATTAATCTTAGCCAGCATAGGTACCATTATATTATGCCTGCTATAGCTGCCTCCTGAGGAGACAAGTTATATAATTTCAATCGTAAAGGGTTCGTATTGTTTCTTTGGATTTTCCAACAAATGGTCAGGCTAAGGAACTTCCTTTCCTGCTGCCGAATGGGATCGCCTCTGTCTGGACGTTCCGAGAGACAAACTGCTCTCCGCCAACAAAGCCGGGTTACCCCTGTAACTAGGTAACTCACAAATATGCCATCCCCGGTCCTTTGGAACCTTTATCCGAGCGCTCGGTAACCACATCACGCATAATAAATAAGGTGTGTCCACATGAGTAAGTATCTGGGCTCCATACCATGATACCACCCCTTTCCAGAAGGAAATGACATACCCTAAAGGGCGCGACCCTCATAACCTTGCCGCAACATTCCTGTTTCGACCATTTCCGGGTTGTGAGGCCCTGACGAAGTCTCGTCCACAAAGCTACGCTTTATACAAAAGCTATGCTTTGGGTCAAACAAATGATCAAAGTAATGATCACAAAGATAAATGATCAAACAAACGATAATATCACAAATGATCAAACAATGATCATTTCACAGCAACACTCAGCATGCCACATTACCAAATTGGGAATATATCGCTGAAAACCTTCAACTACATAACCTCTGAGCTCGTACGTCTCAGAGAAGGGTGTTAAGCTAAGAGAATAAATTCTCCACCACCAACAGAAATGTATTTGAAAGAAATCAGCTTTACATCTCAAAACGTAATGTCAGACATGTAACCATACAAGTCTGTTCCGGGTTCGAACAGAACCGAAGGCACTTCCAAAGAAGCCCTTGCAATCCGGATATTCACAATCCCGATAAAACTTCCCATCACAAAGGAAATCCATATACCGTAGCTAACGGTGCAGAGACAATCGATAGGTCATCCTATCGTTTTCACAAACACCCGGTCTTCACCACCGGTCTTCAATACGATCCATATCGTCGTATCACTAATTCGGAATGGGTTATATGACACAAAGGTCCTTTCCCGGCTAACCCAAATAGTGAGCGCTTATTCAAAAATAAGTGTGGCATTCAAATTCAAGCAAATCACAACAAATACCCATTCAAGGTAATTATTTATAATCGGTTATTTAACTATCAATAGGTCTGCACAGCACCATCAGATTCCCAATAATTTTCCAAATTATTTATCTTCCAAAAATATCTTTACAAGATATATAATTTCCACACTTCAACTATTTGAAAACAATTTCAAATCAATTTCCACATTTCAATTTATCTTCGAAGATAAAATCTCAAAACATTTCACTTCATATTGGAAAAACATTTCCATACCTATTTAATATTAGGTAATTCACAAATCCATTTATTTTCAAAATTTGAAAATATTCAATATACTTAAATCAAAATTAAGTATATATTTCATTCTTTAAGGAAATCATTTTCTTAAACACATTTATTTGAGTCAAAACGAATGTTGCGTAAAACATCGTTACGACAACTCAAAATCACTAGTATAGGGATTCGAAATTTAGATAGATATATATAAATCCCAATACTATATAAAACATTTCCTTTCGGAAACCATTTACTATAACAACAGTGTTATAGTCCACCATTTCCTTATTCCTCGAAACGTCTATTTCAACAATAAATGTTGAAATCTATGTTTTCGATACTTAACACGTTTTAAAACATCTTTTTAAAACAATCACTTCATTTCGTAATACCCCTTCTCCAAAACATATCCATTTTATTTAATAATATATTCACTGTCCAAATCGTGAATATACTTCGTTAACACATTTAACGTTTCTACACATTTTACTTAAAAGATTATCCACTGGAATCCTATTTAAAATATCTTATGGGAATGATAAATGAGTTGATACTTATATAATTTGAATTTTTTATAGAATAAATTTAACCCTATGCTGGCTAAGATTAATATTGTATTTTCGAAAGAATTTTACACTATGCACTAGTAATAATATTAAAAGAGTTTTCTTTTGCATAGTAAGCATTTTTGACTATCATAAGAAGAAATCTCCTCCAAGTCTGCGATTGCATTGTGTGTGTGGCGGGAGGTCTTATAGTAGTTTCATTTTCCAAAAGCATTGCGGGTTTCAATGTAAAAATTCTTTTGTTGTGTGTTTGAAAGATAAACTGTTTTAGTTCTCACACCAGTCACCATGACTGACCTGGAGTTTATTGTTCCCTTCCTAAACTCTGGGTGCCCATCATTTTCCACACAGGCAGTCTAGAGTCAGGTTATCAGGTCATTCTGGATTCAGGAGATGCTATGGAGCTCAGTGGCGAGCTGGATGGCGAGTCGTATCACTTGTATATGATACTATGTATTATTCCGCTGTGTATTCTGTATATGGACAAGTTCATATAACTGTCCAGTTGTGTTGTATACTGTTGTTGTAGCCTCTGATGATGATGTAATGTATAAAATGATATAGTTCTTTGTTTTAAAGATTATTCATTTATCTATTATATGTTGTTCCGCTGCGAATGTGAGATTTTGACATTGTTTATGTTTCTATGTTTTTCTGTTGTTTCTTCTTTCTCTTTTCTTCTGTCTTCTTCTACCTCTTCTTTTTCTACATAACAATTTGATTTTCCGGCATTCGATTGCTCGGCGGTTGATACAGTGAATGTATTAATGTCGATTTTCGAGCGACGAAAAGTCGAGTCGTTACATTATATTCGGCTAAATTACCGCCTTTTTACAATTCCAATTTCACAATTATAATCATACGGCGATTATAAATAAACAACACACAACATATGAAATAAATTCAAATGTTTGAGGAATCCAGTTGGATCCCTCCAACATTTGAATTTATTTCATATGTTGTGTGTTCTTTATTTATAATCGCCGTATGATTATAATTGTGAAATTGGAATTGTAAAAAGGCGGTAATTTAGCCGAATATATTTCTGGTATCCATCGATACCCAAAAATATATTCGAATTTCAAATGTCAGAAATTCTGGGTCGTTACAGCTTCATCTTCGGAGTCGGATTCAAATTCGAAGGAAGGAACTTCAAAAGGCAGAATTTTGGAGGCGTCACTCTCCTCTCTTTCGGCAACTTCAACACCTGCTTCATCTTTTTAATCTTTTCCATATCCCTATCGACAAGAGCAGGGTCAAGCGAGGGAAAGCTCAATTCAGGACATTTATCGACGTTATCACCATAGGCAAGCATCATAGCATCTTCAAAAGAATTCATGATGATATCCTCAAGAGAAGTGTCGAGAAATTGAGATACACGCTGCTTAGTATTGGAAATGGTGTCGATGGCCAACTTTAAAGAACCTTTATATTTATTCAGCTTTTCCTTTAACAAAGATTATTTGGACACCATTCTAGTCTTTTCCTCCTTGGACTCTTTTAGGTCATTTCAATGGTAAATTTTCATAAGCGAGGAGTTGACAAACTTTCCTCTCCTCTGAAATAATAGATTCTGATTGGGTGAGAGAAGCCCTCAATCGCTCCAATTCAATCGCAGCCTCATTTTTATCCGTGGATATGGAGGAAACTTGGTTATTTAAATGAGAAATTTCCTATCGAGGCTTAGACAATTCAGCGAAGGATTCAACGCATTTTCCTGCAAAGAGAACTAGCTCTTGGAAATCTGGAAGAAAAGGTAAAACATAAGTTAGAAACTTAAGGAAAAACAGTAATAAAAAAGTTAAGTGAAGTAAAGCATACCAAGAATTTTTGTTCTATAAGAGATCGATAGTGACCCGCCAGATCAGAAATAGAAGAAGGCGGGTGAATTGAAGCAAATGACGAAGAGTTTAAGATAGATTAGACCATCTTTTCAAAGTCATTTGAAGTTGTAAGCGATGATGGTTTAAGAGGGATAAGCTCTTGGAGAGGGGTTGAAGTCCCCAAATCTATCTACATCTGCTCGACCACACTTGGAGAGCTGGAGATGACAATGCGAGAAAGTGGATCAACCTCTGTGGGAGTCTCCTTAGGTTGATCGCGAGAAGTTGTGATGCTGGGATTTCCAAAGATTTTTCAATATTAACAAACTCTCTTTCTTCCAACGGTGGAGAATTAGGAACTTCGAAAATTTTGGCTCTCTTCGGTGATGGTTCCACCACAGTCGTTTTACCCAATTTTCTTTTGGCGGCCATCTACGATCTAGCAAAGGCTTGGTAAAAGATGGCGCACGAGAAGTTGAAGAAGGGAGAGCTGGATCACGTAAAGGTTGTTCAACTTGAGGAGCGGCTGTAGAAAATTTAAACAAGTTATGAGTTAGTAAAAGTGATTTGAAAAGCAATACACCAATAAACTACAAGTACCTGTAGGATCGATTTCACCCTAGAGGCGGGGGTGAATAGGGTAATGCTATTAATTATAAAAATTTAATGCGGAAATATATAAAAAATTCAGCACAGATAATATCAGAATAATAAAAGAAGAAATAGAACAACACTGATTTATCCAGCTTCGGCAAAACCCTACCTACGTGCTGCCCCCAAGGTTTCTACTAGAAATTAAGTAGTCAGACGCTTACACATGTAAACTTGCGACACCCGCTATCGATTAACCTAACTCTACGCTCAAAACCCTGTCACAACTCAGCCACTGAGTTGCAAATCCTCGAACTACACCACCGTAGTTCGTCCCCTAGTCACACGACTAGAATTTACAAAAGTTTAAAAGAAAATTACAAATTAAAAACAATTTAAAAACACAAAACCCTATATAATATACTAAGCCAAATAGAGAAAATGCCGGCCCAATAAGTAAAATGATAAAAAGGTATCCCCTTCTCTTTTTTAATTATCGGCCTGTATCCTTTGCTTAATGTTTGCCTTTTGCTCGTTCGTTCCTCTTTAAGAAAATTAGGGCTTCGTGATAATTTGAGGCGGCCGATTTTTTCGAGCGATTGAAGTGATTTGCTTCGCTTTGCTCTGTCAATCATCTCCTATCTTCAATTTGCCTTCGGTTGCTTCAAACTGGCGAGTTCGAATTGAATTGGTATGTGATTTCCTTTTTGCTTTCGTTGATATGCTTGAACTCGATTCGATGCGAGTTATTTATTTGAAACTATGCTCTTTGATGTTGTTTTAACTCGAATAGATAATAGTCGATGATGAAGTTGGGTTAAATAGGATTCGAAATCCTAAAATCTCGTTCCTATATATTTTATTTGATTTCTTCAATTGATATGCTTGGCCGTTCGATTTACGGCTTTGAAATTGCTTGCTCCATGAATTTCTTTTCTCCTGTGACTTCGGCCTTTTGAATTTTGTGATAATATTTACTTATTCGAATCTGCCTTGGTCACCATGACTTTGGCATTTTGAGCTTATTTTGACTGCTCTTTCATTCACTTGTACATCATGACACTGTTATGATTTTTGTGTTGACTTCTTCGGCTTGATCAATTCCTGTTATCACTTTGACCACCACGGCTTTGACTTTGTTATTTGAAATCTGATATTGTCAGATAGAAATTTGTATTGACTACGAACTGTTTCTATTTTTATCTCATATTGTCACTGCATTTGTTGCTTAAGACTTGGTCTTGTAATCTGCATTGCACCGTCCACTGCCGTGTGCTTCAATATGCCTTGTTCTGTAGATTTGAGCCTTATTGTTTTCACTGTTGCATATATGCATGGTGCATCAATATTGCTTTGTCCATATGACCATATACATTGCCATAATCACTGACCATATGTATATGTTTTGTTTAATTTGGTAGTTGTAGTGTCTTGTAATCTACTTATGCACTCTGTTGCATACATGTTGACTTTGCTTATATATGTTGTTGTACCGAAATACTAGCTCGAGTTGGTCTTCAAAACTTAACTGATCGTATCATTTTAAAATCTGGATTGCCTTGGCATTCCGAAACTCGAGATGCTGTCTTGTTGCATTGTGTCTGATCTTGAGTTACTTCGAGTTAAACTTCCCAGTTGCAATGTTTTTGTGTATGTTGTTTCATGAGCTTGTTCTTTTCCACTTGTTTGCACTATCAACTTTGTTGAACTGATATAGTGAGATTGTCTTTTCTCTTGTATCGGGTCTTGACCATTTGACCATTGCACATTTCCTTGAGTCTGAGTTACATTGAGCTCTGTGTTGAATTCTGGTTGACACTTGAGTTTGAATGGTTGAGTCGTTTTTATGTGTACTCACTGAATTTTTGGTCGAGGCTTGTTTTATGTTGGTTTTTGGATTCTAGTACTCGACAATTTTGTGGTGTTTTTGTATTGCACCTGAGTTAAACCTAGCTTTGCCTCGGGTTTGACCTTGTGCTCATATTTTGACTTTATTTGTATTGCCCTTGAATATTTTTACTTGAGTTAAATCCAGCTTTTTATTGGGTTTGACCTTGTGCACACCTATCCCTGCAGTTTTATCAAGTGTATATCGGTGTGCACGGCCTTATGGCATGTATAGTGATACACTATGCATGTCACGGGTTGTTCATGTAAGATGAGTTCAAAATTAAATGATGACGAACAACCCAATAACTGAGGCAAATAATATTTTCAAAAATACATTTTTATTTTACATTGCAAAAAATATCTCTTTTTCAATTTAACTACATCAGTGTTTATTTTGCTGATAACTCAGATGTTGGATTCAATCTGGAATAGAGTTGAAGATTTAATACAAGTGAATGAGTGATATGTAGTGAGGTGCAAATGTAAATGATAATTTTATAGTGAAAAATTGTGTTGTAATTTGAAATTGTATTGTTTGAAAATTGTGTATATAGTGAGAGCTCAAATTTGTACTATTCAAAATTGTAATAAATATTTGTTTGAATAAAAATATATGTTTAAATTTAAATTATGTGTTATTTATTTTATTTAGCAAATATTTATTTAATTATGTGAAAATAAAATTGTACAATAAAAATACATTTAAATGAATGTATATATGTTTATTATCATCAAACAAAAATCATATACTAGCGTATTCAACAGTACCGCGTTTAAGCTTACCAGAGTGATCAGGGAAGATTGGGGACATCGGGCAGAAGTTTTACGGATCTCTTAAGGAAAGGAAATGCTTACTCGAGATGTGTGCTGCACCAGAGGAGGTTGACCAAATATCCTCTGACCAACAGGCAAGAGAGAGTGCATTTGTAAATTAGTGGGATTCAGTAGGGTCAATCTGTTTCCAATCTTAGTTGAAGCGGCGATCGACAACTTTACTGTCTTCTGATCTTCTTCTTTTAGCTCTTTAGCAGAAGCACCTGACAAGAAGCATAGGTCAGCAAAGGAAAAAAATAAATGGGAAGATAAATCTGAGATTAACTTATGTGGAAAAGATAAAGCCCCGCTAATTTTGGGAAAACATTTAACATAGAAAAATTGTGTTCCCAGTCCGTAAATCTATTTACCCCCTCGGATATTAGCTTCTTATGTGGGTTGGCTCTGAAGATCTAGTTGTTCATGTTGCTAAGCTTAACCCACCTAATGAGATAATTCAGCACTTCTGTATTAAGAGAATAAATTCCAGACTCCAAGGCCATGAGCTCCAAGGATAGAAGATAGGTGTACACATTGGGTGATAATTGAATGGGAGCAATTCCAAGGTAGGTTATAAACTTACATAAGAAGTCCGAAAAAGGAAGGAATCCTCCATGCCAGATATGGATTGATGTGTAAGCAAAGAACACTTCAGGAGGGTTGTGAATGGTGTCGTTTTCAGAAGGGGGGTGGCTTCTACCCCAGTAATTCCAAAGTCATTGAGAATCACATCCACCTCATCCTGGGTGGATATTAAGGAACATTTAGAGATAACTTCAATCTTCTTGGGTGAACTCATGATTCTGCCAGGTGAAATAATTTCAGTTAGAAATTATAGTATGTTATGAAATTAACATTCTTTCAAAGATATTGGAAACCTTGAACAACAAGTAAAACATGAAATTTCATATTCTTGAAAGAATGTTAAAATTAGGAAAATAAGATGTATTGAGTTTTTGACATCGAAAGGAAAAATAGAAGTTAACACCCTTCAATAATGTCGAAAGCCCAAGGATAAAATCTACTGAGCTTTCGATAGAGTCGAAAGGAAGGATGAAAGTACACGTCCAATAAACCCACTTCAACAATGTCAAAATCTCAATAGAAGTTTTGTTATTAAAAGAAAGTAGTTAAAACCAACACAACAAATTTGATTAAAATAATAATAATAATAATAATACACTATCAACATCCAACAAACAAGGCAAAAACCTTTCGACACTACCGAAGCCCATGAACTCAATTTTTCTAAAAGAACATGAATGCTTTCTAAACCCTATAAGCCAATTAAGTCGAAAGGTTTAAGTCTGAATTATATTAGTAAAAATGAGAAGTCCTTGGAAAGTTTCGACGATATTGGTATACAGTGATGATCAAGTCACGATTAGATACAGAGGGTTTCAACAGAGTCGAAAGGGGTGCATGGTTTCGAAAGCGAACCAGCAACTAAATTTCAATTAGTACAATAGGTTTCAACTAGGTCGGAATGTTTTACCTAGTATGCATTCTCCAATTTGATTTATAAAATATATGTATTTAATTAAACAAACAGAAAGTAAGTATGTACTGAAGGTTGCGAAACCAATAAGACAAAGCTTGTGCTTTTAAAAGAATGCACTAGGCAATACTTAGAAGGACACTTTAGCCAATCTCTTCGAAAAGTATTAGGAAACCATAAAGTACCAAACATCTTTCGAAGAGGTCGACTTCATATTAACTAAACAACCTTTCGTCGAAGTTAAATTAATAGGGCACTAAGTTACCTTTCGACCCCATCGAAAGGGGCTGAAAAAGCGAAACAAAAATTGCCGCCTTAATCCCTTTCGAAGGGGTATAAAGGTAAAATTTAAGTGCCAAATTTTGATTCGTACAGCTCAAAACATCTAGGTGAAGTAAACAAAAATTTCCTTCTTCCCCAAACCCGATTTCAACCCAGAAATTCAAAAGCTAATAAGCAAATGGATTTAAACACGAATCAACTATTTAAAATTTTGAAATCTTTGAGATGGAAATTCAAGTTCTCTAAAAACAACAATAACAATAAAATATGGACTAGGTAGGATTTAAAATAAAGATTAACAAGAAAAACAAATCGAATCAAACCATGAACTAAATTAAAGGATGCTTTCAGACAAATAAAAACTTAAACGGTTGCAAGTAAATCAAAACAATAAATCAAAATCCGAACTGTTAAAGTTTGAGAAATCGAGATTCACTGTAAAATAAAAAATTCAAAAAAACGAGATAATAGAGACTTACTTTAGATCTGAATTCCAGTTTGTTGAAGATAAAAATTGTTTGAGAGTTTGAGAACTTTGATTTCTGTTCGAAATTTTTATTGATTGCAGGTGAATGAAAGAAGAGGAGAAGAACGTGGTCCATAAGAAAAGTCAGCAAAGATAGCAAACCATTCGATCAGATTTAAATGAACGGTTGAGATTTACACCAAAATATGAAAATAAGGGGAACACTGAGGGTTTCGAAATGGTTGACTTGGAAAGTCAAGGGCATCCCTTCGCAAGGGGGGCAAATGTTAATACCAAAAACGCTTTCGACCTTGTCGAAACCAGAACAAGTAGAAGACAAGGAAGAACAAGAGAAAATAGCTCCAACAAGACCTTTCGAAGGAGTCGAGGGATGCTACAGCAAAAAACTAGAAGTAATACAAACTTTCGTCGAAAGGGTCAAAACCACCCTTCTGCTTCAGTGAGTCCCTTTCGAAGAAGGTGCTTCCACATACATGAAGACCTTTCGAATGAGTTGAAGAAACACCTTTCGAAGACAATGAATGACAACCCTTCATATGCACCAAACTTTCCGAAACCAAAGGTTTCGCCTTCATTGAAACTACTCAGAAAGATGACTTAGTCAGGACGACCCTTTCGAAAGCATAATAAAGCCTTTCGAACCAGTCGAAGCCATTAAATTCGGGGAAGGTTCCGCATCAAGTCGCAGGCATACATTTGGAAGCCACTAACAATGTCGAAACCATCAACACTTCAACAACCTCGAAACCGTAGGGAACTATCTACCGGTAGAGTCGAAAGCTCGTACTTTTGTTTCTTATGACAACAAAGCAACGCAAAGAGAAAAGGCGCAACCATCCCTTTCAACAAAGACGGAAGCGTTCAAGCCCATTCGAAAGCGTTGTAGAGGGATGCACAAGTGTCAAAGGAGTCGAAAGGTATCTGAAGCCACCTTTCGACCAGGTCGAAAACTGTGGGTTGAAAGGTGCCAACCCTCGTCTATAAATAAGACCCAAGGGTTATGGTTTTGGGGATCTGAATTGATTCATTCCAGACTTGTATATTCTTAATTGTTCAAAGTTGTAAATCCTAATTTGTAAATCAAATTAGGGGAAATTGATCAGCATGGTCATCATTGGATTAATAAAGGGAAGATTTCAGTATTTTTGATTATATAGTTGCTTCGAAGGCTTTTATTAGATCTAACTACATTTTACAGGTATCGACCTCATCGAAAGGTACCTTCTGAATGGATCGAAACCCCTGCTTTCCAAATAATCCAAACTCTTAACTCCAAACCATTATTCTCTAAACACTCATCTTTAGTGAGCCGAAACCTTGATCCTTACTGGTTTTACCTTAGATTTCAGAATCGAGCCCAAATAACATAAGAATCTAGCTTTCGACAAGGTCGAAACCCACCTAGACAAACCTTACTCTTGAATCCTTAGAGCCTTTCTTTAAGTGTTCCGCAACTGTTTCAAAAGGAAGGTTTCGAAGAGATAATCAAACAACTTCGACAGGCTTGAAAGACCAAAAAGAAGGGTATATAGGTGTTTCGACTCAGTCGAAAGGTCAATAAAGGAAAATCCCCACTATAAAACCCTATTAGAAAGTGTAAATCAAAAGAAGTACCCACATCCTAACTTCCTCTTCTTAACTAATAGTGACCTAAAAAGGGCTAACCATTTCTTTAAATCTACTTTGGGGTGTTGACAAGTTTTCTTGTTAACATTAGTAATTTGGCATTTATTTATATGTCTGTTGGCTTGGATAAATGATGTGTTATCCATTGATTGATAATTATGGATTTTTGTCATATATACGTTGCTTATATATATGTCAGTGATATGACTTAGGATGTTGAACTGAAATATAGTGGTAGCTTGTTTAAGTATCATTGGGGTTGCTAAGCCTCTTTCTAAATTTGAAAAGAAATGGTTTTTAATTTTACTTTAACTTTATAATACTTTGAAGTAAAGTGTTTTCTATATTTAAATAGTTAAGTTAATTAATTATTTTATTAATGATATTTTAAATTTAATTAATCTTTTAATTAATGATAAAAGTTAATTAATTATTTTGAAAATGGTGTTTAAAGTTAATTACTTATTTTATTAATAAGGTTTAAGTTGATTAATTATTTTACAAATGATATTTTAAGTTAATTAATTATTTAATTATGATGTTTAATATTAATTTAGCATTTTAGTAATAGTGCTTTGAGTTAATTAATTTATTTAATAATGGTGTTCAAGCTAATTTAATTAATTTAATAATGTGTTCTAAATAATAATATTGTTTACAAAAGGTGTTTAAAAATAATTAAAAAAATTTATAAAGAAAATTATTTTTATGAAGGGTTAGTTAAAGTATAAATTGGAAAGAGACCTTGGAATTTGGAAAAGTTGTTTTGAGTGTATAAAACTTTGATTTTATATGAAGTGTATCAAATATAAAAATTAAGTTTATGAAATTAATAAATAATCCTTCTTAATTATAGTGGTATGAAAGTATTCTTTTCATACTTAACACCAAAGGATAAGGATTTATAGTGAACAATGTTTTAAATGACATTTGTTATGATCCATTTAATACGGTTTTGGAATAAGAACTTTTTTAAAATGGTTTGAGGGTATACTTATACTGGTGAGATAAGTATATAAATATTTTTGTAAATAATTGAAGTGATTTAATTAATGAAGATTAATTAAAGAGGCTTAGTGGATTCCACATGAATAATAACTATGATTGATTCTTTGTTTTATTTGATAGTTAAATAACCAACTATCAAACCTTGACCAATTTTTAACTCTGGAAATATCTAGGAAAAAATAAGAGAATTATATGGCACATTTATCTTCGGTAATGCTATACTGTATGTATAAACTCGTGTGTTCTTCTAGGACAAATGATAAGGTAATCCATCCACATAAACGGTTAGGGGGAGACCCGGCAGTTATGTGTTTTCTTTTTATTTCCGAAAGAACTGAAGTTGAGTTTACCGGGACTATCGAATGTTGGTTTGAAGAGACTTGGATTGGATAAATATGAATTATTCGAAAACTACTTCGAACCAACTTAAGCGTTTCGAATTGAAGACATCATAGAGATGATGGAATTAATGACGTAGTTCTTAAAGTGCAAGGGTTACTTGCTACTAATTTCGAAGGTAATTCCAAAAGGGATGTATTGGAAGTAGTGCCATCTGTTTGTTTATATCCCGCATAACTTGTATGGACGAATGCTGGCATTGCATTGTTGCTTAGAGGACAATGTTAGCATTCCAAGTGGGAATTGCAAGGGGGAAAAGGTAGAGCATAGCCTCGCGAGCCTCAAAACTAGTAATGACAAAAGTAGGGATGTGCCACGGGGCTATGTGGGTCGCTTCCATTAGGGTATGATCATCACTTGTATCTATATCGATATTTATTTATGGATTATGTATGCTTGTGGCTATGGAAATGGTTTGTCAGGGACAATCAGAGGGTGATCATATTCGGTGCTATCTTGGAAAGGGTAGGCTGATCCTCAGTAGCAGAGGTGCAAATATTTTGCAATATCGGTACATTTTCTCCAGAGGTGTACCGTGCGGAAGGTAGATCCTTACCTCATCGTGTTGGAAATCTAATCTCCAATACATGCCTTACGGGCATAGTTGCATACATATTATGCTGGAACGTAATTATTGTAACCATTTCGGCTATGATTAATATTCATTTTAAACCCTAGACAATATTATAATATCAGAAGGTTTCTAATGAAATGGTTTGGTTATCGTAAGGTAAAAACCCAACCGTGTTTATGTGTGGTGTGATCTTACGAGATACCCTTATTCTTGAAATGTTTTATAACATTAAAATCCATATGATGTGTGTTTCTTACGCTGGTTTATCAGACCAATCCGAGCGTTTTTCTTATATTGCTTGGGTCAGACCAAGCAGATTTTAGATCTGGTCATGGATGCTTTGGAGCTTCAGGAGATGAGCTGGATACCTCCAAGATGTATTTTCGAATAAGTTATTTCTGATACATTGGTTGTTTATACTTATCAGTATTTGTGAGGACGGTTTGTTATAACTGTACAGGTTGATGACAAATAGTTACTCTGATTGATGTATGTATATTACAATTTTCCTTGGTAAAAATCTGTTGTATATTATATATTACACATCACGATTTGAGATTCTATTCTGTCTTTTCCCCCAACAATATGTCTTTTTGGTACTTGGATGCTTGGCATGTGAATACCGTAGATGTGTTAGAGTTGACTTTTGAGTGTCAAAAAGGCGGTCGTTACAAGTGGTATCGGTGCGAGGTTGAGCAAACACCTAGGCTTTGGTGGGTTAGACTTATTAGAGATAGGGTTACTAATAGCCTAGAATGAGTTAGAATGTATATATATATATATATATATTAATACCAAAGTTATTGATTTTGATGATAACAACCTTGGTAACAAAAATGCATTCATATAAAATATGGATACTAATGATTTTACCAAGTTATATAGTGTATAGTGCAGGATATTATACAAGTATTGAATCGAAGACTATACAGTATAAAGACTCAAGAAATGAACATGAAGACTCATGAGCATAAAGATCTCAAGACCATGGTATAGTAGATAGTCATAAAATTTTGTTAAAGTCCCTGGTAATGATCTTCGATCTCTATTTCTTATTTTCTTATCTTTTAGCTTTAAAAATAAAGCATATTTTTATAAAAGTTTTTTCAAGTTTAAAACATTTATAAACTATGTTTAAACTATTTTTCAAAGTATCAAAATAATTAACAACGCATATCATTTTCAAAAAATATTTTAAATAAAAGAGTTTTCAAAATACACGTTGGTATGTCGACATATATGCCGAAAATTTGAAATTTAAATTTTGAAATGAAGTGTCTATTCGTCGTAACTCTTCATGAATGGACATATCTGATTATTCCTATATATAGGGGGTTTACAAACGAATTTTTATTAACTACTTTCTTATTATCTTCTCTCCACTAACTCTGCCAAAAATTTTACTTAATATTTATTCAAATCTTCTCAAATTCAAATCAGAATCAATTCAAACTCCACTTTATTGATTCTCCACTATTTACCCTCTGATTTCAATCATCTCTCTCTCTCAACCAAAGATCAAAGTGTTGTCCAACAGGCTATAAGATTCATCGTAACCAAACGTCAAGAAATTATCTTTGGAAAAACCATCGAACTCTAGTTGTGTTTAAGTAGGTGTGCTTGTGTCCCATTTAAATCAAGTGGGCGTGATCAATGTCTCGAAAATCCAGGTGGGTGTGCTTGTGTCCCATCCAAATCAAGTGAGTGTACCTAGAGCTCAGAAAATATAGAGGGTGTGTCCGGTTGCCTTGAAATCGAGATTGTATTGGATTTGCCTTCTGCCCGTTGAAAGATTGACATTTGAAAAGAAACCTATACAAGCAATTGTATGAGACTGGATGTAGGGTAACTCCTAACCAGTAAAAAAATCCCTAGTGCGATCTCTCTAATTCTCTACTTTTTACTTTACTGCATTTATACATATCCGTGTTTGCATCTGTGATTGTTCATTCTGTGTTGATTAATAATAATCTTGAAAGAATTTTAAAAAGATTCATAAAAATTAGAAATCACTATTCACCCCCCTCTGATGTTTAATTAGTCTTAAGATCCATGATTCCGCAACACACACTTGGTATCAGAGCACTAGTTTTTCGAAAATTCTTAATTTGATTTTTGAAAAGTTTAAATTGCTAGTAATATTTTTAACAATTTTTTGCAGAAAAATAATTTTTTAAAACCAATTAGTTTTTAGAAACTAATTGTTTGAAAAGTCAATTGATTTCTTGGAAAATATGTTTTTGAACTGCAAGAACAAGTTTGTTATATGGCTGATGACGAACAAACACTCGAAAATCAAATATCAGAAATCAAAATGAATAAGTGGATATTGGATAGTGGATGTTCGAGACACATGACTAGAAATCTAGAAACCTTGAAAGATATAGTCTATAAAGATGGTGGATCCATAAACTTTGGAAACAACTCAAAAGGACATGTGATTGACGTCGGCAATGTCAGTAACTTTAAAACTCCTATTTCTAATGTTTTGTTAGTTAGGAATATAAAACATAACTTGCTTAGTATTAGTCAATTATGTGATAAAGGTTTTAAAATTAAATTTGAAAAAGATAACTACCATGTCCAAGATAATAAGTCAAATATTATTTTTGAAGGTATTAGGAAACGTAACATCTATATTTTAAGTATGAAGGTGTCTAATGGCAACTTATGTCTTTTGGCTGAATCTAATGACCCTTGGATTTGACACAATGGATTTGGCATAAAAGATTTGGTCATTTAAATTTTAAACACCTTTCTAAAGTTGCTAAATATGAACTTGTTGGGGGTCTTCCTAAAATTAGTTTTAATGTCAATAATTTATAAGATGTCTGTCAATTAGGAAAACTTTGTAAAAGCTCCATTAAATCTAAAGATATGATTTCTACTTCTCATCCCCTTAAACTTCTTCCTCTAGGTCTTTTTGGGCCATCACAAATACAATATGTAAATCCCAATAGATATGCCGTTGTGATTGTAGATGATTTTTCTAGATTTACATGGACAATTTTCTAATAACTTAAAAGTGATGCTTTTGAAATATTTAAAATTTTTACCAAAAGAATTCAAAATCAAATGTCAACTAAAATTAAAACAATTAGGAGCGATCATGGAGGAGAATTCAAAAATGATAATTTTGAAAACTTTTGTAATAAGAAACGAATATCACATAACTTTTCATTTCCAAGAACACCACAACAAAATGGAGTAGTAGAACGTAAAAATAGAACTATACAAGAATGTGCTAGAACAATGTTAATCGTTAATGAATTATCTAAAAGATTTTGGTCTAAAGCAGTTGCTATAGCATGTTATATTTTAAATAGAATTTTAATAAGACCTTTGACTAAGAAAACTCCTTATGAGTTATTTTATAATAAAAAGCCTAAAGTATTTTATTTTCGAGTTTTTTGTAGTTAATGGTTTGTACTAAATACAAAAGATAATTTAGACAAATTTGATGCTAGATCGGATAAAGGTATTTTTATTGTTATTCTAATAGAAGTAAAGCTTGCAGAGTTCTTAACACCATAATTAATACCATTGAAGAAACATTACATGTTTCATTTGATGAAAATTTTAAAATCAATAATACTAGTTTTGATGAGGAAGAAAATATTAACAAAACTAATGAAATTACTAATTGTTAACGGTAAAAGTTGAACGCTAACACCCGGTGTGTGTAGTAATAATGTGAAAGCACCACCCGTTGATACGGGAAAAGAATATAAGCTGAAAATAGCAGAAAATGGAAAAGGGACAACAGATTTATAGTGGTTCGGCCCGTAATTGAGCCTACATCCACTTTATAGTCTTTTATTGCTGATTTGGTTACAATTTGATACAATGCACTTCGAATACAATTCACTTCGACCACACAAACACTTCAGATTAGTAACTCAAACTTTGATGATGAGATTTGTTGAATCCATGTCGGATGTGTAGAATCTTGTTCAAAGCTTGTTGTAGTATCTTCAATGTTTGGAGTTCTTCAAGTGTTGGATGAGTTGAGAATTCGGCAGAGTAATGGCGCTTCAGAAAATGATTGGCCAAAAGTCCCCTTCATGTTGAAGGTAGCGCTGTATTTATAGAGAAGTCTGGACATGAATTTTTGCCAAGTCCTAAGTCGTGGCCGACTTAAGATGAGTCGTAAGTCGTGGCCGACTTAGCAGGTAACAGTATCAGTGAAGCGACATAAGCGTCACGGCGTTGGATTTTAACTCGGTAGCCTTAGGTCGTGGCCGTCTCAAACTAAGTCGTGGGTCGTGGTTCAACTGGTAGGCTTGCTCATTTTGAATAATAACACAAGTCCTAACTCGCTGACGAGCTAGGAAGTCATCGTGTTAAATAAGAAGCGGCATCTCGTTTGTTTGTTTAAGTCGCTCACGCCCCAAGTTAGGCCGTAAGTCGAAGGTTGCGACTTAAGGGATATGAGTTACGGTTCATCCTGCTCACACCTGACCTCCCTGAACAGGTTAGTAACTTAGGTCGTTAAGTCACGGATTGCCTTAAGTCGTAGATAGCCTTAAGTCGTAGATATCCTTAAGTCGTCAACTCCTTTAAGTGGTTGAACCATGGAACTCCTTCAAGCTGTTATGTCGTTCAATCCTTAAGTCATAGATCGTCCACTTCCTTAAGTCGTTCACTCCTTTAAGTCGACCAATCTTTGACTCGTTAAGGCGTCCATTTCTTGACTCGTTAAGTCGCATAATCCTTAACTCGTTAAGTCGCATACCCTTCTTGAGTCGTGCAGTTCTTAAGTCGTTAGGTTATTCCTATAGTTAACTCGTTAAGTTGTTAGATCGTCCAGACCTTAAGTCTTTAGGTCGTAAGGACCCTAAGTCGTTGATCAAACGGGGTTAACATTTGCCCCTCGAAGTACACGCCTAAGTCGTAGGTCGTGTGCTTCGATTTTCCTTAACTCGTATGTGCCGATTCAAGTTCCATTGCCCTGGGATATAAAAGGCTTAGGTCGTTCCTTCTGCTTCCTTCTTCTCACTTGCTCTGTCGTTTGAAATCACCATTGACGTAATTCCGAGCTTTCAAAGACGAATTCCAACCACCCCGTCGCCGATCATCTTCCCGTTATACTACGTAAGTGAATCCGGTCATCCTTCACCCACGTCCATTGTCGAATTGCTAACTCCCCATTTTCCGACTTCAATTCACTTTTTGGTGTCGCGTTTCATTACGAATAATGTTTCGATCGATCTGTGATTGCCATCGATCATGTTGTGGTTTTGATAGAGCAGCAATGTATCGGATTCATGGCAAAACTGAGGCGATTCGGATTGGTTTTTGGGTGATTCAAGGGTGTGATGGAACGAGGATTGTTGTTGATTGAGAGGCTATTGGGTTAACGGGTTAGGAGTTAGAAGGGTAACGGGTTAGGAGTTAGGGAGAAAAGTCGGTTGGTCAAATGGAGCGAGATATTGGCTTGGTCACGACTTAGCAATTTCGTGCGATTCCACGACTTAACTCTGAACCGACCTAGCAGCTTCGTGCGACCTAAGCTTTGAGTCGTGGCCGAGTTAGGACTTACGACTGCCTTGAACTGAAGTTTTTCTTCTTTTCCACGACTTACGACTCAAAGTATTGCCGACTTAAAGCATCAACGACTTAAAATCGAAGCGACCTGACTTAACTTGCCTCATAATGCTTAGATCGTGGACGAGTTAGCCAGAGAACCAATGACTTAACTTAACCCGTAGGAAAATTTCTTAAGTCGTCGTCGAGTTAGCACTTGAGTCGTTGGCGACTTAGCACTTGCACTTTTAAGCTTTGCCTGAACTTTGAATTATTGTTTGAACTTTGAACTGTTAAACTTTGCTGCATTCTTTCACAGATCACTTTGACTCGCAAGCTAACAACCTGTTTAATACAACATTTATAGAAAATTGGGACGAATATACTGCCACTGAATGCCCACATCAAATGACAAATTAGTTAATAACTGATAATCAACTTAAATAGATTGTGTAAACGAAGTGCTTTAAATCAACAAATTCAAGCAAAGTATTAAAGCAACATTGAAATAGTCAACTGAAAATGACCCGTTTGCACTAATACTGTACCTGAAATTTTAAATTAACAAGTCCTGAAATTTGGTAATCGATCAATTGTCGACTAGCTTAATTCCAGTTATATTTACTTGTTATCTTCATTAGTTCTGCACAACACTTCACACTTTTTAGGAAACGTGCACCTTCATATTTGAATATCCAGTTGCTTGTGTAGAATGACTTCTCAGCAAGAAGATATAGCAGTCCAGACCGGGGAGGCCACTCTTATTCCAGCTCCATTAGTCAATCCTCCCGAAAGAGCCTCTACCACTTTGTCGTACAAAGTTTTTCGGCAATTGTGCACCCAGTTTGGTATCGTTGAAGCAGATGCCATTCTTCCTGAAAAAAGCAGCACCGCTGATGTGGCACCCCCTGGCTTCGTCACAGTTAATCGACAAATGTGCCTGAGCGGGGCCATTCCACCTTTCAACAACTTTCTCCAGCATCTTCTTCGTCAACTGGCCATCTCCCCATTTCAGCTACATCCCAATAGCTATGCCATTCTAATGGGGTTGTGTGTATTATTTAGTAGAACGCTTGACCGTCTCCCTAGTTTTGACGAGATCTGCTACTTATGTTCTTTTACCAGAACTAAAGATCATCCTTCGATCACTGTTGTGAGAAGCGCCAGAAATCGTAAATTGATTGTAAGCCTCCCTGACAGTGCCCATGGGTTCTTAACTCAGTACTTTTACGTTCTCTGTCCCCCGGGGTTTTATGCTGTGTGGAGGGAAGGAAGTAAGATTATCTATCTTTACTTCTTCTATTCTCTGAGTTTTGTGAAGTCCAAATTGCCAAGTGTTAATTTCGCTTTTTCATTTCAGCACTCCCCCCCTCCTTCTAGGGATCCCAGCCACAAGCCAACTCTGGAGAGGCTCATGGTCGTACCAGCTGAAGAGCGGGACGTGAAATTTTTGTTGAAAGAAGAATTTCTTCACCAGTTTGGACTTCTTCACCCTTCTCGCTCTTCTTACCCTCACGAAGTTCCTGATTCTTTAGAAAAGACGTCTGATGCCCCAGCTTCTGTCGAAGAACCTATACCGCAAGAGCCTACCACTGAGGCTTCTCTGGTGAAGTGTTCTGCCTCTATTGACGTTGCGGGATCATCCGGAAAATCTACGCTCTCTCCGGTTATCGAAGAGGAGGAGCCTCTTCAATGCCCCGAGAAGGCATCCAATGAAGGGGTTGAGAAAGAGAGTTCCGCTCAGCATGACGGCGAAGACATCTTTGGGGATCTTAGTGACTTAATGGTGACTTCACAGGAGTTATTTAAAAATGACACTCCAAAAGCTATTTCTCCTGCTGTCGAGGCGACTTCTTCTTTACAACAAGTTTCGACACCTTCTACACCAGTCGTTGCCGTTCCCAAACCAAAGAGTGGTTTGTAGTTCGATGCGCGTAGTTTGCACGCCACACACACTTAGGATTTTTGACACTTATACGCACTTAGCTTCTTCACCTTAAAGATTTTTAAGATCTTTTTCTTTTTCATTTTCAGATTCTCCGATAGGGCGAAGCGGTTCATACTATGATAAATTCCAGCGCCACGGAAGCCGTGATGCTTATGATTTTAGGCGCTATCTTCCTGTTCATAGAGAGACCGATGAAGAGAGAGCTGCTAGAAAAGCTTGTGAGAGGCGGGACTACGAGGAGCAGCAAAGGAGGAGGGAAGAACGTCACGATTCCTCTCAAAGAGATGACGCTTCCCATAAGAGAAAGTTGCATGACAACAGAGGAAAGAGCAAAATTTCTGAAGATCCCAGTAAACGGGCCAGGCTCAGCGAAAAGGACGTGTCTGCGATTTCTGAAAAGACTGACGCTCCTATCTCTTCTGATATCCCATCCGGCTCTCCTGCTTTAAAGAAATCTGACATCCAGGCGATTATCAATAGGCCTTTATATCAAGTTTGGGGACGGTCCTCCTACACTTCAAGGCCAATTTCCAAATTGGTATTTAAAGGGAGTGCGTTTCGACTTGGACTTAGTGCCGATTGATAAGCAAGCTATGTTAAGAAACGTTGACGCTGTCAAACTAGATATTGATAGGATGTCTGGCTGGCAGAAACTTGTTGACGAGCTTCAGAGAGTTAACCATATGAATCTTGAAGCCATGTTGACAATGGAGAATGACAAGACGAAATGGGATAAAATTTGCAAGCAGCACGATGCGGAGATGGCGAGCATTGCAGATGACAATGCGAGACTTGAGTCCAAAGTCAAGAAACTTAAGGAAGATCTCGCCACTTCTTCTGCCTCGCACACTCAAAAAGAAGAAGTCTTTCAGAAACAAGTGCGGGACGCACATGCTGCGCAAAGGGATGCTGAAATAAAACTTGAGGCTGAGCAGCATATTACTGAAAATATCGCAAAGATACTGCTCAACTGCATGAAAAAGTTAGCTCGCAAGATATGGAGATTGCAGCGTTAAAAGCTCGACTTCTTAAAGTCGAAAAAGAGCGGGACGATGCAGTTGTCGGCCAAGTTGCAACCGTTGCCGAAAAAGAAGCGACTGAGCAGTCGCATGAGGCAATGAAGGCCAAAGTCGGCTCTACCTTATTTGACTTTTATATTCACAGTGTCTTGGGGCGTGGAAGCCTCTCGTTTTTGGGGCCGGAATATGAAGTCACCTTGGTTGAAGTATGGGAGGCGATAATCGATATGTTTGGTGGTGCTGGTTATGCCGAGACAGATCTTGAAGCAACCTATTTAGATGAAAATGCCCGTGCTGCACTTGTTAAGGGAAAGGAGCAACTTGCCCAAGCGCGGACCGAAGCAACGGGGGAGAAGCGTTCCGAAAAAGAAGTACTTCCTACTGCCCCTGTTCGTACTTCGGTTTCAGCTGATGTCGATATTATTGGCTCCAGTTCTCACTCTTCGCCTCCTGTTAAAGTCGACAAAGAAATTGTGACCACTCCCACCGAGGAAGAGGCCCTGGAAGATATGGAGGTTCAAAAATTCGAGATTGATCTTGCAAAGCCGACTTCTCCAGGTAACTTTGATGTCGACCCAAGTCAAGTAGATTGCTCATTTGACTTGACTGAGATCGATGAACTTCTTACTTACTACTTAAGCCCTGATGAGCCACCATCTTATCTTTTTTCGGAGAATACTGATTTTAACTTCTTTTCTTCTGTAGTGGAAGTACCGAAAGCTGTGCTAACTTCTCCTTCTCCAGCTGATGTTCCTCCTCCTTCTCAAGTCACTCCTCTTTCTGCTTCTCAACCAGGATCACAAGAAGAGAAAATAGAAGCCCTCAAAGCTTGGACGATCCGGTTGTTTTGCAAGAGCAAAAGACTGGGGAACTTGAAGAAGACGAAAAGACCCCGGAGCAAACTTATGATGACGACACAAAGCTTTCTGAGTTTTTTACTCCAAGCAGTGAGTCTTCTTCGAAAAAGAAGGGGAAACGCACGGTTTCAAAGAAAGGGAAGAAAAGCACTTCTGTCGCTGGAGAAGAAGCGGAAGTTGACCCAGCTGTGCCTCTTTCTCCTTCCTCCCCGACCCATCCAGAGCGGCCTCAGAAACTAATCATTAGGCCGGGTAAAAGCTCTAAAGGTGGGAAGAAGGAGAAATGAGCTTGATTTTATTTTCTCTGTTTTGCTTTTTGCTTTTTCATGTATTGACCGGAGATTGTGCGAGTACCGGTCCTCGCTTTCTTAAACCTGCACATGTATCAAATTTTATAATATGGAATATAATGATTCTTTGTTTGTACAACTTTCTTGTATATATTTATGAATGCATTTTTTCCATGTGTCTGCACAAGTTTCTTTGTATGATATTGCAGTGAGCTCGTGGTATGATGTTTGAGCGTTATTTAATATAGCTATGTGCCCCCATACCACGGATCATCGCAATATTCTGAAAAGACTCATACTCTTATTTTAGAGGATAATATTTCCGTTTTCGAGGAAATATTATCCTGCTTTCAATAGAGTATGCCTTGTATCGGAGAAGTTTTCTCTTCTCTTCTTTTAGAACACTTCAACTTTCGAGGGTGATCACTTTTATTTGTTGAAAAGTGGATTCTCCTGTGCAGTGAAGCGAGCTTATGAGAAATGCTTTGTCATTTCAACTCTGGTGAAGTGGGTCTCCGATTTTTACACTTCAACTTAGGTGAAATATGCCTCCAAAGAGGTCTTTTTGGCATTTCTAAGATATAGCATTGTGGAATCTGTGGAGTAGCAAGGACTCCGAAGATTAGCATTTTGGAATCTGTGGAGTAGCATGGACTCCGAAGATTAGCATTTTGGAATCTGTGGAGTAGCATGGACTCCGAAGATTAGCATTTTGGAATCTGTGGAGTAGCATGGACTCCGAAGATTAGCATTTTAAAATCTGTGGAGTAGCATGGACTCCGAAGATTAGCATTTTGGAATCTGTGGAGTAGCATGGACTCCGAAGATTAGCATTTTGGAATCTGTGGAGTAGCATGGACTCCGAAGATTAGCATTTTGGAATCTGTGGAGTAGCATGGACTCCGAAGATTAGCATTTTGGAATCTGTGGAGTAGCATGGACTCCGAAGATTAGCATTGTGCCTCTGGAGAGGTTTTGTGCTTCCGGAGAAGTCTTGTGCTTCCGGAGAAGTCTTGTGCTCCCGGAGAAGTCTTTATTTGATTGCCCGGAAGTTACTTTCTCACAGTTCAATGGATCCATGGGGCGGACGTAAACTACTTAATTGGACGTTCGTTTGCACAAACGGTCGCAACTAGTTAACAAAGATCCTGCGCTTTCTGGTTCCACCAACCTCTTTGTTGAGAAGAGAACTTCCATTTTTTGGCGTGCCTCCGAAGAGGGCTTGTGCCTCCGTAGAGGTCTTTATCCTCCGAAGAGTTGCGCCTATGAAGAGGTCTTTCTGTTTGAACTCCGAAGAGTAGCAATTGTTGCTTGTGTTCTTTCACCATCTGCTCCTTAGCGATTCCTTGTTATCACTTCAAGTACATGCCCCATTCTTTTGCAAATTGCTTGCTTTCTGCCAGAGAAATGTACTTTGTTGTTGAGTGATTTATGGGAATCGCCGAGTCTTGTGATGTGTTGAATAAGTAAGCTTTACTTTGATAGCCTGCAATATTAAATCGACATTTTAGCAATATATTTAAGATATTTGCATATCGAAATGAAACAGGCATTATATAGCGTTAGAACACAAGATTTAATATTCTTTATTATTAATCCACCCTG
Organism: Allium fistulosum; assembly: GCA_030737815.1. Classification (NCBI taxonomy): domain Eukaryota; kingdom Viridiplantae; phylum Streptophyta; class Magnoliopsida; order Asparagales; family Amaryllidaceae; genus Allium; species Allium fistulosum. The sequence goes on from CM060907.1 coordinate 393,850,883, forward strand.
ATTTCTTAGTGGTTTACAATACAAGAGTTATACATCCATTATCATTTTACAAATTTAAGCAATGCTGTTAAGTAAAGATTGGATGCAAGTGATTGTTGTTTCAGAGTCTCCAGATTGAATTTCCATTTCCACTGGATTCGTAGTTTTTGATTCATATGCCAGAGATATTGGAAGATGCCCCAGCTGCAGTTTTGTGGGTAGTTAATAGTCGTCCCAACTCCTGGCTGCTGCGTGGGGACCTCCTGTGACAACTTTAATGACAAGCTTTTCAGATTCTTGGACCGCAGTGTTGTTGCCAGAGTCAGATTGATGGGCAGGGTGTTCTTGCCCCTGAGTGGATGAGGTTGGGTCTGCTCTGTTTTTCTTCACATATTGTTGCAGTTTACCCTGTTCCAGCAACTCTTCAATCACATTCTTCAACTGGCGACATTGGTCGGTGTCATGGCCAGGTTGATTGTGGAATCCGCAGAATTTCCCATTACATACTGCACCTCTCCCCATCTCAGGTGGTTTAGGATACTTGATAACACCTTTTGTCGCGAAGAAGATATTTTCCGGTGTATCAGTTAGAGGGGTAAAATCTGAAAGATTAAAGCGGCGAGGTTTCTTCTCATTCTCCTGCTTCTTTCCTCCATCACTTTCCCTTTTCTGGTTTCCGGATTCTCTTTTGTTAGAAGTAACACCGTTATTCTTTACTTCGGCAACAACCACTTTTGCCGGCACGGAGAGGTTTTCCAGACGCATAAATTCGTCGGCCTTTTTATAGAATTTCTCGAGTGAGTTTGGATCCTTCATTTTTAACCATCTTCCGAATTCACTTGATTTGTTGATGGCCCGCATTAGGTAAGTCAAGATCATACGGGGTTTTGCATTATCCACTTCGGCTAGGGCTATATTGAAACGGTTCAAGAAAGATCTGATAGATTCTCCGGGCCCTTGTTCAAGGCTGGACAGTGACATTATATCCTTAGCTTTTGAAGCATACAACCTGAACTGATCCTTGAACTTTCAAGTTAAATCAGAGAATTGATCTACGGACCGAATTGGTAGCTTTGTGAACCAAAGTAGAGCCACTCCTTCCAAGTATACTGGAAAGTATCGACATTTAATATCATCTGATGCCCTCGCACCGGTCATATGCCAATCGTACTTGTATAGAAAATGATTAGGGTCACTTGTCCCTCTATAAGCCGGAATAGTAGGAGGTATAAATTTTCTTGGAAACTCTGCTTTCAGGATCCTTTTAGTAAACGGAGTTCTGCTTGGCGCAAATCCCCAATCACTCTCGTTTTCTTCCCTCTGCATGCTCTCTTTCATGATTTGGCGAATCATCCCTGATAGGTACTCCTCATTGTTCAGAGGCATCGCCGGGTAGAAGTCACCTCTCCTTTCGGAATTTTGCCTGGGAAAATGCTCGTGAAAAGTTGGATGCGGCCTTGGACCTTCATCATGGAAAGGTGGCATTTCGGTGGTGCCAGCGGCTCTTTGAGGAATATCTTTCTCCTGGGAATTACGAGCATCTTCAGTGAAGACTGTTTCATTGTTTTCTAGCTGTCGATTAGCCTCAAGTAGAGCGTTTAATCTGTCCATCATTAAAGCGTTTTGAGCTTCAATTTGCTGATATAATCCCGACACTGCGTCGTCTAATTCAGCCCTTGTGACTCCGACGGTAGGAGTTGCTTGATTTGCTGTTGGGGAAGCGGAGGTTCCCTCATGAGCATTTCCGGATATGGTAGAACTACCCTTTCTTCCAGGAGCCATGATTTCAGATAAACTTCTGGTCTTTAGAGAGATTCTTTCAACAAACTCTTGCGGAGCAATGGTGAGAATATTCCTGAGTTCAACTCTCAGTGAAAGCACAAAATGTTAACGGTAAAAGTTGAACGCTAACACCCGGTGTGTGTAGTAATAATGTGAAAGCACCACCCGTTGATACGAGAAAAGAATATAAGCTGAAAATAGCAGAAAACGGAAAAGGGACAACAGATTTATAGTGGTTCGGCCCGTAATTGAGCCTACGTCCACTTTATAGTCTTTTATTGCTGATTTGGTTACAATTTGATACAATGCACTTCGAATACAATTCGCTTCGACCACACAAACACTTCAGATTAGTAACTCAAACTTTGATGATGAGATTTGTTGAATCCATGTCGGATGTGTAGAATCTTGTTCAAAGCTTGTTGTAGTATCTTCAATGTTTGGAGTTCTTCAAGTGTTGGATGAGTTGAGAATTCGGTAGAGTAATGGCGCTTCAGAAAATGATTGGCCAAAAGTCCCCTTCATGTTGAAGGTAGCGCTGTATTTATAGAGAAGTCCGGACAAGAATTTTTGCCAAGTCCTAAGTCGTGGCCGACTTAAGATGAGTCGTAAGTCGTGGCCGACTTAGCAGGTAACAGTATCAGTGAAGCGACATAAGCGTCACGGCGTTGGATTTTAACTCGGTAGCCTTAGGTCGTGGCCGTCTCAAACTAATTCGTGGGTCGTGGTTCAACTAGTAGGCTTGCTCATTTCGAATAATAACACAAGTCCTAACTCGCTGATGAGCTAGGAAGTCATCGTGTTAAATAAGAAGCGGCATCTCGTTTGTTTGTTTAAGTCGCTCACACCCCAAGTTAGGCCGTAAGTCGAAGGTTGCGACTTAAGGGATATGAGTTACGGTTCATCCTGCTCACACCTGACCTCCCTGAACAGGTTAGTAACTTAGGTCGTTAAGTCACGGATTGCCTTAAGTCGTAGATAGCCTTAAGTCGTAGATATCCTTAAGTCGTCAACTCCTTTAAGTTGTTGAACCATGGAACCGCTTCAAGCTGTTATGTCGTTCAATCCTTAAGTCGTAGATCGTCCACTTCCTTAAGTCGTTCACTCCTTTAAGTCGACCAATCTTTGACTCGTTAAGGCGTCCAGTTCTTGACTCATTAAGTCGCATAATCCTTAACTCGTTAAGTCGCATAATCCTTAACTCGTTAAGTCGCATACCCTTCTTGAGTCGTGCAGTTCTTAAGTCGTTAGGTTGTTCCTGTAGTTAACTCGTTAAGTTGTTAGATCGTCCAGACCTTAAGTCTTTAGGTCGTAAGGACCCTAAGTCATTGATCAAACGGGGTTAACACTAATAATGAAACTACTAATGATGAAGATAATAATAATTCCGAAATTTTATATCCAAATAAAAGAACAAAATATTTGAAAGATCACCCTATAGAAAATATTCTAAGAAATATAGAATTTGTTGTATAAACAAGAAATCAATTTAATAAAATGAGTAATGTTGCTTTTATCTCAACTATTGAACCTAAAAATCCAAAGGAAGCATCATTAGATGATTCTTGGATTCTTGCTATGCAAGAAGAACTGAATCGGTTTACCAGAAATGATATTGGGAAATTAGTCCCAAGGCCTGAAGATAAATCTATAATAGGAACTAAATGGGTATATAGAAATAAAATGAATGAACCAGGAGAAGTTATTAGAAATAAAGCATGTTTAGTTGCTCAAGGTTATAGTCAAGAAGGTATAGATTTCGATGAAACTTTTGCTCCTAAAGCCAGAGTACAGGCTATCAGAATTTTACTTGCTTTTGCAAGTCAAAATAATTTAATTTATTTCAAATGAATGTCAAAAACGCCTTTTTAAATGGATTTATTGAAGAAGATTTATATGTAGAACAATCCGCACTTTTTGAAAATAAAAAATTACTTAATCACGTTTATAAATTAAAGAAAACTTTATATGGTTTAAAACAAGCACCTAAAGCATGGTATGATAGACTAAAATCTTATTTATTACAATCCAATTTTGAAATATGAAAGGTAGATAGTACATTATTTATTAAAAGAAAATAATAATATTCAACTTATAAAAATATATGTAGACATATTATTTTTGGATCAATAAATGAACAGTTAAATAAAGAATATTCAGATATAATGACTAAGGAATTTGAATGAGTTATATGAGAGAATTAACCTTCTTTTTGGGATTACAAATAAGACAACTAAATAATGGAATTTTTATAAGTCAAAAAAATATGCCAAAGAATTAGTTAAGAAATTTGGCATGGCAATTGCTAGTGGAAAGCCAAATCCCATGGGAACCAATGAGAACATAAATAAAGAAGAAAACTCAAAAGATGTAGATCAAAAATTATATAGAGGTATGATAGGATCATTACTTTATATAACTGCTAGTAAACCACATATAGTGCATAGTGTTTGTCTATGTGCAAAATATCAATCTCAACCTAAAGAAACTCATATAAAATCATTAACAAGAATATTCAGATATGTAAATAATAACCTAGATTATGGGCCATTTTATCCAAAAAAAGATTCTTTTAATTTAATTTCATATAGTAATGCTGATTACGCTGGTTGCAAATCAAACCGAAAAAGTACAAGTGGAACTTGTCACTTTTTAGGACACTCTCTAGTTTCCTGGTTTAGCAAAAAGCAAAGTTCTGTATCTCTGTCCACAATAGAACCAGAATAGATTTCAGCCACGCTAACCTATTCACATGTTTATGCAACAAACATTAAAAGATTTTGGTTTAAATTTTATTAAATCACCAATATACTGTGATAATACTAGTGCGATAAATCTATCTAAAAATCCAACACGTCTAGCTACAACCAAATATACAGATTTAAGGCATCATTTTCTAAGAGATAACATAAATAAGAAAGTAATATCACTCAAGTTTATAATTACTGAAAATCAAATAACCAATATTTTAACAAAACCATTAAGTCAAACATCTTTTATTAAGCCTAGACGAGAGTTAGGAATACGTTTGTTCTCTGAAATATAAATAAAAAAATAAAAAATTAAAAATTAAAAAAAAACTATCAAAATTAACCTACATATGTCGAAATACTCCCCTCCTATATGTCAACATATATTGGAAAATTCTGAAAATAGATTTCCCTTATAAATTCAAAATAACCTTATATAACCATCAAATTTTGAAATTAATTCCAATTATCCATCTTTCTTCTTCTCCAATTTCTGCATAAAAATAAAGCCATGGCTTCCTCGAGTTCCAAGCACCCAAGAGAATGTAATCCACCGTTTTCCTTCTAAACTCCCACTCAAGGCCCTCTCCAGAACATCACCATGGCCAAAGTAACCAAAATTGAGGATGATATGAAGCATGTACTGCATATGCTTACTGAAACAAAGGTTGTACAGCTACGTCTCTTAAAAGAACAAGAGAAACAGTGGCGAATTTATGGAATCTCCCGAAATATCTGTTGGATAATCTAACAAATCCAATAGCAATCGAAGAAGATACTCCAAACCTTGTCATTGACGATCCAGTGAATAATGAGGAAGAGGAAGAAGAGAAAGAAGACGGTGATGAAATAAAATGCGTGGGCGAAGGATGCTTCAATTGAGATGGAAATCTCGTCGAACAAAAAGGAAATTTATGTCTTCAATACCCCTTCGGTCCTATCCACAAGGCCTTCATTATTAAACGAAAACCATATTTCTAAGTTTAGTACATAATATTTATTTGTTAGGATTTAGTTTGGTTTGGTGTGTTTATTCGGTTTAAATTTAAATGTTTGAATTTGATTGATTGGATTGTACGAGTTTGTGTGTTTTAGTTTTGTTTGATTTAGATTTCGGTTAGTGTCTATTGAATTTGTTTATGCATAGTTTGAAATTAATACAATTTACTTTACCATCATTTTAATATTATCATTTATCATATATATCATCATTTTTTACTTGGATTATTGATTTTGAATTTAATTCATCATATATTTCATTTAGGTAGAGTTGTTTATTTTTCACCCATTTTGGTTGATGACAAAGGGGGAGAAAATTATAAAATATACATATGCACATATTAAGAGAGGGTTATCTAATTCAGGAGGAGTTGGGGAGTTATATCATATTTTATATATACAGAATAATAATGGTTGTGATTATCAAAAAGGGGAAGACTGTTAATACCTTAGTTAATGATTTTGATGATAACAACCTTGGTAACAAAAATACATTCATATAAAATATGGGTACTAATGATTTTGCCGAGTTATATAGTGTATAGTGCAGGATATTATATAGGTATTGAATCAAAGACTGTATGGTATAAAGATTCAAGAAATGAACATAAAGACTCATGAGTATGAAGATCTCAAGGCTATGATATAGTATATAGATTATAGAGTCATAGAATATTGTTAAAGTCCCTGGTAGCAATCTTTGATTTCTATTTCTTATTTTCTTATCTTTTAATTTAAAATTAAAGTATATTTTTAAAATATTTTATAAAAAAAATTTCACGTTTAAAATGTTTATAAACTATGTTTAAACTATTTCGCAAAGTATCAAAATAATTTACAAAGCCTATCATTTTAAAAATTATTTTAAATAAGGGTTTTCAAAATACACATGGGTATATCGACATATAACCTATATGTTTGTCGACATATATGCCGAAAATTTGAAATTCAAATTTTGAAATGAAATGTATATTCGTCGTAACCCTTTGCGAATGTATATGTCTATTTATTCTCTATATATAGAGGGTTTTCAAATGACTTTTTATTAACTACTTACTTATTATTATATCTCCTTTTACTCTGCCAAAATTTCTATTGAAAATATATTCAAATCTTCTCAAATTCAAACCAGAATCAATTCAATCTCTATTGTACTAATTCTCCACTATTTACCCTCTGATTTCAATCATCTCTCTCACTCAATCAAAGATCAAAGTGATTTCCATGAGGCTATAGGATTAATTGTAACCAAAGATCAAGAAACTATCTTTGGAAAAACCATCAAACTCTAGTTATGTTTAAGTGGGTGCGCTTGTGTCCCGTTTAAATCAAGTGGTTGTGCTTTTTGTCCTGGAAATCCAAGTGGGTGCGCTTGTGTCCCGTCCAAATCAAGTGAGTGTATCCAGAGCTCGAAAAAACTAGAGCTTGCGTCTCGTAGCCTTGAAATTGAGATTGTAATGGATTTCCCTTCTACCTATTAAAAGATTGGCATTGGAAAAAATATATATACAAGCAATTGTACAGGACTGGATGTCGGGTAACTCCAAACCAGTATAAAAATCCCCGGCGTGGTCTCTCTAATTCTCTATTTTTTACTTTACTGCATTTGTACTTGTCTTGTTTGCATATGTGATTTCTCATTCTGTGTTGATTAATAATAATCTTGAAAGAATTTTAAAAGGATTCATAAAAATTAGAAAAACACTAGTCACACCCCTCTAGTGTTTAATTAGCCTTAAGATCCATAACTCTACAACCCACAATATGAACATGCATTTGTTAGTGCTATAAGAAAGTTTTATAGTGTGTTGATTTATTGGTTGAGTGGTTTACCAATCCTGATTAATACAGAAGGTACAACTGTATCGATATGGGTTTCTAAACACTTGGACAAGACAAACTGACACAGTAGTGTTTTAAAATTTGGTAAACGAAATAATTTTACCTAGGAGTATATTTTATATAAAAAAAAGTGATTCTCAAAAAATAGTAATTAATATAGCATTTTTGATGTGTTTGTTTGTTAGGAAATGATAATATTCAGCTATTATCATTTAGGGTTGATCGTCCAGCTTTGAGGCATTGACTATTGTCTGGTGATTTATTTGTAATTTTCCTTTTTAAAGCATGGGTTGAGTAGATAGGAATTGTGGAAACATTGAAAATGATCACCTTCTGAATTCAGTTTTACAATTTGACTATAAGGCGTTCGATGTTAATGTTGGGTTAAGATTGGATTTTAATAAAAGATATTTATTAAAGGAAACCTAGAATATTTTGGGAATAAATATTTGAGAAATGATTTTTTATAAAGGAGTGATTTTAAATAAATTTAGTTTATAAAAATGTGTTTTATAAATAAAGGGTTTTGAGGATTCAAATCCTGGAAACTTGAAGAAGGTTTCAAATATTTTATGGAAAAAGGTAGTGATATTTTTACTAAAAAATATTTTGAAGTATAAATATTTTGGAAAGACAATTTTAAGTAAGAAGTATTTTCTTTGGATTGGTTAGGGAAATGTACCTCGATTTGTTTTATGATGATTTGAATAATCTACTAAGTGATGATCGGATATTTGCATAGACGAACGTCATAGTGCAATTAATAAATTATTCTTTTTATCATTTTATGATCGAAACAAGTTCAAATCCGAACGAACCCAAGTAAGTTGGTAATCATATTTTGTTAAAACTATTTGTTTGGAAATATGTAAAGTACAGTTTCAAAAACGGGATTCCGAAATAAAAAAGTATTTTTATGTTAACTAGTTCGAATGGCTCAAAAATGACTAAAAATGGACAGGAGATTTGTTCGGAGGGTAAACACCTCTCTTAAATATTACCTTTTTTGGTAAGGTAATATATGATACTACTTGGTAAGACCCGGTTTTTTGGTATCATTTTGGCATTACTCGATCTATATGTATATTTTCTACGGATTAAAATATATTGTATCATTTAAAAATAAGTTTTGAAATAAAAACTGAGTATTTAGTTCTCAAGTTAAATTCTAAATAGAAAGATTAAATCATATAGTGGTATATACCCTCAGGATGTAGAAGGGTATTATACACATTTAAAATTTTAAGTTATGTTTTTATGAAATGTTTTCATAAATAATTTTAGAGGTAAAGGAGTTTGTTACAAGTAAGAACCAATAAGAATAAGCACGTAAGTTGTACGTAGATCATTTTTTTGCACGGTTCTATATCCAAGATTCGAGTACATGACTTTGAGGTGATTCACACCGACCCGATTAAGAATTTATCACTCGATTCTTGACGACGAACACTTGGTGAAGGTTCTTGATATGAAATCAAAGTTTCTATCATGGTATTGTTCATGTAAGGAGAATGGAGGTTTCTAATCAAGAAGCCTGATCAGAGTCCGCATTAAGAAATCGAGCGAGCAGTACGTATCGGAAGAGAAATTAGGTATTCAAGTAAGTGATCAAATCAGATATTGGGTACGGATGATCTATATATATCGTACGGGCCTATGGAAATTTTAAGTATTTACGTGGGCTTATTTCTATCTTGATTTGATAGTGAGAAAATTTCGAGGTCAAATTCTTTTAAGGGGGAGAGGGGAGAATGTAATGTTCTAAATTTTGATTTGTGAGTGTTTAATTTATTTTAAATATTCAATTTATGGTTTTAATAATTAAATAACCTTCTTTTAAAACAATAACTAACAACAAGAAATTCATTTTTGAATTTTATTTACATAAATAGGTAGTTCGACGAAAAGCTGAAAATATGATCGAAAACCATTTTTTAGGTTTTCAACTTTTTATCGAACGATAAGTTGTAAAAAATTGTAATACCTTTTTTATACTTTAAAACAATATTTAAAATTTTTAGCAAAACATTTGTATTATGAAAAATATAAATAAACTAATAGTATTAAGAATTTAATTTGAATTATAAATGACAGATGTGAAATGAAAGGATTCCTTAAGTGTGAAAGTTAATTAAAAGTACATGATAATCCTAATATCCACCATCTTTTTCATATGCTTGGTACAATGGAGGCATGGAAATGGTTTGAGAGCTAAAAATTTAGTTTTAAGGGAATTTTGGCCTTTTGCCTCCTTCATTTTACTTTTTTTTTATTTTTTTATTTTTTTTATTTCATCTTATATGTATACATCTTCCATTCTACATTTCATTTTATACTTCATCTTCTTTACTCCATTTCCTATCTTCTCTACTTTTTTGGCAAAAAAACCACTCCTTTTTAACTCAAAAATTGTTGCTTTACCCAAAAGATCAAAACTTTAAAACTTAAGCTTGGATTTGGATTTTTGCATTTGCAAATAATGTGGAAGGTGAGATGCTAAATCTTTTTTTGGTATTTTGATGAAATGATAAATGTTTAACATTTGTTATTAAGTTTGATCTGATATGGAAAGCATGTTTATGATATTATTTAAAATCATATTTTGTTGTTCTTTGCTTTGAAATGGAAAGTATGCATATTGTAAATTAACATATATAGTAAAAAAGCAAATTGCTCTTCCCCTTTCTTCTTCCTACTCTCTGTTTCTTGTGAAATTAAACTTCTTCCCTTCCTTTAAAAAATCAACATATCCTTCCTCGTTTAGAATTAGCCAAAAGTTTCAACTGTAAAGTTGTAGGGTTTGGATCTTTAGTTTTTTTCAAAAATAATCGCGGGTTGTTTCATCGAGTATGGGGAGATGAATCTGCCAATTACAATAACTACTCGAAAAAGATCAGTTTTTCCGACAAGCAAGAATAGTCGAATGGATTATACAATCATGCTCATAGTTGGAAATCATGATGTTTTAGGTGGTCGGGATGTGTCGTGGCGAAGGGATGAAATGATTTGGTAAAAAATTGAAATTCCGACGAGCCGATGGTTGAGGTGTGGAGCCGATGGTGCTAGATGGAGCCTTGGGTCTAGGCAGAGGCATGGTGGCATTCGAGGGTGGTGCGATGGTCGGTGGTGGCCAGAGGAGGTCGCGTTAGGGTTTAGGTTTCAGGTTTGTTGGATTCGGGTTTACTGAGTGCTGGTGGCAACATGTTGCACCGTGCGTGGCGTGGTTGGGTCTGGTGGTATCTGGAGGCACGACGGTCATAATGGAGTGGACGACAGCGGCTGGTTGTGGTCGAGGAGGCTGTGGTGTTCGATTGGTCGAGGCGCATTCTTTGAATCCTAGGCGCGAGGTTTTGAATTTTTGGGCTAAGTGTTGGTTTTGGCTAGGCGGCACTAGAGGGGGTAGCGGTGGTGCCATCGTGACGAGCTTGGCTAGGGGAATTTATGGACGAGGTCACGGTGGCAGTCGAAGTTCAGCATTGGATGTGCATGTGCACACGTGCATGGATTTTCGGCTCCAGGTTTTGTTTTTGGGAAAAATTTGATTTTTGAGTTTGATTTAGCATTGAGTTTTGAGGAGAAGAAGTTCGGTCTAGGTTTGGGTTTGATGTCTTGGGTCGATTGGGCTTTGGGGTTGTAGGATTTTAGTTAATTATGTTTTTAAATTAAATAATTTAAACTTTGAGAAATAATTAGACACCCTTACGAAGTCTGTTTGCCCCGCGTAGGTCCGTATTAACTAGTAGAACACCTTAGTACAATTATTGGACAGATTTGTTGAAGTGCAGAATTTTGGTAAATTATTAGTGTTGGAATTTACTTATGATTATGTAATTAAATGATTATATTTCAGCACCGCCATCCCATTAGCAGAATAAAACACTATTCTGCTGTATTTAAATTAAATAGATATTTTTGGCCATCTATTTAGCAGAATAAATCCCCATTCTGCTATTTTAGTAGTTGGAAATTTATTTATACGCCCATTGACTTGGATAAATGATGTGTTATCCTTCAATTGATAATTATGGATATTTGTTACATATATGTTACTTATGTAAATAACAGTGATATAACTTGGAATGTTGAACTGAAATATAGTGATAGCTTGTTTAAGTGTCATTGGGGTCGCTAAGCCTCTTTCCAAATTTGAAAAGAAATGGTTTTTAATTTGACTTAACTTTATAATATGTTGAATTAATGTGTTTTCTATATTTAAATGGTTAAGTTAATTAATTTTTTTATTAATGATATTTTAAAAGAAATGTTTCCTTGCAAGCCTCACAACCTGTAATGACTAAAGCAGGAACGTGTTGTAGGGCTATGTGTGTCGCTCCCAATAGAGTATAATCATCACTTGTATCTAGATCGACATTTATTTATGGATTATGTATGCTTGTGGCCACGGAAATGGTTTGTCAAAGACAACCGGAGGGTGATCGTATTCGGTACTATCCAGGAAGGGGTGGGTGGGTCCTGAGTAGCAGAGTTGCAAATGTTTTGCGGCCTTAGTACATTTTCTCTAGAGGTGTACTTTACAAAAGGTAGACCCTTACCTTGTCATGTTGGAAATCCAATCTCCAATACGTGCCTTTACGGACTTAGTTGTATACATATTATGCTGGAATGTAATTAATGCAAACATTTCAGCTATTATTAATATTTATTTTAAACTCTAGACGTTATTATAATATCATAAGATTTCCTATGAAATGGTTTGGTTATCAAAAGGTAAAAACTCGTCCATGTTTATGTGCGGCGTGGTCTTAGAAGATAGCCTTATTTTCGAAAGGTTTAATAACATTAAAATCCATATGATGTCTGTTTCTCACGCTGGTTTACTAGACTGATCTGGACGTTTTTCTTATGATACTCGGGTCAGACCAAGCAGATTTTAGATCTAGTTATGGATGCTTTGGAGCTTCAGGAGACGAGCTGGATGCCTCCAAGACATATTTTCATATAATTTATTTCCACTACATTGATTGTTTATATCGATCAGCATTTGTGAGGATATGTTATTATAACTGTCTACGCTGATGATAAATAGTTACTCTGATTGATGTATGTATATTACAATTTTCTTTGGTAAAGATCTGTTGTATATTATATATTACTCGTTACGATGTGAGATTCTATTTTGTCTTTTCTTTCTTTTCCCCCAACAATCTGTCTTTCCGACACTTGGATGCTCGACACGTGAATACCGTGAATGTATTAGTATCGACTTTTGAAGGTCGAAGAGGTGGGTCGTTACAAGTGCTATCAAAGCGAGGTTGAACAAACACCAAGGCTTTGGTAGGTAGACTCATTAGAGATAGGGTTAGTAATACCCTAGAATGAGTTAGAGTGTGTGTGTGTGTGTGTATGAGCGCGAATATTTTAGTGCTATAAGAATGTTTTATAGCATGTTGATTTATCGGTTGAGTGGTTTATGAATCCTGGTTGATACATAAGGTACAACTGTATCGATAGAGGTTTCTAAACACTTGAACAAGGCAAACAGACACATATTGTTGTAAAATTTGGTAAATGAAGTAATTATATCTAGGAGTATATTTTATATATAAAAGAATTATTTTCAAAAAATATTAGTATAGTGATTTTTGATGTGTTTGTCTGTTAGGAAATGATAATGTTCAACTATTATCATTTAGGGTTGATCATCTAGTTTTGGGACATTGACTATTGTTTAGTGATTTACCTATAATTTTCCTTTTTAAAGCATGAGTTGAGTGGATAGAAATTGTAGGAACATTGAAAATGAACACCTTGTGAATTAAGTTTCACAATTTGACTATAAAGCTTTCGATGCTAATGTTGGGATAAGATTTGATTTTAATAAAAGATATTTATTAAAGGAAAGCCAAAAAAATTTGGGAATAAATATTTGAGAAATGATTTTATATAGAGGGGCGATTTTATATAAATTTTGTTTATAAAAATATGTTTTATAAATAAGGAGTTTTGAGGATTCAAATCCCAAGTCTTGAAGAAGATTTAAAATGTTTTATGGAAAAAGGTAGTAATATTTTTACTTGAAAATATTTTTAAGTAAAAATATTTTGGAAAGAAAATTTCTACGTAAGGAATATTTTCTTTGGATTGGTTCGGGAAATATGGCTCGATTTGTTTTGTGATGATCTAAATAATCTTCAAGGTGATGGTCGGATGTTTGCCTAGGCGAACGTTGTAGTGCAGTTACTAAATTATTCTTTTTATCATTGTATGATCGAAACAAGTTCAAATCCGAATGAATCCAAAACAAGTAGATAATAGATATTTGGTAAAACTATTTGTTTGGAAATATGTAAAGTATTATTTTTTCAAAAATGGGATTCGAAAAAAAAAAGTAATTTTATGTTAACTAGTTCGAATGGCTCGAAAATGACTAAAAATGGAAAGGAATGTGTCCGGAGGGTAAACGCTTCTCTTAAGTATCACCCTTCTTGGTAAGGGAATATATAATACTATTTGGTAGGACCTAGTTCTTTGGTATCATTTTGGCGTTACTCGACCTTTATGTATATTTTCTACAGATTAAAATATATTGTATCATTTAAAAATGGTTTTGAAATAAAAACCAGGTGTTTATTTCTCAAGATAAATTCTAAATTAAAAGATTAAATTAGATAGTGATATACACCTTCAGGATGTAGAAGGATATTATACAACTTTAAAATTTGAAGTTATATTTCTATGAAATATTTTCATAAATAATTTTTGAGGTAAAGTATATCAGTATAAGTAAGAACCAATAAAAATAAGCACGTAAGTTGTACGTAGATTATTTCTTCGCACGGTTCTTGATGCAAGATTCAAGTACATGATTTTGAGATGATTCACACTGCCCCAATAAGGATTTATCATTCGATTCTTAATGGAGAACACTTGATGAAGGTTCTTAATATGGAACCAAAGTTTCTATCATGGTATATGGCTATGTAAGGAGAATGGAAGTTTCTAACTAAGATGCCTGATCAAAGTCCACACTAGGGAATTGAGTTAACAATATTTGTCGAAAGAGAAATTATTTTATCAAGTAAGTGATCGAATCAAATATTGCGTACAGATGATCTATATACATCGTACGGGTCTATGAAAATTTTAAGTATTTATGTGGATTATTTCTTTCTTGGATTGATAATGAGAAAATTTTGGAGTCGAAATTCTTTTAAGGGGGAGAGAATGTAACGATCCAGAATTTTATCATTTTTATCTCTGAATATTTAATTTATTTTCAATTTTTGGTTTTAATAATTAAATAGCTTTCTTTCAAAATAATAACTAATAATAGAAAATTCATTTTTGAATCATGTTTACATAAATAGATAGTTCGATGAAAAAACTAAAAATGTGACCGAAACCCATTTTTCGGATTTTCACTTTTTTATCAAACGATAAGTGGCAAAAGATTGTAATACATTTGTTTATATTTTAAAACAATATTTAAAATGTTTAGCAAAACATTTGTATTTTGAAAAATATAAATAAACTAATAATAAGAATTTAATTTAAATTTGAATCAGAAATGATGGATGTGAAATGAAAGGATTCCCTAAGTGTGAAAGTTAATTAAAAGTACATGATCATCCTAACATCCAACAGCTTTTTCATCTGCTTAGTACTATGGAGGCTTGGAAATGATGTGAGAGTTGAAAATTTAGATTTAAGGGCATTTTGGCCATTTGCCTCCTTTATTTTACTTTATTTTTATTTTTACATTTTTTTATTTCATCTTTTATATATATACATCTTCCATTCTACATGTCATTTTATACTTCATTTTCTTAACTCCATTTTCTATCTTCTCTGCTTTTTTAGGGGAAAAATCACTCCTTTTTAACTCAAAAATTGTTTCTTTACTTAAAGGTCAAAACTTTAAAACTTAAGCTTGGATTTTGATTTTTGCATTTGAAAATAATGTGGAAGGTGAGGTACTAAATCTTTGTTTGGTATTTCGATGAAATGATAATTGTTGTAAATTTGTTAGTAATTTTGATTTGACATGTAAAGCATGTTTATGATATTGTTTAAAATCATATTTTGTTGTTCTTTGCTTTGAAATGGAAAGTATGTTTACTATAATTTAACATATAAAGTAAAAAGCACATTTCTCTTCTCCCTTCTCTTCCTGCTCACTGTTTCTTGTCAAATTAAACTTCCCTTCCCTTTAAAAATCAACATCTCCTTCCTCGTTAGAATTAGCCAAAGTTTCAACTGTAAAATTGTAGGAATGAATCTCTAGTTTTTTTGTAAAAAAAATCGCGGGTGTTTCATTGAGTATAGGGAGAGAAATCTGTCGATTACAGTAACTGCTGGAATAGGGTCGGTTTTCTGACAAGCAAGAATCGTCGAACAAATTATTCAATCGTGCTTTGTAACTGGAAATCGTGATTTTTGGAGCTAGTTCTATGATTTTAGGTGGACGGGATGGGTCGTGGTGATGGGATGAACTGATTTTGTAAAAATTGAAATATCGGTCAACCAGTGGTTGAAGGGCGGAGCCGATGGTGCTGGAGGGAGCCTTGGGTCTAGGCAGAGGAATGGTGACAGTCGACTAGTCGAGGGTGGTGCGGTGGTGGCCAGAGGAGGTTGTGTTAGGGTTTAGGGTTGTGGTTTGTTGGGTTTGGGATTTTCAAGTGCTGGCAGCGACGTGGTACACTGGGCGTGGCATGGTTGGGTCTAGTGGTATGTAGGGGTGTTGCGGTCACAATGGAGTGGACGGCGGTGGCTAGCTGTGGCCGAAGGGGCGGCGGAGTTAGATTGGCCGATGCACGTTCTTTGAAACCTAGGCGCGAGGTTTTGAATTTTTGGGCCGAGGGGTCGGTTTTGGCTAGGTGGTGCTGGAGGGGATGGCGGTGGTGCCATCGTGATGAGCTTGGCTAGAGGAGTTTGTGGGCGAGGTCAATTATTGGACAATGTTGAAGTGCAGAATATTGATAAACGATTATGTAATTAAATGATTATATTTCAGTGCCGACATCTCGTTAGCAGAATAAAACACTGTTCTACTGTATTTGAATTGAATAGATATTTTTGACCATCTATTTAGCAAAATAAATCTCAGTTGTGCTATTTTAGTAAGGACATTTATTTATTTATACGTCTGTTGACTTGGATAAATGATGTGTTATCCATCGATTGATAATTATGAATTTATGTTACGTATATGTTGCATATATAAATATCAGTGATATGACTTGGGATGTTGAATATAGTGGTAGCTTATTGAAGTGTCATTGGGGTTGCTAAGCCTCTAATCAAATGTGAAAAGAAATGGTTTTTAATTTTACTTTAATTTTATAATATTTTGAAGTAAAGTGTTTTCTATATTTAAATGGTTAAGTTAATTAATTATTTTATTAAAGATATTTTATTAATTAATCATTTTAGTGATAGTGTTTTGAGTTACTTAATTTATTTCAAATTGGTGTTCAAGTTAATTTAATTAATTTAATAATGTGTTCTAAATAATAATATTGTTTAGAAAAGGTGTTTAAAAATAATAAACTTGTTTTATAAGGAGAACTATTTTTATGAAGGGTTGGTTGAAGTTATAAATTGAAGAGCGATCTTGTAATTTGCAAAGGAGGTTTTGGGTTTATAAAACTTTGATTTTATATGAAGTGGATCAATTATAAAAATCAAGTTTATGAAATTAATAAATAATCCTTCTTAATTATAGCGGTATGGAAGTATTCTTTCCATACTTAACACCGAAAGGTAAGCGGTTTGGCTTTATAGTAAACAATGTTTTGAATGACATTTGTTTGTGATCCATTTAATATGATTTTGGAATAAGAGATTTTTTTAAATGGTTTGAGAATATACTTATACCATGAGATAAGTATATGAATATTTTTGTAAATAACTGAAGTGATTTAATTAATGAAGATTAATTGAAGAGGCTTAGTGGATTCCATATGAACAAAAACTATGATTAATTGTTTTTTTATTTGATAGTTAAATAACCGACTATTAAATCTTGACTAATTTTTATCTATAGAAATATCTAGAAGAAAACACGAAAATTATATGGTACAATTATCTTCGGTGACGCTATACAGTAGGTATAAATTCGTATGTTCTTCTAGGATAAATAATACGGAAATACGTCTACTTAAACAGTTAGGAGGTGATCTCCGCTCTTATGTACTGTCTTTTTATTTCGAAAAGAGCAAAACTTGAGTTTACCAGGACTATCAAATGTCGGTTCGAAGAGACGAGGATCGGATAAATATGAATTATCTGAAAACCACTTCAAACCAACTTAAGTGTTTCTAATTAAAGACTTTTTGAAGATGATGGAATTGAAGACGAAGCTCTTGAAGTGCAAGGGCTACTTGCTACTAATCCTGAGGGTGATTCCAAAAAGGATGTAGTAGAAGTAGTGCATTCGGTTTGTTCATATCCTGAATACTTGTATGGATGAATGATGGCATTGCATTGTTGCTTGGAGGGCAGTGTTAGCACTCCAAGTGGGAATTACTAGAAGGAAAAGGTAAAGCGTAGCCTCACGAGCCTCACATCCGGTAATGATTAAAGAAGGGACGTGCCGTAGGGCCATGTGGGTCGCTCCCATTAAGATATGATCATCACTTGTATCTAGATCGATATTTATTTATGAATTATATATGCTTGTGGCCACAGACGCGGTTTGTTAGGGACAATCGGCGGGAGGGGGGATTATATTCGATACTATTCAGGAAGGGGTAGGTCGGTTCTGAGTAGCAGAGGTGCAAATGTTTTTCAGCCTTGGTAAATTTTCTCTAGAGGTGTACTGTACGAAAGGTAGACCGTTACCTTGTCATGTTGGAAATCCAATATCCATTTCGTGCCTTTACGGACTTAGTTATATATTATGTTGGAATGTAATTAATGTAATCATTTCGGCTATGATTAATATTTATTTTATACCCTAGACATTATTATAGTATCAGAAGATTTCCTATGAAATGGTTTGGTTATCATAAGTTAAAATCTCGTCTGTCTTAATGCGCGACGTGATCTTACGAGATACCCTTATTTTTGAAAGGTTTTATAACATTAAAATGCGTATGATGTGTATTCCTCGTGCTGGTTTACCAGACTGATCCAGATGTTTTTCTTACAATGTTCGGGTCAGACCGAGCAGATTTCAGATCTAATTATGGATGTTTTGGAGCTTCAGGAGATGAGCTAGATGCCTCCAAGACGTATTTTCATATAACTTATTTCCGCTGCAGTGGTTGTTTATATTTATCAGCATTTGTGAAGACAGGTTGTCAGAACTGTCCAAGCTGATGATAGATAGTTACTCCGATTGATGTATGTATATTATAGTTTTCTTTGGTAAAGATCTGTTGTATATTATATAGCATGATGTGAGATTCTGTTCTGTCTATTCTTTCTTTCCCTCTAACAATCTGTCCTTCCGGTCCTTGGATGATCGGCACGTGAATACCGTAGATGTACTAGTATCGACTTTTGAGGGTTGAAAAGGCGGATCGTTACAAGACGTGTCAACAACCGACGAGATCTAAAGGTAAATATTTAATTTAATTTTGAATTTTCTATATTGATCCCTAAATATATTTTCGACCATTATATAAAAGTTATTCAAAACTAAATTTAAAATTACTATACATATATAGAAAGAATATATACACACATTAATCAAGATAAAATTATAAACATGTTTAGGCCGACCTAAACATGTTTATAATGTTATTTTAATTAATATATATAATATTTAATTCAAATATATATATATATATATATAATATTTAATGATAATGATAAATTTAAACTTAAAATTTCAACATATATGTTATAATAATAAATTATATGTATAAAGCATAAACATATTTATTACATGACTATATTTATATATAAATATATGAGTATATATTTAAAAATAATAATCTATGAGGCCGTGAGCTTAAAAAATATATATTTTCAACAGGATTGAAAGTAAATATATATGTGCATGTTAACAAAACATTTTCTTATATGATTTAATCTTAAATATACACATTATATATAATGTGATCATGAATCCCAACGGGCACGTATTCACCATATGTAGCACATTTCAAGTATCATGTAGAGTAGCGTCTACTTTTATTTATATTTATATTTCGTTGTTCACTTTGAATATGTGAATTTATAAGCAGCAAATAATATATAAATATTTAAACCTAAACTAAAATCAATTAAATTTAACACTAGAATTAAACTAAATTAAATATATTATACAAAATATTTAATTTAAACCAATATAGAATTAACTTCAAAACACAAAATTTATTTTTACTGAAACTACATTAAATATGATTTACTGTGATTATAATTCATGATAACACAATTAAAGATCTAGTGCAAAGTAAACAAAAAGACTTTTTACAAAAAATCGTCAATCGTCATATTTTTTCCCTATTGTCAATGCATTTAATTCAACACTAACTATTTGTACCATATGAGTAGATGTGACTTATCCTCTCTTGAATATTATTTTAGTTCGTGGGTCTCGATACATACCCAACTATGAAAGCGGCATGAACCAGTATCACGTGATCGACCATAATTAAAATAAGATTTCCACTCATAACATTTAAAGTACTCTAAAGTTGAAGGACTACTCCGCATTATCAACAAATCTCCTAATTGACTTTTAAAATGGATTCTTTTTATTGCTCTAAACATAACTGATAATTACAAAGTAAAGTACAAACAGTAGCCCAAGCAAACAAGACTACCTAATCTAATTAAGCACAAAAGTACATTTGAGAATCAAACATAAATATTTCTCTTAATATTTCGATAACACCAAGCCTAAAAAAATGTAGACCTTTCAGCCCACTCAATGCAGCATGTGTTTGTGGATCATCTGAGCAAATCCGCTACAAGTTGTTCGAACAGCAAAACAGGAAGTTTCACGTGCTCGACTCTGAAACGTAGACGGTTATAATAACTGCTTCCTCTCTCGTGAAATCATCTTCTGACATCACCAACTTGACTATGGCGAACCTATTCTTCATCGACAACCCTCATTGCTCATCCTAGTACAATCGCACTTTACAAAAAGGGTACGCAAAGCTCGATCATACTTCGTCCTATCAAATTCAACTGAAAATCGAATCGAAAGCAACACCATAATCATGATAGCCTATCATTATCGATCTGTAAAAATCTCGTCAGCAACACATAACTCCTACAATCCGCCAACAATGGAATTGCGACTGTGTAAAATTAGTCCAAGCTAATTTTGGGATTCAACTGCAAAGAGCGAATACCCATTATCTGAAGGTGGATGACGGTTTTTAGATCTTGTTGTTCCCTAAAATCATTGAACTGGAATCAAACTTGTGTGAAAACGACATGTGACTAGTAGTAGAAAACGCGAATTCGCCAATTACACTTGATTGACTTTGCAGATCCCATAAATGAGACTCGCTGTGAATCTCGATTCTCGATTTGAAACTCGTCGGGCATAAGATTTGGAAATGAGAAAAACAAAATCGCCTTACACATATAAACACAAGGATATGATGGAATTGGATTTTGATTCGCAAATCCCTTGATTTGTTGTTGAAACACACAGTGATACGATACACATAAATCTTTAAATTGCAGATATCCCATGAAATTGATATTGAAACTCACGCCCATATATAGAACTTTGGATCACCATGGACGTTCAAACAATAATAATTGATTGAGGAATCTTAACCAAATTCATGTATTAGATTGAACAAATCGGCATATGATTTCATAATAGTAATCTTGATATCACCGCTAATTCACGCATTGATTCTAGATCGCTTGGTAGATCCAAATTGAAAGTCGATTGCAGGAAATTACCAATTCGTGAATTGCTATTTTCCGTGAAGAAGTTTGATTTTTCAGAGTTTCGCCATTGCATACAATCGAGTGTTGATTTCAAATCCCTAATATCGAAATTTGATTGCAAGAATATGTAACTTCCTACATCCCCAATCGCCCCAATCATCGGTAGTTTCTCTCCTCATGGGAGAGAAAATATTATCTTAGATACAATAGCATATAGAAGTCGCTTGGTGAATTGTTTTATTTATTGTTTCAAACGCCTACAAGTACATAATCTAATTGCCTCAATAGTCATGAGTAAATCACCATCAATTATACAGACGTCGTTACGTACGCTAGTTTACCAGTTACATCAATATCTTGTTCTCGACACACATTTAAATAGGAACATTTATGAATAAATGGTTGTTAGTATGATCAAGTACTCATGGGTACAAAATCTTTTATAACTACAATCGACTAAACATGTTGCCTTAGAGATTTCGACTAATATGTTGCAATGTACTCTTAGCATTCCATGTAATTATGTATATCGCCATAGTGGAAACAAAACCAAAAGGTTGGATTACTCATAAGAGTACATTTACGCAATCAAATTACATAATTACTCGTATGGTCTACTCTTAAACTCTATCATAGTTGCCTGAAGGGGCATGTAGTGAATATGGTTAGACAAACTCAGTGAGTAGATGTAGGTGGGGGGGGGTGATTAGTGGTATTTAGGGTATGATTTATTTGCTTAGTGTGGTATCTTATAGTTTTATGACATTAATTTGGATTTGCCGGCTTATCATGGCAGTCCAACGACGATTGTTTAAAAATTCAATTGTCAGAAAATAATGAAACTTGTCAAATATTCCAAAAATTAAATATATTTCACAAAAAATAAATATATTTCACAAAAAATCAAAATATTTTACAAAACTTTAAAAAAATCATCAAACTTGAAATTATAAAAACATAATCGAGATTTCCAAAAAACATTGAAAACTACATAAAAGTTCAAAATTTTCAAAAATATATTTAATTTTTTTAAAAAATAATCTAAATTATCCAAACAAAAATCTGAATTCCATAATAGGCTTTTAAAAGTTACAAAAAATAAACAATAGTAAAACATTGGTTGAGCCCACCGTTGCTGCGTACCAGCAGTAATAATAAAATTTTAAGGTAGTGTTTGGTTTGTTGTTTTTAGTTTTGGGTTTTCGTCCATACAAAAATGCACACGACACATGTATATTATCGAAAACGACCAATTTTGAAAACGAAGTTAACATACAACATAGAAAACAACTTTTTTCTATTTTCCATGTTTTATAAATAACACAAGCACGTGAAACAATCCATTCTTCCATCGCCCCCACCCCTTCGTCCTCCCATCCGGTTTCTTTCATCTCCTCCGTCGTCCCTCCATTCTTCTCATATTTGAAATGCATATTGAAAACCGAAAACACAAAATTCGTTTTTAAACTAAACACCACCTAAGTTTGTAACATCTTTCCTATGTTTCAAATACACTTTGGCACCCTTCCAAGAACAAATTTCACATATTATCAAGGTAATTTTCTATCGGATATACCGTTTTCCATTGCAAATATTTGCACTTTTTCCGCATTCATTTGCACAACAACAAATATTAATAGCTTGTTTTGAAAATAGGGCTGAAGTGGAATAAACTGAAAAAATCAGTTTAATTAAAATTAAAGACAACCCATGTTTATTTTCGATATTATATGATCGAAAGATCGGTTTCACATTGTTGTGTGATTACTTAAGTATTGCTGTTTGACTTTATCCAGAGGAAAACATTTTAATCAATCCAATGAATGTACAACATATTGATTTTTTGAAACATCTATTTTTCAAAACCAGAAGACAATCAAAAATAACATTTGGTTCCAGCCATATATTTAATGTCTTACAGCAACTACCTTGTGAAAGTTGTTCACAGAAACGTAAGAAGATATAAATATATGTCACTAATTTGACTTCATGCAGGTTATGAATAAATAAGTTGGCACTGTCCTACATGTCTCTCAGATGTCTGATATCCCTTATACTTCACTGGAGCATTAACATAGAAACAAGCAAGCATATCCAGATGTATCAAAGCATTTTATTATTAATATAGTCAGTTATTAAAAATGGTTTGTGCAATTCAAAATTATAAGTTTCTAGCATGAGGAGATTGCTGAAGATTCACTGTATTTGTTTATGTGTTTCTTATGTTATCTCCGATTTATCTTCGATGAAAGAGACAGTGAGAACATGGGCAGTAGGCCATGACCCAACTATCGAAGAAAATCTCATACATGCACAGTATCCATTTTCACAATAATTTTATTTTCTTGGAAGATAAACACATGGCTCTGTTTCAGGAATTTATAGGCTAAACATAGACTCGACTCAAGGAAAAGAGAGCTAGAAGCCTAAAACAAATATAATTGGTATAACAGCAAAAAAAAGTCTGCACAATAGTTTGCTGTCTTAACCATGCCTTAAAATGTACAATTTTACCCCACTATACCATCTCTGGTTTACCTAAATTCAAATTTTACCAGGGGTATTTTAAAAAAAAAAATGGAAACTAAACACAGAGAATTAGCTGTGCATGGAATGTATACTTATACACCACTGTGTACAAATAGCTATGTAATTACAAATACATCCTCTACAGCAACAAAAAGTTTTTAAAGTACCTCATTATCCAATGACTATTAAAACAGTAAAAAAGAGAACATGAATACACTCATGTTGTGAAATTTGTCAAGGTCATCAAACCTTATTAAACTTTCTAATATGTAATAACCATGGTAACATGCCTTGTACAATTCAGCAAACATACTTCAAGAAATGCGGTGAACTGTTAAAAAACATACCTTAACCATCCTTTTCATTTTTCAGTACCAGCCGCCTCTCTGCACCATGTAATCTTTCACCTTAATCCGTCCTTTACAGTTTGAAATATAACACAGAGGATGAAGGAGGAGGAATTTTTTCTGTGGTTAATTGGATTTACTGGACAATCGACGCCTGTATCTTTTTAAGACGGAGGCCAAATTCTCTTTTCCTTTAGGAAATGCAATATCACCTGCAGCAGTGCCTGTTCTTCCTTTACGACCTGAAACTGCAATTTCGACGTCTTTGATAATGTCGAGGATTGCATTTGCGTTGGTTATGGATTTGTTTTTAAGTCCGAGTTGCATCGAAGCGTTGAAAGTGTTCGCATCTTCTGTTGATGTTTCCAGGCATGAGCAAGGTGAAAGTGGTTGTCTTGGCTTAAAAAAGGCAGGTTCTATTATTCCCTGTATTGTATGTAGGATATGTATTGTAAATATTTAGTTGTACATGTATCACTTGAATAGACGCACAAATTATGATTATTTCGATGATAAAATAAATTTTATACCCACTATCGATAAAGAAAATTTAATGAATACAATTTCTTCGGTGCTTTTTTGAAATTTTGAAAATACCCTATATCCATCAACGAAATCTCACCTTCGGTTTGCAACCTCCACCACCATTCCCTTCCCGACCACCCATCAATGGAATTTCACTATCAATTTGCAACCGTCACCATCAACAAAATAGAATAAAATAAAAGTGTTATGACCATCAAAACTTTTGCACTTATAACGCACATTCGTCCATTAACTTTTTATCAAATAAAAAGTAAATATCTCTAACTATTAGATGCATGTACGTACATTTATACTAGTGGTAATAGTGGCGAAACACCAGAGGTCCTAGGTTCAATTCCGTAAGGCATAATCATAGTCAAATTCCAAAAAATCCACATTTTTTGTATTTATTTACCATTTTTAAACAAATAGCATATATGTTATTCACTTGATTATATACTGGGGCCTATAGTTCAATATAATCTACAATTTTTGAATAATTAGATTTTTTAAGTATTGATTAGATGACCCACGCGAATCGAGAAACGGTCCAAATAGTTCAGTATAATATACAATATTTGTATATATTTACGATTCTCAGTATGTTTGTCAAATATTGAAACTTAATTCAAATAATACAAGTTTAACTAAGTCAACAGTATAACATATAAATTAGAAGTTTAAAGTGATTTTAATTAACAGGAAATTATTGTTAATGACAAAATTTCTCAGCGTTTTAGCCTCAAGTACAGACCTTCAATATTTTAGGCTGAAGGACAACTATTTTTATATATCAGTTTTTAGTTATTGATAATAGTTTTTAGGTATCAGTTTTTAGTTATCGGTAGCAATTATTAGGTATCAGTTTTTAGTTCGGTGGCAGTTTTGGAAGAATGTTTGTCCTTATGAATAATTTTGGAAGAATGCTTGTCCTTATGAATAATTTTTAGGAGAATGTTTGTCCTTATGAATAATTTTCAGGAGAATGTTTGTCCTTGTAGTAAAAATATTGAGATCGTGTCATTGAGGCTAAAAATATACAAATTTTTGTCCTTTAAATTAATTTCCCCTTTAATTAACTATATTGAAAAGAGAAAAAGATTAATACTTTGTATCAAATAATACAGAAATAAATGGTGACGTGTTGGTGTTGATGTTCATTAAATACATATACAAGCTTCTTTTATCTTCCTTTCCCTTTCTCACTTCATTCCCAAATTAAAACCTAGTTCGTGTCCGATTTTTAATCAATTCTGTTCTTTCAAAATACTGTGGTGGACTCTTGCCCTCTCCCTCTACAATATAGATCTTCCCCAATGCATAGACATGACGTGATATGTGTAATAACAAAAAAACTTCAAAAGGAAACTTTGCAACTAAAGTAGCACAGCAAGATTTCCTTAGTTCAAAGACAAAAAACACAGTTTGAAATCTGATACCAAACAACCAGTCGCCAAATAATTCTCCTAAATGAATTGGTTTCTGGTTTAAAACTATAACTAGTCAAGAGAAAATGTTTTACCCCGAAATTCCCAATCAAATGTCAACCATTGATTAATAATAAAATTAATCAATCAACATTAAAAAGGTTTAAAATGAAAGGTTAAGATGTTGAAATAGGGAGATGCACAATTGAGGATAAGTGAACACAGCTATAACTAGTTAATACGGAAGACCTAAGGAATGAACCATGAAGGAATGTATGTTTGTCCCACTTATGCCATCACCGTGGTTCGAACTCTACACACTTTGCCCTTTATGCTTAACCTCCTAGCCACAGGTTGGGACTAGTTAGTTTCTATACATGTTTAATGACTTAAATCAACAAAAAGTGCTACGTTTATACAAACATTCACATTAGGCTTAACATAGAGATATGGGAAGAATGCTAGGGATAAATTTACCTGAAGGCGATTCAGAACAAATGTATACTTGCCCCACAACTCAGGACGGCTCTCTACGAGAGACAACTCCAGAATGTGACGAATGCACCAAACTCCAAAACTAACAACTAGCGCTGCTTGCCAAACGCAACCATATCCGCAATTAGGAATAGCTTGAAAATTATTTGCATCATCACTCCTTTGATATGAACCAAACTGACCAATATCACTGTTGCTCCCTTTGTACAAATATTTTTCTGAAGCAGCAACTCTATCAATCAACTCCTCATCAGAACCCCCATTTTGGTTGAACAACCAATCCGACCCTTCCAATTTCAGCAGCTTTATTATGCAAATTCTAAGAGACTGAAGCAATTTAGCACCAGCTTCCGCATAATTGTGAGTCTCTTTAATAGGCCTTTTTATAACTCGATCGCTATCTCCTCTTAGACCATTAGAACCTGCCACTCCAAATAACTGCTCAAAAGGTTGCTTTGCCCAAAGAGAAGTTGTGTCTTGAGTAGAACTTAAAATATCTCGATATTTTGGAGGAGAAATATGATCGAATCCTAAAGGAACTCCAGGTCTCGAAATGCTGTTCAAATATTGTGATGATGGATTGGGCCGCACTGCAGTGGATTGGGGCCCGATTGGAATATTCCGGTTTGCTTCATTCAAGTAAGTGTTTCTTCCTAAGGCAATAAGAGCAGATATATCAGGTGAACTGTGATATTTCTTTGCGTTGGTGGAAGAAACAGAGCTTTCGCGAAACTCATTGAAGGCAGGTTCGAAACTAGGAGCTTCAGCATGCAGTCTGCTCACCCTAGGCATACCTGGATTTTGCAATTTTACATTAATTTCATTTTGTGCACGAGCGTATAGTACTTGTTCTCGCAAATTTGGAATTGAAGATGGGGCGTTTATAGTTGGGGTTGACCTTGCTGCATTGACTTCTCTAAGATAAGAAGCAAGCTGGTACCCATGAACGGTAGCAGGCTGATAATCCCTAATCTCGGAATATTGTGGCATCTGCAAACTCGAAAAAAGTCTTTCACTAGAATTTTGAGCATTTGGGTTTGGTAATTGGTTGCTCTGAGCCCAAGACCCGTATGGTGATGATTCCATGCTAGGAATATTTTTCTTCTGTTTTGAGGAGTTGAAAGGGTCAATATCTTTCTTAGAAGCCTGAGAACCAATACCATCTGATACATTAGTGGATATACCTAATAAAACATCGAGTCTATTAGTGGAAGCCTCTTGAGTTAGCTTGCCATGAAAATCGAATAGATTACCCCAAAATTCATCTAAAATGGCAGCTAACTGGCGCCTTGTTGCTCTGCCCAACCCTGGTATTTTAGTCAAACTTTGACTGCCATTGTACGCATCTAGAGATTCTGATCCTCTTGATTTGGCATCGTTTAAGGATCCAGGAATCTCAGAAATTGAAAGAGGGAATCCTTTGAAGGATTCAATATGTTCTTTACCAGCGTATTCATCATTTATCTTAACCTTAACATTTGAGTTTATAGATTCAATCCTTTCAAATTCAGCTAGAGCAGAAGATGCTTTGTTGACTAAACTGTCAAAGGGTTCGATTTCATCAAAAACAGATCTTGCCTCTTCTGGTTGCGACTTTGGAGAAGTACATGCAAGAGTTAAACTAGAACTATGAGCAGAGTGATGTGACTCATGGTCAGAATCAACAGTTGCTTCAAGCATATCGGAGTTGAATTCTTGCATGGATTTTTCAGGCTGGCTCTCCGACAACTTTTCAAAAGAATCATCTACAGAAGATTCCTGAATGGAATCATTTTTAACCGCATCAAGATTACCATATACATTAGTCTCAGATAGTTCTGGCATTTCATTTTGATTTTTGGAAGTCCATGTATGGACATCTGTTCTATCACTTGCAGATTTAAGAGGTGTAACAGCTAGATGCAAAGTGAATGCAATTGATGCACAAGAGAGAACAAGAAGAATGATGTATGGAATTATTGCACTGATCTCAAAATTTCCAAATAACATGTCAAGTGCAAGGAAAATATTTGATGAGAACATCAAAAGGAATGTGATTAGAGCTAAGATCTCAACATGCCAAGAGATTTTATATGTGTGCATCATAAATCTTGATGATGCCACTCGAAAGAGAGGAATAACTGATGATGGCAGAAGCACGGCTAGTACAACCTGACAATATAGTAGCAAGCGGTAGATTCCTTCTGGATTTGAGTTTTTTGCATAGTAAAGTACTGGAATGATGGAGACAGTTTTGATCACTGAGTGTTGAACACTGGATAATTTTAGGTTAAAGAAATGCTGCAAAATCACTTGTCCACCTGTGTTCTTTGTCAATGTCGTTATTTGACTTGAGAAGAACAGGACCATAAAAAAAGCAAATGGAGCAATAGGACTTCTAAATATCTGCATTAAAGATGTGAAATGTTTACATGAACTAAACCCACAGTTAAGAAACACAAATAAGCAACTTGGTCTATCTACGCAAATTTACATTTTTACTTTGTTTAAGAACCATATGTGCAAATATCAATACTAAAGCACCACCCATATGCTCAGAGAATAAAATATGTTAAAAAAAGAAGGATTAAATACAGAAAGCAAACCTGCTCCATCAAAATGGAAATATCTTCATAATTGAACACACCGTCTATACTACCAAACACAGCTGCTGCCGAGTTCATTAACACGTAGTTTGCCATAAAAATGCCAGTAAAGATGAAAAGAATAGAAAAAAGATGGTCATGAATCACGGCACTCATCGCAACATTTGCTTGCCTTTTCTGCTTCTGTATAGAAATGTTTAGTTAGATATAACATTGTTTGGTTTAAGAATACAATGTATGAAGCACATTACCTTCACGATAGATGAGTGGATATAAAAATTGTGTGCCATAATGTTTGCACCTAGAAGAGCCATAATCGAGTATGCACTTTCTCCACTCAGCTTAGGAAAAATCCCACCCATTACAAGTGAGACTTCTGGTTGACTTAAAAGTACGCCAAAAACATACATAACCAGGGTAAATGCAGCAACACCTATGCATATTGCCTGTTCTTTGCATTCATCCTGTGGTCAACAAAATAAAATACTGAGATTTGTACAATATTTGTTTATCGTAGTTAAATGTTGTGATGAAATAGAATGCAATAACTATAATTTACCAAGCAGCCAAGATATGAGGGAACTAAGACTATGTTTATTGCGGCACAGCATATACACATAAATGGCTCCATCCCAAACAGAAGACCAAGTCCGTGTGCAATTCCCAAAATCTGAGGTTCAACAAAAAAAGGGTAACTTTGACCCTATAATACTGGAAACATTTAAGAAAATACTATGCAAAATGATTCAGTGGAAGTTACCATGGTTATATCTGAAATTATCATAGATAGCTCTGCTTGCGCTCCCAGTATTATACATGAAGTTCTGCTATACTCTTCCTGACAAATCTTCGAAGACAAAAAACAGAATATTAGCATGACCTTAAATAATTCTTGAAAAGGATTCGAAAAACTAAATATTAAGGGTTTGTATGGTTTAAACTTCAAATTTTGTGTTATGTTTTCAACATATATATGAAAAATGTGGAAGGAGGGGTGGTAAATTCCTAGTCATTGCAACAATAAGGAGAAGAAAAATGAAGATAGATAAGTTTTCATGTTTGTGATATTTCCCAAAATGCAGATAACAAGAAAAGGTCGTTCTCAATTTTCTAAGTTAAATCATTTTCCAAATTGACCGGTCTCTAAAAAAGTTTTCAAATGCTTAACCAAATGCATTTCGATTGTTACGAAAAACCAAAACTAAAATTTGCAAACCAAACAATTCCTGAATATCTGAGATTCGAATAACTGATAATGATACCTCTGCAAGATTCTTTCCAGTTGCAGTTCCAATATATGTTGAAAGGTATTGGCATAAAATGGCCATGCAGTTAAAAAGAAGAGCCACGAAAACAAGTTCGAATCCAAAACGAGCCCCACCATCAACTGCTGCTATCCACTTCCCCAGATCAATGTATCCCATGGATATCATAAGAGCAGGTCCCACTGAAGGAGAAAGCTGAATCAGCATTCCTTGAGCAGCTTCTAACGCCATGGGAAATTTCCTTGTCAAAAGCTAATAACTTGAGAAAAAACAATTGCTTGGCCAAGAGTTGTGAGTTGTAACTACTTCAGTTAGGGATCGATAAAGAAAGCTTCCATTGTAACTTTTCAGCTATAGATTTGCCACAAAGCTGTTGAAAGTCTGAAAATTATGCAACAATTAATTTGATGATTACTGTATTGTACAATATCTCATTAAATGTTAAAAATTATTATTCATCAGGTGTTGAATCAATAACCACTGCTTATTTCTTCTGTGGTGAAAATTGTAACCAGCACAATTATAAACCCAGGAATCAATTTTCAGCTTATCCAAAAGATTCTATAACAGTACACCAAATACCACAGAGAGAAGAACCAGAAAAAATAAATACCGAATTTTGCCAACCGGATGGCTCGATTGGTTGGTAGTTTAGACCCCGAGTTCGATCTCTGATATCGACAGTGGTTGGCATCAATGAATAATGTAAAATATGTATTTATAAATATACATATATGTATACATACACACACCGAATTTCAATTGATTAAGCCATGGAAATAATTTGTAGACTAATTAATCTATCACAAGGCATGACAAAAATCATGAACGCTTTTGATCATAATACAAAAAAGTTCAGTGACAAATTCAAAGTCTAATCTCTTCAAGTTTTTTTCCACTGAATTAAAAACCAAATGTTAATGTTAAAAATACATCTAGCTTAGCTCGAATAATCTAACAGTTCCATGTTTACTTAATCCAGTAAACAAATCTAAAAATAAAATAATAGTCACAAAATCCAAGCTCCAAAATCAAAAATGATGGAGCTTTATAAGTCAAATACACACAAAAGTAACAAGATCTCGAGTGCTGATAGATGCTGAACAAGTTCTTGCAATTTTGATCATCAAATATTGAACCACAGAAAACAATTTCACATATAGTACCTTTAAAGCTAGAAAGATCGCCGGAGATAATCGCGCCGCCGTCAACACTGAGTTCAATGATGAGTAGAGTATTTATTCTAGAAACTTGGAAGAGGAGGAAGAAGCTACCAACAGCAAACAGCCCCCTGTGCAGTTTTCAACCCTATATAGACTTCAATACTATATTTGAGGGTATTATAGTTTAGTTCATTCCTTCCATTTCGGTTGGTCATTCTACTTGTTTTAGTATGGATTTACAATCATTTCACTTTTTCTACTTAAACCCCTATGTTTTACCTCTTTACTGTATATCAATTAATTAATCTGACGCTGACTTTTAATAACAAATATATATACACACACATCATACATTGTGTGTAACTTAAATTGCATTTGAGGTTAGGTAAATTAGATAAAGATGTGTATATTTCTATGTAAACTACCAATTTTTTGAATATCAAACCCCGACATAAGTAGTAGAAAGAATGACATGTTATATTTCTATGTGGAATTTCGTTGGAAAAATAAATATAGAAACAATGAAACTTGTGAGATTTAAATGATGTATTGTTTTCATATTTCTGTTTTAGCGAAATTTTCAGATAATGCAGTGCTTTGTTTCTTTTGTTTCTTTTCTAAACTATAAATACATGTTGGATTGTAACCTAGTTGATCTCGAATCCGAAGCTTTCGGCTTAATGTTTTAAGTCTAAGTTAATTAATTACGATGGCAGTAATTGCTAGGTTTCTTCACTAGTAATTTTTTATTAATCAACACGCATAAACTCCATGTTTACTCTATAAAAAATTTGAATGAATTTTTAATATAGCTAATAGTTAATGTAAATACCAATTATTTGGGAAATAGGCAAGAACGATGACCATTATGAATCGATAGTTAATGCGGATTAGAATTTTGATTCAACATCAAAAATAGCAAAATAAGCACTTTAATTAATCATATAACTAGTATAGCTTAATGTCTATATCAAAACATTCCGGTAGTTCCGCAATAATACTATTTGGTAATTATATTTCTAAAAATAATGTTTTAATTGAAATGATCGATGTAATAATAAAAATGGTGATATTTGCTTTCTCTTCTCCGACTGTGATATTTCTTACTTGCATATTGTATCAAACATGTATCCAGTGTGAATTCTACACAATTGACCACTAGCTTGACTATTGTATAAAAATGTAGTCTAAAAGTCAAAAATAAATTATATTGTTTGGAATATTTGTTATAATTGCACAAACATGTGTAAATAAGAGTATTATACTTAACTTGTAGGAATGATCAAATAATAAACTCATAAAGGATTCAAAACGAAAAGAAAATGAAGGTAGAAAGAACGATGCTAAATGTTATTTATGAGTTGTAAGAAAAATGAAAAAGAAAAGACAATATTTTATTTACATAAGTTATATTATAAGACCATTGCTAGCATCAATCACCTCATAGAGCATCTGCGACAATATTTGTCACATGATTGAATAACCACTTAGCAGTGGAGCCCACCATGTGGTTAGTATACAATAAATAATATAAATCCACCAATAATAAGCGGTTACAGACGCTTATTACTAATGATTGACTCTATTCAGTTTGTCTCATATTAAAAAGGACCAAATGATCAAAAAATGAATTTATAATTAACTTTCACGAACCAAATGATACAAAATTAGAGATTGGAAAACAATGCTTGAAAAAATCAATGAGTTGAAATGGAAAATGAAAGAAAGGCAAAATCTTCATTGAATTTATTTTGGAATTTCAATTAATAAACTATGTGTGTGTATTGAAACGGGCTCTAATTTCCCTTATTACCAAAATAAAAATGTTTACAAATATTTACATCGGTCCATTATTCTGGCTTAAGAATCACGACTAAGCAACCCAATAAATACTTCAAAGACTACCCGAAATAAGCATTAACCCCAATTCAATTTCATTCAATTCAACTGCATTAAAGTGAAACATTCCATATTCAACACTTCCATGGTGACGCGAAAAAATCATAGCGGAAATCGAAGAAATTAGCGATTCAATGATGAAACTTGAGAGATCTGGCTTCGTTCTCTACTCAAACACCATAGAATCCTCTCTTTAACTTCTCTGAGTAATAGACCTCTTTATTTTAAATTTCCAATTTATAAATTAATTTGTTTTGCTAGATCTGACTTCAACAACGCTAATGGGAGGCTCTAATAGTCAAAGGCTACACTTTCTCTAGGGCTTATCTCGTTTGACTAATTTTTTATAAGCAATGTAATTTATTCTTTCGAACATGTATCGATTATCTTCTTTATGTAATTTGTATAAGTCAAACGAGTTGTCTTGGCTTATAGATTTGGCATGATTTAGTTGTGCTTCTACAGACTTCTAGCCTAATACCTCGTTCACCGCTCCTACTTAAGTATCTTTCTGCGTTTGTGAGTTTATTAGGTAGTAACATGTTGAGCGATGAATTAATATCCCTCAATGTTGCAGATGAACCTATACCTGCAGGTGAGTCATATTAGTGCAAAATTGAATGCAAAAAAGTCGAACCTGTTTGGAGAACATAGATGTGTACACAGAGCATCGATGAAGATATATGAATAGCCTCTAGCTTTCGAACCTGCCCTGATCGTGGCTGGGGGTGAGAAATTCTAAACCCAGCTTATACATATTGTTTCATCCCTTGAATTAACATAATGACTGTGCTTGGATTTTGCTTGTCTGATTCTCACCATATGCAAGATACATGTACAGACCTCTTTAACAATTTTATTTTTGCTATGATTGAAAATTATGTTATTCCTCTCCTTCCACAAATTCTAAATACACACTAAGAATGTAATTTTAGCTATGTACCTGCTTTTTTTTTTGAAATGGTACTTTATATACAACATGTTACTGGGACAATATATCACATGTCAATAAACGTTCGAATCACGTTACGCAAGTTTCGAACTTGTGACCTCTCGCACCAAAGCCGAATCACTTAACCACTTGGACAATGGTGCTTGTCTATGTACCTGCTTTTGCATTTGAAATTGAATCGTTGTTGAATTTTATGAATTTTCGTGTTAATGGATAACACTTCAAGATGCTCCGTTGACCACTCTAATTTAATTCTATACCATTTCCACACATAAGCATAGAATTACTATTTGAAAAATAATCAGTCCATATCTCGTCTTCCCTTTCACAAAGCACACACATTAGATTAACTTGTATTAATTTTTGAATAAATTTGTCCTTAGATGGAATTAAGTTCGTTAGAACCTTATAACAACATACTACTGTTTTTAGATAATTAGTACTAGCCCAAATCCATTTCCACCAAGATACATGATCGAACTTAATCCTTATATTCTCCATAACCTTCTTCAATACATAATTTTCTCTGTCTAGATACGTTCGAAAATAAAAATCATGGCCTTGATTAATATTAATCGCTTTGATTTCTTGCCACAGACCACCCAAAAAGCTAACTAGTCCGATCTCTACCTACCCTCTTCTATTATGTCTTCCATTAACAAGTTCTCTCCTTTGACCAACATCATAGTTTCTACTCCCAACTTATTTAGAAGATTACAGCCCTTAACTCATGGGTCGTAACACAAACTTGTATGCTTCCCATCCAAAATTTGCTAGTTAAAACATTTCATTGGTCCTTTTCCTTACTTATAGTATGAATTTCCAAACTCCAGTTTCATCACTATGAAAACTACATTCCCAAATAGATTGCCTTTTGAGATATCGGTCATTCGTATATTTAGCCCAAATTCCCTTTCCATTCACAATCTTCCAGTCTTTTAATATTAAGAGCCATTTGCAACTCCTCAAAATTACGTAATCTTGGACCTCCTTCTGCTCTTACATACAGATATCCATGTAATTTTGGAAGCCATTGTTTGCCACAATAAATTCAAGCAAATTTTAATTATTTCATGAATGGCGTGATAGAGTTGAGAGTATGGCTTAGGGGTAATTATGTAATTTGTTATATATATCTAACTCGATAACCAATCTTGTTCGAAATAAAAGATGTTTCTTTTCTATTATATGCTTGATATAGTGTGTTATATTAATTAATTTATTAATTTAATTAAAAGTATATTTAATAAAAAATCCATTAATGGTATGTTTTTTGTGATAGTAGTTACAAAGTGTTGTAAACGTGAATAATTTATTATAATGAAAACAAATATATCATTTTAAATGTTCTAGTCAAAATGCATCGAGACTGGATATCGATGTATCCATTGAGACTGGAGTGCATAACGCTCTCCAAATGTTGGACAGTATGTTACTCATGACTGTTGCGGGCACCTACAGGTTACGTACTGGTAATTATTGAATAACTATGGAATGTATCACTCGATAGTTTTCTGTTGGTTAATTTACTATGGTTAAATAGAAAGTCTCGATGTGACTAATTTACATAGTTCTCTCGACTTTAGAATACCGTCGATCTTTAAATGGAAAGGTCTGCTTTGATTATAGTCAAATTGACGCAGCGGAAATAACTGAAATGAATACAACGATGAAAGTAGCAATTTGTGGATTGAAAATACCAAACGTCCAAATCCGTTGATGTCAAAGATACCGGATTCTAGCTATCTCCAACACGTTGATCGCGCACGATACCGTGTTAAAAGATCTACGATTCTTTGTACGTTGATCTCGTGCACGAGATACCGTGAATCGGCTTCAAATCCGTTGATTCGAGCGCACTCGAATTCCGAAGATGGAGAAAGGAGCTCACACTCAACTTCCAATTTCAAAGTGGCACAAAGCACACAAACAAGGTTTTATTCAAAATCATCTAACTATTACAAATGACACAACCTCGTTATTTATAGATTTTTACAACCCGGGTCGGCGACCTAACTCACGCGACCTAACCATTACAACATCAAGCGACTTACACATGACAACATACGACCTAACATATACACAACGACATACGCTTTAACAAACATAAGGAAAATTACAACACATGCGACTTAACATATTTACAACACAGAAATATAACACGACTTAGTACATCAGCGACCTAAGAACATTGCGACCTAACAAACAGTATATGCAGCATAAGGTCGTTAGCTCGCTTGAGCGACCTAAAGAAGCGGCTCCTGGAAATCTACAAGCGACCTACCAACAGAGCGACATAAGACCATCGGCAACGGAATCTTCTTCACGCGACCTAACTAGGTCGTAGGTCATTGGTAATGACAGTAATGGGTTGGCTTGCTCGTTAGGTCGTATTACATTAGGTCGCTTGCGAGTTGTTTCTCCCTTCTCTCTTAGCTCGCCATCCCCCAGTTCCAACCGTAAGTCTTTAGGTCGCTCGCGACCTAAAATTTGCGACCTAGTGTTGTAACGCGCTGCATCATCCTCCCCCGGTTGACAAGAATTCGTCCTTGAATTTGCACCTTCCTCTTCCACAACAAGCTCATCCCCATGATACGGAATCAAGTATTTGACGTTGAAAACATCTGCAATGTGAATATGATCAGGCAATTTCAACTGGTACACATTATCATTGATCTTCTTCAAAATTACTACTGGACCGATTTTTCGAGCTTTCAACTTGTTGTAAGTTCCAACAGGAAAACGATCTTTTGTCAAGACGGCGTAAACCAAATCACCTTCTCTGAAGTTCACACTCCTTCGCTTCTTATCTGCCAGTTGTTTATACTTCTCATTTGATGCAAGCAATCGTTCATGAACAGTTCTGTGGCACTCCTGCAACTCAGTCACAAAATCACAAGCTCGCTTAACAACTCCCTTCTGATATGGCACGGTCGTCAAATCTAATGGTCCCTTTGGAATTGCTGAGTATACAACTTGAAACGGACTGAAACTCGTACTACGGTTAACAGCATGATTATGTGCAAACTCTGCCTAACATAATTTCATATCCCAGCTCTTCACATTATCTTTCACAAGACATCTCAACAAGTTTCCCAATGATCTATTCACCACTTCCGTTTGCCCATCTGTTTGCGGATGATAGGCACTAATAAAATTCAACTTCGTTCCAACCATCTTCCACAAACTCAACCAAAAATAGCTTAGAAATCTAGTATCCCGATCAGAAACAATAGATTCAGGTAGCCCATGTAATCGATACACTTCCTTAAAGAATAACTGAGCAACACGGACTGCATCCGCGGTCTTCTTACAAGCTATGAAATGTGCCATTTTGGAAAATCTATCTACCACCACATATATGGAATCATTTCCACGCTGAGTTCTTGGTAACCCCAAAATAAAATCCATGCTAATATCAACCCATGGTCTAATAGGCACAGGTAATGGCATATACAATCCTGCATTTGTAGCGGTTCCCTTCGAAACTTGACAGATATGGCATCTCTCCACAAATCTCTCAACTTCTTTTCTCATTGACGGCCAAAATTAAGATTTTGCAATCAACTGCATTGTACGATCACAGCCCACGTGTCCTTCCTCATGTAATTCTTTGATAATCTTTATTCACAAACTACCCTCTGGTATACACAATTGATTTCCTTTGAAGAGAAAACCATCCACCAACACAAACTCATCCGTCTTTCCCTCCTTGACTTCATCTACAAACTTCGCAAAGTAAGGATCATCGACAAACAATTCTGGCAACACATCAAACCCCATCACTTCAACCTTCATTGTAGTCAACAAATGATTCCTTCGACTCAATGCATCTGCCACTCGATTCGTAATTCCCGACTTATGCTTCACCACAAATGTAAATTGTTGTAAGTATGCAATCCACGAAGCATGTCTAGCTGCGACTTTATCCTGCCCTTGCAAATGCTTCAACGCTTCATGGTCTGTATACAAGACAAACTCTTTATGGAACAAGTAATGTCTCCAATGTTTTACGGCTTGCACAATAGCATAGAATTCCACATCGTAGGTATTATATCTCATCTTGGCTCCAGAAATTTTCTCACTGAAATATGCAATTGGTCGTCCTTTCTGACTCAACACCCCTCCAATTCCAACCTTCGAGGCATCAGTATGTAGCTCAAATAACAACTGAAAATCTGGCAATACTAGAATTGGTGCTGTCGTCAAAAGCTCCTTGATCCGCTCAAAAGATAATCCTGCTTCCTCTGACCATGAAAATTGCTTTCCCTTCATACAATCAGTAACTGGTGCCATCACGCTACTGAAGTGTGGAATAAATCTTCGGTAGAATGATGCTAAACCATGAAAACTTCTAACTTCTGTTATCGTCGTGGGTTGTGGCCAATTTTTGATTGCTTCAACTTTATTTTGATCCAAATGTATACCTCCTTCTGATATAACATACCCTAAAAATAAAACACTATGCGTCATGAACACGCATTTCTTTGTTGCAGCATAAAATTGTTCCTATCGTAGTATCATCAACACTTCTCTCAGATGATGCAAGTGTTCTTTTGTGCTTCCACAAAATACACCACCATGAACTTCCCAATAAATGGTCTAAAGATCTGATTCATCACCCGCATAAACGTACTAGGTGCATTCGAAAGACCAAACGGCATAACCAGCCATTCGTACAACCCCTCACGTGTCTTGAATGCTGTTTTCCATTCATCCCCTGGTCTTATTCGAATTTGATGATAACCACTCTTCAAATCGATCTTCGAAAAGATAGCAGCTCCACTAAGTTGATCCAACAAGTCATCCAATCTAGGCATTGGAAATCTGTATCTCACTGTAATCTTGTTTAGTGCTCGACTATCAGTACACATCCTCCACGTTCCATCCTTCTTCGGCACTAACAAAGATGGAACTGCACAAGGACTTAAACTTTCCTGTACACGCCCTTGTTCAAGCAATTCTTCCACCTGCCTTCTTAACTCCTCGTGTTCCTTTGGACTCATTATGTAATGTGGTCTATGTGGTAACACAGCTCCTGGAATAAGATCTATCTGATGTTGAATGTCCCTTAACGGTGGTAACTTCGTTGGCAACTCTTTAGGAAATACATCTTCAAATTCTTCCAGCACTGGCTTTACTTCTTCAGGAATTTCAACCACTTCATTACTTTCACGTCCAATCAAAAAAAATACTTCAGGCTCCTCTTCTACTTCCTTAACAAACTCCTTCAATGATAGCAAAGTTTTCAGCTCTTCAATCTCCTCCAACTTGCTTTCTTCTTGTTGTCGCTTCTTGGGAACTAAAGTGATTTTTGTGCCTTCGAACATGAAACTATAGCTGTTAGTACATCCATCATGTTGCACAGCTCTATCATACTGCCATGGTCTCCCCAACAACAAATGGCATACATCCATGTCCACAACATCACACCAAATTTTATCTTTGTATTTCTTCCCAATTGAAAAATTAACACAAGCTCTTCGACTGACCCTCACCTCCCCACCTTTCCTCAACCATGCTAGCTTGTAAGGTTTTGGATGCTTCTCTGTTTTCAATGCTAATTTCTTTATAGCTTCTGTAGAGATAATGTTATCACAACTTCCTGCATCAATGACAAACTTGCAAACCCTTCTCAAGATAGTGCACGTTGACTGAAAGATGTTACTCCTCAACCAGCTAGTCTCATCCTCTTGTTTTGGTGTTAAACAAGACCTCCTCATCATTAAATTACAACCCTCATCTCCTGACAACTCTTCTTCCTCCTCAACATGTGGTGAATTAGAACATTTAGCTTCTACATCCTCATCCTCAACCTTAGCTACCATTACTCGCTTCTTTGGCTTCGGACATTCATTGCTTTTGTGACCAAACTCCTGACAATTGAAGCATTTGATACCACTATTGACCTTGGTCTTAGCAACTTCACTAACAACCGGTTTTGCAACAGCCTTGGAAACATTCGCATTGCTACTAGCCCCTTTCATTTGATTGTTGGAATTTGTAAACACACCACCACCTCTCCTACCTTGCTTCTCCCAAGCTAGAGCTTTTTGATGTGCTTCAGAAACAGATCTGGGATCAAACATATTCACCATATCTTGAATCTGCATTCTCAACCCTCCAACAAATCTAGCGGTTAACTGTTCCTTCGTCTCCATGATGTCATTCCTCGCAATCAATTAATAAAATTCATCCGCATAATTATTAACAGTCTTTGTTCCTTGCCTTAGATTCTGCAATCGTTGATACATAAGAGATTGATAATTATACGGCAAGAATGTAGCCTTCATTAACTTCTTCATCTTCTCCCATGTAGCAATCTTTGACTTTCCCATCCTTTCCCGTGTAAGTTTAGTTTGTTGCCACCATGCCATAGCTCTTCCTCTCAAACGTGTAGCAACCAAATTAACTCTCCGATGCTCGGGAACTTCCTTAAAGTCAAAAATCTCTTCAACATTAGACAACCAATCAAGGAATTCTTCAGCTTGCATACTACCCTTGAATTCTGGAATTTCAGTCTTCATCCCCGACTCCCATCGACGATCATCTTCAACATCCCTCTATGCATTTCGTACTTGGTCTCGATCTCGATAATGAATATTACTTCTATCACTCTCTTCATCATAATCACGTGTACTTCGATAACGATCTCGACCATCAACATCTCTATGATCACGCATATCCCTTCTACTTTGTCTTTCATCATCACGATATGGCTCATGTTCAAACTCATGTGGATTTCTTCTCTCTTCATTCCTATACTCATGATGTTCTCTTCTCAATGAAACTGAAGATTCTCTTCTTTCTCGGTAAGATTGCGGTGACACCCTCCTCGCTTCCGTAACCGATGGTGAAACTCTGTTTCCTCCATGGTTCGAGATTGGCGACCTTCTCCTTTGACCTTGATTCATGTCATTCATCAGTTTCTCCAATCTACCAATACCTTCATCCAACTTCTCATTGAATTTGTTGCTAATGCGTTGTTCCATTTGTTCAGCATCTTCTCTTTTATACAAATCTTCAAAATTTTGATGACGGTTAGCTCTTCTCGGCGGCATTGTCGAAACTTCAACAAACTTCAATTCTCGGCTTGAACAAATCTGAACTTGAACACTTTAACTCGGCCTTGATCTACAAAGTGATGCACAACTTCAACTAGCTCTCGGATCTAAACTTCAACACTTCAACTTTGCTCGGCCTTAACTTCAAACTCTTCTCCTTGGCTCCAAGACTCGGCTTAGCTATGATTGGCTAAGTCTAGCTTTGATACCATAATGACGCAGCGGAAATAACTGAAATGAATACAACGATGAAAGTAGCAATCGGTGGATTGAAAATACCAAACGCCCAAATCCGTTGATCTTAAAGATACCGGATTCTAGCTATCTCCAACACGTTGATCGCGCACGATACCGTGTTAAAAGATCTACGATTCTTCGTACATTGATCTCGCGCACGAGACACCGTGAATCAGTTTCAAATCCGTTTATTCGAACGCACTCAAATTCCAAAGATGGAGAAAGGAGCTCACACTCAACTTCCAATTTCAAAGTGGCACAAAGCACACAAACAAGGTTTTATTCAAAATCATCTAACTATTACAAATGACACAACCCCGCTATTTATAGATTTTTACAACCCGGGTCGGCGACCTAACTCACGCGACCTAACCATTACAACATCAAGCGACTTACACATGACAACATACGACCTAACATATACACAATGACATACGCTTTAACAAACATAAGGAAAATTACAACACATGCGACTTAACATATTTACAACATAGAAATATAACACGACTTAGGACATCAGCGACCTAAGAACATTGCAACCTAACAAACAGTATATGCGGCATAAGGTCGTTAGCTCGCTTGAGCGACCTAAAGAAGCGGCTCCTGGAAATCTTCAAGCGACCTACCAACAGAGCGACATAAGACCATCAGCAACGGAATCTTCTTCACGCGACCTAACTAGGTCGTAGGTCGCTGGTAATGACAGTAATGGGTTGGCTTGCTCGTTAGGTCGTATTACATTAGGTCGCTTGCGAGTTGTTTCTCCCTTCTCTCTTAGCTCGCCATCCCCCAGTTTCAACCGTAAGTCGTTAGGTCGCTCGCGACCTAAAATTTGCGACCCAGTGTTGTAACGCGCTGCATCACAAATCATGGCACGATCTCCATCGGCTGACTACAGTTGGGTTGAGTGGAAGTATTGAAAGTGAAATACTATCCAAGAGAGGATTCATCTCCTTAGTTATATAGGGTTAGCATCACGGTCAACCCAAGTCAACTCAAAGTCAAAGTCTCTGACTAGAGCATTTCAGTTAATAATAATTGTTACTTTGAACCAAGGACTTTTTTTTGGACTATAAAGTTGAATATGACTGATATTGAATTTTGACCATTACTAAATTCCATATGTTCAAAGTGGTATAGTTTTGATGAAGAGAACATGTGTAAATAAAAGTCACAACTAGGTATTGCTTAACAAAGTGAAATTGGATTTTACTAAAACCAAGTAAGGGATAAATTTAGCCAAAATGTCCCATTACCTACTAAGTGACATAGAAATGTTAATATTTAAATAGTTCGATATTAATCGTTAACCAAATTTAGACTGGACGAGTCACACAACTAAAACGGTAAATTCTTCTTTGATAAAACGATTTAATTAGTTCATATTTGTTATAAATTAAATTAATTAATTAATATTTATGAAATATTAATTATAAAATTTTGATTATAATTTGAGGAATAAATATTATTAAATATATTTATAATAGTTATAAATATATTAATCGATATATGATATCGATAAGAGATTAAATTAGATTTAATTAAAAAATATTTTCTTTGGGCTTAAGGAGATTTTTGGCCCATCGTGGGTGAAATTTTCGATAATAACATGGCATGCGAGTGCCTCAAATAGGGTTTAGATGCTAGATTTTGGATGGCTCGAATCAAGGGAGAATTAGTATGGGATGAAATTCACTTTTTCCTCCGTTTATCCACTATATAAGCAAACCTAAACTGATTTGATTAGAACATTTTGGTTGCCATCTCCATCACATCTTGTTGGATGAAATTACTCAATTAGTGCTTCATCATATCAAGTTCAAATCAACTCAAAGTTGATCACTATCAAATAGTCAAAGGTCAAGGGTTCAAGGATAAGCAATCTGCCGAATCAGAAAAGGTTCACAGGGGAGAATTCATCCTTTCAAGCTGTGCTTCGGTGCTTTGGTTCTTAGGTATGTTTTATCAAATTATAGTTTATAATTCTTTGAATAATTTTTTATTATGTATATGCATACTTACATACATATACATATACATATACATATACATATACATTGTTGGTTAGGAGACTAACTGATATGAATTAATGTTGTCACAAACTAGTTTATATGTATGTATACACTTATAATAATAATCCACATTTTTTTATACTAAATAAGTACAACAGCATAATATATATACTAATTAATATTTTATTGAATTATATTATATATATATATTATTTAAATTACATATATATAGTTTATATTTAATTACAACATTGTACTATAGTTAAAATTGATCATATAATTTTGTATATGTAAATTTATGGTAGTAGTAATTTTTGACAGAAAAAATAATAATTTATTACTATTTAATGTTATTTAAATCAATGTGCTATATAAATAAATCATATAAAATCAAATATGCTATGAAATTATTTTTTAACTTTTAAAAAAAAAATTATCATATAAGCTCTCAACAAGAAAATAAAAATTAAAAACATTATTTTGTTATTTTCAGAAATTAGTATTCAAATTTGGAAAATTAATAAATCGATTAAAAATAAAATTTAACCAAAAAAACCGTTCAAACTTCAAAATATCATTTTTGACTTATTGGAAATTTAAAATTTAAATAGGTTTCAAAAATAATTTCTTATTAATATTTTATGTAATTTCGAATGAATATTAGTTAAAATGTATTTTAAACCAATAAAATTAATAATATAATTTTTCTGTTCTATACAAGTGATCTAAAATAATTTTTGTTTTAATTTTATTAATTTATTAATTTATATACATATATTTATATATTATAAATATATTTATGTATATAAATTTTAAAATAAATATAAAATATTATTTTATCATTACATATATACTAGT
The DNA here is from genome assembly GCA_030737815.1 of Allium fistulosum. Taxonomy (NCBI): domain Eukaryota; kingdom Viridiplantae; phylum Streptophyta; class Magnoliopsida; order Asparagales; family Amaryllidaceae; genus Allium; species Allium fistulosum. The sequence continues at coordinate 393,895,423 of CM060907.1, forward strand.
TGATATTTTATTCATGGTTTTAAAAATTATTATTTATTTAATATTTAAATTACTTATTTACATTTAAATAGATATATTATAATAATATGCATTTAAATATATGTATTATTAAAATTTTATTTATTAAATTTAATATATATATATATATATATTTATATGTATTTAAATATTATATATATTTACATAAATTTATTTAAATAAACTTAATATGTATATATATATAACATTTATATATAAGCAATAGTTTATATAGATACATATATTTGGACAACATATATTTGCATATCGGATAAGCTAACATATCTGTTGTGAAGTAAACTTTAACATTTATACATGGGCATGTTATACCTTGTACGGGGTGACATGTTACACACGCACACACATAGATATATATATATGTGTGTGTGTGTGTGTGTGTGTGTGATACTTATATATATTAATATATAAATTAAAAATATTATATATAATTTATAAATTTAAATAAAAAGCAAGATTTTATTTAAATAATATTTAAAAATATTCTAAATGAATTAGACTTCACAGGCCCAATATTGATCCAACAAGGGAATTTTTTTTAAATTCACCAAGTACTTCCACTACAAGCTAGCCCAGTTCCAACAATGGCATTAAAGCCCAATAGCCTATGCAGTTTTAATTAGTCATGTTAGGGTTAACTAATTAAAGCCTACCTATATAGTAGGGTATCTAGAAAAGTAGTGTCTAAGGTTAGGTTTGGATAATTAGTACTATGCCTTACCTAGCTACTAGCCTTGCCCGTAATGATGAGGTAAGCCCAAAAGGTTATCCCTAATAGAAAAGACCCAATTTGAATAGAGCCTTAGGCTAATTTCAGAATTGTTTTAAATTAAAAATAAATTTTTTAAATATAAAAGTTAAATTTATAATAAGAAAAATATTATAAATGTTATAATATAAATTTTCAAATTGTTTTGAAGTTGAAAATATAAGATTTTTAAATTTATAAGTTAAATTTAAAATATAAAATATATACATATTAGAAATGTTATGATATAATGAAAATTTTCAAAATGTTTGAAAATTAATATAAATTAATTTTGAAATTTATAAAATTTATTAATAAGATTAATAAAATATATTAATTAAATAAGTTAATTAATTAATAAATCTATACATGTACTGTATATTATGATATATGTTATATTGTTTTAAAATGTTAAATTAACATAAGTATACATGTATGTGTATAAATGAATTTTAAAATTAATATAAATTTAATTAAAATTGTTTAATTAAATAAATTGATTAAAGGTTAATTAACTAAATAATATACACATATATATGATATCTATGTTATACTAAAATGGTCAAAGTATATAATACTTATTTAATATAAATGTTATATTAAAATAATATAGAATTAATTACACTTTTAATTCATTAAAATTAATTAAATAAGATTCAATTAATGTAATATTGTACATAAGACTATTATATAAGTAATATGAAATTTAAAAGTTATATAATAATAGAACTCGTATAATATGAATGTATAATTAAAAGTGGAATATTAAGAAACCCTAAATAGACTTAATGAATAAATACATATGAAAATGTATGTATACCATGATTTTTGATGTGTCTGACACTTGAATCACGAGGATATTGCATAAGAAGTACATTATTCTATAAGTTGATATCACTCATATGATATATATTGAAGATTATGAATCTTCAAATAATGTTGTCCTCTACCGTGTGTGTGTGTGTGTGTGTGTGTGTGTGTGTGTATATATATTACTTACATACTCCTTAGTTGTTGAGTAAACTCAAGCTAGGGATGTTATGTGTAGTTTATTAATATATTGAATAGACGATGTAAGATAATTATATGTATTTGTTGAGCAAAATCAAGTTACATATACTATACTTAGGCCACCGCGATATGGTAGGTATGATTGGATAATTTCCTTTTGATTTGTTGAGCAAACTCAAGGTTGAAGTGAAATTAGGACACAATACAAATGGTTAGGAGTTATATGCGATACAACCGATAAGAAGTTATCCATCGTCCGTGGAGCTATGGCTTTTTGAGCAAACTTAAGGTCAAAATTCCAAAATGAACGAGTCCTAACACCTACTAGTAAAGTTGAAAGACTTTTATGTTTCGACTTAAGGTTTGGTGAACATAGAAGATTAGTGGGAGCCTTGTTAGAAAAGTAAAATGATAACATTTAACTTTTCTAATATTGTAAGAACATATGTTATACAATATTACAATAGTCTAAATTAATAAATTTGTGCATTTAATGTGATTGATAAAATGTTTATTAATTAAGATATATAAATGAACTGAATTGAAAATTGACAAATAGAAATATAACATATACATATTATTAAATACTTCTTGCATGTTAATGTTTTCTATACCCATGCAAGTATCAACTTTTACAACTACTTAATACATTCGTAATTTGGTCGCTTATGTATTTTTTTGGTCGAGACCATGTATTGGATTTTATGAGTTCCGAACTCAAAAGCAATACAATACTATGGATATTTGATCTATATACAATCGCATATAAATATTATATGGTGAACGGTCATAGTTTGTAATATACAATATTTCAATGAAATTGGTTCATACGAAAAACAAAATAACCCATAGTGCGAGATCGAGTATTCAATTTGATTGATTATAATAAAGATCACATTGTGTTAAATGTAACACAAGACCAAAACTACAATATAAATCTAAGAACTCGATCATCGAAATATCTATAACAATCTGCATTTTCAACCCTCAGAAGTCGACACTAATACATCCATGGTATTCACGTGCCAAACAACCAAGTGCCGAAAAGACAGATGGTTAGGGGAAAGAAGAAGAAAGAGGACAAGAAGAAACTAATCAACACAGAATTTCATATCGTGACGAATAATCTATATTATAACAATGATCTTTATAAAAGAAACTTTTATATACATACGTCCATCAAAGTACTAGCCTATCATCTACTTGAACAGTTATAACACACGTCCTTACAATTTCTGATAAATATAACAAGCCATGCAATGGAAGATAGAGAAATATGTAGATATAACTTAGCCTCCAGCTTGTCTCCTGAGCTACAATGCATCCAAAGCTAACTTAGAAAATATGCTCGGTCTGACCTAAGCATTATAAGAAAACAACACCCGGGTCAGTTTGGTAAAACCAGCACGAGAAACTCAAATCATAAGGAATTTTATTATAACTTACAAAATTCTTTTAAATCAAAAGGATCTCATAAAACCATGCCGCACATAAACACAGACGTGTTTTTACCTTACGATAACCAAAATATTTTATACGAAAATCCTGTGATATTATCATAATGTCTAAGGTTTAAAATATTTATAATCAAGTAGTTGTGATGTCTGTACATGACAACAATAATAGATATACAATCAAAAACTGAAGACGCTTATTGAAGAATGGATTTCCAACAAATTGCAAGATAAAGGACTACCTTCCGAAAATCGATACACCTCTAGATAAAATGTATAGTGAGATCCAAAACCTTTCGACCTTGGCATGACAAGACTGGCCTACCCCTTACTAGATAGTACCGAATGTGATCACCCTTAGGTTGTGAACAACAGCCATAAATGGGCCCCGAAGCAAAAAAGAATATCAACTCTAGATCTTGGCGATGATCATATCCTAATGGGAGCGACCCACATAGCCTTGTGGCCTACCCTGTTTTTGTCATTCCCGGGGTATGAGGCTTTAAGAGTCAGGATTAACTTTTTCCTCATAGCAGACTATCTTGGAATGCTAACACTGCCCTTCAGGCAGAAATGTAATGCCAGCATTCATCCATTCAAGTTATTCCGGGATCGAACAAACATTCAACATTTACTATCTACCATTCTGGAATCACCCTCGGGAAGAATAGTATAGCCCCATATCATACTTCATAACGATCCATCACGAACGTTGTTAGTTTGGAGTGGTTCAGATAAAACATACTTATCCAAAATCGGTGTCTCCCAACTAAGCGGTAATTTCTGGCTAACTCAATTCCAGTTCTTTGGAAGTATGCAATAAGTATTCAAGTCCTCACCATGGAACTCGAATATATAGAACATACTTCTTGAGTTAAAACAGGTCAAGATTTGATAGTTGGTTGTTTAACTATCAAATAATCAAACACCAATAATTTAACCATAGTAACCACTAAGCCGCAAAATAAACCTTTCATTTATTTTAAATCTCTTTCCATGATATTTATTGAAATATTCATATACTTATCACACTGGAATAAGCATATTCATAAAACATTGTGAAAGTTTTCTCATTTCAAAATCATATTAAAAGGATTCAATAAATGTTATTTAAATTAGAGATAACAACTACCCCAAACACTATTCCTTCGGTGTTAAGCATGGAACAAAAGTTCCACACCAACAAAATTAAGAAGGTCGGTTAAGGAAAATCCAAATCTCAAATTCTTTTATAAATTTCTTCAATAAATCCTTTTAATAAGTCATTTCCATTTATTAAATCTCCTTTGCTTAAATTCTAAATCATTTATAAAACTCTTTTATAAATATCCAAAAATCATTTATATTTTATAAATATCCAAAATCATTTATAAAACTCTTTAATAAATCTCCAAAATCATTTATAATTTTTTTTATAATTCTCCAGTTATAATTCCATTTTCTTAAAATATCATTTGTAAATCTCCTTTAAATAAATCCTTTATGAAATATCATTTACAAATTATCATTTGTAAATACCTTTATCAAAATAATTGAACAACTTACAAAATCATTTACAAACACTTAACCTCAAATTGATATAGAATTAAAGTCAATTTTAAAACCATAATCGACAAATCTAAAAGGAGGCATAGTGACAACAATGTTACTAAATCAAGCTACCATTTTAATTAAATTTGACTTCCAAGTCACATAATAGTTATTTAAATAAACCAATATATATGTAAATAAAATCCATAACCAAATCAGATAATAACATGTCAATACAAACCAACTGTCAAACACATATCCAAACAACTGAATAGCAAGATGGTGATTTTTCCTGCTAAGTAGATGTGATCCACACAATCTATTAAGTTTAATATAATAGAACCGAGATTTATTCTGCTAACATATGTCCAAATAATAAATTCAATCAAGTATAGCAGAACGATGTTTTATTCTGCTAACATATGTCCAAGTTTAGTATAACTTATTCACAGTTGTTGTCTACTTAATGCAATAGAGATAAGAGATTCCTTGGTTTAAAATCGGTTTACTCATAAAAAGAACTGATTTAAAAATAATTAATAACGTTTAAAATTAAACCTTTATTAAATAATAATAATTAAATCTATATTTAATCACTAATTAAATCACTATTAAGTACTAATTAGATCTTAAATAATTCTAATTTAAAACTTAATTAAATTTAATTAATCCTTAATTAAATCTTAATTAAACCTGATTAGGTTAATTTATTAAACCTGCCTAATTAGTAATTAATTATAAATTTACCCTAATTACATAATAATTAATTAAACATAATTAAATAAAATTAACAATAATTTAACTTATAACTTAATAAATCATTAATTAAAACCTCCTTAATTAATTAATGAAAATTTATTTATTTAATTCATAATTAAACACTAATTACATAAATTAATTACAATTAATTAACGATTATCCTTAATTTAATAATTAATTAATTATTTATCAAAACTCATATTTAATTTCCAAAATGATTAACTTTTATACTCAATTAGCGTTTTGGAAAATAATTTTGAAAATTTTTTAGTAGGAACCACTTTAAAATCTAAAATACAAACTATTTTTTGAACTGCATCTATGGGGACTATCGCTATGGATGCAACTCGTTAAAGTTAATTCTAGGTTAGACCTTTCTCAGAACTCAACCACTAACTTTACTTCTTTTTAAAACAAAAGGAAAAAATTTATATTTGAAAGTTAAAACAAAGTTTAAAACTTTAAAACTTTTAAGAACTTGAAAACTAGTAAACAAGTTTTGATTTTTCTTCTTTTCAAGAGATCTCAAGTCACCATAACAAGTAAAATGCTAAATTTCATATCACATAACCACACATACAAAATCATATTATCATCACATACATGAGCAAGATAACATCTTTTTACAACAAAACTCTACTTTTAGATTTTATTTTTTCAAGTCTAACTACCAATACAAACAACTAGAATACATACTTAACCAACACATGAAAATCCAACAAATTTAACCAACATAACACACAACCAACTTATTAATATAAAAGTGTAAAAAAATTTCCCAAAACAAAAGTTTACTTAGAAAAATCTTTCCAAATTTGCAAAAGGACCTAGGACTTGAAATTTTCTTTAGAAAAATTCTTTTTGGACTTGAACCAAGGAGGTGGGCTCGGCCTAGGTGCAACATAGCTCAACCATGGATCTAGATTGGCACAGCCTTAGTAAAGAGGTAGAGATAGGGCTAAAAATTTGAAAAGGAAGAGATGTGGAAAGGAAAATAAGAGTTTAAACAAGATTTTAAAAAGTTTTGAAGTGGAAAATTTTGATTTTTAAAACTTGAAAAATTCAGAAGGAAGCCATTAAAGTTTAAAAGCTTTTGGAAACAAGTGAAGTTTGAAAAATGAAAGTGAAAATAAAAATGATAGAGAGAGAGAAAAAAAAGAAATGGTTTTATGTAAAATGCATTTGGTAAATTACCAAAATGCCCTAAAGTACACCACCCTCCACTAAATGATGCCACATCACCACCACTCCATCACCTCCACACCTTGCTTTACATGTCACCACCCTTTTATTTACCATGTAAAGACCTCATGTGTACTAAGGTGTAAGATGATAGTGACATGTCATGATTTTTCTTTTTGTTTTTATTTTTATGAAAGTTGGTCTTTTCACTCCTTTCTTTAAGTATACTTATATTTATACTTTTTAACACACTTAATTAAACCCTTATTAATTATATAAGTATATTTTGAAGTGTATTAAGGAATTTACAACCTTTTTAACAACTTTTAGATGATCAAAATCAAGAGTTTAGAAAAATACTTTTCAGTCATAGTTTCTATTTTCCTTTTAACTAATTAATTTTGTAAACCAAATTCAAAAATGAATTTTCAATCATTAGTTAAAATTAAAAGAGGATCGTTTATTTATTAAAACCATTAATTAAATATTCGTAAATCAAAGTGGTAAAATTCCGGATCATTACATTCTTTCTCCATAAAAGAATTTCGTCCCCGAAATTTCACCATTTAAACATCCAATACTATTCATAAGTCTGCATGATGTTCATAGATCATCCATATAATAAATCTGATTCGACCTCCACTCGAATATATGAATAGTATCGCTCATAAGTTCGCATGATCTTCACTTCCACGCTAGTATCGCTCAATACTATTCATAAGTCAGGAAGGTCTTCACTTCCAAGCTAGTATCGCTTACCCGATTCACTAGTGTGGACTCTGATCAAACTTGTTGATTAGAAACCTTTGTTCTCCTTACATAGCCATTTACTATGGTAGAAAACCTTTGTGCCCTATCAAGAATCGTCATCAAGTGCTCGCCATTAAAATCAAGCGATAAATCCTTATCCGAGATGGTGTAATACACCTCAAGTCATGTACTTGAATCTTGAATCGAGAACTATATGAGAAAGGCAAATGATCTACGTACAACCTATGTACTCATCAAAAGGTTCTTATTTATCTATTTACCTTCTTATCCTCCCACAAATATTTAAGAAATCATTTCATAAAATTCCAACTTTAGGTTCAAACAATTCTAAACGATACAACTTATTTATGAAACCTTTCATAAAATCATAAAAATTATCAACTTGGATAATACTCTCTATATCCTAAGAGTATATATATAAAACATCTGGTTTTTAATTCTATTAACTTTTAACTATTCAGATGTAGGCACAAAATAATTTTGGGTCTTTAAAACCGAGTCGACCAATACAACCTCTTTATCTATTTGGTCTGGCAAGTAGCTAAGAAGAGTTGGATGTTGGTATCCAAACTTAGTCTTAGGGTCTACTTTTTCTTGGACACCTCTAAGGTAAAAGTGTTTATTAGACGACCCAATGAGATTAAATACTATTTAACCTCCTAAGTGTTAAAATCTAGAAGATATTGTTTAATAAAACCAAGTTTATTAAACCTTCTTATTAAATTAATTCAATTTTAAAACCTCATTTATTAACCATTTTAAATCAAGATACATTTACATCCTAAATACTTAGGAGCCAAATACACGGGTTTTATTTTAAAAATCTTTTGAAATAATACTATATAATTTTTTCATAGAAAATATACATATAGCTCGAGTAACCCCAAGATGATACTAAGGCATTGGATACTACCAAACAGTATTATATATTCCTTTACCTAGAAGGGTAATACTAAAGGGAAGTGTTTACTATCCGAAAACACAGTATGTAATAAGTATTCGAGTCCTCACTATGGAACTCAAATATATAGAACATACTTCCTGAGTTAAAACAGGTCATGATTTGATAGTCGGTTATTTAACTATCAAATAATCAAACAACAACAATTTAGAGATTTAATTACCCACATCAACTACTAAGCCTTAAATAAATCTTTCATTTATTTTAAATCTCTTTCCATAATATTTATTGAAATATTCCTATTCTTATCACACTGGAATACGTATATTCACAAAACATTGTGAAAGATTTCTTATTTCATAATCGTATTAAAAGGATGCAACAAATGTTATTTAAATTAGAGATAAAAACTACCCCAAACACTATTCCTTTAGTGTTAAGCATAGAACGATAGTTTCACACCACCAAAATTAAGAAGGTTAGTTAAGGGAAATCCAAATCTCAAATTCTTTTATAAATTTCTTCAATAAATCATTTCCATTTATGAAATCTCATTTGCTTCCATTCGAAATCCATTTATAAAAACCTTTTATAAGTATCCAAAAATCATTTATAAAACTCTTTTATAAATATCCAAAATCATTTATAAAACTCTTTTATGAATATCCAAAACCATTTATAAAACTCTTTAATAAATCTCCAAAATCATTTATAAAACTCTTTTATAATTCTACATTTATAATTCCTTTTTCTTAAAATATCATCTACAAATATCATTTGTAAATCACCTTTAAACAAATCCTTCATAAAATATTATTACAAAATATTATTTGTAAATGCCTTTATCAAAATAGTTGAACAACTTACAAAATCATGTACAAACACTTAACCTCAAATTGATATAGGATTAAAGTCAATTTTAAAACCATAATTTACAAATTTGAAAGTTTAGGCTTAGTGACAACAATGGTACTATAATAGATGTTCAAATAATCAATTCAATTAAGTTATAGTAGAACAGTGTTTCATTCTTCTAACAGATGTCTAAGTTAATATAACTTATTTACAATTGTTGTCTACTTAATAGCACAGACAAAAGATCCCTTAGTTTAAAATCAGTTTACTTATAAAAATAACTAACTTAAAAATAATTAATAAAGTTTAAAATTAAACCTTTATTAAATAATAATTAAATCTTTATTTAATCACCAATTAAATCATTATTTAATTACTAATTAGATGTTAATTAATTCAAATTTAAAACTTAATTAAACTTAATTAAATCTTAATTAAACCTGATTAGGTTGATTTATTAAACCATACCTAATTAGAAATTAATAATTAACTTACCCTAATTAAATAATAATCAATTAAAATTAATTAAATAAAATTAATAATAAATTAACTTATAACTTAATAAATCATTAATTAAAACCTCCGTAATTAATTAATGATAATTAATTTATTTAATTCAGAATTAAACAATAATTCCTTAAAATTAAAATTAATTAATAATTATCCTTAATTAATTAATTGATTAATTACTAAACTCATATTTAATTTCCAAAATGATTAACTTTTATGTTGAATTTGTATTTAAAAAAAAATCAAAAAAAAATTCAAAAGAAACCACTTTAAAATCTAAAATACTAACTTTTCCGAACTGAATCCATAACGAATATCGCTATGGGTGCAATCGTTAGAGTCAGTTCTAAGTTTGACCTTTCTCAAAACTCAACCACTATCTTTACTTCTTTTTAAAAAATAATGAAAAGATTTATATTTGAAAGCTAAAACAAAATTTTAAAAGTTTAAAACTTTTAGCAACTTGAAAACTAGTAAACAAGTTTTGATTTTTCTTCTTTTCAAGAGATCTCAAGTCACCATAGCAAGTAAAAATGCTGAATTTCATATCACATAACCACACATACAAGATCACACGTACAAAATCTTATACAGGAGAAATGATAACATCTTTACAACAAAACTCTACATTTAGACTTCATTTTTCTAAGTCTAACTACCAATCACAAACAACTAGCATGCATACTTAACTAATACATGAAAATCCAACCACTTCAACCAACATAATATACAACAAACTTATAAACATAAAAGTTTAAAACTTTTTCAAAAGAAAAGGTTTACTCACAAAAATCTTTTCAAATTTGCAAAAGGACCCAGGGCTTGAAATTTGCTTTAGAAAAACTTGATTTTTGGACTTAAACCAAGGAGGTGGGCTCGGCCTAGGTGCAACATGGCTCAACCATAGATCTGGATTAGCATGGCCTTAGTGATGAGGTGGAGGTAGGGTTAAAAATTTAAAAAGAAAGAGAAGTAGAAAAGAATATAAGAGTTTAAACAAGATTTTAAATGGTTTTGAAGTGGAAAAATTTGATTTTTAATACCTGAAAAATTCAAAAGGAAACCATTAAAGTTTAAAAGCTTTTGAAAACAAAGTGAAGTTTGAAAAATGAAACTAAAAATGAAAATGAGAGAGAGAGAGGAAAAAAAGAAATGGTTTTATTTAAAATGCATTTGGTAAATACCAAAATGCCCTAAAGTACACTACCATCAACTCTCCATCACCTCCACACCTTGCTTTACACATCACCACCAACATAAACCACCCTTTAATCCACCATGTAAAGACCTTAAGTGTACTAAGGTGTAAGATGATAGTGGCATGTCATGATTTTTTTTATTTTAATTTTTATGAAAAATGGTATTTTCACTACTTTATTTAAGTGCACTTATATTTATATTTTGTAACACACTTAATTATATCCTTAATAATTATATAAGTATGTTTTCAAGTGTACTAAGGAATTTACAACCATTTTAACAATTTTTTGATGATCAAAATCAAGATTTTTGAAAAAGCTTTTCTATTACATTTTTATTTTCCTTTTAATTAATTATTTTTGTAAACCAAATTCAAAAATGAATTTTCTATTATTAGTTATAAATTAAAAGAGGGTTATTTAATTATTAATATATTTAAAATTTTAAAATTAACTAAATATTCACAACTCAAAGTAGTAAAATTCTAGGTCTTTACAATGTCAGTTTGATCTATTTACGTAAGGTGCATCATATTTGAGGTCCTTAATGTTATGGATAATCGAATGCTTTTTTGTAAAGAATTCGTTATGATATTGCAGTAAAAAGGATTTCTTTTGAATGGTTCACCATTTAGAAAGAATAACAAATATACAAGAGTTGATGTTATTTAAGGTACAGTTAGGGTGAAAAGAGTGAATGGTCACTTCCGCTTCATAAAGAAACATTAGAAACGAGAATTATAATAATAATGATTGATACTTAACATTGGAATAAGAAATATGATTTCTACTCCAAAATGTATTTTCATATAAATTTTTTTTTTCTATGAAATTTATTTCTTTGAGTTCAAGATATTTGATCGAAGAACTCTCCATTGTAAACTAGTTGTGGCATATGAAATAAATAATCTGTATTAAGTGAATAATGGACTTTCGAATTTAGTATGCTATTATGGTAATTTCAGAAATAGTGGAAGCATTCCATATAGCACTGATTGATTGCATAAAATTATGAAAATTATTTTTGTAAAACATACCAAACATTAAATTGAAATAATGACTATTTTTCGGTATTGACTGAAAATAGACATAGTTATACTTCAATATGAATATTCGTTATGAAATAAAACTAGAATGTGTTATTTGTTTTCATGACAAAGTGATGCATTGGAAAATACTGAAGTATCTAAAATTATTTACAGTTATTTTAAAATTATAGACTAAGCTATAGTTTTGAGAAATAATTTCTATTATATGACTATGAATCATATGATACTAGTTAACTATATCTCAAACAATTAAGGGCTTATGCACCCACTTAGTGGGAGCGTCATATTCGTTAATGTGCTTTTCAGATTGATACATATAGGTGTAGGCAATCATAATTTTTTTACTGCAAAAATGGTTCCACATACTTCATCATATTCACTAATGAGTTATCATAGACGTGGACATGTGTATTTGATACACATGTATAAGTATATGATAAGCTCATAGAATATAAAATGGAAGTAAATAATATAAGATGGAAAAGAAATAATTCAATTTGATCGAATATGTGAGTATATTGGAAAGAGTTCCATAGGTACCTAAATATGAATATAGATTTAGCCTTAAAAGTCACTTCTCCCTATGATACATAATGATGTATCGATATGGAGTAATCGAACTTTGTTGATCGAAGTACGATTAATGATGAGTGAAGTTGAGTTAATATTCTTTCTATAAGATGTGTAATTAAGAGTAGTACACAAGGTTAAAATTAATATCATCCAAATAATAGTTTACAAACCATATAAGATAGGGGTTAACCCCTACATATCCTAGGCCAACGAGTTGGCAGGTTTTGCAAGTCGAAGAACTGCATGTAATAAAGGATCTTCTATGAATCGTCCCAAGCGAATTTCGAAAATGTTTGTCATTAGACGACTAATTTATGTTGTGAACATAAATATATTGTAAACTAATGAAAAATTAGTTCTATAAGGCAATTCATAAAATATGTATGAATGCCTGTTCTATTGCATTGAGAAAAAAATGTTGTTTCAAGAAATATCAACTTCGTAGCGAAGAAATTTCTTTAAGAACTTATTATTATAAAATGTATTTGGATGTGATCTAAGGATAATACTGATTGCAAGGGATGAAATAAAATTGATCAAACCTAAATAAACATAACATATTAGAATGTCTGATAAGTATTCTTGCACATCAAAGAGAAACTATGAGTTTCTTGTCAATGTCAAGAATAAATAATCCTGTGTTGTTTAATTAAACCATTAAGAGTATTGACTCTATGATATGGTATGATGCCCTAATCTGAACTAAATTCCAAGTATATTATCACATATGATTTTGATAGTTGTATCGAAAGGGATATGATCCAGTGGTCGCAAATGTATCTTTATGAGAAAGACAAACGCAGTTGGAATATAGCGATGTAATACCTCGAAAATTTAAGTAAAATTTTAATTAAATATAAGTGATATAATATTGTCTAAATTTTCAAATATATTTTAAAGTGATTAATATTAAGTTATCAAAGGTAAAAGAAATTAAGTGGCATTGAGATTAAAATGTAAAGACAAAGTAAATATTTGTCGAAAATATTATATTTTATGATTTTAAGTAAATGAGGTGTTTTAGTAAAACAGTAATTTGAAAAGGTAAGAAAGTATTTTAGAAAGAAAATAGAAGTTTGTTAACAAGATTTCTTGTCAATACCCTAAAATTATTCTAAGAAATGTGAATTATCCTTTATTCAAATAATGCAGGAAAGAAGATGTGAATCCTCTTAGAATTGCCTTTCGATTAGGCCTTAACCAGTAAGAATTTATCCAGACAGACCTTTCGACTACGTCGAAAGGGTTAGATTCTGTGTTTAGTGACCTTTCGACTCAGTTGGGATGGATTGATCCTCCTTATGAAGGCTTTCCTCTCAAATTGATAAAAGTACCCTAGAAATTTTTTCCTTAAAAGGTTTCAACCCTATCGGAAGCCTTGTGGGTTGTGTAACTAAGACTTTTCCCAAGAGTTTGATATTAAGGTTCCGACCCTGTCGGAAGCGTGGTATACTCGGTGATAGAACTTGAATCAAGAAAATTGGTCTGGGCTTTGACCTTGTCGAGAACTTTGGGATTTAGAGTAGTTTAGACTTTGGAATGGGATCTTAGGTGGGGGTTTTGATTTGGTCGAAAGCTGTGGATAAAACCTTCTTGGGTTTGAATCAGAAATTTCAGGCTTTAGTGTTTAGAGGATGGGCTTTGACCTTGTTGAAGGCTTTATTTCAGAGAGAAGAAGGCTCTGAACTGGTTACAGAAGTTATTAAAACCAATAGGGGTTCTGTGACGCCCCACCTCTATGCTCACAATAACAAAGAGTATTAAAAGAAATACTGTCTGTTATTTCGAAGAATAAGGCTGGATAGGAGCGGCCATCCGTAGTTGGCCTTACACTAGTATTGGTTACCTCAATACGAGTGGTATATATTTTTCATTTTTCAACTCTTATTTATTTACTCCCATCGACATACCCAATTCCAGTATAAAATGAACTACGATGGTTCATAATAGTTTAGGACAATATATATAATAATAACACAGATAATAAAATTGCGGAACACAGATAACAAAAGTCTCATATATATATATATATATAACTGATGTCAGTTACAATACATTTGACACGATACATATGATACAACTACAACTGTCGACTCTGGAAGTTATATATACAAGTACATTATCGACTAATATACATGAATACATATCAACCTATACTATGACACGACTACTCCAAAAGATATGAAAAGTCTTCATAGCTCAACAACAACCCAAAGCAAGATATCTACAACCTGAAATAACTCGGGTCTGACACGAGTATTACATTCAAAAGAAAATAATACACGGGTCAGTCTAATTCAAACTCAGTTATTAATGCACAGAAGCAATAATAATCAAATATCAAATAGACGATAGTCACAGAAATCTCGTATATCCAACTCCATGATAAGAGAATCGAATAACGGCAGATATAACACTAAACAGTGTTAAACAACAAATCAGCAAATTCAAACCATCAACAAGATAAATAAAAAGATTATCAATGAAGATAATTTAGAAAACAACAGAATTGTCTAAACGACAATTAACACAAAATCCAATGATTAAATAATAATTAGAAACTTAGAATCTAATTATCGAATAGATAATTAGACACAACAAAATATCAATCGAACTGAATCAAATACAATCCCCAAATATTGAATTGAACACAAAACAATTCAAATAATTGAAATATCAATTAAAACGTCAATACTGTGTGGCTGCAGTACACGCACGCGTGCACTGCCTCGCCACAACAGCATATGAAGTCATCACAACACCAAATGCCAATAATACATCGAAACTGCAGAGGTCAAGTCACAGACTCAACACAACTGCAAAGCAATTCAAAAGTTCTTAAACAAAACTAAGACAATGCTCAATTACTACCATGATTCAATGCAACTCAAAAAAATGCACTGCATCACGGGCATAAGATACATGCTCCAGCGGAACAACAAGGTACAAAGGACCCAGGTTGGCAACACATGAATTGTGCACGCAACCTGAACATCAAATGTTCATAAAAACCAATACAGTGACACAGCATAACATATATATGAATCAAGCTCATATATATATATATATATATATATACTACAACAAAAATGCAGCAACCAAACAAGTAAAACTGCAACAAAATAACACTTCAACGGTCAGCTCAGGTCGAGACCGAGCCAACCAACCTAAAACATGAAGCGTGAATACAAGAAATCAATACAAAGAAATCAACATATATGCAACAGAGGAATGCATACTGTAAGCGAGACCAGAATGCGACTGCACAAGATAGGGTAGCAAATAGAGGCCAGGTAGATTAAAATGCATTCATGTATACCATAAATGGGAACAGTTGCAACTCAACTCAAATGCAAAGCACATAGGTTCGCATGACCCAGTGTTCCAAGGATCAAACTATATCATGGCAAAAATGTAACTGATCAGAGGTGGCAACTTGGGCATTAGACAAACAGTGCACTCAAAATGCAATATGTATACAACTGTCAAACTGGACAATACAAATATCACAATCAAGAACAAGGCATAGTGCCGAAGAAAAAGGCAAGGCCAACAACATTGAAATGGATCGAGCAAGTGTAACAAATAAAATATATTGCTTTCCCAAAATAAAATATTTGAATTCAAACAATAGTAGTTCAAAGTAAAAGTCACCTGCCGTTTGAATTTAAAATGACCAGACAATATCATCTTATAAACAAAGTCGTGGCCGATTCAAAGGCAAAGAATCGAACAAGTCAAGTTATATTAACTTGAAAAACAATGTCAATACCAAGTCAGAAATCAAACCCATGTTATTCAATTAAATTGAAAAAGGCAGTAATCAATCAAACCCATGCTATACAATAAATACATAAAAACTATCTGCTGAATTCCAAATAAGCAAACCAACAACTATCAAGATTCAAAATCAGTGATACAACAGTACAAACCAAACTGCACAATCAAGTCGATGAAGCACAAGTATCAGACTCACATATAGTGAAGTACAACTTCAACATCTACAACAACAATGAATGCATAAGCAATGGACACTACAACGTGTCCAAAGCAAACTAAGGTGAACATCCCAGACCAGAGTTTTAAATCCAGACCAGAATGCATAGTGAATACATACCAACCAAAGATGAACTCAGGATAAGGAAAATTGCCAAAGTTCAAATTATCAAAAATTCCAAAAATAGCCAAGCATTTGAAAATAACACAGTAAGTTAACAGTGTTAACAAAATCGATGCTGAACAAATTCTTGCAGAGAAGAATTTCAATGTCCAAAGTCAAAGCCAGAAGATCAACAGCAGTTCAAGTGCCCAGAATCAACATCGTCAAAATCAAGATACACATTTCTAACGGGTCAAAGCATCATCAACAAAGTGCAGACAAGATGAAGTCAGTGCTAACAGTAATGGCAGCAACTCCATCAAGTCGTGGTTCAACCCCAAAATGCAAAGAAAAACCGAAGTCACCAGTTCAATATCAAAGAATTAGCCAGAGTCGAACGAAATCACTTCGTCAAAATCAAGTCAAAGCGAGGCCAACATTATCACAAGCCAAAGTCAGGTGATAACGAATTGAAACACCAAACAAAATTCATGTTAATGCCGAATACAACAAGAAATCTGACCATGTCAAATAAAATTTATCAACATCGAACAAAATCGAACCAAGTCAGAAAA
Source organism: Allium fistulosum (assembly GCA_030737815.1). Classification (NCBI taxonomy): domain Eukaryota; kingdom Viridiplantae; phylum Streptophyta; class Magnoliopsida; order Asparagales; family Amaryllidaceae; genus Allium; species Allium fistulosum. Next base: position 393,912,675 of record CM060907.1, read on the forward strand.
GTCACCAATCACCAAGACAAATCGAATCGCAGTAACATAGAACTAAGTTTGAATTAAAAACGTGAGTGAAAATCACTCACCTTAATCAATGAATTGGAGCAGCCGTGCGCGAAGTGAAGGCATCGATCTACAAAGCAAGGCCGAAGATCAACGTTCGATCGAGCTACAGGAGTCGGCGCCTTCGATTTTTACGATGCCCTAATTTCGAAAAGAGGAATGAACGAGAATGAGCAGCCACCATTTTTTTTTCGTTTCGAATGTTTGCTTAGGGTTTTCGTTTGAAAAGAGAAATGGGGAACGGGTCTAATAATCACGGCATCAAAGAGATGCAAACGTGGGCCAGATTCGAATGTAAAGCCCACTTCAACATTTAACATACTGTTTAAAAAATACCAACCGCTTTAAAATTCCAAACAGCGATTAACAAATTTTATCAATGAATTTCAACCTGATTAAAAAAACTTCCAACAGCAATTAACCAACAGATTAATCGTTTACTGACGAAAATTAATTAATGCGAAATCTCGGGCTGTTACAGACTCCCCTCCTTATAAAAATTGCGTCCCCGCAATTTTCATAATTAAGGTTGTCAATAACAATTATTTTTCTAACATAAACCGGTTAAGCTAGAAAAATAAAGGTTGAGAACACAAACGCCAAAGAAATCTTTTAATTCCATAAAAGAAATTTACAAATTCTCAACAAGACCTAATTATCAAATAGATAATCAGAAAACAGCAAAACTGAATAAATATAATTATCAACGATCTTAAATTATCAATTAGATAATTGGAGTACAGAAATCACAAAACAGCAACGTCTAATTATCGATACGATAATTAGAAAGCAGCAAAATCTAATTATCAACAAAGATAATTAGAAAACACAAATTACAAATCACAAAACCACAAATATCTAGTTATCCAACAAATAACTAGAAAACACGAACTTCATAATCAGCAAAACTAGTAAATATCCGATTATCAAAAACGATAATCAGAAAACACAATTATCTAATTATCAAAACGATAATCAGAAAACATCTGATAATCGGCAGTCTCAAACCAACAAATATCTAATTATCAAAAACGATAATCAGAAACAACAAATATCTAATTATCGATACGATAATTAAATCTCATAACAGCAAATATTTAATTACCGATACGATAATTAAATCTCATAATATCAGATATCTAATTACCTGCAGATAATTAGAAACAACAAATATCTAGAAATCAATTAAGATACTCTAGAAAATCAACATAAAAGGTTGGATCGATCCCATCAGATGGCGAGTTTTTAGTTCGCCGCACGTGCATCAACAAATGGCCGAAGCCTACCAAGTACTCAACATAATTTTGGCGCCCAACAAATGACCCGAAGGTCCGCAGAGTGACCCGAAGGTCTAGTACTGGTATTTGACCCGAAGGTCCATCAGATTGACCCGAAAGCCCAACAAATGACCCGAAGGTCCAACAAATGACCCGAAGGTCCAACATAGTGGCTCGAAAGCACACAAAATCATCAAAATCATCAAACAGCAGATGTTTCAATTAACGAGTCCGGAATTAACTGAAATAGCAAACGCACATGTCCCATACCACGTGTTTTACTAAATCGTTTGATTCTCTTCATCGTTTCCTTGAAAGTGCAAAATAGTGTATTTTGTAAAAATACGTTTTACATTCTCAAACGGACAAGTCCAGAATTAAGCGAATCAGTAAAAGAAAGGGGTCATAGTCCTCGATTTTGCTGAAACGTTTAAATCGCTTCCTCATTCTTTTGAAAGCGCAAACTGTAAAATTCCTGAAAACAATTCTATTTATTTTATAAAAATAACAATTCACATTCTCAACTGGACAAGTCCGGAGTTAAGCGAATCAGTAAAAGAAAGGGGTCATAGTCCTCGATTTTGCTGAATCGTTTAAGTCGCTTCCTCATCCTTTTGAAAGCGCAAACTGTAAAAAAATTATAAAACAACTTTCATTTTAAAACGATTTTCCAATCACATGATTAAAGCAACAACATCAGTAGCAATTTCGAAAAGAAAATTGTACTTCTCAAAACACCGTAAAAACGGATCTCAAAATCAGCATTGCGGAATAACCGCTTGAAAATTCACTTTTAAAATTTGGCGGTTACTGAAGTCAAAACGATAGCTATTTCTAAACGTCAAAATCTCAGCAAAATAATTCACATCAAAATGTAATATCAGTGAATTTTCATTCATCAAAATGCCACAAAAACCGTGCTTCAAAAATTTAGCATCGATGTAAAAATCCCGTTATAAAGATAATGACAACAAAATACGTTTAAACCAAACATCAGTTCAACGTAAAATTAATGCAGTAATGTGCAACTCAAATTTGCACGTACTACAAAATGTACAAAGAAATCATTCGAATGTATCTTCAATGAAGATAATTCAAAACAGCAAAAATCTAATCAATATATGATTAGCATAAAAGAAACCCAGCAAAAATCTCAACAAAAATCACATAACTGCAATCGCTTCGAATCCTCAAATCGGATTCGAAATTTTCAAAGAAACAAAATAAACCCAGCTATGTAAACAAGAAATGAAATTTATTTCAATTTCATATTTTGATTTTTAAATCAAAAAGATTATCAGTTGTATTCAGCGAAGACAGTCTCACTGTTTCCGCTGCGCACTCTGATAACAGAACACAAATTAATCAAATCATCAGAACACAATTTCATTTTTATTTTTAAATAAAGATATTTAAAAATTTCATCATAATTTCAAAACTTTAGTTTTGACTCAAAGCACAACTAAAAACATCGACAAATAGTTGTAACATATGTTCCATCTAAGTTATGTTTTATATTATGTCCATAAACCCCAAGCTCTGATACCAACTGTGACGCCCCACCTCTATGCTCACAATAACAAAGAGTATTAAAAGAAATACTGTCTGTTATTACAAAGAATAAGGCTGGATAGGAGCGGCCATCCGTAGTTGGCCTTACACTAGTATTGGTTACCTCGATAGGAGTGGTATATATTTTTCATTTTTCAACTCTTATTTATTTACTCCCATCGACATACCCAATTCCAGCATAAAACGAACTACGATGGTTCATAATAGTTTAGGACAATATATATAATAATAACACAGATAATAAAAATGCGGAACACAGATAACAAAAGTCTCATATATATATATATATAACTGATGTCAGTTACAATACATTTGACACGATACATATGATACAACTACAATTGTCGACTCTGGAAGTTATATATACAAGTACATTATCGACTAATATACATGAATACATATCAACCTATACTATGACACAACTACTCCAAAAGATATGAAAAGTCTTCATAGCTCAACAACAACCCAAAGCAAGATATCTACAACCTGAAATAACTCGGGTCTTACCCGAGTATTACATTCAAAAGAAAATAATACATGGGTCAGTCTAATTCAAACTCAGTTATTAATGCATAGAAGCAATAAATCAAATATCAAATAGACGATAGTCACAGAAATCTCGTATATCCAACTCCTCGATAAGGGAATCGGATAACGGCAAATATAACACTAAACAGTGTTAAACAACAAATCAGCAAATTCAAACCATCAACAAGATAAATAAAAAGATTATCAATGAAGATAATTTAGAAAACAACAGAATTGTCTAAACGACAATTAACACAAAATCCAATTATTAAATAATAATTAGAAACTTAGAATCTAATTATCGAATAGATAATTAGACACAACAAAATGATCAATCGAACTAAATCAAATACAATCCCCAAATATTGAATTGAACACAAAACAATTCAAATAATTGAAATATCAATTAAAACGTCAATACTGTGTGGCTGCAGTACACGCATGCGTGCACTGCCTCGCCACAACAGCATATGAAGTCATCACAACACCAAATGCCAACAATACATCGAAATTGCAGAGGTCAAGTCACAGACTCAACACAACTACAAAGCAATTCAAAAGTTCTTAAAAAAAACTGAGACAATGCTCAATTACTACCATGATTCAATGCAACTCAAAAAAATGCACTGCATCACGGGCATAAGATACATGCTCCAACGGAACAACAAGGTACAAAGGAACCAGGTTGGCAACACATGAATTGTGCACGCAACCTGAACATCAAATGTTCATAAAAACCAGTACAGTGACACTACATAACATATATATGAATCAAGCTCATATATATATATATATATATAATAGAACACAAATGCAACAACCAAACAAGTAAAACTGCAACAAAATAACACTTCAACGGTCAGCTCAGGTCGAGACCGAGCCAACCCAACTAAAACATGAAGCGCGAATACTAGAAATCAATACAAAGAAATCAACATGTATGCAACAGAGGAATGCATACTATAAGCGAGACCAGAATGCGACTGCATAAGATAGGGTAGCAAATAGAGGCCAGGTAGATTAAAATGCATTCATGTATACCATAAATGGGAATAGATGCAACTCAACTCAAATGCAAAGCACAGAGGTTCGCATGACCCAGTGTTCCAAGGATCAAACTACATCATGGCAAAAATGTAACTGATCAGAGGTGGCTACTTGGGCATCAGACAAACGGTGCACTCAAAATGAAATATGTATACAACTGTCAAACTGGACAATACAAATATCACAATCAAGAACAAGGCATAGTGCCGAAGAAAAAGGCAAGGCCAACAACATTGAAATGGATCGAGCAAGTGTAACAAATAAAATATATTGCTTTCCCAAAACAAAATATTTGAATTCAAACAACAGCAGTTTGAAGTAAAAGTCACCTGCCGTTCGAATTTAAAATGACCAGAGAATATCATCTCATAAACAAAGCCGTGGCCGATTCAAAGGCAAAGAATCGAACAAGTCAAGTTATATTAACTTGAAAAACAATGTCAATACCAAGTCAGAAATCAAACCCATGCTATTCAATTAAATTGAAAAAGGCAGTAATCAATCAAACCCATGCTATACAATAAATACATAAAAACTATCTGCTGAATTCCAAATAAGCAAACCAGCAACTATCAAGTTTCAAAATCAGTGATACAACAGTACAAACCAAACTGCACAATCAAGTCATTGAAGCACAAGTATCAGACTCACATATAGTGTAGTACAACTTCAACATCTACAACAACAATGAATGCATAAGCAATGAACACTACAACGTGCCCAAAGCAAACTAAGGTGAACATCCCAGACCAGATTTTTAAATCCAGACCAGAATGCACAGTGAATACATACCAACCAGAGATGAACTCAGGATAAGGAAAATTGCCAAAGTTCAGATTATCAAAAATTCCAAAAATAGCCGAGCATTTGAAAATAACACAGTAAGTTAACAGTGTTAACAAAATCGATGCTGAACAAATTCTTGCAGAGAAGAATTTCAATGGCCAAAGTCAAAGCCAGAAGATCAACAGCAGTTCAAGTGCCCAGAATCAACATCGTCAAAATCAAGATACACATTTCTAATGGGTCAAAGCATCATCAACAAAGTGCAGACAAGATGAAGTCAGTGCCAACAGTAATGGCAGCAACTCCATCAAGTCGTGGTTCAACCCCAAAATGCAAAGAAAAACCGAAGTCACCAGTTCAATATCAAAGAATTAGCCAGAGTTGAACGAAATCACTTCGTCAAAATCAAGTCAAAGCCGAGGCCAACATTATCACAAGCCAAAGTCAGGTGATAATGAATTGAAACACCAAACAAAATTCACGTTAATGCCGAAAACAACAAGAAATCTGACCATGTCAAATAAAATTTATCAACATCGAACAAAATCGAACCAAGTCAGAAAAGTAACCAATCACCAAGACAAATCGAATTGCAGTAACATAGAACTAAGTTTGAATTAAAAACGTGAGTGAAAATCACTCACCTTAATCAACGAATTGGAGCAGCCGTGCGCGAAGTGAAGGCTTCGATCTAGAAAGCAAGGTCGAAGATCAACGTTCGATCGAGCTACAGGAGTCGGCGCCTTCGATTTTTACGATGCCCTAATTTCGAAAAGAGGAATGAACGAGACCGAGCAGCAACACCATTTTTTTTTCATTTCGAATGTTTGCTTAGGGTTTTCGTTTGAAAAGAGAAATGGGGAACGGGTCTAATAATCACAGCATCAAAGCGATGCAAACGTGGGCTAGATTCGAATGTAAAGCCCACTTCAACATTTAACATACTGTTTAAAAAAATACCAACCGCTTTAAAATTCCAAACAGCGATTAACAAATTTTATCAATGAATTTCAACCTAATTAAAAAAACTTCCAACAGCAATTAACCAATAGATTAATCGTTTACTGATGAAAATTAATTAATGCGAAATCTCGGGCTGTTACAGGTTCTTACTATGTCGATAGTAGCCCTTTGATGAAGGTAAAACCTAAAATATAAAGGTGAATCCAACAAACTCTTTAATGGAACAGTAAAGTAGACTAAAGTATGCGAAACTTCCCCTTATTCAGCTAAAAAACTTTATTTCTTCATACTCCCAAACTGATTTACAAATTAGGGTTACAAGACTTTTCTTCAGAGTATACAAGTTGAGAATGAGAGGAATCGAATCCCCAAAACGTGACCCCTTGGGTCTTATTTATAGATGCGGCTTGTCACCTTTCGACCCTGATGCTTTCGACTGGGTTGGAAGGTGGCTGCTGAGAGACTTGAGCATGTTGCTGCCTTTGTCAAAAGGTATGGTGGTGCTCCTCTTCGAGTTTTCTTGTGAGTGCTTCCGACTCTGTCATTAGCCTTTGTTCATTAGCTTCGATGATGTTAGTTACGCCCATGCTCTTGTTTCTGATCTGATGCGGAACCCTTCCTGGACCACACTAGTTTCGACCAATTCGAAAGGCTTACTATAGCTTTCAAAGGGGTTGCTCCATATAATACTTACTTTCTAGCAGTTTGGATGAAGGCGAAACCATTGGTTTTGAATGGTTTGGCGTATGCTTAAAGAGCTATTCTTCATTGTCTTCGGAAAGTGTGGCTTCACCTTAATCGAAAGGTCTTTAACTAGATGAAGGGTTGCTAATGAGAGCGGAAGGGTGCTTTCGACTCCTTTATCTTCTTCGAAAGGTAAGAACCCTCTGGATATTGATTGGAGAAACCTTGTGACACCTTCGAAAGGTCTTGAAGCTTCCAGTTTTGATGGTGGCATCCCTTCGACTCCTTCGAAAGGTTTGGCTGGAACTCTTCTCACTTGTTCTTTGCTTAAAGAGGTTTTGACTCTGTCAAAAGGTGATTTTTGGAGTAACATTTGCCCCCCTCCCCAGCAAAGGGATGCACTTGACTTTTCAAGTCAACTCTGTCATAACCTAGAAGCTTTCCCGCCTCTTAGCCTTCCTGCGTGGATCTGGGCCGTCCATTCAAATCTTATCCTACGGTTGATAATTTGGGCAACTTTTCTTATAAAGTACGCCTTTCTTCTTCTTCCTCTTTTACTTTTCCTACAATCATAATTCTAAGTGTGAGTAAAAATAGTTCCAAAATCCTCAAATTCCCAGTTTACTTTCAGAAACCCAAGCAATCATCAAGTCTCATTCGTAAGTTTAAATTTAACTTTAGTTTACTTGTTTCTATTGAACTTCACTTTTCCAGATTTCAAATTTGAAATTCGATTTTTTTAAATTTTCGACCTTCGATATTTTTGGAGGTTGATTTGGTTTGATTTGCTGAGAAGCTATTCTGAATTCTGTTTTAGGAAATAATAGAGTTTGTTTCTTGTTTATAATCTAGAAATTAACAGTTGTGAGTATTGAAATTCATCTCCTTATCGGGTTTGGATTTTCAGTATGAAATTTACTATTTTTGTCCACAGTTAGCAAATCCGAGTTTCCTGTTTGATAATCATTTTTATACTTCTGAAATCGAGATAGGTCGATTTCCGTTTGAATTAGATTTACTTGCTCTTTAAGAAATTTTTAAAAACCTAGAACTGCAATCGGGTCTGGGGAAGTTGGTGGAACACGTTTTCTTCACCCAGAAGTTTCAAATGTACCGATGAAAAAATTGGCGCCACAAAATGGCTTTTCTATCCCTTCGAAAGAGATTGAGGCGACAACATGGCTTTTGCTTCCTTAGTCCCTTTCGATGAGGTCGAAAGGTGTTGTAACGCCGATTAGATCATTCTTGTCGAAAGGTTATGCTATTAAGTAGAGAATAGGAACTCCTACGATAGCAAAACGTTTCGAATTAGTCGAAACCCCTTTGTTTCGACTGCAATCCATTTTCCTTAATTAATTCTTTGAATCATTAGACCCCTTTGACCTATTCAACACCACCTTTGCCTACTAGGTCGAAACCCCCTAGAACTGTTTTTGTCCAATTTTGTCGAAATGTCCTAAGTGCACATAAGTTTAACTTAGAACCTTTCGACTTCAATGAGTATGCTAGGTTTCGACAACATTAGTATCTTTCTTAGGAAATCTAAGTCATTGGTTTCGATAGTGTCAAAGGGTCTTTTTGCTTGGTTTACGAAACGTTTGTAGTGTATATCCTTGTTTAAGTTTTTGAGTTGCTCCTAGCTATCTTTCCTTGGCAATTTGATTCCTATGAAGCTTTTGAGATTGTTAAAAAGTGATGATTGAACAAATATTTTATCTTATCCTTTCGACCTTGTCGATAGCTCATGGAACACATTTACTAAGGCTTTAGACAATGTCGAGACGTTCTTGTTAAATGTTGATGTCCTTTTCCTTTCGACCTTGTCGAAAGCCTGATGTCTTTGATTTTGAACTTAAACTTTTTCAATAGTTTGAAGTTTCTAATTTGGTTCATGTTTAAGTTATTGAAATTGGTTTCTTTGACTAATTCTTGAAAGTATGCTAAACTCATAATTAACCCCGAAAATTTCAACTAAAACGTTTTCACCTGGTAGAATTATGAGCTCTCCAAAGAAGGTTGAAGCTATTTCTAAGCATTCTCTCATAGCAACTCAATATGAGGTCGATGCTATTCTCAATGACTTTGGCTTTACCGGTATCGAAGCCATTCCTCCAAAAGACAATAACACCATCAACAACCCTCCTGAAGAGTTTTTTGCCTATACTGCCATCCACATATGACATGGTGGATTCTTGCCCTTCCCAAAATTCTTATCTGCATTCCTCTCTCATGTCGGGATTGCTCTAATCTAGTTGTCACTGAATGTCTATACTTATCTCTTATCTTTAGAAATGATGACATTGGAATCCGGCCTTCCACCTCTCAACGCCGAAGTATTGAATTACTTGACCCCGCTGGTCAAGTTGAGCAATCTTAATAATTAGATATACAGAGCGTACCCCCAGAAAAAGTTGATTTCCGACGGAGTTAATAAATTCAGGGACTGGGAAAATCAGTTCTTCTTCATCAAGTGCTCTTCTGACATCCGCGGGACTTTCGCTTCTCCTCGTAAGCCTTGATCTTTGTTGCTTTCCCTTACTTAATGTTTTCTATCGCCTAATCTCTACTTTTATCAGGTGTCCCTGCTAAAGAGCTTAACGATGAAAATAAGAAAACAGTTGAATCTTTAATTGCAGCCTCGAGCCAAGTTGGGAGCAGACTGACGCTACTGACTCCCACCAATCTACAAAAACACTCTCTTCTGCCAACAAACCAGAAGATCTTGGGAACTCCTCCATCTATCCAACACACTTCTCGTGGCAAACACTTTCTCTCCTTAGAAGACTCATCCACTTTTTCTCTTATGTCACCCATTTGCGCTGATCAGTCTGGTATGTTATAGGTCAAGTATTTACTTTTCATCCCTGGCGTTCTTTGAACTATTTGGCTAACTCTTTTTTATTTTTAATCTATTTGAACCATTTTCAGCTTCTACTCAAGTCACAGTGCCCATCAGCAGTGTTGTCCTTCTTCCTCCAACTTCTGAAGTGGTGTCGGTTATAGAATCACTTGCTAAATCCAAGAAAGCTTTTAAAAGGAGGTTAATGGAATCTTTTGAAGTTAAGCCTCCAAAGAAAGTTGCTAAAGTTATAGATGTGGGGAAAGAGGAGGAGCGCTTATCTTTTGAAAAGGTTCTGAAGAGCCCGATTGTGGAGGCTTCAAAAGATATGCCAGCGTAAACCCCATCAGCAGTTGATCCTATTACTCGTATTTCTATTTCTAATTCGCCAGCTACTCTTGCCCAAATGCAGCTGGCCTTGAATATGCCTCCTACCCCAATGCACGCGCCTTCTCTGTCGGATTCTTCTTCTTCTTCCACCATCAATTTTAAAGAGATGGATGAGTCTATCCTTCACTCAGAATCTTTCATTTCTATACATCCACCTTCTTCGGCTCCAGATTTGGCGGGGAACCGTCGGTCTTTAATGGAGCAACAACTTTTGGTAAGCTCTTCTTCAATTGACCTTATCACCATTTGTTCTCTCTTAAATCACTAACTTGTATTACATTTTTCTTTCAGATTTCTAAGAGTTGGTTGGCTTTGAATGAACATGTTTCAAAGTCCTCTGCTGAATCCTCCAAACTTCAGGAGGAAAATTATGAGCTCAAAAATCAAGTGTCTTCTCCTTCTACAGCTAAAAACGACGCTTCTACAGAGTTGGAACGAGTAAAGGCTTCTCTTGCAGCTGAGACTAATCTAGAATAGAGAGCCAGGCACGTCAACTCCTTACCGATGAGAAACTTGCCGTAGAGCTCACTTTAAAAGATTTTGAAGATGAGAAGGCTCGCTTGGTCACAAAGAACATCTCTTTGAAGGAAAAATTCAAGAATACTAGTGTTTCATTAAAACTTGCTATCCATACCATTACCGATGTCAAGCAGCGAGTATTTCAATTTATCGGCGCTACTCTAGAAAAAATGATGCTGAAGACCTATGAAGATGCTCTTATGCTTGCATATGCCGACAACTACAAGAAATGCCCAGACTTTGGCTTTCCTTCGCTTGATTCGTCCTTAGTCGATAAAGTGATGGGAAAAATTAATCAGATGAAGTAGGGGATTGAGCCTGCAGATGAAGAAGAAATTAATGCTTCTGAGATTCTTTCATTTGATGTCCCCTCCTTCGAAATCGAATCAGACTCTAAGGAGGAGAGCGACAAAGATGATGCCGCTGAGGAAAAAGGCGACGATGATAGCGATGGTAGTGACGGTGATAATGATGACAACGACATTGATATCCTTGCTGGAGGCCAAGGTTTTGATGGAGATAAAGGGGGTCCTTCTGGAACTTCTGACAAGGATGGTGGCGACAATGCTGAACCTCCTGAAAAGAGCCATTTTCTCAGAGGGATGTTTCACTTGCATCCCACAGACCTTCTGCTGCTCTAGAGGATGAGCCTGCTCATGTTCACGCTGAAGATCTAAAAGGGAAAGAGCAGGCCTCCCAAGCTCCTATCCTAGTTTCTCAGGTATGTGATTCTCTGTTCAAATATTTTTCACTTCAAAAATGATAATTAGTGCAAAATCATTTATCTTAGATGAGGAAGAAGTCAACCCTTCCCTATAGGACAAAACTTGAAAGAAAACAAGCCAATATTAACAAGTTATATTGGGAATTAGACAAACAAATAAGGGAGCACAATGTACTCTCCGAAAAGTATCATAATCTCAACATGAGTGCCTCGATATTGACGTCTTTTAAACATTAGAGGGCCACCCCCTTATTAAAGAGAGTGCGCCTCCGATACGACACTCTCTTAAAGGAGAACCGAGAGTTGCTTACTTTGTTTTGGATGCTGATTGAAGAGAGAGACATCTTAGTTAACTTTTTGTAGAAAGCTTATTATAGACATTCGATTATTGACTTTTCGTACTTGGGTGAATTCAGCAAGGGTCTACTTAGACGTTTCCACAAAAGATACTTAGATGAATTCAGATCTGACCCATATCCAGGAGCTTGTTGGAATTTACCACGGGTTAGGTAGATTCCTCAAAATCTCATCGCTGAAAAGCTTAAGTACTACAAAGATAAATTTGTATCATAATTATTTTCTAAATCTGTTTTGTATGAACCAAACGAGTAGTTGTAAAGAAATGTTATGATGTATCGATTTACAAATGTTTACTTTAGTTTTACCTCTCATGCTTAGCTCCACTTTATTATATTATTTTAGTGTGACGGTTCATTAGGTTGCCTTGTCTGTAGAGACCATTTAAGCCAATATGTCAAATTGAGATGATTTTATCTCGAAATGGCATCGATTTTAAAATCTTCAAAATTAGCAAGATACTGCTTCCTCAGACATTTACAAAAACTTTACTTGGAGTATCCTCGACTCCGATTTGATTTTCTTGGGTATGAGAAAGAGACCTTCCTTAAAGAAATCAGGACATTTCACAAGAATTAATTTGTGGCCGTGATAGTCCTCTAGTTGGGAAGTGGGACTATAGTAAATGTCCCCCAGTATTAACCTAGGAGGGACTAAATATTCCTTTCGATTCTACAGTTAATCTTTCTACTAATTCATTAAACAAAGTTAAAAATGTAGTTTTTAAACTTTAGATGTCGATCAATTGTCTATTGTATTTTTTGACTTCATTGTTGTTTGAATTGTAATCCTTTGTTGTAATAATAAAGAAATTTTCCATTTTGGTTTTGACTCTGTTTTATTTCTTTTGCTTAAATAAGAGCTACAGTTATCTTCAACTTCTCTTCCTTATAATTTATCGTCACACATTGATGCTCTTAGAGAGAAGTTGTTGCAAAGAATTGGAGGGATTGTGCTTAGCGATGATGTCTTATTAGAACGCTTTGGTGGTAATATCAAGGCTGTGAAATAGCACAAAAGATATATTATTCAGAAAACCATCGCTAGGGGCAAAAAGATCACATCACCCATCTCGAGGCTGAAATTAAAAGTAAAGATGAAATGATTACCATACTTAAGCGACAAGTGAAGACAAATCCCTCAATTGACTTTGATCACAAGATGTCAGAGTTTATTTAACAAATAAGTGATTGGAGCTGAAATTAAAGGATAGTCAGGCACAACGTGCTTCTTTGAAATTAATTATGGGGGAAAAAATTTCAAGTATTGATTTGCCGGTCCCTTACTCTACTCCTACGGCTACTAAACCCATAAGGTCGAAGCTTCTTGCGACCGAAAAGTTCCCTACTATGCTCAACCCTCCCCCGGGCTTAGATGAGAATGCCATGGGCAACTGATGCAGGAGAGTCAAGTTTGAAATAGTCCAATATTTTGATGAGCAACAGAAAGTCAAATATTCCCAGACTATCAATGATTATGCTGCTAAAAATCAAGAGCTTGAACGTGATAAATATTCCCTTCTGAAGCGTGTCATAGATTTAGAAAGGGATAACAAAACTCTTTGGGCTGTGAGCAGAGCTTTTAACTGTGCTCTGAAGACTAACATTGACGCGATCGATGATGAAAACAGAGCTAGGAAGAAAGAAAAGAAATTCAATGAGGTTCTCAACGCTGAGATTCGTCATGTAGTGAATCCTTCAGCCGTTGAGACTCTTGACAAGGCTGCCAAAGACTTGTAATTTATTTGTATATTTGATTTGAATAAACTTATTTTGTATAAAGGCATGATTATCTTTATAGGTTTGTAAATCATCTCATGACTTATACAAATTATATAAATTTGGAAAATATCACCTGATTTGCAATCCTTTTCTATGATGTCACTTCTAAAATGCTTTTTGATAGCTCCTTCATTACTACCAAATTTGTTGAATCTTTTATTTCTCTTTGCTGTATTGATTTCCCTAAAAAGTATGAAGCAAACAACATTTCTAATTGTTAGTTTGAAATTAACATACCAGTCTATGTATATTATTTGCTTAAATTAACAAACCATCTTGTTAACTATATGAGAGATAATCTATATCACACATTTAAATCCAGTCTTCAACAGTGAGGAGAAATGCTTGAGAATTTAACTTCAACCATTTGGCTGGAATAATTGAAATTTGTTGATAAGAAATCCCGCCTTATCTCAAGAGTATTAGATAATAATTCTTCAAAAGATAGTTAATAAGGGATGGAATCCAGAGTTCATAGCCTGCATATTTGCAATAGAATTTCGGAGTCCCCTTCTTGGGACTTAGTGAAATTTGAAAAATAAGAAATTCGAGATCCAGATACGGGTATCAACGAAGACTTATAACAATGATTTACTTGAGAATATTTTGGACCCAAATTCGGGCATTTGTGATAGACAAATAGAAATTCATTATCGAAATTTCACGCCCAGGTTAGGGCTCAAATAAGTAATTGTCTCGATACCCAGATTCAAGTATATTAAGATAATGAGTGGTTGATAGAGACCCGAAACCAAGATTCGGTTATTAAATAATGAAGTTCTGAAATGAATATCTCAAAACCCAGACTCGGTTATTAATTGATGTCATTTAGATATGAAAGACCCAAAAAACAGATTCGAGTATTAATGGATGAAATTCCAGTATGAGAGAACCCCAAAACCCAAATTCGGGTATTTATAGTTGATGTTTAGAAATGAAAGTCCCGAACCCAGATTCGGGTATTTATAAGCAGAGCTATGTTCTACTCCTTTGATGTGTGAACCCTTCAGGTCTTGTATAGAAGTAATTTATCTAGTTGCCTCTTGAGTTTAGACGTCTTAGTCCGTAATTTGAAATGCCACTTTCTTGAGCTTGAACATCTTAGTTCATGATCTGATGAGCCTCTTCTCGAGCTTAGACATCTTAGTCTATTGCTGAACGTGCCTCCTCTTGGGCTTGGACATCTCAATCCATTATAGAATGTGCCTCTTCTTGGGCTTGGACATATTAGTCCATTGTTTAGCAGGCCTCTTCTGGGGCCTGGACGTCTTAGTCCATTATTGTCCGATGCTCTTGGTTAGCTTATCTTAGAGACTGGAACCAAGGACTTACCCGACCTCCCTCTAGGAGGCGCCCTGCCCTGGCACTTTTACGGTGCAGACAAGAGCTTGTTCGGTGCTCTACCCTGGCCATCTTATGGCACCGATAAAGGCTTACTCCGTCCTTCCTCCAGGAGATTCCTTACCCTGGCCTTTTTGTGACACGGATAAGGGCTTGTTCGGTGCTTTACCCTGGCCATCTAATGGCACTGATAAAGGATTACTCTATCCTCCCTCTAGGAGGTGCCTTGACCTAAACAGAGGCGCGACCAAGGGCTTTTCTGGTGCTTTAACCTGGCCATCTTATGGCACGGCTAAAGGCTTACCCGCCGTTCCTCCAGAAGGTGCTCTGCCCAGGCCATCTCGGCGCGGACAAAGGCTTTTCTACAATCTTGGATAGGCTACCATCTTAGGTAGTATCCAAATATAAGGAGCATTTCACTTCCAACCATGTAGATTTTTCTTTTAAAAGCATCTCTTTATTGATTCTTTCTTATATTTTCTTTACATATTCTTTGATCTTTCCTTGTCAAATTTTTTTTATGATCATCACCTCCAGGGCTTTGCAATGGTTAGTTTCATGACCATTCATCATGTGGTAATGACAATAGGATCCTCTATGGTTTCTTTCATGTTTTAGCATTCTTTTCTATGATGGCCAGTAGTTAAGATCGTCCTTTGTAAGCAAGTATACATTCTCTATGGAAGTTGTCAAGTTGCACTCTTTTGGAAGTCTAGATTTGAAACTTGATTCTTGTGGATGGCATTTTGACTTTTTATTTCTTGGCCTTATTATTTCACACTCTTCAATTGCTTTTCTTTTCTCCACCCTTTGAATTTCTTGAATTGGAAGTGCTTTTGCTGTAGTTGGTTGCCACTTTTGTGCAAAGGCACTGTAATTATCCATTATCTCTTTCTCAAAGATGGTGCCTTTGGAGTAATGTTGAATTGTTTCTTTCATCTAGTTGAAGACATTGTCACTTCCATTTGTTTTCTTTCCAAGTGCAAAGATAGGGGTGAGGCCAACATGAACAGGATTCAGGCTCCATTTCTCAGGATCATAAGATTCTGCTTTCTTCTTGTTTATAATTCTAAGAGCTTCTAGCCTCAGTCTTTGCTCTTCATCTTGATTGGAGTTCTTGATGAACCTTGAAGGGAACCTTATCTCGTGGGGCTCAGAGGATCTGTGTTTCGTTCTTATGATTCTTCCAGCTATGATTTACCAAAGTAGATAAACTTGAAGTAGGATTGAACTAAGTAGGGTTAGAGTGCAGTAGTGTTGGGGGTTTATCCAAGCTGGAGGTTCGAGCCCTCCTTCTAGCGCCAAAAATGTTAACAAAATTTCTTGTCAATGCCCCAAAATTATGCTAAGAAAGGTGAATTATCCCTTATTCAAATAATGTTGGAAAGAAGATGTGAATCCTCTTAGAATTGCCTTTCGATTAGGCTTTAATAGGTAAGAATTTACCCAGACAGACCTTTCGACTACGTCGAAAGGGTTAGATTCCATGTTTAGTGACCTTTCAACTCAGTTAGGATGGATTGATCCTCCTTTTGAAGGCCTTCCTCTTGAATTGATAAAAGTACCATAGAAAGGTTTTCCTTGAAAGGTTTCGACCCTGTCGGAAGCCTTGTGGGTTGTGTAACTAAGACTTTTCCCAAGAGTTTGATATTAAGGTTCTGACCTTGTCAGAAGCGTGGTATCCTCAATGATAAAACTTGAATCAAGAAAATTGGTCTGGGCTTCGACCTTGTCGAGAACTTTTGGATTTAGAGTAGTTTAGGCTTTGGATTGGGATCTTAGGTAGGGGTTTCGATCAGGTCAAAAGCTTTGGATATAACCTTCTTGGGTTTGAATCAGTAATTTCAGGCTTCGGTGTTTAGAGGATTGGCTTCGACCATGTTGAAGGCATTAGCTCAGAGAGAAGACGGCTATGAATTGGTTACAGAAGTTATTAAAACCTATAGGGGTTCCGACTATGTCGTTAGTAGCCCTTCGATGATGGTAAAACCTGAAATATAAAGGTGAATCCAACAAAATCTTTAATGGAACAGTAAAGTAGACTAAAGTATTCGAAACTTCCTTTATTCAGCTAAAAAGATTTTATTTCTTCATACTCCCAGATTGATTTACAAATTAGGGTTACAAGACTTTTCTTCAGAGTATACAAGTTGAGAATGAGAGGAATCAAATCCCTAAAACGTGACCCCTTGGGTCTTATTTATAGATGCGGTTTGGCACCTTTCGACCCTGATGCTTTCGACTGGGTCGGAAGGGGGTTACTGAGAGACTTGAGCATGTTGCCGCCTTTGTTGAAAGGTATAGTGGCGCTCCTCTTCTTCGAGTTGTCATGTGAGTGCTTCCGACTCTATTGTTAGCCTTTGTTCATTGGCTTCGATGATGTTGGTTACGCCTATGCTCTGGTTTCTGATCTGATGCGGAACCCTTCCCGGACCACACTTGTTTTGACCGATTCGAAAGGCTTACTATAGCTTTCGAAGGGGTTGCTCCATATAATACTTACTATCTAGTAGTTTGAATGAAGGCAAAACCATTGGTTTTGAATGGTTTGGCGTATGCTCAAAGAACTATTCTTCATTGTCTTCAGAAGATGTGGCTTCACCTTAATATAAAGGTCTTTAACTAGTCGAAGGGTTGCTAATGAGGGCAGAAGGGTGCTTTCAATTCCTTTATCTTCTTCAAAAGGTAAGAACCCTCTGGATATTGATTGGAGAAACCTTACGACACCTTCGAAAGGTCTTGAAGCTTCCAGTTTTGATGGTAGCATCCCTTCGACTCCTTCGAAAGGTTTGGCTGGAACTCTACTCACTTGTTCATTGCTTAAAAAGGTTTCAACTTAGTCGAAAGGTGATTTTTGGAGCAAGAAAGTTTAAATTTTAATACAGTAATGAGTATCTAGTTCGAAATTGTTTACTATTTTTTTAAAATGTGAAAAGTTATCCAATCTTCTCCTGACAGTCGTTCTGGTCCTGCTTCGTTGCTTTTTGAATTGACAAATGAGTTTGGAAAATCGAAGGTTGGGCCTTCGTCATCTCTAGCTTCTGGCATTGCTCTCGGCCAAAACCATACCATCAATACTCCTCTTTCTTCTCTGTTACTAGCTGTTGCTTCCAAGTCTGATCGCCAATGATCAGATTTTACTGTCCTAGTTTTTGGTGATAAGCCTAAGGCTGATTGTCATGTTGACAGTGATTTGGAAGTCAAGGTTTTGGGTGTTAGGCTTGATTCTGTAAAGGTTCTTGTTGTAGATTGTTGTTTGGTTGGCATTTTTGCATGCATTAAAGGTGTTTGTGTGAATGACAATCCAGGTTTCGTTGCTCTTGAAGCTATTGCCCTGGTTTCTTCGGTTGTACCTGGTTCCCAAGACTCTCCTTCTGTTATAGCTCCTAAGTGGGCATCCTTATTTTCTAGAATGTCAAGAAATGCGGGTGTTTACTCCCCAAAATCGTTTGATAATATAGAGTTAGATAGAGTCATGGTCCCTCCTCTCAAAGTGTTCCAAGCAGTTATTGATTATTGGTCAGATTATTTGGTATGTTTTTTTCCTAGACTCCAATCCAACATACCATCTTATTAAAGCATGTTACAGCTAGGTTTGGCAACCCAGAGGTGTCCTTAGCGTTTATTTTGATAATTCAATGTTCTATTTCAAATTCTCGAGAAGTGATGAAACACAACGTATACTAGTAGCTAATCCGATTTTTATAGAAGTGAAGCCTTTCATTATCACTTCCTAGTGTCCGTCTGTTGACAAGGCTAAGAAACAGGTATTATCTGTTCCAGTTTGGGCCTACTTTTCTCATATCCCTTCAATTCTT
This sequence comes from Allium fistulosum, assembly GCA_030737815.1. Taxonomy (NCBI): domain Eukaryota; kingdom Viridiplantae; phylum Streptophyta; class Magnoliopsida; order Asparagales; family Amaryllidaceae; genus Allium; species Allium fistulosum. Next base: position 393,931,358 of record CM060907.1, read on the forward strand.
CAGTGTATGATTGGAATTAACTAGCTAGTTGGCCTAGTTGGCAAGGTGATTTGTTATGATACTAATATTGTGATAGGAAGAGATTGGTGTATGCCAAAACTATGATTGAAATTACTCCAAAAAAACCTTTACCTTCTTTGCTTAAGGTCAGAATAGATAAGGGACATGATGCTGAGGTAGTTGTTCGCTATAGTTGGAAGCTTGATATATGCTCGACCTGTCAGACATTTGGACAACTCTCGGCTGCTTGTTCTCATATGCTTGCAGATTCTGCTATTCCTCTTTGTGATCGAATTCCACTTCCTCGACATCCGGTCAGGAATTGGGTTCCGAAAGTTCATCCTGGACCATTTCTCTCCCTCGGTCTATGCCGCTAGTAGTCGCGGTGGTCGACCCTATTATTCTATTGAGATAGCTTCCTCTGTCGCACTGGTTTCGGTTGCTTTAGTGGTTGATGATCTTGATGTTCCTTTGGTCATAGATCCCCATTTTGTTCCAATTTTATGGAACTTTGACGAGCGTGCTTGGATTCATGTCCCTTTCGACACGCATTGTTCTCCTGAAAGTGCTTATTATTCCTTTCTCATTGATGATGTGGGATAGAGTAGGCATCTTCTTTATCATATAGAGGGTGAGGGTCAGACCTTCACTAGGGTGGGTGAAATTGGTGAGGTGAACAAGAATATGTTTTTGGATATCACTTAGGATAGGAAATTCATTGCACCTATGGATCTATTGGTTTTGTCCCTAACCTTACTCTTCTTTTCTCAAGGTTTGTTCGTGTCATTGGTCCTGCCTCGGATGGTGACAGCGGTACTTCCTCCTCTTCTGAGGAGGGATAGTCATGGTTGTCAATAGTTTAGGCGTCTTTGTCTATCTCCTATGTTGTATTTTTATTTTAGCAGTTTGGCCACTTTTAAACCACTATAGTTATTCTGTGCATGTGCAGAACAATTGTTTTTATTTATTAATAACAATGACACGACCCGCTATAAAGCCGACTAGCTTTTCAAAAAATGTGAAAACAAATTTTGAATGGTCAAATTTAAAAAATTGTTTGATGGGTTAGAAATAAATAAAGGAAGAGAAGGTTATGCCTAAAAGTGGACCCTAGTGAAAATATGCCATTATCGGTTATAAAGAAGGGAGAACAGATTGTGAGTTAAAAGTGAGTTGTGATTTTGGATAAGGAATATGATGGTAAATAGTTTAAGAGTAATTCTCACATAGTGCATAAATCAATTGATTTTGGAGTAAATTGAATGATTCATTATGGGAAGATGTTAAATGCTGATAGAAATGGAGCTTAGATAAGAATTATGGACCGTGCAAGTATTTTTCATATGTTGTGATCCCGATGGTCGCACGAGATTAAATAGAGAAAGAAAGGTCATGGTTATTGTTGGAAAGAGAAAAGTAAATCCAAATTATCATGTTGAAGAAAAACTAGGGAAAAGATAATTACCAAATAGTAAAATAAATTCATTAAGTTTATATGAAGAAGAATTCAGCATGAGCTACACTTACCGGATATTGAAATCTTTTGAAGATGTGGTTGAAATAAATTTTGAAACTAGTTAGTATAAGGGGCGTAAATGGTATTGGAGATTTAATTGATTAGATCCCGTTAACCAATTGATTGAAAATATTTTGATATATGGATGAAGATTTTAGTTAAATAGTCTAGAGTTTATTTAGGATAGGGTCCCGGTGACCCAATGATGCTACTATGTGATCCGGCTCGGTGATCAGTCCATAGTACAGAAATTGAAATAATTGACAGTCAAATTCTTTTGTTTTGTGTCATTACATTAATGATCAGAGATGGAAGCGAATGATATTTAAATTACTTTGTTGTTTGATAACATTATAAAGGTAAGTTGTTTGAGTTGATTGGAGGGTGGTTGCCGTTGACCTGATTTTGTGGGTATTGCTAGACCATTTATGTTATATGGCTCAGATGGATGTTGTTCTCCAAGCAAGTGATTCTTGCCTTGCAGTATACGTTTTAGGGATGAGAGTTATAGTTTTTTGATATTTTAGTAATAGATGTGATCATGAGTATAGATTGGATGCGACATAGGTTTGACGGCATGTTCACTATGCTAGGACATCATTCTTTTTTTCGATGTTCCTAGACAGATTATGGCGTAAGATGTTACTATGATAGTATTTTATTGATTTGGTTTTATTGGCGAGGCACCATCCCTATTGTGTTGTCTTATCCACAATATAAAAGAGTATTAAGTCGGTAAAATGATATATGGGAAAGGAAATATTAATTTGTTTCCATTAGAAAATGAATTGAGCTTGGATTTTTGGTTGTGAAAGATATTTAGTTGGGACTTTTGAGTGTAAAGGATATTCCTGATTTGGTTTGGTATTATTGATAAATGGAATGAAGTTTTTGGAATTGGAAAGATAGACTCGATTTGGAGAATAAAGAATTGTGAAGAATTGTAACTTATGTTTATAAATGGTATTCCATTTTGGATTGACAACAAGGAGTATATGAGAAGTATTTTGAGTGGTATAAATAAAGAATTTCGATAACGGATTTTGGGTATTGAGGTAAACCTAGTTTGATGGATTGAAGAAGAGATGTACTAGATTGAATGAATAATAAGTAAACTAAAGAAATACCATAGAGTGGTGTGTATTCGAGTGTTCAGTGGTAATTGCAGAAAAATTTATTTGAAAGACTGAAGAGAAAGTGTATAGTTTGCACGCATAAAAGATGCAGATGTGATTCTATTGAAATGGAATTTGTAAAGTTTGGATATGACTTTGAATGAAGAGTAGATGGATTCTTTTCAATCATCCCTCATATTGAAGAGAGACTGTCTATTCAAAGAAACTCTTTGGTGTAGCGACTTAAAGGTAAAAAGTTTACATTGCATATGAGGCGCATGTAAACAATGTATTATATGGTCGGTCCTTTTAACTCCATTCTATCTTAGGTTAGAATTCCACTTAGGTTTAGGATTTTGATTTCTATATTTGCATAGGTTGAGTATAATAGAATTTGTCTTGTTTGAATGTTTGGTTAGTTGTAGGCTATAGAACTTAGGATGGAATGTTCGGATAACCCAGGAAGTGATACTTTAATTATTAAAACTCGTTAAACATTGGGAGAAGTGATATCATAAGCATAATGATACCACTTGAGTTAGACCAGAAGTTTAAATGGAAGATGTGTTTTGTTCACCAGATTAAGACATTGGTCACTTTGGATGTTGTTAGGTGAAAGAGGAAAAGTATGATGATTTAAGTCTTTGGAATTTGTTTGGGTAAGACACCGTCCTCGTTTGAGTTGTCTTACCTTAACAAACAAGAAGATAAATTATGGAAACTACTACTGAATGATTTAGATGTTAAATGTGTACTTTTCGAAATGGTATGAAATGCTATAAATTGGTTTGGGCATGTTAGTGCTAAGGCTACCTGTCGTTACGCTTTGTGGCATTGATTATTTAAGATGATAGCAGAAATTTCAGAGTCGTATATATGCACGTACGATTGAGATTAGTATTTTGGGATGAGTCATGCCAGTAGTAGAGTTTGCTAGATTTGATTGGGAGAATGATTTGGATAGTGACTATTGGAAATTAAGAAGTAGGTCTGATTTTTTCAATTAGATTTCTTCTAAAGCATTTTCCATTTGATTGATTATTAGTTTTGTTAATATCTGGGTTTAGCTGAATTATTGATTTAACTCATTGTTGTTTTTGTATGGATTCGTTCTTATCTTGACTTCATAATTTTTGCTAGACATGTGTTTACCATGTGTTACTGGTTGTGCATACATATATAATTTGTATTATCACCTTAGGATGCTCGCATCATACTTTATATGTCATATCATCTCATTTATATAAGGGGCCATAATGTTAGATGTTTGCATATATAATGTCATATGTTATCTGCATACATATCATGATGCTATGTTGTTGGTCGCCTTTCATAAAGTATACAAGCACTACTATATGTATATATAAGTTGATAGACATATGTACACTGTTAGTTTTAATTTTTGATTTTTATATGTTATATATGAATGCTTAGTTTGATTGGTTTTTTGGTTGTATGGATGATTGTTTGTATGTATGGTTGTATGATTGTTGTATGTTAGATTTGTGTGAAACAAGAAAATACGATACATTCCTTATCTCCTGGGAATTTCAAGAACAAATTATTTTTAAGGGAAGGAGAAGGTAATACCCCGAAAATTTAAGTTAAATTTTAATTAAATATAACTAATATGATATTGTGAAAAATATTGGAATTAACAAATTAATTAAGTAAATTAAATATAAGGAGGGGCGAAATGATACTTTTACAAACAGTGGAATTTGACGATGAAGCAAGCGCCACTACGACCATCTATCTTTTAAGAGTCATGTGGTATTTTTGTTTATCTCATTTGGAGTCCGTATAAGAGAACTATGGACAAAAGAGTAATCTGGTTGAGTGGGATCTAAACAGGTTGAGTTTGAAATTTGAATTTGAAACGATTGGAAGTTTCCTCCTTAAGTTATAATAGAAAGTACGTGACTTCCTATTTTAGAAGTAACTTCAAGTTCTTTCTTTTTCCTTCGAAATTTCTCTAACCACTTCACTAAAATCAAAATAACTTGTTAATATAGACAATATGCTAAAGGGATTGGTATAGCAAGGAGAAACTATAGGGGTCGGCATGGTTACTTGGCTAGATAGTCAACTTGGATGGAAATGCGGAGGGATCAGTATAAGATGTGATACCTAGTTCAAGGTGGTTCAATGGCACTAGACGGATCAGTATAATATGGTGGATCGATGGGGATCGACATAGTAAGCCAAGTTGATAATGAGCGTACGTGAGCATGTGAAGGGATCGGCATGTATTTGAGAGGTGAGATGGATTGTATGTATTTGAGAGGTGAGATGGATCGGTATGTATTCAAGAGGTGAGATGGATCGGCATTGCTCGTAAGAAATGGGTCGGCATACGTTAGTAAAGCAAGAGGGGTGAACCCTGACATTCAGAGGGATCGACACTTCTTAGGCTAGAATGAGATTCGAACCAAAGATCAACCGGAACTCGAGCTTCATACATCCAATCATCATGACATTTGAAACACCATCATATCAGAGCATAAGGAGGCTACCATAGGGGTCGCTGCCCCAAACTCAACACATGGAAGGATCGGTACCGACCCCTCTCCATTGAGATTTGGGCCTATCGCTCCCTATGGTGGGCCCATATGGATTAGAAGGTCCTATTGCTGAAGTTCCAGTCAGATTGGTGGTCGTCTTCATCTATAAATACAGGCCTAGGGGGTCATTCTGGTGACTTTTAGGCTGTTGGTGAGAGAACACCATTATTGTAATCAACTTCCTCCATTACTCTCTTATCTCTTGCTATTTCTTGCTGTTTCTAATAGTAATCAAGTAAATTGAAAAGCAATAAAGAGAATATTCAAAGTGGACGTAGGCAATCAACGCCATACCACTATAAATCCTGTTGTTCTTGTTTTTTGTTGTTTTTTTCTTGTTATTTTTTTATATTCCTCCGTTTTCATTTAGTTTCTTCATTTATTTCACTACTTAAATCTGTTCTTGGGTGTTTGTGGCCAATTTGGTTGCAAACATTTTGGTGCTTTCAGTGAGAACTTGATTCTCAGCCCATTAGGATCCTTTTTGCTGCTGTTGGATTGAGGAAATCCCCCGAAGGAGATCCAGATTCATTTTTGGAAGCTTGTAAATACTACCCAGATTTACTAGAATCTAAGCAAAGAAATTCAGAATGGTGAGGCATACCAAATCAACTTCCAAGAACGTTGATGCAAATGAAACTGCCAGCATCCAACAAGGAGCTCAGAGTAACCAGCCTGTTAATGTCAATGTGGAGCCTGCTGAAGTCTAGAATCCCGCTGATTCCATAACTAGAGCTGAATTCAACAACTTGATGAGGGATTTGATAGAGAGCCATAGGCAGCTGAACGAGCAAATCTAGAATAATGCTAATCTAATGAACCAGATTGCTCAACAGTAGCGTCAGAGTGCTAGAAGGGATCTTGCTTCTTACTCGGCATCGGAGAATTTAGCCTCATCAAAAGATGAGCATCATAGGCGTATACGTCGCAGGGTTAAAAGAGAGCAAGCAGGGTCATTAGAGCATCATTTGGCAGACTAACATGGTCTACCAAGACGGATCGGTGCCGATCCCTCCCTAGGGATCAGTGCCGATCTGTCTACTAGAGGGGGTGTTCCCTGGATGCATTAGGGGAGTCGTGTTGGAGCTGGTACTAGGAGTTTGGATTCTGGAGTACATTTGAACGCTCACTAACTACCTCTCTGGAACGACGATGATATGAATACTCATGGAGCACGTCAGGAGGATGATAGGCCAAGAAGGCATGAAATGGCCTGAAGACATCGACCGGAGCATTCACGTAAGGTAGAGTACGCCTACCAGTTGGCACCACCTATCTAGATACCAAACTTACCGACGATGGTCAGATAGTTGGTGAGGGAGAACCAAGGCTTAAAAAATGATGATTGGGGAATTTCGAGGAGTCATACCCCATTTACTGACAGTGTTTTACATGCGGAGTATCCGAGAAGGTTCAACATGCCTACGATGCCTGCCTATGAGGGAAAAATGGACCCCAAGCAGCACATCACGAGGTAAGAATGGTTGATGGACTCAGCGAGAGCGAACGACGCCACCAAATGTAGATGCTTCCCTATAACTCTCTCCGGGGTCGCAACGAAGTGGTTCACAAGATTACCCCCGTGATCGATCTCAAGATTTGATAAACTGGCAACAAGATTTGTGGAACTGTTCTGGATCCACGCTACTCGCCCTAAGGACGTGATGTCACTGTCCAGTGTGATCCAGGCTTTGGGGGAATCATTGAAGGAGTACTTGCAAAGATTTCATGTCGCTGCTACTGAAGTTAGTAACCCAAATGACCTTGCTATACTTATGGCTATGACGAGAGGGGTTTACTCGAAATCCAAATCGGTGATTGGCTAGCTAGAAAACCGCCGGCCACGCTGGAACATTTCTATTCAAAGACGGCTCAGTTTATGAGGAAGGAGGTGGCCAGGTCATCTAGAAAGACCAATGTCGTGGGGCTAAGCGGGGAAGCGGTCCAAAGTAACATTGCAATAAAGCACTCCGACGAGAGTTCTAGGAAGATTTAGTTTAACGTTCAAAATAAGCCGAATCAATAGAATAGAAGTGGTGAAGGGTATCGAGACTGGAAAAGGGAGCTTGGAAGGCCGAATCCTAGGATTCCTATGTATGGCAGCCACACACCTCTTAATGCATCCCTGGAGAATATTTATCTGTCCACCTGTAATACTTTCCAATATAAAAAGCCACGTCTGAAGGAGTCGACAGAGACACAAAAGCAAACTGGGAAATTTGTCGATTTCATTAGTGGTACGGGCACAACACCAACGAGTGTAGGCATCTCCAGGATGCTATTGAGAAGTTGATTTGGGAGAAGAAGTCGCAGCAGTTTGTGAAAACTCCGCAGGACGGTGGACATGGGACATTCAACTCCAATCAAGGACAAGCTCCACATAGGGCTGAGGAGCCTACACGAACGGAAGGTAGATTGGTAATAAACACGATAGTTGGTGGGCCGCACCCTGCGGATAGAAGTTGGCAATAAATGGAGCGCTATGCTAATGCGATAAGGCATGTGGATTTTGAGCATTGTTCAAACACGGAGGACAGAACTCCGGCCAAGCAACAACGTACGATGACTGATGATATGGTGTTCAGGAGCAGGGATGCAGATAGAGTAGAGGCTCCTACAATTGACCCGATGGTCATTTCCACCATGATTGGCCCTGCTCTGGTGAGGAGAATTTTGATTGACTGTGGAAGCTTGCTAAACATTATTTTCAAGAAGGCTTATGATCAAATGAGAATGGAGGCTAAAGTTCTAAAACCATCTAAGGCTCGCATACATGGTTTCATGGTGTGGTGACTGAGGCAGTTGGTTATGTGGAGTTGCCAGTAGAATTAGGGGAAGGTGAACATAGGAGGGTGTGGATCCTACCGTTCATTGTGTTATATGTTGATTCACCGTAAAACTTTTTCTGGACCGACCGACCCTGACTGTATTTCGGGCAGCTCTTGCCTATGTTGTTTGACTTTGAAATTTTTGACAGACAATGGAGTAGGAGTGGTGCATGGTGATCAGGCGATTGGACGCGCCTATTATGTGGCTGAGTTGAGAGAAGCTCGGTGCAAGGAAAAAGGAAAAGGTGTAGACAAATCTATCCGCATTCTAGTTACTGAAGATTGATAAGTAGCGCCTGAGCCTTGGCTTGGGCGCCACAATCGGTTATATAGAGATATAGTTCGGAGGGATGACAAAAAGGAGCCTAAGGAGACCAAGGCGGCGCCGGCTAAACTGATAATTGATATAACAGTCAGCCATGACGACCCATTATGGGTCTTGAAGATTGGATCGTAGATTAGCCCCTCAATGATGAGAGAGCTTGCTGATTTTTTCTAAGCAAATATGGATGTATTTGCTTGGACTAATTCTGACATATGTGTGATCTCGCCTGCCATCACGAGCCACGCATTGAACGTTGACCCGAAGCATGTACCTGTAAAATAAAAAAAGGCGAGGTATGGATCCGAAGAGATCCATCGCCCTTAAAGAGGAGGTGGATAAACTGAAAGTCAATGGGTTTATCCACGACGCCCTCTACCCTAAATGGAAATCTAATCCTGTGCTGGTGAAGAAGGCGAATGGAAAGTAGAGAACGTGCATCGACTATTCAGACCTGAACAAGGCATGTCCTAAAGATAGTTTCCCCTTCCAAGGATTGATCAACTAGTTGATTCAACTGCAGGTCACGAATTATTGTCCTTTATGGACGCGTACTCGGGGTATAACCAAACCCCGATGCATGCCCAAATCAGGAACACACCAGCTTTGTGACGGATGTTGGATTATACTGTTACGTGGTGATTCTATTTGGACTAAATAATGTTGGAGCAACTTATCAACATTTGGTTAACCGAATGTTTAAAGACCAGATTAGGAGGACGATAGAAGTCTATGTGAATGATATGCTCGTGAAGCCACGATGATCAAACGACCACATTTGAGACTTGGCAGAGATGTTCGACATCCTCCGATTTTATAACATGAAGATCAATCCTTTGAAGTGTTCATTCGGTGTTAAGTCAGGGAAGTTCTTGGGCTTTATTGTCAATGCTCGAGGAATTGAAGTTAATCCAGAAAAGATTCAGGCTATTCGAGATATTCAAGCGCCAAGAACCATTAAGCAAGTGCAAAGTTTGAATGGGAAGTTTGCTGCTTTAAGTCGATTCATCTCGAGGGCAACAGATAAATGCATTCCTTTCTTTGATTTGATAAGAAAGGGAAAGAGGAACTTCGAATGGACGTAGGATTGTGAAGATGCATTTCGAGCTTTGGTAAATCATTTGGAGAGACCCCCTGTCTTGTCAAAGCCAGTTGATTATGAGGAGTTGTATGTTTACTTAACTGTATCGTCACATGCTATAAGTGTCGCCTTAATTCGCGAGGAGAACCAAATTCAGAGACCGGTGTATTACGTCAGCAAGCTGTTAACAGGTGCAGAGAGAAACTATCCGAAGATAGAAAAATTGGCGTACTGTTTGCTAATCGCATCATGGAAACTTCACCCGTACTTCCAGGCACATCCAATCAACATTTACACCGACCAGCCGTTACGAGATGTCCTACAGCGACCTGAGACATTTGGAGGTTGCTTAAGTGGAATATCGAGCTTAGCCAGTTCGACATCACATATTTGCCGCGAAGGGGTATCCAGGGTCAAGCATTAGTGGACTTCATAGCGAAATTTACCATGCAAGACGAGCTTCCAGAAAGTAGCATGATCCCTACTGCGTGGTGGAAGTGTACACCGATGGAGCATCTAATTATCATTGTTCTAGAGCTGGGATTGTAATTGTAACCCCTGAAAACCGGTCAATTTGTTATGCTTTGAAACTCGTTTTCCTGCAACAAATAATGAGGCCGACTATGAAGCGTTGTTCGCTGGACTTAAACTTGCTAGACAACTTAGAGTGAAGTCTCTTGAAATTTTTTGCAACTCACAATTGGTGGTATATCAAGTCAGAGGAGACTGTCAAGCTAAGGGGCAATGACTCGCCCTATATCTTACTTGAGTTCAGGAGTTGTTAGCGGATATCGAATATTATGACATTTCATATATACCACGTGTGTAAAAATGGAGAATCCGATTCATTGGAAAAGTTTGTTAGTATTGGTGATGCACAACAGATGGGCTTGGTTCCAATCGAGACATTACATACCCCAAGCATAAATATGATGGAAGTTGATCAAGTACTGGAAGCGGAGCCCAAGAAGGAATCGTGGATGATTCCATCTAAAGATTACATGTTGCATGGAATCTTGCCCGAGAGGAGAAACGAAAAGCGGCAAGTCCTTCGTAAAGCTTCGCGGTATATTATGCAAGAAGGGACTATGTATAGAAAAGGGTTTTCCATTCCCCTACTCCGGTGTATCGCTCATGACGGGATAAAGCATGTTTTGAAAGAAGTTCGTGAGGGAGAATTCGAGATCACGTTGAGGGGCAAACTCTGGTAAAGAAGATACTCCGCTACGGATATTACCGACCAACTGTAAACCGGGATGCTGTTTATTATGTGAGACAATGCGAAAAGTGCCAGATATATGCAAAAGTTCCAAGAGCTCCGCCAACGGAGATCACACAAATGGTCAGTCCATGGCCATTCGCTATGTGGGGTATTGACATTATCGGCTCTTTGCCAATCTCTAAAGGCAGTGCAAAGTACGCTATTGTTGAAGTTGATTATTTCATAAAATGGGCCGAAGCGGAACTGCTAGCCATGATCACGACCAAGAAAGCTGTCAACTTTGTTGTTCAAAACATCATATGTCGCTTCGGTCTCCCACGGACTATCGTAATAGATAATGGGACTCAGTTCGATAGTGTTGAATTTAAAGAATTTTATCATAGATATCATATTGAAAAGAGGTTTGCAGCGGTCGCTCACCCTCAAGCGAATGGACAGGTTGAAGCTGTAAACAAAATTATCAAGTCTATTCTAAAAATGCGTTTGGAGAAGGCTAGAGGCAAGTGGGTAGATGAACTTCCTATGACACTTTGGGCCTACAGGACCACTCACAAGTCCGCTACTGGCCATACTCCATTCGCTCTTGCCTACGGAGCCGAAGCAGTTATTCCAGTAGAAATCGAAGTCCCGTCTCATCGAATGACTTACTACGACCCCAGAACGAACCAAGACCTCCTCTTGGAATCTTTAGACTTTATCGATGAGAAACGCGAGGAGGCTGATTTGAGAGTAGCCACACACCGACATCGAGTCGCCCTATATTACAACACAAAAGTACGATCGAGAACCTTTGAAGTTGACGATCTTGTCCTGAAACGGGTTTCTCCGATCCCATCGCACATGAATCCGACATGGGAAGGACCGTACGTCATTGAACATAGGCTTGGAGAAGGAACTTTCAAGCTAGCAACTGTTGATGGCGCGAGACTCCTAAGGGCATGGAATAACGAGTATTTATGATGCTATTTCACTTAGAATTTTCCTTTGTATTTCAGTACTGGTTACTTTTGACATTTGCTTTAGTATTTTATCTTATGGATGTGTAATAAGACAAGTTAGTTTGTTCCTTTTCATATGATGAATAAAATCTTGAACTTTCTATGCATAAGTGACTGTTATTGCATTTTATGCAAAGTATACAATGAAACTGATTGATATTGATATGTGTGATGTGTGAACAGATTCACGAAGTTTGAATCGAACAATCATACCAATCCCCGATGGGATCGAACAAGATGAGCTCTGTAAATTTGCTCGATTGATGAATCTCGTAGATGAATTAAAGGGCGATACTCGCAATAAGAAACAAAGATCGTCGGCAATTTGGAGATTGAAAAACTCTAAGTCCTCGGAGTGCGGACTGGGGTATAAATGATCCGGGCAGGTACCGACTGCCCACGAGAAAACTCTAAGTTCCCGGAGTGCGGACTGGAGTATAAACAATCCAGGCATATACTAACTACCCACGAGAAACCTCTAAATCCCCGGAGTGCGGATTAGAGTATAAATAATCCAAGAAGATACCGACTGCCCACAAGAAAACTCTAAGTCCGCAGAGTGCGGACTGGAGTATAAACAATCCGGGTGGATACCGACTACCCATGAGAAATTATAAGTCCTCGGAGTGCGGACTGGAGTATAAACAATCCGGGCGGATACCACTGCCCATGAGAAAACTCTAAGTCCCAAGAGTGCGGACTAGAGTATAAACAATCTGGGTGGATATCGACTACCCATGAGAAAACTCAAAGTCCTTGGAGTGCAGAGTGGAGTATAAAGAATTTGGGCGGATACCGGCTGCCCACGAGAAAACTCTAAGTCCCCGAAGTATGGACTAGAGTATAAACAATTCGGGCGGATACCGACTGCCCATGAGAAAACTCTAAGTCCCCAGAATGTGGACTGGAGTATAAACAATCTGAACGGATACCGAATGCCCACGAGAAAACTCTAAGTCCTCAGAGTGTGGACTTAAGTATAAACAATCTGGGTAAATACCGACTGCCCACGAGAAAACTCTAAGTCCCCGTTGTGCGGACTGGAGTATAAAAAATCGGGGCGGATACCGACTGCCCACTAGAAAACTCTAAGTCCTCGGAGTCCGGACTGAAGTATAAACAATCTTGGTGGAAATCGATTGCCCACGAGAAAAATCTAAGTCCCCGGAGTGTGGACTAGAGTATAAACAATTCGGACGGATACCGACTGCCCAGGAGGAAACTCTAAGTCAGCGGAGTGCGGACTTGAGTATAAACAATCCGGGCGGATATCGACTGCCCATAAGGGAAATTTAGGTCCCCGGAGTGCGGACCGAAGCGTAAATAGATCGAGTGCGAACCGACCGCTCACATAATAACTCTATGTCCCCAAAGCGCGGACTGACATGTAAACCCCAACCGATCGTTGAACGGATTCCGATTGTTCGCTATCCCACCAACTTTGACCTGAAATCAACGGGAGAAGCACAAACTACTGAAGACTAAATCCGACAGCTCACTACAGCTGCGACTTAGCATTTTTTATGGCTTGAGGCAACGACCGTAGAGGGGCCTTGAGATGGAAACGGTGAATAGTTGACAGGAATTTGCAATCAATGGATTCCAAGTACATTAATATGTAAAGTAATTATTCAACTACCAAAGTAATGGTTCACACGACGATTAATCAAAAGCGAAAACTTTATTCAGAAGTCCCAAAATCCTGATACAAGTTACTTCAAAAAAAACAAAAACAAGAATGGGATTCATATACGAATATCCATGGTTGAAGAAAGAAATAAATACAAAAATTATGTACAATGATATGAAGTAGTGACTACTTCTTCGACCTTCTCTCCCTCTTTGACTTTTCTGTAGTAGAGTCGGTCGATCTTCTCTTTTGGGAACCTTTGCCGCCCTTGGCCGGAATGCTTAAAGAAGAAGGAGGGATTTCACTTAGAATTGTTCCGCCTAGTGGAATGACTTGCAGTGGTAGAAGATCAAGACCTTCAGTTTCCACCTTGATGGGTTCACCGTTCACTTTATGATTTAATTTCTCCTCCTCCTCGATCTGCTCCTTCATGCTAGTTTCAGTAGTGTTCCTCGAAGCACTTGTGATCACTACATCTTTCGATTCATCAACAGGGGGTGAATCTTTAGGCTTATCTTCATCAAGGGCATCGATGACTTAAGCATTGGGCTTGGGATATAAACAGCGGCCGGGTCATCAGCCATCTTTCCTTGTTGTTCCATGGCGGCACTACTCCTTGGAGTTTGATCAGGACTCGGATGACCTGCAAAGTTTTGTTAAAGCATGAAAATTACTTGAAAGCCATTGCACATGAAGAACAAAAACATTTCAAAGTCGAAGAAGTTCATTATGATACTAGCATCCGATTGACTTTCTATAGTCAATGGAGTGCTTCCTTCGAGAATGGGAGACAACATCTATGGTCCAAAGCTAGGCCTGTTTGGATCATAGCCAAGGGTTTTCTCTATATCGTGAGAATAGGATGGTCCAGCTACTTAGATAGGAGAAGAACTTTTAGGATCGGTTCCAGCTGACTCAGCGATATTCCCTCCTTCTATAGACGTTGCAGGTGCTTTAGAGAATTGAAGTTTGGCAGTGGTTAGATCAGATGGCTCGTTATCTTGAAGCACTTGTCTCAAACATTCCTCTTCATTGAATCCCGCTTCTCCCAACTCTTCCTTCTTTTTCTTGATGATGAGCTCCCAGGCTTCAGCGAGTGATTCAAGATAACCTTCACCAAGAAAGGCCAAGTCACGGTAGAGAAGGACTTTGGCATTATATTCAATGATAAGCAGATCGAACAAGTTCTTGATCTCATTCCTACCGGACTCGATGGCAGCTTCTACCCAGGAGTTAGCTTCTTCGAGCACTACCTTTCTTCCCTCTTCGCGAGCCTCTTCCTTTAAATCTTCAATCTGGATGAACAGTTTGTCGAGCTTTGTTCATAATCTTCTTGCCTCGACGATCTCCTTGTAGTATCTCTTTGATTCTTCTTGCGCCTCAATCTTTTCCTCCCTCTCTTTATTTAATAAATTTTCAATCTCTTCAACACGGCGAGCTAGGGCATCTTTCTCCTTTTGCAAGGAGTCCTTTTTTAGAACTAGAGTGCCACTATGTTGAAGCGCCGCATCAAGTTCATTTTTGTGCGAAGTCTCCAGGCGATTTACCACCTCTGCTGTTTCTTTTTCATTCTTCTCTACTTTAGCAAGTTGGGTTTTATACTCAAGCAACCCAACATCCTAATGCTTGATGATGTCCTTGTCATGAATAGCCTCCAACTTGAGGCGGTTGATTTCATGTTGGCGCTCGACGGAGACTTCAGAGACTTTCTCAACCAAGTGAATAAATGATTCATGTTGGATGAACACGTCATTCATGCATGCTAGTGAGCTTTCCTTGGAGCTTCTGAGAATGATATGTATGGAAGGGAGGAACTTATGTCCATCAAAGCAGATTTTTGGAAAGCTAGCTGTAAGTTTAACTAACTTTTCCACTATCGTACAGTCAGGAGCGGAAATCCGTGGAAGCGGATCGGAAGTAACAAGTGGATGCTTGCCGCAGCGACGCTCGTGTGACTGCCTTAAACTAGACGACCCAAAATGTTGGTCATGAGGCACGACAACATAAGAGCCTTGATGTGAAGACCTCTCTCCGCTATGAGCATGAAAGTTAGAGTGATCGTCGTGATGAGAAGCATGTGATTGGGACTTCCGTTTGGATGAGGAAGAAGTCTCCCTTGAATAGTGGTCTTTATCTCGCTCGTCATCCTTTTCTCTACATCTCCCGGATTCGGAATCTCGGCTCGAACGATAATAAGTAGAAGAACCCCGAAGACGGTCGAAGATACGGGACTATGACATTGCACTTATAAAGCACCAAATAAGAGCATATTAAGAGTTGTCGCACGAAGAATTAATAACAAGTGTATAGTGAAGTGCAAGTGTTTGTGTGTGTCCTCTGTTGGAAGGTTGGGCGCCTTCGCCTCTTCTGGTGGGGGAGTTGAGCCTTTCGATATTGATGTTAGGAAAGTCATTGGTCATTATATCGTCTGGGATTGGAAGGTCAGAGTATCGCTTCAATGAGCTTTCCATATGTTGAGAGGATGGCTACTTTTCAAGTGGAGTAATGATGAACTCTGGATTTTCCCCGACTTACTTTTGCATAGCCGGTACACCAACGTTTTCTTCCACTTCGGGGGTGTTTGCATTTGACCAACCTGCGGAGGTTCAGCCACCGACACTTTTCCAAGGCCTCCATCTTCATTTCTCGGCCCAACATCCTGAGATTCTTTGATCTCCTCCTCTTTGATGTCTTCCCGAGTTCACTTGGCAGGAGGCATAGCAGGGTTGTTTGTTTCTGCTCTTCTTTCAACTATAATATTCAAGACAGTTTTGCTCCCCGGGAGTCCAATTTTGCGGTCTTCCAGCAGCCCAAAAAATGAAAGCAGCTCATCAGTAGCAAGAAGTTTAATATCTCGATCCTCAACGGGAGTGGCACGAATGGAAGCGATGACTCTAGAATACTCGACGCCTTCGAGTTGAGGACGAACACCTAAAAGAACTTGGGACGTTAGTATATTCAGAGGAGAAGTTATGACGTGAGTCATCGAACTTAAGACGAAAGCAAAAGTAACACTTACATTCTTCTAACCATCTCCTTGCAAAGCCAGGAGGATATCGTATGTAAACCACTCATGCTTGAATTAGGAAAGCTTGTTCCATGCACCCTTCAAGACTTGGCAGTTAGGCGAGGGTTCATGGAAGACATATGATGGACTCCCTGATCGTCTTTTGAAGTTATAGATATATCCGATGTCTTCGAAGTTGGAGGATGGAACAAAATGTTCATAAATAGAAGGAAAGTCCCATGGATGAAAGAATAGCTGTTGGCATGCAACTGGGTAGGAGCGATCCCCAATTACCTCAACATTTCTTGGACGAAGTAGTTAAAATGTGGCACACATCCAGCCCAACACATAAACTTATTGCAAGCTGTATATCCGACTGGGGGCAAGTGAGGTCTGTCTTGCCACGTTGGAACTAAAACATCTTAAAACGGGATTCCATGGATAGAGCACAGTCGACGAAGGGCGGCTTCGCCGATTCTAGAAGCCTGTGAGTCGATAGGGTAATCCAGAACGATGGCACCCTCGACGGCATTGGGAGCCGGACTGATGGCTTCAGTAAGTTGGACCAAAATGTCGAAAAAGAGATTCATTTGCGGTTCAGATGCCTCTGCTTGTTCTGTATGGTGGCTCAAAGAAGGTTTTTCAGATATGGTGACAGAACTTGATCTTGCCTCAGAACTAATGTGTCTTGTGGCTAATTCAGAAGAAATTTTGATTAAGCGCTTCGTGCAACTTGAGAGATCTATGTTAGCTATACTCAGTAGATAATCAACATTAGAAATAATAACCTGTTCCCCCCGTGTCGTGTGTGAACTAGTGCAATATACAACTAGTATGAATAGTTTGGAATCATAAAAGCAAGAATAAAATAACAAGACTTGGAATTTTATCTAGGGAGACCATCATCGCTGACCGTCTCAATCGACAAGGAAGTTGGTCGGCAGCAGAAGCTTTAGGATCAGTTATCGTCATATTGAGCTATGAAGTTTATTAACCAAGCTTTTTATCTAGTTCTTTATTTAGTATGTATCAAGAAGTCCGGAAGTAAGTTCATTTAAGTTTAAGTTCGACGGCCGAATATGCAGGTCGTATTGTCCGTAGTCATCATGTATTCATGCGAAGCAGTATGAAGTTAAGTATTGGAGGACTTAAGTTAAGTTAGCTTTTTATTATCAATACCGATCCCTATTATCCGGTGTTGATCCCTTACCCAAGCTGCACGACACCGATCCCTTAAACAATTAGCTCCTGCCGATCCCTCATAAAGCCATTTCCTACACTTCAATAGCCTACCGGTCCCTTCCTTCGAGTATGTCCTACCGATCCCTCCGTCTAGTGTAACCTTATTGATGATCCCTCACTTAACCTACCCGAAAGCCATTCAATCCATACCATCCCTTTCACATTATCTCCTTTCCAATTATAAAAACCCAACTCTCCTCCATCACTTCCAGGAAACCTGTCGAACCCTCCTTCCTCCTTCCTCTTCTTCTCCTACCCCTTCATCTTCTCCTCCTCTCCTACGTATCTCAATGAAACCCATCAAGCAATGGATTCGAATTCAGATGCTCGAACGCAACTCAGCACATCTAAAAAACAATCAAACCCACACGAACTCGGAATTCATAACTCGATTACAAGATTAAAGAAAGGAGGTGTACCTATCTATAAATTGCATTAAATTACAGGCGAGTGGCAGAGACTTTGGAATAAGGGTGAGCTACATGCGACTCGAATTGGGGATGAAGTTTTGTGCAAGGTTTTAGTCTTAGAGTTAAAGGTTTTTTTTCTTTCTTTCGTTCGGCAAAAGGAGATGACTATGGTTTGGGTTTGGCTGAATATTTGTGTAAAGGAAAGTAAAGAGGTTAAGTGAAGGGAAGGAGGTGAAAGAACTGTGCTTATATATGTGCGTGTATAATGGGAGTGAAACCAGTTACTACGGGTTGACTAAGTCTGAAGCGAATAGGGATCGACATTGGAATTTTTGCAGACCACTATTGGCATGAATCTGACAAGGGATCGGCATGTCAGATGCCGATCCCTCCACAAGGAAATAAAAAAAGAAAAAAAATGGAATTAAAGAGAAATGGTAGACAATTGAAAACCAAATGGCGACCGCTATCATGGAGGTTGGACTGCAAACGTAAGCGTATGGAGTATAAAAAAAACTTGGAAAAGACCTACGAACATCCGAACACGTCCGGGAGCCAACAACAGAAACGTGTATGTGAGAGTGCTTGGAAATGATTCAAAAATTCAACCTTTTGAAACCAAATGAAATTGCTGTCAAGCCTGAGACGATCAAGTTCGAGATTGAATCAGTAGAAATCCTATAAGACCCACATGGCCAAATTTGTATATGCTAATGGAATATGACATCAGACTTGCATTATTGAAGATCAATAAAGGAACATAAATCAACAAGGAAGCTGGATTTTTCTCCAGCAACTCAGGACATTTTCAATTCAAAGCACGTCATGTTACTCATAAGATGTACATTGGGGGGCAAGTGTTACCCGGTGCCCCTATCCGGCTATATTGGGCTGATCGCGCAAGACATATTCAACTGTTTATAAGAATGACCATGAGGCAATAGCTACATAACCCATATGTAAAGTCCGGGCAGTTATACGAAGCCCAGATTAAACATAGTTGACCGATAGACAATGCAGGATGTTAGAAATATGGAGATTAGCTTGGATGAGATATGGATTGGCATAATGACTTGTTAATATAGACAATATGCTAAAGGGATCAGTATAGCAAGGAGAAACTATAGGGGTTAGCATGGTTACTTGGCTAGATAGTCAACTTGGATGGAAATGCAAAGGAATCAGTATAACATGTGATATCTAGTTCAACATGTTTCAATGGCACTAGATGGATTGGTATAATATGGTGGATCAATAGGGATCGGTATGTTAAGCTAAGTGGATAGCGAGCGTACGCGAGCATATGAAGGGACTAGCATGTAGTTGAGAGGTGAGATGGATCAGTATGTATTTGAGAGGTGAGATGGGTCGGTATGCATTTGAGAGGTGAGATGGATCGGCGTTTCTTGTAAGAGATGGGTCGGCATACGTTAGTGAAGTAAGTGGGTTCAACACTGTATTCAGAGGGTCGGCACTTCTCAGGCTAGAATGAGATTCAAACCAAAGATCCTCTAGAATTTGAGCTTTGTACATCCAATCATCATGACATTTGAAACACCAACATATCAGAGCATAAGAAGGCTGCCATAGAGGTCGCTGCCCTAAATTCAACACATGAAGGGATCAATACCGACCCCTCTCCATCGAGAGTTGGTCCTAGCGCTCCCTATAGTGGGCCCATATGGATGAGAAGGTCCTGTTGTAGAAGTTCTAGTCAGATTCATGGTCGCCTTCATCTATAAATACAAGCGTAGGGGGTCATTCGGGGGACTTTTAGGTTGTTGGTGAGAGAACACCATTATTGTAATCAACTTCCTCCATTACTATCTTATCTCATGCTATTTCTTGCTATTTCTAATTGTAATCAAGTAAATTGAAAAGCAATAAAGAGAATATTCAAAGTGGACGTAGGCAATCAACGCCGAACCACTATAAATCCTGTTGTTCATGCTTTCTGTTGTGTTTTTCTTTTTATTTTGTTATATTCCTCCATTTTCATTTTGTTTCAGGATTTATTTCACTACTTAAATCAATTCTTGGGTGTTTGTGGCCAATTTGGTTGCAAACAGAAGTAACTTCAAATTCTTTCTTTTTCCTCCAGAATTTCTCTAATCACTTCACTAAAATCAAAAAACTTTCTCAAATCTTAACCGATTTCAACAAAACAAAAAGAAAATCGAAGAGTGTAGATGAGACTACAACCAAAGTGAATTGGAGGCGAAATCTTGTAGGTAGCAGGAGCAGCGACCCTGCACAGTGAGATATTTGACTGGAATTGGCCATTCTGTGAGTGATCTACACTCCATCTTCATATAATACAATTTTAATGTTACAATATGATATGTAGGCTTTGTTTTCGGGTAGTAACACATAGGTATTGTAACGTCTGTGAATTTTTTGCGCTCGAAAATCGACATCCATACTTTACATCGTACTCGAATGCCATAGATTCGACCGTTCAAATCCGAGTCGCCGGAGCTTATAACACAGTTAAGTAAATAACACAGCGGAAGAAAAAGAATAATACATTGATATACAATATCTGACACAATATCTGATACAATAGAGTGATACAATGAATATCAATATACATCAGAGATATGATACAACAAATAACAGCGGAAAAGAAAACGATAACACCAGCAGCGGATAATCTCCATCTCCAAAGCACCCATCCAGAAATGGCTCGAACTCCCAATAACGATGCACCTAGATGAGCAAGACTGGTGTGATCCCAAAGACTGAACTAACTCCAGATAATCTACAAACCTGACTATCTGAAAAACCCAACTCTAGACTGCCCGTGTAGAAAATTTTGAGTACCCAGAGTTTAGGAAAGAAACAATAAACTCCGGATCAGTCATGGGACTGGTGTGAGAAACAAAAATAGTTTATTTTTAAAAACGAACAACAAAAGAATTTTTAAAGTCAATTCGCAATGCTTTTGAAAAATGAAACTACCATAAGACCTCCCACCACACACACAATGCAAACGCAGACTTGGAGGAGATTTCTTCTTATGTTGGTCAAAGATGCTTACTACGCAAAAATCAAATCAAATCATTTTTGATATTATTATTAGTGCATAGTGAAAAAAAAACATTTCTAAAGTAGAATATAAATCTTAGCCAGCATAGGTACCATTATATTATGCCCGCTATAGCTACCATATTAGATGGCAGGTTCTCAACTAAAACCGTACAAGGCTCGTATTGTTTCTTTGGATTTCCAACAAATGGTTAGGCCAAGGAACTTCCCATTGCCACATGGAAACGCCTCTGGAAAGACGCCCCGAGAACCTAACCGGATCTCTGCCAACACAAGGCCGGGTTACCCCTAACTGGGTAACTACTGACACGAGTATGCCATCTCCCGGTTGTAACCAACCTTTAACCGGGGCCCCAGCAACAATCATAAAGTAAGATATAAATATGTTTGCGATATCCACATAAGTTAAGTATCTGGGCTCCATACCATGATACCACTTCTATCCAGAAGGAAATGCACATACCCTAAAGGGCGCTACCCCCAAAAACCTTGCCGCATCTTTCCTGTTTTGACCATTCCGGGGTGTGAGGTTCGACGAAGTCTCGTCCACAAAGCTACGCTTTGGCACAAAGCCATGCTTTGGGTCAACAGATGATCAAAGTAATGATCACAAAGATAAATGATCAAACAAATGATCATACCACAAATGATCAAACAATGATCATCACACAGCAACACTCAGCATGTCACATTACCAAATTGGGAGTATATCGCTGATAACCTTCAACTACATAACCTCTGAGCTCGTACGTCTTAGAGAAGGGTGTTAAGCTAAGAGAATAAATTCTCCGCCACCAAACAGAAATGTATTTGAAAGAAATCTGCTTTATATCTCAAAGTGTAGTGGTAGTCATGTAACCATACAAGTCTGTTCCAGGTTCAAACAGAACCGAAGGCACTTCTTACGAAGCCCTTGCAATTCCGGGTATTCACAATCCCGATTGGATTTCCCATCACTTAGGGGATCTCTATACCAGGAGCTACCCAGTGCAGAGACAATCAATAGGTTATCCTATCGTTTTCGCAAACACCCGGTCTTCAACACCGGTCTTCAAATCTATCCATATACGACGTATCACTTATTCGGAATGGGTTATATGACACAAAGGTCCTCTCCCGGCTGAACCGAATAGTGAACGTAATATTCAAAACGAATGGATAATAGGATTTCAATTAAGTCACAATTTATTACCCAAAACTTTCCTCCAAATGGTTTAAACACATTACCATTTTATTCTTTTAAATAAAAGATTTAATTCACAAAGTTCACTCAATTTTCACAAAGATTCATTCACAGATTTTCCAAAACAATTTCCATTACGAATTTAATTAATTCGTTAAATCTTTAAATCAAAGATTTAACTCATAGCTTTCCAAACAATTTCATTTCGAATGGGTTAAACAAAACATCATTTTAAATCTGTTAAAAATAAACAGATTTAATTCATAGCTTTCAAAAAGAATTCATTCATAACTTGGAAAAAACCATTTTTCAATTCAATCTTGAAATTCCTTTAATTAAACTGGAATTTCATTTCTTATCTGAAAGCTTTTATTCTTTTAAAACAAACAGTTTTCATTTTGGAAGTCTTATTCATTTTAGACGAATTAAAATCCTTGGGTTAAATTTAAATTCTTGAAACCATGCTTTTAAAATGGTTTAACCCATATATAACTAGTATAACATCTTTAATCCCTAGTTTCAAATCACATAATTCAATTTCAAATTTTGAATTCAAATTTAAGTCAAATTATTTAAATTTCAAAACTTAATCAAGTTATTTGAAAATAAGTCTTATCTTTAAAATTCCATTTCAAAAGCTTTTCACTTAAAACCCAAATTTCCAATTTCAAAATCAATTAAAATTAAAATTTCAAAAACATCAAATTTAAATCATCTGTGACTTAACCAATTTCCTCGTGAAATCCATATTGGTGTGTGTATAAGTGTGGTCCAGGGGTTTAACACACAATAGTGCAACAATATTCAATCATCACAGATTAAAATACAGAAATATAGTCGATAAGCGGTATGAACTATAACGCTCATCTTCCATTCACAGATCATAGATATATATCACAGATAAGTAAATTACAGATCACAACATAAATCAGGATGTATCACAAAGCATCACAAATCAGGGATATCAAACAATTCACATTCAATAGAATCCAAACATTCATAAGTAAGGTCAGTTAATTGTCTGATTAATTCAAATCAGATTAATTTCTTATGAATTACTAATCCTGGTTAATCAATATTGATAAATTACAAATTATTTTGATTAATTATTCTTTAATCATTTATTAATTAACCATTTATAATAAATTAATTAACCTTTAATTATAATTCATCAACCTTTTATTATTAAATAATTAACCTTTAATTATTTAATTCACCATTTAATTAATTATCTTTAATTAATAATTTAACCCTTAATTAATTACCATTTAATTAATTATCCTTAATTAATTATTCTTTAATCACCTGATTAATCAATTTTAATCATTAATTAATTACTTTCATTCAGTAATTATCCTTAATTAATCACATTAACAAATTATTCTTTAAGTGAGTAAGTAAGTAACCTTAAATTAATTACCTTAATTAATTACTCTTTCATTACCTCATTAATTATCAAAACCTTAATTAGATTAAGATAAAATCATTTCCTTTATTAGATACCAAATCACATATTTAGTTTAAAACATTTAACTAGGACAGTGTTTTAAAAACTTAGTTAAGTTTTAATTCAAAACTGTTTTGATCACCAACTTCCCAAACCCGAGACCCGCTTTGAGTCTTACCCGAGAAAAACACTTGAATACTTCAAGTTTTTCCCCCAAACAACCCGAGTGCCTCCCAAAATTTCATTTTAAAACTTAAAATTTTGTTTAAGTCCCTACCCAGTAAAAAAACATAAAACGCTCGAACGAGAACTCGAGCTCAACCTTCCTTCTTCCCGAGTCTATTCCATTTCTTTCCCGTGCTTCCTTCTTCTTCTTCATTTTTTTAGTTGATTTAAATTTTAAATGAATGTAATTAAACTTATTTTTTTAAAACCAAAGCATCAGGTACCCAGGCCCGCGTACTCGAGAATCCACTCGCGTCCTACCTAAGTCCCAAAACCCCCTACGCTCGAGAATCCACGAAGTTGCTGCACACCCACGCCACCGTGCATGTGCACGGTGGTTCGCCGCCCCTCCAGCAACCCTCGCTGCCACCCATAAATCACAAATCGACCAAATAATCGAAAACAAAACCCAATTTAGCATAAACTTTCGAAATTGAAAAATTGTCAGTAGCTCAAACCAGAAACTCGCATACCCAACAGAAAACGCCACGCTCTTCCATCACCGACCACTGGAGGCGATGAAACTCCATCCACGTCATGGCCATACCCTCCTCGACCTTCACTCAGAACCACACGCCACTCGATCGAGCGACGGCGACACGATCATCAATTTACAAAGCATAGAAAATCATGAACTCAAACCCTACTTTTATTTCAACCTCAAAATCCTTGCATTCGAAAAATCTTTAAGCATTTTTCCTGTATTCGTGGAGGATTAAACTTGCTATATAACAAATTTCAGCATTTATATTTGATTCAATCATCAGAAATTTGTAGAAATGCAAACCTTGTTAATATACAAACTGCCCTTTAAATATTAATCTAAAAATCTTGATTTTTGTTTTAAAAATTATGGATTTCAGTATAGATTTAATATATATACTTGAATTAATATTTTTCAATAATTAATTTTCATCGAATTTCACTTGAAACCTGTAAACCAAAGTTCCAGTGGGGATAATCCACTACATATTTAAATAAGCTTTGCAAAAATCTAGTTTGAGGATTAAACATCTTAATAAATTGAAAAATCTAAGCTTAACAATGATTAACAACAAATGAATTTTTGATTTGGAACAAATATACACCCTGTATATATTTTTCAGAGAACACAGAACATCATAATCATATTTTCATACTGAAGCATGTACAACAATTTATAAATGAAGTTTGAACTGTTTTAAATAAATTTAAACTTTTTAAAGATTATGTTTACTCACCGTACTTCCAGGAGAAAGAACAGAGGCTCATGTTTATGAACAGACTGTGACATTGCAAGCTGAAGACTTACTTGACTTCTCTGGTTTGAGTTGATTTATATTGTTGTTTTAAATTAATTTTTGTTTGAGTTTTCAAGATGATGAAGTTTACTTCGAATTTTTCTCAGCCTTTGATGATCGAACTGAGGGGGAGAAGTTGATATAGAGGAAGAGTTGTACAGGTGATGTTATTTTGTAAAGTGTGATATCTTTTTTTATACAATAAGCATGGCTGAATGTATTGGAGGTATGGCTGAAGATGCTTGCATTATGGCTGCATTTATGACTTGTACAAAATATTTTTCATTTGTTTGCCTAGTTTGTTTTTATTTTGTGGTGGCTGATATTTTGTGTTGATGGCTAAAGATATTTGTTTGTATATAGGTACTTATAAATTTTATTTCTTTTTCTAGCTTGCCTATTGTATATGTGTTTCATTTGTTATCATCCTATATTACATTCATTTGCATATATCATAACAAACGTCAAAAATGTAGAGTCTTTAATTTAATTGAATAAGATAAATTTTATTTTAAAAATTCAAAGATCCTTTTTTTAAATTTTCAAAGAAAAATTTCCTTCGATTGGAGAAACTCGAATTAATTTATAATATAATTTTACAATTTTATTCAAAAATTCATTTAATTATAAATTTAAATTAAATTAAAATCTAGGGTCGTTACAGGTATACACTTAACTTCAAATTTAACATGGTTTGGTAGGGAATTTGATGAATAATTGATTAGAAACTAGGTATTAAGAAATATCTATAAACTGTTAACAAACTCCTTAAATCATTGATATAATTGAGATAAATAGATTTAGGAATGTGTAACTAAGATTTATGGATGTTCTTCGATAACCATAGGCAAAGCGGTAGCGATCAGAGTCAAAACAATGTCAAAATTACAAATTTTCCCGAACCAAAAATGCACCATAAATACTCACACCGGTGGACCAGTGCCTCGGTGCATGTTTAAATTTGGCAACCTAAACCTTGGCCAAATGACCCAAATTAAATATAAAATATAAAATATGTTTGAGCTTTCTCCACTGTTCTAGAAGGTGATCTGAGATGAGACAAGGTGAGAGATGATGCTACGAAATGATGAGTGTATGGAGCGTGATGGTGACACGAAACAAGTGGATGGATGGAACATGACGATAATAGGAAATGAATGGATAATGAATGGTTTGGTTGCTATTAGAAGTAATATATGAGATGAGATATGATATATGATATACGTTACAGTATGATATGTGATATGATGGTGAAGACGAATGAGATGGAGACTAGGACGCAGGTTAGAAGCCCCAGAATGTATATTCGAATATAGATACAAATCTGTGACATAAGTAGGTGTGCCTAGTAGTGCGGTGCTCCCCTGAAGGCTTCGGTCGACCAGTATGGAGGTGGATGTTGAGCAATCCTATAGGGCATGAGTCCAGTCATCTAGAGCGGGAACAACAAGTGACCTATTGGGCTTGAGGCTAGTCCAAGCCTGAGTCTTATATACGACTTACATGACATTTGACGATAAACACCCTATAGGGCATGAGGCTAGTCCAAGGTGTAGTTTTCATAAATACGATGTGATATAGCTAAATATATAAGACAATTAGTTATGATATAGCGACGAAACATGTGGTGGTCGGACAATAGACTCATTCATGTTATATTATTATTTTGTAGTATATATAAAGTAGAGTATAGCTCACTCACTAGATTTATGTCTGACCCATTCCTATTTTACCCTTTTATATATATCACCAGGTCGATGGAGTACAACAATGAGATAACATCAGAGATTTGGATTTATTGATGTGTTGTATATATGGAATTGGTCAGTATTACATTTGGAGTTAATTCTGTATTTTTGGGATTGGGTTGTATCTATATTTGTCCAAACATATGTATATAACACTCCAGTTGTATTATAGCGATGTGACTATGTTATTGATATATTTTATTTTATTCATTTCCACTGTGAGACTCTAAAAATGTTTAGAAATAATTAGAATTGTATCTGATATCTGCCAGTGATTGTGACTTTATATATATATATATATCTTATCTCAATTCAACGACTTGTATTTTCGGTTCTCGGGTGTAAATGTCATTTCATGCATTGAATTTGAGGGTCGAAAAGGCAGGTTATTACAAGTGAGCCACATGGATAACAATAATACCGTGAATTTTAATTGTTGAAATTAACGTAACAGATTCACCATTCGATGTGCTCAAGTTGGTTCATATTTTACTCACAAAATTATCTCCTAGTATGACTTTATGTTTTGGTATATGTGTTGAAGAAAAAAGTTCTAAATATAGATTTAGACTAGACCATTTGCACATAACAACCTAATTGTCTCGAAGTAAGTGGGAGCGATACAGAGTTTGTTATTTTTTCGGATAGGATCCGAGAATGGATCGAAAGAATCATTTGGAAAAGCATCAAAATTAAACAAGTGTATTTGATGGAAGTATCAAATAGTTTGATTATCAGTCAAAATGCAGAGGAAGCGTGTGTTCATAAGAAAGAAAATTAAAAGGTGCATAGATATTTTTAAACTATAAGTAAACAACACATCGCCGATTGTTAATGATGTACTTGTGTTAAGATTAGCTTTAGTTATTTTAAAACTTGACGTTGGATTTGTAAATGATGTCTTTTATAGTAAGTATAAAAGACACTAGGAATGTCCCAAATGATACGCAAGGACTCCTTATTAAAATCCTTAATACATGACAGGTAAGATGGATTCCTTATGCATTGGCAATAGGAATTATCATACATATTATGTTTTCTACGATATCATGATTTTTTATATATATTTGATAAATGAAGAAAATATCAAATCCAAATAGACATCACTAAATGGTTATTTGAGTTGTTCTTGAGTGTTTACGAAATACTGGATAATTTTTTACTGAAAGAACGAACTCCCTATGAAGGAGTGTTCGGACTCAAATTTGATAAGTGATATTGAGTATAATTTGTCAATAATAAATTCAATTTAAGAATCTTTAAGTTGGAAATGTTCCAAATGAAAGACTGTGGCTGATTCAATGAAAAAAGGCTAAGTACATTGCCTTGAACAGCACCATGGTAAAAACGACGTATATAAATATAAATGCACAAATGTATAACTGAGCTGAGGGTGATTCCAATTGTTGAGAATCTCATAACATTGTTATATGATAACAATGTTGCAATATAATCCATAACAGAACTTAGAGCCACTAGAAGTCGAAAGACATACTCTGAATTATTCCACATAATAAAGGTAGTTTATCAATGTCGAAGAGAGTTGATTGACAAAGTAAATACTTGAAATATAATAGCATACCCGTTCACCAAGGGACTGAGCCAATTGGTTTTGAGGAAATCGATTGGATGGAAAAAGATTCCATAATTGACCCTAAGTACAAGTGGAAGATTGATAGAGTTAGGTGTTTGCCATAGGGGCAATTATGTAATTTGTTACATATATCTAACTCGATACCAATCTTGTTCGAAATAAAAGGTGTTTTTTCTATTATATACTTAATATAATGTGTTATATTAATTAATTAGTTAATTTAATTATAAGTATATTTAATAGAAAATCCATAAATGCTATGTTTTGTGATAGTAGTTACATGTGTTGTAACCGTGAGTAATTTATCACAATGAAAACAAATATACCATTTTAAATGATCCTAATCATGATGCATCGAGACTGGATATCGATATATTCATTGAGACTAGAGTACGTAATGCTCTTCAAATCTTAAGCAGTTATTACTCATGATTGTTAGGGGTACCTAAGGGTTACATACTCGATAATATTGAATAACTATGGAATGACTCACTCGATAGTTTCTTTGGGTTAATATAACCAAGGTCATACAAAAATATCGATATAACTAATTTACGTAGTTCTCTCGACTTGAGAATATTTTTGATCTTCAATATGAAAACTCCGCTTTGATAATAGTCAAATCTTGGTATGACGTTCAATGAGTGACTATAGTTGGGTTGAGTGGAAGTATTGGAAGTGAATATGTAACAACTTTGATTTTTTAACTTCAAAAATCGACACCAATACGTCCACTGTATTTTGTACCAAGCAATCGAATGCCAGAAAACCCTATTGTTAGGGGAAAAGAAAGAAGAAAGAAAGAGAGAAAGGAGAAGAAGAGAAAAGAAGCAAAAAAAACACAGAATCTCACAACCGCAGCGTAACAATATATAATATAATATCAACGATCTTTACAAAATAGAATTATTATATACATACATCCATAAGAGTTCAATAAAAAATCACAATCATCGGTCTGGACAGTTATAACAACCTGTCCACACAATTTCTGATGATTTCACAAAAAAGCAGTGGAAAATAAACATATACATGAATACGACTTAAAGACCACCATCTCGTCTCCTGAGCTCCAATGCATCTAAAGAAATATGTAAATATGCTCGGTCTGACCCGAGCATTATAATAAAATAACACCCAAATCAGTCTAGAAAACCAGCGTGAGAAAACTCCCCCAACTTGGATTTTAAAGTTATAAAAACCCTTTGAAATCAAAAAGTATCTCGTAAAACAATGCCACACATAAACATGGATGGGTTTTAACTTACGATAACCAAAACATTTCATGTGAAATTCTCTGATATTATAAAAGTGTCTAAGATACAAATACTTATTAATCATAGCCAAAATTGTTACATCAATTAAATTTCAGCATAATAGGTATACAACTAAAACCATAAAGGCTCATATTGGAGAATGGATTCCATACAATGACTAGGTACTGGGGTACCGCCAATCATGGTGCATCTCTAGATAAAATAACACCGGGGACCTCGCTTGGATCCCTTGCCAACACAGAACCAGCCTACCAGTTGACTAGTAGTACCGAATATGATCACCTCTCCATTAATGGGCCCCAAAGCATACAAATGAGTGATGATATCGACTCTAGATAGGGATG
Source organism: Allium fistulosum (assembly GCA_030737815.1). Taxonomy (NCBI): domain Eukaryota; kingdom Viridiplantae; phylum Streptophyta; class Magnoliopsida; order Asparagales; family Amaryllidaceae; genus Allium; species Allium fistulosum. The sequence continues at coordinate 393,961,439 of CM060907.1, forward strand.
ATCATACCTACCTGGGAGCGACCCACTATGCCCTGCTGCATCTCCCATGTTTTAGTCATTCCCGGTTGATGAGACTTGAGACTACGTTTTACCTTTTATATAGCACTTCCCTCTTGGAATGCTAATACCGCCCTTCATGAAACCATACAATAATAGCATTCATCTATACAAGTTCGTTTGGGGACTGAACGCAACACTTGAGAGCTTTGTCTTCAATCCCATCATCTTCAAGTTGTCTTCACTTCAAAACGCTTGAGTTGGATCGAAGTGGTTTTTTAATAACATATCTGATCCCGGTATCTTTGAAACAACTTTCGTTAATTTCCGAAAAACTCAACCCCAGTTCTTTAGGAAATAAACAGTTAAAGATAAGAGCGGAGACCACCTACTAACTGTTAGTGGACGGATTTCCTTATCATTGTCTTAGGAGAACAAAACATGATTTATACGCATAGTACAACATTATCGGAGATGACCGTGACATAAAACTCACGTGTTTCTTCAAGATATTTCCAAAGTTACTTTTTGGGTCCAAATTCGATAGTCGGTTATTTAACTATCGAATAACGAATAGTCAATCATGGATTTAATTCCAAAAGGAAAACAAACAATAGTTAAGCACACAAGCAACCACTACCCTCTTTTAATAACTCTTTTCCTCTATAAATTTCATTATGTAAATATTGTACCAAATCCTTTTACAAAGATATATATCCACAAATCTCTCTATTTCAATACTTGGAAAAATATTCATATACTTATCTCAACGGCATAAGCATGTTCACCAAACACTGAGAAATATTTCCTTTTTATACAATTCAAAATCATTTATAAACTCCGTTATAAATTTATAAAACCATTTATAAACTATTTTATAGATCTCGGGAAATCATTTATAATCTCTTTTATAAATTCCCACCACTTATAATTTATTTTAATACATTTCTAAAACTCATTTACAAATCATTGTAAATCCGTAAACTATTTATAAAACTCCTTTTATAAATCTATAAAACCATTTATAGCTATTTTATAAATCCCTAAAACCATTTTTTAAACTCTATTTATAAATCTCTAAACATTTATAAATAAATAATCCTTACTTCAAAACACTATTGTACAATAACAATTATTAATAATAACATTATAAATAATTATAGTTAATAATTCCAAAACATTTTTAAAGATAATAATTAATAATTTCAACCATTATAAATAAACAAAAATAATTAATCTCCAACTTTATTGTAAATAATATTAATTAATTTCCAAAACATCACTAATAAACCATTGTTATTAATTTCAAACCATATTAATTATTTAAATAATTAACCTTCAAAATCTTAAGAATATTGATAAATAACTTTAAAACAATACCAAATATAAATAAATAAGTTTTAAACAATATTATATTCCCTTGATAAAAATCCATATTTAAATTCCCACATAATCTTACAAAACTATATTTATGAATCCTTTTCAAATTTATAAAACTTCCTTTCATAAATTCCTTTTATTATGAACACCCTTCATAACCCCATCTCTTTATAAAACTTGCTTATTTATCAAAATTCCATTTTGAACATCAATTACAATCCGTTCTATAATGTTGCTTCCGTGTTTAAAAATTTCTTTTTATAAAATATCATTAACATTTTCAATCTATTCCCACATTTATTTTTCAAAAATGAATCAACTATTTTCTAACAATATTCCAGATCTTATAATAAATCCATTGTTTGATTTATGTCGCCAATTTATTTAATGATAATAGTCTCCTTTAATTTGCTAACATCGTTTATAAATTCATACTTTTATTAACAAAATACGATTTTACAAATCTCCACTTCATTTATAAAATATCACTTTTAAAAATTTTCACACTTATAAATCTCACATTTGTAATAAATTTTAATATATGTACATATATATATTACTTTATATAAGATGGTTAATAAATATTTCTATTTTCCTTTAAAACATATCCTTTTATTATTAAAGACGAACTTATTTTAAGATTTCAAAAATCTTTATTTATACAGTTCGAAAATCTCTATTTAAAATATTTTATAAAACTATTAATTTATAATGTCCAAAAATCATAATTTTTATTTAAAATAAATATCTTCTTTAATTAATTCAACAAAAATTATTAAAACATATATAATTTCCAAATCACTTTGAAATCCTTTTTTAAATCAAATCATTAGTTTATAATATTTTGAAATGCCAAAAATAAGGCCTAATGCTACTAAAGGACTAAATAAGAAAAATCATATCCATGTCATCCAATATTGCATCCAGCAAATCATATATCAATCTATATGAAAATAAATTAATAGTATGAGGAATCCTATTGGATCCCTCCAACCTGTCCCTACATCACATATAGTATATAATTATAAAAATATAAATCAACCGCTTTGAGGCGGGATCGTATACAAAGGGTCCTCCCCTCTAACACGGGAACGTAATAAGGTCTCATCTGCTCCAGGGGTGGGAATATATCAAAACTAACTAATAAATATAGTAAATTATCCAAACAGTCAATAATAATCAACAATAAAATATCCATGCATCCAATAAATAATTATTATCGACCATATAATTATTTTGGTTAACCAAAAAATGAGTTTAACTCACATTGGTTTCAGTTCGTCGAAACGTTCCAGTTTGAATTAAAATTGAACAGACATTCAATTTTAACCCAAACTCCCACTAGCTCCAAATCCATCAAATCCTTAGCGTAGTCTTCATTGATAAGATCACAACGCGACTTGTCGTGTTCAATTTGAACCTCGCATGAGTTTAATATGAGTTAATGAACGTTGATGTCATTTAAATTATAACTAACTTAAAAATTAATATACTTATTTAAATTTAAAATCTCCCTCTCACCTTCATTGTTTCCAGGCCGCACTTTATTAATGCACCGCCACCTCCATGGCCCTTGAGATGCCACTACACTACCACCAACGCAAGCGCTGACCTCTCCCTTACCATCGATCGCCGCGCTAACCCTCATAGCCTCGCAAACAAGCCAAAATCGAACCCATAAGCTGCTGCGAACGCGGTTGAAACTCGGCCAATACGGCATGAATCACGACAATCCCACCATCCATCTTCATCATCTCATCCACGCGAGCATTTTCGTAGTTAAGGTTTGGCCTGAAACGGCCTCGAGAGGCTTCGATTAATGTAGGCCATTGGATTGGCCCTATTTTCAAGTTAAATTTTTTTTGTGAACTTCTCTGATAACCATGATAGATTATAAGGAAGGAGAGGGGTATGGCGCTTGTACTTTGGGTATGGGATAGGTATGGCTGATATAAAAAATATATATTATTTAATTTTAAAATATTCAATCCAAGCACCTAAAAATCTTAAACTCCAAACGAGGTGTGCTGCCTGGTGTTCTATATGTTATACCCCTATTCCGAATGAAATGGAACTAGTGTTGAGGCCTAATTTGATCATATATAGAAGACAACTTTTCAAACCGAATTATTATAAAAATTTTAGAAATAAATTTCTTCGCATTTCGATCTCGCATGCCTAAACGATACATCCAATCGCCATAAAATTTGTTAACTTATAATAATTTACTATTATGGATCCAATGAAACTGCTTATGTCGAAATCCGAGACAGTGTCCCGAAAGGCTATTTTATATGTTAATTAACACGAATTATTATAAAAACAAAATTAACCACTTTTAAATTTAAACTAAAAGTTTACTATCTTCATTTCTATCAAAATAAAATTTAAATCAACTTTCAAAATTATTCAATCATTTCAAATTCAAGATTTGGTTATTTTAAATATTACCAAATCTTTATTTCAACGATTTAATTATCCATTGAATCGCTATATTAGAAATTCAAGTTACTTAACTTATAAAATTAACTTTTCAATATTTAAAATCAATTAAATATTCCAAATTCAAATGACTAAAGTTCTAGGTCGTTATATTCTTGCCCCTTTAAAAGAATTTCGTCCCTGAAATTAGCAATTATGAAACATGCCCCAAACTAATTAACTTTTCAAAAAAATTAATTAAAATATATTATAAAATTTCTAAGTCTTTTAAATTCACCCAACTATAGAAAATAATTCCCATCCATTCATTAATTTCAAGTTATAACTCAAAATCAAATTTTAGTTACCAAAATTTTTCCAAATTCTCAAATTTTTTCTAACGCCTTAAATTTACGGAAAATTTCGCCAACGTCTCCTTTGCACTACTCAATCGTAAAAATTTACAACATACATCTCATCTTTAAGGATGAAGGATCCCATAGGGAAAAATATAAAAATACGGTATGTAATCCGAGATATGTACCTTATTTAGTATCAGCAAGCATATACAACCAATAAAATGCGAAAGCGAACTCCAAATGCGAAGCATACACCATCCGCACCTAATAATCACTCAACAACCAATGAGAACATGTATATAGAAAGTAATACCAATATATAACACAGACTATACAATAACTATATGCAATTGTAGCAAATGTAATAAGAGAAACCAGCAAACAATTAGTATTCATCCAATTAATTCATAACTATATCAATTTACATTTTTCAATGTCAATATTTAATTTATACACTTTCATTTCTTATTAACATTCAATTCCATTTACATTTAATTTCATTCACATTCAATTATCCACATTCACTTTATTTACACTTGATTCATTTACATTCATTTATTTACATTTCTTATTTAAAACCAATTTATTCATATCCAATTCATTCATGCCAATTAATTTTCATCCAATTAATGTACATTCAATTAATCTATATTCAATTAATTAAATTCATTGGTTCACATTCAATTATTCACATTATGTTTAATAACATTCCATACAATACTCAAATTCATATTCATTCCATTATCCATTTCATTAATTCACTTTATTAATTCATCTAATCCATTTCAAATCCAATTCAATTTCATTTATCCTTTCTTATGTTAAATTTCATTTCATTTAATCCATTACTCAATTATTTAACTTAATTTAATTTAAGTTCTCTATTTCATATCCCAATTTAAAATTTTCCTTTCTTATCTACACCATTTCCAAATTAAAAGATCAAAAACTTATTATCTTATGTTTCCTTAAAACATTTAGATAAAAATTTTCAGGATTTTAAACACCCGGTTTTATTTCAAATCATTCTGAAATCATATATATACATAACTCCTTATATTTCAAATTACACTTCTGGAATCTAAAACAATTTTTTTTTACCAAAACAAAACTTTCATAGTAACAATCTCTCACTTAGAAACTCGAAAATGAACGCCGATGATGCTATAGTCATCACCAGAATTATTTTCCAGCGATTGAAGTGAGTTTAGTACTTTCAATCTCTTTTAGATACTATTTCAAAACAATCCTAACCAAAATATATTCAAAATAATAATATTTTTGTTTTTCCAAAACCTTTGAAAAACAATTTCCAAATTAATGGGACTTAAATTCTCCAATTCCTTGTTTTAAATCCATTTGCATTTACAAATCATATCTATACATATACTTATACTATTTTCATTTCCTTTCCATTTATAAATCATATTTATATAATCTCACTTCTTATGTAATATCATTTCACAAATATTGATTTTTGTTTAGATTATAAATAAAAAAATTTGTTATAACAATAACAAATGATAATAATCAAATATTATCATTCACTAACTACCAAACACACCATATATAACTATAATAATTTCTGAAAAATTATTCCTTTTTATATGAAATATAATTTTGGTAAAACTATTTCATTTACCAATTTCAAAACAATACTATGTCGGTTTGCATTGTTTAAGCATTTAGAAACCCATATCGATAACATGACGTCCCACATACCGACCAGAATTCATAAGCCACTCAACAGATAAATCAACACAATAAAAAACATTTTTATACCCACTAACAAATACGCGTTCATATCTATATACACTCAAACTCATAATAAGCCATTCCATTACCTTATCTCTTAATGAGTTGCCCAACAAAGGCCAAGGTTCTTGTTAACCATAAAATCTACTTGAAGACAGAAGTATGAAAGAAGAATAATAAAATTGGAGTTTTGGTGAAGAGACAATCCAAGTCATCATGAAAGACTTAAAAAGGATGTTCGGAAAGTCCAATTACTCATATAGTGCAAAAGCTTTCGACTCAGATGAAGACAAACAGAACCTTCAGCCATAGTCAACCTTTCGACACAGATGAAAAAGTAACGATGACTTTAGAGCCCCTTTCAAAAGCAATCAATGGTGATCTCTCAACTACGCATCAAACCTTTAGAAGCTGAAGAATTCACCCCAGAGTAACCTTTTCAAAAGCATAACAAGCCTTTCGAACTGGTAAAAACACATCCAAGATACCTTTCGACAACGTTGAAAGGTTCTACGAAGAAAGCAACACTCAAAAGTCAGCAAAGAATGAAAAGCAAGCTCTCGACAACATTCAAGTGTAGACAAACCTTTCGACAAGGTTGAAAGGTTCATAAAAGATGGAAAAGGAAAACCTTTCAATGAAGTCGAAAGGTTAATGAAAGCATAAGAGTGGAAAGCCTTTCGACAAAGTCGAAAGGTCCATAAAGGCATATTGAAAGCAAACCTTTCGACAATGTCGAAAGATTCAAAACATCATATTGAAGAAAAAACTTTCGACAATGTCGGAAGGTTCATGACAAAGCAAACCTTTCGATGAGGTTAGAGGGTTCATGACAGCATGTGGAAAACAAACCTTTCGACAAGATCGAAAGGTTCACAACAGTATATAAAGAGGAGACCTTTCGACAAGGTGGAAAACAAGGAAGCACAAGATATTTATAACATTTCGACATAGTTGAAGTGTTTATAACCTTCCGATGAAGAAGAAAGGTTTAAGGCAGCATATAAAAGGGGGACCTTTCGTTTAACGCCCCACCCCGAGATCTACATTAACAAAGAGTATTACTGGGTAATACTGTCTACTAATGTAGAGAATAGGGCTGGATATGAGTGACCATCTATAGCCTTGTCTTAAATATCTATTGAATACGTCGACAAATGCGATATTTTTTTTTCTATCTCAAGTGGATTGACATATCCAATAAATACTTAATACAAAGCCATAGGTGGCTACATGATCTATTAGAACAAAATACAACAACTCGAATGCAAAACACATCATAGAACAGTAGATCATCACATACATATACACATATACAGATACATCACAGAGTATACAAAATGATACATGTCAAGTGGTGTAGCAACCACAATATACAGGCGAGTCAAAAGAATATACATAACAGAGTTACAACCAAAAAGGACTACACAAAAAGCTATAACAAAAAGAGCTAGCAAAATAGTCCATGCGGAAGCAGAATAGGCTAAGTCCAAATGTACCTAACCTGAAACACCTCATTCTGACCCGAGTATAAAATACACGAGTCAGTCTGGCTAAACAAATTAGTTAGATAAGCTAAATGATAATGAACATGCAAGGTCATAAAGTACCACAAATATCTCTAAAAGAGATAACTCGATCATCTAACAAAAGATGAATCATAACAGGCCTCATATCATCGGCAACTCAAATAAACAAAGGATATGAATATCCCAAATCAAGCCAAAAAGGCAAATAACAAGTACTAATAAAGGTAACACAAGTTTCCACAAGGTAATTGCTATATGTCGTGTGGTTCAAAGGACCTACCCCGAAAGGCGATACTCTAGGGAAATATAAATATCAAAGAAACAAAGGATGCATGTGCTCAGTACTGTATAAACAAGGATCCACAAGCCCGATGGTGACAAACCCAAGTATCTCTCGAGCGGTGACGAAGGACCAACTACAAAAGCGATACTATAGGGCAACAAACCCGAAGGCACAAACCCGAAGGCAATAAACTCGAAGGCACAAACCCGAAGGCAACAAACCGTAGTGGCGAAGGTCCGGAGGCCCAGTACTGGACACCACTAACTGGCAATATGTGTCACAAACCCCTCGGATAGGAACCCGCAAAGTGTTAACATGTGTCCCATACCACACATTCGTACTAAACAGTTTACTAACCATTAGTCAATTCCACACTCAAACCAGTACAAAGTTTACCTCATCTCATCAATAAAACAGACCCAAAGGTCAAAACGATCAAACGAATAGATTAGGAATTAACTGAAAAGATAAACGCAAGTGTTCATAGCATGCGTTTTATCTAATCATTTAATTATCCTCCCTCTTCACTCAAAGTGAAAAATTGTGTGTTTTATATAGAAATTAAGTTGAAGAAAACGAGTTTTAGGAACGTTTCGAAATCGCTTTAGAAATTACCTTAGAAATTCTCTTATTATAGAGTATATAATTTTTATACTAAAAAAATAATATATAATAATAATTTCAAAAGGCCATTTATTTGAAAAACATTTTTAAAACACATTATAATACCTGTATATGAAATCCAGAAAGAAATATCAAGAAAACATCGAAATAACGGAAATTACACCAAGTATTATCCGTTTAAAACAAGCTGCGACCCAATATTCAACAGCAGGTTTGAACAAGTTAACAGTGTCAAAATGACTTCAAATTTTGTAGGAATGTTGTTCAACATTCCTTATTCAATCTGAAAAAATAATCATTCAAATCCGATTTGAAACGAATAATCTGCATCATTTCAAATTTGGACCAAAACAAGATTTTAAACACTGAATTACAACAAGCTGCGAGTACAAGTTCGACAGCAGTTTCGAAATAGCAAATTAAACCAGATTGTCATGGAAATTTGCAGGAATGTAACTCAACACTTCTAATTCAAACTACAAAAAGAATCATTCAATTTGGATGAAGTATGAGAAAGTTATGATGTCTCAAACATGGACTCAGGCCATGTTTGCATCAACACAATAAAATGTGTACAGGTGATTTCCAGGCCGTGCATTGATTTTGTAGTGCAGTTTTCAAGCTTCAAAAGAATATGTTTTGCAATGAAATTTGGCATTCATATACTACAACACACAGACTATCAACTGAAGAAAATCCGGCAGCATTTCGTTGTCGAAATTGTGAGAAAATGATGTGCAAGGTGAGATACAAACTCAGATTTCACCAAAAACACAATATGAACATAATATCAATGTATTGAAGCTATTTTCGGTTAGATTTTGGAATTTTGAAGCTTTTGCTTCAGATAGCAATTATGAGTAGTAACTCACCTTGTTTATGAAGTGCAAAAATCTGATTTTGAGATGAAAGGAATGAGCTTTGAGCTAATTTGGCGTTGTAGAACCTATAGAAAGAAGAAACATATGCATGCAAAGAAGAAGTTCATTGTTAACAACCAATCTCCGCAAAAATTAAGATTTTGATGAAATAGAAATGGTTTTCATAGTGATTACTTGAGAAAAATAGTTTCAATTTGATTGAAAACAATAATAATTGGATAAATTTGGAGAATTTTTGAGCTAGGGTTGAAGGAGAAATGGGTTTCTTAGTTTCTGTCTTCTCTTTCTTTTACTGTACGTACAATATAATGAGAAGAAGAGGAACTCTTCTCTCTTCAGGCTAGGCTAAGAAATGGGCTTGGACCCAAAAATAAAAGATTTTAATCAGCCTTAGGAAAAATCAATTTATCACTTAAACACAAAACAAAATGTCATTTCCTTTCAAATTTTCACACAACAAAGTATGTAAATTTACATACTTATGAAATAACATATTTTATACTATATAAAAAGGTTAATTTTAATTTTTAAAACATTTTTATCATTAAAGTCTTCTATTTTAAAAAAATACACAATTTTCACAAATAAAGCACAAAACCTTATTTTTCATCTAAAATTCGAGAAAAAATATTTTTCTCACTTACAAAAATATTTCAAACCATTCTAAACTCAAATTTAAAATTAAAACTTATTTTTAAACCAATTTCCACATTTCTTTAGATTAAACAACATTTAAAAATCAAATACTTCCTTTAAAAATTATTAAAAGAGGTAATTGGCAATAACTAATAAAATTATTGCATTTTCTCTAAATAAAAGTCATTTTCCATTCATTATTAACCCAAACAAACAAAATAAAGTTTCCAAACTTTATTTTCACATTTTATTACCAAAATTCATTGTTTTTTCCAAATAAACAATTTAATTTCTCCAATTTTATTTTAATTCACAATATTGAATCATAACTACCGTTATAATTTAATATTTACAGGTAATCTCCAAAACCAGGGTTGTTACATTTCGACTCAGTCGAAAGCATGAAGTCGAAAGGTGGGCCGCCTGCATCAATAAATAAGACCCAAGGGGTCCAGTTTTAGGGGCCGAATTCTGGATACTGAATTCACCTTCTTTTCTCCACTTTCGTAGAGATAATTCTACTTGTAAAAAACACTAAATTGAATTAGGGAGAGAGCTTAATTTCTTGTAACTCATTTTGGATATGAATAAAAATAGAGTTGGCTCGTTCATGATGGATATTGGTAATAAGGAGGATCATTAAGATCATTAGCTAGACTAATGATCAATTGCACATGGTTTCAACCTTTTTCTCATAATCTCTTTTGATTTGTGCTATATATATATATATATATATATATATATAAGATCGACTTAGATATTTCCTATCGCAACATTTCATCATTGAAATCCATACTTAATGTGAAGTAATGATGATGTGTTGCATAAGCTAAACGCATGGTTTTGGGAATAACTAAATTGATCTTATAAAGAAAAAGTAAAAAGGGGTTAAAGATATAATTTGGGACTGCTTCAAAAGGAGGAAAACCTTTCGACTTAGTCGAAAGGTTCACTTCCTAATGGAATCCTGGGTTATATGTATATCTTATAACCACTAATTATAGATTTCATTCAAAGGGAATTAACTCCCTTATGCTTTTATAAACCCTTCGAATTGATTCCATAAAAAGAAAATGGACATCAATGGGGCTAAAAGCAATTAAGGTTAGCAATGAGCTTTGCATCTCCTCACAACAATGTCAAGAGGTTTCATATTTTACCTTTCGATACGGTTAACAAGGAAGTAGAAGATGTCGACCATAACTGCTTTGGACTCTAAGGGGAGGTGGAACCCATCAAATTAATATTTTCTGAAAGCTAAACGACTAAGAATTACTTCAATCTAGTCAGAAGGTTGGAGAAGTCTGGTCACACCTTTCGACAAAGCCGAAAGGTCTAACAAACTTACATCTATTCCAACCTAGTCAAAAGGTTGGAGTAATCTTGTTAACATCCTTTTGACGAGGTCGAAAGGTTGGACTAATTCCCATCACCCCAATTTAGACGGAAGGTTGGGAAGGTCATGCCTATAACCTTTCGACAAGGTCGAAAGGTTTGACAATCAAGAATGTTATCAACCTGCTCAAAAGGTTGTAGTAAACTCGTTAACCATTCGACAAGGTCGAAAGGTACGACTACTCACCGTTCTTTTTCTCCCATGTTAATTTGATTAAGACAATTAATTCAAAAATATACTTTCAAAACTAAGAATCATCTCAACCACATGGTTATGTCGAAACAAAATTATCTTTCCAAAGCATTGGGGATGTTGACAAATTTTCTTGTTAACAGTTCTCACTTAACCTTTAGCTCTAATACAAAGTGTAACAATTTAGGATTTTCGACCCTCGAAAATCGACACAATTACGTCCACTGTATTGTGCGCCGAGTAATCGAATGCTGGAAAACACGATTGTTAGGGAAAAAGAAAGAAGAAAGAAGGAGAGAAAGAAGAAGAAGAGAAAAGAAACTAAAAATACAACATAGAATCTCATAATTGCAGCAGAACAATATATAATATAATATCAACGATCTATACAAAATAGAACTCTTATATACATACATCAATCAGAGTACAACAACAAATCATAATCATCAGCCTGGACAGTTATAACAACATGTACTCACAATTTCTGATGATTTCATATGATTTAAAGACCTCCAACTCGTGTCCTGAGCTCCAATGCATCCAAAGCAATATGTAAATATGCTTGGTCTGACCCAAGCATTATAATAAAATAATACCCGAGTCAGTCAGGAAAACCACCCTGAGAAAACACACCCAACTTGGAGTTTAAAGTTATAAAAACCCTTTGAAATCAAAAGGTGTCTCGTAAGACCACTCCGCACAAAAACACGGACGGAGTTTTACCTTACGATAACGAAAACATTTCGTATGAAATTCTCCGATATTATAATAGTGTCTAAGATACAAATACTTATTAATTATAGCCGAAATTGTTACATTAATTACATTCAAGCATAATAGATATACAACTAAAACCGTAAAGGTTCGTATTGAAGAATGGATTCCATACAATGACTTAGGTACTGCGGTACCACCCGTCATGGTGCATCTCTAGATAAAATAACACCGAGGACCTCGCCTAGATCCCCTACCAACACAGAATCGGCCTACCACTTGACTAGTAGTACCGAATATGATCGCCCCTTTGTTAATGGGTCCTGAAGCATACAAATGAGAGATAATATTGACTCTAGATAGGGATGATCATAACCAACTTTTGAGCGACCCACTTAGCCCTGCTGCATCTTCCCTATTTTAGTCATTCCCGGTTAATGAGGCTTGTGACTACATTTTACCTTTTATATAGCACTTCCCACTAATTGGAATGCTAATACTACCATCCAAGCAACAATGTAATACCAGCATTCATCCATACAAGTTCATTCTGGACTGAACAAAACACTTGAGAGCTTCATATTCAATCCCATCATCTTTAAGATGTCTTCACTTCAAAACGCTTGAGTTGGATCAAAGTTGTTTTCAGATAACATATCCGATCTCGGTCTCATCGAAACAACTTTCGATAATTTCTGGAAAATTCAACCCCGTTTCTGTAGGAAACAAACAGTCAAAGATAAGAGTGGGGATCACCTCCTAACCGTTAGTGGATAGATTTCTTTATCATTGTCCTAGGAGAACAAAATGAGATTCATACGCACAGTACAACATCATCGGAGATGACTGTGACATATAACTCACGTGTTTCTTCTAGATATTTCCAAAGTTACTTTTTGGGTCCAAATTCGATAGTCGGTTATTTAACTATCGAATAAAAAACATTCAATTAGGGATTTAATTCCATAGGGAAAACCAACAATGGTTAAGCACATAAGCAACCGCTATCCTCTTTTAATAAATCTTTTCCTCTATAAATTTCATTATGTAAATATTGTACTAAATCCTTTTACGAAGATATATATATCCATAAATCTCTCTATTTCTATACTTGGAAAAATATTCGTATACTTATTTCAATGGCATAAGCATGTTCACCGAACACTGAGAAAGATTTCCTTTTTATACAATTCTAAATCATTAATAAACTTCGTTATAAATGTATAAAACCATTTATAAACTATTTTATAGATCTCAAGAAGTCATTTATAATCTCTTTTATAAATTCCCACCTCTTATAATTTCTTTTTATACATTTCTAAAACTCATTAACAACTCATTGTAAATCTGTAAACATTTATAAAACACATTTTATAAATCTATAAAACCAATTATAGCTATTTTATAAATCTCTGAAACTAATTTTTTAAACTCTATTTATAAATCTCGAAACATTTATAAATAAATAAATAATCCTTACTTCAAAACACTATTATAAAATAATAATTATTAATAATAACATTATAAATAATTATAGTTAATAATTCCAAAACATTTTTAAAAATAATAATTAATCTCTGACTTTATTGTAAGTAATATTAATTAATTTCAAAAACACCATTAATAAACCATTATTATTAATTTCAAACTATATTAATTATTTAAATAATTAACCATCAAAATATTAAAATTATTGAAAAATAACTTTGAAACAATATTAAATATAAATAAATAAGTTTTAAACAATATTATATTCCCTTGTTAAAAATCCATATTTAAATTCCCATATAATCATCTCCATATTTATAAAGCTATATTTATGAATTTATTTTTATTTTATAAGACTTTCTTTCATAAACTCCTTTTATTATGAACCCTCTTCATAACCCCATCTCTTTATAAATCTCACTTATATATAAAAATTCCATTTTGAACATCAATTACAATCCGTTTATAATGTTGCTTCCATGCCTACAAATTTCTTTAATAACTTTCGTTTTATAAAATATCGTTAACATTTTCAATTAGCATATTTATTTTTCTAAAATGAATCAACTATTTTCGAACAACATTCCACATCTTATAATAAATCCACCATTTGATTTATCTCACCAATTTATTTAATGATAATAGTCTCCTTTAATTTACAAACATCATTTATAAATTCATACTTTTATTAACAAAATACGATTTTACCAATCTCCACTTCATTTACAAAATATTACTTTTATAAATTATCACACTTATAAATCTCACATTTGTAAAAAAAATCAATATATGTACATATATATATATATATTACTTTATACAAAATGGTTAATAAACATTTATATCAAAATATTTCTATTTTCCTTTAAAACTTTAAAACATATCCTTTTATTATTAAAGACGGATATATTTTATGATTTTGAAAATCTTTATTTTACAATTCAAAAATCTCTATTTAAAACTAGTATAAAGCCCGTGCCAATGGCACATATATAAAATTTGCTTCGCATATCATGAAGATGTTACACGTTGCACTAAGTAAAGTTTGATCAGTGTAAAATTTGGTGTAAAAAAAATATACCAATAACAATAATCCATCATTGGACTGTTATAGGATTGTTAAACACAGGGTACACATAACATATACCAATATTATTGTTTTTAGTAAGGCAAGTAATTCAATAATCTAGTATGAACCCGTGCTTCGCACGCGGATTTGACGAAAAACCTATAACGTGAAGAGTGTACAAAATACATATGCACATACATGTATAAGAGCATATTCATGGTATTTGTTTTCTATATAAAACACAAACAATGGACTTATTCATATCTATGCATTGAAATTACAATTGACATTAAGATGTAACGTAGAAACATATATTATGCAAATAAAGCAATGATTTCCGAATTAGTTGACAAAAGAATTCTACCAAATGAACTGAAATATAAGATGTGCTCATGGCAAAAATGAGAAATATAAGATGTGTTCATGGCAAACATAAGAACTAATTCTTATTAAAAACTTGTCAAATGAGATACAACAAAATATAAGTTAGCAACCAACAAACAATATTACTAGCAGGGACAATTATGTGACCAAGTGAAAGTTCAAATTATAACAGAATACATATTTACACTCCTTCAAAAACATTGCGACTTCAAGAGTGATAGAAAAACCGTTTCTGCATCAGACTATGTGTTAGCTGCCACATTCCCCCATTTATAATACTCCATCGCATTAACGTTGTATGTATACAAACACCAAATGATTCATCAATTAAACAACCCACGGGTTTATGTATATATTTTTCAGCCATATTTGAAAACCATATCAAAATATATTTAGGTATGCTACAAATCCAACTCATAGGATCTTACTGTATATGTGGTATGTGCGCCCAACTAAACAACATATTCCTTCAAAAATTTGAAGGTTTGAGATTTAGAAGCTGAAAAAAAATTTGAGTGTGGAAATAACATAAAGAAATATAAAGCTTAAAATAAAATATTACGCACATGATATTACCGGATAGCTTCCATATCCATATTTTATTATACGCAGGGTAACCAACAACAAATTGAGTTTTCATACTTAAATCACATCATTTACTCAACACAAAATGGTTAAATTCATAGACCATATATGTTAATAGAGCAGTAAGAGGTCAACAAAACAGAAGTTAATTGAATAAAACAGTTACATACCATATGTGCTAACAGGAAGTTCTTCAGAGTTGCCCATTTGCTTAGTCAAGTTACAAACTAAATTGAAAAAAAATACAACTTCAATGAACCCAACGCAACCTCTATAATAGCTTCAAGTGCATATCACCAGGCGCATATGATAGGACAGACCTTTTGAATTCAACCTGCAAATTACACAATTGTTTTTTTCTAAATAACTTGACCGTGCCATAATTGAACACACCATTTACTTTATATAGTTCCAACTATGCATTTTGTGCTACAACAATATTCATTCAGCAAGTTACATAAACCAAAAAATTTAAAATCCTTTCTCGATTTTTATATAATCATTTAACAGACTATACCCAAACAACAACGAACACATGTTACAGAGGCCATCTCCCCTTCACCCAAAATCTCCATAAAATGACAAATTCAAAGCTAAAAAGGTAAGCTAGAATGCATTACAAATCTAAAGATATATCCGAAAGCATCTTCTTAAAGCCATAACTCAATCTATTACATCATCTTATTTAAGCATGTTTCCTTATTTAGCACAAACCTCATTAGCAACCATCTCAAAAAATTGTTGAAATTACTATGGTAATTATCATTGAAAGTGAAATCGTAATATATCTCGGATTTGTAGGGTGTGCGGTTTAAAATAGTTGGTGGACCTAATGCAATTCTAGGAAGATTTAAAGAAATGTGATGATTCTATGCTCGTCCCTCTAGGTCTAGAAAAAGAAAAAGCTCGCAGTGTGCCTGAGCTGTTATGTATATCCAATTGCCTTTTGTGGATGCTATGTCTTTGTTGACGCTGCCCCTTTTGATTTGCGAGTAAGGAAAAATGATTTTTGGAGAGTGTCATTTTTTAGCTTTTAGTAATTGGATGAGGGTGAAGAGTAGATTCGGGATTTGAGGTTTTGGAAATTTGGAGGAATTGGGGAAGAGACTGCTTTTTAGGTTTTATGAATCGAGACTGGATATGGGAGATGCAGACGGAAATGTCGAGGGCATTTTGGGTATTTCCAAAAGACGCGGTTGAAAACGGTAGAATGAATTTACATTATTAGCAGTAAAGATATTTTATAAAACTTAATTTATAATATTCAAAAATCATACTTTTTATTTTAAATAAATTTGTTCTTTAATTAATTCAAGAAAAATTATTAAAACATATATAATTTTCAAATCACATTGAAACCCCTTTTTAAATCAAATCATTAGTTTATAATATTTTAAAATGCCAAAAATAAGGCCCAATGCTACTAAAGCACTAAATAAGCAATATCATATCTATGTCATCCAATATAGCATCCAACGTATCATATACCAATTTATGTGAAAATAAATCAACAGTATGAGGAATCCTACTGGATCCCTCCAACTTATCCCTCTACATCACACACAGTATATAATCATAAAAATATAAATCAGTCGCTTCAAGGAGGGATCGTATAGAAAGGGTCATCCGCTCTTACAAGGAAATGTAATAGGGTCTCATCCGCTCCAGGGGCGGGAATATATCCAAACTAACTAATAAATAGTAAATTATCCAAACAGTCAATAACAATCAACAATAAATTATCCACGCATCCAATAAATAGTTATTAACGACTATATAATAATTCTAGTTAACCAAAAGAGTGTGTTTAACTCACATTGGTTTCAGTTAGTCGAAACGTTCCAGTTTTAATTAAAATTGAACAGAACCCAAACTCCCACTAGCTCCGAATCCAACCAATCCAACTCTATTGCATAGCCTTCATCGATATAATCGCAACGCGACTTGTCGCATTCAATTTGGACCTCGCATGAGTTTAATATGAATAAATGAACGTTGATATCATTTAAATTATAATTAACTTAAAAATTAATATACTTATTTAAATTTATAATCTCCCACTCACCTTCATCATTTCTCGATCGCACTTTGTCAACAAGCCGCGGCCTCCACGACCCTCGAGATGCTACCGCACTACCACCATCTCGAGTGTCGGCCTCCCTCTTGCCATCGATCCCAGCGCCAACCACCATAGCCTCGCCGACGAGCCAAAATCGAACTCTTAAGCCATTGAAAATGTGGTCGAAATTCAACCACCACTGCACGAATAATGGGAATCCCACCGTCCATCTTCATCATCTCATCCATGCAAGCATTTTCATAGTTAAGCGTTGGCCTAAAATGGCCTCGAGAGACTATGATTGACGTAGGCCGTTGGATTGGCCCTATTTTCAAATTAAAAATATTTTTTGCCAACTTCTCTGTTAACTGTGATATTTTAGAAGGAAGGAGAGGGGTACGTACCTGTACGTTAGGTATGGGATAGGTACGGCTGATATAAAATATATATTATTTAGTTTTAAAATATTCATTCAAAGCACCTAAAAACCACGAACTCCAAACGAGATGCGTCGTCTGGTGTTCTATATGTTATACCCATATTCCGAACGTAATGAAACTAGTCTTGAGGCCTAATTTGACTATATACAGAAGACAACTTTTCAAATCTAATTGTTATATAAATTTTCTAAAATTAATTTCTGCACGTTTCGTTCTCGCACATCCAAACGATATGTCCAATTGCCTTGAAATTCGTTAACTTACAATAATTTACTATTATGGATCCAATGAAACTAGTTTCATTGAAATCCGAGACAATGTCCCGAAAGGCTATTTTATATGTTAATTAAAATGAATTATTATTGTTACTATAAAACTTGTCAATACCCCAAAGTGGAGTTGAAAATGTTGGTTGGTCCAAATGGACCTTTTTTAGCTATGTAGAGAAGGTTTGGATCTTATTGCTTCTTTTGATTAACATTTCTGAATAGGTCTTCGTTATGAAAACTTTCTTTTCCAACCTTTCGACCCAATCAAAACACTTATATCCCTTTCTTTTGTGCCACTTGAGCTTGTTGAAGTTGTTTGGTTATCCTTTCAAAATCCTTTATCGACACGATTGTAAAATATTAAAGGCTAGCTCTAAGGATTCAAGAAAATGATTGGTCTGGATGGGTTTTGTCTTCATCAAAAGCTAGGCTTTTAAACGGCTTGGATTCAACCGTGATATCTAAGGGGAAATAAGCTACGTTTAAAGTTTCGACTCTTAAAAAGTAAGTGTTTAGCAAGTGGTGATTTGGAGCTAAGGACTTAAGTGTCTTAGTAAATGGGAAGTTTCGACTCTCTACAGAGGTACCCTTTCGATTTGGTTGATATAAGCGGAACACAATTGGATCAAATAGTAGCCTCAAAACAGTTGTATATTCACCAATATCAGCATCTTACTTTCATTTGACTAATGACGTACAATCTGATTGATTTCCCCTAATTTGATTTACAAATTAGGGTTTACAAATTTGTAAAATTAAGAAAATACAAGTGTAGAACGAATGAATCTAGATCCCCAAAACCAGACCCCTAGGGTCTTATTTATAGATGTGGGTTTTGACATCTTTCGACTCACAGTTTTCGACCTAGTCGAAAGGTTGTTTTATATACCTTCCATCTCCTTTGATACTTGCGCATCCCTCTACAATTCTTTCGATTGAGTTTAAATGCTTTCGTCTTCGTCGAAAGGGGTGGATGTGCATTTTCCTTTGTATTGCTTTGTTATTGCAAGTGTGTAGGAGTAAGAGCTTTCGACTATGTCGACAAGTTATTCTTTGTAGTTTTGAAGGTGTTGATGGTTTTGACGCAGTAGGTAGCTTCTAGATGCATGCTTGCGACTTGATACGGAACCTTTCCCGGATGTTAAAGGCTTTGACCGGTTCGAAAGGCTTGATTATGCTTTCGAAAGGGTTGTTCTGATCAAGGCACCTTTCTGAGCAGTTTGAATGAAGGCGAAACCTTTGGTTTCGAAAGGTTTGGCATGCATGTTGCCTTCAAAAGATACTCCTCTTATTCGAAATGTCTTCATGTAGGTGAAAGCATCTGTTTCGAATGGTAGATATTGACATGAAGGGGTGCTTTCGACCATATTGACCCCTTTGAAAGCTTGTAACACGTCTGGCTTTTGGCTGTAGCATCCCATTGATTCCTTTGAAAGGTTTTGTTGGTGCTGTCATCTTTTGTTCCCTTTTCCTTTTAACCATTTTGGTTTCAACAAGGTTGAAGTAGGAATTTGTGGTAGCATTTGCCCCCTTTGCGAAGGGATGATCTTGACTTTCAAAGTCAACTCTCTTGAAATCTATTACACTTCCCGCCTTTTCATATTTATGCGCAAATTCTGGCCATTCATTTAAATCCGATCGTATGGTTTTTCATCCAAGCCGACTTTTCTTATAAAGCAAGTTCTCTTCTTCCTCTCTTTCATAGTAAGAATCAAAGTTTTCAAACTCTCAGATAATTCTTATTTCCAACAGCAGAAATTCAAATCCAAAGTAAGTTTTAGTTATCTTGCTTTTCGAATTTACTTTTCATTGCAAATTTCTAATTCTAAAATTCATCGTGTTTCGATCTGAACTACTGCTCTAATTTAATAAAAATCATCTAAGTTTTTATTTGCCTTAAAGCATTCTATAATTTATTTTCATGACTTGCTTCGATCTGTTTCTCCTTAATCTTCATTCTAAGTTTATCTGGTTTGGATTTTATTGTTATTATCGTTTTTAAAGAGTTCTGATTTTTTTATCTCAAAGACTCTACAATTTTGAATGGTAAATTCGCGCTTAAATCCATCTTGTTATTAATTTTTGATTGATTGTTTTTTTGAATTTCTGGATTAAAAATTGAATTTATGGAAGAAAGGGATTTCCAATTACTTCGTGGAGAAGCTTTGAGCTGCATGAATTAAAATTTAGCACTATAATTTTACCTTTCTACCCCTTCAAAAGGTATTGAGGTGGCAACTTTAACTTTGCTTTCTCAACCTCTTTCGATGGGATCGAAAGGTAGTCTAGCGCCTCATTTAATTGACCTTGTCAAAAGGTTGTGTAGTTAATAGGAAGTGGACCTCTTCGAAAGCAGAATGGTACTTTAGCATATTCTGATACCTTTCGAAGAAGTTGGCTAATGTGTCCTACTTAGTAATTATCTAATACACACTTTCGAAAGCATAGTCATTGTTTTATAGGTTCGAAACCTTTAGTACATGCTTACTTTCAACCTATTTTAGAAAACGTGTGAAGTTAGAGATACATATATTTTTATAAATTGGATTGAAGAAAACATACTTTGCATAAGTTATAAATCAAAAACGTTTCAACTTAGTCGAAACCTTTCTGTATCGATACAAATTTTTTTGTTGGTATGCTTCCTAAACCATGTACCCCTTTTCGACTCTGTCGAAACATTTTGTAACTAATTGAGATTCGATCATCATCTTTTACCAATATTGTCGAAATGTCCCAATTCCTTTTATTTTATAAATATGATCCAAACTCAAAACCTTTTAACTAAATTGGCAAGTAAGGTTTCGACAACACTCATATTCCCCTAGAAAAATTAAGTTCATGGCTTTCAAAACCATCGAAAGGTTCTTTTGCCTTATTTATTGAATGTTGGTAGCGTGTATCTTATTCAAATTTGTTGTGTAGGTTTCAACTACTTTCTTTTAATAATAAAATTATCCTTGAGCCTTCGACATTGTTGAAGGGAACTTGTTGGGAGTCAACTTCTACTTTCCCTTTCGACTCTGTCGAAAGCTTAATAGATTTCATTTTTCTAACTTCAACATTCTTTCAAGAATATGTTATTTCATGTCTTTGTTTGATATTCAAATTGTTGTAATAGGTTTCTAATATCTTTGAATGAATGTTAATTAATTTCATAACAAACTGTAATTTCTGACTGAAATGATTTCACCTGGCAGAATCATGGGTTCACCCAAGAAGATTGAAGCCACCTCCAAACATTCCTTAATATCCGCCCAGGATGTAGTGGATGCAATTCTCAATGACTTTGGGATTACTAGGGTGGAAGCCATTCCCCCTACTGATAATGACACCATTCACAGCCCTCCTGAAGGGTACTTTGCCTACACAACAATCCTTATTTGGCATGGAGGATTCCTTCCCTTCCCAGACTTCTTATCCAAGTTCCTGACATATCTAGGTGTTGCTCCTATACAACCATCACCCAATGTGTATACCTATCTTCTATCCCTGGAACTCATGGCATTGGAGTCCGACATTCCCTTTCTTAATTATGAAGTGTTGAATTATCTTGTCCGATTGGTTAAGCTTAGCAACTTGAACAACCAAATCTTCAGAGCTAATCACCCCAAAAAGCTAATATCTGAGGAGGTGAACAAATTTAGGGACTGGGAAACGTAGTTCTTCTTTGTTAAGTGCTTTCCCAACATTAGTGGGGTTTTCTCTTCTCCCCGTAAGTTGGTCTCAGACTTTATTTTTCCATTTAATTATTTTCCTTCGCTAATCTATGCTTCTTCATCAGGTGCTTCTGTTAAAGAACTAAATGAAGAAAATAGGGAAACAGTAAAGTCACTGATCGCCACTTCAAGTAGGATTGGAAACAGACTAACTCTGTTGAACCCCTCTAATTTACAAAAGCATTCCCTCCTTCCAGCTGGTCAAAGGATGCTTGGCTAACCTCCTCTCATTCAACATACATCTCGGACCAAGCGCTTCCTTTCTTTGGGTGATCCAAAGAACTTCTCCTCGATGTCTCCCATTTGACCTGATCACTCTGGTAGGCTTTAATGTAGCACTTGTAGTTTATTATTGCATTATTTTTGAATTTCTTTTCTGGCTTATAATTTGTTTGTATTTTCTACAATTGTTCCTCAGGTTGAATAACCTATGAGTAATCCGGCTCTCCCTACTTCTACCTCTCGTGCGCCATCTTTGTCTGAGGCTATTGCTTAATCGAAGATGGCCGCTAAAAGAAAACTAGAAAAAGTGGTCACGGTGGAACCACCCCCTAAGAAAGCCAAGATTGTAGAAGTTCCTAATTCTCCACCACTAAAAGAAGGATAGTTTGTAGACATTGATAAATCCTTAGAGAGTCTTACTATCGAAGCCCATCTTGATCCATCTAAGAAGACTCCCTCAAAAATTGATCCCTTCTCTCACATTGTCATCTCAAGCTCTCCTAGTGTGATTGAGAAGATGAAGAAAGCTTTGTGGACTTCGACCCCATCCCTAGAGCTAAATCCTTCCAGACCAC
The DNA here is from genome assembly GCA_030737815.1 of Allium fistulosum. Taxonomy (NCBI): domain Eukaryota; kingdom Viridiplantae; phylum Streptophyta; class Magnoliopsida; order Asparagales; family Amaryllidaceae; genus Allium; species Allium fistulosum. Next base: position 393,984,416 of record CM060907.1, read on the forward strand.
CATCTCCCATGCCCTCAAGCGATTTTGAAATGATAGTCCAAGTTATCTTGAATTCTTTATCAGTTTCCTCTATTCACTCGCCTTCCTCTGTTTTCGATCTGCCGGGTCACTACTGATCCCTTATAGAACAACAACTCTTGGTTCGTTTCACTTCACTTAACTTTATTGTTACCGTTCTTCCTTAAGTACTGACTTATGTTTTACTTTTTCTTTTAGATTTCCAAGAGTGGCTTTATTGCATGAGAATGCATCAAAATCCTCCGCTGAATCGACTAAGCTACGAGGAGAAATTTCACACTTAAAAAGTCAAGTTTCCTCCCTGTCCACGGAGAAAAATGAGGCTATGATAGAGTTAGAGCAACTGAGAGCTTCTCTGGCCCAATCAGAATCTGTTATTTCTAATGAGAGGAAAGCTCATCAACTCCTCGCTGACGAGAATTTGGCCTTAAAAATGGATCTTAAAGAATCCGAGTATGAAAAAGCTCGGATGGCAGCAAAACAATCGTCTCTAAAGGAAAAGTCGAAGAAGAATAAAGATTCTCTAAAATTGGCTATCGATACTATTTCTATTGCAAAGTAGAGGGTGTCTCAATTCCTTAATACTTCTCTTGAAGACATCATTGTCAACTCTTTTAAAGACGCTATGATGCTCGCTTATGCCGACAATGTCGATAAATGCCAAGAATTGAGCTTTCCCTCACTTGACCCTGTTCTTTTTGATAGGGTTATGGACAAAATTAAAAAGATGGAGCATGGGGTTGAAGTCGCTGAAAGAGAGGAAATCGATGCCTCGGAAATTCTATCTTTCGGAGTCCCTTCCTCCGAAATAGACTCCGACTCCGAAGAAGAAGGTGGCAAAGATAAAGTTGCTAAGGAAGAGGGCAGTAATGATAATGATGACGATGATGATGACAACGACGATAAAAATGTTAATGGAGGTCAAGGATCAAATGGCGATAGGGGTGGTGACTTTGATGCTCCCGAAAAATAGCAATGACAACACAAGGACTTCTTAAAAGGTCAATCTTGATCCATATTCTAATAAAGCAAGCCCATTTGATCCCCCTGCGCCTTCTCGCCCTTAGGAGGATCCTGCTTACATTAGTGTGGAAGAATCAAGGGAGAAAAAGCAGGTCCCTCAAGCATCTGTTCCCATCTCTCAAGTATGGGATTCTTTGTTAAATAGTTTTCACTTCCAAGATAGTAATAGTTTAAATCCTTTATTTTAGATAAGGAAGAAACACGTTCACCCTTATAAAACCAAGCTTGAAAGAAAACAAGCGGAAATAAATAGTTTGTCTAGTGAGTTAGATAAACAGCTGAAAGAACACAATATTCTTTTCGAAAAATATCATAGGCTTAATAGAAGTGCGACAGTGTTATCATCCTTCAAACATCAAGAAGCCACCCCACGACCGATGATGGCGCGCCTTCGGTATGATGGTCTTATAGAAGAAAATCGAGACTCGATCACGCTCTTTTGGATGTTGATTAAGGGAAAAACATTTTGGTTTATTTCCTGTACAAAGCTTATTGTAGACACCCAACTATAGATTTCTCTTATTTAGGTGATTTTAGTCGGGGCTACTTAGGCATTTACATAAGAAATACTTGGACGAATTCGGACTTGACCCGCATCCTGGAGCATGTTGGAACTTACCACGAGTCAGATTGATTCCCTAAGAACCGCCTCCTGTTAAACTCAAATACTATAAGGACATGTTTATTTTATAATTATTTACAAAGTCAATTTTGTACGAACCAGATGAACAATCATAATTATGTAATAATATGGATTTATGAATTTTTTTAGTTTTCCTTTTATACTTAGCTGCATTTTTCTATGTTATCATAGAATAAAGGTCCCTCTGGTCACTTTGTTTCTAAAGATTATCTAAGCCAGTATTGTTGATTCATGAGTTTTGATTCATGACACAAGCTTCAGAGATCATACGACGAGAATACTATATGAAAGCGACAAAAAGAGAATAAGTGCATACCATGCACTACAAAGGAGATAATCTTACAATCCAGAGATTAGTGTGGATATTTTATTTTATTTGAGTCTTAGAACAATGTTAAAATCATTCCTCAAATAGTCACACACGCACACAAAACATTTTATAGCAAAAACTATGTTCACTGTGCATATAACACCAGGTCGGCCGACCGACCAGGATCCTCGGTCGACCGACCCTGTATCATGTGCACAGTGACTTTCTGTTTTGTATACGTTTTAAACTCAGCTGACCGGCCAGGTTTTCCGGTCGACCGACCAGAGAAAAACGGCTAGTTTTCTGAAGAGACGCGATCATTTCATGAAGAGGAATGTCCTCTATTTCAAGAGGTATGGACACAACTGTTAACTAAAACTCTTCATGAAAGATTACAACTCTTCTACAACTATATAAACATATTCAATTCACTTCTACAATAACTGATTCTTGTTTATATTTCTAAAATCTAATCTCTATTCATTTCTGCAAATAAAAGCATTTATTCTTATTTAATATCACTAGAATCCTTGAATTTATTCATATACTTCGATTCTACGTGGTTATCTTCCTTCTAAATCTTCACACACATATATACTCTTGAGGATTTGATTATAGGAAAGTTGTACTATCAAAAGACAATCAGTGTTATTCAGAACACATTCGTCAACAAACTATTTGTATTAAGTTGAAGTCCTCTTCGGCTGTTGAGGCGGAAAAATTCCTGTTCGGCTGCTCAGGTGTCGTATACCTATTCTTCCGGGTTAAGTGAGGGGTTTAGTTTAAATCCAGAGGGTATTCTAGGACTGGACGTAGAACGGGAAGTTCGAACCAGTATAAAAATTCCTGGTGTGCTTACTTTAATTTGTACTTTAGTGTTATTACCAGTTTCCGCATTAACATACCATATTACACGATCCTTAGTACTACACGTGTACTTTCATTTGGTATCAGAGCAAGGTCATCCTATAACCATCACAAAGTTATTTGATATTTACTTTTAGTAATATGGCAACCACATAAATTAACGATGTTAACACTCACACTAATTCTAGTTTCACAGAAGGTCAATCGACTTCACGACCTCCACTTTTCAATGGTATAAATTACAATTATTGGTCAACTAGAATGAGAATCTATATGCAATCAAGTGGATTTGATATCTGGAATATTATACAAAGAGAGTATACAACTCCTACTGGAGAATACTCAACTTGGAGTAACACACAAAAACTAGATGCTACTTCAAATGCAAAAGCAATGAATATTTTATTTTGTGCATTAGATAGAAATGAATTCAATAGAGTTAGTATGTGCACTTCCGGTTATGAAATTTGGAGAACTCTTAAAGTTTCACATGAAGGAACGAACAAAGTTAAATTGAGCAAAATTTCTATGTTGAAACATCAATTTGAAAATTTTAAAATGAGGCCAAATGAATCTATAAATGACATGTACTCTAGATTTCAGGATATTTATCATGCTTTATTATCACTAGAACAAAAGTTTACTGATTTTGATGTTGTCACAAAAATCTTGAATTCTTTAACGGATGAATGGGAACGAAAAGTCCTAGCTATTGAAGAAGCAACTGATTTGTCAACATTAAAACCAGAAGAATTAATAGGTAATTTAATGTCCTACGAAGTAAATTTGCAGGCAAAACGAAATGGAGCACAAGAAAAGAAAAATGTAGCATTCCAAGCAGAAAAAGATGATTCCGACTCAGATAATGAAGATATGGCCATGATCGCTAAAAATTTCAAAAAGTTTTTGAAATTCAACAGAAACAAATTCAAGGGAAACAAAAATAATTCCAACAACAATTCCAATAGCAGCAAACCATCATCTTCAACAATGGAATGTTATGAATGTCATAAGAAAGGACACATGAAGAAAGATTGTCCAGATCGTAAAAAGAATAATTTCAAGAAGGACAAAACCAAACGAAAAGCTTTTTCAGTCACTTGGGACGACACTGACTCATCATCCTCATCAGAGAGCGAAAGTGATAATGAACAAGCAAATGTATGCTTCATGGCTTCGTCAGACGATGTACTACATAAGAAGAGAGGAAAATGGATTTTAGATAGCGGTTGCTCAAAACACATGACTGGAAACAAAGAAATGTTATCAAACATTATATACTCAAATGGAGGAGCAGTCACCTTTGGAGATAACTCAAAAGGATATATCATCGGCAAAGGCAATGTTAATAGCAACAGTACATCTAATTTACCTCTCATTACTGATGTTTTATTAGTTAAAAGTGCATTTTTGAATGGATTCATAAAAGAAAATGTTTTTGTTGAACAACCACCTTTGTTCAACCATGAAAAATTTCCAGATCATGTATATAAACTTAAAAAGGCGTTATACGGTTTAAAACAAGCACCACGTGCTTGGTATGATCATCTTAAAGGTTATTTATTAGAATCTGGCTTTGAAATCGGTAAAGTAGATCAAACACTTTTTATTAAGAAAACTAATAAAGATATTTTAATAATTCAAATATATGTTGATGATATTATTTTCGGCTCGACAAATGAAAAATTATGTCAAGAATTTTCAACTATAATGACAAATGAATTTGAAATGTCTCATATGGGAGAATTGTCATATTTTCTTGGATTACAAATTAAACAAATTGAAAATGGAATTTTTATTAATCAAGGGAAATATTGCTATAATTTAATCAAACGTTTTGGTCTTGAAAACACTGCTGCCAAACCAACTCCCATGAGTACAACGGTTCATCTCGATAGAGATGAAGATGGCAAAAGTGTTGATCAAAAGTTATATCGTAGTATGATAGGTTCTTTACTTTATTTAACAGCGAGTCGCCCTGATATTATGATGAGTGTCTGTTTGTGTGCTCGATTTCAAGCAAATCCCAAAGAATCACATATGAGAGCAGTTAAACGCATTATTCGCTATCTAACTAAAACCAAAGATTTCGGACTATTTTATCCGAAAGAATGTCCTTTCAAATTAGTTTCCTATAGTGATGCTGATTTTGGAGGAAGTCAGACGGATCGAAAAAGTACGAGCGGAACGTGTCACTTCATTGGACGTTCCTTAGTTTCTTGGTTTAGTAAGAAACAAAACTGTGTCTCTTTATCAACATGTGAAGCAGAATATATATCTGCTGCTTTGGCATGTGCACAAGTCGTATATATGCAACAGACATTACAAGATTTTAATTGTCATCTTGAAAAATCAATAATTTATTGTGATAATACCAGTGCAATAAATCTTTCTAAAAATCCGGTCAATCACTCACGAACAAAACACATTGATATTCGACATCATTTTCTTCGTGATTGTTTGGAAAAAGGATTAATAAATCTAGAATTTATCAACAGTGAAAATCAAATAGCTGACATTTTTACTAAACCACTAAATGAGAATACTTTTATAAAACTAAGACGTGATTTAGGTATAATGTCGTTTAAAGACTTATGAATAAAAATATGCAAAAATATGGAAAAACAAAAATTGTTTTATTTCTGACCAAAGCGGCACTCGAACTCATGACTTCTGACTTATATGTTAGATGTTGTAGTATAGCCACTTGAGCTATGGGTGTTTCTTGTTCCAGCTCTGTTTCTAATTTGTACCATTAAAACTTAATTTCAAAATACACTATTTTTGACTCTAAAGCATTGTATGTCATTCATTTACAAACAGTTTTTGTTTAAAAAGTTCTGTGATTAAAACTAAAATTTGATTTTAAACCACTATTTTTTTAGAAATAAATGGTTATATATACATACATATGTTTATTGAATAGAACATAAGATACAAAAAATCTACTTACAAAACAAAACTTGAAACAAAAATGTCTTCTAACAATGACGTCTACAATTCTGAAAATTCTCATCTTTCTTATACATCCCCGGACGACGACTATTCTGATCGCATCACTGAAAATGGTCCCCAACCTACTTTTCCAATGCCTAATCGTGTTTTAGAATTCCCCTCTCCAGATAATGACCCCCGACACAGGTGGAAACCATGGGAAGACTCCCATACAGGTTGTACACCTAATAAAAAGAAAGGGAAAAAGGAAATGGTAGTATCTCCATCAACCAAACAAAAGATTGATGAAATTCATCACTACCAACAACAACAGATGAATATGCAAAGGGAACTTTATTACGAACAGAAAGTCACGGCAAGACGTTTAAGCTTCCTTGAAAAGATTGCCATGAAATTTTGTTCATCTAAGAATGATGATGTTGCTGAACCTTCTTACAGAACTCCATCTCCTTCTAACCATGTTCAATCTCCAATAGCTCCAATATGGTCACCGGTAGAAAACGTTCCATATCCAAATTCATGGGAACGTCGATGCTGATGCACCATGGCTATAATTTACTATATATATGTTATTATTTTGAATTAGATGTATAGATATATATAATGTAATAATATAATTATACTTCTATAATTCTTGTTTGAAAGACAGCATAAACTAGTCTGTTCACATGCCTCGGTCGACCGAAAAATCTGAATCGGTCAACCGAAGCTGTCCCGAGAGGTTTTTAAAAAACAGATTTCTTACAAGTTGGTCGACCGAACAACCTGTCTCGGTCAGCCGAACTTGTTTCCAGAATGACATTAGAACATTTTTTAACTCGGTCAACCGAATACCCTGCACCAGTCGACCGAAGTTCTTTCCGAAAGTTTCAGCACTGTTCTGAACCTCAACTCGGTCGACCGACCCAGGGATTTCAGCCGACCGAACGAACTTTTACTGCTGAAGTTGCCTACATATTTTAACCCAACCATTCAGCTTTTTATCTCACCTCTTCACTTTACTCTCCCACAACAGATTTTAACCCTAGCCCCCATTACAACCTTCCTAAATTTCTTCAAATTCTTCAAAGAAAAAATGGCACCCAAGAAGAAATCTAAGACTACTGCTGGCCAATCTTCCTCAACTCCTGTAGACTCTCAGATTGCTTCTTGGCTAGTAAGTGAAAAAGCTTTAGAAAGATGGATAAGGCTTCAAGATGCAAAAATCTTTGAGGAGTCTTTTGTAAGTTATCCTGATTTTACCGCCTACGGTGTTGAAAATGCCGCTCTTGAAAGTGGTCTTGATGCTTTTCTTGACCATAGGAAAAACAACTTGAAAATTAATCATATAATGGTAAAGTTATTCCTAGCAAATCTCAACCTTGTAAATCCACCGAGAAACACTGAAAATTATGTTTGGACATCGGTTTGTGGCACTTCGATTTTTCTCTCCATTGATCGAATGAATCATATTTTAAATGCTCGACCGGGTGGAATATCATTACATGATGTAGACTGTAATACATCAACTCGTGATCGCCTAAGTCATCTATTCTTTGAAGATGATGCTACCGATTTAAGGCAAACTTCATCTCTCCGACCTAAAGCACAGCGGCTGCCATTGATATTTTGGCCCAAAATCAACTAGCTTTGGATTATCGCCTTCGAAAAATTGATGGACGTTTCAAGAAGATTAAAGGCTTCTTCATAAATTTATGGGATGCCTTATCATGCTCTTCTGAAGCCGGTGCTTCATTAGTTGCTCCTGGAAAAAGACCAGCACCAAATTTCTCTTGGTCTACATCCGAGAACACAAGTTCCAGCACATCGGCAACTCCCGCACCTACCACTCAAAGACGGGGTAAGGAACCGGCTCCTCTCGATGAAAATCTTCATCCAGAACAGTGGGATACCGACGATGATGAGGAGTAATTGTAGTATTTTTAAATTTATTTTACTTTCAAGAATTTCTTGTACTTTATTTGTTTCTTAATTAATTGTTATGTTATGTTCTAAGCAAACATCTTTAAATTATTTCTAATTAAGCTCAAGAATGTACCATGTAAATTTAAATGTTTTGCATTACTTTAATCTGTTATAAGTATTCCTTTTTGTCGATGACAAAGGGGGAGAAATGTATGCAAACTAACAAATTTTTGCAGAAAAGTCGCCATATATTCAGGGGGAGAACTATAATATATATGTCAATATTACTTCGTCACATAAGTATTGTCATCAATTAAAAAGGGGGAGAATGTTGATTCATGAGTTTTGATTCATGACACAAGCTTCAGAGATCATACGACGAGAATACTATATGAAAGCGACAAAAAGAGAATAAGTGCATACCGTGCACTACAAAGGAGATAATCTTACAATCCAGAGATTAGTATGGATATTTTATTTTATTTGAGTCTTAGAACAATGTTAAAATCATTCCTCAAATAGTCACACACGCACACAAAACATTTTATAGCAAAAACTATGTTCACTGTGCATATAACACCAGGTCGGCCGACCGACCAGGATCCTCGGTCGACTGACCCTGTATCATGTGCATAGTGACTTTCTGTTTTGTATACGTTTTAAACTCAGCTGACCGACCAGGTTTTCCGGTCGACCGACCAGAGAAAAACGGCTAGTTTTCTGAGGAGACGCGATCATTTCATGAAGAGGAATGTCCTCTATTTCAAGAGGTATGGACATAACTGTTAACTAAAACTCTTCATGAAAGATTACAACTCTTCTACAACTATATAAACATATTCAATTCACTTCTACAATAACCGATTCTTGTTTATATTTCTGAAATCTAATCTCTATTCATTTCTGCAAATAAAAGCATTTATTCTTATTTAATATCACTAGAATCCTTGAATTTATTCATATACTTCGATTCTACGCGATTATCTTCCTTCTAAATCTTCACACACATATATACTCTTGAGGATTTGATTATAGGAAAGTTGTACTATCAAAAGACAATCAGTGTTATTCAGAACACATTCGTCAACAAACTATTTGTATTAAGTTGAAGTCCTCTTCGGCTGTTGAGGCGGAAAAATTCCTGTTCGGCTGCTCAGGTGTCGTATACCTATTCCTCCGGGTTAAGTGAGGGGTTTAGTTTAAATCCAGAGGGTATTCTGGGACTGGACGTAGAACGGGAAGTTCGAACCAGTATAAAAATTCCTGGTGTGCTTACTTTAATTTGTACTTTACTGTTATTACCAGTTTCCGCATTAACATACCATATTACACGATCCTTAGTACTACACGTGTACTTTCAAGTATGTCAAGCTAAAGAAGAGATTATCTCGAAAAGGCATCAATTTTGAAATCTTCAAAATTAGCCAGATATTTCATTCTTAGAGATTTGCAAAAACTTTATATGGAACATCCTCGGCTCCGTTTCGATTTTCTTGGTGAAGAAAAAGAAAAGCAACTTAAGGAAATTCGGACCTATCATACCAAGTTAATATATGGTCGCGATAGTCCTCCTACCGGGGAATGGGACTATAGCAAATATCCTCCGGTTATTACTCTGGAAGGACTTGATATTCCTTTTGACTCAATAGTTATTCTTTCTGCTAATTCATTGAATAAAGTAAGATATGCAGTTTTCCAACTTTAGATATAAAACAAATGTCTAATTGTACTTTTTTTAGTTTCATTTTTATGTATGTTGAAATCTTATATTGTTATAATAAAGAGATGGATTATTCAAGCCTTGACTTTATTTTCTTTTTCTTTGTTTGTTTAAATAGGAGTTACAACTATCTACGAGCCACTCTCATTAGACTCGACATCATGCTTTATCGATATTAAAGATAGGTGTTACTCCAAATATTCGCCTTTCAACCAACTCGAAACCTCTTTAAGCAAAGAGAAAAAGAGAGGAGCTCCAGCTAAACCTTTCGATGGAGTCGAAGGAATGCTGCCATCAAATTTTGGTGACTTTAGGACCTTTCAAAGGTGTTGGAAGGCTTCTCCTATCAATATTCAACAAGTTCCACCTTTCGAAGAAGATGAAGGAATAGAAAGTACCCTTCCGACCTCACTAACAACCCTCTGACTATCTCAAGACCTTTCGACTAAGGTGAAGCTACACCTTCCGAAGACAATGAAGAATAACTCTTTGAACATACGCCAAACCATTAGGAACAAATGGTTTCGCCTTCATTCAAACTGCTAGAAAGCAAGTATTATCTAGAGCAACCCCTTCGAGAGCTATAGTAAGCCTTTCGAATCGGTTGAAACCAATGTGGTCCAGGAAGGATTCCGCATCAGATAAGAAACAAGATCATGGGCATAACCAACATCATCGAAACCAATAAGCAAAGACTAATGATAGAGTCGGAAGCACTCTCAAGGCAACTCAAAAAGGACGAGTGCTACCATACCTTACAACAAAGGCGACAATATGATTAGGTCTCTCAACAACCACCTTCCGACCTAGTCCAAAGCATCTGGGTTGAAAGGTGCCGAGCCGCATCTATAAATAGGACCCAAGAGTTCACGTTTAGGGGATCTAATTCCTCTCACACTCAACTTGTATGCTCTTAAATAAAGTCTTGTAACCTAAAATTTGTAAATCAATTAGGGAGATTGAAGAAATAAAGTCTTTTAACTAAATAAAGGGAAGTTTTGAATACTTTGATCTACCTTTCTGTTTCATTAAAGTTTTGTTGGTTTCACTTTGTTTGTCTCAGGTTTCGCCTGCATCCATAGGGCTCACTCTCGACTCAGTCAAAACTACTCACAATCAAGCAATTACAGATACCTACCCGAAGTTACTTTTCCTTTAAACCATTACCTTCGACAAGGTCAAAACCAAGTTACAACTCATTGAAGCTCTACACCCAACATAAGGAACTCGTGGTTTATGCTTTTGACAAGGTCGAAACATTTCTCAGATCAATTGAAGCTTAAGATTTCCTACTTAAACTCAAAAATGTTAAGTCCACAAACTTTCGACAAGGTCGAAACCTCCTTTTCTGCTTAATAACCAAAACCCAAGCTAATCAATAGCTTTAGGCCTCCAACTAGGTCGAAACCCATTTAGGAGAACCAAACTCAGAGTGTTTCAATTGAATCGATAGAAAAGCCTCTAAAGGGAAGGTCAATCCAACTCAACAAAGACAAAAGGTCACCAAGCACATAACCTAGCCCTTTCGACATAGTTGGAAGGTCTGTTTGGATAATTCCCACTTGCTAAAGTCTATTAAAGAGGAAATTCTAAAAGGATTCACTCTATCTCTTCGATTCAACTTGACTAAAGGATAATTCACATTCCTTAGTATAATTTTGGGGTGTTAACAAGAAATCTTGTTAACATTTTTGGTGCTAGAAGGAGGGCTCGAACCTCCATCTTGGATAAACCCCCAACACTACTGCTCTCTAACCATGCTTAGCTGAACCCTATCTTAAGGTTATGTACTTTGGTTTGATCATGGCCATAAGGATAAATAGATCTGAACAAATGTCATTTGAACCCCACTTGGAACGATTCCCCCCAACGATCATTAAGGATTCCAACTAAGACGAAGAGCAAAGATTGAGGCTAGAAGCTCTTAGAATTATAAACAAGAAGAAAGCAGAATCTTATGATCCTGAGAAATGGAACCTGAATCCTTTTCATGTTGGCCCCACTCCTATCTTTGCACTTAGAAGGAAAACAAATGGAAGTGACAATGTCTTTAACCGGATGAGAGAAATAATTTAGCATTATTCCAAAGGCACCATCTTTGAGAAAGAGATAATGGCTGATTACAACGCCTTTGCAAATAAATGGCAATGACCAATTATAAAAATAACACTTCCTACACAAGGTGTACAAAGGGTGCCAAAAATAAAAGCAATTGAAGAGCATGAAAATGCAGGGCTAAGAAACAAAAAGTCAAAAAGCCATCCATAAGAATCAAGCTTCAAATCTAGACTTCCAAAGGAGTCCAACTTAACAACATCAATTGAGAACGTCTACTTGCTTACAAAGGATGAGATCAACTATTGGCCATCATAGAAAAAGAAACCGAAACATGAAAGAAATTTGGGAGGATCCTACTGTTACTACCATATGATGAATGACCACGAAACCAACCATTGCAGGGCCATGGAGGGGATGATTATAAATTTCTTATGACAAGGAAAGATCCATGAATTTGTAAAAATAATTTGAGAGAAATTCAATAAAGATATACTTTTCTAAAAGAAATCTACATGGTTAGGAGTGAAATGCTCCTTATATTTAGATACTACCTAAGATGGTAGAAATGCCTCTGTCTACGCCAAGATGGCCAGGGTAGAGCACCTCCTAGACGGAGGGCGGGAAAGCCTTTAACCATGCCATAAGATGGCCCGGTTAAAGCACTAGACAAGCCATTGGCCGCACCTTTGGTCAGGACAAGGCACCTCCTAGAGGGAGGATAGAGTAAGCCTTTATCCGCGACATAAGATGGCCAGGGAAAAGCACCGAATAAGCCCTTACCCGCACTACAAAAGGGCCAGGGTAGGGCACCTTCTAGAGGGAGGACAGAGTAAGCCTTTATCCACACCATAAGATGGCCAGGGTAAAACACCGAACAAGCCCTTGTCCACGCTGTAAAAAGGCCAGGGCAGGGTGCCTCTTGGAGGGAGGTCGGGTAAGTCCTTGTTCCAGTCTCTAAGATGAGCTAACCAAGAGCACTGGACAATAGTGGACTAAGACTTCCAAGCCTAAGAAGAGGCTCAATCATAATGGACTAAGATGTCCAAGCCCAAAGAGAGGCACAATGACAATGGACTAAGATGTCTAAGCCCAAAGAGAGGCTCATTCAACAATGGACTGAGACATCCAAGCCCAAGAAGAGGCACATTCTAATGGACTGTGACGTCCAAGCCCATGAGGAAGAACATTCAGCAAATGACTAAGATGTCTAAGCTCGAGAAGATGCTCATCGGATCATGAACTAAGATGTTCAAGCTCGAGAAAGAGGAATTTCAAATTATGGACTAAGACGTCTAAGATCAAGAGGCAACTAGACAAATTACTTATATACAAGACCTGAAGGGTTCACACATCAAAGGAGTGGAATAGGGCTCCAGTTATAAATACCCGGATCTGGGTTTCGGGGCTTTCATTTCTAAACATCATCTATAAATACCCGAATCTGGGTTTCGGGTCTCTCATACGGGAATTTCATCCATTAATGCCCAAAACGAGGTTTCAGGCCTTTCATATCTAAATTTCATCAATTAATACCCGAATTTGGGTTTTGGGATATTCATTTCAGAACTTCATTATTTAATACCCGAATCTAGGTTTCGGGTCTTTATCAACCATTGATTATCTTAATGTACATGAATCTAGGTATCGTGACGATTACTTATTTGAACCCTAATCTGGGTGTGAACTTCACTAATGGAATTCTATTTTCCTATCACACAATCCTGAATCTGGGTCAAGGAATATTGTCATGAAGGAAACTGTAAAGAGTTTCTAAATTTTAGTTTTGGATTTATAATTTACCAAGTCCCATTATTGACAAGGAATGGGTCGAAGGATTTTTACTTCTGAAATTCAGATGGCGATTTCTGAATTTAGTTCTTTATTAAATATATCTTAACGGTTACATTTCAACATTTATGCCCTTGTGATAAGGCAGAATTTTCTATCAGCAAATTTCAGATATTCCAACCAAATGGTTGAAGTTAAATTCTCGAACATTTCTCATCACGATTGAAGATGGGATTTAAATGTTTGATATAGAGTATCTCTCATGCAATTAACAAGATGATTTGTTAATTTAAGCAAATAATATACATAAACTGGTATGTCAATTTTAAGCTAACAATTATAAATATTGTTTGCTTCATACTGTTCAGGAAAATCAGCATAGCAAAGAGAAATGAAAGATTCAGCAAATTCGAAAATAATGAAGGAACTATCAAAAGGCATTTTAGAAATGACACACAGAAAAGGATTGCAAATTAGGTGATATTTTCAAAATTCATATAATTTACATAAGTCATGAGATAATTTACAAAAAATGAGGATAATCATATCTTTATACAAAACAAGTTTATACAAATCAAATATAAAAATAAATCACAAGTCCTACGCAGCTTTGTTAAGAGTCTTGGTGATTGAGGGATCCACTACATGGTGAATCGCAGCACAAAGAACTTCTTTGAGTTTCTTCTCTTTCTTCCTTATTTTGTTTTCATTGTCAATGGCATCCATGTTAGCTTTCAGAGCATGATTGAAGGCTCTATTTTCCACCCTAAGGGTTTTATTATCCCTTTCTAACTTCGCAACGTGCTTTTAGAGGAAATAAGTATCATGTTCAAGCTTTTGATTCTTTGTGGCGTAATCATTAATAGTCTAAGAATATTTAACTTTCTGTTGTTCATCAAAATATTTGGCTATCTCAAATTTAATCTACGACACCAATTCCCCACAACATTATCATTTAAGCCTAGGGGCGGGTTGAGCATGGTAGGGAATTTCTGGGCCTCAAGAAGCTTCGACCATGTAGGTTTAGTGGCTGAAGGAGTAGCGTGAGGGACCGGTAGATCAATGATTGAAGTCTTGTCCCTCATTATGAATTCAAAAGAAGCACATTGTGCCTGACTATCCTTTAATTTCAGCTCCAAATCACTTATTTGTTGAATAAGTTTAGACATCTTGTGATCAAAATCAATTGTAGGATTTGTCTTCACTTGTCGCTTAAGCGCGGTAATCATTTCATCTTCACTTTTAATTTTAGCCTCGTGATGGGTAATTTGATCTTTTTGGCAGCTGACGATGGTTTTCCGAATAACATATCTTTTGTGCCATTTCACCGGCTCGATATTACCGCTAAAGCGTTCTAATAAGATATCATCGCTAATCACAATTCCTCCACTTCTTTGCAACAACTTTTCTCTAAGAGCATCGATGCGTGACGATAAATTATAAGGAAGAGAAGTTGCAGATAATTGTAGCTCCTATTTAAGAAAAATAAATAAAATAAAAGTCAAGATCAGGATAAAAATATCTTTATTATTACAATAACGAATTACAACTTAAACAACAACAAAGTTAAAAGATACAACAAGCAACTGAATTACGTCTAAAGTTTGTTAATTTCTTTTCTAACTTTATCTAGTGAGTTAGCAGAAAGTATAACTGTTGAGTCAAAAGTGACAGTGACTCCTTCCGGGGTAATAACCGATAGGCATTTGCTATAGTCTCACTTCCCGGCTGGAGGACTATCGCGATCACAAATTAATTTTGTATGGAATGTTTTGATCTCCTTAAGAAATGTTTCTTTCTCATCCCCAAGGAAATCAAAGTGGAGGCGAGGGTAGTCCAAATAAAAATTTTGTAAATCTCGAAGAAAGCAATATCTTGCTAATTTCGAAGTCTTTAATAGTGATGCCTTTTCATGATAAAATCTCCTCGGTTTAACATATTGGCCTAAATGATCTCTAGGAACAAGTCAACCTAGTCAATAGTCATTCTGTAATAGAATAATAATGAAAGGCTAAACATAAAAGGAAGAGCTAAAACATATATTCGTAAATCAATAAACTGTTACATATTTAGAATCACTCATCTAGTTTATACAAAATAGACTTAGAGAAAAACTCAGAGAAAAATTTATCTCTATAGTACATAGGCTTTTCAACGGGGAGATTTTGAGGAATCGACCTGACCGTGGTAAATTCCAAGAAGCTCCAGGATGCGGGTCAGATCCAAATTTGTCTAAGTATCTTTTATGGAAACATTAAGTAAATCCCCGCTGAATTCGCCTAAGTACGAAAAGTCTAAAATCGAATGTTTGCATTAAGCTTTATACAAAAAGTTAACTAAAATGTCTCTTTCTTCAATCATTATCCAGAATAAGATGAGTAACTCTCGATTTTCCTTTAAGGGAGCGTCGTACTGGAGGCGTGCTCTCTTTAATAAAGGGGCAGCTGTTTGTACCAAAAATGGGCACAACACTCTTCGGAAGTTTTTGAAGAGATAAAAGTGAAGAAAGAAAATTAAAACTAAGGATTATCTAACAAAAACTCCAAATAACAGAAAGTAAATTGCAAAGACAGGCGATTTAGAGTGGTTCGGCGTTTTGCCTACGTCCACTATGAAATTTGATGACTTTATTGCTCGATATTTGAAGATTACAATTTCTTATAATGTCGTACAACTGAATTTATATACTAAATCGCAATCTAAAGCAGCGGTGGTGTTCTGGAGTAAATCTGGCAGAGTCTGGGCGCTCTTTAGTGCTTAAAATTCTTCGACCCCTTTTCTGAATGACCAGGGGCTCTATTTATAGGTGTAGGAGGCTGATATTTCGCCTAAAATCCGGGGAGACCGCTTCTGGCACGTGAGGGGGCCCACATGGCCGAAATCTGGAGGTCCGGGCCCTCTTTGGGATCGGTTCGACCCTTGGTTCGAATCGATCAAGAAAGAGTCCAATCGAGCTGAAATTTGGTGTGGACATTCTTTATCATGTGTTTAAGCTTCTGTGAAAATTTCGTAGCATTTGGACTTGTAGATTTCGAGTTATGATCGATTCAAGGTTGTGTTCTTCGTCCTATGGATTCGTTCGAATCGATATGGTTCGAATCCATAGGATCGACTCCATGCTCCTGAAGTGTTTGTGGTGGCGTGGCGCGCACTTCTCGCATCGAGCCGCTTTTCACTCCGGGTTGACAGGGTTGAATCCATGGCTTCAGTCGCTTTGATTTAATGGATTCGAAGTAGTGGATTCGAAGACATGTTTGTTCGAATCGATCAAGGTATAGCACGGTTGATCGATTCGAAGCTGTCTCAACAGGGTGGATTCGAAGTAACTTATGGGATGGAGTCGAAGTGTATTGGTTGCATGGATTCAAAGTGGAGGAAAACCTGAAGGGTTCGAAGTGTTGGATTCGAACGTAGCCTGTTTGGATGGATTCGAAGCAGGGAGAACTCGATGGTTTCGAACGACTAAGTCCTCATCGATTCGAAGTGGATCATATGAATTTGACGTGTTGGATTCGAATGGAACTTGCTCTGATGGATTCGAACGGCATTCCTACTTCATGGATTCGAATACAGGGTCCACCTATGGATTCGAACACAAGGCTGTCTACTCCATTTTCCGTTGGTGATATCTTGAGTGTATGAACTCGGATTGACCCGAAATTTGGAACATTGGTTCTCAGGACTCTACTTGACGTGTCTTATCAATTGCAGCCCGATCCGGACTCGGGCAAAATTCATCGATGTCTGGGGATATCTAGTGGTCACTCGATGTTGAGGATGCATAACCCATATTCTCTAGTCAGTTCCTTGATGTCTCGGTCTTGCCAAAAGGCGGGATAACATTTGCCCCCTAAAGTACGTCTTGTGTAAACATGGCGTGCTTTGAAAAGCTACGGATTCATGTTGAACAGCTATTGTATGTTTCGTTGAAAGCCGTATTCTGTATTGCATTCCATATCGACCCTCTCCTGAACCGGTATAAAGAGTGGATAGGCAATTTTTCATATTGAAACGATTCGTCCATTTTCATCAGTGGTCTTTGATGGATTCAAAGATATGTTTCTTCGAATCAATGGCTTTCGAATCGATGGCCCGAGGGACCTCGTGCTTCGAGTCGATAAGACTCCCAATCCAGCCTCTGTTCGGTTACTCCTTCGAATCGATGATGCTTCGTATCGATACTGCATGGATGGATTCGACGTGGTTAAGGGTTTGAAACCAGATGGATTCGAAATAAGGGATGGATTCGAAGGTGATGAGTAATCGAGCAATCGTTCGAATCGATGGGGTTGTGACCTATTATGATCGGTCAACATGACCGGGAGACGAAGAGCCTCGAGTCGTCCTTGGAACCCATATAAATACGCGAGGCTAATTTCATTTTTACTTTTTACTTTTTCATATTGCAATTGCTGCTTCTTCGAACCGATCCTTCAGAGCTCTGCGTCTTGCACGAATCGATCAGATTACACCAAGTCTTCATTTGTAATCGAATCCAACCAGGTACCTAAGGGATCGATTCGAGTGTAGAATGATGAAACCGGGATTATATCATTGATTTCAATTCTTTCTTTCGAGAAACATGAGGAATAGTAGGAACTGAAATAGGTCGACTTGATGGTTTCGAGAGACAAAGCTTTTTCGACTCGCATCGATTCGGGGACAAGTAGCTCGAATCGATCGAAGATGCAAGATTTCGAATCGATGTAGGAATAATCAGTTCGAAGCGATCAAGAATACAAGACTTCGAATCGATTCAGGAATAGGTAGTTCGAATCGATGCGAGATTTCGTATCGATGGTTTCAAAAGATCGTGCGGGTCGATTCAAAGTAGCAGTATCCCAATCGATTCGAGGTTATGCATAGCTCATGAATTCGAAGTGCTTCTCCACCCCAAGATTTCATCGAGTCGAACTACGTGGAGTCGAAGTATATCGATTCGACCTTCATCGATTCGGCTCATATCGATTCGAGTTGATGGATTCGAATTTCCTTGTTTCAGAGGCTTCTACTCTTCTGATTTGCTCCAACATCTGAACTGCGGCCATTTTCAAGTTTGAACTTTGATGAACTTAACGAACTTTAGCATACTCGACTCCGACGAGCTTCGGCCTTGCATAACTGAACTTGATTGTAAGACTATACTTGAATTTCCTTTGAAGCTCGTCGATGGAACTGTGACTTAACCAACGATACAACTGATTTATTCTTGAAGTGGTCAGTAGCGTCTGGATGGTGTGGAAGTGACGGTCAGCGATGACGGTCATTTTCATTCTTGATTTCCAGAATTCCGTTGTTCTTACATCCCATTTTAATCTGCAGAATTTGCTTAAGTAACGCACAGCACTTGCACTGTATGACACGTTCATACACTTTACACTAGGGAATGCACGGGCTCTTTATGTACTTAACGTTTCTTTATGATGAGTTAGTTAGTCATGGAATCTTCGAGCTCCCAACAACAAGAGGTACAGAGCTTGACTCCTCCGATGCTTGAGATTCCCGATATTCCTACCGACGTAATCGACCCGGCTCCAGACGAATTGCCGGAGGCTATATTTATCGAGGACCCCGTTGATTCGGTCCAATCTAATATTTCCAAATCCTTATTGGGCCGAATATGCTTGAAACATAACATATCTCTGGACGATGTGTTATTACCCAGTGCCGATGACAGACCGCACAATCCGCCCGAAGGATATACAGCTTTCTATCGCCATGCTTGCGCGGCCGGAACTCTCCCTCCTTTCAATCAATACATCAGAGGGATGCTATCATATTTAGGAATTGCTCCCTCGCAACTTCATCCCAATGGGCATGCGTTGCTGAATAGTGCCTTTGTCGTATTTATGGACTGTCTTTTCCACCCGCCAAGGCCAACCGAGATTAGACACATATTTAATTTCAAGAGTAGGGGCGATAGCCCATCTTTTACATTTCTGGAGGCAGTTAGAAATTTCCAAGTTGTTATTGGAGCTTGGACCAGACTGAGTTATTTCAAGAACGAATGGTTCTATGTTCGGTGCCCTCCGGGTTTCGCTAGGCGATGGTTGTCTAGACGTAAGCGCCTTAACCTATTGATGAAGTTTCTTGACCAATAGTTCTTTGGCATTAGTATTGACATTTCATTTCTTTTACAGCCATTATCTCCAGACCCGATGGCGGGTATTTCAAGGGCATAGTCCGAAGTCTTCAAGAAGTTCCGAGCGAGCTGAGACATATTGACTCGGTGCTAAACGACTATAACTTAAGAACTCTCGGTTTGATTGAAATTAATCAAAGTATAGTCATGAAGGGATGGCAAAGCCCGCCTCCACGAAGAAAAACAAGAAGAAAACCAAAAAGAAAACGGTGAAGAAGTCGCTCGGGATCACAATAACCGAGGCGAGTGATGAAGAAAGAACCCATACAGATTCGGAGCCGATGGCTGATCTCTCGGGAAACTTCGAAGAATCGGGAGAAAGACGGAAAGGCAAGGCCTCCGTTTCCAAAAAGCTTAAGTCTAAGGGGTGGAAACCTGTAGATGTGTCTCCTCCCACTTCCGGAGTCATGATTTCTGAGGCCGCCCCTTCTCATTCGAAAGATACATTCGAAGGGCTTGACGATATTCCCATCCCAGATTATATATCGATTTCTCATAATCCTGGGCTGGAGGAATTTCAAGATGTCCTAAACATGAACGAGCCCTTTCCTTTTAGTGCGGTCAACACTTCCGGTCGGTTTGGGGGTTTACACATTTACACACACTTCCACAGCACTTCATGACTTTTGCATAGTAAACATTGCTTTTGTAGGATTCTAAACTGCGTGTTTCCTCCTATTTCAGGTGAGATGTCAGGCAAAGGATCTACTCTAGATAGACTCCGGAACGTGCGCCGATCATCTTCTTACTATGAGTCCCGTTGGAGGGAATCAGACAGGGACCGTAGGCACGGTTATACTAACCAGGAGCGCTATGACAGAGATAGAGATTATTGGCGTGGCCGCTCTGGCCATGATTATACTGACAGAGATCGGGGGTACCAGCACCGATCCCGATCTCGTTCTCCTCCACCTCCTAGGGCCCCTGTAGATCTTCCTGGGCCTTCTCAGCAGCAGCAGCCTTCTCAACCTTCACGGCCCGATACTCAGCGGCCGAGAGTGGAACCAACAACAGCCGCTATAGTAGAACAGGCTCCGGTTGAACTGACAAGTGAAGGAGCCATCAAACTTGCGCAAATGAAAAAAGATTTTCCTAAAATTTGCATGGACAGCTATGTCTTTCCTCCCCATCTCAAGAGAATTCCTCAGGATGCTGAGAACGTCGCCCATGACTATATCCGCAACTTCTATGCCCAATATAAGGAATGGTATAAGGCAGCCGTGAAGGCTTCTAAAGTAGCTTTTGACCGGGCGAAGATTATTGCTGAGCGCGATGCTGACATTGTCAAGAAGGATCGCATCATTCAAGTTCTCCAATCTGAAATGGAGACGTCTCGGAATTCAGAACTTCAAGCGCTTCAGAAGCATGAGGATGCCGTGGCCAAAATGGCGAGGATGCAACAGGAACATTGCGCCACGGTAGAAGAGATGGGCCACCGCTACACCACCGTCGCAGCTGAGTGGGACTTAGCCATTAAGGAGCTGAACGAGCTCAAGGCTAAGTTTGCTGAAGTGGTGAAGGAGAAGGACGATGCAAACACCACTGCTCAAGAGGCTTGCGACCAAGCTGTATCTCTTAGAGCCGAACTTGCTGCGGCGGCGGCCAAGACTAAGTCTGCGGAAGCAGAAATTCAAGAAAAGATTTTGGTGGAGCGGTCCAGGATGGACGCTGAGTTTGACAATCTCTTGGCCACGTACAACGCTAATGTGCTGGAGCACAGAAATTTAGCGTGGTTGGGAGATGACTCCATGATTCTGTATAACGCCTGGACCAGGCTGGTGGAAGAGAAGAGAGCAGCGCATCCAGATGAAACACTTGATGACTTCGAGCTTGAGATGCGCTTGCTCACTGAGGATGAGAGGAAAGTCCTTCATGAGGCGGTGATTTCCACGGCGAAAGAAAGGCTTGGTGCTCAACCTTTAGAGACAGGCGAGGGCTCGGGGATCGCGCATCACGAGACAAGTGTTGACGCTATAATTCCAACACTGCCTGAAACTACTGGTGCGGTTGATCCCCAGCCCGTTCCTACATATAATCCTGACTAGCCGCTGTTATCTTCCGCCGATGTTCCTGCTCATGCTTCTGTCCATGCTCCGGACCAGGCTAAGGAAGGTATTTGAACGCTTCCCGTAGTTTTAGTGTGACGAACCTGAAGCACTACACTTGGCTAAAATCTTTGATTTTCTGCATTTCAGTGACTGATGCCGTTGTTTCTGCACCTCTTGCACCGCATGCTCCTTATCAAATGCAAGGGGCTATCGTTACTGAAGCCATTACGACTTCTACCTTGGTTGGCGAAGAGGGAGATGCGAACATGTTTTCCTTCAGTGCTCAAATGATTGAGGAACTTCTCAGCGAACCTAATGATCCCTTCGCCGACCCATCCGATGCCATGAGTAGGGTTGCTCCAGCCGTTAGTTCATCTATGCCAGCTACTGGCACATCCGGCGCGGCTCAAGCATCCCGTGAGGAAGAAGTTTTTGCTGAGATTAATGCTGAGATGGCAGTAGGGACCGCTGGTATGAATCCGCCTGGGCCTGCCCCGTTAATGATGATATCACCAGGCGGTACTGTAGTTATTGAAGCTGCTCCTGTCCCACTTCCCGTTACTACTCCTATGCCTCCAGCTCAACCCTCCAGAAGAATTTCCGTCGCCTCAAGCTCTGAGGAAGACGTTGATATTATGTCGCTGTCGGAGGACAAGCCTGAAAAGAGTAAACGGTTGAGGGGAAAATCGGGCAGCGGATCCGGTGGAGCTACCCCAAAGAAGAAAATAAGGAAGAAGAAAAATTGAACTCTTCCTTTAATTTTCTGTTGCGTGGGGTAGTATTTTTGTTGATTTTTCCATAGCCGTGTATAGATGTTGATTCGGCTCCCACTAGTAGGAATTTTTTGAACCATTTTGTAATTAGATCCATTTTGTAATCATATTCTTTTTGTTGATAATGGAAATGAAAATGTATTCCCTTTTGTCTTCAACTTGCTATGTGTTATGGTTCTGCCCCCAGTATTGGGGATAAGCGTGGAGTTGATGTACGTTTATACTCCGTCTCGCACTTTGGGAGTACGAAGTTAAGTAAATGTTTATACTCCGTCTCGCACTCTGGGAGTATGGAGTTAAGTAAATGTTTATGCTCCGCCTCGCACTCTGGGAGTGCGGAGTTAAGTGAATGTTTATACTCCGCCTCGCACTCTGGGAGTGCGGAGTTAAGTGAATGTTTATACTCCGCCTCGCACTCTGGGAGTACGGAGTTTAAGTAGATGTTTGTACCCAGCTCGCGCTCTCGGAGTACTCTGGGATTTTGTTAATGTTTATACTCCGCCTCGCACTCTGGGAGTACGGAGTTAAGTAAATGTTTGTACCCAGCTCGCACTCTCGGAGTACTCTGGGATTTTGTTAATGTTTATACTCCGCCTCGTGCTCTGGGAGTACGGAGTTAAGTAAATGTTTGTACCCAGCTCGCGCTCTCGGAGTACTCTGGGATTTTGTTAATGTTTATACTCCGCCTCGCGCTCTGGGAGTATGGAGTTAAGTAAATGTTTGTACCCAGCTCGCGCTCTCGGAGTACTCTGGGATTTTGTTAATGTTTGTACTCCGCCTCGCGCTCTGGGAGTACGGAGTTAAGTGAAGGGTTGTCGTGTATCAACCCGTTTCTGGCCTGATGTGATGGCTTGCCCCCGAGCTCGGGTTTCATTTAGCGAGTGGTTGATTGCTTCATAGCCACTCCCTACTTGAATAAATTCCACTGTGTGATGGAATTTAGCTCTTTGTGCATCGTGATGTTGTACATTGTATTTAATGAATCACAGCTCTGGCTCTAAGAGATGGCATTTTATTGCTGAAATAAGAAAATATGGCAAAGTCAGTTGCCTTATTACAAATTCTAATTTCGAAATGCAAAAGTAAATTGCTGAATGAAAAACATAATGAAATAAATAAAGCCTGTCATATGTAGTAGCGACGGAGACTCTCGCTGTTCCAGGCCCTTGGAAAAACTAGACTGTCCACGGTCGATAGTTTGAATGTGCCATCTCCGAGTCTTTGTGTAATCACGTACGGTCCTTCCCAATTTGGTTTCATGTGTGAAGGAACTGGATAGATTCTCTTGAGGACAAGATCGCCGAGTTCAAAGGTTCGGGGCCGAACTTTGGCATTGTACAACCGGGAGACTCGACTTCGATATGCAGCCGCTCTCAAATCAGCCTCTTCCCGTTTTTCGTCCAATAGATCCAAAGATTCAGCGAGTAATATAGCATTAGTTTTCGGATCATAATAAGTCATGCGGTGGGAAAATACTTCCGTCTCGACTGGAATAACGGCTTCCGAGCCATAAGATAAAGAAAATGGGGTGTGTCCGGTTGCGGTCTTGTGAGTTGTTCAATAAGCCCATAACGCCATAGGAAGTTCATCAACCCATTTGCCCCCAGCCTTTTCCAGTCGTTTCTTTAAGATGGATTTTATAACTTTGTTAACAGCTTCGACCTGACCGTTTGCTTGTGGATGTGCAACTGCCGAGAACTTTTTATGGATATGGAATCGTTGACAGAAATTCTTAAACTCTGAACTCTCGAATTGGGCTCCATTATCAGTGATGATGGTATGTGGGAGTCCAAATCGACAGATGATATTGCGAACCACAAAGTTTATTACTTTCTTCGTCGTAATTGTCGCGAGAGCTTCGGCCTTGGCCCATTTTGTAAAGTAGTCAACGACGACGATGGCGTACTTCGCATCACCTTTTGCCAGAGGTAAAGCACCGATGATATCGATACCCCATATAGAGAATGGCCAGGGACTGACCATCTGAGTTATCTCGGTAGGTGGGGCTCTCAGAATTCGGGCGTGTTTCTGGCACCTATCGCACTTTCTGGCATAGTTGGCTGCATCTCGGTTCACTGTCGACCAGTAATATCCATATCGGAGTATTTTCTTAGCAAGCGCTTGTCCACCGGTGTGATCGCCACATTCTCCTTCGTGCACGTCACGTAACACTCGTTTGACTTCGTCGTGAGCGATACACCGGAGGAGAGGAACAGAATAACCATTTCTATACATGATTCCACCCTGAATGACGAACCGTGAAGCTTTTCGTAGAATTTTCCTTTTCTCATTTCGATGCTCAGGCAATATCCCATTCTCAATATAATTTCGATACGGAGTCATCCATGATTCTCTACTGGGAGAGGTTTCAAACACATCATTCGTTTTTATTTGAACGATGCTTGGGGAGGACAAAGTTTCGACGGGGACAAGTCCCATTTGCTGTGCTTCACCCGTGCTGGCTAACTTTGCCAATGAATCGGCCTTTTGATTGTGATCTCGAGGTATATAATAGATGGCATAATAATCAAATTGATCCAGTATTTCCTAAACTTGAGCCAAGTAAGCAGCCAATCTTTGGTCTCTTGCTTGATATTCTCCCCGTACCTGACACACAACCAACTGTGAAGCACAATAAATTTCCACAGCGATAATTCTCAAATCTCTGGCAAGTTTTAATCCAGTCAATAGGACTTCATATTCAGCTTCATTGTTGGTTGCGTGAAAATCAAACTTCAAAGCATAACATATGGATCGGCCTTCAGGGGTTTCAAGTACAACACCAGCACCCGAACACCGATCGTTTGACGCACCATCTGTATATAGCTTCCAGATGTATTTGGGAGATTCACTGGTTTCGAGCAAGTCATCTGGAACAGTAAATTCAGCTATGAAATCGGCTAGGACTTGCCCTTGAATGGTTCTCCGCGGAGCATAAGTAATGTCAAATTGACTCAGTTCGATATTCCACTTGAGTAACCTACCAGACGTCTCAGGCCGCATGAGGACCTGTCGTAACGGCTGATTGGTGTACACAGTAAGTGGATGAGCTTGGAAATAAGGGCGAAGCTTTCTTGAGGCTATTACCAGGCAATAAGCTAATTTCTCCAACCTTGGGTAATTTCTTTTAGCTCCTGTCAATCGTTTACTAACATAATAGACCGGTTTCTGCACTCGATCTTCTTCTCGGACCAGAGCAGCACTGATCGCATGCTCCGATACTGCCAGATAAAGGTATAATTGTTCGTGATCAACTGGTTTTGACAGGATCGGTGGTGTAGAGAGATGTTGAACCAGCGATCGGAATGCATCTTCACACTCCATGGTCCATTCAAAGTTTCGCTTTCCCTTCCGGATCAGATCAAAGAAAGGAATGCATTTATCAGTGGATTTTGAAATGAACCTGCTTAATGCTGCTACCTTCCCGTTGAGACTCTGGACTTGCTTTATGGTTCTTGGAGTTTGCAAGTTCCTTATTGCCCAGATTTTTTCGGGATTCGCCTCTATCCCACGAGCGTTGACGATGAAACCGAGGAACTTTCCGGACGCAACGCCGAAGTGGCACTTCAATGGGTTGAGCTTCATTCTGTATTCTCGTAGGATGCGGAACATTGAATCTAAATCTCTGACGTGATCTGTGGAAAATCGGGACTTTACTAACATGTCATCCACATAAACTTCCATGGTCTTCCCGATCTGGTCAGCGAACATCCGATTGACCAAGCGTTGGTATGTCGCTCCGGCATTCTTTAAACCAAAAGGCATGACTTTGTAACAGTAGAGTCCCAGATCGGTCACGAAACTGGCATGTTCCTGATCGGGTAAATGCAAGGTATTTGATTATAACCAGAATAAGCATCCATAAAAGATAACAATTCATGGCCAACCGTTGAGTCTACGAGCTGGTCAATTCGAGGAAGTGGAAAACTATCTTTTGGGCAAGCTTTGTTTAAGTCAGAGTAGTCAACACAAGTTCTCCATTTCCCATTCGGTTTTCGAACCAACATTGGATTTGACACCCATTTGATTGCAACTTGTCAATCTCTTCTTTAAGGGCGGCAGATCTCTTTGGATCCATACCATGCCTTTTTTGCTTAACCGGAACATGTCGCGAGTCAATATTCAAGGAGTGACTTGCGATGTTTGGTGAGATTCCGCACATATCAGAGTGCGTCCAGGCGAAAACATTGAGATTCGCTTGGAGAAATTCAACCAATTCCTGTTGTATCTGTTTTCCCAGTTGAGATCCAACTTTTAGTACTTTTGAGTCATCATCCTTACTGACCGGGACGTCCACAGTCAGTTCGGCTGGGGAAGCTTGATTCTCTTTAACTTCGTCTTTATCCTCGTTGTCTCTAGGGTCAAGATCTTTAAGGAATTGGTAGTGGTGCCCGGGCCGGGGCCCAGGTACTATTTGTCAATCATCAGCGAAACGGACGCAGAGAGATTCCTCTACGCCCTTTCCTTTCTCCTTTTTCTGTGCCTCACGCAGTTCAGCAACATAACAGGCTCTTGCTGCTGCCTGATCTCCTTGAATGACTCGAATCCCATGATCAGTTGGGAATTTCAAGGTCAAGCACCACGCGGCAATGGCTGCCCTGAATTCAGCAAGGGCCGGTCGACCCAAGAATGCGTTATACGGTGAAGCGATGTCTAAAACAACAAATTGCAGCAGTCGGACTCTCCTGCGTTCTCCAATCCCCAGCTCCACTGGCAGTTCCACTATTCCAGTGGGTATTGTAGCACTCCCATTGAAGCCGTGAACTCGAGATTGGCAAGGTTTCAAGTCCTTTGCTTCCAACTTCATTAAATCATAAGCTCGTTTGAATAAAATGTTAACAGAACTCCCACTGTCAACCAGGATCCTCTACATCCAAGCAGGGCCAACCTGAGCAGATATGACCAGTGGGTCGATTGTTGGAGCTTCGATTTTGTTAGCATCTCTTCTTCTAAATATGATATCATCAGACATTGTCTTTTGTTGCTTAGCCGGAGTTCCATCCTTACAATTACTGCAGCATTCGAAGCTCGCATGCTTGATAGAGCTAGCATACGACTCCATTTCCCTCCAGCTCCTGTCTACAGGATGGGGACCACCACTTATGGTATTTATTACTAACCTTCCGCCTGTATGAGCGGGTTCCTCTTGTCTTTCTTGGTCTTGTGCACGGTTTAGGTTTGATGGGCCCGCACCACCAGACTGCGGTGCCCGCACGAATTGATCTAACTTTCTCTCCCTGATCAACTTTTCTATGAGGTCCTGCAAATGACGACAGTCATTAGTATTGTGGCCATAACTTTCGTGAAATCTACAAAACTTCCCTGTCTGAATCTGCCTCTCCGATGACTGCCTTGGAGCGGGCTTCTTATACTGCAAAGTGTTGCAAGTCTGTAGGTACACATTTTCCAGCGATGTATTTAATGGTGTATAATTTTCGAACATCGGAGCCCTACGCCGTGGGCCTTGATTTGGATCTCTTTTCTTATCCTGACCATCGTTACCTCTTGGCTGAGTTTGCTTGTTCTGTATGTTCAACTGAACTTTTCCGGAATTGTCACCGAACTGTTTAACTGCTACATTGCTTTGTATCCCTTCACTTCCGGTCTTCGCATCGTCCTGCTTCCTAGACTGTTTCGCGTCCTCTTGCCGTAAGAATTAAGCGGCTTTGGAGTAGAAACGGTCCAACGATGCGGGTGGTTTTCCAGCTAACCAGTTTCCAAACTCAGAATCAGGATCAATCCCCTTCGTTAATGCCATCAAAATCGAGTTATCGTTGGGATTACTAATCTCCACACATGCCGCATTGAATCTTTCCAAGTAACGCCTTAGTGTTTCCCCACGAGCTTGGGTAACACTGGACAGGGTGTTAACATCTTTCGACCTAGCGACATGCATGCGAAATTGTTCAACAAATTTCTTAGCCAGTTGATCAAATGAGGAGATAGATCTGGGTGGCAATCTTGTGAACCACATCGTTGCAATTCCTCCTAGAGAAATGGGGAAACCTCGACATTTCAGTGCATCGTCGGCCCTTGCGGCGCTCATTGACCATTCATATTTCAAAATGTGTTGATTGGGATCAGAATTTCCTTCGTACATAGGGAGAGTTGGCATTCTGAATCGTCGAGGAGGTTCAGCGTACAATATCTCATATGTGAAAGGAGTGTGACTACGGGAAACTCCCCAATCGTCATTGGTAAGGCCTTGGCTTTCGCGGATCATCTGACGTATCATAGTTGAAATGTCGGGCATTGCTACATTTTGAGCATGTTGAGCTAAGGTGTGGTCGGGTTCCACAGCGCGAGTTTGGACCGGGCGCTGTCGACGGTCCAAGTTTCGCCTCCTTGGCTCAGCATCTTCTGGGATGTATGGTTCAGTAGTACGTCCATGCTGTTGATTATTTGAATCTGGAAGATTTCGGGTATCAACCCTTGTTTCCACTGTGGCAGCTGTGACATGATTGTCCGTGGTATACTGTGGGGTATGGCCTCCTCGTGCTGAAGGCCCAACCTGGAAGCTGGTTGACGGTCCGGCCCTCAACTGTCCAACAGTCAAGGCGGGTTGATATCCGGTAGTTTGAGCAAGACTTCCGTCCAATCGGGGATGGGTAGATCTGTGATGATAGTCAGATGAGGCGGAACTTTCAGTGGATGAGCGGGAGATATCATCCCTCCTGGACCTTCTACGGCCCTGGCGGTTCAGTTGGTTTGTTAATTCAATATTTGCACGCAACTGTTCGGCCAATTGTTGCCGACTTTGAGTCAGTTCTTGAAGCAACACATGGAATTCCTGTCTGGTGACTGGCCCAGACGGATCTGAATGAGCAGTGTTGTCTTGGTTGGATGGCTGCTGTTGAGTAGGATTCTGTCCATCCCTACCTTCTTGTCCAGCAGCTGTAGAAGCGGTTCATGTGCTAACCATTCTGAATGATGAATCCTATTCCTAGACTTTATGCAAATCTAAATAGAATGGAAGGATTATGAATTAGAGGTCTGGATCTTCCTCTTGGATTTGTGCAATCCGGTATCGATGGTAGATCCAAGGAGCAGGAGAAAAAACTGGTTTTTTCTCAATGAAAGCACCAAAGTGTTTGTACCAAAAATGGGCACAACACTCTTCAGAAGTTTTTGAAGAGATAAAAGTGAAGAAAGAAAATTAAAACTGAGGATTATCTAACAAAAACTCCAAATAACAGAAAGTAAATTGCAAAGACATGCTATTTAGAGTGGTTCGGTGTTTTGCCTACGTCCACTATGAAATTTGATGACTTTATTGCTCGATATTTGAAGATTACAATTTCTCATAATGTCGTACAACTGAATTTATATACTAAATCTCAATCTAAAGCAGCGGTGGTGTTCTGGAGTAAATCTGGCAGAGTCTGGGCGCTCTTTAGTGCTTAAAATTCTCCGACCCCTTTTCTGAATGACCAGGGGCTCTATTTATAGGTGTAGGAGGCTGATATTTCGCCTAAAATCCGAGGAGACCGCTTCTGGCACGTGAGGGGGCCCACATGGCCGAAATCTGGAGGTCCGGGCCCACTTTAGGATCGGTTCGACCCTTGGTTCGAATCGATCAAGAAAGAGTCCAATCAAGCTGAAATTTGGTGTGGACATTCTTCATCATGTGTTTAAGCTTCTGTGAAAATTTCGTAGCATTTGGACTTGTAGATCTCGAGTTATGATCGATTCAAGGTTGTGTTCTTCGTCCTATGGATTCGTTCGAATCGATATGGTTCGAATCCATAGGATCGACTCCATGCTCCTGAAGTGTTTGTGGTAGCGTGGCGCACACTTCTCGCATCGAGCCGCTTTTCACTCCGAGTTGACAGGGTCGAATCCATGGTTTCAGTCGCTTTGATTTAATGGATTCGAAGTAGTGGATTCGAAGACATGTTTGTTCGAATCGATCAAGGTATAGCACGGTTGATCGATTCGAAGCTGTCTCAACAGGGTGGATTCGAAGTAACTTATGGGATGGAGTCGAAGTGTATTGGTTGCATGGATTCGAAGTGGAGGAAAACCTGAAGGGTTCGAAGTGTTGGATTCGAACGTAGCCTGTTTGGATGGATTCGAAGCAGGGAGAACTCGATGGTTTCGAACGACTAAGTCCTCATCGATTCGAAGTGGATCATATGAATTTGACGTGTTGGATTCGAATGGAACTTGCTCTGATGGATTCGAACGGCATTCCTACTTCATGGATTCGAACACAGGGTCCACCTATGGATTCGAACACAAGGCTGTCTACTCCATTTTCCGTTGGTGATATCTTGAGTGTATGAACTCGGATTTACCCGAAATTTGGAACATTGGTTCTCAGGACTCTACTTGACGTGTCTTATCAATTGCAGCCCGATCCGGACTCGGGAAAAATTCATCGATGTCTGGGGATATCCAGTGGTCACTCGATGTTGAGGATGCATAACCCATATTCTCTAGTCAGTTCCTTGATGTCTCGGCCTTGCCAAAATGCGGGATAACAGCAGCCCTCTGATGTTTAAAAGACGCTAGAACCGAGGCACTCCTGTCGAGACTATTGTACTTTTTAGAGAGGATGTTATGCTCCTTTATCTGTTTATCTAACTCCCTATATAACTTGTTAATTTCTGCTTGTTTTCTTTCAAGTTTTTTTCTATAGGGAAGTTGAGACTTCTCTTTTATATAAAAATGAATGATTTTACACTAATTATTATCTTCAAAGTGAAAGACATTTAAACAGAGAATCCCATACCTGAGAAACTGGAACGAAAGCCTGGGAGGCCTGCTCTTTCTCTTTTGGTTCCTCAGTATGAATGGGAGTAGGCTCGTCCTCAGGAGGAGCAGAAGGCCCGGGTAATGCAAGTGGCATATCCTTCTGAGGAGATGGCTCTTTTTCATGAAATTCAGCTTGATCGCCACCATCTTTTTCAGAAGCTCCATAAGGACCCCCTTTATCTCCGCCAAGGCCTTGACCTCCAGTAAGGTCATCATCATCATCACCATCGTTATCATCATCATTACCGTCGCCATCATTGTCATCTTTTTCCTCGATGGCATCTTCTTTGTCACCCTCCTCTTTAGAGTCTGATTCGATTTCGAAGGAGGGGATATCAAAAGAAAGGACATCATCCGCATTAATTTCCTCTTTGTCCACAGGCTAAATCCCCTGCTTCATCTGATTAATTTTGCCCATTACTCTATCGACTAGGGCGGAATCAAGTGAAGGAAAGCCAAAGTCCGGGCATCTCTTGTAGTTGTTGGCATATGCGAGCATGAGGGCATTTTTATAATTCTTTAGCATCATTTGCCCTAGTGGACGCCGACAAATTAGGACACACGCTGCTGGATATCGATAATGGTGTGGACAACAAGTTTTAGCGAAGCTCTAGTCTTCTTGAATTTTTCCTCCAAAGAAATGTTCCTTGCGACCAAGCGAGCTTTTTCATCTTTAGAATCTTTTAAGGTAAGCTCCACGGTAAATTTTTCATCAATAAGGAGTTGACGAGCCTGCCTCTCGGCTCTAGATTAGTCTCAGCTCGAGCGAGAGAAGATTTTACTCGTTCTAGCTCTGTGGAAGTGTTATTTTTAGCAGTAGATAAGGAAGACACTTGATTTTTGAGCTTTGAATTTTCCTCTTGGAGCTTGGAGGACTCAGTAAAGGACTTTGAAACATGTTCATTCAAAACCAACCAACTCTTAGAAATCTGAAAGAAAAATGTAACACAAGTTAGTGATTTAAGAAAAAAACCAATGGTAATAAGGTCAACGAAAAAAGAGCTTATCAAAAGTTGTTGCTCAATTAAAGATCGACAATGCCCCGCCAAATCTAGAGTAGAAGAAGGTGGGTGAATAGAGATGAAGGATTCTTAGTGGAGAATAGACTCGAACATCTCTTCAAAATTGATGGTGGAAGGAGAAGAAGATTCGGACAGAGAAGGATCGTGCCTTTAGGTAGGAGGCATATTCAAGGCCAGTTGCATTTGAGCAAGAGCAGTTGGAGAATTTGACATAGAAATACGGGAGAGGGGATCAATGACACCTAGAGTTTGCACAGGTTTATCCTTGGAAGTCTCCACAGTTGGGCTCTTCAAAGCTTTTCCAGAAGATAAGTGTTCCTCCTCCTCCTCATCTATGATTTAGCAACCTTCTTCGGAGGCTCATCTTCAGAAGATTCCATTAACTTCCTTTTGAAGGCTTGCTTGGATTTAGCAAAGGATGCAATGATTGATGACACCCCAGAAGTTGGAGGAAGAGGGGCAGCACCGCTGAAAGGCACTATAACTGAAAATATAGCTAGAAAAGTTAAAACAGATTAGAGTTAGCATAATGATTCAGGAAGCAATAGAGGTAGAAAGCGAACACTTGGCTTATGACATACCGGAGCGGTCAGCGCAAATAAGAGACATGGGGGAGAAAGTTGACGAAGAAGAACTGGTTTTTCAGTCCATAAATGTGTTGACTCCATCTGATATTAACTTCCCCTGGGGATTCACCCTATATATCTGGCTATTGAGATTGCTCAGCTTAACCAACCGGGTCAAATAATTTAGCACTTCGACGTTAAGGGAAGGGAGTCCGGATTCCAATGCCATAATATCTAGAGACAAGAGATAAGTATAGATGTTTGGAGACAACTGGATTGGGGCGATCCCAACATGAGATAGAAATGAAGACAAGAACTCTGGGAAGGGCAAGAATCCACCATGCCATATGTAGATAGCAGTATAGGCAAAAAAACCTTCAGAAGGATTATTGATGGTGTCAGTCTCCTTTGGGCGGATGGCTTCGATTCCGGAAATGACAAAGTCATTTAGGATAACATTGACCTCATCTTGAGTAGCTATAAAAGAACGCTTGGAAATAGCCTCAGCTTTCTTTGGAGAACTCATGATTCTGCCAGGTGAAAACGTTTTAGTTAAAATTCTTGGTTGATTATAAGTTTAGCATACTTAAAAGAGTTAGCCAAAGAATACTACTTAGATAACTTAAACATAAAAACAAATATGAAACTTCAAGTTTGTGCAAATAGTTTAAGTTAAAAACAAAAGACATTGGGCTTCCGACAAAGTCGAAAGGAAAAGGACATCATCATTTAACATACATATATTGACATCATTGAAAACCTGAATAAGAGTGTTCCATGAGCTATCGACAAAGTCGAACGGATAAGACATAATATTTGTTCATTCATCACTTTTCAACAGTGTCGAAAGCTCTATAGGGACCTAATTGCTAAGGGAAAATAGTTAAGATCAACTCAAAAACTTAAACAAAAAATATACTCTACAGACATTTCATAAACCAAACAACAAGACCATTCGCACTATCGAAACAAATAACTTAGGTTAACTAAGAAAAATACTAATGTTGTCGAAACCTAACCTACTCATTGAATTTGAAAGGTTCTAAGTTAAATTCATATATACATAGGACGTTTCGACAAAGCTGGATAAAAACAGTTCTAGGGTGTTTCGACCTAGTAGATAAAGGCGGTGTCGAGGTGGTCGAAGGGGTTTAACGACTCCAAGAAATTAACTATGGAGAATGAATTGCAATTGAAACAAAGGGTTTCGACCAAGTCGAAATGTTTTGCTATCGAAAGAGTTCCTTCTCTCTACCAAATAGTATTGCCTTTCGATAAGGATGATCTAATCGGCACTACAATACCTTTCGACCCCATCGAAAGGAGCCAAGGAAGCAAAACCAACATTGCCACCTCAATCCCGTTCGAAGGGGTTGAAAAATCATTTTATGGCGCCAATTTTTCATTCGTACGTGAGAGACTTCTAGGTAAAGGAATCGGGTTAATTATCCTCCAAACCCTCTTACAAATCTAGGTTTTCAAAAAATTTCTTAAAGAACAAGTAAATCCATTCTGTAAAAAAATGATGATGAATTCGAACTGAAATCAATCTATCTCGATTTCAAAGGTATGAAAATAATCATCAAATTTGAAATCCAGATTTACTAACAATGAACAAAAATAGAAAATTTTGAAATAAAAAACCAAACCCGATAAGAAGATGGGTTTAAGTATCATCCATTAGCAGTTTCATCATCATAAATGGAAAATAAATTCTGAAGATTCCTAAAACATAAGTAGAAGAGGTGTCTCAGCAAATCGATCAAAATTTACCCTTAGAAAAATCGAGATTCAAATATTTCAAAAAAAAAATGAATTACAATTTTGAAATCTGGAAAGTGTAAAATTCAATTAAAATTAGCAAAACAAAGTTAAATCTAAACTCATAGGTTAGATTTGATGACTGTTTTGATTTATGGAAGTAAACTGAAGGTTTGAAAATTTTTTGGACTATTTTACATGTGGTTTGAATATTTTTTGCAGGAAAGTAAAAGAGGAAGAAGAAGAAAGGCGTACTTTATAAGAAAAGTTGCCCAAAGTTATCAACCGTTAGATTAGATTTGAATGGATGGCCCAGATTCACGCGGGAAGACCAAAAGGCAGGAAGCTTCTGGGTTTTGACAAAGATGACTTGGAAAGTCAAGAGCATCCCTTCGCAAGGGGGAGACAATGTTACTGCAAATATCCGCCTTTCGACCAAGTCGACACCTCTTTAAGCAAAGATCAAAAGAGAGGAGCTCCAGCTAAACCTTTCGAAGGAGTCGAAGGGATGCTGCCATCAAATTCTGGTGACTTCAGGACCTTTCGAAGGTGTTGGAAGGCTTCTCCTATCAATATTCAGCAAGTTCTACCTTTCGAAGAAGATGAAGGAATCAAAAGTACCATTCCAACCTTACTAACAACCCTTCGACTTGCTCAAGACCTTTCGACTTAGGTGAAACTACACTTTCCGAAGACAATGGAGAATAGCTCTTTGAACATACACAAAACCATTCAGAACCAATGGTTTCGCCTTTATTCAAACGGCTAGAAAGCAAGTATTATCTGGAGCAACCCTTTCGAGAGCTATAGTTAGCCTTTTGAATCGGTCAAAACCAAAGTGGTCTAGGAAGGGTTCTGCATCAGATCAGAAACAAGATCAAGGGCGTAACCAACATCATCGAAACTAATAAGCAAAGACTAATAATAGAGTCGGAAGCACTCTCAAGGCAACTCAAAGAAGACAAGCGCCACCATGCCTTAC
Organism: Allium fistulosum; assembly: GCA_030737815.1. Lineage (NCBI taxonomy): Eukaryota > Viridiplantae > Streptophyta > Magnoliopsida > Asparagales > Amaryllidaceae > Allium > Allium fistulosum. The sequence goes on from CM060907.1 coordinate 394,019,754, forward strand.
GACAAAGGTGGTAATATGATTAGGTCTCTCCGCAGCCACCTTCCGACCTAGTCCAAAGCATCAGGGACAAAAGGTGCCGAGCCACATCTATAAATAAGACCCAATGGGTCACGTTTAGGGGATCTGATTCCTCTCACTCTCAACTTGTATGCTCTTAAATAAAATCTTGTAACCCTAATTCATAAATCAATTGGGGAGATTGAAGAAATAAAGTCTTTTAACTAAATAAAGGGAAGTTTGAATACTTTGATCTACTTTTTTGTTTCATTAAAATTTTGTTGGTTTCACTTTGTGTATCTCAGATTTCGCCTGCATCAATAGGGCTCACTCTCGACTCAGTCGAAACCACTCACAATCAAGAAATTACAAATAACTACCCGAAGTTACTTTTCCATTAAACCATTACCTTCAACAAGGTCAAAACAAAGTTATAACTAATTGACGGTCTACACCCAACATAAAGAACTCGTGACCATAAGTACCATAAAGGTTTAATATATACTTCTCATGCTTTCGACAAGGTCAAAACATATCTCAGATCCATTGAAGCTTCAGATTTCCTACTGAAACACAAAAAGGTCAAGTCCTCAAACTTTCGACAAGGTCGGTACCTCCTTTTCTTCTTAATAACCAAAACCCAAGCTAATCAATAACTTTAGGCCTCCAACTAGGTCGAAACCTATCTAAGAGAACCAAATTCAGAGTGTTTTAATTGAATCAAAAGAAAAGCATCCAAAAGAAAGGTCAATCCAAATCAACAAAGCCAAAAGGTCACCAGGCACGGAACCTAGCCCTTTCGACACAGTCGGAAGGTCTGTTTGGATAATTCCCACTTGCTAAAGTCTATTCAAGAGGAAATTCTAAAAGGATTCACTCCTTCTCTTCTGTTCAACTTGACTAAAGGATAATTCAAATTCCTTAGTATAATTTTAGGGTGTTAACAAAAAATGTTGTTAACAATAGGTTATTGGCGGATCTTGAAAAGAGGAAGCTCCTTGACAGTCCTTTATTCGTTTCTTTCCAGGGTAACATTGAAGCACAAAACTGGCATAGGAGATTTTTGCTTAAGAAAACAATTATTAGAAATCTTAACAATAAGATCGCCAATCTAGAGGCGGAAGTTAAGAGCAAAAACAAAACAATTTCCTCATTAAAGCGTTTGATTAAATCAAATCCTTCAATCGATTTTGATCATAAGATGTCTAAGCTCCTCTAGCAATTCAGTGACTTGGAGATTAAGTTAAAGGATAGTCAAGCTCAATGCGAATCACTAGAATTTATTATGGGGAATGATATCTCAAACATTGATTTACCGGTTTCTCCCATTATTTCATCTGTCGCAAAATTAACAAGGTCTACTTCCCTGGCCATCCAAAAGTTCCTTACTACGACTAACCCACCTCTCGGTTTAGACGAAAAAGTAGTACGAGAATGGTGTAGGAGAGTTAAATTTGAGATGATGAAGTATTTTGATGAACAACAAAAAGTAAGATACCCAGAGTGTACAGATGAATATGCAAATTGGATTCAAAAGCTTGAATGTGAAAAGTATCTCCTCCTGAAGCGCATCGCTGATTTGGAATGAGAAAATAAAACTCTTTAAGGTGCAAATAAGGCTTTTAATTATGCTTTGAAGACCAACATTGATGCTATTGATGAAGAAAACAAGATGAGGAAAAAAGAGAAGAAACTTAAAGAAGTTCTTCATATCGTTATTCATCACATTGTAGATCCTTTAATTGCTGAGAATCTGAATAAGGCTGCTTAAGAATTTTGAACAATTTATAAAATAAAATGTATGTATTTGTTCTGCATACTTGTAAATATGAAAATTTTGTAAATATCACCTGGTTTGTGATCATCTCTTTGATAACTTGTCCCATGATTTCTGTGTTTGCTGGATCATTCAATCCTTTTTACTGTTCTACTTTCTTTGAAAAGCACAAAATAAATAATATATCTTATCGTTAGCTTGAAATATGTATAGCAGTATATTCATGTCATTTGTAGAAATTAACAAAATCATCATGAAAAGTAATCCCATAATTGAATATGACTAAATGTCTTGAATCCCATCTTTTGTAATGATGAGAGATAACCAAGAATTCAACTTCGATTATATTGTGAGATTATCGGACGTCCGATGGTAGAAAACCATAGATTCAACCAAAGATTTAATTATAGATGTTTAAAAACCCAACTTTTGGAGATAATCAATAGAAAGTCAATAATGGTTGTGTAATAGAAGTCCATCGACCCATATTTGAGCATTAACGAATGAAATTTAAAAGTTAGAAGATCTGAAATCCAGAGTCGGGTATTTATGGATGTAAACCAGAAGTCCTTAATAAAAATCTTTTCAATAGAGATCTTTAGCCCAGATTCCGACATTAATGAGTGAAGTCTAGTAAATAGTTATAGTCTCAGAACCCAGATCCGGGTATGATGAAGACCATGAATTGAAAGACTCGAAATCCAGTTTCGGGTATTAATAAGTGAAGCCCCAAATCTTAATAATGAATGACCCAAAACCTAGATTCGGGTATTAATTAGTGCAGTTTGGAAATTCTTCTTTGATGATTAGTTGGAGGCTTCAGATTCTTATTTAAGCCTTGTTTGTAGTTGCTACTTGATCAGCTGCTTCCTAAGCTTGGACATCTTAGTCCATCATTTGATATGCCATTTCTCGGGTAGACGTCTTAATTCGTTGTTTGATGTGCCTCTCCTCGGGCTTGGACATCTTAGTCCATAGGTTGATATGCCGCTTCTTGGGCTTGGACATTGAACGTCTTAGTCCATAGTTTGATATGTCGCTTCTTGGGCTTGGACGTCTTAATCCATAGTTTGATATGCTGCTTCTTGGGTTTGGACGTTTTAGTCCATAGTTTGATATGCCGCTTCTTGGGCTTGGACGTCTTAGTCCATTATTGTCTGGTGCGCTTGGTTAGCTCATTCTCAAGCTAGAACCAAGGACTTACCCAACCTTCCTCTAGAAGGCGCCTTGACCTAGCCATAGTGTGGCACGATCAAGGGCTTATTCGGTGCCTTGGCTAGGCCATAGTGTGGCAGGAACAAGGGCTTACTCCGTCCTCCCTCCAGGAGTCGCCTTGACCTGGACATAGCGTGGCATGGGCAAGGGCTTGTAGATGCTTTATCCTATCCATAGCATGGCGCGGATAAAGGCTTACACTCCTCCCTCCAAGAGGTGCTTTGCCCTGGCCAACTCGGCACGGACAGAGGCTTTGACCATTTAAGGTAATGTCCAAGTGAAAGGAGTATTTCCCTCCCAACCATGTAGTTTCACTTTAGTAAAGTAGTTCTTTACTGACTTCATTCAGGATCTCTTTACAAACCTATTAATTTTTCCTTGTCTGAAAAAGTTAATTATCATTCCTTCAAGCGCTCTGTAGTGATTGGTTTCATGTCCATTCATCATATGGTAATGGCAATAGGATCCTCCTAAGTTCCTTTCATATTTAGGTCTTTTCTTTTGGGATGGACAATAATTGAGTTCATCCATGTTAACAATTAGAAATTCTCTATAGATGTTGTTAAGTTGCATTCTTTAGTGAGCCTTGATTTGAAGCTTGTTTCTCGAGGATGGTTTTTAGATCTTTTATTACTTGGCTCTGGAGTTACACCTTTGTCAATTGGTTTTCTCTTTAAAACTCTTTTTAGTTCTAATATTGCTAATGTTCCCCTTGTTACTTGAACCCATTTGTGTTCAAAGGCATTGTAATCAGCCATTATTCCATCTTTAAAGATTGTGCCTTTGGTATAATGTTGAATTGTTTACCTCATTTGATCAAACAAATTATCACTCCCATTTTCCTTCTCTCTTAAGGCAAAGATTTGGGTGAGGCCAATATGAAAAGGGTTTAAACTCCATTTAAGTGGATCATAGGCTTCAACTTTCTTTTTCCTTATGATCCTTAAAGCCTTCATCCTTAGTAGTTGTTCTTCTTGTAGATTCCTATCATTAGTCATTTCCTGGGAGAATCCAATTAGATGTGGCTCCGAGGAACCTTTCTCGGATCTTTTGAATTTACAAATCATGATAAAGTAAGGTCCAAAGTGGGTAAGCTTAGAATAGAATTGGGTTAAAGGAAAATAGTGTTGGATGTTTAACAAGAAGGAGGTTCAAGCCCTCCTTCTAGCGCCAAAATATTAACAAAAAAATTGTCAACAACCCAAAGTAGAGTTGAAAATGTTGGTTGGTCCAAATATACCTTTTTTAGCTAAGTAGAGAAGGTTTGGATCTTATTGCTTCTATTGATTAACCTTTCTGAAATAGATCTTTGTTATGAAAATTTTCTTTTTCAACATTTCGACCCAGTCGAAACAATTATAGCCCTTTCTTTTGAGCCCTTTGAGCATGTTGAAGTTGTTTGGTTATCCTTTCGAAATCCTCTTTCGACATGTTTGTAAAATATTAAAGGTTGGCTCTAAGGATTCAAGAAAATGATTAGTCTGGATGGGTATCGACTTTGTCGAAAGCTAGGCTTTTAAACGGCTTGGATTCAACCCTGACATCAAAGGGGAAATAAGCTATGTTTAAAGTTTCGACTCTTAAAAAGTAAGTGTTTAGCAAGTGGTGGTTTGGAGCTAAGGACTTAAGTGTGTTAGTAAATGGGAAGTTTCGACTCTCTCAAGAGGTACCCTTTTGATTTGGTTGATATAAGCGGAACACAATTGGATCAAATAGTAGCCTCAAAACAGTTGTATATTCACCAATATCAACATCTTACTTTCATTTGACTAATGACGTACAATCTGATTGATTTCCCCTAATTTGATTTACAAATTAGGGTTTACAAACTTTTAAAATTAAGAAAATACAAGTGTAGAATGAATGAATCTGAATCCCCAAAACCAGACCCCTAGGGTCTTATTTATAGATGTGGGTTGACACCTTTCGACTCACAGTTTTTGACATGGTCGAAAGGTGGCATTATATACCTTTCGTCTCCTTCGACACTTGCGCATCCCTCTGCAATGCTTTCGATTGGGTTTGATTGCTTCTGTCTTTGTCGAATGGGGTAAACATGCCTTTTCCTTTGTATATCTTTGTTGTTGCAAGTGTGTAGGAGTAAGAGCTTTCGACTATGTCGACAGGTTTTTCTTTGGAGTTTTGAAGGTGTTGATGGTTTCGACTCAGTAGGTAGCTTCCAAATGCATGCTTGCGACTTGATACGGAACCTTCCCTAGATGTTAAAGGCTTTGACCAGTTCGAAAGGCTTGATTATGCTTTCGAAAGGGTTATTCTGATCAAGGCATCTTTCTGAGCAATTTGAATGAAGGAAAAACCATTGGTTTCGAAAGGTTTGGCATGCATATTGGCTTCGAAAGGTACTCCTCCTCTTATTTGAAACATCTTCATGTAGGCGAAATAATATGTTTCGAGAGGTAGATATTGACGTGATAGGGAGCTTTCAACCACATTAAACCCTTCGAAAGCTTGTAACATGTCTGGCTTTTGGCTGTAGCAACCTTTCGACTCCTTTGAAAGGTTTTGTTGGTGCTGTCATCTCTTGTTCCTTTTTCCTTTTAACCATTTTGTTTTCGACAAGGTTAAAGTAGGAATTTGTGGTAACAATTATAAAGACCAAATTAATCACTTTTAAATTCAAACTAAAAGTTTACTATCCTCATTTCTATCAAAATAGAATTTAAATCAACTTTCAAAATCATTCATTCATTTCAAATTCAAGATTCAATTATTTTAAATATTACCAAATGTTTATTTCGACGATTTAATTATCCAATAAATCACTTTATTCGAAATTCAAGTTACTTAACTTATAAATTTAACTTTTTAATATTTAAAATCAATTAAATATTCCAAATTCAAAAGACTAAAGTTATGGGTCGTTACATAAACACTATTTAAGAGAGCGTTCGTCTCCACAATTATATGGGGTTTGTATCAAGGTTAACACAAGTCAACTCAAAGTCAAATTCTCTAGCCAGAGCAATTTGATTAATAATAATTGAACCAATAACTTTGTGTTTGGACTATAAAGTTGAATATGAACGATATTCGAATTTTGACCATTGCCAAATTCAATAAGTTCAAAGTGATATAGTTTTGACGAAGAGAATTGGTGCAAATAAAAGTCACAACAAGGTAACGCTTACCAAAGTGTAATTGGATTTTACTGAAACCAAGTAAGCAGTAAATCTGGCCAAAATTCCAGATCACCTGCTAAGTGACATGTGAACATTAATTATTTGAATAGTTCGATGTTAATCGCTGACCAAATTTACACCCGACGAGTCACACAACTGAAATGATGAATTCTCCTTTGACCAAACGATTTAATTAGTTTATAACTATAATAAATTAATTAAATTACAAAATTTTGATTATGATTTGAGGAATAAATAATGATAAATATATCTATAATAGTTATAAAATTATTAATCGATATACGATATCGATAAGCGAATAAATTCGAATTAATTAAATAATATTTTCTTTAGGCTTAAATGGATTTTTGGCCCCTTATGGTGGGTGAAATTTTTAGCAGCAATGTGACATGGGTGGTGGCTCAAAATAGGGTTTAGATGCTAGATTTTGGATGGCTTGGAGCAAGGGGAATTAGTATTGGATGAGATCCACTTTTTCCTCATTCTTTCGACCATATAAGCAAATCTACACTAATTTGATTAGAACTTTTTGGCTACCACCTCCAACACATCTTGCTGCCCAAAATACTCCATTAGTACTCCATTATATCAAGTTCAAATTAATTCAAAGTCCATCGCTATCCGATGGTCAAATGTCAATGGTTCAAAAACTAGTAATCTACCGAATCGAATAAAGTTTCAAAGGGGAGAGTTCATCTTTCGAGGTGTGCTTTAAGGCTTTGGTTCTAAGGTATGTTTTATCAAATTATAGCTTATGATTCTTTGGACAATGTTTTATTATATCTTTGTCTATATATGCATATTATATTGTTAGTTAGGTGACGACTCTGATATGAATTAATGTTGTCACAAACCTGTTTGGTTATATGTATATCATATGTAATGACCCTCCTTTCCAAACCCCAGAAGTCGACACTAATACATCCACGGTATGCATGCGCAGAACAACTAAGTGTCGAAAAGACATATTGTAAGGGGAAAGAAAGAAGATAGAAGATAAGAAGAAGCTAAACAATCACAGAATCTCACAACGCAACGGAATATCATACATTAATCAACATAATTTTTTACAAAGTCATTTCCAAAATTACACATCAGAGTCATACTAATACAAATTCTACCCTAGAACAGTTATAACAACCTGTCCCTACCTAACTAATACAATATACATATAAAAAACGGAAATAAGATAATAACTAGCCATCGATGAAGCCTCCTGCTCTAAGCTCCTCTAAGATGAATCGGGGGAAACCTTAACTACCTGGCAGCCCATAAAAGTTTGAGCACCCAAGAGTTTTAGGGAAAGAAAATAAAAGTCCAGGTCAGACATAGGTCGGGCATGAGTAAACTCAAACAACTTAATTATTATGTTTAAAACCCTTTTAAGATCAAAGGTATCTCGTAAGACCACACCACACATAAACACGGACGGATTTTTACATCATGATAACCAAAACATTTTTTTATATAGAAAAACCAGTGATATTATAATAATGTCTAGAGCACAAATACTTATTAATCATAGCTGAAATTGTTACATTAATTAAATTCCAACATACTAGGTTCTACCATCAAAACCGTAAAGGCACATATTGGAGATTGGATTCTATACCATGACAGATGGTACATCTCTAGATAAAATGCACCAGGATCCGACCATAACATCTTATACCCCTTCCACACATGACTGGCCTACCACTTGACTTGTAGTATCGAATATGATCATCCCACTTTGGACCCCAAAGCATACATGAGTAGATAGTAATTGATCTAGATTTGGAATGATCATACCCTGATGGGAGTGACCCACTTGGCCCTTCTGCATGCCCGATTTTTGTCATTTCCCGACTGATGAGGCTTAAGGCTACATTTTACCATTATTTAGCACTTCCCACTTGGAATGCTACACTACCCTCCAGGCATCAATGCAATGCTAGCATTCATCAATACAAGTTCTTTTTAGGACAGAACGAAACGGAAGGCACGTACCGCATCCATTTTGGAATCACCCTCAGGATTAGTAGCAAGTAGTCATTGCACTTCAAAACTTAGTCTTCGATTCTACACTCTTCAAGATGTCTTCAGTTCGAAATGCTTGAGTTGGATCGAAGTGGTTTTCGGATAACATATCCGTTCTCGGTCTCCTCGAAACAACTTTCGATAATTTTCGATAATCAACCTTGGTTCTTTAGGAAATAAATGGACAAAAAATAAGAGTGGAGATCACCTCTTAACCGGTAGTGGATGGATTTCCTTATCATTTAGCCTAGAAGAACAAAACAAGATTTATTCGCACAGTACAAAATTATTGGGGATCACTGTGCCATTTAACTTGCGTGTTTCTCCTAGATATTTCCAAAGTTATAATTTTGGTCCAGATTTGATAGTCGGTGATTTAACTATCAAATAAACAACCATTCAAACATTGATTTAATTCCATATGGGATCCACTAAGCCTTTATTAATTAATCTTTCATTAACTAAAATCACTTTATAAACATTCGATCAAAAGATCTTTGCACAACACTATTTCCAAAACCCTTACTTCCCCTTTGTACTTGGGAAACATTTATACTTATCTTAGCAGTATAAGTATACTATTGAAACATTTGGAAAATTCTCTCTTTTCAAACTCCTTTTGAAACATTACTTACTATAACCAAATCTACTTATCCTTTATAAAATTTCCCTTTTAAAAGCTCGCTTCATATTTAAATGCCTTTATAAATTTCCAAAATCAATTTATAAAACACTTTTATAATCTACAAGTTAATTTACAAAACCTCTTTACAAACCTCTAAAATCATTTATAACATTTCCCGATTAGAAACTCCTTTGATAAATCTTCTTTTAAAAAAATCCTTTATAAAATATCTTTTGCAACTCATCCTTTTAAATCACTTTAAATATACCTTTTTACTTAGTAAAACCCATTTTTATAAACAAGTTATTATTTAAAAATACCTTTATAAAATAATAATAAACATGAAAATCATTTATAAACCTTAAATCTCAAACTGGTTAAAGAATTGAAATTAATTCAAAACTATACTTTATAATTTCAAAAATAGCTTTGCAATCCCAATGGTAGTAATTTAAGTTACCATTTAACATCAATTTCACTTTCAAGTCAATCAACCATTTATTTACATAAGTCAACATATATGTAAACGCAATTCATATCCGAAAAAGGGAATAACATGTCAATACAACTCAACTAGCATATACATATCCAAATAATATAATAGCAGGATGGTGATTTGTTCCGCTAAACAAATGTCCAACACAATTCAATCAATTTGTAGTAGAATGAGAATTTATTCAACTAACACACGTCCACACAAACAACCATTACATTATAGTAGAATGAGGATTTATTCTGCTATTAGATGTCCAAACAATTCAATCAATCAACGTTATAATTCATTCACATATGTTTGACTACTTAATAGTATCTACACTTGAATCCCTTGTGTTCCAAACCAGCTTTGAAAAGAAGTTTCTTTAAAAACAGTTTGATTCTTGGGAAAACAAAGGATTTAAAACTTAAAATTCCTTTTAAAATAATTAATTACAAGTCAAACCCTTTATTAAACCATAATTGGACTTAATTAAATTTTAACTTAATTTAATCAATAATTTAGAAACAATTAAACCTTAAATAATTATTTTAAATTAAAACCTTAATTAATTTATAATTAAAAATAATTAAACACTTGATTAATAATAAACTAATAATTAATCCTATATTTAAATAACAGTTAATTAAAAATTAATTATATACTTAACTCATAATTAATAAAATTTATTGAGCTTAATTAATAATTAATTTAAAACTAATCTTACTTTAAAATATGATTAATTAAGAACTAATCTCCACTTAATTATAATTATTAAACCTTTAATTATGTAAAAAAAACTTAATTAATTAAAAATTAATTATAAATTATTAAATAAATTTTTTTTAAAACATCATTTTATTTTGGTTTATAAAACTTTTACAAAACTTTCAAAGGAGAAAAAACCCAAACTTTCAAAAATTGGATTTTTATTGAAACTGCATCCATAGTTACTATCGTCATGGATGCCATTTCTTGGAATTGTTTCCTTACTTCCTTCTTTGATAACCTATCACTTGAAAGCTTTCATACTTTTTGGAAACACAAAGTAAGTGTTTTTTGAAACTAAACAAAGTTTCTGACTTTAACAAAATGGTTTTTGATTTTTAAACCAAAGCTCGAATTTTCACACAAGGATTCTTCGTCGATAAACCAATCAAAGCGCTAACTTTTCTTAGCAACTAACACACAATCATGTCATAACAATGTACACATGAAATAAACCAAAACATAAGCAAGATCACAACATATAACCAAAGTTTACAACTTTTCAAACAACACCATATTTAACTTCAATCTCAAGTCTAACTTTTCAACTCATAAAAACAACCTATAAGCATATTCAACCACAACATATCTAACCAATTCAAGTCACAAATCATACACAATTCATATAACACATAGAAGCTAGAACTTTAATTTTAAAAAGCTAAATTTTACTCCCCAAATATTTTTGAAACTTTTTAGAACTTGTAAAGCTTGGAAAACCACACAAAAATCACTCGAAAATGGGTCATTTTCTCCTCAATTTTTGGCCATCTTACTTTTGAATTTTGGAAAAGTGGGAAAAATAAAAGTTTTAGGAAATTCTTTCCTCTATAATTTTAAAAAAAGAATCGCTCAATTTCGATTTTTTAGAGAGATATGGTCAAAGGAAGGAGTGCTAGTTTCGGACTAGAAAATCTGAGTTCAAAAATGGTTCTAAAAGAAATGCATATTTGACATAGCTAAGATCAAAATTTGAAGAAGTTGTACAAATGGAAGTTGTAGCCACTAGAATTTTACATGGTTTTAAAAGAAAGACTTTTTCCGTTTGAATTGGAGAAGAGGAAGATATGATAGAAAAAAGAGATGGAAAAATTGAAGAAGTGGAAGGCAATTTATAAGCAATAGAAAAGGTAAATTACAAATCTACCCTTTGTCCTTTTCCTTCCACTCATCCTTTGTCACCTCACCTAGCCTTGTCCCCCTCCTAAAAATTCATGTTCCAACATGTTAAAACATGTTTTGTACTTCCATGTACTAAATGTTTCATAAGGAACCTTATATTTTTATACTTTTAGCTTTTTTATATAAAAGTCTTATCTTATATTATATATACATACTTAGGTGTTTATGTATATTTAAATGCATTCAATCATGTCTAAAATACTTTGCAAATATGTGTATGTGCATGTACAAAAGTGTTACAATAATTCTGACAACTTTTAACCGATGAAAAGTTGAAAATTCGAAAAACGAATTCGGGTCATATTTTCCGTTCAATTTCATCAAACTGTATTTTTTTAAACAAATTTTGAAAACTATTTCACCATCAATATTTCTTATTAAAAAAGTTTTATTTTAATTATAAAATTTATTATTCGAATATTTTAAATTAATTAAATATTCACAAATCATAGCAATAAAATTCCAGGTCGTTGCATCATACCTATAAAAAATCCACTTTTTTTCATATTAGATCATTACAGCAGCATAATATATGTACTAATTAATATTTTATTAAATTATATATATGTATTGTTTAAATTACTTGTATGGTTTATATTTAATTACAACATTGTACCATATTTAAAATTTATCATATAACTCTTTCATCAAAAAAAGATTAATCATATAATTTTGTATTTGTATACTTATGGTAATAGTAGTCTTCAACAGAAAAATTAATTTTATAATTATTTATTATTATGTAATATTATTTAAATCCATATACTATATAAATAAATCATATAATTTAAAATATATTATGAAAAATATTTTATTAATTTTTTAAATCTATTTTAACATCATATAAGCTCTCAAGAAAAAAATAAAAATTAAAAACATTATTTTGTTATTTTTAAAAATTATTATTCAAATCAGCCAAAAATTAATAAATTAATTAAAAATATATTTTAACTGAAAAAACTGTGAAAGTTTTTTTCAAACTTCAAAATATCATTTGTCATTTATTGGAAATTTAAAATTTGAAAAGGTTTAAAAACAATTTTGATTAAAATTTTATATAATATCGATTGAATATTCAATTAAAATATATTTTAAAGTAATAAAATTAACTATAAAAATTTTCTATTCCATACACACAATTTTAAATGGAAAATAATTTTTTATTTTTATTATTTAATATATAAATATTCATATATTATAAATATATTTATGTGTATTAGATATTTTTAAAATAAATATAAAAATTTATTTTGTAATTTTTATATACTAGTCTATATTTTATTCAAGGTTTTAAAAAACTATTATTTATTTAATATTTAAATAACATATTTACATTTAAATAGATATATTATAATAATATGCATTTATATACATGCATCATTAATATTTTATTTATAAAATTTTATACATACATACATACATACATACATACATATATGTATTTAAATATTATATACATTTACATGAAATTATTTAAACCAACTTAATATGTACATATATATATTATTTATAAGTAATTATATACATACATATACTTGGATAAAATATACTTACAAATCGAATGAGCTAACATGTCCATTGTGATGTAAATCCCAACAACTATACGCGGGCATGGTATACCTTCTACAAGTAAGCATGTTGCACATGCACATACATATATTCGTGTATATGATACATAAATACAAACACACACACATATATATTTAATACATAAATTAAATAAAATTATATATAATTTATAAATTTAATAAAATAAAGATTTTATTCAAATAATATTTAGAAATATTCTAAATGAATTAAACTGGATATGCCTAATATAACTCCAATAAGGAATTTTTTTTGAAATTCACCCATTACTTCTGCTACAGGCTAGCCCAGTTCCAACATGGTGACACTTGGAAACTTGAAGCACCAGATCCAATACTATATCAAAGGATAGACTGTCGATTTTATCAATTCAATTCTCGCTGCAAGGCTCAACATTTTGGCTTCCCACCCTTCCATTTTAACTTTAATTTTTTCAATTAGTGGACAGCGGTCCTTAAATCTAAGATTTATATTACAAAAAGGTATTCCAAGATATCTTATCAGTAATTCTCTTACTCTAACAATTAACATATTGCGTATTTCCTCTTTATTATAGTTGCCTTTGCCAAAAAACATTGATGATTTCAATTCATTTATATGTAGACCAGTTGCTTTGCAAAACTCAACGAATACTTCCTTTATCGCTTGTGCACCCTTTACTTCAGCCATGGCAAAAATAAGTATTTCATCTATGTAAAATATACGTGAAGTCCCTTTGGTAAAATTACTACATGTTTTTAAAACCCCTTCCCTAATTTTATTATTCATTAGAGTCATAAAAAACTCCTTGCCAATGTAAAGAGCAAAGGAGATAAGGGATCTTCTTGGCGAAATCCATTTGAACTGCTAAAGAATCCATGGTTACCCCAATATGCAATAATAAAGCTCAAGGAGTTAATCATTTCTTCAACACTCTTTATCCATTTCCGTACACCCCAACGCGTCCATCATATGCATCACAAACATCCTACTCACCATGTCGTATGCCTTTCTAATATCAATTTTGAGACATAAGTTTTATTGTTATTGTGCTTAAGACCTTTAATAAGTTCATGGGCAAAGAGTATATCGTTTATGATATTCCTATTCTGAATAAATGCATAATGACTGGGAGAAATAAGTGAGTCTGTAAATAGGCCCATCCAGTTGCACAATACATTAGCGATTGTTTTATACATAAAGTTACAACATGAGACGGGTCCGAAATCAACAATGTCCCCTGGGTTCTTAACTTTATTAATTATGCAAATTGCTGTATGATTACCTTTTCTTATTAATTTGCCCGAATTAGAAACTTCTTATACTACCCAAGTGAGCTCTATGCTTAAATCATTCCGATATGTTTTGTAAAATTTCACATTGAATCCGTCCGGGCTAGCTGTTGTACTATCTTTAACATAAAAGACCGGATACTTAATTTCAGTAGCTTCAAACCAGTCATTTAGAAAAATTTCCCATGGCCCATTATAATTTTATTGCATTTCAAAGTTGGAAGATACTCTGGTGTATTAGCATTGTATAACTTTTCAGAATGCTTTGCCGAATGCTTCCTAAAATCTAATACGTCTCTGGAAGTTCTTCTATTAATCTTAATCTTTGAATTCCAAGCGTTTCTGTAACTTTTATTGGACATTTTGGCATAAAATATAGGTGGAAGGTTCATCACTTGTTAGCCATAAAATCCACTCAGAGAACAAAGGCATGAAAGAAGATAAGAAAAGAACCAACTTCTTCTAAAGCAGTTTTCGACAAAGAACAAAGCTTCCGAAGGTATTGGGAAAGCTTTCGAAGGAGTCGAATGTAGCAGGCATCCTCATAGGTGTTAAATCATGTACAAGCCAACGTAAAAGATGAAAAAGGAGAAGCAAAGCCACCTTTCCGCCTCTCTAAAACCTTTCGACACAAATGGATCGGTAGAGACTACTTTGGAACCCTCTTTCGAAGGTAATGAATGATAATCTCCAATATGTGCGTCAAACCTTTTGGAACTAAAGGTTTTGCCCTTATACGACCCTTTCGAAAGCATACACAAGCCTTTCGAACCGGTCAAGGCCAATGATATTAGGGGAAAGTTCCGCCTCAATTCTCAGGCATGCATTTGAAAGCTACTCAACATCATCGAAGCCATTGGTACTTTAACATCTTCGAAACCCATATGGTCAACCTATCGACAGAGTCAAAAGCTTCTATCTCACTTCTAATAACAACAAGGCAACCTGGAGGAAAAAGTGCTTTTGGAGACCTTTCGACAACGTTGAAAGGTGTTTCAAAGGAAGCAGCAAGAAAAGATACTCACAACTTAACAAAGGCGAAAGGTTAGTAAAGGGTCCCATCGACTTAGTCGGAAGGTCTGGAGAAAGACAAAGGAAGCGCAAGGGTAAATCAAAGAACTCAGAGAAGATGCCTTTTGTCACGACCCGACTTCCTATGCCCAGAAAGTCGTATCGTTTTTAAGAAAAGAAAGAGGTGAGAAAGTAGAAAAGAAAGAGAAGAAGAAGAAACAACATCAGAATCTCAACAGCGGAACGAATAAAATATAATATATCACATAGATTAATATATAGTATCATATACATCAAAGTTACACAGACAATACATCACATACTAGACAGTTATAAAACACCTGTCTAGTTAATACAACTCACACATCACAGAGATACAACACAGCGGAAATACAAAATAAACTCTAATCACAGCGGAATCACTATATATCTACATGCTGAAGCCTCCTGCTCCATTGCTCCTCTAGAGTTCGTCAAAGCTAACCTGAATCCCTTGACTACCCGTAAAAATTTGGTTACCCGAGAGTTTATGAAAAACAGAAATAAACTTCGGGTCAGACATGGGTCTGGTATGAGTAACAGGTTAAGGTTGTTTAACTTTGAAAACCATTTGAAAACAAAAGGTATCACGTAAGACATCCCACACATAAACATGGAAATGTTTTTACCTTACGCTAACCAAAACATTTGATAGGAAATCCAGTGATATTATAATAGTGTCTAGGGTTTTCAAGTAAATAGAAAATAGCTGAAATGCTTACATCTCACATTTCAACATAGTTGGGCACAATCAAAACGTACGGCGCTTATTGGAGATTGGATTCCATACAATGGCTGGGCTACTGGGGTACCGCCCGTCACAGTACGTGGCCTAGATCACCGTACCGAGGAGTACGCCCGCTCCCCTGCAACACAAGGCCGGACCCATCCCTTACTGGACAGTTCCAAATAAGATCACCCCACAGTTGGCGCGACCAACCGTACACTAAACCGAAATAAATAGGGACATCTAGACAGGGGTAAACCTTACTCTCAAGTGGGGGCTACCCACGAAGCCTTGCTGCACCTCCCCTGTTTTAGCCATTCCCGGTTGATGAGGCTTGAGGTCACGATTACCTTTAGAGAACACATCTCTTAGAATGCTCATCGCCCACCTGACGATGTTCTGAAAGCATTCAATCCATACAAGTTCGTTCCGGGTTCGAACGAAACCGAAGGCATTCTGAATCACCATCTCGAATCTATAAGTACTATCTTCGTCAAACTCATTACGGAATCACCCACAGAGTTATACTGACGAATAGTTCTTATACCTCGAGTCTTCACTTGCTCCATTTGGATTTCACGACCTAACGTTATTTTGGATCGATGTGGTATTCGGGTCTCCAGACCTGGAATCCCGGTATACGGAAACCCGATCCCGGTCTCATCGAAATCCAAAACGTGTCTTTTAAGGCCAAGTTGTTTTAAAGGTTTAAAACAATTCAATTCAATTATCTATATCAACACAGATAGATAAAACACAATATCACAGATGGATAATCACATATCAGCATAATGGATAATCTATAATATCACACCAATAGATAATCAATATTATCATCCATATCACAACAGATAGTACTTATCTCATATCTGAGATCATATCAATCAATGGGAATCCATAACAATCATCAGACATAGGCAAGGATAATAATCATATCATTGATAATCAATTTAAAATGAATTAAATTAACTACCTTATCCTTAATTAATTTAAAGTAAATTAAATTAATCATTTCATCATTATTAAACTTGCTTATTACCATTAATTAATTAACCCTCAATTAATTAATCACCATCCCATTATTCATTTAATTAATCATCCCTGATTAATTTTCTTTAATTACATTTAAGTAATTATCTTCGAATTATTTCACAGATTTATTTCTTTAACCAAATATAGAAATAAATCCTAACATTACTTCATTTCTTAATTAACTAAAGTTAATTACATTACTCAATTAATTATTAATAAATTTCTTCATTTATTAATTATTCCAAATAAATCTATTTTAATTTCCAACATTTAATCATATTAATTAATGACCTCTAATTACATTTACAATTTAATTACATCAAAGTAATTAATCTCTAATTTAATCCAAAATATTAATCGCCTTTGACTAATCCCAGTCTAGTAATTAACTCCTTTAATTACTTCATTAATTGCTCAATAATTTATTATCTCTAATTAATCCTTTGATTAATTATAAAAAGTAATTATACTCCAATTACTTTATTAACAACATCATTCTATTTATTACACTTTGTAATTAAACATCAATTACTTTTCTAAGTAATTATAATTATCACATCATCAATTTGATTTATCCAAATAAATTAAAATAAATTAATTAACCTAAATAGATCATATTATTTAATTAATTAAAATGAGTAATTATTTTCTTAATTACTTCCTATTCACTTAACAATACCTTAACATTTACAATGTTGATTCTAAATTAATTAATCCAATTAACAATTAATAATCAAGTATATTGATTAATTATAAAATAATCCAGTTAACAGTCTTCATTAACATCCATTAATTACTATTCTAAGTAATTAACTTATATTAATTATTAATAAGTTTAATTTACCATTTATAAATTAATTAAAGTCTAATCTATGATTTCCAATAACATATTAATTACTTATTTCATCATAAAACTTAAATTAATACCTTAAAACGTATAATTACAAATTAATTACTTAATTCATCTTTAAACTTTAATTAATCCTTTTAAACTTCAATTTCCAATTTAATTAATATAAATTTATCAATTTTCATTTTAATTCCTTAATGGTTAAAGAATTTAAGTCTTTAATCTTTATTGCTTAGAGAAATTTCATTTCCCATTATCTATTTTAAATTATTCACTTCAATATGTATTTGAAAACATTTATTTCATTTTTCCCTTTGAACTTCATTTTGAATTTCAAGTTTAAACCAATACTAATTAAATTAATTTAAAAACTGTAAAACTGGACACTGTTTAAACTTGTAAATGGACTGACCCGAGACCACTCTCAGTTTGCTTCGAGAAAAATGGCAATTTACCCGAGCCAAACTGAATTTTACCCGAGCATACACTTGAGTTACCTGGGTACTGGTCAAAACTGAGAAAACTAAACTTACCCGAGATACCCATATTTTACTTCGTGTAAATTACAAATCTACCCGAGCCAAAACGCAGACCTACTCGAGAAATTCTCGAGTTCACTTCCCTGTCACCATAACGAAACCAGACACTCGACTGTGCATGTGCACGCTCCCATCAGCCACCTCCGGTCGACCACGACCATCCCCATATCTCGGCGACCACCTCGACATTCTATCCCTAGCCTCCGATCATCTCTCCAGCCTCGAATTCGAAATCGAGTTTCGATTTCACACCCTGGAAACACAGCCCAGACAAACACCACAACCTGGAAACTTCGCCGTGCTTCCACCTTCGATCACCAGAGACCACCAAATTCCGGCCATAGTTTCGTCTGTCACCCCTCTCCAACACCTCAAAAGCACGCTACGCTCGATCATGCCTTGACGTCGAACGAGACAAAAACCCATAGCCATACAAAACTAGGTCACCAGTTTTCAATTTCTTCCCGCCGCCACCACGTTGATCTGCCGACCAGTCCACTATTTTTCCACAAACCCCTGGTCACTCCTCTACCTCCAGACCAAACCACGACACCTCCGGTCAACTCCAACGACCACGGCAATTCAAAATGCATGAAACAGTGAAACTTGAACTGCTCTTCAACCCAAGCTTTAAAAATTTTAAAACTTGATTTAAAATCATGATTTGGTATGAAGTTTCACCCTATACTACTGAATCCTTAAAACCAGAGAATTTGTTTTAACATATTTAAAACTATCTCAGTTTTTCTTAGTTTCCAGAAAACGAACATATATTGTTTCAGCCTTGATAAAATTTTAACACTTATATTATGACCAAACAGACAATATTAGTTTATATTCTAAGTTCATACAATGATTAGATCATGAGATAAAAGTTTATTTCCTAATCTACTCAAATAAATGAGCAACAGGCAATAGAGAATTAAAGGACAGAACAGATATGCACAAACATACATATATACAAGATACATGTCATCACAGAGGGAAGCATACAATATTAACTTAAGTTATAAGTTTAAATAAAATTGTTACTCACCAGGTTTGATAAAAGAACAGAACCTCTTGTTTGCAACAGTTTCGAACCTCCTTGAAAAACTGGAAACTGTTTCCATTTACATCCTTGTTGCCAAGTTTCTTGCTTTTGTTTTATTTATAGTTGCTGATGATGTTTTGATGAAGGCTTGTTTAAGCTTTTAAATGAACTTTCATTACCATTTTTATTTAGTTCGAAAGAAAGAAAAATGACAGGAAGAAAGTGTATAGGCTGAAGTTTTAAACAGGGTTTGTATTTTTACTTTTCTTCTTTCAAAAGAAAGCCAGAGATATTTTTATAAAATGTAGGCTGATATGTAGTTTTGGGCAAATTCGTATAGATTGTTGGCTGCAAATATTTTGAGGCATTAAATGATAGTGTACTTGTGTCTCCTTTTGTATAATTATCTCATATTTTTCTATTTGTTAGAGACTTCTTTCTCAAGCTACAAATATTAAACTTTCATTTGATTCTTGCCTTAAAGCTTGCAGGCATTCATCATGTTCAATTCGAACATTTGTTCTCAAATACTATGCAAGCTCAGTATATTATTTTTTCTCTTTATTTTCTTCTTTCTACCATGCAGATTTTTATAAAGCTGAGAAGTGGGAAATCATTCTTAGGCTATTTTGTATTTTACTTTGCATTCTACATACTTTGCTTTATTCCTCTACTTTACATTTTAAATTGTAGTTGAAATATTAATAAATGTTATGCTATTTTGCTTTGCATTTTGACTTTGTTGCCTTAAGCTTTGCAGCATATTCATATTCGAACATTGTTTGATTAGTTAGTGTGTTTGTTTTTATAATTTATAATTTATAAAATTTTACTTATGTATTTTTGTACTTGTATTGTTACTTTGCCATAGTTTGCTTTTTGGTATTTATTTTGTTATTCGTTTTGTTGTTATTCTAACATATTGTTTGATTATGAAATGTAAGTGGTTGTTATTTTAACACGTTGTTTGA
Source organism: Allium fistulosum (assembly GCA_030737815.1). Taxonomy (NCBI): domain Eukaryota; kingdom Viridiplantae; phylum Streptophyta; class Magnoliopsida; order Asparagales; family Amaryllidaceae; genus Allium; species Allium fistulosum. Next base: position 394,040,033 of record CM060907.1, read on the forward strand.
TGATGTAGTGTAAATGTGGTTCTAGTATATATATATTTATTTATTTAATAGCTTTTAAAAGTTTTATTTCAAATAAATTATAATTCCCAAATCACTAAGATATATATAAGAAATTGAAAAGAAAATTTATCAATTAAATTTAAAACAGAACTTTCCTATCTACAATATATACCAATATATATAAAATAAATAGAAAATAATTTACTAGTTTTAAAAGATATAACTTACCAATACGATATTTATCAGCAGAAAATATCAATTCAAGTTTATAATTCAAAAATATATCAAATCAATTTAATATTTAATATAAATTATTAAATTGATATTGCTCGAAATTCCGGGTCGTCACATTCCTCCCCCCTTAAAAGAATTTCGTCCCCGAAATTTAAAACAAAGGTAATTTAATAATCTATTTAAAATTTTAATTTTAAAACACATGCATACATCAATCAATGTTAACAACCATAGCATCCAATCAAACAAATCTATCTATCCAGACAAAAATCTGGGTAGAATTTTCTCGAGTTTCCCCGAGTATAAATACCGGGTTACTCGCTCTATAGAATCCAAACAGTCAATATCACTAAGCTACGGAGCTCCTACTCATCTAGATCTACATTATAAGACAAGATAGGATATCAGACTATAGACAAGTCAGACTCACAACCAAAACTTCCTGAACTGCTGGTTCCAAAAACCAAAAATAGAATCTCACACGTACTCCCTCAGAGATACGCGAAACACAACGAATCCCAGCTATCCAAACTGGCAATTCACTCCAGAAGAACAAACACTAACTTCTCCAGAACACAGAGAAAATCCAGAACACTTCGAAGCTAATTTCCCAGACTTACCAAACTATACAGCTCCTTCAATCAAAGAAAACTCATCCAGAATCAAATCTCCGACTCTGAAATCCAAATTCCTCTGTCTCTTATCTACCAAACTCTTCGGACGATCCAAAACTACTTTCATCACTACCAATCAGCTAAGTCTCCGTTGATGCCTTTCAGAACGAATCTGAATCCAAAAACAATCTAGTAGAACGATCTTCTCGAAATTAACCAAAATCAAGAACATAACCATACCATCACCCGTAGAAATCAACTTCTCCTTTCCCAGAAAAGAAAGACAGATGTACCCCAAACTGCTTCCGCTGCACAACTCTGATATGGTAGATGAAATATAGATGATGCACACAAGCACAAACTCCCATTAATACCATCTGTGACGGACCTAGGCTTTGCAACCATCAGTCATCAATCACAACTGGTAAGCTCCTCAACTATTCCGAAAATATGGTTCAACAGATCCATAAAGAGAAAACTCAGAAGTTCCTCCAAAAACCATCCTACTACTAAGTTAAACCATCGGTATCATTCCTGGAATACAGTCGATACCAAACTAAATCTCCAGATGTTAACAAAACACTGACTTCCATCCATTACCACTCAATTATAAATTTGTTTGTTTATTCATAAATTTAGTTTTCAATAAATAAATTTTGTTTCCCAACACTTATTACTTCCAGAGTTTAAGCAATTTCCAAAGTACAAACCCACCTTTGAAATCAACTATATCCAAAATTCTTTGGCAATTCAAATATTCTTTTGAATTTCAAAACCAAACCCAGTTCACAAACAATTCCAATTTAAAATAATTTGGTAGCAAACTTTTCTCTCGGAAATTCAAAAATGAACATCGATGATGCTGCAGTCATCACCAACGTTATTTTCTAACAACCGAAAGAGTTCAAATGCTTTTATTTCTTTTAAACATCTCAAATATTTTTAAATTTTAAATCTTTCCAGATTTCAAATCCAACTCAAAAATATCCTAGAAATAATACCATATTTTTTTCCAGAACCTTTGAAAACACTTCCAAATCCAAAAGAATTTAAATTTTCTCAAAATTCCAGATCCATCCAATTTCTATTCAAACATTACCCTGGAATTTTATTTCAATTTCAATTGCAAATCACATTTATAATTCACATTTACAAGATTCCATTTGGTTAAATGAATTTATTTCTTGACTATTGATTAAATTCCTATTCTTATTAAATTTTCCCAATGACAATGATAATCGTTCAATATTATCATTTCCTAACAATCAAGCAACCATACATAACTATAAAAAATTTCGGAAAATCATTTCTTTTATATACAAAAATAATTTGGGTAAAATTATTTCATTTACCCTATTTTAAAACAATATTGTGTCGGTTTATCTTGTTAAGAGTTTAGAAATTCCTATCGATATTGTGGCGTCCCACACACCGATCAAAATCTATAAACACCTAACCGATAAGTCAACACAACATAAAAAAATTTTATATTCACTAACAAATACGCTCTCTCAGGAAAGAAATCACTTAAGAGCCTAGGTATTCGCTCAACCTAGTGCTCTGATACCAACTGTCACGACCCGACTTCCTATGCCCAGAAAGTCGTATCGTTTTTAAGAAAAGAAAGAGGTGAGAAAGTAGAAAAGAAAGAGAAGAAGAAGAAACAACATCAGAATCTCAACAGCGGAACGAATAAAATATAATATATCACATAGATTAATATATAGTATCATATACATCAGAGTTACACAGACAATACATCACATACTAGACAGTTATAAAACACCTGTCTAGTTAATACAACTCACACATCACAGAGATACAACACAGCGGAAATACAAAATAAACTCTAATCACAGCGGAATCACTATATATCTACATGCTGAAGCCTCCTGCTCCATTGCTCCTCCAGAGTTCGTCAAAGCTAACCTGAATCCCTTGACTACCCGTAAAAATTTGGGTACCCGAGAGTTTATGAAAAACAGAAATAAACTTCGGGTCAGACATGGGTCTGGTATGAGTAACAGGTTAAGGTTGTTTAACTTTGAAAACTATTTGAAAACAAAAGGTATCACGTAAGACATCCCACACATAAACATGGAAATGTTTTTACCTTACGCTAACCAAAACATTTGATAGGAAATCCAGTGATATTATAATAGTGTCTAGGGTTTTCAAGTAAATAGAAAATAGCTGAAATGCTTACATCTCACATTTTAACATAGTTGGGCACAATCAAAACGTACGGCGCTTATTGGAGATTGGATTCCATACAATGGCTGGGCTACTGGGGTACCGCCCGTCACAGTACGTGGCCTAGATCACCGTACCGAGGAGTACGCCCGCTCCCCTGCAACACAAGGCCGGACCCATCCCTTACTGGACAGTTCCAAATAAGATCACCCCACAGTTGGCGCGACCAACCGTACACTAAACCGAAATAAATAGGGACATCTAGACAGGGGTAAACCTTACTCTCAAGTGGGGGCTACCCACGAAGCCTTGCTGCACCTCCCCTGTTTTAGCCATTCCCGGTTGATGAGGCTTGAGGTCACGATTACCTTTAGAGAACACATCTCTTAGAATGCTCATCGCCCACCTGACGATGTTCTGAAAGCATTCAATCCATACAAGTTCGTTCCGGGTTCGAACGAAACCGAAGGCATTCTGAATCACCATCTCGAATCTATAAGTACTATCTTCGTCAAACTCATTACGGAATCACCCACAGAGTTATACTGACGAATAGTTCTTATACCTCGAGTCTTCACTTGCTCCATTTGGATTTCACGACCTAACGTTATTTTGGATCGATGTGGTATTCGGGTCTCCAGACCTGGAATCCCGGTATACGGAAACCCGATCCCGGTCTCATCGAAATCCAAAACGTGTCTTTTAAGGCCAAGTTGTTTTAAAGGTTTAAAACAATTCAATTCAATTATCTATATCAACACAGATAGATAAAACACAATATCACAGATGGATAATCACATATCAGCATAATGGATAATCTATAATATCACACCAATAGATAATCAATATTATCATCCATATCACAACAGATAGTACTTATCTCATATCTGAGATCATATCAATCAATGGGAATCCATAACAATCATCAGACATAGGCAAGGATAATAATCATATCATTGATAATCAATTTAAAATGAATTAAATTAACTACCTTATCCTTAATTAATTTAAAGTAAATTAAATTAATCATTTCATCATTATTAAACTTGCTTATTACCATTAATTAATTAACCCTCAATTAATTAATCACCATCCCATTATTCATTTAATTAATCATCCCTGATTAATTTTCTTTAATTACATTTAAGTAATTATCTTCGAATTATTTCACAGATTTATTTCTTTAACCAAATATAGAAATAAATCCTAACATTACTTCATTTCTTAATTAACTAAAGTTAATTACATTACTCAATTAATTATTAATAAATTTCTTCATTTATTAATTATTCCAAATAAATCTATTTTAATTTCCAACATTTAATCATATTAATTAATGACCTCTAATTACATTTACAATTTAATTACATCAAAGTAATTAATCTCTAATTTAATCCAAAATATTAATCGCCTTTGACTAATCCCAGTCTAGTAATTAACTCCTTTAATTACTTCATTAATTGCTCAATAATTTATTATCTCTAATTAATCCTTTGATTAATTATAAAAAGTAATTATACTCCAATTACTTTATTAACAACATCATTCTATTTATTACACTTTGTAATTAAACATCAATTACTTTTCTAAGTAATTATAATTATCACATCATCAATTTGATTTATCCAAATAAATTAAAATAAATTAATTAACCTAAATAGATCAGATTATTTAATTAATTAAAATGAGTAATTATTTTCTTAATTACTTCCTATTCACTTAACAATACCTTAACATTTACAATGTTGATACTAAATTAATTAATCCAATTAACAATTAATAATCAAATATATTGATTAATTATAAAATAATCCAGTTAACAGTCTTCATTAACATCCATTAATTACTATTCTAAGTAATTAACTTATATTAATTATTAATAAGTTTAATTTACCATTTATAAATTAATTAAAGTCTAATCTATGATTTCCAATAACATATTAATTACTTATTTCATCATAAAACTTAAATTAATACCTTAAAACGTATAATTACAAATTAATTACTTAATTCATCTTTAAACTTTAATTAATCCTTTTAAACTTCAATTTCCAATTTAATTAATATAAATTTATCAATTTTCATTTTAATTCCTTAATGGTTAAAGAATTTAAGTCTTTAATCTTTATTGCTTAGAGAAATTTCATTTCCCATTATCTATTTTAAATTATTCACTTCAATATGTATTTGAAAACATTTATTTCATTTTTCCCTTTGAACTTCATTTTGAATTTCAAGTTTAAACCAATACTAATTAAATTAATTTAAAAACTGTAAAACTGGACACTGTTTAAACTTGTAAATGGACTGACCCGAGACCACTCTCAGTTTGCTTCGAGAAAAATGGCAATTTACCCGAGCCAAACTGAATTTTACCCGAGCATACACTTGAGTTACCTGGGTACTGGTCAAAACTGAGAAAACTAAACTTACCCGAGATACCCATATTTTACTTCGTGTAAATTACAAATCTACCCGAGCCAAAACGCAGACCTACTCGAGAAATTCTCGAGTTCACTTCCCTGTCACCATAACGAAACCAGACACTCGACTGTGCATGTGCACGCTCCCATCAGCCACCTCCGGTCGACCACGACCATCCCCATATCTCGGCGACCACCTCGACATTCTATCCCTAGCCTCCGATCATCTCTCCAGCCTCGAATTCGAAATCGAGTTTCGATTTCACACCCTGGAAACACAGCCCAGACAAACACCACAACCTGGAAACTTCGCCGTGCTTCCACCTTCGATCACCAGAGACCACCAAATTCCGGCCATAGTTTCGTCTGTAACCCCTCTCCAACACCTCAAAAGCACGCTACGCTCGATCATGCCTTGACGTCGAACGAGACAAAAACCCATAGCCATACAAAACTAGGTCACCAGTTTTCAATTTCTTCCCGCCGCCACCTCGTTGATCTGCCGACCAGTCCACTATTTTTCCACAAACCCCTGGTCACTCCTCTACCTCCAGACCAAACCACGACACCTCCGGTCAACTCCAACGACCACGGCAATTCAAAATGCGTGAAACAGTGAAACTTGAACTGCTCTTCAACCCAAGCTTTAAAAATTTTAAAACTTGTTTTAAAATCATGATTTGGTATGAAATTTCACCCTATACTACTGAACCCTTAAAACCAGAGAATTTGTTTTAACATATTTAAAACTATCTCAGTTTTTCTTAGTTTCCAGAAAACGAACATATATTGTTTCAGCCTTGATAAAATTTTAACACTTATATTATGACCAAACAGACAATATTAGTTTATATTCTAAGTTCATACAATGATTAGATCATGAGATAAAAGTTTATTTACTAATCTACTCAAAGAAATGAGCAACAGGCAACAGAGAATTAAAGGACAGAACAGATATGCACAAACATACATATATACAAGATACATGTCATCACAGAGGGAAGCATACAATATTAACTTAAGTTATAAGTTTAAATAAAATTGTTACTCACCAGGTTTGATAAAAGAACAGAACCTCTTGTTTGCAACAGTTTCGAACCTCCTTGAAAAACTGGAAACTGTTTCCATTTACATCCTTGTTGCCAAGTTTCTTGCTTTTGTTTTATTTATAGTTGCTGATGATGTTTTGATGAAGGCTTGTTTAAGCTTTTAAATGAACTTTCATTACCATTTTTATTTAGTTCGAAAGAAAGAAAAATGACAGGAAGAAAGTGTATAGGCTGAAGTTTTAAACAGGGTTTGTATTTTTACTTTTCTTCTTTCAAAAGAAAGCCAGAGATATTTTTATAAAATGTAGGCTGATATGTAGTTTTGGGCAAATTCGTATAGATTGTTGGCTGCAAATATTTTGAGGCATTAAATGATAGTGTACTTGTGTCTCCTTTTGTATACTTATCTCATATTTTTCTATTTGTTAGAGACTTCTTTCTCAAGCTACAAATATTAAACTTTCATTTGATTCTTGCCTTAAAGCTTGCAGGCATTCATCATGTTCAATTCGAACATTTGTTCTCAAATACTATGCAAGCTCAGTATATTATTTTTTCTCTTTATTTTCTTCTTTCTACCATGCAGATTTTTATAAAGCTGAGAAGTGGGAAATCATTCTTAGGCTATTTTGTATTTTACTTTGCATTCTACATACTTTGCTTTATTCCTCTACTTTACATTTTAAATTGTAGTTGAAATATTAATAAATGCTATGCTATTTTTCTTTGCATTTTGACTTTGTTGCCTTAAGCTTTGCAGCATATTCATATTCGAACATTGTTTGATTAGTTAGTGTGTTTGTTTTTATAATTTATAATTTATAAAATTTTACTTATGTATTTTTGTACTTGTATTGTTACTTTGTGTAACGACCCGCTTTTCCGTACCCCTTGAATAGACACTAATCTCCATCTATTTACTCAAGGTGAACGAAAAACCGAACCATTAGGGTTTAAAAGAAGAGGTAGAAGAAAAGATAGAAGAAAAGAGAAAGAAGAAACAACAGAACAACATCAGAAACAGAAACAATATCAGAATCTCACATATCGCAGCGGAACAAAATATAATAGATAATCACTAGTCTTTTAAAACAAAGAACTACATCAGTTTATACATACATCAATCAGAGTCAATATACAACAATGGACAGTTATATAACTTGTCCTCATACAGAATACACAGCGGAATAAATATATCAGATACAAGTACTACGTCTCGCCATCCAGCTTGCTTCCAAAGCTCCAGAATATCCAGAATATCCTGATAATATAACTCTAGGCTGCCCGTGTATTTTGTTCCGCTGCGATATGTGAGATTCTGATATTGTTTCTGTTTCTGATGTTGTTCTGTTGTTTCTTCTTTCTCTTTTCTTCTATCTTTTCTTCTACCTCTTCTTTTAAACCCTAATGGTTCGGTTTTTCGTTCACCTTGAGTAAATAGATGGAGATTAGTGTCTATTCAAGGGGTACGGAAAAGCGGGTCGTTACACTTTGCCATAGTTTGCTTTTTGGTATTTATTTTGTTATTCGTTTTGTTGTTATTCTAACATATTGTTTGATTATGAAATGTAAGTGGTTGTTATTTTAACATGTTGTTTGATGATGTAGTGTAAATGTGGTTCTAGTATATATTTATTTATTTATTTAATAGCTTTTAAAAGTTTTATTTCAAATAAATTATAATTCCCAAATCACTAAGATATATATAAGAAATTGAAAAGAAAATTTATCAATTAAATTTAAAACAGAACTTTCCTATCTACAATATATACCAATATATATATAAAATAAATAGAAAATAATTTACTAGTTTTAAAAGATATAACTTACCAATACGATATTTATCAGCAGAAAATATCAATTCAAGTTTATAATTCAAAAATATATCAAATCAATTTAATATTTAATATAAATTATTAAATTGATATTGCTCGAAATTCCGGGTCGTCACACCTTTCGACAGTGTCGAAGGCAGACATGGCCTTTCGACCAAGACGAAAGGCATGAGGCAATATATAAAAAGGGGTCCTTTCGACCGTATCGAAGGCATAGGAGTGGAAGGAGGCCGACCTGCATCTATAAATAAGACCCAAGGGGTCCAGTTTTGGGGACCGAATTGTGGAATCCCAAATTCATTTCTTTCTACTACAATTTCTTTGTTGCAATTAAATCTTCAAGAAACCCTAAATAAAATTGGGGATAAAGCTCTATAATTGTAACTCATTTTAGATTATTAAAAAAAGGAGATGGCTTGTTCATTAAGGATTTTGAGGAGGAGGAAGATCATTTTGATCATTAGTTACTCTAATGATCCATTGCACATGATTCTAACCTATTGCCTAAATTTCTTTTTGTCTATGCAATGCATAAGATCGACTTGGATATATGCAGTTGAAACACATCATCATCGAAACCAACATAGACAATGAAAATAAGAATGATGATGGGGTTTCGACATTAGTGAATTTATGAAATTGGGAAATATCCTGGACGATCTTATACAAGGGAAAAAAAGCGATGCTTAAGCAGGTATAAGCTGAACCTGTTTCGAAAGAGTGGAACCTCACTCGACTCAATCGAAAGTGGGGTTTTGAAGGAGACCAGTTTATAATTGGCTAACAATTGTGTAGAGAGGAACTCATTCGAAAGGGTTTTATCCCCAGCTCCGTCTACAATCCTTTCGAAGGGGTTCCACAACAAAAGCAATGAAATCATAGAGTCGAAAGCAGTTGTGTCATACTGTTGAAATATACATCACTTTCGACGTGATCGAAAGGGTCGGACAAGCCTTTCGACATGATCGAAAGGAATGAAAAGCTAAGATGATTGGCTACTTTCGATACACTTAAAAGAATGGTTTCGAGCAGGATGCAATTTCTTTAGCCTGCATTCCAAAACTAACTTCTTAAAGCCTTTCGACTAAGTCAACCTGGTCAAAAGGTAGGTTTCGAAAGGAGAGATATTTCTAACAGCTTGGTTACCTTTCATATAGTATTGAGGATGTTGACAAGTTTTCTTGTTAACATTTTTGGCACTAGAAGAAGGGTTCGAACCTTCGACCTTGTCACTCTATTATAGACTAATTTTGGTTCATTTAATTTGCGCAGGAAAATGAGATCTAAACGATTAAGCGGAATTGAGGAAGGAGTTGTCCACACCACCACTCTTAAGGATAATATAAATCCATCCTTTAATCTGGATGTGGCTATTCAAGGACAACCTTCATCACCAGCTCGGCAAGATGATAACGCTGCAATGATTAAACACTAGGAACATCAGCTACAGGAGATGCAAGAGCTACTTAAAATGGCATTATCTCAAAAATCTTCAAAGACACCAAAACTAACTCAAGGGGAAGAGGTGGTTTCCTCTAAGAGAAATTTAAAAGCCAACTCTGCTGAATACAAAAGTAAAATAAACTTAACATCCTCCAAGAAGAAGGAGCATCTTCAGTCAAAAGGTAACCATCAAGGAAGAGTTCTCGACAAGTCGCTTGAACAACATGAATCTCAACATCAAATGAGTATTGCCCGAACCAGAAAAATTACTGTAATGTTGAGGCTTATCTAAAAGATGCAGCTAAAAGGGCAATAAAGGTTGCTATGAATTCGAAAGGGAAGAGAACAATGGATGAAAATGTTAATGACAATGAAAGGGTGCCACCCTTCACTGATGAGATCATGGCTACAATCATCCCGCCATATGTAAAGATCCCATCAACGAAATATCATGGGATACAGATCTGGACGATCATCTGATGACTTTTGATAGCCAAATGGATATGTACAATGCATTTGAAGCTGTCAGATGTCGGTTGTTCCTGGTCACTCTTTAGGGGCTGCAGCAAAGTGGTATAGGAAGTACTGGGAGAAAACCATATACTCATGGACGTAGTTTTCTTATGAATTTTCCACCTAATTCTGCATTTTCAATGATCCCACGATCGACTTTACAGTCTTTGCCAATATAAAACAAAGACAGGGAGAATCCTTTGGAGATTATCTGAGAAGATTTAATGTTGAAGCTCTAAAAGCTGAAGACATGAATGATCGAGACAAACTTATTGCAGTTCATTCCGGCTTGATAGAAAACACCCCCTTTTGGAATCAGCTCTTTGTCAATGGATGTAAAGATTTACATGACTTCCATTTCCAAGCTGACAAGTTCATCTAGATGGATGAGCTTTACATTGCTAAAAAGAAAACTATCCCGAAGAAAGAAGGGAGAGATTTGGCCAAGATCGAGGACACAAAAGGACAAGATGGGAAGAGCCAATCGCTAATGTAGTCGCTTTAACCAAGCCATTGTCTTACATCTATGATGTAGCTAAAGAAAGAGTCAACTTTCCGATCTCCTTTAAAGCCAAGAACAACCCTGAACAAAGAAAGTGAGGGGATTACTATACTAATCACAAGGCCAATGGTCATAAGACCGATGAGTGCAAAATTTTAGCCGACATTATCTAGAAACTGATTTGTGAGGGTCATTTGAAGGAGTTCATTCAAGACCAACAAAAAGCCTAACGGATAGAGAGGTCTACCGAAACACCCTGGAAATGTTGTAAATCTATTGGAAGTGAAGACCCCTTAAGCTTGAGCCTACCAATAAATAGAATTGATGTAATTCACGGTGGACCACATCCAGTGGGAAATAGCAAGGGGGCCTACAACAAGTATATTAAGGAAGCTAAATAAGGCATTTACTCTGTCCAAGAGGAACCCCCAATGAAGAATCCACGCCTCAACATTCAGATGTCGAACCTTGTTGTTGATCCTCAGGAACTAAGAAAGGGGGTTCACCATCCTCATAATGATCCTTTGATGATTACTGCACAAATTGGATTATCCATTGTTTCAAAAATTCTGGTTGACACCGGCAGTGTAGTTAACGTAATCTTTAAGCATGCCTTCGATCAGATGAACATTCCTAAAGACAAATTGGAGCCAAGCATGGAACCCATATTTGGATTCAACAACAAAGGATCGGTTGGACAGATAAAGCTGCTCGTGCAAATGAGGGTGCCGCCAACCTGTAGAACCTTTGAAACTATCTTTTTGATAATCAACCAACCCTCATACTACAATGCCTTCTTTGGCAGGCCAGCTCTCGATGAAATAGATATATTCCTTTGTCTCCCTAAAATATCACATGGTAAAATTCTTGACAAAAAGAGGATGGGGACTGTCCGAGGGGAGCAGTTTAGCTCCCAAGAAATGTATTTTTCTACTCTAAACCAGTATAAAAGGGATTATTCTGCTTACTTTGATTCTTTTACTATTTTACAACCTTTGGATGATGGATTTTGACATCCAACATTCGAAGCAAAGATTAAAATTATTAAATCTAACAAGCGTATGTATCAAAGGTACATTCCTTTTGTAGGCAAGAGAAAGAGAATTGAGGCTAACTCAACGGAAGAAAGCCCAATAGTCACAGAATTCGATTGCCGAGGCGAAACGGAAAGGATAAACCCATAGAAGATCTTGAGGAAGCATACATAGATTCAGATGATGCTACCAAAGTGGTTAAGGTGGGAAAAGATCTTAATGATGACTTAAAGAAGGATTTGATACAATTTCTCAAAGTCAACAAAGACGTATTTGCCTGGTCACATTCCGATATGGTGGGAATTGATCCAATGGTCATGTGTCATGCTCTCAACACTAATCTAGGAGAAAATCCCGTAAGGCAGAGAAAGAGAAAGATGGACAAGGTACGATAAGATGCTTTGAAGGAAGAGGTTAACAGACTCCTTGAGAATGGATTTATTTGGGAAATATACTACCCAAAGTGGTTAGCCAATCCAGTTCTGGTAAAGAAATCAAATGGGAAATGGAGGACTTGCATTGACTACACGGATTTGAACAAAGCATGTCCGAAAGATTGTTTCCCATTGTCGCAAATAGACCAGTTAGTAGATGCCACAAGCGGATACAAGTTGTTGTCTCTCATGGATGCCTATTCAGGGTACAATGAAATACTAATGTTCAAACCAGATGAGGAGCACACTAGCTTCATAAATGAGTGCATGATTTATTTTTACAAGGCAATGCCATTTGGGTTAAAAAATTGCAGGGCCAATATATCAAAGGTTGGTCAACCGAATGTTTAAGGAGTAAATCGACCGGAACATGGAAGTTTATGTGGACAATATGCTAGTAAAGTCCGACGAACCCGAAATTCATCTTAAAGATTTGGAAGAGATGTTCAAGGTATTGCGAAAATATAAAATGAAACTAAACCCACAAAAGTGTTCTTTTGGAGTTCATTCTGGAAAAAATTTAGGCTACCTTGTAAGTGCCTAAGGGATCAAAGCTAGTCCAGATCAAATTCAAGCCATTAAGGACATGGCCGAACCTAAAACCATCAAGGAGGTGATGAGTTTGAATGGAAGGGTGGCGGCCCTTAGCAGATTTATCTCTAAAGCTACTGATAAGTTTATACCCGTCTTTAATGTAATCAAGAAGAAGAAGAACTTTGAATGGGGGGAAGATTGTAGAAAAGCTTTTCTGGAACTAAAAAGCCACATGGAAAAGCCACCAATACTTTCAAGTCCCGAGAATGGGGAAACCTTATACCTATATATGGCAGTATTAGAGTATGCAGTTAGTTCAATGTTGATTAGAGAAGGGAATGAGGCACAACTTCCAATATATTATGTGAGCAAATGGTTAAAGGATGCATAAGTCCGATATCCAATGATAGAAAAGTTAGCCTATTGCTTGATTCTTACAGCTTGAAAGCTTAGAGCATATTTCCAAGCATACCTGATCAGGGTACTGACCAATTTTACCCTTAAGCAAGTCTTTAGTAAACAAGAAACTTTAGGAAGGTTGGTAAAATAGGGAATCGAGCGCAGCCAATATGACAAAGAATTTTAGCCATGAGCTGCAATCAAAGGACATGCATTAGCAGACTTCATTAGTGAGTGCACTAACTTTATCAAGGAGCAATCAGAAAAGGAGAAAGACCAGGGGCCTAAGTGGCAATTATTTTTTGATGGTGCATCAAACGAACAAGGGGCCAGTGCATGATATATAATCATCATACTGGATGGACACCGTTTGCATTATGCCATGAAATTGGGATTCCACGCAACTAACAATGTGGAAAAATATGAATCTATGATAGTGGGATTTACCATGGCACTAGAACTCAAAATTCCACGAATACAGATCTGTAGTGATTCTCTGCTAATGGTGAATCAAGTAAAATAGATATATCAAACAAAGGACCGCAAGCTATCTTTATACGTGAAGAAGGTACTAAAAATGCTTGCTTTGTTTGAAGACTTTTCCATACACCAAGTCCTAAGAGCGGAAAATTCACAAGCAAATTCCCTAGCGAAAGTAGCAAGCTAAAAGGGAGCCCCGGAGACACGTATTGTTCTAGTGGGATATCAGGAAATTCCAAGTATTGGAGAGGAGGCATCCGAACAGGGAAATGAATTGTTAGTTCTGACAAGGTCTCAAGCAAAATCACAAGGGAAAGAGAGAGTAGAAAGTAATAAAGAAATATCAGATAAAAGGGTTGACCAATCGAGACCAAGTAACATATATGATGACACCTGGATATCACCCATTGTTGAATACCTTGTTAAAGGAACACTCCCATCTGACAAAGGTGAAGCAAGGAAAATCAGAAGACAAGCTCCAACCTTCATAATAATGGAAGGAATTCTTTATGAAAAGGAATATGCTCTTCCCTATCTAAGATGTGTGAGCATGAATGATGGAGTAAAATTAATGGTTGAAGCACACGAGGGGTTTTGCGAAGATCATTCAAATGGAACAAAATTGGCAAAGAAAATAACGAGGCAAGGATTTTATTGGCCACATATGGTAAGCCAAGCCATCGAGTATGAAAGAAGATGAGAAAAATGTCAGAAATACTCAAAGATTCCTAGATTGCCCACAAGTCAATTGACTCCAATTGCAAGTCCATGTCCCTTTGACGTATGGGGAATAGACTTAATCGGCCCATTGCCAATTTCAAAAGGAGGAGCAAAGTATGCCATGGTCGCCATTGACTATTTCGCCAAATGGGTTGAAGCAGAACCGCTTCCAAAGATTACTTCTGGGAAGGTACTCAGATTCGTTATCAAGAATATCATAACTAGGTTTGGAATTTCCCAGAAGATAATTTCTTACAATGGGATACAATTTGAGAGTGAAGAATTCTCTTGCTTTTGCAACAAAAATGGAATCATTAAAAAAAATTCATCCGTCGCACATCCAAAATCAAATGGGGTAGTTGAAGCTGCAAACAAAACCATAAAGACGATACTGATAAAGCGGCTAAACAAAGCAAAAGGAAATTGGGTAGAATAACTGCCGCTTATATTATGGACTTATCGAACATCCACCAAAACGACGATGGGACATACTCCCTACTCTTTGACATATGGTTGTGAGGCTATGTTACCAATCGAGATTGAGATCCCCTCACACCATAGAATCGTCTACGCATTCGATAAGAATCAAGAGCTAAAAAGAGAATCCTTAGATTTAATACATAATTTGAGAGATGAAGCAGCAGTAAGGACCGCTGAGTATCAAAGAAGAATCTCTACTACAACTCAAAAGTGAGAACTCGGTCATTTCATGAAGGAGATTTGGTACTCCGAAGAGTGATGACAAATACCAAAAACCCTGAAGATGGACCCTTGGGGCCAAATCGGGAAGGACCATTAATCATTTGCAAAGTGATCCCCCCGGGAGCTTACGAATTATGCCGACCAGACCGCAATATGTTTCCAAAAACAAGGAATGCCGAACATTTGAGGCCATATTTTCCAAAGTTTAATGAATAAAGCATCTCTTTCTTCAAAAGGAAAATCTACATGGTTGGGAGTGAAATGCTCCTTATATTTGGATACTATCTAAGATGCTAGTCTACCTAAGATGGTAGAAAACCTCCATTCGCACCGAGATGGCCAGGGCAGAGCACCTCCTGGAGGGAGGGCGGAGTAAGCCTTTAGCCACGCCATAAGATGGCTAGGTTAAAGCACCAGACTAGCCCTTGGCTGCGCCTCTGGTCAGGCCAAGGCACCTCCTGGAGGGAGGATGGAGTAAGCCTTTATCCGCACCATAAGATAGCAAGGGTGAAGCACCGAACAAACCCTTATCCGCACCAGGCTATGGCCAGGATAAGGCACCTCCTGGAGAGAGGACGGAGTAAGCCTTTATCCGTGCCACACTATAGCCTGGTTAAAGCACCGAACAAGCCCCTATCCATACCGCACAATAGCCAGTGCAGAGCGCCTCCTAGAGGGAGGTCGGGTAAGTCCTTGGTTTCAGCCTCTAAGATAAGCTAGCTAAGAGCACCAGACAATAATGGACTAAGATATCCAAACCCAAGAAGAGGCTCATCAAACAATGGACTAAGATGTCCAAGCCCAAAAGGAGGCTTATCTAACAATGGACTAAGATGTCCAAGCCCGAGAAGAGGCTCTTCCAATCATGGACTAAGATGTCCAAACCCGAGAAGCAGTATATCTGCAATGGACTGAGACGTCCAAGCCTAAAAGGCAATTGATCAAATTATAACTACTTACATACAAGACCTGAAGGGTTCGTACATGTCAAGAAAGACGAAATTTAAAGAGTTAAGCCAAACTCCAGCCATTAAATACCCAAATCTGGGTTTCGGGCTCTTCATTTCGGGATTTCATCTATTAAATACCAGAATCTGGGTTTCGGGTTTCTTATTTCAGTATTTAATCTACTAATACCTGAATTTGGGTTTCGGGTCGATTCCAATCACTTATAGACCTTATAATACCCGAATCTGGATTTCGGGACTCTCATTTTTAAACATCATCTATTAATACCCGAATCTGGGTTTCGGGACTCTCATTTTTAAACATCATCTATTAATAACCGAATCTGGGTTTCGGGTCTTTACTAATCACTTACAATCTTTATACCCGAATTTGGATTTCGGGATTATGTATGATTTCTCCTTAATGCCCTAATCCGAGCTTGTGGTTTCTACTATAAAGACATTGCCATGGACTTCTAGTTGTACAACGTATGCCCTAATCTGGGCCGAGGATTTCTATTATGACAACAATTACTGTGGATTTATGTCTACCCAACATATGCCCTAATCTGGGCCGAGGATTCATTTTACAATGATAATCGCTTACAATCTCTAATTATCTAACATATGCCCAGATCTGGGCTCGAGATCTTGAAATAAAGACCAGTGTTACTAAAAACCCGAATGTAGGTTTAGAAATGTCACTCAGATGACTATTTTTGGATATTGCTATCTGGATTCTAGAAATCTCAATATTAACTTCTAAACTTCGCAAGTTCGTACCCTACTTTGGGTTAAATTTCATTGCTTCCTAATCCTAATCAAATCCCAAACTTAGGGTATAAAGTAGTAGAGTTGAGACTACTGCAGATAATCAGAAATTTCAAGCTTGTCTTTTTAATACTTAAATTAGAGTTAATGTATTTAAACTCTAAATGATGCTCACGAACATTTGAATGAAAACTTCAGGATCAATTAAATCTCTGGGAAAATTTTCAAATACATATTAGAGTGGATGGGATACAAAGGCTTATTTTCTGATAATAACTTATAGCCCCTATTTGCAGCTATTGACTATTTCCCACAAGGAGTCCATAGACTACATTTATTATATGCATTAATGGCTATCGATCACAGGCCTCATATTGTTTGAATCAGGATTATAACCAACTAACTATGTAAATATATAAGCTTATCATGAAGGATGCATATAAATATGATAATAAGCTAGCAATAGAGAATATCGCTTACTTTGAATTTTTCAGGAAAAATAAAGTTTTAAAGAGCGAGAAAGTTCTGAAATTTTTATCCTAAAGAACAAAAGCTTCTTTCATACTGGGGGGGCAAAATGTTAGCCATAAAATCCACTCAGAGAACAAATGCATGAAAGAAGATAAGAAAAGTACCAACTTCTTCTAAAGCAGGTTTCGACAAAGAACAAAGGTTTCGAAGGTATTGGGAAAGCTTTTGAAGGAGTCGAAAGCAGCAGGCATCTTCACAGGTGTTAAATCATGTACAAGCCTCCGAAAAAGATGAAAAAGGAGAAGTAAAGCCACCGTTCCATCGCTCTAAGACCTTTTGACACAAATGGATTGGTAGAGACTACTTCGGAACCCTCTTTCGAAGGTAATGAATGATAATCTCCTATATGCACGCCGAACCTTTCGAAACTAAAGGTTTTACCCTTATACGACCCTTTCGAAAGCATACACAAGCCTTTTGAACCAGTCAAGGCCAATGACGCTAGGGGAAAGTTTCGCCTCAATTCTCAGGCATGCATTCGAAAGCTACTCAACATCGTCGAAGCCATTGGTACTTTAACATATACGAAACTCATACGGACAACCTATCAATAGAGTCGGAAGCTTCTATCTTACTTCCAATAACAAAAATGCAACTTGGAGGAAAAAGAGCTTTTGGAGACCATTCGACAACGTCGAAAGGTGTTCCAGAGGAAGCAACAAGAAAAGATACTCACAACTTAACAAAGGCAAAAGGTTAGTAAAGGATCCAGTAGACTTAGCCAGAAGGTCTAGAGAAAGACAAAGGAAGCGCAAGGGTAAATCAAAGAACTTAGAGAAGATGCCTTTCGACAGTGTCGAAGGCAGACATGGCCTTTCGACCAAGATAGAAGGCATGAGGCAGCATATAAAAAGTGGTCCTTTCGACCTTGTCGAAGGCATAGGAGCAAAAGGAGGCCGACCTGCATCTATAAATAAGAACCAAGGTGTCCACTATTGGGGACCGAATTTTGGAATCCCAAATTCATTTTTTTCTACAACAATTTCTTTGTTGCAATTAACTTTTTAAGAAATCCTAAATCAAATTGGGGATAAAGCTCTATAATTGTAACTCATTTTGGATTATTAAAAAAAGGAAGATGGCTTGTTCATTAAGGATTTTGAGGAGGTGGAAGATCATTTTGATCATTAGCTACTCTAATGATCCATTGCACATGATTCTAACTTATTCCCTAAATTTCCTTTTGTCTATGCAATGCATAAGATTGACTTGGATATATGCAGTTGAAAGACATCATCATCGAAACCAACATAGACAATGAAAATAAGAATGATGATGGGGTTTCCACATTGGTGAATTTTTGAAACTGGGATATATCCAGGACGATCTTATACAAGGGAAAACAAAGTGATGCTTAAGCAGTTATAAGCTGAACCTGTTTCGAAAGAGTGGAACCCCACTCGACTCAGTCGAATGGAGGGTTTCGTAGGGGACCGGTTTATAATTGGCTAACAATTGTGTAGAGAGGAACTCATTCGAAAGGGGTTTATCCCCAGCTCCATCTACAACCCTTTTGAAGTGGTTCCTCAACAAAAGCAACGAAACCATAAATTCAAAAGCAGTTGTGTCATACTATTGAAATATACATTACTTTCGACGTGATCGAAAGGGTCAGACAAGCCTTTCGACATGATCAAAAGGAATGAAAAGCTAAGATGATTGGCTACTTTCGACACACTCAAAAGAATGGTTTTGAGTAGGATGCAACTTCTTTAACCTCCATTCCAAAACTAACTTCTTAAAGCCTTTCGACTAAGTCAACCTGGCCGAAAGGTAAAGCTAACACCTAGAACCCTTTCGATTAAGTCAACCATGTCGAAAGGTAGAGCAATCTCCTTAAACCCTTTCGACTAGATCAACCCGGTCGAAAGGTAGGTTTCGAAAGGTAAGATCTTTCTAATAGCTTGGTTACCTTTCACATAGCATTGATGATGTTAACAAGTTTTCTTTTGAACACCACTATTAAGGAGCCATTTTATTTTAGCTTTTTGTACAACATCAATACATTCCCTTTGAAGTGCTGCCTCCAATATTTTTTATTATCATTCAGTTTTCTAGCAGTGCTATCATTATAATTCTCCTCCAATTCTTTCTGCAGCTCTTTGCATGTCAGTCTTAGATCATTAATATCCTTTCTAATATCTCTTTTGCATTAACTCCATTGCTTCAAATGTTCCTTATACAATTTATGATGTTTCAGGACTTTGAACATAGCTCTTTGCTCTGTCCTGAGGTCCCAAATTCACTATTGGTAATCCTCATGCTCAGCCCAACTATCCATGAATTTAAGATTTGCAATTATTATTTTCAGATTGAGATAGATTTATCAAAATAGGCAAGTGGTCACCACTATTGGATGGGAGATATTTTAACTCGCCGTTATTAAATTTTTGAATCCAAGCCACATTAGCTAGTGCCTAGGCCTGTCAACGGATACTTTCGAATGCGGATAGTGCCATATCCGCATTCGCATCCGAAATGATTTTCGGATATCGGATATCCGCATCCGCGGATACGGACGGATATTGGATAATTATCCTATCGCTAACGACCGATAAATCAAGAAATATAAATACAAATTTTAAGTTTAACATACATTTTTTCCAATCCAATTGATCATAAAAGTGTTAAATATAAATAAATATGGCGATAATAAATAGTTTTGACCGGTTAATAAGCATTAAATATATATAATATAAACTATTAACTTGATAAAACAACAAATAAATATCGTTCATTATACTAAAACACACACAATTTATACTATAATATTGACAAAGACCGGACGGATAATTTTCGGATGTGGATGTCTTCGTATCCATATGCGCATCCGTTTCTTCGGATATCGGATATTATCCGTTTTTCGGATACGGATGCGGACGGATTTCGGATTTTTCGGGTATCACAACCCTACTAGTGCCTATCTTTTTCTTTTTAGATGTTTCTCTCCAAGCGCGACCACCGTCAAAAGTTAAACCCTTTAATTATTAGTTCAGTGGGTCCCACTCTTAGCGTTGTTAAGTCAATTTCTTGCCTCTTGCTATTAGGTATAGGATTTCCCTCCAGTTTTTCGCTAGCATGTCGAATACAGTTATAGACCCTAACTAATAACCAAGGAAATTAAATATACATGACATCATTATGTTAATTATTCCACAGGCCGTATCTAATCTTCTCAAAATTATGCACATATACAAACGTACAAATAAAAATTGATAGTTTATCATTCCTAAGTTGTAAATGATATGCTGGTCACTCATCCATATGAGGTTATAATCCCAAGTTTTACTGTTACTAAGCACCATGATTCTACACTTATAATAACATTCGACGGTGCTAATGACCCACCATATATTGTCAAATTACTTACTTCATATCTGAATATCCTTAGCTTTTAATTTATTTTCCAGTAGCCCTATACAACTTGCTCGGTAAACATGATTTTTGACACATAATTTTATCATTATTTATACTACATCCGCTTTAAGTTCAATAAGTACTGTGGCGAATGAGATTTTGCTTTTGTTCGACTTTGGCACTTCCATTTTAATAGGAAAACCTATCGAACTAACTAAATCACTAATGGCCTTCGCCCCTCACACTTTAAAGCTTAGACCAGGTAGTTTGATCCACTTGGTAAAGGTAAGAGCAAATCCTTGTCCGTCCACATATTTGGGTTAAGTTGTTTCATTACGATTAAGTTTTTATCGAAGAAATAAAGTTCCTAATTAATAATGACCTCAAAGTATTTTTCGTTATTAAATCTCACAACGAAAAACCCATTATCTCTAGATTGCAATGAAAAATCCTCGTTTATTTCCATACCCTTTTCATATAGTTTTCTAAGTACTTAAAATATGGTCTTGCTCTACAATATAAATAGGAATGAAGTTTTCCCATCCAAATTCCACCTCCTCAATGACCACTCTAGATAATTTACCTTTCTTTTTAACGTCAAATAATTTGGTCCAATGAATTTGAGTTTTATCTTCTTAGGACAGGCTCATTCTGCTCCACTGACTGCATCGCTATAAGTGACCTTCGTCACATTAGGAGCTATAGGTTATTTTAAAGCTTTCAAAGTACTTTTGGATTGATTTTGAAAATTGGCAGAAACCGCCGCCAAATAAGAGTTCTTCCTCTAGTTATTTGTGGTTTTCTGTCTACCCTCATCAAGATTAGCTGCTACCTCTTGAGTTCCATCCAACGCCTTCATGATTCCCTTACCATTATTGTTCTTCTCTCAGAAGTCATGTTAACCGAGAAAATAAAAATAACAGAAATATAGTGTAAGATGTTGAATGAATGAAGAAGAAGAATGAGGGGATGGAAGAAAGATTTGAAATTAGATTAGAAATTGGGAAACCCTAACAATTAGGGTTCGAAGCCACTACGAAGTACTATTTTTACAACCATTAACAAACTATATTAACACTCATAATATAGTATGATTTTATTTTGCAATTTTGAATTAATATTTGATTATATTTTTTGTATTAATTAATTAGTGATGATTATGAGTATTGATATGTTGAATAATATAAAAGGGAAACATACATATATGCTATTTCTCTTTCTACGTCTAAATTTGCTATCTATAGATCCGTTTTTTATACAAAATTTAAGACCAAAATATATTTATCAACCAATAGGAGAAAACAATAAGTAATATATGTTTTCAACTTCTATCAATTAACACACTAAAATCCTAGTTCAATAAGAAAAGGTAATTTAATTTCTTTCAAATAATGGCAAACTCAAAATATTACTATTACTATTAATCTTCTCTCTACGATCACCTACCCATCGGTGATTTACCCAACTTCAACTTTAATAATTTGAATCAAGCTAGCTTCGGTTCCTTTCCATCTTACGTGGATTCTCTCAGATTTGTTTTACAGTGCTCATCTCTTTCCCAAAATAATTGTTATGCTCCTTTTGTTTCATCTGTGATCGAGTGATCATGGGTTTGCTTAGAGAGGCAGTGGTGGTTGAATGCTAATGAAGTTTGACTGTAATGTTGGATTACAGGAAGATTAGAAGAATAGTAGTGCAGAAGTTTGTATACGATATGAGATTAAGTATGGAGAAGAATACAGGAAGAAGTAGGAAAACTGTAGAAAAGAAAAATAGCAGATAGCAGATTTTAGAAGAAAATTCAGAAGAAAAGACCTTTTTATTAAATTTAATCACACATTGTTACAAACTGATCTTACTCCTATTTATAATGATCATTAGGAGAGTAATTCAACTATTAAATCATCAATTTACATAATAGATTTCGAATTTAAAGCCTAACAATTTCAGAATATCCAAATTCATTTTGGTCCCATGTACACGTGCACACCCTGTGCATGTGCACAACTGTTCAAATCAATTCTGGAGTTGATGCTTGGTACCAAAATGTTTTCCTCGCCTAGCTTATCTGATCCATTTTTATAGTGGTCCCCTTTCGACCTCGATCATCGGCGGTGATCGTGGAGGCTTCGGGTGCAAAAGTGTTTGTGTTAATGTTTGTAACCGATGGAGGCTGCCAAGTGTTGCTGAAATGCTTACTTCTTCTTCCTTGATTCTCAACATGTTCGATCTTCTCTCTTCATTCCTAACAACAATAAAACTTCTTCTCCAACAATAATACCATGGATTAAAAGCCATCCCCGAAACCTTCCTGCTTCCGTTCTGGCGTAGCTTGTCATCGAGCTTTAGCCAGTCGAGATCCTATCTGGTGTTTCTTTTGCAGTAAGCTAGGTGTAAGGTGCAGGCTGGTCCGAGGTCATCGGCGATGAACAATGAATGTTTTCTAGTGAAGTAGAAGGTGTTTGTGGAAATTGGTCAAGATGTGAATACTGATATATGTACACGACTGTGTGTATGCACAAGCTTAGATTGAATGCCTTCTTCCCAAAAATGATGCAACAATACAATATTCGGCAAGAACAACGATTTAACATCAACAACAATTAAGGTCCCTTATGAAACAACAATAGTTCGAACTAGGAAAATCATGGATATGAATATGGGCCCGATTTGAATTTAGCTTGGAGATCCAACTGACAGTTTTTCAAGAAAATCAATAAAAGAAAAGAGAGCAGTGTTGCCAATTTTTTAAAGTAACATCTATTACTTGCAGACAATAATGGGAATTTTGAAGAAACACTTAAGAACAGAATTCAACAACTGAAATCAAATCAAGAACAAGGATTGATGAGAGCAATAACAGCAAGAAAAACTAACAAGTACAATTAGAACAAAATTAAGGAACTAATTACAAATCAAAGAAACTGACAGCTAACCTAAGAATATGAACTTAAGGAAAGGAACAAATACTAAATTGCAACAGGAAATTGTATCAAAATAATATTGAATTTTAGACTTTTCTTTCACACACACTTACAATAACTACTTGTACATACTTATACACACATGCACATATAAAGTAAATGGGCCATAACTGATACAATGACCAAATTTGACTCAAACTGACCCAATCAACTTACAAAACAATCATACATCATCATACAAAGTAATTGGAAATCACTACAGTTAAGCCAAACCTCAGATCTGATGAAAATAAGTGTGCACGTGCAAACATGCACACACATGCACATTCATCTAGCTCTCTCTTTCATCCCCATCTTTCACTGCTAAAGCTTCTAACAGATGTTCAACTTCAATTCCCATGACTTTTGATGATCTAACCGCCGTACTCTGATGAACTTCGTCAGAATTGTTATTTTTCCTTGTTATCCCTGGCCCTACACATCCATTTACAAGGCTTATAACCATCTCCATGATAGCTTGGTTGTTACAATTCCCTTCTTCTTTAAGAACAGACCTTGTCCCAATGTCTAAGGTTGGAAACCTTCTAATTAGTGGCCAATAATCTTCCCATGTTGCCTACTCTCTAGGCTTGTCTTTCCACTTAAATAACACTTGCACCACTGGTTCATTATTTTTAAGCACTAGTCTTCTATTTAAAATATCTTCAGGCTGATCCACTATCTCTTCCACATAACTAGGTGCATCTTCTTGTATTATCAATCCATCACCGGTTTTCTTTTTTAACTGTGAAACATGAAAAACAGGGTGTATCCTAGCACTTGCAGGCAGTTGTAGTTTATAAGCTACTTTTCCTATTTTTTTCTTCAACCTTTTAAGGCCCATAGTATTTAGGTGATAATTTGTGAGTCTTTTGAAGTCTAGTAGTGATTTGCCTATAGGTTTGTAACTTCAAATACACCCAATCTCCCACTTCAAATTCCCTGTCTGTTCTCCTCAAATCTGCATATCTTTTCATTCTCTCTTGAGCCAGCCTCAAACTGTCCTTTAGAAACTCCAACACCACATCTCGGGAATACAGTTCTTCTTCAACTTGTTACACCTTTGCAGAGTTTGGTACATAAGACAACAAGTTTGGAGGATCAATTCCATAAACTGACTTGAATGGTGTAGTGTTAGTGGGGGCTTTCCAAGTGGTGTTGAACCAATACTTAGCTAAGGTTAACCATCTCGACCATTCTTGGGGTTTGTGGCAAACAAAACATCTTAAGTAGCCTTCTAAATTTTTTTTAACCACATCAGTTTGCCCATCACTTTGTGGGTGGTATGCTGAGCTATATTTCAAACTGCTACCTTGTAATTTAAAGATTTCCTTAAAATTACTTGTAAACGAAACATCCCGGTCACTTTCAATAGTTTTGGACATCCCATGCAATTTGAACACACCATTGAAGAAAACTATAGCCACTTCCTTGGCTGTATAGGGGTGACTCAACGGAAAGAAATGGGCATACTTGCTAAGTCTGTCTACAACTACATATATTATCGTATATTTTTGACTTCTAGGCAAGCATGTAATAAAGTCCATAGAAATATCCAGCCAAATCCTTTCAAGAATGGGAAGAGGTTGCAAGAGTCCAGGAATTAGTATGTTCTCCCCTATATTTCTTTGACATTCATCACAATTTTTAACATATTCTTCTATAATCCTTTTCATTTTTTTCCAGTAAAAGACTTGTTTTAGTTACTTTAATGTGCCTTTGATACCAGAGTGCCCTCCCAATGGAGTTGAATGATGCTCCATTACCATATTTTGGGTAATTATATCCAAGTGATGATCTATTAGAATTTTGGCTTTATGAAAGATTAACTTGTCTACCACCTTACACTTGTTTGCAGGTAATTCATTTCTTTTAATTCTCACTAGTTGCTGCTGATACCAATGGGAATTTTGTAAAGTGTTTTTCAATTCTTGCATCCATGGTGACTGCACTATGGAAACTACTTGTAGCTAAGAGTTCTTCTCTTCGTTTTCTTTTATTCTAGATAATGCATCAGCCAACTAATTGTCTTTACCATTCTTGTACTCTACTTTATAATCAAACCCATGAAGTTTGGCAAGCCATTTGTTTCACACTCTAGTCTGTAACTTTTGTGTTAGTAGATACTTCAAACTCTGGTGATCAGTTTTAATAACAAACTGTCTTCCCATTAAATATTGTGTCCACTTCCTTGTAGCTATAATGATCCTTCTCGTATGTTGACAAGTTCAAATTTCTTCCTTGTAAAGCCTTACTCAAGTAAGCCAAGGGTCTGTGGTTTTGCATTAATAAAGCCCATATGCCATGTCCACTTGCATCACATTCCAAAATAAAGGTTGTGAGAAATTAGGCATTGCTAATATTGGTGGTGTTACCAGACAATGTTTAAGCCTTTTGAAAGCTTCTCTGCCTTCTTCATTCCATTCAAATGCATCTTTCTTTAACATATTTGTTAAAGGTCTAGCAATGGTGCCATAATCTTTAACAAATTTCCTGTAGTAACCAGTGAGGCCCAAAAGTCCTCTTAATGCCTTCAAGTTGCTTGGAAATGGCCAGTTCACCACTGCTTTTATTTTGCTGGGGTCAACAGCCAACCCTTGTACTGAAATGACATGCCCTAAATATTATAGAGATTCCTTTGAAATGCTAAATTAGGTCATCTTAATCACCATGTCATTTTGTTTCAGCACCTGAAAAGTAAACTTCAATTGCTCTAAATGCTCAGACCAAGATTTGCTATATATGAGTATGTCATCAAAAAACACCAATACAAATTTTCTCAAGTATGGTATAAATATCTCATTCATCAAAGATTGAAAAGTAGAGGGTGCATTGGCCAATCCAAATCACATTACTATGAATTCATAATTCCCATCATGGGTTCTAAATGCAGTTTTATGAATATCTGCTTCATCCATCTTGATCTGATGATACTTTGACCTTAAATCAAGTTTAGAGAAGAATTTGGCTCCATAAAGTTCATCAAATAATTCTTCTATCAAGGGAATGGGAAATTTATCCTTTTTAGTCTGAGAATTAAGGGCTCTATAGTCAATGCATAGTCTCCATGTTCCATCCTTCTTTCTCACCATTACCACAGGTAAAGAGTATGAAATGTAGCTGTTTCTAATGATTCCAAAATTCAACATCTCCTTGATAAGTTTCTCAAGCTCATTATTAATGTGGTACGAGTGTCTGTATGGTTTAATGCAAATGGGTTTGGTGTTTGGTAATAAGGGTATTTTGTGGCCTTACAGTCTGTGTAGAGGAAGAGGTTGTGAACTGGCGGTAATTTCGGAAAAAAATTTTAGGAGCTCTTCAATTTCTTGAGGAATATCATAGGGGTTAATTTTAGAAGAGTTTAAAGTACATAGCATCATGGTAAATTGAGTTTGGGTACATTCCTTGCTAATGTCTTTTTTACAAATAACCTTCAACTCTTCCTGTTGCATACCTTGCCATATATACTCCTTATGATTATACTTGAATTTGACTTGCAACTTTTCAAGATTTAGAGTTACTTCTCCCGGTTTCCTCATCCACTGTGCATAAAGAATTACTTGGCATCCTTCTAAGGGGAAAAAAATTAAGTCCACTGGCATAACATAGTCTTGACACTTGAGTATAACATTCTGGTACACACCATTACCAGTCACTTTTTCACCATTAGCTACTACCACTTCAAAGACTCTTGATTCCTCAACCTTAAGCTTTAATTTCTTAGCCAAGTTTGCGTTAATAAAACTATGAGTTGACCAAGAGTCAATTAATATATGAACTGATTTACCCAAAATACTTCCCTTGACCTTAATGGTTGATAAAGTGGGTATTTCACACATATTTTGTAATATTATGGTTAGGGGTTCATCATCATTAGATTTTGGTTCTGTTAATGCTTTAAATTCAGCTCTTTCTAATTATTCTACTTTAACCAATGCCATCATTCCCTCCAGTATGTAAACTTGTGGATTTTTACATTTATGATCTCTATGCCATTTTTCTTTACACCCATAACATAAGTTTTGTCTCCTCATTTCAATCAACTAGCTGGAAGTAAGTCCTTTACTTTTCACTAAAGCCTCTAGTTGTGAGTCTCTTTGGTTGGTAGTTGGATTGAGGTTGTGGGTAGCTTGATGGATTTGGGAAGTGGTAGGGTTAACAGTAGTATTCCTCTGTATATTCAGGGTAGGGTTAAGAGTTTTGATGATCTTCTTAGTGTAAGAATGCTTGATTTCAAACATTTTTGCCAATGCAACAGCTTCTTTGAAATCAGTTGGTCTAGATGTAAGAAAGTCATACTTCAATTCTTCTTTCAACCCACCAACAAATCTGTCCAACACAAACTTTGGGGGTAATGCATCTGTAGCCATTTGCAATTGTTCAAATTTGTTGAGATAATTCAAAACAGTGGTGGTCTATTTCAATCCGGCCAAAGCTTCAAATGATCTTTCCATTTCTTCAGGATTAAATCTCACCATGATTTCCTCTTTAAAAACCTGCCAAGAACCATGATCAGGAACATTATGCACATACCGATTGTTATCCGGGTTTTTAACCCAATAGGATCCAGTAGAAAACGAAACAATCCCATCACATCAGAATGGCATCGAACTTAACCAGAAAGGCTAAGGAAAGGAGTTGACGAGAGCCAAATCATATTACTAAAGCTATGAACAAGTTCAATTAAACCAAGAAGTTAGCGTCAGTTTAGTCCAATCAGCAATCAAAGCACAATTAGCCAGCAGATCATCATCAAGACGGAGTAACGTGCAACGATATTACGTAAACAACTACGATAAAAGACTATGGAAGCATCTCCAATTCCAAACTTCAGAAAAATCCTAAGTGCTTGGATCATCAACAACACATACCTCTCCACAAATCTTCAAACAAACTAGCCAAAGAATACTACGAGAAGAAACATTCGAGTAGAGATGAGGACATTGGCTCGCAAAACGAGACAAGTCCATGGGTCACCAGCGACACATGGTTCTTCCTCGTTTTGCATGCCAAACTCTCCCTGGGTCGTTTCCTACCTATTTGCTAGCTGATGAAGACGTAGCCTGGCCCAAAAGCTCTCCGATCCATATAAATACCATCCTACCTGCTACATAAACGGGATCTTTTGAGGACTGATTGCTGAAGCTCTACTAGAAACATTCTTCACTCTCTGCCTCCCTCACAACAATCTCTAAAGGAATTCACTGTGATTCTCCAATGGATTCCAACTCTGGGGATTCAATATATTGAGAGATAATCAAAGCCTTGTAATTAAACACATCTTGTAACAACAATCAATCTATAAGAAAAATTATAAAGTGGACGTAGGCTTCGTTAACAGTCGAACCACAATAAAAATTTTCTGTCTTCTTTCTTTTACTATTCTTTTCTTATATCTATGATCCGTGATATTGCTCTGTCGGAACAGGGCTGGTGCTTTCAAACTCTAACCAGGGTGTTGATCCGTTTTTTGGGTTAACATTTTGGTGCTTTCATTGAGAACCTTGAACGAGATCTGAAAATTTGAAGTTTGAATCCCAGATTCAAAGAAAATGAAGAGGCCTAACACCAGATCTAAAATTGGAGCAAGTCAATCGGAGCTTGGGGCAGCTAGTAAGTGTCCTCAAATTCTTATCAACCCAGTTATGTGATTAGAGAGGAGATGGAAAGGATGAGGAAAGAGATTCATGATGGACTCTTAGCTAGACAATAGGAGATGATGGACGGATTCTTCCAGAGGATGGAGCAGTAAGGGATGGCTAGATCTGGAGGGAATATGAATCAAACTCCAGGTAATAATGCAGGGATTGCTTAATTTGGATTGGAGCAAGGTGGAGCCTTGCCCTCATGCCCAGAGCAACCGACACATGGGGGCAGCACTAGAATCAACATGGGAATCAATGCCAATGCCGGAGCAACTGTTGAAACAGCAGGGACTGGTGGCAGGGGAGTTGATCCTAATACTAGGATGCGGCTGATAGATGGATATGTACCAAAACTTCCTTGAAGAACGGAGGAATGAATGAAGCTATAGTTGCTAGAAGTGTCCATCCCGGGATACCCCCAAGGGGTTGGGGGCAAAGTATTGCTTTATGACAGAGAGCTATATTGGAAAGTGAGTACAGAATTGCTAAACTAGTATGGAGATTCATCAGAGGAGGCCCCCCAAATTAGGGTCTGGAAAATTTAAACAGAAATCCATTTACTGCTAATATCCAGAACGTGAGAAATCCTTTAGATTTCAAGCTTTCGACACTAGAAATGTACGACAGGAAGACAAACTCGACGATTCATATGATGTAATACATCCAACGTATGGAGGTGCTGGGTGCTTCTAAGGAAGTAATGGGGTGATGCTTCCTCTTATACTTAATAGATTTGGTTGCAACGTGGTTCAGACATTTGGAAAATGGGTCCATAAGCACGTGGACCGACTTAGTAAGCAAATTCTTGAGACAGTTCAGGGTTCATTTCTTACAACCAAGGGATGTACTTAAACTCTCAAACGTAAAACATAGGCCTAGAGAGTCCTTAAGAAGTTATTTAATAAAATACAATGCGGCGGTAGCTGCTGTGGACAAACCAGACCCATCATTTATCTTAATGGCAGCAGTATCTGGAGTCGCGAATAAGACTGATTTCAAAGCCGCATTGAAAAGGGACCCAGCGATGGATCTTGTAGAATTATATTATGAAGTTGAGAGGTACCTGCATCAGGAAGATGCCGAAGCCAAGGATGAGGATGTGGTTGCTGAAATAAATGTCATTGAGGGCGGGGGACCATATGGAGTTGGAAGTGCAAAAGACAAAGGAAAGAAGAAAGCCGATGACAACATCAAAGACCCAAAACAATAGAGAAAAGAGCCAATATTCTCTTCATACACTGACCTGACCGAAACCCCGGAGAGGATATACCTAGATACGAGGGGGTGGAACCTCTACCGGAAGCCACCTTGGAGGGAGCCCACTGACCGAGAGAAAAGATCTGAAAAGTTTTGCATCTTCCATGAGTTGAATGGGCATGAGATGAATGAGTGTCGACACCTTCATGATCTGATAGAAGAACTAGTCCGAAACAACCAGCTGCCATAATATGTGAGGAACAGAACTGCGGTGGAATTGCAGAGACAACCGCCATTCGTGGAAAATGCATCAAGAAACACCCACACAAATTTTCCCATGATCCGGGTAAGCAGGAGTCGGACTCGATTCCAATGCTTTGTTTTATCATATCTTTTCCAGCACTTTTCTTTTGGTATGTAGACGATAATAATCGAAGGCCGCTTACACGTGTACGGGATCCTGAACGGTCCCTAGGCATGCTCTGAGTCGGATGCCTAAGAGAACTTAGGACAGTAACAATTAAAGGCCGCTTACACGTGTACGGGATCCCGAACGGTCCCTAGGCACGCTCTGAGTCGGATGCCCTAGATGAACATTTAGGACTCCTGCTTGTTTAATTTTTGTTTATTTGTTTTGATTTGAATATTTGAATTTTTATAACTGATGTTGATCGCCTTAGATTCCCACCACTGGACCAGAGTGCAAGTCCCCTTGCCAGAGAGCGAGTGGATGGACTTGTACGATATTGATCGCCTTAGAGTCGCACCACGGGGCCAGAGTGGAAGAAGTAAGTCCCCTCATTGGAGATTGAGCGGATGGGCTTACTTAATCCCCCTTGACTTAACAAATAGACGATCCGGAAAGGTCGTCCCCATAACTTTAAACATAAACGATCCAGAGAGATCGCACATTAAACAAAACATTAAACGATCTAGAGAGATCGTGCGTTAAACTAAGCATTAAATGATCCAGAGAGATCACGCATTAAAATTAAGCGGTCCAGAAAGATCGGACTTTAAAACAGATTTGGTTTTGCAGAAAAGGATCTAAATGCCTTATAAATAGAATAAAATGGATAAATCCTGGATGAACACAGGATGACTTTGACATATGATGTGATACAATGTGATTTTGATATATGCTGTGACATGATGTGATATAATGTGATTTTGGTGTATGATTTGATTTAGATATATGATGTAAAAACTCTGAACTAAAAGCAAAAATTGATAGTGATGTAAATCCTGAATGAACGAGGGAAGATTATGTAAGGTAATTAGAGACTTGTGATGTAATAACCCCGAATAAAATCGGAATGATTGTGATGTATAGATTACACTTAGGTAGAGTCTATAATCTTAGGCTGTAATAGGTTTGGAACGACTTATGATTGGCAAGAGAATCCGAAGGAACTGGATGATTCACCAAGACTAAAGCTCAACAACTGAAGACTTGTTGCCATGACTTGTTCTAGAGCAAAGCACACCTTTCATTCAAAAGGCATACTTTGGGGGGCAAATGTTATCCGGGTTTTTAACCCAACAGGATCTAGCAGAATATGAAACAATCTCATCACATCAGAATGGCTTAGAACTTAACTAGAAATGCTAATGTAAGCAGTTAATGAGAGCCAAATCATATTACTAAAGCAATGACCAAGTTCAACTGAACCAAGAAGCTAGCGTTAGTTCAGTCCAGACAACAATCAAAGAAAAATCAGCTAGTAAATCGTCATCAAGAGGGAGTAACATGCAATGATACTACGCAAACAAATACGATGAAAGACTATGGAGACATCTCCAATTCCAAACTATAGAAAAGTCCTATGTGCTTGGATCATCAACATCCCATACCTCTCCACAAACCTTCATACAAACTAGCCAAAGAATACTACGAGAAGAGACCAAGACATTGGCTCGCAAAACGAGTCAAGTCTATGGATCGCCAGCAACCCATAGGCCATGGGTCGCCAGCGACCCACGATTCTTCCTCGTTTTGCATGCCAAACTCTCCCTGGGTCGTTTCCTACCTATCTACTAGCTGACGAAGATGTAGCCTGGCCCAGAAGCTCTCAGATCCATATAAATAACATCCTACCTGCAACATAAACGGGATTCTGGGGGCTGATTGCTGAAGCTCTACTGGAAACATTCTTCACTCTCTGCCTCCCTCACAACAATCTCTAAAGGAATTCACTATGATTCTCCAGTGGATTCCAACTCCGAGGATTCAATCTATTGAGAGATAATCAAATTCATGTAATTAAACACATCTTGTAACAACAATTAGTCCATAAGAAAAATTATAAAGTGGACGTAGGCTTCGTTAAAAGCCGAACCACTATAAAAATTCTCTATCTTCTTTCTTTTACTATTCTTTTCTTATATCTGTGATCTGTGATATTGCTCTATTAGAACAGGGCTGGTGCTTTCAAACTTTAACCAGGGTGTTGATCCATTTTTTGGGTTAACACCAGTTATACCATTGCAATGGTTCTTTTTTTAGATAGAATAAGCAAATGTCAACCCGTAATCTTATCAGTCTGATGAAATCTAAAATACTGTTCAACTTGCTGAAGCTAATCGATCACTCTCTCCTCATTGTTAAACACTTGAAAATCAAGTTTCAGAGTGGTTACTGTGGTATTTCTTGATGGGTTATCTGGATAGTAATAATTTGGGTATGGGTTTCTATAGCTATAGGAAGGATATAGAGGTTCTTAAGGGTAATATTGGGGATTCTGATAACTTCTTGGAGGTATTGGCATCCGCGGCAGTGTTAGTGGTGGTGGAGGCACTGTTTGTGAATTTGGTGGATATGGAGGTGGAGGACATCAAGTATTTGAGGAGGCCAAGAATTTTGATGATGGTGAGGATAATGAGATTCTTGGTATGGATTTGGGGGTTGCATGGACGGTGGTGGCGCTGGTGGTTGGTTCTTGATCTGTTGAATGTCACGAGAGAGGACAGTGAGAACATTATGAAAACCCTCAAATTTAGTGCTTAATTCTTGTTAAGCTTGTTCGATTCGTCAATTAAACTCCTCTTGCTTCATCCATGTTGGAACTTGATACTGAAATGGTAGATAAGGTGAATCACTGATGTTTTGCGGATCGATTAGAGGATTTCCTAGCACCTCAAAGGGTCGCTCTGATACTAAATTGTATGGTGTAGGCTGGTCGGAGGTCATCGACGATGAACAATGACTGTTTTCTGGTGAAGTAGAAGGTGTTTGTGGAAATTGAGAAAGTGTTTGTGGAAATTGGTGAATATGTGAATACTGATATATGTACACGACTGTGTATATGCACAAGATTAGGTTGAATGCCTTCTTCCCAAAAATGATGCCACAATACAATATTTAGTAGGAACAACAATTTAACATCAACAACAATTAAGTTCCCTTACGAAATAGCAATAGTTCGAACTAGGAAAATCATGATATTAATCTGGATCTGATTTGAATTCAGTTTGGAGAT
Source organism: Allium fistulosum (assembly GCA_030737815.1). Taxonomy (NCBI): domain Eukaryota; kingdom Viridiplantae; phylum Streptophyta; class Magnoliopsida; order Asparagales; family Amaryllidaceae; genus Allium; species Allium fistulosum. Next base: position 394,074,032 of record CM060907.1, read on the forward strand.
TTAACTGACAGTTTTTCAAGAAAATCAAGAAAAGAAAAAAGAGCAGTGTTGCTAATTTCTTAAAGTAACAGCTATTACTTGCAGACAATAATGGGAATTTTGAAGAAACACTTAAGAACTGAAATCAAGAACAAAAATCAAATCAAGAACAAGGATTGATAAGAGCAATAACAACAAGAAAAACTAACAAGTACAATTAGAACATAATTAAGGATCTAATTACAACTCAAAAAAACTGATAGCTAATCTAAGAATATGAACTTAAGGAAAGGAACATATACTAAATTGCAAAAGGAAATTGTATCAAAATAATATTGAACTTCAGACTTTTCTTTCACACACACTTACAATAACTACTTGTACATACTTATATACACATGCACATATCAAGTAAATGGGCCATAACTGATACAATGACCAAATTTGACTCAAACTGACCCAATCAACTTACAAAACAATCATACATCATCATACAACATAATTGGAAATCGCTACAGTTAAGCCAAGCCTCAGATCTGATGAAAATAAGTGTGCACGTGCAAACATGCACACACATGCACACTCATCTAGCTCTCTCTTTCATCCACATCTTTCATCGCTAAAGCTTCTGACAGTTGTTCAACTTCAATTCCCATGAGCTCTGATGATCTGGCCGCCATACTCTGATGAACTTCGTCACAATTGTTATTTTTCCTTGTTATCTCTGGGCCTGCACAACCATTTACAATGTTTATAACCATCTCCATGATAGCTTGGTTGTTTCACTAGGTCATAAGCAGTTCGCTTGTTCCTTGCGCAAACTCCAAACGACCGCAAGTGGATCTTCAACTTTGCTCAACCAATTCGCTTTTGCCCAGATCAGCAAAAGCAAGGTTCAAAATTCTGTTCTCCGTTTCTGTTCCGACTATTGATAATTTTCAAATTTCCTATTTCGTTTCGGAAATTTTGGAAGTTCCCCTTTAATTTCGGTACTTTTTTTTGCTTTAATTTGCTATATACTCTAATAAATATCCAATACTGTCATAAATTTATAGTAATTTTTACATTACATATAAAATACACACTTTAATTAAATATCCATTGTGTAAGATTATGTATTATTCATTTGAGATTTTAAAACTTTGATCAATTTTGAAACTTTTGAATTTTTTATTATGATTTGATGTAAATTAACAAAAGCATAACATCTTTTTTTATGAAACTACATGATTTCTTCTCCATTTATTTATTGTCCCAATTAATTTGTTTTTTTAATTATTATATATTTGTTGTATTTTTTAATTTTTATAAGTTTTTTTTTCAATATTTGAAAAGAAAATCCGGAATTTAGACCGAAACCGGAATTTTGATCAGATTTTGTACTGGTTATGAGTGGAACCAGAATGGAATCACCGGAATTCCGCTGGAATTTCGAACCACGAGCAAAAAACTTGCAATTTTATTTTTACATCAAATTCCGACCTTTACAAACACAACTTCTTTATACCTTGTCACCTCGATAGCTCATCTTCTCCTCCACAAAATGAAAGTCCTCCTCATAGTGTATATTTAATTTGCTTCGTCCGCCACTTAGAAAACGATGGCGAACCTGGCAACATGAATACAAGCTCAAATCAAGCAGGTCTACAAAGAGAATCTATGGGTTCATTTAGGTTCTTAAGGTTATGAGTAGATCCGACTAAAATCGAGGTAGTGAATAGTGGGAAGAGACCCGAGACACTAAACGAAATTAAGAGTTTCCTTGGGTTGGCTGGTTATTATCGAAGGTTCATTAAGGATTTCTCGCAGATAGCAGCACCAATGATGATGCTGACAAGGAAAGATGTGAAGTTTGTGTAGACCGATAAGTGTGAGGAAGCGTTCCAGATTTGAAACACTTATTGACCCATACACCTGTGCTAGTTGTTCCGGAAAGGAATCAGGATTTGATAGTCTATACTGATGCGTGTGGAATAGGATTAGGAGCTGTGCTAATGTAGAGAGGTAAAGTAATTGCATATGCTTCTAGACAGTTTAAACCGCATGCGATTAGATATCCGATGCATGATTTTGAATTGGCTGCGGTGATTTTTTCTTTGAAGGTATGGAGACATTAATATTTAGGAGAAAGGTTTGAGCTGTATACAGATCATAAGCCACTGAATTAATTGTTCTCTCAGAAGGAGCTGAACATGGGATAACAAAGGTGGTTAGAGTTCATAGCGCTTATGATTTTGGGATTGAGTATACACTAAGGAAAGGAAACAGGGTTGTAGATGCACTTAGAAGGAAGCATCAGAATGTAGTGTTGGCAATGATGACCAAGTGGAAAGACTTGGAAGCATTGGCATATTGCATAGTACAGTGGAGATCCGAGGCTTGGTCTAGTGGAAATATAGTTGTATTGTTTTGTTGGAAGATCGACAAGTGTTGATCGAATATGTTGCTTCTAAGCAGATAGAGGATCCGGTGTTAGTTGAGTGGATCAGGTAGCTAAAGGAAGGTACCAAGAGCTATGACTTGAAAGATTTCAGTCATGACCAGAATAGGTGGTTGAGAAAGAAAGGCATATTTTTTGTTTCGATTGTAGGAAACATAAGGAAGAAAGTCATAGAGGAATGCCATCGTTCGAAGTTCACTATACATCCCGGAAGTACTAAGATGTATCAAGATATAAAGAGTAGTTTCTTCTGGGAAGGAATGAAGTAGGATATTGGTTTGTGTGTAAGGCAGTGCTAGAATTGAGAGTAAGCAAAGGCCGAACACCAGAAACTAAGTGGTTTGCTTCAGCCGTTGGATATTCCAGTATAGAAGTGGGATTCTATTTCTATGGACTTCATAGACGGGTTACCATGGTCAAACAGAGGTAATGAAAGTATATGGATCATAGTGGACAGATTGACCAAGAGAGCCCACTTCATTCCAGTTAAGTCAACCATGACGGCACCTGTTTTAGCGAGGTTGTTAATGAAGAATGTAGTTAGGCTGCATGGAGTTCCTGGCAGTATAGTTAGTGATAGAGACCTTTTGTTCACTAGCGAGTTTTGGAAAAGTCTGCAGGAAGTTTTGGGAACCAAGCTTAAAATGAGTACCACTTACCATCCACAAACAAATGGGCAAACGGAATGGGTTAACTAGATCTTGGAAGACTTATTAAGAGCTTGTGTTCTGGATTTCGGGAGATCATGGGAAGACCATATGCATCTAATCGATTTTTCGTATAGCAGTAGTTATTAGACTAGTATTGGGATGGCACCGTTTGAAGCTTTATATGGAAGGCCATGCAAATCTCCCTTTGTTGGTTAGAGACAAGGGATTGGTTGATTCTTGGTCCAGATTTGGTTAAAGAAGCTGCAAAAAAGATTGAGGTCATTTGGGCTAGAATGAAGGAGGTTCAGTCTAGGCAGAAGAGTTATACAGGTATGAGACGGAAAGATTTGGAGTTCTCAATTGGGGACTAGGTTTTCGTCAAAGTATCACCGATGAAGGATGAGCTTAGATTTGGGATGTCGGAGAAGTTATCTCCTAGGTTCATTGGACTATTTCCTATTCTTGAGAGGAACGGGAAACTCACTTATAGACTTGAGTTACCAAGCAGTTTGGTAGGTGTCCATGATGTTTTTCATGTTTCTCATCTCAGAAAGTGTGTTAGAGACTCGGAGACTGCTGTTGCACCGACAGTGCTAGAGAATTTAGTGGTAGAACCGGACTTGACCATAGTAAGGGAGCCAGTTCACATTGTTGCACGAGATGAGAAGAGGCTTAGAACTAAGATGGTTAGTTTAGTCAAAGTCCAGTGGAGTAACGATGACAAACACTGTACTTGGGAGGTTGAGAGCAGGATTCGAGATACTTATCCTGACTTGTTTGATAGTATGTTTCACCTCTTGTTTGTTTTGTGTACCTTATTGTAATTTCAAGGTCGAAGTTCTTTAATGAGGGGCGTCTCTAACACCCCAGATTTTTGGTAACATTATTTAGTAAATTTAGTTAGATAAACTAAATAAAATAATGTGTTGATTAAGGGATTGAAATTTGATCTTAATTAAGGTGCCGAGCCTTTTTAAACAAATGAATTAAAAGAAGGGTTTAAAATGAATTAGGGGAGGGGTATTATGGGAAAGAGGCCATTCCTATATTCACTTCCTTGGGCCGTGTATTATGTACACATTCATTTCATTTCAAAAATTTAAGTCAAGGCCAGCCACCATTAACACGGAAAGAAGAAGAGGAAACTAAGGAAAAGCTAAAGGAAAAGCAATTTCAAATCAAACCCATTCAAATCTCAAGCTCCTTAATCTTTAAAACAAAGGTGAATAATGTTTACATCTCTATAATTTTATTGGTTTCGGATTTAAGGTTAAATCCAAAATATTTATAAAGATTTGTCATGCTTTTGAATGATAAAATGAGTATATACACATGTTGATGATTTATGAATGTTCATATAGATTTTATAACATGTTTTGAGATGAATAACCTATTAAATATCATCCAATTGCCTTGCAAATTTCTATGCTGATCTAAAATGAAATTTTAGTGATGGGTTTCAATTTTTAGATTTTTCTGAATTTTCATGGATTTATTATGAATTATCTAAGTAAGAAAATGGTACTTTGGATTATAAAAATTATTTACGGGAAAATTATTTATTATTAGGGTCCAAATATTTTATATGTTAAAAAACATATAGTTATTGATTTTCTAGAATTTATTATTCCACCTCTATTCCAAACCTTCCGACAAGGTAGAAAGGTATCAAACCTTTCGACTATGTCAAAAACCAATGCACATGGTATCAAGCAACTGGTACGTAGTGAATTGGAAGAGGTCGAAAGGTTTAGGGTCGAAAGGTAAGAGCTTCTGAAAGAGATGAAACTTTGTTTTGGTTTTAAAGAAAATACGCCTGCTAACTTTCGACAAAGAGCTTTCGACAAAGTCAAAAGGTGTAAAAGAAAAGGTTTAGATTGGGTTGCTTTCTTGTTTTAATTGAAACCTTTTGATAAAATCGAAAGGTAAACCTTTCGACGAGGTCGACAAGAGCAAAGCTGCCGCTTCCTACCTTTCGATTTAGTTGCTTTCAAAGGGAATCTTTTGTTTTCTAAAACTTGTCGCCTCTCCATTACTTTCGAAGGGTTGGTTCCAACAACATCACTTCATTATTTATGAAAAGGTTTTAGAAGAGTTACTATTAAAAGGTTTCGAAGCAGTTGCTTTTGACTCCAATGTTTTTCTTATCCTTTTGCACTAATTATGGCATAATCCAAATGTTTTAAGCCTAAACTTTTGAATGGTTTCGAAGTTCCAATCTTTTTTGAAGGTTCTTAGTTCCAATGATTTCGAAAGTTTCTTAGTTCCAATGTTTTTGGAAGGTGAGACCTTTCGACGAGGTCGGAAAGAAATCTTCCGACAAGGTCGAAAGATGAGACCTTCCGACAAGGTCGAAAGGTATGGTTTTTCAATGTATTTGGAAGGCAAAGGTTTAAAGGATTTTAAAGGCGGATGTCATATGTTTTAAAGCTTATAAAAGAAAGGCTTTTTAATTGTTTTGAAGGAGTTACCTTCAAAGATTTCGAAGGGTTTTATTAATGGTTTCGAAGGGGTTACCTTCAATGTTTTTGAAAGATTGTTTAAAGGTTTTAAACAAAGGTTCCAAATATAATGACTAAGCAGATATCCTAAATGTTTAAGTTATAAGGGACTTTAACTTATTTTAAAAGGATAGATAATCCTTATTGAACATCATCAACATTATTTTGAGTAAAGTATATATAACATGGCAAAATAGCTTAGGGTAAAACTAAAGATATATTTTCCTTGTGTATATATATGATTTGACGGACTAAATCATTTTGAAAAGGTTTTCAAGGAAAAATTAAAAGGTAGTTAACCCTAAGAAAATTCAAGCAGTTAGCTCAATTAAATTCAGACAATCAGTCCATTTTGAGGGCAGTGAGCCCAGAGGACAGTTAGTCCAAATAAGGCCAGTTAGCCTAGATATGAACGTTAGTTCATTTGTTAACATAACATACCTTGCTACTTCTTAAGGATAGTTAGTCTACCCTTTTTAACCTGTTTTATGGACAGATAGTCTATCATTTAGCATAAATGATATTGCTATTTTGGTATAATCGAATTTAGGATAGTTAGTCCTAAAAAGAGCGGTTAGCTCAGATTTAGGACAGATAGTCCTTTTTTTGTTATAGCATAATGGATCTTGCTATATTATTATTATAATCAATTGATTAACCAGTTTGGTTGTAGGAAAGGATTTGCAAAATATATGTTTTGGAAAGTTATATTAGTAAGGGGAAACTCGTTCCACTAAGTGGCGTGGTCTCAGTATGTATCGGTAAACAGAGATGTAACATAAATTATTCATACTAGGCTTTATGTCTGACTCGAAGTTTTTGTTTCCCCTTAAAATCTCAGGTGCTCAAAATTTGTTTTAGTAGGCTGAGGGTTTAGGTTTAGCAGATTTTGGCGAATAACCTTCCGAAGACGAGCAGGTGGCTGACGGATAGCAAAATTTAGGAATTCTGTTTTTAATCATTTCCATTGTGTATTAAGACAATCATTTCTAAATTGCTTTGATCATCCATAGGGGAATCTTCATATGCCGCTCTTGGCATATTGTTGTAATTTATATTTGATCATTTCCTGGGAATACGTTTGGTGATTTTTGTAACTTGGATATGATTTTATTTGAAATGTAATCACTGAAATTATTGTTTTTTGGAAATATGTGATTTTGTTCATATTCAAGTGCTTCTGGTATTATAGACCATTAACATTACCGTATTTCTTCACTAGAAGTTAATACTATGGCTAACTGCATCATCCATAGCGCTTAGCTTTTGACCTCCAGATATGTGATGTTACACGAGGTGTTTGAAATATGAAAATTTTCATTTAAGTGTTTGTGAAAATATAAGAAAATAAGTTTTTGTAACTTATAAGTTGAAAAATAATTAGTTAAAACAAAATTTAAATTTGTTAAATATTCTGGTTAAGTAAGGCACATTGGAAATTTTATACACTCTTAGAATGTAGAAGAGTGCGAAATAAATATAAAATTGAGCTTGGAAGTGATAATAAAAAAAGTTGTGTTTTATAAAATGTTTATAATAAACCTGAGTAATGTTTTATGTAATAATTCATAAATAATATTAGTATTTCAAGAAATATACTAAGAATGAAATGAATGAGAATAAAATAAATGTGAATAAAAAGAATTGGGCATAGTTAAAAAACCGTTTGAAATAAATACATAAGTTATACGTAGATCATTTTGTTCGCATAACTTTTTGATCCGGATTCGAGTACATAACTTTGAGGTGATTTACATCGGTCTAAGTTAGGAATTTTCACTCGATTCTGAACGGTAAACACTATATATGAATTTTACGATCAAACAAGATAGAATGAACTGTAATCAGGATCGATGTATCAGATTTACGATCACGAAGCCTAATGATCAGGCCTAAATGATAATTTGAAGTAGTAGCAAAGCAAAAACTTGAGGTGAACTCAATAAAACACTTAAAGCATGGTAGTTCACTACTCCCTAAAGATTGATCAAGTGCGATCCATATTCAATACAGTGGATCTTATCAAATCGATTCCATAGCTCAATTCAATGATGATCGGTCGATATCTCACAATCTACAAGTCCAACACACTTGAACTTTCAAAGTATTAATATATTGGAGAAAGTTGCCCTCATGAATTAACGTATGTCAAAATGAGAAAAAATTAACGATCGGAACCGATCGTTCATGAGAAATCGCGTAAATTCAACCAAACAATCTAACTCGATGAGGATTAGTTAATATCTGATAAACCACAGCTCAGAATGATACCAAACTTTAGGGGCATTGCTTCGATTTATAAGGCAGTCACCAAGAACGATTGCACCATCGAGCCAGAATGAACGATCGGCACTGATCATTCCAAATCATGAGTTAGAGCTACGATCATTTTAGTAGGCACCTACGGTTCTAGAGAGTCTTTTACTGAATTTCCAGCGAGATATTAGTTGTCTTCATCTATAAATACATACTTCCTTCTTCATTTAAAGGACCTTTATGCCGCTTATTGCTCTAGAATCCATTATAATCAAGTGAAATTATCAATAATTCATTATACTCAAGTACATAAGTGACCAGTAAAGTTTACTCTTCAAAGTGGACATAGGCACACAAAGATGAACCACTATAAATCCATGTGTTTTTATTATTTCTTAGTTCTTATTGCTTATTTCCTTATCCTCCCTATTTAATTTTGATTATTATTAATTTATTTCTCTACTATTCTATTCTGAAGAGTTTGTGCCCACTTTTAGTGTAAACATTTTGGTGCTTTCACCGAGAATACTTGGTTCTCGGCTTATTTGGTTTCTTTTGTTGCTACTGGATTTCATAAATCCCCCGAAGGAGATCCATCATTGTCTTTGAGAAGCTTGTTTGTTCTATTCAGATTTGCAAAAGTCTAAGGGCTTTTATCAACATTGGTTAGGAACACCAGATCTACTTCCCAAAATGCAAAAGGAAATGAGAATGCTAGCGTCCAGCAAGGAGGCCCAAGCAATTTACCAATAGGTGTGAATGCTACCAATCCTGTTGATATCCAAAATCCAACCGATTCCATTACAAGAGATGAATTTCAGAATTTGATGAGAGAGGTAGTGGTTAGCTGCCGACCGTTGAATCAGTAGATTCAAGCAAATATCGATCTAATTAGCTAACTCAGTCAGCATCAAGGTGGGAAAGCTAGGAGGGAGCCAACTCTTTATTCTACATTAGAGAGCTCAACTTAATCAGAGGATTATCACAAACAAAGATGTCGCAGAACTGACAAATACCATGTTGAACCATCAACCCGCCATCACCCGACCAATCCAAATAAACCGGTAACAATCGATACCGATCCATCCGGAACGGTCGGTACTGATCCAAAACCTAGAAGCAAGTCACATCACGTTGTGGGAGGAGCGCAAGCTGAAGTTGCTATAGCTGATTCGAATTCTAGAGTTCAGGTAGTTCTAGATCTATTACCTCCCCGAAATGACGACGATGTAAAAGCACATGATGTACATCGAGAGGATGTCGAGCCAAGAAGACATTGAACAACATTTAGACATCGACCACGTCACTCCTGTGAGAATGGAGCACAACTACCGCTTGGCTCCAACTATCCAAACGCCGGACTTGTCGGCTATGATTAGACAACTAGCAAGGGAAAGCCAAGGCTTAACGAATGGTGATTGAGGGATCTCGAGAAGCCATACCCCGTTCACTGATAATATCTTACACGCCGAGTATCCAAGGAGGTTCAGTATGCCGTCGTTTCCAGCCTATAAGGAAAAAACGACCTAAGCAGCATATCATGAGATATAAATGGATGATGGATTCCACATGAGCCGATAATGCCACGAAATGTAGTTGTTTTCCTATAACTCTCTTTGGCATAGCAACAATGTGGTTTATAAGATTACCCCCATGTTCAATCTTTGAATTAGATGATTTAGCAACAAATTTTGTTGACAGTTCTGTATACATGCAACTCACTACAAAGATGTGCTGTCCCTGTCCAGCCTAATCCTGGCTTCGGGAGAATCGCTGCAAGATTATTTAGAGAGATGCCATACACCAGTCATAGAAATCAGTAGTCTGAATGACCATGCAATATTGATGGTGGTAATAAGATTAATTGATCAAGAATCTGATTTTGGTGATTGGTTAGCGGACAAGCCACTTGCAACGTTGGAGCATTTTCTACCCAAAAGCAACTTAATATTTAAGGAAAGAGGAAGCCAGATTCTCTAGAAAGAAATATGTTATGGAACAAGGTGAAGAGGCAGTGCAGAGTAACATTGCCGTGAAGTAGTCCGGGGAGAGTTCCAGAAAAGTTCAAGTGTACGTCCCAAATAAACCAAATCAACAAAAGAAATGCGGCGATAGAAACCGTGAACGAAAGAGGATTCTGGAAGGGGAAAGCTTGGGATTTCAATGTATGATACCTACACATTGCTAAATACATCTCTAGAGAACGTCTACTTATCTACATGCAATACAATGCGATATAGGAAGCCGCTTCCGAAGGAATCAACGGAACAGAAACAAACTGGAAAAATATTGTAGGTTCCATGAATGCTATGGTCACAACACGAATGCATGTAGGCATCTCCAAGATGTTATCGAAAAATTGATTCGAGAAAGAAAGTTATCGTTGTTTGTTAAAGCCAAGCAAGATAGTGGGCAAGGGACATTCGACCTTAACCGGGGACAAGCACCACACAGGGCCGAGGAACCAGCACAAACTGGAGGAAGATTAGTGATCAATACAATAGTCGGAGGACCGCATCTAGCTGATAAGAGTTGGCATGAGAGGGAGAGCTATGCAAGCGCAATTAGCATGTGAATTTTTAATATTGTTTGTGTATAGAAGATGGAGCTCCAACAAAACAACAGCATACAATGGCAGATAATATTATGTTCAGAAGCAGAGATGCTGACAAGGTGGAGGCACCGACAATCAACCCGATGGTCATTTCGGCCATAATCGGCCCCGCCTTAGTTTGAAGAATTTTGGTTGACTGTGGAAGTTCCGTAAATATAATTTTCAAAAAGGCTTATGATCAGATGAGGATGGAAGCCAAGGACATGAAACCGTCTAAAGCCCACATTCATGGCTTTGAGTTGTTGTGACCGAAGCTGTTAGTTATGTCGAATTACCCATGGATTTAGGGAAATATGACCATAGAATAGTGCAAATGTTGTCGTTTATTGTCTTGGATGTTTGCTCTTCATATAATGTTTTCTTAGGCTAACGAACCCAAGCTGAATTCCGAATACCTCATACCCTATGGGTTTGACTTTGAAGTTCCGAACCAATAACGGTGTTGGAGTTGTGCATGTTAATCGGGCGACCAGATTTGCCTGCTATGTAGTTGAATTGAGAGAAGCTCAATAAAAAGGGAAAGGTAAGGGTGTGGACAATTCTCTCTACGTCGAAATCGCTGAAGATTGACAACCAGTGTTTGGGCTTTGTCTTGGGTGCCACAGTCAGTTCTATAAAGACATAGATTCAAGGGATGACAAGGAGGAGCCTAAAGAGACCAAGGCTGCACCAGTTGAGCTGGCGATTGACATCCCTATCAGGCATAATGACTTATCATGGGTCCTAAAGATCGGATCATAGCTCAGCCTCTCGATGATGAAAAAACTTACTGGTTTTCTCTGAGTGAATCTTAACATATTCGCTTGGCCTTATTCTGACATGTGTGGGATCTCGCCTACCATTGCGCGCCATGCATTGAATATTGACCCAAGCATGTCCTGATGAAACAGAAAAGGCATGGTATGGATCCAAAGAGATCTGCTGCGCTTAAGGACGATGTTCATATACTCAAAAGCAATGGGTTTATTCGCGACGCCCTCTACCTTGAATGGGCATCTAATCCCGACTTTGAGAGAAAGGCGAATGGAAAGTGGCGGACATGCGTTGATTATTCGAACTTGAACAAGGAATACCAAAAATACAATTTTCCTTTCCAAGGATCAACCAACAGGTAATATTAACCGCATGGCATGAATTGTTATATTTCATAGATGTATACTCTGGAGATAACCAAATCCCAATGCACATTTCGAATCAAGAGCACACCAACTTTATTACCGACCATGGATTATTTTGCTATGTGATGAAGCCATTTGGATTAAAGAATGTTGGAGCGACCTATTAATGTCTTGTCAACGGAATGTTTAAAGATCAAATTGGAAAGATGATGGAGGTGTATGTTGATGATATGCTCGTGAACTCACGACGATCTAGCGACCAAATTAGAGGCTTGGAAGAAATGTTCGATGTGCTTCGATATTACAAAATAAAGATCAATCACTTGAATTTGGCATTGCATATGGAAAGTTTTTGGGTTTCATCGTCAATGCACATGGAATCAAAGCTAATCCTGAGAAAATTCAAAAAATTCACAACCTTCAAGTGCCAAAGACCGTCGAACAAGTACAAAGCCTAAATGGAAAGGTTGTCGACCTAAGTCAATTTATTTCCAGAGCTACTAATAAATAGATTCCTTTCTTTGACTTGAATAGAAGAGGGAACACAAATTTTGAATGGACATCGATTGTAAAGACGCATTCCATGGTTTCGTGAACCACTTAGAGAGATGTCCCATCTTGGCAAAGCCAGTGGATCATAAAGACTTGCATATCTACTTGGTCGTGTCGGTACACACTATAAGTGTCGCATTGCTTTGCGAAGAGAATCAAATCCCAAGACCGGTCTATTTTGTTAGCAAGCAATTGATGGGAGCTGAAAGGGACTACCCGAAAATAGAAAAATTGGCATAATGCTCATTGATTGGTTCGCGAAAGCTCCGCCACTATTTCCAAGCTTATGCCATCAACATTTACACTGATTAGCCATTACAATAGGTCATGGAGCGACCTGAGACGTCTATAAGGTTACACAAGTGGAACATCGAGTTGAGTCAATTTGACATTACTTACTTCCCTTGAAGAAACATCCAGAGATAGGCAATAGAGGACTTGATAACTAAGTTCACTGCATAGGATGATCTCCTAAAGAGTAGTGAAGTCCTTACCGTCCGATGGAAAATGTATACTGACGGAGCCTCCAATGTGTGTTGTTCTAGAGCTGGAGTTGTACCAATAACTTCAGAGGATCGATCAATTTTCCATGCCTTGAAGCTTGAATTCCCTGCAACAAATAACGAAGCTGAGTATGAAACTCTGATTGATGGACTCAAACTTGCTAGAGAACTAGGAGTAAAATCTCTTGAAATCTTTTGCGATTCCCATTTGGTGGTATACCAAGTCAGGTGGGATTACCAAGCTAAGGGACAACGACTCGCTCAACAGCTTATCCAAGTTCAAGAGCTATTGGCTGACTTCTAGTATTATGACATCACGCAAGTTCCCCGAGATCAAAACAAAAAAGCCGACTCACTGGAAAAGTTTGCTAGCACTGGAGATGCACAACATATGGGCTTGGTTCCGGTCGACGTACTAGACGATTCAAGTATAAACCAGATGGAAATCGACTGGGTACTAGAGATGGAGTCTGAGATAGAGTCATGGACGACTCCAATTAAAGACTATTTGATGCAAGGAGTTCTTCCGAAATGGAGGAATGAAAGTCGACAAGTGCTTTGCAATGCTTTGCGATACATCATTTAGGAAGGTATCATGTATAGAAAGGGTTTTTTGTCCCTTTGCTCTGGTGTATCGCTCATGATGAAATAAAAGGAGTCCTAAAGGAAGTTCATTAAGGGGAATGTAGAGATCATACTTGAAGGCAAACCCTACAAAGAAAATACTTCGTTACAGGTATTATTCGCCAACTATCAAACAAGATGCTACTGATTATGCTAAGAGATGCGACGAGTGCCAGATATATACAAAAGTTTTGAGAGCTCCGTTGACATAAATCACATAAATACTCAGTCCATTGCCATTTTCCATATGGGGCACATGTATTATCGGTTCCTTACCGATCTTTAAAGGTGGTGCGACGTACGCATTCGTCGTAGTTGATAACTTCACCAAATGGACTGAAGCAGAACCTTTAACCACGATTACAACAAAGAAAGCAATCAACTTCATCCTCCGGAACATCATCTGTCTTTTTGGCCTTCTACGAACTATAGTAACTGATAATGGTACCTAATTCGACAGCGCTAAATTCAAAGACTTCTGCCACCAGCATCACATTGAAAAGAGATATGCGGCAAATGTTCACCCTTAAGAAAATAGATAAGTTGAAGCGGTGAAAAAAATCATAAAGTCCATGACTGGCCATACTCCATTCGCCCTTGCTTACGGCTTCAAAGCCATTATTCCTATTGAACTTGAAGTCCCTTCTCATCAAGTGGCCTACTTCGATCCCAAAACGAATAAAGATCTCTTTTTTGAGTCTTTAGACTTTGTAGATGAGAAGCGAGAAGTAGCTGATTTGAGGGCAGCTATACATCGACGCCAAATCACCCAATACTACAGCACAAAAGTACGTCCTAGAACCTTTGAAATCGGTGATCTCATACTAAAACGAATTTTTTCAATCCCTTCACACATGAAACCGACATGGTATGGACCATATCTCATTGAACAGAGGCTTGGAGACGGAACCTTCAAGCTAGTGATTGTCGATGGTGTTACTCTTTCGAGATCTTGGAATAGTAAGCATTTACGATGTTATTTAACTTAGTTTGTTTTCTTTATTCAGTTGGTCTTTATTTCCAAAATTTGCTTTCACATTTGAGTTTATAGATATGTAATAAGAAAGCAGACCCTGTCATTTCTTTCTTCATTAAGCAATAAAGATTTGAACCTATGATCTTCCATTGCATTGCATATTAGTTGCGACATACGACCAACTAAATCCCACCTTACAATGAAGTCAACATGACTTGATAGTGATCATGGTTGGATCGATCACTTGTTGAATAGAACCCCATCTTGAAGGCAAGATAACTGACTAAAGGAAATTGAATTCGACAGCTTTCCAAACAACTCCAAGTTCCCAGTGTGCGAAATGGATTACAAACATTAACGGTTGCAAACAACCACCCATGGAATAACTCTTGCCCATAGAGCATGGATATGAGAATAAACGAATAAATTAGTGCAATTCGCCCACTTACTACTTAACCAAACTCATACCTAAATTCGATAGGATGAGAACGAAGTTAGTTGAGATGGAACTCGACCATCCACTAATTAATTTTGCCAATCCAATGTAAGGGACAATAACATAATTGATGAGTTCGATGGCGTAACATTAAGGCTCAAGCCTTACATTTGATCACGACTCGAGGCGACGACCTTATGGAGACCATGAGATTGATGAATAAGATCAATATCCGAGCTAATAAGCAATGAATTACAAGTAAATCGAATGAAAAATATAACAGCCCATTCACTTAAGCAAATACACATAAGAGTTCTATAATTATTCTTTTCTAGAAAATATAGAAATAAATGAAAGAAGTAGAATTTTCAAGAAAAGTTGTTGTCGTATACCTTTTAGTTTCTTATATGTACGTAATGAATTAACATGAATTTCATTGAAATTTTCAATTTTATAGATTTTAGTTTCTTTTTATAATTTATTTAAAAAATATATACATTGTTGAATAAATTTGACTTTATTCTGGAAGGAGATTCTCAAATACTTAACATGTAAAATGCATCTAAAATCTGTTTCACATAAAGAAGAAGAATATTGATATATCTGATATACAAGCTAAATGAAGATATCAGAGTGAAGAATTACACAAAATATTCATTTTATGTTTTGTTCAGTAAAAGCAAACAAGTTAGGATGGTGCAAACATAGGAAATCACAAGCCTGATATTAGAACTATCCTGGTATGTAACAATTGGTACAATGGTATAGTTGTTTTATTAAGTTAGTAGTAACTGTTCTTGACAAAATAATTCAGTAGACATCACATGATATATCCATTAAGATATGACACTTTCGGTAAGAACACCAAAAGAGATGCAACAAAAAATAAACTGGCAAAGGTAAAAGAAAAGGACCTCAAAACTTACAGCTAATGTGTGAACTACAACATTTATACAGAGACTTTAAAACAATAGATATATAAATAGAAGCGATACACATAAATTCTTTTCAAGATGTTTGAAGGCTATTTTGCATCATACTCTTAATGTTGACTGTTGTTCTTTCCTATGTCAATGTCTCTTCTTCTTTGGTAAATGAACGTATCTGTAACTTCTCTACTTCCTTTTTCACTTCCTCTGCTTAAGCTTTATGGGGAAATGGCCCTTGAGGAATGCCAAATAAGTGGATGATATTTTTTTTGGCATTCATTGCAAAACCAGAAGTAGGAAAAATGCTCTTCATCGAGCAGTCTATAGACTATGGCGTAGGGACGACTCGTCTTACATATTCAGCCATTGCGGGTGGCACCACCTTATCATCCATTCCCTCTCTGTGTGTGTGCATTCATTTTTTACGCAAATAAAAATAACTATGAAGACTCATCAAGAAAGATAATAGATTAAACCAAGGTTCGAAATTCCGTTTTCTGTTTCCGTTTCGGTCATTGGTAATTTTAAAATTTCCGGTTCCGTTTTGAAAATTTCGGAAGTTCCGTTTTAATTCCGATTTTCTAATTTCGGTACCTTTTTTTCTTTAATTTGTTATTTACACTAATAAATATCCAATACTATCATAAATTTATATTACATTTTTTATATTACATATAAAATACGCTTTAATTAAAAAACCATTATTTAAGATTTTATATTATTCATTTGAGATTTTAAAATTTTGGTCAATTTTTGAAATTTTTATTATGATTTGATCTAAATTAACAAAAGTATAACAACTTTTTGTCCATAAACGTGAATTTTTTGTCCATTTATTTATTGTCAATATTTAATTTGTTTTTCTTTTTTAATTACTACATGTTTATTGTATTTTTTATTTTTTTTATAATTTTTTTTCAATATTTGTAAAGTAAATCCGGAATTTGGACCGGAACCGAAATTTTAACCGGATTCCGTTCCGGTTATGAGCGGAACCGGAACGGAATCACCGGAATAAACGAAATTCCGTCGAAATTTTGAACCATGGATTAAACCAAGGCTAGCATCGTATTAAAAAATTATAGTCTCTTGCAAAGTTGTCGTTTAACACAATACTGAGCAAAGTTACATCAACCATCAAGAAAATCTTCTAAAAACTAGACATTCATCATTAATTATGCAACTAATTTCCTTCTATCTTTTCCCTTTGTTACATTTTTATATCATTATGAACATGTTGTGGACCTTATGGTTTGGTTCAGTATGGGTGTAGTCCAACAAGCTCAAGAGAGAAAAAAGAGTATGGTTGATCTTCTATGCGACCCCATTAACTCAACTCTGATAATGCAATGCGAAAAATACTAGGGAGCTACTAGTTACTTGAAAATAAAGTACTCATAGAGTGCCAATAACAAGATGGAATATAGTACATACAACAATGGTAAAAAGTAAAGAGTTATAGTATACAAACATGCTTGCCAGAAGTGTATATATGGGCCTAAGAAAGCCAGTCCACTCTTTTTCAGAATGAGTAAAGATTGATTTAAGCCATACAAGAAGACATGCACACTTATGCTTCTTCTACACTTACAAATCGACTAGTCTGAAACTTCAAGCACTACAACTTCCACAAATGGTTATGCATTGCCTTGCCTTACTGATTATTCAACAACTCTCTCCCAAAATTCTTTAAAGTGCTCTCTTCTACTAAAGATCTATCCGAAAATCCTATAAGGATTTTATAAAATGATATGATTTGAGTTTTATGTATATATCATAATAATAAAAATGCATATGAGTTGTATGTAAATATGCAATTTCCACCTCGAGAAATAAGAAGTTCATGATCCATACAATGCTACTTGTTCATAGTGCAGATATGGTGCCCATAAAACAACAATAATCACATTATGTGCTTCTAAAAGGAAAAAAGCGTTGACAACAAATAATTCTTGCCTTCAATAATGGTTGGCTTATAAATTTTAAATAAAAATATATTACTTAGTGGTGGGTGAAACAAAGATAAGCCGACTACATTCAAAAAAACAACATATAAAAAATTTAAATCTAATATTACTTCATACATGATGCTAATTATGTCATGAGGTTGAATAATAGAGGAAAGATTGACTACCATTGGATGCAACCGGGGAAGAGACTGGATGACAGCAAAGTGTGAGGCTTCATTGGATGTTGAAGCTTCTTTTTCATTCTTATCACTCTAAGTCACCATTAAAGCCCTGCAATTGTTTTCCATCGTTGAATGACCTTATTTTTGCTTATAAGGTTGTTAATCACATGTGTAGAGGGGGGACTTGTTCAGTTTTCACAATTTTCAACTGTTACCCGAAAATAGAAGAAAACATGAAATAACTCTTAAAAGGATAGTTTTATTTACATCCACAAAATTAATTATGTAATTCTCTTTTTGACTCAACTAAGTAAATCTACTTGTTTTTTTATATGTTTATCCATGAATGGATATTAACTAACAAATTTGATCCCTTTTTACCTTTCTCACTAACTTCAACATTGTTTTCCTTTATGTGATAAATATTATTACATGATAATTGAAGTCTAGCCATGCTCTCTCTTAAATACGAGTATCAACACATAACAAACAATATCTTAAGATCTTGTCTAAAGCATTCACTCATCCAACATCAGTATTATATTATTGTTAACGATATAATCGTCAACATCCAAAGGTGGACTGAATTGGGAGTAAATCAAAAGAGGAACCCTTTCGAAGATTCTCAAAATAGCTTGTATTAACAAAACTGTAACTCAATGTTGTAGTCTTATGTACATACCATTTTGAAGAGATCAAAATGTGCTCCCCCCCGAAGGTGACGATACAATAGCTATGGAAGAAACTCCTTCGAAAGCCAAGATATTTTCTTAAGCATATGCCTTTCGAAGAAATCCTTTCAAAGAAATTGATTCAACAATTATGATGAGAACCCCTTCGAAGGTCTAGTTTTGACCTTTCGAAAGCATTCGAAACATGATGTACATATATTTGTGTAAAGGGTAGATTCAATTATGCCATAGGGCCTCATTTGGGACAAAATATCATTAGTCCATTAGACTCAATGATATTGCACTTTCATTGTCATGTTAAGTGGTGCCGTAAGGGCTTTGATTGTAATAATAGTATGCATTGGTGTCAAGATATCCAAATTGGTTCTATGACATAACATATGCTTTAATAAGATAAGTGTGTATCATGTGCAATTGGTTGTTAAGCAAGTTAATGGTCGGAATGATTGATCTTATATTCGAATTCGATATTCATAGGCTATCAAGCATCCATCCTCCAATAGCACAAAATAATATTATTCATGTAATCATGAACGATCAAAACCATTTTCTCTTTTATTTTTCATAAAGGGATTACAAACAATAGAAGTTGTCCCTAATTTTATTTAGGTTTACCAGAATTTGATTTGACCCAGAGATGTGGGAATGAAAAAACCACCCATAATTTAGACCTCTAGGGTCATATTTATAGAGGCGGGTTGGACCGTTTCGTGTCCATTCTTCCACTTTAATCCTTCCGCTCTTATGATTTCGAAGTTTCTCTTATGTACTAAGCCCTTTCGTTTCTATCAAAGGCAAGCCATTGATGGATATTGATCTAACATTCATCAATACCGCTTACACATACTTCTGGAGTCTTTCGTCACCATCGAAAGATGTGCTTTTGGATAGCGAATGGATTTCGGTATATCACTGCTGTTTGAGTATAAACGGAAGCATTTCTGACCCCTTTTTCACCTTCAAAACCCTGCATCGAAATTGGAGTGTGTTATCTTGACCTAAGCAGAAGGGTAGTTGGACTGGTTCGAAAGGCTGTAATGGTGGCGGAAGGTTGTTTTCGAAGGTAATCTCTTTGACTATTGCGAGATCCAAACATTTAATGCTTGCAGAAGCCCTATTGATGCATGTGAAACTCCTTATAATGCCTGCGGAAGGGAATTGTTGGCAGATCCTTCTTCTACGGAAGGTAGACATTGGCGGAACCAATTTTTTCGAAATGTCCGATCATTGTGCAAGGGATAGTGCTTGGTGGAAGCCCTTACTTTCATCTCTCGTGGAAGTATTCAATGCTTGCGGCACCAACTTAATTTCCTTCGAAAGCAATTTCAATTTCTTCTCCTCCTATTGAACCATAGCAGAACCCCTTTTCAATACTTGTAAAGCCCCCCTAAGATGGGTTTATTTTTCTTAAGCCTTCTTTCAACACTTGAAGAACCTTTCTTTCGATGCCACCGGAAGCCTTCTTTCATAACTTCATCCTTGAGTGAATTTCATGGGTAACATTTAGCCCCTCTTGTATGAACGAAGCTTTTGTTCTTTAGACAAAAATCCAAGAATCCATGTTTAACCCTATTTCCTACAAAATGAAAAGTTAATAACATTTCTTTTCGTAAAATCATCAAATCCTTTTTGACAATAAGAATCTAGGAGTTTAATTCTGATATTAGTATCAGAATTTTAAAAAATTTCTTTTAGAAGTCCAGAAACTATCTCCTTGAAACAGTATTCTAAGACTCGAAGAGCATATATGGATATTAGTGAGGGAGGTCTAGAAGTTATCTTCTAGAAGTAATGAAAGTTCAGAAATCCATAATAGATGAAAACCTGAAACCCAGATTTTGGTATTAATAAGGGAGATTCAGAATTCTTCATTTGGGAATAATGGCTGATCAGAAATTCAACTCTGATAATAATAGAAGACCTAAAACCAGATTGGAGTATTGATAAGTGTAGTCCAAAAATTAATAATCGAAGACCCGAGACCTGGATTTGGGTATTAGTAAGAGAGATCCAGAAATTAGCATCTGGAAATTAGTAGAATACCATAAGTTCATAATAGAAGACTTGGAATCAATAATAGAAGACCCGAAACCCAGATTCGGGTATAAATGAGTAAAGTCCAGAAATCAGTAGTAAATGACCTGAAATCCAGATTCGGGTATTGATAAGTGAAGTCCAAAAATCATCTTCTTGATATAGTGGAAGAAAATTCATAATAGAAGACCCGAAACGCAGCTTTGGGCATTGATAAGTGAAGTGCGGAAATCATCTTCTAAAAATTAGCCAATGGCCATAAATTCAAATCTAATAATGAAAGTAGTCCGGGAATTATCATTCGAAAATGATAGAGGACCTAAAATCCATTCCTGGTACTAAGAAGGAAAATTTAGAAAACATTATTAGAGTAATGGAATTTCAAAAATTCTCATCTGAGCCTTTTGTTCTGAAAGTGACTGAACTATAGGATCATGTAATATGGATAAACTAATTATGCGGAATATAAACTGAGTAAGTAAATAATTACAACAGTAAAGAAAATGACTCCAGTGATTTTTATACTAGTTCGAACTCCCATTCTACGTCCAGTCCCAGACTCCTTCTGGAATTAAACTAGCAACCCTCACTTAATCCAGCGGAATAAGTTTACACCGCTTGAGCAACCGAACAGGATTTCTACCGCCTAAGCAACCGAATAGGACTTCTACCGCCTGAGCAACCGAACATGACTTCTTTACAACTAGATAAAAGTATCTGACTGTAGTGTGCTCTTTTAAATAGCACTGATAAGTTAATTAAGTACAATCTTCCTATAATCTTCTCTAGTGTAATGTGCTTGAAGAATGTGGAAGATAGAGTGATCAACGATCAAAGATTAAATGCAGTTTGACTGCAAATTGAAAATAGAGAGTAAGAGATAAGAATTCAAGAATATTAAAATCAGTAAAGTGAATTGTTTGTTGAATTCTAAACTCTATTTATATAGATTAAAAGGTTGCAATCTTTGATGAAGGATAACGTTGAAAAGGAATAGATGCAACTGTTGATTTTATAATGTTTCTCTTCATTGAAGAGAAGCGCCTTTTCACAAAACTAGCTGTTATAAATAATCAGCCGGTTGAAATTATAATTCAGCCTTCTGAATTTGTTAAAATCGAAACAGCAAATAAATAGGCAATTTTCGGCCTAATTCAGATGGCTGAATGAACTCATTCAACTGGCTGAATACTATGGAAAATTAAAAAAATTTCCAGTAAGCAGACGGCTGCATTGGTTCGTTCAACCGGCTGTTTTCAGCCTGTTTGTGCATATCTGTGCATGTGTGTGCATGTTTAATATATACTATATCGGAGAGATTTTAACATATTTCCAACTACATACAGACTCTAATCAATAGACTAACATCTTAAAAACATTCTGAATTTGAATCTGCAATGAATCTCCTGCATAAGTGATTAGTACACAAAAAATATAGATAGTTGTCACAAACAAAATGATGAAAATCGAGATTTTAACATTCTCCCTCTTTTTGATGATGACAACTATATAATATATTATCAAAAAATTTACAACAATACTACCCCTGCCAATATTCACAATAATTTGAACAAATTTATACTAACTTTTCTCCTCCTTTGTCATCGACAAAAAGGAAAGAAGTGCAAAAATAACACTAAAGAGTAAAGCATGCATAACTCATTTTGAAAAGCAAACACATAGTAGAGATAACATTACGGAAAAATAAGGTCACAACATCCATACACCAATACATAAAAAACTAACATAAAACCATAGTAGTTTGAAAAACAATATTACAAACCAAAGTACTAAAGTTCATAGATCATAAAAAAATAAAGCTAGATAGAAGCATAGGGCTAATCGCTACCATCATCATCATTATTCGAACTTGAAGATGACTAGTGGAAAGGAGATGGGTTGTAAGCTTTGGTAGAAGTTGATCTCGAGCAAGAGATCTTATCCCAAATCCGATTAAGAAATCCTTATATAGAATTGAATTCCTTCTCCATCTTCTTTTCAAGAGTTTTAATTTCTCGATGAAGCTTTGATTGATTTCGGGAGAGAGTGATGATAGCTTTCCTAGAGGAGGTCTCTGACCCAATGATTTGAATGGAGTCATTTTCCTCTTCTTCTTCTTCATGGTGGGTTTGCGAAAAGGAGGGAATACTAGTGTCACGAGGTTGTGAAACACGTCGTTCAACATTGTGAGCCCATTCCTGAAAGGAGATAATTTGTTGAGGAGGAGGTCGGGTAGGAAGACCCATCAATCCCAATGTTTTTGCACCTAACTCGCTAATGGTTGAAAACTCAGAATCGGGCAGTGGAACACCAAAATTGAGTAGAATGCGCATTGTTAACTCCTATTTTTGAGCGACCTAAAACTCCACGACCTATAACTTCACGACCTAAGTGACTTCGCGACCTAATGGACTTCACGACCTAACGACCTAATTGACTTCACGACCTAATTGACTTCACGACCTAAGTGACTTCACAACCTAATGGACTTCACGACCTAACGACCTAAGTGACTTCACGACCTAGTGGACTTCACGACCTAACGACCTAAGTGACTTCACGACCTAACTGCAGAGACGACTTAACGAGCTAAGGAGTTAACGACCTAAGGCTTCGCGACCTAACAACCTAAAGCTTCACGACCTAACTTCACAAAGCAGCTCAACGACCTAAAAACTTCTGCAACTACTCCTTAGGTCGCTTACGACCTACTACTTGCCAGCTTGTTCAGATAAGACCAAGTGCAATTCCATCAAGCTACACTTCCTAAGTCGCGAGTGGATCACGGCCTATCTTAGGTCGCTCACGACCTATCTTAGGTCGCTCACGACCTACTTACAAGGCTCAATGAAGTTCAGACAAGGCCCACGACTTATCCTAGGTCGCTCGCGACCTACGGCCTAACTTAGGTCGTACACGACCTAAGACTTGGGACAAAATTCTGCCCAGAATCTTCCCTATAAATACAACCCTAACTCCAACAATGGGGGGACTTTTCGATCATTCTCTAAAGCGCCGTTACTCTGCAGAATTCTTAACTCATCCAACACTTGAAGAACTCCAAATATTGAAGACACTACAACAAGCTTCGTAAGAGATTTTGCACATCCGATATGGATTCAAAGAACTTGATCACATCGAAGTTTGAGCTACTAGTCTGAAGTGATTTGGAATCAAAGTGTATTGTATTTTGAAGTGTATTGTATCAATTTGTAACCAAAATCAGCAATAAAGGAATATAAAGTGGACGTTGGCTTAATTACGAGCCGAACCACTATAAAACTGTTGTCTCTTTACTTTTCTGCTATTTTCAACTTATTTTTGTTCGCGTACCAATGGGTGGTGCTTTCACATTACTACTACACACACCGGGGTGTTAGCGTTCACTTTTCAGCGTTAACATTTTGGTGCTTTCACTGAGAATTGAACTCAAGAATATTCTCACCATTACTCCGCAAAAGTTTGTTAAAAGAATCTCCCTAAAGACCAGAAGTTTATCTGAAATCATGGCTCCCAGAAGAAAGAGTAGATCTACCAGATCCAGAAATACTCATGAGGGGACCTCCGCTTCCCCAACCGCAAACCAGGCAACTCCTACCGTTGGAGTCACAAGGGCTGAATTAGACGATGTAGTGTCGGGATTATACCAACAAATTTCTGCTCAAAACGCTTTGATGATGGACAAATTGAACGCTCTGCTTGGGGCAAATCAACAACCGGAAAACAATGAAACAACTTTTGCCGAAGATGCCCATAATTACCAAAAGAAAGGTATTCCTCAAAGAGCAACTCGCACCGCCGAAGCGCCACCTTTCCAAGCTGAAGGGTCAAGGCCACACCCAACTTTTCGCGAACATTTGTTCAGGCAAACTTCCGAAAGGAGAGCTGACGTTTGCCCGGCAATGCCTTTGTACAATGAGGAGTATCCATCAGGGATGGTTCGCCAAATCATGAAAGAGAGCATGCAGAGGGAAGAAAATGAGAACGATTGGGGATTTTCTCCGTGCAAAACTCCGTTTACTGAAAGGATCCTGAAAGCAGAATTCCCAAGGACATATCTACCTCCTACTATCCCGGCTTACAGGGGGACAAGTGACCCTAATCATTTCCTATATAAGTACGACTGGCATATGACCAGTGCAATCGAGAATAACAATGTTGCATCTAACAAGAGAGAATCTGGAAACCAGAAAAGGGAAAATGACGAAGGAGAGAAGCAGAGAAATGAGAAGAAACCTCGCCACTTTAATCCTTCAAATTTGACTCCCTTAACTGATACACCAGAAAATATTTTCTTCACAACAAAGGATGTTATCAAGTATCCCAAACCATCTGAGATGGGGAGAGGGGCAGTGCATAATGGGAGATTCTGTCGATT
This sequence comes from Allium fistulosum, assembly GCA_030737815.1. Lineage (NCBI taxonomy): Eukaryota > Viridiplantae > Streptophyta > Magnoliopsida > Asparagales > Amaryllidaceae > Allium > Allium fistulosum. The sequence goes on from CM060907.1 coordinate 394,098,845, forward strand.
CCACAATCAACCTGGCCATGACACTAACCAATGTCGCCGGTTAAAGAATGTGATTGAAGAGTTGCTGAAACAGAATAAACTACAACAATATGTGAAGAAAAATAGGGTCAACCCAACATGCAGAAGTTGGGAATCAGAGTGCTACTAACTACCCACAAAGCTGCAATGGGATACCTTTCATTCTGTCTGGAATATGGATCCAAAACACTATGAATTTAGTGAAAATGGAAATTCGATCCAAAGATTCTGAAGCAACACTTACTTGCATTCATTTTTTACTTAATGGCATTGCTTAAATTTGTAAAACAATGGTGGAAGTAAAAGTTTTGTATTGTAAACCACTGAGAAATCAGTGTGAATCAATAATAAAAAGCTATAAATCTTGTGTTCTCTAATGCTATAAAATGCCTGTTTCATTTCGATATGCAAATATCTTTAAAATATTGCTAAAATGTCGATTGAATATTGCAGGCTGTCAAAGTAAAGCTGACCTATTCGACACATCACGAAGCCAAGCGGTTCCTACAGATCACTCGAATGCTAAGCCAAAAAGTTCCAAAATTCAACTCCTACAAAGGAAGTGCTATTCACAAACAGTTGATGATTCCACCAAAACGGGCACCTTCCTGACGAGAAGGTTCCAAACCCTCGCTAGCTAATCGCGATCGTTTGTCCAAACAAACATCCGGTACAGTATCTTGGGTCTGCCCTGTGGATCCACTCAACGATAAAGTACACTTCCTTGACAGGGATCAAACATCTTGCAAAATAATGGGACATGTAGTTAAGTGATGACGAGGAATCGCTAAGAAGCAGATGGTGAAAGGACACAAGTAGCAAAGCCCTTTAACGAGGCACAAGCCCTCTTCAGAGGCACAACTCTTCGGAGGAGACCTCTTCGTGGGCATAAATTGCTTCGGAGGCACAAGACTTCTTCGTAAGTACAAATTGCTTCGGAGGCACAAGACCTCTTCGTAAGTATAAATTGCTTCGGAGGCACAAGACCTCTTCGTAAGCATAAATTGCTTCGGAGGCACAAGACCTCTTCGTAAGCATAAATTTCTTCGGAGGCACAAGACCTCTTCGTAAGCATAAATTGCTTCGGAGGCACAAGACCTCTTCGTAAGCATAAATTGCTTCGGAGGCACAAGACCTCTTCGTAAGTATAAATTGCTTCGAGGCACAAGACCTCTTCGTGGGCATAAATTGCTTCGGAGGCACAAAGATCCCTTCAGAGGCACATTTTTACTCTCAATAGTGAATCACTAAACAAATAAAGCCCTCTAATGAGGCACATCCAAAAACTTCATCGATGGAACCACCCATGGGGCATCTTCTTGAAAAAAGAAGGCTCCAGGCCGCAGCTGAATACTTATGACTATTTGTATAAACAAATATCCGGTAAAACAGCTAACGCCAGTCCCGTGGACCCATTCAATAATGAAATACAACTTTCTGACCAACAGATCAAAACGTTCTTCAAAGGCTCGCTTCACTGCATAGGGGAATCCGCTTTTTATTAAGTAAAAGTGATCACCCCCAAAAGTTGAAGTGCTCTTTAGAAAGAGAGAGAAGGAAAAACTTCTCCGATACAAAGCGTGCTCTATTGAAAGTAGAATAATATTTCCTCAAAACGGAAGGATTATTCTCTAAAATAAGAGTACAAGTCTTTTCAGAATATTGCAATGAGCTGTGGTATGGGGGCATATAGCTATATTAATAAAAACAAAACGCTCGAACAGCATACCATAAGCTCACCGCAATATCAAATAAAGAAACTTGTGTAAAAAAGATGTAGAATAAATGCATTCTTAAACACAGACAAAAAAATTTTACAAGAAAAAAGAATCGTTTATTTTACACTAAAATGAGAAATAAATGCATTCTCACATACATAAGAATTTGTACAAGTGAAAGAATTATTTTATTCAATACTATGAAATTTTTTACATGTGCAGATCTCAAAAAAGCGAGGACCGGTACTCGCATAATCTCCGGTCAATACATGCAAAAAGCAAAAAGAAAAACCAGAAGCATAAAGTCCAGCTTATCATTCCTTCTTCCCGCCACCCTTAGAGCTCTTTCCCGGCTTAATAACTAGTTTTGGAAGCTGCTGTGGACGGGTCGGGGGGGAGGAGAAGAAGGAGTAGTCGGATCTTCTTCTACTTTGTCTTCTTCAGCTGAAGTGCTTCTCTTCTTCTTCTTCTTCATTGCACGCTTCCCTTTCCTCTTTGAAGAAGACTCACTTCCCGGAGTAAACAACGCAGAAAGCTTTGTGTCGTCATCAAGAGACTGCTCTGGGGTCTTCTCACTGTCATCAAATTCTTCCGCCTTCTGCTCTTGCGAAGCGGGTGGATCCTCCAAGCCTTGAAGGGCTTCTATTTGCTCTTCCTGCGAATCCAGCTGAGAAGCAGGAGTAACTTGAAGGGATGGAGGAGGAACAGCCGGAAGAGGAGAAGTGTGCGCAGCATTTAGTGTTTCCGCTACAGAAGAAAAGAAGTTAAAATCAGTATTCTCTGAAAAAAGAGAAGATGTCAGATCATCAGGACTTAAGTAGTAAGCGAGAAATTCATCGAATTCAATTGAATCAAATGAACAGTCCACTTGAGCCAGATCTGAATCAAGATTACCTGAAGAAGTCGTCTTAATCACGACAATTTCAAAGTTTTCGGCTTCAGCATCATTATGGGTCTTTTCCTCAACTTGAACAGTTGGAGGCTCGATTTTCGCAGTTTTGACTTCAGGTTTTGCAGGAGGTGAAGAATAAGAACTAGAGCTGATGGTATCGGGGTCGACCGAAGCCGAAAGATGAGCAGGGTCGGTTAAAGTCGCCTTATCTAAATGCTCTCCTCCTGCTGCTTCGGCTCGCTCCCTAGCAAGCTGCTCTTTTCCCCTGGAAAGGGTGGAACGCACTTCATCATCCAGATAAGACGCTTCAAGATCCGCTTCTGCGTAGCCAGCGCCTCCAAACATATCAATAATCGCCTCCCACACTTCAGCCAAAGTAGTTTCATATGTCGGACCCAGAAATGAGAGGCTCCCGCGCCCCAAGACGCTATGGATATAAAAGTAGAATAAAGTAGAGCTGATTTTTGCCTTTGTCGCCTCGTGCGACTGCTCAGCCGATTCTTTTTCGACAATGGCTGCAACTTGGCCAGCAACTGCATCATCCCACTCTTTTTCAACCTTAGAAAGTCGAGCTTTTAGCGCAGAAATCTCCAAATCTTGGGAATTAACTCTTTCCCACAATTGAGCAGTATCTTTGCGGTATCTTTCAACCACATGCCGCTCTGCCTCAAGTTTCGTCTCAGCATCTCTTTGAGCAGCATGTGCATCTCGCACTTGTTTTTGAAAGACCTCTTCTTTTTGAGAATGCGAAGCGGAAGAAGTGGCAAGATTATCTTCAAGTTTTTTGGCTTTAGCCTCGAGTCTCTCATTATCATCGGCAATGCTCTACATTTCTGCATCGTGTTGTTTAAGAATTTTCTTCCACTCCGAATGATCGTTCTCCATAGTCAACATGGCCTCGAGATTCATATGATTAACTCTTTGAAGCTCGTCCACCAGTTTCTGCCATCCACACATTCTCTCAATGTCAAGCTTAACAGCGTCAAGATTCTTCAGCATAGCGTGCTTATCGATGGGAACCAAGTCTAAGTCAAAGCGAACTCCTTTTAGACACCAATTTGGGAATCGGCTTTGAAGTTTAGGCGGAGCATCTTTGACTTGATATTGAGGCCTGTTGATAATAGTCTGAATGTCAGATTTCTTAAGAGCAGGAGAATCAGAGGGAATGTCAAGAGAGGTAGGAGCAGTGGTCTTTTCAGAAATTGCAGACGCGTCCTTCTCGCTAAGTTTGACCCGTTTGCTCGAATTGTCAGCAATGTGATTCTTCCCCTTATCATCATAAGATTTCCTTTTATAAGAATCATCGCTTCTGTGAGAAGAGTCATATCGTTCGTCCCTTCTCCCAAATTGTTGCTCGTGAGCTCTTCTTTCTTGAGCCTTCCTAGCGGCTCTCTCTTCATCGGTTTCCCTATGGACAGTGAGATAGCGCCTATAATCATAAGTCTCGCGGCTTCCATGGCGCTGGAAGTTATCATAATGTGAACCGCTTCGCCCCATCGGAGAACCTGAATTTAAAGAAAGGTCAAATCTTAGAAATCTTTAAAGTAAAGAAGCTAAGTGCGTATAAGTGCCAAAAAATATCCTAAGTGTGTGTGGCGTGCAAACTACGCGCGTCAGATTACAAACCACTCTTTGGCTTAGGAGTTATATCGGATTTTGGGACGGGAGTCAACTCTTGGGACAACGAAAGCGGTCGTAAAGCAGATGTCGCTTCGATCACTGGAGAGGCAACTGTAGCATTGACAATATCATCTTTAAAAAGCTCGCGTGAAGTCACCATTAGGTCTCTTAGCTCACCAAAAATGTCTTCACCATCATGCCGAGCGGAACTTTCTTTTTTAGCTTCTTCATCGGCTGGCTTCTCAGAGCGTTGGGGAGATTCCTCCTCTTCGATTACTGGAGAGAGTGTGAGCTTGCCGGATGATCCCGCAACGTCAACTATGGTAGAACATTTCACCAGTGCAGCCTCTACAATAGGTCCTTCCGATATCATCTCTTCTGCAAAAACTGGGGCATTTAATGTCTCTACTTGAGAACCGGAGGCACCCAATGTTTCGGTCTCAGAACTAGAGATTTCGTGAATCTGGGTAGATCGTGAGGAGTGTAGAAGTCCGAACTGATGCAAGAACTCATCTTTCAACAAAAATTTGGTGCTTCTTTCTTCAGCAGTCACAGTGTTTAAAGTTTCAAAGATAGACTTGAGGCTGGGATCCCTATGTGGAGGAGGAAGTACTGCAGAAAGTAGAAACTAAAGTTAAGCATTTGATAATTCAAGTTTCGAAAGGCTCATGAGATGAACAGAGAAAGGCAATCTTACTTCCGATTCTCCAGATGGCATAGAATCCTGGAGGACAGCGAACGAAAAAGAATTGACTTAAGAACCCGTGTGCACTGTCGGGCAAGTCTAAAATCAGTTTGCGGTTTCTCACACCTCTTACAAGTATAATTGAAGGGTGGTCTTTGTTCTTCTCAAAGGTGCACAAATAGCAAGTCTCATCAAAGCTTGGAAGACGGTTGAGTGTCCTCCTAAACAGAACACACAACCCCATCAAGACGGCATAACCGTTAGGGTGTAGTTGGAAGGGAGAGATAGCTAATCGAAGAAAAAGTTCTCGAAGAAAATAGTTGAGAGTCGGGATAGCTCCACTCAAGCACATCTGACGATTAACTGCGACAAAACCAAGAGGTGGCCTGTCAGCAGTGTCGTTTGCTCCAGGAAATAAAGCATCTGCTTCGGCAATACCGAACTGGATACACAGTTGTCTGAAAACTTTGTAGCTCAGGGAGGTCGGAGTTCTTTCTAGAGGGTCGATCAATGGGTCAGCAATCGGGAAAGCTTCTCCAGCTGGTCCTGTATCTTCTTGTTGAGATGCCATTCTACACAGGGAACTGGATATTCAAATATGAAGGTGCACGTTTCCTAAAAAGTGTGAAGTGTTGTGCAAAACTAATACAATAACAAGCAAATATAACTGAAATCAAGCTAATTGATATTTGTCAATTATAAAGTTTCAAGGCTTGTTATCTTAAGTCCAAGTACAGAGTTGTGTTGATGCAAACAAATCAGCTTTAGTTGATTATTTCAGCTTTGCTTTAATAGTTCACTTAGACTTGTTAATTCACAGCATTTCATTCACATAAGTTCATTTAAGTTGATTATTCTTTATCGGCTAATCTGTCGTTCGATGTGGGCAGTCAATGGTAGTATATTCGTCCCATTTTTTCTGCAAATATTGTGTTTAACAGGTTATTAGCATTAAAGTTAAAACAATCTGCAAAGAAGTGCAACACAGTTCAAATTCAAAGTTCAATCGAGTCTAAACGGTTCAAGTCCTAGGTCGCTCGCGACCTAGCATAGGTCGGAAATGTTCGGCTTTATTTAGGTCACAGGAATTCTTAGGTCGGTCAGGATTCTTAAGTCGTAAGACTTAGGTCGCGGAAATCCCAGCACGACCTAATTTTTAGGTCGCTCAGATCTGATAGGTCGCTGGCTTCCTCTCCACGCAATCACTTACTAGACCAGATAACCCGATATCGCCATTACAAAGAAATCTATCGTCCTCTTCGTGAATTTCATTCATCTCCACATACCATCAAATCACCCAAAAAGTCGATTCTAAATCCCTCTGATCCATTATAAATATTACCGTGCCTTCATGAATCACAACAACACAACGCACGACGATCAAAAGTCGACTGTAGTAATCATTCAAAATGAAGCATGACACATGAAGTTGAACTTGGGTCGGGAAACATGGGTTCACGATTGAGCGGCGATTATGGTGGAATAGAGATTGAATTCACTTACGTAGTATGATTGGTAGAGATGAATCGATGACTAAATAGAGATTGAATTCGCCTTTGGAAGTTCGAAGATTCGTCAACGACAGTAGGAGATCGGAACAGTAAGGTAGAGAGGAAGGAGCGACCTAATAGATTATATAGGGCAAGAAGGAGACGAATGGGCGCGCGAGTTAATATGTGTATTTAGGTCGCTCACGACCTAGCGAAGTTAAGTCGAAGCACACGACCTACGACATAGGCCTGTACTTCGAGGGGCAAATGTTAAAGCCTATTTTTGAGCGACCTAAAACTCCGCGACCTATAACTTCACGACCTAACGACCTACGTGACTTCGCCACCTAATGGACTTCACGACCTAACGACCTAAGTGACTTCACGACCTAATGGACTTCACGACCTAAGTGACTTCACGACCTAATGGACTTCACGACCTAACGACCTAAGTGACTTCAGGACCTAATGGACTTCACGACCTAAGTGACTTCACGACCTAACTGCAGAGACGACTTAACGAGCTAAGGAGTTAACGACCTAAGGCTTCGCGACCTAACAACCTAAAGCTTCGCGACCTAACTTCGCAAAGCAGCTCAACGACCTAAAAACTTCTGCAACTACTCCTTAGGTCGCTTACGACCTACTACTTGCCACCTTGTTCAGATAAGACCAAGTGCAATTCCATCAAGCTACACTTCCTAAGTCGCGAGTGGATCACGACCTATCTTAGGTCGCTCACGACCTATCTTAGGTCGCTCACGACCTACTGACAAGGCTCAATGAAGTTAAGACAAGGCCCACGACTTATCCTAGGTCGCTCGTGACCTACGACCTAACTTAGGTCGTACACGACCTAAGACTTGGGACAAAATTCTGCCCACAATCTTTCCTATAAATACAGCCCTAACTCCAACAATGGGGGGACTTTTCGATCATTCTCTAAAGCGCCGTTACTCTACAAAATTCTTAACTCATCCAACACTTGAAGAACTCCAAACATTGAAGACACTACAACAAGCTTCGTAAGAGATTTTGCATATCCGATATGGATTCAAAGAACTTGATCACATCGAAGTTTGAGCTACTAGTCTGAAGTGATTTGGAATCAAAGTGTATTGTATTTTGAAGTGTATTGTATCAATTTGTAACCAAAATCAGCAATAAAGGATTATAAAGTGGACGTAGGCTTAATTACGAGCCGAACCACTATAAAACTGTTGTCTCTTTACTTTTCTGCTATTTTCAACTTATTTCTGTTCCCGTACCAACGGGTGATGCTTTCACATTACTACTACACACACCGGGGTGTTAGCGTTCACTTTTCAGCGTTAACACGCATAATACAGGCACCATAATGAATCGTCTTATATTTCCGTCGGATCGTGACATCTTGGAATTCATCTAAAATTATTTTACCCCAATTTACTTTTTGATTGGAGTAGATGGCATAAAGTTCTTGAAAATCTCTTTCATAAACTTTTTGTTCATAATAAAGTTCACATTGTAATTCCAGCGTTTCCCTTTTGTAGAGGTGAATGTCATCTATCTTTTCTTTATTATACGGTGGTCCAATAAAATAGAGAGCATTTGGTTCTTTTACCAGGTGGGGTATAACCAGTGTGAGTAGAAGGAGGACAGTCGGAACCGGTTAATAAATCAGTGTGGGAGTTGGTAAATTTAGTGATCCTGAACTTGGTGAAGTGTATGAAAGTGAGGAGGATTCAGAGTTGTGTTGTGAAGACATTTTGAGGACTAAAGCTTGGAGGAAAAAAAACTTGTTCAAATAAGTTGTTGAAAAGATGATGTAAAAAGACTTGATTGAAAGGGTATTAGTAAAATATAGGAAGTCAGATATAGGTACTTGTTTTGAGGTAAGAAGAATGTTAACTAGAGAAATATTGTCTAGTTTAAAAAATTGTATGGTTAAAAATGTATGGTAGGAGAAAATTTGATAGGAATAGAAAGAGATAATAATAAAAAATTAGAGTATGGTTCTGTTGTGAAGTATGTTAGAGTGAAGTGGTAGTGCATCAAACTTACAAACTGGTGACCAGAGTTCGAGTCCTAGAAAATGTAATTTATGTAAAAAAATTATTTTTGAATTTTTTTTAAAATTGTAAATCCATTAAAGATAAAATTCCTAATTCTCTTCTTAGTTTTATAAAAATATTTTCACTTAATGGTTTTGTAAATATATCTGCCAGCTGGTTTTCAGAAGATACAAATTCTAATCTGACTAAATCCTTTTCAATATTATCACGAAGAAAACGGTGATGAATGTCAATATGTTTAGTTCATGAATGATTTACAAGATTTTTAGATAAGTTTATAGCACTAATGTTATCATAAAGAATAGTTGATTTAGATAAATTTATACCGAAATCTTGAAGTGTTTATTGCATGTAAATGACTTGAGCACATGCTAAAGCAGCAAAAATGTATTCTGCTTCACACGTCTATAGTGACACACAATTTTGTTTCTTGCTAAACCAGGAGACTAAGGACTTTCCAGTGAAGTAACATGTCCCACTCTTTGCTTTTTCGATCCGTCCGACATCCTCCAAAATCAGCATCACTATATGATACTAACTCGAAAGGACATTCTTTTGGATAGAAAAGTTCAAAATATTTGGTTTTGCTTAGATAACGTAATATTCGTTTCACTGCTTGCATATGTGATTCTTTACGATTTGCTTGAAATCGAGCACATAAACAAACACCATCATTATGTTAGTCTACTAGCAGTTAGATAGAGTAAAGATCCAATTATACTTCGATATAATTTTTGGTCGGCACTTTTACCATCTTCATCTCTATCGAGATGTATTGTTGTACTCATCGGAGTTGGTTTGGCAGAAGTATTTTCCATACCAAAGCGTTTAATTAGATTATTACAATATTTTTCTTGATTAATAAAAATGCGATTTTCTAATTATTTAATTTGTAAACCAAGAAAATATGATAATTCTCACATATGTGACATTTCAAATTCTTTGGTCGTTATTTTAGAAGATTCCTCACATTATTTTTCATTTGTAGAACCAAAAATAATACCATCTACATAAATTTGAATAATTATAATATCCTTTGTTAACCCGTCTTTTGGCAAGGCAGCATAGAGGCGAATTTAACCAATCAACTGCACAAGATATAGCATTGTCGACAAACAAACGCCTTAAGATGTTTAAAATATGGTTTTGACAAAGATCGAGTCGCTTTAAGTTTTTTGGAGTTTGCTCCGAGTCATCTTCATGTTTGCTTTGGGTTTCCAAACACTTGCTTCGGGTCAGAGAAGGGCCTGCTTCGAGTCTTTGATAGGTTAGCACACTTACAAGTTGCTTCGAGTCACCACGACATTTGCTTCGAGTCACTGGAGGGTCTACTTCTAGTCAAGCAGGCAGCTGCTTCGAGTCAGAGCCATGAATCGATCAACAACCAAGGTGTCCACCAATCTCGTATCCATCTAAGTTCGTATCCATCAAACTTCACCCAACGCTTCGTATCCATGTGCTTCATGTCGATCGTTTTCATACTCATCTACTACGTATAGATCCTGCTCAAACATGTTTCATATCGATCAGTTAATTGATCGATACGAAGCGAGTGGCTAAGTATCGGTATGAAGCTATAGACAAAACCATCGATACGAAATAGGTGGAGTATGATCCGTGTTCATTTGCACTTCAACTGCTTCCTTCGTATCAGTCATATTCCTATATGATTTTTATCGATCAATCAAACGATCGATACGAAATCAATGATCATTGAATCGATACGAAAAGCAATCATAAGCTATTTCATATCGATCGGTTTCATATCGATCGATATGAAGGAGCAGGTCAAGTGATAAAACGTTCAACATGGATCGAGGTGTGAAACTTGGATCGATGCGTAATTGGTGATCGATGGACATGGCAATGATTGATACGACAAGGTATCGATACGAAACCAATACCATATGATCGATACAAAGAGTATAAACAGCATCGATACGAAGGGAATGACATATGATCGATACGATTAAGGCAAAGTCGACTCGGCATAAAAAGTGGATCGCTCCTGGATTATAGAGCCACGTCGTCCTCTAGATCGATACAAATTTGGATCGATATGAGGCTATCGATACGAACGCTCCAGCATACCTACAATATCATTCTTGGATCGTTCATAACTCGAGATCAGCAACTCCAAATGCCTTCAAATTTTCACCATAGCTTGCATACCACCAGAACATTTGTGATCGATCCCATCACCCTCAGATCATTTCATGATCGAAATGAAATGTATGGGGATCGATCAAGTGTAACAATCCAAAATTTAAGGAGAAATTAATAAATAATTATAAGTGAAAAGAAGAAAAATAGTGTTTATAATTAGAATTCGTTTGAAATTATTATTGAAATTAATTGACAGTAGATTTATTGAAATGTTTCAATAAATAAAGGGAAAGAGGAATTCAATTGTAATGATTGAGTTTAATATAAGAACTTGCATTTGTGTCAATATGAAATGAAAATTTTAAATAAAAATAAATGCATGTTTTGAGATAAATAAAATAAACTTCTCATTTTCGAATATATGTATGATTTTATAAACATGGAGTTTGTTTTGTTACAAAAAAAAGATATAACATTATATTTAAAAAGAAAGCATCTACTTTATTAAATTTGAAAAAATAAGACGACGATGTTCAAATGAGATGGGTTATTGTAAATGAGAGAAAATGTAACCATATATTTATAAAAAGAAGGCATTTAATAAAATAAACGTTATATTTTGAAAAGAAAAGGCAAGGGTGTATTATGGAAGGATTGCATTTCTTACAGAAAATATAAGGTATGTTATTCCTTTGTTAGTAAGAATAAGGGTCAGTTTGATTTTTGAACATTAAAACATTAATACCAGTCAATTAATGTAATTGATTGCTGAATTTAAAGGTAAAGAATAAGGTTACTAATTAATACAGAACATATATACACGTTTGTGGACATATGTTATTTATCTAATTACAACAGATGTGAATATGGAAAAAAAATGTAGACATAACAATTCACATGTTATTCATCCAATTAATTCAGACGTGAATATGTACAATACTGGCATAAGAATTTTTAGTTATTTATTAAATTTTTTAGACATAAACATGGAGAAATATTGACATGTTAATTTACTTGTTTCAGATTTAAACGTGGAAAAATATTGATATGTTGTTTATATATTTATTTCAGACATAAACATGTCAATTAAATAGGATGTTGAAAACTGAAATGAAACTTGCAAATAAAGAGAGATGCATGGAAATTTAATCTAAAATAAAATGTTAGAAATTAGAAATTAATTGAGGAGAAGAAAATGTTATTTATAGTTTGTATATTATTGAGGATGTAATTAATTAAATTAAATATAAGATAAGGTGCTGACAAGGTGCATTGTAAGATTTGACACAGCAACGAGTCAGAAGAAATATTTAGAGATTTTAATCTACCGTTGAAAGAACACCTAAAACACTATAAATAGGACCTAAACAAACCTAGGTTTTCACTCTAAAATCAAAACCTAGCCTCCATTTCTCTCTCTCAAATATTTACCTACATTCTTCATTTATAAAATAAATTATATTATATATACATTCAAATAAGAGATGGAGATTGTACAAATTAGAGGGGATTTCTAGAGAATTTTGGCTGCTATAAAAGGGATTCTAGCTTTTGTCTCAGGTGAGTGTTTAGTAATTATTTTAGATTCTTAAGTAATTTAAAATTATAGGGTTTCCAATAGTTTTAGTTTTTCTACATTTTTGGGATAACCTTTTTACCAATTTATTTTCAGTTTTAGACTTGTTTTTCAGTCTATTTTCTTTTAGCTATTCTTTTTCAGTTATTTGCAATTATTTACTATTAATTACAGCTTTTCCAATTATTTATAGTATTTATGGTTATTTACTATTATTTATGTTTTATTTACATCTATTTTACGTTTGGGATTTCCTCTGTAATTGTCAGTTTCTTTTAAATTTCCTTTTTACGAGAATGGAATAAATAGAATAGAATAAATTACGAATATGGACTAAATAATTAGAACACTGATTTTATAGAAAATTGGATGTAAAATAAGAAGACTGTAATAAATTGGACTTGGACTGAAATAGGCAAATTTAAGATATTTGCAAGATTAATTATAACGTATAATTATGATTAAAAAGAGTAAATAGAGGAAGTAGTTTTTTTTTATGCTTAGACCTTGGGTTAAGTTAATAAGCACAATTTTAACATAGGTTATAATTAGAGACAGAACATAAAAGGCTTATTCTTAAGACTTAGAATAAATTAATAAGAAAAGATAGCAAGAATAATAGTAGAGGCTTATTTAAATAAATTTGTACTAAGTTAATAAGCAAAGATAGTAGTAAGACTCATACCAACAGCATTCCCATTTTCAGTTAGGTCTCACAATAGATTAGGTGAGGCTAGGGCACGTTTATGCTGGAGTAGTGGTAAATAAGAGGTCAATAATTAAAAGTTCAAATCATGGGGATTTGGACAAGGGGCGCAACTAGATTTTGTTTGGCAAGGACCAGTACGAACATCATTCCCTTTTTTTAGATAGACACAGGTGGTCTCACAATAGCACGAGTGAGGCAAGGGCACGCTTATGCTGGAGTAGTGGTAAATAAGAGGTCCATAGGGGGAGCAACATATAGCACGAGCCAAACGGTGGTCGAGCGTGCGACCTCTGTGCGGGGATATAATTCGCTATTGAGTTATAAAGCGCTTAGTAGGTATCTTTCATAGGCACTGATGTCTTTTGCCGTGGGATCCACATGATGGGACTAGCCCGCAGTAGGCACAATAGAGTAGAAGGCCGATCAAAGGGTAGAATTTTGACTTTAGCCTAATTAAAGTAGGATTGGGAATTCAGCCTAATCAAAGCAGTTCTCTAAGACAAGCGCAAAAAATCAAGATAATCTAATCAAACTATCCAAGCAAAGCAAATGGTTAATACCGTTTTTTATTCCAGCTTTATCTTTTCTTCTATTTCCTTTATTTCCTTCTTACACCAGAACTATTGCAAAGACTATTATCTTTACATTGCTTAAGAATACTAGGAATTACTTCTACTCACCAGACTTTTAGTCTGACCCACTCCTCTATTTCCCCTTCCCTCCCATAGGCCAGTGGAGGCAGAGATAGTAGCTTTTAGATTCTTTTGGAGGTTCAGCTACGGAGATCTTTCCTCATGTATTCTACTTCTTCTTTTTCAGTTACTATTTCATTTGATGTACTGGTACTTTTCTTTGAGAGGGATGTTTGTTTTTATGTACTATGATATTATGACTGAGAATATGGTTTTTCATGAGACATGTATTTGGTATTTTGGGACACCTTGTACTTGGTTTTATGACTATATTTATGAAGTTGGTTTTGAATAATAATTTATTGTTTTTAAATTTTTCCGCTGTTTTATTTATTTTGTTCTATGAATCTTAGTCTCTTTAAGTTTTTAGCTATACCTACAACGCACCACACCTTTTAGTGTGCTCTTTTGGGTATACTAAAGGGTGTGGGGTGTTACATTTGGTATTAGAGGCTAAGTTTACAGGATTCCTAAAAAAATTATTTTAAAAGTAATTTTTTTTTCAAAATTACTTGTTTTAAAATAATTTTTTAGAAAAGAAGCTCTTTAATTTAGAAATAGTTTTCAAGTATAAAAGAGTTTTTTTAAAATCCCCTAAAAGCCCAGTTCAACCTTCTTTCGATTCTTTCAAGCCTAAGTTTCTTTTTCTATGCATTGTATGACTGACTAGTTCTATAGAGCTATGGTACTAGAGGTGCAAGGGCAAGAGCCCAATACAACACCGGTTGGTGAAAATCCCTTTAATCCACCTACACTAGCTGATTTTTATAAGCTATGCAAGGACTTCGCTAGCATATGGGGCATAACATTTTCTGGCATAGAGTATTTTGAGGAGACAAAGCTAGGTTGGAAGATATGGAGCAAAAGTTTAGGCTGTTAGACTTGGAAGACTAATAGAGAGCTCAGCCTGCATCTTGGCAACCGAAGGGAGAGCATAAAGAGGTTCCTTAGTCAAAAAGCTCCAAAAAGCCGTGGTGGAAGAAAAAGAAGGATAAAGACAAGGGGAAAGAAGGAGAACCTCAGAAGCGGATCAAGAAAAACGGGAAATGTCGTAGCTGAGGACTGATTGGTCATTACGCACGAGACTACAAGAAGGAGTTACAAATGAAAAGAAGGTGTTATAGTTATGGACAACCCGGTCACATTAGTAGATTATTTCCTCAGAAGACAGGGCAGGGAGCGGGCGCACCTACAACACAGATTCAGGCATTGGATGCAACACCTTCCAACAGCTGACCCGATAGTGGTAGGAAAGTCACCATGGAAGGTTTGATTTCTATTTTTGACTTTTTGATGTGCACGTAAATGTGCATATTTTTACCACCATATTCAATCTAATTAAATTAAATAAATGATCATATTGGGTGTTTTAACATGTTTAAACCAAAATTCAAATTATTTTCAAATTGTCACATATTCATATTCATATAGGGGCAAAATGGTCATTTTTGTGCATATATTATTTTGAGAAAATTTAATTGGAAATTTCTATATTATTTTGTAGGAATTTGGCTTCATCTACAAGTGGTTTCATGAAGATATATGTATGCACAAAGAAGATACAAAGGAATGAAGATGGAAATAATTCAAAGTCATGATCATGGAGGACCCCACATACCTTAATGTACACTTAGGATCTAATGCACATGCTAAAAGACCATTAAAGCTTCATGCACACTTAATGGATGATTATATGATGCTAATGATTATTTGGCCACCACACTTCCTAGGGGGGTAGTTTGGGTAGTTCTCAAAAATTGGATTAGGGTTTTAAAACATGTATAAATACCCCCATTTGTTCACTTAACCCTCCTCTCTTCTTCTTAGACTCTCTCTTATTTTAGGCTCTCTTCTCTATAGTTTAGTTTAGGATCAAAATAAAAGCTCTCTTTCTCTTTTCATGGCTACTTAGCCATTTTTATTTCATGTAATTTTCCTTCATTTATGCAATGTTAATTAGTGTTTTATTTTACTTACATGCTATCTTTCTTTCATGCTAGTAGTGTAGATTTTAATTTATGCAATAAGATTAGTTCTCTTTTCCATTAGCTTTCTCATTTTCCTCTTCTTTTTGTTTCATGTTGCAAGCTACATTTGTTGATCTGATAACAAATATGAGAGGCTAAACCCCTTCAATTTAGGGGTAATGAAGCTCTCTAATCATGTAGCTTCAACATAATATGATAATTATTGCCCTATTTTTGTGCTTCATGGAAAGTTGATGTTTATGTAATTTTGTGTTTAGTATTGAGTTTGATAGCCTATGTTGTTTAAAACAAATAGGTTATGCTTAGTCATATGAATCACAAATTGCCTCTTCATCTAAATATAATTATGGCAATGAAGTGAAATTAAATCAAAATTTAATGATCTATATTTCCAATCAATGGTTAATAGGTCATGCTTAAAATAGATTTTATTTTCAACTTGTTTTCATTTTTCATGAGAATTAGTAAGTGGTTTAAGGGGTGTGTTATAGTTTGATGGCTTATGTTGAGCTAATTAATAGCACAATTAGGTCATACATATGTAGCAACCCGAATTCCAGTGGGTCCAGACTTTTCCGTAAAAATGCTAAAACCCAAGCCCATTGAAACCCGAGTTCGGAATCTTGTATCCTGCAAATAGGCAAAGTCAAATATATCAAATCTCAATTAAATATCTCACAGTGGAATTGACTAAAATATAATAGTAAGTAAATACTCACCAATATAATAACACTTTCTAAATATGTGTCTTAAAGCTGGGAAGTCTCTGCCATCTACCTAACCTATAGGATGTTATGAGAAGGGGGTCAGAACTAAATTTCTGGTGAATGAATAAATTATACACTTTTAAGCATAATTCTACATATACCGGTTTATTTCCATTTACTGTTATATTAGGTTCACTAGGTTTATCATACTATCGCCTCTGTGCGTGAATCGTACCCATCTACTTATTAGTAGACTAAAACCTAATAACTGATATATATATATATATATATGTAGATATATGCCTAATGACCATATTGGTCCTAGGTACCACCCATGGTACCTTCCGTATCCTCCTCAAAAAGTGCTCCATCATCTTGCTTCGAGAGCGTTCCATAACTACATCTGTAAAGGACTGCTTCGTAAGGCCTACAATATAGATGCTCCATCGTCTTGCTCCATAGCTATATCTGTAAAGGACTGCTTCATAAGGCCTACAATACAGATACTCCATCGTCTTGCTCCGCGAGCGTTCCGTAGCTACATCTGTAAGGACTGCTTCGTAAGGCCTACAGTATAGATGCTCCACTACTTGCTATGAAAATGTAAATCGCATCCGCACTAGTCTATGCCAGTGCTCGGACATCCACAATGTACCACCCAGTGCGTACATTGAAGACTACGTAATCATTCTATCTACTATCTGAATCCCACCAACAAGACTACCTTGTATAGAATTCAGTCAGGGATTTTTTATATCGGTAAAGGACTGCTTCGTTAGGCCTACAATACAGATATTCTAGTTGGTCTGTTTATTTTTCATCGTGGCTATGGCCTCATGCAGAAACCCCTCAACTAATCGAAAGACCTCTAAAGAGTTAAGTGGTCGTGCTCTACTGTAAACAATCTAACATCCAATTGGCGATGCACCTCATCCAATATCTCGATAGGGAAAGAATCATTGGACTATTGGTTTTAACTCTAGTCTTTCCCGAAATCGCTCTTGGTCTTAATGCTTGCCGATATCCGCATGCGACTATCTTTAAACTTACTTGCAAGTACTGGACATATGAATACCCTACTCCGAACACCAATCCCTTCTGACGGCCTACAAAGTTCTGCTTTGTTAGGCCTACAATGAAAATGCAGTCAAGGCATACTCTCTTGATGTAACACCTACAGACCTGCCTCCGGGGGTGCGGCTTCGTCAGGCCTACCCAGAGGGCCATCCTAGAGTATCCTCAGGTCCCTTTGAAGTCTCATACTTCATTAAAGCCTAAAAATACTAAGTTGGACATGATTCTCCATTTCTGAAATCCATGATGAACTGCTTCGTTAGACGCTTCATCCTTTCGGCTGCTCCAAATGCATCTCAATTCTTTTATTAGACCCTAAGTCTAATCTTTAATTTGCTTTTAGTTTATTTTCTTATTATGTTGGCTACTTATTTACCCTAATTAGCATATTCTAGCCCTCGTCTCACCTCTATCTATTGTGAGATTTCCATTTATTTAATAGGGAATGCTGTTGGTATGAGCCACATTCATTATCTTGCTTATTTAACTTAATATAAATCTTAAGTTCATTAAAATATGCCTTTTTTATCATTCCTGCTTTATTTGCTTATTGACTTAATATAAATTATTTAAATAAGCTTCTACCATTATTGTTGCTCATTAATTTATTCAAAGTCTCAAACTAAGCTTTTCCGTTCTTATTACTTAATTATAACCTATGTTATAATTCTACCTATAATTGTCATTTTCTCTTCTTTTATAGTCAGTACATAATTCCAACATTTCTTTTCTATTCTAATCTGCCTATTTTTTATTATGATATAGAATATTCTTTTATTCTCTTATATTATATAATTCACTTATCATAATAACTATCTTCTTAAATAGTTTGCGCAATGAATGCAGACCTAGGTTCATTATCGTTTACAGCTTCAAGTTCTTATCTAATAATTTACTTGATTCATGTCATACTTTGATTTATTATCTTCTATTCTAGGAAGTAACTCTATTTTATTTGGTTGGTTATCAAAACTATATTTATAAATTAATTTTCATATTTCAATATTAAATAATACTATAAACAATAATCCGTAACTGCTAGATATTTCTTTTACTCTTTTGGAATAGTGTAAAATACAGTGGTTTCCCTATTTTATACTAATTCTTTTTTCTTTCTTTTATTCTAGCAATTACGTTTATTGTTGTCTTTTAAATATTAAATTATAGAAAGTGGAAAATAGGCATAAGGACAAACTTTGAAAAAAATTAAGGCTGAAGGACATCAAGTTTCATCTTTGGGCTGAAGGACAAACTTTGAAAAAAATTAGGCTGAAGGACAATGCTAGTTAGAACTAGCATTTTGTATAGTGTAAAAACTGAATATAATGCTAGTCTATCTAGCATTTTGTATAGTGTAAAAACTAAATATAATGCAAGTTAGAACTAGCATTGTCCTTCAACTTAATTTTTTCTAATGTTTGTCCTTCAGCCAAAAAATAAAACTTGGTGTCCTTTAGACTAATTTTTTGTCAAAGTTTTCCTTTTCTCTAATTCCCTCTTATAGAAATGTATCCTATTTTCTAAACCGACCAATTAATCTTTTAGTTACTTCCAAATTCAGTTATTAGATTAATTAACTTTTCTCATTTTAACGTAATTTATTACAGTAATTCCATTCCTAAAACTTTTATTACTTTACATCTTATTTCCTTCATTTCAGTATTCTTTATTATTTAATCCATATCCACGTTTAATCTATTCTAATCCATACGCGAAGAAAGAGGAGAAAATAGAAGAAGAATGACGCTTGCATAGAAATCCAAAACGTAGAAACAGATGTAAATAAATACTAATACTGTAAATAAACTGTAAATTCCTTATAGTTCAGCATAACTTAATTAATAGGATTAATTATTGAATAAAATTATCTAAATAGGAATTTAACGATAACATATCTTAAACTTAGAAGATATATAAATAAATCCACTCACATGTCGTCCTTAGTTTCAATCTCCATCCCTTTTAAATTGCTACGCTTTTCTTCGCTTTTCCCCCTTTTTAATTCGCTGTAAATTCCATGATTTGTTTGCGCAATTCTCTGATTTGCTTGTATGTATTTCCTTGCTTAATTTTTTTTGTTTGGGGAAAGATTTGATTGACAGAGGAGAAAGGAAGAGGGAGAACAGAAGAGGAGTTTGCTATAAATGACAACAGCTGATTTAGAGAAAATAGTGTGGGCTAGGGTTAAGTTACGTTCAATTTAAAGGTGTAGTGAACAACTATGAAACATCCGATTAACCCTAAAAACAATCCTCACCATCATTTATTGATTTATTTACGTTCGCTTATAACGTATAATTCTCCATTTTTATTCATTTATTCCTTTGTTATACGACCCTATTAATTCACGTTTCCTTCTAAATAAGATTCTCCAATTAATTATTCAATTTATTAGATCATATATATATATATATCCAGTATTAATTGATTCTTATACGTTATAATTTCTTACCTATTTGAGCAAGTCAATTAATACCTCTATTAATTGATTGTATATAAAATTTATACTTTTTTCAATTTATTCTTATCAACTTACCTTCATCATAAGCTTAGTTACCCCGTTTGATTTTTATACGCATTCCAATTCTTGTTTTTTCTTTTTAACTTGGAAATAAATAATCCTATAACTGATGTCTTCTTCTAAATAATTAATTTACATTATTAGCTATTGTAAGAAGGGCATATTCTTTGATTAATTGACCCCCTTTTTAAAACGCTCAACTAATTGCCAATTAAATAATTGACACATTTTCCCATTTTAATCAATATTCAAATTAATTCTTATGCGTCACTCAATCATGCATTTATTAGTTGTACATATTTAAACCGTTAATTCATTACCCAATTAATTGACTTATAAGTTTCCCTCTTTTATTAATTGACGCTCACTTAATGTCTTTAATTAATTTCTTAATTAATTGATTGCGTCAATTATAAATTAATATATGTATGTTATCATTTAATTTATTCCCCACATACATTTCCCTTTATTAGAAGATCCCTTGATTATTTAATGTTATAAAAGTGACATATTCTCTGACTAATTGATGCCTCTATGTCTCTTAATAATTCACCTTTTAATTGATTGACGCACTCATTGCTTGCGTAATATATGTAACCTCTTAATTCTTAAATGCGTATATTTGACATTTATATTCTGTTTTGCAATTATGTTAATTCAATTGATTTTATTTAATTATATAAAAATGCGGGGTGTTACAACTTATGATAAACACATCAATTAAACTCACTAATGATAAAAAAAGAGATCATAATTTCATATGTTGTTGAACTATGTGATCTAGAGAGTGGATTTATCTCTAAATTGTCATTTTATTCACTACTAAAAAAGGCTCTAATTCCGACAACAAGGGGCGACGGCTTCCGACGGCTGTTTTCCGATGGCTTTCGACGGGCCGTCGGTGGCCGTCAGAAGCCGTTGGAATTTCACGAATCATAGGGCTCAGCCGAGCCTTCTTCTTCCTCAGTATTACATACGAAAATTAAATAAAAAAACCCCAATTCCCTTCTCCAAACTTTCAATCTCTAATTTCGAGCTTCAGGATCCTCCACGGCTGTCTAATCAACCTATATTGCTCTCAATCTCAGGTATAATATCTTATTTTCGTCAAAAATCAATTTTTACCCTAAATCTAAATTTGCATAAGTTGATAAATTAGGATTAATTAGTAATTGCAATTGTTTCCAATAGCATAATAATGGTTTATAGCATCACATGATATACCTATTTCATCTTTTATCGTGAAATTGTGAAAAACATGTATAATTTGTGGTTGTTCATGTATATGTAAATCGTTGTGTATGCCTTGATTCTACGATTGTATATGTGTGTAGCGAAACTATCGTTGTATTGTGTTAGTTGGAATAAGTTAAAATGAATGAACGGGCTAGGAGTATTATATTGTGCACGTATTGACTTATGAAACAAAAAAAATGCATGAGTCTAAATTATAATTGTGTGTATTGAAAAATGACAAAAATGTTAAACCAGCCTTAAGTTGATGTAATACGTCGAATAAATGTGTTAAATTAAAATATATTTTTGTAAATGTGAACAGTTAGTAAAACTGTATTTTTTCGTAAAATGCGCACATTTAATTAACTAATGTCCCTTAGACAGTTTTTGGCCCCGTCAGACGAGTGTTGTACATGATCGTTATATAAATAGTCGTTTTTTTCAAAAAACGACCATTTATATTCATCTGGTACAATATTTGTTGGATTTGTCCCTGTATTGGACAAGTTATGAACACAGTAAGCATTTACATTTTGTATACTACTTCGTCTCAAACGGTTCATAAAATTTCGGCCTAACTTTTCTATTTTGTTTCCTGCGTACACGCATTTGTGTACAATGCAGGGAACAAAAGGGAAATGCTGCCGAAATTTTGTTGAATCGTTTGAGACGAAGTAATATATGAAATGTACATGCTTACTGTGTTTGTAATGGAAAGTAGGATGCCTGACCATGGAAAAAAAAATTTATACAATTTTTTATATCGATACGTTAAAAAATAAAATGTGCCCTATTTGAAAATATTTTTAAATTTGTGAAGTTGTTCTTTAAATTCAAATATTATACGACCATGAAAATAATCTTTTTCGAATTTGTATTCTTGAAAATAAATATTAAATTTTGAACTTCTCATTTTCTCAAATAGGAAAAATGATTGATTATTTTGTTGATCGGAGGAGATGGATGTACCAAAGAAAAGGAATGAGGGGCTCAATAAAAGAAGATTTTTATAATGGTATAAACGTGTTTGTTGAATTCGCTTTAAGTAATAACGGAAACGATCCAGAAATTCGTTGTCCGTGTAGTAGGTGTAGACATTTGAAGTATTTGTTACCAGATATTGTTAAAGTTCATTTGTGCCAAAACGGTTTCATACCCGACTATTATGTTTAGGATCGGCATGGACAAGTTGTAGCAAATACTTCTGTAGAGTCTGAAAGTGTCGTTAACGAAATAGTTAGGACGACCCGTATAGAAAATATGGTCGAAGATGCAGCACGATCAATGTTTCCTATGGTTGAAGTTGACGACGATGATGGAAATGTTGAAGAACCAAATATTGAAGCAAAAAAAATTTATGATTAAGTAGATGTTGTTAAGAAACCTATTTGGGATGGTTGTAAAAGAGGCACTCAACTGTCAGTAATCGCAGAATACATTGCGATGAAGTCAAAATACAACATCACTGAAGCTGGGTTTATGGCTGTTGTACAAGCTGCAAAAAGACATATGCCGCCCGATAATCTAATGTGTGAAAATCACTATGAAGTTAAAAAACTTATGTCGGCTTTTGGTTTACCTTATCAGAAAATAGATACATGTTTAAAAGGCTGCATGTTGTTTTGGAAAGAAGACACAAACCTTAGAAATTGTAAAATTTGTAACCAGGAGAGATACAAACCAAGAAAAAAGAAGGGGAAGGAAGTTCCGTACAAGCGTATGCATTACTTACCCATAACTCCAAGACTTCAAAGATTATATGCATCTTCTGTAACTGCATCTAATATGAGATGGCATAGTGTGAGAACGGAGTAAGAGGGTACGTTGACACATCCGGCCGATGGAGAAGCATGGAAGCATTTCGATAAAACGTATCCAAATTTTGCAGCGGAGAGTCAAAATGTTAGATTAGGATTATGTACGGACGGTTTTTCTCCATTTTCTCAATTTGGTTCTAAATATTTATCCTGGCCCATTATCATCACACCGTATAATTTACCTCCATGGATGTGTATGAAAATGCAATATATGTTTCTTACTGTTGTCGTTCCTGGCCCCGACGATCCGACACAAGGTATCAATGTATATTTACAACCGTTGATTGAGGAGTTAAAAATACTTTGGAACGAAGGAGTACAACCATTTTGGTAGAAGCATTTGACAGTGCAGAGGAAAATATCGTAGAAAACGAGACCGAATCTGAATCAGAAGACGATGATGACTGATATAAATCTGAATCTGATTTTTTTGCAATTGATGTAACTATGTTGAATTCTTGATGTATTATGAAATTGATGTGACTATGAAACCAAATCTGTTTACCATTGTTTACATGTTTTATGTCATTTCCATTTGTCATTTAGTTAGCAATTTTAATTAAAAATGCAATGAAATCTTCTTATCGTCGGAACAGTACACCCATTATGAATCAGGTATAACACACTTCCATTTCTATTTCCATTTCAGTCATTAATTAAGCAATTTATACCGTTGATGTCATTTACATATGAAATATATTTCATTATCATGTTATTATTCTCTTATATAATGATGTGTATATATGTCACAGGTTTATCATAATGTCATATAGAGGTAGGAGCTCTTCACGATCATCAGGAGGCGATGGCAGTGGTCCATCGCAAGAGTCACAGCGTCCAGTAGTTTTGTTAGTCCAGTAGTCACAGTGTCCAGTAGTTTCGTTAGTCACGATCATCAGGAGGCGATGACAGTGCAGGATGTCCTAGTATGTATATTTTTCTGTTTTCCATTTTTAATTCGTTTTTGTCGTTTTTCTACCGTTTATCGTTTACAGTGTAATCTTTTTTTTTCCTTTTTATCGTGAAACACAGGCTGAGATAGACATCCGGACAAACGATATGCTGCTATCACGAGGATACTGGATGAAGAAGATGCTGGATGGGGGAGAGCGTATGGCAAGCATGGTTGGGATACTGGGAAACGGACGAGGCGAAGGCAAGTATACTAATTTTTTTTGAATTATCAATTTGACGTGATCGAAAAATAATGTATCAAATTTTGAATGTACAGGCAGAGTTGGATAGAAACGCTGCAAACAGAAATAAAAATCCCATCACTCATCGCGGAGGGTCGAAGTCATTTCAGCAGTATCGGCAGGAGTTGGTAAATTTAGTGAATGATAATTGTAAATAGTTTATGCTATATAATTTTAAATGTATAATAATTGTATGTAAAAATCAACTTAATTGTATGTAAAAATCAACTTCAGGAAGCTGAGGCGCATGGTCCCATGGGCTATATGGACGTGTTCACTCGTACGCATGCTGTCGAGCATGTAAATCCGGACGGAACTATTTCGTATACATGGCAGGACGATAAATCCAGCAAGAGCCATGTAAGCATATTTCATTTTATGCAGTTGTTATCCCGCCTTTTGACAAGGCCGTGACACCAAGGAATTGACTAGTAATCCAATGACAGTCCGTCCTAGAGATCGGTCATACACATGCTCACTATGGATATCGACGAATTTTGTCCGAGTCCGGATTGGGCCAAAATTGCTAGGACATGACAAGCTAAACCATGGGAGTCAACGTTTCAAGTTTCGATTCAATCCGAGTTCATATGCTCAAGTTATGATGGATACAAGTTGAAGGGAAAGGCCATGTTTTCGTATCCATCAAATGGCCTGATTTCGTATCCATCAATGTTGACCTCTCCGTATCCATCGGCAGAAGATATGGTCGAATCCACCAGAGCACTCCACTTCGAATCCATCGAATTTTGCTTTGTTCGAATCCATCAGTAAAGCCCGTATTCGAATCCATAAAACCAAGCCTCGGTTCGAATCCATCAGGTCTTCCTCTACTCCGAATCCATGCAATCGATATACTTCGACTCCATCCCATAATTTACTTCGAATCCACCCTGTTGAGGCAGCTTCGAATCGATCAACTATGGGAAACCTCGATCGATTCGAACGAACGTCTCCTCGTATCCATCCCCTCGAATCCAGTAACTAAAGGCGCCTAAAACCATGGATTCGACCCAGTAAACTCGGAGGAAAAGCTGGATACCCCCGAGAAGCGCGCGCGACACGTCACCATTCGCACGCACAATCCATCGATTCGACCCTATCGATTCGAAGGGGATCGATTCGAACAGACCACATCAGCCAGAAATGAAATCTTAAATCGATCATATCTCGAGATCTAAAAGTCCAAATGCTATGAAATTTGGATAGGAGCTAACTGGCAACCTAAGGAATGTCCATGCCAAATTTCAGCTCAATCGGAGCAAAACTTGATCGATTCGAAGCAAGGGTCGAATCGATCCCAAAGTGGGCCCGGATTTCCAAAGAGCGGGCATGTGGGCCCCCTCACGTGCCAGAACCGGTCTCCCCTCAATTTAGGCGAAATATCAACCTCCTACACCTATAAATAGGACCCCTGGTCATTCAGAAAAGGGGATCTGGATTCTGAAACGTCCAAACTCTACCGGATCGAGATTTGCATCTTATTCTTACTGTTGATCTGAATTCCAAGCTATAATTCGCTGTTGTTCGCTGTAATCACTTGTAATCATTGAAAGAGAATCAATAAAATCATCAAAACTTCATAGTGGACGTAGGCGATACGCCGAACCACTCTAAATTGCTTGTCTGCGTATTTACAATTATGTTTATTGGAGTTTTTGTTAGATAATCTATGTTTTATATTTACGTTCTTCATTTTATCTCTTCAAATAACTCCCGAAGAGTGTTGTGCCCATTTTTGGTACAAATACTTTGGTGCTTTCACTGAGAAAAAACCAAGTTTTTTCTCCTGCTCGTTGGATCTACTACCATCGTTGGATTGCAAAAATCTAAGGAGGAGATCCAGATCTTCCATTCAGTGGTTTCTTCTATTCTATTCAGATTGCTCCAGATCTAAGAGGAACTGCATTCATCATGAATTCCATACCCATATTTTCGAATCCAGAAAAAATGTAATTTTTCGTATCCATGAAAATATGCCGTTTTTCGTATCCATAATCTTCGTATCCATAAGATGGATGTTGTACTTCGTATCCATGAGATGGATGCTCTACTTCGTATCCATGAGATGGATGCTCTATTTCGTATCCATCAGGGTGCGCTACTTCGTATCCATCACGATGTGCTTCTTCGTATCCATCAGGATGCGCTACTTCGTATCCATTGGGGTGTTCTATTTCGTATCCATCAGGGTGCGCTACTTCGTATCCATCACGATGTGCTTCTTCGTATCCATCAGGATGCTCTACTTCGTATCCATGAGATGGATGCTCTATTTCGTATCCATCAGGGTGCGCTACTTCGTATCCATCACGATGTGCTTCTTCATATCCATCAGGATGCTCTACTTCGTATCCATGAGATGGATGCTCTATTTCGTATCCATCAGGGTGTGCTACTTCATATCCATCACGGTGCGCTACTTCGTATCCATCACGATGCACTACTTCGTATCCATTGGGGTGCGCTACTTCGTATCCATTGGGGTGCGCTACTTCGTATCCACCAGGGTGCAATGCTTCGTATCCATCAGGATGCACTGCTTCGTATCCATCAGGGTGCACTGCTTCGTATCCATCAGGGTGCACTACTTCGTATCCACCAGGGTGCGCTACTTCGTATCCATCCATTTACACCCAATTCGTATCAGTACTCAACTGCAATTCGAATCGATCCAATTGTGTCCAATTCATATCAATACGAAATTTCTAAAAAAAAAAATCGGGTACGACCCAGATTTCCTAAAAAGAGCCGCAGCGCAGGGCACCCGCATTGTCGATTCAATCACCAATTTAATGAAGGAACATTCCATCCATGCTTCTGATTGTTCCATGACTGAACAAGACAAAGGAGATCACAACAACAAATGTTGAGTTGCAATCAAGGAATGGGTAAAGAAATACTACTCAACCGTACTCCCAAAGGCTGGAGAACCTAGTTATTATGCCAAGAACTGGGGTTAATTAATATATCATGCTTTTAACGTGGAATGCAACTTCCTCCAATTGACCAGCTTTCAAACTCCTGAGTTGACAACTATGGTACGACGGCTAATATGACGACTCCCCTACACTGTCTACTCTACCGACTCAAAGCATAGCTGGTCACCGCTGAACCATCTTCAAATGCCCGCATCTTAATCATTCTACGTCCACATGACTAAAAGCATGGCATACAACCTCAAGAAGACTTCCTTAATACCCTATATAGGTCCCCTATCTGGATGAAAGTTTGGGATAAACACCAATCTGTTAGCCCATTTTAACCAACTCACCGTCCTATCGGCATTGCAAACAACTCGAACGCAATCATGCATACGTCATTGACCAGTGTTACAAGACCCCTGGGCAATAAAATGAGCCTGATCATAATGCCGATTGGGGAATCTTTCCTAGTCGAGACCTATTCTTTGAAACCATCCTACATGCAGAACTTCCAATGAAAATTCAACATGTTAACTATGACGGTGTGTTATGGAAATACAACCCCCGGCACTACCTCATAAAGTGAGAATTGCGCATGGCTTACACCAAGAGTGATGACTGCTATCAAATGTAGCTGTCTTCCCCCATTCCTCAAAGAACATTGTCAATCGTGGTTAGACATACCAGATCTACTTCTTATATTGTTGAAGTGAATGAAGAAGCTGGCAGCCAACGAATTTATCCAAAGCCCGCAGCCAGTTGCTGCCGATACCCATAAATGAATTCATCACCGGCGCTTATTTCCAGACTTTGACAAGAGAACTGGTAGACCGCCGCCGACAACTGCACCAACATGTCTAGGCAAATTTTGAGTTGATGAATCAGATGAAGGATCAACATAGCAGGATAAGGAGGGGACCTGCTCCATACTCTAGATCGGATAACTCCTCTTCTCTAAATGGCTACCATGAACGCCAATGCCATAAGGCTTCTTCGGGAAGGATAGCTCCGACCATATATGCAAGCCCCATAAAACGATGGACCGGGAACATCCGACCCCTATTGATCAAGGACTTTGATCGAATTGAACCATTTGCGTTAGACTTCCAACTGAGAAGGGATGGAATGATGTGCAATAGCGAGCATACGACGCTGCCTCACTTATCAATGAGATTTGATCTGATCTCTTTTGAATTATTTCTAATTCAATTTCATTTACGTTGCGAAATATGACCTACTTGACTTAAACTACTTGCAAATGATGCAGGTAACCGAGTACTTAAGATTGGGTGCAAAACAACCTCCGCGGACCATGATCAAATCATTGAGGTATCATCGTGATGAGCATGATTCGACCACTCATCGGCTACTATATGCCCCTGACTGGGGGCAAGGCATCAAAGCGGAAGAGACCGACAAGGTGAGGACTTTAGTACAAAGTGGATGCAACTGACCATCCACTCATCTGCCTACGCAATTTAATTAGGAGATGTAAGAAAGACTTGGAGTTATATGTCCCAACAGTGCCTTCTCCATCTCGTACTTGAAGCTTGCCAAAATACTTATGCTTCTTCTAATGCCCGATAAAATCGGAATCACATCAAGGGTGGACGTGATGTCACCATCCATGCATCCAATCCTACATTAGACATTTGGGATTATTTGAGGGAACACATGTTTAAAGGTCCAACCCTCAATTTAAAGTCATCAACGACTGATTGTCTACTCACTAACCATCATGAGCCGTCATTTCAACTCTCTTCCTTAGCTCGATCGAAAGAATGCAGAGTATAAATTGGATGTGACTCGACTGTCTGCTCTCCATTTCTTGCACCCGACTTAAGGGAAAATATACAACTCAAAGTGGATGTAATTCGACCATCCTTTCCTATGCTCGAGCACAAAGCTTGCCAGAACACTAATCTTACTCCTTAGGCCTGGCAAAAGCGGAATCCAAATGAACATGGACGCGATCTAACCGTCCATACTCTAAACCTCATCCTTTGTTGAGGAGCCTATAAGTGGAAGTTAATCGGGATCCCACCGATCACTCGCTAAGCGAAACACCTAGCTCAGGGACAAGCCCTCACATCAGGCCAGAAACGGGCTGATACACGACAACTTTTTACTTAACTCCGTACTCCCAGAGTGCGAGGCGGAGTATAAACATTTTCCTAAAACCCCAGAGTACTCCGGGAGCGCGAGGTGGGTACAAACTTTTTACTTAACTCCGTACTCCCAGAATGCGAGGCGGAGTATAAACATTTTCCTAAAACCCCAGAGTACTCCGAGAGCGCGAGCTGGGTACAAACTTTTTACTTAACTCCGTACTCCCAGAGTGCGAGGCGGAGTATAAACATTCCTTAACTCCGTACTCCCAGAGTGCGAGGCGGAGTATAAACATTCATTCAACTCCGTACTCCCAAAGCACGAGATGGAGTATAAACATTCACAAAACCCCAGAGTACTCCGAGAGCGCGAGCTGGGTATAAATATCAACAAACTCCAGCTTCCGAGAGCGCGAACTGGAGTATAAACATCAACAAACTCCAGCTTCCGAGAGCGCGAACCGGAGTATAAACATCAACAAACTCCAGCTTCTGAGAGCGCGAACTGGAGTATAAACATTAACTAACTCCGGATTCCGAGAGCGCGAACCGGAGTATAAACATCAACAAACTCCAGCTTCCGAGAGCGCGAACTGGAGTATAAACATAAACTAACTCCGGACTCCGAGAGCTCGAGCCGGAGTATAAACTACAACCAACTACGGCTTCGAGGAGGGTGGATCCATCCACCTAACGACTTCGACCGTATCTCCATTCAATGCAGCTTCGAGGAGGGTGGACCCATCCACCTAACGACTTCGACTGCATCTCCATCAAGTACGGCCTCGAGGAGGGTGGACCCGTCCACCTAACAACTTCGACTGCATCTCAACCAAGTTACATCACTCATTCCCCGAGCATAGGCGCAGACTCAACACATGAAAATAAGTGATCAACAGTTGTCATAAAGATACAAGTCCCCAGAGTGTGGATGTTAAAATTAAGCAGTGAACAATATTGCATAACGCCTATTATGGCTTATCCCCAAGACTGGGGTCAGAAGTACAAATTACTGAAAGAAGAGAAAGGTGACTCGCTGCCTCTCCGGCTTAGCGTCCATTAAAACTTAAAGCAACGACTGCAAGGAGGCCTTAATGCCAACCAAACATAATGACGCCCAAAGTTACAAGCAACCAATCATATCATACCACCGGATCGACGGGCAATGTCGATCTGCGCCTTTCATATCATACCATCGGATTGACAGGAAATGAGGTCCGAGCATTCTGCATCATGCCGTCGAATCGACGGTCAATATCAATCCTCTTCAACTACAAATCGATGTGACCCGAGCATGCATCGAATATCTTCGACCAGCATAGCACGGATAAAAGGATAAAACACGAATGAGTGTGACTTGACCATTCGTCCTTCGTCGCCTTCCTTCGATCCGTCAGGAAGAGCATGAGACCAAATGAGCATGACATGACTGCATTTGAGCTGACTTTATCCCTAGATCTAACGGGAGAACGTAAATCGAAATGGACATGGTTGATCAGCCAACTCCAAATGAATGCAACGCGACCATTCATTCATTGACTCTTACCATGATCCGGCTAAAAGAATGATTCCAAACAAGTGCAAACTAAACATCTGCACACTGATTCTTACCCTAGATTCGACAAGGGAAGCACCAATCCTGCATTGGATCTGACTAGACGATTCACTCTTCAGTTTTTGCCCAAAGTATGGCGATATAAGAAGCAGAGCGAATGTCGTTGACCATCCAGAATCTAGCTTATGTCCGAATGTCGGCAAAGTAACGATGTATTCCGCCTAGAGGAAAGAACTAGAACATAATGCATGATAGGCACGACTCGGCCCTCCGTCCGTTAATTTGATCCTATGGTTCAATGGAATACAATACAAAATTGAAGCGGACATTGTCTACCTTGCCACTTATCGAGATACTCCCCAGACTTGGGGGAACGAGCAAGAAGATAAGAGTAATATGATTCAACCATTCATCAATCAACTCTGATTCTTAAAGCTTGAACTACAGTATAAACATAGCTAGGACGAGGCTAGACCGTCCGCGTAATGCATCCGCCAACCCAAGACTGGGGGCAAAAGAGTGATTATCCAAGAGTTGACTATAACAATTTGAACCTATGACCCATGCTTGATATTCATAACAACTCTAGGTTGCGACCGAAAGGATGCCTAGAGATAGAATCATCAAATCAATACCCGAACTCATGGGTGACTGATCATCATTCTGACCCTTCCAATGAGCAATGGATCGCGGGTACATTGAATGAAAAGCGCATCATTCAGAAACACATGAGAATTCAATCTCAAAGCTGGAGCCAGCTATGTAGCAGCGTGCAGTACAAGGCTAAATTCTACTAATCCTTTGATTTAACATCCTTATAAGCCTGATCATTTACCGTTGAAAATAAACACATGAGGCACCTACAACCCTTCACGTGTATTGTAGATCAGATCACAACTCTACGCAATGATAATGCAAGAGTCGACTGCATTGCTTCAGGTGAATTTGATATGTTCGCTTGGACTCAATCTCATGTGTATATATGGACTCTTACCCACCATTAAGAACCCTGCACTAAGTGCCAACCCGATGCATGTCTCGGTGAATAAAAACAAAGCAACATGGATCCAGAAAGATCTGCTACACTTAAGGAGGGGGCGAATCTACTCAAAACCAATAGGTTTATCCGCGATGTCCTCTACCCAAAATGAATATTCAATCCTTTGCTTATGAGAGAAATAAAAGGAGAGTGGCGAACATACACCGACTACCCAGATTTGCACGAGGCATGGCAAAGCATAGCTTCCACATCCAATGATCAATCAACTAATTGACTTAACCATCAGACATGAATTACTCTCATCCATGGATGCAAACTCTAGATGCAATCAGATACTGAAACATGTCCTAGACCAGGAATACAACTATTTCATCACAGATCCGGACCTGTAGTGCTATACTGCATTCTTTGGATTCAACCTTGAGAACGCTAGATCCAATGGGAACCTTAGATGTCTGAAAGGATACTCGAATGGGATATCGAGCTAAGCCAATTTGATTTCACATATCTCCCTCGGAGAGCTCTCCATGATCAAACATTAGCATACTTCATATCTGAATCCACCACATCAGACGACTATCCGAAGAACAGTGGCAAACCGTCCAACTGATGGAGGACGTACACGGATGGAACTTCCAATAATCGGCTTTTTTAACGTCGGAATTGCGTTGATGACTACTGAGGAACGATCGATCAGCCATGCCCTCAAACTCAACTTCCTTGCAACAAATAACGAAGCTAAGTATGAAGCCTTGGTACTCAAACTTACAAGAAAACTACGAGTGGAAACTTTACATGTCTTATGTAATTACTAGTTAGTAGTACACCAAGTCAGGGAAGATTGTCTGACTAGGGGGCAACGTCTTGCACCTTATCTCAACTGGGTCCAAAAGCTACTAGTCGACTTCAACTATTACACCATTACACACATCCTTGGAAAACAAAATAAAAAAAAGCTAAGTCACTGGCCAAGCTAACCAGTTCTGGGGATGCACGACAAATAGACTTTGTCCCAGTTGAAATACTTATTATTTCAAGCATTGGCATATGAAGATCAGCTAGATCTTAGAGATGGATCTAGGAGAGGAGTCATGGATAACTCCTATCGAAGATTATCCACAATTGGGGATTCTTATTGAATAAACGAATAAGAAATGGCATATCCTCCGTGAAGCATCACTGCATGATTATGTCTGGATCGTTTGACTCCGTCGATACAAAGTATTACTTTTGTATCCATCGATCCGAGACCCGATATTACGTATTCACCGATACGAAGCATATATTCCAACCCTTCACATCGATTCAGGAGAGGATCGTTGCGAGGAAGCATTCAAGAACAACCATCAAATGTTGTTACAATGAATTTCACGTCGGTTCAGGAGAGGATCGATACGGAATTCAATATAAGATAAACTGACAATGACTCGTGAACGTCAGCGAGAGTCAGATTAACATATATGCATAAATGTAGGACTAATCTTCAATATTCCAGATTTACAGGAATTGGAAGCTCATTTGATAACGATTACAACAACAAACGGGTAACCGCTAGCATGCAGCAATCGGTCGCAACAATACATGGTACAGTAGTCGACAGTCAACAGTTTACATTATCAAGAAGAACGGTCGAAGGTCACAGCTTCCACCGAAAAGACAATAACTATTCAGAGTAATGATAGCAGTATTTCAAAGCACGTCATGTTCCCACAAGACGTACTTTGGGGGGCAAATGTTATCCCGCCTTTTGGCAAGGCCGTGACACCAAGGAATTGACTAGTAATCCAATGACAGTCCGTCCTAGAGATCGGTCATACACAGGCTCACTGTGGATATCGACGAATTTTGTCCGAGTCCGGATTGGGCCAAAATTGCTAGGACATGACAAGCTAAACCATGGGAGTCAACGTTTCAAGTTTCAAGTCAATCCGAGTTCATATGCTCAAGTTATGATGGATACAAGTTGAAGGGAAAGGCCATGTTTTCGTATCCATCAAATGGCCTGATTTCGTATCCATCAATGTTGACCTCTCCGTATCCATCGGCAGAAGATATGGTCGAATCCACCAGAGCACTCCACTTCGAATCCATCGAATTTTGCTTTGTTCGAATCCATCAGTAAAGCCCGTATTCGAATCCATAAAACCAAGCCTCGGTTCGAATCCATCAGGTCTTCCTCTACTCCGAATCCATGCAATCGATATACTTCGACTCCATCCCATAATTTACTTCGAATCCACCCTGTTGAGGCAGCTTCGAATCGATCAACTATGGGAAACCTCGATCGATTCGAACGAACGTCTCCTCGTATCCATCCCCTCGAATCCAGTAACTAAAGGCGCCTAAAACCATGGATTCGACCCAGTAAACTCAGAGGAAAAGATGGAGACCCCCGAGAAGCGTGCGCGACACGTCACCATTCGCACGCACAAACCATCGATTCGACCCTATCGATTCGAAGGGGATCGATTCGAACAGACCACATCAGCCAGAAATGAAATCTTGAATCGATCATATCTCGAGATCTACAAGTCCAAATGCTATGAAATTTGGATAGGAGCTAACTGGAAACCTAAGGAATGTCCATGCCAAATTTCAGCTCAATCGGAGCAAATCTTGATCGATTCGAAGCAAGGGTCGAATCGATCCCAAAGTGGGCCCGGATTTCCAAAGAGCGGGCATGTGGGCCCCCTCACGTGCCAGAACCGGTCTCCCCTCAATTTAGGCGAAATATCAGCCTCCTACACCTATAAATAGGACCCCTGGTCATTCAGAAAAGGGGATCTGGATTCTGAAGCGTCCAGACTCTACCGGATCGAGATTTGCATCTTATTCTTACTGTTGAATCTGAATTCCAAGCTATAATTCGCTGTTGTTCGCTGTAATCACTTGTAATCATTGAAAGAAAATCAATAAAATCATCAAAACTTCATAGTGGACGTAGGCGATACGCCGAACCACTCTAAATTGCTTGTCTGCGTATTTACAATTATGTTTATTGGAGTTTTTGTTAGATAATCTATGTTTTACATTTACGTTCTTCATTTTATCTCTTCAAATAACTCCCGAAGAGTGTTGTGCCCATTTTTGGTACAAACAGCAGTATTAGTAATTGTTCTACTTGTTAAACTATAATGAAATAAGATATGATGTTATTAATTTGTTAATGTAGGAAAAGTTTATGGAGTAGCGCCAGAAACTCCTTGCTGATACGGGTCGAGAACAGCTGACGACTGATGAGGAGGATGCTATTTTTGAGTCCGTTATGGATTCATCAGAGCATGGGAGACGATACAGATTTGGCAATCAAGTGGTAAATAATTTATTTTACTGTTAATTTGATATTTAAGTCAAAATTCTATGTTGGAATATATAATTTTATCTTGAATAATTCAAATATGCTATTTGGACCTTTTCAAAACAATAAACTTCAATTTTATTCATTTACAGAGATATGCACATAC
Source organism: Allium fistulosum (assembly GCA_030737815.1). Taxonomy (NCBI): domain Eukaryota; kingdom Viridiplantae; phylum Streptophyta; class Magnoliopsida; order Asparagales; family Amaryllidaceae; genus Allium; species Allium fistulosum. Next base: position 394,133,995 of record CM060907.1, read on the forward strand.
ACTTACAGAGATCACACAGCTAAATTTAATATTTATTGCAGGCCAACAGTCAGAGACGGGGTCGGCGGAATAGAGCTCAGAGCGATCTAGCAGATATAGAAGAATTGCGGACTAGAGTGTCCCAACTGGAGGAGTAGAACCGCCAACAGGCCATGTAGACCACACACTTGTTAGAGTACATGCAGCAGTTTGGTGGCCGCTTCCCTTCCTCGGCTGGCTCTGGATCTGGAGGAGATTGATTCATTGCTTTCTTGCTTTTTCAGGTATGATTTTTTTAGTTTTGTATGATTTGGTAGACAGTGGAGGTAGCTGTTGATTTTTATATGATTATTGTTGATACACTTGGTTGTGTGGTTGTATAATGATGTGGATGTTGATGATTTTGAGTATGTATGACATGGTAGAACACTTATTGTTGGGGTTGTTGGAATGGTTATGTATATTATGTATTTTATTTTGATGTAATTTGATATATTTGTGTATTTGATTAATTTTGTGTAGTTTGGGTTTTGATATTTGGTTGGAATACTGTATATTGGATTGTGCAGTATTGGTGTAATAGTTTTTGGAAGAGAAATGTGTATGGAAGGCTATATTTGCAGCAGGAATAAAAAAACAGCAGATTTCCGATGGTTTTCGACGGCTTCCGACAATTTCCAGGTAGGCAATTTCCGACGGCTTTCGATAGCCTGTAGGACATTTTTTCTGGCGGTTTCCGACGGATCTTGACACTTGTCGGAATCCGTTGGAAGCCGTCAGAAGCCGTCGGAAACCGTCGGAAATACGTACGGCACCCTCTGTTGGAAGCCGTCGGAAATACTACCCCCCGATGCCGTATATTCCAACGGCTTTTCCCGACGGTCGCCGACGGCTTACGGCGGCCGCCGACGGATTTCAGCCGTCGGAAATCACTGTTATCCTTGTAGTGATTCTCATAGTTTTCATTCACTTTTGTAGTTGTTGTTAGTTTTCTCATTTTCTAGCTTAACACTCTCTAAATCTTTGGTTAATTTGATTGAATAGGAATTTAAAATCTAACATTTCCTTGTGGATCAACCCGTAATCGTCACGTAGTAAAATTGTACGCCGTGCACTAGCAGTTATTTTTATTATAAATTTGTTCGACGGTTTTCTAAACCGATAGAATTTCCGTCAAAGAACATGTTTCTGGCGCCATTGCCGGGGAATTGCTTTGATTTTAATTTTCTATTCTTCGAATTATTTTTGTTTGATTTTGTTGTGTGTTTGTTTTGTGTGTAAATATTTATTAAAAAAATTTTATGTAACGTCCCGGAATTTCGACGCTTGAAAAGTCGACATTAATACGTCCACTGTATCAAATGCCGCGCAATCGAATGCCGGAAAACCGAACCATTAGGGTTAAAAAGAAGAGGTAGAAGAAGACAGAAAGAAAGAAAGAAGAAACAACAGAAACAATATCAGAATCTCACATATCGCAGCGGAACAACATATAATAGATAAATGAATAATCTTATAAAACAAAGAACTATATCAGTTTGTACATTACATCATCAGAGTCAATATACACACAATACATCAATGGACAGTTATAAAAACTTGTCCTCATACAGAATACACAACGGAATAATAATATCATATACAAGTGATACGCCTCGCCATCCAGCTCGCCACTAAGCTCCATAGCATCTCCTGAATCTAGAATGACCTGATAACCTGACTCTAAACTGCTAGTGTGGAAATTGGTGGGCACCCAGAGTTTAGGAAGGAAACAATAAACTCCAGGTCGGTCATGGTGACTGGTGTGAGAACTAAAACAGTTTATCTTTAAAACAACAACAAAGGAAGTAAAAGACATCCGCAATGCTTTTGGAAAATAAAACTACCATAAGACCTCCCGCCACACACATAATGCAAACGCAGAATTGGAGGAGATTTCTTCTTATGATAGTCAAACATGCTTACTATGCAACCAAAATTCTTTTGATATTATTACTAGTGCATAGTGCAGAAAACATTTTGAAAGTATAATATTAATCTTAGCCAACATACAACCATTATTGTATGCCTACTATAGCTACCATCTAAACAGTGGTGACCATCATAAGTAAATGGCAGGTTCTACATCTAAAACCGTACAGGGTTCGTATTGTTTCTTTGGATTTCCAACAAATGGTCAGGCAAAGGAACTTCCTTACACCGAAATGAAACGCCTCTGGAAAGACGCCCCGAGAACCTAACCGGATCTCTGCAAATACAAGGCCGACGCTACCTCACGCTTTAACCAAGCTGTAACTAGGTAACTAACACACAAGCTATGCCATCCCCCGATCGTTACCGACCTTTATCCAAGGATCCTCCACCACAAAGCAACAACCACAAAGTATAATAAATTTGCAGCATCAACATAGGTAAAATATCTAGGCTCCATACCATGATATCACCTTTTATCCAGAAGGAAATGACATACTCGAGGAGCGCGACCCCTAACAACGTTGCCGCAACATTCCTGTTTCGACCATTACCGGGTTGTGAGGCTCGAAGAAGTCTCGTCCACAAAGCCACACTTTTTCACAAAGCCACGCTTTTTCACAAAGCCACGCTTTTCACAAAGCCACGCTTTGATCAACAAATGATCAACAGCACTTCGTATGCAACATTACCAAATTGGGAATGTATCACTAGTAATCATCAACTACATAACCTCTGAGCTCGTACATCTCAGAGAAGGGTGTTAAGCTAAGAGAATAAATTCTCCGCCACCAACAAAAATGTATTTGATAGAAACCAGCTTTACATCTCAAAGTGTAATATCAGACACACATCCATACAAGTCTGTTCCGGGTTCGAAGGGAACCGAAGGCACTTCCAAAGAAGCCCTTGCAATCCGGGTATTCACAATCCCGATCGGACTACCCATCACAAGAAGAGTGATATAAATCTCTATACTAGAGCAACTCGGTGCAGAGACATTCGACAGGTTGTCCTTTAATTTTCGCAAATACCCGGTCTTCACCACCGGTCTTCAATACGATCCATATCGTCGTATCACTAATTCGGAATGGGTTATATGACACAAAGGTCTTTTCCCGGCTAACCCGAATAGTGAGCATAATATTTAAAACATATGGATATAGGGATTTCAATTAAGTCACAACTTATTACCCAAATCCTTTCCTTTAAATGGTTTAAACAAATTACCATTTTAAATCTTTAAACAAAAAGATTTACTTCACAAAATTTACCCAGTTTCACAAAGATTCATTCATAGATTTCCAAATCAATTTCCATTGCAATTGCATTAACCCATTAAAACTTTAAATTAAGATTTAATATATAGCTTTCAAAACTATTCACAATTCAAGTCTTTTATAATATAAAAGTTACACCTTTTAAAATCTTCTTTGATTTTAAAATAAAGCTTAATCATCTTCACAAAGGTTAATTCATAGTTTTTCCAAACTATTTACAATTTCATTTAAACTTGAAACGTTTCGATACAAATTGGAAATCTTTTCACTTTATCAAAGCTATCATTATTTGAAAACAGATAGTTTTTATTTTGGGAAAAACTGGTTTCATTTATACAAGTTAAAGCCATTCAAGTATAAAACTTGAATATAAATTTAAATTTCCAAAACCATATTTTAATTGGTTAAAAACCCATATAAACACCTTTTAAATCTTGCATAATCTTTTAAACCAAAATCCCCAAATTATTGAATTCAATTTCAAAATATTGAATTCAAACTTAAATCAAATGATTTAAATTCCAATTCTATTAAGTTATTTAAAATAAATTTTATTTCTGAAACTCATTTCAAAAACTTTCAATTCCAATTCCAAAACCATTTTGGATTCAAAAACTCAATTTTCCAAAATTGATAAAAATCTGTGACTTAACCGATTTCCACGTGAAATCCACATTTATGTGTGTATTGTGTAGTCCACGGGTTTAACACAATAGTGCTACAACATTCAACCATCACAGATCAAATATAACAATATATTTGATAAGCGGTATAATCTATAACGCTTATCTTTCATTCACAGATCACAGATATATCTATATCACAGATAAACAATTCACAGATCACAACACAAATCAGGATATATCACAAAACATCACACGTCAAAGATGTCAAACAATTCAACATCCAATATAATCCAAACATCCATATGTAGGATTAATTTAATTATCTGATAAATGTAAATCGGATAAATTTCTATAAATCAATTTTACTAGTTATAGTAAATTAAAAATCAATTAATTTCAAATTGATTTCAAAACACCAAATCAAATTTTCAACGAATTTCCAAATTATTTCCTTTTTAAAATAAATTGCTTTATCTCTTCAAATCTATTTAAAAATCCAAATTTTAAACAAATTCTTGAACTTATAAATAATATTTTCAAAATCCATTTATTTTGCCCTTTTTCCAAAAATTTAAATTTAATTCAATACGGTTCAAAAATAAGACTTTTATCTTTTAACCCTTTTTAAATTTATCCAATTATCAAAAATAAATTTTTCTATAAATTTTCAACTTAAATTTCAAAAATCCAATTTCTATTTATTTTCGGTATCCAACGATACCAAAAATATATCCAGCTAAATTATAGCCGTCAACAATTTCAATCACAATATAATCACACAGCGATTATAAATAAATCAACACACAACATTGAAATAAATTCAAATGTTTGAGGAATCCAGTTGGATCCCTCCAACCTGTTTCCCTGCATCCACAGATGTTAGCACAATACCAATTCCACTTCAAAGTGAAATATCGCGGTATATGGGATTTATAAAATACTATCTGCTATTATGCGGCGCAATAGGGTCTCATCTGCTATATAATGCGGGAAATCAACTCCAAATACATATATAATACCAATTCCACTTCAATATGGAATTATCGCGATATATGTTTTTAATAAATAACCTCCGCTTAATATACGGCGTATAGGGTCTATTTAACACAACGGATAACAATTTTCATTCAATCACACAATCAGCACTATCAACAATTTTAAATCTAACTATTTAAAATTTAAATCGAAAAAAATATTAGATTGAGTGCGGAGTTCTCACCTTGAGTTTGTCGAACGTTTAAATTTTAAATTAAATTGAACCGTTCGATTTAATACAAAATTCACGCTTGTCCCAAACGCGCCCAGATCGGCGCTGCAGCGTTGAACGCGACGCTGCGATTCCGACGCTTCCTGTTTCGTCAAAATCTGATATCGTATGACAAAGATATTAATTTTTAAAGTTTGCATATATAATAATTCACAAATTTCTTTTTTTTTCAAACCCTTAAGAAAATCTGGACCGTTGCTTTCAGGAGGCAAGATCGTGGCCGGCCATTCTTTCTTCTTCTCCCAGGAAAATTCACATTCAAACTCTGCCCATCGGCCGCCACTTGCTTGAATTGTCGTGACCCCCTCGACGACTTTGAAGACGATCAGCTAACGCCAATCGAACGCCTCCACCGCCATGCTCCACCACCCCAGACCATGCCAAGCTCGGTCGTGCTTTGGCCTCATAAAACGTGCGTGAACGTGGTGACTTCCAGCTCGATTTCCCATCATATCGTTACGTCGATCACGATCATACCCGTATGGATCGAAAGATCTCGTGATCCTCTTCGACTTTCATTTAGGAATCGAAGGCTAAATGGGTTTGGATCGAGAGATAATCAAGGTGGAAGATTTGAACGTTTATGGCCATCGAAATAAATGGCGTCTGTGAACCCTTGCTAGGGTTTTGAGTGCAAATTGTGAATGATGTTGTCCTTTTATAGAAAATTCCAAATCACTATTTGTAACAACCCGCATTTTTTACCGTTCAAGTCGACAATAATCCACACATGTCCAACTCAAACCGTTCAAAAAGGCAGATGGTTATTGGGGTTAAATAAGAAAAGGAAAGAAAGAACAGAAGCAAACTCAAAATCTTGCAGCGGAAGGAACAAGATATAATAATAAAATAACAGTTCATGAAGCTGTTAAATAAATAAATTTGATTATTATTATACATCATAAATCAGAGTTACATACATATCAGAGATAATACAACAATGCAGCGGAAAAATAATACAGTAGTAGAATACAAATGATGTAATACCAAACTCCGTCTTCGTCCTCCAAAATAGATCTTCGACCTTATCTGAAATGCTCAGGCTGACCGGAGCGTAATGAAAAGACAAAACACTCGAGTCAGGACTAAAATATCTCATGTAAGTCAAATCGAATAAGAAATATGATTGTGACGGCGTCAGAGATGTTTACAGGGTTTGACATCTCCTATCCAGTGTCAACGTGAGTGCAATAACTTAAGAGATGTTACGGGATTTTCCATCTCTCAAGGATCCGTTAAACTATCTACTATGTAGTACAATACGCTATTATAACATGTCTACATTAAAGTAAAAGTATTAAAATAGCGTTAAGCCATGGCCAATTCCACCCTTAACACAGTTTATATTCCCAAGAGCATATACAAGACCGTAGTTTCCCCAAAACCGGAAGTCACCAGAGGGCAATCCATATACTAAAGGTACAAACCAAAACGTAGTGGTCGCGAATAGGATAATCAGTATGACAAGGTACATGAGGCGATACCAACTAGGATACTAGTAGTTGCGTCATCCGGACTGATGTTGGGCATAGCAGCTACTATCCCAACACCGCGAAACAACACTCCCATAATCGAGGGGTGCACCCAAATCGAATCACAAAAGTAATAAATATGGTAACGAAGAAGTGTGTCCGCTAGAGGTGGCGAACCTCAATGGCCCGGCAGGGCTCCTGTTTTAGTCATGTCAAGGGTCATCCAAAATCGTTCTCTTTCTTCAGTCAACGCGCTCACCAAAACCATCCACTTCATTCTGGATCAACACTTCGCATGTATTAGTTATTAAAGTGGTTTTCGGTATCGACAGAGAGTATGTCCATATCCGATCCTGGTCTCTTTAATAACTACGTATTATTACACCGGTGGCTCTTTTACATTTTCAAAATCAATTCATAATTGATTATCAAAATATCATATTCGCTTCAAAAGTCAAAGCCATTTCAAAATCGTCATATCTACTCAAAATATACGATTTCATTTCAAAATCATTTTCGCCTCAAAATCTCATTTCGATTTCAAAATCATTTTTCGCCTCAAAATCTCATTTCGATTCAAAATCATTTTTCGCCTCAAAATCTCATTTCGATTTCAAATTAGAATATACTTCAAATTAAACATCCGTATTAAGTAGTTTACTTAATTTCTTGAACAATTTCAATTCAATAAACTTAGATTAATATTTGGATTTCAAGAATTCATTTAAGTATTACATTCCAAATCAATTTCAGTTCAAATCCGATTCAAACCAATTTTATCTTCAAATTTAATTCAATAGTTTCAATTTAGTCTAATTCACAAATTTCTTTGAATTTCAATTAAATTCCAAATTAATTAAATCTCAATTTCAAATAAATTTTCAATTCCAAACTCAAACTTGAAATATCATTTCATATAAATTTTTTTAGAAATATTCAGAGTTCGACTAAAAGTCCAATCTTTTAAAACAAATAAACTTTCGAAAATTTACGCCGTATTCCAAAATTTTTACTTAAAATCTAAACTTCAAATAATTAAACAATTTCATTTACCAAGTTTAAATTCCAACATCTCGATCTTCAATTCAAAATAATTAAATTTCCATAAATTGGATTTTTATTCTTAAAATCAATTCATTTAAATAATTTCAAACAACTTTTAAAATCATTTAATTTAACCAACCCGGTGTCCGTATATAATTCTCTAACCTATGGCCAAGTGGTTAGTTATTTCAATTAAATGTCAGGGATGAATATATATTACTTAAACCAATCACAGTGTCAGGTGCATGTATAACAGGATATATAAGCAAATAAACATCCAAACATTTAAATATCAACCAATAGCATCCATCAAAATAAATCATCCAATAGTCAATACAATTCACGGCAATTTCATAGTTATCAATATCGGGAAATTTGATTTCGATTAAATCCTAATTTCAATTTACTGTCCATTTAATTTTTCAACGGTGAATTCACATGACAATCTATATGACAATTAAATTTTTATCAAACAACGACAAATAAATTCATATCACTTCATAATGTCAAATTTAACTACCATAAAGATATTCAGTACGTTGTGAGCGTTATAAAACACTCACCTTGATTTCTGTTGTCGCCGAGACGTTCCGGTTTGGAACTAAAACTGGACGACGCCCAACTTTAGCCCAAATTTCCACCGTCTCCAAATCCATCCAAACCAGTTTCATTTCGAAGCTCTCGTCATTACGATCGCAACGCAAAAAGTTTTATTCCAATCGGACCTCGTATGAAAAAGTTATGCTATTTTAAAGTTTACACGAATTTAAATAAACAATTTCAGCTTTTAATTTAAATTTCAAACCCTACTTTCAATCTCAGCCCTCCATTTTCTCTACTGCAGATCTGGGCCCTTCCTTCCATTTTCTCCAAAACGTGAAAAGCACGTACAATCTCAACTCATTCCTTCCAACCTTTGACCGACAATTTCTCCACCATCCCTCGACGAGAAGTTGATCGGAGACCCACGTTAGAAGCGCCTACGCAAGAGCTACCCACAGCCAGGAGGTGGTTGAACTCAGCTCCCCCCATCACCTCGATTTGCGTGAAAAACGCAGCGACTTCGAGCTCGATTTCCCGTTGATTCGTTGCTCCGTTTTCGATCATCTCCGTATGGATTTGAAGCTCTCGTCGTCCTCTACAACTTTGTAGTTGACGACTTTTGCTAATTGTTGATGGATTGAGAGGAAAATGAGGAAGAAGTTTCGAAATTTTCTGGCCATTGAATTAAAAGTGGCGGCTAAGGGCTGAAACCCTAGGGTTTTTGGAAAATAGAGAAAGTGAGGGGCTTTTATAGAAAAATACGCGACACTATTCATCCCGGATTTTCCGAACTCCAAACGAAGCGTGTCGGCTGACGTTTCTAAGGTTTACCCCACGTTCCGAACGCAATGGAACATGTTTCGGAGGCTAATTCGGTCATCTGTGCGAGTTACGGCAATAAACGATCGATTTAAAATTAAATCGGTTAATCAAATTTCTGTGCGTTTGGGCTCGCCCCGGACAAACGGTAAATCCGATTGACACGAAATTTGAAACCTTACAATAATATGACATTACGGATCCGATGAAACTGGTTTCGTCAAAATCCGAGACTTTTTGAAAAATGACTATTTTCTCTCGCCGAATTAATATTAAAAACAATTCAATGTGTTTCGAGCTGCCACGATCAAATGATAACTCCGATTGCTACGAAAATTGAAATTCGACAATAACAATCTATTACGGATCCAATGGAACAAGTTTCGTTCAATTCTGAGATTGTTCGAAAAATGGCTATTTTTCAATCGATAATTAAATATTAAAAATATTCAATTTTCACAAATTAACTTTAAATTCAATTTTTAAAGTTCTATAACATTACTATAACTCCAATATGATAAGATAAAATTTTACAAATCGTTTTCAATCATATTCAACTCGATTTTCAATTATTTCTGAAATTTAACTTATTAAATTATCGATTTAATTGTCTAATTAAATCCAATATTCGAAAAATAAATTATTCGACTGTTTAATTTCAATATAAAATTCCCAATTTTAAATTATTAACTTTTAAATCAAATTTCAATTGTTCACAAATCCCATTTTTAATTTCACAGTAATTAACAATCTTTTACAATGCAGTTTTCCATTATAAATCCAATATAAAAGATTATATTAGATTCAGCGTTCAATTATATTGTAATTCAAATTCAAGTTATTTAATTCCAAATGAATTCTTTTATTTCGATTTACACTTTCATTATTGAATCAACCATTTACTTATACATTATTATCAATAGTTTATAATTCATTTACTTTCATTTTCTTCAGCTATCATCTTATTTAAATTCACAGTAATATTAAATTACATTCATTTACGTTGATTTTCATATTATAACTTCAATATTAAATGTAACATTTTATTTATTTCGTTGTTTACAATCAAATTCAATTCATTATTTACATTCACTACAAGTTAACATCCATATTTATTTTACAAATAAGTTATTTCAGAATTCAGTTTTGTATTTTAACTTGTATTTAACAACACAAAATTTTTTTTCCTTCGGATTTTTATCCACAATTTTCATTTTAATTCGTATTTTTAAAGTGTTAAAAATACGGGTCGTTACACTATTCATCTCGAAAATTTTCGAACTCGAAATCAAACGTGCCGACTGACGTTCATAAGGTTTTACCCGCATTCCGAACACAATGGAACGTGATCTGGGAGCTAATTCAGTCATATGTGCGAGTTACGGAAATAAACGATCAAATTTAAATCAAATCATTTTTTTTGAGAAAAATGTGTGATCCTCTACGAATAGAGGAGAGCACACATGCTAATATATATATATATCACAAATATAAAGTGCTGCCAACATGCCTGGCAGGTAACAAAAAACCAAATACATATATATCAAATCTCAAGTACTCCTAAGATGAGTTCCGGCATGGCCACCACCCATCACACCCTGATATCGAGCTCCGGCATGGCCACCGCCCGATATTAAGGTGTTAGAAGTACCTAAAAAACTAGAAGAAAAAAACCAAAAACTACTGGATGACGTCCCAGACTGATAAGGAAGCTCCAAGCATCTGAATCAGTAGAGGTGAATAAGCATCTGCTCTAAGGTGGATCTGCTGAAAAGAGAAACCGCTCTAAAGCCTCTGATCAAGAGAAAGGGGTACCGGGCTGAAGAATATATCCTCCTCTCTACCATCTGGTGTCCAGCAATCTGAAGATATAAAAACCTGCAAAATGAACCTGATATCCTATCTCCCATACCTGTAACTGAAAAAAGACTAAAGAAAAAATTAGAATGATACATATATATGTATATTTATATAATAAATATACATATATATGTAATAATAAGGAAGGAAATAAAATCCTAAATAAGACTAAGTGAACAATAACAGTATAAATTAAATACTTAAAAACCAATACCAAACAGAGACTAGTACAAAAATTGAGATGGATCAATCTTATGAACCTTTAATCATAAGTAAGTTATGATTAGAAGTGAAATCATCATTCAAACTAGAGAAAATATTAATAATACTATTATTAATGTTAAAAAAATTATTGTTGTGTTTAAAAAAATTAATATTATGATTAACTTTGTTAAGATACCTTTTGAAAAGGATATTTTTAGCTAATTTATATTTGGGGTTAGAGATCCAATTAAAACAAAATGAAGAAATTGTAAAAATCAATTTGTTAAAATGACAATTATTATTATTGAAAATTCTTTGATTTCTTTCAAACCAAATAAACCAACTAATAATAATGAATAAAGTGTCTAGTAAAAATCTAATATTCTTTTTGAACTTGAATCTGTAATTATTCCAGTAAAATTCAAAATCCGAAATTTTGGTTGTTATATTAAAGTTAAAAATTTTAAGAGTATTAATTAAAATGTAATTAGAATCCATACAATTATAGTATATATGATTAATGTCCTCAAGATACAGATTACAAAAATAACATTTATTATCATTTTGAATATTTTTTCTTTTTAAAAATTCGATTGTATTAAGTTTTCCATGAAGAATTAACCACATGTGAATTTTTGATTTGGAAGGAGCATTAGATTTCCACATATATTAAAATGAGTTATTTATTGTACCCGAAAAATTAATGAATCTATAAAAAGAATTAGAAGTATATTTCTTACTTTTATCCCATTCCCAACTAATAAAATCATTATCATTATCAATATTATATAGATTTAATCTGGCATAAAGCAAAGAAAGTTGTCTAAAAGTTGAATCAACTAAAATTCTGTTAAAACTGAAATTCCAAGGAGGATCATTTTCTGGAGAATAAACTTCATTGATTAAAGCATACTTAAAGTTACAAATTTCATACAGATCCTTAAATTCTATCTTAAGAGGCAAGATCGAAATCCAACGGTCATGCCAAAACAAAGTACGATTACCAGAGTGAACAATTGTATTTATTCCTAAATTAAATATCTCATTACATTTTAAAATGTTTTTCCAAAAGTTAGATATATTTTGAGTGGCTGGAGAAGCAATTTGATATAAATTGCTATTTCCATTATAGTAATATTTAGAAATGATCTCCTTCCAAATAGCGTTATCATTTATATCTTTAAACTTCCAAAGCCATTTACCTAACAGAGACAAATTCATATTACACAAATTAATAACACCTAATCCACCTTCCTTCTTGGCCTTACAGACGGTTTCCCAATATACTAGACATTTAATATTATTATTAGAGTTTTCTCGACTCCATAAGAAATCTTTTCTAATCTTATCAATTTTATCAATAACCCAATCCGGGAACAAATGCAAGGACATCCAATAAAACGGAAGAGTTGATAAAACCGAATTTATTAAAACTAGTCTACCTGCTCTAGATAGAAATCTTCCATTGTAGTTAGAAATCTTATTTTTAATTTTATCAATGATAATAATCCAATCGTCGTGTTTGAGTTTGGTGGGTCTAATCACAAAACCAAGGTAATCAAAAGGAAAGTTCATAGTTTTACAATTAAGAGTATTAGCAACTAAGCTTCCAACTTTATCAAAATCATTTAAAACTAACACGGAACTTTTGTCAAAATTTATTCTTAAACCAGATAAAAGTTCAAAACTGTAAAGGATAAACTTAAGGGTAATGATGTGTCTTGGAAGATGGGAAGAAAAAAGTAAGGTATCATCAGCAAATTGAAGAACCGATAAACCATTACGCGAAATTTCATTGCCTACAACGTCCAAGAGATCCATTATCCACTGTTCTTTTAATAATTTTCGCAAAAACATCAGCGGCTAAGTTAAATAATAAGGGCGATAAGGGATCCCCTTGCCTTAAGCCTCTCTTAGATTGAATTCTATTACCTAATATACCATTAACCATAATACTAGAGTTTCCAGTTCTAAGCAAGTTCAAAATCCAATAGGTCCATCTATGACTAAAACCTCTAGCATGAAAAATATCTATAAGAAAATCCCAATCTACTAAATCAAAAGCTTTAGCAAAATCAAGTTTTAAAATCACACAAGTTATGTTATTCTTACAACAGTAATTAATATATTCTTGAACAACTGCCACACCATCAGTGATATTTCTCCCTTTAATAAAAGCCGATTGTGAACAATTGATTAATTCATTCATTCTTTTACTAAGTCTATTAGCTAGAACTTTAGAAATGATTTTAACTGAACAGTTAATCAAAGAAATAACACAACAAATAACAATTTTCATTCAATCACACAATCAGCACTATCAACAATTTTAAATCTAACTATTTAAAATTTAAATCGAAACAAATATTCGATTGAGTGAGGAGTTCTCACCTTGAGTTTGTCGAACGTTTAAATATTAAATCGAACCGTTCGATTTAATACAAAATTCTCACTTGTCCCAAACGCGCCCAGATCTGCGCTGCAGCGTAGAACGCGACGCTGCGATTCCGGCGCTTCCTGTTTCGTCGAAATATGATATCGTATGACAAAGATATTAATTTTTAAAGTTTGCATATATATTAATTCACAAATTTCTTTTTTTTTCAAACCCTTAAGAAAATCTGGACCGTTGCTTTCAGGAGGCAAGATCGTGGCCGGCCATTCTTTCTTCTTCTCCCCGGTAAATTCACGTTCAAACTCTGCCCATCGGCCGCCACTTGCTTGAATTGTCGTGACCCCCTCGACGACTTTGAAGACGATCAGCTAACGCCAATCGAACGCCTCCACCGCCATGCTCCACCACCCCAGACCATGCCAAGCTCCGTCGTGCTTTGGCCCCAAAAAACGTGCATGAACGTGGTGACTTCCAGCTCGATTTCCCATCACATCGTTACGTCGATCACGATCATACCCGTATGGATCGAAAGATCTCGTGATTCTCTTCGACTTTCATTTAGGAATCGAAGGCTAAAAGGGTTTGGATCGAGAGATAATCAAGGTGGAAGATTTGAACATTTATGGCCATCAAAATAAACGGTGGCCGTGAACCCTTGCTAGGGTTTTGAGTGCAAATTGTGAATGATGTTGTCCTTTTATAGAAAATTCCAAATCACTATTCATCTCGAAAATTTTCGAACTCGAAATCAAACGTGCCGACTGACGTTCATAAGGTTTTACCCGCGTTCTGAACACAATAGAACGTGCTCCGGGAGCTAATTCGGTCATATGTGCGAGTTACGGAAATAAACGATCAAATTTAAATCAAATTGATTTAAAACGATTTCGATGCGTTTTAACTTGCCCCGGACAAACCGTAAATCCGATTGACATGAAATTTGAAACCTTACAATAATTTCACATTACGGATCCGATGAAACTAGTTTCGTCGAAATCCGAGACTGTTTGAAAAATGGCTATTTTCACTAGTCAATTAAATATTAAAATATTCAATTTTCACAATTTAACTTTTAATTCAATTTTAAAAGTTCTATAACATTATTCTAACTCCAATATGATTTAATATAACTTTATAAATCAATTTTATACACATTTGATCCAGATTTCAATTATTTACGCAATTTCAAATATTAAATTGTCGATTTAATTATCCAATTAAATCACTATATTCGAAATTAAATTTATTCGACTTACAAATCTCACTCGTTAATATTTAAAATCAATTAAATATCTGAATTTCAAATGACAGAAATTCTGGGTCGTTACAAACTTCCACCCTTAAATGAATTTCATCCTCAAAATTGCAAAGTAAGAAAAATGCCCCAAATTCATTAACTTTTCAAAAATCCGTTTAGTGAAAATTTTATATTCACCTTTTCCCAATACCTTTAACTTCAACCAAAATAATGGTTTCCATTTTCTAGTTCAATTCCTACATTTTCATTTCAATTTGGAAATTGACTTTTCATTAACAAAAATTTTCCAAAATTTTCAAATTTTTTTTCTAACGCCTTAAATTTTCCGAAAAATTCGCCAGCGTCTCCTTTGCGCGGTTCAATCGTAGTATGATCATAATAGACATAAATATATATACATCGACTCACACGGTCGGAAAAGCAGAAAAACAGTTCATATTTCCTATTTTTATTGCGTAGGCGTACCTTTTAGCAATTTTAAGCAAAGCAGTTATTTATTAGCTTTTTAGCGCAACCAAACCAGCCGAACGGCAGCCACGGCACCTGTACTTACTCAGTTTAACTATGTAAGTGACACATATATAAAGTTATTAACATTTTACTCTTTTAAACAACTACAACACATGCATATTAAAAGAAATGCATACTAAACAAGGTTTATAAGCAACTTATAAAATTTCGACATCACTTGTAATTGTTTACAACCAATTTATATACAACGACATTAAATTATTTATTTTCAATTAGTTTACATTCACTAATTTAAATTCACATTGGTTCGCTTTCAATTTAAATTCCATCACATAGCTTTCAATTTTTATCAATTCAATTTCATTAATACTTAATGAATTATATACAATCAACTAACAACCATCTAACAATCAAATCATAACCAACATAACCAAATTATTAAATTTACATTCAATTTGGTTTAACACTTTTAATTTCAATTGGTTTAATATTAAGTTGACTTCCATTCAATTTCCAATTTATTAGATTTAATGAATTTACACTTACATCCATTATTCCACATCAATTCATTTACATTGGATTGATTAACATTCAATTCATTCATTAATTCAATTGCTAATTCATTTTACAAACAAAGTTGAATTCCATTTATATAACTCAAGTTCACATTCATTTAATTCACTTTATTATTTACTTCGATATCAAAAATCAATTTCATTCAACATCACTTAAGTTATATTCCAATTAAACATCATTTGTTTAACTTAACTTAAATTTCCACTTATAAATCCAATTCAGATCCCACTTCTAAAGTAAATTCTATTTAACTTTTACCAAAGTCAAATTTCATCAATTATTCAAATTCATATCCCATTTTGCTTAACAAAATTGTTTAACCACTTTAATAATTGGTTTCACTCACCTTTTCTCATTTTATAAGTTACACAACTTATTTATTTAACTTTTCGAATCATATTATAAGTATAAAACTAATTTCACTTATAATTATCAATTACAACTTGGATTTTAATTTCAAATCTGTTTATCACAACAAAACTTAAATTTTCAATTTACTATGGTAGCAAATCAATCACACAGAAACTCGAAAATGATACTGATGATGCTGCAGTCATCACCCTTATTATTTCCCAGCAACAGTAGTGAATCCAGTGCTTAATATTCTTTCAAAATTTTCCTTTTATTTATAAATCACATTTATAAATCTTTTTCTCATATAATTTCACTATTTAACATTACTTATACAAGATTATTTCACAATTGTAAATCACTTTAATTGTAATTCTATACTTATACAATTATTGCTTTTATTTAATTTATTCTTTTACAATTGTTGTTTTTATTTAGATTATTCAAACAACTTTTATTGATATATATATATATATTCACATTTTCAACAACCAACAAATTAATTTTATATACACTTTAATAATTCTGAAAAAATTATTTCTTTTATATGTAAAATAATACCAAGGTAAAATTATTCCATTTACCCAATTTAAAATGCTATGTCGACTTGCCTCGTTTAAGTGTTTAGAAACCCCTATCGATAATATGGCATCCCATATACCGACCAGAATTCATAAACAGCTCAACGGATAAGCAAACACAATATAAAACAATTTCATATTCACTAAAAAAATACGCACTCGTATCTATTATTACTCTCACACTCATTCTAGAGTACTACTGACTCTATCTCTAATGAGTAACACCCAACTGAGCCAAAGTTATCGCTTAACCGGCTGCTCTGATACCACATGTAACGTCCTGGAATTTCGATGCTAGAGAAGTCGACATTAATACGTCCACTGTATCAAATGCCGCGCAATCGAATGCCGGAAAATCGAACAATTAGGGTTAAAAAGAAGAGGTAGAAGAAGACAGAAAGAAAGAAGAAACAACAGAAACAATATCAGAATCTCACATATCGCAGCGGAACAACATATAATAGATAAATGAATAATCTTTTAAAACAAAGAACTATATCAGTTTGTACATTACATCATCAGAGTCAATATACACACAATACATCAATGGACAGTTATAAAAACTTGTCCTCATACAGAATACACGGCGGAATAATAATATCATATACAAGTGATACGCCTCGCCATCCAGCTCGCCACTGAGCTCCACAACATCTCCTGAATCCAGAATGACCTGATAACCTGACTCTAGACTGCCCGTGTGGAAATTAGTGGGCACCCAGAGTTTAGGAAGGAAACAATAAACTCCAGATCAGTCATGGTGACTGGTGTGAGAACTAAAACAGTTTATCTTTAAAACAACAACAAAGGAAGTAAAAGACATCCGCAATGCTTTTGGAAAATGAAACCACCATAAGACCTCCCGCCACACACAAAATGCAAACGCAGAATTGGAGGAGATTTCTTCTTATGATAGTCAAACATGCTTACTATGCAACCAAAATTCTTTTGATATTATTACTAGTACATAGTGCAAAAAACATTTCGAAAGTATAATATTAATCTTAGTCAACATACAACCATTATTGTATGCCTACTATAGCTACCATCTAAACAGTGGTGACCACCATAAGTAAATGGCAGGTTCTACAACTAGAAATGTACAGGGTTCGTATTGTTTCTTTGGATTTCCAACAAATGGTCAGGCAAAGGAACTTCCTTACACCGAAATGAAACGCCTCTGGAAAGACGCCCCGAGAACCTAACCGGATCTCTGCAAACACAAGGCCGACGCTACCTCATGCTTTAACCAAGCTGTAACTAGGTAACTAACACACGAGCTATGCCATCCCCCGGTCGTTACCGACCTTTATCCGAGGATCCTCAACCATAAAGCAACAACCAAAAAGTATAATAAATTTGCAGCATCAACATAAGTAAAATATCTGGGCTCCATACCATGATATCACCTTTTATCCAGAAGGAAATGACATACCCCAGGGTCGTGACCCCTAACAACCTTGCCTCAACATTCCTGTTTTGACCATTACCGGGTTGTTGGGCTCGACGAAGTCTCGTCCACAAAGCCACGCTTTTTCACAAAGCCACGCTTTTTCACAAAACCACGCTTTTTCACAAAGCCACGCTTTTTCACAAAGCCACGCTTTTTCACAAAGCCACGCTTTTTCACAAAGCCACGCTTTGATCAACAAATGATCAACATCACTTCGTATGCCACATTACCAAATTGGGAATGTATCACTAGTAATCATCAACTACATAACCTCTGAGCTTGTACGTCTCAGAGAAGGGTGTTAAGCTAAGAGAATAAATTCTCCGCCACCAATAGAAATGTATTTGATAGAAACCAGCTTTACATCTCAAAGTGTAATGTCAGAGACACATCCATACAAGTCTGTTCCGGGTTCGAACAGAACCGAAGGCACTTCCAAAGAAGCCCTTGCAATTCGGGTATTCACAATCCCGATCGGACTTCCCATCACAAGAAGAGTGATATAAATCTCTATACCGGAGCAACTCGATGCAGAGACATTCGACGGGTTGTCCTTTCATTTTCACAAATACCCGGTCTTCACCACCGGTCTTCAATACGATCCATATCGTCGTATCACTAATTCGGAATGGGTTATATGACACAAAGGTCTTTTCCCGGCTAACCCGAATAGTGAGCACAATATTTAAAACATATGGATATAGGGATTTCAATTAAGTCACAACTTATTACCCAAATCCTTTCCTTTAAATGGTTTAAACAAATTACCATTTTAAATCTTAGAACAAAAAGATTTACTTCACAAAATTTACCTAGTTTCACAAAGATTCATTCACAGATTTCCAAATCAATTTCCATTTCAATTGCATTAACCCATTAAATCTTTAAATTAAGATCTAATTTATAGCTTTCAAAACTATTCACAATTCAAGTCTTTTATAATATAAAAGATACACCTTTTAAAATCTTCTTTGATTTTAAAATAAAGCTTAATCATCTTCACAATGGTTAATTCATAATTTTTCCAAACTATTTACAATTTCATTTCAACTTGAAATGTTTTGATACAAATTGGAAATCTTTTCACTTTATGAACGCTATCATTATTTGAAAACAGATAGTTTTCGTTTTGGGAAAAACTGGTTTCATTTATACAAGTTAAAGCCATTCAAGTATAAAACTTGAATATAAATTTAAATTTCCAAAACCATATTTTAATTGGTTAAAAACCCATATAAACACCTTTTAAAACTTGCATAATCTTTTAAACCAAAATTCCTAAATTATTGAATTCAATTTCAAAATATTGAATTCAAACTTAAATCAAATGATTTAAATTCTAATTCTATTATGTTTTTTAAAATAACTTTTATTTCTAAAACTCATTTCAAAAACTTTCAATTCCAATTCCAAAACCATTTTGGATTCAAAAACTCAATTTTCCAAAATTGATAAAAATCTGTGACTTAACCGATTTCCACGTGAAATCCACATTTGTGTGTGTATTGTGTAGTCCACGGGTTTAACACAATAGTGCAATAACATTCAACCATCACAGATCAAATATAACAATATATTTGATAAGCGGTATAAACTATAACGCTTGTCTTTCATTCACAGATCACATATATATCTATATCACAGATAAACAATTCACAGATCACAACACAAATCAGGATATATCACAAAACATCACACATCAAAGATGTCAAACAATTCAACATCCAATATAATCCAAACATCCATAAGTAGGATTAATTTAATTATCTGATAAATGTAAATCTGATAAATTTCTATAACAATTTTACTAGTTATAGTAAATTAAAAATCAATTAATTTCAAAATGATTTCAAAACACCAAATCAAATTTTCAACGAATTTCCAAATTATTTCCTTTTTAAAATAAATTTCTTTATCTCTTCAAATCTATTTAAAAATCCAAATTTTAAACAAATTCTTCAACTTATAAATAATATTTTCAAAATCCATTTATTTAGCCCTTTTTCCAAAATTTGAAATTTAATTCAATACGGTTCAAAAATAAGACTTTTATCTTTCAACCCTTTTTAAATTTATCAAATTATCAAAAATAAATTTTTCTATAAATTTTCAACTTAAATTTCGAAAATCCAATTTCTATTATTTTCGGTATCCAACGATACCAAAAATATATCCAGCCAATTATAGCCGTGCACAATTTCAATCACAATATAATCACATGGCGATTATAAATAAATCAACACACAACATTGAAATAAATTCAAATGTTTGAGGAATCCAGTTGGATCCCTCCAACCTGTTTCCCTGCATCCACAGATGTTAGCACAATACCAATTCCACTTCAAAGTGAAATATCGCGGTATATGGGATTTATAAAATACTATCCGCTATTATGCGGCGCAATAGGGTCTCATCCGCTATATAATGCGGGAAATCAACTCCAAATACATATATAATACCAATTCCACTTCAATATGGAATTATCGCGGTATATGTTTTTAATAAATAACCTCCGCTTAATATACGGCATATAGGGTCTATTTAACACAACAGATAACAATTTTCATTCAATCACCCAATCAGCACTATCAACAATTTTAAATCTAACTATTTAAAATTTAAATCGAAACAAATATTCGATTGAGTGAGGAGTTCTCACCTTGAGTTTGTCGAACATTTAAAATTTAAATTAAATTGAACCGTTCGATTTAATCCAAAATTCTCGCTTGCCCCAAATGCGCCCAGATCTGTGCTGCAGCGTAGAATGCGACGCTGTGATTCCGGCGCTTCCTGTTTCGTCGAAATCTGATATCGTATGACAAAGATATTAATTTTTAAAGTTTGCATATATATTAATTCACAAATTTCTTTTTTTTTTCAAACCCTTAAGAAAATCTGGACCGTTGCTTTCAGGAGGCAAGATCGTTGCCGTCCATTCTTTCTTCTTCTCCCAGGCAAATTCACGTTCAAACTCTACCCATCGGCCGCCACTTGCTCGAATTGTCGTGACTCCATAGACGACTTTGAAGACGATCAGCTAACGCCAATCGATCGCCTCCACCGCCATGCTCCACCACCCCAGACCATGCCAAGCTAGGTCATGCTTTGGCCTCAAAAAACGTGCGTGAACGTGGTGACTTCCAGCTCGATTTCCCATCACATCATTGCGTCGATCACGATCATACCCGTATGGATCGAAAGATCTCGTGATCCTCTCCGACTTTCATTTAGGAATCGAAGGCTAAAAGGGTTTGGATCGAGAGATAATCAAGGTGGAAGATTTGAACGTTTATGGCCATCGAAATAAACGGCGGCCGTGAACCCTTGCTAGGGTTTTGAGTGCAAATTGTGAATGATGTTGTCCTTTTATAGAAAATTCCAAATCACTATTCATCTCGAAAATTTTCGAACTCGAAATCAAACGTGCCGACTGACATTCATAAGGTTTTACCCGCGTTCTGAACACAATGGAACGTGTTCCGGGAGCTAATTCGGTCATATGTGCGAGTTACGGAAATAAACGATCAAATTTAAATCAAATCGATTTAAAACGATTTCGATGCGTTTTAACTTGCCCCGGACAAACCGTAAATCCGATTGACACGAAATTTGAAACCTTACAATAATTTCACATTACGGATCCGATTAAACTTGTTTCGTCGAAATCCGAGACTGTTTGAAAAATGGCTATTTTCACTAGTCAATTAAATATTAAAATATTCAATTTTCACAATTTAACTTTTAATTCAATTTTAAAAGTTCTATAACATCATTCTAACTCCAATATGATTTAATATAACTTAATAAATCATTTTTATACACATTTGATCCATATTTCAATTATTTACGCAATTTCAAATATTAAATTGTCGATTTAATTATCCAATTAAATCACTATATTCGAAATTAAATTTATTCGACTTACAAATCTCACTCGTTAATATTTAAAATCAATTAAATATCTGAATTTCAAATGACAAAAATTCTGGGTCGTTACAGTTTATGTTGTGTGTTTGTGTGATTTTTTTGTGCATTTTGATTTTGTATTTGTTGTTTTCTTGTTTCATTTGCATTTGCATTTCTATTAAAAAATTAGAGCATCCACAATTTCATTCCAAAAATAAATTTTCTTTTCATTTCCTTTTACATTTATAACTATATATATATATAACACAAAACACTCATTCACTTGTTCACTGCCTACAACCACTTGTAACAGTGACAGTTGCTTAACCCCTTTTGCACATCTTTGTGCACACAGACTGCACATATCCTTACCCTGCAACCAGCTTGTAACAGTGATAGTTGCTTAACCCCTTTTGCACATCTTTGTGCACACAGACTGCACATATCCTTAACCACTTGGCAGTTTCGCAACGCCCCATGCAAAAAAATCGCAACTGCTTTGAGCCGTTGCGAATTCGCAACTGCTTTGAGCCGTTGCAAATTGCTTGACAAAAGACAGAGATCCATTGCAATTTCACAACAGACCTTAGACCATTGTAAATGCTCGCTTTTTTCTTCAAACTAACTGGCTCGTAAATACACACCCCTGTCTAAGAAACTATGCACTTAGAAAAGTCGATCCCAAAATAATATACCCTATACCCAAATAATACACTCCCAAAAACTGCTCGGAAATTTCCATGGCAAAATCCCTAATTCCACTCCTCTCTTCTTACCGACGACCTTGCCTTCCTCACCAAAATCCGCCGCCTAAAGTTTCGCCATGTCAGAAATCTTCCACCTTCCTGCTATCATGTCCAAAACAAAACGTTTAGCCTATTCTTCCCTAATCTAAAAAATAAGCCCTAATTCGCCACTTTCTTGATACGTCGTTTCCCCCAAGTCAACCTTCTCCATGCGAAGTTGAGCTCCAACACTTTCAAAGACATGCGTCAGCTGTCCATGTCTACTACTCAACCGCTCTGCTCAGCTACTGGCGACAGAACTGGTTAATTTTTTTACTCAATTTTTATGTTTCAAAAATTATATTAATTATCCATAATATTGTAGTTAATTAAGTATTCTGATGCTAGTGAGCTAAATCACGATTGGGTTTTTCTACCACTCTCAGACCAATTTTTTGTAGTTAATTGTCTCTTAAATTAAGTATTGATATTTCTCACTTTCATTATCAGTTTTATATTAAAAAAGAATTGGGGCCTTAATAATAGAGATGGTAGATCATTGTGAAGGCCTTAACAGTTGGAAATGATTTATGGTTAAAAAACTATGAAAAAATTGGTCGACGGGAATGGTGGAAAGATTGATAAAATGAGTTAAAACTAAGTCACAAGTTTTGTTATGGAGGGTTAATTTTGTAGGTGCTGGCTAGTAATAAGTTTATATGTTTTGTTTATATATTTCCAAGTTACAGTAACTATCAGCATATAATATATTTATCATTCACTATAGAAGGGAACCCACTTATTGTCACACTAGTATTTCAAGTCTTTCTTCTACCTTGAACTTGGCATTGGAAGGTTCCAGCTTAGGTACCTCTTTTTTGTAACTTTATTTTACTTATTTAAGGTTACTGTTTCTTTTATTCAAGTCACTTCATACATTTGAGCATGATTTTCACTTGGTTTCTTCTCATAATTTGTTCACTGTTATTGTTTAAAATATGACTCAAATGCAAACTAAGTCCATATTAGTCAACCTAAATCTTATCTTAATTTGGTACAAAGTGATACCATGAACTAAGTGGTCTAAAAAGATTATTTTGAACTTACGAAGAACCAAAAATCTTGTACAGTATAGGTAATGGACAGATAGAATGACATTTTATACTAGTTAATAATTACCCACATTAATTTTTACTCCTACACCAAGTTTCTATTACGTACGCTCATCATATAACAATCACCTATGACTTTACATTATCATTAATTATACTTACTCATCATTAACTCTGGTTATATTTAAAAAAAGAAAAAGAAAACTGTTAACAAAACTAGCACTTTATAAGTATAGATATTTACCAAACTTTCTTAGGTATAATAATGATAAACTCAAAAAAAAGCACATACAAAGAATGAACAACTCATCTCCAGATTTGTAATATATGTTTCTTTTTTGAATTTAATTTTTTTATTTACAACCGTGTTAACTTTACTTAGGTTTTCGTACTTTTCCTCTATTTATTCCTTTTCTTATTGGTGTTGAATTGTTACTTGTCTTAGATAATTTGTTAATTGAGATAATTTTTTGATTTAGATAATTTGTTAAGTATGATAATTTTTACAATTAATTCACCATAGAGATACCTAAGGAAATTTGTTTAGAAATCGATCCTTTTTTAAATGGAATAAGATTTTTGAGTTTGATTCTTACAAGAAGCTAAAAAATTATATAATTTGTTGGAAGTCTTTTCTTTATAGACATACATGTTCTTATGTGTTACATATTTGTATTTACAAGAGGGTAACCACTGTATAAAACAAACATTTAAATAATAAAATATGCTTCTTAGAAAAAATTGAATAGATGGTGTTTAATTTTCATGATCGAAGAAGTAACAAATGAAATATATTTTAATTTTGATTAGATATTTTAATTGCTTAATTGTTTTTTATATAGCGAGAGTGCATACATTTGGTGGAGTTTTAAAACATTCAATTGCTTGATGGTGAAGGGTAAATGGAGATTGCATATGCTTACAACATAGTAGGTTCAATTAGTAGAAAGTCATTCATATTATATTAGGTTGAAAGATCAAATCAACCTTTTTTCCTTAGTTGGTTGAAAGATCAAATCAACCAAATTTCATTAATAAATGGTTTTTGGTATGTTCTGCAATTTTTTTCTTTCCTAAACTTACTTTATCGAGTCCTTATTAAACTCGGTAGAATTTACATATTATGTTATACTAGGGTTTCCATGTAAGTCTAGAGGGAATTTTTTTCCTTTTCTAAACTTACTTTATTTACTAGCAATGTTTCTTGTTTAAGGTAAATCAGATTGGAATAATTATCGAAGCCATAGAAGTTTGGTGCCCGCCAATTTTTTTTGCTTTTCTAATATATTTGGACAATTTTTTTTTGTTTTTCCATTCTCTTTGCAGAATTTGGTGAGGTCATCTTCTTTATAAAACTAGATTGTCATTTATAATTTTGACTTATTGCCCTCTTTGGCAGGTGTCAGCTCAACCCAGCACCACCTCTTCTACACCTAGTAATAATGCTGCAATGACTTATGTCCACGGTACAACACCCGAGTTCCGAGGTGCAATACCAATTAGATACCCAACATGTGAAATTTTAAGATTTCACCGTACAGCAATCGCCTACTATGTTGCACCCTCTGCTTACCATGTGACACCCTTTACTATTATAGTAACTAATGTTAGAATCTTATCAATTTATGTTTAGGTACTTTAATGTATTCAAATCGGATCCAGAAGGATTGTTAGGTGAATCACCTAAACCTAAACAGAGGGAGCATGGATGTGTATATCAGGTGCTTGCTTTGATACGACATTAGGAATAATTCCAGGCCTATAGGTAATAATTATGCAAAGGTAGCAAGGTTAGATTTATGATCAAACACTATAATACTGTTTTTAATATATTTCAGGTCAAAGGAACAGATTATGAAACAAGTGATGGAACTTATATCAGAGATTATGTTGATGTTATGACTTGGTCGATGCACACGTCAAAGCACTTGCCAAAGGTGAGCCTAACAGAGTTGGACTCTATAACGTAGGAACTGGACAAGGTTTTTATTTATTAATCATTATTAATCACGTTTCATTTTAACATAGGAGTGAAAACTGTTAAACTTTTGAGTGTTCACATACTATGTTTGCTTGGAAGAGTCGTATGAATGTGTTTCAAGCTTGCGACACTTAACTTATACGTGTCATTAAATAATAAGCTGGTTGTAGTTATAGTTCATTTCGAAATAATTTATATGCTAATGGTCATTAAATAATACTTACTTACATGAACAAAATAACGAAGCAAAAACGTTGTGAAATTTATGAACTTAGCATATCTGACCTTTCAAATGGTCTTTTGGAAGCAAGTTTTGTATTCTTCCATTGAAGCGTGAACGAACTCATCAATGTGATCTCTAACATCAGCCAAGAAAGAAGCATCAGCGGCCTCCGACTTCTTCTTTCTACATGATTGCATGGCAGGATCAACTTTCTTGGTTTGCACCTTCTCTGATTCCATCTTCAGTTTTGAATGGGTAAGTTATTGAATCTAGGTTACATATATGCATATGATAAGCATAATTTATTGTGTATTTTCTCAAGATGTATAAAGGAAATAAAATGGAGAGTGGTGCCTTTATCACACCCTATAAAAATCCAACTAAATTATCACATTCCCAGTATTTAGAAACTTATATACTATTTGGCCACAACCACTAATGTATATTACTAACAATAGACATTACCTCTACATATATGCAGATAAATCTTAAGAAGAAAAGAAGATAGAAGTGAAGGAAAATTATATGGCAATTGATATTCACATAAAAATCATAGAACAATACACACTGAAGAAATTAGTAGCATACAGCATTACCACTGTTAACATACACCAAACTCGGTTCAGACCACAAAATATACAAATATTGCATTGAAATAGACTCATAATATTGTTCTTCATATACATTATGCCTATTGAGACATGCATTGTGGTTTTACACATTCTCATATTGTTGCAAACTTGTAGAGAATGATCTTACTAATTTGCATGAAAGTTGCAAGTTTGTATTGAATATTTGAAAGGCCAGTGAATAAATTAGAATTTGATTTTGAAAGTGAATGGGTTTAGCACAATTCACTCCTCTATTCATATATTATGTATGTCACTTCCCTTCTATGGAAAAAGCAATTTTTTAATTTTTTTTACAAGACTCATTCAAAGAGCATATTTGATACGTGTAGTTTTCATGATGATAAACTTGTACCTTGTATATTGCAGGTTGTTCTAGCAGCCACTGCTTATTGGGCATGGAGTATTTGAGGTGCAGACTATATAATATTTCAGTAATGTATATTTTAGTGGATTTGTAGTACATGTATTTTTGAGTGGATGTGTTGGCTAGTATAGTTGTATAAAACTGTCATAATGCTTCTTGTTGAGACCTTAAATGGCCATGGGCATAAACAATTTATTAGTTCATGTATAATGATGTTATATCTTGTTTCTTTGAATTCATCAACTCCGGTGTCTGAGATATTATGTTATGATATTTGGTTATCATATCTTATATGTAGATATTGTAGGAGAAGCAAATTCAATTTTTTTTTTTTAAAAAAATGTAATATTTCCCAACGGCTTTGAGCCGTTGCAATTTCAAATTTCGCAAAGGCTCATGGCCGTTGCAAAATGTAAATTAACAACGGCCCAAAGCCGTTACGAAATTTTAGCCACTCCTCATTTAGCAACGGTCCAAAGCCGTTGCGAAATGCTTTTGCAACGGCTCAAAGCCGTTGCAAAATGGCTATTCTGGTGTAGTCAGTCTTCCCTCTGCATGCCCACAACATCACCTGACCACTGCCTCCTACTCATATACCCACAGCCATACAAAGGTATCCCCTCCCGGATCATTTGCTTTCCTTCTGCATTGCTCAAACTAACATCACAAACCAGCCACTACATTCTGCTGCCACCATCTCCAGTGCCACAAAACCCTGACCTTCATCATCCACTCCTAACTGTGCACCCACACCACTATCATTCATATCACATAACCAAACTGCACCATTACAACCGAACTGCTAACAACAACTGCCCATGTCATCCAATTCTCAATTCCATTGCTTCTACCACCTTACCTTGCTCCATACTCACAAACTACAACAACATTCCACCACTCCCACTTATACAGCAACACATCTGAACATCATGTCACACCACCACAAACTACAGTCAACCCCTTCAGTTCAACTTCCCCCGCCATTCACCTCCTCTGTAACCATTATCTGATTTGCTTCACCTTCATCTATAACACACTTTACCTAGAACCACTTCAATCAGCACAACAAACATCCCTCGCCTGAACAACCACAAGCTCTGCCTCGAACAAACAGCAGTCACCACCCCTCTGACCTCCTATATGTAATGACCCGTATTTTTAACACTTTAAAAAATACGAATTAAAAAAAATTTGGATAAAAATCCGAAGGAAATAAAATTTTGTGTTGTTAAATGTGAATTACAAGTTAAAATACAAAACTGAATTCTGAAATAACTTATTTGTAAATTAAATATGGATGTTAACTTGTATTGAATGTAAATAATGAATTGAATTTGATTGTAAACCAAATTGGTTATGATTGTAAACAAAGAATAAATAAAATGGTAGATTTAATAGTGGAAGTTTATGTTATTGAAACTAATATAAATAAATGTAACTTAATATTACAGTTGATTGAAATCAAATAATAACTGAAACTGTAATTTGATAAGGATGTTAACTTGTAATTGAACGTAAGTAAAGATTTAAATTTGAGTGTAACAAGTAATTGAAATGAATTGAATTTGATTGTAAACAACGAAATAAATAAAATGTTACATTTAATATTGAAGTTATAATATTGAAATAAACGT
Organism: Allium fistulosum; assembly: GCA_030737815.1. Lineage (NCBI taxonomy): Eukaryota > Viridiplantae > Streptophyta > Magnoliopsida > Asparagales > Amaryllidaceae > Allium > Allium fistulosum. The sequence continues at coordinate 394,162,722 of CM060907.1, forward strand.
AAATGAATGTAATTTAATATTACTGTGAATTTAAATAACATGATAGCTGAAGAAAATGAGAGTAAATGAATTATAAACTATTGATAATAATGTATAAGTAAATGGTTGATTCAATAATGAAAGTGTAAATCGAAATAAAAGAATTCAATTGGAATTAAATAACTTGAATTTGAATTACAATATAATTGAACGCTGAATCTAATATAATCTTTTATACTGGATTTATAATGGAAAACTGCATTGTAAAAGATTATTAATTACTGTGAAATTAAAAATGAAATTTGTTAACAATTGAAATTTGATTTAAAAGTTAATAATTTAAAATTGGGAATTTTATATTGGGATTAAACTGTAGAAATAGCCATTTTTACAACTGTCTCGGATTTCGATGAAACCAGTTTGATCAGATCTGTAACAGTGAATTATTGTAAGGTTTCAATTTTCGTAGCAATCGGACATGTCGTTTGGCCGTGCGAGCTTGAAACGCGTAGAAATTTAATTTCGAATTTAATTAAAATAATCGACTTCAAAGGCTATCTTCCACATATGATTGAATTATGCCTTGGGACTAGTTCCATTGCGTTCGGAATATGGGTAAAACATTATGAACGCCTAGCGGCACGCCTCGATAGGGTTTCAAGATTTTGAGTTACGTAATCAAGACGGTTTGAAAATTTAATTAATATATATATAAATTTGATTTGACCATACCCTTCACATCTGTCTGTTTTCTTCTTATCAGCCGACACCTTAGTATCTATTTCCTATTTCCTACTCATACACGCCTACTCTCCTTCTTCTTTATTTGCACGCAAGCTTCAAGCGGTAAGAAAAAAATAAATCAAAACTTCAAAAATTTCTTTCTCTTCCAATACTCGATTAAAAATCATGAGATTTGTTTCAAAAATCACATTTTCATCGAAGCTTCGACCTGACACAGTTTCACAAGGATCGACGTCGACTTGGGTTGAGGAGCGTATGACTCCTATAGCTAGGGTTTGCTAAATCGAGTGATTTAGCGATCGATTCGCAGATTGGAGTGCGTATTTGAGCTCGTCATCGAAGATAGCACCTCGGAGCATGTTTTGGTGGTGTGCGGTTGTGGGTAGGGACGTGCGACTTCAACGTGATCGAGCAGCCGTGCTTCAGGTCGCGTTTTTCTAGGGTGTTGGCGAGGTGAATCCAAGGTGGCGAGCAAGTATGGTTTGTCGAGGGAGGTCGATCGGCGAAGACGGAACTCGATTTCATCGAGGAATGCCCCGTATTGGTTTGAGCTTGCACGGCAGGGGTTTGGGTTTCTTCGTGCACAGGCATGAGGAGTTGGACAGTAGGGGGAAAGAAGATTGGAGGGTAATTGTGTAATTTGAATTTAAGCTATTCGATTTTAAATTAAATTGTTGACATCTTATAAAATGTATACCTTTATCATACGAGTTCCGATTGGAATGAAACTTTTTGCGTTGCGGTTGTGATGACGAGAGCTTCGAAATGAAACTGGTTTGGATGAATTTGGAGACAATTGAAATTTGGGCTAAAATCGGGAGTCGTCCGGTTTAGTTCCAAACCGGAACGTCTCGGTGACAACAGGATATCAAGGTGAGTGTTTATACGCTCACAATTGACTAAAATAATTTTTGTTAGTTAAATTTATATTCTGAAGTGATATGAAATTTATTGGCTGTTGTTTGGTAGGTTTAATTATCATCTGTATTGATGTATGAATTAATTGATAGAATTTAAATTGACCGTTAAAATAAATTTAAATTTAAATTGGCAGTATATTACTCGATATTGATAATTATAAAATTGTTGTGAATGTTATTGGCTTTATGGTTGATTGGTTGTGATGGATGCTAGTGGTCGATATTGGTTGTTTATTTATTCTGATATATCATGTTATCATCATGTATATTGTTTATTGCATATAAAACTGAAAACTGAATCATTTCGAATAAATTAAGGAATGGGTTGAAATGATATACCTATGATATCTATTTGGATTGAAATGATATATATCCATCCTTGAAATAAAAATTGAAATAATTATCCACTTGGCCATAAGTTAGAAAATTATATACGGACACCTGGTTGGTTAAATTAAATGATTTTAAAAGTTGTTTTGAAATTATTTAAATGAATTGATTTTAAGAATAAAATCCAATTTATGGAAATTGAATTATTTTGAATTGAAGCTCGAGATGTTGGAATTTAAACTTGGTAAATGAAATTGTCTAATTATTCGAAGTTTAGATTTTTAAGAAAAAAATTGAAATACGGCATAAATTTTCGAAAGTTGATTTGTTTTAAAAGATTGGACTTTTAATCGAACTCTGAATATTTCTAAGAAAATTTATATGAAATGATATTTCAAGTTTGAGTTTGGAATTGAAAGTTAATTTGAAATTGAGATTTAATTAATTTGAAATGTGAATATTTAAAGCTTTGAGATATATTGAAATTGAAATGGCTTATTTTGCGATTCAAAGATGTATTTGAAATTGATAATTTGAAATGGTTTATTGAGAAGCTGAATCGAGTTGAAATTGATGATTTAAGATTTGATTAAATTTCAAATTTGGAATTCGAGTTTATGTGAATCGTTTTGTGAAATTTGAGGAAGCTATTTTCATATAAAGTATTTTAAACATATCTAAACTATTTATATTTTACTTTATAAATTTTGATATAAATTATTTTAATATAAATCATTTTCAATATAAATTATTTTATTTTAAACTATTTTAACTTCTAACTATTTTATATAAAATATTTTATTGTATAAACTATTTTCTATATATACAAATTTTAATATCTAAACTGTTTAAGAGGAAAGTGTTAGGATTCCAAATGTTATGATTTCAAGCTAAGATTTCAAAGTGTTATGAATTTCAAGGTTTTGATTTCTAAAGTGTTTTGATTTTAAAGGACTTATGATTTCGAAAGCGGTATAACTTCGGAATGTGATATGATTTTGGAAATGGATTTATTTGAAATGAAAGTAATATCGTATTGATACGGTTTTGAAATGGCAATGATATGTCAGTTTTGAAATATGAACTGTTTTGAAATGTAAAGATCCAACCGGTGTGAAAAATATAACGTAGTTATTAAAGAGACCGGGATCGGATATGGACATACTCTCTGTCGATACCGAAAACCACTTTAATAACTAATATACGTGGAGTGTTGATCCAGAATGAAGTGGATGTTTGGTGAACGCGTTGACTGAAGAAAGAGAACGATATTGGATGACCCCTGACATGACTAAAACAGGAGCCGCGCCGGGCCATTGAGGTTCGCCACCTCTAGCGGACACACTTCTTCGTTACCATATCTATTACTGTTGTGATTCGATTGGGTGCACCCCTCGATTATGGGAGTGTTGTTTCGCGGTGTTGGGGTAGTAGCTGCTATGCCCAACATCTGTCCGGATCACGCAACTACTAGTATCCTAGTTGGTATCGCCTCATGTACCTTGTCATACTGATTATCCTATTCGCGACCACTACGTTTTGGTTTGTACCTTTAGAATATGGATTGCCCTCTGGTGACTTCCGGTTTTGGGGAAACTACGGTCTTGTATATGCTCTTGGGAATAAAAATATGTTAAGGGTGGAATGGGCCATGGCTTAACGCTAGTTTGATATTTTACTTTATGATAGACATTATTGTATATAGCGTATTCTATTACATAGTAGATAGTTTAATGGATCCTTAGGAGATGGAAATCCCGAACATCTCTTAACTTAATGCACGCACGTTAAACACTGGATAAGAGGCGTCTAAAACCCGTAAACATCTCCGACGCCGTCGCACTCATATTTACTTATTCGATTTAACCTACATGATATATTTTAGTCCTGACTCGAGTGTTTTGTCTTTTCATTACGCTTGGGTCAGCCTGAGCATTTCAGATTAGGTTGAAGGTATATTCTGGAGGATGAAGATGTAGTTTAGTATTACATCATTTGTATTCTACTACTGTATTATTTTTCCGCTGCATTGTTGTATTATCTCTGATATGTATGTAACTCTGATTTATGATGTATAATAATAATCAAATTTATTTATTTAACAGCTTCATGAACTGTTATTTTATTATTATATCTTGTTCCTTCCGCTGCGAGATTCTGAGTTTGTTTCTGTTCTTTCTTTCTTTCTTATTTAACCCCAATAACTATCTGTATTTTGGATTGTTTGAGTCGGCATGTGTGTCTGCTTTGTCGACTTGAATGGTAAAAAATGTGGGCCGTTACACTATACCACTGCACTAACAACCACAAAACTTACCCTTACCCTTCACTGGCCAAGACTCCAACTACACTACATACTATGCATTTCAAGAATATTTTTTTGTGCATCACCAAAACTCCAACTATACAAGTTCACAACCTCTCATACAACTGATCATCACCAGAAGCCACAAACTTCACACTACCTCCTATCACCATCTGCCTGCAGTCATCTTCCTTCTCTCCTCCTACAACATCTCCGACATCGTCAATATCCACCACCAATCAAACATCATTTCACAAACATCTACCACAGCAATACCCAGCACTACCTCAACCTCACAGCAAACATCTCTGCACACATTCCACAAAACTTCCATCACACTATGACAGCCATACCAATCATACAACAAACTAAATATTGCATTTTCTCCCCATATCACAAGACTTGCAACTTCAGACACCCCTTTGATCAACCACACTTCACAGCTGCTCCTTGACCCATCCTTGTACCTCTTTCTCAACCTCCTCACCAATCACTGAAGTCAATCATCCAATCGAACCACCTCTACTCCTACCAACCTTCAAATCAAACTCCGGCTAAAACCACTGCAAACTGCTACAGCTCAAGTTGTCGATTGCTTATTTCAACTTCCACCACTGAAAACTGCACATTACTTTCAACCATACTGTCATATCTACACAAAACAGACCACTCACTGACCATCTTGCAAGCTTCACCACAAAACTTCATCGCTGCATATTGCCAAACTCCATCATACCACACGCTAAAAATCCACACCAACAACCTCTACAGTTCAACAATTTCGAACCAGACAATAGTGTGCACCATCACATTGCTGTGCCTAACATTCCACTGAACAAACACTCCTCATCACCAGACCCACACTTCACCATTCATACATACAAACATACCACCACAACCTCTAACCAAATTCCACCATCGTCGAACACTGCCTCAACTACATACACCCAGACTACTTCATTCAACTACATCACGAAACTGCGATCTTCACTCACGAAACCCAATAATCCCCAAATACTTCACCGCCGACAACCGCGACTTTGCAACCACCAGCGACGACTGTATTGCCTCCCTCAATTTCCTCCGACAACTACCATAGCTCATCCCTACTTCCAGTCTCCAATTCAACCTCTTCAAGTAACCCGATATCGCCAACAACAATCATCAAACCACGAACACGAACAACAGTCAAACCATGAACAGGAGCAATAATCGAAACTTGGGAGCTTACAAACAAGTTTTTGGCTACGAACTTGTGTTTTCGATTTTGAAAATCGATTTTGGGAATAGATAGGGGTATTTATGAAAAAAAGTTTTTTTTTCTTTTATTTGGCGTGGGTAAGATAAAAATATGGCTAGCTTGTTGGGCCGAGTAGGGTAGATTTTGTTAGGGCTTAGTGTTCAGTACAAATAAAAAACAGAAATAAAAACAAATGAGTTAAGTGATTTTGTTTAGAAATCTTTTGTTACGGCTTAGTGTTTTGTTTAGAAGTCTTTGTTTTGATTTTCCGTCGTTTAGTTTCTGTCTTCAAAAAAATAAAAAAATAAAAAAAACAAAAATTCTGTTTTCAATTGGTTTTAGTTATTTTGTTTTCCCTTTGTTTTAGTTACTTCTTTGATATATCTTGTTTTCAATTGTTTTAATCCATTTTGTTTTCCATTGTTTTAGTTTCATTTGAGTTGATTTTCATTTGTTTAAGTTTTTTTTAAATCAAAAAAAAATTGTATATATCGTGTTTTTAATTTTCAGGTTGCAGGAACTTAAAAGGAGTTGTTGTGATAAACTGCTTCGCTCTGCTTGCTAAAAAAATACTACCATGCTTGCTTATATATAAATAAAATAAATTGCTAATAATTCTGCACGCTCTCGTATCGTGCCTCTATCTTTTGTTTTTATTTGTCCTACATTGTTATTTGCTTGCATTTAAAAAAAATTCAAAAAAAAAAAACAATCTCATTGTAGTTGCATTGTTAATACACGTTTAATTTCTGTTTTGCATTTCATCTCAGAATTTGATTAATAATAACGCACTTAATTGTTTATTGACAAGTTGTCTTCTTTGAACAATTTAAATTCTTTGTGCCTAGGCTACGATAGAGCAATAATCAGTTATAAATATTACGGTGATTCATAAAAAATTATACTGATTGTTTCTTTGAAGGTACTTGAACCTTCGGCTGCATTGCTACAATGATTCGTGGTGCACCGATAATTCATGTCCGTTACCTGGCTATGAACTACCTCGTTGATACAATTTTGGGTTAACTTAGGATAAATCATTTGTAATTAACCTTGCATTCATTTAGTTGCATTAGTTCATGCATATCTAAAAAAAATTTCAAAATCCAAAACTTACAAAATTATTAATATTCCTTGATTTTGTTTTTTAAATCCTTTTCTTTTAAAGTTTTTAAAAATATAAAACCTTTTCAAAAAACCAAATTTTTTTTTGAAAATCCAAAAACAAAACAAATATCAAATTTTCTTTTTTTTTAAATAAAAAATTTCATTGTGAATACTTTTCCTTTATAAAAAATAATTTCAAAAAAACCCAAAAACATTCTTGAAAATATCCGAGTTTCCCTACTTACATGAGTTTTACGATAGTTGTGAAAATTAATATAATCCATATAATTTCACTCCAAATCCTTATGGATATTTTAACAACTATTGTTTAAATAATTCGAATTTCGAACAACAAAATTTTCAAAATGATGAACAGCCCTCAACTCTTGAAAATAACATTTCATCTTGACTTGAACTCATTGCACTAAATCAAAGGATGAACGATTTGTGCTATAACTCAAGTCAAAGATTTCTAAATAATCATGATTTGAATTCACTTCAAAATTCAAATAATTTCGAGTATAAACCATGCCAAGTCAATTTCGAACTCCACAGTGAATTTCAATATCAAAATGAAAATGTGAACAACTTTTCAAATAATTTTGGTAATGGGAATAATCTCGACTACGATGCGAGTGAAATTTTTGTTCTCAACAAATTTAAATTGAAAATTCTCAATTTAATAATCATGAATTTGATTTAATTGAGAAAATGGAAAAAGATTACGAGGATTTGTTGAGTGAAACCTACAAAAAAATTCATGAGAAACAAAATCAAATCCCAACGTGTGAAAAATCAAATGATAATCCATCGTTTAACGAAATTGACGATTCTTCTTCTCAACAAGTCCAAATCGAAAATCCTCAAGTTAATAATTATAAATTGGATTTTGTTGAACAAATGAACGAAATTAATGATGATCACACGAATTGTTGATTGAAACATACAAAAAATTACGTGAACAACAAAATCAAATCCCAACATGTGAAAAGTCGAGTGATAAATCCATCTTTTACCCAATTTAATGATTTTCAAACAACAACTTTTGAAATTGAAAATGATGATCTTAATGAAGTTGTTGAAAACACAGTAATTGAGTTGGATTTCAATTCTTTTAAGGGTGTGAAACTCGATTTAAAATTCAATCTTCCTTTTTCCGATTAGGAAAATTTGAATACAACAACTTTGGATTTTGGAAACGATATACGCAATGATGTTATTGATAATCAAATAAAGGAAGACGAATTCAATGAACATGATTTTTTTGGACTTTTCGAAAATGAGTTGTTAAATTCCGAAGGGGAAGATTTACATAACCATTTCGATTTTGAAATTAATAACTTTGAAGAATTCATCAATAATGAGCTTGAATTTCAATTTCAATCAATTGTTTTCACCGACCCCAAAAATCATTGAAAATAAAACAACTAGTACGATTTTTAATATAACGACATTTGTTTTTCCAAATCAACATTTAATTTTGAATTCTTTTACGGTTTGGTTTTCTGAGCTTAAGCTGTGTCTCGCATATTTGACGATACAGATGAATCGGTCTTTGGAAGACCGTTTTATTTACTTTTTGACTATATACTTTCTGATCTCGTGTAAATACCGCTCATTTTCATGTAAATATAGGTCATTTTTTATTTTTGGTTTATTCTTCTCCTTCCACTTGGGTTGACTGTGGGGACACAGTCAAAATCAAGTGTGGGGGAAGTCTCTTCTTCATTTTTAATTTTTCATGGTTTATTTTTACATTTTCTTTCCAAAACTTAAAAAAAACAAAAAAAATCTCAAATTTTTTTTAAAGCATTTTTGATTTATTTTTAAAGAAACACTATAGGATAAATATATGGTTTTGGTTTTTAGATTGAAATTTTTGAAAATTTATTTGTCTTAACAAAAATAAAAATGAAGTTTGATTATAAATAAAAATGGTTTAACTAGTATATAGGAAGGTTTATATGTATTAATTATGAAGTATATTTTAATTGAAAAACTTTGTTTAAAAAATTGGTAAATTTACAGTAAAGGATATAACATTTTTATCTTCTAAGTTAAATGGTGCTTAGATGATTTTGCAAAACTCTCTCTTCTTAAAAAACACATTTGTATATATGTATATATATTTTTTAACATCTAGAGTCGTATGTTCACAATTGTGTGTTCACTCGCCATGCTCTGTACCCTTCTAATATAAGCCCGAAAGGCAGTGCACGATCGGTATATCTAGCCTGAGTTTATATGAGTTAGGTGTAAGTATATAAAAATTCTTTTACTAATAACGCCTACAGTCGATAGGTGTTCATACTTGTGTGTTCACTCGCCACGCTCTGTATTCCCCTTACATAAGCCCAAAAGGCAGTGCATGGGTAATATATCTAGCCTCTGTTTATCTAAGTTAGGCATATGTAAATATTATTGACATCAATAAAATTTTCAAATAGGGAGATTAAGCAAATGAAATCCAAGCACTTTTTTTTACTTATTTGATGTTATTAAAAAGAAATGAAACTACCACTTTGAAAAAAATTTGATAATCAACTAAGGATCCATTTCATGGTTATAGTGTGATATCAACCGAAACAACGAGTTAAACTATAGTCTATTTGTTATGATAACTTGATTTTTGTTGGAAATTTTGACGAATAAATGACTTTAATTTTCAAGATAATGACCAAAACCTATATTTAACTTATTCATGTCAATTTGAAAGTAAATCCTTCATTTGTAAATATTTTCAAATACTTACATTCATTTCTTTATAAATAAATCTTGCATTTTGTAAATATTTTCATATCGCATTTGGATTTTGTGGGTAGTATCCGCTGAAAACTCTCACGAGACAACACTCGTCCTACTGGGGACACCCAGAGGTTTAATGGTTTGTTTGCAAACGCTCAATGCAATCGTGCTCCCTACGAAAATAGATTTATTCTAGGTTTTCTTTATTCGAGGACGAATAAAAAGATAAGTGCGGGGGTATTTGATGTGCATATAAATATGCATATTTTTACCATCATATTTAATCTAATTAAATTAAATAAATGATCATATTTGGTGTTTTAACATGTTTAAACCAAAATTCAAATTATTTTCAAATCGTCGCATATTCATCTTCATATAAGGGCAAAATGGTCACTTTTGTGCATATATTATTTTGAGAAAATTTAATTGGAAATTTCTATATTATTTTGTAGGAATTTGGCTTCATATAAAAGTGGTTTCATGAAGATATATGCATGCACAAAGAAGATACAAAGGAATGAAGATGAAAATAATTCAAAGTTATGATCATGGAGGACCCTACCTACCTTAATGTACACTTAGGAGCTAATGCACATGCTAAAAGACCATTAAAGCTTCATGCACACTTAATGGATGATTATATGATGCTAATGATTACTTGGCCACCACACTTCCTAAGGGGGTATTTTGGGTAGTTACCAAAAAATGGATTAGGGTTTTAAAACATGTACAAATACCCCATATGTTCATGTAACCCTCCTCTCTTCTTCTTAGACTCTCTCTTCTTCTTAGACTCTCTCTTCTTTTAGGTTCTCTTTTCTTTAGTTTAGTTTAGGATCAAAATAAAAGCTCTCTTTCTCTTTTCATGGCTACTTAGCCATTTTTATTTCATGTAATTTTCCTTTTTTTATGCATTGTTAACTAGTGTTTTATTTTACTTACATGCTCTCTTTTTTTCATGCTAGTAGTGTAGATTTTATTTTATGAAATTAGATTAGTTCTCTTTTCCATTAGCTTTCATTTTCCTCTTCTTTTTGTTTCATATTACAAGCTACATTTGTTGATTTGATAACAAATATGAGAGGCTAAACCCCTTCAATTTAGGGGTAATGAAGCTCGCTAATCATGTAGCTTCAAAATAATATGATAATTATTGCTCTCTTTTTGTGCTTCATGGAAAGTCGATGTTTATGTAATTTTGTGTTTAGTATTGAGTTTGATAGCCTTTGTTGTTCAAAACAAATAGGTTATGCTTAGTCATATGAATCACAAATTGCCTCTTTATCTAAATATGATTATGGCAATGAAGTGAAAATAAATCAAAATTTGATGGTCTATATATCCAATCAATGGTTAATAGGTCATGCTTAAAATATATTTCATTTTCAACTTGTTGTCATTTTTTATGAGAATTAGTAAGTGGTTTAAGGGGTGTGTTATAGTTTGATGGCTTATGTTAAGCTAATTAATAGCACAAATGAGCCATACTTATGATAAACACATCAATTATACTCACTAATGATCAAAAAAAGAGATCATAATTTCATATGTTGTTGAACTATGTGATCTAGAGAGTGGATTTATCTCTAAATTGCCATTTTAGTCTCATAGTTTTCATTCATTTTTGTAGTTGTTAGTTTGTTAGTTTTATCATTTTCTAGCTTAACACTCTCTAAATCTTTGGTTAATTTGATTGAATAGGAATTTAAAATCTAACATTTTCCTGTGGATCGACCCATACTCGCCACGTACTAAAATTGTATGCCGTGTGCTTGTGGTTATTTTTATTATAAACTCGTTCGACGGTTTTCTAAACCGATTGAATTTCCGTCGACGAACATTTTCCCATTTGGACTCTTTTCGATTCTGGAGCCTCACACTCTTTCCTAGTTCCTTGTTTGATTGTTTGCACTTAGATATCTCTTTAGTAGTAGACCCTATAGTTGTTTCAAACCCCATAAGAGGATTGACATATTTATCCATGATTTGTAGGGGTTTGAAAATTTTTATAGGCATAGAGTTTGACTGTAACGCCTATGTATTAGGATTTTTGGGTATGGGATGATTTTGGGAATGGATTGGGTATCCACCTATGGAACGATATTAGACTGCGAGAGGAGAGTCGTTAGACAAGAGACATGCATCAGTAGGACTCTCGATGTTTCTTACAACCCACAGGGGTCAGTCATGTTAAGCTTCTTTTATCCCCTCGATTCATCATCAGCAGAGTTAGATTTAGTTCCAGTCTTTAGAAATTTCCCAAACGTCTTTATAGAAGTGTGTTTTTTGGGGCATAGAGAGGGTCAATACATGGAAAGAATTTGAGAAATGGTTTTGTAAGTTTAGGTTGGGATTGTGGAAATCCAAAGAGTAGTAAGCCCATGTGTAAATAATTGAATTTTTTTAATAGTTTCAGATAAGTGGATTTAACGGTAATGCCTAGGAATAAAAGACTTTAGTAGGGAAATGATATTTCCAAGGTTTAGGAAGGGTACTCCAAGGGTAGTAAGAAGAAAGTCCACTTTATGTTTAGCCCAATAAAACAAAATTGTTAGAATTAAAAAGTTGAAAAATATAATTTTTAACATACTGGGTTTTTGAAAAAAAAATGGTATGAAATTTAAATTGGTTTTTATATGATGTAAATTTCATAAAAAGTAAAATTCTTTTTGAAGAATTATAGAGCATATATATAACCCGCTAGTCTCTTTGTAGATAAACAGAAATTTTAAATATAAAAACCTAGAGTGTATTAAGTATCGAAAACATAGGTTACAACATTTATTGTTGTAATATATGTTTTTGTGAAAAAATAAAGGGGGCATAGACTATAACACTATTGTTATAGTAGGTGACTACCAAAGGAAATGTTTTTGCATAGTATATAAGATTTATTAGTATTTATTTTTGAATCCATGCACTAGTATTTTTGGGTTGTAGTAACAATATTTTACGCAACATCTGTTTTGACCCACATAAAAATGTGTTTTGAAGATAATTTCCATTTATAGAAATAAAGTGGTTTATAAGTACACTTAATACTTAATACTTAATACTACACCAAAACAGTCATTTGGCAACACTTTATTTTTCATTTTGCGACACTTATATGGGTTGCATTTTAGTCTCGCTAATAAGTGTCGCTATCCAATATAAGTGTTACTGAAAATAAAAATTTACACTTTTAAATACGGCGACACTTATTTTCGTTGTAAGCCTTGGTTTAATTGGAGTTAATTAAAATATACTGGGGCAAAATTGTAATTGAATAACATTTTCGCGCTTAACCCTAGCCACGCACTCTCTCCCCTTTCATCACTCTCTCCTATCCCCTTTCATGCTTAACACTGCCCCTTTTTCTCATCCTCAATCATCCTCCATCGCCAGCCCCCTAAATCATCAGTTGACATCTCACACCGATTCGCATTCCAGCGACCTCAACTGCAGCGACGGCAGCGTCAGCAGCGGACGCGACGACGAATTTGTCAGATCCAATAGAAGGCCGAGGACAATATGGACCCATGTCTCAATCTGCATCTCTCTCACTCCAGCTTCTTCACTCTCTCGGAGATGCAGCTCGCCGCCTACCGCCGTCTCTTACCAGTTCCATTTTACGAGCCCCATCTTTCTCGAGTCGATTTGACCCGACGCCCACTCTGTCGCTCAATCTAGATCCACCACAGTTGCAGTCGGCCCTGTTACTATTGCCGACGGATCCGCTTTAGTCAAAATAGGCGAAACAATAGGCATTCAGTTCTCCTTTTTGCTTTCTAACTTGGTGTTTTTGATTGTTTGAATTTTTTCATAGGCCTTGTGTTAACCATTTGACCATAGCCTTCTGATGATTTTCTATAGCTTCAAAGTGTAGAAATGCTTTTAGTTACATCAGACCGTGCTTGTACTTTCAAACCAAAGCTTCATTATATGTGTTATTGATAAGTTGCAAGTATAAATAATTGTTCTCCCTAATGTTATCACTTAACTGCATGATACTCTTTTTCTTTTGTTGCATTCTTTTAAACTGGTTTTAATTGCTTTAAATTTAGTCAAGAAACTAAATAAAGGGTTGCCTTCACATTTTGTAATATCTTCAATACATTTGTTTTTGCTGTCTTCTTTACACATGTTTATTGCTATAGATGATGCTATGTCTTGCTTGCTACAATTGCAAAGTTCCAGTGAAGTTAAAGATTTGGAATCACCTATCTGCTTAAAACCGGGAAGCGGGTATTCTCATGTATTGTAAGTTTAAAATAGAGTATATAACTGCACACAGTTGTCGTAATTTAACTGAAATTGTGAATTCAAATTCAAAACTTGTTGTAACAGTTTTCCAGAGAATCAAGCAGATGCACTTGTTGTAGAAATTTTAGACAGTAAGAATTGCAGCAAAGGACAAGTGACAATTCAAATATCTTCATTATTTTATTTATTTATTTTTGTGAAGTTCTTTAGCATTTAAGTCGTATAAATTTTAAGGGGGAACTGACTAAATGGTGGCCATTTCATGGGGAGGATTATGAATGCGTAGGCAAAATTCAACTTTGCATCAATATATCAGGCAGTTCTGAGAACATTAATTCATCAAAGAGTGGTCCAGTTGTAGAAACAATGATCTAGTATTAGAAGCAGCAATGAGAGCCCAAAATTTCCATCCAAAAAATTTACATATGCACGCAATGTGGAAGTGGTTATTGGATGAGTTTGCTGACTACTACTTTATATCGGAATCTTATGCAAAGATCAGGTAAACCTCAGTGTTTATATCAAATTTTTTGTTTACATAGTTAAAAAAAAATGGATTTTCAGGCTTTGATTCGTAGATATCAAGTTATACTTGAAAGTTGAAACCATATACGAAATTTATGTGCCATATTTTTATAGGTACCTCTCATATATAATGAATATCGCTACACCTACAAAAGAGTGCTTAGATCTTCTATGCTTACTTCTGGAACCTGTTATAAAAGCTCGGAATGAAAAAGTATTGACAAGACAAGAGGTATATTTAGAAATATATGATTTCTATAAGAACGTGCATCCGAACAGGCTTGTGTGGGTAGATCATATATTTGTAAGAACCGATGCCTTGTCTCTCTGCATTATCAAAATGCTCACTCAAGTCTAATTGTATATGACGGAATCTATACATTTAGTTTTGAACATTTTCTTCTGTAAAAAGGTGCAATTAATTACTGGCTTTTTTGCTCCTGCACTACAGCATAAGATATCTTTCTTTAAGCTACTATATGCAAAAATGTTTTACAGTAGATCACTTTCCAAATGTAAAATGCGAGCCTTTTTCATTAAAGCCATGTTTAGCAAATAGCAAAAGCTTATCAGTTACTTATTACTGTTTGTGTATTTTACAACAGTTCATAAAGAGGCAAAATAAATTGTTAACCCATAAGAAACAATTACTTGCTTATCACCTATTTCAATTCTTCATACTAAATTTTACTACTGTTTCAATTTTTTTTTACACAAACACTTTTTTAAATTTCCTACTTAAAGGTGGTTCCCAAATAGGCTTCAAGTAAAAGAGAGGTTGTAGACGTCAAATTGAAAAGAGGGTTTGAGGGATTGAAGTTAGTGAAGTGTGCATGTCGGAGGCAAGCTTGGTTGGAGATAATTTTGGTAGGGGATGCGATGTCGGAGGTAGTATCATTGTGAGATGCATGAGAGGGTGATTGTATAAGTATGATCAGGTTTGGGATTTCACTATCTTAGAGACCTTCTAATGAAGCAAATGAATTAGGGGATGTAACTATTTAGATTGGGGAGTGAACAAGGTTGGTAACAGATCCTGAGATGCCTACATTGTTGTCTTGTTGTATATTTCCATTTTGAATGTTTTCATTACTATTTACAGCAATCTACTTAACGCTTTCTTCATTAACTTTGCTGGTTGAGTCTTTCATTTTTCTTTGCCAAACTTGTTTATTAACCTTGGGGATGGGATAAGTTGCTGGGTTGGAGTTTGTATCATGGTTGGCTTCAAGGTTATTGGCATAGGAGATTTTTCTTTGGGCATCAGAACTTAGGACAGAGGCTTGCACTTGAGGAGTATCAGAAATATTAGTTGAAGTGTGCATGTCACAGGTATCAGAAGCATGCCCAAAGGAGTTACAATGTGTGCAAACAAGTAGTTTCCAAGAGTATTCAGTGTACACTTTATGGCAGTCACCTTCTCCAACATTTATGTATTCGGGTAGCTCTTTGTCCGGGGTGATATCAATCAGCTTATATGATTTAGAAATATATGATTTCTCTACATATTTTTGAATATTCAAATCTTAAAGCATTAGTCATTTCTTCTATTTTTGACTAAGTGATAAATATGCAGGATGTTGTTTGAGTTGCTAGTGCTATCTGGAGCTCAGATTGATCTTTCATTAGTAACCATTTAGAAGAAGAGGGATGATTTCAGGTTTAGTACTGAATTTATATCACTTCCTATATTATGTCATTCCTGTTCACTACTTTTTGTTTGTAGTTTTCCACTTCATCTCCATTCCTCTAAGTACTGGGCAGTTACCTAGATATGAAAAATGAACCTACTGCCTTAACTGTAATTACGTGGAGAAGTTATACAAATTCATATTCATTTACATAGATTAACTACAACATATATATGTTTGAACAAAGAAAGTGGATAAACATGTAACATTTTGGAGTTGAGACTTGCTTTGTAAGTGATGACAGGATCTTCTTCCATTAAAACCATAAAACCTTGGCGCAAACTATTTGACATAGTATATTGATGATAGTGGGTAAGAGCGAAGATTGGAAATTGAGAGTCACTGCCACTACCATCGAAATCTGCTGCGCCATTGCCAATAGCTATCCACCACGTCGAACTTCTTAATAGGTCTAGGGTTTGATTGGCTTTTCCATGTTTTGGTGGTTGCAAGGGCAATACAACCAAGTTAATAATTGTTATTAGATATAGATCAAAAACTTGGATGAAGAATTGAAGGGGATAGTCACAGGTATAAAAACTAATTTGAGGGGAAAGAAGAGAGTTTAGACACGAAGTGAGAGGGGAAGATAGAATTCAGAGAAGAAGAATGTGAGACAATGAGGAAATCGAGAAAATTGTAATAGGGAGAAAGAAATTTGTCAATACCTTGCTCTTTTATTCATTTTAACAACTTTCTTATATCAAAAGCATGGATGGTCCCACACATGTATAACAGCTAAAAGCAAGCAACAACTAATCATTTTCTAGAAGCATACTGGAATCCTAGGCAACAATGTTCATTCAAATAGCATAATGTTTGTGATGCTGTGCATGTAAATAGCATGATGCTTTTGCTGCATGTATGTTCTGTGTAGCCTTTAAATTGGTCCTTGTAACTTGCAGGCAGCACTCTCTTGCACTAGGTCTGGATGTAGCCGCATCGGATAGTTTTGGAATACTATTAAGAAGTTCGACTCAACGAGCCTTTTCTTCTGGAGTACTACTAGATTTGCTGCATACTTATTAATCTTATACACTGAAGTTAGAGAAATTGGCAGTCTACCTTGTAATGTTTTGGTCATTGTTAGTATGTATTATTATTACATTTTTGATTCGTGTTCAATGTTGTACCTTGGTTTAGATGCTCAAGTGAGAATGCAATAAGGGTTGATCATGTGCTTTAATCACATGGAAAATGAATAACTTTTTTTTTCTTCCTTATGTTATGAAGTAGTTGACTATGAAATATATGTTGTTATTTGATCATGAATATTGTAAATTTTGGGTTCCTATTGAATGTAGTATAATAATGCATATCATGTTAGTTATTAATTGTTTATTAATGTTAAAATAATTGATTATATTGAGAATGAAAATATTTCAGCGTTATAAGCATTGGCAATTAAAATTTACCAACGCTTATAAGCGTCAGCATAGAAAATTAAACAATGTTGGATGGTTAATTTGCCAACGTTTATAAGCGTTGTTAAATAATATACACCAACATTTATAAGCGTTGGCGAATACAGTCTTCCAACGCTTATAAGCGTTGGGAAACTAAACTCGCCAACGCTTATAAGCGTTGGCAATAAATTGCGACGCCCCTACATCGACGCTAATAAGCGTTGCTGAAACTGTTTGCGACAGTTATACTCGTTGGGAATCACCTGTTTTGGTGTAGAATTTGGACTTTTCGAAAATGAGTTGTTAAATTCCGAAGGGGAAGATTTACATAACCATTTCGATTTTGAAATTAATGACTTTGAAGAATTCGTCAATAATGAGCTTGAATTTCAATTTCAATCAATTGTTTTACCGACCCCAAAAATCATTGAAAATAAAAAAACTAGAACGATTTTTAATATAACGACATTTGTTTTTCCAAATCAACATTTAATTTTGAATTCTTTTACGGTTTGGTTTTCTGAGCTTAAGCTGTGTCTCGCATATTTGACGATATAGATGAATCGGTCTTTGGAAGACCGTTTTATTTACTTTTTGACTATATACTTTCTGATCTCGTGTAAATACCGCTCATTTTCATGTAAATATAGGTCATTTTTTTATTTTTGGTTTATTCTTCTCCTTCCACTTGGGTTGACTGTGGGGACACAGTCAAAATCAAGTGTGGGGGAAGTCTCATCTTCATTTTTAATTTTTCATGGTTTATTTTTACATTTTCTTTCCAAAACTTAAAAAAAAACAAAAAAAATCTCAAACTTTTTTTAAAGCATTTTTGATTTATTTTTAAAGAAACACTATAGGATAAATATATGGTTTTGGTTTTTAGATTGAAATTTTTGAAAATTTATTTGTCTTAACAAAAATAAAAATGAAGTTTGATTATAAATAAAAATGGTTTAACTAGTATATAGGAAGGTTTATATGTATTAATTATGAAGTATATTTTAATTGAAAAACTTTGTTTAAAAAATTGGTAAATTTACAGTAAAGGATATAACATTTTTATCTTCTAAGTTAAATGGTGCTTAGATGATTTTGCAAAACTCTCTCTTCTTAAAAAACACATTTGTATATATGTATATATATTTTTTAACATCTAGAGTCGTATGTTCACAATTGTGTGTTCACTCGCCATGCTTTGTACCCTTCTAATATAAGCCCGAAAGGCAGTGCACGATCGGTATATCTAGCCTGAGTTTATCTGAGTTAGGTGTAAGTATATAAAAATTCTTTTACTAATAACACCTACAGTCGATAGGTGTTCACACTTGTGTGTTCACTCGCCACGCTCTGTATTCCCCTTACATAAGCCCAAAAGGCAGTGCATGGGTAATATATCTGGCCTCTGTTTATCTAAGTTAGGCATATGTAAATATTATTGACATCAATAAAATTTTCAAATAGGGAGATTAAGCAAAGGAAATCCAAGCACTTTTTTTTACTTATTTGATCTTATTAAAAAGAAATGAAACTACCACTTTGAAAAAATTTGATAATCAACTAAGGATCCATTTCATTGTTATAGTGTGATATCAACCGAAACAACGAGTTAAACTATAGTCTATTTGTTATGATAACTTGATTTTTGTTGGAAATTTTGACGAATAAATGACTTAAATTTTCAAGATAATGACCAAAACCTATATTTAACTTATTCGTGTCAATTTGAAAGTAAATCCTTCATTTGTAAATATTTTCAAATACTTACATTCATTTCTTTATAAATAAATCTTGCATTTTGTAAATATTTTCATATCGCATTTGGATTTTGTGGGTAGTATCCGCTGAAAACTCTCACGAGACAACACTCGTCCTACTGGGGACACCCAGAGGTTTAATGGTTTGTTTGCAAACGCTCAATGCAATCGTGCTCCCTACGAAAATAGATTTATTCTAGGTTTTCTTTATTCGAGGACGAATAAAAAGATAAGTGCGGGGGTATTTGATGTGCATATAAATATGCAAATTTTTACCATCATATTTAATCTAATTAAATTAAATAAATGATCATATTTGGTGTTTTAACATGTTTAAACCAAAATTCAAATTATTTTCAAATCGTCGCATATTCATCTTCATATAAGGGCAAAATGGTCTCTTTTGTGCATATATTATTTTGAGAAAATTTAATTGGAAATTTCTATATTATTTTGTAGGAATTTGGCTTTGTATAAAAGTGGTTTCATGAAGATATATGCATGCACAAAGAAGATACAAAGGAATGAAGATGAAAATAATTCAAAGTTATGATCATGGAGGACCCTACCTACCTTAATGTACACTTAGGAGCTAATGCACATGCTAAAAGACCATTAAAGCTTCATGCACACTTAATGGATGATTATATGATGCTAATGATTACTTGGCCACCACACTTCCTAAGGGGGTATTTTGGGTAGTTACCAAAAATTGGATTAGGGTTTTAAAACATGTACAAATACACCATATGTTCATGTAACCCTCCTCTCTTCTTCTTAGACTCTCTCTTCTTCTTAGACTCTCTCTTCTTTTAGGTTCTCTTTTCTTTAGTTTAGTTTAGGATCAAAATAAAAGCTCTCTTTCTCTTTTCATGGCTACTTAGCCATTTTTATTTCATGTAATTTTCCTTTTTTTATGCATTGTTAACTAGTGTTTTATTTTACTTACATGCTCTCTTTCTTTCATGCTAGTAGTGTAGATTTTATTTTACGAAATTAGATTAGTTCTCTTTTCCATTAGCTTTCATTTTCCTCTTCTTTTTGTTTCATATTACAAGCTACATTTGTTGATTTGATAACAAATATGAGAGGCTAAACCCCTTCAATTTAGGGGTAATGAAGCTCGCTAATCATGTAGCTTCAAAATAATATGATAATTATTGCTCTCTTTTTGTGCTTCATGGAAAGTCGATGTTTATGTAATTTTGTGTTTAGTATTGAGTTTGATAGCCTTTGTTGTTCAAAACAAATAGGTTATGCTTAGTCATATGAATCACAAATTGCCTCTTCATCTAAATATGATTATGGCAATGAAGTGAAAATAAATCAAAATTTGATGGTCTATATATCCAATCAATGGTTAATAGGTCATGCTTAAAATAGATTTCATTTTCAACTTGTTGTCATTTTTTATGAGAATTAGTAAGTGGTTTAAGGGGTGTGTTATAGTTTGATGGCTTATGTTAAGCTAATTAATAGCACAAATGAGCCATACTTATGATAAACACATCAATTATACTCACTAATGATCAAAAAAAGAGATCATAATTTCATATGTTGTTGAACTATGTGATCTAGAGAGTGGATTTATCTCTAAATTGCCATTTTAGTCTCATAGTTTTCATTCATTTTTGTAGTTGTTAGTTTGTTAGTTTTCTCATTTTCTAGCTTAACACTCTCTAAATCTTTGGTTAATTTGATTGAATAAGAATTTAAAATCTAACATTTTCATGTGGATCGACCCATACTCGCCACGTACTAAAATTGTATGCCGTGTGCTTGTGGTTATTTTTATTATAAACTCGTTCGACGGTTTTCTAAACCGATTGAATTTCCATCGACGAACATTTTCCCATTTGGACTCTTTTCGATTCTGGAGCCTCACACTCTTTCCTAGTTCCTTGTTTGATTGTTTGCACTTAGATATCTCTTTAGTAGTAGACCCTATAGTTGTTTCAAACCCCATAAGAGGATCGACATATTTATCCATCATTTGTAGGGGTTTGAAAATTTTTATAGGCATAGAGTTTGACTGTAACGCCTATGTATTAGGATTTTTTGGGTATGGGATGATTTTGGGAATGGATTGGGTATCCACCTATGGAACGATATTAGACTGCGAGTGGAGAGTCGTTAGACAAGAGACATGCATCAGTAGGACTCTCGATGTTTCTTACAACCCACAGGGGTCAGTCATGTTAAGCTTCTTTTATCCCCTCGATTCATCATCAGCAGAGTTAGATTTAGTTCCAGTCTTTAGAAATTTCCCAAACGTCATTAAAGAAGTGTGTTTTTTGGGGCATAGAGAGGGTCAATACATGGAAAGAATTTGAGAAATGGTTTTGTAAGTTTAGGTTGGGATTGTGGAAATCCAAAGAGTAGTAAGCCCATGTGTAAATAATTGAATTTTTTTAATAGTTTCAGATAAGTGGATTTAACGGTAATGCCTAGGAATAAAAGACTTTAGTAGGGAAATGATATTTCCAAGGTTTAGGAAGGGCACTCCAAGGGTAGTAAGAAGAAAGTCCACTTTATGTTTAGCCCAATAAAACAAAATTGTTAGAATTAAAAAGTTGAAAAATATAATTTTTAACATACTGGGTTTTTGAAAAAAAAATGGTATGAAATTTAAATTGGTTTTTATATGATGTAAATTTCGTAAAAAGTAAAATTCTTTTTGAAGAATTATAGAGCATATATATAACCCGCTAGTCTCTTTGTAGATAAACAGAAATTTTAAATATAAAACCTAGAGTGTATTAAGTATCGAAAACATAGGTTACAACATTTATTGTTGTAATATATGTTTTTGTGAAAAAATAAAGGGGGCATAGACTATAACACTATTGTTATAGTAGGTGACTACCAAAGGAAATGTTTTTGCATAGTATATAAGATTTATTAGTATTTATTTTTGAATCCATGCACTAGTATTTTTGGGTTGTAGTAACAATATTTTACGCAACATCTGTTTTGACCCACATAAAAATGTGTTTTGAAGATAATTTCCATTTATAGAAATAAAGTGGTTTGTAAGTACACTTAATACTTAAATAAGTATAAGGAAATGTCTTATGGGTATATTAAAATAGTTTTGAAGATAAGTTTTTCTGAAAAAAAATGTAAGTTAGATATTAGAAAATGTCTATCATAAGATAATATAAAACTATTAGGTGTAATAAGAAGATGATTGAAAACATGTGAAGACTTTTTAAAGATATTTTAAAAAAATGGTTTGGTGAAAAAGTAAATAAGTTGTTGGAAGCAAAAAACTTAATAACAGTTAAATTTAAAAATTCCAATTTTTATAGAGAGCTGTAAAGGCCTTTAAAAGAAAAAGAGGAATAAGTTTTGGACATAGAATTTGAAAGTTTTCCCTCTACATTTGGGAAATAATGTAAATTCAAAAAGATGTAAGGATGCAAGCCTTAAAAGATAAAGTAACCCAGTAATTTTGAATTCAATAGGAACTTAAAGATAACACTTTAAAGACAAAGGTTTTTGGGATTTTATTTTTAAAAAAATTTTAGAAGCCTTAGTTTTGAAATAAAATGATAAATACTAAACCATACCCTTAAATGTGGAGTGGATAGTAATCGTTTCCTAAGTTTGATGGAAAAAAGTGTAAGGCTTTGTAGGAGATAGCAATGATTACTTTTAGAAGTAATAATAGAAGTTTTCGTAGAGTGTATGGGGCACTAGTGAGAACCTAGGAATGTTACTTCATATGCGTAGGCTAAAGAAGAATAGTAAAGTGATATTAGTAAGATAGTAAGACACGCGGTTGAGGATGTGTATTCTTGATTTTAGAGAGACTACGGAGAAGATTGATTTGATTAGGAAAGAATACGTACCTCTTATCCACATCTCTTTGATAATAAATTTTGAATTTCCTGTTTCCATCTTTAGTTTTGAATAGGTTCTTTCCTTTATTATCCTTTAGGAGGGTAGAACTTAGGATTTATTCTATGGATAGTAGGATTTGATGTAAACATGTTATTAGAACATGTTATGTATGATGGATACTAGTGGTTGCGAGTTGTTGCTAGTGAATGCTAATGGATGCATATACTTACACTAGGTACTATTACCTCTTAGGGATCGGCCTAACTAGGACAGTAGAGCATATGCATATGGATGTGTGCGCATTTGCATTTTTATTCCATGGTTGCTATAAATGGATGATTATCACATGGTTGTTGCATTTGGATGATGATTGTAACATGCATATAGAACTATCAGTTATCATTAGGGGATTTGCATTCATTTGGATACATGGCACGGACATGATTGCATAAAAGGAGGTCGACTGAATCAGTGGACTGCCTAATCTTTTTGTATTAATTAGGGACACTAACACTACACTAATTGCATAAGTATCATAAATCGCATTAGAAAAACTTAAGGACAATGGATGAAATGGGTGATGATTGAGTAGTTGGTTGTAGAACTTGGATGAAAACATTTATTTCATTCTTCTATCCTTAGAGATTTCGGGGAAGAAATTCCTTAAGGAGGGAAGAACGTAATAACCCGAAATTTATGGAGAAATGAATAAATAATTATAAGTGAAATAAAGAAAAGTAGTGTTTATAATTAGAATTCGTTTGAAATTATGATTGAAATTAATTGGCAGTAGATTTATTGAAATGTTTCAATAAATAAATGGAAAGAAGAATTAAATTGTAATGATTGAGTTTAATATAAGAACTTGAATTTGTGTTAACATGGAATGAACATTTCAACTAAAAATAAATGCATGTTTTGAGATAAATAAATAAACTTCTCATTTTTGAATATATGTATGATTTTATATACAGGGAGTTTGATTTGTTACAAAAAAACAGTATATTTAAAAAGAAGGCATCTACTTTTATAAATTTGAAAAAAGAAGATGACGATGTTCAAATGAGATGGATTATTGTAAATGAGAGAAAATATAACCATATATTTATAAAAATAAGGCATTTAATAAAATAAACGTTATATTTTGAAAAGAAAAGGCAAGAGTGTATATTGAAGGATTGCATTTTTTATAGAAAATATAAGGTATGTTATTTCTTTGTTAGTAAAGAATAAGGGTCAGTTTGATTTTTGAACATAAAAACATTAAAACCAATCAATTAATGTAATTGATTGCTCAATTTAAAGGTAAAGAATAAGGTTACTAATTAATACACAACATATATACACGTTTGTGGATATACGTTATTTATCTAATTACAACAGATGTGAATATGAAAAAAAATGTAGACATAACAATTCACATGGTATTCATCCAATTACTTCAAACGTGAATATGTACAATACCGGCATAAGAATTTCTAGTTATTTATTAATTTATTTTAGACATAAACATGGAGAAATATTGACATGATAATTTACTTATTTCAGATGTAAATGTTGAAAAATATTGATATGTTGTTTATTTATTTATTTCAGACGTAAACACGTAAATTAAATGGAATGTTGAACACTGAAATGAAACATGCGAATAAAGAGAGGCGCATGGAAATTTAATCTGAAATAAAATGTCACAAATTAGAAATTAATTGAGGAGAATAAAATGTTATTTATAGTTTGTATATTATTGAGGGTGTGATTAATTAAATTAAATATAAGATAAGGTGTTGACAAGGTGCATTGTAAGATTTGACACAACAACGAGTCAGTAGAAATTTCTGGAGATTCTAGTCTACGGTTGAAAGCACACCTAAAACACTATAAGTAGGACCTAAACTAACCTAGGTTTTCACTCTAAAATCAAAACCTAGCCTCCATTTCTCTCTCTCAAATATTTACCTACATTCTTCATTTATAAAATAAAATTATATTATATATACCTTCAAATAAGAGACGGAGATTGTACAAATTAAAGGGGATTCTTGAGAATTTTGGCTGCTATAAAAGGGATTCTAGCTTTTGTCTCAGGTGAGTGTTTAGTAATTATTTTAGATTCTTAAGTAATTTAAAATAATAGGGTTTCCAATAGTTGTAGTTTTTCTACAATTTTAGGATAACCTTTTTACCAGGTTTTTTTTCTTCAGTTTTAGACTTGTTTTTCAGTCTATTTTCTTTTAGCTATTCTTTTTCAGTTATTTGCAATTATTTGCTATTAATTATAGCTTTTCCAATTATTTACAGTTATTTACAGTATTTATAGTTATTTACTTTTATTTACGTTTTATTTACATTTATTCTACATTTGGAATTTCCTCTATAATTGTCAGTTTCCTTTTAATTTCCTTTTTACACGAATGGAATAAATAGAATAGAATAAATTGCAAATATGGACTAAATAATTAGAACACTGACTTTACTGAAAATGAGATGTAAAATGGAGACTGTAATAAATTGGACTTGGACTGAAATAGGCAAATTTAAGATATTTGCAAGATTAATTATAACGTATTATTATGATTAAAAGCAGTAAATAGAGGAAGTAGCTTATTATTATGCTTAGACCTTGGGTTAAGTTAATAAGCACAATTATAACATAGGTTATAATAAGAGACAGAACAAAAAAGGCTTATTCTTAAGACTTGGAATAAAATAATAAGAATAGATAGCAAGAATAACAGTAGAGGCTTATTTAAACAAATTTATACTAAGTTAATAAGCAAAGATAGTAGTAAGACCCATACCAACAACATTCCCTTTTTCAGTTAGGTCTCAAAATAGTTTAGGTGAGGCTAGGGCACACTTATGCTGGAGTTGTGGTAAATAAGAGGTCAATAATAAAAAGTTCAAATCATGGGGATTTGGACAAGGGGCGCAACTAGATTTTGTTTGGCAAGGACCAGTACCAACTGCATTCCCTTTTTTCTTAGATAAACATATGTGGTCTCACAATAGAATGGGTGAGGCAAGGGCATGCTTATGCTGGAGTAGTGGTAAATAAGAGTTCCATAGGTGGAGCAACAGATAGCGCAAGCCTAACGATGGTCGAGCATGCAACCTCGGTGCGGGGAAATAATTCATTATTGAGTTTCAAAGCGTGGTAAATTAGAGGTCCATAGGGAGCAACAGATAGCTCGAACCTAACGGTGGTCGAGCATGCGACCACGATGCAAGGATATAATTTGCTATTGAGTTCCAAAGCGCTTAGTAGGTGTCTTCCGTAGGCACCGGTGTCTTATGCTGTGGGATCCACATGATGGGACTAGCCCGCAGTAGGCACAACAGAGTAGAAGGTCGATCAAAGGGTAGAATTAGGATTTCAGCCTAATTAAAGTAGGATTGGGAATTCAACCTAATCAAAGCAGTTATCTAAGACAAGTGCAAACAATCAAGATAATCTAATCGAACTATCTACGCAAAGCAAACAGTTAATACCGTATTTAATTCCAGCTTTATCTTTTCTTCTATTTCCTTTATTTCCTTCTTACACCAGAACTGTTGCAAAGTCTATTATCTTTACCTTGCTTAAGAATACTAGTAATTACTTCCACTCACCAGACTTTTAGTTTGACCCACTCCTCTATTTTCCCTTTCCCCCAATAGGCCAGCAGAGGTAGAGATAGTAGCTTTCAAATTCTTTTGGAGGTTCAGCTGCAGAGATCTTTCCTCATGTTTTCTACTTCTTGTTTTTCATTTTCTATTTCATTTGATGTACTGGTACTTTTCTTTGGGAGGGATCTTTGTTTTTATGTACTCTAATATTATGACTGAGAATATGGTTTTTCATGAGACATGTATTTGGTATTTTGAGACACCTTGTATTTGGTATTATGACTCTACTTTATGAAGTTGGTTTTGAATAATAAGTTATTGTTTTTAAATGTTTCCGCTGTTTTATTTATTTTGTCCTGTGAATCTTAGTCTCTGTAAGTTTTTAGCTATACCTACAATGCGAAACACCTTTTAGTGTGATCTTTTGGGTATACTAAGGGGTGTGGGATGTTACATCAGGGATCGATCCCAAACGAGCCCGGATCAATCTGGTGGGCCCACCCACATGAAAGAAGGGGTATTCCGAGATCTAAGCCAGATATTTCATAACTTCGCCTATAAATAGCAGCCCTATGCCTCCAGAGAAGGGATCTTTGGCTCTTCTACGCCGTTACTCTACTGAACTCCATTGTAACTCGGATACTATCAATTGTACCCTTGTAAATCAGTAGAGAATCATTAATAAAACTGCAACTCTTCAAAGTGGACGTAGGCTAGAATGCCGAAGCACTATAAATCTTGTCTTTCTACTGTTTTCCTTTTAATTTTTTGAGTGTTCTTCATATTTAAATCTACTACATACTTGCTATCTATGATCTGTGATTGTGAATTGGTGCTTTCATCTACAATTGGGTGTTTGTGACAAATTTTGGGGCAAACAACCTTTTTAGTTCTTTTAATAAAAAGATTTTAATCAATCTTCCCAATTCAAAACTAGAATCTATAACATAGCTTTAAAAACATTCATACCAAGCACGAGGCGCTTGTTTTAGACTGTATAAAGCTTTCTTAAGTTTATAGATATGGTCTGAAAATTTTTCATGAGCGAATAGAGGAGGTTTTTCAACATAAACATTTTCTTTTATGTATCCATTTAAAAATTCACTTTTAACATCCGTTTGATAAAGTTTAAAATTGTGAAAACATGCAAAGGCCAGTAAGATACATATTTCTTCTAGTCGTGCGACTGGAGCAAAACTTTCTTCATAGTCAATTCATTCTCTTGATATGTATTGAATACGTCGATTGGGTGCTCTAATTTTTTCTTTCTCTTTTATGTTTCTCAAGTGGATCGACATACTCAATATATGCTTAATTCAAAACTAAGGTGGCTAACGGATCTTTCAGAACAAAATATAACAACAAAATGCAAACAGATCATAGAATAGCAGTCAAACATATATACATATACACAGATACATCATAGTAAAATACACAGTGATACAATAGTAGTGGTACGTAAACCACAATATATATACATATAGTCAAATGGATAAGTAAAAATCAGAGTTTACAAAATGACCACAAGACTATATAGAAGATAACTAGCAGATAATCAAAAGTGGAAGCAGCATAGTGGAATCTACGGCAGGTGACTAACCTGAAATAATTTTGTCTGACCCGAGTATATAAAATACACAGGTCAGTCTAGCTTAAATAAACTGATTGGCATATGATAGGTGAAATAAATGGATAAGTGATAACATCTCTTCTGAAAAGAGAAGAAGTAACATCAACCCATGTCAACTACTAAATATGAGGTAATATCATTAAAATACTCCATATAGAAGTTTCTCGAAAGAGGCAAGTTCAACAAGAATATCAAATAATCACAAATATTCGCCTCATATCATTGGCATATACGAAAGCCAATATAATGGTTTTCATAAACCATAACTCCTAATAGGAGATCACAAATCTCAAAAATACGCCAAAAGACGGCAATCACAAATAACTCCTAAAAGGAGATCGTAAATCTCAAAATACGCCAAAGGATGGCAACTATACATCACAATATATAGAACTCAACTAAGAGTTTAAATCCCCAAAATGCAATCACCATATAATAAACCACACGATAACACTCATGCTATATAAATAATCCAACAGAGGCAACCATGGTGCAAATATTTATAAATCATCAAAATTATAGAAATCAACATAAAGAAATCTAGAAAAGCAACAATGTAAAGAATAAGACCCAAAAGCCTAATATTAGCCCAACAGCTATAAATGTAGAAAGGACCCAACAGCCCAGTCAGTGGCCCAACAGCCTGCCAAGTACAATGTAGAAGAGACCAAACAACCTCAAATAGGACCCAACAGCCCATGATTAGCCCAACAGCTATATATGTACACATAGGTCCCAACAGCCCAAGTACTGGCAATAACTCGTGAATGTGTCACAAACTCTCAGAGCGGAACCCGAAAAGTGGTAATTATGCATCCCATACCGCACGTTCTCACTTATCGATTTACTAACTGTTAGTCAATGCCACACTAGAAAACAAAAATCATTTAAATCACAAATACTCGCCTCATATCATCGGCATATACAACCCGAAGGTCAATGAATCTGTAGCTTCAAACGAACAAGTCCAGAATTAACCGAAAAAGTAAACGCATGTGTGCCATACCACATGTTTGACTAAATCGTTTAATTCTCTTTCTCATACACTCGAAGAGTGCAAAATTGTGTATTTTATGTACAAAATAATTTGTTTTGAGAAAACTAGTTTCAAAACAATTTTTTAAATCGTTTTGCAAATTTTTGGCTTTGAAATTCTCTTTATTATAGAGATTATAAACTTTAATAGCTTTAAAAATATTTAAAAATAATTATAAATATTGTAAAATATTTATTTCAAAAGTTATTTTACTATAAAAATAATTTCGAAATCGTTTTAGAAAACCCGTGTTTGAAATCATCAAAAATCACCGAAAACGCGGAAAAATTTAGCATATGAAATCATCTCCAAAAAGACTTCAATCCGGAGTACGGATTAACAATAATGTTGTCTTACCTATTGATAGCTTAGAGCCCTTCAAAACAGTCAAAAATATCACAAAATCAGGTTGAGAAAATCTCTGGAAGAAGTCAGGAAAACAAAACAATACGCTGGAAAAGAGAGAAATCGAACTGGGAAAAATAACTAGCCCAAGTCGACCCATAGTTCGACCTACGTGAGGCACGGGTCGATCCTAGGGTCGACCTGTGCACTGCCTTGGTCGACCTGTAGGTCGCAAATGCTACAGGCTTTTCCTCCTTCTACGAATCGATTTTTGAGCTGATAATTAAAGCACTTCTAGAACGAATTTTCATATGAAATTTGACATGCTTAAACTACAACACATGAACTACAATCTGGAAAAATTCTAGCATGATTTAATGACCAGAATTGAAAGTTATGAACACAAAAAGAAGCACCTTAAAACAGTTTTCAATGTAAATTTTGAAACAACAGAATTACGTTTACAGTAAGTAGTATTTGGTAGTTTTCAACTTGCAAACAAGATTTTTAAGCTAGAATTATGAGTTGTATCTCACCTCAGCAAAGTTTTGAGCAAATAGAGTTGCAAAATGATGTTTTTCTGCCTTGGAGATGTTTCACTAACTTGTAGCTAAAAGAAAACAAACATGTAGCAAAGAAGAACAGAAGTTACAGAGCATTCTTTTTCAAACAGCGAATTGATGAAATTAGATTTGAGATTTTGGTTTTGATTACATGATATTGTTTTGATTTACTAATTTTCTCTTTGATTTTCCTTTGATTTTGCTCAATTTTGATGTTAGATTTTGAATAAAAGAGAAGCAGCCATTTTTTTCTTTCTGGTTTTGTTTTTACATGAGGACCTAGAAAATGAGAAGAAGGAAAAACGAACGTGCAGTTCATTTTCTCAAGTTTTCTGCTTATTCTAGAAATGGGCTTGGGTTTTAACCCATTACCCAATACGGCTATGTGTTAATACTTATCAAAAATTAGCTAAGTTATTCATGTTTTTACTTATTTACACAATATTTTCACATATTTCTAACCAAATAAATTTATACTACTTATGTTTATGTTCACAAAAATGTTTTATCAACGTATAAAAGATATTTTAGCCATTAAAAATCAATTTCTATTATTAAAATCTTATTTTTACTTAAATACTACAATTTACACCATAAATTACATAAAACACTATTTTTAACATCAAAATTTACAAAAGAATCATTTTCTTGTTAAATTAAATACAACAAACATAATTAACAATATTTTTACATCCAAAAATTATTCTAGAACAAAATTCCACCTTTCTATTTACAATATTTATCATATTAAATTCTAATACTTAATTAAATTAACAAATATTAACATTTGGCAATAATTTGCAAAATTATTGCATTTTCTCAAATTAAAACTAAAGTTCTCATTTTTCCCCAAACTAACATAATAAAGTTTTTAAAACTTTATTTTCAAGAATTTACATTTATTTCAACAAATTAATGCTGAATTAAATTCTTTTACCTCGCTTAATTAATTTATAAACCACCAAATCAATAAACTATCTTTATTCATAATTTATTAACAACCAACCCATCTCTATTCTATTTTATTTACTCAAAATCCATTGTTTATTTAAAATTAACAATTTTAACAAATTACACTTCAAAATTATTTTATTTCTCCAATATTAAATTATAACCACCGTTATAATTTAATATTATAGATAATTACCAAATACAGGGTCGTTACAGACTCCCCCTTTATAAAAATTGCATCCTCGCAATTTATAGAGAAGAGCTGTATTCAACACAATTTATTTCATCTAGCAAAAGAGAATTGATAAGCTTGAGTTTAAAATTCTCACCCTTGACTCAAGAAAATAGAGAACGAAAATAAGGTCGCTCGATAAATTCAACGGTTTCCCTAGAGTAGTCATTGGGATTAGCGGATCGTTGAATCTTCTACGAGCTGTACATCCCTATTTCGAAGGTGTTTCACCTTCAAAGCAAGAACATAGATAGGATGCTACACTATAGATAAATCGGGTGAGATTGATTCTTCAGAAGCTTCATGAATAGAGTCGGGACTTCGCATAATTTTTACTCCGGACTCCAACCAACTAGATAGTTATCGACATGATCTTTCGTATAACGCTATGAAAGGAGTCATACCAATGTTAGATTGACTACAATTATGGAAAGAAAATCCAACAAGAGGTAGGTGGTTTCTTCAAATACCACCAAACTCATACGACTTCATAAATGCAAGTCGCTAGATAATTGCACAAAGACATGTTAAACACAGGAATGGATTTTATATTTTCTTTTACAAATCAATTGTTCTTAGAGTTTTCAAATCAATTAACTTCATAAGAAAATTCTCAAATTTCATCACTTGAAAATTTTCAAAGCTTCTTATTTAAATTTTAAGTTAAGCTCATTACCCTTTATTTTGAGTAAGTAAAATTTGAGTTTTTTTATCCTCTAATTCTTCCATAAATATATTTCAATTTGTAACATATTTTTCCACACTAATAATCAATTCAGTTACATTCACAAAATAGGAAGTATTTCATTTGGCTATTAACGGAACCAATCATTTTCAATTTTAGACCTACTGTAAAGAACTCAAGTTTTCACACAGAAAACAACAAAATCTGAGAACTCTTATAAAATAAAAGTTGTTTTACTAAGCCTGATCTTTCTAGAAATAAAAAGATCGTCAAAATCAGACTCACGGTTTGATAGTTATGCTAAATTTACTTTTAGCTTAAATCTTAGAAAATTTAAAATAGGACAGAGATGTCCATCCACTTTCAAACCCATTTTAGACAGAATAAAAAGAAAAATCTTCCAAAGTGGTAGAAAGAAAATTTATAGTTCACTGAAAGCACTTTCATTTATAGAAAGATTGAACTCATTTGGAGTTATAAATCACAAGTTATCGCTATTTTAGTACAACACTTTTCAAATAAAATTTCCGTTTTTGAAATAAATTTGAAATTTGAAATTCCCAATCCATTCTAATTTCAAACTACATTTTCAAAGCAAGATTTTTATGCTAAATCATTTATTTCAAGATCCACTTTTTTGGAAAGCTAAGACATTCAATAATTATAGTTAGCCTCATGAAATTATCTTTTAAATGAAACAATTCACTAATTGGAAATATTTTCATCACCTTTCATAATTAAGTTTTCAAACAATTAATTTTGAAGACTCATTTTGAAAGAGATAACTAATCTCTTCCACTATCAAGAAATACTTATCCATCTAAAATAAATTTTTGGATTTACATATTAATTTTGAAATTGTTCCCACAATTTAAAATGATTGAATCTTCTGCCTTATTCATTTATTATACCTTGCATTTCTTAATATAGCGTTTTATAGAAATGAACCGTTCATATTTCCTCTTATCAAAATTAAAATTTCATCTTATTATTAGCATAAAACTAGTTAAGGTTGATCATTAACTTAAATTTGTTTTCAAAAGAACTTTACAAATTCATATCAACCAATCCTTTATCCTACCAAAATTTAAAACAAAAGCTTGCTCAAAAATTTATGCTAAATGTCTAAAATTTAGCATTTCTTTATTTTCTTTAAGATAGAGTTATATACCTTATCCTCTATTATTACTCAAATAACCAAGTTTTATAAACAAAATTTTTCTTCAACCATCATTTATAACTTTGAACTAAAATATTCAATTGATATTTAAATTTTATAACCAATGTATTTTCTTATCTTGAATACATCATTTTATTAATCAACGCGTCACATATTTTTCTTCCAATTAAGATTTCTCCTTAATTAGAATTATTTACTTTACTTACTCAAATTACTATATAATATCATTATTTAGATTTTTATAGGTTATACCCATTTTAAAACATGGCCAAATTCAATTCTACAAATTTCCAGTAATATAATGGCATTGCCTTGCCATTGATTTATAGTGAATGACCCCATCAATTGGCTGCAGAATTGACCGAATGATCAAAACTGCCTCACCACTTATCCAACAATCACTATGGTTCCATGGTTGCACATGTCATTCAGAATAAAATTTAATTCACAATCCTATATTAATTTATTCTCAAACTTTTACTTATTACAACTCAATTTACTCTGTTTGAATGTCTCATCATAGTGTTTAGGAAATTCCTATCGATAACGTTGATTAGGCGCATCGACCAGAATTCTTAAAGCACTCGATGGTTAATCCAACACAAAATCATTTTCAATATAATAAACATGACTCTTATATATTTTTACAAAATATTCTTTGCTTGTCTTAATAAACATAATCCAATTATACTTATAAGTATATCTTCTGTTAGAAAGATTTCAATTTAAATTGTTGTTTTCACCATCATAAATAAATACAAGGACAGACTCACCGAGATATTCCCAGAATAATCGATTCATTAGATCAATGAAATAAGCTGGAGCGCTCGTTAATCGCATGACATAATGAGCCACTCCTAAGAACCAAAACAAGTGCGGAATGTGGTAAGAGGAATGCCGTCCTCTGTAACTCATAGCTGATGAAAACCGGTGCAAGGTCAAGCTGAGAAAAAGACTCTAGCACCACTCAATTGATCGAACATGTCATTGATCTTAGGCAATGGATACTTCTTCTTAACTCATTAAGCTTGCGGTAATTAATTTGTAGCCTAAGAGTACCATCAAATTTCCTAACAAAGTCGACCGGGCACCCCATTGTGAAGAATTGGACTGAATGAATTGCTTGGCTTTAGGCTCCAGCAATTACTTTTTGAGTTCCTCATTTCCTTAGTGGACATCCTCGTGGGTGGACGACTAACAGGATGAGCACCAGGAATGAGGTCAATTCGGAACTCAATTGCCCGCTTAGGTGGCAAACCTGAAATGGACTGACATACATCAACAAAATCACAAATGACTGGAATTCGAGATGCATCATCATCATCTCGAGACTCATGGGGAAATAAGACGCTTCAGAATCACCATCAACATTCCGAAGAACTAGTGATAACTGGTCAGCCGAATTAGGATGCCAAAGATATAATATCTTTTTAGAACATAGGATTTAGGCTTGATAACAAGCAAGCCAATTCATCCCCAAAATCTCATCAAATCCAAGATAGTGAATAACGTGCAGATTTGCACGAAAAGAAAAAACACGAAGAATAATCTCAACATTCTCACACAACAAGCTAAGTGTAGCAGATCCCTCAATAGGATTCCCAATCCTCAAAGAAGTGACAAGACAAGAAATATTCTACGGTATCAACAAACTCCTTCGATGCGAATGAGTGTCAAGCACCTGTATCAAAGAGAACTCGAATAGAACAATCACGATTAGGATTATTCATAGGGTAAGATATCATTAATTCAATTATGGAATACTACGGAATTAAAATGCATTCCTAGACGTATTCCCACTTATATCTACACCCAAGGACACGAAAAGCTTAAGGACACGATAATTAGGGAATATGTAACACTTATATTGTACTTTGATT
This sequence comes from Allium fistulosum, assembly GCA_030737815.1. NCBI lineage: Eukaryota > Viridiplantae > Streptophyta > Magnoliopsida > Asparagales > Amaryllidaceae > Allium > Allium fistulosum. Next base: position 394,197,673 of record CM060907.1, read on the forward strand.
TATCGTAATATATGTTATGTTCTGTGTTTATCATATTTTGTTCTGAACTCCGCTCTGATACCAAGTTGTGACACCCCACCTTGAGACCCACATTAACAAAGAGTATTACTGAGTAATACTGTTTGCTAATGCAGAGAATAGGGTTGGTTAGGAGCGACCATCCATAGCTTTGCCTTAAACATGTATTGAATACGTCGATTTGGTGCTCTAATTTTTTTCCTCTTTTATCTTTCTCAAGTGGATCGACATACTCAATGTATGCTTAATATAAAACTACGGTGCTAACGGATCTATCATAACAAAATATAACAACAAATGCAAACAGATCATAGAACAGCAGTCAAACATATATAAATATACACAGATACATCATAGTGCAATACAAAGTCATACAATAGTAGTGGTACGTAAACCACAATATATATACATCGAGTCAAATGAATAAGTACAAATTAGAGTTTACAGAATGACCATAAGACTATACAGAAGATAACTAGCAGATAATCCAAAGTGGAAGCAGCATAGTGGAATCTAAGGCAGGTGACTAAAGCGAAATAACTCGGTCTGACCCGAGTATATAAAATACACGGGTCAGTCTAGATTAAATAAACTGATTAACATATGATAGGTGAAATAAAGGGATAAGTGATAACATCCCTTCTCAAAAGAAAAAAAGTTACATCAACTTATGTCAACTATAAATATAAGGTAATATCATTAAAATACTTCATATAGAAGTTTCACGAAAGAGGCAAGTTCAACAACAATATCAAATAATCACAAATATTCGCCTCATATCATCGGCTTTTACGAAAGCCAATATAATGGTTTTCATAAACCATAACTCCTAAATAGGAGATCACAAGTCTCAAAAATACACCAAAAGATGGCAATCACAAATAACTCCTAAAAGGAGATCGTAAATCTCAAAATATGCCAAAGGATGGCAACTATAAATCACAATATATAGAACTCAACTAAAAGTTCAATACCCCAAAATGTAATCACCATATAATAAACCACACGATAGCACTCGGGCTATATAAATAATCCAACAGAGGCAACCATGGTGAAAACATTTATAAATCATCAAAATTCTAGAAATCAACATAAAGAAATCTAGAAAAGCAACAATGTAAAGAATAGGACCCAATAGCCAAATATTAGCCCAATAGTTGTAAATGTAGAAAGGACCCAACGGCCCAACAGCCTGCCAAGTACAGTGTATAAGAGAACCAAGTCTGGAATTTAAATCACAAATACTCGCCTCATATCATCGGCATATACAACCCGAAGGTCAATGAATGTGTAGCTTCAAACGAACAAGTCTGGAATTAACCGAAAAAGTAAATGCATGTGTCCCGTACCAAATGTTTTACTAAATCGTTTAATTCTCTTTATCATGCGCTCGAAGAGTGAAAAAATGTGTATTTTATATAGAAAATAGTTTGTTTTGAGAAAACTAGTTTCGAAATAATTTTTGAAATCGTTTTGCAAATTTTTGGCTTTGAAATTCTCTTTATTATAAAGTTTATAAATTTTAATAGCTTTAAAAATAATTATAAATATTATAAAATATTTATTTCGGAAGCTATTTTACTATAAAAATCATTTCGAAATTGTTTTAGAAAACCCATGTTTGAAATCATCGAAAATCACCGAAAACGCTGAAAAAATTCAGCATATGAAATCATCTCCGAAAACACTTCAATCCGGAGTATGGAATAACAATAATGTTGACTTACCTATTGATAGGTTAGAGCCCTTCAAAACAGTCAAAAATACCACAAAATCAGGTAGCAAAAATCTATGGAAGAAGTCAGGGAAACAAAACAATACATTGGAAAAGAGAGAGATCGACCTGGGCAAAATAACTAGTCCAGGTCGACCCATAGGTCGACCTATGTGAAGCATGGGTCGACCCTAGGGTCGACCTGTGCACTGCCTTGGTCGACCTGTAGGTCGCAAATGCTAAAGGCTTTCTTGCCTTCCACGAATCAATTTTTAAGCTAATAATCGAAGCACTTCCAGAACGAATTTGCACATGAAATTTGACAGGCTTAAACTACAACACATGAACTACAACCGAAAAAATTCCGGCAAGATTTCATGACCAGAATTGAAAGTTATGAACACAAAATGAAGCACCATAAAACATTTTTCAATGTAAATTTTGAAACAACGGAATTACGTTTACAGTAAGCAGTATTTGGCAGTTTTCAACTTGCAAACAAGATTTTTAAGCTAGAATTGTGAGTTGTAACTCACCTCAGCAAAGTTTTGAGCAAATAGTGTTTTAAGATGATGTTTTTTTGGCATGGAGATGTTTCACTAACCTGTAGTTGAAAGAAAACAAACATGCAGCAAAGAAGAACATAAGTTACAGAGCAATCTTTTTCAAATAGCTATTGATGAAATTAGATTTGAGATTTTGGTTTTGATTACCTGATATTGTTTTGATTTACTAATTTTCTCCTTTATTTTCCTTTGATTTTTCTCAATTTTGATGTTAGATTTTAAATAAAAGAGAAGTAGCCATTTTTTCTTTCTGGTTTTTTTTACAAGAGGAACTAGAAAATGAGAAGAAGAAAAAATGAACGTACGATTCATTTTCTCAAGTTTCCTGCTTATTCGAGAAATGTGCTTGGGTTTGAACCCATTACCCAATAAGGCTATTGTTAATACATCACTAAAATTAGGTTAATTATTCATGTTTTTACTTATTTACACAATATTTCTAACCAAATAAATTTATACAACCTATGTTTACGTTCAATTTTTTTTTATCAATATATAAAAGACATTTTAGCCATTAAAAATCTATTTCTATTATTAAAATCTTATTTTTAATTAAATACTACAATTTACACCATAAATTACATAAAACACTATTTTTAACATCAAAATTTACACAAAAATCATTTTCTTGTTAAATTAAATACAACAAACCTTATTAATAATAATTTTACGTCCAAAAATTATTTTTGAACAAAATTCCACCTTTTTATTTACAATATTTATCATATTAAATTCTAATACTTCCTTTAAATTAACAAAAATTAACATTTGGCAATAATTTGCAAAATTTTTGCATTTTCTCAAATTAAACCATAAAATTCTCATTTTTCCCCAAACTTACGTAATAATGTTTTTAAAACTTTATTTTCAACAATCTACATTTATTTCAACAAATTAATGCTAGACTAAATTCTTTTACCTCACTTAATTAATTTATAAACCACCAAATCAATAAAATATCTTTATTCACAATTTGTTAAATCAGCCTATCTCTATTCTATTTTGTTTACTCCAAATGCATTGTTTATTTAAAATAAACAATTTTAACAAATTACATTTCCAAATTATTTTATTTCTCTAATATTAAATTATAACCACCATTATAATTTAATATCACACGTAATCACCAAAAATAGGGTTGTTACATCACCTTCATGATCACTTCTAATATTTTTAATATTTAAATTTTTGAGATGTTGAATTCTTTTAGCACAAATTTTAAAATTTTCAAAAGTATCACTTTTATTTTTCATAAAAATAGTCCAAGTATATCTTGAGAAATCATCTACTATAACAAACACATATTTGCTATGATTTATAGATTGAATTTGAGTTGGACCAAAGAGATCTAAATGCAATAATTTAAGTGGTTGTACAACAGAAATATTTTTCTTTGATTTAAAGAATGATTTTGATAATTTTCCTAATTGACAAGCATCACAAATATTGTTTACTTTAAAATTCATTTTTGGTTAACCTTTTACTAATTCATTTTTGGATAATTTGTTTATAGCTTTGAAATTAATATGACAAAATCTTTTGTGCCATAGCCAAGGATCATTTTCTTTGGCTATTAAACACATGTTAGTATTGTAATTTATATTCATATTCAAAACATATATATTTTTATCTCTAAAACCTTCAAAAATAAGATTTTTATTTTGATCAAAAATGCTACACTTATTTTCAAAAAAAGATATATTGAATCCTTTGTCACACAGGTTGCCGGTACTAAGTAAATTATGTTTTAAATTTTAACTAATAAAACATCTATAATAAGAGGTAAATTAGATATACCGTTATTGCTCACATCGCCTTTGCCGATGACATATCCTTTGGAATTGTCTCCAAATGTGATAGACCTCCATCTGAGTAGATACTGTTCGTTAGCATCTCATTGATTCCTATCATGTGTTTCGAGCAAGCACTGTCTAATATCCATTTTCCTCTCTTTTTAGGTGTTACCTGTAAAATACAGAATTAACATTGGTACCCATCGTTTTATTGGTGTCATAAGAGTTAGGTCTTAGGAAACCAAACCCAAGAGGGTTCAGAAATCCCTTTAAAAATAATATCTTTGTTTTTATGAACAGTTTTTATAAAACATTTTTTATATTTATCTCTAATTAAAGAATTATTTGTTTTAGGAACCGAAATCTTAATTGATTTAGAATAATTTGTAAATTTTGAACTAGGTTTTTCAATTTTGTTACTATTCCTTTTAAAATTGCTAAATAATGAATTCTTTTTCTTTGGAATAACTTTAGAAGCTTGCTTATATCCTAGTTCTTTTTTATTTGAAACAGTCTAAGAATTTTCTATAATTTTAGAAATATTTTCCTTGCCTTTGTTAAAATTATAGACATTTTTAGTAATATCATCTAATTTTGTTTTAAGGCTGGAGATATCTAATTCTAAAACCTTGACATTAGCTTTAAGATTATCATTTTCAATTAATAGAGCATCATTCTTTTCTTTCAGAGTTTTTATCTCTTGACTTAACATAGAGAGTTGAGATGTCATATTAGAACAAGATTTTTGAGTAACTTCAAGTTCCTCTTCTAAAATTTGTTTCTCATCTCTTAACATATCTACTTCAAGTTCAGTTCTATGTAATTTTTCACTAGATTCTTTATACTTTCTTTTGATGTCCCTTAGTTTGTCAAGTAATTCAGAGTTTATTTCCAATAAGTGATCAAAGGTTAGATCGCTCACCTCGTCATTTGTGGCCATAAAAAATACGTTGGTTGTTCCGTATCATTGTCTGAGTCACTATCTGATGATGAAGATGATTTTGAATCGTCCCAAGTGACAGAGAAAGCTTTCTTTTTGAATCTATCTTTCTTGTGCTTATATTTGTCCTTTTTTCTACCAGGACAGTTTTTCTTGATGTGGCCTTTCTTGTGGCACTCATAACATTCTAGAGCAGACGATGATGGTTTGTTGCTGTTGTTATTATTGCTGGAGTCGTTCTTGTTATTTCTGAATTTGTTTCTCTTTTTAAACTTCAAAAACTTTTTGAAATTTTTAGCAACGAACGCCATATCTTCTTCAACTGAATCTGATTCATCTTTTTTTGTTTGACATGCTATATTCTTCTTATCTTGAGCATGTACTCATTTTGCTTGGAGATTTACTTCATAAGACATTAGATTTCCTATCAACTCTTCTGGTTTAATGGTTGAAATGCCGTTAGCTTCTTCGATCGCTAAGACTTTTTGTTCCCACTCATCCGTTAGAGAGTTGAGGATTTTTGAAACAGTATCAAAGTCTCTATAAGTTTCTCCTAATGCTATTAAAGAATGATACATATCTTGAAATCTAGAGTATGTTTCATTTATTGTTTCAACTTGCTTTATTTTGAAATTTTGGAACTGATTTTTGGGCATAGAAATTTTACTCTGCTTTACTTTGTTAGTACCTCATATGTAACTTTAAGTGTACGCCAATTTTCATAAGTCATTTTACAAATGCTTATTCTATTAAACTCATTTTTGTCTAATGCACAATATAACATGTTCATGGCTTTAGCATTTATAGTAGCATCCAATTTTTGTGTGTTCAACCGTTGTGAATATTCAGTTTGCATAATATTCCGGGTTTCATAACTACTTGCTTGTATATAAATTCTCATCCTAGTAGCCAAATAGTTATAGTTCATTCCAGTAAATAGAGGTGGTCGTGCAGTAGATTGACCTTCAAGAAAGGTAGTGTTAGTTGCAGTGCTAGTGTTGTTTTCCATATTAAAATATCAAATAACTATGTTACGATTATAAGATGACCTTGCTCTGATACCTAATGAAAGTGACTGAATTATAGGATCGTGTAATATGGATAAACTACTTGTGCGGAATATAAACTAAGTAAGTAAATAATTAAAGCAGTAAAGAAAATAACACCAGAGATTTTTATACTGGTTCGAACTCCCGTTCTACGTCTAGTCCCAGACTCCTTCTGGAATTAAAATAGCAACCCTCACTTAACCTGAAGGAATAACTTTACACCACCTGAGCAACATAACAGGTTCTACCGCCTAAGCAACTAAATAGGACTTCTACAGCCTGAGCAACCGAACATGACTTCTTTACAACTAGACAAAAGTATATGACTGTAGTGTGCTCTTTTAAATAGCACTGATAAGTCAATTAAGTACAATCTTCTTATAATATTCTTCTTTATGATATATAGTGTCATGTGCTTGAAGAATGTGGAAGATAGAGTGATCAATGATCAAAGATTGAATGCAGTTTGAGTGCAAATTGAAAATAGAGAGTAAGAGATAAGAATTCAAGAATTTTAAAATCAATAATGTGAATTGTTTGTTGAATTCTAAACCCTATTTATATAGATTAAAAGGTTGCAATCTTTAATGAAGGTTAACGTTGAAAAGAAACAGATGCAACTATTGACTTTAAGATGTTTCTCTTCGTTGAAGAGAAGCGTCTTTTCATAAAAACTAGCCGTTATAAATAATCTGCCGGCTGAAATTATAATTCATCCTTTTGAATTTGTTAAAATCAAAACAGCAAAGAAATAGGCAATTTTTGGCCTAATTCGGACGGCTAAATGAACTCATTCAGCCGGCTGAATATTGTGGAAAATTAAAAAAATTCCACTAAACAAACGGCTGAATTGGTTTGTTCAACCGGCTGTTTTCAGCCTGTTTGTGCATATCTGTGCATGTGTGTGCATGTTTAATATATATATACCATATTAGAGAGATTTGAACATTTTTCTAACCACATACAGACTCTAATCAATAGACTAACTTCTTCAAAACACTCTGAATTCGAATCTGCAATGAATCTCCTACATAAGTGATTAGTACAAAAAAATAGATTTATATAGTTGTCACAATCAGAACGATGAAAATCTAGATTCTAACATGTTCTGCACCATTCTTTGGAATTTGGTTGTTCGATTCTTTTGCTTTGTGTTACTTTTCTAATTCCATGTATCTGATTCTTTCGATACATGCCATCATTTAGGCTTCGTATATTGTTAGTGCTTTCTGTGCTACTCCTCGAGCTTGGACGTCTTAGTCCGTTGTCGTCCGGTGCGCTTGATAAGCTTATCCACAAGTAGGACCCATGGACTACCCGACCTCCCTCTAGGAGGAGCTCCAGCTAGGCCTTATTGGCCGAACTGAAGGCTTGTCCGGTGCCTTGACCAAGACATGGCATGGTAGGATCAAGGGCTACTACATCCTCCTTCCAAAGGGTGTTCCAACTAGGCCTTATAGGTGGGATTAGAGGCTTGTCGGAGCCTTGTACTAGCCATAGCGTGGTGCGTTCAAGGGCTTACTCCGTCCGCTCCTGGGGGCGCCTTGATCTGGCCATAGCGTGATGCGATCAAGGGCTTGCAATTATTTTAACCTAGCAATAGTGTGGCGTAGATAAAGGATTACTCTAACCTCTCTCTAAGAGGCGCTTTGACATGGCCATCTTTGGGCGGACAAAGGCTTATGACCGTTTAAGGTAGTTTCCAAGTTCATGGAGAATTCTACTCCCGACCATGTAGATTTTCTTGAAAAGGCATTTTATTCATCCAATGTTGGAAAATACGATCGCAAATGTTCTGCGTTCTATGTTCTAGGAACCATATTGCCATATGCTTGACATAATTTGTAAGCTACTGGAGGAATTACTTTGTATACAATTAGAGGAACCTCCCATTCGGTCTTAGCGGCCCATCTGCAGGATTTTTAGCATTTTCCATCACTCTTTGGAGCACTAGATCTCCTTCTTGAAATGATCTTATCTTCACTTTGACTTGTAGTATTTTGAGATTCTTCTTTGATATTCGGCAGTTCAAATAGCTGCTTCATATCTTAGTTCATGTATCAACACCAACCACTCTTTCTTTACTCTTGGTTTGGATCGAACGCATATGCAATTCTTCGATGTAAAGGTATTTTAATTTTGACATGTAACATTACTTCGCACCCATATGTTAGAGAGTAAGGGGTATGACACACAGTTTTTGTGGGCTTTCGATATGCCCAGAGTATAAGTGGTAATTCTTCTACCCAATTTCCTTTGGCCTTATTTAGCCATTTTTTTAGAATGGTCTTATTGGTCCTGTTGGATGCTTCGACGGCTCCATTAGCCTTTGGATGTGCTATGAAAGAAATACATTTGATGATTCTGTTCCTATGGAAAAATCGAGAAAACTCCCTACTTTCAAATTGCATTCCATTGTCGGATATAATCTTTTATGCGATCCCGAATCTAGTGATGATGTTCTTAATAACAAATTTATGTACTTCCCCAGAAGTGATTTTAGGTAGCGGTTTTGCTTCTACCCATTTGGTAAAGTAATCAATGACAACTACAACATATTTTTCACCTCCTTTAGAAATTGGCAATGGTCCAATTAAATCGATTCCCCATACATTAAAGGGCATGGATTGAAGATTGGGGTTGACTAGCCTGGTGATAAAGGGGGAATCTTTGATTATTTTTCGCATCTTTCGCACTTTTGCATGTGCTTTATAACTTGATAAGTCATTTGAGGCCAATAGAGACATTTCTATTTACTTTCTTAGCCAACTTTATCCAATTGAAATGGTCTCTACAAAACCCTTCACGTGCTTCTTTTAGTAATTTCAACCCATCTTCAGGATTTACACATCTTAAGTAAGGAAGAGCATATCCTTTCCTATAAAGAATTCCATTTATCATAATGAAAGTTGGTGCTTGACGTTTGATTTTCCTAGCTTCCAGTTTGTTAGGCAGTAGTATTCCATTAGTAAGATATTCTACAATAGGTGTTAACCAAGTGTTCTTGTAGTAGTTATCTATTCTGAATGAATGAGATCTTCACACAAAATTTCATCATCAATTTCTCTTTCTTCTCTTTCTCGTTTCAAGGCTTGGGATCTAGTTAAAACCAATAGTTCTTTCCCGGGTGCGAGCATTTTCTCTTCAATACTGAGACTTGCTTGATACCCTACCAGTATAATACGGGTTTCTGGAGCTCCACTTAAACTAGCCAATTTTTCTAATGAATCTGCTTTAGAATTACTCCTCCTTGGAACATAGTGTACAGAAAATCTTTAAATAGGGTAAGAATTTTTAGCACCTTCTCAACATACAAGGATAGTCCAGCGTCTTTAGTCTAATATATCTTCTTTATCTGATTTACCATCAGTTGAGAGTTACTAAAGATTTTAATTTATAGGATTTTAAGTTGTAAGTTTGGAGTTAGTCCTGCCACCATTGGCTCCTATTCAGCAACGTTGTTTGTTGTAAGAAATCCAAGCTTCATCGCAAAGTGTAGGCTTTTCCCCTCTGGTGTGATTATGTCATACCCTGCTCCAGCTCCTTGCTCATTTGATGCCCCATCCACAAATAGTTGCGTTTGGGATTTTAATCTTTACATTTCTTTGACCGCTCCTTAACAAAACCTGTGCATTCATTGATAAAATCCTCTAATGCTCGTCCTTTGATTGCTGCTCATGGCTGAAATTCGATGTCGTATTGGCTAAGTTCAATTCTCTATTTTACTTGACCACCCGGAGTCTCAGGTTTTCTAACAACTTGCTTGAGTGGAAAGTTGGTCAATACTCTGATTGGATATGCTTGGAAGTATGCTCTGAGTTTTCATGCTTTAATTATCAAACAATAAGCCAACTTTTCTATGTTTGATTATTGGTCTTCGGCATCCTTCAATTGTTGCTTACGTAATAAATAGGAAGCTGAGTTTCATTTTCTTCTCTAATGAGAACCGATCAGAACCGAACTAACCACATGCCCTGAGACTGCCATAAAAAAGTATAATCTTTCCCCATTCTCGGGGCTGGATAATATCGGTGTCATTTTCAAATGGTCTTTAAATTCTTGGATGGCTTCTTACAATCTTCTCCTCCTCAAAGTTCATTTTTTAATTACATTAAAGAATGGATGCATTCATCGGTTGCCTTGGAGATGAATCTGCTCAAAGCTGCAATTCTACTGTTCGAACTCATTACATCTTTGCTTGTTTTGGGCTCTGCCATGTCTTTTATAGCTTGCATCTGGTCAGGACTAGCTTCAGTCTCTTGTGTACAAACAATGTAACCAAAGAACTTTCCGGAATGAACTCCGAAAGAACATTTATGAGGATTTAGTTTCATTAGATACCTTCGTAATACTTCAAATGTTTCTTCTAGATCATTAAGGTTACTCCCAGCTTCATGGGACTTTATTAGCACATCATCAACGAAAACCTCCATATTTCGACCAATCTGTTCGTTGAACATTTTATTAACTAACCTTTGATAAGTAGCACCTGCGTTTTTTAGTCCAAAAAACATTACTTTATAAAAGAAAGTACTCCGATCAGTAATGAAGCTTGTATGCTCTTCGTTTGGCTTAAACTTGAGGATTAGATCATATCCTGAATAAGCATCCATGGGGGATAATAGCTTCTGCCCACTAGTCGCATCAACTAATTGGTCTATTCTAGGTGGAGGATAACGATCTTTTAGGCATGCTTTGTTCAGATTAGTGTGATCGACGCAGGTACTCCACTGGTCATTTCACTTCATTACCAACACTGGGTTTGCCAGACATTTTGGAAATTTTTTTTCCCAAATGAGTCCATTTTCAAGTAACTTTTTAACCTCTTCTTTCAAGGCGACAGATCGAACTTTGTTAAATTGCCTCTTCTTTTGTCGAACAGGAGTCATGTTTGGATCAATATTTAGTGCACGACACAAAACTTATGGGTCAATCCCGACTATATCTGAATGGGTCCATACAAATACGTCTTTGCTAGTTTAAGGAATTGAATCAAGTCTGCATTCAAGTTGTTATCTAACTCTTTTCCTACCTTGACTATCTAGGTTGAATTGGTTGAACCTATACATGCTTCCTCAAGATCGTCTATAGGCTGTATCCTCTCTATTTCTCCTCGGCAATCCAGTTTTGTGATGATCTCGCCTTCTCTTGCGGAGTTAGCATCGGTCCTCTTCCTCTTCCCTCCAAGTGAGATGTACATTTCAAACACACGTTTATTTGTTTTACTAGATCTTGTTTTTACTTCGAATGTTGGATGTAAAAATCCGTCGTCCAAAGGCTTAAAAATAGTAGGAAATCATAGTAAGAAGAGTACTCCTTTTTCTATTGATCGAGAGTTGCAAAATACATTTCGCAGGAGGTAAATTATTCTCCCCGAATAGTACCACAGCCCCTATTAGTCAAGAACTACACCATTTGGTATTTGGTAAGACATAAGCATTCACCTCATCCAACGTAGGACAGCCAAATAATGTATTATAATAGAAGGCTGATCGATGATCACAAAGAGAGTCTTAAAAGTTTTGTAGCATAGTGGGAGGCCCATCTGTACCGTAGCTTTACTTGCCCTACCAATGTCAATCCCTTATTATTTAACCTAAAGATAGGTTTAAGACTAGGCTCTAGTTATTCCTTAGGAATTCCTATCTGATTGAAAGCGTGCTTGAAGATGACTTTAACCGTGCTTTCGGGGGTCTACCAGAATCTTGGTACTATGGATAGCCCAATTTGAGATGTGATCGTAAAGGGGTCAATATGAGGATGACTGATACCTTTCTTTAGCTCTTGTGGAATGATGACAAGATTTGACATTTATATATTAAGTCACGGATTTTTGAGCGAGGGCTCTCCCTATATAGAGAGCATTCCTTCCCGAGCTTCCTTGATATATTTGTTCCTAGCTCTCTTACTATTTCCCGCTGGATTTTGTTCCCTATGAATCACATCAATCCGGTTCAAAGGTGTATTTAAATTCAATGGATCTTCATCCATTAAAACATTCATAGCATTACAGTGGAATTTTTGGGGTCCATTGTCAGTTCGTGGTGCTTTCTGTTTTTCTTGGACAAACTCTTTCAAATGTCCTTCACGTATCAGATTTTGAATAATTTCGACTAGCACTTGGCACTCATCTATCTTATAGCATTTCATCTTATAATAAGCACAATAATCATCTCCTTTTCTTTGCTCGGGAAAGTTCTCGGCGTTGATTGAAGTTGGGGAATTAACCTTTTCTTTAGGTGTTGTATAGATCTAAGACAAAGGTTTATTCAAAGCAACTGAAATGGTGTTAGAGTTTTCCTACCTTGACCTTTTGTGTCCTCGATCGAATCCAAACCTTCCAGTTTCCTCCATGGGGTTAATTTTCCTTTTAACATAGTATATTTCATCCATTCGAATGAATTTATCAGCCTAAAAGTAAAAAACTTTGTAAATTATTGCATCCATGGATGAAGAGTTCTTTTCTGAATGGCATGTTTTCTATCAATCCCGAGTGCACTACGATTAGCTTATCTCTATCATTCATGTCTTTGGCCTTTAATGCCTCTATGTTAAATCTTTTGAGATAATCACTCAACAATTCTCCTTGCCTTTTCTTTATGTTTGCCAAACCGGTGTAGTCAATTATTAGATCTTTGCATATGCAAAACAGAAAAGAGAATTCATAGGAGAATTGTTTCCTTGAGTGGATAGTTTTCTCCTGATATTCGCAGTACCATTTTGCAGTAGCCCCTTATAGTGTTATAGGTAATAATCTACATTGCACTACCCACGAAGCATTTTAAAGGTCCATTTGGCTATCAAAAGCCATTAGGTGGTTATCAAGATCAGTAGTGCCATGGTATTTCATAGAAAGAACCTTAACATGAGATAGAATTGTTGTTGAAATGATTTCGTCAATGAACGGAACTACATGATTTTTATCATTCACTTGCTCATCTAAATTTCTTTTCCTTTTAGCATTCAACATGTCTTTAACAACTTTTTTTGTCACATCCTTCATGTATGCTTTAATATTATGATAGCCTTTTCGATTTGAATTATACTCCTTTGAGGTCGAGCTTCCGGGTTGCTCCAAAGATTTGTCTTTCATTCTTCCATGTTTATCAGCTTTAGTTGCACAACATTCCTTCTTCTTTGATGATGTCAAGTCAATCTTGATCTTCCCCTCGAGTGTGTACTCCTTCAGATTCATCCTTGGAAAGACCACTTCTCCCCTTTTTTTGGCTTAGCGGTTTTAGATGATTTTCAAGTAAGGGCCGCCTCTAGGAGTTTTTGCGTTTCCAGTAGCCGTTGCTCCAAATGTTTTATCTTGGTTTCATTGTCATCAGGTTGCATTAGAGTTGATGGTTGTCCTAACACAGTGCCTTTTAAGTTGAAGATTAGCGTAATATTTTCCATTAGAATTGTATTGTGCACCACCTTTTAATCACATCAGCCGAGTCTTTTTTATTTCATTTTCCTATAACAAATCAAGCTTTTCATAATTAGTCTTTAAGGAAAGAATAAGGTCGAAGGTTCGAGCCCTCCTTCTAGCGCCAAAAAATTTAATGATATAATCGTCAACATCCAAAGGTTCATTGAATTGAGAGTAAATCAAAAGAGGAATCCTTTTGAAGGACCTCAAAATAGCTTGTATTAACAAAACTTAATTCAATGTAGATGTCTTATGTACGAACCCTTTCGAAGGGATCAAAATGGGTTCTAGTTAAGAGAATTCATTCAAAAGGACCCCTCCAAAGTTGTTGATACAGCAAATATGGAAGGAACTCCTTCGAAAGCCAAGATATTTTCGAAAGCATTTAAATGCCGTTCGAAGAAGTCTCCCAAAGGAGTTGATTCAACAGTTATGATGGGAACTCCATTGAAGGACTAGTGCATTTCGAAAGCATTCAAAACATGATGTATGTTAATCATAAAGTTCAATAAAGAATATAGGTATGAAAGAAGGCTTTCGAAGGCTTGAAAAGAATAACTCGAAGGTGTTAAAAGAAGGCTTGCAAAACCATTATATAGAGTTCACAAGAGCTGAAAAAAGGGATCCACCATTATTCAAAAAGGGTGTTTCGAAGGCATTGAAGTAGCTTTCGAAGAGATTAGATTTGTACTGTAAACATTGGATGCTTCCACAGAAGATGAAAATAAGGAACTCTGCGAACATTATCCCTTCTACATAAATCAAATAATTCAAAATGATTGGTTTTGCCACTATCTACCTTCCTTAGAATAAGACTCTAACTACAGTTCCCATTCGAAAGCATGGCCTTGCAAAGACTAGCCTTTCAAATAAGTTAAACCCTTCGACAAGAATTAGAAAGGTTTCATGTATGTTAATATTGCTTCCACAAGCATCAGAGGATAGGCTTTTGCATTAATTAAGGTGATTAATTTCAAAAGCTATTATCTACAACCATCATCAGTCCATCAAGAAGCATCTTCCATTATAAGTGTCCTTGCATAATGATCATTCCGCTACCACTAAATCCTTTCAAACTGTAACACCCTTAATTTTTAATAACATTATTCGAGAGATTTATTAAATAATTTAAATAGAATAATGTAAATATTAGAGTGATAAGGGGATTGAGATTTGAAAATTTATTAGAGGCCATGCTAATTCAACAAGAAGAATGGGTTATGAAAATGTTTTCATAAGTTAACTAATAAGAAATTAAAGAAAGGGCATTATGGGTAATAGCTGCACCCAAATCCCATTACCCCAAAAACCTTATTTTCATTTCTCCGCATGTTCATATTTCATTATTCAAAAAACATAAATCAAAGAGAGAGCAAGCCGGCCATAACATATGGAAGAAAAATGGGAAAAATCAATTAAAGCTAACCTATCAAGCAAGGGGAATTAATCCATGATCAAATCTCAAGTCCTTATGCAAATCAAGGTGAATAATAGTCAAAATCATCTCTATGTTTGTTTTTAAAGAGCATATAATTTCGGGTTTTATGTTTGAAACTTTTATGTTGATTTTGATGATGATATGCATGGGTTTAATGATATGTTTGATAAATGTTTATTTTGATTTTTAGGAAAAAATCATGTTTACTGGATTTTGAATGCCACGAGGAATTTATATGTTATGTAAAACATTATTATGGAGATGGATTTTAATTTTTAGAATTTTCCAAGCTATGGAAAATTTATTATGAATTTTTGAAGGAAGAAATAAATAATTGGTTACGAAATTTTTTCGGCTATTATTTGATGGATTTTGGGTCTGATACTTATCTATGTTAGATAAATAATAAAAATGAATTTCTATGATTTTTCAGGATTTTTCCTAAGTAATTTACTATGGAAATTAAATTAATTTAGTTGGAGGAGTTAAATGTTTTAATTTTTTTGCTTAAGGGAAGGGCATCTTTGCTAATTATCTTTATTTAAATCTGAAATGAATTCGGCTGTTTTTAGAAAAAGAATTTAAAAAGTTTATGTTAACCTATTAAATTTTTACAAAGAGGCAGGTTAGTTAAAAAGCAATTACTTATAAAGGTAATAAAATAGTTTTATACAGAAGTATGTATTCTCCACATCCATTAGTGACCTTTCGACCACGTACGTCCGCCCCACCTAAGTCAAAACCAATACACATGGTATTAATGCTTTGATACGTAATGGATTGGAGAAAGGCGGAAGGTTTGGAGTCGAAACAGTGCTTTGGAGGGGTTCGTGACCATATTAAATAGCTCTCAAAGGTCTTTGTTTTACTAGGAAAAGAAATGTCACTTGTCTTATTTCAAAAGAATGCTTTCGAAAGGGTTTAATATAGCTTTCAAAGAAGTTGCCGCCTTTTTTTCGAAAGGGCAGCTTTCAGATGAGTTACCTTGTTTTTAAATCAATGCTTTCAAAAGGGTAGTTTGAACCCGTCGAAACCTTGTTGCCATCTCTATAACTTTCGAATCGATTGAAGTTATCAGCTAGTTCGAAAGGTAGTATTTATTTTATAAATGTAATAAGCCACTTCCCAATGCTTTCGAAAGGGCTCCAGTAGCCAATTATACTAAAGGTTTCGAAGGAAATGGCTTCGAAAGTGGTTTCGAATTTATCCTTCCAAATGTTTTACTTAAATGATTAGTACTTTCGGAAGGATGGTTCAGAAGCCATCAATTTTCCCCAATCATTTTTACTTCAAGGTTAATGGTTTCGAAAGCGGTACTTTCATTTATATTCACTTTGATCCAAAAGATACTTTAAGGATAAACCCATTGGTTTCGAAATGGGTACGTTCAAATGGTTTCGAAGCTATGCTTCTTTGAGTTAATAAGTGATGCTTTAATACTTTCGAAAGTAATGTTTTGATGGTTTCAAAAGAGATGTTTTAATGTGTTTCCAAAGGCATATGCTTAGTGTTTTTAAAAGAATGTTTGAATGATTTCGAAGGAGGCTTTCCATTGGTTTCGAAAGTAAAGGTCTAAGATTTCGAAAGCCTTAGTTTTCAAAAAAAAAGAACCGAATCTAAATTATAAATGGAAACCCATGGCATAATAAAGGAGTTTTAAAATGGCTTTTAAGTGTTTAGAGTTTTTGAAGATGCTTTCTTTGATAA
Source organism: Allium fistulosum (assembly GCA_030737815.1). NCBI lineage: Eukaryota > Viridiplantae > Streptophyta > Magnoliopsida > Asparagales > Amaryllidaceae > Allium > Allium fistulosum. The sequence continues at coordinate 394,214,315 of CM060907.1, forward strand.
TGTAATATGTTAGAGGGATTAACCATGTTTCATATGAAAATGATTTCAAGGATATTAAACCATTGATGTTGGTGTTATTATGTTTGCTTCTTCTAATTATATTCACAGTATAATGGACCCATAACTATATTTTGGGGACAAAAGGGAAGAATAACCAGCTTGGTTGACCCAGTAGTGAATATAAATTGAGTTAACTTCTCTATGAGTAGAATTGCATCTAGAAGGTCAAGTAGATCAGAATATAGGATGCCTAAATACTAATTAACGAAGTTGCCAAATAGACAGGTTCATAGTAAACCCATGAAAACTATGTTTAGAAAGAGTTATTGGGTGGGACAAATAGGTTTGTAGTGAACCCATGAAAACTATATTCGGATAATGTTATGACAGAAGTTAACTTGTTCCTAGTCAACCCATAAAAGCTATGATATGTGATAAGTTACTGGAGATACCAATAGGTTCATGGAGAACCCATGAATTAATGAAGTTATTGGTAGGGGCCAATAGGTTCATAATGATTCCTTGAAAACTATATCCGGATAAAGTTATTGACAGAAGTCAATAGGTTCTTAGTCAACATATGAAAACTATGAGATGAGAGAAGTTATTGGAGATACTATTAGGTTTAGGGAGAACCCATGAAAGGATGATGTTATTGGTAGGGCCCAATAGGTTCTTAGTGATCCCATGAAAACAATGAGACCAGACAGATAGTCCATAAACTTTAGACAGGTTATTAGTAAGCCCATGAAAACTAATAGGTTAATAGTGACCCTAGAAACTATAACTGAGACAGATAGTCAAAATGAATGGGGATGGGAAATCCAAAATACTTTACTTGTTTGCATATCATTATAATATTTTGAATTGCTATGCTTTAACCATTGTGGATGAAGGAGCACTTTATATGGTTATTATAATTTTTTTAGATAAGATACTAGTGAGGGGAAAACCTATTCCGCTAAGCGGTGTGGTCTCGCTAGATATCTGAATGGTTTGAGATGCTAGGTTATTATTCATACTAGGCTTTATGTCTGACTCGAAGTTTATGTATTCCCCTTAAACTCTCGGGTGCTTAATTAAGATTGAGTAGTTTGAGAATTGAGGTTTTCAGGTTCTCCTTAGACGAAAAAGCTTCTTGAGATGTGCTGGAGGCAAGCTAGCTAGAAGGAGTTTTTTTTATTTTGACTCTGCTACGTTTCATTGTAAAGGCAAAGTTATTTAGTTTCTTAGATATATATATACACACACACACTCTGATTATCCAAGGGGGCATCTTTATATATTGCTCTTGGTGGATGTTGTAATTATTATTATTTCTCTAAACGTGTTTCACGATTGTGGGATTAGGTAATGAATTTGAAATGGAATGTGAAAGTTGTTTAATGATTTTAAAAATTTACCATATCCATGTGTTTATGGTATATCAATGTATATAACATTACCGTATTGATCATCGTAGATTAATAACTATGAATGACTACAGCATTCGTAGCTATTAGTTTTAGGACTCCAAATGGGGGATGTTACACAAACCAATCCAAATGCCCTTCCGCACTTGTACAAATTACAACCTAACATATTAGCACCAGATCTCAACAGTAATGAAGAGGTCCTGAAAGCCTTCAACTACGTTACAACCCTTTCAAAACTAAGAAAATACCCTTTCGATGGTGACGAAAGCCTCCAAAGATGCATATAAGTGGTGTGGGAACTGATTCGATACCCAATAATGGACGGAAGATACAAGTATTACGAAAGCTTAAACAAAGAGAGCAGAAGCACCTTAACATTAATGACAGTGAAAGGTCGATGACCTTTCGACAACTTTGGAAGTATGGACGTGGAAGGGTCAAACCTGCATCTATAAATACGACCCTACGGGTCCAAGTTCGGGGCTGATTTTCGATTCCTGCATTTCTTTATGAAATCGAATTCTTTTAACCCTATAAATTTGGGCCACATTCTATTACATGTAATCCATTTGTGACAAATAAAAAGAGAGGATGCATGGACTTTATATTGATTTCGAACATGAGAATGATCATCTCGGCCATTAGCTTGTCTAGTGACCAATTGCAGATGATACACGCTTATCTTCTTAACCCTTTATTAGTGCTGAAAGTGACTAAGGATCATGCAATAAGAAATATTAAATAAACTATCTATTTATGTAGAATTTAATTGTAATAGTTAAATAATAAAGTAAATGACACCATAGATTTTTACACTGGTTCGAACTTCCCGTTTTACATCCAGACCAAGACTCCTTCTGGAATTTAACTATTAATCCTCACTTAACCTGGAGGAATAGGTTATACACTGCTTGAGCAACTGAACAGGACTTCAACCACTTAAGCAACATAATATGACTTCAACCGCCTGAGCAACCGAACAAGACTTCAATAATACAAAGAATTATCTTAACTAAATGTGTCTTTTAATAGCATGGATAAGTCTTTATTGTACACCCTTCCTATCATCTTCTCCTTTATGGTATATCGTGTAATTTGTGAAGACGAGAAGTTTATTAAATCACTAATGAAGTATTCTAAAATGAAAAGCTATCAGAATGAAGTTTTGAATGCCTATAGTTAAAATAGCAAGATAGATTGGAAATAAGAAGGAGAATTAGTTGTTAAAAAAATGAAATTCAGGGCTATTTATAGAGATGTAAGAGTTGTATTCATTCGAGAAAAGATAGAAAAGATATGGAAGCAACTCTTGAATCAAGTGTTTTTTGTTCATTGAATTAAAGCGTCTTTCGAAAAAATAGCCGTTATGAAGATTGAGCCGTTTGAATGGAGCAAATCAGCCAGCTGAATTGATTTAAAATCGAAACAACAGGCAAATAGTGTAAAAATGACTTAATTCAATCTGTTGAAAAAGCATTGTTAGCCGTCTGAATATTCAAATTAATTTGTGCACGTAACACCCCTGATTTTGGTAACATTATTTTGGAGATTTAGTTAGTTAAACTAAATAAAATAATGTGTTGATTAGGGGATTGAGATTTGATTTTAATTAAGGTAGCCGTGCCTTTTAAAATAAATAAATTAAAAATGATTTAAAATGAATAAGAGAAGGGGTAACATGGGAAAGAGGCTATTCCTATATCTCCTAACCTAGGCCATGTATAGTTTTACACGTTAGTTCTCATTTCAAATTTTATAAAAACAAGGCAGGCCACCATTAACAAGAAAAGGGGAAGAGGAAACTAAGAACGCTAAAGGAAAAGCAAATTCAAATCGAATCCATTCAAATCTCAAGCTCCTTAATCTCTAAATCCAAGATGAATAATGTTTACATCTCTAAATTTTTATTGGTTTCAGTTTTAAGGTTAAACCCTAATATTTTGCAAAGATTTTCCATGTTTTTGGATGATAAAATGGTTATATATACATGTTGATGATTTATGAATGTTCATATACATTTTATGACATGTTTTAAGATGAAAATCCTATTAAATAACATCTGATTGCCTTGCAAATTGTTTTGAAGATCTAAAATGATATTTTAGACATTGGTTTCAATTTTCAGATTTTTCTGAATTTTAGTGGATTTATTATGAATTCTTCAAGGAAGAAAATGGTGTTTTGGATTGTAAAATTATTTATGGGAAAATAATTTATTATTTGGGTCGAAAAATTTTATATGTTGAAAAACATATATTAAGTGATTTTCTGCAATCTTTCCAGATTTTTCCAAGGTGTTTTAATAGTTATATAAAACTATTTAAGGTGTGGGACTTAAATGTTTTATATAATTATAAAGGAGAAGGGGCTTTTTCAAAATTGTTCAAATTTCCAAATAAGGAATGTCGACAGCACTTTTGAATTTAAAAATCATGCAACTAATCAGATTAAGACAAACAATGCAGGTTTGGTACAGAAGGACGTTCTAAAGTACAAAAGGACAGGCTTTTTAAGCTTTCGACCCCTTCGACAACTAGGTCCCGCCTTTGTTCCTCACCTTTCGACAAGGTCGACAACAATGCACATTGTATCATGCAACTGATACGTAGTGAATTGGATGAGTTCGAAAGGTAGAGGGTCGAAATCAAAGGGTTCCGAAAGAGATGAAGCTTTGTTTTGGTTTTAAGGAAAATACGCCTGCTATTCGACAACGTGTTTTCGACAATGTTGCTTTCGACCTGAATACTTTTGACAAAGTCATATGGTTTAAAAGAAAAAGGTTTCGATGGGGTTACTTTCTTGTTTTAATTGGCTGCTTTTGACAAGGTCGAAGGCATAGAGCTTTCGACAAGGTTGAAACATAGTTGTTGCTTCCTACCTTACGATCTAGATGGTTTCGAATGGAACCTTTTGTTTTTTTAAATTTGCAACCTATCCATTGCTTTCAAAGGGACGGTTTCAACACCATCACTTCATTGTTTATGAAATGTTTTTGAAAGAGTTACTTTCAAAGGGTTTGAAGCAGATGCTTTCGACTCCAAAGTTTTTCTAATCTTTTTGCTCTACTTGAAGGCGTAATCCAAATGTTTTAAATCAAAATGTTTTAAAAGGTTTTGATGTAGTTAACTTCGAATGGTTTCGAAAGGTTTCCACTTGTTTTAAATGGAACCCAAAGTGCTTTCGAAAGAATTTGATTTCAATTCTTTCGAAAGGTTTTATTAATGATTTTAAAAAGGGGTAGTTCCCTAGGCTTTCGACAAGGTCGGAAAAAAGGCTTTTGACAAGGTCGAAAGGTAAGGTTTTTAATGTTTTCGGAAGGCAAGATTTAAATGGTTTTAAAGGCGGATGTCAATTATTTTAAAGCTTTTAAAGGAAAGGCTTTTCCATGGTTTCAAAGGAGTTACCTTCATTGTTTTCAAAAGGTTTTTCCATGGTTTCGAAGGAGCTACCTTCATTGTTTTCGAAAGGTTTTTACATGGTTTTGAAGGAGTTACCTTCATTGTTTTCGAAAGGTTTTTCAATGGTTTCGAAGGGGTTAACTTCAATTATTTCGAAAGGGTTTTTTAAAGGTTTTAAACAAGGTTTCAAATATAATGACTAGAAAATAGCCTAAGGATTTTAAGTTATACAAGACTTTAACTTATTTTAAAAGGATAGATAATCCTCATTGAACATCATCAACATTATTTTGAGTAAAGTATATATAAGAAGGCAAAAATAGCTTAAAGTAAAGCTAAAGATATATTTTCCTTGTATATATATGATTTGAAGGACTAAATCATTTTGAAAAGGTTTTCAATGAAAATTTAAAGGATAGTTAACCCTAAGAAAATTTGGGCAATTACCTCATTTAAATTCAGATAGTCAGTCCATTTTGGGGGCAGTCAACCCAGAGGATAGTTAGTCCAGTTCACGGCAGTTAGTGCAGATATGAATAGTTAGTTCATTTGTTAGCATAACAGACCTTGCTACTTCTTAAGGACAGTTAGTCCATCCTTTTTACCTATTTTTTGACAAATAGTTCATTATTTAGCATAAAGGATTTTGCTATTTTGGTAAATCAGATTTAGGACAGTTAGTCTAGTATAGAGTAGTCAGCTCAGATTTTGGACAGTCGGTCCATTTATTTCCTGTTTTAGCATAATGGATCTTGCTATATTATTATTATAATTAGTTGATTAACTAGTTTGGTTGTAGGAAAGGATTTGCAATATATGTTTTGAAAAGAGATATTAGTGAGGGGAAACCCATTCCACTAAGCGGCATGTTCTCACTATATATCAGTAAATAGAGATGTAACATAAATTATTCATACCAGGCTTTAAGTCTAACTTAAGGTTTTTGTTTTCCCTTAAACCTCGGGTGCTCAAAATGATTTGAGTAGGCCGAGGGTTTAGGTTTTTAAGTTTTAACAGATTTTGCCGAGTAAAGCATTCGAAGACGAGAAGGTGGCTGATGGATAGCTAATTTAGGTATTCTATTTCTGTTTTTTCCCACTATGTATTAAGACAATTATGTCTATATTTCTTTGATCATCCAAGGGGGTATCTTCATATGTCACTCTTGGCGTATTGTTGTAAATTATATTTGGTCATTGCCTGGGAATACGTTTGGGGATTTTTTTAACTTGGATATGATTTTATTTGAAATGTAATCACTGTAATTATTGTTTTTGGAAATTAGTGATTTTGTTCATATTCAATTGCTTCTAATATTATGGATAGCATTAACATTATCGTATTTCATAACCAGAAGTTAATACAGTGGATGACTGCAGCATCCATAGCACTTAGCTTTTGGCCTGTAGATACAGGATGTTACAACCTAGTATCAAAGAGAAGGTTTATGAATTTTTTTAACTATAAATGTTTTGAAAATAAAAATCCGAAGGAATTAGAGTAATATTGGGGTTGGGATAACGCTATAGAAACGTACTTGTACTTTCTATATATAAGCATGCACTTTATCTCCATTCATCTATCTTTGATTGGGTTATCTTTCTGTATCTCATGAGATTTGAATACAGATATGTATGGTAGAAGAAGCAGAGTTAACCCAGGTGGGGGAAGCACTGAAAGGAATTTCGGACCTAATGTTGGGAGAAACCAAGGTCAGGCAGAGAATATTAGTGCTGAGGTCACGTAGGTCGGAATGGAAGCCATGTAATAGATTTTCAGGAATATAATGTAGGCAAGAGTTACAACTGGAGTATTAGGAGAAAATGCTGCGGGAGTAGGGGTTCCAGAAGTTTCGGTAGTTAATCATTTTGCTAAGATGAGTGGTGATTATGTGAAGCTTGGAGGGAAGCCGTTTATCGGAATGGAGGATGCCATTGAAGTTGAGAATTGGTTGTTGCACTGCGAAAGGATTTTTCACAGATAGTGGCACAGATAACCAAGCTAACGAGGAATGATGTGAAGTTTGTGTGGATCGATAAGTGTGAGGAAGCATTCTAGAGTTTAAAACACTTATTGACCCATGCACCTGTATTGGTTGTTCCAGAGGGTGATCAGGACTTGGTAGTATATACTGATACATGCGGAACTGGATTAGGAGCTGTGCTAATGCAGAGAGGTAATGTGATTGCCTATGCTTCAAGACAGCTTAGACCACATGAGGTCAGTTATCCGATGCATGACTTGGAAATAGCTGAGGTGATTTTTTGCTTTGATGATGTGGAGACATTACCTTTTGGGAGAAAAGTTTGAGCTATATACAAATTATAAGTCGCTGTAGTATTTTTTTCTCTCAAAAGGAGCTGCACATGAGACAACAGAGATGGTTAGAGTTCAAAGCCGCTTATGATTTTGGGATTGAATACACAGTAGGGAAAGGCAACAAGGTTGCGAATGCACTTAGCAGGTAAAATCAGAATGCAGTGTTAGTGATGATGGATGAGTGGAAAGATCTATAAGCATTAGCAGACTACAGAGGGCAATGGAGATCCGAGGCTGGGTCTAGTGGAAATATGGTTGTATTGTCTTGTTTGCAAGTTCGACCAGTGTTGATCGAATGGATTGCTTCTAAGCAGATATAGGATCCAGCGTTAGATAATCGGATCAGGAAGCTAAAGGAAGAAACCCAGAGCGATGACTTGAAAGATGTCAGTCTTGACCAGAATGGTTGGTTGAGAAAGAAGGGAGATTACGTGTTCCGGTTGTAGGAAACATAAGGGAAGAAGTCTTAGAGTAATGCCATCGTTCAAAGTTCACTACAAATCCCGCAGGCACCAAGATGTATCAGGATATGAAGAGAAGTTTCTTTTGGGAAGGAATGAAGTGGGCTATTGGTTTGTGTGTAAGGCAGTGCTAGAATTGCCAGCAGGCAAAGGCCGAACACCAAATGCCAAGTGGTTTTCTTCAGCCGTTAGATATTGTACTATGGAAGTCGGATTCAATTTTTATGGACTTCATAGACGGGTTGCCAAGGTCGAATAGAGGAAATGAAGGTATATGGGTCATAGTGGACAAATTGACCAAGAGTGCCCATTTCATTCTAGTTAGGTCAACCAGTATGGCATCTATTTTAGCAAGGTTGTTAATGAAGAATATGGTTAGACTGCATGGAGTACCCAATAATATAGTTAGTGATAGAGATTCATTGTTCACTAGCAAGTTTTGGAAGAGTCTGTAGGAAGTTTTAGGAACCAATCTTAAGATGAGTACTGCTTACCATCCGCAGACAGGTGGACAAACGGAAAAAGTTAACAAGATCTTGGAAGATTTGTTAAGAGCTTGTGGTCTGGATTTCAAGGGATCATGGGAAGACCATCTACATCTAGTCGAGTTTTCATATAACAACAGTTATCAGACTAGTATTGAAATGGCAACGTTTGAAGCTTTCTACGGAAGGCCATGCAAATCTCCCGTATGTTTGTTAGAGACTAGGGATAGGTTGATTCTTGGTCCAGATCTGGTTAGAGAGGTTGCAGAAAAGATTTAGGTTATTCGGGCTAGAATGAAGGGGGCTCAGTCAAGGCAGAAGAGCTATGCAGATAAGAGACAGAATGATTTGGAGTTCTCAGCTGGGGACTAGGTTTTCGTCCAAGTATCACCGATGAAGGGTGTGCTTAGATTTGGGAAATCGGGGAAGTTATCTCCTAGGTTCACTGGACCTTTTCCTATTCTTGAGAGGATTGGGAAACTCGCATATAAACTTGAGTTACCGAGCAGTTTGGACGGTGTCCACAAAGATTTTCATGTTTCTCATCTCAGAAAGTGTGTTAGAGACCCGGAGACTACTATTGCACCGATTGTGCCAGATGATTTATTGGTAGAACTGGATTTGACAATAGTGAGGAAGCCAGTTCGAATTTTGCGAGAGATGAGAAGAGGGTTAAAACCAAGACAGTCAAATTAGTTAATGTCCAGTGGAGTGACGATGACAAAGACTGGACTTGGGAGGTTGAGAGCAGGATTAGAGATACTTATCCTGACTTGTTTGATGGTATGTTTTACCTTCTTATTTTTTTGTGTGCCTTATCGTAATTTCGAGGATGAAATCCTTTAAGAAGGGGAGTCTGTAACACCGCATATTTTGGAAACATTATTTAGGAGATTTAGTTAGTTAAATAAAATAAAATAATGTGTTGATTTGGGAATTGAGATTTGGTTTTAATTAAGGTAGCCATGCCTTTTAAAATAAATAAATTAAAGAAGGATTTAAAATAAGTTAGAGGAAGGGTAATATGGGAAAGAGGTCATTCCTATATCACCTAACCTAGGGCATGTATAATTTTGCATGCTCATTCTCATTTCAAATTTTCTAAAAACAAGGCTTGCCACCATTAATAAGGAAATGGGAAGAGGAACTAAGAAAGCTAAAGGAAAAGCAAATTCAAATCAAATCCAATCAAATCTCAAGCTCCTTAATCTTTAAAGCAAAGGTGAATAATGTTTACATCTCTATATTTTTATTAGTTTCGGTTTTAAGGTTAAATCCGAATATTTTGCAAAGATTTTCCATGTTTTTGAATGATAAAATGATTATATATACATGTTGATGATTTATGAATGTTTATATAGATTTTATGACATGTTTTAAGATGAAAACCCTATTAAATGACATCCAATTGCCTTGCAAATTTTTAAGAAGATCTAAAATGATGTTTTAGAGATGTGTTTCAATTTTCAGATTTTTCTGAATTTTAGTGGATTTACTATGAATTTTCCAAGAAAGAAAATGTTGTTTTGGATTATAAAATTATTTATGGAAAAATAATTTATTATTTGGGTCCGAAAATTTTATATGTTAAAAATATATATTAAGTGATTTTATGGAATTTTTCCAGATTTTTTCAAGGTGTTTGAATAGTTATATAAAATTATTTATGGTATGTGACTTAAATTTTTTTTATATAATTATAAAGGATAAGGGGCTTTTTCAAAATTATTCAAATTTCGAAATAAGGAAAGTCAGTAGTACTTTTGAATATAAAAATTTGGCAACTAATCATATTTAGACAAATAAGGCAGGTTAGGTACAAAAGGACATTCTAAAGTACAAAGGACAAGCTTTTTAAGCTTTCGACCCCTTCGACAACTAGGTTCCGCCTCTGTTCCTCACCTTTTAACAAGGTCGAATGCATAGCTTTCGACAAGGTCGACAATAATGCATATTGTATCAAGCAGCTAGTACATGGTGAATTGGAAGAGGTCGAAAGGTACAGGGTCGAAATCAAAGGGTTTCGAAAGAGTTGAAGCTTTGTTTTGGTTTTAAGGAAAATAGCCTGCTAGCTTTCGACAAAGAGCTTTCGACAATGTTGCTTTTGACCTAAATGCTTTCGGCAAAGTCAAATGGTTTGAAAGAAAAAGGTTTCAATTGGGTTGCTTTCGTGTTTTAATTAAGTGCTTTCGACAAGGTCGAAAGCATAGAGCTTTCGAAAAGGTCAAAAGCATAGCTTACGACAAGGTCGAAACATAGCTGCCGCTTCCTACCTTTCCATGCAAATGGTTTCGAAGGGAACCTTTTGTTTTCTTAAAATTTGCTGTTACACCAAAAAACAACCTTCCGGCTAGGACCAAAGACTCCTAGGCAGGCAAGGAAAAGAAGAGCGCAACCCATACCTCTCAGAGCTTCCGAAGGGATGCAACCATTGGAGTTCACTAACTTAAAACCTTATGAAAGCCAAAAAGGATCCGCTTCCAGTCTCTAAAGAATTTAAAGGAAAAGGAGGAATCAAACCAAGCGAATACTACTATTTGATGGCTTCTTTCAAAAGTATAATAAACCTTCCGAACTGATCGGGAAACATACAGGTTTCGGCAATACCAAAAGGTTTACAAGGGGGACAGAGACCATTAATCAATATTGATCAAAGAAGCAACCTTCCAATCAAGTAGAAAGGTTCATAGAAACACATAAAGGGAAAACCCTTTGGACATATCGAAAGGATTGTAATGCGTACGAGGACTAACATTCCGGCTCAACCAAAAGCATAAGGTCGAAAGGAGGGCCGCCTTTGTTATAAATTGGACCAAAGGGCCCCGATTTTGGGGACTTTTTTCTCTTTCCCGCCTCATTTTTATAAGATTCCAAAGTAATTTATTATAACCCTAAATTAGAATGGATTTGGGTAATTTGTAAAGACCGATAGTAAATAATAAAGATGGACGTTTCGTATCATATTAAATCTTTTATTATCTAATTTAATTCCTTATTGTATTGATTCATGCTTCTAGGATTAACTCAACTAATAGGTTATGGGCGGCAAGGTCGGAAATTTAATTGATTAGGCTACAATTACAACCCTCCGAAGCCATTGGATTCTTTATTCCAACCTTTTGATGAAGGCAACAGCCGAACCAAATTAATGAGAGTAGCAACCCTACGAAGTCGTTGGTTACTGAAATCAGACTTCCTAGCAGAACCGATGGGTCTTTCCAAATTCACAGCGCCGAAACCTTCCGCTGTTGTTATCTAAATGATTGGACCTTTCGGTGAAGTCCGAAGATAAGATAAGAGAGTTTAACCTGATAAGAGAAATCACATACCTTTCGATTAATCTCAACATGGCTTCGAATGAGCAGCCAACCTTTCGGTGAGGTCAAGAGCCCTTGAATTTCGCCTAAGGATTACTGTTTATACTACTGCCAATAAGGTCAATCATCTCAAACCTTCCGGAAGCACTCAAGATCAACTAAAGGGATAAAACCGGTAAGTAATCATCTGTAACACAAAGGAAAGCTTAGCGTGATGCCTTAAAAGGCCTTTTGGAGTCAAGAGTTCTTATTTAGAAGACCGACTCAGCCAATCATGCCGAAAGGTTTAAATCGAGAATCGACACTAAGTACAGAAGTAAATCTTGAGGATACAATTCCTTTTATCCTGAATGGTTGCAGCATCTTTTGGGGTGTTGACCATAAATTTGTTTAACATTTTTGGTGCTAGAGGAAGGGGCCTGAACCTCAGGCTTGATCGATTCCCTAACACTACGATTCTCTAATTCTCATTAGAACAGTTCTACATTAACTTCACTCACTAAGGTTTGATCATGGATAAGAGATTTAAGAGGTCTGAAAAAGGATCTTCTGAACCACACTTGGCAAGGCTTTCTTATGTGAATATCAAAGACTCCAATCAGGATGAGGAACAAAGGTTAAGGCTTGATGCCTTGAAAATTATAAATAGAAAGAAGGCAGATTCTTATGACCCAGAGAAATGGATCTTAAATCCCCTTCACGTAGGACCAACCCCAATTTTTGCACTTGGAAGGAAAATGAGTGGAAGTGACAACATTTTTAATCGAATGAGAAGAACCATTCAATCATATTCCCGAGGAACTATCTTCGAAAAGGAGATGATAAGATGCTATGATAGTTTCACATATAAGTGGAGTAAGATTATAAATGAGAATTGCCATTCAAAGGAAAACCGTGGATACATGGAGAAATCCTCAATTGAAGAAGTAAGGAAGGTAAAAGAGTTACCCAATGGAAATATAAAAATTACTAAGGAATATCCAACCGAAACTTTAAAATTGAAAGAGTTTCCCTTGAGGTAAGAGCAACGGGTAATAAATAGGAAACCTGCTCCTCAGAAGGAAGCATTAGAACCAAGCTCTAAAAGAATTAGATGCCGGTCAAAGACGGCTCAAAATTCAATGCTTCTTGAAGAATATAATCTTACAGCGTCAAATGAAGACATCTATATTTGGACCAGGAAGGAATTGAACTATTGACCCTCTAAAAAGATGAAGCCATGGTTTGAAAGAAAATCTAAAGGACCATATTGCAACTTCCATCTCATAAACGGACATGATACCAATCAATGTAAAGTACTTGGGAACATGGTCCTATACTTTCTAAGACAAGGAAAGCTGAAGCAATTTGTAAAGGTTTGATCAAGTCATGAAAAAAAGGGTATATTCTCAAAATAAGAAAAGTCTCCATGGTCGGGAGTGAAATCCTCCTTAAACTTGGACTACCAAAAAAGTTAAACTACCTATAATGGTAGAAAGCCCTTGGTCGTGCCAAGATGGCCAGACTAAGGCACCTCCTGGAGGGAGGGCGTAAGCCATTATTCGCGCCAAAACCAGAAATGGCCAGGTTATAGCAGCACATGCCCTTATCCGTGTCATGCTATAGCCAGCGATAAGGCAACTCCTGGAGGGAGGACAGGTAATCCCTTGGTCCAGCCATGCTATGGCCTGGCCAAGGTACCAACAAGCCCTTAGCCGCGTCACGCTATGGCCAGATTAAGGCGCCTCCTAGAGGGAGGTCAGGTAAGTACTTGGGCCCTACTTCAGAATAAGCTAACCGAGCGCAACAGAAACCTAGATGAAATGTCCGACGGACTAAGAAAAGTCCATGTCTGAAATAGGCACCGCCAAGAATTGGTATCGCTTGAAATAGCAACCACCAAAAGGTCGATAATGTCTAAAATGACAAACAACCTGAAATGGGCTCTACTTAAATAAGCACAAAAATTGGACAAAAGAGTCCCCGCCTGAAATAGGCCAAACCAAATGACATGTGGACAAAGAAAACTCAGGCCCGAGAAAGCAAAAGCATGCAAGACATCATCAAGGAGAAGTCACTGACTTCTTCCCACAAACAGCGGCTAGATTGGTTTTCTGGTCTTCTATTACTTATTATCAGAAATGATTTTCTAGTTTCCTGTTACTAATTGCCAGATTGATTCTCTGGTCTTCTATTACTTATTGTCAGAATGGTTCTCTAGTTTTCTAATACTTATTACCGAAAATGGTCTTTTGATCTTCCATTATTAATACCAGATTAGCAGATATGGATTTCAAACCTTAAACTATCTATTACCGTAGATGGTACTCTGAGCCACTATTGCTTATTACCGGGAAGGATATTCTGGTATTCTGATATTCTTTTACTGAAACTGGCATTCTATCATCCCTCACTTATTATCAGAGGATACCGAACGGACTGCTGTTTTTTAAAACCCTAATTTGGGTACAAAATCTTTGGATTTCTATTCATCCCAAGTGCTCGAATCTGGGCCAAAGAATATTATTAAGGAGAATATTGTTAAGGCTCCATGAATGGGGAATTCGAGCATTTAACTATGTCAAAATAAGGGGATTTACTTCCAACAAGGCTTATGCAATCTGAACTGGGAAGTCGGAATGGCATGGAATAGTAAAGGATTCAGCAAGCACAAAAGTCGCTGAATGAACAATTCAAAGGTATGTCAAAGGTTACATCACAGAAAAGGATAACAAATTAGGTGATATTTACAAAATTTCCATAATTTATGTGAGTTATGAAGTCATTTACAAATAAAAAAGTTATGCACTAGATATATTTACATAACCCAAATACATAAACAAATTACAAATCTTGAGACGCTTTATTAAGGGTCTTCGCCACGGAAGTATTAACTGCATGGTTGATTGCTGCATGGAGAAATTCTTTAAGCTTTTTCCTCCTTTCTTCTAATTGTATTCTCATCATCAATTGCCTCGATGTTGGTTTTCAATGCACGGTTAAAGGCCCTGTTTGCAACTCTAAGGGTCTTGTTTTCCCTTTCTAACTCAATATCATGTTTTTGGAGGAAATAAATAATATGTTCAAGATTTTGATTCTTGGCAGCATAATCGTTAATAGTCTGAGAGTACTTGACTTTTGTTGCTCATTAAAATATGGAGTGATTTCAAATATCACTCTTCGACACCAGTTCCCCACCATATTGTCGTCCAAGCCTAGGGGAGGACTAAGCATGGTGGGAAATTTTTGAGCTGCAAGATGCTTCGATCTAGTAGTCTTCGCAGTCGAAGAGGTTGCCTGTGGAACCGGAAGTTTAATCCTTGAAATTTTATCGCCTAAAATGAATTCTAAAGAAGCACATTATGCCTGACTATCTTTCAATTTTACTTCCAAGTCACTTATTCGTTGGATGAGCTTAGACATCTTCTCATCAAAGTCAATTGTGGGATTTGACTTTACTTGTCGCTTAAGAAAAGTAATCGCCTTGTCTTTCTTTTTAATCTTAGCCTCAAGATATCCAATGTGATCCTTACGATTGCTGGCTATGGTCTTTTGGATAAGGTATCTTTTATGCAACTTCACGGTTTTGAGGTTGCCACCGAAACGCTCGAGAAGGACTTCGACATGAATTACAATCTCACCACTCCTTGATAATTGCCTATCTCTAATGGCGTCGACATGAGAAAGTAAACTTTGAGGAAGATATGACGGAGATGGCTGAGTCTCCTATTTAACAAAATGAAATAAAATAGATAAAAATTAAGATAACATGACTTTATTGTTATATCAATGAATTACAACTCAAGTAGCCACAAAGTTAAGAGGAAAAACAAATGCTTTCATTACACCTAAAGTTGAGAGACTACATTTCTAACTTTGCCTAAAGTATTAGCCAAAAGCATAACAGTCGAGTCAAAAGGTACGAAAGCCCCTTCAGGGGTAATAACTAGCGGATATTTATTGTAATCACATTTTCCGGCAGGTGGACTGTCACGACCACAAATTAGCTTGGAATGAAATGTCCTGATTTCTTTTAAGAGAGTTTCTTTCTCTTTGCCAAGAAATTCAAAGCAGAAACGAGGGTGTTCCAAATATAATTTTTGCAAATCCCAAAGAAAGCAGTATCTCGCTAACTTCGAAGTCTTTAAGAGTGGTGCATTTTTAGAGTAAAACCTTCTCAGGTTAACATATTGACTTAAATGGTCTCTTGGGACGACACGTCCTAATGAGTTGATATTCTGAAATGACACAATGAAAGAAAAAGAAAACTGAGCATAGGCAACATTACAAAGGACATGTGTTCGTAAAATAGTTGCTTGTTACACGTTTACAATTGTTCAGCAGGTTCATACAAAATAGACTTAGAGAAAAACTCAGAAATAAATTTGTCTTTGTAATACTTAAGCTTTTCAGCAGGGAGGTCTTGGGGAATCGATTCGACCCACGGTATGTTCTAGCACGCCCTAGGGTGAGTGTCAGACCCAAACTCATCCAAGTATCTCTTGTGAAAACGTCTAAGTAGACCTCCGCTGAATTCGCCTAAGTATGAGAAATCTATAATTGAGTGTTGGCAATATACTTTATACAAGAA
This sequence comes from Allium fistulosum, assembly GCA_030737815.1. NCBI lineage: Eukaryota > Viridiplantae > Streptophyta > Magnoliopsida > Asparagales > Amaryllidaceae > Allium > Allium fistulosum. Next base: position 394,230,280 of record CM060907.1, read on the forward strand.
ATTAACTAGGATATCTCTTTCCTCGACCATCATAAAAAATAAGGTTATTAGCTCTTTATTTTCACTCAATAAAATGTTATAACGAAGACGCGCCTTCTTTAATTAAGGAGCCGCTCTTTAGAATTTAAAAGATGCAAGTGCGGAGGTACTTCTGTCGAGATTGTGATATTTTTCAGACAGGATATTATGCTACATTACTAACTTGCCTATTTCCCTATTAAGTCTGTTAATTTCAGCTTGCTTTCTCTCAAGTTTTGTACTATAAGGAAATTTCAGCTTCTTCTTTATCTAAAACCAGTGACGAATTAATGGTGATCTACTAAGTGTAAACATTTAAACAAAGAAGCCCATACCTGAGAAACTGGAACAGAAACTTGAGGGACTTGCCCTTTCCTTGAAAAATCCCTGGAATGAGTTGGAGCATTTTCTCCTTCCAGAGGAACATCTGGTCCAGAAGACGATGGAGGTACATCTTTCTGAGGCGATGACCGCTTTTCAAGGGATCTGGCTGAACCATTGTCATCCTCTTGAGTACCAGGATGGCCTCCCTTGTCACCACCGTGGCCCTGACCTCCAGAGGGATTGTTACCATCGTCGTCGTCTTTAGTATCCCAGCTCGTATGATCATCATCCTCCTTCTTGTTAGAATCTTTGTTTCGATCCTCCTCCTCTTCCTCGAAATAAGATTCTACATCAAATAGTGGGATGTCAAAAGAAAGGGCTTCCTAATTTTCCCCTCTTCCCTCTCAGAGCCCTGTTCAAATTGTGCAATTTTGTCCGTAACTTCTTTTCTTACAGCAGGGTGGAGTGAAGGAAAACTAAGATCAGGACATTTGTCATGATTATCCATATAAGAAATCAATAAGGCATCTAAATAATAATTCATCATCAGGGGACCCAGGGTAAAATCAACAAAATTAGAAACATGCTTCTGGAAGTTGGTAAGAGTTTGAACAACAAGTTTGAGCGATAGTTTATCTTCCAGTAATGTATTCTTGGAAGCTAAATAAGCTTTTTCGTCTTCAAAATCTTTTAGAGCAAGCTCTCTTGCAACCCTTTCATCATGAGTAAGTTGGTGAGCTTGCCTCTCGGCCTCAAGGTCAGCCTCAACCTTAGACACAGAAGCCTGAAGTCGCTCGGTGGTAAGACGATGAGCTTGCTTCTCTACTTCAAGGTCGGCCTCAACTCTGAGAAGGGAAGCCCGGGTTCGTTCTAATTCAGAGAAGGAATCATTTCGAGTGGAATTAAGTAAAGGGGCTTGGTTCTTTAACTCGACATTTTCCTCTTGAAGGTCGGGGGACCCAGAGGGAAGTTCAGAAACATAATCATTAAAGGAAACCCAATTCCTGATAATCTGCAAGAAAAAAGGAAGTGTAAGTTAGCAATAAGAAGGACCTATTGATAATTGAGTTGATTAAATAAAAACTCACCAGAAGTAGTTGCTCCACAAGGGAACGACGGTTTTCAGCCATGTCAGAGGTAAAAGACGGCGGAGAAGAAGAAACAAAAGGCTATGACTAAAGAATAGACTTCACAAGTTTGCCAAAGTCAGTTGGCAAAGGTGCAGAAGGAGATGATTTAGGAAAGTGTGAGACTTAGAAGGCATCCCAAAAAGCTCAACCTGCATCTGTGCTAATTTAGAAGGTGAATCAGGAATTGAGATAGGCGGAATAGAGGCTGAAGAAGGAGGGACCGGCTCCCCAATATTTTCTGAGGCTTCAACAGTTGGACTTGCGGAGGCGTTCTTTGGAGAAGTATCTTCCATAACCTCATCAAGGTCAATGACCTTTACCAATTTAGATGGAGGAGCTTCTTGAGGAGGCTTTACTTGCTTTCTTTTTATAAATTTCCTGGAGTTGTCAAAGAACTCCATAACTTGCAAAGCATCTGTGGATGAGGGAAGAAGAATAACTTCCCTTAAAGGTGCCACAACCCTGGGATGAGCTATAACAAATAATAGAAAACATAAATCAGATAGAGTGAGTTCAAGAATCAATGGAAGCAACACTAAGTTGATAAAATACCTGAAACACCACGTCCAATTGGCGACAACGGATAAAATTGATCAGGATTGCCCGGAGAATAGAAATGAACCCCTTGGGTAGTAAGCATAATAGAGGGGGATGCCAAGAATCTTCTGATCAGCGAGAAATAAGGAATGCTTTCTCAAGTTCGGAAGGGTAAAAAGTGTTAACCTACTCTTAAGTTGTTTTGGAGCTGCAGTTAACGAGTTAATGATCCTTTGATCTGCGCCGCTGAGTACTTTAGGAAACTCACCTGAGAAAGATTGGAGGTTAGTTAACCAAAAACGCAAAAAAAAAGACAATATTGGGATAAACTTACGAAATGAGGCAAATGTCCCATGAACATCAGAAAAGCATTTAACAAAAAGGAAATTGTTCTCCCAATCCTTAGACTTGTTAATACCATCCAGAATCAACTTCTTGTACACGTTAACTCTATAAATCTAATTGTTAGACTTACTTAACCATGCTAGTTTAGTCAAGGAGGTTAAAATTTCAAGGCTGAGTGATGGTAGCCCCGATTCCAATGCCAGCATCTCCAGAGATAAGAGGTAAGTATACACATTAGGCGAAAGCTGTATTGGAGCAACCCCAATATAAGACAGGAAGGAATTCAAGAATGATGGAAATGGATGGAAACCACCATGCCATATATGGATGGCAGTGAACGCAAAATACCCTTCTAGTAAGTTATCAATAGTATCAGTAGAACTAGGAACTATGGCTTCAACTCCAACAATACCATATTCTTTAAAATATCATTGACTTCGTCCTAAGTTTCAATAAGGGAATATTTGGCGGTGGCTTCAACCTTCGGAGGGCTCATTTTTCTATCAATAAAAATTGTCTCATTCAGGAACCGTTTACAATTATAGATTTTGACGTCTATTAAAGAGACTAAAAGCAAGCAAACATGAACAGATGAGATACATATATGTATAAAGGGCCGATGTTGTAACCTTCCGACAATGTCTAGAAGAAAAGGGTGAGATGTCCGCCTAAGTCACTACCTTTCGGCGATGCGAAAGGTTTTATTGAAGATTGGGCTCATTGTAGGCACAACCCAAACCAGGTAGCAAAGCCTAATAATACGAGTAAGTTTGTGAATTTAAAATTTCCCAGGTAGGCGAACGCATATCACTAATACTATAAGAAGGCTTGGCCAAAGATGTTGAAGTACAGCTTGGAGTACTAAAAGGTTTCAGCCTTGGCAGAGACATGTGAGCGGAAGGTTTAAAACCTTCTTAGCTAGTCAAAAAGCTCATGGCCGAAAGGATTGGCCTTAATCTCACTTAACCTTCCAGCTGCAGTAGTGGGGTGATGTAAAATAACTTCCGACACTGTCGAAAGGTATGAGAAAGGTAAAACAAAAATATACCACCTCGGTATCTTCCAAGGGGATAGGAAAGACATTTTACATCACCTGATTGTGCGATAATAGGGCCCAGATTTCCGTAACGGGTTTGAGAAAGCCTGTACCCGGTAATAAATTCCATTTCAAACTCTTTCTTGGGAAACAAGTAAGATGAACCCGTTAGCAAAACAACCTTACCTAAAATTGAATTAATTTAATTCTAAAATGAAGGTACAAATAAGCAAAAATCAATCTCAGGAATTCGGGGGTTGGATTTTAAATGTTTTGGGTGTAAGAATTAGGTTTCGTAAAAAAAAGCTCTTCTAAGACAAGCACCTCCGATGTAGAATCCAAAACCATGAATGGAATTTAATCAAAAATCGGCTTGGGAAGGGAAGAGTTTTTAGGAAAAACCCTAATTTGATTTTGAATTCGAAAATCGACAGTCTGATTGAAACTAGTAGCGGAGAAAGTGAATTTGAAATTTATAAATTAGATTCAAAAAGTACTTTACTATAGTGAGTTGAAATCCGAAATTTTTTGAGAATCCTTTTACTTGTTTGTGGCAAATTTTTGTTTCAGGTAAAGAATGAAGGAGAGAGAGAAAAAAGATTAAATAGAGGGAAGCCGCCTAAACTCTGGGCCATTGGATTGGACTTATGTGGGTACTCCAGATCAATGCGGGAAGATCAAAAGGCAGAAAATTCTGAAGATTTCGGCAATGATGACTTGGAAGGTCAAGAGCATCCCTTCGAATTGGGCGGGGGGAAAATGTTACACCAAAAATCAACCTTTCGGCTAGGACCAAAGACGACAGGCAAGGAAAAGAAGAGCGCAGCCCATACCACTTGGAGCTTCCGAAGGGATGCAACCATTGGAGTTCACTAACTTAAAACCTTACGAAAGGATAAAAGGATCTGCTTCCAGTCTCTAAAGAATTTAAAAGAGAAGAAGGAATCAAAGCAAGCAAATACTACTATTTGATGGCTTCTTTCGAAAGCAAACTAAACCTTCCGAACAGATCGGAAAACATACAGGACACCCTTTCGGCAATACCGAAAGGTTTACAAGGGGGACAAAGACCATTAATCAATAATGATCAAAGAAGCAACCTTCCAATTAAGTGAAAAGGTTCAAAGCAACACATAAAGGGAAAACCCTTCGGCCATATCGAAATGATTGCAATGCGTACGAGGAGTAACCTTCCGGCTCAACCGAAAGCATAAGGTCGAAAGGAGGGCCGCCTTTGTCTATAAATAGGACCCAAGGGCCCCGATTTGGTGGACTTTTATCTCTTTCCCGCATCATTTTTATAAGATTCCAAAGTAATGTATTGTAACCCTAAATCAAAACGGATTTGAGGAATTTGTAAAGACCAATAGTAAATAATAAAAGGAAAGTTTCATATCTTATAAAGTATTTTATTATCTAATTTAATTCTTTATTGTATTGATTCATGCTTCCAGGATTAACTCAATTACTAGGTTCTGGGCGATAGGGTCGGAAATTCAATTGATCATGCTGCAATTACAACCCCCCGAAGTCATTGGATTCTTCATTCCAACCTTTTGATGAAGGCGACAGCTGAACCAAATTAACGAGAGCAGTAATCCTACAAAGTCGTTGGTTACTGAAATCAGACTTCCCAGCAGAACCGATGGATCTTTCCAAATTCACAACGCCGAAACTTCCGTTGTTGTTATCTAGATGATTGGACCATTCGGTGAAGTCCAAAGATAAGATAATAGGGTTTAACCTGATAGGAGACATCACATACCTTTCAGTTAATCTCAACATGGCTTCGAATGAGCAGCCAAACCTTTTGGTGAGGTCAAGAGCCCTTGAATTTCACCTAAGGATTACTGTTTATACTACTGCCAATAAGGTCAATCATCTCAAACCTTCCGGAAGCAATCAAGATCAACTTAAAAGGTATAACACCGGCAAGTTATCATCTATAACATAAAGGAAAGCTTAGCGTGATGTCTTAAAAGGTCTTTTGGAGTCAAGAGTTCTTATTTAGAAGACCGGCTCAGCCAATCATGCCAAAAGGTTTAAATCGAGAATCGGCAGTCATTGATGTAAGTACAAAAGTAAATCTTGAGCATACTATTCCTTTTATCCTAAATGGTTGCAGCATCTTTTGTGGTGCTGACCATAGATTTTGGTTAACATTTGCCGCCTCTCCATTGCTTTCAAAGGGATGGTTTCGACACCATCACTTCATTGTTTATGAAATGGTTTTGAAAAAGTTACTTTCAAACGTTTTCGAAGCAGATGCTTTCAACTCCAACGATTTTCTGATCCTTTTGCTCAACTCGAAGGAATAATCCAAATGTTTTAAATCAAAACATTTTAATAGGTTTCGAAGTAGTTATCTTCGAAAGGTTTCAAAAGCTTTCCACTTGTTTTAAACTGAACCCAAAGTGCTTTGGAAGTAGTTTGATTTCAATGCTTTTGAAAAGCTTTTATCAATGATTTTTAAAAGGGGTGGTTCCCTAGGCTTTCAACAAGGTCGAAAAGTAAGGTTTTTAATGTTTACGGAAGGCAAGATTTAAATGATTTTAAAGCCGGATGTCATATATTTTAAAGCTTTTAAAGGAAAGGCTTTTCCATGGTTTCAAAGGAGTTACCTTCATTTTTTCCAAAAGGTTTCTCCATGGCTTCGAAGGAGTTACATTCATTGTTTTTGAAAGGTTTTTCCACGGTTTCGAATGAGTTATTTTCATTGTTTTTGAAAGGTTTTCCAATGGTTTCGAAGAGGTTACCTTCAATGATTTCAAAAGGGTTATTTAAAGGTTTTAAACAAAGGTTTTGAATATAATGACTAGGAAGATAGCCTAAGGATTTTAAGTTATAAAGTGCTTTAACTAATTTTAAAAGGATAGATAATTCTTATTGAACACCATCAACATTATTTTGAGTAAGGTATATATAACATGGAAAAAATAGTTTAGAGTAAATCTAAAGAAATATTTTTCTTGTATATATATGATTTGATGGACTAAATCCTTTTGAAAAGGTTTTCAAGGAAAATTTAATGGGTAGAACCCTAAGAAAATTTGGGTAGTTAGTTCATTTAAACTTGGACAGTCAGTCCATTTTGAGGGCAGTCAGCCTCGAGGAAAGTTAGTCCACTTAAGGGCAGTTACCCCAGATATGAACAGTTAGTTCATTTGTTAGCATAACGGACCTTGCTACTTCTTATGGACATTTAGTCCACCCTTTTTACCTATTTTGGACAGTTAGTTCATTATTTAGCATAAAGGATACTGCTATTTTGGTATAATCGAATTTAGGACAGTTAGTCCACTAAAGACCAATTTGCTCAGATTTCGAATAGTCAATCCATTTATTTCCTGTTTTAGCATAATGGATCTTGCTATATTATTCTTATAATTAGTTGATTGACCAGAATGGTCGCAAGAAAGAATTTGCAAAATATTTTTTTTGAAAAGAGATATTAGTGAGGGGAAACTCGTTCTGCTAAGCGGCGTGGTCTCAATATATACTAGAAAATAGAGATGTAACATAAATTATTCATACCAGGCTTTAAGTTTGACTCGAAGTTTTTGTTTCTCCTTAAACACTCAGGTGCTCAAAATTGATTTGAGTAGGCTGAGGGTTTAGGTTTTCAGGTTTGAGCAGATTTTGGCGAATAAAGCATCCGAAGACGAGCAAGTGGCCGATGGATAGCTAATTAAGGAATTCTATTTTTGTTTCTTTCCGCTGTGTATTAAGACAATTATGTCTATATTGCTTTGATCATCCAAGGGGGCATCTTCGTATGTTGCTCTTGGCGTATTGTTGTAAAATATATTTGATTATTGCCTGGGAATACATTTAGGGATTTTTGTAACTTGGATATGATTTTATTTGAAATGTAATCAATATAATTATTGTTTTTGGAAGTCTGTGATTTTTTTCGTATTCAAGTGCTTCTGATATAATGGATACCATTAACATTACCATATTTCATCACCAGAAGTTAATACTGTGGATGACTACATCATCCATAGCGCTTAGATTTTTGCCTTCAGATACGAGATGTTACAATGCACATGCATAGTATTCAACCGGCTGAATCATGCTATTCAGCCGGCTAAGTTTAGTGTTTCCTGGCTTATCTAAATGTTTTGAAGAACAATGTATTGTGTGTGCGTGCATATGCCACTTCGATGAGATTTTAACATACATTTACTACTAAACTCAGACCTTAAACTTAACACTTTGCTGAAGCTTCAATCCAGAATCTGGTCTACAAATTTATAGACTACTTCTCGAGTAAAAACAATATCTTCTCCTGCTAGTTTGGTTAGTTCATATAATTTTTACTTATATTGTTGTCATAATCAAAACATCAAAATTCTAGGTTTGAAATTTATCCCCCTTTTTGATGATGACAACTATGTACGTTTTTTTATAAAATATATAGAGTACTTATCTCCCCCTGACTGGATACTCCCCCTATCAATCTTATTCTCTCCCTTTGTCATCGACAAAAAAGAAAAAAAATTGATATAAGAAATAAAACAGACAATCATTTCACATAGACAAATAAACACATAGACATGACAAACAAATAGAAACTTCACATAGAAACTTCACATAGAAACTGAAATTAATGATTGAAGAAAATATCACAAACACATAAACACCACAAGGATTTAAGATGAGAACATGTCTTAACCAACAAGATAATCATACAACATATTTTCATGAATTAAGCCTATATTAGAGGAACACAACAAATAGTCAAAGGGTTTAGACAACAAAAAGCATACCAACTCATTCTTCGCTACTTTCTTCTTCTTCCTCTCCTTCTTCTTCCGAGGTTGTCCAAGAAAATGTTGTCGGATTTTCAATAATACCCGTTGAAGTGAATCCAGAATAGGAAAATTTTTCCAAAACTTTATTTAGAAAAACTTTTATCGAGTTTAGCTTCTTTTGCTTTAGAAACAGTCTTCTCAACATTAGCTAAACAACGATTGAGTTTTCTTTGATTCCAGGATAAAGTGACAAGAGCTTGCTTAGGAGCATGTCAATATTTAGATCATGAATTTCGTCGTCCTCTTCTTCTTGTTAAGGAGCTTGAGAAGAGGAGGCAATATTCATGTCTCGAGGTTACAGAATCCTTTATTACGATTTGCGACCCATTCTTGAAAAACTAATGATTTGTTGACTTTCAGGACGTTTCAGAAGACCCATGAGGCTAAGGGTTTTAGAGTTAAGCACACTTATAGTCATGAAGTCTTAATCGGCCAATAGAACTGCAAAATTTTGTAGAATCTGCATTGTGTAAGCTCTATAATGAATGGTTTTGTAGCTTCTTCAATGACTGACATTATGAAATTCAACCAATATTATTTTACCTCAATTTACTCATTGAGAGGAGTAAATAATGTATAAAGCTTGAAAATCTCTTTCGTAAACTTTCTCATAACTTCTGGTTCGGGGTTGAAGGGATCGAATAAAGGCATGATGGATAATTCTTGCCTTTGGATGTAAGGCACAATATTTTAAGACAGTTGAATCGTCCGACACTAAACGATGTGATATTTCATCATGATTGTTCATATTGACCTTAATATCATCAATATCCAACCCCTCGGATTGACATCTTAGAATGTGCCCTAACCTTTAAATGGGTAAGTAAATTTGTACACCACAAACTAACGTCCATATACAATCATTTTTGTTATGTGGATTTGATTATCGAGATTTATGTTGGCATAGAAGAGTTTAATCAAAAGAGGGTAGATTTTAAGATTATTAGAATCACACCCATAAGTTAATCAAAACCATGTGCTTCGATTATCTCTATAATCACGTAGCCATTGAATTCCAAAAATTTCATAAAGTCTCCTTCGAAAAGCTTCAAAATTTTCATGCTATTGAAGCGATTTACTATTGTATCATTATATAATCTTGCTCGAATTTGACTTTCAAAAGGTCCAGTTGTTGATTCTCTTGCTCTCTTTAATCTTGGAGGCATTTTGTTTTATGGAAAATGAAGAAAAATTGTATTTTTTGAAGAAGGTAGTGTTTGCTTCTTGTTTTTTCTAAGAAGTGAATGGTTAGTTAGGTGGAAAATGAACGGGTTGATGATAATATGAAGTAGGTTAGATTGGATACTTGCATTGAAAAAAGTGCAGGTCTATTTTAAAAAACAGAAAATAGATGAATTAGTTGGTTGAAAAATTGGATGTAGTCTGCTGAAAGCAGAAATTTTTGAATCCGCAAGGATTGAGTTTAAAATTGGCATGATTCGATCGGTTGAATTGGTGTATTCAGTCGAATGAATTCAGAACTTTATTTAATATATTTGAATGTTCAGTCTGCTGAACTCATAGGTTCAGTCGGATGAATCCGTTGAGTTTTTGAGGTTTAGCCTATTTCATTCATTCTAAGTTGGTTAACAAACAATGCTATATATATATATATTTATTTATTTTACGAGCTCTATTATCATGTTAAAAAGAATATAATTTTATTTCAGCAAACGTATTATATACCCAAATTACAATATCAATATCATGAACATAAATTTATGAAAACGTAGATTTCACTTTTCAGAAGTCTTGGATTCATCTGAAGAAGAAATTTTGAACAAGCTTGGTTCAACTTTGGTGTCATCTCATAATGGATTAATAGGAGACCAAGCATTACGTTGAGCACCTTGATCCCAAGAATTTAGAGATGTGCGAGGTCTTTGAGGAGATGGTTGAGCACACCTTGTTTCAGAGTCGTTCCACATAATTCGATAGCAAATTATTCAAGAAAATTTAAACGTCTACCATGGTGTTTTTTCTCATAATACATCTCACGTTGTATACTTCAAGTTTCACGCTAATAGTGATGAATATTATTGATTTTCTCCTTGGTAAAAGGTGATCTAAATTCTATCTTTTTTCTATCTTGTTTTCCGTTTGGTGCATATCTGGTATGGTGATTTGGCGATGGAGTAATTTTTATCGGAATGTACACTGGAGTAGATTTATTTGACGAATCTAAAGTTGGAGTGCTGAAAACAATTGATGAATGATCGGAATTTTCTTGAGACGACATTTTATAAGAAGATGTATATATACACTTAATGTTAGTTTTATATGAATTAAAAAATTCTCTTTATGTATATGTATTGTTTTCATTTTCTATTTTTGAGTATTAAATTTCCGGTTAATATTGATCACTAAACATCATCCAATCCTTTTGTTTTCTATAAGTTATAAATAGTATTAAGTTTGTAAGGTAAAAAAATATAAAAAGATTATTACCGTATATAAAATAGAAAGAATGAAAGGTCTGAATGCAATTAATGCAATAGAACATTGAAATGACATATGACTATCTCCCATGAGTGCTGAGTTCGAGTGCCAACATCTCCAATTTTTTCTATTTAAATTTTTATTTATTTTATAATTTTATCCACTTTCACAGCAAATTATAAATCAAGAAAATGATGTTGGATGTCAATATGTTAAGTTCTAGAGTGGTTTATAGGATTTTTCGATAAATTTATAGCACTTTTATTATAACAATAAATTGTTGATTTAGAAAGATTTTTACCAAAACGTTGAGGTGTTTGTTGCATATATATTACTTGAGTACATGCCAAAGCAGTAGAAATATATTCTGGTTCACACGTCGAAAGTGAAAAATAATTTTTTTTCTTACTAAACCAAGATATTAAAGATTGTCCAATGAAATACATTCACCACTTGTACTCTTTCGATCCATTTGACATCCTCCAAAGTCAGCATCACTATATGATACTAACTCAAAAGGACATTCTTTCGGGTAAAAGAGACCGTAGTCTTTAGTTTTGCTTAAGTAGCGAAAAATTTGTTTCACTGCTCGCAACTGTTATTCTTTAGGATTTGCTTGAAATTGTGCACATAGGCATACAATTATCATTATATCAGGACGACTAGCAATTAAGTAAAGTAAAGGTTCAATCATACTTTGATATAGTTTTTGGTCAATACTTTTGCCATTTTCATCTCGATCGAGATGTACCGTAATACTCATATGTATTGGTTTAGCAGAAGTATTTTCCATACCAAAACGATTAATTAGATTATTACGATATTTTTTTTATTAATAAAAATTTCATTATTTAATTGTTTGATTTGTAATCCAAGAAAATATAAAAGTTCTCCTATATGAGACATTTCAAATTCTCTTATCATAATATTTGAAAATTCTTGTCATGATTTTTCGTTCGTGAAACCAAAAATGATGTCATCTACATAAACTTGTATTATAAAATATCCTTTTTATCTTGTTTTATAAACAAAGTTTGATATACTTTTCCAATTTTAAAACCAAAATCTATAAGATAACTTTTAAAACGATCATACGAAACAAGTGGTGCTTGTTTTAAGTCGTATAAAGCTTTCTTTAATTTATATACATGGTATGGAAATTTTTCATGCGCAAATAGAGGTAGTTGTACTACATATACATTTTCTTTTACAAAATCTTTAGAAAAGCACTTTTTACATCCATTTGATATAGTTTAATTTTATGAAAACACACAAAAGCTAATAAAATATGTATTGCTTCTAGCCGGGCTATAGGAGCAAATGTTTCTTTGTAGTCTATTCCTTCCTCTTGATTGTAGCCTTGAGCGACTAATCTTGCTTTATTCCACATAATATTCCGTCGCTCGTCGGCTTTATTCACTACAAGAAAACTTATTATTTATTGCATTAATTAGCAGCGTGTCAAAGCTTGATGCTACCACTGGTCATTTGTAAGAGCAAAAATAAATAACTAAACGCTGCTAATTTTGCCGCCAATAAATTTTTGTTTGAGCGCTCATTTCACTTCTTCCACTTAACGCAAAAACACTACCAAAAGCAAAAGTAAAAACAATGGGACATCTAGTTTTCATACCAGCCTCTTTGCTCCAGTCTCTTCCTTCTCTCCAGCTTTCCCACTCATCTAACTTGCCTTAATCTCATCCACTCTTCATCTCCTCTAAATTCCAGGCAAGTCATGTCACGTTACCACTCATTGCAAATCCTATATTACTTTATTGTTAAAATCCTAAACACCAAAACCATATAAGAAATTCTCTCCACCTTCGAGTTGAGCAGACGCCAACTACCACCATCAATCCTTGTGCCATAATAACATCTACGCTCTCCATCTTCGGCGTTCCAGTATCCAAATCTCAATTCGAACTCTTTGCATCCATCCGCCTGAGACCATAAATGCTGAGAAAGGTATTTTTTTTTTATTTTTTAGTTAAACTTAAATGTTAAATTTTGTGTGGGCTGCATTATTAGTTTTAAATGTGAAACTAGATTTGAAATTTTTTTATAGCATGGAAATGAAATTAAAACAACTATTTTAATTAGCTTTTGTTAAGCTGTGTATTTTGAGTGTGCTTTACTACCTAGTAAACTTATGGAAAAATATGCAGTATAAAATTAAATATTTTTTCCTTTATCCAGAATGATAAACTGAAACTATCCATAAACTTTTGAGAAAATATGCATTCTTTTTTTTGATGTCAGTGACTAGCAGTATTCTAGAAAAATTCGGACTAAATTTTGTTGTTACATCTCTATATTTTGCTCAAATGAGATACCATTTGCAGATTGAAAGATATATTATTGCTGAAGAATACATCTTAAGTTTTTTTAATATGTTATGCATTACTGTCATAACCTATAGTAAGGTTGTATTACAGTCATACTACTATTAGGATTATATTAAGATTTTAAATTATAATCCTTTTTATGAATTTATGCTTCTGTTCTATATATGCACGTGTAGTTCGACTACTTGGATCCTTTCTATTTGTAACTTTCCTAACTAGCCAATCATGTCGATGAAATATACACATCTTTAATTCCCCTTCAATTAAGTGAAATGCAACGTTGCAATAATAAGCTTAATTTTCATTGTTGCTTCTATTTAAATATGTTGAATACATAATTCTAGAAGAAAGTGAAGAACAGAAAGGTAAGTGTAAAGATCAGAAAGCTCTGGTTTTATCTTTTAGTCACTGATTTTACCTTTTGGTCTCGGAATGGGCATTTTGACAGTGGCTGAAAATACGAGCATTGAAGGAGGAGAGAATGGTAATTTGTTCCATAGTTTGAGTTTGAGAAATCATGGTGCCATAAGAAGTTTGAAAGTATGCTAAAAACTTAACTAAATTAAGAAATAACATTAGGAAGAATTCTCAGCATTTAGTATATATTTCATTTCTCTTTAATTTTTATTTTTCAAATTGTCATAAGCTATAAAATATGTTTCATTCATGATATTTATTTGTTTAGATTACGACACATAATTACAAGCTAAACTGCAATTTAAGTTTTTAAAGTTTGATGTACTCCCAGTCAACTAAATGGAAGAATATAAAGTTTTTTACACATCGCGCATTATGCAAGTTTATTTTTAGAAATCAACCCCTTTTATTATATGCATGTTTGTTTTTTCCACTAATTTTGGTTGGTATATTGATCAAGCTCTTTCCTAAGAAATAATATGTGATGTATATATTAACTCTTTGAGCTTATTGGTGAAAATGTGTTTGAGGTTATGATACATAAGAATTTGTTACATGGCTGTTAGTTTGTCTTTTCTTTTTCACTCTATATGCATCGGTTGATAGAAAATGGATTTTTCTGCATACCATTATAATACAATTATTCTTATAATTCCTACTATAAATTGATGTGTATGCTTACTATTTGCCACTTTCCTTTTCTTCTTTGAACCGCTGTCAATCAAAATAATAAGGTAGAATTCATAACCTCCACTTCAGTAAACTTATTTGTTCATTTGCTATACTGTCATAGAATAGTATGTAAGGTGAGTCACTTCTTTAGCTTATTAAGCAGGAGATTTTAGTGGCAAATTAACTGATGGCCAAATTGATAAAAGCTAGCTTTATTAGTTGTTAAATCTTAAGTTTGTTGTTCAGGCTAATAATGGCACTAAATGTGGAATGATAAGAAACGTGCATGCACCTCATTTTTTCCATAAAAAGAAATGTTATCTTATCAATATTAATTGCAAATATCAAATAAAAGGTACGTTGAACAATGAAACATGGGAAAATGTTAAAATCTTTAACTAAAACAATGATTTGAGATGTTACCAAAGAAATAATGTAACGCCCCACTCCGAGACCCACATTAGCAAAGAGTATTATGAGGTAACACCGTCTGCTAATGCGGAGAATAGAGCTGGCTAGGAGCGACCATCTATAGCCTTGCCTTCATTATCTATTGAATATGCCGACAATGCCACTTCTTACTTAAATGAATCGACATATCCAATACATACTTAATACAAGGCCATAGGTGGCTGAGGATCTATCAGAATAAAATATAACAACTCAAATGTAATTCACATCACAGAACAGAAGATCATCACATACATTTTCACATATACAGATACTCACAGAGTTTACAAAATGATACATATCAAGTGGTAAGGAAAACCACAATATATAGACGAGTCAATAAAGTGAATATCAGAGTTACAGACAAAAGTAAGGACTACACAAAAAGCTATGACAAAAAGAAGCTAGCGGAGTAGTCCATGCGGAAGCAAAATATGCTAAGACCAACGTACCTAACCTGAAACATCTCGGTCTGACCCGAGTATAAAATACATGGGTCAGTCTAGCTAAACAAATCAGTTAGATAAACTAAATGATCATGAACCTACAAGATCATAAAGTACCACAATTATCTCCAAAGGAGATAACCAAATCATCTAATCATAAGATGAATTATAACAAGCCGCATATCATTGGCAATTCAAATAAACAAAGGATTTCATATCCTAAAACAAGGAACCATATTACTCCCACTAAGGAGATAATCCAAAACCCGCCATATCGGCAACCATAAGCATTAGTGGAAACATATCCAAAAATCAATGCAACATAGCAAAGAATAGTGCCCACATAGGCAATATAAATTTCCACGGGGTAGTCGCACTCATATCGTGTGGTTCCATGTAATCATCGCCGAAAGGCGCTACTCAAGGGAAATATAATAATAAAACACCAGAAAGTCGCAGGTGCTAAGACCAGAGTCTTTATGCTAAGTACTGTTAATTTAGTGGTATCATACGCCCAGGGGCGATACACACGAAGGCTCTACTCCCACATAGGAGCAGTTGTCCACATAGACAAAGCCAATATAATACTCCCACATAGGAGTAATTGTCCACATAGACAATCAATGACCCACATAGTTCCAGTACTGGCCGCTGAAGCTAATGTGTCATAAACTCTTGGAGAGGAACCCAAAAAATGTTAACGTGAGTCCCATACCCCACGTTCGCACTGAACGGTTTACTAACCGTTAGTCAATTTCACACTCAAAGTAGTACAAAGTTCACCTCATCTCATCGGTAAACCAGATCCAAAGGTCAAAACGGTCAAACAAATAGATTAGGATAAGAAGCTTTAAGCTTAGATGTGAGTCCAAAAATCTCACCTTTAAACTCAAAAACAAGGATAAGAAGCTCAAATGCAAAGAAAATAACAACCACTCTTCACGTCAACCCTACAAGCTTCAATCTAAGATCAAAACAAGTATTTCCTAAATTAGGGTTTAGGAATTTTCTGAAATTAAAGAGGAGAGGAGAAGAGATGGAGAAGATGAAGATGGAGCTTACTTAAGCTTCTTTTGGAATTTGGAGCAAGAATTGGAGTTAGCAATTGAATCTAGGGCTTGGAGTTTCTAATTCCTCTTCTCTTCCCCCATTTTCAGTTGTGCTAAAGAAAAAGAAATGAAATGAGAATGAATGGAGAGGAGAGGGCTGAGTTAAGGAATAGAATGAGTTGGGTGAAACCCAAACCCAAACCCAAAAGCCCACTAGAAAATAGAAAAATTTAACTTACTCCAAACATATCGAAGCTTATACTCAAAAAGGACGCAAACGCCATTTTGGACTCAATGGAAGTGGTCCCGAGTCCTAATTCGACCGTTCGCAAAAAGTAGCTTTTCAGACTTAAATCCGATTAATGACGCTATATTTAAATAAATATTTAAATATAAAATCGTAAAATATGCGGGTTGTTACAGATCTCCTCTCCTTAACAAAATTGCATCCATGCAATTCCCAAAGAAGAATTTGCAACAACTACATACTTACAACCAAGAAGACAAGAAAAATAAGCTTGAGATAAAAAGGTATTCTCACCATTGCTAAGCAAAGATAGAAAACTCGGATAGGATCACTCGATAAATTCTCTGGTTTTCCAAGTACAGTCATTGGGATTAGCGGACCATTGAACTTTAATGAGCGGCACGTCCTTGTTTCGAAGGTGTCTCACCTACGTGGCAAGTACGCGAATAGGCTGCTGTACAATAGATAAATCCGGTGAGATCTCAAGCCCGTGCAAATCAGGAGAGTCAATAACAGAATCTGATTCTCGAAGACACTTCCGAAGCTAAGAGACGTGAAACACATTGTGAACTCCGGACAGATGAGCTGGAAGTGAAACTCTATAAGCCATAGGGCCAATACGTTCAGTAATAGGAAATGGTCCTACATAGCGAGGAGCCAATTTCCCTTTCGTACTGAAGTGCATAACCCCTTTCAAAGGAGAAACACGAATAAAGACGAGATCATCAATCGAGAACTCGAGAGGCTTCCTACGGTTATCCGCGTAGGAGTTCTGGCGGCTTTGTGCCTCTTTCATTCTCTGCCGAATAAGAACAATCTTCTCAGAAGAATCATGAACAAACTCCGGGCCAAGAACAAGCTTCTCCCCGAATTCCAACCAACAAGAAGTTGATCGACATGGTCTTCCGTATAAGGCTTCGAAAGGAGCCATACCGATACTAGACTGAAAACTATTGTTGTAGGAGAACTCTACAAGGGGTAGATGATCCTCCCAACTACCTCCGAAATCAAGAATACAAATACGGAGAAGATCCTCTAAGATACGATTTACCCGTTCAGTCTGTCCATCAGACTGTGGATGATAAGTTGTGCTGAAATTAAGCTTTGTTCCCAAAGCTTGCTGAAGACTCTTCCAGAAATGACTGGTGAATAAAGGATCACGGTCACTCACAATCGAACTAGGAACACCGTGAAGTCTCACGATTTCCTTAATAAATAACTTAGCCAAAAGAGAAGCAGTCTTATTAGATTTAATAGGAACAAAATGAGCAGACTTAGTGAGGCGATCAACAATAACCCAAATGCTAGAATGGCCCGATCTCGTACGAGGTAGGCCATCAATGATGTCCATCGAAATCTGATCCCATTTCCACAATGGAATCTCTAGAGGACGAAGGAGACCAGAATGGCGTTGATGTTCGGCTTTAATACGTTGACAAGTCATGCAATTACTCACATAACTCGCCACATCGCGCTTCATGCCTTCCCAATAATAAAGGAGATGCATGTCGGCATACATCTTACTACTGCCAGGATGAATAGTATACTTAGAACGATGACAGTCATCCAGAATGTCATGCCTAAGTGCAGAATCAGAAGGCACAACCAAACGGTCCTTCTTGCGAAGACACCTATGAAAATTAATGCTGAAATCCCGCAACGCCTCATCATGGGGTTCAGTCTCACAAAGCTGAATAAGATGCACAAGATCAGGATCACGCCGTTGAGCTTCGGCAATACGATCCAATAAAGAGGGTCGAGCTTCCAAACTGAATAATACTATCGGAGAATCAGAGGATGGAGCTTGATCACGAATATCACACAAAGATAGAGTCTCAAGAATATCCCATTCGGTAAGCATCATAGAAACGACAGCCGAATGTCTACGACTAAGCACATCAGCAACACGATTACCCTTACCAGGGGTATATTGGATATCAAAGTCATAGGAGGCAAGAAACTCGAGCCAATGTTGTTGCCTCATATTGAGTTCCTTCAGAGTGAACAAATACTTCAAGGATTTATGATCGGTATAGAGAATGAAGCACTCGCCTAATAAATAGTGTCGCCAAATCTTCAAGGCGAAGACAATGGCGGCTAACTCAAGATCATGAGTGGCATAGCGAACTTCATTCGGACGCAGTTGCCTAGAAGCATAAGCAACTAACCAATCCCTCTGCATAAGCACGGCACCGAGACCACTACCACAAGCATCGCTGTAGACAACAAGATCATGATTCCCCTCGGGAACCACAAGAATAGGAGCATTAGTGAGAAGTTCCTTTAATGTCTGAAAGGAAGCTTCACACTTGTCGGACCAAATATAACGAATGCCTTTCCGAGTAAGGCTGGTGAGAGGAAGCACAACATAGGAAAACCCCCTAATGAACCGACGGTAATAACCCACCAATCCAAGGAAACTACGAATCTCATGAACATTCTCAGGCCTCTTCCAATTCTGGATAGCTTCGATCTTTGAGGGATCGACCGAAATGCCGTCGGAAGATACAACATGGCCTAAGAACAACCTTATTCTCCCAAAAATGGCACTTGGAGAATTTGGCTTTAAGTTGATGGTGACGAAGAGTACTCAAGACAATTCTCAAGTGATTAGCATGCTCGGCTTCAGACTTAGAATATACAAGAATGTCGTCAATGAACACAAGGACGAACTTATCGAGATATTCCCGGAATACTCGATTCATAAGATCAACAAAGAAAGCAGGAGCGTTCGTCAAACCGAATGGCATAACGAGCCACTCGAAAGAACCATATCGAGTGCGGAAAGCTGTAAGAGGTATGCTATCTTCCGCGACGCGGAGCTGATGAAAACCAGTGGCAAGGTCGAGCTGAGAGAAGACCTTAGCGCCACTCAATAGATCGAACATATCATCGATCCTCGGCAAAGGATACCTATTCCTGATGGTTAACTCGTTAAGCTTGCAATAGTCGATGTAGAGCCTAAGAGTTCCATCGGACTTCTTCACGAAGACGACCGCGGTACCCCACGGTGAAAAACTGGACTGAATCAACTGCTTAGACTCAAGCTCTAAAAGCTGCTTCTTGAGTTCCTCATTTTCTTTGGTAGACATCCTCGTGGGAGGATGGCCAACTGGCTTCGTGCCTGGAATGAGAACAATGCGGAACTCGATCGCGCGCTTGGGTTGCAAACCCGAAACCAGCTCAAAAACATCAGAGAAATCACAAACAATAGGAATACGAGATATATCATCATCATCTCATGAGTCAAGAGAATATAAGGCCATTTCGGAATTTTCCACATTCCGAAGAACAAGTGATAGCTGAGTAGACTAATCTGGATGTCGAAGATATAAAATTCTTTCAGAACAAATAATCCTGGCATCGTATCTCACTAGCCAGTCCATACCCAAAATCATATCAAAATCCAAATAAGAATAACGTGCAGATTCGCACGAAAAGAAAAACCACATAAAACAATCTCAACATCATCACAAAGCATGCTAATGGTTGCGGATCCCCCAATAGGATTCACAATCCTCAACGAAGTAACCATACAAGAAACATCCAAAGACAAATCATCGACGAGCTTTTTCTGTACGAAAGAATGCGAAGCACCCGTATCGAAAAGAACTCGAATACTATGGTCATGAAATAAAATAGAACCTTCCAAAATAGACGGAGATATACCTCTGGGCTGAGAAGGACCTCCAAAAGCTTTAGCAACATAAAGCTTGCCAGACTTGGCACTAGCAGGAGCAGTAGGGCAGGTGGAAACATGGTGACCTTCCTTCTTGCAATACTGACAGAAGAGAGGTTTAGGACAGCCTCGAATCATATGATCAGGAGAACCACAATTGAAACACTTCCGAATGGAAGGTGTTCCAGCAGATTAAGAGTTAGAACCAGATTCAATAGACTTCTTCTTCTTGGAAGGAAGAAATCCCTGCTTATGAAATGGAAACTTCTTCTTTTCTTGGAAGGAAGAAATCCCTGCTTATGAAATGGAAACTTCTTCTTATTGGGGTTCTTGCGAACCTCAACATCATCACCACTATCACATTCCTTCTCGATGGCCTTGAGAAGAAGTGCCGAATCAACCAACTCCTCAAAAGAAAGATTAAGCTGGAGCAATAAAGACTTTTTAAGATATTTCTTAAGACCAGAGACAAACTTCAGATTCTTCTTATAAGAAGTGCTAATGAATTCAAGACCATACTTAGATAAGGCCTCGAAAGATGCAACATATTCAGAGACGGAGGACTTCCCTTACTTCAATTCAAGAAAGCGACGGGCCAATAAAACTTTCTCAAATTCAGAAACAAATTTGAGTTCGAATCGTTCCCGAAACTGAGTCCAAGAAAGAGCAGACTCATCAAGTTCGGCTACAAGAAGTTCGCACCAATCAAGGGCACGCTCTTGCAATAAGCTAGAAGTTACAAGAACTCGATCATGGTCAGAAAGATCCATACGAGAAAAGATACGCTCGCATGTGCGAATCCAAGCTTGGACTTCAAGAACGGATTCAGAGCCTTTGAATGGCTTTCCTCCAAGATGAGAAAAATCACTGCAAAGGCGTGCAAAAGCAGACTTGCGCGGAGGAGATGCACGAATAGGAGTTGGAGGTTGAGTGCTCCTAAATAACTCCAAAAACTGATCGGCAGACATATAAACGCCATCCGGATGTGAGCCGCTGGATTGGCCAGCATCCGAGCGTCGTCCTCTGCCTCTTCCGGTCATTAGCTGAAAGATAAGATAAGAAAAGAATATTCACAAGGTAGATATCATTAATTCAAATATGGAATACTACGGAAGAAATGCATTCCTAAACGTATTCCCAAAAATTCCATCTACCCCAAAGGCACGGAAGGAAAAAGGCATGATGATTCAAAGATTTGTAACATTCATACTACCCTTTGATGTACCGTAATATGTGTCTCTGTTCTAGGTTTATCATATTTTGTTCTGAACTCGGCTCCGATACCAAGCTGTAACGCCCCACTCCGAGACCCACATTAGCAAAGAGTATTACGAGGTAACACCGTCTGCTAATGCGGAGGATAGAGCTGGTTAGGAGCGACCATCTATAGCCTTGCCTTAATTATCTATTGAATACGCCAACAATACCACTTCTTACTTAAATGGATCGACATATCCAATACATACTTAATACAAGGCCATAGGTGGCTGAGGATCTATCAGAATAAAATATAACAACTCAAATGTAATTCACATCACAGAACAGAAGATCATCACATACATTTTCACATATACAGATACTCACAGAGTTTACAAAATGATACATATCAAGTGGTAAGGCAAACCACAATATACAGACGAGTCAATAAAGTGAATATCAGAGTTACAGACAAAAGTAAGGACTACACAAAAAGCTATGACAAAAAGAAGCTAGCGGAGTAGTCCATGCGGAAGCAAAATAGGCTAAGCCCAACGTACCTAACCTGAAACATCTCGGTCTGACCCGAGTATAAAATACACGGGTTAGTCTAGCTAAACAAATCAGTTAGATAAACTAAATGATAATGAACCTACAAGACCATAAAGTACCACAATTATCTCCAAAGGAGATAACCAAATCATCTAATCATAAGATGAATTATAACAAGCCGCATATCATTGGCAATTCAAATAAACAAAGGTTTTCATATCCCAAAACAAGGAACCATATTACTCCCACTTAGGAGATAATCCAAAACTCGCCATATCGGCAACCATAAGCATTAGTGGAAACATATCCAAAAATCAATGCAACATAGCAAAGAATAGTGCCCACATAGGCAATATAAATTTCCACGGGGTAGTCGCACTCATATCGTGTGGTTCTATATAACCATCGCCAAAGGCGCTACTCAAGGGAAATATAATAATAAAACACTAGAAAGTCGCATGTGCTAAGACCAGAGTCTTTATGCCAAGTACTATTAATTTAGTGGTATCATACGCCAAGGGGCGATACACACGAAGGCTCTTCTCCCACATAGGAGCAGTTGTCCACATAGACAAAGCCAATATAATACTCCCACATAGGAGTAATTGTCCACATAGACAATCAATGACCCACATAGGTCAAGTACTGGCCGCCGAAGCTAATGTGTTATAAACTCTTGGAGAGGAACCTGAAAAATGTTAACGTGAGTCCCATACCCCACGTTCGCACTGAACGGTTTACTAACCGTTAGTCAATTTCACACTCAAAGCAGTACAAAGTTCACCTCATCTCATCGGTAGACCAGACCAAAAGGTCAAAATGGTCAAACGAATAGATTAGGAATTAACTGAAAAGACAAACACACGTGTTCATTGCACACGTTTTATTTAATCATTTAATTCTCCTCCCTCTTCGCTCGAAGTGCAAAGTTGTGTGTGTGTTTTGAATAGAAATTATAAATCGGAGAACGAGCTTTTAATATAATTTAAAAAGATCATTTTATAAAAACCCGTGTATGAAGTCAAAAAGGAATCACCAAAGTCAAGAATGCGATAACAACTAATTGGATCGACAAGTATCGACCGAAATTGGAAAACCAAGGCGAAACAATAAATAGGCTGAGACAAGCAGGTCAGTCGACTGAACCAGGGGGTCAGTCGACTGGACCAGTGCCTGGAAACTTTTTGTTTCCAGGTCAGTCGACTGACCAAGTGTGTCAGTCGACTGACACTGGGCAAGGAATATCTGTCCCCCCAGGTCAATCGACTGAACCCAGAGGTCAGTCGACTGATACAGGGGCAGAACATTTTCTGCCCCCCCTGGTTCAGTCGACTGACCTACTGGTTCAGTCGACTGAACCTGCTTCCTAGGCAGAATCAGTCTAGCCCCTCAATGGGCAAAAGTATACCGGAACGATCAATCGAGCTACCACGGCTCGAGACTCATGCCAAATGACAACCCGGCCTTACAGCATCTTCGGTACATCCCGGTAAACATGTTCAAACATCCACAAAAGAGTTTTTTCGCAAAAATTGGACTCTAAAAACCAAAAATTGGACAATTCACCAAATCGATCCAAATTGAATACAAATGAACATGAATTGATGTTAGGAATTCTTACCCAACAACGACAAAAGCTATAAGCTTAGATGTGAGTCCAAAAATCTCACCTTTAAACTTAAAAAACAAGGATAAGAAGCTCAAATGCAAAGAAAATATCAACCACTCTTCACTTCAACCCTACAAGCTTCAATCTAAGATCAAAACAAGTATTTCCTAAATTAGGGTTGAGGAATTTTCTGAAATTAAAGAGGAGAAGAGATGGAGAAGATGGAGCTTACTTAGGCTTCTTTTGGAATTTGGAGCAAGAATTAGAGTTAGCAATTGAATCTAGGGCTTGGAGTTTCTAATTCCTCTTCTCTTCCCCCATTTTTAGTTGTGTTAAAGGAAAAGAAATGAAATGAGAATGAATGGAGAGGAGAGGGTTGAGTTAAGGTATAGAATGAGTTGGGTGAAACCCAAACCCAAAAGCCTACTAGAAAATAGCAAAATTCAACTTACTCCAAACATATTGAAGCTTATACTCAAAAAGGTCGCAAACGCCATTTTGGAATCAATGGAAGTGGTCCCGAGTCCTAATTCGGCCGTTTGCAAAAAGTATCTTTTCGGACTTAAATCCGATTTATGACGCTATATTTACATAAAATATTTAAATATAAAATCATAAAATATGCGGGTTGTTACAGATAATTTGGACTGTAGGTAAACACGAAAAGTAGAAATATGCCCTGTTTTCTTTAAAATCTTAGTTTATGAGATATTGTTATTGGTAGTTGTACATAACTCCGTTTGCTTTTTAGTTAAGCCCATAGCCAATAATTGTGTGTTTACTTGAAAAACGGTACTGAATAATGTTATCAAAATAGTAGTGCTTTGCGGAAGCTTGTATCAATGGATATTTGTCACCAAAATCACAAAAAGATAACTTGGATTGAAAACAAGACGGAATTGAAATTAAAACGCAATAACACCAGATATTCCACCCAACCACCCACTTTATTGATTCACCAAATTTTTTGTTTACAATTAATAGAACAGAGCTAAAATAAAAAAATATCATTGAATCAATAATCAAATTGAGAAAGGGAGCAAATATCTATATGGCTTAAATTGTTGGAAAAGAAGAACAAAGATGGAGAAGAGAGAATTAACAAATAGATTTTCCACACCTTTTACACTCTCTCTAATGGTCTCTATTTATAACATCAATTACTTAATGCCCAAGTTAATATTAAATGGCAAAAAATAATTTGATTGGCCAATTAGAGAGAGAAATAAATAAAATCAAATATGCCTATTAATTATGGGAAAAAAAATCTTCTATTTCTTTCTTTTGCATATTTATTTCCCTCTATTTGTGATTTTGTATCACCAAAATTTAACGCTCCACCTTGATGCAAAATCACATATCTCCAACATATCAAGAATGTCATATCTAGATCTATCACAACTCCCTATATCTCAATCATACAAAATTACAAACCTCTATCACCGCCGACAAGTGATGCATCTCCCACCATGAGGTGCACCACACCAATTGATCTCAAAAGTGTTTGCAATACCACAAAGACCTCCATACAGTCTTTGTGGATTTTCCTACTCGACACCGGTCCACTACTCGATCTAAGCTCATTACATTATCAGTATCGATCCCTCGAGCATCATCAACATGAAGACCCCTGTCTAAAATATGATCCTCAATTATAGAATTATAAGCAGTTACCACATTAATCTCTCCGCCTTGCTATCAACAATGTCCTTCAATTGCCACTCGCTTTCCATAGTCAACTATAGAACCAACCAAGCTATAAAGGTTTCCTTCTTCCAATACTCCTCTCATCCTTACACGATCACCTTTCTTCACTCTCAAAAATCCACCTTGAATATCATAAGTGCAACCACGGCGATCCAACTGACGGAGAGAAATAAGATTATGCGAACAAGTGGGTACATGTCTGACTCTAGAGACTTCTCTAACCACACCGTCATGCATACGAAACATGATAGATCCAATCCCACAAATTGGTAGCTCTTCTCCATTGGCTATCCTAATCATGCCAGCGTTCTTCTCGTAAGAAGAGAATCAATTCACATCTCTATAAACGTGAAAACTGGCTCCCGAATCCATCTTCCAAGACTTATTTTCACTAAAGAGGACATTACAAGAAGTATCACTATCGGTACCTTCAGCAAAACCTGCATGTGCATCACTACTAGTATCAGCATGCGCAGCCCTTTTCTGATCTCTTTTATAAGCATAACACTTGCTGCGTATGTGACCTTTCTTATTACAATAATGACAAGTGATAACACCTTTACCATTAGCATCCTTCTTCTTCCAAATGTATCTTTCTTCGAGTTCCTGGCCACCATAGCCTCATTTTGAACTGATTTAATACCTGACCATTTTCTTCTAAGTTCCTCATTCAAAAGACTGCTTCGAATAGTTTCCAGAGAGGTGGTTCCATTAGCATTGGAATTACCCAATGAAACAACCAAAGTTTCCCAACTTTCTGAAAGTGAACTCATCAATAAAAGACTGTAACTCATCATCAAAATTGACCTTCATATTTGCCAATTGATTTATTACATCTTGAAATTCATTCAAATGCTTTGCAACCGACTTCTCTTCATCTAATCTCAGTTGTACCAACTTTCGAACCAAAAAAGCCTTACTATTAGCACTCTTTGACACATACAAAGACAACAACTTGTCCAACAAAGCCTTCGTGGTTTCACAACTAGCCACATGATGGAAAACTAAATCATCAAGATATTGGCGAATTAAAGCAATCACCTTCTTATCTATCTTCTCCCATTTTCCCTCATCTACATCAGAGGGCTTTTTTTCCATCTCAATCAATCGAGTCATGAAGATCATTGAGGTATAGAACATCCTCCATCTTAGGCTTCCAAATACCCCAATTTTTCCCATCTAAAATAGCCATCTTCGAAAACGAAATCATATCCGATATCAATAATTTTTCAAACCAAAATTACACTAAGCTTTGTGATGATCTGTGCTCCGATACCAACTATTATGAAAATAGTAGCGCTTTGCGAAAGCTTGTACCAACGGATCTTTGTCATCTAAATCACAAAGATATCAATAACACAAGATAATCCACCCAACCACCCACTTTATTGATTCACCAAAAATTTTGTTTACTGTTAAAAGAACAAAGCTAAAATAAACAAAATATTATTGAATTAATAGCCAAATTGAAAAAGTGAGCAAATATCTATATGACTTAAATTGTTGGAGAAGAAGAACAAAGATAGAGAAGAGAGAATTAGCAAATAGATTTTCCACACCTTTTACACTCTCTCTTCTAGTCTCTATTTATAACATCAATTACTTAATGCCCAAGTTAATATAAAATAAAAAATAATAATTTGATTAGCCAATTAGAAAAAGAAATAAACATAATCAAATATGCATATTAATTATAGGAAACAAAATATTCTCTTTCTTTCTTTTGCATATTTATTTTCCACTATTTTTGATTTTGTATCACCAAAATTCAATAAATAAACCCAGTGGCACCATGCGTACGCATTAAAACAACCATAATTTTTTCATTTTAATGCATATGCATTGCATATTAGTTTACTTGTTTTTTGTTTAGATGAATAATTATTTGTTCAAAAACCGATTTTGTTGTTGGTTTCGGTATTTTTTTGGTGTAGACATTGTTTTGTTCTGTTTTTTGAGTAAAAACAAGATAAAGTGTATAAAACGTCTATTAGGAACGGTGGCTACTGAATTTGTTATATATATTAAAGAGTACCCTAATGAGCTTAAGGTTACTTCAAGATAATGAAACACCATATAAGATATCACGTGTACAACTCTGCATTTTTGAAATTTAATTAGAATCATATTGCATATAAATAACAAGTTTATATGGAAATTTCCTTCTAAACTGTGGTATACCTACTTAGCGTGACATTATAACAAACTATAATGTTGTAGATACCAGAAATATGGAGAAGACCCCACAATAAAGGCTATCATCAGTGCGTTGCGAGAGCAAAAGATAAAACCAGCAAGCATCATTTCTCTCTTTATTTCCTCGTACCTTTCCTGCTGCAGTAATGTGGTGCTTGCTGTACTTGCTGGATTAAACAGCTTTAGTAAAATATACTTAGATTAGTGATAACTAGGTAAGAAATAGATAACATGGCTTTTGCATCACATGGCAGTGGCTGAAGCAAAACGATTACAACGACAGTAGCAATATGACGAATACTGTAATAGAAGAAATAGTAATTTGTATTTTATTACAATACTTCAATACAGAAAATGATACAGAGGCTAAGTATTTAAATACAATAGAATGAGCCTAATATCTCATGGCCCAAGATGAGTTGGTAATCCGAATTCTTCAAGAGAGAAAATCGAGGCCATTGATTGTAGATCAACGGTTGATGGAAGTGGTCCCTTGTTGGTGTGGATTGTTAAGTGTGTTAGTATAGCCGATACCCTTGTATTGTTTGATTCATAATACCCCTCCTCAAACAAAGCTAGGGTTTTACTTCCTCTTCGTTATCAATGTCGGCTGAGAAAATTTTAAGTTCTTCTCGAAAGCGATTGAAATTCTTGGCCGATAGAGCTTTGGTCAGGAAGTCTGCTCTTTGATAATAAGATGGAACATGGTTGATGGCGAGCTTGCCGCTTCCTGTCTTTTCACGAACGAAGTGGAGGTCGATCTCCATATGTTTCGTGCGAGCATGTTGAACTGGATTCATGGAGAGGGAGATGGCGCTGAGATTGTCACACCAGATGATGGGCTTGCGAGTGGATCCGAACCCTAATTCCCAAATTAGGGTTTCGATCCAGGTGATCTCTGCAGTCGTACTTGCTATACACCTGTATTCCGCTTCAGTGCTGCTTCTGGAAATGGTACTTTGCTTCTTCGTGCACCAAGAAATCGGGTTTGGTCCCAAATAAACACAATATCCAGAGATCGATTTCCGGTCATCAATATCGTTGGCCCAGTCGGAATCGCTGTAAGCATTTATACTTATGTCTTTACTAGCTTTTAGACGTAGGCCATATGTGTTCGTTCCTTTAAGGTACCTAAGAATACGCTTGACAGCACTCCAATGTTCACTTAGAGGATTCTGCATATATTGACATACCCTATTGACGCTGAAGCATATGTCTGGTCTTGTAATTGTGGCGTACTGGAGTGCTCCTACGACACTTCTGTATTGCTTGACATTATTAATAGGATCACCTTTATTTTTGGACAATTGTTTACTGCTTGTCATAGGAGTAGGTAGCGGTTTTGCCTTGTCCATGTTATGTCTGATCAGAATGTCTTTGATGTATTGTTTCTGTGATAGGAAAAATTCACTGTCAGTTTTCCTTTGGATGTCAATTCCCAGAAAATATTTTAATTCACCCATGTCTTTGATTGCGAAGTGTTTGTCCAGTAGTTTAATGATGTGGTTGATTTCTTGTTGGTCATCACCTGTGATAAGTATGTCATCAACATAAACAAGTATATATGTGCTCTCATGCTTGTCCTTTTTCATGTAAAGGGAATTGTCAGATTTTGTAGCATAAAAGCCCAAGTGTGTCAATGTTCCTTTAAGATTCTCGTACCATGCTCTAGAGGCTTGCTTTAACCCGTATATGGATTTGTGCAGTTTGCAAACATAACCTTTATTTGTGTGAGGATTGTATCCTTCTGGTTGTTGCATGTAAACATCTTCACATAATTCACCATTTAAAAATGCATTATGGACATCCAGCTGTCTTATTCCCCAATTTCTGTGTAGAGCTAAAGTTAACATGATCCTTATAGTAGTGGGCTTGATTACTGGGGAAAAGGTTTCAGTGAAGTCAAAACCAAACTGCTGTGAATATCCTTTTGCAACCAGTCTGGCCTTATACTTTGATATATTACCATTTGCATCTCTTTTGATTTTGTAAGTCCATTTGCATCCCACGATATTTTTGTTGTTTGGTGGTTCCACTAGTGTCCATGTTCTGTTTTTCACTAGTGCAGTTAGTTCTTCATCCATTGCTTTTCTCCATTTTTCATGTTTGCTGGCTTGATCATAAGAAGTTGGCTCTACCTCGTTTATTTGTGCTGTGTATAATTTGGGTTTGAAGATACCACTCTTGGATCTGGTAATCATATGATGTCCTTTTTCTGCATGTTGATTATGAGAGTCTTCTAGTTGATTATCATTGATGCTTGCTGTTGTATCTGTGGTTTGGTTGTCTTTAGACATGTTTGCACTTTGATCATGACTGTTGTTAGAGATACTGTCACTCTGTTCATCATTTGATCCAATTGGTGAACAGTTGCTGTTATCTCCTTCATCAGAATTGTGTCCTGACTTGCTGTTAGACATAGATGCATCTTTATCAACATTTTGCATAGCTTGACTAATTCCTTGAGTACATTCTGACAACTCTGGAATATGAAAATTATGTGTTCCCTTATTGTTGATTTCATGATTCTGCTGTTTTTTACCTGCAAAGGGAAACATAGTTTGATTAAACACCACATGTCTAGAAATATATATTTTGCCTTGATCATCCATGCACTTATACCCTTTCTGATTGTGGGCATATCCCAGAAAAGTGCATGGACTTGATCTCAGGCTTAGTTTATGCTTATTGTAGGGTTTGAGATAGGGGTAGCATAGACATCCAAATATTTTGAGATGATCATATTTTGGTTTAATTTTGAAAAGTTTTTCATGTGGACAGACATTGTTTAGTACTTTTGTTGGCATCCTATTAATAAGATATACTGCAGTGGCAAAAGCCTCACTCCAGTATTTCAAAGGAAGTGATGCTTGAGACAAAAGTGTTAAACCTGTCTCAACAATATGTCTATGCTTCCTCTCTACCAACCCATTCTGTTCTGATGTATGGGGGCATGTGACTCTGTGAAGAATTCCCTTTTTGCTAAAAAATTCTTTTAATGGCATAAATTCTCCCCCACCATCTGTTTGTATTATCTTAACATATTTGTTAATTTGTTTCTCAACATAATTAACAAATTGTATTATAGCATGGCTTGTGTCTGATTTAGCTTTGAGAAAATAAATCCAAGTATGTCTTGTGTGTGCATCTACAAGTGATAGATAGTACCTGTGACCCTGTGTTGAAGTAAGTGGTGCTGGTCCCCATAGATCTGCAGTAATTAACTTAAGGGGATTTTCATATATAGTCTCAGAAATAGGAAAAGGCAATTTATGCATTTTCCCCATTTGACAATGATCACATAGAGACAAATCAGATTTATCAGGAATAGAAATATTGTTTTGCATTAAAATGAGTTTAACTACATCATAGCTAGGATGACCAAGTTTACAATGCCATTCATGAAACAATTTTACATTGCTGTTATTCCTTGTGCTAACATTATTTGACCAAATTCCCTTGTTAGCAGCATGAGTATTGCTGAATTTGTATAGACCATTATCCAGCTTACCCTGTAATAATATGTTTTTGTTTAATGAATCTCTAACAAGACAAGACCTTGGGTGAAACTCAAAATAAACTTTATTTTCGCTGGCAAATTGTGAAACACTAATAAGGTTTTTCTTGATACTTGGTACTCTTAATAAATTGTTTAAATAGAGTAACCTTGTACCTTTTATATAGCCAGTACCAACATGTGTTATATTTGTAGCTTCACCATTTCCCATAAGAACAGTTTGGTTACCTGTGTATCCTTTGTTGCCCAGATTTAGGTTCTGTAGATTGTTTGTAATGTGATTTGTAGCACCAGAATCAGGAAACCATTCTTCACTACTGTAATCATCTGTTTTTGTTGCATCATCAGTAGTATTATTTCCACTGTTTCCAGTTTGATTCCCAGTCTGAACCATGTTAGCATTTGGTCCCTTGTTGGTTTGAGATGTTTGTCCTGCATTAAAGTCTTCTTTATATCTGAAATAACATTTGTTTGCCATGTGCCCAAGTTTTTCACAAATCTGGCATTTGACTCTATTATTGTATGCACTTCTTCCTCTGCCTCTGCCTCTTGGAACATTGCCTCCTCTCTGACTCTGGTTTTCTTGCCTGGGTTGGTTTGGTGGGTTTTTCTGATTTCTGTTCCTAGATGCAGCGGCATAATTGATGTTGTATTCTTCTTGCATTGATTTTCTTTGCTGAATTCTTCCTTCATGAGCCAGTAGGGCTGTGTGGATATATTCAATATCAGGCAGGGTTGGTTGAGTTGCAATATATGTTATTAAAGACTCATAATCTTGATCTAATCCATTGGTTATTACTAGAATCTGTTCACTGATGGATATATTATGACCAACTCCTTTTAGTTTGTCACATAAGTTTTTAATTTTGGCAAGATATTCTCTCATTGGCATGTCATTTTTCTTTGCATTCTGTAATAACATGAAGAACTGTAATTGACGAAGGTACAATAAGTGTATCGACTTCTTACTCTCAAAACTTAGTTTTTGTACTAATGGATACTTTTATTTTATACTACTAAATGGTTATGGTTTCTAGTTTATGAAGATTTTCAAATTATAAATATCATCAAAATTTATGCTTGAAGAGAAGAAATATGCATCAATTTTAGCCTTGAAAATAAATATGCATACTTCACCAGCTCGACCAATAGAAATATATGTGGATGCATATCATGACATAGACAACTACTAAACTGTATGTTTGTTGAGAAAATCAATGTATGTATGTGTGTATATATATATATATATATATATATATATAGACAACTACATAATTCAGTGCATGATCAATAAATGTTGGATAAAAAACATAAGATTATTACGTTGATGATCTACAGAAGTGTTATGTCGAGAGCAATCTAGCTTATAACATGTAAACTGCAACAAAATGTACATAAACACAAGTAAATGAATCATGAAGGCATGTAATTCACGAGGACCAACAATGTTGAACAGATTTTAATTGATGGTTGATTGGTAATGCATCAAATGTGTTAGGGTTCTGAATTGGCAGGCGATATAAGAGTGTACTTTGATATTTCGTAGGTTCTTAGTGATGTATCATTGACTGGATAATCTAAATTGCTGGTATGAAGAAATGCACTTTCAGAACATTGATCGCATCATATAAAACAATCTGAGAATGGGAAACTTAAATAATGCTAAATGAGACAGGATAAATATATAAAGCAATCAAAAACAGAAAGTTTGGATCTATCTTTTGAGCGCAAAAGACAGGTTAGGGACTGCAGAAATAGGGGTGCGATGAGCTTTTTCTGGTGAATGCCACCTACTGGTTTAGTTTTTCTCAAAAAAGCTGCTGTGAAGCGACATCGATGAAAAGTAGATGAATGATTGTGGTCATTATTTGAATACAATTAGCATAATTACTCAAATACCCTAGAACAAATACTTCTACCGTTGTTAAGAATTGACCATGGACATGTGGGTAAAGCGTATACATATGGTGGAGGATGTTGGCATACCAAGCGATGCGGATGGGGCTGAAGTGAAGTTGGCTAAGCAAGAACAAAGACCGGGATAAAGCTGGACCGATGAGAACAATGCATCGTGCTACAAGCTGGTAGCGCTCTACTATTGCTGAGTAGGGATAGGGCTAATGCAGGCATTTCGGGAATGAAATACTAATGAAATATGAAGTACTTTAGTAAGTTACTGTTGTTGAGTGAGCGCAATGCAACGTGTTGTGAACTCTGAAGCCCTTGTGTGCAGAACAGAAATGTAAAAAACTAATTGCAGAAGTGAATGTTTTTTTTGCATGGCATAGGCTACTGAAATTCAGTTAGTAAAATGATCATGTAGGCTACAACAAGCACTTGAAAGTTTTGGCATGGATGTGTCACAAGCGAACTTATCAATTAACATTCATTTGGGAAAGTGGGCAGCAAAGGGAACTACTACAACCCTTTTCTTACATTGCCAAACATCTGTCCCGGGGATCTGAGATAGACTAGGAATGAGGATCCGTTAGCGGTTGAATTACAACGGATATGATGTGTGCAATAAAATTGCCACGATAGGTGAATTGGCGCTTGAATCTGGGCAGTAGTACGTGAGGCACATGGCATTTGAAGTGAGCCCACTGGTGGTGTTGCAAAGCTGAACTGAATGATGTAGTGAGCCCACTGGTGGTGTTGTTGCCCGAACTGGATTGGTGATCCGTTGTGCCTAGTTGTAAAATCTTTTTGCATGCTACTTTTCCTATCAACAAACTTGTTATAAGTTATCAGACAATCTTTTTTTAGGCTAAAGTTGAAAATGCTGCTCTTCAAGAAAGCTTGTCAAATATAGAACATCTTACTTCATCAATTCAGAAGACCCTATTACAAGAATGCGTATCCATGAGATTGATCAGCTCTCATCTAAGTGGACAATAAGAATCAATTAACCAGGTTACTTTTCTCATCACTTACTAAAATTTATTATATAGGGAATCAAACAAATCTCAGTAAGTAGTCTGTTTTTGTTGGAAAAAATAAAATAAAAATTCTCCTATGGTATATAGTCTTTGCAAAAATAGGTACATGATAATTTTGGAAAAAGGCCTAAGATGAGTTAGGTTGTTGGAATGCTGGAAATCGAAGATGAACTATATCTCGAGGTTTGATTATTCACATTAAGTTATCATAATTTTATTGTGGTTGCTACACATGTATTCGTAAAGAGATTTACAAAAATATAATTTTGTGACGGACAGGATGGAAGACACAGGAGTGGCCATAGCACAAGCTAGGATACTATTGAGCTTGACAATATATTGGAATCATCTATTGAAAGAGATTGGTTCTCCTGCATTCTTTCATTTTCTGTGATTTCATCTACTTGCAGTAAAAATTGCATGTAGTATTACTTGGGTCTTGATTTTTATTTTATACAGCATGTTTACTTAAATTTTGGTTTTTGGTACACCCTTTTGACTAGAAGGTTTAGAAAGGCATGCTAGGCCCTTTTATGCCTCCAACATTTCCATACATACCAAGTATGTTTCTCTATCTCTCTATATCTAAAGTCATATGTTTCTATCATTTAAGCTGGTTTCATATTTTATATCAGAAAGAATAGTTTATCATCTATGTTTACAATCAACATTTTCTTCTTCAAAACTAAGATGTTGAAATATATTCACTATGCCATTTTTTGCTTTACAACCATAGATGTGGCGGAGTAATTAGTATTGGTCATGGAATAACTAGTTTTTTGGAAGGCAATAAAGTGGTTTCCATTATTAATGTCATGATAAGAGCTGATCATTGCATACTATCTCCCTTCTTATGTTTATGTTTAAGCTAATTAAAATATAAGTTATAATATTTTAAGTTTTAGCAATTGAGATAATTTATAAGTTTAATAACAAAATTAACAATAAACAATAGGTTGAATAAATTTACCGAGTTTTATAAAAATAAGATAAATTTATAAAGTTAACTAAATATTATAAGGATTAACAAGTTTATCATAATAATAATAGTAAACTAAGTTTATAATAATAAAAATAGTAATAATAAACTATAAATAGATAAAAAAATAACTAAGTTTATAATAATAATAATAAATTAACTAAGTCAACTATGTATTATAATCACAATAATAATAACATAAACTAGGTTTATAAACATTAACTAAGTTAACTAAGTTTTATGAAAATTAAATAAGTTTATAAAAATTAACTAAATTTATATTAGTAATAATAAATTGACTAAGTTTACAATAATAACAATAAATTAACTAAGTTTATGAAAAATTTATTAGTTTAAGATAATTTATAAAAATTAACTATGTTAATAAAGTTTAAGTTTGAGATAATTTATAAGTTTAAGTTAATTAAAATATAAGTTATGACATTTTAAGTTTTAGCAATTCAGATAATTTATTAGTTTAATAATACTAATAATAATAAACAATAGTTTGAATAAAATAACTATGTTTTATTAAAAATAAATATGTTTATAATAATTAACTAAGCATTATAAAAATTAACAAATTTATTATTATAATAATAATAGTAATAATAAAACTATGTTAGATAAAATTAAGTCTTATAATAAGTTAACCGATTTTTATAATATTTAAACTAATTTTTATAAAAATTAACCAAGATTTTAAAAATTAACCAAGTTTAATATAATTTAACTAAGTTTTATAAAAATTAAATAAATTTGTACAAATTAGGTAAGTTTTATTAAAATTTAACTAGGTTAATAACTTTTTAAAAATTTAATAAGTTTATTATAAAAATTAACCAAGTTTTATAAAAATATAACTACATAACTAAGTTTTATAAAAAAAAATTAAATTTAATAAAAGTTTAACTAAGGATGTTTGATATATTTTAAATATGCAAAACAGCTTCATAATCATATGTTGATTGTTAAACCTGTCTACATGTAATTAGCCTTTTAGGATTAAAGACCAGCTGCAACAAAGAATTTTGGGTAATCAACTAATGAATATAGCTTTAATTGTTATATATATTATAAAATTTTGTTAGTACTTGTTGTGTAAACTTGTTTATGAATGGTTATAGAGTTTATATGAATTTTCTCATTTTGTCAAAAAGCTATTATCGAAATGGTTATGGATATCATATTTTATTAAGTGATCAATGTGTTGTTTCAATTGTTTGAATATGATGATTATGTGATTAATTGATTGATTGTTAATTTGAATACGACGATCATGTAATTGATTGCTAATTTTAATAAGACTATTATGCGGGCGATGTTGGAAATGATACAAGCCACTAACAGGAAACAGTTGTATGGACAGTATGCTGCAAAACAGTTAACAAATTTTAGTAGCATTTTAAAACGCTACAAAAATAAATGTAAACAGTCGTGATATGATTTATTAATTGAAAAAAATTATTAGAATATAATTTAATAATCTTGATTGAATGTAATTGACAACTGTTTGGTGTAATTTCAATTACTGGTAATAATAAAGGTTAATAAGGAATAAAATTAAATGTTGTGTTAAAAAGAGAAATCATTGGTTATTTAATTTAATTGGTTTTAGCATAGAATAAGAAATCATTATTTAGTACGTAGATTTAGTAACCTTTGGTTGTAAACGACAAAATTAGAAATTTGTTTAAATTTTATTTCACATCTTATTACTTAATCTATAGGAAATTAATTTGGAGATC
This sequence comes from Allium fistulosum, assembly GCA_030737815.1. Lineage (NCBI taxonomy): Eukaryota > Viridiplantae > Streptophyta > Magnoliopsida > Asparagales > Amaryllidaceae > Allium > Allium fistulosum. The sequence continues at coordinate 394,266,675 of CM060907.1, forward strand.
AATGAAATTTAATGGAATTTAATATTTCATGTAATATGAGAAAATACGTTAACTGTGGAATATGAGTGTAATAAATCAAAATTTGTGTTTAATGAACACATATGGTATTTTCTGATTTTATATAAAGGACTTTAAATCAAAATAAAAGAATTTCTTTGTAATATAAATTATAATGAACTAAGATTTCATTAAATTATAATTAAATGTTGAAATTAATTTAATATTCAAATCTTGGATTTAACATGGAAAATTTAATTTTAAAAGATTATTAATTTCGTTTAATCAAGAATGATGGTAAGAAACTTTTAATATAGAATTCAAAAGAGATTATATCAGTTTACTAATAATTCGTTCAATTAATGTGTAAAAATGAATATAATTCAATTTTAAAATCTAACTTCTATATATTATAGAATTAGGTTTTGTAATTAGTTTTATTGAGTTTAAAAATATTAAAAGCCTATATTTTGACATATAGGATGACTGATTTTCGTTTCAGGAACGAAATGTGCTTTTCGGGCCTTTTGTTATCGCTTTGACCTAATCGATCCGTTTCATCCAATCCCATTCCATCTTTGTCTCTATATATATATTATTATAAACCATATCAGTCTTCTATTATATTGTCTATACGTACTTGTTAATCTCATCTGCTCCTTTCCATTGGCAAATATCACAAAACCCTAAATTTCTTTTTCAAATCTAATTCAAAAATCCAAACTGCTCAAATCCTATCATATATGTTAACATGATTTCTTGTCAGCACCCCAAAGTTGAGTCATGGAATAAGGTTTATCCCCTGAGTAGGTGGAAAGAAGTGGGAAGCGTCTATCTGTAACATCCTGTATCTGGAGGCCAAAAGCCAAGCACTATGGATGCTGCAGTCATCCACAATATTAACTTCTGGTGACAAAATACGACAATGTTAATGGTATCCATAGTATCAGAAGCACTTGAATATGAAAAAAATTACATATTTCGAAAACAATAATTTTTAGTGATTACATTTCAAATAATATCATATCCAAATTAAAAAAAATCCCCAAATGTATTCCTAAGCAATGATCAAATATAAATTTACAACAATACGCCAACACGGCTATGAAGATGCCCATTGGATGATCAAAGCAATATAGACTTAATAGGCTTAATACACAGCGGAAACAATGTTAAATCAGAATTCCAAAATTAGCTATCCATCAGCCACCTGCTCGTCTTCGATGCTTTATTCGCTAAAACCTGAAAAGCTAAACCCTCAGTCTACTCAAATCAAATTTTGAGCACCCGAGAGTTTAAAGGGAAACAAAAACTTCGAGTCAGACATAAAGCCTGGCATTAATAATTTCTATTACATCTCTATTTACTGATATATAGTGGGACCACGCCGCTTAGCGAAATGGGTTTCCCCTCACTAATATATCTTTTCTAAAAATATATATTTTGCAAATCCTTTCCTACAACCAAATTGTTTAATCAACTGATTATAATAATAATGTAGCAATATCCATTATGCTAAATAGGAAATAAAATAGACTATCTATCTATAATCTGAGCTATCTGCTCTTCGTTGGACTATCTGTCCTAAATTTCGAGCTAACTGCTCTCTTCTAGAATAACTGTCCTAAAACTGATTATACCAAAATAGCAATATTCTTTGTGCTAGATAATGGGCTATTTGCCCAAAACAGGTAGAAAGGGTAGACTAACTGTCCTTAAAAAGTAGCAAGGTTCGTTATGCTAATAAATGAACTAAATGTTCATATCAGAGAAAACTGCACTTTTCTCGATTGACTGTCCTCTGGACTAACTGTCCTCTGGGATGACTGCCATCAAAAAGGACCGACTTTTCGAATTTAAATAAGCCGACTACCAAAATTTTCTTTTGGGTTAACTACCCTTCAAAATGTCTAGGTTAACTGCCCTTCAAAATATCTAGGCTAACCGCCCTTCAAATTTTCCTTGAAAATCATTTCAAAATGATTTAGTCCGTCAAATCATATATATACAAGGAAAATATATCTGTAGCTTCACTCTAAGCTATTTTTGCCATGCTATATATACTTTACTCAAAATAATGTTGATGATGTTCAATAAGGATTATTTATCCTTTTAAAATAAGTTAAACTCCATTATAACTTAAAATACTTAGGCTATTTTCCTTGTCATTATATTTGAACCCTTTGTTTAAAACCTTTAAACAACCTTTCGAAAACATAGAAGGTAACTCATTCTAAACCATTTATAAAAACCTTCGAAAGCATTGAAGGTAACTCCTTTATATCTTTTGATAAAACCTTTCGAAATAATTGAAGGTAACTCATTCAAAATCAATAAAAAGCCTTTCTTTGATAAGCTTTAAAACATATGACATCCGCCCTTTAATTCTTTAAACCATAGCCTATCGTAACAATGAAAACCTTACCTTTTGACCTTGTCAAAAGGTTTCTTTTTGACCTAGTTGAAAGGTTTCACCTTTCGACTTTGTCGAAAGCACTATAAATTCATTAAAAAACCTTTCGAAAGCAATCAAACTTAAAACCTTTAGAAGACATTGGGTTCAATTTAAAACAAGTGGAAACCTTTCGAAACCATTCAAAGATAACTACTTTGAAAACTTTAAAACGTTTCAACTTAAATCATTTGGATTATGCCTACAAGTAAAGCAAAAGGATCAGAAAAACATTGGAGTCGAAAGCAACTACTTCAAATCCTTTATAAACCTTTCGAAACCATTTGAAAACAATGAAGTGTTGATGTTGGAACCAACCCTTCGAAATCAATGTAGAGAGGCGACAAGTTTTAGAAAAACAAAAGATTACCCTCGACTCCATCTGTGTCGAAAGATTAGGAAGCGACAACTATACTTTAAACCTTCTCGAAAGCTATACCTTTTGAATTTTTCAAAAGGTTTCAATTAAAACAAGAAAGCAAACCAATCAAAACCTTTTTATTTTAAACCATTTGAAAATGTCTAAAGCTCTTTATCGAAAGCTAGCAGGCGTATTTTCTTTAAAACTAAATCAAAGTTTAATCTCCTTCGAAAGCTACAACCTTTCATCCCTAAACCTTTTGACTCCTTCCAATTTACTATGTACTAGTTGCCTGATACCATGTGCATTGGTGTTTGACCTAGTCGAACAGTTTAATACCTTTCAACTTTGTCGGAAGATTTGGAACGGAGGCGGATCTTCTTGCCGAAAGTGTTGAAATAGTAGAAAAACTATTTATTTGTATTTTAAAATAGTCCTGTTATACCCAACCTGCCATGTTTGTCTAAATATGATTGGTTGCTAGAATTTTACAGTCAAAAATGCTGCCGAATTTCCTTATTTGGAAATTTAAATGATTTTGAAAAAGCCCCTTTCTCCTTTATAATTATATAAAACATTTAAGTCCCATTCCTTAAATAATTTTATGTAACTATTAAAACATCTTGAAAAATTCTGGAAAAATTCCAGAAAATCAATTAATATGTTCTCTTCAACATATAAAACTTTAGGATCCAAATAATAATTATTTTTCCTATAAATAATTTAATAATCCAAATTAACCTTTTCTTCCTTAGAAAATTCATAACAATTCCACAAAAATACTGAAAACTCTGAAAATTGAAACCATCCCTAAAATAACTTTTTAGATCATCATATAAATTTACAAGGCGAACGGATGTCATTTTATAGGGATTTCATCTTAAAACGTGTCATAAAATCAATATGAACATACATAAATCATCAACATGTATATATAATTATTTTATCACTCAAAACATGGCAAACCTTTGCAAAATCATTCGGGTTTAATCTTAAAACCGAAACCATAAAATTTAGAGATGTAAACATTATTCACCTTTGCTTTAGAGATTAAGGAGGTTGAAATTTGAGTGAGTTTGATTTGAATTTGCTTTCCTTAAGCTTTTCTTTTGTTTCCTCTTCTTCTTTCTTTGTTAATAGTGATTGGCCTCACTGTAGAAAATTTTGAAATTAAATGAATGTGTATGTAGATGAACGGCCTATGGAAGATAATATTGGAATGGCCTCTTTCCCATAATACCCCTCCTCTAATTCATTTTAAACCCTTTATTTAATTTATTAGTTAAAAAGACATGGCTACCTTAATTAAATCAAATCTCAATCTCCTAATCAATACATTATTTTATTTAGTTTATCTAACTAAATCTCCTAAATAATATTATCAAAAATTTGGGGTGTTACAGACTCCACTTCTTAAAGAATTTCATACTCGAAATTACAATAAGGCTCAAAACAAACAAGAAGGTAAAACATACCATTAACCAAGTCAGGATAAGTATCTCTAATCCAGCTCTCAACCTCCCAAGTACAGTCTCTATCATCGTCGCTCCACTGAACTTTGACTAATTTGACCGTCTTGGTTATATGCCTCTTCTCATCTCTTGCAACAATGCAAACAGGCTTCCTCACTATGGTCTAGTCGGTTCTACCACTAAATCATCTAGCACTGTCGGTGCAATAGCAGTCTACGAGTCTCTAACACACTTTCTGAGATGAGAAATATGAAAAACATCATGAACACTTGCCAAACTGCTTGGTAACTCAAGTCTATACGTGAGCTTCCCGATCCTCTCAAGAATAGGAAAAGGTCCAATGAACCTAGGAGATAACTTCCCCGATTTCACAAATCTAAGCCCACCCTTCATCAGTGATACTTTGATGAAAACCCGGTCCACAACTGAGAACTCCAAATCTTTCAGTCTCTTATCTGCATTACTCTTCTGCCTAAACTGAGCCTCCTTCATCCTAGCTCAAATGACCTCAATCTTTTCTGCAACCTCTCTAACCAAATCTCGACTAAGAATCAACCTATCCCTGGTTTCCAACCAACAAATGGGAGATTTGCATAGCCTTACATACAAAGCTTCAAACGGTGCCATCCCAATACTGGTCTGATAACTATTGTTATACGAAAACTCGATTAAATGCATATGGTCCTACCATGGTTCCCCAAAATCCTGAACACAAGCTCTTAACAAATCTTCCAAGATCATGTTAACTCTTTTTATTTGCCCATTTGTCTGCGAATGGTAAGTGGTACGCGTCATAAGCTTGGTTCCCAAAACTTCCTATAGACTGTTCAAAAACTCGCAAGTGAACAAGGAATCTCTATCACTAACTATACTGCTAGGAACTCCATGCATTATAATCACATTCTTCATCAACAATATCGCTAAAATAGGTGCCATTCTGGTTGACCTAACTGGAATGAATGTGCACTCTTGGTCAATATGTCCACCATGACCCATATACTTTCATTTCCCCTGTTCGACCTTGGCAACCCGTCTATGAAGTCCATAGAAATAGAATCCCACTTCCATACTAGAATATCTAACGACTGAAGCAAACCATTCGGTTTCTGGCGTTCGACCTTTGCCTATTGGAAATTAAAGCACTACCTTACACACAAAACAATATCCTGCTTCATTCCTTCCGAGAAGAAACTCCTCTTCATATCCTGATACATCTTGGTACCTCCGGGATGTATAGTGAACTTCGAACGATGGCATTCGTCTGAGACTTCCTTCCTTATAGTTCCTATACTCGGAAAACGTAATCTTCCTTTCTTTCTCAACCACCCATTCTGGTCAAGTCTGAAATCTTTCAAGTCATCGCTCTTAGTTCCTTCTTTTAGCTTTCTGATCCGTTCAGCTAACACCAGATCCTCCGTTTTCTTAGAAGTAATCCGTTCAATCAACACTGGTCAAACTTCCAAATAAGACAATACAACTGTATGATCCAGCCTCAGATCTCCACTGCACTCTACAATATGCTAATGCTTCTAAATCTTTCCACTCAGCCATCATTGCTAACAATGCATTCTGATGTTTTCTGCTAAGTGCATCTGCAACCTTGTTGCCTTTCCCTGGTGTGTACTCAATCCTAAAATCATAAGTGGCTATGAACTCTAACCACCTTTGCTGTCTCATGTTCAACTCCTTCTTAGAAAATAAACACTTTAATGATTTTTGATCTGTGTACAGCTCAAACCTTTCTCCTAAAAGGTAATGTCTCCACACCTTCAAAGTAAAAATCACTACAGCCAATTCCAAATCATGCATCGAATATCTGACCTCATGCGGTCTAAGCTGTCTAGAAGCATAGGCAATCATTTTACCTCTCTACATCAGCACACCTCCTAATCATGTTCCACACACATCGGTATAAACTACTAAATCCCAATTCCCTTTTGGAACTACAACCACAGGTTCATGGGTCAATAAGTGTTTCAAACTCAAGAATTCTTCCTCACACTTATCAGTCCACACAAACCTCACATACTTCCTCGTCCGCCTGGTCATCGGTGCTGCTAGTCGTGAGAAATCTTTAATGAATCTCCGATAATAACCAGCCAAACTAAGGAAACTCTTAATCTCGGTTACTGTCTCGGGTCTCTTCGAACTATTCATGGCCTCTAACTTAGTCGGATCTACTGATAACCCTTCCTTTGATACTACATGACCAAGAAATTTCACCTCCTTCTTCCAGAAGTGACACTTCGAAAACTTCGCTTTCAACTGATGTTGCCTCAGTGTCTTAAGCACCACTCTAAGATGAACTTCAAGCTCTCTTTCATCCTTAGAGTAAATCAAAATATCATCAATGTAAACTAGCACGAACCCATCCAAATGCTCTCGGAAAATCCAGTTCATCAAATCCATAAAGAAAGATAGAGCATTCATCAGTTCTAACGGCATAACTAATCATTCGTATGATCCATATCTTGCCTTGAATGTTGCCAAAGGTATACTATCCTCTACTACTCTGAGATGATGGAAATCCTTTGCTAAATCCAACCAAGAAAATACCTTTGCTCCAGATAGCTAGTCGAACAAATCGTCAATTCTGAGCAATGGCTATCGATTCTTTATCGTCCTCTCATTCAACTTTTGATAATCGATACATAGCCTCAATGATCCATCCAGCTTCTTACAAACATTGTCGCTGCACCCCCAGGGAACTGCTCAGCCTAACAAAACTCTTGCCCTTCAAATCAAAAAACCGCACCTTTAACTCCCTCATCTCTAAAGAGGTCATCCTGCTTGGCGGTCTACTCACTTTTTCTGCTTTCGAAACCAAATCTATCCGAAACTCAATGGCTCGTTTCGGCGGCAATCCAACCACATGCTTAAATACATCTTTGAACTCTCTAACCACGAAAACTTGGCTCAACTCATAATTTAAATCCAAAGCACTCAACAAAGCAAACACAACACCGCTAGAACGTCCTACGATGAAAACAATCCGATCGCTATTATCCGGGTGTCTAGATATATCTTCCTACCCTAGAAAAATATCTTAGCATCGTACTCACTTAACCAATCCATACCTAGAATGATCCCAAACCTCACAAAACCAAACACATGCAAACTGCACACAAAAATATGACCTAATAGGTCAAACTCAAACTTGTCACACCTCAACCCTAGAGTTGCATACCCTCCTATTGGATTCACAACCCGTAAGGAAGTAACTAAATATGTGGGTTCGAGGTTAAGCTTATCTATCAAATATCTAGATATAAAAGAATGTGATGCACCAGTATCAAATAAAATGCTAATAGGCATACCGTAAATCTAAAGCGTTCCTCCAAGAACTGCCTTCCCCTTTTCCTTGGCTGTTGGCTTAGAAGCAGTAGGCTCCAATGCATACACCTTGCCCTTACCATCTATAAATGGGCTCCTTGCATTAGTTCTTTTAATGGCCTATATGGTAATAGTTGAAACACCTGACATTCTTCCCCTTAGCCACATCCTTCGCTTTTCCCGAGCGACACTCACTAGCAAAGTGCCTTTCTTGTAGAGTTTGTATTAGACAAATTCAGACTTCGTTTTCTTGGCTGCTCCACCCTTCTGAGCACCTTTCTTGGGAAAGAACTTCCTCTTCTGGCCCTGCCCAACTTGGACTTATTTTGCCTTGCTCTTCTCCAGAGACTCAAGGACTTCTTCCTAACACAAACCCATCTCTACAACAATATCAAAAGGATTTCTAAGATGAAACAAAGTAGCACTAGCCAACTTCGGCTTCAATCATATGATAAACTTCTCATTCTGTTTCAACACGGTATTAATAGAAGCATACCCATACTGGACTGTTAACCAAATTTATGGTCAACACCCCAAAGTTTATTCCAGGAGGAATAAAAAGACTTGTTTGAATGAGGGGCTTGATACTCCTAAGAATTGCCTTTATATTTAGCTTTACTTGTTATCGATTCTTAACTTGAACCTTTCGATGTCGTCGAAAGGTTTGGTCGTTGAAGTAGGTAACCTTTCGTCTTAGTTGAACTGGTATGAGGTTTCTTATAAAGCTTCCTCTCTTAGATGGGATAAAATCTCCAAAATTAGTCCCTTAAAGATTTGTTTTAATCTTGCCGAAAGGTTAAGATGATAGCTTTCTTTGGTTTTAGGTAGGGAATTCGACTACTTAGTGGATATGAAGGAGCTTTCAACATTGTCGAAAGTTTTGCTCACTTCTATGCCATACGTTTGATCTTTGTCGAAGGGCGTGAGAATAGTTTCTTTTAGATTATGCCTTGTAAGTCTAGTTATCTATACTCAAAGAGTATGTTTTGACCTCGTCGAAAGGTTTGGACCTCAAAGTTAATCACTTGTACAGGGGTGTTATTGTCCTTGCCGACAACGACCTTCCGATGAGGTTGAACCTGAAAATATAAGTTAATCCAACAAGGGTTTAAGAAAAATAGTAAATAACTAATAAAGCACAAGACTTCCCACTTTATTCATGGTCAACTCTTATTTATTAAATCCCCAAATCAGTTCCCAATTAGGGATACAATACTTTGATTAAGAAGTTACAAGATTATAATGGGAGAGATCAGATCCCCCAAAACAGGACCCCTTGGGTCATATTTATAGATGTAGGCGGCCTTTCTTTTGACTACGTGCTCTTAATTTGGTTGGAAGGTCTCCCTTTTATATGCAGTTATGAACCTTTCGACTTCGTCGAAAGGTTTGCCTCTCATCTGTTATCATAAATCTTTTAACTTTGTCGAAAGGTTTTCTTTTCTTTATGTCTTCATGAACCTTTCAGTCTTGATGGAAAGTTTCTTTTCTCTTGGTTGTTGTGAATCCTTTGACCTTATCGGAAGGATGCCTTTCACTCTTGGTTGTTGTGAACCCTTCGACCATGTCGGAAGGTTGCCTTTCACTCTTTGTTGAATTGTAAGTGTTGATTTCTTCATAAACCTTTCGTCGTTGTCGAAAGGTAACCTAGTTGTGCGTTAACCAGTTCGAAAGGCTTGATATGCTTCCGAAAAGGTTACTAAGTAGTTCCTCATACTTACTTTGACTTCTTCATCCCGTCCAGAAGGTAAGAACGCCTTGGATACTAGAGAAGGAATCTTTCAACTCCTTTGAAAGGTATGATGCTAATGAATTCCAAGGACTGCATCCCTACGACTCCTTCAAAAGGTTTGGTCTGTGTGCCTATTCCTTTGCTTTTGTTGAAAGACCTATCGTCTTAGTCGAAAGGTTGATTTTTAGTGTAACATTTGCTCCCCCCTATTCAAAGGGTTTCTCTTGACTTTCCAAGTCATCTTTATCGAAAGCTATAAAATTTTCTGCCTCTTGGACTTCCCACGTTGATCTGGAACATACACTCAGATCTAATCCAACGGTTGAGAATTTAGACAACTTTTCTTATATAGCGCGCTTCTTCTCTTTCTTCCTCTTTTACTTGAAGTTAAAATCACCATATATAAGTAAAAGAATTCTCAAAATTTTTTGAATATCAATTTGCAACAACAAGGTATTTCTTGAATTTGCTTCATAATTTTTAGTTTAATCTTCATCCTTATTAGTTTTTAATAAAATTTCAAGTTTTCTAAATCCGAAGTTGAAATTTAATTTCAATTTGGTTTTACTGGAAATTCATCTTTTTCCTAAGTCTTTTTTTGGACAAAATTTATCTATGGTTTTAGATTTTATGCCGGTGATGTTTGGTAAAGGAAAATCCCCTTATCGAGTTCAATTTTAAACCATAGCCTCTAAATTTAGTTTTTGTTTCCACCAACCTGATTTTTGACTTGTTGAAAATTTGCATTCCTCTTCGAAATCAAATTAGATCGATTCCAAATGAAATTAGTTTTGTTAATGGGTTTGTTTTACTTGTTTCTCAAGAAAAATTTGAAACTGCATTTATTATTGGGTTTGGGTTTTCTTAAACCCGATATGATAACCTGGGACCCACTAGTGTACAATTAGGCAATGCAAAATGACTTTCCTACCCCTTCGAAAGAGGTTGAGGTGGCAAAATTAGGTTTGCCATTCATTGTACCTTTCGATGGGGTCGGAAGGTATTTTGATGCCATCTTTTGATTGTTGTCGAAAGGTTAGGTAACCCTATAGTGAAACCTTTCGACAAAGAGCTTCCGACAAGGTTGAAGAGTTTGAACCTTTCGACTACCTGCTTTTGATAAGGTTGAAATTTTCCAACCTTAGAGTTGCTTCCGCCCATCTTTGTCGAAATGTTTTAAGCACATATGAGTCATATTTGGAACGTTTCGACTTCAATGGATATGACATATTTTGATAACCTTGACTAGACCTTTCGACAATGTTAACAATATTCATAATTTCTAACTTATGAACTTTTAGGTTTTTAATTTTGTCCATATCGAAAGGTCTTGTCACATAACTTTACGTTACACTTGGAATAGGTCCACATTTCTATAGAACCATTGGCATTGTCGAAAGGTAGTGAATAGGTTAATATTTCACCTTTTCCTTTCAACCATGTAGACAACTTAAGGAAGTTGCATTTTTTTTACTTTTAAATTTTGTTGATGCATAGTATTCAGGTGAGGTCATTATTCTTCCTGACATTGTCGAAAGTCTGCTTTGTTAACCTTTTGACATCGTCGAAAGCTTTTACTATATTCCTTTCGACTTTGTCGAAAGCATAAACTATTATGTTTTTGACTAAAAATTTGAATCATTTTTAGAGCTTTGTGCATGTTTTCATGCTTAATCTATCTAAGAAAACTAATTTAATTTTTTATTTTTTCATTGCTATCTAAATTCATAACTGATTAATGGTTATTAATTAAAACGTTTTCACCTGGCAGAGCAATGAGTTCTCCAAAAAATTAAGCTACTACCAAGCATACTTCATTGAGTCACAAAGCGAAGTTGATGCCATACCGAAGGAGTTTGGCATCACCTGTGTTAAGCTATTCCTCCCAAATCCACTAATACCATAGACAACCTTCCAGAAGGGTATTTTGTATACACCTCTATCCACGTATGGCATGATGGCTTTCTTCAATTTCCTGCATTCTTACTCTCTTTCTAGTCTTATATTAGAGTTTCTCCAATACAACTTTCCCCTAATGTATATACCTATCTCTGGAGATGCTAGCGTTGAAATCCGGACTTCCTTCACTCAACCCTAATCTTTTAACATCCTTGACAAAACTAGCGAAGTCAAGCAAATCTAATAAACAAATCTTCAGAGTAACGTGTATAAGAATTTGATATTAGATGGTATCAATAAGTTTAAGGATTGGAAAAACAAATTCTTCTTTGTCAAGTGCTTTGTGGGTGTCCATGGGGCCTTTGCATTCCCTTGTAAGTCTATTTCAATGTAGTATTTGTGCTTCGTTATGTTCAATTAATTAATTTCTGGTCTTTTTCAAGTGACTCTCCCAAGACACTTAGCGATGCAGAGAGAATCATCAATTCATTAACTGCATCTCCGGAACATCTTAGGAGCAGGTTGACGCTCCTAACTCTTTCAAATCTAAGGAAAAATTCTTTGTTACCAATTAGTCAAAGGGTTCTAGGAACTCTACCCGCCATTATGCACAATTTTTGAGGAAATCTCTTCTTTTCCTTAGGTGATGCTGAACATTTTACCTCATTGTCGCCTATTCGTTCTGACATTTCTGGTATACTGTTAGCTTATGTTCTTCTTTATATCTATAGAATTCTTGAATTTCTCTGACTAATTTTATATCTACTTGATTTGCTTTAGCTCCCTCCAAGGCTGCTGTGTCTATAAGTGGCATTGCTCCTCCATCATCATCTTCGGATGTTACATTAGTTTTGAAGGCTTTTGCAAGTTCCAAGAGATCTTCAAAATGAAAACTGTTAGTGCCTCCCAAAGATGCTCCTCCAGCTAAAGTGGCAAAGATTACTGATGTGGAGGAGGGAGAATGGTGTATATCTCCTAAGAAAGCTTCAAGTCCAATTGTTCAAGCTCCAAATGACATAGTGGTGCCAACTCCACCTACACCTGCTCCTCTTCAACATATTACAATTTCAGACTCTCCAGGTGCGCTGGCACAGATGCAACTTGCACTTTTCGAGACTCCTTCTAAGTGACATGCCCTTTCGGAGTCGCCATCTTTTGTTCCTCCACTAACTAATTTTGAAAATCTCATCGAGCTCATTCTTCATTCAGAATCTTTTACTTCTTCGTCTCTGCCGTCATTTAGTCCAGTTTTGGCAGACAATCACCGCTGTCTAAAGGAGCAACAACTCTTGGTAATATCATATCCCCTTTAATCCTATCATCACTAGATCTTTCTAATTGCTAACCTGTGTTTCTTCTCTTATTGCAAATTTCCAAAAACTGGATTTCTCTTTATGAACATGTCTTCAGGCTCTCGTCTAGACTCTTTAGGCTACATGAGGAGAATGCTGAGCTAAAAAATCAAATATCTTTACTGAATGCTGCTCAAAATAACTCCTCCTCCGAGTTGGAGCGAATAAAGGCTTCTCTTTCCAAGGTTGAAGTTGACCTTGAAGCAAAGAGACGAGCCCACCAACTTACCTTCGATGGAAAACTTGCAATAGAGCTTGCCCTAAAAGGCTCAGAAAACGAGAAAGCTCGTTTGATTTCAAAGGATACTCTGCTGAAAGATAAATTCAAGAGGTTCAGAGCTTCACTTAAGCTAGATGTCCAAACCCTCTTTGACTTCCAAAAGCATGTTTCTGATTTTGTTGACACCACTTAGGGGCTTATAATGTTGGGTCATTAGGAAGATGCCCTCATGCTTGCCTATAATAACAACTACGATAAATGTCCTGACTTTGGTTTTCCTTTACATGATCCAATTATAGCCAAAAGTATTATGTACTAAATTAAGCGAGTTAAGCAGGGTTCTGAGCCCGAAGGTGAAGAGGGGATGGTTGATTTCAAGGAAGCTCTTTCTTTTGATATTCCCCCCTTTGACTTAGAATCCAATTCTTAAAAGGAAGACGATGAAAGTAAAGTTCATAAGTGTTTGTACCAAAATTGGGCAAAACACACTTCGGAAGGGTTTCAAGAGATAAAATGAAGAAATAAATGTAAAAAGAGGATTATCTAACAAACACTTCAAACAATAATCAGAAAAATAACAAAGGAATCCAGAGATTTAGAGTGGGTCAGCGTGTTGCCTACGTCCACTACGAAATGATTGATCTTTACTAACTTTAGCTTGCTGGTTATAGCGAATTACAATAGTAAATCTCGAGTACAACAGTGAAATTCGAGTACAATGGTGAATTCGGTAGAGTATGAACGTCAAAGAGCCAAAAGGTCCCTTTTTGTAGGTTCTGGACTGCTATTTATAGGCGTAGGTTGCAAATATCTCGCTCAGATCTCGGGAGACCTCTTTTGGCGCGTGGGTGAGCCCACGCGATCGATCCTACGCGATTTGCACTCTATCCCTGATCGATACGAACGAATTTCGTATCGATCAAGATTTGACCCAATCGAGTCGAAATTGGGCATGAGCATTCCTTAGGTTGTACGCAAGCTTCTATGAAAAATTCGTAGCATTTGGACTTGTATATTGTGAGTTATGATCGATGCAAGCTTGCGTTGTTCTTATGATGTTCTCTTCGTATCGATGCTGTTCGAATCGATCATTTCGTATCGATGATCATTCACGTGATGCCAATCGACATGGCGCTTGCTTTCAGGATCGATCCGAAGTTCATGCCGAATCGATCGAGTCTCTCTAACGTTCGCGCCTTGTTCATATCGATTTGACCTGGTCCCGTTTGCATCGATCAAAGCTGTTTTGTTCGTATTGATTACCGTGGCATTGTTCGTATCGATATTCATGGGCCATTTCGTACCAATAGCTGAGGGCCATTTCATTTGTATCGATCGTTGATTGATCGATACGAACTGTGCGATTGAGATCGATGCGAATTAACCCCAACTGATCGATATGAAGTTGAACCAATTTGGTGGATACGAACAACTGACGCGATGGATACGAACAGATGGATAGCGTGATCGATACGAACAGATGGATGTGAAATAATATCGATTGATGGATACGAACAAGGCGTTTCAGCCGATAGATACGAAGAGTGCAGTTCTCCTAATCGATACGAAGATGAGTGCATCCGATGGGTTCGAACCAGACCGATACGAAGAAAGGCTTTCTCCGGTTGCTTGATGGATACGAACAAAGTGATTGCTTGAATTGCATCGATCATATCTTGAGCATACGAACTCCGATTGACTTGAAATTTGGAACGGTGGCTTTCATAGTTTTGTTTGTCATGACTTGTCGATTGTAGCTCGATCCAAATTCGGACAAAATTCATTGATATTCATAGTGACCCTGCGTATAACCGATCTTCGGGACGGACTGTCCTTGGTTTCCAGTTAAGCTCCTGGTATCACGGCCTTGCCAAAAGGCGGGATAACATTTGCCCCCAAAGTACGTCCTATGAGAACACGACGTGCTTTGAAAAGCTGCAATCTTCATTATGAAAAGTTCCGTCTGACTTGTTAAACAGTTATCGTCTTTTCGTTGAAAGCTGTGACCTTTGATTGGTCTATAGAAACATAAATTATGAACCGTAGACTGCCAATTGTTTTCTTTTGTACTGTTGTAATTGATCGACGTATGATAGTAATTTGTCGCCCATTGTTGTAATTGTCACCAGACAAGTATTCAGTTCCTGCGAATTTTAAAGATTAGATGTTAGTTCATTATACATGAATGTATGTTAGCCTGACTCCCGTTAACGTTCGTACGTTCACGAGTCCTTGTCAGTTTTTTAGTTTTTGTATCGAATTCTGTTTCGATCCTTTCCTGAATCGACGTGGAATTCGAGTCGTAATGACACTTGGTGGTTATGTTGGAGTATCCGTTCGTATCGATCCTCTCCTGGATCGATTCAGGATGAATGCACATGAATCTTGTATCGATGGAGTTGAACTATTCAAATATTAATCTGTGATGATCTTCGCATCGATGGCTACGAATCCCTACAACTCTCAAAATGATGGATACGAAGTTGCGACTCCATATCGATAGGCTAATGAGAGATACAAACAGTGCAACTGGTCCCCTATGTACTATTCGTATCGATGGATTCGAGCTTTTATGGGTTGTGTGTTAATGGATACGAATAGTACAGTTCGCATCGATGCGCCTTGGATGGAGTCGAAAACAGTAGATACGAATAATTATTTTGTATCGATGGAATCTGATGGTTCAAAAAATTCTTTGTTGCAAATTTTGTAACGATAGAGTTTGAGCCGATGGATACAAATAACTAATTCATATCGATCTGGGGGGAAACCAGCTGAAATCGGTCGCAACGACTAGGAGACGAATCGTTTTCCTTCACTTCTTGGGTCCATATATAAACGTTTGTACTTGGACAAATTTCTCACTTGTCAGTATTTTCTTCTGGCTTTCATATCGATAAAGAACGCGAGAAAGAAGAAAACTGTTATTTGCCTTCGAATCGAACCAAATCTCCAACCCTTTGAACTAATTGTTGAAATCAGGTAACTAGCCGATGAACTCGCGTTAAGAACGATGAGACTCAAATCCAATTGCTAATCCATTCATATACATTGTCGAATTCAGGCGATGTTGAGGTCGGAGCTGGTTCAGAGTATGGTCGAGGGAGTAGCCATGGCGGTTTAGAATGCTTGGGGAAGAAGAGGTGAAAAGGGACGCACAGCTCCAACTTCGTATCGCTAGAAGATAAGAAGAAAACTGGCTTCGTATCGATCCCGACCACGAGTCCTATGTTGATGATCGATCCTTCGATGAAATCCATGAACTTCGTATCGATCCCCTGCCGCAGATTTGATTTCCTCAATTTCATGGTTTGAGATCGATACGAAACCAATAAACTTTTGATCGATTCGCACTTCGTGGCGTATTTCAGATCGATACGAACTTTGTGGGGACTCGACCGATGTAATGTTAGTGTGAATTGATCGATGCGAAACCAAAAACATAGTGACCGATACGAAATGAGAGCTTTGGATCGATGCGAAATTAGAGTTTCGATTGATGCGAAGTTAGAGCTTTGAGCGATGCGAAGTGAGTGCTCTGAGACCGATACGAAGCTAATGCCCTTGCAATGAATGATCTGAACTTTCTGGTCTTGAATACAAATTTCATGTAAATTCAAATATTTGACTCCGACGAGCTTTATCTTTGCATAACCAGACTTGACTTTTTCTCTGCATACTTGACTGCCTTTCAAAGCTCGTCAATGGAACCATAACTTAACAAATTTTTTAATAAACTTCAGCTCAGGTCGGTCTCTAAAGTCTGGATGGCATGGTTGTGACGGTCAGTGATGACGGTCACTTCCAGTTGAATTTCCAAGTCTCGTCGTTTGGACATTTTCTCTAACACCGTATACTTTCTTAAGCACCATGTAGCACTACACTACACAACACATTCATACACTTCACACTGGGGAACACACGGGCTCACTATCATCTAATGACAGTTTTTTATAAGTCTACTAGTTATGGAATCCACAAGTTCACTGCAAAAGGAGACACCGAGTTTGCCTCCTTTGGTGACAGAGGTACCAGATATCGCAGCCAAAATTGTAAACCCGGCTCCGGATGAGCTTCTTGGAGCCACTATAATTCCGAATCTGCAAGATTCTATTCCTTCGAACATCTCCGAATATATGCCAGGCAGAATCTGTCTACGCCATGGGCTGTCATTCAATGACGTACTACTTCCAGGGCCAAATGATAGGCCACATGCCTCCCCAAAGGGGTATACAGCCTTCAATCGACATTCGTGCACCGCCTGGACACTTCTCCCTTTAATCAGTATATACGGGAAGTGTTGGCTTTTTTAGGGATTGCCCCATCGCAATTGCATCCCAACGGATATGCGTTGTTGAACAGCACCTTCATCGTCTTTATGGAGCATCTTTTGCGGCCCCAACTCCGAAGGAAATCAGATACATATTCAATATCAAAAGTCAGGGAGATAGTCCCTCTTTTACATTCTTGGAGGCGGTTAGGAATTGCCAAGTGGTGGCAGGCTCTTGGACTAGATTAAGTTACTTCAAAATTGAATGGTTCTACGCCCGATGTCCACCGGGCTTCGCCAGGCGATGGATAACTAGACGTAGGTGCTTCAACTTTACATGACTTGACTGTGTGACGTCACTTGACATCCACTCTAACATTTTATGTCTTTTGCAGGCTTGATTCCGCAGCCAGAGGTTGCCCACTTTAAAGAGATGATTCGAACTCTTCCAGAAGTGTCGATTGAGATGAGAGAAATCGAGTCGGTACTCATAGATGAGAACTTGAGAATCGTTGGGCTGATCGATCAAGATCAAATCATTAGACCTGAAGGATCAATTAGAATAGTCTCGACAAAACGGGCTAAACGTAGAGCGCCCAAACTTGTGATAGCCGAGGAGGGCGATGATGAAAGTACGCCCACAGATGATGAACTCGTTGCTGGGCCTTCTGGCGGATTTTAAGCGACAAAAGGAAGGAGAAAAGGCAAGGCCGCTGCTCACAAATGCCATAAGTCTTCGAGGTGGAAATCAGTTGTGGTTTCTTTGCCGACCTCCGGCGTTAGAATCTCAGAGGCTCCTCCCTCGCCAATAGAGAGTCCTTTTGAAAGGCTTCCACATGATACCGGATTGGAGGAGGTTCAAAATGCTCTAGATTTAAGCGAGTCTCTACCCATCAGTGCGGCCGACATTACCGGTTGGTCGGAGGGTTGCACACACATATACACTTCACGGCACCACATGGTTTCCAGCCTTAAATTGCCTGTTTCAAGAATTCACTAACTTCGTTTTTCTTTTACTTTACAGATACGATGAACAGGCAAGAATCTATGCTCAGCAGTCTTTGTTCAGCACGCCAATGGTCAGGCTCGTATTATGAGTCCCGTCGGAGGGAGGATGACAGAAACCGCGATCGCGGTTATTCTAGTCATGAACGTTACAAGAGGGATAGAGATAGGGATAACAGAGAACAGAGATATCGATCCCGATCGCGTTCTCCAAGCCATCGACTCCCCACACAACCTTTAGGCCTGGGAAAATAGCCGGTAGAGCCCCCTCGTTACAAACCATCTTCGCAAACCTCTCGGCCTGAGTCACAACGTCATATAACTGAGGTTGAACCTCTAGTCCCCACTGAACAAGCTATCAATGAGCCTACTGGGGAAGGGGCTATTAGAATTGCTCAGCTAAAGAAAGATTTTCCAAATATATGCTTTGATGGCTACATCTTCCCTCCTCACTTAAAGAGAATTCCCTTAGAAGTGGAGAACACAATGCAAGACTACATTCATGACATCTATACCTAGTACAAAGAGTGGGCGAAGGCTGTAGAGAAAGCATCGAAGGTGGCCGTCGAGCGGGCTAAAATAATCAAAAAGTTAGAATTTGATCTCGCCTAGAACGACCGCATCGTCCAAGTGCTTAATGATGAAGCCGAGTCCTCTCGGAAATCAGAGATATAGGCCACCAATAAGGCCGATGAGGTGAACTTGGCCATGAAGAGGATGAGGCAGACACACTTTGCCTTGGTGGAGCAGATAGGCCACCAAAACACCACTGTCATAGCTGAACGGGACGCTGCTATGAAAGAACTTGCTGAGTCTAAAGCTAAGTTTTCCGAAATGATCAAAGAAAAGGATGATGCAAACAAAGCCGCCCAGGAAGCATGTGAACAGGCCGTTGTGCTTCGGGGCGAACGGGATGCGGCAACGGCTAAGGTCCAAGTGGTGGAGATTGAGGTCGAGGAGAAAGTCCGAATGGCGGAGTCTAGGCTAGAAGCTGATATTGAAGATCTCCTCATTGTTTATAACGCTAACGTCTTGAAGCATAGAAATCTAGCCTGGCTCGACAATTATCCGACGCATCAACACAAAGCCCGGGGCCGATTGGTGGAGGATGAAATGGCCGCCCACCAAACCGAATCAATTGATGAGTTAGAGCTCGAAAACCGAGTGTTGAGCAAAGACGAGCGAAAAGTTCTCCACGATGCCATGATTTCATATGAGAGGGAGAAGCTTGGCGCTCAGCATTCGGAAGTTGGAGAAGGTTCCGGCGTCGAGCATCATGATACAAGTTCTGAAACTCTTTTGCTGACTCAGTCCGAATCTACACCTACGGTTGATCCTCAGCCCGTTCCTGCTTAATCCAGATCTACCGCAGATGTCCCCAGCTCGCGAGCAAGTTTCTGAGGTCATTCAGCTGCCCACAAGTCAAATTGAGGAAGGTACTCTGAACATTCTCTGTGCTTATCCGATACCGGAATCGTCATTCGAAGTAGTTATTAACAGTTCTTCTTTTGTTTTTGTCCAGTGATTGATGCTACACAAGTCGTGCCTCCTGCCACTCAAGAATCACATCATATGCAGGAGGCCATTATAACTGAAGCAACCACCACAACGACCATGGCACCGACTGATGGAATGCAGGGGAGCACACTTATTTTTGATGAGCAGATGATGGAGGAACTCCTCGGTCCTCACAGCGATCCATTTGCGGATTTGCCCTTCGTTATGGGCGGAAGTGCACCGATGACAAGTTCTTCGAATCCAACTGCGGGAGTTCCTGACGATGCACAAACGCTTCATGAGGAGGAAATCATGGCTGAAATCAATGCCGAAATGGAGGCAGCCGCGCGAGGCAGTGGTTTTGGCAGTGGTATGGCTGGACCTGGTCCGGCTCCTTTGCAGATGATATCTCCGGGAGGAAAGGTCATTGAGACAAGCATGCCTGCCCCCACCTCCTTCTGTTGATCCTGTCCCTCCAACTCCACCTGCAGGAAGCATTCCAATACATTTGAGTTTGGAGGAGGATGTTGATATTATGCCCCCGACTGGAGATCGGCCGTCGAAAGGCAAGGGGTCAAAGAGAAAACTAAGCGGAAGCTCCAGCGGGTCTACACCGAAGTGGAAACCGAAGAAGAAGAAAGAATAGACATGCTTCTTTGGTAAATTTTGAGTAGATAGGAATTTCTTTTGTTCTTTTTTGCTAACCATGTATAGATGCGGGTTCGGCCCCTACTAGTAGAATTTTTTGGATAAACTTGTACTTAGTGTCTTTCTACAAACAGTTGAAATGAAATTCCATTTTGTTTTTAACTCAATTTTCGTTTATTTGCTTAAGTATTTCAGTGTTCGAACTTTAGCCCAGTATACTTGTCGAGTTTCGACCTTTGGATTGGACCCAAGTTTAGTCGTTAAGTCCTGAAATCATGACTATGAGTGATGACTGAATGTTGAACTGGACTCCGATGCTGCATTGTCTCAATCGGTGATCGACGCTTAAGTTTTTGCCCCCAATTTCAGGGACGAATTGTAGAGATCAATTGGCGATCACACTTCGCTTTCAACTCATCGAGCGTAACGTCGTCGAACTGATGCTTAAAGAAATTCGAGTGGTCGAATCGTGTTCGCTCATTTAATGTCGATTGCATCAACACTCCGAGGATTTGCATTCGTACGTCGGCGGTCGGACACGCCTGCTAGAGTTTCAAGGATAAGTCCACACTCCGGGGACTCAAGTCATTTTCATGGGTGGTCAATCACACCCACTTAATGTTTGCAACGATGTCCACACTCTGGCCACTTTAGATGGATTCATGGGCGGTCAGTCACACCCGATTTCCAATTACACTTTAACCACGCTCCGGGGACTTAGAGTTGTTTTACGGATGGTCAATCCCAATCCGGTTTGTGTTCAACTTCAATCCACTCTCTGGGGATTTTGAGTTAACTTTTATACTCCACTTCGCACTCTAGGAATATGGAGTTAGTGTTTATGTTGACACTCCAGTTCACACTCTGGGAATCCGGAGCTAGTTGACATTTATACTCCAGTTCGCGCTTCGGGAACTTGGAGTTGTTCAACAGATGGTCATTCACATCTGTTCAGACTTTAGGATTTCGTTCACACTCCGGGAACGATGAATCTATCAGGATCGTGGATGATCGGTTCACATCCACCCCGAGTTAACAAGCGAAGTTGTTAGATGGACGGATCCATTTTCCTCAAACTTGGTCAAGGTACAGGCGAAGTCGTTAGGTGGACGGATCCACCCTCTTCAAAACCATAATTGTAAGTTTATACTCCAGTTCACACTCCGAGAATCTGGAGTTAGTTAAAGGATTGTCGTGTATCAATCCTTTTGTTGGCTTCAATGTGATGGCTTATCCCCGAGCTCGGGTTTCACTTAGTGAGTGACCGGTTGTATCACAGTCACTCCCTATTTGAATAAATTCAACTGTATGATGGAAGTTAGCTCTCCGCACATCGTGATGGTCATATGAAGTATTTCAAGTAAATCACAGCTCTGGCTCGAAGAGATTGCACTTTATTGCTGAAATAAGAAAATATTGCAAAATCAGTTGCCTTATTACAAATTCAGATTTCGAAGTGCATAAACCAATTGCAAATGAATAATAGACTGAATAAATAAACAGAGCCTGTTATGTGTAGTAGCAACGAAGATTCTCGATGTTCCAAGCTCTCGGAAGAGTGAGACCATCAACGGTCGATAATTGGAATGTGCCATCTTCGAGCTTCCGTTCAATAACATACGGCCCTTCCAAAGTTGGCTTCATATGAGAAGGGACCGGGTAAATTCTCTTGAGGACGAGATCGCCAAGTTCAAAGGTTCGAGGTCAGACCTTGGCATTGTATAATCGGGCGGCCCGACATTGATATACGGCTGCCCTCAAATCAGCCTCTTCACGCTTCTCATCCAATAAATCGAGAGACTCATCAAGTAATATAGCATTTGTCTTTGGATCATAGTATGTCACACTATGAGAAGGTACTTCTAATTCGACTGGAATAACAGCTTCTGAACCATAAGAGAGAGAGAATGGAGTATGGTCGGTCGCGGACTTATGGGTTGTTCGGTAGGCCCATAAAGCCATAGTTAGTTCATCGACCCATTTGCCCCCGGCTTTTACCAGTCGTTTCTTCAGAATAGACTTTATAACTTTATTAACAGCTTTAACCTGTCCATTTGCTTGAGGGTGTACAACTATGGAGAATTTCTTCTGAATGTGGAATCGTTGACAGAAACCCTTAAATTCGATACTGCCGAATTGGGTCCCGTTGTCAGTGATGATAGTACATGGGGGACCAAATCGACGGATGATGTTGCGCACTACAAAGTTGATCACCTTCTTCGTTGTGATAGTAGCGAGGGGTTCAGCTTCCGCCCACTTGGTAAAGTAATCAACTGCTACGATGGCATACTTCGCACCACCTTTGGCTAGAGGTAGAGGGCCAATAATGTCAATGCCCCATACTGCAAATGCCCATGAACTGACCATTTGAGTTATTTCGATAGGTGGGGATCTTGGAATCCGAGCATGCTTCCGGCATTTGTCGCACTTTCTGGTGTAATCTGACGCATTGCGATTTACGGTTGGCCAATAGTATCCAAATCTGAACACTTTCTTGGCAAGGGCTTGCCCCTCGGTGTGATCGCTGCTTTCTCCTTCGTGCACATCATACAATACCCGTTTGATTTCGTCGTGAATGATACACTGGAGTAAAGGAACAAAGTATCCTCTTCTATACATAACTCCATTTTGAAGGGTGAACCATGAGGCTTTTCGAAGAATCTGTCTCTTTTTACTCCTGCGCTTTGGCAGGGTTCCGTGCTCAAGATAATTTCTGAACGGAGTCATCATGACTCCTTCTTGGAAGCGACATCAAATATCCAATCGGTTTCCATCTGATCAATGCTTGGCAAAGGCAATGTCTCTACGGGAACGAGTCCCATTTGCTGTGCTTCACCTGTACTGGTTAACTTTGCTAACGAATCGGCTTTCTAATTGTGTTCTCGTGGGATGTAATAAATGGCATAATAATGGAACTGATTCAGTATCTCCTGAATCTTAACAAGGTAAGCAACCAGTCTTCAATCTTTAGCTTGATATTCCCCTCCGACTTAACACACGAACAATTGTGAATCACAATAAATTTCCACAACAATGATTCTTAAATCTCTGGTAAGTTTCAATCCAACCAGTATGGCTTCATACTCGGCTTCGTTATTAGTTGCACAGAAGTTTAACTTTAGAGCATAGCATATAGATCGACCTTCAAGAGTTTCAAGTACAACCCCTTCACCTGAGCAATGGTCATTTGATGCACCATCTGTGTGCAGCTTCCAGATATACTTAGGAGACTCACTTATTTCGGGCAAGTCCTCTAGGATGGTAAATTAAGCTATGAAATCTGCTAGGACCTGTCCTTCAATGGCTCGCCTTGGAGTGTAAGTAATGTCAAACTGACTTAACTCGATATTCCATTTGAGTAACCTTCCAGACGTCTCCGGCCGCATAAGGACCTGTCGTAACAGCTGGTCGGTGTAAACGGTGATTGGATGAGCCTGGAAATACGGACGGAGCTCCCTCCAGGCAATAACAAGGCAATAAGCCAACTTCTCTAGCTTTGGATAATTTCTCTCAGCTCTGGTTAGTCGCTTGCTTATGTAGTAGACCGGCTTTTGTATTCGGTTTTCCTCCCGAATTAGGGCAGCACTTATTGCGTTTTCTAATACCGCTAAGTAAATGTACAATTTCTCGTGATCGATAGGCTTTGAAAAAACTGGCGGTGTGGAGAGATGTTGAATTAGTGCTCGTAATGCGCCCATACATTCCGTAGTCCATTCAAAGTTTTGTTTTCCTTTTCGGATCAGATCGAAGAAGGGAATGCATTTGTCAGTAGACTTTGAAATGAACCTGCTCAGTGCTGCTACTTTCTCGTTGAAACTCTGGACTTGCTTTATAGTTTTTGGAGTTTCAAGGTTTCTACTCGCCCAGATCTTTTTGGGATTGGCTTCGATTCCTTGAGCGTTGACGATAAACCCAAGGTATTTTCCTGATGCGACCCCAAAGTGACATTTCAACGGATTAAGCTTCATTCTGTATTCTCGGAGAATATTAAACATTGACTCTAGGTCTTTGATGTGGTCAGTGGATAATCGTGACTTGACTAGCATGTCGTCCACGTATACCTCCATGGTTTTCCCAATCTGATTGGCGAACATTCCATTAACTAGTCGTTGATAAGTTTCCCCAGCATTCTTGAGTCCAAAAGGCATAACTTTATAGAAATAGAGTCCCAAATTGGTTATGAAGCTGGTATGCTCTTGGTCGGGCAAGTGCATGGGTATTTGATTATAGCCAGAGTACGCATCCATGAAGGATAAAATTTCATGTCCAGCCGTTGAGTCTACAAGTTGATCAATTCGAGGAAGTGGAAAACTATCTTTGGAGCAAGCTTTATTCAAGTCTTAGTAGTCAACACATGTTCTCCATTTCCCATTTGGCTTTCGGAAAATTATAGGATTGGATACCCATTCCAGGTATAATGCATCTCGAATGAATCCATTCATTTTAAGCTTATCTACCTCTTCTTTAAGGGTAGCAGATCTCTCTGGATCCATACCACGACTTTTTTGTTTGACCGGGACGTGCCGTAGGTCAATATTCAATGTGTGGCTCGCGATGTCCGGCGAGATCCCACACATATCAGAGTGCATCCAGGCAAAGACATCAAGGTTTACCTGGAGAAATTCAACCAATTCCTCTTGCATTTTTTGGCTTAGCTGAGATCCAATCTTTATCATTTTCGAATTGTCATTATCGTCGATTGGAACATCGATCGTCAGTTCGATTGGGGAAGCTTGACTGTCTTTACTTTCATCTTCACTTTCGGTATCTCTCGGGTCAAGATCTATTTGGAATTGGTTGGGGTGCCCGGGCCCGAGCCCAGGCGTTAATTGTCGGTTATCAGCAAAGCGGACGCAGAGTGATTCCTCTACGCCCTTACCTTTTTCTTTTCGCTGCGCCTCGCGCAGCTCAGCAACATAACAGGCTCATCCTGCGGCCTGATCTCCCTGCACAACTCCGACACCATTGTCGGTAGGGAATTTCAAAGTCAAACACCATGTGGCAATGGCAGCCCTGAACTCAGCTAGGGCCAGTCGGCCCAAGAAAGAATTATATGGGGGAGTTTATATCCAAAACAACAAACTGCAGTATCCGGACTCTTCGATGTTCATCAAGTCCTAACTCGACTGGCAATTCCACCACTCCAGTGGGTATAGTTGCACTCCCGTTGAAGCAGTGAACACTGGACGGACATGGCTTCAAGTCTTTAGTCTCCATTCTCATCTGGTCATACGCTCGTTTAAACAAGATATTCATAGAACTTCTGCTGTCTACCAAGATCCACTTCATCCAAGCAGGACCTACTGGAGCTGATATGACAGGTGGATCAATAGTGGGGGCTTCGATCCTATCGGCATCCCGACCTCGAAATATGATGTCATCTGCCATCGTTCTTTGTTGCTTGGCCGGAGCCCCATCTTCGGAATTATTACAACATTCAAATTCCGCATGCTTGATAGAGCTGGCATACGACTCCATTTCCTTCCAGCTTTGGTCTACTGAATGAGGACCACCACTAACAGTGTTTATCACCAACCTCCCGCATGTACGAGCGGGTTCTTCTTGTCTAACCGGATTCGGTACATGATTTTGATTCGATGGGCATGCACCTCCAGACTGCGGCGCCCGCACAAACTGTTCTAACTTTCTCTCCCTTATCAACTTTTCGATGAGATCCTGCAAGTGACGGCATTCATTTGTGTTATGGCCGTAGCTTTCATGGAACCTACAAAACTTTCCCGTCTAAATTTGCTTCTTCGATGACTGTTTCAGAGCAGGCTTCTTATACTGAATAGTATTGCAGGTTTGTAGATACACATTCTCTAGTGACGTATTCAGAGAAGTATAATTATCAAACATAGGAGCCCTACGTCGTGGACCACGATTTTGATCCCGTTTCCTATTCTGATTACCATTTCCTTTCTGTTGATCTTGTTTATTCTGAATATTAAATTGCACTTTCCCGGAGCTCTCCCCGGATTGTTTAACAGCGATATTACTTTGAACTCCTTCCATGCTAGGCTTCGCATCATATTTCTTCCTAGACTACTTCGCATCCTCCCTTCTCAAGAATTGGACTGCCTTGGAATAGAAACGGTCCAATGATGCAGGGGGTCTTCCGGCCAACAAGTTGTCGAACTCAGAATCGGGCCCAATCCCCTTAGTCAGTGCCATAAGGAAGAGTTATCATTTGGGTGGCTGATCTCATCACATTCAGCAGGAGATCTTTCTAAATAACGCCTGACTGTCTCTCCAGGAGCTTGAGTGACACTAGATAAAGTATAAACATCCTTCAGTCTCGCGACATGCATATGAAATTGCTCAATAAACTTTGTTGCCAACTGATCAAAGCATGAGATAGATTGAGGTGGCAGTCGGGTAAACCACATAGTCGCTATGCCCCGAGAGAGATCGGGAAGCTTCAGCACTTGACTGCATCCTCAACTCGTGCAGCATTCATCAACCATTCATACTTCAAGATATGCTGATTAGGATTAGAGTTCCCTTCATAAACAGGTAAAGTCGGCATCCTGAATCGCCGAGGTGGTTCAGCATAGAGTATCTCATCAGTGAAAGGGTTGTGACTCCGGGTGATTCCCCAGTCGTCATTGCAAAGTCCCTGACTTTCACAGATCATCTGACGGATCATTGTCGGTAGGTCGGGCATCTGGACGTTTTGAGCAGGTTGGGCCAAGGTGTGGTCGGGTTCCACAATACGTGGAGGGGCCAGTTGCTGTCGATGGTCCATCTCTCGCCTCCTTGGTTCTATGTCTTCGGGGATGTAAGGTTCAAGAGTATGGTTGCGTTGATGGTTGGTCAGATCCGTTTGGTTCCGAGTGTCAACTCCTAAATCAGTAGCTGTTGCAGTACGGTTATCAGTAATGTGGTATGGGGTAGCGCCTCCTCGATAGGAGTGTCCAGTCTGGTGCCTGGTTGACGGGCCAACTCTCGGTTGCCTAAGATTCAATGTATTCTGATGCCCAATGGCCTGCGTGTAACTTCCATCCAGTCGCGGGCGCATGGATCTATGATGGTAATCAGAAGTGGTTGAACATTTGGTGGATGAATTGGATGCCTGATCCCTCTTGGATCTCCTTCGTCTCTAATGGTTTAGCTGGTTGGTCAATTCCGCATTATCACGAAGCTGTTGAGTGAGTTGTTGGCGGCTCTGAGTCAATTCTAGCATTAACATCTGAAATTCTTCCCTGGTAACAGGGTCTTGCGAATCTGATGGTCCGGCAGCATTCTGGTCGGTTGGAAGTGTTTGTACGAGATTATGTCTGTCCCGTCCTTCTGGATCTGCAGCTGTAGAAGTAGTCCTTGTATTAACCATGATGAGTAGTGAAGCTCTTTCCTAGACTTGATGCAAATCTGAATAGGATGGAAAAACTTTAGTCGTTGAGATCTGGATCTTCTTCTTAGATTTGTATAATCCAATATTGATAGTAGATCCAATGAGCAGGAGAAAAACTGTGTTTTCTCGGTGAAAGCACCAAAGTGTTTGTACCAAAATTGGGCACAACGCTCTTTGGAAGGGTTTGAAGAGATAAAATGAACAAATAAATGTAAAAAGAGGATTATCTAACAAACACTTCAAACAATAATCAGAAAAACAACAAAGGCACATAGAGATTTAGATTGGTTTGGCGTGTTGCCTACGCCCACTATGAAATGATTGATCTTTATTAACTTTTGCTTGCTAGCTACAGTGAATTACAACAGTAAATCTCGAGTACAACAGTGAAATTCGAGTACAATGGTGAATTCGACAGAGTCTAGACGTCGAATATCCAAAAGGTCCGTTTTCTGTAGGTTCTGGGCTGCTATTTATAGGCGTAGGTTGCAAATATCTCGCTCAGATCTCGGGACACCTCTTCTGGTGCATGGGTGGGCCCATGCGATCGATCCCACGCGATTTGCACTCGGTCCATGATCGATACAAACGAATTTCGTATCGATCAAGATTTGACCCAATCGAGTCAAAATTGGGCATTAGCATTCCTTAGGTTGTACGGAAGCTTCTGTGAAAATTTCGTAGCATTTGGATTTGTAAATTGTGAGTTATGATCAATGCAAGCTTGCGTTGTTCGTATGTTGTTCTCTTCGTATCGATGCTCTTCGAATCGATCATTTCGTATCGATGATCATGCACGTGATGCCAATCGATGTGGCGCTTGCTTTTAGGATCGATCCGAAGTTCATACCGAATCGATCGAGTCTCTCCAACGTTCGTGCATTATTCATATCAATTTGACCTGCTCCCGTTTGCATCGATCAAAGCTGTTTTATTCGTATCGATTACCGTGGCATTGTTCGTATCGATATTCATGGGCCATTTCGTACCGATAGCTGAGGGCCATTTCATTCGTATCGATCATTGATTTATCGATACGAACTACACGATTGAGATCGATGCGAATTAACCCCAACTGATCGATACAAAGTTGAACCAATTTGGTGGATACGAACAACTGACGCCATGGATACGAACAGATGGATAGCGTGATCGATACGAACAGATGGATGTGAAACAATATCGATTGATGGATACGAACAAGGCGTTTCAACCGATGGATACTAAGAGTGCAGTTCTCCTGATCGATACGAAGACGTGTGCATCCGATGGATTCGAACCTGACTGATACAAAGAAAGGCTTTCTCCGGTTGCTTGATGGATACGAACAAAGTGATTGCTTGAATTGCATCGATCATATCTTGAGCATACAAACTCCGATTGACTTGAAATTTGGAACGGTGGCTTTCATAGCTTTGTTTGTCATGTCTTGTTGATTGTAGCTCGATCCGGATTCGGACAAAATTCATCGATATCCGAAGTGACCTTGCGTATAACCGATCTTCGGGACGGACTGTCCTTGGTTTCCAGTTTAGCTCCTGGTATCACGGCCTTGCCAAAAGGCGGGATAACACTAAGGAGAAGGAGGCTGATGATATGTTTAATTGGGGTACTGATGACGATGACGAAAACGATAACAACCCCTCTAAAGGTCACGACCTTAGTGGAGATAAAGGGGTCCCTCTGGCGCTACCGAAAAGCATAGCGACGGTCCAACTAATTCTTCTGAAACAAAGCCAATCCCTCACCATGATTTGCCTCCAACATCCCCTGGACCAACTCCCCCTCTAGAGGATGAAACTGCTCATGCTCTTTCCGAGGGTCCTCAATAGAAAGAACAAGCTCCCCAAGTTCTCATTCCAGTTTCACGGGTATTGAATTCCCTGTTTAAATATCTTGCACTCCGAAGATAATAATTAGTGATAAATTATCTTTCTTAGATAAAGAGGAAGGCAAACTTTCCCTATAGCACAAAACTTGAGAGAAAACAAGCAAAAATTAACAAGTTATATAGGGAATTAGTCAAATTAATAAAGGAGCACAATGCCTTATCTGAGAAATATCACAGTCTTGACAAGAGTACCTCTGCACTAGCATCTTTTAAATTTTAGAGAGCGACTCCTTTACTAAAGAAAGCGCGTCTCCGATGCGACGCTCTTTTGAAGGAAAATAGAGAATTAATAACTCTATTCTGGATGGTGATTGAAGAAAGAGACATTTTAATTAACTTCTTGTATAAAGTATATTGCAGACATCCAATCATAGATTTTTCATACTTAGGTGAATTCAATGGGGGTCTACTTAGACACTTTCATAAAAGATATTTTGATGAATTTGGATCTGACCCACATCCTGGAGCATGCTGAAATTTTCCTCAGGTAAGAACGATTCCTCAAGATCTTCCCACTGAAAAAGCTTAAGTATTATAAGAAAAAATTTGTTTCTGAGTTTCCCTTTTAGTCTGTCTTGTATGAACCTGATGAATGATTTTAAATACGTAACAAGTAGTTGATTTATGAATACATGTTTTTGTAATGCTCTCTATGCTTAGCTTCCTTTTACTGTGTTATTTTAGTATATCAGTTCTTTTGGTCGTGTCATCCCAAGAGACCACCTAAGTAAATACGTTAACCTAAGGAGGTTTTACTCCAATAATGAACCACTCCTAAAGACTTCGAAGTTAGCAAGGTATTGCTTTCCTCGGGACTTACAAAAATTATACTTGGACTTCCCTTGTCTCCGCTTTGACTTTCTTGGCGAAGAGAAGTAAACTTTCTTAAAAGAAATCTGAACATTTCAACCAAAGTAGATTTTTGGTCGCGATAGCCCTTCTGCCGGGAAATGGGATTACATCAAATATCCACCGGTTATTACCCTTGAAGGAGTCACTATACCCTTTGACTCAACAGTCTTACTTTCAGCTAATACTTTATGCAAAGTTAGGAATGTAGTCTCTCGACTTTAGATTTGATGAAAATGATTGTTATATCTCCTAACTTTTCTTCTATTTGAATTGTAGTCCATTACTATAGTACTAAAGACGTCTTTTATCTTGATTCTAATTTTATTTTATTTCTTCTGTACTATAGTACTATAGTACTATAGCTATTGCTTCTCCTATTTTTTTTTGTTTTGATCCCGAGAGAATGATGGATATGGTTATGTACAGTTATTTATAAAATCATTCTAGGGTTTAAGAAAATGGGTAATTCCCCTGATACCCTTAGATGTTCATGTACATATCATATTCCTGTGTGGTCCTAAATTGGAAATGCACACATTAGGTTACTTTAATTGGTTATTTCGAGAATCAAACATTTTAAACACTGCATGCTATTTTCATGTCTCTATTTTATTCATGCCATATGCATGTGACCCTTTGTTCATTTTTTTCTAAGTTTAAAGAATTTGTAAACTTCTTGTGTTTTCTCTCTAGCTATTATCTTCTTTTAATCAGGTACACTATCATACATAATCATGTGATGTAAGAAATCTGTCTCACTATATTGTTTGCTGGGAATGATTATAAGATATAGAAATTCTTATTTGATCCTACATTTGTTTTTATTCTGACTTTAATTGAAAACAACAACTCCTCATACACATTTATGTGGTATAAATCACATATATCATGCTAATTATTTCTAGCATAAATACATAAGTCATTTGGTCCTTATAAAACTCTATTTTATTTTATTTTAGGTAAAACAGGAAATTCCTCATATGTTAAATATATGTATTTTTGTAATTCTTTAGGCATGAAATTATATTTATTTTAAATCCCAATTTTTAATCACCTTAACCCTTTGCATTTTTGTCCAGCAGAACTCCCATGCATATTTAATTTATTAACAAGCTTATCCATTTTAATATGTCATTTAATATATATATATATATATATATATATATATTTCTCTACTTTTTTTTCTTCAGAAATTCTCAAAGTAAATATAACTTTCATTTTTAGGGTCATTACACTACAACGAGTTACAACTGACTACAACAGCAAATTTCGAGTACAATGATGGTTCCTGCAGAGTCTAGACGTAAATCAAATCAAAAACTCCCTTTTCTGTAGACTTTGGGATGCTATTTATAGGCGTAGGCTGCAAATATCTCGCTTAGAACTTGGGAGACCTCTTCTAGCACGTGAGTGGGTCCACGCGATCGATCCCACGTGATTTGCACGCGATCTGGGATTGCTACGAACGAGATTCGTATCGATCAAAACTTCATACAATTGAGTCGGGATCGATTGCGAGTGTTGCTGAGGATGTTCGCAAGCTTCTATGAAAATTTCGTAGCGTTTGGACTTGTAGATTGTGAGTTATGATCGATGCAAACATGTGTTTTCTCTAGGCTGCTTTGTTCGTATCGATACCCTTCGTATCGCTTCCATCTCCTTCGTGTCGATCAAAGGAACGTGCTTACTTGTTGACGTGGAACGATAAACTGGGGTGGATCTATATTTTTCGCCGCATTGACCGTGCCTTCATCCCTGTAGACTTCATTCATATCCATCTGTAATACTCCAATCACATCCATCCATTTCAGCCCCTATTCGTATCGATAATTGATGGTGTACTTCGTATCGATCATTGTAGATACAATCGATATGAAGTGACTTCGTTTGAGGGTTTTTCTGATGGGTACGAAAAAGATGTATGATGGATACGAATAAGGACTATGACGGATACGAAGGCTTATGGATGCTATCGATTCGAACAACCATGAACTTGATGGATACGAATGAGGTCTGCAGGGTGGATGGATATGGACTAACCTTACCTGTGATCGATACGAACTAGGTCGGTCCTCGATGGATACGAAGTAGCATGGACATGAGGTAGGCTAATGGATACGAACAAGATCGATATGAAGGAGGTCGCCTTTGGATGGATACGAAGAGTGTAGTTCCGGGTGGATGCGAACGGAAGTGATGCGAAGAGAGTGAAACGATGGATACGAACGAATTGATCTGCTTGATTTGCATCGAACATATCTTGAGCATACGAACTCGGATTGTCTTGAAATTTGAAACGTTGGCTTCCACAGCTTTAATTGTCGTGTCATATCAATTCTATATTGATCTGGACTCGGGCAAAACTCGTCGATATCCATAGTGAACCTGTGTATAACTGATCTTCGGAACGAACTGTCCTTGATTTCTAGTCAATTTCTTGGTGTCACGGCCTTGCCAGAAGACGGTATAACACTACCATTATTGATAGCCTACCATTTTAGGTAGTCCAAGTTTTAAGGAGAATTTTACTCCAAACCATGTAGACCTTTTCTTTTCAAAAAGTTGGTCTTTATTAATCCTTTCTCAAGTTCTTTTTACAAATTTGCTGATCTTTCCTTGTCTAAAGAAATTAATGGTCATCCCCTCCAAGTCTTTGCAATGGTTGGTTTTATGACCATTCATCATATGACAGCGACAGAAGGACTCTCCTATGTTCCTTTCATGTTTTGCGTTTTCTTTTGTGATGGCCAATAGTTAAGTTCTTCCTTTGTAAGCAAGTAAACGTTTTCCATTGAAGTTGTTAAATTGCATTCTTTTGGAAGTCTAGCCTTGAAGCTTGACTCTTAAGGATGATTCTTTTGCCTTTGGTCCTACGGCCTTTTTATTTCATGCTCCTCAATTATTTTACTTTTTGCTACCCTTTCAACCTCTTGGGTTGTATGTGCACTTGTTGTAGTTGGTTGCCATTTGCATGTAAAGGCGTTGTAATCATCCATTGTAATCATTCATTATCTCTTTCTCAAAGATTGTGACTTTGTAATAATGTTGGAGTGTTCTTCTCATTTGATTAAAGATATTATCACTTCCATTTATTCTTTTCCCAAGTGCAAAGATTGGGGTAGGTCCTACATGGTAGGGGTTTAAACTCTATTTCTCAGGGCCATAAGATTCTGCTTTCATTTTATTTATAATCCTTAAGGCTTTGAGCCTTAGTCATTTTTCTTCATCTTGATTGGAGCTTTTGATGCCTACTTGTGAGAATCTTGATAAGTGTGGTTCAGAAGACCTTTGTTCGGATCTTTTAAATCTTTTGGCCATGATCAAACCAAAGTTGGTGAACTTGGTATAGAATTAAACCAAGAGGGGTTAGAGAACAGTAGTGTTAGGCGATTTAACCACAAGGTCAAAGGTTTGTGCCCTCCTTCTAGCGCCAAAAATGTTAAATAAATTTATGGTCAACACCCCAAAGGTTATTCCAGGAGAAATAAAAAGACTTGTCTGAATGAGGTCTTGATACCCCTAGGAATTTCCTTTATATATAGCTTTACTTCTTATCGATTCTTATCTTCAACCTTTCGATGTCATCGAAAGGTTTGGTCCTTAAAGTAGGTAACCTTCCGTCTCAGTTGAACTGGTATGAGGTTTCCTATAAAGCTTCCTCTCTTAGCCGGGATAAAATCTCCTAAATTTGTTCGTTAACGATTGGTTTTAATCTTGTCAAAAGGTTAAGATGATAGCTTTATTTGGTTTTAGGTAGGGAATCAGACTTCTTAGTGGATATGTAGGAGCTTTCGACCTTGTCGAAAGGTTTGGTCACATCTATGACATATGTTTGATCTATGTCGAAGGGTGTGAGAATAGTTTCTTTTGGATTAAGCCTTGTAAGTCTGGTTATCTATACTCAAAGAGTGTGTTTTGACCTCGTCGAAAGGTTTGGACCTTAAAGTTAATCACTTCAGAAGGTTATAGTTAGTATTGACCCAAATAAGTTGTTGACCTTATGGAAAGGTTTGGATTCTAGGGTTGATGACATCTAAGGGTTGATGTTATTACTTGTACAAGGGTGTTATTGTCCTTGTCGACAAGGACCTTCCGATGAGGTTGAACCCGAAAATACGAGTTAATCCAACAAAGGTTTAAGAAAAAAGTAAATAATTAATAAACCACAAGACTTCCCACTTTATTCATGATCAACTCTTATTTATTAAATCTCCAAATTAGTTCCCAATTAGGGTTACAATAGTTTAATTAAGAAGTTACAAGATTATAATGGGAGAGATCGGATCCCCCAAAACAGGATCCCTTGGGTCTTATTTATAGATGGAGGCGGCTCTCCTTTTGACTACATGCTCTCGATTGGGTCGGTAGGTCTCCCTTTTATATGCAGCTATCAACCTTTCGACTTCATCGAAAGGTTTGCCTCTCATTTGTTATCATAAACCTATTGGCTTTGTCGAAATGTTTGCTTTTCTTTATTTCTTCATGAATCTTTCGGTCTTGATGGAAGGTTTCTTTTCTATTGGTTGTTGTGAACCCTTCGACCTTGTCAGAAGATTGCCTTTCACTCTTGGTTGTTATGAACCCTTCAGCCTTGTTTGAAGGTTGCCTTTCACTTTTTGTTGACTTGTGAGTGCTGCTTTCTTCATAAACCTTTCTCCAATTGTCAAAAGTTAACCTAGTTGTGCTTTAAATGGTTCGAAAGGCTTGATATGATTTTGAAAAGGTCACTAAGTAGTTCCTCATACTTGATTTGAGTTCTTCATCCCCTCCGAAAGGCAAGAACACCTTGGATACTAGAGATGGAACCATTCAACTCCTTTGAAAAGTTTGATACTAATGAATTCCGAGGACTGCATTCCTTTGACTCCTTTGAAAGGTTTGGGATGTGCGCCTTTTCCTTTGCTTTTGTTGAAAGACCTTTTGTCTTAGTCGAATGGTTGATTTTTAGTGTAACATGGGCTAACTCCTCAAACTTTTGAGCATACTTAGCAACAGGCATCTCACCCTGCACCAGCTCAACAAACTGCCTAATCAAAGCTGACTGTGCCATTACTAAAATAAACCTCTCCTGGAATCCCCTCTTGAAATCCTAACAATTTACTGTCTCCTCATCGACTGACGTTGTTACACTGTTCCAACAGAAAAATGCGGCTCCCTGAAGCTGCCCTGATGCCAACCTTCTCTTCTGCTCATCATTGAGCCCAAGATCTGCAAAAATACTTTCGTAGTGCAACAACCAGTTCGCAACTTTGATGGCAACCTCCGTTCCCATAAACGACTTTCCTCCTGGCTTCACATAATCCTCGCTCATCTTAGCAAAATAATTAACTACTGGAACTTTTGGAGCCCCTGCTCCTGCAGCATTTCCTCCTAATACTTTGGCTACAACTCCTGCTTGCATCATATTCCTGAAAAACTGATATATGGCTTCCATTCTGACCTGCGAGACTTCAGCACCAACATTCTTTGTCTAAACTTGGCCTCTCCATGCATTAGGTCTGGCATTCCTTTCGATGCTCCTCCCTCCTTGGTTAACTCTGCTTCTTCTACCATCCATATTATATTCAAACCTCATGAAATACAGAAAGATAGCCTAATCAAAGATAGATGAATGGAGATAAAGCGCATATTTATATATATATATATATATAGAAAATACAAGTACGTTACTATAGCGTTAACCCAACCCCAAATCTTACTCTAATTTCTTTGGATTTTTGTTTTCAAAACCTAATTTTAGTTAAAAATTTCATAAACCTATGCTCGGATACCAAGTTGTAACATCCTGTATTTGGAGGTCAAAAGCTATGCACTATGGATGTTGTAGTCATCCATAGTACTAACTTCTGGTGACGAAATACGGCAATGTTAATGGTATCCATATTAATAGAAGCACTTGAATATGAACAAGATCATAGATTTCCAAAACAATAATTTTCAGTGATTACATTGCAAATAATATCATAACCAAGTTACAAAAATCCTCAAACATATTCCTATGCAATGATCAAATATAAATTTATAACAATATGCCAAGAGCGACATATGAAAGTAGCCCCTTGGACGATCAAAGCAATATAGACTTAATAGTCTTAATACACGGCGGAAATAATTTTAAAACAGAATTCCTAAATTAGCTGTCCGTAAGCCACCTGCTTGTCTTCGGTTGCTTTATTCGCCAAAATCCGCTAAAACCTAAAAATCTAAACCCTCAACGTACTCAAATCAAATTTGGGGCACCCAAGAGTTTAAGGGGAAACAAACACTTAGAGTTAGACATAAAGCCTGGTATGAATAATTTCTGTTACATCTCTATTTACTGATATATAGTGAGACCACGCCGCTTAGTTGGATGGGTTTCCCCTCACTAATATCTCTTTTCTAAACATATATTTTACAAATCCTTCCTGCAACCAAACTGGTTAATCAACTGATTATAATAATAATATAGCAATATCCGTTATGTTAAAAAAGGAAATAAAATAGACCATTTGTCTAAAATCTGAGCTATTTGCTCTTCACTAGACTATCTGTCCTAAATTCTGAGCTAACCGCTCTCTTCTGGACTAACTGTCCTAAAACTGATTATACCAAAATGGCAATATCTTTTATGCTAGAAAGTGGGCTATCTGCCCAAAACATGTAAAAAAGGTGGACTAACTATCCTTAAAAAGTAGCAAGGTCCATTATGCTAATAAATGAAACAACTGTTCATATCAGAGCTAACTGCTCTTTTCTGGACTAACTGTCCTCTTAGCTGACTACTCTCAAAATGGACTGACCGTCCGAATTTAAATGAGCTGACTGCCCGAATTTTGTTTTGGGTTAACTACCTTTCAAAATATCTAGGCTAACTTCCCTTCAAAATATCTGGGCTAACTGCCCTTTAAATTTTCCTTGAGAACCATTCCAGAATGAATTAGTCCGTCAAATCGTACATATATGTATGGAAAATATATCATTAGCTTTACGCTAAGCTATTTTTGCCATGTTATGTATACTTTACTCAAAATACTGTTGATGATGTTCAATAAGGATTATCTATCATTTTAAAATAAGTTAAAGTCCTTTATAACTTAAAACACTTAGGCTATCTGCCTTGTCATTATATTTGAAACCTTTGTTTAAAACCTTTAAAAAACCTTTCGAAAACATAGAAGGTAACTCCTTCTAAACCATTTATAAAACCATTCGAAAGCAGTGAAGGTAACTCCTTCATATCTTTGAATAAAACCTTTTGAAATCATTGAAGGTAACTCCTTCAAAACCAATAAAAAGCTTTTCTTCATAAGCTTTAAAACATATGACATCCGCCGTTTAAATTCAATAAACCTTAGCCTTTCGAAACACTGAGAACCTTACCTTTCGACCTTTTCAAAAGGTTTCTTTTCGACCTAGTCGAAAGATTTCACCTTTCGACTACGTCGAAAGCCTGGGATACCTCCCATATAAAATCATTGATAAAATTTTCGAAAGCAATCAAACTTAAAACCATTCGGAGACATTGGGTTCAATTTAAAACAAGTGGAAACCTTTTGAAACCATTTAAAGTTAACTACTTTGAAACTTTAAAACGTTTCAACTTAAAACATTTGGATTATGCCTTTAAGTAGAGCAAAACGATTTGAAAAACATTGGAGTCGAAAGCAACTACTTCGAAACCTTTATAAAACCTTTCGAAACCATTCAAAAATATTAAAGTGTTGGTGTTGGAACCAACCCTTCGAAATCAATGGAGAGAGGCAGCAAGTATTAGAAAAATAAAAGATTACCTTCGACTCCATCTGTGTCGAAAGGTTCGAAAGAGTCAACTATACTTTCAACCTTGTCGAAAGCTATACATTTCGACTTAGTTGAAAGGTTTCAATTTAAACAAGAAAGCAAACCAATCGAAAGTTTTTTCTTTTAAACCACTTGACAATGTCGAAAGCTCTTTGTCGAAAGCTAATAGGCTTATTCTCTTTAAAACCAAAACAAAGTTTCATCTCCTTCGAAAGCTATAACCTTTCGTACCTAAATCATTCGACTCCTTCCAATTCACTACGTACTAGTTGTCTGATACCATGTGCATTGGTATTTGACCTAGTTGAAAGGTTTAATACCTTTCAACCTTGTCAGAAGGTTTAGAATAGAGGCAGAACTTCTTGCCAAAAGAGTTGAAATAGTAGAAAAACTATTTAATTATACTTTGAAATAGTCCTGTTGTACCCAACCTGCCTTGTTTGTCTAAATCTGAATGGTTACCAGAATTTTATATTCAAAAATGTTGCCGACTTTCCTTATTTGGAAATTTAATTAATTTTGAAAAACCCCTTTCTCCTTTATAATTATATAAAACATTTAAGTCTCATTCCTTAAATAATTTTATATAACTATTAAAACAACTTGAAAAATTCTAAAAAAAATCCAGAAAATCAATTAGTATGTTCTCTTCAACATATAAAATTTTCAGATCCAAATAATAATTACTTTTCCTATAAATAATTTAATAATCAAAATTAACCTTTTCTTCCTTAGAAAATTCATAACAATTCCACAAAAATTCGGTAAATTCTGAAAATTGAAACTAATTTCTAAAATAACTTTTTAGATCATCATAAAACTTTGCAAGGCTAACGGATGTCATTTGATAGGGTTTTCATCTTAAAACATTCATAAAATCTATATGAACATACATAAATTATCAACATGTATATATAATCATTTTATCATTCAAAAACATGGCAAACCTTTGCAAAATCATTTGGGTTTAATCTTAAAACAGAAACAATAAAATTTAGAGATGTAAAAATTATTCACCTTTGCTTTAGAGATTAAGGAGCTTGAGATTTGAATGAGTTTGATTTGAATTTGCTTTCCTTAAGCTTTTCTTTTGGTTCCTTTTCTTCTTTCTTTATTAATAGTGACCGGCCTCAGTTTAGAAAATTTTGGAAAGAAATGAATGTGTATAGAGGTACATGGCCTAAGGAAGATAATATAGGACTTGCCTCTTTCCCATAATACCCCTCCTCTAATTCATTTTAAACTCTTTATTTAATTTATTAGTTAAAAAGGCACGGCTACCTTAATTAAATCAAATCTCCATCTCCTAATCAACACATTATTTTATTTAGTTTAGCTAACTAAATCTCCTAAATAAGGTTATCAATAATCTGGGGCGTTACACTATCTTCCTTGAATTCCCTTTTAAGTTGATTGCTTATGTACAAATTTGCTCAGATTGACCTTTCGACTAAGTCGAAAGGGTTGACTTCCTTCTTTATTAACCTTTCGATTCTGTTGGGATAGATTGGTCTTTCCTTTGAAAGCCTACCTTTCAAAATGTTTTGTGCTACCTTAGAAAGATTTTCCTTTGATGGTTTCAACCTTGTCGAATGCCCTGTTGGTTATGTAGCTAGGACTTATTCCATGAATCTTAAAAAAATATACCTACCCTTGTCGAGAAATCTAGGCTTAAATGTCTTTTGTTTGGATTAGGGATCTCAAGTTTAAGTGGTTCGGAGAAGGGTTTCAACCTTGACGAAAGCTAAACCTTTAGGCACCTTGTATTAATCGAAAGCTTTAAATGTAAGCGAAACCTTTGGTTTCGAAAGGTTTGGCGCATATGTAGGAAGCAATTCTCCATTGTCTTCGAAAGGTGCTGCTTTGACTCATTTGAAAGATCTTCATGCATATAGATTCATCTAGTTGAAAGGTATTTGTTGAATGCGTAAGGGTGCTTTCGACTCCTTCATCTCCTTCAAAAGGTATGAACCCACTAGATTGTGGTTAAAGAAACCCTTCGACACCTTTGGAAGGTTCCAAAACTTCCAAAATTTGGCGATAGCATCACTTCGACTCCTTCAAAAGGTCCAGCAGTATTTCTTCTCTCTTGCTCTCTTTTATTCTTTACTTATAATAGTTTCGCCTAAGTCGAAAGGAAAATTTTTTGAGTAACAATTTAATATATCATCGCGAAACTATCGGCGAATGGAATGAGCATCTGCAATTCTTTTCTCAATTGAACGCTCCGTTCGTCCATAAATTAGTGAATTATTCTCAGATGTTCATCCTAGGGTTTGGATTCAACGGTGGACCTTCATCCAATCGACGATCGGAGGGCATTGCGACATAGAGGCGGCCAAGAAAGGTCGATCCATATGGTTGGATTGTCGAGATCATCAATAGAATCACCAAAACTGGCGAACTTATGGTGGCAGCGGTGGGAGGTGGAGTGACCGAAGGCGTCGCATGAGTCAGGGGTGGTGCGGTAGGTGATGGCACAGACAGTGGTGGCTTTGGATCATGGCGGTAGTGTATGTGGTAGCGGTAGTTGGACGAGGAAGACCGGCAGCATATTGGGGTCATGCATATTAGGAACGAAGGGTTTGAGAGGTTAAGCTAATTGCGATTTTACCCTTACATTTATTTTATTTAGTTTTAAAATTTTAATCTTCTAACTTGCATAACTTTTTCATACGAGCTCCGATGGATGTGTGGTTTCTTCCGTCGGGTTCGTATCGAAATTCCGGACAATATAAAGCAGGTTTGGTTAAATTTCGAGACTATTGAGATATTGCACTTTTATTGGATTTTTTTATGGGCTTTAAATTAAAAGTGAGTGATTTAACTAACTCATGCAATATTAAATTTTCTCTTGTTAGTTGATTAAATTTATGAAGTGATAAGATTTTATTGATTGCTCTTTGGTAATTTAAATTGTCATTTAAATTTAATTCGAATTTTATATTGAATTAAATTGACATTTAATTTAATATTGAATTTAATTTTTAGTTAAACACTGACAATTGATAATTAGTAGTTGTTACGACATATTGGTTGATTTGGATGTTGATTGTAATTTAATATCTATTGATTGATACGTTGGATGTATGTTTGTTATTTATTTTAATATATCCCTGTTATTATCCTATTTATTATTTGACAACCTATAAATTATTACTTGTAGTATTTTGAGTGAACTAAGAAATTGGTAGAAATGATATATGCCTATGTCATTTAATTTTGGATTGAAATGATATATATCCATCCCCGAAATTTAATTTGAAATAACTATTCACATGGCCATAAGATAGAAATATATATATGGACACCGAATTGGTTAAATTAAATGGTTTTAAAATACTAAATTTGGGTTTTGATTAAA
This sequence comes from Allium fistulosum, assembly GCA_030737815.1. Lineage (NCBI taxonomy): Eukaryota > Viridiplantae > Streptophyta > Magnoliopsida > Asparagales > Amaryllidaceae > Allium > Allium fistulosum. Next base: position 394,308,156 of record CM060907.1, read on the forward strand.
TGATCTTATTTTAAAGAAACAAAATTGTGGATTTATATGAATTAACTTATTTCTAATCCAAGCTTTGAAATGTTGATGTCGAAATTGGTTAAAAGAAATTGTTTTAAAGAATAAAAATTGAAATGTGAAGTTATAATCGATATATGTCTTTAATTTTGAAAATTTAATTATTATAAAGATTCGTTCCTTAGATTGAACAATGTGGTTTAATTTGATCTAAGTGATTTAAATCGATAAATTGAAATTGGACATGAAATCCTTGTGAATTGAAATGGTTTAAAATAAGAATTGGATTGAAATTTAAATGATTGAATTGAATCGTTGAATGAAATTTGAAGTTAAAAATCAACGTTTCGAAAATTGAAATTAATTTGAATTGAAATCGGGATCAATTTTATTTGAAACTAAATCGAAATTGAGTCGATTGAATTAAAAAATAGGAAATTGAGTTTGTTTGATTTGAAAATTGGACATCGGCCCAGGTGCAACAACCCTAATTTTAGTGATATTATTCAGGAGATTTACTTAAAATAAATTAAAATGAATAATGTAGATAAGGATATTGAGGTTGATTAATAAACTAAGTGGTCGTGCTTACTTTAAAATAGAAACTTATAAATGGATAAGTAGCTTAATACAAGGGCGTTAGGGTAAATAGGGGCACATATTTCCTACCCTTATACTATCTCCCTTAGTCATACATGTTCATTTTATCAAAAAAAATTTATAATAGTAAGGAAGCAAGTCCAGCCATTAGAAAGAAAGAAGAGAAAATCAAATTAAAGCTTAGGATTCAAGCTAGAAGAAATCAATCTCAATACAACTTCAATTTCCTTATCCAATCTAAGGTGAATAATAATTCTACATCTCTATTTTGATTTTATTATCATATGGTTTCAAATTTAAGAATAAATCTATTTTTATGATATAGTGAATGATGGCATGCTTGATTTATGATTTATATGGATTAAGCAAGGTTGTTTAGAAGGAGATATACACGGTTTTAGGGTAAAACCGAGATGAAATGATTTTTAAATGACATGGGAAAATTATATGTTATACAAAGCATGATTTTGGAGATGGGTTTCAATTTTCATAATTTTCAATTATGTGAATTTTATATTAATTTTCTAGTAAAGAAAATGATTTTTTAGTTTTATAAATTATTTACGGCTAAAATAATGATTATTTGGATTTGAAATTTTTATATCTTGGACAACATATTAAAATAGATTTTCTAAGATTTTCCAGATTTTTCCTTAGTGTTTTGATGAATACATAAAATTATTTAAGGTTTAAGACTTAAATGTTTTATATATTAAATTATGGAGAAGAGGCATTTTTAATTCAAAATGATTATTTAATTCTGAAATTAGTGGCTGCACTTTTCTAAAAATTATTTGTTAACAAATGAAAATTTGACAAACAAAGGCAGGTTATTTGAAAAGTTCTCTTTTAAGTTAAAAATAATAAAATCATGCTTTTAGCATGTTTCAGCCATTTTGGCATCAAGCCTTCCGATAAAGTCGAAAGGTTATAGCTTTCGATAAGGTCAAATCAATGCATATGGTATCAAGTTACTTGGCACGTAATGAATTGGAAAAGGTAGAAGAATACTTAGTCGAAAGGTTGGTTGCCAAAGAGGTGGGTTTATGTTTGTTTTATAAACCAAGAGCTTACACCTGCTTTGCTTTCGAAAAAGAGCTTTCAACTTGGTTGCTTTGACCAGGTCAAATATTTAAATAAGGTTTTAAACCTTTCGACAAAGTCGAAAGGTTACTGCCGCTTTTCTCAACCTTTCAAAGTCAATGCTTTCGACAAAGTCGAAAGGTTCGGAAGGTTTGCTTGTTTTAAAACCAGCCGCTTCTCCATGCTTTTGAAAGGTATCAAAGCTTTCAACTTAGATGATTTACCCTTGTTTTATAATAGAAGTATAACCCAAAGCTTTCGAAGGAGGTGATTTAAAGGGTTAAAGCAGATTGATTTAAAGATAGATTTTAAAGCTCTCGAAGCAGAACTTTCAACAAGTTCGAAAGGTAGCTTCCAATGATATCGAAAGGTTTTAAAAGAAGAATTTCCACATGTTTTTAATTGAACTATTAAGTTTTTAAAAGGTTTGAATTTCAATGGTTTCGAAAGGTTTGAATTTCACTGGCTTCGAAAGGTTTGAATTTCAATGGTTTCAAAAGGTTTGATCTCCAATGGCTTCGATAGGTTTGAATTTCAATGGTTTCGAAAGGTTTGATGTACAATTGCTTCGAAAGGTTTGAATTTCAATGGTTTCAACTGGTTTGAATTTCAATGGTTTCGAAAGGTTTGATTTCCAATGGCTTCGAAAGGTTTGAATTTCAATGGTTTTGAAAGGTTTGACCTTCATAGGTTTCAAAAGGTTTCACTCTTATTTAATGATACTTTAAAAAGGTCAAAAGGTTTCGAAGAAGAGTTTTAAAGTATTCAAAAGATTGAAGCCTATCGGTTTAAAGTAGAGGATTTATGCTTTTGAAGGGGTTGAAAGTAGAAACTTTCGACGTTGTCGAAAGGTTTGAAAACCCATATTCTAATTTTTAAAGGAAAACCCACGGCTTATATAAAGGATTTTTGTAATGACTTTAAGCATGTAATTTTAAAGAAGTATTACCTTAATAAAAATATAAGTTAAAGGTATTAACTATGTTTTATGAAATATATTTCAAGGACCTTAAACCCACAGGAGTGGTATTGTTAAATTGTTGGTTTGCTTCTTCAAATATGAATATATTCACCTGATAACCCATAACTGTATATTGGGAAAAGGGGGTTGAAGAACCAGCTAGGTAAACTCAATAGGGAACATAAATTGCTTAAACTCTTGATTGAGTAGAATTGCATCCAAGGAGTCAAGGTGGCCAAAAATAGGATGCCTAAACTTTGTAGTTATTGGAGGCAACCAACAGGTTCATAGTAAACCCATGAAAACTATGATTATGTAGTTATTGGAGGTAACCAATAGGTTCATAGTAAACCCATGAAAACTATGTATTAAAGGTGGTTAGCAGGGGAAAATTGGTTTGTAGTGAACCCATGCAAACTATATCCGGATTAAGAATTAGCATCAGTCAATAGGTTCCTAGTAAACCTATGAAAACAAGGATAAGAAAATGGCTAGTGGAAGTATCAGTAGGTTCCTAGTCAACCCATGAAAACTAGGGCGTGAAGTGAGTTACTGGATAAATCCATAGGTTCCTAGTTAACCTATGAAAACTAGGATAAGGTAATTAGTTATTAGAATGACTAATAGGTTCAAGGTAACCCATGAATTGATTAAGTTTACTAGTAGGAGCCAATAGGTTCTTCGTGATCCCATGAAAATTATGAATATAACAGGGTGTTCATTAATTATGAAAAGGTTATTATTAAACCCATGAAAACTAAAAGGTTAATAGTGACCCTAGAAACTATAATTATGATAGGGTGTTAGAGTAAATGTGGATGGGAAATCCTAATTATTTTCAAGCATGCATATCATCATAATATTTTTGGAAATGTATGTTTTAACCATTGTGGACGCAGGAGCACAGTATATGGTTTTATAAAGGTTTTACGATAATAGTGTGTGGAAAACCTATTCCACAAAGCAGCATGGACTCAGATATCTAAAAGAATTGAAATGTTAGATTATTATTCATACGAGGCTTTATGTCTGACTCGAAGTTTTTATTTTCCCTTTAAACTCTCGGGTACTCAATTGATTTTGAGTAGTTTGAGATTTAAGGTTCTCAGGTTTTCTTCTTTGACAAATAAAGCTTTCGGAGGCGTGTATGAGGCAGATAGTTATCTAGAGTTTTCTTTTCCACTATGTATTTGTTTGTAAAGGCAGATTTATTAGCCTTACTATATACCCTGATCACCAAGGGGGCTTCTTCATATGTCGCTCTTGGCGTATTTGTAATGATTATATTTTGCGGAATGTGGTTAACCTTTATGGGGATTATGTAATGAACATCAAATGTTTTGGATGAAATATGGATATGTGTTTTTGATTTGTATTTTTTTCCATATTTCTGTGATTTGTGTATCAATGTATCCAGCACAGCCGTATTTGATTGCCGAAGATTAATAACTATGGACGATTGCAACATCCATAGCCGTTAGTTTTGGGCCTCCAAGCAAGGGGATGTTACACCAAGTTTGTTGATATGGAAAGAAATAGTTTGATTTGATATTATTCTCAAAATAAAATATTTTAATATAAAATGTTGAAAATCGATCTTTTTAAAATATTCCAATTATTTTGTTTTTCCAAACTATTTTACTATATAAACCATTTTCAATACTTAACCATTTTATATCAATTTTTTAAATCTCTAAATTATTTAAACTATTTTAAATTATATAAAACTATTTAATTATTTTCTAAAAATTCAAACATTCCAAAGTTGGAATGTTTATATTAAATCGTTGGTTTAAATGCGAATGTGGTTAAATGAGGTTATAACCTAAGTTGGAATTTGAAATGATATTTTCAAGTGAAAATGACATATGAAGTAAATATGATGATTTTAAAATGAAGGGTATTTTGAAGTGAATATGATATTTTGATATCAATTATGAATTGGTTTCGAAATGTGAAAGAACTGACTGGTGTGTAAAACGACATTTGGTTGTTAAAGAGATGTAACATCCCGTATCTGAAGGTCTAAAGCTAAGCGCTCCAGATGATGCAGTCATCTATAGTATTAACTTCTGGTGATAAAATATGGCAATGCTAAATGTATCCATAATATAAGAAGCACTTGAATATAAACAAAATCACAGATTTTCAAAAACAACATTTTACTAATTACATTTCAAAACAAATTCATATCCAAGTTACATAATCCCACAACGATTCTCGGGTTTTGGATCAATTATAATTTACAATAATACGCCAAGAGTGAGGTACAACGATGCCCTTTTTTTTGATAAAAGCAATATAGTCATAACTGACTTAATATACATAGCAGAACAAACAGAATGAACTGCAACTCCTAAATAGCTATCCGTTAGGCAAAGGGACAGTTAAACTAGTTTGTGTGCAATTTGCCCAGTTTTCGGACAGATATTCCATTTATTACCTGTTTTTAGCATAACGAATATTGCTATTATTATTATTATTATTATTATCAGTTTGATTAACTAGTTTGGTTGGAGGAAAAGATCTGCAAAATATGTGTTTTGAAAAGGATATTAGTGAGGGGAAATCCGTTCCGCTAAGCAGCGGGGTCTTACTCAATATCAGTAAACCGAGATGTAACAGTATTATTCACACCAGGCTTGATTTATGAATCGAAGTTTTTGTTTCCTGTAAACTCTCGGGTGCTCAAAATTGATTTGACCAGTTTAAGGGCTGAGGTTTTCAGGATTTTGTTTTTTTGACGAATAAAGCTTCCAAAGACGAGCAAGTGATTGATGGATAGCTATTTAGGAGTTGTAGTTTATTTTGTTTCTTCCACTATGTATATTAAGTCGGTTATGACTATATTTCTTTGATCAACCAAAGGGGCATCGTCATATGTCGCTCTTGGCATATTATTGTAAATTATAATTTATCCAAAACCTGAAAAGGTATATGGGATTATGTAACTTGGATATGATTTTTTTTTAAACGTGATCAGTAAAATGTTGTTTTTGGAAATCTGTGATTTTTTTCATATTCAAGTGCTTCTAATATTATGGATACCATTAGCATTACCGTATTTTATCACAAGAAGTTAATACTATAGACTACTGTAACATCTATAGTGCTTGGCTTTTGGCCTCCAGATACGGGATGTTACAACTTGGTATTAGAGCATAGGTATGTGAAAAACTTTAAACTAAAAATGATTTTGAAAAGATGATCCTAAGGAATTATAGTAAGATTGGGGAACGGGATAACGCTATAGTAACATACTTATATTTTCTACATATAATTATACGCTTTATCTCTGTCTCTTATCTTTGTTAGGTTATTCATCTATATCTCTTGAGGTTTTAATACAAATATGGATAGTAGAAGAGGAAGAGTAACCCAGAAGGGGAAGGCACGATAGGAATGCCAGACCTAATACGAGGAGAAGCTAAGGTCAGGAACAAGCAGGGAATGATGGTGCAGGAGTCTCGCAAGTTGACATTGGAGCTATGTATAACTTTTTCATGAATTTGATGCAAGTGGGTGTTGCTACTAGTGTAATGGGAGGAGGAGTTTCGGAAGTTCCGGTAGTTAAGCATTATGCTAAGCTGAGTAGAAATTATACTAAGTTGTTGGGAAGCTATTTATTGGATCCGAGGATGCCATTGAGGTGGAAAATTAGTTGATATATTGTGAGAGGATCCTTGTAGATTTGGGGCTTAATGATGAGCAGAAGAGGAGGCTTGCTTTGAGAGAGCTTCAGGGAGCAACTTTGTTTTGGTGGAATAGCATAGCTATGGCAATGGATGAGGAGAACTTCATTCTCTAGAGAAGAGTAAGGCTAAGGAGGTCCAGGTTGGGCGGTGTCAGAAGAGGAAGTTCTTTCATAAGAAAGGAAAGTCTGAGATTGTTTGCTTCAAGTGCGACAAGAAGGGGCATTTAGCTAATGAGTGTCGTGCTGGAGAGGCAAAGGAAGTGACCAGGAGGAAGAATGTTAGGTCCTTCAACTGCAACCAGATTGGCCACTATAGGAATCAATGCAAGGATCCCGCTAAGGATGGAAAGGGCAAGGTGTATGCATTGGAGCCTTCTACTTCTAAGCCAACAACTCAGTAGAAAGGAATGGCAGTTTTGGGAGGTACGCTTCAGATCCATGGTATGTCTGTTAGCATTCTATTTGATATCGGCGCATCACATTCTTTTATATCTAGATGTTCGATAGATAAGCTTAACATAGAACCCACATATTTAGTTACTTCCTTACGGGTTGCGAATCCAATAGGAGGGTATGAAACTCTAGGGTTGAGATGTGACAAGATAAAGTTTGACTTGCTAGGTTATACTTTTATTTGCAATATGCATGTATTTGATTTTGTGGGGTTCGGGAGTACTCTTGGTATGGATTGGTTAAGCGAGTATGATGCTAGGATATTTTTCCAAGATAGGAAAATATTTAAGGATAAAAAAGGCCTTTCAGAAGGCTTCCACATGAATAAAGAGTAGCAGGTAAATCCACCTTTCGACGGTATCTAAAGGGTTGTTCAATGCTAGTAAAGAAAAGCACATAAGAACTTCAAAACAAGATTTTCGCAAGCATAAAGGAAAGGTAGTTCCGACCGAGACGATATGTCCATCCCACAAAATCCAAAGGAAAGAATTACTAAAACACAATGAAGCAACTAGGTACACAGGGCTGCCAGGCGCCTTTCGGCTAGGATGGAAGGTTAGTTCCGCAGTCGTTCATCATAAAGTGTCAAGGTCCTTTTGCAACCCTACTTCAAGACCTTTCGCCTAAGACAAAAGGTGTAGTTCCGCATGAGAAGGTTCACAAGAAATGGCTCTGCACACAAAAGACTTCCGTAGGAATGAAAGACCATTGTATTTAACTTGGCAAGAGAAGGCTACACGGGAGAGATACGGCAGCCTGTAGAAATCATTCTGCAACTATTTGCATTAGGACCTTCCATCATAAATGATTCCGCGTTGAAGACCTTCGGCAAGAGATAACAAAAACAAATGTAAACATTACCTTCCGCACCTTCGGAACCTGCCCAGACATGCCTCCATAGGACAGCCCTCTTCTTCAGAGAATCCTTTTTACAAGACTGGAAGGAAGCTTCCACATAAAAGAACAGATCATTCGATACAAAAAAGCGCTAACCAAGCACTTCAAGAGACCACTTATATCCATTCGACGGAGTCAAAAGGTCTCCTTCCGCATCAAACAAACTGTCATTTTGAGCTAAAGAGTCAATGGATCAAAGTTATGGGTGCCATATTCCTACCTACTAATTAGGACGAACGCAGTCAGATATGTTCAAATAGCTATAAGCCAAACTTTCGGCGTGGTTGAAAGGTCACCCTTTGGCACCAAGTTGGAAGGATGCATGCAAAACTAGCCTTTCGACATTCGAAACGGCTTCTTCGAAAGGGGGCCAACCCACACCTATAAATAAGACCATACATGTCCGATTTTGGTGATCCGATTTTCCCACTCTACTCTCATTCTACAACTTCTATTCTTGCTCACTGCATTTGTAACCTTAATTTAGAAATCAAATTAGGGATTTGCTTCTTAAACATTGTATCAAACTTCATCATGAAAAAATAAAGAGGATTATGGATTGCGATCAACTTCGACTTTGGGGATGATCAAGATTAGGCATTAATTCGACATTAATGGTCGATCATACATGATTTATTTCTTATCTTCTTCTTTCATTCGAAGTATAGGTCATGGAACCATCATGGGATAATTCCATGATTTTTATTTTCTTATATATTAAATTCATGGTTTCGGTCACCTAAGGGAAATATAACTTGTGACTCAATAAATATACAAAGTCGAATCTCTGATACGGTTCCATGACATATCAAATCAACTCTTATATTTATCTAAACATGTTTGAATGATGCATACCTTTCGAAAAGGATTCAAACCACCAACTAACCATCAAGAAGGTCTACTCTTTCGAAAGGAGTACCTTTTGATGATGTCCACCTTTAAATGGCTGAATGAATACCTTTCGGAACGAAGAATTTGATCATGAATACAATGTTGCGATCTCATCGAAACTTAGTAAAAAGGCAAATTAAGGAGGTTTCGATGAGGTCGAGAGAGGTTTCGACTCCAATACCTTTCTACCTATCCAATCTAGAAAATTCGTCAAGGACGAAAGGAAGGTTTCGTCACTCATTCCTTTCAGCCATTATGAATAGTGAAATACATGGGTTTCACTGGAGACGAAAGGGGTTACGATGGAGATATTAAAGTTCACGATTGAATTCAAACTCAATATTCTTGAAACCATTTCATTATTAATTCTTACATTGCCTTCTTTCGCATGCTTTATTCATTGATCATACCAAGGATTGAAATAACTAAACATGATCAGCGATCCAAAGCACCAATAGCGGTGTTGAAGATATTTATCGTTAACATTTTTGAGCACTAATAGGGTTGTTGAAGTATTTACCGTTAACAATTTTGGCACTAGAAGAAGGGCCCGAACCTCCGACCTTGTTATCTTAATACACCTAATTGTGGAAACCTGGTTTAATGTAGGTAAATAAAATCAAAAAGGCTTTCCTCCTTAAACGAAATTGCCAAACAAGCAACTTCTATAAAAGAAAAAATTTCACCATCTTTCAACCCTAGGAATAGGCAACAAGGGCAGACTTCCGCACTAGCTCAACCAACTCCACCACCAAATCAAACCCATTTGTCTCCGCAATTGGCTCCAGCTCAGAATCTTCAACCAGAGGATCAAATTGCTAAAATCACACACTTAGAGTGGAAAATGGCGGAGAAGAAGAATCTCCTAGATGGATTTCTATCCCATAAGTCATCCATGAAAGCTGTCACAGGAGGAGAGGAAGTTGTCTCTCCTAGGAGAAACTTGAAAATCAACACTAATGCCGTGAAAGGCAAAATTAACATTTCCTTGTCCAAGAAGAAGTATCATCCCCCATTAAAGGCAAACTATCAAGGAAGGATCCAAGAGGAAGACAAGGACTATTCTGCAATCTCTACCTCAGATGGCTACAAACCAAATAAGAAATACTACTTGAACAATGAAGCTTACCTCAAAGACATGGTAGAGAAGGCCATGAAGGATCTATTGAATATTAAGTGTAAGAGAATAGTAGAAGAGAGAGTAAATGATAATGAGAGGGTTGCCCTTTCATTGGTGAGATAATGTCAGCACCTATTCACTCTCACGTGAAGGTTCCTACAATGAAATATCATTGCACATCTGATCCTGAAGACCATTTGATGGCATTTGACAGTCAAATGGAAATGTACAATGCTTCTAGCACCGTTAGGTGCCGCCTTTTTCCAGTCACTCTTCAAGGAGCTACTGCCAAGTGGTACAGACAGTATCGCAACAACACAATCTATTCTTGGAAACAATTCTCTTATGAATTATCGGCTCAGTTCTTCATCTGCAAAGACCCATCGATCGACTATACAGTGCTCGCCAATATAAGACAAAATCATGGCTAGTCATTTGGAGATTACTTGAAGAGGTTTAATGCTGAAGCTTTGAAAGCTAAGGGAATGAAGGACAGGGACAAGCTTTTTGCAGTTCATTCTGGCCTTATAGTCAATTCTCCTTTCTGGAAGGAATTATACATCCATGGTTGCTGAGACTTGCTAGACTTTCATTTTCAGGCTGACAAGTTCATCCGAATGGACGAATTGTACTATTCTAAGAATAAGTATAATCAGAGGAGGGACATTGGAAGATTCAACTCGGAAAGGATTCATAGAAAGTCCGGATGGGAAGATGCTAATGCTAACGTGGTAGCCTTAAATAGGCCGATCTCCTACATTTATGTGATGACTTAAGACAAGGTCAATTTCTGGACCACGTTCAAAGTTCGAAATTATCCATAGCAAAAGAAAGGAGATAACTATTGTGCTTATCATACGGAAAACGGTCACAGGACCAATAAGTGTTAAGTGCTGGCACGGATAATTCAATAACTAATTCGAGAAGGACAGCTAATGGAGTTTGTGAAAAACCAACAACAGACTTCCTTGCCAGAGACCGAGACAAGAAAATCTGCCAGTACCACTGTTAATATAATTGAAGACGAAGATCCATTGAACCTGAGTCTACCCCAAAACAGAATCAAAGTTATATATGGCGGACCACATCCTGGGGGCAAAAGTCAGAATGCCAGGAGTAGATACATTCATGAAGCTAGGAAGGGTGTGTTTTCTACGCAAGAAGAACAACTGCTCTAGAGCCCAAAGTATAATATCAACATGCACACTTTGATGATCAATCCCTAGGAGTTGAGAAGAGGAATCCATCTCCGCCACAATGACCCATTGATGATCACGGCTCAGATTGGATACTCAGTTGTTACAAAGATCCTGGTCGACGCTGGAAGTGCTGTAAACGTGATCCTACGACATGCATTCGATCAAATGGGGATATCTAAGACAATCTTGAGCCCAGTCCTGAACCCATCTTCGGGTTCAACAAAAAGTGAAGAACTCCACTTGGACAGGTGAAGCTCTTGGTACTACTGGGACTCCCTCCGTGCTCTCGTGTTTTTGAAACAACTTTTGTAATCATAGACCAGCCATCATTTTACAATGCTTTCTTCGGATGTCCAATGCTAGATGAAGTGGACACTTTTGTCTCACCTAATATCTGATGCTCAAATTCCTTACTAAGAACGGCTAGGGAACTATTCGAGGTTTGCAATTTGCATCAAGAGAAATGTACTTCACAACTTTGGAACAATATAACTAGGAGTTTACTTATTAGTTTGATTCTTCCATTACTTTACACCCTTCGGACAATTGGTTTCTACATCCATTATTCGAAGCGAAGGAAAAATCTAACAGAACTAACAAGTGTATTGCCAAAAGTTGTTTTGCAATTTATGGAAAGAGGAAGAGAATGGATACTACCTCAGTAGAGGAAAGCGAAAATATTACTGAGCTAGATTGCCAGGGAGAGGTTGGAAGGGTTAAGACGGTTGAGAAAACCGAGGAAATTCCAATAGATTCTACCAATTCTACCAAAATAGTCTGAGTGGGAAAAGATCTCAAGGAGCACTTAAAATCAGAATTGGTGGAACTCTTGAAAGCCAATAAGGATATTTTTTCTTGGACCCTAAATATCATTCCAAACATCCCTCCGGTCAGGCAAAAGAACCGACAATTCGATAAAGTAAGGATCGACGCCTTTAAGGAAGAAGTCAAGAAATTGCAACAAAGTGGGTTTATCTGGGATGTCTCTACCCCAAATGGCTGGAAAATCCAGTTTTGGTAAAGAAATCTAATGGGAAGTGGCGAACTTGCGTGGATTATATAGATTTAAACAAAGCTTGTCCAAAGGATTGTTACCCGCTGCTAAGGATAGACCAATTGGTCGACGCAACTAGTGGACATAAGCTTCTCTCTTTGATGGATGCATACTCCGGATTAAATCAAATCCCTATGATTAAACCTGATGAGGAGCATACCGGCTTCATTACAAATGGGGGAACCTATTAATACAAAGTTATGCCATTCGGATTGAAAAATGATGGGGCAACTTACCAAAGATTAGTTAACAGGATGTTTAAAGATCAAATCGAACGAAGTATGAAAGTTTACGTAGATGACATGTTAGTAAATTCCCAAGAGGCAAAAATCAACTTGAAGATGTGGATGAAACGTTCAAAGTAATCAGAAAGTATCAATTGAAAATCAACCCCAAAAGATGCAACTTTGGAGTTCATTCTGGATAATTCTTAGGCTATATTGTTAGTGCACAAGGAATTGAGGCTAGTCCGGAACAGATTGAGGCCATTATGGATATGACAGAGCCTAAGGCTAGTAAAGATGTTATGAGTTTGAATGGAAAGGTAACAGCACTAAGCAGGTTTATTTCAAAGGCCAACGATAAGTGCATCCCATTCTTTGAGGTAATAAAGAAGAGAATTTTTTTTGAATGGGTTGAAGATTACAAAAAGGCATTTCAAGAGTTGAAATCGCATTTGGAAAAACCTCTGATCTTATCTAGCCCCGAAGATGGGGAGGATCTATTCTTGTACATGGCAATCTCGGAGCACGAGGTAAGCTCAGTGTTGATCAGGAAAACCAAGGAATTGCAACTACCGGTTTATTATGTGAGCAGAAGGATAAAAGATGTTGAAATCCACTATCCGGTTACTGAGAAACTAGCATACAGTTTAATTCTCAAAGCCAGAAAATTAAGATCTTACTTTCAATCGCACCTAGTGAAGGTGTTGACGAACTTTCCATTAGAAGAAGTCTTTAGTAAACCTAATACCTCTGGAAGATTGATTAAGTTAGGAATTGAGCTAAGTCAATATGACATAGAATATCAACCCAGAGCGACTATAAAAGGACAAGCATTGGCTGATTTCATTAATGAATGTACGAGATTCGTTTCAGAGCAGTTTGAAAAGGAAAAGCACTTAAAACCCAAGTGGAAGTTATTTGTGGATGGTGTCTCAAATGAATAAGGAGCCAGAGCTTGATATGTAATAATTACCCCTGATGGACACTGGCTTCATTATGCTATGAAATTGGGGTTTTTAGCTTCTAATAACGTGGCAGAATATGAATCTATGGTCATAGGATTGACTCTTGCTTTACAACTCAAAATCCCTAGGATTCAAGTATTCAGTGATTCCCAGTTAAAGGTCAATCAAATCAAATAAGTATACTAGACAAAAGATCCCAAACTCAGTCAGTATGTAAAAATAATATTAAAAATGCTCACACTTTTCAGAGATTTCACTATACACCAAATACCAAGGGTAGACAATTCCCAAGCAGACTCATTAGCAAAGTTGGCAAGTTCAAGAGGAGCCCGAGACTCGAATTGTGCCAGTGGGATTTCAGGTTAATCCCAGTATTAAGGGAAATAAACAAGGGAAACTAATGAGCTACAGGTATGAACCCAATCACAGGCTTTAGCACGAGAAATGGGGGAAATAAATCAGGAAATTCCAAGTGAAGATTCCGCAGCTCCAATAACGGAAGAATACTATGAAAACACTTGGATGGCTCCGATTGTGGGTTACATTATCAATGGGACACTACTTGTAGATAAAATAGAGGCACAAAAGCTAAAGAGGCCAGCCAAAAACTTTACTATTATGGATGGAGTCCTATACAAGAAAGGATATGCCCTTTCCTATTTATGATGTGTAAAACCCGAGAGCAGATTGAGGATATTGAAGGAAGCCCACAAAGAACTTTGTGGTGATCACTCCAATGGGATCAAATTGGCCAAAATGATAATAAGGCAAGTGTTTTATTGGCCACATTTAACAAACAAATCAATGGAGTATGTTAAAAGATGTGATAAGTGCCAAGGCTACTCGAAGATACCACGTCTTCCTTCGAGTCAACTAACTCCCATCACCAGTCCATGACCATTTGATTTTTGGGTAATAGAATTAATCAAACCTCTTCCAATCTCCAAAGGTGGGGTGAAATATGCTGTAGTGGCAATTGATTACTTCACAAAATGGGTCGAAGCAGAACTGCTTCCAAAGATCACCTCTAGGAAAGTGCTAAGATTTTTCATTAAGAACATTGTCACAAGTTTTGGATACCCTTCAAGATAATCTCGGACAATGGAACCCAATTTGAAATTGAAGAATTTTCATGATTTTTCCATAAGAATGGAAACATAAAAGGCTTCTCCTCTGTCGCTCGCCCAAAGGCCAATGGAGCCGTTGAGGTAGCCAATAAAACAATTAAGACGATCTTGAAAACGAGACTAAATAAGGCAAAGGGGAATTGTGTAGAAGAATTACCCCTAGTTTTGTGGGCTTATAGAAGATCCACTAGAACCGCAACGAGTCATACCCCGTATTCGCTAACATATGGTTGTGAAGCAAAGCTACCGACAGAAATCAAAGTGCCTTCTCATCGAAGGATTGCCCACGCCTTCAACCAAAATCAAGAACTAAAAAGGGAATCACTTGACTTGATTCACGAATTAAGAGATGAAGCATCCATAAGAATGGCTGAATACCAAAGGAGAATATCAAAGTACTATAACTCAAAGGTAAAAGTAAGGACATTCAGACAAGAAGATTTGGTACTTAGAAGAGTAATGGCCAATACGAGAAACCCATCAGATGGACCATTGGGACCAAATTAGGAAGGTCTACTAATAATTTTCTAGGAAATCCCCCCAAGGGCCTACAAGTTATGCCATCTTGATGGTAATATGGTACCGAGAACTTGGAACGTAGAACATTTGAAGCCATATTTTCCGACACTGAATGAATAAAGCATTTCAAGAATGTCTCTACTATGATTCACTAAGAAAAGTCTACATGGTCGGGAGTAAAATTCTCCTTAAACTTGGACTACCTAAAATGGTAGGCTACCAATAATGGTAGAAAGCCCTTGGTCGTGCCAAGATAGCCAGATCAATGCGCATCCTAGAGGGAGGGCGTAATGGCCAAGTTAAAGCAGCACAAGGCCATATCCATGTCATGCTATGGCTAGGATGAGGCGCCTCCTGGAGGGAGGACGGGTAATCCCCTAGTCTCGCCACGCTATGGCCTGGCCAAGGTACTGGAAAAGCCCTTAGCCGCATCACGCTATGGCCAGGTTAGGACACCTCCTGGAGGGACTTCGGGTAAGTCCTCGGGCCCTGCTTGAGAATAAGATAGCCGAGCGCACCGAAAACCCGGATGAAATGTCCGGCGGACTAAGAAATGTCCCTGCCTGAAATGGGCACCGCCAGAAATCGACATCGCCTAAAATGGCAAACTTAAGAAATTGGCAACGTCTAAAATGACAATAGCCTGAAATGTGCACTGCTTGAAATAAGCATGAGAATTAGACGAAAGAGACCTAGCCTGAAATAGGCCAAAACAAATGGATAAAGAAAACCCGTGCACGGGAAAGAAAAAGCATGCAACATATCATTGAAGCATGAAGGGGGCACATTCGACAAAAGAATCAGAAAGAATTCTCTAACTTGTCCTCATGAACATCTGCCAGATTGATCTTCTGGTTTTCAATTATTAACTACAAGAAATGGTATTCTGGCCTTTTATTATTAATTACTAGAAAATGTATTCTGGTCTTTTATTATTAATTAACAGAAATGGCATTCTGGTCTTCTATTATTAATTACCAGAAATGTTATTCTGTTCTTCTATTATTAATGGTATTATGGTCTTCTATTATTAATTACCAGAAATGATATTTTGATCTTCTATTATTAATAACCAGAAATGGTATTCTGGTCTTCTATTACTAATTACCAGAAAAGGTATTCTGGTCCTCTATTATTAAAGGTATTCTGGACTTCTATTATTAATTACTAGAAATGGTATTCCGGAAGTAGCATCCCAGTCTTCTATCATTAATTTCCTAGATTGGTATTTTGGCCTTATACTATTAAATACCAAGAATGTGTATTCTGCCCTTCTATTACTTATTACCAGCTATGGATTTATGGTCTTCCATTACTTATTATCAGATATGGATTTCTGGTCTTTAACTGCTTATTGCCAAAAACGGTCTTATGAACTTTTGTTATTGAAAACAAGTCATCTGAACCTCTAACATTTATAACCAAAGATAATCTCCAAGATCTTCACTATTAATATCAGAATGGATGAACTAATTGGAATTCTGGCCCTCTCTCATTATTACCGGATTGATATGGGATTTTATCCTTCTATAATGATGATCAAGATGATTCTGGTCTCCATATTATTATTTGATGTTCAATACAGGGACTACTTGGCAATCCTGGAATTTTTGTCCTAAAGAACAAAAGCCTTCTTTATACAAGGGGGGCTAAATGTTTACCATAAAATATGAATAAGGATAAAGAAGGCCTTATAGAAGGCTTCTGCATGAATAAAGAGTAGTAGTAAAGCCACCTTTCAACGGTTTCGGAAGGGTTGTTCAATGTTAGTAAAGAAAAGCACATAAGAACTTCAGAACAAGACTTCCGCAAGCATAAAAGAAAGGTATTTTCGACCGAGACGATATGTCCATCCTACAAAAGCCATAGGAAAGAATTACTAAAACACAACGAAGCAGCTAGGTACACAGGGCCGCCAGGCCACTTCCAGGTAGGATGGAAGGTTAGTTCCGCAGTCGTTCGTGATAAAGTGTCGAGGTCCTTCCGCAAACCTACTTCAAGACCTTTCGCCTAAGACAAAAGGGGTAGTTCTACGTGAGAAAGTTCACAAGAAATGGTTCCGCACTCAAAAGACTTCCGCAGGAAGGAAAAACCATTGTATTTGACTTGGCAAGAGAAGGCAAGGCAGGAGAGATGCGGCAGCCAATAAAAATCTTTCCGTAACTATTTGCATAAGGACCTTCCACGATAGGTGATTCCACATTGAAGACCTTCCGCAAGAGACAACAAAAACACATGTAAATATCACCTTCCGCACCTTCAAAACCTACCCCAGCATGCCTCGGTATGCCAGCCATCTTCTTCAAAGATACCTTTTTATAGGACCGGAAGGAAGCTTCCACAAAGAAGAATAGATCATTCGATACAAAACAGCGCTAACCAAGCACTTCAAGAGACCACTTGTAACCTTTCGACTCCATCGAATGGTCTCCTTCCTCATCAAACAAGCTGTCATTTTGAGCTAAAGAGTTAATGGATCAAAGTTATGGGTGCCATATTCCTACCTTTCGACGAGGACTAAAGCATTCAGATATGTTCAAATAGCTTTAAGCTAACCTTTCGGTGTGGTTGAAAGGTCACCCTTTTGCACCAAGCCAAAAGGATGCATGCCAAACTATCCTTCCGACATGATTGGAACGGCTTCTGCCAAAGGGGGCCAACCTGCACCTATAAATAAGACCCTAGGGGTCCGATTTTAGGGATCCGATTTTCCCACTCTACTCTCATTCTATAACTTTTGTTCTCACTCACTACGTTTGTAACCCTAATTTAGAAATAAAATTGCGGAGTTACTTCTTAAACTTTGTATCAAACTTCATCATGAGAAAATAAATAGGATTAAGTCTTGCGATCAACTTTGAATTTAGGGATGATCATGATCAGGCGTTAATTCAATATTAACGGCCGATCGTACATGATTTATTTCTTATTTTCTTCATTCATTCGAGTATATGTCATGGAGCGATCATGTGATAATTCCACGAGTTTTATTTTCTTCTATATTAAATTCATGGTTTCAGCCACGAAAGGGAAATATAACTTGTGACTCAATAAATATGCGAAGTCGAATCCCTGATATGGTTCCACGACATATCATATCAACTCTTATTTTTATCTAAACATGTTTGAATGATGCATACATTTCGAAATGGATTCAAAACGCCAAATAACCATTAAGAAGGTCTACTCTTTCGGAAAGAGTACCTTTCGAAGATGTCCACCTTTAAACGGAAAAATGAATACCTTCCGGAAGGAATAATTTGATCATGAATACAATGTTGCAATCTCATCGAAACCTAGTAAAAAGACAAATTAAGGATGTTCCATTGAGGTCGAGTGGGGTTTCGTCTCCAGTACCTTTCTACCCATCAAATCTAGAAAATTCGTCAAGGACAAAAGAATGGTTTCATCACTCATTCCTTTCGGCCTTAATGAATTAGTAAAATACATGGGTCACGTTGGAGACGAAAGGGGTTACTATGGAGATATTGAAGTTCATGATTGAATTCAAACTCAATATTCTCCAAACCATTTCATTAATAATTCTTACTTTGCTTTCTTCTGCATGCTTTATTCACTGATCATACCAAGGGTTGAAACACCTAAACATGATCACTGATCCAAAGCACTAATTAGGGTATTGACGATATTTATCATTAACATCTTTGAGCACTAATAGGGGTGTTGATGATATTTATGGTCAACAATCGCTTAGACATCCTGATTATAGTAGTAGGATTGTTTATACTGTAGAAGGTTCTAGCGGTGAGGTGAATGCTTTTTTGGGTGTTATGGAGTTGGAGATGAGTAGAATTTAGTTTTTGTGGTTAGGAAATTCATGAAAGTTTTTGAGACTGTAGTTGGATTGCCACCAAAACAAGCCATTGAGCTTCAGATAGGTTTGGTTCCGAGTGCAGAACCAGTGAGTAGACCGCTAAACAGGATGACCCCGATAGAGATGTTAGAGTTGAAGATGCAGTTGGTGGATTTGGAAGGCAAGAGCTTTATCAGGCCGAGTAGTTCACCTTGGGAGCAGCCATAGTGTTTCTTATGAAGCCGGACGGATAATTGAGGCTATGTATCGATTATCGTAAGTTGAATGAGAGGATGATAAGGAATCGATATCCATTGTCGAGAATTGACAATTTGTTCAACCAGTTGAGGGGAGCCAAGGTATTTTCCCAGTTGGATTTGGCAACAGGTTTCCAACTGCTCAGAGTAGCAGAGCATAGTCTACCTTTGACGGCGCTTAGGACCAGATAAGGATCGTACGAATGGTTAGTTATGTCGTTTGGACTGACTAATGTGCCAGCTTTCTTTGTGGATTTGATGAACCGGGTTTTTTGAGAGCACTTGGATAGGTTCATATTGGTCTTTATAGATGATAACTTGATATACTCTAAAGATGAAAGAGAGCATAAAGTTCATCTTAGAGTGATGCTTGAGACGCTAAGGCAGCATCAGCTGAAGGCGAAGTTCTCAAAGTGTCATTTCTGGAAGAAGGAAGTGAAGTTTCTTGGTCAAGTAGTCGAAGAGAAAGGGTTGTCAACAGACCCGACTAAGATTGAAGCGGTGAATAGTTGCAAGAGACACGAGACAGTGACTAAGGTAAAATGTGTCCTTGGGTTATTATCGGAGATTTATTAAGGATTTTTCGCAGATAACAACACCAATGACAAAGCTAATGAGAAAGGATGTGAAGTTTTTTGTTGACCGATAAGTGTGAGGAACCACTCCAGAGTTAGAAACACTTATTGACCCACTCACTTGCATTGGTTGTTCCGTAAGGGGATCAGGATTTGGTGGTTTATACAGATGTATGTCGAATATGGTTAGGAGCTGTGTTGATGTAGAGAGGTAAAGTGATTGCCTATGCTCCTAGATAGCTTAGACCACATGAGCTCAGGTATTCGACGCATGATTTGGAATTGACTACAGTTATTTTTGCATTAAAGGTGTGGAGAAATTACCTTTTGGGAGAAAGGTTTGAGTTATATACTGACCATAAGTCGTAGAATTATTTGTTCTCTCAGAAGGAGCTGAACATGAGAAGTAGAGATGGTTAGAGTTTATAGTCGCTTATGAATTTGAGATTAAGAACACACCAGGGAAAGGCAAAAAAGTTGCGGATGCACTTAGTAGGAAACATCAGAATGCAGTGTTAGCTATGATTGATGGTGGAAAGATTTAGAAGCCTTGTCAGTTTACATAGTGAAGTGGAGATTCGAGGCTGGGTCTAGTGGAGAGACTGTGGTATTATCTTGTTTGGAAGTTTGACCAGTAATGATCGAAAAGATTGCTTCTAATCAGGAGGAGGATCTAGTGTTAGCAGAATGGATTAGGAAGTTAAGGGATGGAATTGAGAGCAAAGACATAAAGGACTTCAGCCTTGACCAGAATGGGTGGTTGAGAAAGAAAGGAAGATTATGTGTTCCGAGTGTGGGAAACATAAGGAAAGAGTTTTGGAAGAATGCCATCGTTCATAGTTCAGTGTTCATCCAGGAGGAACTAAGATTTTTCAGGATATGAAGAGAAGTTTCTTCTAGGAAGGTATGAAGCGAGATATTGGCTTATGGGTAAAGTAGTGCTTGTATTGACATCATGCAAAGATTGAACACCAAAAGCCATGTGGGTTGCTTCAACCATTGGATATTCTGGTATGGAAATGGGATTCTATTTCTATGGATATTATTGACGGGTTGCCAAGGTCGAATAGAGGAAATGAAAGTATATGAGCCATATTGGACAGATTGACCAAGAGTGCCTATTTCATTCTAGTTAAGTCAACTAGAACAACACCTGTATTAGCGAAGTTGTTTATGAAGAATGTGGTTAGACTGCATGGAATTCCTAGTAGCATAGTTATTGATAGAGATTCCTTATTCACTAGCGATTTCTGGTAAAGTCTAAACGAAGTTTTGGGAATCAAGCTCAAGATGAGTGCTACTTACCATCCACAGACTGACAGGAAAACGAAAAGAGTAAACAAAATCTTGGAAGATTTGTTAAGAGCTTGTGTTCTAGATTTCGTGGTATCATAGGAAGACCATCTACATTTATTCGATTTCTCATATAACAACAGTTATCAGACTAATATTGGGATAGCACCATTTGATGCTTCGAATGGAAGGCCATGGAAATCTCTCGTTTGTTTGTTAGAGACTGGGAAATGTTGGTTCTTGGTCCAGATTTAGTTAGAGAAGCCGAAGAAAACATTGAGGTCATTTAGGCTAGAACGAAGGAGGCTGAATTAGGAAAGATTTAGAGTTCTTAGTTGGAGATCAGGATTTTGTAAAGGTGTCACCGATGAAGGGTGTGATCAGATTTAGGAAATTAGGAAAGTTAGTACCAAGATTCATTGGACCTTTTCCTAATGTTGAGAGGATCAGGAAACTCGGGTGTAGAGTTGGGCTATCGAGCTGTTTGGCAGTAGTCCACGTTGTTTTCCATGTTTCTCATCTCAGAAAGTGTGTTAGAGACCCATAGACTACTATTGCACCGACTGTGCAAGAGGACTTAGGACTGGACTAGAGTGAGAAAGCCGATTTGTATTTGTTGCGAGAGATGAGAAGAGGCTTAGAACCAAGACGGTCAAATTAATCAAAGTCCGGTGGAGCGCCGTTTACATGGACTGTACTTCGGAGATTGAGAGCAGGATTAGAGATATTTATCCTGACTTGTTTGATGCTATGTTTTACCTTCTTAATTGATTTTTTTGTACCGTATCGTAAATTCGAGGATGAAATTATTTAAGGAGGGGAGTCTGTAGCACCCCATATTTTTGGTAACATAATTTAGAATATTTAATTAGTTAAATAAAATAAAATAATGTGTTGATTAAGGGATTGAGATTTGACTTTATTTAAGGGTTGCCGTGCCATTTAACCAATAAATTAAAATAAGAGTTAAAATGAAATAAAGAAGGGGTAAAATGGGAAGGAGGCCACTCCTATATCCATAACCCTTGGTCGTGTTTTCCCATACTCATTAATTCCATTTCATTGATAAATTTTAAAAGCTTGAGGCTGGTCACCATTAACAAGAGAAAAGCTTAGGAAGAAGCTGAATCAAATTAAATCCATCAAAATCCCAAACTCCTAAATCTCTAAAGCTAAGGTGAATAATGTTTACATCTCATTTGTTTTTTTCGGTTTTAAGATAAAATTCAAACCTATTTGCAATGATTTTCCATGTTTTTGAATGATGGAATGATTATATGTACTTGTTGATGATTTATGCTTGTTCATATAGATTTTATGACAGGTTTTGTTCTGAAAACAATATTATTGACATCCAAATGCCTTGCGAATTTTTGTGAAGATCGTAAATAATATTTTGGAGATGTGTTTCAATTTTCAGAATTCTCTGAATTTTTGTGGATTTTATATAAATTTTCTAGTGAAGAAAATGTTATTTTGGGTTATAAATTATTTATGGTTAAATAATTAATAGTTTGGGTCTGAAATTTATATATGTTAGAAAACATATAAAAAGTGATTTTCAGGAATTTTTGTAAAATTTTCCTAAGTGTGTTAATAGATATATAAAATTATTTAAGGTATGAGACTTAAATATTATATATATTTATAAAAGGAGAAGGGGCCTTTTGTAAAGTATTCAAATTGTTATTTCTAGAAATTCGACAGTGCTTTTGGAAAGAGAAACTTGCAACCAATCAGATTTCAACAAACAAGGCAGGTTAGGTACAAAGAAATTGTTTAAGAAGGACAAATCAACATTGTTTATACTATTCCGATGCTTTCAGCACCTTAGTCCGCTTCCATACCTTCGCCTCCAACTCCATCGAAACTAATGCACATGGTATTATAGAACTGATACATAGTGAATAGGATGTTAGAGGAAGGTATAGAGTCGAAACCAGGGGTTCCAAAGGTGTTGAAGCATAACTTTGGTTTTAAACGAAAAATTTGCCTGCTTGCTTTCGATTAAGAAGCTTTCGACTTGGTTAGCATTCGACTAAGTCAATTGGTTTAAAAATAAAAGGGTTCAATTGGGTTGCGCTTTTGTTTTAAATAACTGCTATCGACTATGTCAAAACCCTTGGCTGCCGCTTTCTTCCTTTCGACCCAGATGGTTTGAAAAGGATTGTTTTGCTTTTTAAATTTGGCCACTTCTACAATGCTTTTGAAGGGTTGGTTTCGACACCATCACTTCTTTACTTAGGAAATGGTTTCGTTACAGATGCTTTCGACTTAAATGATTTAATGACCCTTTTTCTCTGAATTGAAGTATAGCCCAAATGGTTTCGAAAGAGATAGTTTTAATGGTTTCGGAAGGGATTTCCACATGTTTTACATTGAACCCAAGTGCTTTCGAAAATTAGGTTACGAGGTTTTCAAAAGGTTTTAATGAATGGTTTTGAAGGGTTAGTTTCCCAAGTTTTCGAAAGGATCGAATGAGAAGGTTTTTCTGATGGTTTCGAAAGGTCTAAAAGGGAAGGTTTTTCCTATGTTTATGAAATGCAGTATTTAAAGGTTTTAAAAGAAGCATATATAAGATTTTAAAGCTTTCGAAGAGAAGGTTTTTATGCTTTCGAAAGAAAGAACTTGAATGGTTTCGAAAGGAAGGATTTGGCCTTTTGGCCTAGGTTAAGTAAAGTATTTTACTGGGTTTCGAAAGGGGTACTTTCAATAGTTTCAAAAGGGGTACTTTCAATGGTTTCAAAATGGTTGTTTAAAGGTTTTAAACAAAGGTGTCAAAGGTAATAAATAGGCAATATAGCCTTAGTGTTTCAAGTTAAAAAGGACTTTAGCTTATATTGAGGGATAGGTAATCCACATTAAATTTCATCAACATTGTTTTGAGTGAAGTATATATAACATGGCAAAATAGCTTAGAGTAAAGATAAAGATGTATTTTCATTGTACAAGTATGATTTAAATGGTTAATAATTTTGAAAAGGTTTTTCAAGGAAAAAGATGAAGGGTAGTTAACCCTAAGAAAATGACTCGAATTAGAAGACCACATAGGACTTGTGTAGGGTCATGCCCTATGCTCATTAGCTATTAGCCCCTAACTAATTTAGTCTAGAATTCCAATGTGCAGGGCTTAGTCACAGGTAAGAATAAAATGTTGGTTACATACAGAAAGGAATATTTACGTACAAAGATAGGTTATTGGTTAGCTCGCAAAACCATTAAGATCAGTTGACCCTTGGAGAAATAAGTTAAGGACAAACCATCCAGAAGTTTTGTTTAACATATGTTTAGTCCATTTGATATTTTATCTTGTAGGCTCGAGTCAGCCAAAGGGACAATCAGTCGAATTTGTGGGAAGTTAGCCAATTTTTCGGATAGATAGTCCATTCATTACCTATTTTTAGCATAACGGATATTGCTATTATTATTATTGTAATCAGTATGATTAACCAGTTTGGTTGCAGGAAAAGATTTGCAAAATATGTGTTTTGAAAACGATACTAGTGAGGGGAAACCCGTTCCGCTAAGCGGCGTGGCCTCACTCAATATCAGTAAATCGAGATGTAACAATATTATTCAGACCAGACTTTATGTCCGACTCAAATTTTTTTTCCCTTAAACTCTCGGGTGTTCAAAATTGATTTGAGTAGGCTAAGGTTTGTTGTTTTCAGGTTTTTGTTGTTTTGACGAATAAAGCTTCCAGAGATGAGCAAGTGGCTAATGGATAGCTATTTAGGGGTTGCAGTTTATTCTGTTTATTCCATTATGTATGTTAAGTAAGTTATGGCTATATTGCTTTGGTCAACCAAGGAGGCATCGTTATATGTCGCTCTTGGCGTATTATTGTAAATTCTTATTGATCCAAAACCTGGGAAGGTTTAAGGGATTATGTAACTTTGATATGAATTTGTTTTAAAATGTAATAGGTAAATGTTGTTTTTGAAATATGTGATTTTGTTCATATTCAAGTGCTTCTGATATTATGGAAACCATTAGCATTATAGTATTTTGTCACCAGAATTTAAAACTATAGATGACTGCAGCATTTGTAGCGCTTAGCTTTTGGCCTCCAGATATGGGATGTTACAAGAGACTGGCCTCTTATTGGCATACTCTCTGTCAATATTGTAACCACTTTAACAACTATGTATGCCAAGGAGACTCCAGAATGAAGTGGTTGGATTTGGTGTACGTTTGCTGGATTTGAAGAAAGAGAACAATGATGGATAGACCCAGACACTTGTGTCAATTGGAAATGACTAAAACAGGACGACTAGTCCTGACAATTGAGGCTAGTTGCCTCAACGACATTTATTCTTCGTAATACCATATTGATTTTTGACTTGATTGGTGCACCTTGATTTGATTATGGGATGGATGTTCGTGGTGGGCCATTAGGGATTACCACCATTCAAGCGACTCGAATTTGTAGTATCCAACCTTAGGCATTGCCTCACGTGCCCTATCATACTTTTATCCTTATACGCGACCACTACAACTTTGTTTTAGTGTTGTCTTATCATGGCGCCTCCCTAGCTACCGACGTTACTATTTATGCTACCAAGAAAAACTGTAGCACAATGCTTAAAATGTGTTAATGGGGATCAATGTAAAGACTTAACGTTATTTTAATAATTTACTTTACTGATAGACACTACATATATAGCGTGTCTTACTACATATAGACAGTTTGACGGATCCTTAGGAGGTGGAAAATCCCATAACATCTCTTAAGTTATTGCGCTCGCGTTGTACGCTAGACAGGAGATGGAAAATCCCATAAACAACTCTAAAGCAATTTCACTAATATTTACTTGTTATTGACTTAACCTACATAAGAACTTTTAGTTCTGACTCAGATATTTTGTCTTTTCATTACGCTCGGGTCAGCGTGAGCATTTCCGTGTTTGAAGACATTATTTCTAAAGGACGAAGACCGAGTTTGGTATATTATATTATTAGTATTATTCTGCTGTATAGTTTTGGTATGTTTGTTGATTGTACTCTGATTATGCTGTACAAATTGTGTAATCAAATGTATATTGTAAAACATCTTCATGAACTATTTATTTGATTATTATATTTGGTCATTCCATTGCGAGATTCTGTGTATTGCTTTCCTTATTTATTATTTTTGTATTAAACCCCATTGATAATCTACCCTTTTAAATGGTTTGAGTTAGACATGTGTGGTTTATTTTCGATATAAACCGTCCAAAAAGGTGGGTCGCCACAGTTGGTATCTGAGCTTTGGTTTAGTGATACGATAGCTTATTGGGGATTAACCCATTAGAGATAGGGTTAGTAATACCCTGAATAAGACTGAGTTTATATATACAAGAGAGAGTGTATTTGTTAGTACTATAAAAATGTTTTGTATTGTGTTAATTTGTTCTATTGAGTATTTATGAATTCCGGTCAGTACATAGGGTGTTATGGCATCGATAGGAATTTTTAAACACTTAAAAAGGGTAAACCAACACAATACAGTTTTGAAAATAAGTAAATGAAATAATTTTACCTAATATTATATTATGTATATAAAAGAATAACTTTTCATAGTATTGTGATATGTGTTTGTTAGAAAGTGAAATTTTATAAATATGTTTTGTAAAATAAGATCTACAAATGAAATGAACATAAATTGGAAAATTTGATAATGTAAGCTCTTGTGTTTGAATTTGGTTTTTAAATGTTTTGGAAAAAATAATATTAATGCTATTTGGAAGGATGTGTGAATAGAAATGTTTTCAAAAGGTACTTGAAAGAAATGTTTTAAAAAGAATTTTAGAAAGGAAATAAGTTCTGTACTCTCCTCTTCTGTCATTGGAAAATAATTTCGGTGATGATTGTGACATCATCGATGTTCATTTTCGAGTTTCAAACTAGGAAGACCACTATAGTAGCTTTGCTACACAATTGTTTTGGTGAAAAAAAAAATAATTTTAATTTCCTAAGTATGATTTGATATACAAAAGACATAAGTATATATTATGTAACATCCCTAATTTTGATAACATAATTCAGAAAATTTAATTAGATTAAATTAAATAGAATAATGTAGAGTGATAAGGAGATTGATGTTGGTTAATAAATTTAGTGGTTGGCTTATTAATATGAATGGTTTATAAATGGTTAAATGTTAACTAATAAATCATAAAGGGCATTAGGGTAATTGCTGCCCATATATCCTACCCTTATACTATTATCCCTATGCCATACCACGTTCATTTTATCATAAGCATAATAAACGAAGGTATGCTAAAACCAAGTCGGCCATAGGAGGAAGAAAAGAAGACAAATTCAAGTTTAAAGCTTAGGATCAAGCTAGAAGGATCAATCTCATAATCAATCTCCAATTTCTTTATCAAGTCTAAGGTGAATAATAATCACTACATCTCTATTTCGGTTTTCATATGATCATTGATTTTTGGATTTAAGATTTAATCAAATGTGATGTTTATTGATGATATGCTTCATTTAAAATGAATGATAGAGTCAAACATGGCTGTTTGCATTTGAAAATCACGGTTTTAAGGGTAAATCTATATGATATGATTTTATAATGACATGGGAAATTTTATGTTATGTGAAACATGATTTTAGAGTTTGGTTTCAATTTTTATAATTTTCCAAGCTGTGGAGAATTAATTATGAATTTTTAAAGGAAAATATGGTTAATTGGGTTTATAAATTTATTTTGGAAATTATATTGAAAATTTGGGTCTAAAAGTGTAATATGTTAGATAACATGATTAAAATGAATTTACGGAATTTTTGGGGATTTTTACCAAGAGGTTTATTATGGAAACTAAATTGTTATGAAAGGAGGACCTAAATGATTTAATTGATGTTAAATGGGAAGGGCTTATTTGTTAATGTTATTCGGTTTTTTTAGATCTAAGAAAATGCGACAATTATTTGAAAAATAATTTGAAAGTTCAAGGTAACCAATCAAGTGTTTACATGTGGGAAAGTTAGACACAAAAAAATTACTTTACTTGGGAAAAACAGCATTTTTCTCAGAATAGTAGGTTCTGCCCCCTTTAGAGGTAGCTTCGACCCTGAGCTTCTGCCTTCATCCTAGTCAAAACCTTCTTAGGAAAAACTAGTAAAGTCGAAACCAATACACATGGTACCACTTAGTTGGCACATAGTGGATTGGGGAAAAGAAAAAAGTAGGGTGTTGAAACATAGCTTCCGAAGGAGTCGAGACCTTCGGTTTGTTTTCTAAAGAAAAATGCTTGCCTGCTTGTCAACCTATTCAAGAGATTCATACCATAGAATTGATGGCTTCGAAAGGTTGAAATAGATGTTAGAATCAGAAGTGTTGTCGACCTTGTCGATCGGTACCATTCGATGGGGATAAACCTGGAAAATAGTAGTCAATCCAACAGACTATATTAAACAGTAAAGTAACAAACAAAGCTCATGACTTCCCTTTATTCATCCAAATAGGCTTTATTTCTTAAAATTCCCAAATCAACAGTTTCCTAAATTTGGGTTACAATACTTTATTCAAGAAAATACAAGTATGGAATAAAAGAAATCGGATCCCAAAATTGTGACCCTTGGGTCCTAATTATAGATGCAGGCGGTCCCCCTCTCGAGCTCATGCTTTCGACTGGGTCGAAAGGTCCTTATTTATATGAAGCTATGAACCTTTCGACCATGTCGAAAGGTTTGCCCTTCATATGCTATCATGAACCTTTTGACCTTGTCGAAAGGTTTGCCTTTCTTATGCCTTTTTGAACCGTTCGACCTTGTCGAAAGGTTTGCCTTCCTTATGCCTTTTTGAACCCTTCAACCTTGTCGAAAGGTTTGTCTTTCACATGCTGTTTTGAGTCCTTTGACCTTGTCGGAAGGTTTGCACTTTAGTTGTTGTTATGAACCCTTCGACCTTGTCGGAAGCTACGTTTCCTTTGAATGTTGTTGAGAGCTGTGCTTCCTTTTGATGTTGTCGAAAGGTTCTTTATAGCTCTTCTGCCTTTGCTGACTTTTGAGTATTTCTTTCTTCATAGCACCTTTCTACGATGTTCAAACTTATCCTGGATGCATCTTAATTGATTCGAAAGGCTTGCTATGCTATCGAAATGGTCACCATGGGGTTTTTGACACTTGCTTTGGCTTCTTCATTTTCTTCGAAAGGTAAGGACTCCTGAGTATTATGAAATGGAACCTTCTAACACCTTCGAAAAGTCTTGAAGCCGCTATGCTTTGATGACTACGTCCCTTCGACTCCTTCGAAAGGTTTGATCAAAACTCCTCTTTCTTAGTCTTTAATGAAGGACCTTACGAATCAGTTGAAAGGTGGACTTTTTGGAGTAACATTTTCCCCCCTCCCCTAATTCGAAGGGATGCTCTTGACTTTCCAAGTCATCTTTGTCGAAAGCTAAAAAATTCCCGCCTCTTGGCCTTCCCGCGTTGATCTGGGCCGTTCATTCAAATCTCATCCAACGGCTGACAATTTGGGTGCCTTTTCTTATATAGTACTCTTCTTCTCTTTCTTCTCCTTTTACCTGCAATCAAAATTATTGAGAAAAAGTAAAAGAATTCTCCAAAATCCCCCGAACTTCGCTCTCTAGAAATCAAGGAAATTTTACAGATTCATACTATAAGTTTAGATTAATCTCTATTTTTCTTAATTCTCACTCGAACATCATTCATGCCCTAATCAAAATTTCAGTTTCCGTATCCCAAAATTGAATTCAATTTTGGTTTGGTTTTCTGAATTTTTTTCTCTCAATTCAATCTCTTAAATCGGTAAAACTCATTTCTCAGTTTGGATTTTTGAGGTTGATAGTGATTGCCATTGAAAATCCCCTTATTGGATTTAGTTTTTATCCCAAATCTTGATTTTTGTTTTTTGATTGTAACTTGGGTTTTTGATTTATTGAAAATCTTTAAACCTCTTTTAAAATCAAATTAAATCAATTTCAGATTAAATCCATTTTGTTAACGATTTGATTTGCTTGTTTCTCAAGGAAATTTTGAAAACTGGACTCATAATCGGGTTTGGGTTGGTTAAACCAATTCAATTACCCAAAAAATTCTCGTGTACTTATGAATAGTTTGGCAGCACAAAAATGACCTTTCTACCCCTTCAAATGAGATTGAGATAGCAATATTGGATTTGCTTTCTTAGCATCTTTCGATGGGGTCGAAAGGTGTTGTGTGCCAAATTGACCAATGTTGTCAAAAGGATAGGTAGCTAGGTTCAGTGGATCTACCCCTTCTACAACAAGCTCTCGCCGAGGTCGAAGACTTTCAAACCTTTCGACTATTAGCTTTCAACAAGGTTGAAATTCTTTGACCTTATAGTTGTCTCTTCCCATCATTATCAAAACATTTAGGGCATATATGAGTTTATCCTGAAACCTTTCGACTTCAATGAGTAGGATATGTCTCGACAACATTGACCAAACCTTTCGACGGCGTCGATAACACTAACATTTTCACTCAGGAATTTATGTTCTTGGTTTCGATCATGTCGAAAGGTCTTGCCGCTTAGCTTTATGTTACAGTTGAAGCGTATCCAGGCTTCCATAGAACTTTCGACTGTGTCGAAAGATGTTGAATGGATTAATGTTTCATCTCTTCCTTTCGACTTTGTCGATAGCTCAAAGAAATCATATTATTGTTTGTCTATCTTTTAGGCTTTCAACAATATTGAAGTATGATGGTTTAAAGTTGATGCTATTTTCTTTTGGACAATTTCGAAAGATTAAGCCGTTAACCTTTCGACATTGTCGAAAGCTCAAGTTACTGTCTTTTTGACATTGTCGAAAGCTCAAACTATTGTCTTTTTGACACTGTTGAAAGCTCAAGATATTTGGTTTATGACTTAAAAAGTTTGCACAATTTTAAAAATTTATGTCTATTTTCATGCTTAAGTAATCTAAGTAGATTTATTTGTTTAATGCTTGAATGGCTTCTAAATTCATAAATGATCAAGGATTTTAACTAAAATGTTTTCACCTGGCAGAACCATGAGCTCTCATAAAGTTGAAGCCACTTCTAAGCATTCTTCCATTATATCCCAAGACAAAGTTGATGTCATTCTTAAGGATTTTGGTATCACTAGAATCGAAGCTATCCCTCCTCGGGTAACTAATACCATCGACAACCCTCTAGAAGGGTATTTTGCTTATATGGACATTCACATATGGCATGGTGGATTCCTTCCTTCCCAGAGTTCCAGTTTTCATATTTATCACATGTTGGAATTTTAACAATTCCACTATCTCCAAATGTCTACACTCATCTCCTATTTATGGACATGCTAGCATTGGAATCTAGGCTCCCTTTGCTTAACGCTAAAGTACTAAACTTCTTGACCAAGTTGGCAAGGCTAAGTAATCTCAACAAAGAAATATATAGAGTCAATGTCTATAAGATGTTGATATCAGATAGTGTCAACAAATCTAGGGACTGGGAGAACCGGTTATTCTTTGTCAAATGCTTTGCTAATATTCGCAGGACTTTTGTCTCCTCCTATAAGTCTGGTCTAGTGTTGTCTTTGCTCTGCTTTACGTTTTCTGCTAACTAATCTTTTGCTTTATCGGGTGACTCTTCCAAGAAGCCTAACGATGCCAACAAGAGAACCGTTGATTTCTAACTGTAGCTTCAAAACTAATTGGGAGCAGATTGATGTGTCTAACCCCTTTAATCTTAAGGAAACAATCTTTACTGCCAATGGGCTAGAGGATCCTAGGAACTCCTCCCTCTATCATGCACACTTCACGCGGGAAGCGCTTTCTCTCTCTAGGCGATGATGAACACTTCTCTTCAATGTCACCTATATGTGCCGACTCTTCTGGTATGCTATTGGTTTAGAATTTTCTTTTTTGTTCTTGGCATTCTTTGAGTAACTTTGATTGACTTTATATCCACTTGAATTTGTTTCAGCTTCTTCCCAAGCCATTATGTCCTCTAGGGTTGCTGCCCCTCCTCAATCAACTTTTGGAGAAATGTAAATCTTGGAGGCCTTTGCAAAATTAAAGAGAACTTTTAAAAGAAAACTAACGGAGCCTTCTGAAGACGCGCCCTAGGTAAAATTTGCTAAACCCATTAATGCGGAGGAAGAGGAGGAGCGCATTTCTCCTGAACAAGTGTTGAAGAGCCCCGTCATTGAAGCTTCTAAAGATAAATCGGAGTAAACTCTGCCTGTTCCTGAACCTTTTCCACACATCACTATTTCTGATACCCTAACTGCACTTGAAAAGATGCAGCTTAACTTATTGACAACTAATCCAAAGAGGCAAATTCCTCCGTAGTCATCACCTTCTACACCTCCATCACAAATTTTGAAGAACTAATCAAGCTCATCCTACATTCTGAATCCTTTACTTCTCTTTTCCACCTTCTTTCACTTCACACTTAGCGGGGAATTATCGATCTCTGATGGACCATCAACTTTTGGTAAGCTCTTATTCAGTTGACTTTATTATCATCGGTTTTCTTTAATCGCTAACTTGTTTTACACTTCTCACTCAAGATTTATAGGAGTTGGATAGCTCTGAACGAACATGTCTCATGGCTTTCTACCGGATCCTCCAAGCTGTAGGAGGAAAATTCCAAACTAAAAAATCAAGTATCCTCCTTGAATGCTGCTAAAAACGATGCCTCTACGGAATTGGAGTGAGTAAAAGCTTCCCTTACCAGGATCGAGGCTGATTTAGAAGCAGAGAGGCAAGCTCACTAACTCACTACCGATGGAAAATTTGCCATAGAGCTCACTCTAGAAGATGCAGAAGATGAAAATGCTCACCTGGTCTCTAGGAACGCTTCTTTGAGAGATTAATTCAAGAAGACTAGAGCTTCGCTTAAACTCGTTGCTCGTACCC
Organism: Allium fistulosum; assembly: GCA_030737815.1. Taxonomy (NCBI): domain Eukaryota; kingdom Viridiplantae; phylum Streptophyta; class Magnoliopsida; order Asparagales; family Amaryllidaceae; genus Allium; species Allium fistulosum. The sequence continues at coordinate 394,340,734 of CM060907.1, forward strand.
TCTATGACGTCAAGAAGCAAGTCTCTCAGTTTGTTGATGTCACCCTAGGGTCGATGATGCTAAAAAATTATGAAGATGCCCCATGCTTGCATACGCTGAAAATTACAAGAAATGTCCTGACCTTGGCTTCCCTTCTCTCAATCCTGCTTAGCCGAAAGAATGATGGGTAAAATCGACCAGATAAAGCTGGTTACTGAACCTGAGGGTGAGGAGGAGGTTAAAGCTGTTGAGATCCTTTCTTTTGATACCCCCACTTTCGATAATGAATCTGACTCCGAAGAGGAGGGTGACAAAGTTGATGATTCTAAGGAGAAATATGATGATGATGACATCAGCAGTGACAATAATGACGACGCTGATGATGATGATGGCGGCGGCCCTACTGGAGACAAGGCCTTGATAGATATAAAGGGGGCCCTTATGGTGCTCTAGAAAAGGATGGTGGTAACCAAACTGAATTTCTTACAAAAGAACCATCTCCCGATAAGGATATGCCACCTACATCCCCTGGGCCATCTGCTCTTCCTGAAGAAGAAACTGCTCCCACCTATACTGAGGATCCAAAAGGCAAGGAGCAGGTCTCTCAAGCCTGCATCCAAGTTTCCTAGGTATGGATTTCCCTATTTAGACATCTTTTTCTTCGAAGATAATAATTAGTGTAAAATAATTAGTGTAAAATCATTCATTTTAGATAAGGAGGAAGTCTCAGTTTCCCTATAAAACAAAATTTGAAAGAAAACAAGTAGAAATTAACAAGTTATATATGTAGTTAGATAGACAAATAAAGGAACTCCTCTCCGAAAAGTATCACAGTCTCGACTGGAGTGCTTCTGCTCTTGCATCCTTTAAAAGTCAGAAGGATGCCCTGTTATTAAAGAGAGCACGTCTCGGATATGACACTCTCTTAAAGGAGAATCGAGAGCTGCTTACTTTATGTTGGATGATGATTGAAGAAAGGGGTATTTTAGTTAAGTTTTTGTATAAAGCTTATTGTAGGAATTCTATTATAGATTTTTCTGACCCGCATCATAGATCTTGCTGGAACTTACCGCGGGCGAGGTCGATTCCTCTAGATCTTCCCCTTGAAAAGCTAAAGTACTATAAGGTTAAGTTTGTTTTTGAGTTTTTCTCTAAGTCTATTTTGTATGAACCAGATGAATAATTGTAAACATGTAACAATTAATTGATTTATGAATACATGTTTTGGATCTGTTTTCTTTGTGCTTAGCTTCTCTTTACTGTATTATTTCAAAATAATAGCTCTTTAGGTCGACTTTTCCCTAGAGACTACTTAAGCCGATATGTTAACTTGAGTAGATTTTACTATAAAAATGCACCAACATTAAAGACTTTGAAATTAGCGAGATATTTCTTTCTTCGGGATTTAAAAAAATTGTACTTGGAATACCCTCACCTTTTTTTGACTTCCTCGATGAAGAGAAGGAAACATTCCTAAAAGAAAGCAGAAAATTTCAATCTAAGTTAATTTGTGGTCGCGATAGTCCACCAGATGGGAAGTGGGACTATAGTAAATGTCTGCCGGTTAGAACCCCTAAAGGAGTTACTATACCCTTTGATTCAACAGTTATGCTTTCAGCTAAATCTTTAGACAAAGTTAGGAAATGAGTTTCTCAACTTTAAATATGATGAAAGTGTTTGTTGTATCTTTCAACTTTGTTTCTATTTGAGTTGTAATAGGTTCTTATAATAATAAAGATATCTTTTATACCAATATTGATTTCTATCTCATTTCTTTTGCTTAAATAAGAGCTACAGTCATCCACAACTTATTCTCAAAACTTAATATCATGCTTGGTACTATCAGAGAGGGACTGTTGATAGTGAGCGGAAGTATTGTGGTCAATGATAAAGTCCTATTAGAACGCTTTGGTGGCAACGTTGAAGCCGTGAAATAGCTAAAAAGATACCTCATTCAAAAAACATTACTAGTGCCCACAAAGATCATATTACCTATCTTGAGGCAGAAATTAAGAAAAAGGATGAGATGATTACCATGCTCAAACGTCAAGTGAAGACGAGTACCACAATTGACTTTGATTAAAAGTCGTCTAAACTTATTCGCCAAATAAGTGACTTGGAGATAAAATTATAAGATAGTTAGGTGCGGTGTGCCTCTTTGGAGTTCATTTTAGGGGACAAAACTCCAAATGTCGAGCTTATGGTCCCTCAAGCAACTCGCCCAGCTGTTAAGCCTACACGGTCAAAACTTCTCGTAGCACAGAAATTTCCTATTAGCTCAACCCTCCCCCGGGCTTAGATGATAATGTAGTGGGAAACTGGTGCCGAAGAGTAAAATTTGAAATAGCTATGTATTTTTGATGAGCAGGAGAAAATAAAGTACTCTCAGACTATCAATGATTATGCTGCCAAGAATCAGAAGCTAGAGCATGACAACTACTTGCTTGACAAGCGTGTCACAGAGTTGGAAAGGGAAAACAAAACCTTTAGGCTGCAAATAGAGCTTTTAATCGCACCCCGAAGACCATCATTGATGCAATTGATGATGAGAACATAATAAGAAGAAAGGAAAAGAAGCTTAAGGAAATTCTCAGCACGGCAATCTGACATGTAGTTGATCCTTCAGTTGTGGGAAATCTCGATAAAGCCGCTCAAGATTTGTAACTCATCTATACTTTTGAGATATGTAAAACTATCTTGTATATACTTTTGTTGTTTTGTAAATGATCCTATAACTTATGTAAATCACAAAATTTTTGTAAATATCACCTGACTTGTGATCCTTTTCTGTAGTGTAACATTTTGATATGCCTTTGAATTGCTCATTCAACAACATTCGGACATGCTGAATCTTTTTTTATTCCTTGCCTTTCTGATTTTCTTGGGAAACATGTAGCAAACAATATTTTAATTGTTAGCTTGAAATTGACATATTCGTTTATGTATGTCATTTTCTTAGATTAACAAATCATCTTGCTAATTGTATGAAAAGTAGTTTATTCTAAATGTTAAGATCTCATCTTTAACCATGATGAGAGATGATCAAGAATTTAACTCCTTCCACATGTTTGTAATGCACAAAAGTTCTTGGTAGTAAATTCCACCTTATCATAAGGACATGAATATTAGAATATAACTTTTATTCAATAAAGAACTTGATTCAGGAATAAATGTCTGAAATTTTGAAGTAATAACTCTCTCACTCATTCCTTAACATTAATGGGATTTGAAAAATTAGAAGCACAATGTTCCCATTCGAAGGCTCTTAACAGCGATCTTTTTGATAATGTTCTTTGGCCCACAGTCGGGCATTTGGGATGAATAAAAATCCAAAGATCTTTTACCCATATTATGGTTTAAATAAGCAACATCCTTGATACCCAGATTCGGGTTAAATAAGTTAGTGATAGATAATGACCCGAAACCCAGATTCGGGTGTTAGATGATGAAATTCTTATATCAAAGACCCAAAATCCTAATTCTAGTATTAGTAGATGATGTTGAGAATCCCAAAACCCAGATTCGGGTAATAGTAAGTGGAGTTCAATTCTACTCCTCTGCTTCCGTCTTCTTTGACATGTATGAACTCTCCAAGTTTTGAATTTATTTAGAAATAATTTGATTGGCTGCCTCTGGAGCTAGGACATCTTAGTCCATGATCGGATACGCTTTTCCTCGAGCTTGAACATCTCCATTCAGGATTTGATAAGCCTCCTCTCGAGCTTGGACATCTTAGTCCTTCGATGAATGTGCCTCTTCTTAGGCTTGGACATCTTAGTCCTTTGTTGAATGAACCTCCCGTTGGGCCTGGACATCTTAGTCCACTATTCGTTGGGACTCTTCTTAGGCCTGGACGTCTTAATCCATTATTTTTCGGTGCCCTTGGTTAGCTCATTTTAGAGGCTGGAACTAAGGACTTACCCGACCTCCCTCCAGGAGGCGCCCTGCCCTGACCCTTTTGTGGCGCAGACAAGGGTTTGGTCGGTTATCTACCCTGACCATCTTATGGAATGGATAGAGGCTTACTCCATCCTCCCTCCAGGAGGTGCCTTAACCTAGTCATAGCATGGCATGGATAAGGGCTTGTTCGGTGCTTTAACCTGGCCATCTTATGGCATCGATAAAGGCTTACTCCGTCCTCCCTCCAAGAGGTGCCTTGACCTGACCAGAGGCGCGGCCAAGGGCTTGTCCAGTGCTTTAACCTGGCTATCTCATGGCGCCACTAAACGCTTACCCGCCCTCCCTCAAGGAGGTGCTCTGCCCTGGCCATCTTGGCTCAGACAGAGGCTTTTCTACCGTCTTAGGTCAATTACCATCTTAGATAGCATCCAAATATGAGGAGCATTTCACTCCCAACTGTGTATATTTTCTCTTTACAAAAAATAGACCTTTATCAATCTTTTCTCAAATCCTTTTTACAAATTCACTGTTCTTCCTTGCCTAAAGAGATTTATGATTATCCCTTCCAGTGCTCTGCAATGGTTGGTTTCATGACCATTCATCATATGATAGTGGAAGAAGGATTCTCCCATGTTCCTTTCATGTTTTGGCTTCTTCTTTTGCGATAACCAATAGTTAAGCTCATCCTTAGTAAGGAGGTAGACATTTTCCATTGATGTTGTTAAGTTGCATTCTTTTGGAAGTCTAGGCTTGAAACTTGATTCTTGAGGATGGCTCATTTACTTTTTATTCTTCGGCCTTATTCTTTCATGCTCTTCAATTGCTTTTCTCTTTGCTACCGTTTGAAATCCTTGATTTGGAAGTGCTCTTGTTGCAACTGGTTGCCATTTGTGTGCAAAGGCATTGTAACCATTCATTATTTCTCTCAAAAAGATTGTGCCTTTGGAATAATGTTGAGTTGTCCTTCTCATTTGATTAAAGATGTTGTCACTTCCATTTATTCTCTTTACAAGTGCAAAGATTGGGGTAGGGCCTAAATGAAAGGGACTTAAACTCAATTTTCAGGCTCATAAGATTTTGTTCTTTTTTTGTTTATGATTCTAAGAGCTTCGAGCCTTGGTCTTTGTTCTTCATCTTGATTTGAGTTTTTGATGTTTACTTGGGTGAACCTTGTCAAATGTGGTTCAAAAGACCCTTGTTCTGATCTTTCAAATCTGTTGGCCATGAAACAAAAGTGGATAAACTCGAAGTAGGATTGAATTAAGCGGAGTTAGAGAATGATGGTATTAAGGGTTTAACCAAGTCGAAAGGTATAGTCTTTGGATTAAGTAACTTTTCAACCTTGTTGAGCTAGTATGAGGTCTCCTATGTGGGTTTACCTTTTGACTAGGTTGAAATTCCTTGATTTAAATCCTTTAAAGGTAAGCTTCGACCTTGTCAAAGGCTATGGGAATGACTTCCTTCGGGTTAAATCTTGTAAGTACTGGTTTTTGTATTTAGAGAACAGATTTCGACCTTGCCGAAAGGTTTAGGTCACAAAGCTGATAGTTTTGGAAGGTTACAGTAAATGTTTGGCCCAATTGGGTTGTCGACCTTGTTGAGAGGTTCAGACCATAGAATTGAGGGCTTTGAAATGTTGAAATAGATGTTAGAATTTGAAGTGTTGTCGACCTTGTCGATCGTTATCATTCGATGGGGATAATCCTGGAAAATAGAAGTTATCCAACAAAGACTATATTAAATAGTCTAGTAACCAACAAATCTCAAGACTTCCCTTTATTCATCTAAGCAAGCTTTATTTCTTAAAATTCACAAATCAACATTTTCCCAAATTAGGGTTACAATACTTTATTCAAGAAAATACAAAAATGGAATGAAAGGAATCGTATCCTAAAAACATGACCCCTTGTGTCCTATTTATAGACGCAGGCGGCCCCTCTCTCGAGCCCATGCTTTCGAACGAGTAGAAAGGTCCCCAATTTATATGTAATTATGAACCCTTTGACCTTGTCGATTGGTTTGCCCTTCATATGCCATCATGAACCTTTTGACCTTGTCGAGAAGGTTTGCCTTTCTTATGTCGTTTCGAACCTTTCGATCTTGTCGAAAGATTTGCCTTCGATATACCTTTGTGAACCTTACAGCCTTGTCGAAAGGTTTGTTTTTCACATGCTGTTTTGAGTCCTTTGACCTTGTCAAAATGTTTGCACTTCAATTGTTCTTATGAGACCTTCGACCTTGTCGGAAGCTATGTTTCCTTTGAATGTTGTCGAGAGTTGTGCTTCCTTTCGAAGTTGTCGAAAGGTTCTTTATCGCTCTTCTACCTTTGCTGACTTCTTAGTATTGCTTTCGCCATAACGTCTTTCAACGTTGTCGAAATGTATCATGGATGGATCTTAACAGATTCTATAGGCTTGCTATGCCTTCGAAAAGGTCACCATGTGGTTGCTGACAATTTCTTTGACTTCTTCACCTTCTTCAAAAGGTAAGGACTCCTTCAGTATTGTGACACGGAACCTTCGCACCCCTTCGAAAGGTCTTGAAGCCGCTACACTTTGATGACTACATCACTTCGACTCCTTCGAAAGGTTTGATCTGAACTTCTCTTTCTTAGTCTTTGCTGAAGGACCTTTCGATTCAGTCGAAAGGTTGATCTTTTGGAGTAACATTTTATGATTTCGAAAGGATGGTGCCGACACTATCAAGTTTTCCCTAATACTTTTATGAGATAAAGAATAGTTTCAAAAGAGATGCTTTCGCTTTTATTCATTTGACCCAAAATGATATTTTAAATATAAACCCAATGGCTTCAAAAAGGTCAAATGGCTTCGAAAGTGTCCAATGGTTTCGTAAGATGGTCTTTTAATGTTTTCGAAAGGGGTACTTTCATTGTTTTTGAAAGGAGTACTTTCAATTGATTCCGAAGCTATGCTTCTAAAGTTAAGTGTCAATAGTTTAATACAGTCGAAAGGTTTCGAAAGAAAGTTTTTAAAGTGTTTAGAAGGCAGGATCCTACTTATTTGAAGATAGATTTATATGCTTTTGAAGGAGATCACCCAATGTGGTCGAAAATAAGGTTTTGAAGGTTTTGAACGGCTTTGTAACCCAAACTCATTTTTAAAGGAAAAACCCGTGGCTAAATAAAGGATTTTGAAATGATTTTAAGAAGAAGTGTTTCTTAATAAAATTATAGGTTAAAGGGATTAACCGTGTTTTGTATGAAAAATATTTCAAGGACATTAAACCCATAGGAGTGGTATTGTTTTTTCATTTTGTTTTCTTCTTTAAGTATAAATATATTCACAGGATAAAGGACCCGTAACTGCATTTGGGAATAAAGGGTAGAAGAACTAGCTTTGTTAACCCAACAGTGAATATAAATTAATTAAATTCCAAAATGAGTAGAATTGCATTCAGGAAGTCCGGGAGACCAGAATATAGGATGCATAAACCTTGAAGTTGTGTGGGAGACAGGTTCATAGTAAACCCATGAAAACTATGATTTGGAAGTTATTGGAAGTAATCAATAGGTACATAGTGATCCCATGAAAACTATGCTTCTAAGAGTTGTTGGCAAGGGCCAATTGGTTTGTAATAAACCCATGAAAACTATATCTGGATTAGGTTATTGAAAAATTTCAAAAGGTTCCTGGTCAACCCAACAAAACTAAGGTGAGAAAGAAGTTATTGGGGGCACCGGTAGGTTCAGGGAGAACCCATGAAATTAATTAAGTCATTGGCCGGGGCCTATAGGTTCTTAATGATCCCATGAAAACAATAAAATAGGACAGGGGGTCCATGAATTATGAAAAGGTTATTAGTAAGCCCATGAAAACTAATAGGTTTATAGTAACCCAAGAAAATATAAATATGACATGTAGTAAATTTAACCGGAGATGGGAAATCCAGAATGTTTTATATGTGTGCATATCATCATAATATTTTGAAATGCAATGTTTTAACCATTGTGGATGCAGTAGCATAGTATATGGTATATAAAGCTTTTAGGATACTAATGTGGGGAAAACCCAACCACTAAGCAGGGTGGTCTCACTAGATATCTAAATGGATTGATATGTTAGATTTATTCATACCAGGATTTATGTCTGACTGGAAGTTATTGTTTTTCCCTTAAACTCTCGGGTACTCAATTGATTTTGAGTAGTTAAGGTTTAGGGTTTTCAGTGTAACATCTCATATTTAGAGGCCAAAAGCTAAGTGCTACAGATGTTGCATTCATCTATAGTATTAACTTCTAGTGATAAAATACGGTAATGCTAATGGTATCCATTATCAGAAGCACAAGAATAAGAAAAAATTACATATTTCAAAAGAACATTTAGCAGATTACATTTCAAAATAAAAATTCATATCCATCTTACAAAATCCCATAACCATTTCCCAATTAAAGAATCAAATAAAATTTACAATAATACATCAAGAGCAACATCTGACGATGCCCCCTTGGTTGATCAGAGAAAATATAGTCATACTGACTTAATATACACAGCGGAAAAATAAACAGAATAATTTGTAATTCCTAATCAGCTATCTGACAGCGACCTGCTCGTCTCCAAAAGCTTTATTCACCAAGATCTCAAAAACCTGAAAACCACAACACTCAACCTACTCAAATCAATTTTGAGCACATGAGGGTTTAAAGGGAAACAAATACTTCGAGTCTGACATAAAGCTTAGTGTGAATAATTCTATTATATCTCGGTTTACTGATTGAGTGAGACCACGCTGCTTCACAGAATGGGTTTCCCCTAACTAATATCCTTTTCAAGACATATATTTTGCCAATCTTTTCCTGCGACCAAACCGGTTGTTGGGTGAATTCTCAACACCTAATCAACTAACGCTCGAACCAAAACATCTCCACCTCAATACCGAACCAGGACCAACACACCTAGTAGTCACCGAACGAAGCTACCGGTCCAGATCATGGCCGAACCAACCCTCTCCTCAGCCACCGAACCAGCTCCGCCGAACCAACCCTCTCCTCAGCCACCGAACCAGCTCCGCCGAACCAACCCTCTCCTCAGCCACCGAACCAGCTCCGCCGAACCACCATGCTCCTACCACCGGACCAAGATTCCACCGCCGAACCAAAGGAAACCGGACCAGCTCTTCCAGGCCAGATCATGTCAGCCCAGGCCCATCAGCAGCTGTACACATCCTAGACCCCTACCCTCAGCCTCACTCTATAAATAGAGGGGCAGGGGTACGACAATGGAGACAAGTTTGAGAGCTCAAGCACGGAAGGAACTTTCAAACAACTTTCTTTTACTTGGATCAAAGCTTTGTACTTGTAATCAAAAGAATAGAAGAGAAATAATATATAAAGTGGACGTAGGCACATTCTGGCTGAACCACTATAAATTTGCGTGTCTTTTTACAGTTTAGCCCCTGCTTTTCATATATTCGCGTAAATCACTCAAATCGCTAAGAACAACATAAGATCTACTAAATCATACAACTTTGAGGTGTTTGTCCATTTTTCGTGCAAACATTTTTGGTGCTTTCACTGAGAGGGGTAAGGCTCGAAGCTTCAGCTTCATCCGCTTAACAGGTTTTCCTGACAGCATCGTTCGCTACTTGGAAAACATGCCTCCCAAACAGAGAAAAGATGTTAACAAAGGAAAAAACATCGCATCCAGCAGTCTTCCTGATCCAGCTGCCGCGAATCAAGTAAATCGTCCTCATCCAGCAACGGTAACAAATGAAGGACAGGCTAACCCAACCACTCCTGCCACAGAACAGCCTGCAGCAATTACTAGGGCAGATTTGGACAGAGTTGTTGTTGAAGTAACTAACCGCTTCACGTCCCAGCAGGAAGCCTTGGTGGACCATCTCATGTCACGCTTGAGGGACGCTGAAGAATCCAACCGCAACACTGAATCATGGGGTGAGTCCCAGTCTGGAGGATCTCAGAGACAGCAAAGATCTTCCTTCTTCGAAGGAGCTAATGGCAGAAGTAGCCGTGGTAGGAGCCGAGACCGAGCACAGCCCGAAGTTAGGCCTGAGGAAACGTTTGGTACCGAACCCAACAGGGAAGGTACCGGACGAAGGTCAACTGTAGCTGAGCCTGTCATGCTGCCTAACCACAGAAACACCAGTGAACGGGGCCGAGCTAGAGTTCAGCCCGAAGTTGGACCCGAGGAAGTGCTTAGATCAGAACCCAACAGGGGGAGATCAAGGCAAGGGCCAACTGTAGCTGACCCAAGCATGCTCCCAGAAGATCAAAGGCAGCCACTGGAAAATATGAGGAATGATAGACGATACCATCCCTACAGGTTATCTGGACGGAATCAATCCCACAGAACAGAACCAAACTCATTTCTATCTGCTCCAAGTTCTGATGAAAGGATGGCACGCTTATTCAGAGAGTGTGTCCAACGGGAGCAAAGAGATCGAGGGATAGGCGCTAGGGTAACCAGCCCTTTCGCCCGCAATATCGAAATCGCTATCACCCCCCGAGAATGGAAGATGCCGACAATGGAACCCTACAAAGGAACCTCCGATCCCGTTGTACACTTACAGAGGTACACACAGCATATGCTCATGAGTGGAGCAACAGAGGGAGTACTGTGCAAATGCTTTCCGCTCTTCTTAGCAGATCTTGCTACCTCCTGGTTTTGTCATCTGCCCCAAGGATCCATCAGCTCATGGGAAATGTTGAAAGAAAAATTCATCAGTCAGTTCCGCATTCATGTGGAGCAACCTAAGGATGCTTATTCCTTATCCAGCGTCAAACAGAAACCTGGAGAAAAGCTGCAGCAATACCTAACCAGATTCAACGCCGCAGCAGCCGCAGTTCAAGATGCCGATGAGAAGCTTATCCTAATGGCCCTCTGCAGTGGGGTGCATCCGGACACTAAATTTGCTAGAAGATTGACAAAAGAAAAACCAGCTACTTTACCCGATTTCTTCCATGAGGCCGGGAAATACATGAGGCTTGAGGATGCTGCCATTGAGGGGCAGTCAGGATAGCAAAGTAAGACGACCCATGGCAACGCCCCTGCTGTGGCGAGGGACGTTCGAAGAAATGACTCCAGAGACAATGCTGGGGGCAAGAAGGTAGAAAAACGCCTATATCGGCCAGGACCAAGATTCGACTCTTACACCCCTTTGAACGAGACCGTCGAAAATATCTTCCTTGCCACCCAAGGCGAAGTTAGATACAAACGCCCACCATACAAGAAGGAATCAGATAACGCACAGAAGTCTGGAAAATTCTGCCGCTTCCACGAATCTCACGGACATGATACCAACGAATGCCATCATCTCCGAGATCTGATTGAGGAACACATCAGAAGGAAGAAACTGGAACGCTATGTAAAAAGTCAAGACAGGACTCCAGCTCCTGCCAATGAAAACCCAAGGCTACCCTCACCAGGGACCGACAGAGGAAACCACAACGCTAGCAGCTCTAGTCAAGAGAAGATAGTGGTCCATACCATCTCAGGAGGTCCGCACATCGCAGACAGAAGTTGGAAAGAGATGGAAAGATATGGAAGTCGCTTAGAGACAATAGAGACTGTGTCAATACGGTTATAGAAGAGCGCCACCCAAAGCGGAAAGAAAGTGATGACATCACATTCAGTAAACGCGACCTAGAAGGAAGACAGTACCCTCACATGGATCCCATGGTTATCTCTGCTCGACTCGGTCCCGCCGAAGTTTACCGAATCCTGGTAGACACTGGAAGCTCTGTAAATATCCTGTTCAAACACGCATTCGACAAAATGAAGCTATCAATGAAGGATGTATCTCCCTGTGATAAACCACTACATGGTTTCACTGGAGATGCGAAGATGCCCCTCGGGCAGCTAGATCTCTTTGTTGAGATTGGAAGCCATCCCCGCTCCGTTGTAAGGAAACAAACGTTTGTGCTGGTAGAAAACCATTCGGCCTACAACGCCTTCTTAGGAAGACCAGCCTTGTCTGACTTCCAGATTGTCCTAGCCCCATGGTGCCTAAAAATGAAATTTCCAACAGACAATGGGGTAGGGGAAGTGGAAGGAGACCAGGATATTGCACGAGACTGCTATGTAACCGAACTCCGCAACAACCACAAGAAAGATAAAGGGAAAGGTGTAGAGATTGCCCTCTGCACAAAAAGCCTTGAAGCATAGCAACTAACGAAAGCCCCTCCTCTTCGATACACCAGCGACCCTTTCAATGAATTAGACCCTAGGGACAAAGAGGAGGAGGCCCCCGCCGAGCCTGCAGAGGCTATGGAGTTTATATCTGTAGACAAGCATGACTCAAGTAGGCTACTGAAAATTGGGTCCCGGCTGAAAGCTGAATTGAAGGAACAACTCATTGATTTTCTCCGCCACAACTTGGATGTATTCGCTTGGTCACACGCTGACATGACCGGGATCTCCCCCGACATAGCGTGCCACGTATTAAACATTGATCCTACCAAGGCGCCTGTAAAACAAAAAAAGAGAAGTATGGGGGCAGAGCGATCAGCAGCACTCGATGAAGAAGTAAAGAATCTACTCGCCAATGACTTCATACGAGAAGCTATTTACCCAGAATGGATCGCCAACCCGGTACTAGTAAAGAAGGCTAATGGGAAGTGGCGGACCTGCATTGACTTCTCCAACCTAAATGACGCCTGCCCAAAGGATTGCTTCCCGCTTCCCGGAATCGATCAACTTGTAGACAACACAGCCGGGCACGAACTCCTGTCTTTTATGGATGCATACTCAGGATATAACCAAATTCCTATGCATGCTCCCGACCAAGACCACACTAGTTTCATCACCGACCGGGGTTTATACTGCTACAAAGTGATGCCCTTCGGACTTAAAAATGCAGGAGCCACCTACCAGCGCCTCGTCAACAAGATGTTTGCAGGGCTAATAGGACAAACTATGGAAGTATATGTAGACGACATGCTGGTGAAATCACGGAAAGCCAAGGATCACGTAAGCCACCTAGGCAAAATGTTCCAGGTACTTCGACAGTATGGAATGAAGTTGAATCCACTAAAGTGCTCCTTCGGCGTGTCATCGGGAAAATTCTTAGGGTTTATCGTCCATGCCCGAGGGATTGAAGCCAACCCTGAACAAGTCCGAGCATTAAGGGACATCAAGATACCTTCCACCCGAAGGGAAATGCAAAGCCTAAATGGAAAAGTGGCTGCCCTAAGCCGATTCATCTCCAAAGCAACGGACAAGTGCGTCCCCTTTTTCGAAGCTCTAAAGAAAGATAAAGGAAAGTTCGAATGGACGGACGAATGCTTAACCGCTTTCCTTAACCTAATCGAACACCTCCAGAAACCACCGGTACTCTCAACCCCAAGCGAAGGCGAAGAATTATACCTATACCTTGCTGTGTCATCTCACGCTCTAAGCGCTGCCTTGGTAAGGGAAGACAACCGCACGCAACGACCAGTTTACTTCATCAGTAAAAGGTTTACTGGGGCAGAAGTCAGATATCCTAAGCTTGAAAAGTTAGCATACTGTTTACTAATCACTTCACGAAAACTACGTCACTACTTCCAATCCCATTCCATCAAAGTTCTGACCGATCAACCACTGAGGCAGGTGCTCCATCGTCCCGACACTTCCGGGCGACTACTTAAATGGTGTATTGAGCTGAGTCAATATGATATCACCTATCACCCTCGCACCGCCATCAAGGGACAAGCCATGGCTGATTTCATTGCGGAGTTTACTACCAACGAGGATAAGGAGCAACTGGGAATAACAGAAGATATCAAATGGAATCTCTTTGTGGACGGTGCATCTAACGAACAAGGCTCGGGGGCAGGTGTGGTAATAATGACTCCCAGGGGAAATAAACTGCACTATGCTATAAGGTTGGATTTCGCTTCCACCAACAACGATGCAGAATATGAAGCAGTAATAGCCGGATTAGAAATTGCTATCGAGATCGGAGCCAATTCTTTGTGTCTTCACAGCGATTCTCAGCTTATTGTTAATCAAATACTAGGGGAATTCCAAGCTCGAGAAGAAAGACTCATAGCATATCTAAAGAAGACCAAGTTACTTCTCAGCCGATTGGACCACTACTTAGTCAAACACATCCCTCGGGAAGAGAACCAAGAGGCCGACGAATTGGCAAAGCAAGCAAGTATGAGAGACGTCGCCATCTTCGGGGCAGTAACTGTCTCAAAGCAAACGATCCCAAGTTTTGAGCAAGTGAATCTGATAGCTGCAACCGAAGAAGCAACTTGGTTGACTCCCATCCGAGACTACCTACAAAATGGCACACTACCCGACGGGCGTAACGAAGTCAAGAAAATCTTGAGGAAAGCGTCCCGCTACACAATACAAGGAGACATCCTCTATCGGCGCGGGTTCTCTAACCCATTGTTAAGGTGTGTCGCCGGAAGGGAAGCCAAGGAAATCTTATCCAACATTCATCAAGGAAGCTGCGGAGATCACACCGGAGGGCAAACGTTAGCAAAAAAGATACTCCGATACGGATATTTCTGGCCCACCTTAAGCAAGGACGCCTTAGATTTCGTCAAGAAGTGTGACAGATGCCAAAAATTTGCTAAGATCCCTCGGCTACCAACAACCGAGATTACTCAGATGACCAGCCCTTGGCCCTTTGCGGTATGGGGAATTGACTTAATCGGTGAACTGCCAATGGGTCGAGGCGGCGCCAAATATGCTATAGTAGCAGTCGACTATTTCACCAAATGGGTGGAAGCAGAACCTCTAAATAAAGTATCTTCAGCGAAAGTTATCAACTTCTTAATCAAAAATGTTCTGTGCAGGTACGGAGTCCCACTAAAAATCATATCAGACAATGGACTTCAGTTTGACAGCGAGGAATTCGCCAACTGGTGCCAAGAACACGGAATTCACAAAGGCTTCTCATCCGTAGCATATCCCCAAGCAAACGGACAAGTCGAAGCAGTCAACAAAATTCTGAAAACTCTGATCAAAAAGAAGCTCGAAAAGTCAAAGGGCGCTTGGGTGGATGAACTCCCTACGGCACTATGGGCCTACCGCACATCTTTCAGAACATCAACAGGGCACACTCCTTTCTCTTTGGCATACGGATCGGAGGCTATGCTCCCAGTTGAAACCATTGTGCCTTCCCACCGTAGGATCCACTATAACCCAGAAGAGAACGAAGAGCTCCTCAACATGTCTTTGGATCTAGTCGAGGAGAGAAGGAATGATGCAGTCCTAAAAACAGCAGCCCACAAGCAAAAGGTGGCAGCACAATACAACTCCAAAGTCAAGCATCGTACCCTACGAGAAGGGGATCTTGTCCTCAAGCGAATCTTCCCTCGCCACGGAGCACTAGACCCAATCTGGGATGGACCATATGTAATTCATAAAGATCTCCACAACGGAGCCTATATTTTGTCAACAGTGGACGGAGAGGTGTTCCAGAGGGCATGGAACATCCAACACCTCCGTCAATACTTTTCTTAACTTGTATTGCCCATATGAAGTGAATTAACAAAGAGAATCAGTGGACGTAGGCATTTTTTCGTGCCGAACCACTTTAAAAAAGCCTTGTCTCTTTTTTAACTTGTTCCTTTGTATCTTGGCTGCTTGTTAACTTTATCCTTTTCTGTTGAACAAAATCCTGAGCATATAGCATTTCTATTCAAAGCACTCCACAATGCAACTTCACGTGGACAAGACCCAACAGGTACTATGCGAATCTATGCCCTCGCCAATGAGACACTTTTGCTCCAGCATCCCTCTGCTGCGGGTTAACTCATTGCTCGCGACGGCCCTTAGAGCCAACTGTAATGAGCCGATTATAAGCCACCGAGAAGGCCGACTGTAGCCGAGGCAGCTCATTACGGCGTTAGGCTCGCCGGCAACTGTGAACCGACTATAAGCCCCAACATAAGGTGTGGCCAGCCAGGGGCAGTTCACAGTTGACGATCGGCACCCACGCTAGCCGGCCACAGTAAATCGAATAATACCCACGATTACGGGCCATAATGGCCCGGGTAGTTACTGTGCGCGATCTCGGCTCCGATGTGTCTTAAGTGCGGCTGTGGTAAAAAAGAATTAACTCCCCGCGGAGGCGTAAGATGGGTGACGAATGTCTCCAAGACCCACAGCTAGGGAAAGTGACTACAAAACCCGTTTGCCACGAACTTAAGCACATCGAAGGCCTTCCGTGATTGGAAGTTTTACTTTTTCACGTATTTCAATTTTTACTTAAAAAGCTTTTTTTCTATCCCCTATAACAATCCCCAAAGTACATGATACAGAGTAGGAGATACTCGCCAATGGGTGTGGGGACTCACAGTGGCAGGACATTCGGCTACATTCCATGCTCGGTCCTATAAGATATTCAAGGCTGCCATCTACGATTAAAACATGAAAGGCGGTATTTTCTTCTTTTATGTACAAACACATGACTATAATTTGTTCACACCACACACTAATATTGCAAGTCATAAAATTATGGTTTAGAACCAGAATCTAACATCAAACACAATTTAATTACAAGAATATACATAGCTACATTTCTCATACGATATGTCGAAATAGCAACAAATATTCAAGAAACGACAAAATCAGCTTAAGTTAAAAAATTACACGTCAAGAATAATGTTATTACAAGTAGCAAGAATTACAACTTAGAAGTTACTCTATTGTCTTAAGACTAACAGATACAGCAATGCCAAGCCTACAAAAAGAATTTTCCAGGTCTAATCAGGGAGCCGGTTGCGTCGAAGTCTTGTCCTTGCTCTGTTGCCCGCCTGTTCGGTCATAAAAAGGATTCATTAGTGATAAGTAACCAAGTTAACGGAAAAGCTAGAAAGGAAGACTTACCAGCACCTGCTTCTTGACCATCCTGGTCGTCATCCTCTACCTGCACACCTGCCTCCTCAGCAGCAAGCAGCCGCATACCCTCCTTTACCGCCTCTTTCTCCTCCTTGGTGAACTGGGCAGTGACCACATCCATACTGAAGACCATTCCACCTTCTTTATCTGCATCAGCCTTAGCCTCTTCCAAAGCCCGAAGATAGATCTTGGCCATGACCCTGGGATAATCATCCATCCACGAGAGATTGCCCTGCTTCCAAGTCCGGAAATACATGTCCTGGAGCATGTCATCCATCATTCCCTCATTCTCCTCAAACTCCCTCATCCGGGCATCAGAAGCCGACAACCTTTCGACGGCAGGATCTCTCTCCAGTCTGTATCTCGAGCAATCAGCCTGAAGGGACCTCCGCATCACCTCCATCTCTTCCCTCAACTTAGCTTGAGCAAGCTCTGCAGCCTCAAGTTTCTCGGACAATTCCTCCACCTGCTCGAGATCCGCTCTCCGAACCTCATCCACCGTGGCAATAGCCATGTCAATCCGCTCTTTGCAGGTAGCTTCCATTTTCCGCAATTCGGCCCGACTGGCCTCTTCCATGGTTTTCCTTAGTCGCCCAGTAGCAGCCTCATGCTGAGAAATCTGAATAGCCTGATCCGCAAGCTGTTTGGCCTGATCCGAAACCACCAATCGAAGTCGGATATTGGCGCTCCCAATCTCCTCTCCGGC
Source organism: Allium fistulosum (assembly GCA_030737815.1). NCBI lineage: Eukaryota > Viridiplantae > Streptophyta > Magnoliopsida > Asparagales > Amaryllidaceae > Allium > Allium fistulosum. The sequence continues at coordinate 394,358,137 of CM060907.1, forward strand.
CTTAACCAGCCGAGCATGATGCCCCATCAGCTTCTTGGTCTCCTCTGCCACCCGATCAATATTAGCCTTGGCCTCGTCTCCCATAGTGACTATACGAGTAGTGAGTAGATCGAGATCTAAGGCCTTGGCTTCGTCAAGTACTCGTACCATGGGGTTACGGGGGAGAAGATGTTCACCAGTGACTTCGTCAAAAGTAATATCATGAGAACTGGGATCCAGATCAGGATGACCCGCAAATGGATTACGGGCCAAGTCGGGACGGTCGATATGAATAACAGAAGGGTTTCCGGACGGGTGCGGAGAAGGTGCAAACTCGCTACCCTCCTCAGTAATGTCATGAATAGGCTGAGCCGGAGGCTGAAGACCGGGCGAAGTTTCGGATAAAGGATGACTCCTCTTCCTCTGCTGAATACCCTCTTCGATGACCCCAAGAAGAGGACGGTATCCGACTACATCCCCGGAGCGTTGGATTGAGGGCTTCGGCTTAGCAGAAATTTTGGAAAGTTTATATTGCTCAAGCCTGTGTCGAAGGTCTGAAGCTTTGGACGTCTTGCCTGCTCCTGATATAAAGAACAAATGTCACAATCTTACATCACTATACGATTCGAGAAACGCGGTAAATTACAAGTTAAAAAAGGAAAAGAAACACAGCTATGGTTGTACAAACCCTGGGGAGGAGTGGGATACTGCAATAAGTCCTGGATTTCATTCCAGGACGGGAGCGGATCATAAAATATTCCTAAGTCCCTATCATTTATGAAGCTTGCAGGAGTCAAGAGTTCACCTTGAGTCGTCGGAGCCACCTTGGCTGGAATGGTCGGAGAAGACTCACTTGCACCAGTCCCGGCTTTGTCCGCCTTCCCGGTCTTCTCTGCCAAAGCCGGATCCTCATCCAACCCCTCAAAAGCCTGGTGGAACGCATCATCCGTCCACTCCTGGATCTCGCCCGCTTGCCCAGGAAGTAGGGCCCCGATGCCATCGCCACCTTTGTCACCATCCCGACCATCTCCACCTTCGCCTCTTACCTCCTCTATGTCTTCCTCCTCCCGGGTAAGTGGACAATTGCTGGGGGAGGGGCCGTCCGATTTCTTGAGTTTCTTACCTCCGACAGCTGGAGGTTTTGTGAAAGGCTTCCTCTTGCTACTCTCTGCCGTAACACCTTCCTTGGTCTGAGCAGCCGCCCTCTCCTCCGCCGTTTCCCTCAGCTTAACTACAGACTGCTGCGGAAGGATCAAGTTATATTCCAGAAAAATCGCATTTCTAATCAAGAAGGCAGATGATCTGTATTTCCCAAGAATGGCTTCTATCTCAGCCGCCGTCTGAACCAGGCGGTCAGTCTCCACAACCGGAAAGCCACCTGTCGCTAGCAAAAATGAGAAAGTATGAGAAGAAGCATCGCAATCGGAATAAAAATTATAAGTAAAAGCATCAACTTACATCCAGAGGTAAAGCGCCGGATGGAGACGGAGTCGTCCCTAACAAAGAACCACTCTTTCTTGAACATGCTGAATTTAGAGTACAGGTCCAGGACCGGCTTGAAGGTCACAGCGGACTCCAAGCTAATATATGGGGACCCCTTCTTATAGCCCCTTAAATTATACAAGTACCGGATCTCCCGGTTGGAGGGAGCGCGACCATACTTCCTCCGAAAAATAACGAAAAGGCTCACCAGTATGGCATAAGAGTTGGGCTGAAGCTAGAATGGGGCCACCTTCAGATACGTGAGGAAGCTGACTACCCAAGCATTGAGAGGCGGGATAGCGCCACACATGCAATGGTACCTACTATAAGCAAAGTATCCTTCGGGAGGACTGTATGGCATGACTCCTGGGCCCGGCAGCAGCATGAGGGCTCTATCGATCCCAAAGGAACGAGATATAACATCGAGTTGCTCCTCTTTGAGAGAGCTAGGAAAGCAGTCAGGCGGGGAATCCAGCAGCTCCTGGGGACCATATCCATCCACTAATGACCTCGGGGCGGGCCCATGATGCTCCGATCCTGATTGAGCTGGGGGCACGGCCGAGGACTCTCCTTCACCCCCGGATCTCCTCTTATCTGATCGAGTTTCAACTTTTCGAGACATTTATCTGCAAACATGGGAAAAGTATATCGTTAGAATATACAAGCAGTGTGATCTGGAATTTCGCTTAAAAATTCAAAGTGTGAAACACATGTCCACTCGACACAACAGTTCATTCGGCGAGCAGATGCAACAAGTCAATAGTTCATTCGGCACTCAACTCGTGAGTTCATTCGGCAAAATACAATACCTCAGTTCATTCGGTAGTATGATATAAAGTTCATTCGGCACTCAACTCGTGAGTTCATTCGGCAAAATACAATACCTCAGTTCATTCGGTAGTACAAGAATGAAAATTCATTCGGCAAAAAGAACCTCACCTTGATTCGGCTAGCAACTTGATTCGGCAAAATAACTTGGTTCGGCTAAAACTTGGTTCGGCTAAAACCTTAATCCGGCTAACACCCTGATTCGGCAAGATAGCGATGGAAGGATTCGACAGATAAAAAAAAAACGAAGGCCTTGGTCCCCTACTTATAGGCGAAGGCGGAATACCGGACCAGTTGGTTCGGTAATAGGAGTAGGATACAAATGACTAAATGGGATGGTGAAAAACAAAGCACGATGTATGTTAAACATACACCCTACTTTGGGGGGCAAATGTTGGGTGAATTCTCAACACCTAATCAACTAACGCTCGAACCAAAACATCTCCACCTCAATACCGAACCAGGACCAACACACCTAGTAGTCACCGAACGAAGCTACCGGTCCAGATCATGGCCGAACCAACCCTCTCCTCAACCACCGAACCAGCTCCGCCGAACCAACCCTCTCCTCAGCCACCGAACCAGCTCCGCCGAACCAACCCTCTCCTCAGCCACCGAACCAGCTCCGCCGAACCACCATGCTCCTACCACCGGACCAAGATTCCACCGCCGAACCAAAGGAAACCGGACCAGCTCTTCCAGGCCAGATCATGTCAGCCCAGGCCCATCAGCAGCTGTACACATCCTAGATCCCTACCCTCAGCCTCACTCTATAAATAGAGGGGCAGGGGTACGACAATGGGGACAAGTTTGAGAGCTCAAGCACGGAAGGAACTTTCAAACAACTTTCTTTTACTTGGATCAAAGCTTTACTTGTAATCAAAAGAATAGAAGAGAAATAATATATAAAGTGGACGTAGGCACATTCTGGCTGAACCACTATAAATTTGCGTGTCTTTTTACAGTTTAGCCCCTGCTTTTCATATATTCGCGTAAATCACTCAAATCGCTAAGAACAACATAAGATCTACTAAATCATACAACTTTGAGGTGTTTGTCCATTTTTCGTGCAAACACCGGTTAGTCAAACTTATTATAATAATAAAAATAATTGCAAGATCCATTATGCTATGTACAGGTAATAAATGTACTATCTGTCCAGAATCTTGGCATACTGCCCGCAAACTGGACTAACTATGTGCAATCTGCACTAAATGTACAAAAACTGGGCTAACTGCCCATTTGGCACACTCGGGCATACCAGATAAAATATCAAATGGTATAAACAACTGTTAGATAAAACTTCTAGACGGTCTGTCCTTAACTTACGTCTCCAAGGGTCAACTGGTCCTAAGGTTTTGTGGCCTACCAATAACCAACCTTTGTGCGCAAATATTATTTTCTATGTGTAACCAACATTTTAGTCTTACATGTGATTAAGCCCTACACATTGGAATTTTGGACTAAATTAGCTAGGGTCTAATAGCTAATGAGCATAGGGTGCAACCCTACATAAGTCTTATCTGATCTTCTAATCTGAGTCGTTATCATAAGGTTAACTACCATTAAATTTTCCTTGAAAATCTTTTCTAAATGATTTGATCCTTTAAATCATACATATACAAGGAAAACATGTCTTTAGCTTTACTATATGCTAGTTTGCCATGTTATATATAGTTTACTCAAAATAATGTTGATGAGACTCAATAAGAATTACCTACCCTTTTAAAATAAGTTAAAGTCCTTTTTAACTTGAAAACACTTAGGCTATTCTACCGATTTAACATATTTGAAACCATTGTTTAAAACCTTTAAACAACCCATTCGAAACCCTTGAAAGTAATCCTTTCAGAACCATTGAATGTTGTAGGATCGATTTCAATCTAGAGGGAGGTGAATAGGGTGATACTATTAATTATAAAAATTATTGCGGAAGTTTATAAAATAATTTCAGCACAGATCACAGCAGAATAACAGCAGCACAGATAATAGAAGAATAAAAACAGAAAATAGAACACACTGATTTACCCAGCTTCGGCAAAACCCTGCCTACGTGCTACCCCCAATGTTTCTACTAGAAATTAGATAGTCAGACGCTTACACACGTAAACTAGCGACACCCGCTATCGACTAATCCTAACTCTACGCTCAAAACCCCGCCACAACTCAGCCACTGAGTTGCGAATTCTCAAACTATGCCACGTAGTTTGTCCCCTAGTAACGCGACTAGAAATTACACATAAGTTTAAAAAGAAAATACAATTTAAACAATTCAAAACTCAAAACCCTAATTAAAATAAACTAAAGCTCGGCCCACTTAAAAAATTAAATAGAAATATCCTTTTCCCTTTTCTTTTAATCCTTTGGCCGGTTTTCTTTGAGATGAAAACAATGGCTGCCTTGTTCCTCTTCGTCCAAAACTAGGGCTTTGAAATAATCGAAGTCACCGTCTGATTGTAAGTCGATTACAATTGCTCTTTCTCTGACTTGCTTTGGCAATCGATTGCTTCTTTAATTTGAACTCCGGCTCCTTCGATTTGATCGAGTTCAACTATGAAGTCGGTATGTAATTTGTTGCTTTTGCTTTACTGTATTGCTTGCTTGAACTCGATCGATGATTCAAGTTGAATGATTATTCTTTGTTGCTTGAACTCGAATGATTTTCACGGCCGATGATGTTAAACATATATATAGGGTTTGAACCCCTTTATTTTCGTTCGTCTAAATTCATTTGAATTCATCAATACTTTTGCTCGGCCGTTTGATTATTCTTGAATGATTGATATGATTTCTGACTTCTTCAATTTCGTATAATTCGTTGCTTTATTCACACGGCATTGATTTTGAACTTGCGATTTCTTGATTACCATGGTTTTGATTGATTTCGTGGTCACCACGGTGTTGGTTTGAGACTGTTAATTTGACTTCGGTGATGATTTCTATCTTCCACGATTTGCTGGCTTTGACTTGATTGACGATGTTGATTTCGTTCTTTGTTCGCTTTGACTCCGGTCAGTTGCTCACGGCTTCGATTTGAATTTTGATATTTCCTGACTTCGGCTTTGATAAAATTGAAACTCCTGTCATTTGGAAATTTCTCTGAGATATTGTTTTGTTTGCATTATTGATGTGCACTTGCTATTGGACTTCATGTAGCTTTTCTGATCTTTGTAAAAGCTCTGTCTTTGAAACTGCTATGTAAAAATGTTCGACTTGAACCGTTTGCATATGAACTGATATGTGCTTGTGCACATATTCTATTAGTCACTGTTGCATTTCATATATATGTTTCTTGGTCGTACTGTCCACCTGAGTTCATATGCATTGATGTGGGTTTTCAATGTTTAGTTCTGCATCTGTTTGGATCATGTAGTCTTGGTCAAGTCTGAGTTCATATGCACTTGCATTGTCACTGTATGTTGTGTTGTCTGGTCTTCGACATTTCACTGGTGCATATGTTTTGTTCTGGTTCAAGTATATGCTCCATTGATATCTTGTTGTAGTCTGATATGCTTGACGTCGTAGCCTTATCTGATGTTCGATCTGAAGCTTGTACATGTGTGTTGTGTACTTCATGGTTCCCCTAAACTTTGCTTCACTTGAATTTGCTTTGTGCCTTGTCATTTGAACTTATGCTGTCTGATATGTATGCATTGGTAAGTTTGGCCATTTGAACCATTCCTTGAGTCACTGTGTATTAGTTCCTGTATACTTTGTGGATCATCATGTCTGCACACTATGTAGTAGCCTTGCTTGTGCATTTTGATGTTGTTGAGCCACCGAGTCAGTTTGCATTATTAACTTGGTTAGTCTGCAGTTTTATATGTAGCCTCAATTGATTGCATTGGTGTGTTGAGTTGTATACATGTCTTGTATCAATTTATGGTGCACTTTGTTGTTTGAATCTGACCATTCTGGGTTCAAGTGTGTATTCGAATTTTTGGTCGAGGCTGTGTTGTATGTATCTTGACCTATAGTTTTGATTGCACCTGTGTTGAATCCAGCTTGAAGCTCGGGTTTGACCTTGTGCTCGTGTCATGATCTTATTTGTATTTCACTTGATTTGAACTCAGCTTTTAATTTGGGTTTGACCTTGTGCTCACATGTCCCTGTAGATTTATCAAGTGTATATCGGTGTGCACGGCCTTATGGCATGTACAGTGATACACTGTGCATGTCACAAGCGGTTCGTGTATGATGAATTCAAATTTAAATGACGGCGAACAACCCAAATAACTAAGGCAAATTAAATTTTCAAAATCACATTTTATTTTATACTACAAAAATATTTTATTTTCAATTTTACTGTGTCAGTGTATATTTTTGTAGATAGCTTAGATGCTGGATTCAATCTGGAATGAAGTTGAAGATAAATACGAGTGTGAGTGAAATGTAGTGAGGTGCATTTGTAGATGAGAATTGTGATGTAGTCAAATTTGTATTGTAATTGAAAATTGTATATATATAGTGAGAGCTTGAATTTATACTATTCAAAATTGTAATAAATATTTGTTTGAATAAAATATTTGTTTGACTTTTAAATTATGTGTTATTTATTTTATTCAACAAATATTTATTTAATCTATGAAAATAAAATAGTACATTAACAAATACATTAAAATGAATATATATATGTTTATTATCATCAAACAAAAATCATATACTCGCATATTAAACAAATGTAACACTTTTGAAAGCAGTAAAAGTCTTTCCTTCGAAAGCTTTAAAACATTAACGCCTCGCCCCGAAACCCACATTAGTAAAGAGAATTATCAAGTAATTCCGTCTACTAATGCAGAGAATAGGTTGGTTAAGGGCGACCGAATAGTAATGCATTAGCTAATGACTAAGTACGTCGAAATCTTACCAATTTTTTTTCGAATTCCATATAGTTGACATACTCAGTGATTCACTAATACGATACTATATGGCTAACGGATCTATTCAGAACAAAGCACAATAATATCATAACATGTCACAGAAACAGCAGTCACAGATAATATATATATACCGATTCAAAACCAAACATCTGATGTAATACCGTTCACCACATAATATAATACAACATCATCCCATAAAAGAATATATACAAGAAGTGGTAAATAAAAGATCCATCAAAAGTGGAGATATCCAAGTCCATAGTCATGAGCCCACAAAAGATAGCAAAACGGATCCAAACATAAAGGATAGTCATCCAACCTAACCTGCAACTCGGTTTGACCCGAGTGATAAACACACGGGTCAGGCAACTGAATCTTATCGTTAGAAAGAAAATACGATAAGGTATAAGGGAAACATACATCAAGGGATCAATAATTGATAAGAATGACTAAGGTTGATATCAAGAATTATCTATCTCTAAGATGTTATAATTCTACACTTACTTGGGTTAATACTAGGGGATTCATGCATATAAAGGAAACATCCAAATATGATTCATGAATAAATAAACTTCTCAAAGTGGTAAATGAAACCCAAGTATAAAACCATAAAATTGAAATCACCAAAATCCTCAAGAACTCATATTTCGCCTTATTCATCTCTATAAGGCTAAGTAAACACATCAAAATATGGTGAAATCAAAATTCTCTTAACTCATAAAATAAATCTCAGATTGGCCAATAATTACATGCTAAAGCATGTTGCATGTGCTAAAGTTCTCAGACTAGTGCTAGTAATATAGTTAGGTACCTACAGAGATCTCAGAGGCGACCGAGGTCACCTTTTTCGGATTTCTTAGATTCTCAGATGACCCGAAGGTCAGAGCACTAGTAATTCTAGAATGTGTCGCTAACTTTCGGAGAGGAATCTGTAAAGTGTTAACCTGTGTCTCATACCACACGTTCGCACTAAACAGTTTACTAAGCGTTAGTCAAATCCACATTAAAATAGAAACTCAGATGTTCCCAAAAGTCATATACCTTGCCTCATATCATCGGCATATGGTATAAAATACTAATCTCAAACTATTCGCAAATCAAGTGAAAAAAACAAATCATTAGAAAACTCATCAACCAAAGAAAATACAACACACAAGACAACATGCAAGTGCTCAAGACAACGATCTTGCATCAGCTATTTCGATCCTTTAATCATAGAATTTCAGAAAGTGATACAAATGAAAGTTGTCACATTCTTTCTGCAGTTTCCAAAACTTTAAAAATTATAGGATTTGGATAAAAACGCAAAAGTTATGCACAAAATACTAGCTCAGGTTTGCACAAAACACTGAGTACACTACAACAACAGGACAGCGAGTTTGCAAGAGGTTTTTCAACATTTTAATCAACGAATTTCAGAAAGTGATACAAATAAAAGTTGTCACACTCTTTCTGCAGTTTCCAAAACTTTAAAAATTTTGATATTCCGATCTGTAACAAAGAAGTTATGATCGAAATACTACCAAGAAAGAAATTATTTGTGCTGCCTGTCAACACAGGGCAGCGATGAAAATGACAATTTTCCACTATGTAGACTTCTAAATCAGTCAAAACTGAAAACATGAAAGTTGAATATTTCACAGGGATTACATAACATCCAAGAATTCGAAATTCCGATAAAAAAACCAAAAGTTATGGCAAAAACACTAATCAGCCACTAGAATATTCTGAGCTTAATCCCTCTCGGATTTTCATCTTTGACAGCAAATAAGAAGGTCCAAACGGACTCAAAACCCAATGAAATTTATCATGAACAAACTATAATCAGTCCTCTACAATCTGAAAAAAGAGTGGCATCAATCCGACATCGGACGAGCCAGATATGAGCAAAACAAGATAGGGCATTTTCAACATCAATCAATATAGAATAGAAGTAAAATTCAACATATTTAACCAAATATTTCAAGCGAGAGATTATTTGCTGCTGAAATTTGTTCACTTACAGTTGCTATAAGCCTTAGCTTACCTATTAGCAGCAAAAAGAAGAAGATGATAGCCTTTGCCTTGATTATGCTTTAGGAACCTGAAAAAAAGGGAAATACATAGACATGCAAAGAGAAGCTGAAATTAAGGACAATACAAGTTCTCAAAACTAGAAATTGATGAAATTATCTTTGGTTTTGGATTGATTACCTGAAATAATTTGCTTCAGATTGTTTTACTTTTGCATAGAAATTGCAGAATTTGAATATTTGGATTCTAGGTTTTAAGAAGAAAGATTGGTTTTTTTTTTCCTTCTTTTTGTTTACTGTAAACTGAAGCATACGTTCAGTTTGAGAAGGAGATGATTTTCTCCTAAATTAAATGGTGAGTGGGCTTTAAATCCAAAACCCAATAGTATATGTGTTAATACTTAAACTAAATCAACTAAGTTATTCATGTTTTTACACTCTATTTCACATTTTTTTTAGCCAAAACAACTTACATTTCCATAGTTTCAACTTTATAAAAATCACAAAACTTATTTTATGTTTAACAAAATGTTTTCACAACATATAAAAGATATTTTAGCAACCAAAATCTACACAAAAATCGTTTTCTTGTCAAATTAAATACAACAAACCTTATTAACATCATTCTTACATCCAAATCTTAATTTAAACAAAATTCCACCTTTTTAATTATAATATTTTGTTAAAATTAACAAAAATCAACATTTGGCAATAATTTGCAAAAACATTGCAATTTATCAAATTAAAACCATATAATATTCATTTTTCCTCCAAACTAACATAATAAAGCTTTTTAAAACTTTAGTTTCATCATTTTACACTTATTTCAACAAATTAATGTTGATTAAATTATTTTATCTAATTTAATTAATTCAATAAAAGTCCAAATCATCATATTTCCAATATTCACCATTTATAACCAGCATTATCAACTTCTACTCCATTTTATTCCTTCCAATTTTATTGTTTACCAAAAATAAACAATTTTAAATCTCCAATTTTTTATTTTTATTTTCCAATATTAAATTATAACCACCGTTATAATTTAATATTAAATGTAATCATCAAAACCAGGGTTGTTACAGACTTCCCCCCTTAAATAAATTGCGTCCATGCAATTTCTTAAGGAAATCCGTAATACCACAACAATTCAGTCATGAAGGAGAAGGAAATTGCTTGAGAAAGAAAGTTCTCACCGATATCAAATGAAGAAAGAAAACCCGGAAAAGAACGCTCGATAGATTCTCTGGTTTCCCAAGTGCAATCTTTCGGATTCTCCGACCATTGAATCTTAACAAGAGGAACGTTCTTGCTTCGAAGGCGTCTCACCTCCGAATCAAGCACGCGAATAGGCTGTTGAGAAGTAGATAAACTCGGTGAAATCTCAAGCTCAAGCTGCTCGGAAGGATCAATGACTGAATCTGATTCTCGAATACATTTCCGAAGCTCAGAAATGTGGAAGACATCATGAATACCCGATAAATGAGATGGCAGAGACAATCGATATGCTATAGGACCAATGCGCTCAATAATCGGAAATGGTCCTATAAAGCGAGGAGCCAATTTCCCAGTGGAGCTAAAGCGCATTACTCCCTTCATAGGAGATACACGAAGGAATACAAGATCACCCACTTCGAATTCCAGAGGCTTCCTACGGTTGTCCGCGTAAGATTTCTGATGATTCTGTGCCTCTTTCATCCGTTGTCTAATCAAAGATATCTTCTCAGAAGACTCACGAATTGAATCAGGACCGAGAATGAACTTCTCGCCCGATTCCAACCAATAAGAAGGCGAACGGCACGGTCTACCATAAAGAGCCTCAAATGGTGCCATACCGATACCAGATTGGAAGCTATTATTATAAGAGAATTCAACCAATGGAACGTGATCTTCCCAAGAACCACCAAAATCAAGAATACACGCACAGAGGAGGTCTTCAGGCACACGATTCACCCTCTCAGTCTGCCCATCAGACTAGGGATGATAAGCTGTAGCGATATTTAGCTTTGTACCCAAAGCTTGCTGAAAGCTAGTCCAGAAGTGACTAGTGAACAAAGGATCACGATCACAAACTATCGAAGAAGGAACACCATGTAATTGAACAATTTCCTTAATATAACGCTTCACTAAAAGAGGAGCATTACTATTAGATTTAATAGGAACAAAGTGTGCGGATTTAGAGAGACGATCCACAATAACCCAAATGCTCGAATGACCCAACCTCGAACGAGGTAGGCCATCAACGAAGTCCATCGAAACCTGGTCCCACTTCCATAGCGGAACCTCTAAAGGTTGAAGGAGACCGGATGGCCGCTGATGCTCGGCCTTGACAAGCTGACAAGTCACGCAATTACTTACATAACTTGCAATATCCCGCTTCATGCCTTCCCAATAATAAAGGCGATGCATATCCGCATACATCTTACCGCTACCCGGATGAATAGAATACTTAGAGCGATGACAATCGTCAAGTATGTCACGCCTAAGAGCTAAATCAGAAGGAATCACAATACGGTTTCTCAACCGGAGACAACCATGAGAATCAGTCGAATAATCCCGCAACTCCTCATTACGGGACTTGGATGAGCATGACTGAATGAGATGCATAATACCATCATCACGTCTCTGCGCCTCGGAGATACGATCAAGAAGAGATGGTCGAGCATCCATGCTAAATAAATAAGCTGGAGAATCAGAAGATGATGCTCGATCACGAATATCAAGACAAGATAGAGTCTCCAGAATATCCCATTCGGCTAACATCAAGGAAACTACCGCCGAATGCTTGCGACTAAGCGCATTAGCAACACGATTGCCCTTCCCAGGGGTATACTCAATGTCAAAGTCATATGAGGCGAGAAACTCTAACCATTGCTGTTGCCTCATATTAAGATCTTTCTGCGAAAAGAGATACCTGAGAGACTTATGATCGGTGTAAAGAATGAAGTGCTCTCCCAAAAGATAATGACGGCACATCTTCAAAGCAAAGACGATAGCTGCAAGTTCTAAGTCATGGGTAGCGTACTGAATCTCGTTCGGACGTAATTGCCTTGAAGTGTAGGCAACAACCCGATCCTTCTGCATAAGAACCACACCAAGACCACTAAGGCTGGCATCGGTATAAACGATGAGATCCTGATTCCCCTCAGGAACTACAAGCACGGGAGCATGAGTAAGGAGTTCCTTCAATCGCCGGAAGGAAGTCTCACACTTATCAGACCAAATATAACGAACACCATTCCTAGTAAGACTAGTAAGAGGAAGAGCGATACGAGAGAAATCCTTAATAAAGCGGCGGTAATAACCGGCTAATCCCAGAAAGCTACGAATCTCATGAACATTCTCAAGCCTCTTCCAATTCTGAATAGCCTCAATCTTAGACGGATCGACTGAGATGCCCTTGGAAGATACAACATGACCTAAGAATTTCATTTGCTTCTCCCAGAAGTGACATTTAGAAAGCTTTGCCTTGAGTTGATGCTTGTGGAGAGTACTCAAGACAATTCTAAGATGTCGAGCATGATCTTCTTCGGATCTAGAATAAACTAAGATGTCATCGATGAATACAAGGACGAACTTATCGAGATATTCCCTGAATACTCGATTCATGAGATCAACAAAGAAAGCAGGAGCGTTCGTCAATCTGAATGGCATGACGAGCCACACATATGAACCATATCGAGTGCGGAAAGCTGTAAGTGGAGTGCTATCTTCCGCAACACGAAGCTGATGAAAACCCGTGGCTAGGTCCAACTGAGAAAAGACCTTTGCACCACTCAACTGATCGAACATGTCATCAATACGAGGCAATGGGTAGCGATTCTTGATGGTTAACTCGTTAAGCTTGCGATAGTCGACGCAAAGCCTAAGAGTTCCATCAGACTTCTTCACGAATACCACCGCGGCACCCCACGGTGAAGGGCTAGAACGAATGAAATGTTTGGTTTCGAGCTCGAGGAGTTGCTTCTTAAGTTCCTCATTCTCCTTAGTAGACATCCTCGTGGGAGGACGACTAGCTGGTTGCGCCCCCGGGATGAGATCAATACGAAACTCTATGGCCCTCTTGGGTGGCAAACCCGAAACAAGCTCAAACACATCAGTGAAGTCACAAACAATCGGAATACGAGACACATCATCATCACTGTCTCGCGAATCAAGAGCATGCAAAGAGGCTAAGGAATCAACATCGGTATTCCGGAGAACCAGGGATAACTGAGAAGAGGAATCTAGATGTCGAAGATAAACGACTCTGTCTGAACAAAGAATCCTGGCGTCGTATCGAACTAGCCAGTCCATACCAAAGATCATATCAAAACCAAGCGAAGGAATAACGTACAGATTTGTACGAAAAGAAAATCCACAAAGCATAACCTCAACATCATTACAATATAAGCTAAGGGTTGCAAACCCCCCAACAGGATTTGCAATCCGCAAAGAAGTAAGCAAACATGAAACATCCAAAGAACAAGCATCCACGAGTTCCTTTGATACGAATGAGTGTGACGCACCCGTATCAAAGAGCACTCTAATCGATCGATCATGAAATAGAATGGAACCTTCAAGAATAGAAGGAAATATACCTTTCGACTGAGATGCATCACTAGAAGCTGCTGCTATATTAAGATTTCCCGGACGAGAACCCTTGTTCTTCTTAGGACAAGAGAAAGCCATATGTCCTTCGGCCTTGCAATAATTGCACTTCTTAGGCTTTGGACATTCACGGGCTGGATGGTTAGGAGAACCATAGTTGTAGCATGCGAAAGGCTTAGACTGAGAAGGAGCTTGGGATTATGAAGAAGATGATCCACCTTGCTTCTTCTTCTTGGAATGAGGGAATCTAGGCTTGCGGAAAGGAAATCTCTTCTTCTTAGGATTAGACTGAATACCAACTCCTTCGTCACTCTCCTTCTCGTTCTCGACTGCCTCGAGATAGAGAGCGGAATCAACCAACTCTTCGAAGGAAAGCTTGAGTTGGAGCATTAAGGACTTCATCAAATATTTCTTAAGTCCGGAAACAAACTTAAAATTCTTCTTGTATGGTGTACTAATGAATTCTAACCCATACTTAGAAAAAGCATCGAAAGAAGAAACATAATCTGATACTGTGGAATTGTCTTGCTTCAACTCGATGAAGCGACGAGTAAGGGAAGCTTTTTCAGACTCAGGTACGAACTTAAGCTCAAATCTATCTCGGAATTGCTGCCATGTGAGGGTAGTCTCATCCACCTCAGCAATAAGACATCTTCCTTTAAAACCTTTTAAACCTTGCCTTTCAAAAACACAGGAAAAACCTTCCTTTTCAACTTTGGCTAAACCCTGGGGAAACACCCCTTTCGAAACCACCCATATAAACCTTTCGAAACCATCAAAACTCAACTCTTTCGAAATCACTTGGGTTCAATTTAAAACTTATGGAAACACCTTTCAAAACCATGAAATCTCATCTCTTTTGAAAGTACTTGGGTTATACTTCAAAGAAAAGAAAAAGGGTCCTCAAATCATTTAAGTCAAAAGCATCTGTTTCGAAACCATTTCCTAAGTATAGAATTGATGGTGTCAAAACCATCCCTTTGAAACCATTTGAGAGGCGGCCACATTTTTAGAAAAAAGAACCCCTTCGAAATCATCTGGACCGAAAGGTAGGAAGTGGCAGCCAAAGGCCTCGACTCATTCGGAAGAAATCATTTAAAACATAAGCGCAACCCAATCGAAACCATTTCCTTTAAAATTATTTGACATAGTCGAAAGCTAACAAAGTCGAAAGAATCTTAGTCGAAAGCAAACAAGTACATTTTCCTTTAAATCAAAGTAATGCTTCAACCCCTTCTGAACCACCTGGTTTCGACCCTATATCTTTCACCCTCTTCCAATTCACTACGTACCAGTTCCCTGATACCATGTGTATTGGTTTCGACTATGTTGGAGGCAAAGGAATGGAGGTGGATCCCGGTGCCAAAAGCATTGAAATAGTGAAAAACATGTTCATTTGTACTTTTAAACAATTCTTTTGTACCCAAACTTCTTTGTTTATCTAAATCTGATTGGTTGCAAGGTTTCTCTTCTTAGAAGTGCTACCGACTTTCCAGAATTAACAAATTTATTTATTTGCAAAAAGCCCCTTCACCTTTTTAATTATATAAAACATTTAAGTCCCATACCTTAAATAATTTTATATAACCATTAAAACACTTAGAAAAATTCTGCAAAAATTCCAAAAAATCACCATTTATATGTTTTCTAAAATATATAAATTTAAGACCCAAACAAGTAATTATTTACCCCTAAATAATTTATAACCCAAACGACCATTTTTCTTTACCATAAAATTCATATAAACTCCATGAAAATTCAGAAAAATATGAAAATTGAAACTCATCCCTAAAGTATCATTTCTGATCTTTGTAATAATTCGCAAGGCATTTGGAAGTCATTTAATTGGATTTTGATCTCAAAACATATCATAAAGTCTATATGAACAAATATAAATTATCAATAAGTATATATAATCATTCCATCATTCAAAAACATGGTAAATCAATGCAAAATATTCGGAATTCATCTCAGACCAAAACCATAAAAGATTTGAGATGTAAACATTATTCACCTTAGCTTTAGAGACCAAGGAGCTTGAGATTTGAATGGATTTGATTTGAATTAGCTTTTGCTTTAGCTATTCTTAATTCTTCTTCTGCTTTTCCTTATTAATGGTGGCCGGCCTTAGCATGAAAATTTTGTGAAATGAAAATAAATGTGTAGAGATATGCGACCTAACGGAATAGATAGAGGAATGGCCTCTTTCCTGTTTTACTCTTCCTCTAATTCATTTTAAATCTTCTTTTAATTCTTTTGTTAAATTGCTTGGCTACCCTTTAATTAAAATCAAATCTAAATCACTTAATCACCACATTATTTTATTTAGTTTAACTAACTAAATATCCTAAATAATGTTATCAAAAATGTGGGGTGTTAGAATTTCTACCTTGAAATTACGATAAGGCACACAATAAATCAACAAGAAGGTAAAACATACCATCAAACAAGTAAGGATAAGTATCTATAATCATGCTCTCAGCTTCCCGTACATTTTCTATCATCGTCACTCCAATGGACTTTTATTAATCTGATCGTCTTGGTTCTAAACCTCTTCTCATCTCTCGCAACAATGTGAACTGCCTTTCTCACTATGTTCAATTCTGGTTCTACCACTAAATCATCTAGCATAGTCAGTGCAATAATAGTCTACGGGTCACTAACACAATTTCTGAGATGAGAAACATGAAAAACATCATGGACACATGCCAAACTGTTCGGTAACTCAACTCAATACACGAGCTTTTTGATCCTCTCAAGAATAGGAAAAGGTCTAACAAACATAGGAGATAACTTCCTCGATTTCCCAAATCTAATCACACCCTTCATCGGTGACACTTTGACGAAAACCTAGTCGCCAACTGAGAACTCCAAATCTTTCCGTATCTTATCTGCATAACTTTTCTACCTAGATTGAGCCTCCTTCATTATAGCCTGAATGACCTCAATCTTTTCTGTAGCCTCATTAACCAGATCTAGACAAAGAATCAACCTATCCCCGGTCTCCAACCAACATACGGAAGATTTGCATGGTCTTCCATACAAAGCTTCAAATGGTGACATCCCAATACTAGTCTGATAACTATTGTTATATAAAAACTCGACTAGATGAAGATGTTCTTCCCATAATCCACTGAAATCTGGAACACAAGCTCTTAACAAATTTTCTAAGATTTGTTAACTCTCTCCGTTTTCCAATCTGTTTGCGGATGGTAAGCGGTAATCATCTTGAGCTTGGCTCCCAAAACTTCCTGCAGGCTCTTTAACAACTCACTAGTAAATAGCGAATCCCTATCACTTACTATACTAGTAGGAATTCCATTCAATCTAACCACATTCTTCATAAACACCTTTGCTAAAACAGGTGTCGTCCTGGTTGACTAAACTGAAATGAAATGGGAACCCTTGGTCAATCTGTCCACTATCCCATAAACATTCATTTCCTCTGTTCGATCGTGGCAACCCATCAATAAAGTGAATAGAAATAGAATACCACTTCCATACTGGAATTTCTATTGGCTGAAGCAATCTACTTGGCTTCTGGTGTTCGACCTTTGCCTGCTTGCAATTCAGGCACTGCTTTACACATAAGCCAATATCCCGCTTCATGTCTTCCCAGAAGAAACTCCTCTTTATATCTTGATACATCTTAGTACCTCCTGGATTAATAGAGAACTTCGAACGATGGCATTTCTCCAAGACTTCTTTCCTTATGTTTCCTACACTCGGAACACATAATCTTCCTTTCTTTCTTAACCACCCATTCTGGTCAAGACTGAAATCTTCCAAGTCATCGCTCTTGGTTCCATCTCTTAGCTTCCTGATCTATTCAGCTAACACTGGATCCTCCATCAGTTTAGAAGTAATCCTTTCGATCATTACTGGTCTAACTTCTAAACAAGATAACACTACGTTATCTCCGCTAGATCCAGCCTCAGATTTCCACTACACTCTGTAATGTGCCAATGCTTCCGAATCCTTCCACTCAGTAATCATCGCTAGTATTGCATTCTAATGTTTCCTACCAAGTGCATCTACAACCTTGTTGCCTTTCCTTGGTGTGTACTCAATCCCAAAATCATAAGCGTCTATAAACTCTAACTATCTCTATTGTCTGTTCAGCTCCTTTTGAGAGAACAAATGCTTCATTGACTTATGATCTGTATATAACTCAAACCTTTCTCCCAAAAGGTAATGTATCACACCTTCAAAGCTAAAATCACCACTATTATTTCCAAGTCATGTGTTAGATACCAAACCTCATGCGATGTAAGCTGTCTAGAAGCATAGGCGATCACTTTACCTCTCTGCATCAGCACGACTCGTAATCATGTTCCACTTGAATCGGTATAAACCACCAAATTCTGATTCCCTTCTTGAACAACCAACACAGGTGCATGGGTCAATAAGTGCTTCTAACTTTGGAATGCTTCCTCACACTTATCGGTCCGCACAAACTTCACATTCTTTCTTGTTAGCTTGGTCATCGGTGCTGCTATCCGTGAAAAATCTTTATTGAACCTCAGATAAGAACCAACTAACTAAAGAATACTCTTTATTTCGGTCACTGTCTCGGGTCTCTTCAACTATTCACTATCTCAATCTTAGTCGGATCAACTAAAAACCCTTTCTCTGAGACTACATGGTCAAGAAACTTCACTTCCTTCTTCCAGAAGTGACAATTTGAATACTTCGCCTCTAGCAGATGCTGCCTCAACATCTCAAGCACCACTCCAAGATAAAGTTCATGCTCTCTTTTATCCTTAGAGTATATCAAGATATCATCTATGAAAACCAATACGAACCTATCCAAGTGCTCTCGGAAAACTTGGTTCATTAAATCCACAAAGGAAGCTGGTGCATTTGTCAGTCCAAACATCATAACTAACCATTCGTACGACCCATATCTGGTCCTAAATGTCGTCAAAGGTACAATATCCTCTACTACTCTAAGCTGATGGAATCTTGCTGCCAAATCCAATTGGCAAAATACCTTGGCTCCACTCAACTTGTAACAACCCTGGTTTTGGTTATTACCTATAATATTAAATTATAACGATGGTTATAATTTAATATTAGAGAAATAAAATAAGTCGGAGATGTAAATTTGTTAAAATTGTTTATTTTAAATAAACAATGGGTTTTAAATGTAAAATGTTGAAAATAAGGTTTTAGAAAGTTCATTTTGGTTGTTTGTGATAAAAATGAGCATTAGATGGTTTTTAATTTGATATATATATATATATTGCAATAATTTTGTAAATTATTTCCAAAAGTGACTTTTGTTAATTTTTAAATGAAGTATTTGAATTTAATATGTTGTATATTGTAAATAAAATGGAGGAATTTTGTTTAAAAATAATTTTGGATGTAAAAATGATGTTAATATGGTTTGTTGTATTTAATTATACAAGAATTTTGAGCTTCTGTTCATGAATTTCTGTAGTAGTTTTTCTTTGTTTGAAATCAGTTCATATTGCTACTTTGAAAGCCTGTAACTTTTGATTCCAGCAACGAAATGCTGTCGGATTTCTTTCATTTGGTAGTTTGCATGTTGATCTTGGTCTCTGCAAATTTTGGTTGAAAAATATTGTTCAAAACAGTGGTAGAAAATCAATTCAAACCGAGGTTTTTTCCTGTACACATTTTGTTTTCTGAGTTGCTGCAAACATGCCCGAGTCCATATTTGAGACAGCATATCTCTTTCATTTCTTGCTGGAATTCATCGGTTCTTTTTTTGCTTGAAAGATATAGTTTTCTACTATATGCATAGCTGTGACACCCTACCACGAGACTAAGGTCAACATGCAAACTACCAAATGAAAGAAATCCGGCAATGAAATGCTATTGGATTTCTTTCATTTGGTAGTTTGCATGTTGATCTTGGTCTCGGGGTGAGGCGTCACAGCTAGAGCAAATTATTCATAGTTTTTGGCGATTTTGAGCTTGGCTCAGCTAGAATTTGTGAGTATTACAACTCACCTTGCCGTATGAATGCAAAGACTCAGATTTATGAAGAAAGACTGAAGCTTTTCTTGAGAAATAGCCTCTAGGAACTTGTACAGCAAGAGAAATAGCATGCAAAAGGAAATTTTACTATAGTTGTTTTCTCTGTTTAAAAATCTGTTTCATATTGCTTCTTTGGAAGCCTGTAACGTTTGATTCCGGCAACGAAATTCGGCCGGATTTCTTTCATTTGGTAGTTTGCATGTTGATCATGGTCTTTGTAAATTTTGGTTGAAAATATTGTTATTTGACCCGTACCGGCCCGGCTCGGTCGGATGGCGGTGCACGTGTGGTGGTTATGCATGACTTCCCTCCTCTCAACAAAGCAAACATTTGATTTTATGTAATTTTTGGTGCTAAAATATTATTTTTATATAAATTATAGTGTAAAGTGTGTATTTAGTTAAAAATGAGGTTTTTTATTAATAGAAAATAATTTTCAGGGCTAAATTATCTTTTATTTATTGTAAAATATTTTTGTTAAACATTAAAACATGTTTGTGTGATTTTATGGAGCTTGAAATATGAAAATATATGTTGTAATTTTGTAAATGTAAGTGTTTAAGTGATAATTTGTGATTTAGGATAATTATTTTCTTATTAGGTTAAGCCCAATTAGAGTTTAAACCAACTAGAGAATGTTTCTTCTTCTCAAGTTAGTACGTACAGTTTACTTTCAAGCTATAAACAAAAGAAGAAACTAGAAAATTAACTTTCCTCTTCAAACCTAAACCCAAATATCAAATTAGTCCATTTCTTTGTTGAATTATATCAAATTGAAGCTATTTTCTCAGGTAGTTACTCCAAAATCAAAGATAGTATAATCAAATTTTGATTTTGTGAACTTTTTTGGTCCATAACTTCTTTTCCCAATTTACATGTCTTTACAATCTCTGTTTACAGGTTCTTTCAACTGAAACTTATCCAAAGTTCACATCTTCCTTCGGATTTACTCAAGTTTGTTCAAAGTTTGATCTGCAATTTGCTAAGGTGAGTTGCTAACTCACATATTCTAGCTGAAACGATGGTGTGCAAACTGAAAATTGCTCAAAAGTTGCTTACTTTAACAAATTTTGGTTGCTTAGAAGTTCACAGTAAAATCAATTCTCGACTGCTTCTTTATGTGTTCATATCTCTCAATTCTGGTCTTGAAATCATGATGGAATTTTTCTAGATTGTAGTCTAGATGTTGTAGTTTCAGCATTTCAAATTTCATAGTCTAATTCGTTTGGGAACTGCGTGAAAATAGTGTGCAAAAACTAGTTCGAATAAGGAAAAATTCTTGAAGAAATTCGCGTACAGTAGGTCGACCAAATGACCATATGGGTCGACCTATAGGTTGACCAAGACAATACATAGGTCAACCTATGTCTCTAGAAGGTCGACCTATAGGTCCACCTGTAGGTCGACCTAGGGGTGTTTTTTCTGTGCTCTTCCTTTTGTTCTGTCTTCTTTTACCAGCTTGTTCTACTGACCTTTGCACCTTGATTTTGTGATGTTTTTGAAGGGCATGAAGCCTATCAATAGTCAAGCCAAAATTTTAGTGAATTCGTAGTTTGGATTGGCTCGTTTTTTAGATGATTTCTTATGTCGGTTTTTGGTATTTTCGATGATTTTTTTTTGTTTTCGACCATGGGTTTTTCAAAAATAATTTTGAAATGTTAAGATAAAATGGCTTTTGAAAAAAATATTTTACAACATTTATAATTATTTTAAAGCTATTAAAAATTATATATCCTCTATAATAAAGAGAAATTTCCAAAAGATTGGTTTTGCAAACGATTTTCTAAAATTATTTAAAATACAAGTTTTCTCAAACAAATTATTTTATATATAAAATACAAGTTTTTGCATTCTTCGAGCGTATGAGGAAGAGAATTAAACAATTTAGTAAACCATGTGGTATGGGACACATGTGTTTACTTTTTCGGTTAACGTCGGACTTGTCCGTTTGAAGCTGATTTTTGTACACTCTTCGAGCATATAAGAAAGTGAATTAAACGACTTAGTAAAACATGTGGTATGGGATACATGCGTTTACTTTTTCGGTTAATTCTGGACTTGTTTGTTTGAGGCTATTTTATGGTCCTTCGGGATGATTACCAGTATTGGACCTTCGGGTCATTTGACCTTCAAGATGTTGTCCTTCGAGATATTTTGTCCTTCAGGATGTTTGTCCTTCGGGATGTTTTGTCCTTCGGGATGTTTGTCCATTGAGACGTATTTGGCCCCATATTTTAAGAGATAGTACTTGGCGTGCTTCGGCCATTTTATCAGCACATGTTATCTTTTGTGATATTTTCATGATTTATTTGTGATTTTCCAAATGTATCGCCATTTCGAGATTACTTGGCCTTTTGAGCCATTTGAGACATTAACATATAGCGATTACATTTTGGGAGTTTGAACTCTTTATCGAGTTCTATACATTGAGACTTGTGATTGCTAATCTTTGGCATTTATTTTGAGATTTATAATCTTCTTTTTAGGAGTTATATGTGATTGCCATCTTTTGGCGTATTTTGAGATTTGGGATTTCCTATTTTGGGAATTATACGTTATTGCCATTCTTTGGTGAAGTTTGAGTCTTGTGATCTCCTATTTAGGAGTCTGGTTTATGAAAACCATTATATTGGCTTTTGTGTTATGCCGTTGATATGAGGCAATTATTATGCTTAGTTGATTTTATCATTGAGTTTGCCTCTTTCGAGGATATATTTTAGTGGAAATTAGCTCACTTGAAGTATTGACATATCATTAGTGTTACTTCTTCTCCTTCGAGAAGAATTATTATCCTTTACATTTATACTTCATCTATTACCTGCTAATCAGTATATTTAAGCCAAACTGACCCATGTATTTTTATATACTTGGGTCAGACCGAGTTGTTTCAGGTTAGACACCTGCCATAGGACTTTGCTATACTGCTTCTGCTTTGGATATCTACTCGTTACCTTTTTGTGTAGTTTTTGTAGTGTTTTGTAAAACTCTGATTTGTACCTATTCGTTTTGACTCGTTGTATATATTGTGGTCCTTGTACCACTTCTGTTGTATCATTTTGTATTGTATTGTGATGTATCTATGTATATGTATATATATGTTTGACCGCTGTTCTGTAATATGTTGTATCTATTGTTGTTGTATTTTGTTCTGATAGACCTGTTAGCCACTATAGTTTTGTATTAAGCATTTATTGAATATGTCGATTCACTTGAAGAAGGAAAAAATTAGAGTATCCAATCGACGTGTTCAATAGATGTTTAAGATAAAGGTATGGATGGTTGCTCCTAACTAGCCCTATTCTCCGCATTAGTAGACAGTATTACTCAGTAATACTCTTTGTTAATGTGGGTCTTAGGGTGGGGCATCATAGCATGCTATCAGAGCTGAGTTCAGAACAAAATATGGTAAACACAGAACAAAGCATATATTACAGTACATCGAAGTACAGTATAATTGTTTCATTTCCCCTAATCATCGTGTCCTTAACCTTTTCTTGTCCTTGGGATAGATATAAGTTGGGAATACATCTAAGAGTGCATTTTAAATTCCGTAGTATTCCATAATCGAATTATTGATATCTACCCAGTGAATAATCTTTATCTTATCTTAAACTTTCAGCTGATGTCTTGAAGAGGTAGAGGTCGCCTTTCTGATGTTGGGCCGTCCAGTGGCTCAAATCCTGACGGCGTATATATTTCTACCGATCAATTCATGGAATTATTTAGGACCACTCAGCTTCCAGCTCCTACTCATTGATCTCCACCGTGCAAGTCTGCTTTTGCGCATATGTGTAGTGACTTCTCTCATTTAGGAGGCAAGCCTTTCAAAGGCTCTAAGACTATTCTTGAGGTCCAAGCTTGGCTTCGGACGTGCGAGCGCATCTCTTCTTGCATGGAATTATCTAATCATCACCGCATTCTTGTAGCATCGAGTATGTTGCAAGAACGTGCGCTTGATTTGTATGAGCTTCTTATCGTTGAGATAGACGAGTCTACTATTACTTGGCTGTAGTTCAGATAGCGGTTTGAGCTCAAGTTTGGGCCTGAGTCCGAGAAAGCATTTCTAGCCCATCTCTTCCTTGAGTTGAAGCAAGGGAAATCATTAGTTTCAGAGTATGTTTCTTCTTTTGAGTCCTTATCTAAGTACGGACTTGATTTTATCAGAACCTTCTATAAGAAGAATCTCAAGTTTTTTTTGGGCCTGAAGAAGTATCTGAAGAAGTCTCTTATGCTCCAGCTTAAGTTATCATTTCAGGAGCTAGTTGACTCGGCGCTTCACCTTGAAGCAGTCGAGAAAGAGAAGGATAGTAGTGATGAGGCTGAGGTTCGTAAGAACCCAAACAAGAAGAAGTTTCCTTTTTAGAGATCAAAGTCTTTTCCCTAGAAGAAGAACAAGTCTGTTGGTTCTAGCTCTCAGCCCAGTAGAGCACCTCCTCATCAGAAGGGGTGTTTCAATTGTTGCTCTTCTGATCATTTGGTTCGTGATTGTCCCAAGCCTCATGTGTGCTATTATTGCAAGAAGGAAGTTCATCGGGTTTCTTCTTATCCTATTGCTCCAAGTAATGCTAAGTCAGGCAAGCTGAATGTGGTGGATGCTTCTGGTGGTTCTTCTCAGTGCAGAGGTACTTCTCCTTCTATTCTTGAAGGCTATATATTATTTCATGACCGCTTTATTTGAGTTCTCTTTGAAACGGGTGCGTTGCATTCATTCATATCGAAGGAGTTTATTGATGCTATTCTGTTGGATGTTTCTTGCCTTATTACTTCTTTGAAGATTGTGAATCCTATCGGGGGATCCGGAACCCTTAGCATGTTATGTGAGAACATCGAGATTATTCTGTGTGACTTTCCTTTCCATGCAAATCTGCACGTTATTCCTTTTCTTGGATTTGATATAATTTTGGGCATGGATTGGCTCATTCGATACAAGGCCTGAATTCTTTGTTTAGAGAGAACCCTATATCTTAGGCATCTGATTCGCCTAGCCAGTTATCACTTGTTCTTCAGAATGTTGATTGTGATTCTGAAGAATCTTTGTTTTCTCTCGACTCATGAGATGGTGATGACATATCTCGTATCCCTGTTGTCCGTGACTTCGCTTATGTATTTGAGCCTGTTTTGGGTTTGCCACCCAAGCGGGCGATTGAGTTCCACATTGATCTCATTCAAGACATGCAGCCAGTTAGTCGTCCTCCCACGAGGATATCTACAAAGGTGAATGAGGAACTCAAGAAATAGTTGTTGGAGCTTGAAGCGAAGCAGTTTATCCAGTCTAGTTCTTCACCGTGGGGTGTCGCGGTTATATTCGTAAATAAATCTGATGGTACTCTTAGGCTTTACATCGATTACCACAAGCTTAACGAGTTAACCATTAAGAATAAGTATCCATTGCCTAGGATCGATGACATGTTCGATCAATTGAGTGGTGGTAAGGTCTTTTCTCAGCTTGACCTTGCCACCGGTTTTCATCAGCTACGAGTTGCGGAAGACAGTAATCCTCTTATCGCATTCCGCACTCGTTATGGTTCTTATGAGTGGCTCGTTATGCCTTTCGGTTTGACGAACGCTCCAGTTTGTTTCGCCAATCTTATGAATTGAGTATTCAGGGAATATATCGATAAGTTCGTCCTTGTATTTATTAATGACATCCTTGTTTATTCTAAGTTTGAAGCCGATCATGCTCATCATTTGAGGATTCCTTTGAGTACTTTTTGTCAGCATCAACTTAAAGCCAAATTCTCCAAGTGCCACTTTTGGAGGAATAAGGTGAAGTTCCTTGGCCATGTTGTATCTTCTGATGGCATTTCTGTCGATCCATCAAAGATAAAAGCCATTTAGAATTGGAAAAGGCCAGAGAACGTTTCTAAGATTCGTAGCTTTCTTGGATTGGAGGGTTATTACCGTCGGGTCATCAAGGACTTCTCCCGCATCTTGCATCCTCTTACCAGCCTTACTAGAAAAGGCGTTCGATTTTTTTGGTTTGATAAGTGTGAAGCTTCTATTCAGAAGTTGAAGGAGCTTCTCACTAATTCTCCTATTCTTGTGGTTCCCGAGGGAAATCAAGATATTGTTGTCAAAACCGATGCGGGTCGTTGTGGCCTCAGTGTCGTGTTTATGCAGAGAGATCAATTAGTTGCCTATGCTTCTAGGCAATTGCGTCCGAATGAAGTTCGCTATGCCGCCCATGACTTAGAGTTAGTTGCCGTAGTCTTTGCCCTGAAGATTTGGCATCATTATCTTTTAGGTGAGCGCTTCATTCTTTATACCGATCACACATCGTTGAAATATCCGTTCACCCAGAAAGAGCTTAATATGTGGTAACAACGTTGGCTTGAGTTCCTGGCCTCTTATGATTTTGATATCCAGTACACTCCTTGAAAGGGGAACCAAGTCGTAGATACGCTAAGTTGCAAACACTCGGTTGTTGTCTCTATGATGTTAGTCGAGTGGGATGTGTTAGAGACTCTATCTCTTTGTGAAATTCGTGATCATGCTCCAGCTTCAGATTCTCTAATCTTATTATTTAGTTTGGAAGCTCGTCCTAGCTTATTGTATCGTATTGCCGATGCTCAACGGCAAGATCTAGATCTTGGCATCTTATTTGGTTATGTAAGTCTGAATCCAGTGACGATGATCTGGGGGATTTCAGCATTGATACGCATGGTTGTCTTCATAAGAAGAACCGATTGATCATGCCTTGTGATTCTGATCTTAGGCGGGACATTCTTGATGATTGTCACAGTTCTAAGTGTACTGTTCATCCCGGCAGTAGCAAGATGTATCCCAATATGAGATGCTTATATTATTGGGAAGGCAACAAGCATGATGTGGCAAGTTCTATGAGTAATTGCATGACCTGTCAACTCATCAAAGCCGAGCATCAGCCTCCCAGTGGTCATCTTCAGCCTCTTGAGGTATCGTTATGGAAATGGGATCAAATCTCTATGGATTTTATTGATGGCCTACCTCGTTCGAGATCGGGCCATAGCAGCGTTTGGGTTATCGTGGTTCGCATGACTAAGTCTTCTCATTTTATTCCTATTAAATCTAATAGAATAGCTTTTCAACTATCTAAGCTATATATTAAGGGGATCGTGAGACTTCACAGTATTCCTAGTTCGATCGTTTGTGATAGAGATCCACTTTTCACCAGTAACTTCTGGCAAGGTCTTCAGAAAGCTTTGGGTACAAAGCTTAATTTCAGCACAATTTATCATCCACCGTCTGATGGACAGACTAAATGGGTGAATCGTATTCTTGAGGATCTTCTCCATGCATGCATTCTTGATTTTGGTCGTAGTTGGGAGGACCACCTACCGCTTGTTGAATTCTCCTACAACAACAACTTTCAGTCTAGTATCGGTATGGTTCCTTTCGAAGCCTTATATGGAAGGCCATGTCGATCACCTTCTTGTTGGTTAGAATTCGAGGAGAAACTGATTTTAGGCCCCGATTCTATTCGTAAAGCTTTAGAGAAGATTGATCTTATTCGTCAGAGAATGAAAGAGGCACAGAGCCATCAAAAATCCTACGCGGACAACCGTGGGAAGCCTCTCGAGTTCTCTATTGGTGATCGTGTGTACATTCATGTGTCTCCATTGAAGGGGGCAATGTGTTTAAGTAGTACTGGAAAATTGGCTCCTCGCTTTATAAGACAGTTTCCTATGACTTAACGTATTGGCCCAGTTGCTTATAGAGTATCACTTCCAGCTCATTTATCTGGCATTCATGACGTATTTCACGTCTCTCAACTTCGAAATTGTTTTCGAGATTTAGATTCTATTATTGATTCTCCAAATCTGTAAGAGCTTGAGATCTCACCTGATTTGTCTATTGTGCAACATCCTATTCGTATTCTTGCTTCGGAGGAGAGGCGCCTTCGAAATAAGGATGTGTCGCTCGTGAAAGTTCAATGGTCCGCTAATCCTAATGACTGCACTTAGGAAACCAGAGAATTTATCGAGCAATCTTATCCTGGATTTCAATCTTCTCATAACGATTGTGAGAATTTTAAACTCAAGCTTATCTATTTTATTTTGCTTGATGAAATAAATCGCGTTGAATATAGTTCTTCTCTAGTAATTCCGAGGACCCAATTTTTATAAGGGGGAGTCTGTAATAACCCTGGTTTAGGTGATTATCTGTAATATTAAATTATAACGATGGTTATAATTTAATATTGGAGAAATAAAATAAGGTGGAGATGTAAATTTGTTAAAATTGTTTACTTTAAATAAACAATGGGTTTTAAATGTAAAATGTTGAAAATATGGTTTTAAAAACTTCATTTTGATTGTTTGTGATAAAAATGAGCATTATATGATTTTTAATTTGATATATAAAGCAATAATTTTGCAAATTATTACCAAAGTGACTTTTATTAATTTTTAAATAAAGTATTTGAATTTAATAAGTTGCATATTGTAAATAAAAAGAAGGAATTTTGTTTAAAAATAATTTGGATGTAAAAATGATGTTAATATGGTTTGTTGTATTTAATTATACAAGAAAAGGATTTTTATGTAATTTTTGGTGCTAAAATATTATTTTTATGTAAATTGTGTATTTAATTAAAAATAGAGTTTTTTAATAATAGAAAATAACTTTTAAGGCTAAATTGTCTTTAATTTGTTGTAAATATTGTTGTTAAACATTAAATGTTTGTGTGACTTTAAGGAGCTTGAAACATGAAAATATATGTTGTAATTTAGTAAGTGTAAGTGTTTCAGTGATAATTTGTGAGTTAGGCTAATTATATTCTTATTGGGTTAAGCCCAATTAGAGTTTCAGCACACTAGAGAAAGTTTCTTCTTCTCAAGTTAGTACGTATAGTTTACTTTCATGCTGTAAACAAAAGAAGAAACCAGAAAATTAACTTTCCTCTTCAAACCTAAACCCAAATTTCAAATTACTCCATTTCTTTGCTGAATTTTATCAAATTGAAGCTATTTTCTCAGGTAATCACTCCATAATCAAAGATTGTTTCATCAATTTCTGATTTTGTGAAGTTGTTTGGTCTATAACTTCTTTTCCCTATTTGCATGTCTGTACAATCTCTGTTTGCAGGTTCTTTCAGCTGAAACTTGGCCAAAGCTCACATCTTCCTCTGGATTTACTCATGTTTGTCAAAGTTTGATCTGCAGTTTGCTAAGGTGAGTTGCTAACTCACATATTCTAGCTGAAACAAAGGTTTGCAAGTTGAAAATTGCTCAAAAGTTGCTTACTATAACAAATTTCTATTACTTTGAAGATCACAGCAAAATCTATTCTAGACTTCTACTTTGTGTGTTCATATCTCTCAATTCTGGTCTTGAAATCATGCTGATTTTTTTCCTGATTATAGTCTAGATGTTGTAGTTTTAGCATGTCAAACTTCATAGTCTAATTCGTTTGGGAACAGCTTGAAAATAGTGTGCAAAAACTAGTTTGAACAAGGCAAAATGCCTGAAAAAATTCACGTATAGCAGGTCAACCAAATGACCATATGGGTCGACCTACAGGTCGACCCAGACAATACATAGGTTGACACTAGGGTTGACCTATGTCTCTTGAATGTCGACCTATAGGTCGACCAGGGGGTGTTTTTTCCGTGCTCTTCCTTTTGTTCTGTTTTGTTTTACCAGCTTGTTCTACTGAACTCGTAATTCGGATTTGATCGTTTTTGAGATGATTTCTTCTGTCGGTTTTGGTGTTTTCGATGATTTTCTTTGTTCTCGAGCATGGGTTTTTCTAAAATAATTTTGAAATGATTTTAAGATAAAACAGCTTTTGAGATAAATATTTTATAATATTTATAATTATTTTAAAGCTATTAAAAATTATATATCCTCTATAATAAAGAGAAATTTCCAAAAGATTTATTTTGCAAACGATTTTCAAAAATTGTTTTAAAAACAAGTTTTCTCAAACAAATTATTTTATATATAAAATACACGTTTTTGCACACTTCAAGCATATGAGAATGAGAATTAAATGATTTAATAAAACATGTGTTTTAGGACGCTTGCATTTACTTTTTCGGTTAATTCTGGACTTGTCCGTTTGAAGCTGATTTTTGTACACTCTTCGAGTGTATGTGAAAGTGAATTAAACAACTTAGTAAAACATGTGGTATGGGGCACATGCGTTTACTTTTTCGGTTAATTCCAGACTTGTTCGTTTGAGGCAATTTTATGGTCCTTCGGGATGATTGCCAGTACTGGACCTTCGAGTCATTTGTCCTTCGGGATGTTGTCCTTCGGGATGTTTTTCCTTCAGGATGTTTTGTCCTTCGGGATGTTGTCATTCGGGACGTTTGTCAATTGAGATGTATTTAGCGCCTTATTTTGAGAGATAGTACTTGGCAGGCTTCGGCCATTTAATAAGCACGTGCTATTTTTTGTGATTTTTTCATGATGTATTTTTTATTTTCCAAATGTATCGCCATTTCGAGATTACTTGGCCTTTTGAGACATTAGTATATGGCGATTACATTTTTGGAGTTTGAACTCTTTATCGAGTTCTATACATTGATATTTGTGATTGCCATTCTTTGGCGTTTATTTTGAGATTTAAAATCTCCTTTTTAGGAGTTATATGTGATTGCCATCTTTTTGTGTATTTTGAGATTTGGATTTCCTACTTTGGGAATTATACGTGATTGCCATTCTTTGGTCAATTTGAGTCTTGTGATCTCCTATTTAGGAGTTTGGTTTATGAAAACCATTATATTGGCTTTTGTGTTGTGTCGATGATGTGAGGCAATTATTTTTCTTAGTTGATTTTATCATTGAGTTTGCATCTTTCGAGGATATATTTTAGTGGAAATTATCTCACTTGAAGTATTGACATATCATTAGCGTTACTTCTACTCATTCGAGAAGAATCATTATACTTTACCTTTATACGTCATCTATTACTTGCTAATCAGTTTATTTAAGCTAGACTGACTAGTGTATTTTTATATACTCGGGTCAGACGAGTTATTTCAGGTTAGACACCTGCCATAGGACTTTGTTATGCTCCTTCTGCTTTGGATATCTACTCGTCACCTTTTTGTGTAGTTTTTGTTGTGTTTTGTAAAACACTAATTTGTACCTATTCATTTTGACTCATTGTATATAGCATGGTCCTTGTACCACTTCTGTTGTACCATTTTGTATTGTACCATGATGTATCTGTGTATATGTATATATATATATGTTTAACTTATTTTCTATGATATATTGTATCTATTGTTTTTGTATTTTGTTTTGATAGATCCGTTAGCCATTTTAGTTTTGTTTTAGGCATTTATTGAATATGTCAATACACTTGAGAAAGAAAAGAAAAAATTTAGAGCGTCCAATCGACATGTTCAATAGATGTTTAAGATAAAGCTATGGATGGTCGCTCCTAACCAGCCCTATTCTCCGCATTAGTAGATAGTATTACTCAGTATCACTTTTTGTTAATGTGTTTCTTGGGGTGGGGCGTCACACAACTAGTCGAACAAATCGTCAATTCTGGGCAATGGATATTGATTCTTTATCGTCCTCTCATTTAACTTACGATAATCGACACATAACCTCAATGATCCATCCGACTACGACTTCTTAGAAAACACCGCTGCTGCACCCCAAGGCAAACTACTCGGCCTGATAAAGCTCTTGCCTTCCAAATCCATTAGCTGCACCTTCAACTCCCTCATCTCTTAAGGGGTCATCCTGCTAGGTGGCCTACTCACTGTTTCTGCTTCTAGAACCAAAAATTTATCCGAAACTCAATGGCTCATTTCGGTAGCAATCCTACTATAGGCTCAAAAACATCTATGAATTCTCAAACCATGAAAACTCGACTCAACTCATCTTCCGATTCCATAACACCCAACAAAGCGTACATCTCACTGCTAGAACATTCTACGGTATAACCAATCCTGCCGCTACAATCAGGGTGTCTAAGAGATATTTTCCGATCCTAGCGAAGTATCATAGCATTGTACTCACTTAATGTAACTCCCCATATTTTTATAACATTATTTAGGATATTTAGTTAACTAAATAAGATAAAATAATGTGATAATTAATAGATTGAGATTTGATTTCACCAAAGGTGGCCATGCAAGGTTAAATGTAAATCAAAACAAGATAACATGAATAGAAGTGTTAGGAAGAAAGGGAGGGCCTAATGGGAAATAGGAGTGTTAACCAAATTTATGGTCAACACTCCAAAATTATTCAAGTAGAATAGTTAATCTGGTGTGAACGGAGGACGTAATACCCTGCATAATAGCCTTTGTATCTCACTTCACTTACAATAGATTTCGAATTGGACCTTTTGAAGTCGTCGAAAGTTTTGAATGCTAGGTCATGAAACTTTCCAACTTTATTAAGTGAGTATACCTTTGTCTCTATATGATATGAGGTCTCCCGCAAAAGTTGTCTTCTCGATTGAGTTGAAATCCCCTCAGTTTGTCCTAAAAAGGTTAACTTTGACCATGTTGTAAGATTAAGGTGGTTGTCTTCCTTGAGCTCAAAGAGGGTATAATTTGCCTTTGTGGATATGAAGTGGATATCGGCTTAATCAAAAGGTTGGACCTCTAGTTGACTGGTTTCGAAAGGGTGTTGATATTGCAAGAGTATGAAGAGCTGCTGAACATGTCGAAAGATTTAGACTACAATGCCAATGATTTCAAAGGGTTTCTATAAATGTTGATCCAAATAAGTTGTCGACTCTAACGAAGGGACGAAGGGTTTAGATTATAGAGCTGAAGACATCAGAAGGCTGCAATGATTACTTATAATAGAAAGGTGATCATCCTTTGTGACAAGAACCTTTCGATGTGACTAGACCTGAAAAACGAGTTAATCCAACAAAGGTTTAAAAAGGTAGTAAAGAAATTAACTAAACCATGAACTTCCCTCTAAATTCCAGCAAAAAAGTGTTTATTAAATTTCCCCAAATTACACTTAATTAGGGTTATAGCACTTTTATTAAGAAGTTACATGATTAGAATGAGAAAAATCGGATTCCCAAATCTGGACCCCTTGGGTCCTATTTTTAGATGTAGGCGGCCTTCCCTTTGACTTCATGCCTTCAACTGGGTCGAATGGTCGCCCTTTATATGCAGTTGTAAACCTTTCGACCTTGTCGAAAGGTTTGTCCATCATACGTCATTATGGACCATAGATCATTATCGAAGGGTCTGCTCTTTCTTATGCTATCATAAATCTTTCGACTTTGTCAAAAGGTTTGACCTCTTTGCAGTTGTGAACCTTTCGACCTTGTCGGAAGTTCCTTGGTTGTTGTTATCCCTTTCTCCATGTCGGAGGGTTACCTTACGAATGTTGTACTTTCCTTAAACATTGTTGAGGGGATATCTTTCACTCTTCATTGACTTATGTGTGCTGCTTTCTTCATAAACCCTTCATCATCGTCGAAAGGTAACCTGCTTTGACTTCTTTATTCACTTTGAAAGGTAGAAACACCTTGGACATTAGAGATAGAACCCTTCGACTCCTTCAAAATGTTTAATACCGATGAATTCTAATGACTGCATCCCTTGACTCCTACCGAAGGTTTGGGTTGTGCTCCTTTTCCTTTTCTTTTGTCGAATCACCTTCCATCTTGATCGAAAGGTTGATTTCGAGTGTTACATTTGCGCCCCCATTTGAAGGGATGCTCTTGACTTTCCAAATCATCTTTGTTGAGAACTATGAAACTTCCTGCCTTTTGTCCTTCATGTGTTAATCTGGGATAGTTATTTAAGTCTGATCCAACGGTCAAGAATTCAGGTGATCTTTTACATATAATATACTACTTTTCTTTCTTCCTCTTATTCCTATAAAACAATATTATCGAGTACAAGTAAAAGAATTCTTTCAAACTTCTCGAGTAATAAGGTAACTTCTCACATCCGATCTAAACATTAGAGTAACCTTCTTTCTTTCTCGTTTTCAAAGAGGATTTGAAAACCGCATTTATTACCGGATTTGGTTTTGTCCAAGCCTGATAGGGTAGCTTGAAACCCGCTAGCGTGTAATTTGGTACCAAAAATGACTTTTCCACCACTTCGAATGGACTGAGGTGGCAATGATGAATTTGCCCTCTTTGTACCTTTCGATACGGTCAGAAGGTATTGTGTTGCCAACCTTCCATTGTTGTCATATGGTTAGATGGTAAAATGGTCCATCCCTTCGGCAATAAACTCCCGACAAGTTTGGGGAGTTTCAATCTTTTCATCTATCAACTTTTGATAAGGTTGTAACTCTTCAACCTTTGTCTAGATTACGGCCACTTTCTCGGAACGTTTAAAGTTCCCATGTGTTAAACTTGAAACATTTCGACCTCAATGGATATAACATATTTTGATAATTTTGACCAGACCTTTCGACAACATTAATAGCATCAATATTTTTTAATGAGTTCAATCATGTCGAAAGGTCTTGCCACTTAACTTCATGTTACATTTAGAATGGGTTTAGGTTTCCATAGAGCTTCCGACAAGGCTGGAGGGTCTTTTCCTGTTAACCTTGCGAATTTGTCTAAAGGTGTTTCTATAAATCTTCCGACCTCATCGAAAGCCTTCTTTATGAACTTTTCAACTATGCCAAAAACTCAAACTTTGTATGTGTTGCTATTTTATTAGGTTATATCAATAAATTTAAGAATTGGTTAAACCAATTTTCCTTTATAGTCAGTGACCCAAACCTTTCGATTTCTTCCAGCAAGATAGGACATCATACAACAAAATTAAGCACACTTTCAGTTAAGTAACATCAATCCAAAAATTTAACTATACTAGAATATCAAAATATTAACTTATATATTGCTATATGTTAAATTCTTCAAAATAATCAGTCAGTATATACATATTCAAAATGATGTCTCTATCTCTAGACTAGACTTCGGAGACGATTAACAAAAGGGTAAGATGACTTCCCAATCATAGCTCATTTGGAAGGGGTGGTAGGTCTAGAGCCAAATTAACTGAGTTGATGATGATAGGTTCAACCCAGATTGGCTGATAAGGTGAGTACATCACCAGCGCTATGTCTTCACCAGAGGCATCCCAGATGGCCAAATCCATCTAGAACGTGGTCGTGGCTAAGTCGTAAAGCATGGAGTATGTAGCCATTATGTGATGATGAAAGAATTTGGGTTGATGATAATTCGCGTTGCTAGATTGAGCACTGTGTACCTCCTCTGCCTCATGCAGTTGGTTTAGTAGTTCCATCGCATAACAGCAGCAGCAGTGTGGCACTTCCACATTGATGAAGTCAGGATGAATTGGATGAATGTTACAAGCCGCCATTGGTGTCTTTTTTGTTGTGTTGATGAAGGAGTTAAAATCATAATTACTCTTATATAAAAGAGGGGAAAATAAACAGATTTCTATCAAAGTTTTGGTGGGAAAAATTAGGCGTTCTCTCTCATATTTCTAGAAAATGTAATTCAGTTATTTTGTCATTTTGCATCATTATAATTTTCTTTTGGTCTAAAAATAAGCATCGAACATGAATTATTAAGATTTATCTGGCGAATTCTTGCATAAGACAGATTTTCTGTGTGAAATATTTTGAATTCATGGATCATTTCGAAGCCTCTAAACTGTTAACCAGTTCTACGCTAGAATCTTTTAAATATTAAAGAGATGCTTTTCCTGAAGAAAGCGTGCCTCTAGTACGATGCTCTTTCGAAGGGAAATAGAGAGTTATCAACCCTATTCTAGATCATGACGAAAGAGAGACCTCTTAATTAATTTCCTGTATAAAGCATACTGTAGATTCATAATCCTAGATTTTTCATTCTTTGGTGAATTCAGTGGGGGTCTTCTTAAATGTTTTCATAGAAGATACTTATATGAACTCGAATCTGTCCCGCATCCTGGCGCATGCTAGAATTTGCCTCGAGTCAGTTTGATTTATGAATACATATTTTATAATGTTTCTTATACATAGCTTCTTTTTACGGTGCTATTTCAGAATATCAGTTCTTTCGGTCGTGTTGTCTCAAGTGACCTCCTAAGTCAATATGTTAACCTGAGAAGAATATACTCTAAAATTGCACCTCTCTTCGAGACTTTGAAGTTATCTAAATATTGTTTTTTTAGGATTTACAGAAAGTATACTTCGAATAACCTCAACTTCGCTTTGACTCCCTTGGTGAATAGAAGGATTTTTTTTTAAAGAAAACAACATATTTTATTCAAAGTTGATTTGTGATCGGGACGGTCTATCAGTCAGGAAATGGGATCATATTAAAAGTATACCGGTTATCAA
The DNA here is from genome assembly GCA_030737815.1 of Allium fistulosum. NCBI lineage: Eukaryota > Viridiplantae > Streptophyta > Magnoliopsida > Asparagales > Amaryllidaceae > Allium > Allium fistulosum. Next base: position 394,394,155 of record CM060907.1, read on the forward strand.
ACCTGAACGAGTTACCAAACTATCTGACTCAACAATTACAATTTCCACTAACCCTCTTAACAAGGTTTGGGATGTTGTAGCAAAACTTTTCTCAAAATGAAACAGACTCTTAGTGCATAAATTTATAAGGGATCGTATCTTGCTACTATTAGCAAGTGATGATGAGAAACACAGTCTTAGATGTATCCTTACTATTGAAACAAAGAAATTCCTTTTTCCATTTAGTTTGCATATATAAGGGAATCAAACAGGGTTGTTTTCACTTTTTGAAGCCCTTGCTTCTAAATTTGTAAAGATCAAGATAGGTTAAAAGCGAAGTTTGAACGGAGTTAATCTTATAAGGATTCTTCTATTTCTAAGCTTTCTGATAATCCGGTCGTAAAGGAGTGGAGAAGAAAGTATCTTTCCCAATATCATATTGTTCAAGAATTCTCCAAAGAAATTGAGAATTTAAAATTAAAACTTAAGAAAAGGGAACGAGGTATTAAAGTTAAAAGTCTTAAAGCATTCTGTTGGTGGAAATACTGGTATCGAACTTGACTTTAAAATGGCTAAGCTTTGAGAAGATATATAGCTTGGAGATAAAATTAATGATAGCTAGGCATCATATAAATCTTTGAAATTTATATTTAGGAACCTTATTTCTGGTAACGACCCTACAGTATCTATTGGTTTTGCAAAAGCAGTTGATTGAGCCGCAATAATCTCAATACATACATAATATATTTTCTATACCTTAGTAATGTTATGCGTCATAATGCAATGGATTATTTATAATGAAGTAAATACTACATGTTTTGTTGTCTTTGTTTAAACCTTATTTGCCTTCTTATTTGGATCCACCCCCTTAAGGTTTATACACTTCTCGAGCTTTCCGTCTTGGTTCATGACCCCTCTCTTGATTAAGTAAATCTAGATTTCCTATCATTTTGGCTTTCCCGAGAAACATGTAGCAAACATTATTCTTAATTGTTAGCTCGGAATTGACATATTTGTCTAAATATATCATTTTCCTGGATTAGCAAACCATCTTGCCACTTCTGTAAAAAGTAATTTATTCAAAACTTCGAGATCTCATCTTTAACCCATGATGAGAGATGATCATGGATTTAATTCCTTTCACTTGTTCGGAATGCCCGATTAGATGCTAATGTCTGAAACTTTGATGTAGTGGCTCTTCGACTCATTCTTCATTATTAATGGAATTTTAAAAAACAAAAAGCTTGAATTTCCTATTCGGAGGCTTTTAATAGCAATCTTATTTTTTGTCCCAGATTTAGACACTTCAGATGAATAGTAATATGAGGTTTTTGTAGCTTTATTAGGGTTTTTAAGTAAACAGCAGTCTTGACACCCAGATTCTAATGTTAATGATAGAATCTTTTGAGATGTCATCGGACCCAGATTCGGGTAATCGTAGATGGAAGATAAGTTGAAAGTCGCTTTTAGGAATCCTCTAAGAATATCCAAGTACTCTTCTTAATAATAAGTAATAGAAGCCTGGAGTATAATCTTTGGCAATAATATAAGGCTGGAAATCCATATCTGCTAATAGGATATTAGGATTCTCAATTTTGGAATTGATAATAAGTGTCTGAAAAACCATATTCGGTGATTTAGTAATAAAAGTACGGAAAACCATATTCGGTGATTGAGTAATAAAAGTCCGGAATGCCCGATTTAGCATTAATAGTTAATAGTAGACTAGGAATTGAATCTAGTAGTAAGTATTGGAAGACTAGAAAACCAATTTGGAAATAAGTAATAGAGGATCAGAGAATTAATCTGGCAATAAGTAATGGAAGACCAGAATACCATTTCTGATAATAAGTAATAGAGGACCAAAGTACACATTCTGGCAATAAGTGATGCATGACCAGAATACCATTTCCTGTAATAAGTAGTAGAGGACCAGAATACCCCTTTTGGAAATAAGTTATAGAAGACCAGAATACCCTTTCTGGCAATAAGTGATAGAGGACCAGAATACCCTTTTTGGCAATAAGTAATAGAAGACCAGAATACCCTTTCTGGTAGATGTTTACGTGGAGGAGTTAGTGAATTTTCTGATTCTCTTGTCGAATATGCCATCTTCAGGCTTTGATGATACTTTGCATGCTTTTTCTTTCTCTAGCCCGAGTTTCTTTGTTCATTTGTTTTGGCTTATTTCAGGCAGGGACTCTTTTGTCCAATTCTTGTACTTATTTAAGCAGTTTCCATTTTAGGCAGTACCGATTTCTGGCATGCACATTTCAGACAGAGACTTTTCTTAGTCCGTCGGACATTTCATCCTGGTTTCCGGTGCGCTCGGCTAGCTTATTCTCAAACAGGGCACGAGGACTTCCCGACCTCTCTCCAGGAGGTGGCTTAACCTTGCCATTGTGTGATGCGGCTAAGGGCTTGTTTGGTACCTTGGTCAAGCCATAGCGTGGCAGGACCAAGGGATTGTCTGTCCTCCCTCCAGGAGGTGCCTTATCCTGGCCATAGCGTGACGCAGATAAGGGCTTATGCTGCTTTAAACTGGTCATTTTCAACATTGGCGCGGTTAAAGGCTGACGCCTTCCCTCCAGGAGGTGCCTTGACCTGGCCATCTTAGCACGACCAAGGGCTTTCTACAATTATTGGTAGCCTACCATTTTAGTTAGTCCAAGTTTCAAAGGAGAATTTTACTCCCAACCATGTAGACTTCTCTTAATTTGAGAAAAGTATTTTATTCCATAACTAGTTCAATCCTTTACAATCTGTTTAAGTTTTCCATGTCTTAGAAAATGTAGGACCATCTTTTCAAGTACCTTACACTAATTTGTGTCATGTCCGTTCATCAAATGAAAGTGTTACTTAAAAAATCCACCTTCCGTGTAAGTTGGAGGGTCTTTCAGCAAGAGATAAAAGGAAAAGAGTGCGGATCAAACCTTCCAAATAAATCGAAGGGATATAATCAACAATGTGAAGCAATTCAAGACCTTTCGGAGGGGACAAAAGCCTTCATTCCACAGTATTCAAGAAGTTCTAACCTTCCAAAGAAGGAGAAGAAGTCAAGGCAGGGGCATGCAACTCTATAATGACCTTTACGAAAGCATAATAAGTCTTTCGGACTGGTTGGAACACATAATAAATACCTTTCGACGGTGTCTAAAGGCTTGTGATGAAGGCAACATTCATAAGTCATAAAAGAATGGAAGACAAGCTTCTAGCAACATTCATGAAAAGCACGGCTCCAGACATCAGTCAAGTGAGGAGCAACCTTTCGACAAGGTCAAAGGGTTCACAACAGTCAAGTAAAGGAGAAACCTTCTGACAAGGTCGAAGGGTTCACAATATCACATAGAAGGTAGACCCTTCGGTAAAGACGAAAGGTCCATAAAAGCATATAGAGGAGTAGACCCTTCGACAATGGTCAAAGATCTAGGATGGCAAGCGAAAGGAAAACCTTTTGACGAAGTCGAAAGGTTTGAAACTATATATAAAAAAGGAGACCCTTCGACCCGATCGAAGGCATGAAGTCGAGAGCATAGCCACTGGCATCTATAAATAAAACTCACGAGGTCCTATTTTGGGGGCGGATTTTTCTTCATTCTAGTCTTGTAACTTCTTAAATCAGAGCGTTGTAACCCTAAATTTAGTGTGATTTGGGAAATTTAATAAAGAGGAAGATTTTTCTCGGATGCACAAGGGACTCCTTAGCTTTGTTAAATGCTTTATTATTTGCTTAACCCTTAGCTAGATTGACTCGCATTTCCAGGTTCAGTCTCTCCGGAAGGTTCTTGTCGACAAAGAAAATAATATTCCTTTTTTGGATAATCCTTACATCCCTTCAGATGCCTCAATCCTACAACCTAATCACTTCGACTATGGGGGCAATCTATTTGAATCAAAATTCATAAAAACCTTCCAAAATCATTGGAGCTATGGATTAAACCTTCCGATAAGGTTCACAGTCTCTCATATTCCAACAACCCTAGTAACCCCCTGAATCCAAACAATTAGTTGCCAACCCTTTGGCAAGGTCGATATCTACTTCAAATCCACTAAACCTATCATACACTGTTCAAGCCCAAGAAGGATACTAGTTTCAACCTTCTGACCAGGTCAGGATTAACCCATTTTAGAGAACAAACTAAGGGAATTCCATCTCAGTCAAGAAGATAACTTTAGCGAGAGGTTTTACAAAGGTTCAACTAAGATAGAGGCCATTTTATACTAACCTAGCAAAGCCGAAAGGTTTCCTTAATCCTGTATCTAAAACTTTTGACCACGTTGAAAGTCTAATCCGAAAGTCATTTACAAGTAGAGATGCGATGATTATTCCAAAGATTTTCAATCCCAATGTACAGATCAGCTCGACCATATTATTCGGAGAAACTTTGGGGTATTGACATAACATTTATTAATTTTCTTAAAGATTATACATGCCACCATTTTCAATTAAGTCCATCTAGTTGTATTCTTTAGGGTGTTGACCATAAATTTGGTTAACATTTTTGGCGCTAGAAGGAGGGCCCGAACCTCCGGCTTGGTTAACTCCCTAACACTACTATTCCCTAGCCATTGTACCAGCTCCAAGTCAAGTTCATTTATTTTGGTTTGATTATGGCCAAAATATTTAAAAGGTCTAAGCAAGGGTATTTCGAACCACACTTGACAAACTCCCAAGTAAACATCAAAAACTCCAATCAGGATGAGGAGCAAAGATTAAGGCTCGAAGCCTTGAAGATTGTAAATAAAAAGAAGGCAGAATCTTATGACCCTGAGAAATGGAGCTTAAACCCCTTTCATATGGGACCGACCCCAATTTTTGCACTTGGAAAAAGAATAATTGGAAGTGACAACATTTTTAACCAAATGAGAAGAACTATTCAGTTGTATTCCCATGGGACTATCTTTGAAAAATAGATGATAAAGGATTATGATAGTTTCATGCATAAATGGAGTAAAATTATAACTGAGGCTCGTCATTCAAGAGAGAACTATGGACACATGCAAAAATCCACAATTTAAGAAATAAGAATGATAAAGGAACTACCTAGTGGAAGTATAAAAATTACCAAAAAATTTCCAATCGAAACCTTAAGACTAAAGGAAGGACCCTTGAAAGAAGATCAACGACTGAAGAAAAGGAAACCTAATCCTCAAGAAGAAGTACTCAGACCAATCTACAAAAGAATTAGAGGCCAAACAAAGACTGTTCAAAAGTCAAGACTTCTTAGAGAATATAATCTTACAACATCAATCGAAGACATTTATATTAGAACCAAAGTGGAACTGAATTATTTACCATCTCAGAAAAAGAAGCCAGGGTTTGAAAGAAGATCTAAAGGATCATATTGCAACTTTCATCTCATAAACGGACATGATACAAATCAATGTAAGGTACTTGGGAAAATGAACCTACACTTTCTAAGATAGGGAAAAATTGAACAGTTTCGAAGGGAATGAACAAATTTTGGAATAAAGGCTCTATTCACAAAATAGGAGAAGTCTACGTGGCTGCGAGAAAAAAATTCTCCTTAAACTTGGACTACCTAAAATGGTAGGCTACCAATAATGGTAGAAAGCCTTTTGTTCTTGCTAAGATGGCCAGGTCAAGGCACCTCTTAGAAGGAGGGCATAAGGCGTTATCCACGCCAAAGTCAGAAATAGCCAGGTCAAAGCAGTACGAGTCCTTATCTACATCACGCTATGGCCAGGATAAGGCACCTCCTAGAGGGAGGACGGGTAATCCCTTGGTTCCTCCATGCTATGGCCTGGCCAAGGTATCAAACAAGCCCTTAGCCACGTCATGCTATGGCCAGGTTAAGGCACCTTCTGGAGGGAGGTCGGGTAAGTACACGGGCACTGCTTGAGAACAAGTTAGCTGAGCGCACCGGAAACTCGGATGAAATGTTCGGCGGACTAAGAAAAGTCTATGCCTGAACTGGGCACTGCCAGAAATCGGCATCGTCTAAAATGGCAACCGCCAAAAGATTGGCAATGTCAAAAATGATAAACAGCCTGAAATGGGCACTACTTAAATAAGCACAAAATTGGACTAAAGAGTCCTTACCTGAAATAGGTTAAAACAAATGGACAAAGAAAACTCGGGCCTAAGAAAGAAAAAGCATGCAAAACATCCTCAAAGCCTAAAGATGGCACATTCAACAAACAGAATCAGAAATAATTCTTTAATTCTCTTCGTAAACATCTGCCAGATTGGTATTCTAGTTTTCTATTACTTATTACTAGAAATGATATTCTGGTTTTCTATTACTAATTACCAGAATTGGTATTCTGGTCTCCTATTACTTATTACCAGGAATGGTACTCGGGTTCTAAAACTTATTACCAAAAATGGTACTCTGGTCTTCTATTACTTATTACTAGAAATGATATCCTGGTCCTATATTATTAATTACCAAAAACGGTATTCGAATCTTCTATTACTTAATTCAAAGATTGGTTTTCTAGTCTTCTGATACTTAATGCCAGGTTGGATTTCTGGTCTTCTACTAACTTTCAATGCCAGATCGAATATTTTGGACCTCTATTACTTAATTACCACATACGACTTTCTAAACATTTACTATTAATTCGAAATTAAAGATCCTAGTATCCTGTTAGCAGATATGAGTTTCTAGCCTTATGTTTTCTATCGTCGGAGATGATACATTGGGCTTCTATTACTTTTTGCCAAGGAAAGACATTTCGATATTCCAATATTGCTTTTTGCTAAAGCTGGCACTCTAACCCACAATCACTTATTATCATAGGATACCGAAAAGTGACTTTCAAATTAACTCATATTTTCTAGCACCCAAATCTAGGTCCGATGGCACCTCATAAAACTCCATCTTAAACACCTAAATTTGGATGTCAAGACTGATGAATAATTAAAACCCTAATCTGGGTACAAAATCTTTGGACTTCTATTCAACTTAAGTGATTTGACCTGCGTCAAAGAATATTATAAGAAGAAGACCGTCATTAAAAATCTCCGAATGGGAACTTTAAACTTTTCAACTTTTTAAAGATCCCATTGATAAGGAGGAATGGCTCAGAGAACTACCATATAAAAATTTCAAATTGATGTCTCATCAGGTTCTTTATTGAGTAGAAGTTAAATTTCGGTAGCTGTGCAGCTTATTACTAACTAATTTTAGGCGTTGCAAGCAAGTGGAAGGAGCTAAATCCATGATCATCTCTAATCATGGATAAAGGTGAGATCTCAACATTTTAAATGAATTACTTTTCATACAATTAGCAAAATAATTTGCTAATCTAGACATATGATATATTTAGATTAATATATCAATTATGTGCTAACAATTAAGAATCTATTAGCTACATGTTTCCTAGAAAAGTCAGGATGACAGAAAACCTAGATTTACTTAATCAGTAGAGGGATCATGAACTAGGATGGAAAGTCAGAAAGTGCGTCAATCGGAGGCACATCTAATAAAAGAGATAAATAATGTGCAAACAAAGGCAACAAAACAAGTATTATTTACAATATTACAAATAACGCATTGCATTATACTATATAGCATTACTAAGGTTTGGAAAATATATCGTATATATATGTTGAGATTATGACAGCTTGATCAACTGTTCTAGCTAAAATCCTAGATATTACAGGATCAGCATCTGAAACTGAGTTCCCAAATATGGATTCTGAAGATCGGCATAGTGCCTAACTACCTTTTAATTTTACTTCCAAATCAACAATTCTCTCATAAAACTTGGTCATTCCGAAGTCGTGATTGATACAAGTATCTCCACCGACGGGATGCTTTCAAACTTTAATATATCGGTCCCTTTTCTTAAAGTTTAAACTTTGAATTCCCAATTTCTATGGAGAATTCTTGAATAATATGGCGTTGAAAAAGATACTTTTTATTCCACTCCTTTGCAACAAGGTTATCAGAGAGCTTAGAAATAAAAGAATCTTTGTAAAATTAACATTGATTGAGCTTCGATCTTAACCAATTCCGAAGCGAGGGCTTCGAAAAGTAAAACCAATTTTTCTTGAGTCACCTATATAAACGAACAAAATGGAAAATCAAATTTTTTTATTTCAACAATAAGAATACATATTAAAGTGTGTTTCTCATTGAAACTTATTGTTGTTAATAAGATACAATTCCCCATAAGCTTTTATGTTAGAAGCCTATACCATTAGAACTTCCCTAATCTTACCAAAAGAGTTGGTGAGAAGAGGCACATTGAGTATGATTGTATCTTACTTGTGATTCCAAATTGTTTATTCAATAAGTAAGTTCAGGCATCTTTTCACTGAAGTCTATTTTGAGGTTTGGCTTAAATTACCATGTCAGTATAATGATCGCTTCATCTTTTCTCTTAATCTCAGTATCAAGATAGTCAGTGTAATTCTTACAATTGTTGACTCTTGTCTGTTGGATGAGATGTCTTTTATGCCACTTCACGACTCCAATGTTGCAACCGAAACGCTCGAGAAGAACTCCGTCGTGAACTGTCGCCCCACCACTTTGGCTCAATAATCTATCTCTAATAATGCCAACATGAGAAAGTAAAGTTTGGGGGCAATGTATCATAGCAAACTTTGTCTCCTACATTAGATCATAATAAGAAATAAATAAATATATATATATATATATATATATATATATATATATATATCTTTGTTACTGTGAAAATGGAATACAGCTCAAAATAGAAGCAATATCTCGCGAACCTCGAGGTCTTTAACATTGTGTCATTTTCGAAGTAAAACCTCCTCTATATAACACATTGGCTTAGTTGGTCTCCTAGGATGATATGATCTAAAGGACAAATATTCTGTAGTTACATAGTAAAGAAAAGCTAAGCGTAAAGGACATAACAAATACATATGTTCATAATGCAATTGCTTGTTACCTATTTATGATCACTCCTCAGGTTCATAAAAAACAGTCTTAGAAAGGAACTAAAAAATAAATTTGCTCTTATAATGCTTGAACCATTTAAGGAATTTTTTTTTGAGAAATCAATCTGATTTAAAGTCAATTATTACATGCCCCAGGATTTGGATCAAATCCTAATTTATTTGAATATGGAAACAACTAAGTAGACCCCCACTGAATTCACTTACAAATGAAAAATCAATCATTAAGTATTAACAATATACTTTATATAGAATTAATCAGAATATCTCTTTGTACCACCATCATCCAGAATAGGGTTGGCAGCTCACCATTCTCCTTCGAGAGGCGTCGCACCGAAGATGCGCTTTCTCTAGCAAAAAGGCATCCCTTTAATATTTAAAAAGTTATTAGTGCAAAACTTTGTTGACAATGTATGGATGTCGCGGTAATTCGCTAATATAAAAAAATTGTCTTATGTATGATCTCACTAGATAATTCATGTTCATCATTTACCTTCAAATAAAAACGAAAGCTATAATCATACAAAATGACAAAATCTTTTAATTACATTCTCTAGAAATACGAGAGAGAGTGTCTCATTTTCCCAACCAAAATTCCAATCAGAGCCTCTTCGTTTTCTCCCCTCCATTTAATTTATAATAATAACTATTATTATAAAAGCATTTATCTCTACAACAAAAAGGGCATCAATGGCAGCCTGTAACCTCCACCAAATCCACCCTGATTATGTTAGCGCTGAAGTGCCACATTGTTTTTGCTGTTATGCATTAGGATTATTAAATCAACCGCAAGAGGAGGAGGAAGTAAACAGTGTTCAATCCAGCAACACAATTCAACAACAGCCTACTGCCTTTAATCGACATATAATAACTATATACTTCGTGCTTTACGATTTAGCCACAACTATGTTCTAGATGGATTTGGCCATCAGAGACACTTCCAGTGAAGACCTTATGCTGATAATGTATTCACCTTATCAGCCAATCTGGGTTGAACCCATCATCATCAACCCAGTCTATTTGGCTCCAAACTTACCGCCTCTTCTAAATGAGCTATGATTAAGAAATCATCTTACCTTTTTTGGTTAATCATTTTGGTGTTCAGTAATAAGATAATGACATCATTTTGGATATGTATACACAGACTAATTATTTTGAAAAATGTAACATATAAAAAAATATATAAGTAATTATTTTGGCATATTAGTTTAGTTAAATTTCTCGAGTGATGTTGCGCAACTGAAAATGTGTCTAATTGATTGATATTTTGTTATATAATGTTTTGTTATATAGGAAGAAATCGAGAGGTTTGGAACTCTTCAACCTTGTCGAGAGCTTTTTGAGCGTAAGGTTTGAAACTCTCAAACTTCGATGAGAGCTTGTTGTCAAAGGGCCTAACCATTAAATTATTAGACCTTCCGATAATAATTAAAAGTTGGAGTTAGAATACCTTCCGACCTTGTCGAAAGGTTCAAGGAGGGCAAATCCATCATTGCCACCATAATCTCTTGCAGAGGGATAGAAAGATCATATTATGTTACTAAAATTATACCTAGAAGAAATCCAGGTTGCCCTATTCAGTATAAACAAATCCTAACCTAATACTAAATATAGTTTTTAAATCCTCCCTAAAAATGAGTGATAGGAGAGGCTAATCTAAAGTTCTAAATCGAATTAAAGAAGTGGCCTCTTTGTTTTAAAAGGGCCAAGTTGTTTGAGAGTATTCTTTTACTTGTATTCAGTAATTATGCTTGTAGGAAAAAGAGGCTAAAATTTTTATAGCTTTCGGAGAAGATGACTTGAAAAGTCAAGAGCATCTCTTTGCATGGGGGGGCAAATGTTACTAAAAAATTCCACCTTCCATTTAAGTCGGAGGGTCTTTCAGCAAGAGATAAAAGGTAAAGTGTGTGGATCAAACCTTCCAAAAAATCGAAGGGATGTAGTCGACAATGTGAAGTAATTCAAGTCCTTTCGGAGGGGATGGAAGGCTTCATTCCACAGTATTCAGGAAGTTCTAACCTTCCAAAGAAGGTGAAGAAGTCAAGGCAGGGGCATGCAACTTTATAATGACCTTTTCGAAAGCATAATAAGCCTTTCGAACCAATTGGAACACATACTAAATACCATTCGACGATGTCGAAAGGTTTGTGATGAAGGCAACATTCATAAGTCATCAAAGAATGGAAGACAGGCTTCTAGCAACATTTAAGAAAAGCACGACTCCCAACAACAGTCAAGTGAGGAGCAACCGTCGAAGGGTTCACAACAGTCAAGTAAGGGATAAACCTTTCGACAAGGTCGAAGGGTTCACAATATCACATAGACGGAAGACCCTTCCGCAAAGATCCTTCGACGATGGTCAAAGATGACCCCGACTTTTCTAAGATCCAGGATGACCATCGTCGAAGGGTCAAAGGGATCCAGGATGACCCTTTTGGCTTAGAAGATGTCTGCTACATATTTTCTTCAGGTTGGCTACCTTCAAGCTCCGGGTCGGCATGTCAAGAAAAAGGGGGTCGGTGTTTTAAGAAACGAGGATCGGCACTTGGTTGCTCCGGGTCCAAACATGTTTTACTTCGAGTCATTGGTGATCGTGCTTCGGGCCAATGCTGTGTTCACTTCGGGTCGGCAAAAGTCCAACAGGGGATCGGTTGTAGTGATGGATTTTGGATCGGCTATGGTGTTGATGGGCCCGGACCACTCAGGAAGCCAAGTAACTCGGGTTTTGCCTATAAGTACAGTAGGCGGGGTTTAGAAAAGGAGGATCTTCATTCTATTTCCCTTCTTCTTCTCCACTAAGGCTACTCTACCATTATTGTTTTAAAAAATCCGAATTGTAACTGTAATTGATTCTCATATCAGTAAAAGGGAAATTTCTGGAGTGGACGTAGGCCACAGTCAGCCGAACCACTATAAATCCTCTATTATTATTGCTTTCTTTTTAATTTTTACTGTTCTTCAAATTTATACTCTCTACATACTTTCTATCTATGGTCTATGACTATGATTTGGTGCTTTCATATAGATTTGGGTGTTAGTGACCAATTTTGGCACTAACATTTTGGCGCTTTCACTGAGAAGTCTAGCACTCAGGGATTGGACAAGCAAGAACTGTGGGAGCTCATATCCATGGAGCTGGATCAGAAGGAATCAACTGGCAAGCAAATGAAGTGGTTCAGCAGGGGGCAGCCGTTGATCAGCAAACAGCTATCAATCTGGATGGACCTAGACTTGGGGTCATACCGCCAGGTAATGTAGGACCAATCCATGGAGGGATACTAGATGGCACGGCATAGCCCGGCGCCAACAGGAATATAGGAGAGCATAATGAGGAGTATGTACCGGAATTCCCGGAGCTTGATGGTCAAAGATGACCCCGACTCTTCTAAGATCCAGGATGACCCTTCGACGATGTGACCCTTTGGTAAAGATGACCTCGAATCTTCTAAGATCCAAGATGACCCTTCGACGATGGTCAAACATAGACGGTAGACCCTTCGACGATGGTCAACGATCCAGGATGGAATGCGAAAGAAAAAGTTTGCAACTGTATATAAAAAAGAGACCCTTCGACCCGGTTGAAGGGATGAAGTCGAGAGAATAGCCGTTGGCATCTATAAATAAGACCAAAGGGGCCCTTTTTTGGGAGCGGATTTTTCTTCACTCTAGTCTTGTAACTTGTTAAATTAGAGTGCTGTAACCCTAAATTTACTGTGATTTGGGAAATTTAACAAAAAGGAAGATTTTTCTAAGATGCACAGGGGAGTCCTTAGCTCTATTAATTACTTTATTGTTTGCTTAACACTTAGCTAGATTGACTCGCATTTCCAAGTTTAGTCTCTCCGGAAGGTTCTGTCGACAAAGACAACAATATTCCTTTTTTAGATAATCCTGACATCCCTTTGGAGGCCTCAATCCCACAACCTAATCCCTTTGACTACGGGGTAATCTATTTGAATCAACATTCATAAAAACCTTTTGAAATCATTAGAGCTATGGATTAACCTTTCGATAAGGTTCACAATCTCTCATTTTCCAATAACCCTAGTAACCCCCTGAATCCAAATAATTAGTTGCCTAACCCTTAAACAAGGTCGATATCCACTTCACATCCACAAAACCTACCATACACTGTTCAAGCCCAAGAAGGATACTCGTTTCAACCTTTCTACTATGTCAGGGTTAACCCTTTTTAGAGAACAAACTAAGAGAATTCCATCTTAGTCAAGAAGATAACTTGAGCAGGAGGTTTTACAAAGGTTCAACTAATATAGAGGATATTTTATACTAACCCAGCAAAGCCGAATGGTTTCCTTAATCCTGTATCTAAACCTTTTGACCATGTTGAAAGGCCTAATCCGAAATTCATTTACAAGTAGAGATACGAAGATTATTCCAAAGAATTTAAATCCTTCTGTACAGATCAACTCAATCCCATTATTCGCAGTAACTTTGGGGTATTGACCAAACATTTACTGATTTTCTTAAAGATTCTTCATACCACCATTTTCAACTAAGTCCATCTACTTGGATTCTTTGCGGTGCTGACCATAAATTTGGTTAACAAAAAGTTGCAATATAATCCCTTGAGTTTTCTTCCAAATCATGGCTTCTTCTTTTAAGAAAGCCAATAATTCAGTCTTTCTTTGGTTCAGATGTAGATGTCTTCGATCGAGCTAGTAAGATTATATTCTCTAAGAAGTCTTGATTTTTGAGCCTTCTTTATTTGGCATGTAATTATTTTGTGGCTTGGTTCAAGTACTTCTTCTTGAGGAATAGGTTTCCTTTTCATTGCTCATTGACCCTCTTCTAAGAACTTTTCTTTCAATCTTAAGGTTTCGGTCGGAAATTTTTGGTAATCTCTATATTTCCACTTGGTAATTCCTTTATTATCCTTAGTTCTTTGGTTGTGGATTTTTCTATACGTTCATGGTTTTCCCTTGAATGGTGAACCTCATTTATAATCTTACCCCATTTTTGTGTAAAATGGTCATAATCTTTTATCATTTCCTTTTCAAAGATAGTTCCACAGGAATATGACTAAATGGTCCTTCTCATTTGTAAAAATAGGCCTTCTTTTCTTGGATTCTTCTTTTCGAGGGCAAAGATTTGGGTTGACCCCAAGTGGAATGGGTTGATACTCCATTTTAAAGGGTCACAGGGCATAACTTGTCTTTTCCTCTTAATGACCTGTAGAGGTTGAAGTCGAAGGGTTTGCTCTTTAAGTAGATATGGGTTATAATCCACTTGACGGTTAGACTTCACTTCTAGAGGTTCTGTGGATCCTTGAACTGATTTTTCTTTGCAAAAAAATTCTTTTGTTTTGATCGTCGAACCAATTCCTTATCTTTCAAATGCAATTAGGAGGATTATCAGTCGTTTGCCCAAAATAAATTCTTTCTTGTCCAAAAAGAGGAGTTGAAAAGTCTTAAAAGATTTAACCAAGTAGAAGAGTAGGTGGTGAATCCAACAAGGTCGGAGGTTCGAGCCCTCCTTCTAGTGCCAAAGTGCTAACCAAATTTATGGTCAACACCCCAAAATTATTCAAGTATAGTAATTAGTCTACTATGAACGGAGGACGTAATACCCTTAATTGTCACCTTTGTATCCCACTTCACTTTCAATAGATTCCGAATTGGACCTTTCGAAGTCGTCGAAGGGTTTGGATGCTAGGTCATGAAACTTTCCAACTTTATTAAATGAGTATACCTTTGCCTCTGTACGAGTTGAACTTCTATGAGGTCTCCGGCAAAAGTTGACTTCTCGATTAAGTTGAAATCCCCTTAGTTTATCCTAAAAGGTTAACTTTGAACTTGTTATAGGATTAAGGTGATTGTCTTCCTTGAGCTCAAAGAGGGTATAATTTGCCTTTGTGGATATGAAGTGGATATCGGCTTAATCAAAAGGTTGGACCTCAAGTTGACTGGTTTCTAAATGTTGTTGATATTGCTAGAGTATGAAGAGCTATCGAACATGTTGAAAGGTTTAGCCTACAACGCCAATGATTTCGAAAGGTTTCTATGAATGTTGATCCAAATAAGTCGTTGAATCTGACAAAGGGACGAAGGGTTTAGATTATAGAGCTAAAGACTTCGGAAGGCTGCAATGATTACTTATAATAGTAAGGTTATCATCCTTGCCGACAAGAATCTTTCGATGCGACTAGACCTGAAAAACGAGTTAATCCAGGAAATGTTTAAAAAGGTAGTAAAGAAATTAACTAAATCCAGAACTTCCCTCTGAATTCCAGCAAAAATCTTCTTTTTATTAAATTTCCCTAAATTACACTCAATTAGGGTTACAGCACTTTTATTGAGAAGTTACAAGGTTAAAATGAGAAAAATTGGATCCCTAAAATGGACCCCTTGGGTCCTATTTATAGATGCAGGCGGCCTTCCCTTTGAATTCATGCCTTCGGCTGGGTCAAATGGTCGCCCCTTATATGCAGTTGTAAGCCTTTCGACCTCGTCAAAGGGTTTGCCCTTCATACGTCATTATTGACCTTTGATCATTGTCGAAGGGTCTGCTCTTTCTTATGCTTTCATAAATCTTTTGGCTTTGTCGAAGGGTTTGCCCTCTTTGCAACTGTGAACCTTTCGACCTTGTCGGAAGGTTGCTTTTTTCTTGTTTGCTGTTATCCCTTTGTCCTTGTCGGAGGGATACTGTAACAACCCGCATATTTTTATTACAATATATTTAAATGATTTATTTAAATATAGCATCGTTGGTTGAATTTAAAAGTCCAAAATGTGACTTTCTATAAACGGTCGAATCCGGACTCGAGACCACTTCCATTGAGTCCAAGATGGCATTTGCGACCTTTTTGAGTATAAACATCGATATGTTTGGAGTTGAGTAGAATTTTGCTATTTTTCTATTGGGCTTTGGGTTTGGGTTTCATCCCACTAAGAGAACCCAAATCCTCTACATAATAACTCCCACTCCACCCCTCTACTCTTCATTCATTTCATTTCCAATTTCCTAATACTCAAGCCCTAAAACAAAAATGGTGGAAAAGAAAAGAAATTAAAATTCCTAAGCCCTAGATTCTTAGGAAATTCAAGATCCAAGCTCCAAAATCAAAGAGAAGCTTAGGTAAGCATCCTCTTCTTCTTCTCCATCTCAATCTCTCTCTAATTTCAGAAATTTCCTATAACCTAACTTAGGAAATATTTGCTTATGATCTTAGATTGGTGCTTCTAGAGTTGAAGTTGAAGAGTAGTTGATCTTTCCTTTGTTTTTGAGCTTCTCATTCGTTGTTTTTAGGTTTAAAGGTGAGTTCTTGAACTCACCTATGTTTATACCTTTGATAGTTCTTAGGTATGAATTCCTAACACCTAATTCATGTTCATTTGCTTTTGAATTGAATTGGATTGGTGAATTTTCCAATTTTTGGTATTTTGAAGTCAAAATATATGAAAATCCTTATATGGATGTTTGGACACGTTATTTGGAGGGTATTGATGTGTTTATAGGGTTGAGTTGTCACTTGACATAGATCTCTAGCCATCATCGCTCACTTGATCACTTCCGATACGAATTGGCCAACATTGGCTAAGGCAAAATATTGCCTTGAACTTCAGCTCAGATGTCTGGTAATAAGCTCAGATGTCTGATGCTACGGGAATAAAATTCCAGTCTTTCAGCTCAGATGTCTGAGCTTACTTCCCAGATGTCTGGGCGATGTGGAAGAAAATTCCAGAGCTTCAGCTCAGACGTCTGGGAAGTCTACCAGACGTCTGGAGCTGCTTATTTCAGCTAATTTGCCTATTTTATGTGGGTTTCCAATTTATATCGATTATTGGTTGATCCGATTTGTTGCTATCACCTATTATCGACTTTGATGACTTCCTTTCGGGATTTTTGGGAATATCCATTTGATGGATTTGATATCGATTTCTATGATTTTGATTCACGTCGTCGAATGTGAATTTTTGGTGATAGATTGTTTCTACAATCAATTCTGTGATTTGTCACTTTAAAATTATAAAGGTTTCTATACTAGTAGTAAATACTCAAACTCTTTCAAATAAATGATTTCATCACTACTTTTAATATAAAGCTCGTTTTTAAAATCGTTTTCTAGTCTATTATTATATACAAACCTTTACCTCATTCGTATGAGAAATCCAATTAAACGACATAGCAAAACAAGTGATATGAAACGTTTGAGTTTACTTCGTCGGTTAATTCTTAGACTTGTTCGATTAAAATCTTGTGACAATTTTCGAGTGGAAATCTACAATTTGTTCGTAAATATTTAAGTTAAGCCAGTGGTTATGGGACATGAAGCTAAACTCATTTATTTACTGGTTTAGTGTAATTCACACTTTTTATTGATCAATGGTGATCATTTTATGGTTTAGACTAGCGATATGCGAGGTCTCTTTGTCCACGTGGGGGACTGTACCCAGTTTTGTGGAGCTTCGTCTCATTTTATGGGCTAACAACCCAGGGTCTTTTGACCGTTAGTGGAGCAATCGGCTCGATAAGTCGGTGCATGCGGCGTATCTTTTAGGTGCGTCGATGTTCGACTGTGCATGGGGCGTATCTTTTTAGGTGCGTCGATGTTCGTTTATGCATGGGGTGAATCTTTTTAGGTGCGTCGATGTTCATTTATGCAAGGGGCGTATCTTTTTAGGTGCGTCGATGTTCGCTTATGCATAGGGCGTATCTTTTTAGGTGCATCGATGTTCGGTTATGCATGGGGCATATCTTTTTAGGTGCGTCGACGTTCGTTTATGCATGGTGAATATCTTTTTAGATGTGTCGATGTTCCTTTATACATGGGGCGTATCTTTTTAGGTGCGTCGATGTTCAACTATCATGAGGCGTATCTTTTTAGGTGCATCGATGTTCAGCTCATTTTATGGGTTAGCGACCCATGGGATAACATCCCGTTTATGTTAGGCCTACCCCTTCTTTGTTTTTTCTGGATTTCTAATTATTGATTTCTAGAATTTGTGTTTCACCGATTTTTTTGCGATTGGCATTGATATGTTTTGTCAATATTTGAGGATTGGTGAATAAGCTAAGAATGTGATATTCTTTTTGGATATTTGAGATGATTTGAGATATGGTATGATTTTTGTTGTTATCAAATGTATGCTTGTCAAAGCATGGCATTATTGTTATCATATATTTTTGTTGTATCTCTTATCCTATCTCATCATATATGATATTTATAGCTAGACTGATTCGTTTATTATTTTCTTCTTAAATAATACTCGGGTCAGATCGAGGTGTTACAGGTGCTTCCACTTGACTTCTTAGCAGGGGCTAGCTTCTGACTTTTGGCTAACTACTTTAGCATAGTAGTTTTTGCTTTTATACATTTGAGATTGAGACTCCTTTATGTATACTTATTCTTTTGTGATGTCGTGGATTTTGTATGACCACTATTTTGATGTACACTTTTATGTGTTATATTCATATCTGTTTTCGCCTTTGTGAGATGAATATCTATGACTGAATTGTGTTATGCTTATTTCTATATTTGTTTTCAAAGCCTACATAGCCACTGTGTAGTAGCTTTGAGTTTGTATTTGATATGTCGGATCTCCTCTTGAAATGAAATGCAAGTCATATTATCTGACATATCGGTACTCGCACAAAGCAATTACATAGATGGTCACTCCTCAACAGCCTTATTCTTCGCGCTAGTCGACCGCATTACCCCGTAGTGTCCTTGGCTAGTGTGAGTATAGAGTTGGGGCGCCATAGTTACCTTTCGAGTGTCGTGCTTTCCATCAATGTTGTTGAGGGGTTGTCTTTCACTTTTATTGACTTATGTATGCTGGTTTCTTCATAAACCATTCGTCATTATTGAAAGGTAACCTGCTTTGACTTCCTTATTCACTTTGAAAGTTATAAAAACATTGGACATTAGAGATAGAACCCTTCGACTCCTTTGGAAGGTTTCATGCTGATGAATTCCAATGACTGCATCTCTTCGGCTCCTTCGAAAGGTTTGGGTTGTGCTCCTTTTCCTTCACTTTTGTAGAAAGACGTTCTGCCTTGGTCGAAAGGTTGATTTTGAGTGTAACAAGGAGAGACTTCTATCTTAAACCCTTAGGAAGCTAAAACACACGTTCATTCATTTTCTCAAAACAAAATATTCTAAGGTCGGCCACCATTTTCAATCTCAAGAGAAGATAAAGCTAGGATTTTCAAGAGAAGTAAATCAACTTGTTCAACATCAAATCTCATATCTTTAATCGTAGAGCTAAGGTGAATGATTTCTACATACCATTTTTCTTATAATATTCGGTTTTAAGGATAACTCGAAATGATTATCCATGATTATGCCATGTTTTGGATAATTAAAAGTTTATAGATGCTTGTTGATGATCTATGCATGTGCATATTAGTTTTTTTATATTTTTAAATGAAAACCCTTTTAAATTACATCCAAACATCTAGAAAATTTAAATGTAGATCGGAAATGTTGTTTTAGAGATGGGTTTCTATTTTCATAATTTTTTGAATTATTGTGGATTTTAATTAATTTTCTAGTGAAGAAAACGATTTAATGGGTTTTAAATTATTTAGGGCTAAATAAATAATTTTTTGGGTTTGAAATTTTTTATATTTTAGAAAAAATATTAAAATAAATTTTCTATGATTTTTCGAGATTTTTCCTAAGTGTTTTGATGAATATATAAAATTATTTAAGGTATGGGACTTAAATATTTTATATATTTAATTAAGTAGAATGGGCATTCTTTAAAATAAAATCATTGTTTATTTCTGAAAATATTGGCATGACTTTTTAAAAAGTATTTAGCAACCAATAAGAATGTGATAAAGAATGGTCGGTTAATTGGAAAGTTTTCACTTTTAAGTTAAAAAAATAACAACATGTTTTTAGCATGTTCCGCCACTTTTGGTGTAGGAGGTTCCGACTTAGACCTTTTGCCACCATTGGTTTCAAAACTAATGCACATGGTATCAAGCTACTTGGTATGCAGCGTATTACACAAAGGTAGAAGGGGTACTTGGTTAAAACTTTTGGTTCCAAAGGGGTTGGAGTATTCTTTGTTTTAAAATAAAGGTAGCACCTGCTTTGCTTTCAAAAGGGTTAGGTTTCTACTTAGTTGCTTTCGACTGGGTCAAATATTTTCAAAGGAAATGTTTTGACTTGGTTGCACTCTTTTGTTTTAAGTAATGCTTTTGAAGGGGCCAAAATCCTTTGCTGCCGCCTTTCTACCTTTCGAAGTCAATGGTTTTGAAAGGTATACTTAACTTTTAAAATCAACCACTTCTTCAATGCTTTTGAAGGGATGTTTTTGGCACCATCACTTCTTTACTTAGGAATAGGTTTCGAAAGGAAGGTTTCGACTCAGATGTTTTAAATGACCCTTTTTTATTCTGACTGAAGTATAACACAAGGATTTCGAAATAGTAGATTTATATGGTTTCAAAAGGTGTTTTCCACATGTTTTAAATTGAACCCAAAGATCTTTTGAAAGGTTTGACTCTCTAAAGGTTTGATGCTTTCGAAAGATATTAAGTGTGGTTTCGAAGGGGTGGTTCCCCAAAGGGTTTCAAAGGAGTCGAAAGGTACAATTTTCTAATGGTTTCGAAAGGATTGAAATGGAAGGGTTTTCCAAGGTTTTCTAAAGGAAATGATTTTAAGATTTTTAAGATGTGATGTCTAAAGTTTAATGCTTTCTAATGGTAGGTCAAGGGTTTGAATATGGTTTCTAAAGGGAAGTTTTGGCCTTTCGGCCTAGATAAAGAAAGGTGTTTACTTGGTTTCGAAAGAGATACTTTTGAAGGATTACAAAGGGGTTCTTTTTATGGAATCGAAAGGGGGACTTTCAAGTGATAAAATGTTTTCATCAACTAAGGTTTGAGTAACGTGTGTATATATATATAACATGATAAGGTGATTTTAAGTAAAACATAGAATTTATCTATTTTCCTTGTGTAAGTTTAATTCTAAGGTTCTAAATCATTTTGAAAAAGGTTTTCAAGGAAAATTATAGGAAGGGATCCCTATGTGAAAATGAAACGGATATTAGAATACCAAACGGGACTGGTACAAGATCGTGCCCTATATATTAGCAATTGGCCCCAGCTAATTGTTTTCCAAAATTCCAATGTGTGAGGCTTGGTCACAGGTAAGAGTAAATTTATGATTACACATAGAAGGGAATATATATTTGTATACATATAGGTTATTGGTGAGCCTGCAAAACAACTAGGATCAGGTGACCCTGGGAGATTTTAAGTTAGGGACAGACTGTCCAAAAGAGAAGTATTTAATAGATAGTAAAGGACAGATCGTCCACATCAGGAGTGTCTAACAGATGTTAGACTGATATTGTTTATATTGTTTGGTAGGCCCGAGTCAGCCAAAGGTTAATAGTTAGCCAAATAAAACTAAAGTGTCGAACAGATAGTTCATTTACTACATGATATATATATGTTTACACAAAGGTTCTTTCCAGTATTTAACTTATTTTGGTTGCTGGAAAAGATTTGCAAAAGATATGTTTTAAAAGGATGTTAGTGAGGAAAAACCCGTTTTGCTAAGCGGCGTGGTCTCAATTAACATTAATAACCGGGATATAGTATTATTCACACCAGGATTTATGTCTGAATTGAAGTTTATGTTTTCCATTTAAACTCTCAGGTGCTTAAACTTGATTTGTGTAGGATGAGGGATTAAGGTCTTTTCAGTTTTTAGTAGGATGACGAATAAAGCTACTGGAGGCAAGCAGGAGGCTAACGGATAGCTATTTAGGAGTTGCAGTTCTTTGTTTTGTTGTTATGTCCGCTGTGTATGTATTAGTTCAATTATGACCATATGACTCTGATCATCTAAGGGGGCATCTTCATATGCTTCTCTTGGCGTATTTTGTAATAAGTATATTTTGACATTGCCTAGGAACAGTTTGCGCCAAAATTGGTCACAAACACCCAATTGTAGATGAAAGCACCAAATCAAAGATCACAAATAGATTGTACGTAGTAGAATTAAATATGAAGAACTTTCAAGAAGTTAAAAGGAAAGCGGTAGAAAGACAAGATTTATAGTGGTTCGGCGTTGTAGACTATGTCCACATTGAATATTTTGTTGTTTATTGAAGATTCTCAACCGATATACAAGAGTACAATCGATTGTATCCAAGTTACAATGGAGTTTCAGCAGAGTAACAGCGTAGAAGAGCCAAAAGTCCCTTTTCTAAAGGCATAGGGCTGCTATTTATAGGCGTAGTCTGGAAATATCTGACTTAGATCTCGGAATACCTCTTCTCTCACGTAGGTGGGCACATCGGATCTATCCGGGCTTGTTTGGGATCGATCCCTGATCTATCCCCATACATTTCGCATCGATCAAAAAATGATCCAATAATGATGAGTCGTATCGATCCAGATTCGTATCGATCAAGATGATGACGCGAAGCGATTGTTTAGAGGAGATCTATTATTCTTGCTTGCTGACCAGTTCCTTTGCCCTGACTTTGCCTCCGTCGTATCCATCGATTTCCAAGCATTTCGCATCGATCAAGATTTCTTCCATTTGTATGAATGCCTTAGCCTTCTATTCATATCGATGCATGGCTATCCACTTCGTATCGATCAATGGCCATTGTTTCGTATCGATCATTTGACTGATCAATAAAAAATACACAAAGATGGGATCAATACGAAGCAAGCAATTTATGGAGCTCCAGTTTACTTCGCATCGATGCCTGGTGTGTAGCTTTGTATCGGTCCATGGTTCACTGCTTTATACCGATGAAGGATCGATACAAAACATGTTGATTTATCGATCGATACGAAGGGGATGATCATGAGATGGATCGGTACGAAGCACATGGATACGAAGAGAATGGATTCAAAGCGGATGGATACAAACACGAATGGACATGAGATTGATCCATGATCCTGACTCGAAGCAACTGCCTCCTTGACCCAGAGTAAACCTATTGGTGACTCGAAGCATGATGCTTGAGGACTCGAGATAGCTTATTTCTCACTGACCCGGAGTGAACACTTCTTTGACCCAAAGTAATCTCTCTGAAAACCCAAAGAAAACATGAAGATGACTCGGAGCAGACTCCAAGCAACTTGAAATGACTCGATCTTTGTCGAAACCATATTTTAAACATATTGTGGTGTTTGTTCTTCGACTATGATATATCCCGGCCTCTTGATCATGTTTATTATCTGTGATAATCCAACTTCGATCAATATGCAGTCGAGTGGGTTTCAAAAGGCAAGTTAACACTTTGCCCCCCAAAACAAGCTTTGCGATAGGAAGTTGTGTTTTGTAGTGCCATAAGCTGGATGTTCATATCTTGTTAATGACCTGTAAAGAGATTGATAATCTTACCTGATTGTGAATAACGATCGTTCGAGATCATAATGCTGTTCGAGGTGATATGTAACCGTTTGAGTCGGATGCCGTTTGAGGCGAGTTATGACCGTTCACAGTCGGGTGCCGTTCGAGGCGATTTGTGACCGTTCGTGGTCAGGTGCCGTTCGAGGTGAATTGTGACTGTTCGTGGTTGAGTGTCGTTCGGGGCAATTTGTGACCGTTCGTGGTCGAGTGTCGTTCGAGGAGAATTGTGACCGTTCATGGTCGAATGTTGTTCGAGGCGATTTGTGACCGTTCGTGGTCAGGTTTTGGAACTATAAACTCGTAATTATATTCAAATGGGATTTACAACAAAAATGTCCAACTAAATCAAGTCAAAATGCGAAAAATAGAAAACAAAATAAAAACAGAAACGTCAAAGTGCAAGCACCTCCACTGTCATGGTTTATAGTCGCCTCAGAGCATGCCAGAGGCCCGTTCGTGATCTTGTACATGTGTAAGCGACTTAACCATTTTTATTGTGGATTTTGCTACTTGTTCATTATTATTCAAATCAGTTGATGATAAGATGATGCCATGATCTGGATCCATCCTCATTTGATGCAGATGGCGGTCGCTCCTGTTCCACCGTTGATGTTTGCCTTTTCACGTATTGCAACAGCATTCCATTCCAAATATGCCCTTCGATCTCATCCCTCAAGTGCCTGCAATCGTTGATTCTATGGCCACCCAGCTCAAGAAAAAGGCAGCACTTATCTGATCTCCTTTCGATATTGGTTGGATCTCTCCTCATTGGCCTCCGGTAGGGAACCTGACCCCTTATGTCCTGATATATTCGCTTCAAATTCTCGCTCAACTCCGAATAAGAAGTGAATCTTGGCTCCTTTTTCGGCCGCCTCGACTCGTCCAAACTATTCCCCGCCTTTCGCTTTCCTTTGTCCTTATTAAAATCTTTTCCAAGCGGGTCTCCGCCTTTAACTGCATAAACTTCAACTTCATCTCCTTCCTCTCTCTTAGCCTTTGCATCCACCTATCATAGAAACCTTTCCGCTTCGTGGTAAAATTCCACCAGGTCCATAGGTGGGTTCCTGGTCAATGAATTCTTGAATTTCGTGGCATCAGCTATGCCAGATACAGCTACCATCAAAACCATGTATGGATCTGGGTGATCCACCGATGCTGCTGCATTAAATTACGTTAGTAAATTCCTTAAAGACTCCCCGGTTTTCTGCTTCAGTGTTGTCAACTCATCACATTCTTAGGCCTTGAGATTTGAACTCTGAATTTCCTTATGAACTTCTCAATTAACTCTGTCCACGTCCCAATCAATCCACTTTCCAGTTTCCTGAACCATAGCGTTGCTATGGTCATCAGATACAGAGGGAAATACTGGCCCATGACCTCCTCTAATGTCTCCATTACCTCCATATGGCTTGTATACCTTGTCAGATGAGCAACGGGATCAGTCCTTCCATCGTACATCTCCGGTGTTGGTAGCTTAAATTTAGGTGGGTTCCTAGCTTGCCTAATTGTGGGTGCGAAGGGACTCTTGTTCACTTCTTCCTGATCTCTATTCATTAATCTCCCTCTCATGGCTCGGCTAACCATCTCCACCAATCTGTCACTATCATCAAGTGGTGGTCCTTGTCCCCCCAAGTTCTCGAGGGATTCCTGAATGTTGTTCCCTTGGACGAGCATTCGTTCCTCTACCGATGCCAAATTGCACAACATTGCCTGGTATCCTGTCTGGAGTAGGGTCGACATGATCCGTGGGTATGCCCCCTAGCTCAGGGGCTATTCCTGATGGTCCCGCTCTATCCTGAATCCTAGTTGCTCTATGTCCTCGACTCTGGTTCTGGACTGCCTCTGCTCCTACTGCTCTGCTCTCTTAATTATGTGCTTCGACTTGTCCAACCTATCGGAGTAGGTTTTCCATCATCCCTTTTTGCCTTTTCAGCATCTCTTCCTGCATAGCTTCCATCATCATCTCCATCTCGTCTCAACTGATGAAGACTGAGGTCTCATTAGCTCCTGAGGAAGCCTCTTGACTTCCTTCATGTTGACTCCTTTCTGCTCTTTGTCTCCTTGCTGATTGCTTCACCATAGTTTTCCAGATCCAAGTTCCTATGCTTTCGGAATCAAGATCCAAGCTATAGAATCTCTGAGAGCTAGCCTTCTCAGTGAAAGAACCAAAATGTTTGCGCTAAAATTGGTCACAAACACCCAATTGCAGATGAAAGCACCAAATCACAATCAAAGATCATAGATAGATTGTATGTAGTAGGATTAAATACGAAGAACACTCAAGAAGTTAAAAGAAAAGTAGTAGAAAGACAAAATTTATAGTGGTTCCACGTTGTATCCTACATCCACTTTGAAGGATTTGCTTTTTATTGATGATTCTCAACTGATTTACAAGAGTACAATCGATAGTATCCAAGTTAAAATGGAGTTTCAGCAGAGTAACAGCGTAGAAGAGCCAAAAGTACCTTTTCTAAAGGCATAGGGCTGCTATTTATAGGCGTAGTCTGGAAATATCTGACCTTGATCTCGGAATACATCTTATCTCACATGGGTGGGCACACCAGATTGATTCGGGCTTGTTTGGGATCGATCCCTGATCGATCCTCATACATTTCATATCGATCAAAAAATGATCCAATGATGATGGGATCTATCATGAATGTTCCTCTGGTTATATGCAAGTTGTGGTGAAAATTTGAAAGTTTGGGACTTCTAGATCTCGAGTTATGATCGATCCAAGATTGATATTGTAGGCATGCCGGAGCGTTTGCATTAATAGCCTCATATCGATCCAGATTTGTATCGATCAAGATGATGACATGGAGCGATTGTTTAGGGGCGATCCATTTTTCTTGCTTGCCGATCGCTTCCTTTGCCTTGACTTTGCCTCCTTCATATCCATCTATTGCCAAGCGTTTCGCATCGATCCAGATTCCTTCCCTTCGTATCGACGTCTTAGCCTTCTATTTGTATTGATGCATGGCTATCCTCTTCGTATCGATTTGTGGCCATTGTTTTGTACCGATCATTTGACTGATCAATACGAAATGCACAGAGATTGGATCGATACAAAGCAAGCAATTTATGGAGCTCCGGTGTACTGCATATCGATGCCTGGTGTGTGGCTTTGTATTAGTCCATGGTTCATTATTCGTATCGATCAAATGACAGATCGATATGAAACATGTTGGATTATGGATCGATACGAAGGGGGTGATCATGGGTGGATCGGTACGAAGCACATGGATACGAAGAGAATGGGTTCGATGCAAATGGATGCAAACACGGATGGACACGAGATTGATCCATGATCCTGACTCGAAGCAATTGCCTCCTTGACCCGAAGTAAACCTATTGGCGACTCGAAGAATGATGCCTAAGGACACGAAATAGCTTATTTCTCACTCACCCGGAGTGAACACTTCTTTGACCCGAAGTAATCTCTCTAAAAACCCGAAGCAAACATGAAGATGACTCAAAGCAGACTCCAAGCAACTTGAAATGACTCAGTCTTTGTCGAAATCATATTTTAAACATCTTGTGTTGTTTGTTCGTCGACTATGCTATATCCCGGCCTCGTGATCATGTTTATTATCTGTGATAATCAAACTTCGATCAATATGCAGTCGAGTGGGTTAAATCTGCCTGTATGTTGCCAGCCAAAAGGAGGGTTAATAGGAGAGTATTGGGATTATGTGTTATGAATATGGAACATCTGTTTTGAAATGTAATGGAAAAATGTTTTTAACAATATTTCTTGTCAACATCCCAAAGTTGTGCCGAGAAAGATGAATATTTCCTTTTAAGAGAAGCAAGTGAAATTCCCTTAGGAATTACCTTTCAATTTAGTTTACTTGTGAAGAGTTCTGGGATCAGGCCTTTCAACTTCGTCGAAAGGTTTAGTCCTTGAAAAGTTGATTCTAATCTTGTCGAAAGGTTAAGGTGATAGTCTTCCTTAGACTCAACTAGGGTGTGATGAACTTTTGTGGATATAAAGAGGGTATTGACCTTGTAGAAAGGTTAGACCTCTAATTGATAGGTTTCAGAAGGTTATAGGTGTTGCTGAAGTATAAAGGGTTGCCAACCTTGTCGAAAGGTTTTGACCACAATGCCAATGTTTTCGGAAGGTTTCTGTGAATGTTAAACCAATTAAGTTAATGACCTTGTCGGAGGGCTCAGGTTGTAGAGCCAAAGGCTTCGAAGGGTTGCAGTGGCTATTTATAGCAGAAGTATTGCCGACCTTGTCGACAAGAACCTTCCGATGGGGTCGAACCTGAAGATAGGAGTTAAGCCAACAAAGGTTTTAAGCGAACTGTAAAGTAATTAACAAAGCTTAAGACTTCCCACCGTATCCAAGAAAACGCTTCGCTTTATTAAATTTGCTAAATCAATGACAAATTAGGGTTACAATGCTTTGATTAAGAAATTACAATGTCAAAATGAGAGGCATCGGATCCCTAAAACTTGACCCCTTGGGTTTTATATATAGATGCAGGTGGCCCCCCTTTCGACACCATGCTCTCGATTCGTTCGAAAGGTTCCCCTTTTACATGCAGCTATGAAGCTTTCGACTTTGTTGAAAGGTTCCCTTCATGTGCCATTATGGGCCTTTCGACATTGTCGAAAGGTTGCTTTCCTTTATGCCTTCTTGAACCTTTCGACTTTGTCGAAGGGTTTGCCTTCTTTATACTGCTCTGCACCTTTCGACCTTTTTTGATTTCTCTTCTCATGGTTGTTGTGAACCCTTCGATTATGTAGGAAGGTTGTTCTTTATTTGATCGTTGTCGAGAACTATACTTCCCTTCAATGTTGTCGAAAGGTTGTCATACGTTCTTTGTGGGTCTATGAGTATTACTTTCTTCATAAAAACTTTCGACATTGTCAAAAGGTTTCCTGGCACTACTTTAACCGGTTTGAAAGGCTTGTTATGCTTTCGAAAAGGTTACCATAAAGTTGCTCACACTTGCTTTGACCTCTCCATCTTCTTCGAAAGGTAAGAACTCTCTGAATGAACATTTCGACTCCTTCAAAAGATTTGAAGCCATTAAATCCCGATGACTGCATCCCTTCGTCTCCTTCGTGAGGTTTGGTTTGAGTTTCTTCTCCTTTATCTTTGTTGAAAGTCCTTTCGACTTAGTTGAATGGTGGAATTTTGGAGAAACATCCTTCATATATACTTTGAAAGATAACCTTTGACCTCGTCGAAAGCTCCTTGTCGGAAGGTATGATTAACCTAACTATCTTGACGCTTTCTGATCTTTCCCATTGCCCTTTTGATCCTTCTTTCATACTTTTATTCCTAAGAATATTTTATGGATAACATTTAGCCCCTCCCCCTTGTATGAAAGAAGCTTTTATTCTTTAGGACAGAACTCCAATGGACTTCCTTCTTCCTGCAAAATAGATAATAACTTCTATTAAGGTTGTAACTTTGTTATGAGACATTAATGAGAAATCTTAAATTTATCAAGCTAATATTCATGATGTCATTGAGGTAGTATTTTCAGATAAGTTGCTCTGTATTAACCATAATTAAACTTTCTTACGACTATGGAATAATATCACCTGGTTTGCAGATATCAGTTAAAATAAATGAACCTTTAGAGAAAGTCTATTACATACTCTTGATATTTGTTTCTTTAGTTAGACAATTTCAACCTATGGAAATCAATTTCATGCTAACGGGGACTCCTCCTTGACCCTTTAAGTTTCCTTTATGTTCAACCTTAAACCATTGATTAGTAATCCTCATTTAGTGAAAAAGTAGAAAGTAGTTTCATAATGATTCCATTTGATGTCTTGAAGATCTCGTATTGAAATCAAATTTTAGATTCAATGGAAAATTCACATATCATCGTAAAATTCAATACCAGAATATAAAATTTATAAAGTTAGGAATTTAGTAAATGTTCCATAAGGAAATCAGAGATGTGAAATTAATAAATTGTCATCAAAATCCACAAGGAAATTTTAAAGCCTATGAAATTGATCAATCGACAAAAGATCACTCACAATTCAATGAGAATATCAAACATTGAAAATCCATAAATCATTAGGGAACCCATAAGGAAAGTTCAGAATTCATCCGATCAGAAATCCAAACAGCGATCATCAAAAACCTCAATAAAGACAGTATAAATATGAAATTCACGAATCATAATGAAAATAATTCGAAACACATGATTTTTAAAATTAGGGATATGAAAATCCAATAATACGGTTGGAAATAGGAAAATTATAAATTCTTATTGACATCCAAGGAAAACGTCGGTCTCAACAAATCAGAAAACAGGAAGAAAACCATCCAAATTCTACCATGGAGGTATAGAGAACCAAACTCCAGAACTATTATGAAGACCAGCAAGGAAATTCAAAATTCACTGTATCAAAAATATAATAAGAAATTATAACAAATCCACCGAGAATGCAAAATTAACAAACCACCATAAAGATTCACAAGGAAATCTTGAAATTCATTAAATCAAAACTCAAATGAAGGATAATCAAACACCCAATAAGGAAATCAAAAATTCATAAGTCATCATGAAAATCATTAAGTAATTTCAATATTTATCGATTCAAAACCCCAACAAAAATCATACAAAAATTCTGATAGAAAAATACAAAATTCATCAATCATTATAAAAATCAGTAAGGAAGCTTGAATTCCACTGAATCAGGGAATTAAAAATCCAAGAATCAAAAATGTGATCTGAAACCCATCCATACCTATTCAAAATCAGAAGGTCAATGGAAAATTCATAAATTATTTTGAGAAATAAAGGGAACCAAGAAATCATGAACCCACGAAACAAGTGATCAATAGGAAATCAACATGAAAATTCAATGGTAAATTGTAACAAGTAAAATTCATGATTCACCCGAGGAACCATTAGGGAAATTCATTAAACCAATAATTTAGCAAGAAAGCAATATAGTGATTTAATAAAGAAATCATAAACACAAAGTCAGCAAATCATCACCAAAATCAATGGGAAATCCATAAATTATCATAAAAACTCCATAAATGAGTTAAGAATTTAGGAACTCAATAAAAAAACGGATGATGGGAAATCATCCTGAAAATTCATGTATGTAAAATTCATAAACCATTTTGAAAGTTAATGAAGGAATCGGGAAACCTTGAAACTAGGAATTCAATACGCAACCTTTATATGAATTCTCCAATGAAATCAATAAATCATCATGAAGTAAATGTTGCGTTTAAGATTAATCAAATTCAAAAATGAAATTTTAGGCAAAGAAGTTAAAAGTCCATGAAACCAAGAATTCAACCAAAATTTTGCCAGGATCTCATCTGAAAAATAGGTTATTAGAAATTCATTCAATATCAAATTAGAAACTATCTAGCCAAACGAAACTCTCTCCTAGACCTATGATTGGAAAAAATGTTGATATATTGGAGTTGGGTCGCATCTGCAAAGCCTATTAATTAATTGGAATACTGGTTCCTCATACACTGGGAGAGTTTCTTTAGTTCTAAGGGATCACTCTATTTCTAGAGATTCCGTAGTGGTTTACTCAACCTATTCCTTGTATTTAATTTCTTTTATCATTAGCAATACTTTGCTATCTATTTCATTCTTTTAGCTTTTGTACATATTTTGGCCTTGATACCATGCTAGGGTTCTCTTTTATCCCA
Source organism: Allium fistulosum (assembly GCA_030737815.1). Classification (NCBI taxonomy): domain Eukaryota; kingdom Viridiplantae; phylum Streptophyta; class Magnoliopsida; order Asparagales; family Amaryllidaceae; genus Allium; species Allium fistulosum. The sequence goes on from CM060907.1 coordinate 394,425,052, forward strand.
TTACTTGTCTCATTTCATAACCGAGGATGCAGATTCCTTAGTCTTCTGATATGGAATTATTTCACAAACCATAGACGTTCTAGGATTTTCTAATTCATATCTTGTCCCTTTTGGATATGATTTCGGACGCTTTGTCCATTTTTTATTATAGTGTTGGACAACTTCATCCCGTTGCCTTTGTATGTATCCCTCCTTAGGATTTCAACTTTACTCCAGTTGCTAGATAGATTTCTTTCTTTAACCCTTTATTCTCTTGGGTTTTAACTTTTTCCTTGAGTTGTAGACATCTGTGTCTTTATTCTTCTGTTTGGAGCCCCCACTAGGCTTGGATGTCTTAGTCCACTCTTTGATGAGCCACTTCCCGGGCTTGGAAATCTTAGTCCATTGTTTGATGAGCCTCTCTTTAGGCTTCCCTTGTCTCAAAGGGATGTATACTTAGCTGGCCTTCCTCCAGATGGCCGCTTATGGGTGCTACCCTAACCCATCCCTAAGAGGTGGTTTTGACGTTAGGGGTTCTATCTCTCTCTCTAGAAGATGCTACAGAATAGCGTCGTAGGCTTATGTCCCTCCCTTTAAGAGGTGCCACGGAATCGAGTCGTGGGCTTATGTCCGTCCCTCTAGGTGGTGCTACGGAATAGCATTGTAGGCTTGAATATTTGTATTTGAAAATAATATTTGGCGAATTAAAATGGAGTCTCCTTTGAGAGAAATAATTTCATAATTAAACCCTTCTATTATACTGAAGAGTTTCTTTTGAAAAATAGTTTAGACTCATGAATCCTTTAAAAGAGTTTCCCAATGTAGTCTTTTGAAAGAACTTTCTTGCAATTCTCATAATAGTGACACGAATCTCAAATAGAAGATTAGGAAGTCAAGATTCATGAACCAACAGTTCTATAGGGTTCTCTAGTTTGAGTTCCAATAAACTTTTTGTGCCTTCAAAATCTTTCTTGAAAAGGTATGAATAGGCTTTCCTCCACCCAAAATTTCTTTAAACTTTGAAACATTGAAATTGCTTAGTTTGAAGTCTTTTTGTGTGCATTTATTAATGCTATATAATATTTCAAATCAGTTGCATAAACCTGCTTTTGGGGTTAAATAAGTATTTGTTTCCCCCAGGGAATGGGGTGATCAAAAATAGTTTCCTTAAAAGGATATAATTTGTGAAATTTCCTTTTGAAATCGTTTGCTAAAAACAGATTTTGTATATATGGATTTTCTCCTAAATTGGTTTTGAGCTTGGCAGTGATTCAACAATTCTTGTAGGGAAGCCTTGGTGTTGTGTTGACCGAAATGTTGATAATTATATCATGTCAGGCATCTAAGTTATCCTCTTTAAGTATTCTGGATAGCTCTCAGAGTTTGTTGAGTGCTTCGGTTTGATTTTGTTTTACCTGTAATAGCTCTCAAATTTTAATCAGTACATGATCAATGCACAGTATAAATTTAAGTATGAATGGAAATACAAATCAAGTTAATGAGCGATGAAAAGAAAAGTTGTGAATTCATAGTTGAATTGATGTCGCCAGTCCTCGTGATTTGATAAAGATTTGCATGTATATGTTGTTATGCTGCTTTCCTCTTAGTTTGAATAAGATGCCTTTCAAGTTTCCCTGATGAATTTCTGGAAAAATCCTGACCTGATCATTCCCTGAACTTTATCCGATAGGACACAACATTCATCAGTTTCATGTTCATTTGCTTTGTGGTACTCGCAGTAACTTCCTCATTTATTTGGTTCTGGGTCACTCTGAAACTTTTGAAGTGCAGCTAAATTCTCGTTTCTTTTCATCTTAGCATATGTGTAAGAGAGGGGTTTGTACAGGACTGCACAATTTATTTTAATACTCATTTTTCGACTTCCCTTTGGGTTTTCACTTTCCCTTGGCCTTTTGTCAAAGCGCTTGAGATCGGATTTCTCTTCCTTGGATTTTCGATTGAACTCCTTCCTAGCATGATGCATCTCGTCCATTGGAATAAATCTCTCAGCTCGGAGAAAGAAATATTGTAGGTCTCTACATCGATTTATATAAAGGTCCATCCACAAACGTGTTCGATCAGTCCAGACTGAACTGCCATTAGCTTTTTTTATCAGTTGCACTTTCTGCTCTTAATGCTTCTGTGCTGAATAGGCTCAAATATTCACCAAGCAGTTTCCCAGGTTTTTGTTTGATGTTTGCTGGTAAACTAAAGTCCATAGTTGTATCTCTTAATATAGAAAATTGAGCCACGAAGTCACAAGTAAATTATTCCCGTGTATTGATATTTTTCATTCGGTAACTCCTATACCGCTTGATTGTTGCTCCTTGAAAGGTGATAAGAAAATTTTACAGCGAACTGCCCCTGGAGTACTGTATAATTTCATCCAATTTTCAAAATTGACAGGATGATCATCTGGATCAGTTGTTCCGTCATATTTTAGTGAAGGAATTTGGTTGTGTGGGGGAAGATTCGTTGCCATTATTTCTTCGAAAAAGGAGGCCTTTTGCAGGATAACATATTCTTCAGGATCACAAATTTCTTTTCTTCTAAGTGCATTTACTGTTATATGGTGTAGTTTGTCATTTTGGTTGGTCTCATCTCTGTGACTACTCCTTTTGTCTTCTTGGATAAAGCTATTTGATTGTTAAAGTAATTTACTTACTCGACTATCTCGGTTAAACCTTTGGCCTTCTATTTCATTTGAAGGTTGCACTTCCTCCTCCCTTTCCATAATCTTTATTGATTCCGGGGTTGGAGCTCTTTCTGAATACTCCATTACTACTATCTTTTGTGGCCATTGATTCTGGACCTTGATCACATTGTTTTCCAATTTTGTTACAGTTGAAGGATGCCATACTTCTATGTTGTCTAAGTTAGGATTTGAGACCATGTGACCTTCGAAGATTGACTGTGTTGTGGCCTCTTTGTTTGGATTGTTGTTACTAATCTTAGCTCTTTCCATGCTCTTCTTTTAGTCAAGGTTATTTATGAAATTGATCAGGGATGAAAGTTAACCACAAGGTCGAAGGTTCAAGCCCTTCTTCTAGCGCCAAAAATGTTAACAAGATTTCTTGTCAATACCCTAAAGTTGTGCTGAGAAAGAATAATATCTCTTTTTAGGAGAAGCAAGTTAAATTCCCTTAAGAATTACCTTTCATTTTGGTTTAATTGTGAAGAGTTCGGGGATCAGGCCTTTTATACATCGTCGAAAGTTTTAGTCCTTGACAAAGTTGATCTTAATCTTGTCTAAAGGTTAAGGTGATAGTCTTCCTTAGACTAAAGCAGGGTATGATGTGCTTTTGTGGATATGAAGAGGGTATCAACCTTGTCGAAAGGTTAGACCTCTAGTTGATAGGTTTCGGAAGGTTGTAGATGTTGTTGAAGTATAAAGGGTTGCTAACCTTGCCGAAAGGTTTTGACCACAAAGCCAATGTTTTTGGAAGGTTTCTGTGAATTTTGAAACAATTAAGTTAATGACCTTGTTGGAGGGGTCAAGTTGTAGAGCTAAAGGCTTCAAAGGGTTGAAGTGGCTATTTATAGCATAAGTGGTGTCGACCTTGTCGACAAGAACCTTCGGATGGGGTCGAACGTGATAATAGGAGTTAAGCCAACAAAGGTTTTAAGCAAACTGTAAAGTAATTAACAAAGCTTAAAACTTCCCTGCGAATCCAAGAAAAAGTTTCCTTTTATTTTATTTCCCAAATCAATGTCAAATTAGGGTTAGAATGCTTTGATTAAGAAATTATAAGGTTAGAATGAGAGAAATTGGATCCCTAAAACATTACCCCTTGGGTCTTATTTATAGATGCAGGCGGCCATGCTTTCGACGGCATGCTCTTGACTAGGTCTGAAGGATCCCCTTTTATATACAGCTATGAACCTTCGACTTCGTCGAAAAGTTCCCGTCATGTGCCATTATGGACCTTTCGACGTTGTCGAAAGGTTGCTTTCCTTTATGCCTTCTTGAACCTTTCGACTTTGTCGAAGGGTTTGCCTTCTTTATACTGCTCTGAACCATTCGACCTTGTCAGAAGGTTTCTTTTCTCATGGTTGTTGTGATCCCTTCGACCTTGTCGGAACGTTTCTCTTTATTTGATCATTGTCGGGAGCTATGCTTCCCTTCAGTGTTGTCGAAAGGTTGTCTTCTGTTCTTTGCTGGCACATGAGTATTACTTTCTTCATAAAACCTTTGGACATTGTTGAAAGGTTTCCTGGCAGTGCTTTAACTGGTTCGAAAGGCTTTCCATGCTTTCGAAAAGGTTACCATAAAGTTGCTCACACTTTCTTTGACCTCTCCATCTTCTTCGAAAGGTAAGAACTCCCTGAAAGGAACCTTTCGACTCCTTCGAAAGATTTGAAGCCATTATATCCTGATGACTGCATCCCTTCGACTCCTTCGAAAGGTTCAGTTTGAGTTTCTTCTCCTTTATTTTTGTTGAAAGTCCTTTCGACTTAGTCAAAAGGTGGACATTTGTAGTAACATTCTGCATATAGACTTTGAAAGATAGCCTTTAACCTAGTCGATGTCGGAAGGTGTGATTAACCAGACTATCTTGACGCTTTTTGATCTTTCCTATTGCCCTTGTGATCCTTCTTTCATACTTTTCGACAATGTCTAAAGGTTCACAATTTCATATATAAGGCAAACCCTTCGACAAAGGCGAAAGGTTCATGAAGGCATAGAGAAGAACAGACCATTCGACAATGTTCAAAGGTTCACAAACTTTTCGACAAGGACGAAAGGTTTACAACTGGATATAAAATGTGACCTTCCGACTCAATCGAAAGCATGAGACCAAAAGCAGGGCTGCCTGCATCTATAAATAGGACCCAAGGGGTCCAGTTTCGGGGGCTAATCTCTCCCATTTTACTCTTGTAATTTCATAATAAATGTATTCTAACCCTAATTGGGAATCAATTTGGGGATTTATAAAAGAGCCAATCTTGAATAAAGAGGGAAGTCTTATGCTCTATTAATTACTTATTGTTTTGTTTAAACCTTTGCTGGATTAACTCATATTTTCATGATAAACCCCATCAGAAGGTTATTGTCGACAAGGTCAGAAGCTCACCTATACAAGCATTAACTGCAACCTACAGATATCATCAACCATACAACCTAAACCTTTCGATGAGGTCGACGGCTTATTTTGATCAATACTAATCGTAACCTTTCGAAGTGGATATCTTTAAAGTCCTAACCTCTCAACGTGATCAAAGCATTTTCTTTGAGTAAAGATAACCAAATCTAAAAGGTTTAATCCAAAAGAAACCATTCTCACACCCTTCGGTAGAGATCAAATATACATCATAGAAGTGATCAAACCTTTCCACAAGGATGGAAGTTCCTACATATCCACTAAGAAGTTCAATTTATGATCTAAAATAAAGGTGAGCTCTCATCGTAACCCTTCGATAAGATTAGAACTAGCCTTTAGGGAATTAATTAAGGAGATTTTATCTTAGCAAAGGGAAGAAGCATTATAAAGACACTCATATTAGTCTAACTGAGTCGAAAGGTTATCTACTTCAAGGAGCAAACCTTTCCACGACATCGAAGGGTTCAAGTTAAGAAACAATAACGGGCAAAGCTAAGTACAAAGGCAATTCTTAGGGATATCAGTCCCCACATTCAAGCAAACCTTTTTTATTCCTGCTGAAATAACTCTTAAGGTGTTGACCATAAATTCAGTTAACAGTAAACCTCTCCTTGAATCTCCTCTTGAAATCTTCTCAAGTCATAGTTTCCTCATCCACTGCCACAACACACTATTCCACCAAAATAAAGCTACTGCCTGAAGTTTCTATGTTCCAACCTCCTCTTATGCTCATCATTGAGCCCCAAATCTGCAAAGATCCTTTCATAGTACATCAACCAATTCTCTGCCTCAATGGCATCCTCCGTTTTAATAAACGGCATTCCTCCAAGCTTAGTGTAATCTCCACTCAGCGTAGCAAAATGGTTAACTACTGGAACTTCTGGAACCTCTGCTCCTGCAGCGTTTCCTCCTAACACTCTGGCTACAACTCATGCCTGCATCATATTCCTGAAAAATGATACATAGCTTCCATTCCAACTTGTAGGACTTCAGCACCCACATTCTCTGCTTCTGCCTGACCTTGGTTCTCCTAGCATTAGGTCTGGCATTTCCTTTGGTGCCTTCCCCTCCTGTTTAACTCTTCCTCTTCTACCATCCATATTTTTATTCAAATATCATGAGATACAGAAGAATAACCCTAACAAAGATAGGAGATTCTACATAAAGCACATACTTATATATGGCAAATACCAGTACGTTACTATATCTTTATCCCATACCTCAATTTTACTCTAATTTCTTAGGATTATGTTTTCAATACTATTTTTAGTTTAAACTTTCCCATAAACCTATGCTCTAATACCAAGTTGTAACATCCCGTATCTAGAAGCCAAAAGCTAAGCACTACAGATGTTGTGGTCATCTATAATATTAACTTCTAGTGGCAAAATATGGTAATGCTAATGGTATCCATAATATCAGAAGCGATTATGAATATAAAAAAAATCATGAATTTCAAAATAGCATTTAGCCGATTACATTTCAAAATAATAATTCATATCCATGTTACATAATCCCATAACCATTTACCAGTTAAGGATCTAATATAATTTACAGTAATACATCAGGAGCGACATATGACAATGCCTCCTTGGTTGATCAAACAAAATATAGTCATACTGACTTAATACACACAACAGAATAATAAATAGAATAATCTATAATTCCTAATTAGCTATTCGACAGTGACCTGCTCGTCTGCGGAAGCATTATTCGCCAAAATCTCAAAAACCTGAAAACCACAACCCTCATCCTACTAAAGTCAATTTTGAGCACCCGAGAGTAAATGGGAAACAAAAACTCCGAGTCAGACATAAATCCAGGTGTGAATAATTCTTTTACATCTCGGTTTACTAATATTGAGTGAGACCATGCTGCTTGCTTAACGGGTTTCCCCTCACTAATATCCATTTCAAAACCCATATTTTGCAAATCCTTTTCTACAACCAAACTGGTTAATCAAACTGATTATAATAATAAAAATAATACAGGATTTGTTATGACATATACAGGTAATAAATGACTATCTGTCTAAAATCCGGGCTGACTGCCCTCACCCTGGACTAACAGTCCGCTATTTGGACTAACTATCCAAAACCTGGGCTAACTGCACATTTGGTTGACTCAGGCCTACCAGAAACAATATCAAATTGTCTAAACAACTGTTAGACAAAACTTCTACACCTCCAAGGGTCAACTGATCCTAATGGTTTTGTGGCTTAGCAATAACGTACCTCTATATATAAATACTCTTTTTTGTGTGTAAACAGCAGTTTAGTCTTACCTGTGATTAAGCCGTACACACTGGGATTTTGGATTAAATTAGATATGGGCTAATAGCTAATGAACATAAGGCGCGACGCTACACAAGTCCTATCTGGTCTTCTAATCTGCGTCATTATCTTAGCGTTACCTACCCTTTAAATTTTTCTTGAAAATATTTTCAAAATGATTTGATCCTTTAAATCACACATATATAAGGAAAACATATCTTAAGATTTACTCTAAGTCATTTTTCCATGTTATATATACTTTACTCAAAATAACGTTGATGAGATTTGATAAGGATTACATACCCTTTTAAAATAAGTTAAAGTCCTTTTTTAACTTGAAAACACTTAGACTATTCTGCCTATTTAACACATTCGAAACCTTTGTTTAAAACCTTTAAACAACCCATTCGAAACCCTTGAAAGTAACCCTTTCGAAACAGTTGAAAGTATCTCTTTCGAAACCAATAAAAGTATTTCCTTCAAAAGCTTTAAAACATTAGACATCCTCCTTTAGAACCTCAGAAACCTTGCCTTTTAAAAGCACAGGAAAAACCTTCCTTTTCAACTCTGTCGAAAACCTACGGAACCAACCCTTTCGAAACAACTCATAAAAACCTTTTGAAACCATCAAAACTCAACTCTTTTGAAAACACTTTGGTTCAGTTTAAAACCTATGGAAACACCACCTTTCGGAACCATGAAATCTTATCTCTTTCGAAAGTACTTGGGTTATAGTTCAAAGAAAAGAAAAAGGGTCCTCAAATCATTTAAGTCGAAAGCATCTATTTCGAAACCATTTCCCAAGTACAGAAGTGATGGTGTCAAAACCATCCCTTCGAAACCATTGGAGAGGTGGATACATTTAGAAAACAAAAGAAACCCTTCAAAACCATTTGGATCGAAAGGTAGGAAGCTGCAGCCAAAGGCTTCAAATCAGTCGAAAGAAATCATTAAAAATAAAAGCGCAACTTAATCGAAACCGTTTCCTTTAAAACCGTTTGACTTAGTCGAAAGCTAACTATGTCAAAAGTATCTTATTCAAAGGCAAGCTGGCGCATTTTCCTTTAAATCAAAGTAATGCTTCAACCCTTTCGGAACCCCCTGGTTTCGACCTTATACCCATCGCCCTCTTCCAATTCATTAAGTACATGTTCCTTGATTCGACATGCATTGGTTTTGACTGTGTCGGAGGCAAAGGAATGGAGGCGGAACCTGGTGCCGAAAGCATTGAAACTGTGAAAAACATGTTCATTTGTACTTTTAAACTATTCTTTTGTACCTAACCTGTCTTGTTTCTCTAAATCTTATTGTTTGCAAGGTTTCTCTTGTCAAAAATGCTGTCGACTTTCTAGAATTAACAAATTTATTTATTTGCAAAAAGCACCTTCTCCTTCTTTATTTATATAAAATATTAAATCTCATTCCTTAAATAATTTATATAACCATTACAACACTTAGGGAAAACCTGCAAAAATTCCAGAAAGTCATCTTTTATATGTTTTCTAACATATATAAATTTCAAACCCAAATAAATAATTATTTAACATAAATGATTACTTAACATAAATGATTTATAACCCAGAATACCATTTTATTTAGTAGAAAATTCCTAGAAATTCCTTGAAAATTCAGAAAAATCTGAAAATTGAAACCCATCTCTAAAATATCATTTATGACCTTCATAAAAATCCGCATTGCATTTGGATGTCATTTAATAGGGTTTTCATCTCAAAACATATCACAAGGTCTATATGAACAAATATAAATCATCAACAAGTTTATACAATCATTCAATCACTAAAAAACATGGCAAATCAATGCAAAATATTATGAATTCATCTTAAACTCGAAACCATAAAAGATTTGAGATGTAAACATTATTCACCTTAGTTTTAGAGATTAAGGAGCTTGAGATTTGAATGGATTTGATTTGAATTAGCTTTTCCTTTAGCTTTTCTTAGTTCTTCTTCCACTTTTCCTTGTTAATGGTGGCTAGCCTTAGTTTGAAAATTCTGAGAAATGAAAATAAACATGCAGAGATACGCGGCCTAAGGGAATAGATATAGGAATGGCCTCTTTCCTATTTTACCCTTCCTCTAATTCATTTTAAATCTTCTTTTAATTCTTTACGTAAATGGCTCAGCTACCCTTTAGTTAAATCAAATCTCAATCCCCTAATCAACACATTATTTTATTTAATTTAGCTAATTAAATATTCTAAATAATGTTACCAAAAATCTAGGATGTTACATCTAGGTTCTCTTCTTAGCCGAATAAAGCTTCCAGAGACGTGGATATGGCATTCTAGTTATTTGGAGTTATCTTGGCATTCTAGTTATTTAGAGTTATCTTTTTCTGCTCTGTATTTTGGATGTAATGGCAGATTTGTTTTGTTGTCGTACTACATACTCTGATCAACCAAGGGGCATCTTGTTTTGTTGTCATACTATACTTCAAAGTTTGGAACTATTTATACAAAAATCTGTAGTTATGTTTTCAGCGTAGAGGGTAGTGTGATAAATGAATTTTTATATGTGATTATTGGAAGAGGGACATGTACTACATGTGGCAAAGGAGTGCATCTAGTTTGATAAAGCAATAGATGCGGGTTATTAAGTTTTGAATTGAAAATAATGAGAATGCTTGAGTTTTCAGAGGTTGAGTTATTGAATTTTGGAATTGTTGTGCTACAATCGTTGTTTATAAATTTTGAATTATCATTCTCATTAATTTGGTTTTGCAAATCAATTTGTTGAGTATAGTGTTAGCATACAAACTCTCGGTTAAATGTTTTAATAATCATCATGTTGAGTAAACTGTCATATCAATTACCAAGTTTCAACCTATTTGAGCTTTGAGATTACTTTTATTTATGTTTCCATTACTTCCATAGTGTGAGCAATTGGACATGACATAATAATCACTTGTGTTTGTTAATTCCAAAATAGTAATTAATTATCTTGGTTTATATTTATTAGACCTCAACCACTCTAATCATATATTAAAATGGCCCACTTTGCAGCTTTTTGTAAGCACATGTGAAATTGATAAAAAAAATGATACTTTCTTATATTAGGCTTATTGTAGGAAGTGGAGTATGATGTTAATACTAATAGTTATAGATGTTGAGATTAAGCAACTATTGTGTGTCTAACAATGAGGAATATGATACAAATGATGGTAGCATGGAATCATTATAATTTATATCTAAAGTTAGATTTGCAGAAACATTAACGTTAATGTGAAATCAAGTTTGATAATCATGCTTCTAGTGGGTTCATAATCATACGATCCTTCTTTGTTACTTCCCGACTAACTTGCTTTACTATGGAATTTGTAAAGAGTTATTTGAGTATCATTTAAACAACCATTCATATAATATCTTTGTTTTATGATGATTATAAGTCATTGCATTGCTCAAAATCTTTGACTTGGTGATAAGATTACTAGATTTTTCATCGACATTCCCCTTTTCTTTGTCTTAATCTCTAAGTAATTTCTTTACTTCATTCCTTCTCCGAATTCTCATTTTTATCTTGCCAGTCCCCCCCCCCTCTCCCTCTAAGTGGTTTGAGATTGGTCATTGGTGACATTATCTTTCTTGATTATTGAGTTCGTGATATCAAATTTGTCATATGTTAAGGGTGAGTTATCATCTACCATAAGAGTATAGGTTGCAGACTATATAATGTACCGTTAGCCTGTGATTCACTATTACTTTAATAGAGGAAGTTAAATTTGAAACTACACTGGACTTTGAGTGTTAAAGAAAGGAAGGGCAATCTTTGGGTATTATGCTTGGCGAGTCTTAATAAATTGGACGCTGATATAATTCTGGTTCATTATAAGAAAAATAACTTTTAACAAACCTTAATCATAGCATTTTAGTATAGTATGCCATATTTCCTATTTTAGGACTTAAATAATATAAAACGGTTTCATTTAACCGCTGCCTAAAACATTTTTCCACTTAACAGTTCGTTTCCCTCTCTTCACATATTTGTTACTTGAACAATCTTTCTAAACCTAATTCCCATATTCCACAATAAATCATTCCGACCCTATCAAATAGCTGCCGCTCCAACCTTCGATTTCTTTGCTACCCCATCGTCTAAATCTGACTCCATGTAATAGTCCGTGTCTCATCAAATCGATGTTGCATACTACTGTGACTTCGCTTTGTGTTCTCATCCTACCCCACTACATCCTACCCACCGACTTTGATGACACCGCTACTAGAACACGACCGACACCCTACAACCAAGTCACACCTACTCCTATTCGCTACAACATTTTTGTATCTTTGTAGATTATATTTCAATATTTGTCATATGATTTTACATGATTTCTAATTTTATACATGAATGCCTACGTATTTTTATCATGGACTACTGTACAAGCTTAATTTATGCATAAGCTCATCGTTAAGTTTAGATATATCAGTTCTTCATTCATAGATATATGATTCTTGCAATATTATTGCATTTAAAATATAAATAGGTAAATAATTTTGATTGTAGCGGCAAAAAGTATCAAATAAGTTAAGTTTTGTCGGATTTAATTTAAACGAAATTTGAGTTAAATTTTGAATTTTGAATTAAATTCAATTTAAATTACAGATTAAAAGTAATTATTATAATTTTAACTTGAATTATGAATTTAATTTAAAGTTTAGTCGACATCATCTAAAAGTTTAGTTAATGTTAATATTATTTGATTTTAATTTTATTCTGAATTGGAACTGTAGTAGAGACAAATTTTTATTTAAAGTTCAGTTGATTGTAAATTAATTTAAATTTAGATTTAGTTAATCCTAATTTAATTTACTTTTAAATTTAGTTAATTTGAATTTGAATTTAAAGGTAAGTTAAATTTAATCAATTTAAATTTAATTTTAAATTAAGTTAGTATTTTAAAAGTAATTATTCTTTCAAGACTAATTTTAAGCTAAATTAGATTTAAACAAAATTTAAATTAAATTTAAACTTTTAAATTAAGTTTAATTTAATTTGTGATTAAAAGTAATTAGGTTAGGTCTAACTTTAATTTTGAATTTAATTTAAAGCTTAGTAAATTTTAGTATATACTTATGTTATTGTTAATCTAATTTTGATTTAATTTTCAATTAGTTTTAATTTGTACTAAAAGTTTAGTTAATTTTAATTTTTAGTTTAATCGACTATATAATCTCACTTGATACCATGTCCTGTTCACTAGGCCTTCCGTCGCGTGGCTTCAAGCCCTTTAGGCTTCACTCCCTTGGAGCTAGCACACTCATTTTAAGTCTGAAGTCGTGACTATCTTAAAGTCAAGTTCCTCAAACCTATTAATATTCACTTCAATGTAAAGCTTGGTCAAGTCATTCAAACTCAAAAACATTATACCACGTAGAAGCGGTTTTTTCCCAACAACAATATTCGTTTTAGAGAAGGCAACAAAGAAGTGGAACTCAAACACCATGACATTCCCAGTGCTCCAAATCTCTACTTCTAAAAGCACATCGCAACTTTGGAATTTTTGGAAGGGTGGAATTTCCTTCTTTATAGAGATGTTATATAAAATACGAATAGTAAGCCAAGTCTTAATAGGGGAAGCATGTGTGTTGCACTGTGGGATGTGTGTTTATGTCACACTTAACGATTAACACTTTATACGACTATGTTAGTTTGACTTGAGCCTTCACCTCTTATCCTTCCTTTTAACCAGACTTGATGTTCACTTGTTGAAAGAAGTGATCTCTATATAATTAAAATATTATTGATAGACATAGTGATCACTATGGATTATGTAATGTCAAGGAGGACCTTTTTGTTTGCCAAGTAGATTGTATCTAGTTTGGGGTTATGATCACATTTTTGATTTTGGATATCAAAATCATTAAGGCAATCAAAGTTCTTTCAATTATAAAGAGATGATTGATTTGATGTGTTATTGCTTATAAAAATGTTTGTTAATCCATTAAGAATTTTTTTTTTGTCCGAGAGTCATGTGCATTAAGATAAATTAGGAATGAAAAATATGTTGTTTACTAAAGTTTAGTAGTACTCATTCCTATGGTAAGTACTATAACAAATATATAACATTTAATATAAGCATCATAATTCTATTTAAGTAGTTGTTATTTTTCTTTTATCCTATAGTTAACCGTCACTTCATATTTTAGAAATTTTCTTGCTTACATATTATTCGGTGATAGATAAAGATTAAGTGCTCTACATAGGTCACTATATAATACTTAATATAAACAAAAATTGAGAGTAAATCATATTTTTCGATGTTAAAATTTAATAATTATTTTATTTTTATTCATATAAATAATAGTGATTATGAGCAAGGAGCTTGGAAGTTTGTATATGCTGTAATGAGAAATCTAAGAAATGTAGAATACATTTTATGTCCTTGCTCAGATTATCGAAATATTTATAAACACTCTAGAAAGTGTAATGACCCAAAATTTTAGTCATTTGAATTTGAAATATTTAATTTATTTTAAAATATTGGTTAGTAATTTATATAATGTAAATTACTTGAATTTCAAATATAATGATTAGTTTATAGTTAAGTTGTTGAATTTGATAATTTGGGTTACTTAAATAATTGAATCTTGATTCTATGAAAATGAAAATGATTTTGAAAATTTATTTAATATTCTATTTAAATAAGAATGAAGATAGTAAACTTTTAATTTAGATTTAAAATTGATTTAATTTGATTCCATATTAATTCATATTAATTAACAAGTAAAAGAGACAGTAGGGGATTAATGCTTTGGGTTGGGCTAGCATTAAAAGGGGGATCAATGTGATGGATAGCTGAATTCCTGGCTTTACTCTCGGGAGTAGGATGTTTAAAATTAAAATAAAATTAGCCTTCTGAGGTACTGTCTCGAATTTCGACGAAACTAGTTTCATTGGATCAGTAATAGTTAATTATTATATGTTAGTGAATTTCATGGCGATTGGATGTATTATTTAGAAGTGCGAGATCAAAATGCGCGAAATTAATTTATAAATTATATAATAATTGTAACGACCCTGAATTTTTGACATTTGAAATCAGGACATTTAATTGATTTTAAATATCTGGAAGTCAGTTTAATTTGAAATTCGAGATATCAAAATGAATTTGGCGATCTAATTATTGAATTTAATCGTTAAATCTGGGTAAAAATTTGAATCTTCAGTTTTAAGTTGATTAAAAATATTTTCAAGACTTAGAAAATTTATATTGATAATACTAAAGATAATGGAAGCTTCAGGATTGAATTTGAAACTGTTTTGTTCAGTTTTGAATTTTATCGTTTAAATCGATATTTAAAAATAGCCATCCGGGGCACAGTCTCGGAATTTGACGAAACCAGTTCCATTGGATCCGTAATATTGTATTATTATCGGATTTCAATTTTCGTAGCATTTGGAGTTGTTGTGTGAGCGTACGATAAGCAAACATGCTGAAATTAAATCGAAAATTTAATATTATAACTGGTCCAAAAAGCTATCTTCTCCATACAATCGAATTTGGACTGAAAACCTTTTCCGGTGCGTTCGGAATAGAGGTATAACATTATAAATGCCTAACGGCATGCCTCGATATGATGTCAAGATTTTAAGCTACGTTAATCGAGATGATTTTAATTTAAAATAAGATATATATAATTATATACATTGATTGACCTATATCTTCATATCAGCTGCCTTCTTTCATTTCGAATCACTGTAGTAGCTATGAGACAACATGCAACCTTCCTTTCAAATCATGTTGGCTCTTTTAAAAACATCACGCAAATATCAAAGTAAGTTACTAGAAGAAAAATAGAATCATCGTTTCCTTTCTCCTTTATAAAAATCTTCTAAACGAAATTAAAAAAATGGCCGAAGCCCCTTTCTCCTCAGAGAAAAAAAAATACAAAACGAAATAAATGGCGGACCGAGTTTGAATTTGTGAGCGCCACTGAAGTGAGTCTTCCCTCTTTCTGAAATCGAACGGAATTAGTTCGAACGTTATCACGATCGAGGGCGCGAACGACAAGGATTCAAAGTCAATCGAATTTCTCGTGGGTGGACTCCGTTTTGTCGCGCGTGTGTGGAATTGTCTATGCAGCAACTCGATCAGGAGGAGGAACATCGCGACGATGGCTCGCTTGGAGCTCGAATAGAGGTTGTTTTAGGATTCAATCGTGGGTTGTTCTCGCGCT
Organism: Allium fistulosum; assembly: GCA_030737815.1. Taxonomy (NCBI): domain Eukaryota; kingdom Viridiplantae; phylum Streptophyta; class Magnoliopsida; order Asparagales; family Amaryllidaceae; genus Allium; species Allium fistulosum. The sequence continues at coordinate 394,440,600 of CM060907.1, forward strand.
TGAGCATGATGTCAAGGCCACAATATTAGTCGAGCCGATAATCGCGATTGGGCGTGTGCGTGGTGGGTTTCGCGCGATGGCTAGGCGATCGACGATAGTGACTGGTGGAAGCTCGGGGGGGAGTATTCAAGTGTGCTACAGTGACTTTGGGGGTATGGTTTCTTTTTTTTTCTTTTTCGTATTTGTATAAGTTTACTTATATAAACAATAAGATAGAAATTTTATTCCAGTATTTTCTATAGTGAAAATATACAGGTAAAGCAGAAAAGGAAATTTTCTTTTATTAACAGTAAGTTAACATTTAGTTTTTTTTCTGTTTTTCAATTTAAATTTTATATGTAAGTGTATTTGTAAAAATAATAATAGAATATATATATAACCCAGTAATTGATTTTTTACAGTAAGATTTACTAAACCATTTCTGTTTTAATATATATGTATACATATATGTTAGAAAGAGATTTTTTTTCACTGGAATTTAATAAATATACGTATGTAGTTCAAAAAGGAAATTAAAGATACATATGTGTTTAATGGAGAATTTGTTTAAATTAAATTATTAAATGCTAATAAATTGATTGATGGTTTGAAATGTTAATAAATTGTATAAATTGTTTATGCAAGGTTTAAAAATCGAGAAAACAAGCTGGAATAAAAATGGACTGGAAAATAAAAAGCAAAGGTGAGATCTTCTCACTCAAATTGAAAATTGGAATTGCAGTTATTGATTGACTGTTTTGGATGTGATAGTATATATAGTAGTATATAGCAATATATATACATATACATATATATATATATTGAGATATATATATATTAGACTTGTTGATTTCCCGCATTATATAGTGGATGAGACCCTATGCGCCGCATAATAGCGGATGATATTTTATAAATCCCATATACCGCGATATTCCACCTCGAAGTGGAATTGGTATTGTGCTAACAACTGTGGATGTAGGGAAATAGGTTGGAGGGATCCAATTGGATTCCTCAAATTTTATGAATTTGTTTCGTATGTTGTGTGATAATTTATTTATAATCTGTGAATGATTATATTGACGATTGAAATTGTTGAAGGCTAAAATATAGCCAAATGTATTTTTGGTATCGTTGGATACAAGAAATAAATAAAATTTGATTTTTCTTGAAATTAAAGTAGTAAATTTGAAGTAAATCTCCTTTGAAAGAATTGGTTGAATTTTAAAGAAGGAATTTAAAAGCATAAAGTTGATTTTTGAAATCTTATCGAATTATTTCCAAAATATGGGAAAAGAATTTTATAAATGGATTTTGAATAGTATTATTCGAAAGTTGGAAAATATATTTAAAATGGAATTTTAGATGGTTTGGAAGAGATAAAGGAATTTATTTTAAAAAGGTGATAAATTTCTAGAAAGCAAATTGATAATTGATTTGGTATTTGAAAATAAATCTTTGAGAAATCGATATGAAAATTTATTTGATGTTGAATGAAAAATTGATTTGTGTTGAAATAAATTGGAAATCGATTTGCAAATAATTTGGAATTTGGAAATAAACTTAGAAATCGATTTGTAAAATGATTTGGTGTTGAAATAAATTTAGAAATCATTTTGGAATTTGATTTGGTGTTTGAAAAGTGAATATTTGGAAATTTAAATTCACAGTGGGAATTTATTTAGAAAAAGGGAAATGAATAATATCGAGAATTTCATTCCGCAAATGAATTGATTTGAAATTTGTTTTCAAAGTGATGAAGTGTGAAAATGTGATTTGAAATTTGTTTTCAAGTGATGAAGTGTGGAAAATATATATCTTCTGAAGATATTTGAAAATTTAATAATTTGGGAAAATTATTTAAATGGGTTGATTGTTGTGAATGTTGTTGATGGTTAAATAATCGACTATCAATATTTGCCTTTGGAATGGCACTTGAATTTGTTTTAAAACAAACGCTCATTATTCGGTTAAGCCGGGAGAGGACTTTGTGTCATATAACCCATTCCGAATAGTGATACGTCGTGAATGGATAACATTTGAAGACCGGTGTGAAGACCGGGTATTTTCGAAAATGAAAGGACAACCTGTCGAATGTCTCTACACCGAGTTGCTCCGGTATAGAGATTTATATCACTCTTCTTGTGATGGGAAGTCCGGACGTGATTAGTGAATACCCGGATTGAAAGGGCTTCTTTGGAAGTGCCTTCGGTTCTGTTCGAACCCGGAACAGACTTGTATGTTTGTATGTCTGACATTACACTTTGAGATATAAAGCTGATTTCTTTCAAATACATTTCTGTTGGTGGCGGAGAATTTATTCTCTTAGTTTAACACCCTTCCCTGAGATGTACGAGCTCAGAGGTTATGTAGTTGAAGGTTATCATTGATATACTCCCAATTTGGTAGTGTGGCATGTTGAGTGTTGCTGTGTGTTGATGGTCATTTGTTGATCATTTGTTGATCAAAGCATGGCTTTGTGAAAAAGCGTAGCTTTGTGGATGAGTCTTCGTCGAGCCTCACAACCCGATAATGGTCGACATAGGAATGTTGCGACAAGGTTTTTAGGGGTCGCACCCCTAGGGTATGTCATTTCCCTCTGGATAAAAGGTGATAGCATGGTATGGAGCCTAGATATTTTACGTATGTTGATGCTGCAAATTTATTATACTTTGTGGTTGTTGCCTTGTGGTTGAGGAACCTCGGATAAAGGTCGGTAACGACCGGGGGACGGCATAGCTTGTGTGTTAGCTACCAAGTTACAGCTGTACAGCGTGAGGTAGCATCGGCCTTGTTTTTTCAAAGATCCGGTTAGGTTCTTGGGGCGTCTTTCTAGAGGTGTTTCCATTTCGGTGTAAGGAAGTTCCTTTGCCTGACCATTTGTTGGAAACCAAATAAACAATACGCGCCCTGTACTGTTTTAGTTGTAGAACCTACCATTTACTTATGGTGGTCACCACTGTTTAGATGGTAGCTATAGTAGGCATAGTATAATGGTACCTATGCTGGCTAAGATTAATATTATACCTTCGAAATGTTTTCCACACTAGACATTAATAATAATATCAATTGATTTTTCGTAGTAAGCATCTTTGACTATCATAAGGAGAAATCCCTTCCAATTCTACGTTTGCATTATGTGTGTGGCGGGAGGCCTTATGGTAGTTTCATTTTCCAAAAGCACTGCGCATTTGTTTTATTTTCTTTGTGAAAATAACTATTTTACGATCTCACACCAGTCACCATGACTGACTGGGAGTTTATTGTTCCCTTTCTAAACTCTGGGTGCCCATAATTTTCCACACGGGCAGCCTAGAGTTATGTTATCAGGATATCCTGGATATTCTGGAGCTTTGGAGATGAGCTGGATGGCGAGGCGTACTATCATACTTGTTTATTTATTCCGCTGTGTATTCTGTATGAGGACAAGTTTATATAAATGTCCATTATTGTATTGAGTTGTATACTGACTCTGATTGATGTATGTATAAACTGATATAGTCTTTTGTTTTAAAGACTAGTGATTATCTATTCTATATTGTTCCGCTGCGAATGTAAGATTCTGATATTATTTCTGTTTTCTATTTATTTTTCTTCTGTCTTCTTCTACCACTTCTTTTAAACCCTAACGTTTCGGTTTTCCGGCATTCGAATGTGCGGCAGTTGATACAGTGGATGTATTAATGTCGACTTTCGAGCGTCGAAAGATCGTAAACATTGCATGTGGTATCAGAGATGTTTGTTAAGCGACAACCCTGGCTCTGTTGGGTGTTACTCATTAGAGATAGATTTAGTAGTACTCTAGAATGAGTGTGAGTGTAATAATAGATATGAGCGCGTATTTGTTAGTGAATAAAAAAATTTATTTTATATTGTGTTGACTTATCGGTTGATTGTTTATAGATTCTGGTCGGTGCAAACTGGCCAACTGTAATCGATAGGGGTTTCTAAACTCTTAAACAAGATAAACTGACACAGTATTGTTTTAAAATAGGGTAAATGAAATAATTTTGCCCAAAACTATTTTTGTATAGAAAAGAAATGATTTTCTATAAATTATTATGGTATATGGATGCTTGGTTGTTAGGAAAAGATAATATTGAATTATTATCATTGTTATATGGAAATTGAATAAGGAATAATGGTATAACCAAAGAATTGGAGATAAATTCATTTAACAAATGAAATTTATAAATATGAATTGAAAGGATAAGGAAATAAATTCATATATGAATGGGATTGGTAAATGTAAATTGTAAATGTGATTTATAATTTGAAATGGAATTCCAAGAAAATATTTGGAATAAATTCATTAATGGAATGAAATTGGTAATGTGAATTTATAAATGAGTTTTATAAAATGAAATGAGATTTGATTTGAATCAAGTCGAAGAGAAAATCCAACTTGGAAAAAAATAAAATAATATGGACCGAATTCAAGTAAGCTAACTTGATAATTTATTAATTCATAAGATCATGAATTGGAAGTTGAATTAGTTAAATTAAAGTTGAGTTGTGAGCTGAATAAAAATGGTTTGAATTTGCATATAAATTCAAGTAAGTAGTAGAAATAAATTGAAATTTCCTTGTTATTGATAAAGTAAATTCAGGATGAATTGAATATGGAAATGTGAGATATAAAATGGATAAGTGAATATACTAATTGGATTAAATTAGTAGATGGAATGGATTTGATAGATAAAAAAAATCAAATCAAAGATTTAAATTAGAAATTGTTCACAAGGAAAATATAACTTGAATTTTGAGATGAAATAACTTAAGCAATATTGGAAAAGCTCGACTTAAGAGAAAACAAATTGTGAAATGGTTTCAAATGAAATGAATGTGAATATAGAATACAAATTGAATTCAATGGAATCAATTGAAAATGAAATGGAATTAAAATAAATTGAGATGGTATCAATTTAAATTAGTTATAAACTAGATTGGATATTCTATTAAGTGAATACCGTTGAATTTGCATATAAATGATTGTCGTTTGACACATACGAGATTGTATAAAATTCTATAAGTTAAATGAAAGCAAATGAAATTGATTTTGGGAATCAATTGAAATGGATATGAGTTAGATTCATTTAAAAATGAATCGAATATAAGGAATTGCATTGTAAACCATTGAATTGAATGTAAATTAGATGATAGAAATTTAGTTTGTATCAAAACCATATAAAATGCTTATGGAAATTGTTTTGAATGCATTACTTATGAAAACTATGTGTTCACTATTGAAAATAAGTGAAATGTTAAATATATTTCCAATATATGTTACTTACGTGTTTAAATTGAGTAAGTACAGGTACCGGGGCTACCGTTTGGCTGGATTTGGTTGCGTTAATAGGCTAATAAATAAACCGCTTTGCTTAAAATGCTAAAAAGGTACGCCTACGCAATACAAAATAGGAAATATGAACTGTTTTTGCTTTTCCGACAGAGTGGGTCGATGTATATATATTTATATCTTTTGTCAAATTGTAAAAGCTCCTCCGTACAAAGGAGACTCCGACAAAATTTTCTGAAAATTTTGGGAGTTAGAAAATTTTTGAAAATTTTGAAAATTTTCACCTAACGACAAATGATTTCAAAATTTAATTTGAGATAAGGTAAATAGAATTCAATATCTAAAATGAAGTAAATTGAATTCAAATGGGATTGAAAATGCAAAGTTGAAAGGAAATGAATATATAACTTTGTTTGTGAAGTAAAACAAATATAAGAAGTATGTAAATACTTATATTGAACTTAAGAAATGGATAATGAAATTCTTTAGTAAATGGGTATTGGGAATCCAATAAGTAAATTTGGACATTGTTGTTAAGTAAAGTATACAGGGATTATAAAGGCTATAGGAAAATGTAATTGGATTTTGATTTCGAAAGTAAATTTGAATTTGTTCGACAATAAGGTATGTATTTAAAATTTCAGTGTAAAATTTGATGGGATTCTGATTTTGCCACTTGGCATTTTGTTTTCTATTGAGATTTGGGAGTCCGTAGGGACATTTTGTAGTCGTACCGAGTTAGCCACGCAAAGGAGACGCTGGCGAAATTTTTCGGAAATTTAGAGAGTCAGAAAATTTTTGAGAAATTTTGGATAATTTACAATTTGAATTTGAATTTGAATTTGAATTGTGAAGTAAAATAAAGTTGTTTGAACTTATGAATAAGTTTGGGAAGTTAAAAAAAGATTAGTGTGTCTTAATAAAAGATTATTCTGGAAAGTTGTTTAGAACTATTTGGATTTGAGAAAATAGTTAACGGGGATTGGATCATTCTTCTTAACTTGTAATTTCGGGACGAAATTCTTTTAAGGGGGGAAGATTGTAACGACCCTGAATTTTTGACACTTGAAATCAGGATATTTAATTGATTTTAAATATCTAGAAGTCAGTTTAATTTGAAATTCGAGATATCAAAATGAATTTGGCGATTTAATTATTGAATTTAATCGTTAAATCTGGGTAAAAATTTGAATCTTCATTTTAAGCTGATTAAAAATATTTTCAAGACTTAGAAAATTTATATTGATAATACTGAAGATAATGGAAGCTTCAGGATTGAATTTGAAACTGTTTTGTTTAGTTTTGAATTTTATCGTTTAAATCGATATTGAAAAATAGCCGTCCGGGGCACAGTCTCGGAATTCGACGAAACCAGTTCCATTGGATCCGTAATATTGTATTATTATCGGATTTCAATTTTCGTAGCATTTGGAGTTGTTGTGTGAGCGTACTATAAGCAAACGCGCTGAAATTAAATCGAAAATTTAATATTATAACTGGTCCAAAAAGCTATCTTCTCCATATAATCGAATTTGGACTGAAAACCTTTACCGGTGCGTTCGGAATAGAGGTATAACATTATAAATGCCTAACGGCATGCCTCGATATGATGTCAAGATTTTAAGCTACGTTAATCGAGACGATTTTAATTTAAAATAAGATATGTATAATTATGTACATTGATTGACCTATATCTTCATATCAGCTGCCTTCTTTCATTTCGAATCACTGTAGTAGCTATGAGACAACATGCAGCCTTCCTTTCAAATCATGTTGCCTCTTTTAAAAACATCACGCAAATATCAAAGTAAGTTACTGGAAGAAAAATAGAATCATCGTTTCCCTTCTCCTTTATAAAAATCTTCTGAACGAAATAAAAAAATGGCCGAAGCCCCTTTCTCCTCATAGGAAAAAAAAGACAAAACAAAACGAAATAAATGGCGGACCAAGTTTGAATTTGTGAGCGCCACTGAAGTGAGTCTTCCCTCTTTCTGAAATCGAATAGAATTCATTCAAACGTTATCACGATCGAGGGCGCGAACGACAAGGATTCGAAGTCGATCGAATTTCACATGGGTGGATTCCGTTTTGTCGCGCGTGTGTGGAATTTTCTGTGTGGCAACTCGATCTGGAGGAGGAGCAACGCGACGATGGATCGCTTGGAGCTCGAATAGAGGCTGTTTTGGGATTCAATCGTGGGTTGTTCTCGCGCTCGAGCATGATGTCAAGGCCGCAATATTAGTCGAGGCGATAGTCGCGATTGGGCGCGTGCATGGTGGGTTTCGCGCGACGGCGTGGCGATCGACGACAGTGACTGGTGGAAGCTCGGGGGGAGTATTCGAATGTGCTACGGTGACTTTGGGGGTATGGTTTCTTTTTTTTGTATTTGTATAAATTTACTTATATAAGCAGTAAGATAGAAATTTTATTCCAGTATTTTCTATAGTGAAAATATACAGGTAAAGCGGAAAAGGAAATTTACTTTTATTAACAGTAAGTTAACATTTAGTTTTTTTTCTGTTTTCAATTTAAATTTTATATGTAAGTGTATTTGTAAAAATAATAGAATATATATAACCCTGTAATTGATTTTTTACAGTAAGATTTACTAAACCATTTCTGTTTATTATATATGTATACATATATGTTAGAAAGATATTTTTTTCACTGGAATTTAATAAATATACTTATGTAGTTCAAAAAGGAAATTAAAGATACATATGTGTTTAAAGGAGAATTTGTTTAAATTAAATTATTAAATGCTAATAAATTGATTGATGGTTTGAAATGTTAATAAATTGTATAAATTGTTTATACAAGGTTTAAAAATCGAGAAAACAAGCTGGAATAAAAATGGACTGCAAAATAAAAAGCAAAGGTGAGATCTTCTCACTCAAATTGAAAATTGGAATTGCAGTTATTGATTGACTGTTTTGGATGTGATAGTATGTGATGACCCTGAAATCGGCCTTCGAAAATCGGCACCCGTACGTCACTTGTACTCAAAATGCCGCAGATTCAAACGCCGAATCTGGTTCACCGGAGCTTATAACACCTTTAAGTATAACAACACAGCGGAATAAAGAAACCAATGATATCATATACAACTCCAATGAATAAAATATCCAGAATGATATACAACAATGATATCAATATGATACAACAATATCAGGGATAAATAATGATACAGCGGAAATAAAGAACTGATAACTCCAAATGATCTGAGAAAAGAGAATGAGTCCAACAACTCCAATGTCAAGCTCGAACCACAAAGAGAAGCAAGTGTAGTCCTGAACTCCAAGAACTGAACCAGCTCCAGATAATCTACTAAACCTGAATATCTAAGAAACCCAACTCTAGACTGCCCGTGTGGAAAATTGTGGGCACCCAGAGTTTAGGAAGGGAACAATAAACTCCGGATCAGTCATGGGACTGGTGTGAGCAACAAAAACAGTTTATCTTTAAACAAACAACAAAAAGTATTTTAAACATTGAAAACCCGCAATGCTTTTGGAAACTGAAACTACCATAAGACCTCCCGCCACACACACAATGCAATCGCAGAATTGGAGGAGATTTCTTCTTATGATAGTCAAACATGCTTACTACGCAAAAGAAAACTCTTTTGATATTATTACTAGTGCATAGTGGAAAACATTTCGAAAGTATAATATCAATCTTAGCCAGCATACAACCATTATTGTATGCCTACTATAGCTACGATGTTCAATAGCAGGTTACCGCCACATTCCATAGCAGGTAATACAACTAAAACCGTACAAGGTTCGTATTGTTTCTTTGGATTTCCAACAAATGGTCAGGCAAAGGAACTTCCTTACCGAAATGGAAATGCCTCTGGAAAGACGCCCCGAGAACCTAACCGGATCTCTGCAAACACAAGGCCGACGCTACCTCACGCTGTACTGCTGTAACTAGGTAACTAACACACTAACGCTACCTCACGCTGTACAGCTGTAACTAGGTAACTAACACACGAGCTATGTCATTCCCCGGTCGTCACCGACCTTTATCCGAGCTACCTCGATCATAAAGCAATAACCACAAAGTATAATAACTGTGCAACATCAACATAGGTAAAATATCTGGGCTCCATACCATGATATCACCTTTTATCCAGAAGGAAATGACATACCCTAGGGGCGCTACCCCTACAAACCTTTGTCGCAACATTCCTGTTTCGACCATTACCGGGTTGTGAGGCTCGACGAAGTCTCGTCCACAAACACTACGCTTTTTCACAAAGCTACGCTTTTTCACAAAGCAACACTTTTTCACAAAGCCACGCTTTTATCAACAATGATCAACAGCACTTCGTATGCCACATTACCAAATAGGGAATGTATCACTAGTAACCATCAACTACATAACCTCTAAGCTCGTAAGTCTCAGAGAAGGGTGTTAAGCTAAGAGAATAAATTCTCCGCCACCAACAGAAATGTATTTGATAGAAACCAGCTTTACATCTCAAAGTGTAACGTCAGACACACATCCATACAAGTCCGTTACGGGATCAAACGGAACCGAAGGCACTTCCAAAGAAGCCCTTGCAAATCCGGATAATTTCTAATCACGTCCGGACTTCCCATCACAAAGAGTGATAAAATCTCTATACCGAGGACCAGTCGATGTAGAGACATTCGACGAGTTGTCCTTTCGTTTTCAAAAATATCCGGTCTTCACCACCGGTCTTCAAATGCAATCCATATCGTCGTATCATTATTCGGAATGGGTTATATGACATAAAGGTCCTTTTCCAGCTAAACCGAATAACGAGCGCAATTAAAAATCATATGGATACTGGGGTCTCAGTTAAATCACAGCTTAAAGCCCAAAACTTTTCATTCGAATGGTAAAACAATTTACCATTTACAATCTTTTAAACATAAAGATTTATTTCAAAAACCTTCAATGGTTTAAACAAATTTCCACACTTTTAATCTTTTAAACAAAAAGATTCAATTCACAAAGTTAACCCCATTCACAAAGATTCATTCATAGATTTCCAAATCGATTTCCATTTCAATTTGATTAACTCGTTAAATCTTTAAATCAAGATTTAACTTATAGCTTTCAAAACTCATTTCCAAAGATTCATTCATAGCCTTTCAAAACAATTCCATTTCAAGTTGGATTAATTCATCCGGTCTTTGAAATCAAAGACTCATTTCATAGTTTTCAAAACATTTCAATTCCATTTTCAAACTTGAAACCTTTCAATACAAATTGGCAATCCTTTCTTAAAATGAAAGCTATTATTATTTGAAAACAAGTAGTTTTCGTTTCGGAAAAATCCAGTTATATTTACACGAGTTAAAACCCTTGAATTAAATTCAAATTCCCAAATCAATACCTTTAAAATGGTTTAACCCATATATAACTTGTACAGCATCTTTAATCCCTAGTTTCAAATCATAGGATTCAATTTCAAACTTGAATTCAAATTTAAATCAAATTATTTAAATTTCAAGATATCCAAAATATCTTTAAAACTCCTTTCAAAAGCTTTTCATGTTAAACCCCAATTTCCAATTTCAAAATCAATTGAAATTAAAATTTCAATTTCAAAAACATTAAATTTACATCATTTGTGACTTAACCGATTTCCACGTGAAATCCATATTTGTGTGTGTATGGTGTAGTCCAGGGGTTTCACACAGTAGTGCACAACATCAATCATCACAGATATATCGATAAACGGTATAATCGATAACGCTTATCTTCATTCACAGATTCATAGATAAAATAAATTTATCGGTCACAAAGATTCACTATTACGATTCGATGTGGGTTTCGGATAACCAACTAGAATCCGACTCCCTGTCGCATCGAAATTCAAGTGCCGTTTTACGGGCCAAGGGTTTCATATTCTCATAGTAATATATCACAGAAACAGAAATCACAGATATATATATCACAGATAAATAAATTACAGATCACAACACAAATCAGGATGTATCACAAAGCATCATATATCAGGGATATCAAACAATTTAACATTCCATAGAATCTAAACATCCATAGGTAAGGTCAGTTAATTGCCTGATTAATTCAAATCAGATTAATTTCTTATGAACTTCTAATCCTGGTTAATTAATATTAATTAGTTACAAACCATTTTGATAAATTATTCTTTAATCACTCATTACTCTTAAATGAATCAATTATTCTCAAATTAATTACGTTAACTCATTAGTCACATGAGTAGATTAACTTTGAGTTAATTACAAAATTAATTACCCTTTAATTACAAATTAATTAACCTTTTAAATCATAAATTAATTTAACTTAATCAATCTTTAAATCAATCTTTAATTACCCTTTAATTTAAATCATTTTATTACCTTAATTATCTCTAAGATAATTAATTTATTTATTAATGATTTCATTAACATTTAAGTGTATTTTAAACATTACACTTTAAATTTAAATTCAAATTCCATTTTGAATTTAAGATTCAAAATGTTTAACCATTTAAACATTTATCCAAATTTAATTAAATTTATAAACCTAAAAATAAATGTAAAGAACATTCATTACTTATATAAGATACTTATATAAGAAAAGATTTAAACTAAATTACTGAATTTTTTATTAAAACTTTAAGATCCAAAATCATTTGAATTTATACTTCATACTAGATTTAAATTTTGTTTAAATCTATCATTGCCACTTTAAAATTCATTTGAATTTGTTTAAATTCAAATTCATCAAACAGGAACAGGTTTTATCAAAAAAAACTATGACCAAACTTTTTACTCGAGAAAAACCCCAAATGCCCCGAGAACCTGTCCTTGTTTGCTTCAAGAAATCAACTCGAATACCCCGAGACAAACACAAGGCCACTAAAACCCAACCCAACATTCACCAGCATATCCACATTCCTCTGTGCACATGTACAGTGCCTCCGGCCAACCTTGACCATCATCGCGATCTCCCCACAGTCGACCATCATCAACTTAGATCACCCAAACAACAACCCAATCATCTCATGCTCGAAATCAAAATCGAGACAAAATTTCTCAAACCTGGAACAGACAGTTCCCACTTCCATTCAAAACCTGTCAACGCCTCATGTGCGACGCATCGACCACCGAAGTTCGTGCAACTCCAGCCACCACCTCGTCTACACCCCAGCTTCCATCAACCAAAGGCACGAGCAACTCGATCCATCAGAGGGAACGAACAAGTCACAATATTCAACCCAGTTAAAAACTAGGGTTACAGACCGAAATCCACGTCGCTCTCCTCCAAAACGATTTGATAAATCTTCTTGGCATTTTTCCCTTTATCTACGATCATCAAACTAGCTTTAAACGAAACTCCAAGTCCTCCCTACCCCTCTGTCGCCAGAGGTTGCCTCAAATAAGACTTCCAGTTAAACCCAAAATGCCACCTCAATGCTTTATTAAAAATAGAAATTTTGGTTTTAAAAATTAAGTTTTAGTTTTAGCTTTTGATTTATATACCTGAATTTATAAATTATGACAATTATTTTTTTTTGGACTTGTTTGGAGGTTTCACTGTTGTCTTAATATTTCCGGAGCTATATACATCATTTTAATTCAAACAATTTTTTTAAACCCTAGCTTATGCTTTAACAAACATATTTAGTTTAAGACTTAAGTACTAATAAAGATTTGATCAAGTGAGATTTATTCAAGAGTAAATTTTAGAACCTGGAAACTAAACAGTTTAACCATATGTACACAGCATTCATCCATATACACCCAGAAAGATACATACATAGAGAGCATACTTGTTCCAAATTTTAAATCAACTTAAATCTTTAAAATTTGATGTTTACTCACAGTGGTCAAAGAATGAGTAGAGCTTGATGATATTGAACCAGACTTTAAATTTTCTAGCTGAATCTTCTTTTTGACCTTCTTGTTTTAAATGAAGTTGTATTATTGAGGTTGAATCTTTGTTTTAAGTTCAAGATGATGTTTTATTTCACTTTTTTTGTTTCCCAGTTTTTTTTAAATGAACAAATTGATGAGAAGAAGAGGTTGATGTATAGAAAAGAAAAGAAGGTGACATGGTGATGTTATTTTATATTTGTACAACAGGGATGATATTTTCCTTTTTTGTACAACTATGCCAGAGATTTTTTTCTCTTTTGTTGGCTACAGATCTTGCTTGTAGCCGAGATGATAAATTTGTGATGGCTAACATTAATTGCCTTTATACAAATTTGCTTATTTTATTTCTTTTGCTTTCTTTCATTTCGGCTGAAGGTACTTTATTACTTCATGCTTATATTTTCTTCGTTTCTTTATGTTGTCTGTTTTCACACTTATGCTTGAATATATCTCTTTGCATACTCATATTTATATTTGCTTGCTTCTTTTACAAGTGTTGTCTGGTTTGTATGTTTTCTTTTTGGCTAAGATAATAATGTAGTGGTGTTAGCATTAAATTACTTTGTACTTTATGTTTCTTTATTTACAAGTGCACATACTTATATTTTGCTTACACTTGAATATATGCTTTCTCTTGCAAGTGTATATACATAGCTTGCCTTTATATATTTGTTTAAGTGTTCATACTCATCATATTTGAAACATATATTGTTTGTTTGTACCATCCTTTCATATATATCCTTTTGTTTTATGCCTTGTATATATATATATATACTTCCTATTTTACAAAGCTATATAATTTATCTTTTATATATATATTTTAATTTCTATTTCCAAATTAATTATGTACTTCTAACTTAAATTCTATTTTCAACTTTAATACTTGTCTTGTATTTCTCTATATATATTTTTTATAAACTCGAAATATTATTAAACCATTTATATTTAAGATTTTAAATCAAATCACATATATACAATTTCTAAATCTAAAAATGATCCAATATATTTTTATTTGATTTCAGAGAACTCGCATCACTAAAATCAATTGATTTTACAGATTTTATTCAAAGACTAAATAAATTATCAATTTAAATTCATATAAAATTCGGGGTCGTTACAGACTTCCCCCCTTAAAAGAATTTCGTCCTCGAAATTTACCAGGGAGACACACGGATAGATGAAGAAGATTTCATCAAATCAAATTGAACGTCTATTCTGCATTTGGCTTACCAAATCAGAATATCAACAATAGATACAAGAACGAATCTATTTAATTTTTTCCACAAGATACTCGGGTCATTTAGATTTACGAAATATGCAGTGGCATCGGTCAGTTCGAAGAGAAAACTAACCATTCGTAGAATATATTGGGACCCAAAGGATAGACAGATATATGGATACAATTTCAAAACTTTTAGTTTAGAAACCAAATTATACCTATCAACTATAGCAAACAAAGAAAACAATTCATCCAAACAAATAATTTTGGCATTTTGGAGTTTATGTCCCATATCAAATATATCGAATTTCTTCTTCTTGGATCTACCAGAAACTATCGAAGAATTGAGAAGAGATGACGAACAAAATAGATTGATAGAGAAAAGATTGCTTCCATTGTTGCAGGGTATTGACCATTTACAGTCTTATTCCCTGTCCCCTATCTCATCCTCTTCTAGCACTCATACTCACTATCGGTGGATAGTAAGAGAATTTACTGATGCATTCGAACGGATATCTGAGGAATACTCATTCTAGGGTATACTTCACCCTATCTCTAATGATCTACTTAATGTGCTATACTCCTGAGCTAAAGTTCAACCTTCAGCTCTGATACCAAATGTGATGACCCTGAAATCGGCCTTCGAAAATCGGCACCCGTACGTCACTTGTACTCAAAATGCCGCAGATTCAAACGCCGAATCTGGTTCACCGGAGCTTATAACACCATTAAGTATAACAACACAGCGGAATAAAGAAATCAATGATATCATATACAACTCCAATGAATATAATATCCAGAATTATATACAACAATGATATCAATATGATATAACAATATCAGGGATAAATAATGATACAGCGGAAATAAAGAACTGATAACTCCAAATGATCTGAGAAAAGAGAATGAGTCCAACAACTCCAATGTCAAGCTCGAACCACAAAGAGAAGCAAGTGCAGTCCTGAACTCCAAGAACTGAACCAGCTCCAGATAATCTACTAAACCTGAATATCTAAGAAACCCAACTCTAGACTGCCCGTGTGGAAAATTGTGGCACCCAGAGTTTAGGAAGGGAACAATAAACTCCGGATCAGTCATGGGACTGGTGTGAGCAACAGAAATAGTTTATCTTTAAACAAACAACAAAAAGGATTTTAAACATTGAAAACCCGCAATGCTTTTGGAAAATGAAACTACCATAAGACCTCCCGCCACACACACAATGCAATCGCAGAATTGGAGGAGATTTTTTCTTATGATAGTCAAACATGCTTACTATGCAAAAGAAAATTCTTTTGATATTATTACTAGTGCATAGTGGAAAACATTTCGAAAGTATAATATCAATCTTAGCCAGCATACAACCATTATTGTATGCCTACTATAGCTACGATGTTCAATAGCAGGTTACCGCCACATTCCATAGCAGGTAATACAACTAAAACCGTACAAGGTTCGTATTGTTTCTTTGGATTTCCAACAAATGGTCAGGCAAAGGAACTTCCTTACCAAAATGGAAACGCCTCTGGAAAGATGCTCCAAGAACCTAACCGGATCTCTGCAAACACAAGGCCGACGCTACCTCACGCTGTACAGCTGTAACTAGGTACCTAACACACTGACGCTACCTCACGCTGTACAGCTGTAACTAGGTAACTAACACACAAGCTATGTCATTCCCCGGTCATCACCGACCTTTATCCGAGGTACCTCGATCATAAAGCAACAACCACAAAGTATAATAACTGTGCAACATCAACATAGGTAAAATATCTGGGCTCCATACCATGATATAACCTTTTATCCAGAAGGAAATGACATACCCTAGGGGCGCTACCCCTACAAACCTTTGTCGCAACATTCCTGTTTCGACCATTACCGGGTTGTGAGGCTCGACGAAGTCTCATCCACAAACACTACGCGTTTTCACAAAGCAACGCTTTTTCACAAAGCAACGCTTTTTCACAAAGCCACGCTTTTATTAACAGTGATAAACAACACTTCGTATGCCACATTACCAAATTGGGAATGTATCACTAGTAACCATCAACTACATAACCTCTGAGCTCGTATGTCTCAAAGAAGGGTGTTAAGCTAAGAGAATAAATTCTTCGCCACCAACAGAAATGTATTTGATAGAAACCAGCTTTACATCTCAAAGTGTAACGTCAGACACACATCCATACAAGTCCGTTCCGGGATCGAACGGAACCGAAGGCACTTCCAAAGAAGCCCTTGCAAATCCGGATAATTTCTAATCACGTCCGGACTTCCCATCACAAAGAGTGATAAAATCTCTATACCGAGGACCAGTCGATGCAGAGACATTCGACGAGTTGTCCTTTCGTTTTCAAAAATATCCGGTCTTCACCACCGGTCTTCAAATGCAATCCATATCGTCGTATCATTATTCGGAATGGGTTATATGACATAAAGGTCCTTTCCCGGCTAAACCGAATAAAGAGCGCAATTAAAAATCATATGGATACTGGGGTCTCAGTTAAATCACAGCTTAAAGCCCAAAACTTTTCATTCGAATGGTAAAACAATTTACCATTTCCAATCTTTTAAACAAAAAGATTTATTCAAAAACTTTCAATGGTTTAAACAAATTTCCACACTTTTAATCTTTTAAACAAAAAGATTCAATTCACAAAGTTAACCCTATTCACAAAGATTCATTCATAGATTTCCAAATCGATTTCCATTTCAATTTGATTAACTCGTTAAATCTTTAAATCAAGATTTAACTTATAGCTTTCAAAACTCGTTTCCAAAGATTCATTCATAGCCTTTCAAAACAATTCCATTTCAAGTTGGATTAATTCGTCCAGTCTTTGAAATCAAAGACTCATTTCATAGTTTTCAAAACATTTCAATTCCATTTTCAAACTTGAAACCTTTCAATACAAATTGGAAATCCTTTCTTAAAATGAAAGCTATTATTATTTGAAAACAAGTAGTTTTCGTTTCGGAAAAATCCAGTTATATTTACACGAGTTAAAACCCTTGAATTAAATTCAAATTCCCAAATCAATACCTTTAAAATGGTTTAACCCATATATAACTTGTACAACATCTTTAATCCCTAGTTTCAAATCATAGGATTCAATTTCAAACTTGAATTCAAATTTAAATCAAATTATTTAAATTTCAAGATATCCAAAATATCTTTAAAACTCCTTTCAAAAGCTTTTCATGTTAAACCCCAATTTCCAATTTCAAAATCAATTGAAATTAAAATTTCAATTTCAAAAACATTAAATTTACATCATTTGTGACTTAACCGATTTCCACGTGAAATCCATATTTGTGTGTGTATGGTGTAGTCCAGGGGTTTCACACAGTAGTGCACACCATTAATCATCACAGATATATTGATAAGCGGTATAATCGATAACGCTTATCTTCATTCACAGATTCATAGAAAATAAATTTATCAGTCACAAAGATTCACTATTACGATTCGATGTGGGTTTCGGATAACCAACTAGAATCCGACTCCCTGTTGCATCGAAATTCAAGTGCCGTTTTACGGGCCAAGGGTTTCATATTCACATAGTAATATATCACAGAAACAGAAATCACAGATATATATATCATAGATAAATAAATTACAGATCACAACACAAATCAGGATGTATCACAAAGCATCATATATCAGGGATATCAAACAATTTAACATTCCATAGAATCTAAATATCCATAGGTAAGGTCAGTTAATTGCCTGATTAATTCAAATCAGATTAATTTCTTATGAATTTCTAATCCTGGTTAATTAATATTAATTAGTTATAAACCATTTTGATAAATTATTCTTTAATCACTCATTACTCTTAAATGAATCAATTATTCTCAAATTAATTACGTTAACTCATTAGTCACATGAGTAGATTAACTTTGAGTTAATTACAAAATTAATTACCTTTAATTACAAGTTAATTAACCTTTTAAATCATAAATTAATTTAACTTAATCAATCTTTAAATTAATCTTTAATTACCCTTTAATTTAAATCATTTTATTACCTTAATTATCTCTAAGATAATTAATTTCTTTATTAATGATTTCATTAACATTTAAGTGTATTTTAAACATTACACTTTAAATTTAAATTCAAATTCCATTTTGAATTTAAGATTCAAAATGTTTAACCATTTAAACATTTATCCAAATTTAATTAAATTTATAAACCTAAAAATAAATGTAAAGAACATTCATTACTTATATAAGATACTTATATAAGAAAAGATTTAAACTAAATTACTGAATTTTTTATTAAAACTTTAAGATCCAAAATCATTTGAATTTATACTTCATACTAGATTTAAATTTTGTTTAAATCTATCATTACCACTTTAAAATTCATTTGAATTTGTTTAAATTCAAATTCATCAAACAGGAACAGGTTTATCAAAAAAAAACTGTGACCAAACTTTTTACTCGAGAAAAACCCCAAATGCCCCGAGAACCTGTGCTTGTTTGCTTCAAGAAATCAACTCGAATACCCCGAGACAAACAAAAGGCCACTAAAACCCAACCCAACATTCACCAGCTTATCCACATTCCTCTGTGCACATGTACAGTGCCTCCGGCCAACCTTGACCATCATCGCGATCTCCCCACAGTCGACCATCATCAACTTAGATCACCCAAACAACAACCCAATCATCTCATGCTCGAAATCAAAATTGAGACAAAATTTCTCAAACCTGGAACAGACGGTTCCCACTTCCATTCAAAACCTGTCAACGCTTCGTGTGCGACGCCTCGACCACCGGAGTTCGTTCAACTCCAGCCACCTCCTCGTCTACACCACAACTTCCATCAACCAAAGGCACGAGCAACTCGATCCATCAGAGGGAAAGAACAAGTCACAATATTCAACCCAGTTAAAAACTAGGGTTACAGACCCAAATCCACGTCGCTCTCCTCCAAAACTATTTGATAAATCTCCTTGGAATTTTTCCCTTTATCTACGATCATCAAACTAGCTTTAAACGAAACTCCAAGTCCTCCCTACCCCTCTGTCGCCAGAGGTTGCCTCAAATAAGACTTCCAGTTAAACCCAAAATGCCACCTCAATGCTTTATTAAAAATAGAATTTTGGTTTTAAAAATTAAGTTTTAGTTTTAGCTTTTGATTTATATACCTGAGTTTATAAATTATGACAATTTATTTTTTTTGACTTGTTTGGAGGTTTCACTGTTGTCTTAATATTTACAGAGCTATATACATCATTTTAATTCAAACAAATTTTTTTTTAAACCCTAGCTTATGCTATAACAAACATATTTGGTTTAAGACTTAAGTACTAATAAAGATTTGATCAAGTGAGATTTATTCAAGAGTATATTTTAGAACCTGGAAACTAAACAGTTTAACCATATGTACACAGCATTCATCCATATACACCCAGAAAGATACATACATACAGAGCATACTTGTTCCAAATTTTAAATCAATTTAAAGCTTTAAAATTTGATGTTTACTCACAGTGGTCAACTATTGAGTAGAGCTTGATGATATTGAACCAGACTTTAAATTTGCTAGCTGAATCTTCTTTTTGACCTTCTTGTTTTAAATGAAGTTGTATTGTTGAGGTTGAATCTTTGTTTTAAGTTCAAGATGATGTTTTATTTCACTTTTTTGTTTCCCAGTTTTTTTTTAAATGAACGAATTGATGAGAAGAAGAGGTTGATGTATAGAAAAGAAAAGAAGGTAATAGGGTGATGTTATTTTATATTTGTACAACAGGGATGATATTTTCCTTTTTTGTACAACTATGCCAGAGATTTTTTTCTCTTTTGTTGGCTACAGATCTTGCTTGTAGCCGAGATGATAAATTTTTGGTGGCTAACATTAATTGCCTTTGTACAAATTTGCTTATTTTATTTATTTTTCTTTCTTTCATTTCGGCTGAAGGTACTTTATGCCTTCATGCTTATATTTTCTTCGTTTCTTTATGTTGTCTGTTTTCACACTTATGCTTGAATATATCTCTTTGCATACTCATATTTATATTTGCTTGCTTCTTTTACAAGTGTTGTCTGGTTTGTATGTTTTCTTTTTGGCTGAGATAATAATGTTGTGGTGCTAGCATTAAATTACTTTGTACTTTATGTTTCTTTATTTACAAGTGCACATACTTATATTTTGCTTACACTTGAATATATGCTTTCTCTTGCAAGTGTATATACATAGCTTGCTTTTATATATTTGTTAAATGTTCATACTCATCATATTTGAAACATATATTATTTGTTTGTACCATCCTTTCATATATATCCTTTTGTTTTATGCCTTGTATATATATATACTTCCTATTTTACAAAGCTATATAATTTATCTTATATATATATATATATATATTAATTTCTATTTCCAAATTAAATATGTACTTCTAACTTAAATTCTATTTTCAACTTTAATACTTGTCTTGTATTTCTCTATATATTTTTTTTATAAACTCAAAATATTATTAAACCATTTATATTTAAGATTTTAAATCAAATCACATATATACAATTTCTAAATCTAAAAATGATCCAATATATTTTTATTTGATTTCGGGGAACTCGCATCACTAAAATCAATTGATTTTACAGATTTTATTCAAAGACTAAATAAATTATCAATTTAAATTCATATAAAATTCGGGGTCATTACATAGTATATATAGTTGTATATAGCAATATATATATATATATATATTGAGATATATATATTGGAGTTGTTGATTTCCTGCATTATATAGCGGATGAGACCCTATGCGCCGCATAATAGCGGATGATATTTTATAAATCCCATATACCGCGATATTCCACCTCGAAGTGGAATTGGTATTGTGCTAACATCTGTGGATGCAGGGAAACAGGTTGGAGGGATCCAACTGGATTCCTCAAATTTTATGAATTTGTTTCATATGTTGTATGATAATTTATTTATAATCTATGAATGATTATATTGACGATTGAATTTGTTGAAGGCTAAAATTTAGTCGAATGTATTTTTGGTATCGTTGGATACCAGAAATAAATAAAATTTGATTTTTTTTGAAATTAAAGTAGGAAATTTGAAGTAAATCTCTTTTGAAAGAATTGGTTGAATTTCAAAGAAGGAATATAAAAGCATAAAGTTGATTTTTGAAATCTTATCGAATTATTTCCAAATTATGGGAAAAGATTTTTATAAATGGATTTTGAATAGTATTATTCGAAAGTTGGAAAATTTATTTAAAATGGAGTTTTAGATGGTTTGGAAGAGAAAGGAATTTATTTTAAAAAGGTGATAAATTTCTAGAAAGGAAATTGATAATTGATTTGGTATTTGAACATAAATCTTTGAGAAATCGATATGAAAATTTATTTGATGTTGAATGAAAAATTGATTTGTGTTGAAATAAATTGGAAATCGATTTGCAAATAATTTGGAATTTGGAAATAAACTTAGAAATCGATTTGTAAAATGATTTGGTGTTGAAATAAATTTAGAAATCATTTTGGAATTTGATTTGGTGTTTGAAAAGTGAATATTTGGAAATTTAAATTCACAGTGGGAATTTATTTAGAAAAAGGGAAATGAGTAATATCGGGAATTTCATTCCGCAAATGAATTGATTTGAAATTTGTTTTCAAAGTGATGAAGTGTGAAAATGTGATTTGAAATTGGTTTTCAAGTGATGAAGTGTGGCAAATATATATCTTGCGAAGATATTTGAAAATTTAATAATTTGGGAAAATTATTTAAATGGGTTGATTGTTGTGAATGTTGTTGATGGTTAAATAATCGACTATCAATATTTGCCTTTGAAATGGCACTTGAATTTGTTTTAAAACAAACGCTCATTATTCGGTTAAGCCGGGAGAGGACTTTGTGTCATATAACCCATTCCGAATAGTGATACGTCGTGAATGGATAACATTTGAAGACCGGTGTGAAGACCGGGTATTTTTGAAAATGAAAGGACAACCTGTCGAATGTCTCTGCACCGAGTTGCTCCATTATAGAGATTTATATCATTCTTCTTGTGATGGGAAGTCCGAACGTGATTAGTGAATACGCGGATTGCAAGGGCTTCTTTGGAAGTGCCTTCGGTTCTGTTCGAACCCGGAACAGACTTGTATGGTTGTATGTCTGACAGTATACTTTGAGATATAAAGCTGATTTCTTTAAAATACATTTCTGTTGGTGGCGGAGAATTTATTCTCTTAGCTTAACACCCTTCTCTAAGATGTACGAGCTCAGAGGTTATGTAGTTGAAGGTTATCAGTGATATACTCCCAATTTGGTAGTGTGGCATGTTGGGTGTTGCTGTGTGTTGATGGTCATTTGTTGATTGATCAAAGCATGGCTTTGTAAAAAAAGTGTAGCTTTGTGGACGAGTCTTCATCGAGCCTCACAACTCGGTAATGGTCGAAACAGGAATGTTGTGGCAAGATTTTTAGGGGTCGCGCCCCTAGGGTATGTCATTTCCCTCTGGATAAAAGGTGATATCATGGTATGGAGCCCAAATATTTTATTTATGTTGATGCTGCAAATTTATTATACTTTGTGGTTGTTGCTTTGTGGTTGAGGATCCTCGGATAAAGGTCGGTAATGACCAGGGGATGGCATGGCTTGTGTGTTAGCTACCTAGTTACAGCTGTACAGCGTGAGGTAGCATCGGCCTTGTTTTTGCAGAGATCTGGTTAGGTTCTCGGGGCGTCTTTCCAGAGGCGTTTCCATTTCGGTGTAAGGAAGTTCCTTTGCCTGACCATTTGTTGGAAATCCAAAGAAACAATACCCGCCCTGTACGGTTTTAGTTGTAGAACCTGCCATTTATTTATGGTGGTCACCACTGTTTAGATGGTAGCTATAGTAGGCATAGTATAATGGTACCTATGCTGGCTAAGATTAATATTATACTTTCGAAATGTTTTCCACGCTAGACATTAATAATAATATCAACTGATTTTTCGTAGTAAGCATCTTTGACTAACATAAGGAGAAACTACTCCAATTCTGCGTTTGCATTGTATGTGTGGTGGGAGGCCTTATGGTAGTTTCATTTTCCAAAAGCATTGCGCGTTTGTTTTATTTTCTTTGTGAAAATAACTGTTTTACGATCTCACACCAGTCACCATGACTGACTGGGAGTTTATTGTTCCCTTTCTAAACTCTGGGTGCCCATAATTTTCCACACGGGCAGCCTAGAGTTATGTTATCAGGATATCCTGGATATTCTGGAGCTTTGGAGATGAGTTGGATGGCGAGGCATACTATCGTACTTGCTTATTTATTCCGCTATGTATTCTGTATGAGGACAAGTTTATATAACTGTCCATTATTGTATTGAGTTGTATATTGACTCTAATTGATGTATGTATAAACTGATATAGTCTTTTGTTTTAAAGACTAGTGATTATCGATTGTATATTGTTCCGCTGCGAATGTAAGATTCTGATATTGCTTCTGTTTTCTGTTTCTTTTTCTTCTGTCTTCTTCTACCTCTTCTTTTAAACCCTAATGTTTCGGTTTTCCGGCATTCGATTGTGCGGCAGTTGATACAGTGGATATATTAATGTCGACTTTCGAGCGTCGAAAGATCGTAAACATTACAATATATTTGGGTTTGAAAAACTGTCTTCTTCTTGTGATCGAATTAGGTCTCAAAACAAGTTCCAATACGTTCCGAATAAGGGTATAACATATAAGATTCCAGATGGCATGACTTGTTTGAGGTTCGAGATTTTCGAACGTTCAAAGCTTGATATTTTAAATTTAAATAATATACATAATATACTCAAACTAGGACTTTGCTATACCCTATCCTACCTTCATCCCATACTTCATATGCTCCAGCCATACCTCCTCAACCATACTTCTCCCTTTACATAATCACGGTAGCACATAAGAAATGATTTGGGAATTTTCAAATCAAACCAATAAGCCTCATCCAACTGCCATAAGTTATCGGAGACACCGGAGACCTTATCGGAGAAGGGTGTCAACTATAAAAATGTACAAATGCGAGGGGGACCTATTCAACGGTCAGATTGAGCAGATGTAACTTGTGGCGATGGAAATTGGATGATGAATGGCGAACAGTTCTTTCACCAATTCATGGTATTTCAGTGGACTTTCAGACGAGCGGTCATGAAGGAGAAATGTAGAGGAAGGGGAATGCTACCTTCGACCGAAGTTGGGCGATGCATAGTCGAGCATGGCCACGACGTTTTGTGGTTCAATGGAAATCATTCTTGTTGGTTTTCATGCTGGTAGCGGCAAATTTCAGGAGGTGAACACTTTCGTTAGGGAGTACGTGGATGGGGCAAGCTATGGAAGCGAGGGAATGATGACTGGATGGCCGCAGCGGTGGCGGCGAGAAAGAAAGTTGGTGGTTTGAATATTTAGGTGAACGAAAGAGATTAAGAAGGGATTGTAGTCGAGTTATCAAAATTTAAATCAGGTTAATTAATATAAATAGTTGTGTTAACAAGATTTCTTGTCAACAACCCAGAAATATGATAAGAAGGATGTAAAGTTTTTCTTTCGTCGTCGTCGAAAGGTTTAGAATCTGGGCAAAGTGACCTTTCGGCTTTGTTGAGCTTACTTGAAGTCTTCCACAAAGACTTTCCTTATTGATTAGGCTAAGTTTCCCTGACTTGAGTCCTCAATAGATAGGTTTCGATCTTGTCGAAAGGTTAGTGGAATAGTCTTCCTTGAATTAGGGGAGGAAATAAATCACTTTGTTGAATAGTTGGTGGCTTTCAACCTTGTCGAAAGGTTTGATCACTTACATTAAATTTCAACCTTATCGAAAGTTTAAAGTTGTTGAGTTGAAGGTTTTGAAGGGTTGCAATAGTTGTTTATGACAGAAGTGTTATCGACCTTGTCGGCAAGGACCTTTCGATGTGGTTGGACCTACAAATATATAATTATTATGTTTAATTATTAATTAACTATGATGCGACAAGAGATAATTATGGTTAATGATTACAAATCTAAGATGTGACAATCCTAGTTTATTATTTTTAAACTATGTCTTGTCACATCACTTACTATTCTAAATTAATGTAAGGTAATTTTTTTTAAGTGTATGATTGTTTAGTTAATGAACTCTTGTATATATAATTATATGGTGCACAGAGACGAACAACGTTCCCGGCAACTTTCCGGTGTCGAAAAGTCGAAATATTTTTGGAAAACATTCTTCGGTCACATCTTTTGTTTTTCTACAAACTATTTAATTTGGTAAATAAATTTTGAAAATGATCTTACCATCATTATTAATTAATTAATTAAAATGAGTTTATTTTCATTATAAAACCTATATATTGAATATTTAAAATTAATTAAATATTCACTAATCAAAGTAGTGAAATTTTGGGCCGTTACGATTATAAATATGACTTGTATTTTAAAAAAGATTTAAAAGCTGGAAATTTGAGAATTTAAATCTTGTTAATTTTAGAAATTTGTTATTTTAAGTTTTGGAAAATAATAATAATATTATTTAGAAAATATTTTTAAATAGAAATATTTAAAAAGGACTTTAAAGAAATAAAAGCACTCAACTCACTACGGTTGCTAAATAATAATTTCTATGGCGACTGCAGCATCATCGACGTACATTTTCGAGTTTCCAAAAGAGGAATTGTTATCATTGGGGTTTTGTTTTGGTAAAATTAGTTTTTATTTTAAAATCCAAAAGAAATATTTGATATGCCAAAAGGATTATGTGTATATATGATTTCAAAATGATTTGAAATAAATAAGAACAACGTAATTTTCATTTAAGTGTTTTATGAAAATATAAGAAAAAAAGTTTGATAAGTTACAAATTTTGAAATTTTGTAAGTAAAGCAACGTTTTAAAACTGTTGCATACGAATGTTGAGAAAGCAAATTCAAAAAGAAGCTTTAAATCAAGTTAAGTTAAATGAAATATTTTTTGGAAAAGGAATTGATTTTGATTTGAAATTAATCAATGAGATGGACTAATCAAATAAGTCAGTGAATTGAGAATGGTTAGAATTTAATATTGAATTCGGAAAATGAATTGAGTTAAACGAAATTGAATTTGATTAGAGATAGATTTGAACTTAAGTTGTAGTGTTGACATAAACATGTAAAGTGGGTATAAGATGTTTGTTATAAAGTTAAGTAAAATTTTATGAAATGATTCATAAGTGATATTATTATTGAAAGAATATACAACGTAATAAGTGAATGTGAATAAAGACATGTGAATGATGATTAAGGACAAATGAATGAAATAAAAGAATGGATATAACAAGAAATCAATTGAAATAGATACGTTAAGTTATATGTATATTATTATATTCGCATAACTGTTTCATCCAGGTTCGAGTATATGATTTCAAGAAGATTTGTACCTATCCGAGTTAGGATTTTTCAATCGATTCTCGATGGGGAACACTAGATATGGATTTCTAGTTGATTATAAAATTCTCTGTCATAGTATATGGCTACATAAGGAGAGTGCGCTTTCTAACCAAGTAACTAGATCTGAGTCTACACTAGATAGTCATGTGAACAATACTAGTTCGGAAGTGAGATTGTGTGATCTGGCAAGCAATCAGATTTGATATTGCGTATGGATGATATACGTACATCGTACGGACTTTAGTAAAGCAAATTTTGGAAATTGAAATTGCAGAATAATATGATTATGAATTATATGATTAGATATCATTGGTAAATAAGATGTAGGTATATAGAAGCAAGAGCTAGTTTGATGCCTTGGATTTCGTAAGTAAAATTTGGTTGCCCAACTAAAAGGTATATAAGAAAAATTGTACAACCAAAAAATATGCAATAAATAAACATAAAAAAGTAGGGAGAACTTAAAAATTGGAAAATTAAAACACTTACATGAACAATGATGATGGGAAGCAGATCAGATTGAAGAATTAGGAACATGAATAATGAATATCTAACTGAATTATCAGACAGTATTTTTCCAAAGGAGGAAGTAGAATTATCATGTTAGTGTTTACACAACTTTTTATAACTTTTATGTTGAATTATCTAAGCTTTCAATTTTCATTATGTATTACTTTCTAAAAAATTTCTTTTCTTTGTTAATCTTTCAATATCATTTTTTAATTACTTTTGTACATCTAATAAATTGTTTTTAATATTTATCGTGGCATTTTGCCGATGCCATATTAATGATTATACATCCTTTTTGTTGGTTTTTATTTAATATTTGTAACATTCACTTTTTATTCTATTTTACTTCCTATAACACATATAATTCCTTTTGATTTTTAATATCATTTTTACAACACTGTTGTATACTTGTTGCGCATATCTAAACGATTAGAGCAAACTTTGATCAACGTCACATTGGTGTTTTTACAACATTTTCTAAGCGTTATTTACTCTCAATAGTTATTTAAACCAATAAAGCATTTATAATATCCCTAAAAATTCTATTCAAAGCCGTATACTCAATTTGACAAAAGCAGTGGATGTAATCTAATAATTAAAATATGTTTTATATATAGACCGATTAAAGTTACACAAATTTAATGTAATAAATAATTTAAAGCCGTACAAAAAATTTCTAAACAATGTATTAAGCATAAATGATAACAATATAAAGTTTTACAATCAGATAAATATATAGATCATGGAAAATCCAAGCTAGGCTTCTTCAAAACCCAGTATCCAATAAGAAAGAAAAGCAATTTGGCTACTATTAAAAATAACAAATAATAAAAGGTTTTAAAAAATTAACATTTGCATTTCCAAGTGCAAATAAGCTGTCAGCATAAAACTATATCAATAACAATATTCAAAAGTCCACCAAATATTTCTTATACCAATAAATAAACTCTACAATATGACATGAGATATGTTCTACCACATACAGTTCGTATATATACAAACCTTTTCTCTAGAATCCTAGTCGTTTTATATTCAAAATTCAGACATCTATGAGCTCATATAACCTTGTACAAGCAATAAAATGACACTTAAACATCACTCTCTATATCTAACTGCTCTATATTCTCATAAATGAACTCAAGGAATATCAAGTCACATATGAAAAAAAAACTGTACGCATGCGATATTGAACTGTTCTAGTGAAACCTGGGACAACAAACATGACAAATTGTCTCACTTTTTGGGACTGTTCCATACATGTTCGCTCTAGGACAGAACCAAACAGTTGAGTGCTCCCTCCCTTATTCTATCATCTTCAAGATTTTTTCACATCAAAATGTATTCGTTGGATCGTAGTGGTTTTCGGATAACATACTTGATCCCGGTCTCTTCGAAACAACTTTTTGATAATTCCTGGTAAAATCAACCCCGATTCTTTAGGAAATAAACATTCAAAGATAAGATCGGAGACCACCTCCTAACCGTTAGTGGATGGATTCCCTTACTAGTGTCGTAGGAGAATGAAATGATATTTATACGCATAGTACAACATCATCGGAGATGATTGTGCCATATGACTCATGTGTTTCTCCTAGATATTTCCAAAGTATGTTTTGGGTCCATTTACGATAATCGGTTATCTAATTATCGAATAACAATTTTCAAATCAAGAATTTATTCCTTAGGGAAAACCAACATTGGTTAAGCACATAAGCAACCACTATCCTTTTTTAACAAATCTTTCATTCATTAAAATCACTTTGTAAATTACTTGTATATAAATACTTTTACAAATGTATTCCATGAATTCCAATATTTCAATACTTAGAAAACATCCATACACTTATTTGAATGGTAAAAGTATATTCACGCACATTACACTATACGTCTTATAAAATGCACTCATATATTTATCTCTACGGTATAAGTATATTTACAAAATTGAGAAAGATTTTCTTTTTACTCGATTCTCAAATTATTTAGAAATTCCTTATAATTCTTCAAAACCATTTATAAACCATTTTATAAATTTCAAAAAACCATTTATAATTCCTTTATAAATTCAATCACTTATAAACACTTTTTGTACATTTTCTAAAATCATTTATAAATTCTTTATAAACCTCTAAAACTATGTATAGAACTTCTTTATAAATCTACAAACCTGTTTCGTATGTCCATTTATAAATATCTAACCTTTTATAAAACCCTTTCACCTTGTAAATAATCTTACTTAGATATCCAAACCACTTTATAAACTTCTCTCATACATTCCAAGTCCTTTTATAAAACTCTATTTATGAGCCTTGAACACGTTTATACATAAATAAAGATCATTTACTTCTAGCAGTATTATATAAAAATAATTACTAAAATTAAACATTATGAATAAATAAATAATAATTATAAATCTAAAACGTCTTAAAATAATAATTAATAATAAGTTATTTATTAACCTTACTAATAAATCCTTATTATTAATTTATAACCATAATTATTCTAAAAATAATTAACATTCCAAAATATTAGCATTTCGATAAATACTTTAAAGCAGTATTAACTATAAGAAAATAATTTTAAAACAACACTAATATAATTAAATAATTTTAAACAATATTAAATATAATTAAGTAACTTTAAAAAAGTATTAATAAAATTAAATAACCTTAAAACAATATTAAGTTTGAATAGATAATCTTTTAAACAGAATATTTTCGAAACCCAATTTCAGATTTTCGAATCCTTTCCTATCCCAAAACCATTTCAAATTCAAATGGCAATCTATTGTATTTATAAAATACTAATTTGAGGCCAGTAGCTACACAATGCTTAACCTATATCGATATCGATTTTTTACCACTACTAGGTTTTAGCTTTCAAATATATAACAATGTTATAACCATAGTGTCCACAACCAGGTTCATTTTCAATAATCCATATAAAAGAAATATTATTGAAACAATTCAAAAATAGCGAGGAACTCCATTGGATCTCGCCAACGTGTCGCCCTCCATCTCAAAATAATATAATCAAATAATATAAATCAACCGATTCGAGGCGGGATTCGTATACAAATTGTCATCCGCTCTTATAGGTAACGTAATAGGGTCTCATCCGCTCTAGGAGCAGGAATATATCCAAATCAACTAATAAACATAGTAATTCATCTGAACAATCGTTCACCAATTTTTATCAACTATATATCATACTATTTAACCAAAAAGCTGAGTTTAACTCACAATTATTCCAATTGTCATTGAGGCACTCTAGATTCCGGCTGAATTTGAACGACGTTCGAATTCAGCGTAAAATTCAACAAGCTCCATTTGTTGTCAAACCAACTCCATATCGTAGATTCGAGTGCAATGCAACTTGTCTTGTTCGAATCTGATCTAAAACGAGTAATTACATCATTTATAAGATTACATTATTATTATTATAATTAGCTTTACTAATTACAACTATTTACATTAATTAACCACATTTAAATTTTGATAACCCACCTTTAATCCCTTCTTCATCTCTTTCGTTCACCTAAATATGCAGCCGCAAACTTTCTTCCTCGCCGCCGCCACCACGGCCATCCAGCCAGCGCTCTCATCGCTTCCACAGCTAGCCCCATCCATGTGCTCCCAAACACAAGTGGTCCTCTCTCCAAATTCACCTCTGCCAGCGCGAAAACCAACGAGAATGTTTTCTGTTCATCCCTAAAATGTCATCGCCCCAATCGCCTATGCATTACCCAACTTCGGCCGAAGCTAGCACTCCCCTTCCCATACATTTCTCTTTCACGCCCCCTCGCCTGAAAGTCCACTGAGACGGCCCAAATCAAAGAAAGAGATGTTCGCCGTTCATCACCCAGTTTCCATCGCCATGTGTCACATTTGCTCAATCTGACCATTGAATGGGTCCCTCTCACCGTCGCCTACGTTTTCTAGTTGACACCCTTCTCCGATAATGACTTCGGTGGCTTTGATAGCTTAGGGTCTTTGGATAAGGCTTTATTGGTTTAATTTTAAAATTCCCAAACCATTTCTTCTATGCTGCCATGAATATATAGACGGAGAAGTATGGTTCATGGGGTTTGGTTGGAGCATGTGGTGTACGGGTTGAAGCTAGGGTAGGGTATGTCAAAGTTATGGCGTGAGTATATTATATATATGATTTAAATTTAAAATATCAAGCTTTGAATGTTCAAAAATCTCAAACCCCAAATGAGTCATGCCGCATGGCGTCTTATATGTTGTACCCATATTTCGAATGCAGTGGAACTTGTTTCTAGACCTAGTTCGATTTTATGAAAAAGATAGCTTTTAAAACCTAATTATATTATATAATTTCTGAAATTAAGTTAGCGTGTTTCGATCTCAACACGTCCAAACGATATGTCTAATCACCACGAAATTCGTTAAAATATAATAATTCACTATTGTAGATCCAATGAAACTGGTTTCGTCGAAAACCAAGACAGTGCCCCGGAAGGCTACTTTAACTTGTTAATTAGAACGAATTAATGTAAAAACCAAATTAATCACTTTTAATTCTAAATTAATAGTTTACTACCTTTTGTTCTTATTTAAATAAAATTTTAAATAAATTTTCAAACTCATTTTTATTCTCATAATATTAAGATTCAATTATTTAAACAACCCAAATTATAACACTCAACAATTTAATTATCAAATAATCTCTATATTTGAAATTCAAGTTATTTACCTTATAAAAATAACTAACCAATGTTTTAAATTCAATTAAATATCTCAAATTCAAATGACAAATTTTTTGGGTCTTTGTATTCTTCCCCCCTTATAAAGAATTTCGTCCCCGAAATTGCCAAGTAAGAAAAATGCCCAAACCCGTTACTTTTTAAAACAAATTAGTTGAAATCATTTTCCAAAATATTCGATGTCTTTAAGCTTTCCAAAAATTAATTTGTTGAAATTTCATTTTTACCTTTCCTAAGCCCTTAAATTCTTTCATAGATTCCAACTAAGATTATTCCATTCAATCATTTCAGGTTATAACTCAAAATCATATTTTAATTGTAAAAAGATTTCTTCACAATTTCTAAAAATTTTGTAACGCCGTAAATTTGCAGAAAATTTCACAAGCGTTTCCTTTTCGCTGCTAGAACAAAACAACAACAAATCGTCACTACGGGTCCTACCAACAAAAGAAAACAAAAGCCAAGCAGCCCAATCATATAACCATCAAATTCAAACAACAATATTACCATACTAATTTTCATTGTTTATCGTGTAGTAGTTGTAACAAAAATTCATATTTATCCCTATCTTTATGTAATCATAACTACGCATTGTTCTCTAGCATATTATTGTTGTAGACTATATTGTCGATGAATTTACTCAATGACAACTGTTTCAGTATTTGAAGTTGTAAGTAATATTTATGATATCTTTACATCTTAGTACCAATCTCATGGTTGAAACTTTGTTTTCTACACATCCACACATATTGCTAAGTAGTTTTGTTTTACATTACTACATATTGAGTCAATCTCAAACTATCAAATATTGACATTGTATTGGTCTTTCTTTTAAAAAAAAATTGGTGCAATGAAAAATAGAGTTTCTATCTGCTATTTTATTTCCAATGGTTGAAACAG
Organism: Allium fistulosum; assembly: GCA_030737815.1. Classification (NCBI taxonomy): domain Eukaryota; kingdom Viridiplantae; phylum Streptophyta; class Magnoliopsida; order Asparagales; family Amaryllidaceae; genus Allium; species Allium fistulosum. Next base: position 394,473,502 of record CM060907.1, read on the forward strand.
AATGGATGGTAAATAAATGACAAATTAAGCATGTTACTATAAATTTAGAATTTCTATTTCCTCTAACTCTCTTGAGGTCATTGTAAAGTTTGTAAGTGATATATCTTCATATATCTTATATGTTGTGTCTTATACGCCCCACAACATGTATTTTACTTTTCACCGTTTTCAATTAACAAGTAAGGATGCATTATTATTATATTCCACCTCATTTAAATTATGTTCTCTCATTCAGTAATAGTTTGTACTATTTGTTTCCCTTCAATATTATACTAGGTAAGTTAGTTGAATATCATAAGTAAGGGTCAATACATTATCTTATGTTATGTAAATACCTCTTTAACAAACCATGTTCTATGATTTCAATTAGTTCTATTTTTCATCTTTTACTTTTTTGTTTTTTTATGTATTTAATTTAAGGATTAAGAATGAAGTGCAGCAGTTTGAAGATCAGAGTTTGTTGAAGGAATTTTAAATGTTGGCATCTTTATACTACAATATCCTTGAAATAATAACTATTTTGAGTATATAATTAGAATTGATTATAGTTTTAAAATATATTTAGTGCTCTAAAGATCACGGTTTTTGGAAGTATTATACATGAAATTTTTTTCTCACATAGCAAAAGTTAATATCATTTATCATTTTTATTTGAAGTTAATTAGAAGTCAGACTTCAAATTGTCACCATGATCTTGTAATCTTCATCTGTGGGTTGATATATATGTGTTTGTGTATATGTATGCATGTGTATATATGTATGCATGTATATATATATATATATGTATGTATGTATGTATGTATCATGGTATGAGGTATCGTTCGAAACAGCGAAATCTCGGCTATCTCGTATCGTTATCGGCAAACGGCGAACCGAAATTAAACTCTAATTTCGGTTTCGGCCATCGTCTATTAAAAAAATCGCGGAACCCTAAATTAAAGCAAGCACGGGTTGAAAAACAAAAGCGAAAGCAAAATCAAAAGCACGCATGAGATTGAAAAACAAAAGCAAAACCAATCACATTCGATCAACAACAGAAACCACGTGATTACACGGTGAAGATTCGAATTTAATTTTGTGTGTATAAATAAAGTCGAAACCTTGTAAGAAAAAATAAAAACATTACCTAATTCTCTTCACCGTCGACTACCGAAGGCGGCGATGGCGAAGGCAAAGGGAAGGCAAAGGCGCGACGAAGTCGAGGAGAGGCAAAGGCGCGGCGAAGGCGAGGAGCGGACGAAGTCGATCGAAGAAGCAGTAAGGTTTTTCTTTTTCCATTCGCGATTTATGCCGATCGATTTTTCTTCTGTTGAATTAAAGATGCCTGAATAACAAATAGGAGAGCCTCTGGGCTTTTGGGCTGTAATTTGTCAACATATTTACACATATGCCATAAGTTTTATGTGCTAGTGGATTTAGAGGTCCATTGACTAATACAATAAGTGCATTTGTTTTTTCCTTTTCATAGCAAAAGTTCGGTTCGCATAAAACAAACTTATCATTACAAGTTGTTTTCTGACTTACTTATAAAAGTTGATTTGGCTATTGTAATTTTGATAACCTATACGGTGTTTTTTAACTAGGTGATATTTTAACTGGGAGGGTGGGCTCTGGGTGATATTTTAACTGGGAGGGTGGGCTTTGGACCGATTAGTTTGTTTTGAAAAATCAATTTGATTGTATGTTTGCTTCCTAAAAATAAGTAATTTCCATACGAAATATGAACAAATGTTCCAAAAAAAACATACATACTTTGCTGGCACTGCCAATTGTCATGTAGTGTCTCATTTATATAATATGGGAAGTGCTGGAACGACTGGTGTCGCTGCTATGAATAAGTTGAACTGGCATATGTTGGACTTGAATATATTGAATTGACCTTAATATGCCCTGAATAACAGTCTTGAATATGCCGATTTGAATGTGGACTTACATATGTTTGATTTAGAACATCGAACATGAACGTGAATATATTGGACTTGAATATTGAACATGAACATTGAACTTGACTCAAAATTGTAGACTTGAACATTGAAATTTGATGACTTCGATTATTGTTTTTAATTCATTCATATTTTATTTTTGATTTGATTTGGACTATTAATTTGTTTAGTAACTTTTGTTAATTATAATTTCAGGTACACTATGGCAAATCCGACTGAAATTGGTTGGAATTATGGTACTGCGATCGATGGCAATCTTTGGAAAACAAAATGTAACTTTTGCAATAAAATAATTAATAGCGGTGGTGTGACACATTTAAAGGAACATCTGGCAGGAGTGGGCGGTGACTACCGGCATGTTTAATTGTCCCTAAAGAAGTTAAACATCTTATACGATCACATATCGTTCAAAAGAGAAATAAACGAAACAAAAGAAAGCTTGACAAGCAACGCTTACAAGAGGAATTAATGAGCAGACCGCAACAACTATCGGACAATGAAAATGAAGACGATGAAAAACAACGTGTCATGCGACAAAGTAGAGATGAATTTAGAGACGTAGAGCTACGTAGATCTCATACTATCGGACGATCGGGTGGTGGTTCAAGTCAAACATTGCACAGATCTAATACCACTGGACGATCAGGTGGTGGTGATTTTGACACTCATGCTACTGGACGAATCGACTCATATATTGAAAAACGAGGAGGTAGAACTCAACCTTCTATTAAATCTGTAATGAAAGGTATTAAAGATGCCAAAAACCATATAGGTCGAGCAATTTCTAAGTTCTTTTTTTTAACCATTTCCACATAATGTTGCTAATAGTCCATACTATACAACAATGGTTGATGCGATTGCAGAATGTGGTCGTGGAATTGATCCACCAACTGCATATGAAATATCACACTCGTACCTTGAAATGGAAATAGAAGAAGTTGGGCAAAATATTAAAACATTGCACAATTTATGGGATGAATATGGTTGCACATTAATGTGTGATGGTTGGAGTACACAGAATCGACGAAAAGTAATAAATTTTCTCGTGTACTCTACCCATGGAATAATATATATTAAATCTGTGAATGCCACTAATGAATTCCAAAGTGGAGAATATATTTTTGGATTAATGGATGAGGTCGTTGAAACAATCGGTGAAAATAGAATAGTGCTAGTTGTTACAGATAATGGAGCAAACTACAAAGCTGCCAGTCAATTATTAATGCAAAAAAGAAAGCATTTATATTGGACACCATGTGCAGCACACTGCATTGATTTGATTTTGGAAGATATTTCCAAAGAGCCAAAGGTAACAACCGTTATCATAAACTGTCAGTTAATAACGACATTTATATATAATCATGGTTGGTTACTTTCCATCATGAGGAAAGAGACCAATAATAAAGAATTGATTAGACCGGCGGTAACACGGTTTGCAACACATTTCATCGCACTAGACTCTATTCATAAACATAAGATGACCTAAGAAGGACGATTGCTTTGAGAGAGTGGACATCAAGAGTTCCCAGACTCAATACTAAAGACAAAAGAACAGCAAATATTGTCTCTACACTAATTTACAACAACGCATTTTGGACTGCCGTCATCCTTGTTTTTGAGCCATTGGTGAAAGTTTTACGAATGGTAGATAGTGATGACAAAGCGGATATGGGATATCTTTATGAAGCAATTGATCGAGCAAAAGAATCGATTAGAAAAAATGTTGGTGGAAGGCATTGCCAAAAATGGTGGGATATAATAGACAAAAGATGGGGAAAACAGTTACATCGACCACTTCATGCCGCAGATAATTTGTTTTATCTTATCGTCATACAAATAATAAAATATATAATATTCCAATAATATTTTAAATCTTTCCCATATAGGTTTTATCTTAGATTATATCCACCACTTTTGTTAAATTGAGTATACGACTTTGAATAGAATTTTTAGGGCTATTATAAATGCTTTATTGGTTAAAATAACTATTGAGCGTAAATAGCGCTTAAACACTAAAGTGACATTGATGAAAGTTTGCTCTTATCGTTTAGAAATACGCAGCAAGTATACAACAGTGTTGTAAAAATGATAGTAAAAATCGAAAGGAATTAGAAGGGTTATAGGAAGTAAAACAGAATAAAAAGTAAATGTTACAAATATTAAATAAAAACCAACAAAAAGGATGTATAATCATTAATATGGCATCGACAAAATGTTGCGATAAATATTAACAACAATGCACTAGATGTACATAAGCAATTAAAAAATGATATTGAAAGATTAACAAAGAAATAGAAAATTTTCAGAAAGTAATACATAATGAAAATTGAAAGCTTAGATAATACAACATAAAAAAAATAAAAAGTTGTGTAAACACTAACATGATATCGACAAAAACATCTATCTATTACTTATATTGGAAAGGAGAAACAACAATCTACATGAAACCACAATTTGACAAGTGGCACCCTATTTACCATATCCAAGTGTAACTCTAATTTTTTTTACATTACAGTCTTTTAAAGAACGATTATTATTTTTCCAGCAAATTAGAAACTTTCTACTTCCTCCTTTGGAAAAATACTGTCTGATAATTCAGTTAGATAATCATTATTCATGTCCCTAATTCTTCAATCTGATCTACTTCCCATCATCATTGCTCATGTAAGTGTTTTAATTTTCCAATTTTTTCCATTCCCCCTACTTTTTTATGTTTATTTGTTGCATATTTTTTGGTTGTAAAATTTTTCTAAATATGATCTGCTAATTTGCATTGTTTATCGTGTAGTAGTTGTAACAAAAATTCATATTTATCCCTATCTTTACGTAATCATAACTACGCATTGTTCTCTAGCATATTATTGTTGTAGACTACATTGTCGACGAATTTACTCAATGACAACTGTTTCGGTATTTGAAGTTGTAAGTAATATTTATGATATTTTTACATCTTAGTACTAATCTCATGGTTGAAACTTTGTTTTCTACACATCCACACATATTACTAAGTAGTTTAGTTTTACATTACTACATATTGAGTCGATCTCAAACTGTCAAATAATAACATTGTATTGGTCTTTCTTTTAAAAAAAATTGGTGCAATGAAAAATAGAGTTTCTATGTGCTAAATTAATTTCCAAATGTTGAAACTAAATGAATTGTAAATAAAAGACAAATTAAGCATGTTACTGTAAATTTAGAATTGCTATTCCCTCTAACTCTCTTGAGGACATTGTAAAGTTTGTATGTGATATATCTTCATATATCTTCTATGCCCCACAGCATATATTTTACTTTTCACCGTTTTCAGTTAACAAGTAAGGTTGCATTATTGTTATATTCCACCTCATTTTAATTATGATCTCTCATTCAATATTAGTTTGTACTATTTATTTCCCTTTAATATATACTAGGTAAGTCAGTTGAATATCGTAAGTGAGGATCAATATATTATCTTATGTTATGTAAATACCTATTTAACAAACTATGTTCTAAGATTTCAATTTGTTCCATTTTTCTTCTTTTACTTTTTTGCATTTTATATATTTTAATTTAAGGATTACGAATGAAGTGCAGCCTTTTGAAGGTCAGAGTTTGTTAAGGGAATTTTAAATATTGGCATTTTTGTACTATAATATCCTTGAAATAATAAACAGTTTGAGTATATAATTAGAATCGATTATAGTTTTAAAATATATTTAAAGTCTCTAAAGATCACAGTTTTGGAAGTACTATAAGTGAATTTATTTTCTCACATAGCAAAAGTTAATATCATTTAATTATCATTTTTATTTGAAGTTAATTTGAAGTCAGACTTCAAATTGTTACTATGATCTTGCAATCTTTGTCTGTAGGTTGATATATGTGTGTGTGTGCGCAAATATATAAATATATATATATGTATGTATGTGTATACATATATGTATGTATGTCTATATATATATATATATATATATATGCATCCATGTATAAATATGTGTGTTTACACACACATATTATATACATACATACATATATACACATACATACATATATATACACATACATATATATATATATGTATATATATACACACACATATATATATACACATACTAATATGTATATATATATGTATAATGTATGCATGTATGTATATGTATATATATGTGTGTGTGTATAATATGTATGTGTGTACACTCACATGTATATGTATATGTATGCATGTGTATCTCTACTAATAATGCAAATACTTTGTTGTGGTGAAGCTTTTTTGAACTTCCTAATCTACCCATTCACATAATTTCGATAAATTAATTATAAAAATGAATAAAGGGTGTATGTGTCATTTTCTTCTACCCATGTTCTGATCCCCACTACCGTTTCATCCTTTAGTCAATCACTACCACCACTTTTCTCCCCCACTTTCCTTTTTTTAACTTTCTTTCTCTTTCCGTCGTTTTCTTCCCTAATTAAAAAACCTCATTTCCGTTACCTAACTCTCACGAACACTCAATCGACCAACCTCCTCTCAAGGAATTTGGTATGCTTTTCATATCCAACCACGGGCGTTTAACATTGAGTTCTGGAAGTAATGGCTCGCCAGCTTTGCTGAATGGACTGTGTTCTCTTCCTCCAACCCGGTCGCGTTTCCCACTGAAATTGTAGCTGAATCTTCAAACTATGGTGTTTTATCCTTCGTTTTGATTTTCGAATTTGGGCTTTGTACTGTAGCTCGACGAGATAGTGACATGCTTTGAGTTGGTAAACTACCTGCAACTCTTATATGCCTACATTTACTTATGCTTGCATTAGGTGTACATTTGGGGTGTACTGGAGGAGATATAAACAAAACCCTATGCGCCGTAAAAATGTTTTGATATTAGCTTATTGAAACATCACCTATTGTTTCTCTATACATGTTTAATCAATTATTTGGCGTTTAATACTTACCAATTCTTCAAACAGTTTCCACAAATAACTCTTTTACATGACCGATTTATAAACCAATTTGATAATTGGATTTTACAATCAGTCCTTTACTGATACAGTCTAACATATTTATAATTTTTACAATTATCTTGATCCCCAAAATGGTATGATAGTGTTATGAAGTTTAATTTTTTGATAATTGATACTTACCAAACACTTAAATGGTTTCCATTCGCAAACACTTACACAAACAATCTCAATATTTTGCAATGAACAACCCTCTCCATGACTGTAGTATCAAAAAGTTTAATAGCTCATTGTCTTGATCAGGCTTATAATGATATGTTTAAAGGATTTCCATTGGCAAACTCTTAGATAAACAACTGGAATATTTTGTAGGAATACTATATAATTAGGCAATTAAAATTCCCCCCACTGACTGCATTACAGAAATTTTTGATATCTCAACGTTGTGCTTCGGCTTATAATGATATGTTTAAAGATGTCTCTACTTTTACTCTCATTATTTTCCTTCTTTGATTTTTTTGACACTTTACCGAATATTCTTCAAATTTTGCAGTAAATAGAGTACAAATGTAAACTGAAAAAAGCCTCCATATATGATTGAATCAATTATCAACATGACTACAACAACAACTAGATTGAAACCTCATTTTTCTGCTCAGTCCTGTAATGGGATGCTAAAATATGTTTCCACTATTATTTACACTTTTTACATCTTCGAAATTAGCCTAAGATCCAGTTAATTATATTGTGTGGTTTTGGATTTTTTTTACGATAATTGCTGATACTTACCGCATATTTACAGATGTTCTAACCCTTTAAATCTTTTACTATTAGTTTTCCATCTTCAATATCCGATGTTTATATCTTTCCCATCTGCACTTATATAAGTCTTATTTTTAAAATAGCTGTCACTTTCTACCATTGTTCAAATCATTATCTTCTTTTACAGACTTTTGTGAGATAATCAAAACAGGAATAAGTCATCATACTGTTAGCACCTTCACTTAATTTATATACCTGTTGACTATATTTTTTTACACTATTCATATTTGTTTAAATCTGACACCATTTGACATTCACAAACATTCTCAACTCCGTCATCCACAAGTTTTTTTCTTAGATGTCGGTTCAAGCCCGGAAAAGAAGAAGAGAAAATGTGTTTACATACATTGCATAACTTAAATGTGACTTTATTTGTCATTTTTCATTAAAAAAAATAATTATTTCAATGATGTAGACTGTGATACACTCACTTGCACAACCATTCATGCGTCACTCTGTTTATTAACACATACCAACATAGGAATATGATTTACCAACAATACATGGGGTCCGAAGCAAATTTTAGTTCAACTTAACATCAAATATCACACAACATTACAATATGTGTTCTACATGCTGCATTTATTAGGGTGAGTAATTATGTTATACATATTTATACTTCATGTACACATTGTGATCTACACTTAATACATTTTTACGTGATATACAGTTTTTCTTTTACTTAATATTCATTGCTGCAACTATGATATACATTTTTTACAACAGTAGTACAACAAAAATTCTATGACTTTGCTCAAAACATTTTACTTCCTTCATAAATATGATTTAATACTGTAGCACATTTGCCCTTTGCATTTTTAGCAACTGATACAACTTTAAGTTATTCTTCATTCAACTGTAATTCTTTATACTTTTTTGCAGTTTGAAGCTTCCATTTTGCAGTTTGAAGTTCCCTAAATAGGGTGGTTGACTGTTGCTGGAAAGGTTGCAGTATGCTTTTACAGAATAGTGCTATCCATGTGTACCACAACTCACAGTGACAGACTAAGCATGCAAATAGAAAGTTTGACCCTTTTCACAATTATTATTCTTCTTATTGCGTTGCTACAACCACGATACTGTATCTTTCACTGCCATGAAAGCAAAGTTTTCTTCACTTAGCTCGAGATAGTTTATTTTTTTTTATTTTTGTACAGTGATACATTCAATTATATGTTACCATTTTCATGTCTATTTTTAACAACTGAATCTGTCTAATCGTATTCCAATTACAACATTACTACGCTATGCTGTTCGACATTATTACCATTCATATATTACTTTTTAGACTGTCATTTTACCAAACAATATGTGTATTTAAAACCTGTTGCTTAGACATGCTCTACATGGTTGAAATGTTTTTTCTGCACTGTAAATTTTTATATCTACCTGTACACAAATTAATAAAGTTGTATTCATACAGTATTTTGCACCTTCCAAAAGAGTAAAAAAAAAAGAATACTCAGTATTTGTTATCTATGTGCAAGCTCAAAGTACATAACAGTTGGACTTCAAATTAGTATATTCTGAATTAAATATATTATGCTTTTACTATGTGCATCAAACATTCATGTTATACCACTGTTTACATAATAGAACAACACCTTCATGGTTAAGGTGTAAGATCAATCAACTAATTGCACTTAAAAATGGAGGGTGAAATTGCACCATTTTTCCTATGAACACGCGCAAAGCGCGTGCCTTTATACTTGTGTGTGTAAAGGATATTAGTTATTTTATGTTCCTATTCGTTCCATTTAGCAAGTCAATTACATTTTCTCATACTTATTGTTGTCTTTTAATATCTTACTTTGATGCATATGTATTAGTGATTTGTATATATTTTGTTATTGTTTTGATTGTTAAGGTTTATAAAATAAACAGGTTAAAACAAATAATAAAGAAAAGGAAGATTACATATGTGATTCTACCATTTTTTTTGATAATATTTTAAATATATGAAAGAGTGGCCCTTAAAATGAGAAGGGCGCTCATATCATTTTATTAATCTATATATAATGGGAATACCCCCAAATGAAGCTTTTGCAATTACTAAAACGTCCTCCCAACTACTAGCACCAAACATAGGTCATTTTGGTCATTTGCTTCCCACGCCACACTCAGTTTTAATAACCGCATCTTTCCCCCATCCTATTCTCCACACACAGTTTTTATAACCGCAGCTTCCCCCATTCTCCTCTCCTGCACAAAATTTCTCCTTTCCCATCATGAATGTATCCTTTCTGTACGATTTGGGTACAAAAACTTCTACAACTTTCGTTTCCTGAAGTAAGAGTGAGAGTGGTGATTGCTGCGCTTAACCAAGGGGGAGGTTGGTGGTTCTGGCGGTTTGGATGCTGGCTGGGGTGGAGGAAGGCAAAGGCGGTGGTTCTGAATGGAGAGGTGATCAGTTTACTTCAGAACTGAGTAGGTTCATGGTCAACTCCTTCGTCGCATCTGAATCGACATTGTGCCTATTTCTTCCGGAAGGTACTACACTTTCTCTACTTTATTTAGGTTTATGGTCAGGTTTCCCTGCTATTTAGTTGTTCAATTTTTTTTCCCAATCAGTACATGTTCAGAGGACAGCTCATACAACGAAGGGTTAATGGCAACCAGCTTCTTCCTCCGTAATTTCTCAAATCCTTGGTCGCATCTGAATCGACGATCGACATTGTGCCCATTTCTTCCTGAAGGTACTGTAATTTCTCAACTTCATGTACGTTTATACGATTGCCTCTGTAACAACATATGAAAACCCAAGGACAAATTTATCAATCGTCATGTCTAGATTGCTCAAAACCCTCTTTGCCGTTTAGAATTATGAGTTGTTGTAGTGAAGTCATGTTTCTCTTTCATCTTCCTAACCCAAAATTTAGTGTCAAAATGCACTTTTTCCTCATCTTTCCTTATTACTGCGATTAAAGAAGATCCATGCTTTGTTTCAAGAAAAATTGTTCTATTTTAACCTACTATTTTGGTTAAACAGCTTAAATTCGAGCTGATTTAGATATATATTTATAGATACTGCCAATATCTAAATATGTTTGGTTCATATACGTAATGAACAAAATATGCTTCTAATTTTAATCAGAGTTTGGTTAAAATCTGTTCAGTAGACTGAAGTTTCTTTTACTTAATGGTTTATTGTCATTTTTAAAATCGTTCACTTCTTCTGAAACTATTTGCAATAGGTGTTGGTGATGTGTAGTGTATATAGTCAAAGCATTTTGTGTGCTGTAAAAATGTACTCTATACTTCAAAAATATTCCTTGGAAAAATTATTACCCAAACTACTACAAAAACAGGAAATAGCCGTAGTAAACCAAAACAGGAAATAGCCGTAGTAAACCATGATTAAATAATAACAATAATGATTATAGAATCAAACTCCCAAGTGCCAAAATTCCATCAAATAATCCATTAACTCTACCACCACTGACCTCTTCAGAAACATTCAAATCAATCGCTTTGAGTGCGGCCAAAGCATTACTTGGTATTTGGATCGGACCTCTATATTGCCCTTCTCCTCTATTTGCACTCAGATCTCTCCCAAACACAATCACATCAAATCCCTTTTTCCTACGAAAGCAATACCAACCTCTAACCCACCCCAGCTACAAAAATTTTAAGATTTGGTGACTTGGGCGTTCTTAAATCTGAACCTTTTTCAAGCTCAATTGAAAAAAATCCTTGGAAAAATTGTCGTACCTCTACCATATTATTCACATTACGGTCGATCAACTTATTTTTTGTTGCTTTTCTTACTATTGCTGAGATATATGACTCTTTCTGTAATATGAAATTTCATGATGTTATTTGGTGTACGTAGGTAAAATGATTTTACCAAAAAGAAGTGTGGTACTTTGAATGTATATGGTTTAAGAACATGCATGGTGATGTTTCCTAAAATTTATCCTCTTACTCTTCTACATTTTATATAATGCATCAAAATTTGATTTCATATGTCATAGGAAGCCAATGGAGATATTTCATAGTTTATTTTGTGCCTTACAAAGACACAACACTCTTAAGTAATGAAGATACTTCAGTTGTTAGTTTTAGAATCGTTAAATAATTAGAATCCTTACTTTCATAAAGAAAAAAAATGATTGAAGCAAATATACGTCTTAAACAACCATAGGCAGGCCAAGGCACTATCAGAAATACCCATGTTAATGTGATGTTGTGAAACAACCAATATTTCAATTTCAGTTGTGTAACAAACGGTTTCAGTTTATTTTTATTTTTTAAATCTTGCGCATTTTAATTAGTATGGGTGAGGTTTTGAGAGGTGCAGAAGGGATTAGGTGGGGTACGAGCAGTATGTGTTGATCAGAGAAAGCTTGGTTACTAGGTGAGAAAGAAAGAGGCAGTCGCTATTTTTTTATTTGCTCCTCCAGTAATTTCACGTTTAATCTGATAGCTTAGTTAAAGGTTTTACCAAAACACCCTGATATTGTATCACAACAATGAAATGCAACATTTAGTACAGCGACAATCATTTTATATCTCTGTTCGTGGTTAACAGAAGGAGTGGTGTGACATTGAATGAAGGCTTGCACGACATGGTGGTGTGGCTGTTGCATGGTGCCAAGCTGCAGCGTTTGGGCAAATCTAAACCCGATTATCATTGCTCATTTACACATCATGACTGGATCCTTTTTCTAACATTTGGGTAAACAACTTCTTCAATTTTCAGTTCCCTAATTTGTCACCTATAAATCTTCAACTACAAATGAGCGCTTTATTATTTATTTAATTTCTCTTAGATTTCAATTGATTACAGCGACTATCATTTTATTTCTTTGTTTGTGATTAACAGAAGGAGTGGTGTGACATTGAATGAGCGCTTGCACGATATGGTCGTGTGGCTGTTGCATGGTGACGAGCTGCAGCGATGGAAGGGTTGACAATCTGGGTCGTGGTGGTGACGGAGCGCGTTTGCGAGTTTCGGAGGCTGAAGAAGAAGACGCTCTAATCTGTTGAATTTTGATGTTGTAATGGTGAGCGAGACGAAGGCTGAAGCTTCGCATTTCGTGGCAGGTTGGAGGCGGGGTTTGGCAGTTCGGGTTGAGTCTAAGATCCATGCTTTGGTTGGAGAAACTCTAACTTGGTAACTTATTTTGCTACTTTCAGTAACTATTTTTGAGTATAGTTTAAAGCTCAAGTTAATGATGTTGATTGATGGATATGTCATTGCTAGACCGTGTCAGCTTCAAATAATATCTGTTGCTATAAACAATTCCAAAATGAATAATCGTGGATTGGAGACTAATATATAAGTTTAATCTTAATCAAACTATGGTTAAAATCGTGGATTTTGGTTTACTTTTATTCCAATTTTTCAATTTTCCTTTGATACTTTAGACAGTTTTGCTGAATTTGAACTCGGCAGTGCCCTGAAATTGACCAGCAAAATGGTTTTTAACTACTTTGTATTAGATTTAATGAATCCAACCATTGACGAAACCGAATGGAGATTTTTTTATACGTAAGAATGAATTGATAGTTTATAGGTAAGAAGTATCTTAAACCATGCTATTCTTTTCAACAACAGAGGCTTAAAATGTTATATTTCAGTAGTGAACAATGTTAGGGGAAGAAAATAAAAAGCATAGAGAATGACTTTTATACATTTTAGCATACAATTTTTTTTTTGTCAAAATATGTTCGCTGCTGTTTATTACCTCTGCAAGTTGGTGTGCTATGTGTTATATTCAATCTAAGATTTAACTCACACCTGTTATAAGTTGAGTTATAAATAGGCAACTATTAGCATAAGTACAATATCTTTACTGCTTACTATTTATATAACAATTTTCCGAGCAATTCCATTGCAAACATAAGTAAGCTCACAAATTTATTTATATCGACTGCACATGACTATTATTTCACAGTAAACAATAGATTTTGTTTCTGTCCACATATATGAACAATACATCTGCAAATTTGACACTACCTTTTCTACTCATTTTGCTACGCAGGTTCATGTGAATCAGAAGAAAACAATGGTATTAGGTAGCAAAATTCAATTGTATGCTGCTGGGTTAATGGATTTCTATGTTCAATGTATAAATATTGTCCACTCAATTCTTTTGTGCCGATGCATATTATGTTGTACCTATTTCAAATGTTGGATTTCTGACTTACATTATTTATTATTAAATTTCTGAAAGCTTTTTCGAACGTTTGCTGCCAGTCTTACATGTTACGGTAGACATATGTTACCTAAACAAATAATCTTTCAGCTGTCATTACTACCGGTTGCGTGTTAACACATGGTTTTGGTATAAGAGTAGTTCTACCATCTGTCTTCTGTCGAAAAAAAAAACAACAAATTTAATGACCGAATACAGGTCGCTAATAAACATTACCCATCATTCCACCTGTGGAAAGCATAGCCACGTCCTTCTACGTACAACAACATTTTGTTTTCAACCAATTCACAAAAATTGAATAACCCAATACAGCTACTATTTACTAGCCATCATGCTTGCTGTCAATCATAGCAGGTCCAAAAGCTTCTACCTACTAGCCTACTATACATAGCATACTATGTGCAGCAGCCTATAATATTCAAACACAGCAAAACGTACGTATTCAACATGTTCTACTATCTAGGCATGTAAGTAGGAAACCATCCGTAACATCTATCAAACGACCCATTATTTTTGCCTATTTACTGTCCACTTTTACGTTACAAACTTCAACTTCCTATAATTTAACTACCTACCTCTATATACAGTAACCACTACCTCTTCTACATTACACACAAAATATTAAGCTATATATTTTTCATTTGTTATCATGCCTAAGGTAATTGATAATTATTTTATTTCTGTTCGTTACAACGCTTTTATCTCTTTTTAAATTTATTTATTATATGTTGTACTACAGGGTAAATCTACAGGGAACAAAACTGATAATTCAATACGTACTCGAAAGCAGCAGCTAAAGCGAGCAGGAAAGCAACACTGTGAAGAGTTGGTACAACATTCAAACGCCTTCTCGGTTAACATAAAACCAATCAATCAGTCATCAGAAACTTCCCTGCCTACTGCAGTTAAAATGGAAAACGAAGACAGAGTTTTTAGTGAAACTACTGCTGTGCAGAAATCAGAAGGAACCATGAATGTTCAAGAAACCAAACTAATTATGAACCAACCATCTATTATTGATGACTGGGATGAATCATTTGCGAATGCTGTGGTAAACAACAAACTCACATTTTAACTTAATTATTCCTATACCATACATTTATTTCGTGATTCTATCTTTTACAGATTGAATGTTGCAAGAAATTTGACAAGTGAAGATCATGTTTTAACATAGCTTTCAACGATTTCTGTTGGATGTTTTTTGTTCTCATGCTTTTTTTTATTTCTTTATGTACTGCAATCCCTTACGCATTATTGCACAATAAATGTATCTTATAACTATTTTTTTTCATTTCATATGACTTTTCGTTGTTAACCTTTGTAATAAAACAAAAGCTTTGTCCATGAGCCGTAATGGTATATATAGGCATTTGTCACTGGATTGCTCATTAGTTAACATCGACTCCGCTCTTACTTTGTCCAATCTTCTACCGGAATCAGCATGTTAAGGTATACATATTAATATTAAGGTGAAAAAATATGGGTATGGGTCTTTGGTGTTACTACTGGGTATGGTCTTCGGTGGCACTACACAGCCAACAAACAGATAAGTTGATCAAAAGAAAGTCAACAAATAGAACTACTTATAAGGAACTTATACTAACTGTGAATCCAACAAGAAAACAAAGTAAATTACGCACTAAGAATAACCTAGAATAGAAAAGAAATTGTTATGTCAAACCCACCTTATACACTTTAGTAACTTTCTACAGCTTTGATTAATTTTGTTTTACAAGTATAAAGTATTGTAATATCAAGTCACTAATCTATACATTGTAACTTAAGCTACATGGCCCCGTTCACTGTTCTCAAATTTCACATGATAGCACTTTTATTTTAATTTACGTTTTTGTAAACTTTACTTATACCTAATAAATAACATTTAACACATAACTCCACCTTTAACTATGCCGCATATTTTCACTGCCCCATATTGCACACGGATTCCACAAACATATAAGTCCGCTTGATGTTATCTTTTCATCCCATTATTCATACATCAAATTGTGGCCCACTTTACACACACTGTACAATAAACATGAAGTTTAAATCAATTGAAATACTACAGCACTGATGAAGCATAAAGGACATAATTTTATAACTCATGACTAAACTCATTGCGGCAGCATTACATTTAGCACTGCAATCAACAACCGCCGTTGTTCAATATTATACTGCACGCCATCTCATATTTCACTGTTGCCACAAACTATCCTCATTGCCACCACTTTAGACTGACTGAAAGTGAGGCTAAAATGCAATCTATTTTTATAACAAAAAATTGTAGCCTTTTTTAACACATTAAACTATCTTTTTTTAATTCATCAATTCACTTCAACCTGCAAAATTGTAGCATTTTTTAACACATTAAAATATTTTTTTTTATTCACCAACTCACTTCAACCTACAAAACTGTAGCATTTTTTAACACATCACAACATCTTAGTTTTATTCACCAATTGACTTCAACCTGTACCGGGTA
Organism: Allium fistulosum; assembly: GCA_030737815.1. Classification (NCBI taxonomy): domain Eukaryota; kingdom Viridiplantae; phylum Streptophyta; class Magnoliopsida; order Asparagales; family Amaryllidaceae; genus Allium; species Allium fistulosum. The sequence goes on from CM060907.1 coordinate 394,489,848, forward strand.
CATATTGCTTTTTACTACTGTGAACATATCATCTTTCATGGATATTGACATGACTAATATGTGATTGATGTATGCGTTTTACATATAGATGAAAATGGCAACCATACATACATTACTACAACTAGGCTGATGTGTACAACCTTACCCTTGAATTGAAATGGTTGATGTGATCCAGTACTAACGGTACTATGCATATTACTAACGGTACTATGCATATTACTGACGGACTCCAATAATACCTGCTACATTTTATCATCTCTTACCCATTCAAACCATATGTTACTGTTACTCACCCGTTGTCTTTCTGTCTATAAGTAAATTGTTCAGTTTTATGTTTTCACAATACAATTACTTTCTAAGCTAATCAAACAACCTCATATTGCACTTTATTTAATTGCGTTCATACTATTCTGTTTATTACTATGGCTGAAATACAAAGAGAACGAAGACGTGAGAGTCAACGTTCTAGACGTGCACATGCAAGAGAGCAAACTATTTCAAATAGAAGGACCCAATCAGCTGAAAGCTCCCATTTGAGACAACCAGGTATTTACTTTATTATTACACATTTACCCTCAGGTGTTCATTTGTTGAAGCTAAAATACAAATAAATTTTGTTATCATATTAGCAGCACTACATCTTATTTTGTCATTATGTGCTACTGTGAATAATTTAAACCCTGCACTTTTAAGGCAAAATGCAATAAAAAAACAGTTTTTTTACCGCTACATTGTTGACATCGTACTCTACATTTTTTTGGAATTGACAAGATTTGACATAAAAAGACAGTGTTTATTTTCCTTCGGGTTAAAGTTAAATTTAATTATATTTCAACAGCAAAGATTGGGAACTTGGACACACTTCCCACATGCAGAGTTAACTGCACACGCAAACCATCGTTTAAAACTTCATAACTAAATCATTATTGGTAAAATGAGATAGTATACGACGCCCCGTTTCAATGTAAATTTTGGGACTTTTCAAAATTCAAAAATTAGCGTTCGTTTCATATTTTTAATGCTATTTGTCTTTTTTCCAACTAAGGAAAGAAATAAATATTGCTACAGATATTTTTTTCTAACAGCATATGTTTTATACTTGCTTAACTAATAGTCAGTTTGTTCGGTGAGGTGTGTTTTTCACGAAAATTAATACAACTCTTTTGACAGTACATATATAAACAAGGAATACAACTCCTTTGACAATACATATATAAACAACGTTACTCCCATTTCAAACAAAAAGAATCTTATTTGGTATCAACATATAATTATTAAATCATTATAAAATGCCACCCAGGTTATTTGCTACAAAAATATACCAACTGTCTGCTTGCTTGATAATATATAATCTATCAAAGTATTTGCTATGTAATTAATGTTTGAGTATTTAATCTTTGCCTTAGAACATACTTTTTGCCTATCAAGTAGTTTTTAGATTTGGATTCTAATGCAATTTGGATGGACGTGGTTAGGTTACAAATGAGTTTGGGCTAATAATTTGTATAAGATAACTGTACAAAATAATTTTATAAATGAGTTTGGGTTAATGATGTGTATAGACGGGTTATATAAATGAATTTTGGTTAACACAATAATTTGTGTAAAATTTGTATACATTCATTTTTGCTTAATTTGTCACATATTATTGTCTACAGTCCTACATATTTAGTTGAGGGAACGACTACAATTCATTTGATGTTCGAAAGAAATAATTTTTTGGAATTATATTAATGATATGCTGTATATTTTTTCAACAAGCATGCATGTTATATGTAATTTAAATCATGTAATATAAATTTATGTCAAGTACTGCATATTTATTACGAAAATTTGATCATTTAGACCACTTTTGAAAACCTACTACGGAAACAAATATGTTTTCAAACTATTTACGGAAGCAAGTCTGTTTCTGCCATGCAGGCTACTTTATATATATTATTATTATAGCATTATCAAGTATAGTGTCAGTTTGCACGATTTAGGATAACGTCAGTTTCCACCATATTGGATTTTTTGTTTAAAAAAATAATTCTGTGTGACTTGGGATAAAATCAATTTGCGCTATCCTAAATTGTGTTTCACAATTTTTAAAAAAAAATATGTTGTGGTTCCATACCAATTTTTTTTTTTACGTCGAAGAAACATGTCCACTTCCGTGATTAGTTTGGAAATACGTATGTTCCCGCAACAGGCCTCGACAAAGAAAATCAATCGGCAACAACTGCATGTGTTTTTTCATTCCTCAGTACAACATTTGACGTGGCTCACTTACAAAGAAGCAATTAATAAATTTACGAAATTGTTTCTGACCTCCTGTTATCCACCAAACATGATATGAATAATAATAAATTCTGATATTTATCACACCTACTCTACTAACTACATCCATTCGATCAGCATAATAAACGTATTCATTCTGATCTAAATATAAATTATTAAATTTCACCCGTCAGCGTTAAAAATATCAAGACGCAAGTGTACACACGTCATAAAATCGATGTCCCTTTTCAAGGACGTACAGCCTTTTAAAGAAATAAAGACGACGATCAAATTTATATATAAATAATGCACTTCGCAATGTGTGTATAAATCCAAGTTAGTCAGGAAGAGTGGTTGAGATTAGGTTAAAACGATGCATCAGTAAACATTGGTTAAGCTAACCTAATCATTTGGAACAAGTCTATTTTTCAAAGGTCATACGTGCTAATAAGTTACGCATCTTTTGCAAAATGATTATTTACCACCGTGTACTGAAAACCAACAAAATGCTATTATTATTCATGTCATGTTTGGTGGGTAACCTCAACTTTTTTTTATAGCCTGTCAATAATCGTTGCTCACCATTCTGCCACCAAAATTGTTGCACACGTCTTCATGTCCGATTAAAATCTTTTTCCGTCCACTAGCAGTTTGTTCTTTGCACTAAAGTCTGATCTATTACTGAGAGTCATCTTCGGTCTAAAAAACGTTTCTGTTTGTTACTGTTCTGTATTGTAGCTGTTTTACAGAATGTATTCTGTCATTTGCTAAAGTAGAATTATTCGTTACTGCATTATGAATAATATTGCATATGTGTCATTTACTGTTTCAACCACTCACTTTCTCATTTCATTTCTAATGTTGTAGTTCTACTCATTCTTATGTTGGTAATAACTTAGGATCATCTGAACATGAAGAACAAATGATACGTCGATCCACTTTTATTACAAGCTATAACAGTGGTCGAAACTTTATTGCTACACAGTATTTTCACAAGCACATGCTATCTGCTCCTACGTACTGCCCATTTTGCGGCTCAAAGATATTCTTTCATGAGACGTTTGAGATTTGCTGTAAGAATGGTAAAATTACCATTCAAAAACCAACAACACCTCAACAGATATTAGATTTGTATACTGATCAAACAGAACTTGGTATGCATTTTAGAAGTAACATAAGATCATATAACAATGCTTTTGCTTTTACATCGATGGGTGCTAACATTGATCAGAGCTTAGCAAATGCAACAAATGGAGTTTATTCATATCGTGCACAAGGCTCCGTATATCATAGCATCGGTAGTTCTTTACCTATGGATGGAATGAGACCAAGATATTTGCAATTATATATTTATGATACTGACCACGAGATAGAAAATAGACAACATGATAATGCAACAATGAGGCCAGATCTACTTTTGACACTAAAACATATTTTAGATATCCACAATCCTTTTGTACAAGTATTTCGACATTTGAGCCAGCGTGATGATATACAAAATTGTAGAATAAGAATAAAAGAGCTTGCAGTAAATAGACACATTCATGAGTTACCAACTGCATCACAAGTAGCAGGTATAATTGTCGGAGATGAAGAACATACCAATTTGAATAATAGGGATATTATAGTTCAAACGAGAAGTGGAAATTTACAAAGGGTTCAAGATACTGCAGGGTTTTATGATCCATTACAATATCCACTTTTACTACCGTACGGTGAACATGGATGGGATCTACACATACATGACAATGGAGTCACAACAATAAGTTGTAGAGCTTATTATTCTCATCTTCTGCAGGTGCATAACATACCATTTACCTCCCCTTACTTTTATTTTTATAATCATTATTAATTTGTTTATGTGTTTAGATACGACCAATGGAGATGTCATTACTTTTGCATGGCGGTCGCCTATTGCAGCAGTATGTGGTTGACAATTATGTTAAAATAGAAACTATGAGACTACGGTACCTCCGAAACAATCAAGATACTATTAGAGCTGAATTATATCAAGGTTTACAGGATGCTCTTGCTTCTGGAGAGACGTCTACCGGTAAGTAATACTTCATAACCAATTATATATTATGTTTCTCCAACTTTACATTCAAAATTATATTTTGTAACTTTTTTTCATTTTACTACAACCTTTAGGAAATGTTGGTGTTCGAAAAATTCTTCCATCCTCTCACACCGGTAGTCCTCGAGATATGCATAATCGATATCAAGATGCAATGGCAATAGTGCGAAGGTATGGAAAACCTGATTTATTTATTACTATCACATGTAATGTTAAGTGGTTAGAGATTACACAAGAACTACTACCCGGTCAACAAGCACAAGATAGACCCGATTTAACAACAAGGATATTTCGTGCAAAATTAGAACAACTAAAACATGACTTATATGAAAAAGGCGTATTAGGTAAAGTCATTGCGCATGTGCACGTCATTGAGTTTCAAAAGAGAGGTCTACCTCATTCACACATATTAATTATTCTACATGAAAATGATAAGATTAACAACCCTGACGATTATGACACTTTAGTGAGGGCTGAAATCCCAGATAAAGATTTAGAACCAGAATTACATGCTGCAGTTATAAAACAAATGGTTCATACTCCATGTGGTCGTTTTAATGCTAATGCCACGTGCATGAAAAATAATCAATGTAAGAAAGGATTTCCAAAGTCTTTTGCACCTACAACTTTACAAGGAAGTGATTCGTATCCGATTTATAGAAGACGTGACAATGGAATAAAAGTACAAAGAGGTGGACAAATAATTGACAATCGTTGGGTCGTTCCTTATAATCCTTACTTACTATTAAAATATGATTGTCATATAAATGTTGAAATTTGCTCAAGTATTTCATCTGTGAAATATTTATACAAATATGTCTATAAAGGGTCAGATCGTGTTTCTGTAAACGTATCTTCTAACACAAATGATGCAGATGAAATTTCACAGTTTGTTAACGCTAGATGGATTTGTGCACCTGAGTCAATATGGCGAATATTTAACTTTGCACTAAGTTCTATTTCTCCTTCTGTTATAGGACTACAAATACATCTTCCAAATAGACAACAACTACAATTTAGCGCAAACGAACACTTAGAAACTATTTTGAGTGATGAACATAGATCTAAAACAATGCTTACTGAATTTTTCACTAAGAATATTAATGATGTCAATGCACGTCAATACTTATACTACGAATTTCCCGAAAAATATTGGTGGGAATATAAACAAAAAGAATGGATACGTAGACGAAACAATCGTAAGGTAATTGGTCGAATTTATACAGTATCTCCTACAGAAGGTGATCGATTTTATTTACGATTACTTTTAAACCATGTTAGAGGTCCGACATCTTTTACGCACTTACTTACCGTTAATGGAACTCAGTATAACACTTTTAAAGAAGCCGCAGAACATAGAGGTTTGCTTGAAAATGATAATAGTATAAAGGAAAGTTTACAAGATGCTTCAAACACACACATGCCCACCGCTTTAAGAAGATTGTTTATCACAATTTTAGTTTATTGTGAGCCTTCCATGGTGCGAGAACTATGGGATGAGTTTTTTCCATATTTAATTGAAGATTATCCTTCTACGCATACTAATAACCAAAATAATATACATGTAATAAACCGATGTCTTTCCGACCTCAATAACCTCCTAAAACAATATAACAAAACAATTTTTGACTATGACATCCCTCATAACAATCTACAATTTTCCAACCACTATAATAGTTCAACCATGATTTTAGAAGAACAATCCATAGAGATACCACAAACCGATATAGATTCTGTAAATAACTTAAACGCAGAACAAAATGAAGCATTTCAACTGATCGTGCATTCGATAAAAGAAAAAAATAATTCAATATATTTCATAGATGGTCCAGGAGGTACAGGAAAAACTTATCTTTATAAATCAATTTTAGCCCATATACGAATCCAAGGCCTTATTGCTATTGCGGTTGCTACCTCTGGAATTGCTTCTCTCGCGTTGCCTGGAGGTCGAACTGCGCATTCTAGATTTAAAATTCCTATCAAATTGGATTCTTCGTCAACATGTTACATTCCTAAACAATCTGATAATGCAAAATTATTGTGTTTGGCCACTGTTATACTATGGGATGAAGCAACAATGGCTCATCGTTATGCATTTGAAGCCTTAGACAGAACATTAAGGGACCTAACAGGTGTAAATACTCCATTTGGTGGGAAGATTATTATATTAGGTGGTGATTTTCGACAAGTACTACCCATTGTCGCAAAAGGTACTAGAGCTCAAATAGTCGATTCATGTATAGTACGATCATATTTGTGGACAAGTGTCCATGTAGTTCATTTAACACAAAATATGCGAGCGAGAAACGATCAATCATTTTCCGAATTACTTTTACGTATTGGAAATGGAACAGAACCTTATGTACAAGATGATCTTATTAAACTCCCAGATGATATTGTTATACCCAACACCAATGCAAATTCTCTATATCGTTTAATTGATGAAGTCTTCCCTACACTCCATGAAAATTTAGGTAACACTGATTATATAATGAATAGAGCAATATTAACACCCAAAAATGAAACAACGGATGATATAAATAATACAATCATACATATGTTTCCAGGACAAGAACATATTTATTATTCTTTTGATACAGTTGAAGATGATAGTACTAATTTGTACCAGCCAGAATTTCTGAACTCGCTTGCTTTAGGTGGCTTGCCACCACATAAACTAACACTTAAAGTAGGATCACCAATAATGTTACTTAGAAATATAGACCCAAAAATTGGATTATGTAATGGAACAAGATTAATATGCCGTTTCTTCCATAGAAATCTTATTGATGCAGAAATTACAGTTGGTCATTATCGTGGTACAAGGGTATTCATTCCACGTATCCCCCTAAAGCCTTCTGAAAATATTAAAATGCCTTTTAACTTCATTCGCAAACAATTTCCAATTAAATTATCATTTGCTTTAACAATTAATAAATCACAAGGACAAACCATTCCCCATGTTGGAATTTATCTTCCAGAGCACGTTTTTAGTCATGGTCAACTATATGTGGCGTTATCCAGAGGAGTTGCACGAAACTCAACAAAGATTTTAGTAGAAAAAGGTAAAATTCCACGTAACAAGGGAACTCACACTAGAAATGTAGTGTATAAAGATGTTTTATTGTCGTGTAATCAAAACTTAAACTAATTACAACTAAGATTATTTTTTCCATCAAATTTTTTCAATATTCATTATTCATTTTCAACATATCACTGAGCACTGTCCTTCTGCATTTACCAAATTAACTTCATCATTTCACTTATATTCCAATTACTCTTTATACCACGTATTACTTTATGCTCAAAATTGAAACTTTGTTTTACATCAAATATATAACAACCATAATTTTAAATTTTTACAATCATTACAAAAACATGTATCACATAAACTAATCCCTAAAAAAATGTTTTTAACTCCGCCATCACCTATTACTTAGCGATGCCGGTCTCAAGCCCGGATAAAGGAGGAGAGAAAACATTTTACAAACAAAGAGGCAATACTGTAGTCATGCAAGAATAGCAGCAAAATAATAGTATGAGTATTCAATCTTAACCGGTAAGCTTATGCAGCTGTATGACAATACATTTTCTGTATGCACTACTTCATATTAACAAAAATTTAACTCACGGTTGTCTTCGCACACGTCCAACGGACGTGCCATCCATACTGGTATATAAAATAAGAAGCCTAATAGCTAGCAATACAATGCAGATTAAATTTCTTTGTTGTTCAAGGATGCAACAAAAACAAATGATTTTTGGAGTGATGCTCGAGTAAGAAATTCAAACCCGAAAATGATAATATATTACAAATGAGAAAACAAATTTGCTATCACTAAACTGAGTAGGAAATTGAAAGAGCTAACAAAATTGATTAAATGTCAACTGGACTAAAATATGCTATGAATTAATCGTTTGTGTTGTGCATACTCAGAAGCGTAACTGAAGAAATTTGGTTGAAGAAATTAGGGAGATGGAACTGGAGGTAAACCATGGACCTGAAGCAAGCAAAACGCATTGAGCAATCCACTTACAAATGACCATATAGCTGAAGCGGGCATTATATAATGAACTGAGATAGAGGCTTAAACTGAACCGATGCATGACTAAACCAACTGTAGATGGAACCTGCTGCAAACTAGGAGAAGTGAACGAGAATGGGCTGCAAACATAGGGAGATGGAGCCTGATGCATTGTGAACTGAAAGAAAATAGAGAGCCAACTTTGCTTCCAGAAAGAGCTACAACCCAACACAAAAGTGGTCTCCACCTTGATGCGACATGAACTACAGCCTAATGCGACCAATGCTGATGCAAACAAACTGAATGAATTAACTGGAAATGAAGCTAAAGTGTGATCTGGACATGGAACGGTGAAATGTAATATGGCCTTATGTGTTGATACATGAAGATTTTGATCAATGACAATGAGCTTCAACAAAAAGGAAGAAATACATTTAAAATCAGAGGAAGATCGATGAAGACCAAAGTGAAAACTTGAGTATGATTTTTATGGGTCCAAGTCTAGATTATTTGTTAAAATCTATCCTCAAGAGATTTTCACGAACACTAAAACACTTCCTTTAAACTTCATTTTTATAAATACTTTTACTGTGCAAATTTTCACAGTTCAGTCCACTGAACAGGCATGGCCAGTCAATTGAAACTGGCACAGAAATAAAAACATGCACAGTTTCAGTCGACTGAACTCCCTGAACAGTCGACTGAACACAGACCTGAAAATTTTCCTTTATATTTTCAGTCGACTAGATCTCCTGCTCAATCGACTGAATTGATAACTGCGAATTTTTTGTGAATAGACACTTTCTTTCTTCCAAGAGATGCAACCCTTCTTCAATGGAAATGGAAGCATCTCTTGCATGCACCTCTAGCAAACAAATGCACCTCTTCTACAAGTATAAATACATGGTTTTAACAATTGCAATTAACAATTCTACTTGCTTTAATCTCTCTACTTACTTGAACATAATTTCAAATTCATTTAAGTTTTCAAAAGCAAACCAATTGCTTGAATCTCTGTTTTAACTATAACATATCGTGATTCATAGCAATTCATATTTCCTAAATCTTCACAAACACTTTGTATACTCTCGAGGATAAGATTATAGGAAAGTTGTACTAAATTGACTCATTAGTGTTATCAAAGAACACAACAAGTCGGAAATACTTTTTGTATCCAATTTGAAGTCCTCTTCGGTAGTTGAGGCAAGAAATCCCATGCGGTTGTTCGGGTAAGTTGTAAACCTATTCCTCCAGGTTAAGTGAGGGTTGTTGGTTAGTTGAATTCCTAAGAAGAGCTTAGGGACTGGACGTAGGACAAGAGGTCTGAACCAGTATAAAGTCTTGGTGTCTACTTTACTTACTACTTATTACTATCTACCTAGAAGCATTTTTATTCCATATTATACGATCCTACCGCATAGAATCTTTCAATTGGTATCAGAGCAAGGCCGTCCTATAACCATAACACCGTTATTTGACATATTGATAATATGGAAAACAACACAAGCACAACATCTACCTATAACTCTACATTTGCGGAAAGACAATCTACTCAAAGACCTCCTCTATTCAATGGACTAAACTATAATTATTGGGCTACAAGGATGAGTATTTATATGCAAGCAACAAGTTTTGAAGCCTGGAATGCAACTCAAGCAGAACTCGTTGTACCTACAACGGATTATTCTACATTGACGCAAGCTCAGAAGAATGAAGTTAGTGCAAATGCCAAAGCTATGAATATGCTATTTTGCGCTTTGGATAGAAATGAGTTCAACCGTGTAAGCATTTGTACTACTGCACATCAGATATGGAGTACACTTAAAACCATACATGAAGGCATAAACAAGGTTAAAAAAACAAAGATCTCCATGTTAAAGAACCAGTTCCAAAACTTTAGAATGCGACAGAATGAATCCATCAATGAATGTACTTGAGATTTCAAGACATTCATCATGCCTTAATAGGATTAGGAGAAAAGTATACGGATTTTGATATTGTATCTAAGGTCCTAAATTCACTTACTGATGAATGGGAGAGAAAAGTCTTAGCAATCGAGGAAGCAAACGATCTATCTATAATGAAACAAGAAGAATTAATTGGAAACCTTATGTCTTATGAAGTTAACATGCAAGCTAAGAAAGATCAAGCACATGAAATAAAAAATGTGGCTTTTCACGCAGAAAAGGAAGAATCAAAGTCTGAAGATGAGGATCTAGAATTTATTGCCAAAAATTTCAAGAAATTTTTAAAATATAGAAAAGGAAATGAAAACGGTTTCAAAAAGAATTTCTTGAACAAACCTTCATCCTCAAATGTGGAATGTTTTAATTGTCACAAGAAAGCTCATATGATAAAAGACTGTCCGGAGCTAAAGAAGGAGAATCAGAAAAACTTCAACAACAAGAATAAGAAAGACAGATTTAAAAAGAAGGCTTTTTCTGTCACATAGGACGATTCTGATTCAGATTCATCAGATAGTGATAGTGATAGCAACAATGAACAAGCAAATGTGTGCTTCATGGCTCAAGAATCTGAGGTTAGTGATTTATCTTATGATGATTTAATTGATGTAAACACTGAACTTTTGAGCATAATAAAAACTCTTAAAAGGAAACTCAAGGAAACTCGTGAAAATCAAAACAAAGCTGAATTTGAAAGAGATATGTTAAAAGATGAAAAGAAAATTCTAGAAGAAGAACTTGAAAAAGTTCAAGAATCTCTTTCAAATTCGGAAACTCAATTATCACTTTTAAGTCAAGAAATTGAAACTCAAAAGACAAAGAATGATATAATTGTTTTTGAAAATCATGAGTTAAAAACTAAGATTAGACAAGTTAAGTTAGAAAATAATAGTCTTCAAGCTAGATTAGATAACATCACTAAAAATGTCTCATATTTTAACAAAGGAAGAGAAAATTTATCTAAGATTTTAGAAAAATCTCAATCCTCCTCAAATAAACATGGATTAGGATATAAAAAGGAGTCAAAAATTCCTAAAAAGAAAAATACAAATTTTAAGAGGAATATTGATTCAAAACAAAAAATGTTATTAAGAGAACCTATTAGAACAAAAGAAGAAACTAAGATAGTTAAAATTTGGGTTCCAAAGACTAACAATATTTTAATTAGGAATAAATATATTAAAGCATTTATGGATAGTGTTCATAATAATAAAAATTATATTTATAAAAAGGATACTGAACCAAATTAGGTTTGGTTTCCTAAGTTCTAACTTTTAGGACCCTATTGAAAGGTGGATACCAATATTGTATTTATTTTTAGGTCCCACTCAAAAAAGAAGAAATGGATACTAGACAGTGGTTGCTCAAAACACATGACCGGCGACAAAGATATGCTTACAAACATCACATACTTTGATGGTGGATCGGTTACCTTCGGAGACAATTCAAAAGGCTATATAATTGGAAAAGGAGATGTGAGCAATTACGAAAAATGTCTTCCAAACAAATCAAACTCTCCAATTAGTGTTATCACGAATCAACTTTGTTATTCATGAACCTGAAGGAGATCGTGAAGGCTCTTACGATTGGGATAAAGATGAGTAATTTTTTAATGGTTTGTTGTTCTATGTTCTTACCTTGTTAAAGCCTTATATCTATTCTACTTATGCAACCTTGTTTTATTATTTGACTATGCTATTCTCTGATAATCTTAGAATTCTATTGTTCAGTGGTTGTTTTTTTTAATATATCTATGATTATTACTTCCTTTTTGACGATGACAAAGGGGGAGAAATCTGTGTAGCTAACTCTGTTTTGTAGGAAAGATAGGTGCATTCATTCAGGGGGAGAAAAATAGAAAATACATCTCTGTAACACATTAATGTTGTCATCAATCAAAAAGGGGGAGAATGTTGATACACGAAGATTTTGATCAATGACAATGAGCTTCAACAAAAAGGAAGAAATACATTTAAAATCAGAGGAAGATCGATGAAGACCAAAGTGAAAACTTGAGTATGATTTTTATGGGTCCAAGTCTAGATTATTTGTTAAAATCTATCCTCAAGAGATTTGCACGAACACTAAAACACTTCCTTTAAACTTCATTTTTATAAATACTTTTACTGTGCAAATTTTCACAGTTCAGTCGACTGAACAGGCATGGCCAGTCGACTGAAACTGGCACAGAAATAAAAACATGCACAGTTTCAATCGACTGAACTCCCTGAATAGTCGACTGAACACAGACCTGAAAATTTTCCTTTATATTTTCAGTCGACTAGATCTCCTGCTCAGTCGACTGAATTGATAACTGCGAATTTTTTGTGAATAGACACTTTCTTTCTTCCAAGAGATGCAACCCTTCTTCAATGGAAATGGAAGCATCTCTTGCATGCACCTCTAGCAAACAAATGCACCTCTTCTACAAGTATAAATACATGGTTTTAACAATTGAAAATTACCAATTCTACTTGCTTTAATCTCTCTACTTACTTGAACATACTTTCAAATTCTTTTAAGTTTTCAAAAGCAAACCAATTGCTTGAATCTCTGTTTTAACTATAACATATCTTGATTCATAGCAATTCATATTTCCTAAATCTTCACAAACACTTTGTATACTCTCGAGGATAAGATTATAGGAAAGCTGTACTAAATTGACTCATTAGTGTTATCAAAGAACACAACAAGTCGAAAATACTTTTTGTATCCAAGTTGAAGTCCTCTTCGGTAGTTGAGGCAAGAAATCCCGTTCGGTTGTTTGGGTAAGTTGTAAACCTATTCCTCCAGGTTAAGTGAGGGTTGTTGGTTACTTGAATTCCTAAGAAAGGCTTAGGGACTGGACGTAGGACAAGAGGTCCGAACCAGTATAAAGTCTTGGTGTCTACTTTACTTACTACTTATTACTATCTACCTAGAAGCATTTTTATTCCATATTATACGATCCTACCGCATAGATTCTTTCATTATGGAACTGTAGTTCTCGGCCTAAACATATTGCAGTGCTGAACTGGATAGTAGAGGTTTTGAAATGCTAAAGTGGATGACAGATTCAAAAACGAAATTCGACCGCTTATGCATATCATAGAAAAAATGGTCATGCCAGTGAATGGCGTCAGAGAGTAAGAGTTAAACAAAATCAAATGTTACTGGAACAACTTGAAGAGCAAGCAGAGGCAAAGCTAAAGAAAAGCTCGGTGCTAAACTTGGTGGTAGATGTTCCAACTGATCAGACATATGCATGGATTGACAGTAAATATATGGGCAGTATATGTATGGTTGATGAGGAATTATGTGAAAACATGAAAAAGCTGAGTTTGTGATGAAGCACTTGAACGTCAAACTGACCAATATAGTTGAACTAGATGTGTAGAAACTGAACCGAGTGTACAATCTAAACTAGACATGAGATAAATAGGCAAGGCGTGATGAAAAGGAGGAGATTGATGAGGATTACACTAGTATTGAGAAAATCTTTGAACTGAGTGAACAAACTGAGTAAGCCGATGATGAGTGCATGAGTGCAGCCTACTGGCATGTATGTCCAAGCAAGCCAAGTGATGGAAAATGACTAAATATTGATATAAATTCGTTGCACAATCTGATCTGAATTGATTTTGAAAGTAGACTGATATTATTCAAGACTGATCTGAGTGAGCTAGGGACTGACATTGAATAAACAAAACTGGTTGTGTTTTCCGAGAAAGACCAAGTTAGTTCTCCATCAAAAGAGTAGGGGGTTCCAGGCTATTAATTAGAAGTGGACGATCGTTGGATGTTGGGATGTTATTTTTTTGATAATCATAATTGGTAGTATATGTGGAAAATTTAAGGGTTGAATGAGAATTTTCCTTAGTAATGATAATTTTTTTGTTCAAATGAAGTTCATCATATTGTACTGTTTAACTAAGTGTAACGTTGGTTTTCCTTTTCTCATATGGTATACCCCTAAAAAATATACCACATTGCAATGTAGTCAAGTTTCTATGCATCTTTTATTGGCATATTATTGAAATATTATAATTCCAAACAAAGATCATGTTGGTCCATATTTTGACTTTTTAGGTTTCTTATACAACTTACATACAACGAAATACTATTTATCTAACAAAAACTTACAAGCATCATTTTATTTCATGGACTATCTACTGCGTACTATTGATGGTATCATTGGATATAGTACGATTCAATATTTTATATATTACTTCTTTCTCGATGCTTCCAATTTAATCTATAAAAATAAATAAAGGTAAAATACATGGGCATTGTATGTGTATATCTACACACGTATATTGGGCTAGGATCACTAGCATCCTCTTATTTAACACTATTTGGAGTCTCATGATATTAGCCACATGTTTATATTAAATATAGGGCCGATATTATAGGAGAGAGAAATACCTTATATTTAAATATAAACGTATACCTTATACAGCTCAAATCACTCCTGATAGTTCACGGGCGCGGTGCAGTGGAAAGGAGGTCTGAGTTCTGATAAAAAGAAGCAGGTTCGATTCCTACAATGCGCTTCCCTATCCTATATAAATTTATCCGGGGGTATGTGGGCTTGGATCAGCGGACGGCTTTAATATACCCTCCTCAGAAGTTTACCGGTCCACCGGGTTCTCCTGGGTTTTCAAAATAAATAAATAAATAAAATCACTCCTGATAATTCAACCACATGTACAAAGTGCTTTAAGATTCATTCACTTAGTGTAACGACCCTTAATTTTCGATAATTAAAAATTATTCAATTTAATTAGATTCTGTGATTTATTATTGGAAGAATTAAAAAATTGGAATTTATTAATGAAATAACAACCAAGATTAAAGGTAATAATGTTAATTTAAGTTAATTATTAGCAACTTGAATGAAATTCCAATCAATTGAAATAATGTAAAGGTTATACATGGTTATAAAGTGAATATAGGAAAACAAATGTAAGTATTGAATTAATTAATGAAATAATATATAATTAATGGTAATTGAATAAAATCAATGTTATGTAAGTAATTATAACATTTGGTTGTAAATAATAAACTTATTAATGTGACTAAAAATTAATGGTGACAAACTATTATATGTTACCTATTTATTTAGTCTTTTAAATTAAACTTGGAAATCAATTATAATTAAATGAAATAAATGATTCATTAAAGTGGGTTAAGACAATAACTGGAAATTGTGAATGCAATAACATGAACAGAAATGTTAATTTTATTCATAAGGTAATAATTGATTTAATAAAAGGAATGAAACTAAGATAAAATAATTAATTTGGATTTTAAATTATAATTAATGTGTAAAATTGACAAAAATTCAATATAATTGAAATATAGTAGTTAATACAAGTAAAAGATGGAAATTGTAGCATATTAGTGAAATAAGATATAAACAAATATTAACTATGCTATTAGAGTAATAATGGATTGAATATAAAGATTGAAATCAAATTTAATCAAATTTTTTGGAATTTAAATTATAATAAATGGATCTATTGCAATTAAATGTAATTAAGTACTACATTAATGGAAATTACAATGAAATTGTAAATTATTAATGTAGTAAGAGATAAACTAATATTAATTATATCCTTAAGGTAATAATTTGTTGAATATTAGGATGAAAAGTCAAATTAATGGATTTATTGGAAATTTAATACATAACTACTGAATTTATTGAAATTGAAATTAAACACCGTAAATTGTGCAATGTTCAATATTAAATTGATATAGAAATTTGTCTTAAAGGATTATAAAGTACTAAGTAATCTAAAATGATAGAAATTGTAAATTATTGTACTTGAATTGAAAAAGTGATTTAATTAATTTAATATTAATTTATTTAATTAACGTGAAAATAGCCATTTTGGCCACTGTCTCGGATTTTGACGAAACAAGTTTCATCGAATCCGTAAAGGTGTATTATTTTAAGGTTTCATGTTTCGTAGCGATCAGACTTGTTGTTTGATCGTACGGACTCGAAACGCCTATAAATCAATTTAATTAAATTCAATTGAAATCAATTTGAAATAAGACGATTTTAAGTTAACTTCTTCATCGGATGGAATTAGGACCTGAAACTTGTTCCATTGAGTTTAAAAATATTGAAAACATCTATTTTGATATATAGGATGATGACTCATTTTCGTTCCGGAGACAGAACGGGCTTTTCGGGTCGTTTATCGTTCAATCCAAATCGAATCTAGTCCATTCTTTCAGTTTTCAGCTTTGCCTATAAATAGCCCATTATAAACCCTAGCAACCTTTTTATTTTCTATTGTTTGTACGTACATTTCTTTCTTATCTCATCTTTCCAATGGTAGACAAAAAAACTCTAATTCCCAAAATTCCAAAAATCCTAATTTAAAAAAAAAATTGCTCCAGGTTTACTTCGAGCCGGGAAGAGGTTTAATTCGAGTTTCAGAGGAAAAAACCCTGCAGCGACTTGGGGACAGAGAGAGTTCGAGGCCAAACAAGGCGAATCTGGATGCGCTTCGAGTTTCAAAGGCGAAATCACTAGAGCGACTTCGGGTCAGGAGCCAAATGACTCGAGTCTCGGGTCATTTTGGCAAAAACTCAGAGCAAGCACCGGGTAATTGAGGCGGCGACTCGAAGTAATACCCGAAGTCGAAATTTTCCAATCTTCTAACGTTAATAAAATTTGCATACGAGCTCGGATTAACGTGCAGTTTTCTCCATTGGGATTATATCGGAATTCCGAACATTATAGAGCTAGTTTTGTAGAATTCTGAGACTGTTGAATTTTGAGCCCTAGATTGGATTTCAAATCGATTTGAAATCAAATGTGAGTGTTTTAACCCACTCACAATTACTAAATTACCTTATGTTAGTTAAATTAAGTTTATGTTGTGATTAGAAAGTCTGTTGATTGATGTTGGTATGTTTAAATTATCATTCTGATTAAATTTGACCTTTATTGCATTTAATCATCGTTTAATTTAATATTAAATTTTATTTGTCAAATTAATACCTGTTATTGATTATCAGTTATCTATTGATGTTTATTGATTGATTTTGATGATGATTTGTGTTGGATGTTGATTGTGATATTGGATGAGTGGATGTTGTATTTTATATTGTTACAATATTGCAAGTTCCCTATGGGTTGAAATGATACATACCCGAACGATCTATAGATTAGGGAAAAATCGTTATGGGTTGAAATGATAGAATCGAGCAATTTTATGGATTTTGTTAAATTCGGGATTGCGGTTTGAAATGAGATATAACCGTAAAAATTTAAATTGCGGATTGAATTGATAAATATCCGTATCATTTGACCCTAGGGTGGAAAATTATATACAGACACCGGATTGGTTAAATTAAATGATTTTGGATCTTTGAAATTTTGAATTCAGTTAACTAATATTTTTGAAGAAGATATTGATTTATATAAACTGAAGTATTTTCGATAATCCAAGTGTTAATGCTGAAAAGGAAATTGATTTAATAAATTATTCAAAGGATGTAAATTAGAATTTCAAGGTTGAAGCGTCGAATATAAATGAATTTATCGGAATGGAGTTATTGGAATTGTTTGGATATAACTTTGAAATCTATTTTAAACTAATTTAAACTATTTAATTTATTTTAAATCTATTATAACCTATTTAATACAATTTAATCTATTTCACCTATTTTAAACTAATTAAATTTATCCAGTCTATTTTAAATCTATTTGATATAATTTAAATCTATTTAAACTATCTTTACTATTTAAACCATTTTAAATCTATTTAAACTATTTTGAACTATATAAACTAGTTATAATTACCTAAACTATTTTCAAAAATTTCAGAGTGTTTAAAGTTGTAGTATTTATAATTAAATCCTTGATGATGATACGACCTAAGTTGGAATTTGGAATTGATACCTTTTGAAAATGCCATATTTGAGTAATAGGATGATTTTGGAACAAGGATTTAATTAACCTATCTTATCGAAAAATTCAAAAATGAATATGACTTTGAGAGTAAATATGATTTTTGAAAGTGATATGATTTTGAAGTGAACATGATTCTGAAAGTGAATTTAGTTTGAAGTGAATATGATTTCGAAAGAGATATGATTTGAAATTGAATATGATATTTTGATATAAATGGTAAATTGACTTTTTGAAATGTAAAAGAACCATCCGGTGTGAAATAAGCATTTGGTTGTTAAAGAGACTGGGATCGGATATTGTCATAATCTCTGCCAATACCGAAAACCACTTTAAGAACTGTGTACGTGGTGGAGATTCCAGAAATGAAGTAGGATGGTTTGGCGAACGATTTCTGTATAAGGTATGACGTGACCATGACTCCCGTGGCTCAGCATAGATGTGACTAAAACAGGAGCTATACCTGGGCCAAGTAGGGTCATTACTCCGATCGGACTTGCTTCTTCGATACCATTTTATGACATTTGTGATGATTTGGTGGCCACCCCTTGATTTTTGATATGGGAGTGTGTTCCAAGGTGGGCGGTAGTAGCTGCTATGTGTTACCACCATCCTGGTTATGCAATTGGTAAATCTACCCTGACATTTCCTCGAGTGGCGTGTTTACATGCGCTAGAGCGCCTTCTACGAGTTTGTTTTGTACCGTACCTATGTGATGTCCTCTGGGTAAACCACTGGTTTGGTGGTGCCTACGGCATTGTATAGACTACGGAAATATATAAAATGTATTAAGGGGGATATGGGTAACGCCTTAACGCTATTTTAATACTTTACTTTATTGTAGACACTATTATAATAGCGTATTGTACTACATAGTAGATAGTTTAATGGATCCTTAGGAGATGGAAATCTCGAACATCTCTTTAGTTATTGCACCACATTAGACACTGGATAGGAGATGTCAAACCCCATAAACATCTATGGCGCCGTTACACTCATATTTATTTACTGTTGATTTAACTTACATAAGATCTTTTAGTTCTGACTCGAGTATTTTATCTTTTCAATTCGCTCGGGTCAGTCTGAGCTTTTCAGCTTATCGAAGACTGCTTTCTAGAGGTTGAAGACAAAGATATAGTACTATTATTATCTGTTTTATTTATTCCGCAGCATCATGTTGTTCCGCTGCATTTGTTTATTTATTTCTGTTTTTGTAACTCTGATTTTTGTTGTAAAAGAATTGTGAAATGTATTTATAAAACAGCTTCATGAACTGTTATTTGATGATTATATTTTATCATTCCGCTATGAGGTTCTGTATTTGTTTTATTTCTTCTCTTTTTCTTATTTACCCCCATAACATTCTACCCTTTTAAATGGGTTTGAGTCTGGCATGTGTGTCTGCTTAAAACATCCAAAAAATCCGGTCGTTACACTTAGCCCCAACAAAGTAAACATACTAGATTATCCAAAAAATAAATTCGGTAAAAAAAATAGATAACTCGATGAATATTAACTCTATAATAAAAATTAGTTCCCCTTTGATACCCTTTTGATTTCACTTTTAATTTCACTTAACTATAAGAAAGAAAGTTATTAGCTTCGATATTACTTTCAATTTGATTAGAGATAGATTTGAACTTAAGTTGTAGTGTTGACATAAACATGTAAAGTGGGTATAAGATGTTTGTTATAAAGTTAAGTAAAATTTTATGAAATGATTCATAAGTGATATTATTATTGAAAGAATATACTACGTAATAAGTGAATGTGAATAAAGACATGTGAATGATGATTAAGGACAAATGAATGAAATAAAATAATGGATAGAACAAGAAATCAATTGAAATAGATATGTTAAGTTATATGTATATTATTATATTCGCATAACTATTTGATCCAGGTTCGAGTATACGATTTCGAGGTGATTTATACCAATCGGAGTTAGGATTTTTCACTCGATTCTCGATGGCGAACACTAGATATGTATTTCTAGTTGATTTTGAAATTCTCTGTCATAGTATATGGCTACGTAAGGAGAATGGCGATTTCAAACCAAGGAACTGAATCTGAGACTACACTAGATAGTCATGTGAACAATACTAGTTCGGAAGTGAGATTGTGTGATCAAGCAAGCAATCTGATTTGATATTGCGTATGGATGATATAAGTACATCGTACGGACTTTAGTAAAGCAAATGTTGGGAATTGAAATTGCAGAATAATATGATTATGAATTATATGATTAGATATCATTGGTAAATAAGATGTAGGTATATAGAAGCAAGAGCTATTTTGATGCCTTGGATTTCGTAAGTAAAATTTGGTTGCCCAACTAAAAGGTATATGGTAATATTGTTTTTTGAATTTGATGGTTTTATTATTGGGCCGCTTGGCTTTTATTGGTAGGGCCTGTAGTGGCGATTTGTTATTGTTCTGTTCTAGCCGCGAAAAGGAGACGCTTGTGAAATTTTCTGCAAATTTACGACTTTACAAAATTTTTAGAAATTGTGAAGAAATTTTTTTTACAATTAAAATATGATTTTGAGTTATAACCTGAAATGATTGAATGGAATAATCTTAGTTGGAATCTATGAAAGAATTTAAGGTCTTAAGAAAGGTAAAAATGAAATTTCAACAAATTAATTTTTGGAAAGCTTAAAGGCATCGAATATTTTGGAAGATGATTTCAACTAATTTGTTTTAAAATGTAATGGGTTTGGCCATTTTTCTTACTTGGCAATTTCGGGGACGAAATTCTTTTTAAGGGAATACAAAGACCCAAAATTTTTGTCATTTGAATTTGAGATATTTAATTGAATTTAAAACATTGGTTAGTTATTTTTATAAGGTAAATAATTTGAATTTCAAATATAGAGATTATTTGATAATTAAATTATTGAGTGCTATAATTTGGGTTATTTAAATAATTGAATCTTAATATTATGAGAATAAAAATGAGTTTGAAAATTTATTTAAAATTCTATTTAAATAAGAACAAAAGGTAGTAAACTTTTAATTTAGAATTAAAAGTGATTAATTTGGTTTTTACATTAATTCGTTCTAATTAACAAGTTAAAGTAGCCTTCCGGGGCATTGTCTTGGATTTCGACGTAATCAGTTTCATTGGATCTAAAATAGTGAATTATTATATTTTAACGAATTTCGTGGTGATTAGACGTATCGTTTGGACGTGTTGAGATCGAAACACGCTAACTTAATTTTAGAAATTATATAATATAATTAGGTTTTAAATGCTATCTTTTTCATACAATCGAACTAGGTCTAGAAATAAGTTCCAGTACATTCGAAATATGGGTATAACATATAAGACGCCAAGCAGCATGACTCATTTGGGGTTTGAGATTTTTGAACGTTCAAAGCTTGATATTTTAAATTTAAATCATATATATAATATACTCACGTCATAACTTTGCCATACCCTACCCTAGCTTCAACCCGTACTCCACATGCTCCAGCCAAACCCCATGAACCATACTTCTCTGTTTATATATTCATGGCAGCATATAAGAAATGGTTTGGGAATTTTAAAATCAAACCAATAAAGGCTCATCCAAAGACCCTAAGCTATCAAAACCACCGAAGACATTATCTGAGAAAGGTGTCAACTAGAAAACCTAGGCGACAACGAGAGGGACCCATTCAATGGTCAGATTAAGCAAATGTGACACGTGGCGATGGAAATTGGGTGATGAATGGCGAACAACTCTTTCTTTGATTTGGGCCGTCTTAGTGGACTTTCAGGCGAGGGGGCATGAAAAGAAATGTATGGGAAGGGGAGTGCTAGCTTCGGCTGAAGTTGAGCAGCGCATAGGCGATTGGGGCGACGACATTTTAGGGATGAACGGAAATCGTTCTCGTTGGTTTTCACGCTGGCAGAGGTGAATTTGGAGAGAGGACCACTTGTGTTTGGGAGCATGTGGATGGGGCTAACTATGAAAGCGAGGAGAGCGACGGCTGGATGGCCGTGTTGGTGACGGCGAGGAAGAAAGTTAGCGACTGCATATTTAGGCGAACGAAAGAGATGAAGAAGCGATTAATGGCGGGTTATCAAAATTTAAATGTGGTTAATTAATGTAAATAGTTGTAATTAATAAAAATAATTATAATAATAATGTAATCTTATAAATGATGTATTTACTCGTTTTAGATCAGATTCGAACGAGACAAGTTGCGTTGCACTCGAATCTACGATATGGAGTTGGTTTGACAACAAATGGAGCTTGTTGAATTTTACGCTGAATTCGAACGTCGTTCAAATTCAGCCGGAATCCAGAGTGCCTCGATGATAATTGGAATAATTGTGAGTTAAACTCAGCTTTTTGGTTAACTAGTATGATATATAGTTGATAAAAATTGGTGAACGATTGTTCAGATGAATTACTATGTTTATTAGTTGGTTTGGATATATTCCTACTCCTAGAGCGGATGAGACCCCATTACGTTACATGTAAGAGCGGATGACCATTTGTATACGAATCCCGCTTCGAATCGGTTGATTTGTATTATTTGATTATATTATTTTGAGATGGAGGGCGACAGGTTGGAGAGATCCAATGAGGTTCCTCACTATTTTTTAATTGTTTTAATAATATTTATTTTATATGGATTATTGAAAATGAACCTGGTTGTAGACACTATGATTATAACTTTGTTATATATTTGAAAGCTAAAACCCAGTAGCGGCAAAAAATCGATATCGATATTGGTTAAGCATTGCGTAGCTATTGGTCTCAAATTAGTATTTTATAAATACAATAGATTGCCATTTGAATTTGAAATGGTTTTTGGGACAGGAAAGTATTCGAAAATCCGAAATTGGTTTCAAAAATATTCTGTTTAAAAGATTATCTATTCAAATTTAATATTGTTTTAAGGTTATTTAATTTTATTAATACTTTTTTAAAGTTACTTAATTATATTTAATATTGTTTAAAATTATTTAATTATATTAGTGTTGTTTTAAAATTATTTTCTTATAGTTAATATTGCTTTAAAGTATTTATCAAAATGCTAATATTTTGGAATGTTAATTATTTTTAGAATAATTATGGTTATAAATTAATAATAAGGATTTATTAGTAAGGTTAGAAAATAACTTATTATTAATTATTATTTTAAGACGTTTAAGATTATAATTATTATTTATTTATTCCTAATGTTTAATTTTAGTAATTATTTTTATATAATATTACTAGAAGTAAATGATCTTTATTTATTTATAAATGTGTTCAAGGCTCATAAATAGAGTTTTATAAATGGACTTGGATTGTATGAGAGAAGTTTATAAAGTGGTTTGGATATCTAAGTAAGATTATTTACAAGGTGAAAGGATTTTATAAAAGGTTAGATATTTATAAATGGACTTACGAAACGGGTTTGTAGATTTATAAAGAAGTTCTATACATAGTTTTAGAGGTTTATAAAGAATTTATAAATGATTTTAGAAAATGTACAAAAAGAGTTTATAAGTGATTGAATTTATAAAGGAATTATAAATGGTTTTTTGAAATTTATAAAATGGTTTATAAATGGTTTTGAAGAATTACAAGGAATTTATAAATAATTTGAGAATTGAGTAAAAAGAAAATCTTTCTCAATTTTGTAAATATACTTATACCGTAGAGATAAATATATGAGTGCATTTTCTAAGACGTATAGTGTAATGTGCGTGAATATACTTATACCGTTCAGATAATTATATGGATGTTTTCTAAGTATTGAATTATTGGAATTCGTGGAATACATTTGTAAAAGTATTTATATACAAGTAATTTACAAAGTGATTTTAATGAATGAAAGATTTGTTAAAAAAGGCTAGTGTTTGCTTATGTGCTTAACTAATGTTGGTTTTCCCCAAGGAATAAATCATTGATTTGAAAATTGTTATCCGATAATTAGATAACCGATAATCGTAAATGGACTCAAAACGTAACTTTCGAAATATCTAGGAGAAACCCATGAGTCATATGGCACAATCATCTCCGATGATGTTGTACTATGCGTATAAATATCATTTCATTCTCCTACGACAATGGTAAGGGAATCCTTCCACTAACGATTAGAAGGTGGTCTCCGATCTTATCTTTGATTGTTTGTTTCCTAAAGAAACGGGGTTGAGTTTACCAGGAATTATCGAAAAGTTGTTTCGAAGAGACCGGGATCAAGTATGTTATCCGAAAACCACTACGATCCAACGAATGCATTTTGAAGTGAAAAAATCTTGAAGATGATGGAATTGGGGAGGGAGCTCTCAACTATTTGGTTCTGTCCTAGAACAAACATGTATGGATGAATGCTGGTATTGAATTGTTGCCTGGATGGCAGTGTTAGCATTCCAAGTGGGTAGTGCGATAAAA
Source organism: Allium fistulosum (assembly GCA_030737815.1). NCBI lineage: Eukaryota > Viridiplantae > Streptophyta > Magnoliopsida > Asparagales > Amaryllidaceae > Allium > Allium fistulosum. The sequence continues at coordinate 394,514,465 of CM060907.1, forward strand.
AAGGTAAAATGTAGCCCAAGCCTCATCAACCGGAAATGAATAAAACAGGGAAGATATAGCAAAGGTAGTTGGGTTGCTCCCATAAGGGTTATGTCATCCCTATCTACAGTCCCTACTATTAACTTATGTATGCTTTGGTGCAATTGCCGATTTGAACTAAGCGATGATCTTATTCGGTACAATCTAGTAAAGGGGTGGCCGGTCTTGTGTTAGTAAGGGTTGATAGGTTCGATCTCGATATTATTTGTCCAGAGATGCATTGTGACTGGCGGTGCCCCGGTAGTCCAGTCATTGTATGAAATCTATTTTCCGATACGAGCCTTTACAGTTTTAGTTGTAAAAAATTAATTAATGTAAAAATTTCAGCTAAGGTTAATAAGTATTTGTATCTAGACACTATTGTAATATTAAAGAATTTAATATGAAATGTGATTGGTTATCGTAAGGTAGAAACTCGTCCGTGTTTATGTGCGGCATGGTCTTACGAGTTACTTTTTTTTCAAAGGTTTTATTTAACTTAAAAATCTGGTTGGGTGTGTTTTCTCATGCTGGTTTTCCAGACTGACTCAGGTGTTATTTTATTATAATACCGTGTTAGACCGAGCATATTTGCAATTTTAGTTTGAAGTTTGGGACTTCAGGAGACGAGCGGGCCCTGAGACATATTCACGTAGATGGTTATTTTTCCGCTATGTTCGTTGTTGTATTTATCAGCAATTGTATGGATAGGCTATTATAACTGTCCGAGCTGAAATAAGTTAGTATACTCTGATTGATGCCTGTACATACATATATTACAATTTGTTTGTGTAAAGATTTAATGTATATTATAGATTATTAATTCCTCTGTGAGATTCTATTTTGTTTAGTTTTCTTCTTATTTTCTTCCTTCTTTTTTTTTCCTAACAATCGGCTTTTCCGGCATTTAATCTCGACATCCAATATTATGGACGTATTATTGTCGATTTTAAGGGTCGAAAATTCCCGGTTGTTAAAAGAAGACTATCATTGAGCATTTAATTATAAGTGCAATGGATCCTCTGTACAAAAGCAGTACGTTGTACAATTACGACAAGCAAATAAATATAAGCAAAGATATTAAGTCCGATGACACTTTTGATTTACTCAAACTTGTTCATTATGACGATGAAGATTACACCAATCATACTTTTTTTGACGATAATAAAAATAAAGTTAATGCATAAAGATGAGAACATAGTTATATTATTTAATTAGTAGTTACCTTAATTATTGAAATTACGGCTAAATTATTGAACAAGCCATGACTAGACCAACCATTCACTAGCTATATTTTGCTCGATATCTTGTTTCTTTTCGTTTTCTACTTGTAGAAATTAGAGATACCAAACTATACTGATTTTTCTCACAATCTTCATGATAGAATTATTTGACATCTTAGATTAATGGTAAGTATCACTAGAAGTATAAGTCTATTTTCAATTGATCTATGAATATTTTTTAGTAGAATACATGGATGCTTATCCGCAAAAGTATTGATAATTAATAAATGAGTATAAGATGAATAGAAAACTACCTAATTTTAAGTGTATATTCATCAGTGCATATCTAAAATGACCTAGGTAAGTGTCAAATAAAAATGTTAATTTTAGCATTCGCTACGAATGAATCTTGATTTTATGTTGCGATGCATCTTCTTTTTTGTGTCATGTGTAATTGAGCACGTAAAATAATATACGAACTTTGTATATGGCAATTGTATTCCATTTTTGTCATGAGCACTCAACTACACAATCACTAATCATTGTTTATGACTCTGACATGTTTCAATGGTGGTATTTTATAGTTTGGCGAGATTAAGTTATAAATATGTCATGTACATATAACTTTTTGACGCAGTGGATATAACACTTGACGACGAATTGAAGAATTCGTGTCAAACTAACCGGTGAAACGATTAGATGAAGCAATATGAATCGATGGATTGATGATGCCGAACGCCCAAATTCGTTGATCCGAAGATACCGAATTTTAGCTATCTATGTCACGTTGATCGATCTCGATACCATGAAGTAGATCTTTAATTCTTCGAGCGTTGATCAAGCGCACTTGATGCCGCGAATCGGCTTCACGATCGTTGAATCGAGCGCACTCGATTGACCGAAGGTGGAGATAGGAGATCACACTCGACTACCAATTGGATGAAAGCACAAAGCTAACAAAGGAAAATTTATTTCAAAATCAACAACCGTTACAAATGACATAACTCCCTATTTATAGGGTTACAACAAACAACTCACCTAAGTCGTATACGACTTAACGACTTATCAAAGAAATTACAACACTTAGGTCATTACATGACCTTCAACAGAAATTACATCATATTACGACTTAAGGAAATTGCAATATAAAAACAACACAAGTTGGACGAAATAAAATGACTTAAACTAATTTGTTCACGCGACTTATACAAAACAGCATCTCGCGACTTATCACATTATCTCACGACTTATCATTTTATCTCACGACTTATCATCTCGCGAGTTATCCACTTCATCTCTTCGATTTATCAAATCTCGCAAGTTAAGGGAAGTTCGGTCACGATTAGTGGAGGCGCTTCGCGACTTAGGCTGGAGAAGGTGCGACGTAAAGAAAACATTCGTCTTCAATGCTTCGCGATTTAGGGCTAGAGAAAGGGACGAGTCACTGGAAAGGTTTAAGTCGGGTGGTGTTATGTCGTAGGGATTATGTCGTGGAGGAATTAGGTCGGATTGGTGGTTAGTTAGGTCGTAGACCGATTCAGGCATTTGGAAATTAGATCGTTTGGTTTTCGGTAGGCTATTATATTGTGGAGATAGGTCGGAGGCATTAGGTCGTGGGTGGCGGTGGAGTTTTAAGTCGTGGGAAGGAATAGGTCATGGAGATTGTTCGCTAGGTCGTGGAGATTGTTCGCGCGATGCTGAAATTGAGTCGGGGGTTTGACGAAGGTCGCCAATGCTAGGTCGTTGCCGAGCTTCGTTAGGTCGTTCGACTTCGTCCACTAAGGTATGCACTGCATCATCCTCCCCCGGTTGAGAAAAGTTCGTCCTCGAATTTAAAAGTTCATTCCCATTGGATTGTTCATCTTCATAATAAGGTATAAGATGTTTAACATTAAACACGTCAGAAGTGTAAACATCCCCTGGCAGCTTCAACTTATAAGCATTTTCATTGATACGTTTTATAATTTCTACTGGACCAATTTTTCGGGCTTTCAACTTGTTATAAGCACCCACTGGAAAACGATCCTTTGTTAACACAGCATACACCCAATCACCCTCGTTGAACTCCACACTTCTTCTCTTTTTATCTGTCGCTTGCTTATACTTCTCATTTGTGTTCTCCAAACGTTCCTGAACAATTCTATGACAGTCTTTCAACTCATCAATGAAATCAACAGCCCGTTTAACTGTCCCCTTCGGTTGTGGCACTATTGCTAAATCCAACGGCCCCTTTGGCAAGCTCGAATATACTATCTGAAACGGGCTGTAACCAGTGCTTCGGTTAACAGCATGATTATGAGCAAACTCCGCCTGACACAACTTTAAGTCCCAACTCTTCAGATTATCCTGAACTAGACATCTCAACAGATTTCCCAATGATCTATTCACAACTTCAGTTTGCCCATCCGTCTGCGGATGATATGCACTACTAAACTTCAACTTCGTCCCAACCATCTTCCACAGACTCAACCAAAAGTGACTCAGAAATCGAGTATCTCGGTCAGAAACAATAGATTCAGGTAACCCATGTAAACGATAGATTTCTTTAAGGAATAACTGAGCAACACGGACTGCATCAGCAGTCTTTTTACAAGCAATAAAATGTGCCATTTTCGAAAATCGGTCAACCACCACATAAATGGAATCGTTTCCCCTTTGAGTTCGAGGCAAACCCAAAACAAAATCCATACTCACATCAACCCAAGGCTTAGTTGGTACAGGTAACGGCATATATAATCCAGCATTGGTCGCAGTTCCTTTCGAAACCTGACAGATATGACATCGCTCCACAAACCTTTCCACTTCTTTTCTCATCGACGGCCAAAAATAAGATTGAGAAATCAGCTGTAGTGTATGGTCTCTACCCACGTGTCCTTCCTCATGCAGCTCCTTCACTATCTTCATTCGCAAGCTACAATCTGGTATGCACAATTAATTCCCCTTGAACAAGAATCCATCTACCATCACAAACTCATCCGTCTCTCCTTTCTTCACTTTATCTACAAACTTCATAAAGTAAGGATCTTCAACAAATAACTTTGGTAGCACATCAAACCCTGTCACTTCGACCTTCATTGTAGTCAACACATGATTTCTTCTACTCAATGCATCCGCAACACGATTCGTCACTCCCGATTTGTGTTTCACAACAAACGTAAACTGTTGCAGATATGCAATCCATGATGCATGTCTCGCTGAAATCTTGTCTTGCCCTTGTAAATGTTTCAACGCCTCATGGTCAGTGTAAAGAACAAACTCTTTCTAAAATAGATAATGTCTCCAGTGTTTAATGGCTTGCATAACAGCATAGAATTCCACATCATATGTACTATATCTCATCTTCGCTCCTGATAACTTCTCACTGAAATATGCAATCGGACGTCCCCTCTGACTCAACACTCCTCCAATTCCAACCTTTGACGCATCAGTGTGTAGCTCAAACAACAACTGAAAATCTAGTAATACTAGAGTTGGTGCAGACGTCAGCAACTCCTTGATCTTTCCAAAAGAATCTCCTGCTTCTTCTGACCATGAAAACTGCTTACCCTTCATACAATCTGTAACAGGCGCCATCACACTACTAAAGTGTGGAATAAGTCTTCTATAAAATGAAGCCAACCCATGAAAACTCCGAACCTCTGTTATCGTCTTGGGCTGTGGCCAATCTCTAATCGCCTCTACTTTACTCCGATCCACCTGTATCCCTTCCTCGGATACAACATACCCCAGAAATAAAACACTATGCGTCATGAACACGCATTTCTTCGTTGCAGCATAAAATTGTTCTTGTCGCAGTACCATCAGCACTTCTCTCAGATGATTCAAATGTTCCTCTGGACTTCCACTATATATCAGAATATCATCAAAATACACCACCACAAACTTCCCAATGAATGGTCTAAAAATCTGATTCATTACCCGCATAAATGTACTCGACGCATTTGATAAACCAAATGGCATTACCAACCATTCGTATAGAACCTCCCTGGTTTTAAAAGCAGTCTTCCACTCATCACCTGGCCTGATACGAATTTGATGATATCCGCTCTTCAAATCAATCTTCGAAAAGATAGTAGCTCCGCTTATTTGATCTAGCAAGTCATCCAACCTCGGCATTGGAAATCTATAACTCACAGTAATCTTATTCAATGCTCGACTGTCAGTGCACATTCTCCACGTTCCATCCTTTTTGGGTACCAATAAAGCTGGTACAGCATAAGGACTTAAACTCTCTTGCACACGCCCTTGTTCAAGCAATTCTTCCACCTGCCTTCGCAATTCTTCATGTTCCTTCGGACTCATTCGATAATGTGGTCTATGTGGAAACATTGCTCCCGGAACAAGATCAATTTGATGTTGAATGTCTCTCAGTGGCGGTAACTCCTTTGGTAACTCCTCTGGAAATACATCCTCAAATTCTTTCAATACTGGTTTCACTTCTTCTGGAATTTCAACCTCTTCACTGCTCTCACGCCCAATTAACAAGAATACTTCCGGGTCTTCCTCAACCTCCTTAACAAACTCCTTCAAAGATAATAAAGTTTTCAGCTCTTCAATCTCCTCCAGTTTGTTTTCCTCTTGTTGATGCTTCTTTGGAACTAGAGTGATTTTAGTACCTTCAAACATGAAACTATAACTGTTGTTTCGCCCATCATGTTGCACCGCCCTATCATATTGCCACGGTCTCCCCAGCAACAAATGACAGACATCCATATCTACAACATCGCACCAAATTTCATCTTTGTATTTCTTCCCAATCGAAAATTTAACACAAGCCCTTCGTCCAACTTTCACCTCACCACCCTTCCTCAACCATGCTAACTTGTACGGTTTAGGATGTTTCTCAGTTTTTAACTCTAACTTCTTCACCGCTTCTGTAGAGATAATATTGTCACAACTTCCAGCATCAATAACAAACTTGCAAACTCTTCCTAGAATAGTGCATGTAGACTGAAAAATGTTATTCCTCAACCAACTACTTTCCTCCTCTTGCTTTGGGGTCAAACAACTTCTCCTCATCATCAATGAGTACCCTTCATCTCCCGACAACAAGTCTTCCTCCTCCACTGGTAATGAATTAGAACATTCAGCTTCTTCCTCCTCATCCTCAGCTTCCGCAACCATCACTCGTTTCTTAGGCTTTGGACACTCATTGCTTTTATGACCCATCTCCTGGCAATTGTAGCATTTGAAACCATTGTTAACCTTCGCCTTCTCAACCTCCTTCACCACTGGTTTACTGATAGGTTTAGAAACATTAGAACCTCCATTAACGCCCTTCACTTGATTGTTGGAATTAGTAAACACACCACTACCTCGTCGTCCCTGTTTCTCCCAAGCCAACGCTTTCTGGTGTGCTTCCGCCACAGATCTGGAATCAAAAATATTTACCATGTCTTGAATCTACATACGCAATCCTCCAACAAATCTAGCTGTTAATTGTTCCTCTGTCTCCATAATATCGTTCCTTGCAATCAGTTGATAAAATTCGTCAGCATAGTCATTCACAGATTTCGTTCCTTGCCTCAAGTTTTGTAGCCTCTAATACATAAGCGATTGATAATTATAAGGTAAGAACGTTGCTTTCATCAATTTCTTCATCTTCTCCCAAGATTCAACCTTTGACTTCCCCATTCGTTCACGTGTAAGTTTGGTTTGCTGCCACCACGCCAAAGCTCTACCCCTCAACCTTGTAGCAACCAACTTCACTCTACGATGTTCTGGAACTTCCTTGAAGTCAAAAATCTCCTCCACATTAGACAACCAGTCCAAAAACTCTTCAGCTTGCATACCACCTTTGAATTCTGGAATTTCAATCTTCATCCCAGATTCCCACTTGTGATCATACTCTGACTTATTTCTTCCTTGTCCACGTCTTCGTTCATGAACACTACCACCATCATACTCTTCTTCACAATCCTATGTATATCGATGTCGATCCTGACCACCAACATCTCTACTACCATCACGTCTACCACCAACATCCCTTCTATCTACATTCCTCCGATTACGATCAATCACATTTCTATCACGACTTCGATCATCAACATTTCTATCACAATCTCGATCCACGCTTCTATGATCACTATCAACACTTCTCTCTCGATTTGAATGTGGTGAAACTCTACTTCTCCCATGGCTCGATTCAGGTGAAACTCTTCTCTGATTTTGACTCATCTCCAACATCATCCTCTCTAACCGACCAATCCCTTCATTAAGCTTCTCATTAAAGTTCTCGTTAATTCTTTTCTCCATCTCATCGACCTCTTCTCTCCCATACAAAGCGTCAATGTTGCGATAACGGTTAGCTCTTCTCGGAGGCATGATCACTCTTCAACAAATTCCAACAAAAACTTCACTTCGATCTAAAAATCTTCAAATCAAAACTACCCACTTGTTGAAATCTTCAAAAATCACCAATACGAACAAATCTCTTCAAAATCTCGAGAACCCACTTCTCCAAATGATGTAAATCTCGCACAACTTCCAAAAATCTACGCAAACTCCTTGCGCTCTAGCTCTGATACCAAATGACGCAGCGGATATAACACTTGACGACGAATTGAAGAATTCGTGTCAAACTAACTGGTGAAACGATTAGATGAAGCAATATGAATCGATGGATTGATGATGCCGAACGCCCAAATTCGTTGATCCGAAGATACCGAATTTTAGCTATCTACGTCACGTTGATCGATCTCGATACCGTGAAGTAGATCTTCAATTCTTCGAGAGTTGATCAAGCGCACTTGATGCCGCGAATCGGCTTCACGATCGTTTAATCGAGCGCATTCGATTGACCGAAGGTGGAGATAGGAGATCACACTCGACTACCAATTGGATGAAAGCACAAAGCTAACAAAGGATATTTTATTTCAAAATCAACAACCGTTACAAATGACATAACTCCCTATTTATAGGGTTACAACAAACAACTCACCTAAGTCGTATACGACTTAACGACTTATCAAAGAAATTACAACACTTAGGTCGTTACATGACCTTCAACAGCAATTACATCATATTACGACTTAAGGAAATTGCAGTATAAAAACAACACAAGTCGGACGAAATACAATGACTTAAACCAATTTGTTCACGCGACTTATACAAAACAGCATCTCGCGACTTATCACATTATCTCACGACTTATCATTTTATCTCACGACTTATCATCTCGCGAGTTATCCACTTCATCTATTCGATTTATCAAATCTCGCGAGTTAAGGGAAGTTCGGTCACGATTAGTGGAGGCGCTTCGCGACTTAGGCTGGAGAAGGCGCGACTTAAAGAAAACATTCGTCTTCAATGCTTCGCGATTTAGGGCTAGAGAAAGGGACGAGTCACTGGAAAGGTTTAAGTCGGGTGGTGTTATGTCGTAGAGATTATGTCGTGGAGGAATTAGGTCGGATTGGTGGTTAGTTAGGTCGTAGACCGATTCAGGCATTTGGAAATTAGATCGTTTGGTTTTCGGTAGGCTGTTATATTGTGGAGATAGGTCGGAGGCATTAGGTCGTGGGTCGCGGTGGAGTTTTAAGTCGTGGGAAGGAATAGGTCGTGGAGATTGTTCGCTAGGTCGTGGAGATTGTTCGCGCGATGCTGAAATTGAGTCGGGGGTTTGACGAAGGTCGCCAATGCTAGGTCGTTGCCGAGGTTCGTTAGGTCGTTCGACTTCGTCCACTAAGGTATGCACTGCATCACTTTTTTACTTCATTGCTTTGGATACAGTTTGAAATCATGCATGTTTATTATTCATGATGCACCTTACTCAATAGTTACCAGTTTTGAGGTATGAATAATGTTTTGAACTAATAGATTGCATCGTCCATCTAGTGCAGGCTAGTAGAAACAGTCCCAAAAAGTGGTACAATTTGTCATCTTTGCTGTCCCAGGTTGCACTAGAACAGTTCAAAATCGCATGCGTACAGTTTTTTGTTTATACGTGACTTGATATTCCTTGAGTTCATTTATGAGAATATGGAGCAATTAGATTTAGAGAGTGATGTTTAAGTGTCATTTTATTGCTTGCACGAGGTTATATGAGCTCATAGATGTCTGAATTTTGAATACAAAACGACTAGGATGCTTGAGAAGAGGTTGGTATATATACGAACTATATGTGGTAGAACATATTTCATGTCATATTGTAGAGTTTATTTATTGGTATAAGAAATATTTGGTGGACTTTTGAATACTGTTATTGATATAGTTTTATGCTGACAGCTTATTTGCAATTGGGAATGCAAATGTTATTTTTTTTTAAACCTTTTATTATTTGCTATTTTTAATAGTAGCCAAATTGCTTTTCTTTCTTATTGGATACTGGACTTTTGAAGAAGGCTAGCTTGGATTTTCCATGATCTGTATATATTTATCTTATTGTAAAACTTTATGTTGTTATCATTTATGCTTAATACATTGTTTAGAAATTTTTTGTTCGGCTTAAAATTATTTATTACATTAAATTTGTGTAACTTTAATCAGTTTATATATATAACATATTTTAGTTATTAGATTATACCCACCACTTTTGTTAAATTGAGTATAAGGCTTAGAATAGAATTTTTAGGGCTATTATAAAAGCTTTATTGGTTAAAATAACTATTGAGAGTAAACAACGCTTAGCAAATGTTGTGAAAACACTAATGTGACGTCGATGAAAGTTTGCTCTAATCATTTGCATATGCGCAGTAAGTATACACCAGTGTTGTAAAAATGATATTAAAAATCGAAAGGAATTAGAAGTGTTATAGGAAGTAAAACAGAATAAAAAGTAAATGTTACAAATATTAAATAAAGGGGCTTTGCACGAAAGGTCCATATTTTTAATGGTGTTACAAGGAAAGTCCCTGTAGAAATAAGTATGTAAATTAAGTCCCTATTTTTTCTAAATAAGAAAACGCAAGTTAGCTTGCGTTTTCTAAAATTTTAAAATTTTCAAAATCAGAAAGCGCAAATTAGCTTGCGCTTTCCTGATAGAAAGCGCAAGTTACCTTGTGCTTTTCAAAAATTTTAAAAGTTTTAAAATTTTCAAAAAAATTTCAAAATCAGATAGCGCAAACTAGCTTGCGCTTTTCTGATAAAAAGTGCAAGTTAACTTGCGCTTTTCAAAATTTTTGAAAATTTCCGAAAATTTCAAAAAATATTTCAAAATTAGAAAAGTGCAAGTTATCTTGTATTTTCTTTCAGAAAAGTGCAAGACACTTTGCGTTTTTTTATTTTTGAAAAATAGAGACCAAATTTACATATTCATTTCTACAGGGACTTTTCATATAACAACATCAAAAACAGGGACCTGTGACTCTTTTCTTGTTAAATAAAAACCAACAAAAAGGATGTAAAATCATTAATATACCATCAACAAAATGTTGTGTAAGTGTGAGTAGCGGATATTAGCAGCGTAGGAAAGGTACGTATCCCGAAATTTAAGCTAGTTTGAAATTACCTCGTGCTTCGAGTTTTGAGTGTCATGAAGGCCACAGATGTACTGTTGATTCAAAAAGTTAAAACTTGATTTATCCGTACTATTTAGATTATAAGTCTTTTGAGTGTTACTCTGCAAGTATTTGTTCCCAATTTGCAAATGCATGCAATAAGGACTAGAATGATTCTCATAACAATCGAAGTCCACTTTTTTCGTTTTATTTTATATTAAATCATAGGGAAATGGATTAGATATTTCTACCTCAGAAAATGGTAAGGAAAACTAGGATGATTAAAGTTTTTTTTTTGAAGAAGGGTAAAAGGGCCAAGCCCAAGTTTACAAGATATCGGGCATATAACATCTCTACCCGAAAGCACCTTTACGAACAAACCCTAACTAGGGTTGCCGACATAATTCGCTTATCAAATACAAAACAAAATAATGGCGACGAGATATTCTCGAAAGCGAGAAATCAGATCTCCTTTGTCTTCTCCTTTCTGCTGCTTTCTTCCCTTTCCCAATACGAAAGACATTGATTAAACTTGTTTCTCATACTACTGTCGGCTTTGATTGTGTTGGTGTAGTTCTTCAAATCTGAGTTTTGGTTCATCGAGCTAAGATTTACAGATCTGGTGTCATCGCGACTCAGATTTGTAGATCTGTAGCTATTATCGCCAGCTACAGGATGTCTGATGGTTTGAAGCTCTTTAGCACCTTGAGTAAATTGCTGATGAATGCTTAAATTAGTTTGATAGGCCTTCGGATTGAGGAGATAATGTTTTATGTACTTTCTACCAGCCTCTTTGCTCCACAAATCCGAAAGGAAATCAAATTTGGTTTGGTCTTTAACCTTTTTCTTAGATTTCTGAAGAATAATTCTGCTGTCATTCTCTATAATTAGCCATCTTTGGTCTTTGGACAGTTTCGACTTGTTATGAGTACGATTATTTCTCTCTTTCCATATATGATAAACTGCTGTAGTTAGTAATACGTGAGCAAGATCTCTTTCGAGAGATTTTCTTCTAAATTGGTTGTAGATATCCATGATAATCTGATTTAGATCCATGCTGCTTTTATTGTACATGCTCAGCTTAGTTCTAATTTTGCTCCATATGTAATAACTGTAACTGCATTCAAAGAATAAATGAGTAACAGTTTCATTTGCTAAGTTGCATAAGGAACAGATTGAAAAAGTATTTCTCCCCCATTTATTGATTATATCCTAAGTTAGCAATCTGTTTTTAATAGCAAAATATGTACATATAGCCATCTTAGGATTATTCACCTTGTTCCATATGCACTTATGCCAATCAATAGTAGGTTGCTTGTTTCTAATATGCTCCCAAGTTTTCTTAAAAGAAAACTTACCTTTGATGCTAGCTAAAGGATGATTAAAGTTAGTTATGACCTTATCCATTTTTAAGCGTCCACTAAATTGGTGTGTGATTTCACGAAGTGCATCTCTATGATAAATTGAATAAAAGATTTAGAAGGGAAATCAATACCAGAACAGTGGTATAATCATATAGGGATCAAAATTCATTATTCATTTAAAAGCTTTCATTGGGCATTTAAACACCGTTCAATTTTCAAAGAGCCATAGCCTCATAAAATCCTTATCATAATGCAATCTTAATAAAAAGAATTTGTTATTAATCAACCCCATTTCGATTTAGGATTGTAATGAAAATCTATCAAAAACAATTCTAACCGGTACCACTAAAAGGCATTTATCTATAAATTTTTCTAGTAGGGCAGATTTTAAGGATTGTATGAACCTTTTGTTCACTTCAACATTGAATTCAATGCAAACTCCCTTTATAACAAGATAATGGTTTAGGGACAAAAGGAGCGATGGTTTGCCTGAGACAATTCAAGAAAATTTCTAAATTATTTCTCTAGAGGGATCTAAGGGTTGCAAGGGATGATGGTTGTAACAACCCGCTTTTTCATACAACTCGAACTGGAAAGATGGATAGTAACGGGAAAGAAAGAAGAAAGAAGGAGAGAAAAGAAACTAAAAACAACATAGAATCTCACAATCGCAGTGGAACGATATAAAAAATAATATCAATGGTCTCTACAAAAGAGAAACTGTTATATATACATACATCCATCAGAGTACAACAACAATCACAATCATAAGCCTGGACAGTTATAACATCCTGCCCTTACAATTGCTGATAATTTTAACAACAAAGCAGCAGAAAATAAACATATAGGCAAATAATACTTGAAGACCTCCAACACGTCTCCTAAGCTCCAATGCATCCACAACAATCTGTAAATATACTCGGTCTGAATCGAGCATTATAACAAAATAACACCTGAGTTAGTCTGGAAAACCAACATGAAAAACACACCCAACTGAACTTTTAAACTTATATAAAAACCTTTGAAAACAAAAATATCTCGTAAGACTACCCCACATATAAACACTGATGGGTTTTACCCTACGATAACCAAACATTTCATATTAAATCCTCTGATATTATATTCATGTCTATTATACTAATACTTATTAATCATAGGTGAAATTGTTACATTATTTAAATTCTAGCATACTATGTTCTATGACCAAAACCGAAGGCTCGTATTGGATAATGGATTCCGACTATGAAAGTATAAGTGTCTACGCACTGAATCCGTACACCTATAGATAAAATGTACGGGAGGCCATAACACATTGCACCACTGCTACTCAGGACCGTCACTCCCTCTTCTCGCGTAGCATCGAATATGGTCACCCCTTGGTTGCAACAACAACCGCTCAATGGGATCCCGAAGCATACATGAATATCACTCTAGACTTGGGATAATCATACCCTACTTGGGTGCGACCCACTTAGCCATACCGCATGTCCCAGCTTTATTTATTTTCCAGGTGTGAGGATCGAAGGGGCGACACTCTTACCATTTGTATTGCACTTCCTACATGGAATGTGAACACTGCCCTCCTGGCAACAATGCAATATCAGCATTCATCCATACAAGTTCATTCTGGGACTGAACAAAACGATTGAGAACTCTGCCTCAAATTCAATCATCTTAAAGATTTCTTCACTTTGAACGCTTGAGTTGGATCGAAGTAGTTTTTGGGTAACGTATTCGATCCCGGTCTCTTCGAAACAATGTTCGACAGTTTCTAATAAACTCAACCCCGGTTCTTTAGGAAATAAACCGTCAAAGATAAGATCGGAGATCAACTCCTAACCGTTAGTGCACAAATTTCCTTATCAATGTTCTAGAAGAATGAAACAAGATTTATATGCACAATACAGCATCATTGGAGATGAATGTGCCATATAACCCACGTTTTTCTCCTAATTATTTCCAAAGTTACCTTTGGGTCCAAATTTTGATAGTTAGTTATGAAACTATGAAATAACAAACATTCAATTAGGGATTCAATTCCAGTGGGAAAAACAACATTAGGTTAAGCACCAAGCAACACCAAGCCCCCTTAATTAATCTTTTCAGTAATTAAGCCCATCTTGCAAAGGCTTGTATCAAAATACTTTACAAAGATACATTCACAAACTCTTATATTTTCAATCTTAGAAAATATCCATATACGTATCTAAACGGTGCAAATATATTTGCTAAATAATGAGGAAGATGTAACATCCCGTATCTGGAGGCCAAAAGCTAAGCGCTATGGATGCTGCAATCATCCACGTTATTAACTTCTGGTGATGAAATATGGTAATGTTAATGGTATCCACAATATCAGAAGCACTTGAATATGAACAAAATCACAGATTTCCAAGAACAATAATTATAAAGATTATATTTCAAATAAAACCATATCCAATTTACAATAATCCCCAGACGTATTCCCAAGTAGTGATCAAATATAATTCACAACAATATGCCAAGAGCGACATGTAAAGATGCATCCTTGGATGATCAAAGCAATATAGACATGACTGTCTTAATACACAACGGAAACAAACTAAAACATAATTCCTAATTTAGGTATCCGTCGGCCACTTGCTCGTTGTTGATTTATTTGCAAAAATCTGCTAAAACCTAAAAACCTAAACCCTCAGCCTACTAAAATCAAATTTTGAGCACCCGAGAGTTTAAGGGGAAAAAACTTCGAGTCTGACTTAAAGCCTAGTATGAATAATTTCTGTTACATCTCTGTTTACTCATATTTAGTGAGACCATGCCGCTTAGCGGAACGGGTCCCTCACTAACATCTCTTTGCAGAACATATATTTTGCAAATCCTTTCCTGTAATCAAACAGGTTAATCAACTGATTATAACAATAATATAGCAAGATTCGTTATGCTAAAACAGGAAATAAATGGACTATCTATCTGAAATCTGAGCTATCTTCTCTCTACTGGACTAACCATCCTATATCTGCATATACCAAAATAGCAATATCATTTATGCTAAATAATGGACTATCTTTCCATAAAATAGGTAAAAAAGGTGGACTAACTATCCTTAAGAAGTAGCAAGGTTCGTTATGCTAACAAATGAACTAACTGTTCATATCTAGACTAACTGCTCTTAACTGGACCAGCTTTCCTCTGGGCTGACTGCCTTCAAAATGGACCAACTGTCCGAATTTAAATTAACTAACTGCCCGAATTTTCTTAAGTTTAACTACCCTTTAAATTTTCCTTGAAAACCTTTTCAAAATGATTTAGTCAGTCAAATCATACATATACAAGGAAAATATATCTTTAGCTTTACTTTAAGCTATTTTTGCCATGTTATATAAACTTTACTCAAAATAATGTTGATGATATTCAATAAGGATTATCTATCCTTTTAAAATAAGTTAAAGTCCTTTATAAATTAAAACGCTTAGGCTATCTACCTAGTCATTATATTTGAACCCTTTGTTTAAAGCCTTAAAACAACCCTTTCGAAATCATTGAAGGTAATCCCTTCGAAACCATTGAAAGACCTTTCGAAAACATCAAGGGCAACCCTTTTGGAACCAATAAAAGCCTTTCCTCAAAAACTCTTAATATATATTACATCCTCCTTTAAAACCATTTAAATCTTGCCTACCAAAAATATTGGAAAACCTTACCTTTCGACCTTGTCGAAAGCTAGGCTTTCGACTTTTTCAAAAGCCTAGGGAACCACCCCTTTCGAAACCATTGATAAAACCATTAGAAAGCATCAATCTAAACACTTTCGAAAGCACTTTGGGTTTAATTTAAATCAAGCACCATATCTAATCACATATGATAGAAAGAATAAATATAAAGAATATAATATGAAGAATAACCAAAATTAAAATGAAAGCAAGTAAATGAAAGACAAGATTTATAGTGGTTCGGCCACCTCAGCCCTACATCCACTCTAGACCAATTCTTTTTATTATACTGAAATTTGATTACAGTTATAATCCAGAAAAGCATAATAAAAATGGCGGAGTAGCCTCTAGGTAGAGATGAAGGGAAGCCGAATGAAGATCCTTTTTTGAAGACAAGCCTACTGTATTTATAGGTGAAACCTCGGCTACAGGGCCTTTTCACCTACATGGGCCCACCATAATGAGCGTCGAGCCCAACTCGTCCGTCCTATGCCGACCCGGAGTAACACCATGCTGACCCGAAGTAGAACCCAAAGCGAACCCGATGCCGACCCGAAGTAGAACCCAAAGCGAACCCTATGCCGACCCGAAGTAGAACCCGAAGCAACTCTTTGCCGACCCGGAGTAACAATGCCGACCCGGAGCAACACCATGCCGACCCGAAGTATAACCCGAAGCAACTATATGTCGACTTAGAGTAGCAATGCCGACCCGGAGCAACACCATGCTGACCCAAAGTAGAACCCAATGCAAACCCTATGCCGACCCGAAGTAGAACCCAGAGCAACTCTATGTCGACCCGAAGTAACAATGCCGACCAGAGCAACACCATACCGACCCGAAGTAGAACCGAAGCGAACCCTATGCCGACTCGAAGTAAAACCCAAAGCAACTCTATGTCGACCCGGAGTAACAATGCCGGCCTAGAGCAACACCATGACAAACCAAAGTAGAACCCAAAGCGAACCCTATGCCAACCCGAAGTAGAACTCGAAGCAACTCTATGTCGATCCGAGGTAACAATGCCTACCCGGAGCAACACCATGCCGACCTGAAGTAGAACCCAAAGCGAACCCTATGTTGAACCCGAAGTAAAACCCGAAGCAACTCAATGTCGATCGATCCGAAGTAACAATGCCGACCCGAAGTGAAGCCAATTCTGCGTTGTTTATCCATCGACTATGCTTAACCCTGGCTTCGTATATGTAACAGATTATCCATCCATCCATTTAAACCAAATCCATAATATTCCAGCTTCGATAACCGTGAAATCTATTGGGTTTAATCCGCCTGTATACTGCCTTGCCAAAAGACAAGTTAACAAAATGAAAATAATTAAATGTGTTAAATGAGTAACCAACTTATAAAATAGGTTGGGTCAAACTGAACTTTGTATTAAATGTATCAAAAGGAATGGGTTATACATGAGTTGGGTTAAAATCAACCTAGCCCATTTTGATCTTACCCAACTTGTTTATGGGTCTACCAGTTTATACCAAGCTAGAGACTAGAAGATCTCAAAATATTTAATACTAACTAAAATAATTATATATGAACCACACACATACATTTGACTGTAATTGGACATAATTAGAGAATTATTTACAATTCATTCTTTATTTTGGATTCTGATTAATTACAAAACCAGTTACATCTTAATTCTTCTAGAGAATTAATTGTATTATATTATATTTACAAATTTCAAATTACATGATTAAGTAATTGTTGGAAGTTTTTGCATAAATTTGTTTAAATTGATTGCTACTACGAAGGGGGGGTCCAAGGGGGTGCCAACCCCCCTAGGTGGGGGTGTGAGGGCAACGTGCCTGTTGAAGTCGGTCGACCTGACCAGTCAGGTCGTGGGGGTATGACTGTTTGAATTTGAATTTGAATTCAAACAGAAAACCGCAAACATGTATGACTGTTGGAAGATGCCTGTTCATTTTGAACAGTCAACACCAATAGACGTCTTTCTCTATATATACTTGGCAGCCTTCGTTTTCGAAAATCACTTTTTCTGTTTTCTGAATCATAACTCTATTAGCATCATTTGATAAAAGTCGAGTGTTCTTCTGATTTGTGCAAGTAATCACAACTTTCGCAAAACACACTCTACTGTATTCTGACAGAACGTTTTCTGAAAGCCTCCGTGATATGAGAAAGGCGAAAACATTCTTGAAAGAAAGCGATTCAATTGTGCCCTAGAGTGATATTTCTATACAATACTACAACACTAATTATATGTAATTTGTGTCCTCGGTTATAATATTTCTTAATTTTCATGTACTTGAAGAAAATCATAAGTTGTAGAGACGTATCAATTTTGAAATCGGATATAATATTAAGTAAAAAATGATGTATCTAATTTTAGTAAAATTTTCGGCATATGTAAAGCAATTTATAGTGGATGAGTAGAATTTGCCAATATTATAACAACATTCCCATCAAAAGTAGATTACTTTTTATATGATTATTGTTTCTAAAAATTAAAAAGTTAAACTAATTAGAAGTTCGGATTTCATTTGAATAATAATTATTTAAATGGTATTTAAAACTAGGAAGAGTTATAAATGTAAACAATGAAACTTAATAAAATATACATTAAACATTAAGTTTTGTTCACGTTTAATTGACCACTTCCCCTCCCACTTTCCACTTGCAGCACATGTCATCACAGTACGTATCTCACGCAAGTATCTCACGCAAATATCTCACGCATAGAACTTTTCGTCTCCCGCTAAAACTTTTTACACTACATCCGCTTGCTTGCTCATCTGATTCACACTCACATCAAATTCAGATTTATGGTTCTCCTGTCTACAAATTAAGAGTTTATAGGTAATTATTTCTCATAATGTCTACCTTTATTTATTGTTTGAAGAGTTTTTTTAATTCAATAATTAATTTTCTTATGTAGAAGGAAGCTAAAATTGATTAGCTACATGATGTTTCCTTTTTGAAATTTTGGTGAAGAAAGTGACTAAGGCCATTGTTTAGGTAATTATTTTGCCTCTGATTATTACCTTAGATTTTGCTTATTTCAATCCAATGCATTTCTATCTCAAGATATGTTCATGAACTGAGTTTTCTCTCTTCACTTAACGAATTTGATTGTTGCCAATAGGCAATGTTCGTTTGTAATCATTGAGATTACCATAGAATTTTCTCTTTGGCAGTGAGATGAATCAAACACCAATGGAACTAGGTCGATTGTATGTATATTGTTACACCTTTGAATGTTCTATAACATTTTACCATTTTACATCTACAACCAGTCATGCTTCATCAAAATCACATATGGTAAAAAAAAACCACTCCTAAAATATATTTTTTCTCCCTCTTTTAAGTTTGTTATCTACTCCATTGCTTCAAACGAAAGGTATATCTAGTACAAGTCCTTCACCTCGTAATAGACAAATGGCCGTTCGACAACTTGATATACAAGTTAGCTTCTACAACCAAGGCTTACACACAAAAATGCTTATTCATTTATACTAGTTTCTAAACAGACTTATTTACATCAAAATTATTTTATAATTAAATAGGCCATTTAGTCACGTAGAATAATAAATTTAATATACTAAATAATATGAAAAAAAAGTTTGATGTCATCCAAATATGATTCTCAGCATTGGTTCTTAAAAAGAAAAAAAGAAAAAAAGGAAAGAAAAGTAATAGCCATAAAAAAGAGAGGGAAAAAACACTTGCACAAAACTTGAAGGTAGTCAATGTAAACTATTTCTCTTAATTTTTGTAATGGTTGTGAAACATAAACACGACAAAAATTGATGTTAACTATATATGAAAATTAACTTGTAGATAATATTATACTGTTGCGAGTAGCTTATTGCAAGTGTTCATTACCGTGTATTTCTTTTTGCTAGCATGTTGTATTTGTTTCATACTTTCTTACTCTGGTTATTTTTCGTTTGGGCTTTAGACTACTGTTGGGATGTCCACAGCTCATCTATATTTATACATTTTGTATCGTTTGTATTTAGATTAGATCGAATAAATAAAAGTTGGTTTTCCCTCTTTTAATTTGTAACATGGTATCAGAGCGTCTTGATCCAAAATAATTCCTCGTTTTTTTCCCTCCTGTTTACTGATCGATTCTCAACATGATGGAAGGCAAGTCGATCATGGATGTAATGCCTGTAATGTCGAAAATTATTGAGCATAAATTGGGGGAATCAAATTATTTTGATTGGAGCAAGACTATTCGACTCTGCCTTCGAAGTATTGATAAGGATGATCATCTTCGTAAAGATCCACCTGCAGAAGATTCAAATGTTAAAGAGGATCAGGTATGGCTTAGGGATGATGCTAGGCTATTTCTTCAAATTAGAAATACTATTGACAGTAGTATTATTAGTTTGATTAATCATTGTGAGTTTGTGAAAGAGCTGATGGATTATTTGGAATTTCTGTATTCTGGAAAAGGTAATCTAAGCAGAATGTATGATATATGTAAGTCATTTTATCGAGTAGAGAAGCAGGATCAGACATTAATGAATTATTTCATGAATTTCAAAAAGATTTATGAAGAATTTAATCTGCTATTGCCTATAAGTTCGGATGTGAAAATTCAACAACAACAAAGGGAGCAAATGGCTATTATGAGTTTTCTTGGAGGTCTTCCATCTGAATTTGAATCAGCTAAAGCACAAGTATTGTCTGGATCTGATGTTAAATCTTTACAAGAAGTATTTAGTCGAATTTTGAGATCTGACAGTTCAAGTAATCAAACTCCTACTGCATCTAACAATAGTGCTCTAATTAGTCAAAGAAATTCTGGAGAAATGTTTAGATCTGAAAATAGAGTTATGAACTCTTCAAACTCATGCTCTTATTGCAAAAAGATTGGACATAAATATCAAAATTGATGGAAACTTGCTAAACAAAGACAAAATAATGGAAATAGTGGATCATAAAATAATAAATGGCAAAGTTCACCAAATCAGACTGCAAATGTTGTAAAGAAGACTGAAGATGGTTCTGTGTTAGTCAATGCAGAGGAATATATGAAGTTCACTGAATACAAAGAAGGGCTGAAGAATGCATCAAATTCTGTATCAACAGTGGCTAGATCCAACAGGTGGATAATTGATTCAGGGGCAACAGATCACATGACAGGTAACTCACATTTATTCACTGAATTTCAAGAGAATAAATCTGCTCAATATATTACTTTAGATGATGGCTCAGTAGAAAACACAAATGGATCTGGGTTTGTTAATCTCACTTCACAATTGTCATTAACCTCAGTTTTACATACTCCAAAGTTAGCTTTTAATTTGTTATCAATTAGTCAGCTAACCAAAAAGATGAATTGCTGCATATCCTTTTACCCCAATCATTGTGTATTCTAGGAATTAAAGAACATGAGGATTATTGGTAAAGGTCATGAGAAAAATGGATTATATGTGCTGGAGGAGGATCAATCCATTGATGTAGCCTGTATAAGTAAAGATGAAGCACTTAAGGTTCATTGTCAATTGGGTCATCCATCTTTACTTAATTTCAAAAAATTATGTCCTAAATATAATTCTCTACAAGTTCTAGATTGTGAGTCATGTCAATATGCTAAACATCATAGGTTGTCTTCAAATCCAAGAATAAATAGATGAAGTAATTCTATATTTGAGCTTGTTCATTCTGATATATGGGGACCATCTGCTATCATTTCTAAGCATGGTTTTAGATACTTTGTCACGTTTGTGGATGATTATACACGCACAACATGGCTATTTCTTATGAAGAGTAGATCTAAATTATATTCTATTCTCTGTAAATTTTATGCTGAAATTGAAAATAAGTTTAATACTGTGATTAAAACTCTAAGGAGTGATAATGCTAAGGAGTATACATCTGAATTATTTCAGAAGTTTATGAGTGATAAAGGTATAATCCATGAGACTTCATGTGTAGATACTGCTTCTCAAAATGGTGTTGCAGAACGTAAAAACAGGCACTTACTAGAAACAACAAGAGCTTTAATGTTCCAAACAAATATGCCAAAATATTTTTGGGCTGATGCTGTGTCAACTGCTTGTTTCCTCATAAATAGAATGCCATCATCAGTGCTAAATGGTGATATACCGTATAAACTCTTGTTTCCAGATAAATCGTTGTATCCAGTTAAACCTAGATTATTTGGATGTACTTGTTTTGCTAGAGATGTCAGGCCAAATTTGTCCAAACTTGATCCTAAGTTTGTTAAGTGTATATTTGTGGGATATTCACGTGTTCAAAAGGGCTATAGATGTTATTGTCCAAGTCTTGGAAAGTATCTTGTGTCTATTAATGTAACATTTCATGAAGACATACCTTACTTTCAAGCTTTGTAGAATTCATCAGAAAATACTCAGCAGGAGGATGATGAAGTCGATGATTTTCTTATATACACTTTGAATGATAATACACAGGAAGAAGCAACTGTTGCTCAATCAGAAATTCCAGTCCATGAACCAATTCCTACTATTGATCCAGAACTAAATCTCCCTATTGCTTTGAGGAAAGGTAGGAGACAATGTACATATCCTATATCATCATATGTGGCATATGATCATTTACCATCTCAAACATGTTTACTTCTCAAATCTCTTGATAGTGTGACTACACCAAAGAATATCACTGACTCTTTATCTGATATTAAATGGTATGATGCTATGGTAGAAGAAATGAATGCTTTGAAAGCAAACAAAACATGGGATTTGGTTAAATTACCTCAAGATAAGAAAGCTATTAGGTGTAAATGGGTTTATTTAGTTAAGGTCAATCCAGATGGAACTATTGCAAGGTATAAAGCCAGACTTGTGGCAAAGGGTTATGCACAAATATATGGAGTAGATTACTTGGAAACATTTTCTCCAGTGGCTAAGCTAACTTTAATTAGATTACTCATTTCTCTGGCAACTATGTACAACTGGAGACTGCATCAATTAGATATTAAAAATGCTTTCTTACATGGTGACTTACAAGAAGAAATGTACATGTTTCAACCTCCTGGATTCAAGGTTAAAGCTGAAGATGAGTTGGTGTGCAAGCTGAACAAGACCTTGTATGGACTAAAACAGAGTCCAAAGGCATGGTTTGGAAACTTTAGCAATGTTGTGGAGTCATTTGGCATTATTAAGAGTAAGTTCGACCATTCAGTATTCTATAAGAAATCTGGTGCAGGTATTATTCTTTTGGTTATTTATGTTGATGATATTGTTATTACAGGAAGTGATGAAGCAAGAATCATTTCCCTAAAACAGTTTATTCATAAACATTTTCATACTAAAGAATTAGGAGAATTGAGATATTTTCTGGGTGTTGAGGTTATTAGAAATAAGGAAGGAATATTTTTATCTCAAAGAAAGTATATTTTGGATCTATTAAATGAGACGGGAAAACTTGGAGTGAAGCCATGCAAAGTTCCAATGATACCAAATATTAATCTGTCAGTGGAAGGAGAAGTGTTCAATGAGCCTGAAAGATAGATAAGGTTAGTTGGAAAGTTAAACTATCTCTCTGTAACCAGACCTGATTTGGCTTATGCTGTTAGCATAGCGAGTCAGTATATGAATGCACCAACTGTGCATCAATGGAAAGCTGTTGAACAAATATTAGGGTTTTTAAAAGGAACTGTTGGATATGGTCTTATGTATTTGAATCATGGTCATACAGAGATAGAGTGTTTCTCTGATGCAGACTGGGCTGGCTCCAGAGTGGACAGGAAATCTACAACAGGCTATTGTGTGTTTGTAGGAGGGAATCTAATATCATGGAAGAGTAAGAAAAAAAATTTTGTGGCTCGATCAAGTGCAGAGTCTGAATATAGGGCTATGGCGAAAGCAGTATGTGAAATTATGTAGGTAGATCACTTGATGTCTGAAATTGGTTTTGAAGTTCAGAAGCAAATTGCTTTGGGTTGTGACAATCAAGCTGCTGTTTATACTGCCTCGAATCCAGTTTTTCACGAGAGAACTAAACATATTGAAGTGGATTGCCACTTTGTTCGAGAGAAGATGCAGCAAGGTTTGGTGTGTGCTAAGCATATTGGAACAATGGAGCAAGCTGCTGATGTGTTTACTAAGGCAATTGATGGAAAGAAAATGGAGTACTTGAGAAGCAAGTTGTGCATGGTGAATTTACATTCACCAACTTGAGGGGGAGTGTTGCGAGTAGCTTATTGCAAGTGTTCATTACCGTGTATTTATTTTTGCTAGCATGTTGTATTTGTTTCATACTTTCTTACTCTGGTTATTTTTCGTTTGGGCTTTAGACTACTGTTGGGCTGTCCACAGCTCATCTATATATATACATTTTGTATCGTTTGTATTTAGATTAGATCGAATAAATAAAAGTTGGTTTTCCCTCTTTTAATTTGTAACATATACAAAATATGAAAATGCGTACTACTGGTTATCAGAAAAAACATAATATTTTCTACTTCCCACAATTGTACGAAACAAAATTGTGATTTACATATATAAAATAAGAGAAATTTCATGTTTCAAATTATTTTAATATAAGACGTGTTGAACTTCACTATTGGTTGGATAATATATTTGCATTTCCATTGTCCAACGTCTGCACTAAACTACCTATATGATTATTTCTAAAATATTAAACATATGTATTTACATCATATCATTAATAAAATAACCAGAGAGTCGCTTAAACATTATAATGTTGTTTTAGTATCGATATATTTAGTTACCTTTGTTATTTATAGTTTTGTGTGTTACTTTGTTTTATAATCCGATATAACCTTTTATTTTTGCCTCGACTTGCATTTTTGATGTTCAAAATTTCATGTACTGTAGGGTTATTTAATAAATGGACGATCGATCATGGATGTATCATAGGACTAATGAAAGTGGTTTTGTAACTCGAGAATTCATTGATGGTGTTGGAAGATTTGTTAATTTTGCATTTTCCCAAGTATTATCAGAAAGGGTTGTTGATGTTTCTAGATGTCCCTGTGTGAAATGCGATAATACAAAATATCAGAATAAAAATGTTGTCATAGAACATTTGCTAACAAAAGGATTTACACCACTTTATTCACGTTGGGTATACCATGGGGAGATGGAGTTTGAAGAAACTTTGATGCCTCCAACATCAAATAGTAATGTGAATGATGTAGATCCTTTTAGAGAAATGATTATAGATGCAACTGGTGAAAATTATATCCATGCAAATGATAATTTTGATAATGAAAATGATGAAGCGCCTAATTCTGAAGCTAAAAGATTCTTAGATATGTTAAAAGATGTTGATAAGCCTTTATATGAGCGATGCAAAACTAAAACAGTGTTATCGGCATGTGTGAATATGATGGTTTTGAAGTCACAAACAAGATTGCCACATGTAGGTTTTAACCATGCAAGTTCTATGATCAAAAATTTTTTGCCAGAAGATAATAAGCTGGTTAACAATTTTTATTAGACAAAAAAATTGTTAAAACCTTTAGGACTTGGTTATGAAAAGATTGATGCTTCTCATAATTTTTACATGTTGTATTATAAAGAGAATGAAGAAAAGATGGTTTGTGATATTTGTAAATAACCCAGATATAAGTCTGATAATTCCAATTGTCGTAGAAAAAAAAACGTCTGAAGTACAACTACGTTATTTTCCAAACATACCACGACTTAAAAGGCTATCCATGTCTTCAATGCATGCTAAAGACATGACATGGCATTATTTCAATCGTTCTACAAGTGGTAGAATGGCGCACCCAGTTGACGGTGATGCATGGAAGCATTTTGATAATTATTATCCTGACTTTGCTAATTCTCCACGAAATGTTAGACTTGGACTTTGTACAGACGGTTTTAGTCCATTTGGAACTAGATCCACTACCTATTCATGTTGGCCTGTCATTTTGGCAGTTTATAATTACCACCATGGAAGTGTATGAAAAAGCCTTTCATGTTCTTAAACATGGTTATCCCAGGTCCCAAAAGTCTAGGAAATTTTTTTGATGTTTTCTTACAACCTTTGATTCACGAGTTATTGGATTTATGGCGTGTTGTAATAACCTATGACATGGATAAAGATGAAAATTTTATTTTAAGGGCATTACTGATGTGGACAATCAGTGACTTTCCAGCATATGGAATGTTGTTTTGTTGGAGTACACATGGTAGATTGTCATGTCCTTACAGTATGGAGCAAACAAAGTCCTTTACTCTTGAACATGTTGGAAAGCCTTCGTGGTTTGATTCCCATCGATGTTTTCTACCATTAGATCATCCATTTAGGAAACAAAAAGACAAGTTCAAGAGGAATAAAATTGAATTAGATGGTGCTCCTATTCAACGTTCCGGTAATGAGTTGAAAAATATTGTGTCGCAGTTGCCTTATATTGCACCTGGGTTTAAATCTGGAAACAAAAAAATACCAGGCTTTGGTGAAGCACACAACTGGATTCGTAGAAGTATTTTCTAGGATCTTCCATACTGGGAGAACAATTTAATTCGTCATACTATAGATGTAATGCATGTAGAGAAAAACTTTTTTGATAACATATTTGAGACATTAATGTACACCGATAAAACGAAAGACAATTTAAAAGCTAGATTTGATCTTGAAAAGTATTGTAGAAAAACACGATGGAAGAGCTTGGTTCGCCATCCTAATGGTCGTTACTACAAACCAAAAGCTCCTTATTGTCTTACAAAAAACAACCAGAAAGAAGTTTGCATGTGGGTTAAATGTATACAATTTCCCGATGGGTACGCTTCTAACATCAAAAGTTGTGTTAACGATTCAGAAACCAGAATAAGTGGGTTTAAGAGTCATTACTGTCACGTGTTTATGCAAAGACTTCTTCCTACAGCTTTTAAATAATTTGTACCAAAAAGTATCTAGGACACTTTGGTAGAGCTAAGCAATTTTTTTCGTGAACTTTGTGCAAAGAATATAAATACTCACAAAATGATTCTTCTACAAAAAAATATCATTGAGATAATTTGTAAACTTGAGAAAATATTCCCTCCTGGATTTTTCGATTCTATGGAACATTTAGTAGTTCACCTGCCATATGAGGCTAAGGTTGGTGGTCCAGTTGAATATCATTGGATGTATCCATTTGAACGGTATGTTATTATTATAATGTTTAAAGCTTCCTTGATATTTTTTATCAATTAATGTACAAACAGTAACTTTAATTTGGTGCATATATCTATTTTATTTAAAACGAAAAGTAGGTAATAAAGCACACATTGAGGGATCCTTTGCGGAAGCTTATGTCATTGATGAGATTTCAAACTTCTCATCATGTTATTTTGGTCCAAACGTTGAAACAATTTGGAACCAACCTCCAAAGAATGATGATAGTGGAGAAGTTATGCCCGATGGAAGTTTATCCATATTTTGTCATCTAGGCAAAGTCTTATCTAATGCGTTCGTTGTAAGTAAACTCTCTCAACTTGAACATCATGCCATACATAAATATGTTCTTTTCAACTGTACCGAAGTGGAAGACTATGTGAAGTATGTGTACTAAAATTTATAAATATGTAGTTGAAGCATATGTCATTTAATTTAACTCTTTTTTTGTTACAGTCAATGTAGAAATGAACTAAAAAGTAATAACCCCACGGAAAACGAAAACTTTATCGTTAAGAAGCTTGTGTCAATATTTGCTTATTGGTTAAAAGACCGTGTAAGTTTTTTAAATTATAACGTACTTGTTAATAAAAATAAGCTGAATACTATTATTAATTAGCTCATGCTATTTTGTAGATTCCATTTCAAGTAAATGGTGTTGGACATCAATTATATTTGCTTTCACAAAAACCAGACTATTTAGTACATTGCTACAATGGTTATTATGTTAATGGTTTTAAATTTCATACGGTTAGCTATGGCAAAAACAAGGCAACAATGAATAGTGGTGTGTGTGTGAAAGGGAGTTACTACGATGATTTGGAAAACGATTATTATGGATTGTTAAAGGAAGTTATTAAGGTTAGATATCTCGGCGAAAAAAATGAGATATTTATATTTAACTGTGAATGGTTCGACACATTAAGTAGAAACGGAATGAAAGTGCACCCCACAAACGGACTGATAGAACTGAACAAAAATGCTAGACTGCAAACCGATGACGTCTTTGTGTTTGCCCAACAATGCCAACAAATGTATTTATTGTGTAAACCTAGAAGTGGTTCAAACGAATGGGTAACAGCTATTAAAACTAGAGCTAGGAGTAGGTATGCAGTTGATGTGTTAATCCCTAACGAAATGGAGGATGGTACATATGTAGATCAAGTATATGAGATATATCAACCCTCTATTATTACTATAGGCAATAGTCTCGATCAAGCGGTTATGGTGGAGTATGTAACAACCCGGTATTTCGTACCGATTAATTATCGTCTTTAGACGATTGCTTTTCGTAGCAAATCGCTGTTTGGAATTTTAATTTAACCAGTTGAAACTCTTTTGAAAAATCTGTTAAATGTTGACAGGCTTTAAAATAAATTCTCGGCCCACGTTTTCAAATGTTTGAAGCCGTGAAAAATTTGCAAAACAAATGTACCCGTCCCATTCTTAAAGAAATTCGACCCGTTCCCATTTCTTTTCATTTTTCGTTCTCAAGCCCTAAATCAAACGAGAGAAAATAAATGGCGGCATTTTCTTCGTCTTCGTTTCCTCCGCTTCGTCAAAATTGGGGCTTCGTTCCACTTCGTGATGACGTGCTGCCGATCTGCTCGATCGAGAAAGGGATCGCGTGAATAATCGCGAGTAACTTCGATCGATTTCTTCTTGGTTGCTTCTTCGACTACTCCAATTCGTGGCAAAGGTGAGTTGTCTTCCGCTCACATCTAGTTCAAGTCGGTTTTTTTTCATGATCTCTGTCTTGTTTAAATTCGTGTTTTTGGGTGCTTGAGCAATTGATTCTCACGGCTAAAAATGGGTTTGTTGTGATGATGATTTTCGAGTTCACTTGTTTTTTTTTGAATTTCTGGCAATTGATTTTGTTTCTTTGTTGACTTTGACATTGCTAGACCTCGTACTGTTGAGTTTTGTTCGAACCTACCACCATTAGTGCATTGATATTGCTGTGCCCATCAATGTGTTTATATCTGTAGGATTTTCGACTTGTCTTCCGTTTGATTTTGACCTTCGGGGTTAAAACTTGCTACTGTTGATTTCTTTGTGACATCGGCTTTGACCTGGTTTGTAATCCTAGGCTTTGTGTTCATGATGATTGACCATTTCAGTGAATTTCTATATTGACCCAATCTCAGTTGACAAATTTCACATAATTATTCTTCAGCTTTGAATTTTATTCGACTACCACAGTTTTGATTTTGTGATGACTTTCTCGGCTCTGACTTGGCTCTGTTATGCCTTCTGACCTGATGCACTTTACTTGAATTGTTGTTGTGATGATTTTCTGCTTTGCCTTGGTCCATATTGTCGAACTCTGTTATACGTGACCATTTCCGTTCATTCCTCACCTCTGCCTTCATTGTAGTGCACCCTGGTTTATACTTTGATTCACTGTTTCGATTTTGAGCTGAATTGCATTAAGTTGAGGTTGTGTTTGCATCTCACTGGCTTCATCTTGTAGTCGATTTCTTTGTTGTTGATGCTTGTTGCATGTGAGTTTGTTATCTTCCAATCTTTGCCATTTCAGTAGTTTGTGATGCTGGCATTTCACTGTGTCACTGTCCATATTTGTTTGTGACAGTCTCTGCATCCATGTTGATGTTTCGTATGTTGAAGCTTTGCATTGATATACTTGTCCATCTCTGAGTTCTTCCATGTTGATCTGTTGTGATATTGTTCTCTAGATCACTTCCAGTTGTACTGCTATTTGAATTGCAGTGCTTCATGTTGTAGCTTCTCTCGTATCTCTTGTGATATCTGTTGGGTCTGTTTTGTTGTCCAGTTGCACTGAACACTTGAACTATATTTGTTTATTTGATTCTGGACACTGTGATTTGTATTTACTTGAACTTGAGCTACTCTGGTCACTTGAGTCTGTTGCCTTTGAGTATCTGGACTTGATTTTATTCATTCCTATATTGTGTAGTTGTGTTGTAGTTGCATGTTTGATCTTTGATCCCTGACTTCATGCATCCCTGACCTGTGACTTCTCGTGTGTTCACCCTTGACCTGTTTGGCTTCACTGCATAGCACAGTCCCTTTTGTATAATTTTGTTCCTCCCTGTAGCAGCTTTGTGCATTCCTCTGGTCATTTGTATTCATCTCTATGGTATACTCGAATTGACCTCAATATTGCATTTGGTTAGTGTACTTGGGTCAGTGGCATTGATATCTTTAGCTTGATCGACAGTTGCTGTTCACTGTTGTATACTTGCATGTACGTTGTCATTCTGTCTAGAGTAGGTTCTACATTCTGTAATCTTGAATCTCTTGACTTTGTTTGTTACTGTTTGTTATCCCTGAGTTGAACCCGATTTCGGGGTTTGACCTTGTGATCGTTGTGACTTCCACTGAGTTTTTGTGCATCTCTTGCGATAGTGGCGAGGCAGTACACGCGTGCGTGTACTGCAGCCCTATCAGATTTGACAGCTTTAATTTGATGTTTCGATTTGTTGAATTGTTTCGTGGGTTCAATCCCATATTTTGAAGTGGTATCGATTTGGATTTACTGTTTAGTGGATTAACACTGCTTAGTGTTATATCTACCGTTATCCGGTTCTCTTATCGAGAAGTTGGGTAAACGAGATTTCTGTGACTTTCGTCTATTTGATATTTGATTATTATTGCTTCTGTGCACTAATAAACTGGTTTGAATTAGACTAACCAGGGTATTATTTTCTTTTGAATGTAATACTCGGGTCAGACCCGAGTTATTTCAGGTCGTAGATTTTCTTCTTTGAGTTGCTGTTCAGGATATGAAGACTTTTCACATCTTTTGTAGTAGTCGTGTCATTGTATAGAACGATATGTATTCATGTATATTAGTCGATAATGTACTTGTATATATAACTTCTAGAGTCGGCTGTTGTAGTTGTATCATATGTATCGTGTCAACTATATTGTAACTGACATCGGTTATATATATATATGAGATTTTTGTTAATCTGTGTTCCGCATTTATATTATCTGTGTTATTGTTATATCTAATGTCCTAAACTATTATGAACTATCGTAGTTTGTTTTATACTGATAATTGGATATGTCGATGGGAGTAAATAAATAATAGATGAAAAATAAAAAGTATATACCACTCCTACCGAGATAACCAATATTAGTGTAAGGCCAATTACGGATGGTCGCTCCTATCCAGCCTTATTCTTCGTAATAATAGACAGTATTTCTTTTAATACTCTTTGTTATTATGAGCATAGAGGTGGGGCGTCACTGTTGGTATCAGAGCTTGGGGTTTATGGACATAATATAAAACATAACTTGGATGGAACATATGTTACAACTATTAGTCGATGTTTTATCTGTGATTTGAGTCAAAACTAAAGTTTTGAAATTTTGATGAAATTTTTAAATATCTTTATTTAAAAATAAAAGTGAATTTGTGTTCTGATGATTTGATTGATTTGTGTTCTGTTTATCAGAGTGCGCAGCGGAAACAGTGAAACTGTCTTCGCCGAGTACAACTGACAATCTTTTTGATTTAAAAATCAAAATACGAAATTGATATGAATTCCAATTGTTGTTTACATAGTTGTAATTATTTTGTTTCTTTGAGAATTTCTAATCCGAACTGAGGATTCGAACCAATTGCAGTTATGTGATTTTTATTGAGATCTTTGCTGGTTTTCTTTTGTACTAATCATCTATTGATTAGCTTTTGCTGTTTTGAATTATCTTCATTGAAGATACATTCGAATGACTTCCTTGTTCATTTTGTAGTGCATGCAAAAATGAATTGCACGTTATTGCATTAATTTTACGTTGAACCGATGCTTGGTTATGAAACGTATTTTGTTGCCGTTATTTTTATAACGGGATTTTTACACCAATGCTAAATTCTTGAAGCACGGTGTTTTATGGCATTTTGATGAATGAAAATTCTCTGATATTACATTTTGATGTAAATTGTTTTGATGTGATTTTGACGTTTTAAAATTACTGTCGCTTTGGCTTCAGTAACCGTCAAATTTTAAAAGTGGATTTTCAAGCAGTTATTCCGCAATGCTGTTTTGTGACCGTTTTTACGGTATTTTGAGAAGTACAATTTCCTTACCGAAATTGTTACTGATTTACTGTTCTAATCACGTGATTGGAAAATCGTTTTAAAATGAAAATTGTTTTATAAAATTTTAGCAGTTTGCGTTTTCAAAAGAATGAGAAAGCGACTTAAACGATTCAGCAAAATCGAGGATTATGACCCCTTTCTTTTACTGTTTCGCTTAACTCCGGACTTGTTCAGTTGAGAATGCGAATTGTTATTTTTACAAAATAAATAAAATTGTTTTCAAAAATTTTACAGTTTGTGATTTCAAAAGAATGAGGAAGCGATTTAAACGTTTCAGCAAAATCGAGGACTATGACCCCTTTCTTTTACTGATTCGCTTAATTCCGGACTTGTCCGTTTGAGAATGTAAAGTGTATTTTTACAAAATACACAATTTTGCACTTTCAAGGAAACGATGAAGTGATTTAAACGATTTAGCAAAAGTGCGGAGTATGGAACCACACTTTTACTATTTCGGTTAATTCCGGACTCGTTAATTGAAATATCTGTCGTTTTGATGATTTTGATGACTTTACACTTTCAAGGAAACGATGAAGAGAATTAAACAATTTAGTAAAACTCGTGGTTATGGGACATGTGCGTTTGCTATTTTGGTTAATTCCGGACTTGTTAATTGAAACATTTTGATGCTTTCGTGTGCTTTCGAGCCACTATGAGGACCTTCGGGTCATTTGTTGGACCTTCGGGTCATTTGTTAGGCTTTCGGGCCACTCTGCGGACCTTCGGGTCAAATACCAGTACTAGACCTTCGGGTCACTCTGCGGACCTTCGGGTCAATCTGATGGGCGCCAAAATTATGGTGAGTACTTGGTAGGCTTCGGCCACTCTGAGATGCACGTGCGGCGAATTAAAAACTCGCCATTTGATGGGATCGATCCAAGCTTTTATGTTGATTTTCTAGTCTTCTTAATTGATTTCTAGATATTTGTTGTTTCCAATTATCTGCAGGTAATTGGATATTTGTTGATATGAGTTCTGATTATCGTTTTTGATAATCAGATATTTGTTGTTTCTAATTATCGCTTGTGATAATTGGATATTTGTTGATATGAGTTCTGATTATCGTTTTTGATAATCAGATATTTGTTGTTTCTAATTATCGCTTGTGATAATTGGATATTTGTTGATATGAGTTCTGATTATCGTTTTTGATAATCAGATATTTGTTGTTTCTAATTATCGCTTGTGATAATTAGATATTTGTTGATATGAGTTCTGATTATCGTTTTTGATAATCAGATATTTGTTGTTTCTAATTATCGCTTGTGATAATTAGATATTTGCTGATATGAGTTCTGATTATCGTTTTTGATAATCAGATATTTGTTGTTTCTAATTATCGCTTGTGATAATTGGATATTTGTTGATATGAGTTCTGATTATCGTTTTTGATAATCGGATATTTGTTGCTTTTAATTATCACTTTAGATAATTAAATATTTGTTGATTTGAGATTTAATTATCGTCTTTGATAATTAAATATTTGTTGATTTTAGATTTAATTATCGCTGTTAGATAATTAAATATTTGTTGATTTGAGATTTAATTATCGTCTTTGATAATTAAATATTTGTTGATTTTAGATTTAATTATCACTGTTAGATAATTAAATATTTGTTGATTTGAGATCTAATTATCGTCTTTGATAATTAAATATTTGTTGATTTTAGATTTAATTATCGCTGTTAGATAATTAAATATTTGTTGATTTGAGATTTAATTATCGTCTTTGATAATTAAATATTTGTTGATTTTAGATTTAATTATCGTTGTTAGATAATTAAATATTTGTTGATTTGAGATTTAATTATCGTCTTTGATAATTAAATATTTGTTGATTTTAGATTTAATTATCGCTGTTAGATAATTAAACATTTGTTGATTTGAGATTTAATTATCGTCTTTGATAATTAAATATTTGTTGATTTTAGATTTAGTTATCGCTGTTAGATAATTAAATATTTGTTGATATGAGGTTTAATTATCGCTTTTGATAATTAAATATTTGCTGGTTTGAGATTTAATTATCGCTTTTAATAATTGAATATTTGTTGAATTTGAAATTTGATTATCGCTTGTGATAATCGAATATTTGTTGATTTGAGAAATTTGACTATCGTTTGAGATAATCAGATATTTGATTGGTTTTCTGACTATCGTTTGAGATAATCGGATATTTGATTTGTCTTCTGATTATCGTTTAAGATAAGTAAATATTTGCGATTTGAAAATTCAATTATCGTTTTTGATGATTCAATATTTGCGATTTTTGAGATTTGAGCTTCGTCTTTTTCTCTGGCGATTCAGGTGAGTAATTTGATTTACTCACATTCAATTCGTGCTCTGTATGGGATTTCTGCTCTGTTTTTCCTTCTCTTTTAGTTGCTGGAACCCGATTGTTCTTGCTTTTGTTAGTCGTCTGATTTTGATCCCTGATTCCCACGATGTTGATTCTTTTGATTTGAAGCAGTCGAACCTTTTGATTTCTTATCTAATACTTCCCCGCTAACACTTGCTTTGCTTATACATTCGACATTGTCATGCTCTTTTGGTTGCTACCTTGTGTCCATTTATTCCTTATGATTGCGAGGACGCAATTTCTTTAAGGAGGGAAGTCTGTAACAACCCAGTATTTCGTACCGATTAATTATCGTCTTTAGACGATTGCTTTTCGTAGCAAATCGCTGTTTGGAATTTTAATTTAACCAGTTGAAACTCTTTTGAAAAATCTGTTAAATGTTGACAGGCTTTAAAATAAATTCTCGGCCCACGTTTTCAAATGTTTGAAGCCGTGAAAAATTTGCAAAACAAATGTACCCGTCCCATTCTTAAAGAAATTCGACCCGTTCCCATTTCTTTTCATTTTTCGTTCTCAAGCCCTAAATCAAACGAGAGAAAATAAATGGCGGCATTTTCTTCGTCTTCGTTTCCTCCGCTTCGTCAAAATTGGGGCTTCGTTCCACTTCGTGATGACGTGCTGCCGATCTGCTCGATCGAGAAAGGGATCGCGTGAATAATCGCGAGTAACTTCGATCGATTTCTTCTTGGTTGCTTCTTCGACTACTCCAATTCGTGGCAAAGGTGAGTGGTCTTCCGCTCACATCTAGTTCAAGTCGGTTTTTTTTCATGATCTCTGTCTTGTTTAAATTCGTGTTTTTGGGTGCTTGAGCAATTGATTCTCACGGCTAAAAATGGGTTTGTTGTGATGATGATTTTCGAGTTCACTTGTTTTTTTTTGAATTTCTGGCAATTGATTTTGTTTCTTTATTGACTTTGACATTGCTAGACCTCGTACTGTTGAGTTTTGTTCGAACCTACCACCACCAGTGCATTGATATTGCTGTGCCCATCAATGTGTTTATATCTGTAGGATTTTCGACTTGTCTTCCGTTTGATTTTGACCTTCGGGGTTAAAACTTGCTACTGTTGATTTCTTTGTGACATCGGCTTTGACCTGGTTTGTAATCCTAGGCTTTGTGTTCGTGATGATTGACCATTTCAGTGAATTTCTATATTGACCCAATCTCAGTTGACAAATTTCACATAATTATTCTTCAGCTTTGAATTTTATTCGACTACCACAGTTTTGATTTTGTGATGACTTTCTCGGCTCTGACTTGGCTCTGTTATGCCTTCTGACCTGATGCACTTTACTTGAATTGTTGTTGTGATGATTTTTTGCTTTGCCTTGGTCCATATTGTCGAACTCTGTTATACGTGACCATTTCCGTTCATTCCTCACCTCTGCCTTCATTGTAGTGCACCCTGGTTTATACTTTGATTCACTGTTTCGATTTTGAGCTGAATTGCATTAAGTTGAGGTTGTGTTTGCATCTCACTGGCTTCATCTTGTAGTCGATTTCTTTGTTGTTGATGCTTGTTGCATGTGAGTTTGTTATCTTCCAATCTTTGCCATTTCAGTAGTTTGTGATGCTGGCATTTCACTGTGTCACTGTCCATATTTGTTTGTGACAGTCTCTGCATCCATGTTGATGTTTCGTATGTTGAAGCTTTGCATTGATATACTTGTCCATCTCTGAGTTCTTCCATGTTGATCTGTTGTGATATTGTTCTCTAGATCACTTCCAGTTGTACTGCTATTTGAATTGCAGTGCTTCATGTTGTAGCTTCTCTCGTATCTCTTGTGATATCTGTTGGGTCTGTTTTGTTGTCCAGTTGCACTGAACACTTGAACTATATTTGTTTATTTGATTCTGGACACTGTGATTTGTATTTACTTGAACTTGAGCTACTCTGGTCACTTGAGTCTGTTGCCTTTGAGTATCTGGACTTGATTTTATTCATTCCTATATTGTGTAGTTGTGTTGTAGTTGCATGTTTGATCTTTGATCCCTGACTTCATGCATCCCTGACCTGTGACTTCTCGTGTGTTCACCCTTGACCTGTTTGGCTTCACTGCATAGCACAGTCCCTTTTGTATAATTTTGTTCCTCCCTGTAGCAGCTTTGTGCATTCCTCTGGTCATTTGTATTCATCTCTATGGTATACTCGAATTGACCTCAATATTGCATTTGGTTAGTGTACTTGGGTCAGTGGCATTGATATCTTTAGCTTGATCGACAGTTGCTGTTCACTGTTGTATACTTGCATGTACGTTGTCATTCTGTCTAGAGTAGGTTCTACATTCTGTAATCTTGAATCTCTTGACTTTGTTTGTTACTGTTTGTTATCCCTGAGTTGAACCCGATTTTGGGGTTTGACCTTGTGATCGTTGTGACTTCCACTGAGTTTTTGTGCATCTCTTGCGATAGTGGCGAGGCAGTACACGCTTGCGTGTACTGCAGCCCTATTAGATTTGACAGCTTTAATTTGATGTTTCGATTTGTTGAATTGTTTCGTGGGTTCAATCCCATATTTTGAAGTGGTATCGATTTGGATTTACTATTTAGTGGATTAACACTGCTTAGTGTTATATCTACCGTTATCCGGTTCTCTTATCGAGAAGTTGGGTAAACGAGATTTCTGTGACTTTCGTCTATTTGATATTTGATTATTATTGCTTCTGTGCACTAATAAACTGGTTTGAATTAGACTGACCTGGGTATTATTTTCTTTTGAATGTAATACTCGGGTCAGACCCGAGTTATTTCAGGTTGTAGATTTTCTTCTTTGAGTTGCTGTTCAGGATATGAAGACTTTTCACATCTTTTGTAGTAGTCGTGTCATTGTATAGAACGATATGTATTCATGTATATTAGTCGATAATGTACTTGTATATATAACTTCTAGAGTCGGCTGTTGTAGTTGTATCATATGTATCGTGTCAACTATATTGTAACTGACATCGGTTATATATATATATATGAGATTTTTGTTAATCTGTGTTCCGCATTTATATTATCTGTGTTATTGTTATATCTAATGTCCTAAACTATTATGAACTATCGTAGTTTGTTTTATACTGATAATTGGATATGTCGATGGGAGTAAATAAATAATAGATGAAAAATAAAAAGTATATACCACTCCTACCGAGATAACCAATATTAGTGTAAGGCCAATTACGGATGGTCGCTCCTATCCAGCCTTATTCTTCGTAATAATAGATAGTATTTCTTTTAATACTCTTTGTTATTATGAGCATAGAGGTGGGGCATCACAGAGTATTTTGATGAGGTCAATGGCGAAGAGTTGGAATGTGCAATGCGAACAAATGATATTTATGTTAGTTGGTCAGATGATGATGAAAATGCAGATGATGTAGAGGTAGACTATGATCAGGCCCGGCCCAGAGGACAACCCACCAAGCCCTCGGGCTAGGGCAGCCCACTGGGCTGGGGCAACAAATTAAATTTTTTGGGTTAAAACTATTAATATATAAACCTTGAACTTAAGTGAATTGCAGGATAATATGTGGTCTGGTGGTAAATGAAATTAAAGTGGGCAACAAGGACATGGGTTCAATACTAGCATAGGGCTGCAAATTTTTTTAATTTTGATTTCTTTCAAAACATATTTATAGGCTTGGGCAGCCAAAATTGTGGGCCGGCCCTGACTATGATGAGGATGTTGATCATGACGATGAGGAGGGGAACAAAGATATTGATAGCGATAAAATTATTGATGATGAAGATACTGATGATGAGTTTGCATTTTAATTAAGTAGCAAATATTAATGTATTAAATAAAGTCCATGGAACCTACATAAGATTAATGCTCTCGTTTTCACTGTAAATGTATGGAAGTTGTTGGTATTATTGGCTTGTTGCATTTTTTACTTTTGATTCTATGATGCTAAGTCTTAATGAATTATTTACACTCTACACAACTCACTTTACTTTTATCTCTCAAGTATCCACTAAAATAACATGACTGTGATGCTGCACAACTCATCACTAAAGTGCAATCAACACACCGAAAGCCATTGACAGCTGAGAACTATATGTAGTCATTCTTTTTTACCTTTATAAATTATTTGTTAATTTCTAATATATATGATATATATTCTATGAAGTTTGTGAATTTTAGGTTTGCATATGAATTGCTATTTATATAGTATATTTTGCTAAATGTTCAAAGTTGTAGATTGTATTCTACTCAATTATTATGGAGACTGACAACATGTTGTGATCTGGAGCCTTGAAAGTAATATAACATAAAATACATTGATAAAGGAGATATTTAGCATAACAAACATGGTCGAATGGTCGCCAACCATTTTATTAAAATTTAAATACAGAATTGACACGAATTGGTAGAAGGTAACAATCTAACAAATTACTACTCGTCTAATATTAGAAAGCCCTTGAATCTTCTATTTTATACATCATATCTTAATTAAATAGACAATATTATTCTTCCGTGACTATTATTAAGTTTAATTTATTTTAATTATGTAATAATATTTTGAACTAAATATCTTGGAGAGAAAAAAAGAGATTATTATAAAGCCCTTAGACATCCATGCACTTGGCCACTCGGGTTGACGGACTGTATATTTGATAATTATACTGTAAATTAAGTGGTATAATACACATGAAATTAACTTTTTGAAAACAATATTTTGTAAGGTATACGGAAAGGAAATCAGTATCTTAAATGAAAATGCAACATGCTTCAAAGTTCATTTTACACTAACTTTGAAGTAAATCTATCACCACCGTGTTTTCCTTAATCAGTAAAATAATAAATGTCTATGAAAGTTCATAAATCTCTACGTCTATCATAATGTACATCTCTTCATGATACTTCCTACACATATAAAACCTTACAACATCCTTCTTCTTAAGCTCTTTTACCTTCACAAAACTACTCCACCCCGTCGTCATCACATAACTCTGACTGCTCTTGTAAAAATTATACCTGAAATCTACCCATTCATAGTTTTGCCTGTCAAGAAACCGAATGAAAATGCCTTTACCATTCTTATATGCTAATTCTGGAAAAAACTCTTATGCATCTTTCTTTGGTATGACAAGTCCTTTACGCTGTCCTATGTCGCTGTGCGTGAGTACTTTTCTGAACAGTTCTTGGATGGAAATTTTTTCTTGCTCCTTTGGAGGATTGATTTTGTTCAATATGCCAAGAGTTTTGAACCATATGTGCCTTCTTTGATCATGTTTAATACTGTTTCGGGTGTGTGTTCACGTAGAAAATCTTTTTCTGTCTTTGTTATTATGGATTTTGATGGGAACTTGTAAACTTTCTCCATTGGAATGTGATTCGATATCTCATATTTCCTTTTATATATATATAGGATAGGTGCTAGTAATAAGATGTTAAATAACTGGAACTGTAATAAGATGCTAAAATAATTGGAATTAACAAATGATTTTGATGTATCTGATGATGGTTGAAATTTGTAATTTGGATTATTTGCATCCTCACTATGATGGATTGATTAATTACTTAAACGATGAAATACTCATTGTTCCAAACAATACAAATATAAGTGTGTCAGGATCCCTTTTTTTGTTTAGGTATAAAAATGTAGTAATACATTTATTACATGTTTTCCTTAATCAGTAAAATAATAAATGTCTATGAAAGTTCATAATTTGCATATTATTTTTTTTAGAAAAAATATAATATCCAGTCCACTTGATTAATTCAATTCAGACAAATATACATGTATTATGGTACGGTCTCAAACCATAATCCCACTTCTAATGAATTTATCATGAAGGTATAGACAATTTCTTAACGAGTAAAATAATTGAATATAATATTATCTTATGATAAATGAGAAGCAAAGTCATGAGATCAAACAAATGTAGCCATAAAAATTGACTGAAAGCAATTGGTGAATCAAGACATATAACAGTCATCAACACCTGGAAGAAGAAAAGAAATAATCTTTTTAATTTATACTAAGGGTACATATTATCCAAAACTGTCACAGATAACTGACTCTTAATGTCTACATAACAGAACCGAAAACAATTCTTATGAAAACTGCTTGAGCGTCGTGATGTCTTCATCGATTTAAAGAACACGTGCAATCAAAGTAATGTAGACAGGATTTTTTATTCCAGAAGTTTACTCATAATTAACTTATATATTAACTGTAACAGTAAGAAGCTGCTGATTTCAGCTCAATATGCTTCTGACAATAATAAAACTTGTACAGAGTTTGTTGATTTCTTTCAGCAAAACTAAATTTGCAGCCACTTCAAATAAGAACTTGAGCAATTCATACTTGATTTCTTAGCAGTTGTCGCATCTAGTTTTAGTGGCTTATTTATAATACTACAGTCATTTCTAGCTATGACACTTATTGCCTCTTGATCCTACAGTTTTAGATTAACACTAGGTCTGGCCAGCTTACTCATGTAATCCTTCAATACTTCAGTAAAATACCAGTTGAACTAAAATATAAGAAGTGTGTTAAATGACCACAGAAGTGCATGGCCAATCCAACTGCTATAGTTCTCATTCCAGCTATATATATATATATATATATATAGTCTGTTTGTGCCTATGCACAACATACGCATATAGATAAATAATTAAGAGTTTTTGGCTCAAAGTTGGAATATGGGTGAAGCATGGACATTTAAGTTTTTACCAATTTAGATTAAATAAATAATTTTATAAGTTAGTAGTTGTTAATTTTATAATAATCAGCAAAAAATTAGTGGTATTTGTTGTAGTTAGTCCTGTACAATGTGTTAAGTTTCAGCACTTCCGTAGAGGTTTAAAATGTTAATTTTTTAGCAAACTTTGTTTCTTTTTCTACATGTGTGTGCTTGATTAAATATACTACCAACTTTTTGTAAACAAAAAATATCAAGAAGGCCTGATAATTAATTTTCAACATGTAAGTGTTTTATATAATATAATGGTTCATCTTGAAAGTAATTTGTCATTTGCTTTTGTGTTCTCGTTCGTTCATTGTAGGTTGTTTTTAGGTACAATGTCAGGTGGATCCATACAACGATGCCTACTTCAAAGAGGAACAAATTTGGACCAATCCAGAAATGTTGACACATCTACTTCTCAACATAGTGATATTCCGCCAAATGGAGATGAGTTACGAAGAGATAACGAAGTTAACGAGCAAGACGAACAAGTTGAAGAAGACGATTTTGTAATCATTCCTACTCAAGGTTACAATCCGGCAATTGACCCTATAACAAAAAAACCTCCATTGGAATGGAAAGGAAATTGGTAAGTATTTCATTTTACTAAGGTTGAATACATTTTTCTATAAATATATACGTTTGAAGATAACATTGGTTTTTTATTAGTTTTCTCAATCAAAAGGCCTCACGTATAATTGGGAAAACATGGTCTAGACGTTTTACGGGACCGTGGTTCGAATTCAAACATGTTCCTCCAGAAATTAAAAATATACTCTTTGACGAATTCAAGGTATCTACTCCCTAAATAGCTATTGTTATTTTTCAGGAAAGTTGACAGTCGGTTATGTTATTGTCAATTTTTAATAAATCATTGTATCGTTAGTTATTTTTACTAAACAAGAAATCAATGGCTGCATAAACCCATCCAGGCTAAAAAGCTTTTTTGTTCAATTCCAGTTCTTTCTTTTAAATGCAACAAACTGATGCTATGAAGCTTTGCATATATATATATATATATATATATATATATATATATATCAGGTCCATTTATCACAAACTGATGCTAAAAATTCAAGCCTGTTGCATAAAATTTTTGAAATAATTTTATACAACACATTAGCACATGCAATAGGCCAATAATAAACTAAAGTTTGCGGCTTATCTTTATTTAGGATAATAGTGAGGAAAGTGTGACCCTCTTAGCCAATTGTCTAGTTTGGAAATTTTCCGCCACAGCTGCAAAATGGTCATCATTTATTTCCTCCCAATTTAACTTATAGAATTTAAAAGTATAGCAACTAGGTCCTGGACATTTTTCATTATTAATAAAGTCAAAAGCTTCCTTGATTTCTCACATTTGAACTGGGGATGACAGGTAAGTGTTTTCATGCTGATTAATAACAATTTTGGGCTTAATTTGAGGGAAAATAAGGAAATTCCCTCAAT
The DNA here is from genome assembly GCA_030737815.1 of Allium fistulosum. Classification (NCBI taxonomy): domain Eukaryota; kingdom Viridiplantae; phylum Streptophyta; class Magnoliopsida; order Asparagales; family Amaryllidaceae; genus Allium; species Allium fistulosum. The sequence goes on from CM060907.1 coordinate 394,556,884, forward strand.
TTAATAAACTACGGTGATAGTCTATAGATTTTTGAACTATTACATCTTTGTTATAAGCATATCCACCTTCTACATTTAGAAGAGCTTGAATAGATTCCTAGTTGTCCTCATAGACATTTTAGTGAAAAAAAATCTTGAATATGTGCCACCTTCTAATAACCAATAGGTTTTCCTTTTTTGCATAAGTGATTCATATTGCAGTTTTGTTTGATTTCTCAGTTCAACAATAATTTGTATCATTTTGTCAATATAGAGATAAGTTTTCTGGATTATCATCAGTTTGTAGAAAAGTTTTCTACTTTGAAGTAAACACATATCGTCGATGCGTAAGCTTGCTTAGTACAAACATTTTTATACGTCAACAGTTTCTAGTTTGTCATGCAATATGTAAAGTTTTCTATTTTGATACCTGATATTTGGTTTGCTTCACAGGTTAGTGCTTAACATGAACCATATTAACTTATTAAGTTGATGAGTCCTTTTATGCAGCGACATTTCACATATGATGAATTTCATGAGTCAACAATACGTAGATTATGGGAGGCTAAAGCAAAAGATATCTTAAAGAAAAAACTAAATCGTGCACGAGAAGAAGCAAAAAAGGCTAAGAAGACCACAAGTATACTAGAATGCAAGGATCATCCGCCTGTTTGGATTCAGTCAAATATATGGAATGAGATGATTGATATTCGTTGGGGAAAAGAGGAATATGAAGAGAAAAGGAAAATAATGTGAAATAATCATCTTACACTAAAAGAGGGGACTTGCACTCGTCATTGTGCAGGCTCCGTTTCAATTGCCTTACATAATGAACAAATTGTAAGTCAATTTTGTTTTAACAATATTCATTCATAAACGATTAATTATTCTAGTTAAATTGTACACTTCTATAGGCCACCTTATTATTATGCAATCAATAATTTAAGTAAATGTAATACGATCTAATATATTCATTTCATCATTACTACTAATATCATCCATGATAACATTTATCACATATTCATGTAAATGAATGCAAAAAACTGTAACTGGAAAGGAACCGACGTTTCATGAGACATTTCAATATTGGCCTGTTTCTGAAGATCCATCGAACACTTGGAAAAATACCAAAAAGATATCAAAAAGTAGTGCATATGTGGATAATAAATCTGCAAAGACCATGGTAATCATTTTGTAGTTGAAATAATGTTGTTTCAGTAAACTAATACATTATAATTTTCTAACAAGAGAACTATCTCAAAAAAAAGGCCGAGTCAGAAGAATCAATGGATAACTTTAATCCAAATTATTGGGTGGATTCATCGGGTGGACTTACGAAAGGCAAGATATATGGAGCACCTCAAGTGGATGTTAGTAGTTTACATAGTGGTTCTCAATCTTCTTCAGCCGAATCTCATCAACGATCTACTCAGACTCAACGTCCGTCTACCCAGCAAATGCATACCCAATTTTCATTGGAAGAAATTGGTCATTGGTGAGAACTATAAATCACTAAACACTAAATGTGTATATAATCGTTGATGCATGTATTATGTCAAAATAGGGTGCTCGAAAAGTTAAAGCAATCAACTACGCCGATGCAGTCCACTATACACACACAGACCACTAATCCTTCGCATGTCACCGTGTCTTCGCAACCTACTGTACCAGCGCCACATTCTATTCCTACTCAGTCCAGCATGTTTACACGAAGCACCATACCTACACAATCACAGCAAATGGGTTTTACTGGATTTAATGCTACATTTCCTCATATGATAGGTGATAAAATTTCCACTTCCACCCTTTCTATATTTGATTTCAAAACAAACAAATAAACTCATATATAGTTCATTTCTTTATTGTAGACATGGGAGAAAATTTTGACCGAGAAAGTTATAATTAGAAGATAAATTAATATAATTAGAAGATAAATTAATAATGGAGGGATGGTTTTGGGAAATAATGACTTACTATGGAGCAATCTTTTTATAGTTTACCTTCCTTTAATATATATTGCTTTAACTAAAATTTGCTTCCCCGAAGCAGTTGTGGGCATCCCTTTAATATATCCCTTTTTATACAGATTATGCATCATTATAGCCTAATTCGCAAACTATTTAGATCATATACATATATGTATGTATGTGTATGTATATTATTAAAAGTATAAAATAATCTATCCTTATTTAACACCCAAACTGAAATATGTATAGAACTAACCTATTAATAGTAATAATTGTAAATGCTCATTTTGTTCTTGTCTTTTGATTATTTTCCAACACTCCATAGTTGAAATTTAAAAATTTACTAACCTTTTTATGGTATGAACGATAACCACTCTCATTTTTCTTTTGTCATTAGATTATTTTTCAACACTCATTAATTGAATTTTAAAAGTTCACTTTTATCCATCAAACTTGTAGTATCTCATATTAACTTTTTTTTATCCATCATCTTAAATTTTAACGTACTGATGATATTAATTCATTTACTGCTACATCAAACCATACATACTTTAAATGGATAACCTATAGTCTAAATTTATATTCGGTACTATTACAATAGAAAACATCTATTAATGACCATTAAGTTTTACATCATAAATTATGTCAGTTTCAAAAAAGAAATTTACTTCGAAGTCAAATAAATTGTAAGCAAGTATAAACTTTAACAATTTCCAACTAACTGCAAAATCTTGCTAAGAATGCACTCTCAGTTAGAGTTTTCTATTCAAATCAAATTGAACATTCTGTTGGAATACCAATGTTTATTAAAAAAATTCAAAGTGATGTAGAATTCATGAAAGAGAAGGTGGCCACCACCTAATTAATAATTTATATTTTACAAAAAGAAATGCATTCACATAATCAATTCTAATTATAATTTTCTAAGTTTGGATTTTATCTTCCCATTATACGATCGTCTCTTTAGGATTTTTAGCACAAACAAATATGGTCATTCATTTTCAATTTACTGATTTGGAATCTTAACTGTGTACTATCACTTATATTTCACATCTTTAACATCAAACATTACAGCCTAATCTCAATTTTCAACGAACTATAATAAGTTGAGTTAATTTCTCTTATTTTGTTTTTGTCAATTGATTTGTTTAGCGTTAATTGTTAACCGTAAGTTAGGGACTCAATATTTCTTTAAATTTGCAATGTCTTATCAATCATAGTAAAAAAATTAATTAATTTCCATTTACTATAACGATGACATTCATTTCATGTATTGACGATTAACCTTTTAAGCTTTGAATCTTAAACTTGAAGTTTAATGTTATATTTGGGCACCTGTAATTACATGACAATTAAGTCATGAATTGGAAATTATTCTCAACTTTAATTAATGACATACTATGTGCTAAATTTGCAGCTTTGAATTTTTGTTTAGTACTGTCATATTTACATACAACTGTGAAAAAATGTTACAACACATGAATGAGAAATTATTCTACATTTTAAATGATAATATAATATATGTAATGCTTCCTTAAATAATGACTTATGTTCTATTGTGATTTGACATATGGTTAAAATCTACTCTAGAACCTAACATTTTTGAATATTTGAAATATGCTAGCACCTAGCAGCAAATATATATTGAATAATGATATATTTGACTATCTAACTATTAAGTCATGAATTAGAATTTATTCTCAATTTCAATTAATGGTATAACACATACACCTACCATATTTGAATAAGTTGTATAGTTGAGGTATAATTTTTAAGAATGTTAGGCGCAAGTATTCAAATAAATAAGTAAGAGGATTCTTAAAGTTTATGATGCTAGGTTGCGAAAATTAAAGTATACTCAAATATATACAAGCAACATGATTCTTGAAGAATGTATATCTAACTTGCACCTAGCATCTATCTCATTTCACATGTTGTGTTTCCCTGTCCATAAAATGATCTTAGCAGTTTGATATTTTTACCTAAAAATAAAATGGGCATATCTTTTGATCCGTAAATCGGAATTAGGTGCTCCTTTTTTGGAATTCAAGATAAAGTTACCGTCTTCAACTTTCATGTTTTTTCTTACAAGATTTTGAGATTTAGACTGTCGAAATGCCAATTGAATGCCTTAGCCCTGTGAATATCAATTTTCTGAGTTTGATATTTTTACCTGAAAATAAAATTGCCATATCTTTTGACGCATACATCGGAATCAGGTGATTCTTTTTTTTAAATCAAGATAAGATTACCATCTTCAACTTTCATGTTTTGAGTTTTACAAGATTTTGAGTTTTAAATTATCGAAATGGCAGTTGAATTCTACAGCCCTGTGAATATAAATGTCATGAGTTTGATATTATTTTTACAGTTTTTTTTAAATCTCATTCATGTAACACGTTATATGTCTTTACCATTTGGAGCACAACCGCCACAACGTTCACCTGTGCCTTCAAATACATTTATAGTACAACCATCACAGCATTCACCAATGCCTTCAAATACATTTGGAGCACAACCATCGCAGCATTCACCTATGCCTTCAAATACATTTGGAGCACAACCATCGCAGCATTCACCAATGCCTTCAATTACATTTGGAGCACATTTGGGACCACTATATCATTTGGAGCACAACCATCACAACATTCACCTATGCCTTCAAATGCATTTGGGACCACAGAACAAAATATGACATTTTTTGATCTAATGCAACAACAATATCCATTTATGCAAGAATTTTCGCAACCATCTACTTCTTGTCAAACGCCACACAATTTGGAAGAAAATCAACATGGTGAAGGTATAGAGTGATTGGCATTCTAGCTTAACTTGTTTGCTTTGTTTTTTTTCCCTGTTGAAGTAATATATGTACATGTATAGTAGACATGCATGTTCTGTTATTTTTCTTGTATGTAAATATGTTAGCCGAGATGTTCAGTTGAATGTATTATCATTGGTGTTACGTAGTTAATATTGTGTTTTTCACATGATATTGGATAAATTTCTTTTGTTTTGTTTGATTACCATTAATTTTGCACTGTTTATTCTTCTACATATTGTATGTTGATTGTTTATGAAATATACGTATCCATAATAATAAATGGTGCAATAACATGGGTAATCATACTAATGTATATGTATATGTTTCTAGTAAATGTATGTATGTATATTAAATTTTTATGCAATTTAGTATAAATATACCTTTTAATTATTAATGATTTAAAGACTGAATATAGACCATTTAAAAACTACAACTGGGTAGTTAGGGTCACAATTTAAGACCGACTAAAGACTGTAATTCAGTATTTAACATTCAGTTCGAAATATATTTCTAACCAAAATATCGGTCTCAAAATTTTCAAATTTAAGAGTGTTCAAAGACTGCAATTCGGTCTTTAAAGTTCAGTTTCAAATATTTTTAAGACTGAAATATCGGTCCCTACGTTTTTAGACCGAATTTTCGGTCTTAGTTTTTGTTTAAGACTAGAGATTTAAAGACTGAAATTTCGGTCTTTGTTCAGTCTCTGAATATAACCTAGAGACTGAACATTAAAGACAAAAAATTTTGGTCTTTAATTCACTATTTTTTTGTTGTGTTTTGACGATGAAGATTACACCAATCATACCTTTTTCAATGATAATAAAAATAAAGTTAATGCATAAAGATGAGAACATAGTTATATTATTTAATTAGTAGTTACCTTAATTATTGAAATTACGGCTAAATTATTGAACAAGCCATGACTAGACCAACCATTCACTAGCTATATTTTGCTCGATATCTCGTTTCTTCTCGTTTTCTACTTGTAGAAATTAGAGATACCAAACTATACTGATTTTTCTCACAATCTTCATAATGGAATTATTTGACATCTGAGATGAATGGTAAATATCACTAAAAGTATAAGTCTATTTTCAATTGATCTATGAATATTTTTTAGTAGAATACATGGATGCTTATCCGCAAATGTAATGATAATTAATAAATGCGTATAAGATGAATAGAAAACTACATAATTTTAAGTGTATATTCATCAGTGCATATCTAAAATGACTTAGGTAAGTATCAAATAAAAATGTTAATTTTAGCATTCACTGTGAATAAATCTTGATTTTATGTTGCGTTGCATCTTCTTTTTTATGTCATGTGTAATTGAGCACGTAAAATAATATACAAACTTTGTATATGTCAATTGTATACCATTTTGTCATCAGTACTCAACCAGACGGTCACTAATCATTGTTTATGACTCTGATGTTGGGGATTTTGCGGTTCGAGACAAATTTGATGGCGATTGTTAAGAAGATAATGCTGTATTTCCGACTTCAAAGATCTATGGAATAGATTCTTTCAGACAATAATTCAACCCACCAGGTACAAACGGGTTATCGATTTATCGACTTTCAGGATTCAATGAAGCGCTATAATAGCGAAATCAGATTCAAAGTTTGTACGTCTTTGATCCGACCAAGAACACTTTAGTAATAGCTTCTGATGATGCAATTGTATAGATTTTAACGAAGAGGAAGAAGAGAGCAATTCTGCGACGTTTACTGAGTCTGCAACACCTTTGAAATGACCCTAGCTATTTCACCTAATTTTTACTAGGAATTTTTTTTTAACATCAATAATTTCCTAGAGTCATTTAGCCTTTCCACTAAATTATCCAGGATCCTAATTTTTCTACTAATATATTTATATCAGTTCATTAATAAATATATTCACATACATATGAAGATGTATGTGACCCTCTTGTTTGGATCAGAGTGTTGTTTAGCAAGAGTGCATCCTGATTGAATTTGAATATCTAATCAACCAATACATAGCTCATTTTCCATGCCTATTGATATTTGAGTCAGGGTAATGAATCTCATAATCATATGCAATCTATACTTAGTAATTTTTGACCATTCCTATAGTGATTGTCTGTTAGTTTGAGATAGTAAGGTGATCTCAGATTATATAGCAAGCCACCATAATTTTAGTTTAATTATTTGGTATTTGATTAAAGCCAGAAAGGAAAATGATATACTCATTTATCATTTTCAACACAAGTTATTTTATCACAAATTTCTTTACTTATAACCAAGTCAGTTGAGTAATTCTTTCATAATCTATATAGTTGTATTTTTCTTAACCAAATTTATTCTCTAATCCCTGAGTTACCTCAGCTTGCATCTAATTTACAGGTTGCTTTACTGGATTTAGAGAATCCATATTTTATGGTCATTTGACAAAAGTAGTATTTAGATAATATGTGTGCATATCAGATGTAGTGTACTCTCTGGACTAATAAAGCTATTCAAAATAAAATGTGAGTTGCTCAAGTATTTGAAAATGTCTTTGTGCATGCATTTGCAAAGAAAGCTTCAGATTTTACAAAGTGTATTTTCTTCCTTTATACCCAAAACTCTGGTCATCTTGATCAATCCAGACCTCATTATTTTTGAAGTGGGTTAGCCTTATGACTAGATCATCAAAACATTAGTGCCTGGCTTTTGCAATGTAAATTCAGATACCAGACACTTGCAAAATCCCTTGAAAACATGTACATATCTTTATATAGTGCACAAATATATATTGTTTCTTTTATCAAAACACTTCTGCATATAGTCACAAAATTCATGAAATATTACTTCTAGCTAAACTCAGATTTTTTAACCTTCAAACTTAAAGTTTTAAGTAACTTGAAATTAACTAATACAGTATATGTATATACATATCCATTTCTCAAATACAGGCATATATCATTTACAGATTTTCACCATAATACTCATATATATATATATATTCTTGCATAGATTCAACTAAGTCGTTGGTTAATCCCAAACTTAATACATTACTAGATTCAGTTAAAACAACTAAATAAATTCAAGCATTCAGGATCATTACAAAACAACCAAAGCATAACTATAAAAACTTCTCAGATTACATGCAATTAATTCCTTCTAAGTTCTTATTTAATTCTAATTTAGCATGCTTATCCAATCATTCTCATTAGCCATAGCAGCTTCCTATTTAGAACCAGCATTCCCTGAAAGAGCATTAGAGGCTACCCCATTTTAAATGAGACACCCCAGATGCCATAAGCAAACAAGGGTCAGATACAAGATCTGGTATGAGCAATATCAAAAATTCCATGATATTAAGTAAATGAGTGAGACATAAACATTTTGTATAAGTGGGCATAGCTTCTTTGATCAATTTGCCTGACTTGTTTATGATATATTGTGCATATATAATCAGTATTTAAGACTAATTATGTACACACATTCAACCATGCAAACATACATTTCAAATAGAAATACTCAGGAACTATCATAGCTCCAGACCAACCATCCTAGGAATAACTCAAGTTCCTACTTCATCAATTTAAGGTTGCATTTACCAAATTAATTCCTAGCCTCATCTGCAATAAAGGAATCACGGGGACACATTGCAATAAAATAATTCACAATATTGCACAAAGATCTCAGGGCTTAAACAAGCCATGTGCCAACTTGCATACTTTAAATACAACAAGCATTCCAGCAGTCTTCTTGGCTCACAATCCTTAGTTTATTTACTAAGTGTTCATGTTTAATCCTATCATGAGATAGCTAGGTGACTAAATCCCAGTATACATGAAACATTACATAGAGTTTACAAGCATAATTCAAGAACAAGCTAACATTCATGTCCAGGGAAATCATATTTTCAAATATTCTAGCTCAAAGAAAATACAAGAATATTTACAACTGGGAATAAAGACTAGGCATGTGGGTTATTATTGTTTCATAAGCAACCATGTTTGAACTAAATTCAAGATCTAGCTTAAACAAGATTTCTGGCTCATGGGTTTTCTATTTGATCAAGGGTTCAGCACTTTTGGATATTTCCATTGCAACCTTGAATCTTTCATTTGAGCCTCAGCACTTACACAAGTGTAATGCAACTCATATACATTTTGATTTCTATATTTTCCATGCCATATCTAAACCAGTTACAAGTATTCTCTATTTACTTTCATGATTTCATACTTTTACATTTCTGGGTGTAACCAAACAGAGCAAAATACTCAAACATCAAAGCAATCAAAACATTCAGAAACACCCATTAAAACATCCATTAAAACCATAGTAATGAAATCAAAAATATGTAGAAAAATAGCATAAACTTGGCTGCCTCATAACAGGACTTAATGCCATGGGTTTAGTGAGATTACTCACAGAAAAATGCTTCACTTGCTTAATCCAGAAAAGAAACCTTTTAAAACTTGCTTTTCTGCTTGCAAATATTTTACTTCTTTGTTTTCTTAAATGTCTTGGGTAGCAAATGATTTTTCTGGTTTATACTTGGATTTATAAGAGAGGTTATCTAGGGTTTTATCATTGTAAAATCCCATTCCTACCCTGGCCAAGACTCATGCATTTTGCATTTCAGATTTGTTTATTTTTCTCCCTTAATACCCCGGCCATATGTGATACTTACTCCCCTTTTTCTTTTCCAGAATATTATTATATTCTTCTTAGGTCATGATAATTGTGTGACATTGTCACTTGTTTATTTTCTAAAAATCCTCCTTTCTATTTTCCGCCTAAAGTAATTGTTTTGCTTGTAATTTATCTTTTGCTATTTTAGTGTTACACTTTGCCTTGCTTATTTCTTTTTAATATTTTCAGTACTTACAGAAATGTATATTTGTATACATATCTTATCTAGGCTTATTTAATTCCTCCTTAATTTCAGAAACATTTGCACCTATATATGTATACATGTTTTCAAATCCTTGTAACATATTTTTTTTTTGGGTTTTAAATAAAATCTGTTTACTGAATTCAAAACAAAACCTACTTTTCTTATTTTCTGGGATGATTCATATAATTCCAGAAATCAAATATCCATATCACAAAATCATGTTTGTAATGCTTTTTAATTCTTGTTTTAAATTCAAGAAATTTGGAGTTCTTCCTTGTCCCATATCAGTGTGCACGTGCACACATGCACACACACTTGCACACAATTAATTCCATATATTCCTATACAAATAAATTCATATATTTCAAAATCCAACCAAAATAAGATTCCATGAATTTCTGGGGCATTACAATCACCCCACCTTTTTAGGAATTGCGTCCTCACAATTTTCTCATTTTGACTTTAAAGATTTCCAGGTTTTTATAAAATCTATCAAACATTGCATAAGCAAACAATTCAGTCAAAACAACCATACATATTAAACTTTTTAGGGATTTAGATTTTACCTTCCACTGCAAAAAGCTTAGGGTAATCCATCTTTATCTTATCCTCTAACTCCCATGTACAGACATTAGGGTCTAAGCTCCATTGAACCTTTACCAATTTCAGAGTTTTGCTCCTCAACTTCTTTTCCTCTTTAGCTAAAATCCCCACTAGTTCTTTCTCATAGACCAAATCAGGATTTATTTGAACTTGAGTTGGTTTCTCTAGAATTTCCTCTTTATCATGCACCCATCTCCTAAGTTGTGATACATGAAATACATTGTGCATTGCACTCATCTCTTCTGGTAGCTCCAACTTATATGCTAATGAACATATTCTTTCCAAAATCTTGTAAGGCCCAACATATCTTGGGGTAAGTTTTCCTTGCTTGCCAAACCTCAACACCGTCTTCATAGGTGAAACTTTGATGAAAACATAATCACCTACTTCATATTCTACCTGCTTCCTCCTTACATCTGCAAACTTCTTTTGCCTATCTTGAGCTGCTGCCATCCTTCTCCTTACAAGTTCAATTTTCTCTGTAGTTTCTTTAACATACTCAGGCCCTAAGACAGCCTTTTCTCCTGCTTCAACCCAACATATTGGTGACAAACATGGTTTGCCATACAAGGCTTCAAATGGTGCCATACCTATGGTGCTTTGATAACTATTGTTATATGTAAATTCAACCAAATGGAGGTGATCTTCCCAATTGCCTCCAAAGTCCAATGCACATGCCCTCAACAAATCCTCCAAAACTTTATTTATTACTTCAGTTTGACCATCTGATTGGGGGTGGTATGCAGTACTCAAGCATAATTCACTCCCCATGGCTTCTTGAAAGATCTTCCAAAATCTGGATGTAAAGATTGTGTCCCTATCACTCACTATAGTCTTAGGAATTCCATGCAACCTTACTACTTTCATGAATATTTGAGCTAGTTTAGGTGCATTTCTTTCTGCCTTCACTGGTATAAAGTGTGCCACTTTAGTCAATCTATCAACTACTACCCAAATGCTTGTATTTCCTCTCTTTGATCTAGGCAGACCATTTATGAAATCCATAGATATATCTTCCCACTTCCACTGTGGTATGCTTAGAGGTTGTAATAGGCCTGAAGGTCTTTGGGTTTCTGCTTTGACTTGTTGGCAAGTCATACACTTTGCAACATGTTTAGCCACACCAGTTTTCATCCCTTTCCACCAATAATGCCTCTTCAAGTTTTGGTACATCTTAGTGCTGCCTGGATGTATAGAATATTTGCTCCTATGATATTCATTAAGTATCTCTTCCTTCAATCCTATATCCTTTGGAACACATATTCTACCTTTATTCCTTAAGTAACCATTCTTATCAATGTGGTAGCTTGCTACTTCTTCTCCTTTTTCTATTAGAGTTTTCTTTTCTAATAAATCTGGATCTTCCTCTTGCATTTTCCCCACTTTCAAAATTAAATCTGATTGCAAAGTTATCAAACTTAATTTTCCTCTACTCCCTTCTTCAATCATATTCATGTTTACCTCACTATTTTCCTCAATTTCCAAATCAGTAAGTAGAGATCAATTTCTAAACTCTTCTATCATTAACATGGCTACTTTTGCATGCTGCCTGCTCAAAGCATCTGCAACCTTATTAGCTTTTCCTGGAGTATAAAGTATGTCTAAATCATATGCTGCTAGAAACTCAACCCATCTATGCTGCCTCATATTCAAATCTTTTTGTGAAAAGAGATATTTTAATGCTTTATGGTCAGTGTATAAGATAAACTTAGCACCTAAAAGATAATGTCTCCAGAGCTTTAATGCATATACCATTGCTGCCAACTCAAGATCATGGGTTGCATACCTTGATTCATGTGGCTTCAATTGTCTTGATGTATAGGCTATAACTTGATCTTGCTGCATCAATACAGCTCCTAGCCCAGAACCACTTGCATCAGTATAAACAATCAAATCCTTATTTCCTTCTGGTACTCTTAACACTGGTGCATTGACCAAGGCCTCCTTGATTTTACTAGAGGCTTGTTCACATTTCTCAGTCCATATAAAGGGTTGGTTCTTTCTAGTTAGGTTGGTAAGAGGTGATGACATCTTAGAAAAATCTTTTTTAAATCTTCTGTAATACCCTGCCATTCCCATAAATGACCTAACTTCTCCTACTGTGCTTGGCCTTTTCCATGCTTGGATAGCCACAATTTTATTGGGGTTCATTGAAATGCCTTTGGCAGATATAACATGCCCAAGGAAATGCACTTCTTCTTTCCAAAATGCACACTTAGAAAATTTTGCTTTTAAATCTTTTTCTCTTAATCTAGACAAAACAAGGTGTAAGTGATTTTCATGTTCCTCTACTGTTTTAGATTAAATCAAAATATCATCAATAAAAATCAATACAAACTTGTCTAAATAATCCCTGAATATCCTATTCATCAAGTCTACAAAATATGATGGGGCATTTGTCAACCCAAATGGCATGACAAGAAACTCATATAGACCATACCTAGTGTTAAAGGCTGTATACTTAACACTTGAGTTCTCAACCTTCATCTGATGGAATCCAGATGCCAGGTCTAATCTAGAAAATATTTTTGCTCCACTAAGTTGATCAAAAAGATCATCAATTCTAGGTAAGGAGTACTTGTTTTTGATAGTGACTTTGTTTAGCTCCCTATAATCTATGCACATTCTTAAAGTACCATCATGTTTCCTTACAAACACTACTGGAGCACCCCAGCATGAATTACTTGGTCTTATAAATCCTTTGCTTTCCAATTCTTCTAACTGTTTCTTCAATTCCTTCAACTCACTAGGCCCCATCCTAGTCGGTTTCTTAATAATTGGACTGGCTCCTGTTATGAGACTAATCTGAAATTCCACTGGTCTGTGGTGTGGAACACCCTTAACTTCTCCAAACACATCTAAGTATTTGTTAATTATGGGGATTTCTTCAATAGAAGGCTCACTGGAATCCTTATTTAAGTCAATCAAGTGATATAATTTTCTTTCTTTGGCTATTTAACACAAAATTGTGATTCTTTGACCTCTAGAATTTTGTAATGATATGGTGGATGAGTCTAAATTAATTATGGCTTTGTATTTCCTTAACCAGTCTGCACCTAATATAATACCTATATTTGGGTAATTTAAAACATATAAATTGGAAATAAAAACATTTCCTCCTATGTTTAATTCCACATCCACACAAATCATGTTTAAAACACTAGAACTCCCCAATGGGCTTTGCACTAACAAAGGAGTTTCAACCAGTATGCAATTTAATTTAAGCAATGCAACTAATTCATGGGAAATCAGAGAATGTGTTGCCCCTGTGTCATACACTACTGATATAGGTAGGGTACAAATAAATAAGGTACCTTCCACTTGACCATGGTTTTCTGCAATAGCTTGTACTGTGGATTTGCTTTTGCTTTCCAAACTTGCTAGCTTCCCTTGCTGTTTATACTCAGGGCAATTTCTCCTGATATGTCCCTCCTTACCACATAGGTAGCATTTGAAAGCTCCTCCCTTCAATTCTGGGCACCTTGGTTTGATATGTCCTTCCTTTCCACAATGATGGCATGTTATTTTCCTCTTTGTATCAGTGGTCTTAGTATCATTGGTTTTCTTGCTTTCTGTCTCCTCCTTCTTTTTGTCATAGGGGTGATACCTTCCCTTATTTTTCTTATTATTGTTATTCTTAAAACTCTTATACTTATCCCTTTCCTTGTCATGTTGCTCAAATTTTAAGGCCAGATCAATGACTTGATCAAAAGTTTTATCTGCATATGGCAACATAGCCCTACTAAGCCCTGGGTTTAAACCCTTAATATAACTATCATTCTTTGATGCCTCATCAGCCACAAGCATAGCTCCATACTTAGACAAGCCCTGAAATCTATGAGTATACTCAGTCACATTAAAGGTTCCCTGCCTAAGTCTGATGAATTCTTCAAGCAATAGAGTTTTGGCTGATGCTGGAACAAATCTAGCTTCCAACATCTCCTTGAATTGATTCCAAGTGATTTCATTCTCAATCCTCCCAGCTATGACTACCTCCCACCAGCTTAAAGCCACACCTTTCAGTTGTCTTGAGGCCACTTGCCTCTTCCTTTGATCATCCAATTGCATGTCATTGAAAATTCTGTCCAGTGTTCTCAACCATGCTTGAATTTCCATCACATTTTCAGTCCCTTCAAAGCTCTTGCCTCCTAAATTGGTATAAGTCTTTAATAGTTTGGAAAGTTCCTCATGTGGGTTCTCAAGTCTCTGCCCTACTCCATCCCTTAAAGCCCTCATAAAGTCTTGCATATCAAGCATTTGTGGTGTACTTGATCCTGCATTGTGATGAGATCCTCTTCCTACCATGATTGGATAACTAGAGTATGGGTAAATAGGGTTAGTTTATCATGAGCATTTTTCTTTTGCCATAACTTTCTATCTGTATATTATTTTACTCAAACAAACAACCAGTTCATACATATGGTTATAATACTTCAATCAATCAATACAATCATTCTTATCTATGTACAGTTTTAACATAGCTCTGATACCAAATGAAATGACCCTAGCTATTTCACCTAATTTTTAATAGGAATTTTTTTTTACATCAATAATTTCCTAGAGTCATTTAGCCTTTCCACTAAATTATCCAGGATCCTAATTTTTCTACTAATATATTTATATCAGTTCATTAATAAATATATTCACATACATAAGAAGATGTATGTGACCCTCTTGCTTGGATCAGAGTGTTGTTTAGCAAGAGTGCATCCTGATTGAATTTGAATATCTAATCAACCAATACATAGCTCATTTTCCATGCCTATTGATATTTGAGTCAGGGTAATGAATCTCATAATCATATGCAATCTATACTTAGTAATTTTTGACCATTCCTATAGTGATTGTCTGTTAGTTTGAGATAGTAAGGTGATCTCAGATTATATAGCAAGCCACCATAATTTTAGTTTAATTATTTGGTATTTGATTAAAGCCAGAAAGGAAAATGATATACTCATTTATCATTTTCAACACAAGTTATTTTATCACAAATTTCTTTACTTATAACCAAGTCAGTTGAGTAATTCTTTCATAATCTATATAGTTGTATTTTTCTTAACCAAATTTATTCTCTAATCCCTGAGTTACCTCAGCTTGCATCTAATTTACAAGTTGCTTTACTGGATTTAGAGAATCCATATTTTATGGTCATTTGACAAAAGTAGTATTTAGATAATATGTGTGCATATAAGATGTAGTGTACTCTCTGGACTAATAAAGCTATTCAAAATAAAATGTGAGTTGCTCAAGTATTTGAAAATGTCTTTGTGCATGCATTTGCAAAGAAAGCTTCAGATTTTACAAAGTGTATTTTTTTCCTTTATACCCAAAACTCTGGTCATCTTGATCAATCCAGACCTCATTATTTTTGAAGTGGGTTAGCCATATGACTAGATCATCAAAACATTAGTGCCTGGCTTTTGCAATGTAAATTCAGATACCAGACACTTGCAAAATCCCTTGAAAACATGTACATATCTTTATACAGTGCACAAATATATATTGTTTCTTTTATCAAAACACTTCTGCATATAGTCACAAAATTCTTGACATATTACTTCTAGCTAAACTCAGATTTTTTAAACTTCAAACTTAAAGTTTTAAGTAACTTGAAATTAACTAATACAGTATATGTATATACATATCCATTTCTCAAATACAGGCATATATCATTTACAGATTTTCACCATAATACTCATATATATATTTTCTTGCATAGATTCAACTAAGTCTTTGGTTAATCCCAAACTTAATACATTACTAGATTCAGTTAAAACAACTAAATAAATTCAAGCATTCAAGATCATTACATAACAACCAAAGCATAACTATAAAAACTTCTTAGATTACATGCAAATAATTCCTTCTAAGTTCTTATTTAATTCTAATTTAGCATGCTTATCCAATCATTCTCATTAGCCATAGCAGCTTCCTATTTAGAACCAGCATTCCCTGAAAGAGCATTAGAGGCTGCCCCATTTTAAATGAGACACCCCAGATGCCATAAGCAAACAAGGGTCAGATACAAGATCTGGTATGAGCAATATAAAAAATTCCATGATATTAAGTAAATGAGTGAGACATAAATATTTTGTATAAGTGGGCATAGCTTCTTTGATCAATTTGCCTGACTTGTTTATGATATATTGTGCATATATAATCAGTATTTAAGACTAATTATGTACACACATTCAACCATGCAAACATACATTTCAAATAGAAATACTCAGGAACTATCATAGCTCCAGACCAACCATCCTAGGAATAACTCAAGTTCCTACTTCATCAATTTAAGGTTGCATTTACCAAATTAATTCCTAGCCTCATCTGTAATAAAGGAATCACGGGGACACATTGCAATAAAATAATTCACAATATTGCACAAAGATCTCAGGGCTTAAACAAGCCATGTGCCAACTTGCATACTTTAAATACAACAAGCATTCCAGCAGTCTTCTTGGCTCACAATCCTTAGTTTATTTACTAAGTGTTCATGTTTAATCCTATCATGAGATAGCTAGGTGACTAAATCCCAGTATACATGAAACATTACATAGAGTTTACAAGCATAATTCAAGAACAAGCTAACATTCATGTCCAGGAAAATCATATTTTCAAATATTCTAGCTCAAAGAAAATACAAGAATATTTACAACTGGGAATAAAGACTAGGCATGTGGGTTATTATTGTTTCATAAGCAACCATGTTTGAACTAAATTCAAGATCTAGCTTAAACAAGATTTCTCGCTCATGGGTTTTCTATTTGATCAAGGGTTCAGCACTTTTGGATATTTCCATTGCAACCTTGAATCTTTCATTTGTGCCTCAGCACTTACACAAGTGTAATGCAACTCATATACATTTTGATTTCTATATTTTCCATGCCATATCTAAACCAGTTACAAGTATTCTCTATTTACTTTCATGATTTCATACTTTTACATTTCTGGGTGTAACCAAACAGAGCAAAATACTCAAACATCAAATCAATCAAAACATTCAGAAACACCCATTAAAACATCCATTAAAACCATAGTAATGAAATCAAAAATATGTAGAAAAATAGCATAAGCTTGGCTGCCTCATAACAAGACTTAATGCCATGGGTTTAGTGAGATTACTCATAGAAAAATGCTTCTCTTGCTTAATCCAGAAAATAAACCTTTTAAAACTTGCTTTTCTGCTTGCAAATATTTTACTTCTTTGTTTTCTTAAATGTCTTGGGTAGCAAATGATTTTTCTGGTTTATACTTGGATTTATAAGAGAGGTTTTCTACGGTTTTATCATTGTAAAATCCCATTCCTACCCTGGCCAAGACTCATGCATTTTGCATTTCAGATTTGTTTATTTTTATCCCTTAATACCCCGGCCATATGTGATACTTACTCCCCTTTTTCTTTTCCAGAATATTATTATATTCTTCTTAGGTCATGATAATTGTGTGACATTGTCAGTTGTTTATTTTCTAAAAATCCTCCTTTCTATTTTCTGCCTAAAGCAATTGTTTTGCTTGTAATTTATCTTTTGCTATTTTAGTGTTACACTTTCCCTTGCTTATTTCTTTTTAATATTTTCAGTACTTACAGAAATGTATATTTGTATACATATCTTATCTAGGCTTATTTAATTCCTCCTTAATTTCAGAAACATATGCACCTATATATGTATACCGGTTTTCAAATCCTTGTAACATATTTTTTTTTTGGGTTTTAAATTAAATCTGTTTACTGAATTCAAAACAAAACCTACTTTTCTTATTTTCTGGGATGATTCATATAATTCCAGAAATCAAATATCCATATCACAAAATCATGTTTGTAATGCTTTTTAATTCTTGTTTTAAATTCAAGAAATCTGGAGTTCTTCCTTGTGCCATATCAGTGTGCACGTGCACACATGCACACACACTTGCACACAATTAATTCCATATATTCCTATACAAATAAATTCATATATTTCAAAATCCAACCAAAATAAGATTCCATGAATTTCTAGGGCATTACAACCTTGGAGGCGTCACAAAACAGAGTAATGGTGGCACAGTGTTTTGTAACACTTTCTGGCATCGCAAAAACCTGCTCTGTGAAGAAGAAGAAGATTCAGAATTATTTCTAACATTTTCTGGGCGTCACTATTTATAGTGGTAGAGAGGTCCCTATTCGCTAAGCGTCACAACCGTTTGCAACAGTTACAAACGGCTTTATCCATTCAATATTTAAACGTCGCGTCTATTCATTTTGTAACGTTTAGAAAACGTTACCAATTTCCCGCCATTTATTCAAATTCAGAAATTTCGGTTTTGGGCCCTTAACGGCCTTAAATCTGGCCCGTTACTGTTCACATATGATCCAAAAAAATTTCAGATCCGAAACCCGTACCCGACCCGGCCCGATTCGGTCGGACGGCAGCGGCACGCGTGTGGTGTTGCATGACTTTTCTCCTTACAACAAGGCAAACATGTGGGAGCCCCAAGGCCCCAACATCCACATAAGAAAGCTATATTTATACAAATATAGTCCTTGATTTTCTATCATGTGGGACTATCTTTTCTTTCTTCTTTCCTTCTTCTCTTCCAAATAATAACCCAGAGCACTAAACTTATTTGAAAATTTTACAACAATCTCCCCCAATTTTCAAAATAAGAAAAATTAATAAATAGGATGGCTGCATCACTAGAGTGACTTCCTACATACCCAAGTGGGATCAAGCCTATGTAGTTCTAAGATCAAGTTTTGCATCATCGTGAAAACCAACACATAAATGAAAGGTATCTTTTGGATTTGAACCTTTACTTAGTGTAAATTATTCAAGGCCTTATCGAGATTCTATGGTGAATGAATCTTGAACCAAGTATCCCTAATGATAAAACCGGAACAATCACACATGTTGATTTCCTTAGGTAAAGTGTTCTTTATTGCTCGGCACGTTAATGGCCATGTGCTTAAATCATGGTTCATGGGTCTACTTAGAAAGCGGTCTTACTTTCCTAGGAAACGACCTGATTTCCATACTCATATAGGTAAGTCTCTTAAGGTGTTTCTGCGATTCACCTTTTAAGGTTTCTAGACTTATTAAGGATATATATCCATCCTTTGTTCTTGCAGAATCCAACACTAAATAATATGGGATTATTGATTTAGTGTTCCATAATCATTCTCTTAACTTGTTGGTACCCATTGAACTTTGTCTATCCTTTTCAAGACATAAGTTGGGTTTCTGTTAAGGATGATCAACCTTCATTCACAGACCTTAGTCCCATTTCTTGTGACTTTATAGAAACCATTGCCTTTGGAAGACTCTTCGTAAGTGGATCAGCCAAGTTTTTCTTCGTTTCTATGTAGTCAACAGTTATAACTCCTCTTTTGAGTAACTATCTCACCATTTAATGTCTTAGACTCACATGTCTAGACTTTCCACTATATGTCTTATTAGACACATTGTATATCGTTGCTTGATTGTCACAGTTAATCAAGACTACTGGAGATGGCTTCTTCCATTAAGGGATTTCCATTAATAAATTCCTAAGCCATTCCGCTTCTTTACATGCATCTGCTAATGCAATCAATTCTGACAACATTGTTGAGTCAGAAATACAGGTCTGCTTTTGGAAGCCCAAGACACAGCAGCGCCTCCTAATGTAAAGATCCATCCAATAGTAGACTTGGATTTGGATTCTACATTGTTCCAGGTTGCATCACTATATCCTTCTATTACAACATGATATCCTTTATAAGATAAACCATATTCAATGGTTCCTTTCAAATAAGCTAAAACTCTGGAAATAGCTTTCCAATGTTCGAAACATGGATTACTCGTAAATCGACATAATACACTTATAGCATGTGCGGTGTCTGGTCTAGTGCAATGCATAGCATACATAAGACTCCCAATAACACTGGAATACTCTAGTTGAGAGATAGTACGTCCAGTGTTCTTTTCTAATTTAATACTAGGATCTAAAGGAGTTGGTGCTGGTTTGTCATCGTAAT
The DNA here is from genome assembly GCA_030737815.1 of Allium fistulosum. Lineage (NCBI taxonomy): Eukaryota > Viridiplantae > Streptophyta > Magnoliopsida > Asparagales > Amaryllidaceae > Allium > Allium fistulosum. Next base: position 394,577,105 of record CM060907.1, read on the forward strand.
GACCATACTTTTGTAGGAATTTCTCTATGTAATGAGATTGAGTTAGTAATAACTCCCCCTCTTTCCTAACAATTTTAATTCCCAAAATTACATCAGCTTCTCCTAGATCTTTCATTTCGAATTTAGAAGACAGAAACTTTTTAGTTTCATTCACACATGATATATTGGAACCAAATATTAGCATGTCATCAACGTATAAACATATTATAACACTACCGTTGTTATCTGATTTGCTATAAATACATTTATCAGCATCATTAACAATGAATCCATATGACAGTGCAACTTTATCAAATTTCTCATGCCATTGCATGGGAGCTTGCTTCAGGCCATAAAGAGAATTCACTAATTTGCAAACTTTTTTTTTTGGCCTGGGGTTTTGAAACCTTCAGGTTGTTCCATATATATCTATTCTTCTAAATCTCCATTTAGAAAAGCAGTCTTTACATCCATTTGATGTATGACTAATTTATGAATTGATGCAAGTGCAATTAAACAGCGTATAGAAGATATGCGAGCAACTGGAGCATATGTATCAATGTAATCTACTCCATGTCTTTGCTTATATCCTTTAGCAACTAATCTGGCTTTAAACTTATCAATGGATCCATTTGTATTCAACTTTTTCTTGAATATCCATTTACATCCTATAGGTTTAGCACCAGTAGGTAAATCAGTTAAAACCCAAGTTTGGTTTAACGGTATGGAATTCATTTCATCATTGATAGCTTCTTTCTAGAAATTGGAATCTCTGGAACTCATAGCCTCAGAAAAAGTTTTGGGATCGTCATCGACGTTCATTACATATTTAGTCACATTAAGGATTTCTTCCTTAATTCCTTCTATAAGATATGTAATGAAGTCAGGACCATAGTCCTTCTCTATTCTCGCTCATTTACTTCTCCGTTGTTCAGTACTATTATCTGGTACTCATACTTCCTTGCTGTTTTGAGCAGGAGCATAATCATCGTCATTGATATCATTAGCCATACTAGGTTCTGGACTAGATGATCTCAATGGGATCTCAACAGTTTGATTTTCAAAAAATTCTACATCTACAGATTCTATAACTTCTAGGGTGTCAAGAATAAGGAATCTATAAGTTATACTACTAAGTGAATATCCTATGAAAACACATTTAAATTCTCTATTTCCTAACTTTGGTCGTTTAGGGTCTAGTTTTCTAACATATGCTAAGCAACCCCAAACTTTAAGTCAGTTAGGTTAGGTTTCCTATTAAACCATAATTCATAAGGGGAAATATTAATCTTTTTAAGTGGTACTCTATTTAAAATATAACATGCAGATAACATAGCATCACCCCATAAGTTATAAGGTAAATTAGAACTGATGAGCATGGCATTAACCATTTCTACTAAAGTTCTATTCTTCCTTTCAGCAACACCATTTTGTTGTGGTGTATATGGGGCAGTACATTGGTGAACTATACCATGTTGTTTACAAAACAAGGTGAATTCATTTGAGAAATATTCGCCACCACGATCTGAATGTAATATTTTAATTTTAACTCCTAATTGTGTTTCGACCTCTGCTTTGTAAATTTGAATTTATCAAAAGCCTTATCTTTAGTTTTAATTAGATATATATATATATATGCATATCTAGTATAAACATCAATGAATGTTATATAGTATTGGTTACCACCATAGGTGATATGACTTTTTAAGTCACCCACATCACTATATACCAAGTCAAGCAAACCAGTTTTCCTTTCTACGGATTTAAAGGATTTTCGGTGTATTTTTTCTTGAACACATATTTTACATTTAGAGATGGTATCGAAATCACAATAAGAAATTAATCCTAATTTATGCATATTTCTAATGGAATTATAATTAACATGTCCTAATCTATCATGCCATAAATTAATAGAATCAACAATATAAACAGAAGATTTCTTTATTAGATTCAACTTAATCATGCCGTTACAAGAGTATCCCTGTCCAATAAATCTACCATTCTTAGACAACACTAGCTTATCAGACTCATACACCATCTTGAATACTCCTTTGTTAAGATGGTATCCAGAGACCAAATTCTTACACATATCATGTACATAAAATACATTTACTAATGTAAGAACTTTTTCAGAGGTGAAAAGAAGTTCTATAGTGCCTTTTCCCAGAACTTTGCTCGGAACCTTATTTGCTCCAGTAACTTCGTCGGCTTCTCCTTTATTTTCTTCGTAACTCTTGAACAGGTTACGGTCTTTACAAATGTGAATGGTTGCTGCAGTATCGAACCACCAATCATTATCATTGCCGCTAACGGAGTTCACCTCTTGCACTACAGCCACAAGCAAGTCTTCGACCACATTCACTTTTTGTTGTTTCTTCCGCAGGCGGTAGTCTCCGGCATAGTGGCCTGGCTTGTTACAAAAATAACAAGCACCTTTCTTTTTGTTTTTGGTTTTGGAATGATTTTCTTCTTAAACTGTGTCTCATTCTTTGGCTTTAACTTATCAGTAATTTCAACATTATTTGCCTTAGAATGGGACTCAGTTTGCGGATTATCATCTAGATCGCGTTTGCGAGAGTCTTCTTCAATACGAAGATGACGCTGTAAACTGTCTAAATTATAATCTGTTTCTCTATGCTTCATCTTTTTCTTATAATCATTCCAACTATGCGGAAGTCTAGAAATTATAACTCCAACAACAAAAGATTCAGGGAGATCAATTCCAGCATCTTTAAGTTGATTCACTATCAGTAAGATTTCGCTTACTTGTCCAATTATGGACTTATTGGTGACCATTTTGAAATCCATAAAATTGGAAATAAGAAACTTTTTATTACTTGCCTCGGATATGCGGTACTTATTCGCCAGTGCAGTCCAGAGTGCCTTCGCTGTTTCCAAGGTCCTATGAGCATTGTAGACTGGGTAGATAGCGCATTCAGAATATGGCCTCTGCATAGAAAATCATCCTCTTTGCGCTTTGCACGTCTAGCCTTTAGAGCAGCATCGTCCTTATCAGTTTCCTCTGGGATTTCTTCCAAGTCATCTTCCAAAATGAAGAACAACTTGACGGTGACCAAGAAAAATTTCATCGTCTCTTGCCAACGAGTGAAATTGTTGCCATCAAAACGCTATAATCGGGTTAGATGCTGATTCATAACTTGTAGAGCGCTTGAACCTTCCATGGTTGAAAACTATTGTCTGAAAATTTGTTATGGATTTTGCGGTTCGAGACAAATTTGATGGCGATTGTTAAGAAGATAATGCTGTACTTCCGACTTCAAGGATCTATGTAATAGATTCTTTCAAACAATAATTCAACCCACCAGGCACAATCGGGTTATCGAACTAACGACTTTCAGGATTCAATGAAGCCCTATAACAGCGAAATCAGATTCAAAGTTTGTACGTCTTTGATCCGACCAAGAACACTTTAGTAATGGTTTCTGATGATGCAATTGTATAGAATAGAACGCAGAGGAAGAAGAGAACAATTCTGCGACGTTTTCTAAGTCTGCAACACCTTGGAGGCGTCAAAAATCAGAGTAATGGTGGCCTAGTGTTTTGTAACACTTTCTGCCATCGCAAATCCGCCATTTATTCAAATTCAGGAATTTCGGTTTTGGGTCCTTAACGGGCTGAAATCTCGCCCGTTACTGTTCACATATGATCCAAAAGTATTTTTAGACCCGAAACCCGACCCGGTTCGGTCGGACGAATGGCGGCGCGCATCTGGTGTGTTGCATGACTTCTCTACTTACATGCAAACATGTGGGAGCCCCAAGGCCCCAACATTCACATAAGAAAGCTATATTTATACAAATATAGTCTTTGATTTTCTGTCATGTGGGTCTATCTTTTCTTTATTCTTTCCTTCTTCTCTTCCAAATAATAACCCAAAGCCTCAAACTTATTTGAAAATTTTACAACATCTGACATGTTTTAGTGGTGGTATTTTATAGTTTCGCGAGATTAAGTTATAAATATGTCATGTATATATAACTGTTTTAATTCATTGCTTTGGATACAGTTTGAAATCATGTTTATTATTCATGATGCACCTTACTCAATAGTTACCAGTTTTGAGGTATGAATAATGTTTTGAACTAATAGATTGCATCGTCCATCTAGCGCATACTAGTAGAAACAGTCCCAAAAAGTGGGACAATTTGTCATGTTTGCTGTCCCAGGTTGCACTAGAATAGTTCAAAATCGTATGCATACAGTTTTTTGTTCATACGTGACTTGATTTTCCTTGAGTTCATTTATGATAATATGGAGCGGTTAGATTTAGAGAATGATGTTTAAGTGTCATTTTATTGCTTGTACGAGGTTATATGAGCTTATAGATGTCCGGATTTTGAATATAAAACGATTAGGATGCTAGAGAAGTTGGTATATATACGAACTGTATGTGGTAGAACATATTTCATGTCATATTGTAGAGTTTATTTATTGGTGTAAGAAATATTTGGTGGACTTTTGAATATTATTATTGATATAGTTTTATGCTGATAGCTTATTTGCACTTGGAAATGCAAATGTTAATTTTTTAAAACCTTTTTTTATTTGCTATTTTTAATAGTAGCCAAATTGCTTTTCTTTCTTATAGGATACTGGACTTTTGAAGAAGGCTAGCTTGGATTTTCCATGATCTGTATATATATTTATCTTATTGTAAAACTTTATGTTGTTATCATTTATGCTTAATACATTGTTTAGAAATTTTTTGTTCGGCTTTAAATTATTTATTACATTAAATTTGTGTAACTTTAATCAGTTTATATATATAACATATTTTAGTTATTAGATTATACCCACCACTTTTGTTAAATTGAGTATACGGCTTAGAATAGAATTTTTAGGGCTATTATAAAAGCTTTATTGGTTAAAATAACTATTGAGAGTAAACATCGCTTAGCAAATGTTGTGAAAACACTAACGTGACGTCGATGAAAGTTTACTCTAATCATTTGGATATGCGCAGTAAGTATACAACAGTGTTGTAAAAATGATATTAAAAATCGAAAGAAATTAGAAGTGTTATAGGAAGTAAAACAGAATAAAAAGTAAATGTTACAAATATTAAATAAAGGGGCTTTGCACGAAAGGTCCATATTTTTGATGGTGTTCTAAGGAAAGTCCCTGTAGAAATAAGTATGTAAATTAAGTTTCTATTTTTTATAAATAAGAAAACGCAAGTTAGCTTGCGCTTTTTAAAATTTTAAAATTTTCAAAATCAGAAAGCGCAAATTAGCTTGCGCTTTCCTGATAGAAAGCGCAAGTTACTTTGTGCTTTTCAAAAATTTTAAAAGTTTTAAAATTTTCAATAAAATTTCAAAATCAGATAGCGCAAACTAGCTTGCGCTTTTCTGATAAAAAGTGCAAGTTAACTTGCGCTTTTCAAAATTTTTGAAAATTTCCGAAAATTTCGAAAAATATTTCAAAATTAAAAAAGTGCAAGTTATCTTGCATTTTCTTTCAAAAAAGTGCAAAACACTTTGCATTTTTTTATTTTTGAAAAATAGGGACCAAATTTACATATTCATTTCTGTAGGGACTTTTTATATAACAAAATCAAAAACAGGAACCTGTGACTCTTTTCTTGTTAAATAAAAACCAACAAAAAGGATGTAAAATCATTAATATACCATCAACAAAATGTTGTGAAAGTGTGAGTAGCGGATATTAGCAGCGTAGGAAAGGTACGTATCCCGAAATTTAAGCTAGTTTGAAATTACCTCGTGCTTCGAGTTTTGAGTGTCATGAAGGCCACAGATGTACTGTTGATTCAAAAAGTTAAAACTTGATTTATCCGTACTATTTAGATATAAGTCTTTTCAGTGTTACACTGCAAGTATTTGTTCCCAATTTGCAAATGCATGCAATAAGGATTAGAATGATTCTCATAACAATCGAAGTCCACTTTTTTCGTTTTATTTTATATTAAATCATAGGGAAATGGTTTAGATATTTCTACCTCAGAAAATGGTAAGGAAAACTAGGATGATTAAAGTTTTTTTTTGAAGAAGGGTAAAAGGGCCAAGCCCAAGTTTACAAGATATCGGGCATATAACATCTCTACCCGAAAGCACCTTTACGAACAAACCCTAACTAGGGTTGCCGACATAATTCGCTTATCAAATATAAAACAAAATAATGGCGACGAGATATTCTCGAAAGCGAGAAATCAGATCTCCTTTGTCTTCTCCTTTCTGCTGCTTTCTCCCCTTTCCCAATACAAAAGACATTGATTAAACTTGTTTCTCATACTACTGTCGGCTTTGATTGTGTTGGTGTAGTTCTTCAAATCTGAGTTTTGGTTCATCGAGCTAAGATTTACAGATCTGGTGTCATCGTGACTCAGATCTGTAGATCTGTAGCTATTATCGCCAGCTACAGGATGTCTGATGGTTTGAAGCTCTTTAGCACCTTGAGTAAATTGCTGATGAATGCTTAAATTAGTTTGATAGGCCTTCGGATTGAGGAGATAATGTTCTATGTACTTTCTACCAGCCTCTTTGCTCCACAAATCCGAAAGGAAATCAAATTTGGTTTGGTCTTTAACCTTTTTCTTAGATTTCTGAAGAATAATTCTGCTGTCATTCTCTATAATTAGCCATCTTTGTTCTTTGGACAGTTTCGACTTGTTATGAGTACGATTATTTCTCTCTTTCCATATATGATAAACTGCTGTAGTTAGTAATACGTGAGCAAGATCTCTTTCGAGAGATTTTCTTCTAAATTGGTTGTAGATATCCATGATAATCTGATTTAGATCCATGCTGCTTTTATTGTACATGCTCAGCTTAGTTCTAATTTGGCTCCATATGTAATAACTGTAACTGCATTCAAAGAATAAATGAGTAACAGTTTCATTTGCTAAGTTGCATAAGGAACAGAGTGAAAAAGTATTTCTCCCCCATTTATTGATTATATCCTAAGTTAGAAATCTGTTTTTAATAGCAAAATATGTACATATAGCCATCTTAGGATTATTCACCTTGTTCCATATGCACTTATGCCAATCAAAAGTAGGTTGCTTGTTTCTAATATGCTCCCAAGTTTTCTTAAAAGAAAACTTACCTTTGATGCTAGCTAAAGGATGATTAAAGTTAGTTATGACCTTATCCATTTTTAAGCGTCCACTAAATTGGTGTGTGATTTCACGAAGTGCATCTCTATGATAAATTGAATAAAAGATTTAGAAGGGAAATCAATACCAGAACAGTGGTATAATCATATAGGGATCAAAATTCGATATTCATTTAAAAGCTTTCATTGGGCATTTAAACACCGTTCAATTTTCACAGAGCCATAGCCTCATAAAATCCTTATCATAATGCAATCTTAATAAAAAGCATTTGTTATTAATCAACCCCATTTCGATTTAGGATTGTAATGAAAATCTATCAAAAACAATTCTAACCGGTACCACTAAAAGGCATTTACCTATAAATTTTTCTAGTAGGGCAGATTTTAAAGATTGTATGAACCTTTTGTTCACTTCAACATTGAATTCAATGCAAACTCCCTTTATAACAAGATAATGGTTTAGGGACAAAAGGAGCGATGGTTTGCCTGAGACAATTCAAGAAAATTTCTAAATTATTTCTCTAGAGGGATCTAAGGGTTGCAAGGGATGATGGTTGTAACAACCCGCTTTTTCGTACAACTCGAACTGGAAAGATGGATAGTAACGGGAAAGAAAGAAGAAAGAAGGAGAGAAAAGAAACTAAAAACAACATAGAATCTCACAATCGCAGTGGAACGATATAAAAAATAATATCAATGGTCTCTACAAAAGAGAAACTGTTATATATACATACATCCATCAGAGTACAACAACAATCACAATCATAAGCCTGTACAGTTATAACATCCTGCCCTTACAATTGCTGATAATTTTAACAACAAAGCAGTAGAAAATAAACATATAGGCAAATAATACTTGAAGACCTCCAACACGTCTCCTAAGCTCCAATGCATCCACAACAATCTGTAAATATACTCGGTCTGAATCGAGCATTATAACAAAATAACACCTGAGTTAGTCTGGAAAACCAACATGAAAAAACACACCCAACTGAACTTTTAAAGTTATATAAAACCCTTTGAAAACAAAAATATCTCGTAAGACTACCCCACATATAAACACTGATGGGTTTTACCATACGATAACCAAACATTTCATATTAAATCCTCTGATATTATATTCATGTCTATTATACTAATACTTATTAATCATAAGTGAAATTGTTACATTATTTAAATTCTAGCATACTATGTTCTATGACCAAAACCGAAGGCTCTTATTGGATAATGGATTCTGACTATGAAAGTATAAGTGTCTACCCACCGAATCCGTACACCTCTAGATAAAATGTACGGGAGGCCATAACACATTGCACCACTGCTACTCAGGACCGGCACTCCCTCTTCTCGCGTAGCATCGAATATGATCACCCCTTGGTTGCAACAACAACCGCTCAATGGGATCCCGAAGCATACATGAATATCACTCTAGACTTGGGATAATCATACCCTACTTGGGTGCGACCCACTTAGCCATACCACATGTCCCAGCTTTATTTATTTCCCAGGTGTGAGGATCGAAGGGGCAACACTCTTACCATTTGTATTGCACTTCCTACTTGGAATGTGAACACTGCCCTCCTGGCAACAATGCAATATCAGCATTCATCCATACAAGTTCATTCTGGGACTGAACAAAACGATTGAGAACTCTGCCTCAAATTCAATCATCTTAAAGATTTCTTCACTTTGAACGCTTGAGTTGGATCGAAGTAGTTTTTGGGTAACGTATTCGATCCCGGTCTCTTCGAAACAATGTTCGACAGTTTCTAATAAACTCAACCCCGGTTCTTTAGGAAATAAACCGTCAAAGATAAGATCGGAGATCAACTCCTAACCGTTAGTGGACAAATTTCCTTATCAATGTTCTAGAAGAATGAAACAAGATTTATATGCACAATACAGCATCATTGGAGATGAATGTGCCATATAACCCGCGTTTTTCTCCTAATTATTTCCAAAGTTACCTTTGGGTCCAAATTTTGATAGTTAGTTATGAAACTATGAAATAACAAACATTCAATTAGGGATTCAATTCCAGTGGGAAAAACAACATTAGGTTAAGCACCAAGCAACACCAAGCCCCCTTAATTAATCTTTTCAGTAATTAAGCCCATCTTGCAAAGGCTTGTATCAAAATACTTTACAAAGATACATTCACAAACTCTTATTTTCAATCTTAGAAAATATCCATATACGTATCTAAACGGTGTAAATATATTTGCTAAATAATGAGGCAGATGTAACATCCCGTATCTGGAGGCCAAAAGCTAAGCGCTATGGATGCTGCAATCATCCATATTATTAACTTCTGGTGATGAAATATGGTAATGTTAATGGTATCCACAATATCAGAAGCACTTGAATATGAACAAAATCATAGATTTCCAAGAACAATAATTATAAAGATTATATTTCAAATAAAACCATATCCAATTTACAATAATCCCCAGACGTATTCCCAAGCAGTGATCAAATATAATTCACAACAATATGCCAAGAGCGACATGTAAAGATGCCTCCTTGGATGATCAAAGCAATATAGACATGACTGTCTTAATACACAGCGGAAACAAACTAAAACAGAATTCCTAATTAAGGTATCCGTCGGCCACCTGCTCGTTGTTGATTTATTTGCAAAAATCTGCTAAAACCTAAAAACCTAAACCCTCAGCCTACTAAAATCAAATTTTGAGCACCCGAGAGTTTAAGGGGAAAAAACTTCGAGTCTGACTTAAAGCCTAGTATGAATAATTTCTGTTACATCTCTGTTTACTCATATTTAGTGAGACCATGCCGCTTAGCGGAACGGGTTTTCCCTCACTAACATCTCTTTTCAGAACATATATTTTGCAAATCCTTTCCTGTAATCAAACAGGTTAATCAACTGATTATAACAATAATATAGCAAGATCCGTTATGCTAAAACAGGAAATAAATGGACTATCTATCTGAAATCTGAGCTATCTTCTCTCTACTGGACTAACCGTCCTAAATCTGCATATACCAAAATAGCAATATCCTTTATGCTAAATAATGGACTATCTTTCCATAAAATAGGTAAAAAAGGTGGACTAACTGTCCTTAAGAAGTAGCAAGGTTCGTTATGCTAACAAATGAACTAACTGTTCATATCTAGACTAACTGCTCTTAACTGGACCAACTTTCCTCTGGGCTGACTGCCTTCAAAATGGACCAACTGTCCAAATTTAAATTAACTAACTGCCCAAATTTTCTTAAGGTTAACTACCCTTTAAATTTTCCTTGAAAACCTTTTCAAAATGATTTAGTCAGTCAAATCATACATATACAAGGAAAATATATCTTTAGCTTTACTCTAAGCTATTTTTGCCATGTTATATAAACTTTACTCAAAATAATGTTGATGATATTCACTAAGGATTATCTATCCTTTTAAAATAATTTAAAGTCCTTTATAAATTAAAACGCTTAGGCTATCTACCTAGTCATTATATTTGAACCCTTTGTTTAAAGCCGTAAAACAACCCTTTCGAAATCATTGAAGGTAATCCCTTCGAAACCATTGAAAGACCTTTCGAAAACATCAAGGGCAACCCTTTTGGAACCAATAAAAGCCTTTCCTCAAAAACTCTTAATATATATTACATCCTCCTTTAAAACCATTTAAATCTTGCCTACCAAAAATATTGGAAAACCTTACCTTTCGACCTTGTCGAAAGCTAGGCTTTCGACTTTTTCAAAAGCCTAGGGAACCACCCCTTTCGAAACCATTGATAAAACCATTAGAAAGCATCAATCTAAACACTTTCGAAAGCACTTTGGGTTTAATTTAAATCAAGCACCATATCTAATCACATATGATAGATAGAATAAATATAGAGAATATAATATGAAGAATAACCAAAATTAAAATGAAAGCAAGTAAATGAAAGACAAGATTTATAGTGGTTCGGCCACCTCAGCCCTACATCCACTCTAGACCAATTCTTTTTATTATACTGAAATTTGATTACAGTTATAATCCAAAAAAGCATAATAAAAATGGCGGAGTAGCCTCTAGGTAGAAGATGAAGGGAAGCCGAATGAAGATCCTTTTTTGAAGACAAGCCTACTGTATTTATAGGTGAAACCTCGGCTACAGGGCCTTTTCACCTACATGGGCCCACCATAATGAGCGTCGAGCCCAACTCGTCCGTCCTATGCCGACCCGGAGTAACACCATGCTGACCCGAAGTAGAACCCAAAGCGAACCCGATGCCGACCCGAAGTAGAACCCAAAGCGAACCCTATGCCGACCCGAAGTAGAACCCGAAGCAACTCTTTGCCGACCCGGAGTAACAATGCCGACCCGGTGCAACACCATGCCGACCCGAAGTATAACCCGAAGCAACTATATGTCGACTCAGAGTAGCAATGCCGACCCGGAGCAACACCATGCTGACCCAAAGTAGAACCCAATGCAAACCCTATGCCGACCCGAAGTAGAACCCAGAGCAACTCTATGTCAACCCGAAGTAACAATGCCGACCAGAGCAACACCATACCGACCTGAAGTAGAACCGAAGCGAACCATATGCCGACTCGAAGTAAAACCCAAAGCAACTCTATGTCGACCCGGAGTAACAATGCCGGCCTAGAGCAACACCATGACAAACCAAAGTAGAACCCAAAGCGAACCCTATGCCGACCCAAAGTAGAACTCGAAGCAACTCTATGTCGATCCGAGGTAACAATGCCTACCCGGAGCAACACCATGCCGACCTGAAGTAGAACCCAAAGCGAACCCTATGTTGAACCCGAAGTAAAACCCGAAGCAACTCAATGTCGATCGATCCGAAGTAACAACGCCGACCCGAAGTGAAGCCAATTCTGCATTGTTTATCCATCGACTATGCTTAACCCTGGCTTCGTATATGTAACAGATTATCCATCCATCCATTTAAACCAAATCCATAATATTCCAACTTCGATAACCGTGAAATCTATTGGGTTTAATCCGCCTGTATACTGCCTTGCCAAAAGACAAGTTAACAAAATGAAAATAATTAAATGGGTTAAATGAGTAACCAACTTATAAAATAGGTTGGGTCAAACTGAACTTTGTATTAAATGTATCAAAAGGAATGGGTTATACATGAGTTGGGTTAAAATCAACCTAGCCCATTTTGATCTTACCCAACTTGTTTATGGGTCTACCAGTTTATACCAAGTTAGAGACTAGAAGATCTCAAAATATTTAATACTAACTAAAATAATTATATATGAACCACACACATACATTTGACTGTAATTGGACATAATTAGAGAATTATTTACAATTCATTCTTTATTTTGGATTCTGATTAATTACAAAACCAGTTACATCTTAATTCTTCTAGAGAATTAATTGTATTATATTATATTTACAAAGTTCAAATTACATGATTAAGTAATTGTTGGAAGTTTTTGCATAAATTTATTTAAATTGATTGCTACTACGAAGGGGGGTCCAAGGGGGTGCCAACCCCCCTAGGTGGGGGTGTGAGGGCAACGCGCCTGTTGACGGCGGTCGACCTGACTGGTCAGGTCATGGGGGTATGACTGTTTGAATTTGAATTTGAATTCAAACAGAAAACCGCAAACAGGTATGACTGTTGGAAGATGCCTGTTCATTTTGAACAGTCAACACCAATAGACGTCTTTCCCTATATATACTTGGCAGCCTTCGTTTTTGAAAATCACTTTTTCTGTTTTCTGAATCATAACTCTATTAGCATCATTTGATAAAAGTCGAGTGTTCTTCTGATTTGTGCAAGTAATCACAACTTTCGCAAAACACACTCTACTGTATTCTGACAGAACGTTTTCTGAAAGCCTCCGTGATATGAGAAAGGCGAAAACATTCTTGAAAGAAAGCAATTCAATTGTGCCCTAGAGTGATATTTCTATACAATACTACAACACTAATTATATGTAATTTGTGTCCTCGGTTATAATATTTCTTAATTTTCATGTACTTGAAGAAAATCATAAGTTGTAGAGACGTATCCATTTTGAAATCGGATATAATATTAAGTAAAAAATGATGTATCTAATTTTAGTAAAATTTTTGGCATATGTAAAGCAATTTATAGTGGATGAGTAGAATTTTCCAGTATTATAACAACATTCCCATCAAAAGTAGATTACTTTTTATATGATTATTGTTTCTAAAAATTAAAAAGTTAAACTAATTAGAAGTTCGGATTTCATTTGAATAATAATTATTTAAATGGTATTTAAAACTAGGAAGAGTTATAAATGTAAACAATGAAACTTAATAAAATATACATTAAACATTAAGTTATGTTCACGTTTAATTGACCACTTCCCCTCCCACTTTCCACTTGCAGCACATGTCATCACAGTACGTATCTCATGCAAGTATCTCACGCAAATAACTCACGCATAGAACTTTTCGTCTCCCGCTAAAACTTTTTACACTACATCCGCTTGCTTGCTCATCTGATTCACACTCACATCAAATTCAGATTTATGGTTCTCCTGTCTACAAATTAAGAGTTTATAGGTAATTATTTTTCATAATGTCTACATTTATTTATTGTTTGAAGAGATTTTTTAATTCAATAATTAATTTTCTTATGTAGAAGGAAGCTAAAATTGATTAGCTACATGATGTTTCCTTTTTGAAATTTTGGTGAAGAAAGTGACCAAGGCCATTGTTTAGGTAATTATTTTGCCTTTGATTATTACCTTAGATTTTGCTTATTTCAATCCAATGCATTTCTATCTCAAGATATGTTCATGAACTGAGTTTTCTCTCTTCACTTAACGAATTTGATTGTTGCCAATAGGAAATGTTCGTTTGTAATCATTGAGATTACCATAGAATTTTCTCTTTCGCAGTGAGATGAATCAAACACCAATGGAACTAGGTCGATTGTATGTATATTGTTACACCTTTGAATGTTCTATAACATTTTACCATTTTACATCTACAACCAGTCATGCTTCATCAAAATCACATATGGTAAAAAAAACCACTCCTAAAATATTTTTTTTTCTCCCTCTTTTAAGTTTGTTATCTACTCCATTGCTTTAAACGAAAGGTATATCTAGTACAAGTCCTTCACCTCGTAATAGACAAATGGCCATTTGACAACTTGATATACAAGTTAGCTTCTACAACCAAGGCTTACACACAAAAATGCTTATTCATTTATACTAGTTTCTAAACAGACTTATTTACATCAAAATTATTTTATAATTAAATAGGCCATTTAGTCACGTAGAATAATAAATTTAATATACTAAATAATATGAAAAAAAAGTTTGATGTCATCCAAATATGATTCTCAGCATTGGTTCTTAAAAAGAAAAAAAGGAAAGAAAAGTAATAGCCATAAAAAAGAGAGGGAAAAAACACTTGCACAAAACTTGAAGGTAGTCAATGTAAACTATTTCTCTTAATTTTTGTAATGGTTGTGAAACATAAACACGACAAAAATTGATGTTAACTATATATGAAAATTAACTTGTAGATAATATTATACTGTTGCGAGTAGCTTATTGCAAGTGTTCATTACCGTGTATTTCTTTTTGCTAGCATGTTGTATTTGTTTCATACTTTCTTACTCTGGTTATTTTTCGTTTGGGCTTTAGACTACTGTTGGGATGTCCACAGCTCATCTATATTTATACATTTTGTATCGTTTGTATTTAGATTAGATCGAATAAATAAAAGTTGGTTTTCCCTCTTTGAATTTGTAACATGGTATCAGAGCGTCTTGATGCAAAATAATTCCTCGTTCTTTTCCCTCCTGTTTACTGATCGATTCTCAACATGATGGAAGGCAAGTCGATCATGGATGTAATGCCTGTAATGTCGAAAATTACTGAGCATAAATTGGGGGAATCAAATTATTTTGATTGGAGCAAGACTATTCGACTCTACCTTCGAAGTATTGATAAGGATGATCATCTTCGTAAAGATCCACCTACAGAAGATTCAAATGTTAAAGAGGATCAGGTATGGCTTAGGGATGATGCTAGGCTATTTCTTCAAATTAGAAATACTATTGACAGTAGTATTATTAGTTTGATTAATCATTGTGAGTTTGTGAAAGAACTGATGGATTATTTGGAATTTCTGTATTCTGGAAAAGGTAATCTAAGAAGAATGTATGATATATGTAAGTCATTTTATCGAGTAGAGAAGCAGGATCAGACATTAATGAATTATTTTATGAATTTCAAAAAGATTTATGAAGAATTTAATCTGCTATTTCCTATAAGTTCGGATGTGAAAATTCAACAACAACAAAGGGAGCAAATGGCTATTATGAGTTTTCTTGGAGGTCTTCCATCTGAATTTGAATCAGCTAAAGCACAAGTATTGTCTGGATCTGATGTTAAATCTTTACAAGAAGTATTTAGTCGAATTTTGAGATCTGACAGTTCAATTAATCAAACTCCTACTGCATCTAACAATAGTGCTCTAATTAGTCAAAGAAATTCTGGAGAAATGTTTAGATCTGAAAATAGAGTTATGAACTCTTCAAACTCATGCTCTTATTGCAAAAAGATTGGACATAAATATCAAAATTGCTGGAAACTTGCTAAATAAAGACAAAATAATGGAAATAGTGGATCATAAAATAATAAATGGCAAAGTTCACCAAATCATACTGCAAATGTTGTAAAGAAGACTGAAGATGGTTCTGTGTTAGTCAATGCAGAGGAATATATGAAGTTCACTGAATACAAAGAAGGGCTGAAGAATGCATCAAATTCTGTATCAACAGTGGCTAGATCCAACAGGTGGATAATTGATTCAGGGGCAACAGATCATATGACAGGTAACTCACATTTATTCACTGAATTTCAAGAGAATAAATCTGCTCAATATATTACTTTAGATGATGGCTCAGTAGCAAACACAAATGGATCTGGGTTTGTTAATCTCACTTCACAATTGTCATTAACCTCAGTTTTACATACTCCAAAGTTAGCTTTTAATCTGTTATCAATTAGTCAGCTAACCAAAAAGATGAATTGCTGCATATCCTTTTACCCCAATCATTGTGTATTCCAGGAATTAAAGAACATGAGGATTATTGGTAAAGGTCATGAGCAAAATGGATTATATGTGCTGGAGGAGGATCAATCCATTGCTGTAGCCTGTATAAGTAAAGATGAAGCACTCAAGGTTCATTGTCAATTGGGTCATCCATCTTTACTTAATTTCAAAAAATTATGTCTAAAATATAATTCTCTACAAGTTCTAGATTGTGAGTCATGTCAATATGCTAAACATCATAGGTTGTCTTCAAATCCAAGAATAAATAGATGAAGTAATTCTATATTTGAGCTTGTTCATTCTGATATATGGGGACCATCTGCTATCATTTCTAAGCCTGGTTTTAGATACTTTGTCACGTTTGTGGATGATTATACACGCACAACATGGCTATTTCTTATGAAGAGTAGATCTAAATTATATTCTATTCTCTGTAAATTTTATGCTGAAATTGAAAATAAGTTTAATACTGTGATTAAAACTCTGAGGAGTGATAATGCTAAGGAGTATACATCTGAATTATTTCAGAAGTTTATGAGTGATAAAGGTATAATCCATGAGACTTCATGTGTAGATACTGCTTCTCAAAATGGTGTTGCAGAACGTAAAAACAGGCACTTACTGGAAACAACAAGAGCTTTAATGTTCCAAACAAATATGCCAAAATATTTTTTGGCTGATGCTGTGTCAACTGCTTGTTTCCTCATAAATAGAATGCCATCATCAGTGCTAAATGGTGATATACCATATAAACTCTAGTTTCCAGATAAATCGTTGTATCCAGTTAAACCTAGATTATTTGGAAGTACTTGTTTTGCTAGAGATGTTAGGCCAAATTTGTCCAAACTTGATCCTAAGTTTGTTAAGTGTATATTTGTGGGATATTCACGTGTTCAAAAGGGCTATAGATGTTATTGTCCAATTCTTGGAAAGTATCTTGTGTCTATTAATGTAACATTTCATGAAGACATACCTTACTTTCAAGCTTCGTAGAATTCATCAGAAAATACTCAGCAGGAGGATGATGAAGTCGATGATTTTCTTATATACACTTTGAATGATAATAAACAGGAAGAAGCAACTGTTGCTCAATCAGAAATTCCAGTCCATGAACCAATTCCTACTATTGATCCAGAACTAAATCTCCCTATTGCTTTGAGGAAAGGTAGGAGACAATGTACATATCCTATATCATCATATGTGGCATATGATCATTTACCATCTCAAACATGTTTACTTCTCAAATCTCTTGATAGTGTGACTACACCAAAGAATATCACTGACGCTTTATGTGATATTAAATGGTATGATGCTATGGTAGAAGAGATGAATGCTTTGAAAGCAAACAAAACATGGGATTTGGTTAAATTACCTCAAGATAAGAAAGCTATTAGGTGTAAATGGGTTTATTTAGTTAAGGTCAATCCAGATGGAACTATTGCAAGGTATAAAGCCAGACTTGTGGCAAAGGGTTATGCACAAATATATGGAGTAGATTACTTGGAAACATTTTCTCCAGTGGCTAAGCTAACTTCAATTAGATTACTCATTTCTCTGGCAACTATGTACAACTGGAGACTGCATCAATTAGATATTAAAAAGGCTTTCTTACATGGTGACTTACAAGAAGAAATGTACATGTTTCAACCTCCTGGATTCAAGGTTAAAGCTGAAGATGAGTTGGTGTGCAAGCTGAACAAGACCTTGTATGGACTAAAACAGAGTCCAAGGGCATGGTTTGGAAAATTTAGCAATGTTGTGGAGTCATTTGGCATTATTAAGAGTAAGTTCGACCATTCAGTATTCTATAAGAAATCTGGTGCAGGTATTATTCTTTTGGTTATTTATGTTGATGATATTGTTATTACAGGAAGTGATGAAGCACGAATCATTTCCCTAAAACAGTTTATTCATAAACATTTTCATACTAAAGAATTAGGAGAATTGAGATATTTTCTGGGTGTTGAGGTTATCAGAAGTAAGGAAGGAATATTTTTATCTCAAAGAAAGTATATTTTGGATCTATTAAATGAGACGGGAAAACTTGGAGTGAAGCCATGCAAAGTTCCAATGATACCAAATATTGATCTGTCAGTGGAAGGAGAAGTGTTCAATGAGCCTGAAAGATAGATAAGGTTAGTTGGAAAGTTAAACTATCTCTCTGTAACCAGACCTGATTTGGCTTATGCTGTTAGCATAGCGAGTCAGTATATGAATGCACCAACTGTGCATCAATGGAAAGCTGTTGAACAAATATTAGGGTATTTAAAAGGAACTGTTGGATATGGTCTTATGTATTTGAATCATGGTCATACAGAGATAGAGTGTTTCTCTGATGCAGACTGGGCTGGCTCCAGAGTGGACAGGAAATCTACAACAGGCTATTGTGTGTTTGTAGGAGGGAATCTAATATCATGGAAGAGTAAGAAACAAAATTTTGTGGCTCGATCAAGTGCAGAGTCTGAATATAGGGCTATGGCGAAAGCGGTATGTGAAATTATGTAGGTAGATTACTTGATGTCTGAAATTGGCTTTGAAGTTCAGAAGCAAATTGCTTTGGGTTGTGACAATCAAGCTGCTGTTTATATTGCCTCGAATCCAGTGTTTCACGAGAGAACTAAACATATTGAAGTGGATTGCCACTTTGTTCGAGAGAAGATGCAGCAAGGTTTGGTGTGTGCTAAGCATATTGGAACAAAGGAGCAAGCTGCTGATGTGTTTACTAAGGCAATTGATGGAAAGAAAATGGAGTACTTGAGAAGCAAGTTGTGCATGGTGAATTTACATGCACCAACTTGAGGGGGAGTGTTGCGAGTAGCTTATTGCAAGTGTTCATTACCGTGTATTTATTTTTGCTAGCATGTTGTATTTGTTTCATACTTTCTTACTCTGGTTATTTTTCGTTTGGGCTTTACACTACTGTTGGGCTGTCCACAGCTCATCTATATATATACATTTTGTATCGTTTGTATTTAGATTAGATCGAATAAATAAAAGTTTGTTTTCCCTCTTTTAATTTGTAACATATACAAAATATGAAAATGCGTACTACTGGTTATCAGAAAAAACATAATATTTTCTACTTCCCACAATTGTACGAAACAAAATTGTGATTTACATATATAAAATAAGAGAAATTTCATGTTTCAAATTATTTTAATATAAGACGTGTTGAACTTCACTATTGGTTGGATAATATATTTGCATTTCCATTGTCCAACGTCTGCACTAAACTACCTATATGATTATTTCTAAAATATTAAACATATGTATTTACATCATATCATTAATAAAATAACCAGAGAGTCGCTTAAACGTTAAAATGTTGTTTTAGTATCGATATATTTAGTTACCTTTGTTATTTATAGTTTTGTGTGTTACTTTGTTTTATAATCCGATATAACCTTTTATTTTTGCCTCGACTTGCATTTTTGATGTTCAAAATTTCATGTACTGTAGGGTTATTTAATAAATGGACGATCGATCATGGATGTATCATAGGACTAATGAAAGTGGTTTTGTAACTCGAGAATTCATTGATGGTGTTGGAAGATTTGTTAATTTTGCATTTTCCCAAGTATTATCAGAAAGGGTTGTTGATGTTTCTAGATGTCCCTGTGTGAAATGCGATAATACAAAATATCAGAATAAAAATGTTGTCATAGAACATTTTCTAACAAAAGGATTTACACCACTTTATTCAAGTTGGGTATACCATGGGGAGATGGAGTTTGAAGAAACTTTGATGCCTCCAACATCAAATAGTAATGTGAATGATGTAGATCCTTTTAGAGAAATGATTATAGATGCAACTGGTGAAAATTATATCCATGCAAATGATAATTTTGATAGTGAAAATGATGAAGCGCCTAATTCTAAAGCTAAAAGATTCTTAGATATGTTAAAAGATGTTGATAAGCCTTTATATGAGGGATGCAAAACTAAAACAGTGTTATCGGCATGTGTGAATATGATGGTTTTGAAGTCACAAACAAGATTGCCACATGTAGGTTTTAACCATGCAAGTTCTATGATCAAAAATTTTTTGCCAGAAGATAATAAGCTGGTTAACAATTTTTATGAGACAAAAAAATTGTTAAAACCTTTAGGACTTGGTTATGAAAAGATTGATGCTTCTCATAATTTTTACATGTTGTATTATAAAGAGAATGAAGAAAGATGGTTTGTGATATTTGTAAATAACCCAGATATAAGTCTGATAATTCCAATTGTCGTAGAAAAAAAACGTCTGAAGTACAACTACGTTATTTTCCAAACATACCACGACTTAAAAGGCTATCCATGTCTTCAATGCATGCTAAAGACATGACATGGCATTATTTCAATCGTTCTACAAGTGGTAGAATGGCGCACCCAGTTGACGGTGATGCATGGAAGCATTTCGATAATTATTATCCTGACTTTGCTAATTCTCCACGAAATGTTAGACTTGGACTTTGTACAGACGGTTTTAGTCCATTTGGAACTAGATCCACTACCTATTCATGTTGGCCTGTGATTTTTGCAGTTTATAATTTACCACCATGGAAGTGTATGAAAAAGCCTTTCATGTTCTTAAACATGGAATTTGATGTTTTCTTACAACCTTTGATTCACGAGTTATTGGATTTATGGCGTGTTGTAATAACCTATGACATGGATAAAGATGAAAATTTTATTTTAAGGGCATTACTGATGTGGACAATCGGTGACTTTCCAGCATATGGAATGTTGTTTGGTTGGAGTACACATGGTAGATTGTCATGTCCTTACAGTATGGAGCAAACAAAGTCCTTTACTCTTGAACATGTTGGAAAGCCTTCGTGGTTTGATTCCCATCGATGTTTTCTACCATTAGATCATCCATTTAGGAAACAAAAAGACAAGTTCAAGAGGAATAAAATTGAATTAGATGGTGCTCCTATTCAACGTTCCGGTAATGAGTTGAAAAATATTGTGTCGCAGTTGCCTTATATTGCACCTGGGTTTAAATCTGGAAACAAAAAAATACCAGGCTTTGGTGAAGCACACAACTGGATTCGTAGAAGTATTTTCTGGGATCTTCCATACTGGGAGAACAATTTGATTCGTCATACTATAGATGTAATGCATGTAGAGAAAAGCTTTTTTGATAATATATTTGAGACATTAATGGACACCGATAAAACGAAAGACAATTTAAAAGCTAGATTTGATCTTGAAAAGTATTGTAGCAAAACACGATGGATGAGCTTGGTTCGCCATCCTAATGGTCGTTACTACAAACCAAAAGCTCCTTATTGTCTTACAAAAAACAACCAGAAAGAAGTTTGCATGTGGGTTAAATGTATACAATTTCCCGATGGGTACGCTTCTAACATCAAAAGTTGTGTTAACGAGTCAGAAACCAGAATAAGTGGGTTTAAGAGCCATGACTGTCATGTGTTTATGCAAAGACTTCTTCCTACAGCTTTTAAATAATTTGTACCAAAAAGTATCTAGGACACTTTGGTAGAGCTAAGCAATTTTTTTCGTGAACTTTGTGCAAAGAATATAAATACTCACAAAATGATTCTTCTACAAAAAAATATCATTGAGATAATTTGTAAACTTGAGAAAATATTCCCTCCTGGATTTTTCAATTCTATGGAACATTTAGTAGTTCACCTGCCATATGAGGCTAAGGTTGGTGGCCTAGTTGAATATCATTGGATGTATCCATTTGAACGGTATGTTATTATTATAATGTTTAAAGCTTCCTTGATATTTTTTATGAATTATTGTACAAACAGTAACTTTAATTTGGTGCATATATCTATTTTATTTAAAACGAAAAGTAGGTAATAAAGCACACATTGAGGGATCCTTTGCGGAAGCTTATGTCATTGATGAGATTTCAAACTTCTCATCATGTTATTTTGGTCCAAACGTTGAAACAATTTGGAACCAACCTCCAAAGAATGATGATAGTGGAGAAGTTATGCCCGATGGAAGTTTATCCATATTTTGTCATCTAGGCAAAGTCTTATCTAATGCGTTCGTTGTAAGTAAACTCTCTCAACTTGAACATCATGCCATACATAAATATGTTCTTTCAACTGTACCGAAGTGGAAGACTATGTGAAGTATGTGTACTAAAATTTATAAATATGTAGTTGAAGCATATGTCATTTAATTTAACTCTTTTTTTGTTACAGTCAATGTAGAAATGAACTAAAAAGTAATAACCCCACGGAAAACAAAAACTTTATAGTTAAGAAGCTTGTGTCAATATTTGCTTATTGGTTAAAAGACCGTGTAAGTTTTTTAAATTATAATGTACTTGTTAATAAAAATAAGATGAATACTATTATTAATTAGCTCATGCTATTTTGTAGATTCCATTTCAAGTAAATGGTGTTGGACATCAATTATATTTGCTTGCACAAAAACCAGACTATGTAGTACATTGCTACAATGGTTATTATGTTAATGGTTTTAAATTTCATACGGTTAGCTATGGCAAAAACGAGGCAACAATGAATAGTGGTGTGTGTGTGTGAAAGGGAGTTACTACGATGATTTGGAAAACGATTATTATGGATTGTTAAAGGAAGTTATTAAGGTTAGATATCTCGGCGAAAAAAATGAGATATTTATATTTAACTGTAACGACCCCAGATTTAAATTCATTTAAATCGATAATTTATTGAATTTTTGAATAAAAATTGTAAAATTAATTTGATAAAATGGAGCGAGTTTCCCCGGATTCAAGTATATTCTGTATGAATCATTTCAATTTAAAATATTGTAAATATATAGATATATATTTTGACTTGAATTTAAAGTGTAAGTAAATGGTTTTAAAAATAAATATAGAGTTAAATAATAATAGAATGTCTTTACAAATGAATTGATATTTTTAAATAGAAATTGTCATTCCAAATTACTTATAAATATATATACAAATTTGATTTGAATTTGTAAATGAATGGTTTAATAATAATAATAAATGATAATAATAGATATTAGGTTATAAATAGAATCGAAATATATAAGATAAATTATATAGTTTTATAAAAATGAAAGTGTATAAAACAAATAAAAATAATAAAGAAAGATTTAATAAAAATTTGAAGTTCACTTGTATTTTAAAAAGTAATCAAAACAAAACAAAAAAAAAGAAAACAACTTACATTCAAAATAAGTAAAAATATAAAGTGATTACACTACAATAATTCAAACAACAAGATGACAAAAGAAGAAAGAAGATAATAATAACTTTATATCTATATGCATAAAGAATAAACAAACTGTACAAGCAAATATAAAACAAAACATTTATGTACATATACATAACATAACTAAAACTACTTTATATCTATATCTATATTCATGGAAGTATCTATGTATAAACAAAATCACTTCGGCCGAGACAAACAAAGTAGTAATGCAAGACACAATGTAAAAATATAAGTATGAAACAAGTAAAGTGATAAAACAAAGCAAAATGAAGAAACATATGTACTTGAGGCTATCACCTCAGCCGAAGACATAAGGGTACAACATAATAAATGCAGCACCCAAATTCTCTTCTCATCAGCCTACAAACAGAGAAATATCCCTGCCTACATTTTGTACAACCAAATTATATCAATTTGTACAAGAAAATATTACTGTGTAAACTCATTTCTTTATATCTCCTCCTCACTTCAGTTTTGTTCATCCACTTCTGGAAAGGAAACTTAAACAAAAATTCATTTTAAAACAACTCTACAAACAAGATTCAGATCGAGCTTAGAGAGATTAAAAATCCAGGCTTCCAAAAAGAGCAAATCCTTTTCCAGACTTTAAAATCCCAGTTCTCTGTTTTCATCAAAGCAATGTGAGCAAATCTCTTGACCCTGATTTTTATCTTGATGTTTGGATTTGTATTGGAAGCTATGATGTGTATATGCTTGAATGTTTGTCCCTGCATGTATATATATGTAGTAGTATGCCTGTATGTGCCTGTAGATAAATGTAGATATGTCTCTGTCCTTTGTTCAGGCTTAAGGGTTGATAGAAATTTTTTTTTTCCTTATCTTCATTTACATTTGATTTTTAGCTTGAGTATGTAAATAAAAAAGGTTTCTAACAATGCAATGCAAATTTTAAAAATAGGTTCAAAGATATATATATTTAGGATTTAACTCAAAACCTATGAATTACAGTAAAATCTACTGTGAACAAAACTTCCCACCTGAATCTATTTTTTTGATGCCTGTGAGCAAACTCCTATTTTTTAGAAGCTTAGTTTGCTTGATATCTTGATGCTTGTGAGTAAACTTAATATCAAACTTATGTTCGAAGACGATCGGTGGATGATGTATGTCAATATGGGTTGGATTCCTTCTTTATCACTACGAATGTAAATCTGTTTTAACAATACAGAGACAGGTTCTTCTCTGTTCATGGTTTAGAATGAAATCAATATCTGAAAATTTGATTCCTCTATTTCTATTCACTTTCAAGCTTTGATGTTTAAAGTAAAAAGGTGTATTTAAGTTAGGACTTTGATCTAAAAATAATTCCATGAAGTAAAAACGTATACAGGAAGAAAAATTTAAATTTTTACAGAGAATACTCAAAATTTTGAAATTTTCGAATTTAATAAAATCCCGATTCGAATATATAGCTTGAATACTTGCTTGAAGTCATGATTTTTAAAGTGAATTTGGTGATTTTTAGTGGTGAGTTTTGTGAGCAGTTTGGAGATGTTCGTTTGGGGCATTTTGATCAAATTCAAGTGATCAATGGAGAATGGAGCCTTGGCGTTTCATCTAGAGGTGGAGGACTGTGCTGTGAGGCCAGGAAAAATGTGAGAAAAGGTGTCAGATCTTCGTGGCGATTTCGGCGATGGATTTAGATTTCTAGCCCTAATTTATGTCAGGTCTAGTAACGAGAGTAGTATGGATTCTAGGATGGATCGAGTTGCATCAGGGCTTGGTGATGGCTGAGTGGAAGTGTTGTGGAGATGAGGACCAGAGTTCAGGCGTTCAGGTGGTCGGAATCGAGGGTTCCAGTGTTTTCTCTGGTGATGGTTCTGAGTTTAAATTTATATGAGTTGCTCGATTTTTGAATTGAGTCTTGTATACGCGATTGGATGATCGGAAGTTGATGTTGAAGTGATGGTTGATTTGTTGACGTCGCTGGTGGTGATCATCGGCGTCGGAATAAACCGTGCACGTGCACGGTGGCGTACGGTGCAGCAGCTTTGGGTTTGGGGACGTCTCGAGTGACACTCGAGTGGAATGGGAGGATGCTTCGGGTTCCTGGTGTGAACGCGAGTATGTTTTAAACACTTCAGTAATTAACTAAAAAAAAGAAGAAGAAGAAATATTAAGTAGAAGAAGAAGTTGGTGAGAAGAGAGGGGAACTCGGGAAAGAGTAGAGGGGGACTCGAGTTTTACTCGAGTGAACGTATGGTTAACCTCGGGTAGGAACTGCCTAAATACTTTAAAATTATTTTGTTATACTAAGTTTAATATTAATAAAATAAATAGTGGTAACAAGTTGTAAGTTAAGATTTGACTTTAAAATTTATTAAGGAGGGTTGCAAGTGTAAGATGTTTAATTAATTTAAAGAGTGAGTCAATTTTTAATGGTAATTAACTAAGTAGTTTAAGGTTAAATAAATTTGTAATTAAAGATTGATATTAATAATCTTGTGTTTAATCACTTTGAACTTAAGAATTTATTTAACTATTTAAAGTTAATTAATAAATAAATAGTAGTTAACTAATTAAGTAATTAATTTAGAATAAATGATTAATTAAATGGGTAATTGAGTTTTATTAATTAATAATTAAAGTTATTAATTAATAATTAAGAATTAATTAATTAAGTGAGTAATTAAGTAATAATTAATAAATTGATTAATTAGTGATTAACTAAGCAGGATAAAATGGTTTATTTCTTAAGTAATTAATTAAGTTAATTTGACTAAATTTGATATGAATTGATGATTCTTGTTTGAATTTCCCTGATATATGATGCTTTGTGATACACCCTGATTTATGTTGTGATCTGTGATAAATTATCTGTGATGTAATTTATTATCTGTGATATTTATATATCTATGGTCTATGCATGAATGATAAGCGTTATAATTTATATCGCTTATCAACTATATCATGTATTTTGATCTGTGATGATTCATTGTGTTGCACTATTGTGTTAAACCCCTGGACTACACCATACACACACAAATATGGATTTCACGAGGAAATTGGTTAAGTCACAGATAATTTAAATTTGATATTTTTTGAAATTGAAATTTTTATTTCAATTGATTTTTGAAATGGATTTGGGTTAAAGGTTAAAGCTTTTGAAATGGGGTTTTTTAAGATGAAAGTTATTTTGAATAACTTGGTAAAATTTCAAATTTAGGTAAATTAAATTGAAATTGAATTCAGAATTTGAAATTGAACTCCATGATTGGAATTTTGATTAAAAACGTTATAAATGTGTTTATATGAATTTGAACCATTTTAAAATATTAGTTTGAGAATTTGAATTTAACCCAAAGATTTTAACTCGTATAAATGAACCAGATTTTCCGAAATGAAAACTGTTTGTTTTCAAATGATAAAAGCTTTCAGATAAGAAATGAAATTCCAGTTTAAGTAATGGAATTTCAAGATTGAATTAAGAAATGGTTTTTCAAGTTATGAATGAATTCTTTTTGAAAGCTATGAATCAAATCTGTTTATTTTCAATAGATTTAAAATGATGATTTGTTTAAACCATTTGAAATGAAATTGTTTTGAAAGCTATAAGTTAAATCTTTGTTTTAAAGATTTAATGAGTTAATCGAATTGAAATGAGAATTGATTTGGAAAATCTGTGAATGAATCTTTTGTTTAAAAAGATTAAAATGTGGAAATTGTTTAAACCGTTGAAGGTTGTTAAAATGAATCTTTTTGTTTAAAGATTGAAAATGGTAATTTGTTTAACCATTTGAAAAGAAAGTTTTGGATAATAAGTTGTGACTTAATTGAAATCCCAGTATCCATATGTTTTAAAATATTGCGCTCATTATTCGGTTTAGCCGGGAGAGGACCTTTGTGTCACAACCCATTCCGAATAAATGATACGTCGTATATGGATAGCATTTGAAGACCGGTGTTGAAGACCGGGTGTTTGCGAAAACGATAGGATAACCTATCGATTGTCTCTGCACTGGGTAGCTCCCGGTATAGAGATCCCCTAAGTGATGGGAAATCCGATCGAGATTGTGAATACCCGGATTTGCAAGGGCTTCTTCGGAAGTGCCTTCGGTTCTGTTCGAACCCGGAACAGACTTGTATGGATACATGTCTGACATTACACTTTGAGATATAAAGCTAATTTCTTTCAAATACATTTCTGTTTGGTGGCGGAGAATTTATTCTCTTAGCTTAACACCCTTCTCTGAGACGTACGAGCTCAGAGGTTATGTAGTTGAAAGTTATCAGCAATATATCCCAATTTGGTAATGTGGCATGCTGAGTGTTGCTGTGTGATGATCAGTGTTTGATCATTTGCGATATGATCATTTGTTTGATCTTATATCTTTGTGATCATAGGTTGATCATCTGTTGACCCAAAGCGTGGCTTTTTGAAAAAGCGTAGCTTTGTGGACGAGACTTCGTCAGGACCTCACAACCCGGAAATGGTCGAAACAGGATCGTTGCGGCAAGGTTATGAGGGTCGCGCCCTTTAGGGTATGTCATTTCCTTCTGGAAAGGGGTGGTATTATGGTATGGAGCCCTGATACTTACTCATGTGGATACACTTTCTTTATGATGTGTGATGTTGGTTACCGAGGCCTCGGATAAAGGTCCCAAAGGACCGGGTGATGATATATTCGTGAGTTACCTGTTACAGGGGTAACCCGGCTTTGTTGGCAGAGAGCAGTTTGTCTCTCGGGACGTCCCGCCAGAGGCGATCCCATGCGGCGGAAGGAAGTTCCTTAGCCTGACTATTTGTTGGAAATCCATTTCTCCAATACGGAACTTGTACGGTTTTAGTTGTAGAACCTACCATCTAATATGGTAGCTATAGTAGGCGTAGTATAATGGTACCTATGCTGGCTAAGATTAATATTATACTTTCGAAATGTTTTCTGCACTATGCACTAATAATAATATCAAGATGATTTTACGTAGTAAGCATCTTTGATTATCATAAGAAGAAATCTCCTCCAATTCTGCGTTTGCATTGTGTGTGTGGCGGGAGGTCTTATGGTAGTTTCATTTTCCAAAAGCATTGCGAATTGACTTTAAAATTCTGTTGTTGTTTGTTTTAAAGATAAACTGTTTTTGTTGCTCACACCAGTCCCATGACTGATCCGGAGTTTATCGTTCCCTTCCTAAACTCTGGGTGCTCATAATTTTCCACACGAGCAGTCTAGAGTTGGGTTTTTCAGATATTCAGGTTTAGTAGATTATCTGGACCTAGTTCAGTTCTTGGAGTTTATGGACTGACGTTGCTTATCTTGGAGCATTCTATTGGAGATATTCTATCTGCTGCTGATGTTATCATTTTCTTTTCCGCTGCTATTTCTTGTATCATATCTCTGATGTATATTGATATTCATTGTATCACTTTGTTGTATCAGATATTATATATCAATGTATTATTCTTTTCTTCCGCTGTGTTATTTACTTAATTGTGTTATAAGCTCCGGAGAACCAGATTTGGCATTTGAATCTACGGCATTCGAGTACGATGTAAAGTACGGGTGCCGATTTTCGAAGGCCAACTTTTGGGTCTTTACATTAACTGTGAATGGTTTGACACATTAAGTAGAAACGGAATGAAAGTGCACCCCACAAACGGACTGATAGAACTGAACAAAAATGCTAGACTGCAAACCGATGACGTCTTTGTGTTTGCCCAACAATGCCAACAAATGTATTTATTGTGTAAACCTAGAAGTGGTTCAAATGAATGGGTAACAACTATTAAAACTAGAGCTAGGAGTAGGTATGCAGTTGATGTGTTAAGCCCTAACGAAATGGAGGATGGTACATATGTAGATCAAGTAGATGAGATATATCAACCCTCTATTATTACTATAGGCAATAGTCTCGATCAAGCGGTTATGGTGGAGTATTTTGATGAGGTCAATGGCGAAGAGTTGGAATGTGCAATGCGAACAAATGATATTTATGTTAGTTGGTCAGATGATGATGAAAATGCAGCTGATGTAGAGGTAGACTATGATCAGGCCCGGCCCAGAGGACAGCCCACCAAGCCCTCGGGCTAGGGCAGCCCACTGGGCCGGGGCAACAAATTAATTTTTTTTGGTTAAAACTATTAATATATAAACCTTGAACTTAAGTGAATTGCAGGATAATATGTGGTCTGGTGGTAAATGAAATTAAAGTGGGAAACAAGGACATGGGTTCAATACTAGCAAAGGGCTGCAAATTTTTTTAATTTTGATTTCTTTCAAAACTATATTTATAGGCTTGGGCAGCCAAAATTGTGGGCCGGCCCTGACTATGATGAGGATGTTGATCATGACGATGAGGAGGGGAACAAAGATATTGATAGCGATAAAATTATTGATGATGAAGATACTGATGATGAGTTTGCATTTTAATTAAGTAGCAAATATTAATGTATTAAATAAAGTCCATGGAACCTACATAAGATTAATGCTCTCGTTTTCACTGTAAATGTATGGAAGTTGTTGGTATTATTGGCTTGTTGCATTTTTTACTTTTGATTCTATGATGCTAAGTCTTAATGAATTATTTACACTCTACACAACTCACTTTACATTTATCTCTCAAGTATCCACTAAAATAACATGACTGTGATGCTGCACAACTCATCACTAAAGTGCAATCAACACACCGAAAGCCATTGACAGCTGGGAACTACATGTAGTCATTCTTTTTTACCTTTATAAATTATTTGTTAATTTCTAATATATATGATATATATTCTATGAAGTTTGTGAATTTTAGGTTTGCATATGAATTGCTATTTATATAGTATATTTTGCTAAATGTTCAAAGTTGTAGATTGTATTCTACTCAATTATTATGGAGACTGACAACATGTTGTGATCTGGAGCCTTGAAAGTAATATAACATAAAATACATTGATAAAGGAGATATTTAGCATAAAAAACATGGTCGAATGGTCGCCTACCATTTTATTGAAATTTAAATACAGAATTGACACAAATTGGTAGAAGGTAACAATCTAACAAATTACTACTCGTCTAATATTAGAAAGCCCTTGAATCTTCTATTTTATACATCATATCTTAATTAAATAGACAATATTTTTCTTCCGTGACTATTATTAAGTTTAATTTCTTTTAATTATGTAATAATATTTTGAACTGAATATCTTGGAGAGAGAAAAAGAGATTATTATAAAGCCCTTGGACATCCATGCACTTGGCCACTCGGGTTGACGGACTGTATATTTGATAATTATAGTGTAAATTAAGTGGTATAATACACATGAAATTAACTTTTTGAAAACAATATTTTGTAAGGTATACGGAAAGGAAATCAGTATCTTAAATGAAAATGCAACATGCTTCAAAGTTCATTTTACACTAACTTTGAAGTAAATCTATCACCACCGTGTTTTCCTTAATCAGTAAAATAATAAATGTCTATGAAAGTTCATAAATCTCTACGTCTATCATAATGTACATCTCTTCATGATACTTCCTACACATATAAAACCTTACAACATCCTTCTTCTTAAGCTCTTTTACCTTCACAAAACTACTCCACCCCGTCGTCATCACATAACTCTGACTGCTCTTGTAAAAATTATACCTGAAATCTATCCATTCATAGTTTTGCCTGTCAAGAAACCGAATGAAAATGCCTTTACCATTCTTATCTGCTAATTCTGAAAAATACTCTTATGCATCTTTCTTTGGTATGACAAGTCCTTTACGCTGTCCTATGTCGTTGTGCGTGAGTACTTTTATGAACAGTTCTTGGATGGAAATTTTTTCTTGCTCCTTTGGAGGATTGATTTTGTTCAATATGCCAACAGTTTTGAACCATATGTGCCTTCTTTGATCATGTTTAATACTGTTTCGGGTGTGTGTTCACATAGAAAATCTTTTTCTGTCTTTGTTATTATGGATTTTGATGGGAACTTGTAAACTTTCTCCATTGGAATGTGATTCGATATCTCATATTTCCTTTTATATATATATATATATATATATATATATATATATATAGAGGATAAGTGCTAGTAATAAGATGTTAAATAACTGGAACTGTAATAAGATGCTAAAATAATTGGAATTAACAAATGATTTTGATGTATCTGATGATGGTTGAAATTTGTAATTTGGATTATTTGCATCCTCACTATGATGGATTGATTAATTACTTAAACGATGAAATACTCATTGTTCCAAACAATACAAATATAAGTGTGTTAGGATCCCTCTTTTTGTTTAGGTATAAAAATGTAGTAATACATTTATTACATGTTTTCCTTAATCAGTAAAATAATAAATGTCTATGAAAGTTCATAATTTGCATATTATTTTTTTTAGAAAAAATATAATATCCAGTCCACTTGATTAATTCAATTCAGACAAATATACATGTATTATGGTACGGTCTCAAACCATAATTCCACTTCTAATGAATTTATCATGAAGGTATAGACAATTTCTTAACGAGTAAAATAATTGAATATAATATTATCTTATGATAAATGAGAAGCAAAGTCATGAGATCAAACAAATGTAGCCATAAAAATTGACTGAAAGCAATTGGTGAATCAAGACATATAACAGTCATCAACACCTGGAAGAAGAAAAGAAATAATCTTTTTAATTTATACTAAGGGTACATATTATCCAAAACTGTCACAGATAACTGACTCTTAATGTCTACATAACACAACCGAAAACAATTCTTATGAAAACTGCTTGAGCGTCGTGATGTCTTCATCGATTTAAAGAACACGTGCAATCAAAGTAATGTAGACAGGATTTTTTATTCTAGAAGTTTACTCATAATTAACTTATATATTAACTGTAACAGTAAGAAGCTGCTGATTTCAGCTCAATATGCTTCTGACAATAATAAAACTTGTACAGAGTTTGTTGATTTCTTTCGGCAAAACTAAATTTGCAGCCACTTCAAATAAGAACTTGAGCAATTCATACTTGATTTCTTAGCAGTTGTCGCATCTAGTTTTAGTGGCTTATTTATAATACTACAGTCATTTCTAGCTATGACACTTATTGCCTCTTGATCCTACAGTTTTAGATTAACACTAGGTCTGGCCAGCTTACTCATGTAATCCTTCAATACTTCAGTAAAATACCAGTTGAACTAAAATATAAGAAGTGTGTTAAATGACCACAGAAGTGTATGGCCAATCCAACTGCTATAGTTCTCATTCCAGCTATATATATATATATATAGTCTGTTTGTGCCTATGCACAACATACGCACATAGATAAATAATTAAGAGTTTTTGGCTCAAAGTTGGAATATGGGTGAAGCATGGACATTTAAGTTTTTACCAATTTAGATTAAATAAATAATTTTATAAGTTAGTAGTTGTTAATTTTATAATAATCAGCAAAAAATTAGTGGTATTTGTTGTAGTTAGTCCTGTACAATGTGTTAAGTTTCAGCACTTCCGTAGAGGTTTAAAATGTTAATTTTTTAGCAAACTTTGTTTCTTTTTCTACATGTGTGTGCTTGATTAAATATACTACCAACTTTTTGTAAACAAAAAATATCAAGAAGGCCTGATAATTAATTTTCAACATGTAAGTGTTTTATATAATATAATGGTTCAGCTTGAAAGTAATTTGTCATTTGCTTTTGTGTTCTCGTTCGTTCATTGTAGGTTGTTTTTAGGTACAATGTCAGGTGGATCCATACAACGATGCCTACTTCAAAGAGGAACAAATTTGGACCGATCCAGAAATGTTGACACATCTACTTCTCAACATAGTGATATTCCGCCAAATGGAGATGAGTTACGAAGAGATAACGAAGTTAACGAGCAAGACGAACAAGTTGAAGAAGACGATTCTGTAACCATTCCTACTCAAGGTTACAATCCGGCAATTGACCCTATAACAAAAAAACCTCCATTGGAATGGAAAGGAAATTGGTAAGTTTTCATTTTACTAAGGTTGAATACATTTTTCTATAAATATATACGTTTGAAGATAACATTGGTTTTTTATTAGTTTTCTCAATCAAAAGGCCTCACGTATAATTGGGAAAACATGGTCTAGACGTTTTACGGGACCGTGGTTCGAATTCAAACAGGTTCCTCCAGAAATTAAAAATATACTCTTTGACGAATTCAAGGTATCTACTCCCTAAATAGCTATTGTTATTTTTCAGGAAAGTTGATAGTCGGTTATGTTATTGTAGATTTTTAATAAATCATTGTATCGTTAGTTATTTTTACTAAACAAGAAATCAATGGCTGCATAAACCCATCCAGGCTAAAAAGCTTTTTTGTTCTATTCCAGTTCTTTCTTTTAAATGCAACAAACTGATGCTATGAAGCTTTGCATATATATATATATATATATATATATATATATATATATCAGGTCCATTTATCACAAACTGATGCTAAAAATTCAAGCCTGTTGCATAAAATTTTTGAAATAATTTTATACAACACATTAGCACATGCAATAAGCCAATAATAAACTAAAGTTTGCGGCTTATCTTTATTTAGGATAATAGTGAGGAAAGTGTGATTGACCCTCTTAGCCAATTGTCTAGTTTGGAAATTTTCCGCCACAGCTGCAAAATGGTCATCATTTATTTCCTCCCAATTTAACTTATAGAATTTAAAAGTATAGCAACTAGGTCCTGGACATTTTTCATTTTTAATAAAGTCAAAAGCTTCCTTGATTTCTCACATTTGAACTGGGGATGACAGGTAAGTGTTTTCATGCTGATTAATAACAATTTTGGGCTTAATTTGAGGGAAAATAAGGAAATTCCCTCAATTTAATAAACTACGGTGATAGTCTATAGATTTTTGAACTATTACATCTTTGTTATAAGCATATCCACCTTCTGCATTTAGAAGAGCTTGAATAGATTCCTAGTTGTCCTCATAGACATTTAGTGAAAAAAAATCTTGAATATGTGCCACCTTCTAATAACCAATAGGTTTTCCTTTTTTGCATAAGTGATTCATATTGCAGTTTTGTTTGATTTCTCAGTTCAACAATAATTTGTAACATTTTGTCAATATAGAGATAAGTTTTCTGGATTATCATCAGTTTGTAGAAAAGTTTTCTACTTTGAAGTAAACACATATCGTCGATGCGTAAGCTTGCTTAGTACAAACATTTTTATACGTCAAAAGTTTCTAGTTTGTCATGCAATATGTAAAGTTTTCTATTTTGATACCTAATATTTGGTTTGCTTCACAGGTTAGTGCTTAACATGAACCATATTAACTTATTAAGTTGATGAGTCCTTTTATGCAGCGACATTTCACATATGATGAATTTCATGAGTCAACAATACGTAGATTATGGGAGGCTAAAGCAAAAGATATCTTAAAGAAAAAACTAAATCGTGCACGAGAAGAAGCAAAAAAGGCTAAGAAGACCACAAGTATACTAGAATGCAAGGATCATCCGCCTGTTTGGATTCAGTCAAATATATGGAATGAGATGATTGATATTCGTTGGGGAAAAGAGGAATATGAAGAGAAAAGGAAAATAATGTGAAATAATCATCTTACACTAAAAGAGGGGACTTGCACTCGTCATTGTGCAAGCTCCGTTTCAATTGCCTTACATAATGAACAAATTGTAAGTCAATTTTATTTTAACAATATTCATTCGTAAACGATTAATTATTCTAGTTAAATTGTACACTTCTATAGGCCACCTTATTATTATGCAATCAATAATTTAAGTAAATGTAATACGATCTAATATATTCATTTCATCATTACTACTAATATCATCCATGATAACATTTATCACATATTCATGTAAATGAATGCAAAAAACTGTAACTGGAAAGGAACCGACGTTTCATGAGACATTTCAATATTGGCCTGTTTCTGAAGATCCATCAAACACTTGGAAAAATACCAAAAAGATATCAAAAAGTAGTGCATATGTGGATAATAAATCTGCAAAGACCATGGTAATCATTTTGTAGTTGAAATAATGTTGTTTCAGTAAACTAATACATTATAATTTTCTAACAAGAGAACTATCTCAAAAAAAAGGCCAAGTCAGAAGAAGCAATGGATAACTTTAATCCAAATTATTGGGTGGATTCATCGGGTGGACTTACGAAAGGCAAGATATATGGAGCACCTCAAGTGGATGTTAGTAGTTTACATAGTGGTTCTCAATCTTCTTCTGCCGAATCTCATCAACGATCTACTCCGACTCAACGTCCGTCTACCCAGCAAGCATACCCAATTTTCATTGGAAGAAATTGGTCATTGTTGAGAACTATAAATCACTAAACACTAAATGTGTATATAATCGTTGATGCATGTATTATGTCAAAATAGGGTGCTCGAAAAGTTAAAGCAATCAAATACGCCGATGCAGTCCACTATACACACACAGACCACTAATCCTTCGCATGTCACCGTGTCTTCGCAACCTACTGTACCAGTGCCACATTCTATTCCTACTCAGTCCAGCATGTTTACACGAAGCACCATACCTACACAATCATAGCAAATGGGTTTTACTGGATTTAATGCTACATTTCCTCATATGATAGGTGATAAAATTTCCACTTCCACCCTTTCTATATTTTATTTCAAAACAAACAAATAAACTCGTATATAGTTCATTTCTTTATTGTAGACATGGGAGAAAATTTTGACCGGGAAAGTTATAATTAGAAGATAAATTAATATAATTAGAAGATAAATTAATAATGGAGGGATGGTTTTGGGAAATAATGACTTACTATGGAGCAATCTTTTTATAGTTTACCTTCCTTTAATATATATTGCTTTAACTAAAATTTGCTTCCCCGAAGCAGTTGTGGGCATCTCTTTAATATATCCCTTTGTATACAGATTATGCATCATTATAGCCTAATTCGCAAACTATTTAGATCATATACATATATGTATGTATGTGTATGTATATTATTAAAAGTATAAAATAATCTATCCTTATTTAACACCCAAACTGAAATAAGTATAGAACTAACCTATTAATAGTAATAATTGTAACTGCTCATTTTGTTCTTGTCTTTTGATTATTTTCCAACACTCCATAGTTGAAATTTAAAGATTTACTAACTTTTTTATGGTATGAACGATAACCACTCTCATTTTTCTTTTGTCATTTGATTATTTTTCAACACTCATTAATTGAATTTTAAAAGTTCACTTTTACCCATCAAACCTGTAGTTTCTCATATTAACTTTTTTTTATCCATCATCTTAAATTTTAACGTACTGATGATATTAATTCATTTAATGCTACATCAAACCATACATACTTTAAATGGATAACCTATAGTCTAAATTTATATTCGGTACTATTACAATAGAAAACATCTATTAATGACCATTAAGTTTTACATCATAAATTATGTCAGTTTCAAAAAAGAAATTTACTTCGAAGTCAAATAAATTGTAAGCAAGTATAAACTTTAACAATTTCCAACTAACTGCAAAATCTTGCTAAGAATGCACTCTCAGTTAGAGTTTTCTATTCAAATCAAATTGAACATTCTGTTGGAATACCAATGTTTATTAAAAAAAATTCAAAGTGATGTAGAATTCATGAAAGAGAAGGTGGCCACCACCTAATTAATAATTTATATTTTACAAAAAGAAATGCATTCACATAATCAATTCTAATTATAATTTTCTAAGTTTGGATTTTATCTTCCCATTATACGATCGTCTCTTTAGGTTTTTTAGCACAAACAAATATGGTCATTCATTTTCAATTTACTGATTTGGAATCTTAACTATGTACTATCACTTATATTTCACATCTTTAACATCAAACATTACAGCCTAATCTCAATTTTCAACGAACTATAATAAGTTGAGTTAATTTCTCTTATTTTGTTTTTGTCAATTGATTTGTTTAGCGTTAATTGTTAACCGTAAGTTAGGGACTCAATATTTCTTTAAATTTGCAATGTCTTATCAATCATAGTAAAAAAAATTAATTAATTTCCATTTACTATAACGATGACATTCATTTCATGTATTGACGATTAACCTTTTAAGCTTTGAATCTTAAACTTGAAGTTTAATGTTATATTTGGGCACCTGTAATTACATGACAATTAAGTCATGAATTGGAAATTATTCTCAACTTTAATTAATGACATACTATGTGCTAAATTTGCAGCTTTGAATTTTTGTTTAGTACTGTCATATTTACATACAACTGCGAAAAAATGTTACAACACATGAATGAGAAATTATTCTACATTTTAAATGATAATATAATATATGTAATGCTTCCTTAAATAATGACTTATGTTCTATTGTGATTTGACATATGGTTAAAATCTACTCTAGAACCTAACATTTTTGAATATTTGAAATATGCTAGCACCTAGCAGCAAATATATATTGAATAATGATATATTTGACTATCTAACTATTAAGTCATGAATTAGAATTTATTCTCAATTTCAATTAATGGTATAACACATACACCTACCTTATTTGAATAAGTTGTATAGTTGAGGTATAATTTTTAAGAATGTTAGGCATAAGTATTCAAATAAATAAGTAAGAGGATTCTTAAAGTTTATGATGCTAGGTTGCGAAAATTAAAGTATACTCAAATATATACAAGCAACATGATTCTTGAAGAATGTATATCTAACTTGCACCTAGCATCTATCTCATTTCACATGTTGTGTTTCCCTGTCCATAAAATGATCTTAGCAGTTTGATATTTTTACCTAAAAATAAAATGGGCATATCTTTTGATCCGTAAATCGGAATTAGGTGCTCCTTTTTTGGAATTCAAGATAAAGTTACCGTCTTCAACTTTCATGTTTTCTCTTACAAGATTTTGAGATTTAGACTGTCGAAATGGCAATTGAATGCCTTAGCCCTGTGAATATCAATTTTCTGAGTTTGATATTTTTACCTGAAAATAAAATTGCCACACCTTTTGATGCATACATCGGAATCAGGTGATTCTTTTTTTTAAATCAAGATAAGATTACCATCTTCAACTTTCATGTTTTGAGTTTTACAAGATTTTGAGTTTTAAATTATCGAAATGGCAGTTGAATTCTACAGCCCTGTGAATATAAATGTCATGAGTTTGATATTATTTTTACAGTTTTTTTTAAATCTCATTCATGTAACACATTATATGTCTTTACGATTTGGAGCACAACCGCCACAACGTTCACCTGTGCCTTCAAATACATTTATAGTACAACCATCACAGCATTCACCAATGCCTTCAAATACATTTGAAGCACAACCATCGCAGCATTCACCTATGCCTTCAAATACATTTGGAGCACAACCATCATAGCATTCACCAATGCCTTCAATTACATTTGGAGCACATTTGGGACCACTATATCATTTGGAGCACAACCATCACAACATTCACCTATGCCTTCAAATGCATTTGGGACCGCAGAACAAAATATGACATTTTTTGATCTAATGCAACAACAATATCCATTTATGCAAGAATTTTCGCAACCATCTACTTCTTGTCAAACGCCACACAATTTGGAAGAAAATCAACATGGTGAAGGTATAGAGTGATTGGGATTCTAGCTTAACTTGTTTGCTTTGTTTTTTTTCCCTGTTGAAGTAATATATGTACATGTATAGTAGACATGCATGTTCTGTTATTTTTCTTGTATGTAAATATGTTAGTCGAGATGTTCAGTTGAATGTATTATCATTGGTGTTACGTAGTTAATATTGTGTTTTTCACATGATATTGGATAAATTTCTTTTGTTTTGTTTGATTACCATTAATTTTGCACTGTTTATTCTTCTACATATTGTATGTTGATTGTTTATGAAATATATGTATCCATAATAATAAATGGTGCAATAACATGGGTAATCATACTAATGTATATGTATATGTTTCTAGTAAATGTATGTATGTATGTATGTATATTAAATTTTTATGCAATTTATTATAAATATACCTTTTAATTATTAATGATTTAAAGACTGAATATAGACCGTTTAAAAACTACAACTGGGTAGTTAGGGTCACAATTTAAGACCGACTAAAGACTGTAATTCAGTATTTAACATTCAGTTCGAAATATATTTCTAACCAAAATATCGGTCTCAAAATTTTCAAATTTAAGACCGTTCAAAGACTGCAATTCGGTCTTTAAAGTTCAGTTTCAAATATTTTTAAGACTGAAATATTGGTCCCTACGTTTTTAGACCGAATTTTCGGTCTTAGTTTTTGTTTAAGACTAGAGATTTAAAGACTGAAATTTCGGTCTTTGTTCAGTCTCTGAATATAACCTAGAGACTGAACATTAAAGACTAAAAATTTCGGTCTTTAATTCACTATTTTTTTGTTGTGTTTTGACGATGAAGATTACACCAATCATACCTTTTTCAATGATAATAAAAATAAAGTTAATGCATAAAGATGAGAACATAGTTATATTATTTAATTATTAGTTACCTTAATTATTGAAATTACGGCTAAATTATTAAACAAGAAATGACTAGACCAACCATTCACTAGCTATATTTTGCTCGATATCTCGTTTCTTCTCGTTTTCTACTTGTAGAAATTAGAGATACCAAACTATACTGATTTTTCTCACAATCTTCATAATGGAATTATTTGACATCTGAGATGAATGGTAAATATCACTAAAAGTATAAGTCTATTTTCAATTGATCTATGAATATTTTTTAGTAGAATACATGGATGCTTATCCGCAAATGTAATGATAATTAATAAATGCCTATAAGATGAATAGAAAACTACCTAATTTTAAGTGTATATTCATCAGTGCATATCTAAAATGACTTAGGTAAGTATCAAATAAAAATGTTAATTTTAGCATTCACTATGAATAAATCATGATTTTATGTTGCGTTGCATCTTCTTTTTTATGTCATGTGTAATTGAGCACGTAAAATAATATACAAACTTTGTTTATGTCAATTGTATACCATTTTGTCATCAGTACTCAACCAGACGGTCACTAATCATTGTTTATGACTCTGATGTTGGGGATTTTACGGTTCGAGACAAATTTGATGGCGATTGTTAAGAAGATAATGATGTACTTCCAACTTCAAAGATTTATGGAATAGATTCTTTCAGACAATAATTCAACCCACCAGGTACAAACGGGTTATCGATTTATCGACTTTCAGGATTCAATGAAGCCCTATAATAGCAAAATCAGATTCAAAGTTTGTACGTCTTTGATCTGACCAAGAACACTTTAGTAATAGTTTCTGATGATGCAATTGTATAGATTAGAACGAAGAGGAAGAAGAGAGCAATTCTGCGACGTTTACTGAGTCTGCAACACCTTTGAAATGACCCTAGCTATTTCACCTAATTTTTACTAGGAAATTTTTTTTTACATCAATAATTTCCTAGAGTCATTTAACCTTTCCACTAAATTATCCAGGATCCTAATTTTTCTACTAATATATTTATATCAGTTCATTAATAAATATATTCACATACATATGAAGATGTATGTGACCCTCTTGCTTGGATCAGAGTGTTGTTTAGCAAGAGTGCATCCTGATTGAATTTGAATATCTAATCAACCAATACATAGCTCATTTTCCATGCCTATTGATATTTGAGTCAGGGTAATGAATCTCATAATCATATGCAATCTATACTTAGTAATTTTGGACCAATGCTATAGTGATTGTCTGTTAGTTTGAGATAGTAAGGTGATCTCAGATTATATAGCAAGCCACCATAATTTTAGTTTAATTATTTGGTATTTGATTAAAGCCAGAAAGGAAAATGATATACTCATTTATCATTTTCAACACAAGTTATTTTATCACAAATTTCTTTACTTATAACCAAGTCAGTTGAGTAATTCTTTCATAATCTATATAGTTGTATTTTTCTTAACCAAATTTATTCTCTAATCCCTGAGTTACCTCAGCTTGCATCTAATTTACAGGTTGCTTTACTGGATTTAGAGAATCCAGATTTTATGGTCATTTGACAAAAGTAGTATTTAGATAATATGTGTGCATATCAGATGTAGTGTACTCTCTGGACTAATAAAGCTATTCAAAATAAAATGTGAGTTGCTCAAGTATTTGAAAATGTCTTTGTGCATGCATTTGCAAAGAAAGCTTCAGATTTTACAAAGTGTATTTTCTTCCTTTATACCCAAAACTCTGGTCATCTTGATCAATCCAGACCTCATTATTTTTGAAGTGGGTTAGCCTTATGACTAGATCATCAAAACATTAGTGCCTGGCTTTTGCAATGTAAATTCAGATACCAGACACTTGCAAAATCCCTTGAAAACATGTACATATCTTTATACAGTGCACAAATATATATTGTTTCTTTTATCAAAACACTTCTGCATATAGCACAAAATTCTTGAAATATTACTTCTAGCTAAACTCAGATTTTTTAACCTTCAAACTTAAAGTTTTAAGTAACTTGAAATTAACTAATACAGTATATGTACATACATATCCATTGCTCAAATACAGGCATATATCATTTACAGATTTTCACCATAATACTCATATATATATTTTCTTGCATAGATTCAACTAAGTCTTTGGTTAATCCCAAACTTAATACATTACTAGATTCAGTTAAAACAACTAAATAAATTCAAGCATTCAAGATCATTACATAACAACCAAAGCATAACTATAAAAACTTCTCAGATTACATGCAAATAATTCCTTCTAAGTTCTTATTTAATTCTAATTTAGCATACTTATCCAATCATTCTCATTAGCCATAGCAGCTTCCTATTTAGAACCAGCATTCCCTGAAAGAGCATTAGAGGCTGCCCCATTTTAAATGAGACACCCCAGATGCCATAAGCAAACAAGGGTCAGATACAAGATCTGGTATGAGCAATATCAAAAATTCCATGATATTAAGTAAATGAGTGAGACATAAACATTTTGTATAAGTGGGCATAACTTCTTTGATCAATTTGCCTGACTTGTTTATGATATATTGTGCATATATAATCAGTATTTAAGACTAATTATGTACACACATTCAACCATGCAAACTTACATTTCAAATAGAAATACTCAGGAACTATCATAGCTCTAGACCAACCATCCTAGGAATAACTCAAGTTCCTACTTCATCAATTTAAGGTTGCATTTACCAAATTAATTCCTAGCCTCATCTGCAATAAAGGAATCACGGGGACACATTGCAATAAAATAATTCACAATATTGCACAAAGATCTCAGGGCTTAAACAAGCCATGTGCCAACTTGCATACTTTAAATACAACAAGCATTCCAGCAGTCTTCTTGGCTCACAATCCTTAGTTTATTTACTAAGTGTTCATGTTTATTCCTATCATGAGATAGCTAGGTGACTAAATCCCAGTATACATGAAACATTACATAGAGTTTACAAGCATAATTCAAGAACAAGCTAACATTCATGTCCAGGGAAATCATATTTTCAAATATTCTAGCTCAAAGAAAATACAAGAATATTTACAACTGGGAATAAAGACTAGGCATGTGGGTTATTATTGTTTCATAAGCAACCATGTTTGAACTAAATTCAAGATCAAGCTTAAACAAGATTTCTGGCTCATGGGTTTTCTATTTGATCAAGGGTTCAGCACTTTTGGATATTTCCATTGCAACCTTGAATCTTTCATTTGAGCCTCAGCACTTACACAAGTGTAATGCAACTCATATACATTGTGATTTCTATATTTTCCATGCCATATCTAAACCAGTTACAAGTATTCTCTATTTACTTTCATGATTTCATACTTTTACATTTCTGGGTGTAACCAAACAGAGCAAAATACTCAAACATCAAAGCAATCAAAACATTCAGAAACACCCATTAAAACATCCATTAAAACCATAGTAATGAAATCAAAAATATGTAGAAAAATAGCATAAGCTTGGCTGCCTCATAACAGGACTTAATGCCATAGGTTTAGTGAGATTACTCACAGAAAAATGCTTCTCTTGCTTAATCCAGAAAAGAAACCTTTTAAAACTTTCTTTTCTACTTGCAAATATTTTACTTCTTTGTTTTCTTAAATGTCTTGGGTAGCAAATGATTTTTCTGGTTTATACTTGGATTTATAAGAGAGGTTTTCTAGGGTTTTATCATTGTAAAATCCCATTCCTACCCTAGCCAAGACTCATGCATTTTGCATTTCAGATTTGTTTATTTTTCTCCCTTAATACGCCGGCCATATGTGATACTTACTCCCCTTTTTCTTTTCCAGAATATTATTATATTCTTCTTAGGTCATGATAATTGTGTGACATTGTCACTTGTTTATT
Organism: Allium fistulosum; assembly: GCA_030737815.1. NCBI lineage: Eukaryota > Viridiplantae > Streptophyta > Magnoliopsida > Asparagales > Amaryllidaceae > Allium > Allium fistulosum. The sequence goes on from CM060907.1 coordinate 394,620,702, forward strand.
TTCTAAAAATCATCCTTTCTATTTTCTGCCTAAAGCAATTGTTTTGCTTGTAATTTATCTTTTGCTATTTTAGTGTTACACTTTCCCTTGCTTATTTCTTTTTAATATTTTCAATACTTACAGAAATCTATATTTGTATACATATCTTATCTAGGCTTATTTAATTCCTCCTTAATTTTAGAAACATATGCACCTATATATGTATACAGGTTTTCAAATCCTTGTAACATATTTTTTTTAGGTTTTAAATAAAATCTGTTTACTGAATTCAAAACAAAACCTACTTTTCTTATTTTCTGGGATGATTCATATAATTCCAGAAATCAAATATCCATATCACAAAATCATGTTTGTAATGCTTTTTAATTCTTGTTTTAAATTCAAGAAATCTGGAGTTCTTCCTTGTGCCATATCAGTGTGCACGTGCACACATGCACACACACTTGCACACAATTAATTCCATATATTCCTATACAAATAAATTCATATATTTCAAAATACAACCAAAATAAGATTCCATGAATTTCTGGGGCATTACAATCACCCCACCATTTTAGTAATTGTGTCCTCACAATTTTCTCATTTTGACTTTAAACATTTCCAGGTTTTTATAAAATCTATCAAACATTGCATAAGCAAACAATTCAGTCAAAACAACCATACATATTAAACTTTTTAGGGATTTAGATTTTACCGTCCACTGCAAAAAGCTTAGGGTAATCCATCTTTATCTTATCCTCTAACTCCCATGTACAATCATTAGGGTCTAAGCTCCATTGAACCTTTACCAATTTCAGAGTTTTGCTCCTCAACTTCTTTTCCTCTTTAGCTAAAATCCCCACTGGTTCTTTCTCATAGACCAAATCAGGATTTATTTGAACTTGAGTTGGTTTCTCTAGAATTTCCTCTTTATCATGCACCCATCTCCTAAGTTGTGATACATGAATTACATTGTGCATTGCACTCATCTCTTCTGGTAGCTCCAACTTATATGCTAATGAACCTATTCTTTCCAAAATCTTGTAAGGCCCAACATATCTTGGGGTAAGTTTTCCCTGCTTGCCAAACCTCAACACCTTCTTCATAGGTGAAACTTTGATGAAAACATAATCACCTACTTCATATTCTACCTGCTTCCTCCTTACATCTGCAAACTTCTTTTGCCTATCTTGAGCTGCTGCCATCCTTCTCCTTACAAGTTCAATTTTCTCTGTAGTTTCTTTAACATACTCAGGCCCTAAGACAGCCTTTTCTCCTGCTTCAACCCAACATATTGGTGACAAACATGGTTTGCCATACAAGGCTTCAAATGGTGCCATACCTATGGTGCTTTGATAACTATTATTATATGTAAATTCAACCAAATGGAGGTGATCTTCCCAATTGCCTCCAAAGTCCAATGCACATGCCCTCAACAAATCCTCCAAAACTTTATTTATTACTTCAGTTTGACCATCTGATTGGGGGTGGTATGCAGTACTCAAGCATAATTCACTCCCCATGGCTTCTTGAAAGCTCTTCCAAAATCTGGATGTAAAGATTGTGTCCCTATCACTCACTATAGTCTTAGGAATTCCATGCAACCTTACTACTTCTTTCATGAATATTTGAGCTAGTTTAGGTGCATTTCTTTCTGCCTTCACTGGTATAAAGTGTGCCACTTTAGTCAATCTATCAACTACTACCCAAATGCTTGTATTTCCTCTCTTTGATCTAGGCAGACCATCTATGAAATCCATAGATATATCTTCCCACTTCCACTGTGGTATGCTTAGAGGTTGTAATAGGCCTGAGGGTCTTTGGGTTTCTGCTTTGACTTGTTGGCAAGTCATACACTTTGCAACATGTTTAGCCACATCAGTTTTCATCCCTTTCCACCAATAATCCCTCTTCAAGTTTTGGTACATCTTGGTGCTGCCTGGATGTATAGAATATTTGCTCCTATGATATTCATTAAGTATCTCTTCCTTCAATCCTATATCCTTTGGAACACATATTCTACCTTTATTCCTTAAGTAACCATTCTTATCAATGTGGTAGCTTGCTACTTCTTCTCCTTTTTCTATTAGAGTTTTCTTTTCTAATAAATCTGGATCTTCCTCTTGCATTTTCCCCACTTTCAAAATTAAATCTGATTGCAAAGTTATCAAACTTAATTTTTCTCTACTCCCTTCTTCAATCATATTCATGTTTACCTCACTGTTTTCCTCAATTTCCAAATCAGTAAGTAGAGATAAATTTCTAAACTCTTCTATCATTAACATGGCTACTTTTGCATGCTGCCTGCTCAAAGCATCTGCAACCTTATTAGCTTTTCCTGGAGTATAAAGTATGTCTAAATCATATGCTGCTAGAAACTCAACCCATCTATGCTGCCTCATATTCAAATCTTTTTGTGAAAAGAGATATTTTAATGCTTTATGGTCAGTGTATAAGATAAACTTAGTACCTAAAAGATAATGTCTCCAGAGCTTTAATGCATATACCACTGCTGCCAACTCAAGATCATGGGTTGCATACCTTGATTCATGTGGCTTCAATTGTCTTGATGCATAGGCTATAACTTGATCTTGCTGCATCAATACAGCTCCTAGCCCAGAACCACTTGCATCAGTATAAACAATCAAATCCTTATTTCCTTCTGGTACTCTCAACACTGGTGCATTGACCAAGGCCTCCTTGATTTTACTAAAGGCTTGTTCACATTTCTCAGTCCATATAAAGGGTTGGTTCTTTCTAATTAGGTTGGTAAGAGGTGATGACATCTTAGAAAAATCTTTTATAAATCTTCTGTAATACCATGCCATTCTCATAAATGACCTAACTTCTCCTACTGTGCTTGGCCTTTTCCATGCTTGGATAGCCACAATTTTATTGGGGTTCACTGAAATGTCTTTGGCAGATATAACATGCCCAAGGAAATGCACTTCTTCTTTCCAAAATGCACACTTAGAAAATTTTGCTTTTAAATCTTTTTCTCTTAATCTAGACAAAACAAGGTGTAAGTGATTTTCATGTTCCTCTACTGTTTTAGAATAAATCAAAATATCATCAATAAAAATCAATACAAACTTGTCTAAATAATCCCTGAATATCCTATTCATCAAGTCTACAAAATACGATGGGGCATTTGTCAACCCAAATGGCATGACAAGAAACTCATATAGACCATACCTAGTGTTAAAGGCTGTATACTTAACACTTGAGTTCTCAACCTTCATCTGATGGAATCCAGATGCCAGGTCTAATCTAGAAAATATTTTTGCTCCACTAAGTTGATCAAAAAGATCATCAATTCTAGGTAAGGGGTACTTGTTTTTGATAGTGACTTTGTTTAGCTCCCTGTAATCTATGCACATTCTTAAAGTACCATCATGTTTCCTTACAAACACTACTGGAGCACCCCAGCATGAATTACTTGGTCTTATAAATCCTTTGCTTTCCAATTCTTCTAACTGTTTCTTCAATTCCTTCAACTCACTAGGCCCGATCCTAGTCGGTTTCTTAATAATTGGACTGGCTCCTGGTATGAGACTAATCTGAAATTCCATTGGTCTGTGGTGTGGAACACCCTTAACTTCTCCAAACACATCTAAGTATTTGTTAATTATGGGGATTTCTTCAATAGAAGGCTCACTGGAATCCTTATTTAAGTCAATCAAGTGATATAATTTTCTTTCTTTGGCTATTTCACACAAAATTGTGATTCTTTGACCTCTAGAATTTTGTAATGATATGGTGGATGAGTCTAAATTAATTATGGCTTTGTATTGCCTTAACCAGTCTACAGCTAATAAATACCTATATTTGGGTAATTTAAAACTTATAAATTGGAAATAAAAACATTTCCTCCTATGTATAATTCCACATCCACACAAATCATGTTTAAAACACTAGAACTCCCCAATGGGCTTTGCACTAACAAAGGAGTTTCAACCAGTATGCAATTTAATTTAAGCAATGCAACTAATTCATGGGAAATCAGAGAATGTGTTGCCCCTGTGTCATACACTACTGATATAGGTAGGGTACAAATAAATAAGGTACCTTCCACTTGACCATGGTTTTCTGCAATAGCTTCTACTGTGGATTTGCTTTTGCTTTCCAAACTTGCTAGCTTCCCTTGCTGTTTATACTCAGGGCAATTTCTCTTGATATGTCCCTCCTTACCACATAGGTAGCATTTGAAAGCTCCTCCCTTCAATTCTGGGCACCTTGGTTTGATATGTCCTTCCTTTCCACAATGATGGCATGTTATTTTTCTCTTTGTATCAGTGGTCTTAGTATCATTGGTTTTCTTGCTTTCTGTCTCCTCCTTCTTTTTGTCATAGGGGTGATACCTTCCCTTATTTTTCTTATTATTGTTATTCTTAAAACTCTTATACTTCTCCCTTTCCTTGTCATGTTGCTCAAATTTTAAGGCCAGATCAATGACTTGATCAAAAGTTTTATCTGCATATGGCAACATAGCCCTACTAAGCCCTGGGTTTAAACCATTAATATACCTATCATTCTTTGATGCCTCATCAGCCACAAGCATAGCTCCATACTTAGACAAGCCCTCAAATCTATGAGTATACTCAGTCACATTAAAGGTTCCCTGCCTAAGTCTGATGAATTCTTCAAGCAATAGAGTTTTGGCCGATGCTGGAACAAATCTAGCTTCCAACATCTCCTTGAATTGATTCCAAGTGATTTCATTCTCAATCCTCCCAGCTATGACTACCTCCCACCAGCTTAAAGCCACACCTTTCAGTTGTCTTGAGGCCACTTGACTCTTCCTTTGATCATCCAATTGCATGTCATTGAAAATTCTGTCCAGTGTTCTCAACCATGCTTGAATTTCCATCACATTTTCAGTCCCTTCAAAGCTCTTGCCTCCTAAATTGGTATAAGTCTTTAATAGTTTGGAAAGTTCCTCATGTGGGTTCTCAAGTCTCTGCCCTACTCCATCCCTTAAAGCCCTCATAAAGTCTTGCATACCAAGCATTTGTGGTGTACTTGATCCTGCATTGTGATGAGATCCTCTTCCTACCATGATTGGATAACTAGAGTATGGGTAAATAGGGTTAGTTTATCATGAGCATTTTTCTTTTGCCATAACTTTCTATCTGTATATTATTTTACTCAAACAAACAACCAGTTCATACATATGGTTATAATACTTCAATCAATCAATACAATCATTCTTAGCTATGTACAGTTTTAACATAGCTCTGATACCAAATGAAATGACCCTAGCTATTTCACCTAATTTTTACTAGGAAATTTTTTTTTACATCAATAATTTCCTAGAGTCATTTAGCCTTTCCACTAAATTATCCAGGATCCTAATTTTTCTACTAATATATTTATATCAGTTCATTAATAAATATATTCACATACATATGAAGATGTATGTGACCCTCTTGCTTGGATCAGAGTGTTGTTTAGCAAGATTGCATCCTGATTGAATTTGAATATCTAATCAACCAATACATAGCTCATTTTCCATGCCTATTGATATTTGAGTCAGGGTAATGAATCTCATAATCATACGCAATCTATACTTAGTAATTTTTGACCATTCCTATAGTGATTGTCTGTTAGTTTGAGATAGTAAGGTGATCTCAGATTATATAGCAAGCCACCATAATTTTAGTTTAATTATTTGGTATTTGATTAAAGCCAGAAAGGAAAATGATATACTCATTTATCATTTTCAACACAAGTTATTTTATCACAAATTTCTTTACTTATAACCAAGTTAGTTGAGTAATTCTTTCATAATCTATATAGTTGTATTTTTCTTAACCAAATTTATTCTCTAATCCCTGAGTTACCTCAGCTTGCATCTAATTTACAGGTTGCTTTACTGGATTTAGAGAATCCAGATTTTATGGTCATTTGACAAAAGTAGTATTTAGATAATATGTGTGCATATCAGATGTAGTGTACTCTCTGGACTAATAAAGCTATTCAAAATAAAATGTGAGTTGCTCAAGTATTTGAAAATGTCTTTGTGCATGCATTTGCAAAGAAAGCTTCAGATTTTACAAAGTGTATTTTCTTCCTTTATACCCAAAACTCTGGTCATCTTAATCAATCCAGACCTCATTATTTTTGAAGTGGGTTAGCCTTATGACTAGATCATCAAAACATTAGTGCCTGGCTTTTGCAATGTAAATTCAGATACCAGACACTTGCAAAATACCTTGAAAACATGTACATATCTTTATACAGTGCACAAATATATATTGTTTCTTTTATCAAAACACTTCTGCATATAGTCACAAAATTCTTGAAATATTACTTCTAGCTAAACTCAGATTTTTTAACCTTCAAACTTAAAGTTTTAAGTAACTTGAAATTAACTAATACAGTATATGTATATACATATCCATTTCTCAAATACAGGCATATATCATTTACAGATTTTCACCATAATACTCATATATATATTCTTGCATAGATTCAACTAAGTCTTTGGTTAATCCCAAACTTAATACATTACTAGATTCAGTTAAAACAACTAAATAAATTCAAGCATTCAGGATCATTACATAACAACCAAAGCATAACTATAAAAACTTCTCAGATTACATGCAAATAATTCCTTCTAAGTTCTTATTTAATTCTAATTTAGCATGCTTATCCAATCATTCTCATTAGCCATAGCAGCTTCCTATTTAGAACCAGCATTCCCTGAAAGAGCATTAGAGGCTGCCCCATTTTAACTGAGACACCCCAGATGCCATAAGCAAACAAGGGTCAGATACAAGATCTGGTATGAGCAATATCAAAAATTCCATGATATTAAGTAAATGAGTGAGACATAAACATTTTGTATAAGTGGGCATAGCTTCTTTGATCAATTTGCCTGACTTGTTTATGATATATTGTGCATATATAATCAGTATTTAAGACTAATTATGTACACACATTCAACCATGCAAACATACATTTCAAACAGAAATACTCAGGAACTATCATAGCTCTAGACCAACCATCCTAGGAATAACTCAAGTTCCTACTTCATCAATTTAAGGTTGCATTTACCAAATTAATTCCTAGCCTCATCTGCAATAAAGGAATCACGGGGACACATTGCAATAAAATAATTCACAATATTGCACAAAGATCTCAGGGCTTAAACAAGCCATGTGCCAACTTGCATACTTTAAATACAACAAGCATTCCAGCAGTCTTCTTGGCTCACAATCCTTAGTTTATTTACTAAGTGTTCATGTTTATTCCTATCATGAGATAGCTAGGTGACTAAATCCCAGTATACATGAAACATTACATAGAGTTTACAAGCATAATTCAAGAACAAGCTAACATTCATGTCCAGGGAAATCATATTTTCAAATATTCTAGCTCAAAGAAAATACAAGAATATTTACAACTGGGAATAAAGACTAGGCATGTGGGTTATTATTGTTTCATAAGCAACCATGTTTGAACTAAATTCAAGATCTAGCTTAAACAAGATTTCTGGCTCATGGGTTTTCTATTTGATCAAGGGTTCAGCACTTTTGGATATTTCCATTGCAACCTTGAATCTTTCATTTGAGCCTCAACACTTACACAAGTGTAATGCAACTCATATACATTTTGATTTCTATATTTTCCATGCCATATCTAAACCAGTTACAAGTATTCTCTATTTAATTTCATGATTTCATACTTTTACATTTCTGGGTGTAACCAAACAGAGCAAAATACTCAAACATCAAAGCAATCAAAACATTCAGAAACACCCATTAAAACATCCATTAAAACCATAGTAATGAAATCAAAAATATGTAGAAAAATAGCATAAGCTTGGCTGCCTCATAACAAGACTTAATGCCATGGGTTTAGTGAGATTACTCACAGAAAAATGCTTCTCTTGCTTAATCCAGAAAAGAAACCTTTTAAAACTTGCTTTTCTGCTTGCAAATATTTTACTTCTTTGTTTTCTTAAATGTCTTGGGTAGCAAATGATTTTTCTGGTTTATACTTGGATTTATAAGAGAGGTTTTCTAGGGTTTTATCATTGTAAAATCCGATTCCTAGCCTGGCCAAGACTCATGCATTTTGCATTTCAGATTTGTTTATTTTTCTCCCTTAATACCCCGGCCATATGTGATACTTACTCCCCTTTTTCTTTTCCAGAATATTATTATATTCTTCTTAGGTCATGATAATTGTGTGACATTGTCACTTGTTTATTTTCTAAAAATCCTCCTTTCTATTTTCTGCCTAAAGCAATTGTTTTGCTTGTAATTTATCTTTTGCTATTTTAGTGTTACACTTTCCCTTGCTTATTTCTTTTTAATATTTTCAGTACTTACAGAAATGTATATTTGTATACATATCTTATCTAGGCTTATTTAATTCCTCCTTAATTTCAGAAACATATGCACCTATATATGTATACAGGTTTTCAAATCCTTGTAACATATTTTTTTTTTGGGTTTTAAATAAAATCTATTTACTGAATTCAAAACAAAACCTACTTTTCTTATTTTCTGGGATGATTCATATAATTCCAGAAATCAAATATCCATATCACAAAATCATGTTTGTAATGCTTTTTAATTCTTGTTTTAAATTCAAGAAATCTGGAGTTCTTCCTTGTGCCATATCAGTGTGCACGTGCACACATGCACACACACTTGCACACAATTAATTCCATATATTCCTATACAAATAAATTCATATATTTCAAAATCCAACCAAAATAAGATTCCATGAATTTCTGGGGCATTACAACCTTGGAGGCGTCACAAAACAGAGTAATGGTGGCACAGTGTTTTGTAACACTTTCTGGCATCGCAAAAACCTGCTCTGTGAAGAAGAAGAAGAAGATTCAGAATTATTTCAAACATTTTCTGGGCGTCACTATTTATAGTGGTAAAGAGGTCCCTATTCGCTAAGCGTCACAACCGTTTGCAGCAGTTACAAACGGCTTTATCCATTCAATATTTAAACGTCGCGTCTATTCATTTTGTAACGTTTAGAAAATGTTACAAATTTCCCGCCATTTATTCAAATTCAGAAATTTCGGTTTTGGGTCCTTAACGGGCTGAAATCTGGCCCGTTACTGTTCACATATGATCCAAAAATATTTTCAGATCCGAAACCCGTACCCGACCCGGTTCGGTCGGACAGCAGCGGCACGCGTGTGGTGTTGCATGACTTTTCTCCTTACAACAAGGCAAACATGTGGGAGCCCCAAGGCCCCAACATCCACATAAGAAAGCTATATTTATACAAATATAGTCCTTGATTTTATATCATGTGGGACTATCTTTTCTTTCTTCTTTCCTTCTTCTCTTCCAAATAATAACCCAAAGCACTAAACTTATTTGAAAATTTTACAACAATCTCCCCTAATTTTCAAAATAAGAAAAATTAATAAATAGGATGGCTGCATCACTAGAGTGACTTCCTACATACCCAAGTGGGATCAAGCCTATGTAGTTCTAAGATCAAGTTTTGCATCATCGTGAAAACCAACACATAAATGAAAGGTATCTTTTGGATTTGAACCTTTACTTAGTGTAAATTATTCAAGGCCTTATCGAGATTCTATGGTGAACGAATCTTGAACCAAGTATCCCTAATGATAAAACCGGAACAATCATACATGTTGATTTCCTTAGGTAAAGTGTTCTTTATTGCTCGGCACGTTAATGGCCATATGCTTAAATCATGGTTCATGGGTCTACTTAGAAAGCGGTCTTACTTTCCTAGGAAACGACCTGATTTCCATACTCATATAGGTAAGTCTCTTAAGGTGTTTCTGCGATTCACCTTTTAAGGTTTCTAGACTTATTAAGGATATATATCCATCCTTTGTTCTTGCAGAATCCAACACTAAATAATATGGGATTATTGATTTAGTGTTCCATAATCATTCTCTTAACTTGTTGGTACCCATTGAACTTTGTCTATCATTTTCAAGACATAAGTTGGGTTTCTGTTAAGGATGATCAACCTTCATTCACAGACCTTAGTCCCATTTCTTGTGACTTTATAGAAACCATTGCCTTTTGGAAGACTCTTCGTTAGTGGATCAGCCAAGTTTTTCTTCGTTTCTATGTAGTCAACAGTTATAACTCCTCTTTTGAGTAACTGTCTCACCATTTGATGTCTTAGACTCACATGTCTAGACTTTCCATTATATGTCTTATTAGACACATTGTATATCGTTGCTTGATTGTCACAGTTAATCAAGACTACTGGAGATGGCTTCTTCCATTAAGGGATTTCCATTAATAAATTCCTAAGCCATTCCGCTTCTTTACATGCATTTGCTAATGCAATCAATTCTGACAACATTGTTGAGTCAGAAATACAGGTCTGCTTTTGGAAGCCCAAGACACAGCAGCGCCTCCTAATGTAAAGATCCATCCAGTAGTAGACTTGGATTTGGATTCTACATTGTTCCAGGTTGCATCACTATATCCTTCTATTACAACATGATATCCTTTATAAGATAAACCATATTCAATGGTTCCTTTCAAATAAGCTAAAACTCTGGAAATAGCTTTCCAATGTTCGAAACCTGGATTACTCGTAAATCGACATAATACACTTATAGCATGTGCGGTGTCTGGTCTAGTGCAATGCATAGCATACATAAGACTCCCAATAACATTGGAATACTCTAGTTGAGAGATAGTACGTCCAGTGTTCTTTTCTAATTTACTACTAGGATCTAAAGGAGTTGGTGTTGGTTTGTCATCGTAATGACCATACTTTTGTAGGAATTTCTCTATGTAATGAGATTGAGTTAGTAATAACTCCCCCTCTTTCCTAACAATTTTAATTCCCAAAATTACATCAGCTTCTCCTAAATCTTTCATTTCGAATTTAGAAGACATAAACTTTTTACTTTCATTCACACATGATATATTGGAACCAAATATTAGCATGTCATCAACGTATAAACATATTATAACACTACCGTTGTTATCTGATTTGCTATAAATACATTTATCAGCATCATTAACAATGAATCCATATGACAGTGCAACTTTATCAAATTTCTCATGCCATTGCATGGGAGCTTGCTTCAGGCCATAAAGTGAATTCACTAATTTGCAAACTTTTTTTTTTGGCCTGGGGTTTTGAAACCTTCAGGTTGTTCCATATATATCTATTCTTCTAAATCTCCATTTAGAAAAGCAGTCTTTACATCCATTTGATGTATGACTAATTTATGAATTGATGCAAGTGCAATTAAACAGCGTATAGAAGATATGCGAGCAACTGGAGCATATGTATCAAAGTAATCTACTCCATGTCTTTGCTTATATCCTTTAGCAACTAATCTGGCTTTAAACTTATCAATGGATCCATTTGTATTCAAATTTTTCTTGAATATCCATTTACATCCTATAGGTTTAGCACTAGTAGGTAAATCAGTTAAAACCCAAGTTTGGTTTAACAGTATGGAATTCATTTCATCATTGATAGCTTCTTTCTAGAAATTGGAATCTCTAGAACTTATAGCCTCAGAAAAAGTTTTGGGATCGTCATCGACGTTCATTACATATTTAGTCACATTAAGGATTTCTTCCTTACTTCCTTCTATAAGATATGTAATGAAGTCAGGACCATAGTCCTTCTCTATTCTCGCTCTTTTACTTCTCCGTTGTTCAGTACTATTATCTGGTACTCATACTTCCTTGCTGTTTTGAGCAGGAGCATAATCATCATCATTGATATCATTAGCCATACTAGGTTCTGGACTAGATGATCTCAATGGGATCTCAACAGTTTGATTTCCAAAAAATTCTACATCTACAGATTCTATAACTTCTAGGGTGTCAAGAATAAGGAATCTATAAGTTATACTATTAAGTGATTATCCTATGAAAGCACATTTAAATGCTCTATTTCCTAACTTTGGTCATTTAGGGTCTGGTTTTCTAACATATGCTAAGCAACCCCAAACTTTAAGTCAGTTAGGTTAGGTTTCCTATTAAACCATAATTCATAAGGGGAAATATTAATCTTTTTAAGTGGTACTCTATTTAAAATATAACATGCAGATAACATAGCATCACCCCATAAGTTATAAGGTAAATTAGAACTGATGAGCATGGCATTAACCATTTCTACTAAAGTTCTATTCTTCCTTTTAGCAACACCATTTTGTTGTGGTGTATATGGGGCAGTACATTGGTGAACTATACCATGTTGTTTACAAAACAAGGTGAATTCATTTGAGAAATATTCGCCACCACGATCTAAATGTAATATTTTAATTTTAACTCCTAATTGTGTTTCGACCTCTGCTTTGTAAATTTGAATTTATCAAAAGCCATATCTTTAGTTTTCATTAGATATATATATATATATATATATATATATGCATATCTAGTATAAACATCAATGAATGTTATATAGTATTGGTTACCACCATAGGTGATATGACTTTTTAAGTCACCCACATCACTATATACCAAGTCAAGCAAACTAGTTTTCCTTTCTACGGATTTAAAGGATTTTCGGTGTATTTTTTCTTGAACACATATTTTACATTTACAGATGGTATCGAAATCACAATAAGAAATTAATCCTAATTTATGCATATTTCTAATGGAATTATAATTAACATGTCCTAATCTATCATGCCATAAATTAATAGAATCAACAATATAAACAGAAGATTTCTTTATTAGATTCAAATTAATCATGCTGTTACAAGAGTATCCCTGTCCAATGAATCTACCATTCTTAGACAACACTAGCTTATCAGACTCATACACCATCTTGAATACTCCGTTGTTAAGAAGGTATCTAGAGACCAAATTCTTACACATATCATGTACATAAAATACATTTACTAATGTAAGAACTTTTTCAGAGGTGAAAAGAAGTTCTATCGTGCCTTTTCCCAGAACTTTGCTCGGAACCTTATTTGCTCCAGTAACTTCGTCGGCTTCTCCTTTATTTTCTTCGTAACTCTTGAACAGGTTACGGTCTTTACAAATGTGAATGGTTGCTCCAGTATCGAACCACCAATCATTATCATGGCCGCTAACGGAGTTCACCTCTTGCACTACAGCCACAAGCAAGTCTTCGACCACATTCACTTTTTGTTGTTTCTTCCGCAGACGGCAGTCTCAGGCATAGTGGCCTGGCTTGTTACAAAAATAACAAGCACCTTTCTTTTTGTTTTTGGTTTTGGAATGATTTTTCTTCTTAAACTGTGTCTCATTCTTTGGCTTTAACTTATCAGTAATTTCAACATTATTTGCCTTAGAATGGGACTCAGTTTGCGGATTATCATCTAGATCGCGTTTGCGAGAGTCTTCTTCAATACGAAGATGACGCTGTAAACTGTCTAAATTATAATCTGTTTCTCTATGCTTCATCTTTTTCTTATAATCATTCCAACTATGCGGAAGTCTAGAAATTATAACTCCAACAACAAAAGATTCAGGGAGATCAATTCTAGCATCTTTAAGTTGATTCACTATCAGTAAGATTTCGCTTACTTATCCAATTATGGACTTATTGGTGACCATTTTGAAATCCATAAAATTGGAAATAAGAAACTTTTTATTACTTGCCTCGGATATGCGGTACTTATTCTCCAGTGCAGTCCAGAGTGCCTTCGTTGTTTCCAAGGTCCTATGAGCATTGTAGACTGGGTAGATAGCGCATTCAGAATATGGCCTCTGCATAGAAAATCATCCTCTTTGTGCTTTGCACGTCTAGCCTTTAGAGCAGCATCGTCCTTATCAGTTTCCTCCGGGATTTCTTCCAAGTCATCTTCCAAAATGAAGAACAACTTGACGGTGACCAAGAAAAATTTCATCGTCTCTTGCCAACGAGTGAAATTTTTGCCATCAAAACGCTATAATCAGGTTAGATGCTGATTCATAACTTGTAGAGCGCTTGAACCTTCCATGGTTGAAAACTATTGTCTGAAAATTTGTTGGGGATTTTGCGGTTCGAGACAAATTTGATGGCGATTGTTAAGAAGATAATGCTGTACTTCCGACTTCAAGGATCTATGTAATAGATTCTTTCAAACAATAATTCAACCCACCAGGCACAATCGGGTTATCGAACTAACGACTTTCAGGATTCAATGAAGCCCTATAACAGCGAAATCAGATTCAAAGTTTGTACGTCTTTGATCCGACCCAGAACACTTTAGTAATGGTTTCTGATGATGCAATTGTATAGAATAGAACGAAGAGGAAGAAGAGAACAATTCTGCGACGTTTTCTGAGTCTGCAACACCTTGGAGGCGTCACAAATCAGAGTAATGGTGGCCTAGTGTTTTGTAACACTTTCTGCCATCGCAAATCCGCCATTTATTCAAATTCAGGAATTTCGGTTTTGGGTCCTTAACGGGCTGAAATCTGGCCCGTTACTGTTCACATATGATCCAAAAGTATTTTTAGACCCGAAACCCGACCCGGTTCGGTCGGACGGACGGCGGCGCGCATCTGGTGTGTTGCATGACTTCTCTACTTACATGCAAACATGTGGGAGCCCCAAGGCTCCAACATTCACATAAGAAAGCTATATTTATACAAATATAGTCTTTGATTTTCTATCATGTGGGTCTATCTTTTCTTTATTCTTTCCTTCTTCTCTTCCAAATAATAACCCAAAGCCTCAAACTTATTTGAAAATTTTACAACATCTGACATGTTTCAGTGGTGGTATTTTATAGTTTCGCGAGATTAAGTTATAAATATGTCATGTATATATAACTTTTTTAATTCATTGCTTTGGATACAGTTTGAAATCATGTTTATTATTCATGATGCACCTTACTCAATAGTTACCAGTTTTGAGGTATGAATAATGTTTTGAACTAATAGATTGCATCGTCCATCTAGCGCAGACTAGTAGAAACAGTCCCAAAAAGTGGGACAATTTTCATGTTTGCTGTCCCAGGTTGCACTAGAATAGTTCAAAATCGTATGCATACAGTTTTTTGTTCATACGTGACTTGATTTTCCTTGAGTTCATTTATGATAATATGGAGCGGTTAGATTTAGAGAATGATGTTTAAGTGTCATTTTATTGCTTGTACAAGGTTATATGAGCTTATAGATGTCCGGATTTTGAATATAAAACGATTAGGATGCTAGAGAAGTTGGTATATATACGAACTGTATGTGGTAGAACATATTTCATGTCATATTGTAGAGTTTATTTATTGGTGTAAGAAATATTTGGTGGACTTTTGAATATTATTATTGATATAGTTTTATGCTGACAGCTTATTTGCACTTGGAAATGCAAATGTTAATTTTTTTAAACCTTTTTTTATTTGCTATTTTTAATAGTAGCCAAATTGCTTTTCTTTCTTATAGGATACTGGACTTTTGAAGAAGGCTAGCTTGGATTTTCCATGATCTGTATATATTTATCTTATTGTAAAACTTTATGTTGTTATCATTTATGCTTAATACATTGTTTAGAAATTTTTTGTTCGGCTTTAAATTATTTATTACATTAAATTTGTCTAACTTTAATCAGCTTATATATATAACATATTTTAGTTATTAGATTATACCCACCACTTTTGTTAAATTGAGTATACGGCTTAGAATAGAATTTTTAGGGCTATTATAAAAGCTTTATTGGTTAAAATAACTATTGAGAGTAAACAGCGCTTAGCAAATGTTGTGAAAACACTAACGTGACGTCGATGAAAGTTTACTCTAATCATTTGGATATGCGCAGTAAGTATACAACATTGTTGTAAAAATGATATTAAAAATCGAAAGAAATTAGAAGTGTTATAGGAAGTAAAACAAAATAAAAAGTAAATGTTACAAATATTAAATAAAGGGGCTTTGCACGAAAGGTCCATATTTTTGATGGTGTTATAAGAAAAGTCCCTGTAGAAATAAGTATGTAAATTAAGTCCCTATTTTTTCTAAATAAGAAAACGCAAGTTAGCTTGCGCTTTTTAAAATTTTAAAATTTTCAAAATCAGAAAGCGCAAACTAGCTTGCGCTTTCTTGATAGAAAGCGCAAGTTACCTTGTGCTTTTCAAAAATTTTAAAAGTTTTAAAATTTTCAAAAAAATTTCAAAATCAGATAGCGCAAACTAGCTTGCGCTTTTCTGATAAAAAGTGCAAGTTAACTTGCGCTTTTCAAAATTTTTAAAAATTTCTGAAAATTTCGAAAAATATTTCAAAATTAGAAAAGTGCAAGTTATCTTGCATTTTCTTTCAGAAAAGTGCAAGACACTTTGCGTTTTTTTATTTTTGAAAAATAGGGACCAAATTTACATATTCATTTCTGCATGGACTTTTTATATAACAACATCAAAAACAGGGACCTGTGACTCTTTTCTTGTTAAATAAAAACCAACAAAAAGGATGTAAAATCATTAATATACCATCAACAAAATGTTGTGAAAGTGTGAGTAGCGGATATTAGCAGCGTAGGAAAGGTACGTATCCCGAAATTTAAGCTAGTTTGAAATTACCTCGTGCTTCGAGTTTTGAGTGTCATGAAGGCCACAGATGTACTGTTGATTCAAAAAGTTAAAACTTGATTTATCCGTACTATTTAGATTATAAGCCTTTTGAGTGTTACACTGCAAGTATTTGTTCCCAATTTGCAAATGCATGCAATAAGGACTAGAATGATTCTCATAACAATCGAAGTCCACTTTTTTCGGTTTATTTTATATTAAATCATTGGGAAATGGATTAGATATTTCTACCTCAGAAAATGGTAAGGAAAACTAGGATGATTAAAGTTTTTTTTTGAAGAAGGGTAAAAGGGCCAAGCCCAAGTTTACAAGATATCAGGCATATAACATCTCTACCCGAAATCACCTTTACGAACAAACCCTAACTAGGGTTGCCGACATAATTCGCTTATCAAATACAAAACAAAATAATGGCGACGAGATATTCTCGAAAGCGAGAAATCAGATCTCCTTTGTCTTCTCCTTTCTGCTGCTTTCTCCCCTTTCCCAATACGAAAGACATTGATTAAACTTGTTTCTCATACTACTGTCGGCTTTGATTGTGTTGGTGTAGTTCTTCAAATCTGAGTTTTGGTTCATCGAGCTAAGATTTACAGATCTGGTGTCATCGCGACTCAGATCTGTAGATCTGTAGCTATTATCGCCAGCTATAGGATGTCTGATGGTTTGAAGCTCTTTAGCACCTTGAGTAAATTGCTGATGAATGCTTAAATCAGTTTGATAGGCCTTCGGATTGAGGAGATAATGTTCTATGTGCTTTCTACCAGCCTCTTTGCTCCACAAATCCGCAAGGAAATCAAATTTGGTTTGGTCTTTAACCTTTTTCTTAGATTTCTGAAGAATAATTCTGCTGTCATTCTCTATAATTAGCCATCTTTGCTCTTTGGACAGTTTCGACTTGTTATGAGTACGATTATTTCTCTCTTTCCATATATGATAAACTGCTGTAGTTAGTAATACGTGAGCAAGATCTCTTTCGAGAGATTTTCTTCTAAATTGGTTGTAGATATCCATGATAATCTGATTTAGATCCATGCTGCTTTTATTGTACATGTTCAGCTTAGTTCTAATTTGGCTCCATATGTAATAACTGTAACTGCATTCAAAGAATAAATGAGTAACAGTTTCATTTGCTAAGTTGCATAAGGAACAGAGTGAAAAAGTGTTTCTCCCCCATTTATTGATTATATCCAAAGTTGGTAATCTGTTTTTAATAGCAAAATATGTACATATAGCCATCTTAGGATTATTCACCTTGTTCCATATGCACTTATGCCAATCAATAGTAGGTTGCTTGTTTCTAATATGCTCCCAAGTTTTCTTAAAAGAAAACTTACCTTTGATGCTAGCTAAAGGATGATTAAAGTTAGTTATGACCTTATCCATTTTTAAGCGTCCACTAAATTGGTGTGTGATTTCATGAAGTGCATCTCTATGATAAATTGAATAAAAGATTTAGAAGGGAAATCAATACCGGAACAGTGGTATAATCATATAGGGATCAAAATTCGATATTCATTAAAAGCTTTCATTGGGCATTTAAACACCGTTCAATTTTCATAGAGCCATAGCCTCATAAAATCCTTATCATAATGCAATCTTAATAAAAAGCATTTGTTATTAATCAACCCCATTTCGATTTAGGATTGTAATGAAAATCTATCAAAAACAATTCTAACCGGTACCACTAAAAGGAATTTATCTATAAATTTTTCTAGTAGGGCAGATTTTAAGGATTGTATGAACCTTTTGTTCACTTCAACATTGAATTCAATGCAAACTCCCTTTATAACAAGATAATGGTTTAGGGACAAAAGGAGCGATGGTTTGCCTGAGACAATTCAATAAAATTTCTAAATTATTTCTCTAGAGGGATCTAAGGGTTGCAAGGGATAATGGTTGTAACAACCCGCTTTTTTGTACAACTCGAACTGGAAAGATGGATAGTAACGGGAAAGAAAGAAGAAAGAAGGAGAGAAAAGAAACTAAAAACAACATAGAATCTCACAATCGCAGTGGAATGATATAAAAAATAATATCAATGGTCTCTAAAAAGAGAAACTGTTATATATACATACATCCATCAGAGTACAACAACAATCACAATCATAAGCCTGGACAGTTATAACATCCTGCCCTTACAATTGCTGATAATTTTAACAACAAAGCAGCAGAAAATAAACATATACGCAAATAATACTTGAAGACCTCCAACACGTCTCCTGAGCTTTAATGCATCCACAACAATCTGTAAATATACTCGGTCTGACTCGAGCATTATAACAAAATAACACCTGAGTTAGTCTGGAAAACCAACATGAAAAAACAAACCCAACTGAACTTTTAGAGTTATATAAAAACCTTTGAAAACAAAAATATCTTGTAAGACTACCCCACATATAAACACTGATGTACCCTACGATAACCAAACATTTCATATTAAATCCTCTGATATTATAATCATGTCTATTATACTAATACTTATTAATCATAGCTGAAATTGTTACATTATTTAAATTCTAGCATACTATGTTCTATGACCAAAATCGAAGGCTCGTATTGGATAATGGATTCCGACTATGAAAGTATAAGTGTCTACCCACCGAATCCGTACACCTCTAGATAAAATGTACGGGAGGCTATAACACATTGCACCACTGCTACTCAGGACCGGCACTCCCTCTTCTGGCGTAGCATCGAATATGATCACCCCTTGGTTGCAACAACAACCGCTTAATGGGATCCCGAAGCATACATGAATATCACTCTAGACTTGGGATAATCATACCCTACTTGGGTGCGACCCACTTAGCCATACCGCATGTCCCAGCTTTATTTATTTCCCAGGTGTGAGGATCGAAGGGGCGACACTCTTACCATTTGTATTGCACTTCCTACTTGGAATGTGAACACTGCCCTCCTGGCAACAATGCAATATCAGCATTCATCCATACAAGTTCGTTCTGGGACTGAACAAAACGATTGAGAACTCCGCCTCAAATTCAATCATATTAAAGATTTCTTCACTTTGAACGCTTGAGTTGGATCGAAGTAGTTTTTGGGTAACGTATTCGATCCCGGTCTCTTCGAAACAATGTTCGACAGTTTCTAATAAACTCAACCTCGGTTCTTTAGGAAATAAACCGTCAAAGATAAGATCGGAGATCAACTCCTAACTGTTAGTGGACAAATTTCCTTATCAATGTTCTAGAAGAATGAAACAAGATTTATATGCACAATATAGCATCATTGGAGATGAATGTGCCATATTACCCACATTTTTCTCCTAATTATTTCCAAAGTTACCTTTGGGTCCAAATTTTGATAGTCGGTTATGAAACTATCAAATAACAAACATTCAATTAGGGATTCAATTCCAGTGGGAAAAACAACATTAGGTTAAGCACCAAGCAACACCAAGCCCCTTTAATTAATTGTTTCAATAATTAAGCCCATCATGCAAATGCTTGTATCAAAATACTTTACAAAGATACATTCACAAACTCTTATATTTTCAATCATAGAAAATATCCATATACGTATCTAAACGGTGTAAATATATTTGCTAAATAATGAGGAAGATGTAACATCCCGTATCTGGAGGCCAAAAGCTAAGCGCTATGGATGCTGCAATCATCCACATTATTAACTTCTGGTGATGAAATATGGTAATGTTAATGGTATCCACAATATCAGAAGCACTTGAATATGAACAAAATCACAGATTTCCAAAAACAATAATTACCAAGATTATATTTCAAATAAAACCATATCCAATTTACAATAATCCCCAGACGTATTCCCAAGTAGTGATCAAATATAATTCACAACAATATGCCAAGAGCGACATGTAAAGATGCCTCCTTGGATGATCAAAGCAATATAGACTTGACTGTCTTAATACACAGCGGAAACAAACTAAAATAGAATTCCTAATTTAGGTATCCGTCGTCCACCTGCTCGTTGTTGATTTATTTGCCAAAATCTGCTAAAACCAAAAACCCTAAAACCTCAGCCTACTAAAATCAAATTTTGAGCACCCGAGAGTTTAAGGGGAAAAAACTTCAAGTCTGACTTAAAGCCTAGTATGAATAATTTCTGTTACATCTCTGTTTACTCATATTTAGTGAGACCATGTCGCTTAGCGGAACGGGTTTTCCCTCACTAACATCTCTTTTCAGAACATATATTTTGCAAATCCTTTCCTGCAATCAAACAGGTTAATCAACTGATTATAACAATAATATAGCAAGATCCGTTATGCTAAAACAGGAAATAAATGGACTATCTATCTGAAATCTGAGCTATCTACTCTCTACTGGACTAACCGTCCTAAATCTGCATATACCAAAATAGCAATATCCTTTATGCTAAATAATGGACTATCTTTCCATAAAATAGGTAAAAAAGGTGGACTAACTTTCCTTAAGAAGTAGCAAGGTTCGTTATGCTAACAAATGAACTAACTGTTCATATCTAGACTAACTGCCCTTAACTGGACCAACTTTCCTCTGGGCTGACTGCCTTCAAAATGGACCAACTATCCGAATTTAAATTAAATAACTGCCCGAATTTTCTTAAGGTTAACTGCCCTTTAAATTTTCCTTGAAAATCTTTTCAAAATGATTTAGTCAGTCAAATCATACATATACAAGGAAAATATATCTTTAGCTTTACTCTAAGCTATTTTTTCCATGTTATATAAACTTTAGTCAAAATAATGTTGATGATGTTCAATAAGGATTATCTATCCTTTTAAAATAAGTTAAAGTCCTTTATAAATTAAAACGCTTAGGCTATCTACCTAGTCATTATATTTGAACCCTTTGTTTAAAGCCTTAAAACAACCCTTTTGAAATCATTGAAGGTAATCCCTTCGAAACCATTGAAAGACCTTTCGAAAACATCGAGGGCAACCCTTTTGGAACCAATAAAAGCCTTTCCTCAAAAACTCTTAATATATATTACATCCTCCTTTAAAACCATTTAAATCTTGCCTACCGAAAATATTGGAAAACCTTACCTTTCGACCTTGTCGAAAGCTAGGCTTTCGACTTTTTGAAAAGCCTAGGGAACCACCCCTTTCGAAACCATTGACAAAACCTTTAGAAAGCATCAATCTAAACACTTTCGAAAGCACTTTGGGTTTAATTTAAATCAAGTGGAAACCTTTTGAAACTGTTTGAAGTTGACTACTTCGAAACCTTCTAAAACATTTCGATTTAAAACATTTGGATTATGCCTTATAGTAGAGCAAAAGGATCATAAAAACATTGGAGTCTAAAGCATTTGCTTCAAGACCCTTTGAAAGTAACTCTTTCAAAACCATTTCATAAAGAATGAAGTGATTGTGTCGAAACCATCCCTTTGAAAGCAATGGAGAAGCGACAAATTTTAGGAAACAAAAACGTTCCCTTCGAAACCATCTGGATCAATAGGTCGGAAGCGACTGCTATGCTTTGACCTTGTCGAAAGCTCTGCTTCCAACCTTGTCAAAAGCACTTAATTAAAACAAGAAAGCAATACAATCGAAACCTTTTCTTTTAAACCATTTGACTTTGTTTAAAGCATTTAGGTCAAAAGCAACCTTGTCGAAAGCACTTTGCCGAAAGCTAGCAGGCATATTTTCCTTAAAACCAAAACAAAGCTTCATCTCTTTCGAAACCCCTTAGTTTTGACCCTGTACCTTTCGACCTCTACCAATTCACTACGTGCCAATTGCTTCATGCCATGTGCATTGATTTCGACCTTATCAAAAGGTAAGGAACAGAGGCGGAACCTAGTTGCCGAAGGAGTAGAAACCTTAAAAAGCTTGTCCTTTTGTACTTTAAAACGTCCTTTTGTACCTAACCTGCCATGTGTGTCTAAATTTGATTCTTTGCCAGATTTTTATATTCAAAAGTGCTACCAAATTTCCTAATTTTGAAATTTAAACAATTTAGAAAAAGCTCCTTCTCCTTTATAATTATATAAAACATTTAAGTCTCATACCTTAAACAATTTTATATAACTATTAAAATACATTGGAAAAATCTGGAAAAATTCCAGAAAATCACTTAATATATGTTTTTCAATATATAAAATTTTTGGACCCAAATAATAAATTATTGTCCCTTAAATAATTTTATAATCAAAAATACCATTTTCTTCCTTAGAAGGTTCATAATAAATCCACCAAAATTCAGAAAAATCTGAAAATTGAAACCCATCTCTAAAATATCATATTAGATCTTCATTAAAATTCGTAAGGCAATTGGATGTCATTTAATATGGTTTTCATCTTAAAACATGTCATAAAATCTATATGATCGTAAATAAATCATCAACATGTATATATAATCATTCTATCATTAAAAAATATGGAAAATCTTTGCAAAATATTCAGATTTAACCTTAAAACCGAAACCAATGAAAATTAGAAATGTAAACATTATTCACCTTTGCTTTTGAGATTAAGGAGCTGTAGATTTGAATGAGTTTGATTTGAATTTGCTTTTCCTTTTAGCTTTTCTTAATTTCCTCTTCCTCTTTCCTTGTTAACGATAGCCGGCCTTGTTTGTTAAAATTTGAAATGAAATGAACATGTACAATTTTACACGGCCGTAGGAAGTTAATATAGGAATGGCCACTTTCCCATACTACCCTCCTCTAATTCATTTTAAAATCCTTTTAATTCATTAGTTTCAATGGCATGGTTACCTTAATTAAAATCAAATCTCAATCCCCTGATCATCACAGTATTTTATTTAGTTGAACTAACTAAATCCCCTAATAATGTTACCAAAAATCTTGGGTGTTATAGAATCCCCTCCTTAAAGAATTTCGTCCTCAAAATTATGATAAGGCGAACAAAAACAAACAAGAAGGTAAAACATACCATCAAACAAGTCAGGATAAGTTTCTCTAATCCTAATCTCAACCTCCCAATTACAGTCTCTGTCATGGTCACTTCACTGGACTTTAACTAATCTGGCCGTCTTGGTTCTATGCCTCTTCTCATCACTTGCAACAATGCGAACTGGCTTCCTCGCTATTGTCAAGTCCGATTCTACAACAATAGTTTATCGATCTCTAACACAATTTCTGAGATGAGAAACATGAAAAATATCGTGGACACCTGCCAAACTGCTCGGTAACTCATGTCTATATGCAAGTTTCTCGATCCTCTCAAGAATAGAAATAGGTCTAATGAACCATGGAGATAACTTCCCTGACTTCCCAAATCTAAGCACACCCTTCATCGGTGATACTTTGAAGAAAACCTGGTCCCTAACTGAGAACTCAAAATCTTTCCATCACTTATCTGCATAACTCATCTGCCTAAAATGAGCCTCCTTCATCCTAGCCCGAATGACCTCAATCTTTTTTGCAGCTTCTCTAACTAGATCTGGATCAAGAATCAACCTATCATCAGTCTCTAACAAACATACGGGAGATTTGCATTGCCTTCCATACAAAACTTCAAACGATGCCATCCAAATACTAGTTTGATAAGTGTTGTTATACAAAAACTCGACTAGATGCAGATGGTCTTCCCATGAACCCCCAAAGTCCAGAACACTAGCTCTTAACAAATCTTCCAAGATCTTGTTAACTCTATCTGTTTGCCCATCTGTCCGCAGATGGTAAGCAGTACTCATCTTAAGTTTCGTTCCCAAAACTTTCTGCACACTCTTCCATAACCCACCAGTGAACAAGAAATCTCTATCACTAACTATACTGCTAGGAATTCCATGCAGTCTAACCACATTCTTTATGATCAACCTTGTTAAAACAGGTGCCGTCCTAGTTGACCTAACTGGAATGAAATGGGCACTCTTTGTCAATATATCCACTATGACCCATATACTTTCATTTTCCCTGTTCGTCCTTGGCAACCCGTCTATGAAGTCCACATAAATAGAATCCCACTTCCACACCGGAATATTTAACGGCTGAAGAAAACCACTTCGCTCTTGGTGTTCGGCCTTTTCCTGCTGGTAATTCAAGCACTACCTTACACAGAAACCAATATCCTGCTTCATTCCTTCCTAGAAAAAACTCCTCTTCATATCCTGATACATCTTGGTACCTACGGGATGTATAGTGAACTTCGAACGATGGTACTTCTCTAAGACTTCCTTCTTTATATTTCCTACACTCAGAACACATAATCTTCCTTTCTTTCTCAACCACCCATTGTGTTTAAGACTGAAATCTTTCAAGTCATCGCCCTTGGTTCCTTCCTTTAGCTTCCTGATCTGTTCAACTAACATTGGATCCTCTACCTGCTTAGAAGTAATTTGTTCGATCAACACTAGTTTAACGTTTAAACAAGACAATAACTGTATTTCCACTGGACCTAGCCTCGGATCTCCACTACACTCTACAATCTGCTAATTCTTTTAAGTCTTTCCACTCAACCATCATCGTTAATATTGCATTCTGATTTTTCCTGCTAAACGCATCTGCAACCTTGTTGCCATTCCCTGGTGTGTAATCAATCCCAAAATCATAAGCGGCTATGAACACTAACCACCTTTGCTGTCTCATCTTCAGCTCCTTTTGAGAGAACAAATACTTCAGCGACTTATAATTTGTATACAGCTCAAACCTTTCTTCCAAAAGGTAATGTCTCCACACCTTTAAAGAAAAAATCACTTCAGCTAACTCCAAATCATGTGTCGGATATCTGACCTCATGCGGTCTAAGCTATCTAGAAGCATATGCAATCACTTTACCTCTCTACATCAGCACGTCTCCTAACACTGTTCCACACACATCATTATAAACCACCAAGTCCTGATTTCCCTCTGGAACAATCAACATAGGTGCATGGGTCAATAAGTGTTTCAAACTCTGGAATGCTTCCTCACACTTATCGATCCACACAAAATTCACATTTTTCCTCGTCAGCTTTGTCATCGATGCCGCTATCCTCAAAAATCCTGAACGAATCTCTGATAATAACCAGCCAACCAGAGGAAACTCTTTATCTCGGTTACTGTCTCAGGTCTCTTCCAACTATTCACTACCTCGATCTTAGTCGGATCCATAAATAATCCTTCCTTTGAGACTACATGACTAAGAAACTTCACCTTCATCTTCCAGAAGTGACACTTCGAAAACTTTGCTTTCAACTGATGCTGCCTCAGCGTCCCAAGCACCACTCTAAGATGAACCTTTTTAACAAGATTTATTGTTAACACCACAAAAGAGTGCTTAGGAAGATGAAAGTCCTTTCTTTGAATATTTGATGTGAATCCCTTCGAAAATTGCTTTAAACTTAGCTTTACTGATAGATGGCTTTCGAATCAAACCTTTCAACTCCGTAGAAAGGTTTAGGTGCTGGGTTATGAAACCTTCCAACTTTATTGACTTAATATGAGATCTCTTCAAGAGTTTCCTTCTTTGTTTAGATTGAATTTCCTTGAATTTGTCCTTAAAAGTTTAGATTTTGTCTTGTCGAAAGGTTAGGATAATTGCCCTTTTTGGGTTTAGGAAGAACATCAAACTCCTTGGTGGATATGTAGAAGCTTTCGAACTTGTCGAATGGTTGGTCACTTATATGAAGTAGATTTGATCCTAGTCGAAAGGTATGAGAACTGTCTCTTTTGGATTAAACTTTGTAAGTCCAGGAATCTGTATTTAAAGTGCAAACTTTGACCTAGTCAAAAGGTTAGACTACTTGGATTGTAACTCCGAAAGGTTACTAAACCTCTAATAGCATAAGCACTTTTGACCTAGTCGAACGGTTTTGGCCACAAAGTTAACCACTTCAGAAGGTTACCAATGATGTTTTGACCAAATATATTATTAACCTTGTCGAAAGGTTTAAACTACAAGGCTAAGGGCATCGAAAGATTGCAGTATTACTTGTATCAGAAGTGTTGTCGACCTTGCAAAAAGAACCTTTCAGTGATATTGAACCTGAAATTAGGAGTTAATCCAAAAAAAGTATAAGCAAGCAGTAAAGTAATTAATAGAGCATAAGACTTCCCTCTTTTTCCATAAAAATCTCTATTTTATTAAATCCCCAAATCAGCACCCAATTAGGGTTACGTTGTATTTGTTAAAAAAATCGAAGATTAGAATGAGAGAATCTGGATCCCCAAAACAGGACCTCTTGGTTGTTATTTATAGATGCAGGCGGACCTCCTTTCAACTCCATACTCTCAATTAGGTCGTATGGTATCCCTTTTTTATGTAGCTTTGAACCTTTTGACTTTGTTGAAATGTTTGCCTTTCATTTGCTATTCTGGACCTTTCGACTTAGTCGAAAGGTTTGCTTCTCTTTATGTCTTCATAAACCTTTCGACTTAGTCAAATGGTTTGCCTTCTTTATACTGGTGTGAACCTTTCAACCTTGTCGAACGGTTGCACTTCTCTTAGTTGTTGTGAACCCTTCGACCTTGTTGGAAGCTTGCTCTTTGAGAGCTGTGCCTTCCTTCAACGTTGTCGAAAGGTTATCATTCACTCTTTTTTGACTCATGAGTGCTACTTTCTTCATAAACCTTTCTTCATTGTCGAAAGGTAACCTGGATGTGCTTCAACCGATTCAAAAGGCTTGTTATGATTTCAAAAAGGTCACTTAAGTAGTTGCTCACACTTGCTTTGATTTCTTCATCCCCTTCAAAAGGTAGGAACACCTTGGATACTAGAGATGGAACCTTTCGACTTATTCAAAAGGTTTGATGCTAATGAATTCTAATGACTGCATCCCTTCAACTCCTTCGAAAGGTTTGGGCTGTGCTCTTTTTCCTTTGATTTTGTTGAAAGACCTTTCGTCTTTATCGAAAGGTTGATTTTTTGTGTAACATTTGCCCCTCATTCGAAGGGATGCTCTTGAATTTCAAATTCATCTTTGTCGAAAGCTATAAAACTTCCCGCCTCTTGGCCTACCCGCATTGATCTGGGATGTCCATTCAAATCTTATCCAATGGTTGAGAATTTGGTCGACTTTTCTTATGTAGTACGCTTCTTCTCTTTCATCCTCTTTTACCTGACATTAAAATCATCATATACAAATAAAAGAATTCCCAAAGTTTTCTGAATGTCGATATGCAACAACATGGTAGTTTCTTGAATCGTTTCATAAATCTTAATCTAATCTTTGCTTTTATCTGTTTTCGGTTAAATTTCCAGTTTTTATTTCCAAATTTGAGATTCAATTTTAGATGGAGTTTTTGAAATTATTTCCTTCTAAACCGGTTTCTAACAAAATTCATTTGTTGTTTTGAATTTGAAGTTTGATGGTGTTTGATAAAGAAAATCTCCTAATCGGGTTTAACTTTTAACCCAATTTTTTTATTTCTGCTTTTTGCTTTTAATTTTGGGTTTTTGACTTGTTCATAACATTTATTCCTCTACGAAATCAAATTAGATCGATTCTAGATGAAAGCAGTTTTGTTAATGGGTTTGTTTTACTTAGTCTTGAAGAAAAATTTAAAACTGCATTTTTTATTAGGTTTGGGTTTGGTTAAACCTGATATGATAACCTGGGACCCACTAGTGTACAATTTGGTAATACAAAATGACCTTTCTGCCCCTTCGAAAGAGATTGAGGCTGCAAATATGGATTTGCCCTCGTTGTACCTTCCAATGGGGTTAGAAGGTATTGTGATGCCATCTTTTTATTGTTGTTGAAAGGTTAGATAATTTAATGGTATAACCTTTTGGCAACGAGCTCTCGACAAGGATGAAGAGTTTTGAACCTTTCGACTACTTCCTTTCGGCAAAGTTAAATTCTTCAACCTTAGAGTTGCTTCTGCCCATGTTTGTCGAAACTTTTTAAGTACGCATGAGTCAAACTCGAAATCTATTGACTTTAATGGGTATGACATATTTTGATAACTTTGACCAGACCTTTCGACAACGTCAACAATACCAATATTTTTGACTTAGGAATTTTAAGTTTTTGATTTGCCCATGTCAAAAGGTCTTGCCACTTAGGTTATATTGCACTTGAAGTATATCCAGGTTTCCATAGAGCTTTCGACATTGTCGAAAGGTATTGAATGAGTTAATATTTAACCTTTTCTTTTTGACCTTGTCGATAGCTTAAGGAAGTTACATTTTTGTTTTCTTTTAAATATTGTTGAAGTATAATGGTTAAAGTTGAGGTCATTATTCTTTTCGACATTGCCGTAAGCTTGTATTGTTAACCTTCAACATTGTCAAAAGCTTTTACTATAAACCTTTCGACTTTGTTGAAAGCTTAAACTATAAACCTTTTGACTTTGTCGAAAGCTTAAACTGTAAATCATTTGACTTTGTCGAATGCTTTAACCATTAAATTTTTGACTGAAACTTTTTGCATCATTTTTAAAGCTTTGTGCATGTTTCCATTCTTAAGCTATCTAAGCAAACTTATTTACTTTTTAATTCTTGATTTCTTTCTAAATTTATAATTGATCAAGGGTTTTAACTAAAACGTTTTTGCTGATAGAATCATAAGCTCTCCAAAGATTGAAGCCACTGCTAAGGAACCTTCCATAGAATCTTAAAGTGAAGTCAATGCCATACTAAAAGACATTGGCATCACCAGGATTGAAGCCATCCCTCCTAAACTCACTGGTACCATAGACAACCCTCCAGAAGGGTATTTTGCATACACGGCCATCCACATATGGCATGGTGGCTTTCTTCCATTTCCTGAGTTCTTGCTCTCCTATTTGTCTCACATTAGAGTTGCTCCAATATGACTTTCTCCCAATGTTTATACCCATTTTTCTCTCTTGAAATGTTGGCATTGTAATCCAGACTTCCTTCACTTAATCTTAAAGATTTAAACTCCCTGACCAAGCTGGCAAGATTAAACAAATTAAACAAGCAGATTTATAGAGTTAATGTATATAAGAGGCTGGTATTTGATGGAATCAACAAGTTCATGGATTGGGAAAACCAATTTTTCTACGTCAAGTGCTTTGCGGATGTTCACAGGGCCTTTGCCTCCCCTGTAAGTCTATTTTAAAGTTGTCCCTGCTTTTCCCTATTTTTTTATTGGCTAATCTCTGACCTTTTTTAGGTGAATATCCCAAGACACTTAGTGATGCAGACCAGAAAACCATCGACTCTTTAACCGCAACTCCAAAACAACTTAGGAGTAGGTTTAGGCTCTTAACTCTTTCAAATCTAATGAAATACACTTTGCTGCCACCTGGCCAAAGGATTCTTGGCACTCCACCTACCATTATGTACACCTCTTGATGCAAGCCTTTTCTTTCTTTAGGTTATGCTGAGCACTTTACATCG
The DNA here is from genome assembly GCA_030737815.1 of Allium fistulosum. Lineage (NCBI taxonomy): Eukaryota > Viridiplantae > Streptophyta > Magnoliopsida > Asparagales > Amaryllidaceae > Allium > Allium fistulosum. The sequence continues at coordinate 394,650,394 of CM060907.1, forward strand.
ATGTCCCGCATTTCTGCTGATACTTCATGTATATTATTAGCTTAGTATTTTCCTTTTTTTCTTTGGAATTCTATGAATTACTTTGACCGATTTTTATATTTGCTCGAATATTTTTAATCTCCTTCAAAGGACGTCGTATCTTCAAGTGATGTCGCTCTTCCTCGATCATCTTCGGATGTGACAAAAAACTTTGAGTCTTTTGCTAAATCCAAAAGATCTCTCAATAGGAAACTAATAGTGCCTTCTAAAGACGCTCCTCCGATGAAAATGGAAAAAATTACCGATGTGGAGGAAGAAGAGGAGCGATATCTTTCGAACATGTGCCAAAGAGCCCCGTCATTAAGGCTTCAAAAGATAAGACAGAGCCAACACCTCCTCCTCCTGAACCTTTTCCTCAGATTACCAACAGACTCCCCAATTGAACATGCTCAAATGCAGCTCGCTCTATTAGAGACTCCTTCTAAGGCATAAATTCCACCATAGCCGTCATCTTATGATCCTTTATCCACCACTTTTGATGAACTAGTCAAGCTGATTTTACACTCATAATATTTCACCTCTTCTCCCCGATCGTCATTTAGCTTAGACTTGGTAGAAAATCACCGCTCTCTCATGGAGCAGCAACTCTTTGTAAGCTTTTATTCAATTTACCCTATTATCCTTGGATCTTTCTAATCGGTAACTTGTGCTACACTTCTTCTTGTTTTAGATTTCCAGGAATTAGATTTCCTTAAATGAACATGTCTCCAAGCTCTCTTCTAGATCCTCAAAGCTATAGGAGGAAAATGCGGAACTGAAAAGTCAAATATCTTCACTGACCGCTGCTCAAAACGATTCCTCCTTTGAGTTGGAGCCAGTCAAGACTTCCCTCACTAGGGCTAAGGATGATCTAGAAGTAGAGAGGCAAGCCCATCGACTTATCTTTGATGAAAAATTTGCAAGGGAGTTGGCTTTGAAGGATTCGGAGGAGGATAAAACTCGCTTTGGTTACTTAGAATACTCTACTGAAAGCCAAATTCAAGAGGACCAGAGCTTCACTTAAGTTAGCTGTTCGAACCCTCTCTAATTTCCAAAAGCATGTTACTGTGTTCACTGAATCCACCTTAGGGTCTATGATGTTGAATCATTATGAAGATACCCTCATGCTCGCCAATGTCGACAACCGTCACAAATGTCCTGACTTTGGCTTTCCTTCTCTTGACCCAGTTTTAGCCAAAAGAGTCATGGAAAAAATTGATCAAATAATGCAGGGTACTAAGCCCGAAGGTGAGGAGGAGATTGTTAATGTAAAGGAAGCTCTCTCTTTTGATATCCCCTCCTTCGACATTGAATCTGACTCTGTAGAGCAGGATGATAAAGATTAAGATCCCGAGGAGAAGGAAAATGATGATGGTGAGATTAACTGGGATAGTGACGATGATGGTGATAATGATGATAACCCCTCTAGACGTCAAGGCCTTGGCGGAGACAAAGGGGTCCCTTTGGTGCCACATAAAAGGATTGTGATGGTCTAACTAAATCTTCTAAAAAGGAGTCATCCCCACGCAGTGATTTGCCTCCAACATCCCCTGGACCAACTGCACCTCTAGGGGAGGAAACTGCTCCCACTTTTCTCGAGGATCCTCAAGAGAAAGAATAAGCTCCCCAGGCTTCCATTCCAGTTTCATAGGTATGGAATTCCCTATTTAAATATCTTACACTTCGAAGATAATAATTAGTGATAAATCATTTGTCTTAGATAAAGAAGAAGTCATACTTTCCCTATAGTACAAAATTTGATAGCAAACAAGCAGAAAGTAACAAGTTATATAGGGAGTCAGACAAATTAATAAATGAACACAATGCTCTATCTCAAAAATATCACAGTCTTAATAGGAGTACCTCCACGCTAGCATCTTTCAAATATCAGAGGGCTACTCCTTTATTAAAGAAAGCGCGTCTCTGGTACGACACTTTTTCGAAGGAAAATAGAGAATTAAAAACTTTATTCTGGATGATGATTGAAGAGAGGGACTTCTTAGTCAATTTTTTGTATAAAGCTTATTGTAGACACTCAATTGTAGATTTTTTATATTTAGGTGAATTCAGTGGGGGTCTACTTAGACGTTTTCATAAAGGATACTTAGATGAATTGGGATCTTATCCACATCCTGGAGCATGCTGGAATTTTCCTCAGGTCAGATCGATTCCTCAAGATCTTCCCCCTGAAAAGCTTAAGTATTATAAGAATAAATTTGTTTCCATGTTTTTCTCTTAGTCTGTCTTGTATGAACTAGATGAGTGATTGTAAAATATGCAACAAGTGGTCGATTTATGAATGCATGTTTTTGTAATGCTCTATATATTTAGCTTCTTTTTGCTGTGTTATTTTAGAATATCATTTCTTTTGGTCATGTCATCCCAAGAGACCACCTAAGTCAATATGTTAACCTAAGAAGGTTTTACTCTAAAAATGCACCACTTTTAAAGACTTTGAAGTTAACGAGATATTGCTTTATTTGGGACTTACAAAAATTATACATGGAACCCTCATCTTCGCTTTGACTTCCTTGGCAAAGAAAAGGAAACTTTTTTAAAAGAAATCAGAACATTTCAATCAAAGTTGATTTTTGGTCGCGATAGCCCTATGGATGGGAAATGGGATAATGGTAAATGTCCACCGGTTATTACCCCTGAAGGAGTTACTATACCCTTTGATTCAACAGTCATGCTTTTAGCAAATACTTTAGATAAAGTTAGGAATGTGTTTTCTCAAATTTAAATGTGACTACAGTGTTTGTGGTTCCTTCTAACTTTGTAGCTATTTCGGTTGTAATCCATTACCATATTAATAAAGATATCTTTCATCCCGATTTTGATTTTATTTCATTTTTTTTGTTTATAAATATGAGCCATAGTCATCTACAACCTCTCTCACTCAAAACATAATATCCCGCATTGACGTAATCAGGGTGAGATTATTGATAGAGAGTGGAGCAACTGTGGTTCAAGATGAAGTATTATTGGAACGTTTTGGTGGTAACATTGGAGCCGTAAAATGGCACAAAAGATACTTTACCATGAAAACCATTTCCAGTAATCATAAGGATTACACTGGCTATCTCGAAGCCGAAATTAAGAAAAAAGATGAAGCGATTGCTATGCTCAAATGACAAGTGAAGTCAAATCCTACAATCTACTTCGATGAAAGATGTCTAAACTCATCTAGTGAATAAGCGACTTAGAGTTAAAATTGAAAGACATCGAGGAAAAATGTGCCTCTCTAGAGATCATTTTGGGTAATAAGACTTCAATGATTGAACTTTCGGTCCCTCAAGCAACCCTATCAGTTGTGAAGCTTACTAGGTCAAAACTTCTCGCAGCTTAGAAATATCCCACCTTGCTCAGCCCTCCCCAGGCTTAGATGATAATGTGATGGGGAACTGGTGTCCGAGGGTAAAATTTGAATTCGCTCAATATTTTGATGAGTAGCTGAATGTCAAGTATTCCCAAACTATCAATGATTATGCTGCCAAGAATCAGAAGTTGGAATATGCAACTACTTGCTCGACATGCATGTCACAGAGTTGGAAAGGGAAAATAAAACCCTTATGGCTGCTAATAAGGCCTTTAACCGTGCCTTGAAAATCAACATTGATGCTATTGATGATGAGAGCATTATAAGGAGAAAAGAAACTAAGTTAAAGGAAGTACTCCATGCATCAATCAATCATGTTGTTAATCCTTCAGTGGCGGAGACTCATCATAAAGCAGCTCCAGATTTATAACTTATTTATGTGTTTGGGCCACATAAATATATCTTATACATAATTTTTTTGTTTGTCAATGACTTCATAACTTACGTAAATTATAGAATTTTGTATATATCACCTGATTTGTGATCCTTTTCTATAATGTAACTTTTGATATACCTTTGAATTGCTCATTCGGCGAATTTTGTTCTTGTTGAATCTTTTGCAATCCTGTTTTCTTTGAGAAACACGTACCAAACAATATTTTTAATTGTTGTCTTGAAATTGATATATTTATCTATGGATATCATTTACCAAGATTAGCAAACAATCTTTCTAATCGTATGAAAAGTAATTTATTCAAAATGTTAAGATCTCATCTTTAACCAGGATGAGAAATGATCAAGAATTTTATCCCTTTCACTCGTTTTCGAATGTATAAAAATTGTTGGTAACAGATTAGATTCTGCCTTATGATAAGGCCATGAATATTAGATTATAACTTTTATTCAATAAAGAACCTGGTTTAGTCTGAAACTTTGAAGTGGTAATTCTCTTACCCACTCCTCAATATTAATGGGATTTAAAAGTTAGAAGCCTGAAGTTTCAATTCGAATGCTCTAAATAGTGATCTTTTTGACAATATCCTTTGGCCTAGATTCAGGCATTTAAGATGAATAGAAATCTAAAAATCTTGTACCAAGATTAGGGCTTAAATAAACAACATACTTGATAGCCAGATTCAGGTATAATGAGTTAGTGATCGATAATGACTTGAAACACTGATTAGGGTATTCGACAATGAAGTTTTTATATGAAAGACTTGAAACCCAGATTCAGGTTTAAATAGCTGATGTTTTGAAATATGAATCCTGAACCCAGATTCGGGTATTAAAGAGTGGAGTTCTATTTTACTCCTTTGCCTTCGTCTTTTTGACATGCACGCACCCTCCAGGTTTTGAATAAAAATAATTTTATTGGCTGCCGCTTGAGCTAGAACGTCATAGTCCATGACTGAATATGCTTCTTCTCGAGCTTGAACATCTTAGTTCATCGTGAATGTGCGTCTTTCAGGCCTGGACATCGTAGTCCACTATTGATAAATCCTCATTTGGGCTTGGACATCTTAGTCCTTTATTAATTGATCCTCACTTGGGCTAGCACACCTTAGTCCTTTTTTAATTGAGCATAACTTGGGCTAGGACATCTTAGTCCTTTTTTTATTCACTACAACAAAAAGACCCTTTAATAGCGTTTAAAAGGCTCTATAAAAGGATTTTACAACATTTTTATAAACGCTGTAAATCAACATGTTTTAATAAATTAGTGGCCTATTATGGCAACAGAAGAAACGCTATAAAAAACATGTTTTTTATAGCGTTTTGACATGCTATAAAAAGTCTTATTAACGACGTTCTTAATATGCTATAAAAGGATTTTACAGCGTTTTTATAAACGCTGCAAATCAACATGTTGTAATAAATCGGTGACCTTTTATTGCAACAGAATAAACGCTATAAAAACATGTTTTTTATAGCGTTTTGAACATGCTATAAAAATTCTTATTAATGACATTCTTAACAACGTTTTAAAAATCATTTTGGCAGTACGTACATATCCGTTATCACATTATAATCGACAAATTTATATATACATAATGTATCATTTCACACAATCATATAGATCACATTAAACGAAAAATAACTAACCATTCAACATTCACATAGAATAATACATAACATATCATAATATTTAATGAACATTACATTAGAAGTGTAAATAATACAAGTGATAAAAAGATCATACTACACATGACAATTAAATGTCAAACAAAAAAAGTTGCTACTTCAATAGAATGTCAAATGGCTAATATACAAAAGCATGTTACCATTTGTACTTTTGACAGACCATAAGTACCGCACAGAAGTTACCAGTCATAAATTTATACTTTTTCTAGAAAGCATAACTATTTCACTGACAAATCTATAATTTGCATAACTGTCAACTTGCCTTGGTGCCATCCATCACTGATGCCTTAATAAAATCAATACCATCATCGAATAAGTACCTAAGATTACAAATAGCAAGCATAGAATAAGGTTAGGTTACATATGAAAATCAATGGCAGGTTATTTTGATTGCTAAAACATGATAGATGATATACGTGGTGTCTGATGATTACTGACACTGCTTAAGGGTGATGTCTATTGGATGAAGAGGCAATAACTAATATGTTTAAAAGTGTACTAATGCGTGTACAATGTCATTAAACAAAGTTTCATGGCATTGAGTTAAGAAAGGAAGCTTTTACTTTCTGAAAATCATCAGCTTCTTGCTTTTTATTCTTTGAACCAAACTTCATAGTGGCCTTTCCTACATTCAGAATAAAATCAAACAAAATTGCCATAATATTTTAGCACTGTAATTGTAGGAAAAATATATGATGTTAAAAGCAGTAATATTGTACCGATTTGATGTTCTTCCCATGCTTTTTTGTTCGACAAATGGGTTTATCTTCTCTCCAGCAGCAAAGTCACTAGATGAATTTAACCAAAAATATATAAAAAAATAGTGCAATTAACATATCATAGTACCTAGAAAAGAAAAGAAAAAAAATCAGTTGGACCACCACAAAAAATTGCAAGCCAAAAATGTTTTACTAGTGATGTTTGTGTAGCAACGGAAAATCTTCTCACTTGATTTACACCTCCGTCTTGATCATAAGCCTTAGGCATTCTATACTGTCAAAATTGAAAACTAATGGTTGTAAGTAATCATGGGTTAACACGGCTTACAAAGTAAATTTCGGTTAAAAGAATATTAGCAGGACAAGACAACAAGTGTAACTGTAAGCCATAGAAATTGATGATTACCTTGGAATTGTACTTCGGATAATTAGGCTTTAACATATCCAAGCATACAAATAATGCCTCCTATTACAATCCAAAAGAATTTGTACTATAGATCATATTACTATAGTATGATATCTCTCATTCTATTATGGCAATAAATAAAGACTATAATAACAAACATAAAACTTGAGAAAATCTTTTTTTGGGAAATTAGCTCAAAGCTTGCCATAGCTAGGGTAAAAAAAAGTAAGATGGCAGTAAATCAAAACTCGGAATAATTGATCTCTTTTTTAAACCTACAAAAGGAAATCATTAGGTTTATTAATTTAATGTATGTATGCATATGTAAATAACTATACATAATGCCAGTTAGTCTAAAACATTTAGAATTGCATGCAACAATGGCTTTGTTATTACATAGGAGGTCCAATGGCTCCGTTATTACCTCATTTTTTTAGAATAGATATATGCGTTTTTTCTGTGATTTTATTTGTATATTTCTTTAAGTTACTTTAAACCATGAGCAGGTTTAACACTACCATAAGACAAACCAATCTACAACCACATTATATATTTGAGTCTCTAGCATGGTGTATTGGAGTGTTTATTTAAGGATGCTTAAAGCGTTCTTAGAAATTCATAAATCAGTTCTGGATGAAAGCATTGTATTGCCTTTTAATTAAATACACACATCATATTAAGGTAAAACTTTTGGCATGACTTCATGTGTTTTCAACATTCAGACCAACTATTTCTAAGAAGAAGTGTTCGAAATTTGAAAACAAGTTTTTTTAGAAAAGGGTTCAGCTTCCTTTATTGATAATGTAAAATATGTACAAGTATATACATGTTCATAGCTTGGTGCAAGCTAGCGGGCTCAGTAAAAAGCAACATAGGCCAATACAAAATGAATTCAAAATAAAATGCTAGCATAAAAACACTTGTGATGCCCCCGCAAGCTATCGGGATAATACCCATATTTGATTCTGGAAACCTCAAAAGCCCTAATATCGCCGCTTCATTCATTCATCTACTACAGGACTCACATTTCTTTTCTCTTTTTCTGTTTTTCTATAATGAGGGCTAATATCTCATGCTACAATTAGCAATTATAACTATACATACATATATATGCGTGTGTGTGAAACTTAATTATATAAATTTAATTAACTTATTATTATTATAAGTAAATGGCGTTCTTAATATTATAGTTAATTTATATAATCATATGGAAACGATATCAATAACATATGGAATTTCCTGAAATAGATGCAAATTTTGTTTAAAAAACTTTATTCAACAATTACATGTATATTGTTATAAACTTATTAATTTTTACAAATTCTAATTTAATTTTATAAACTTATTTAATTAAAAAAAACAGTTGGCTTATTTAATTATTATAAAACTTAATTAACTTATTTACTTATATTAAACTTAGTTAATTTGTTGTTATTGTTGTTATTACCATTATTATTATATTATTATCAATATAGTTATATTATTAATATTATTTTACTACTATTATTATTATATTATATTATTATTCTTCTTTTAAAATTAGTTAATTTTATAAACTTAAGTAATTTGTATAAAACTTAGTTAAGTTAGTTAATTTTTATAAAAATTAGATAATTTTTATAACAATTTAACAAATATTTTAAAATAGAAAACATAATTTTCATAAAACTAAATTTTAAAAAACTTAATCAAATTTTATGAACTTACTTAATTTGAAAAAAAGAGTTAGCTTATTTAATTATTATAAAACTTAATTAACTTAGTTACTTATTTTAAACTTAGTTAATTTATTATTATTATTATTATATTATTGTAATATTATTTTATTACTACTATTACTATTATAATATTATATTATTATCCTTCTTTTATTGCCTTTTAATTAATACACACATCATATTAAGGTAGAACTTTTGGCATGACTTCATGTGTTTTCAACATTCAAACCAATTACTTCTAAGAAGAAGTGTTCGAAATTTGAAAAAGTTTTTTTAGAAAAGGGTTCAGCTTCCTTTATTGATAATGTAAAATGTGTACAAGTATATACATGTTCATAGCTTGATGCAAGCTAGCGGGCTCAGTTAAGAGTAAAATAGGCCAATACAAAATGAATTCAAAATAAAATGGCCGCATAAAATCACTTGTGATGCCCCACAAGCTATCAGGATAATACGCATATTCGATTCTGGAAACCTAAAAGCCCTAATAACGCCGGTTCATTCATTCATCTACTACCGGACTCACATTTCTTTTTCCTTTTTTAGTTTTCATGTAATGGAGGCAAGTATCTCATGCTATAATTAGAAATTATAACTATACATACATATATGTGTGTGTGAAACTTAATTATATAAATTTAATTAACTTATTATAATTATAAGTAAATGGCATTCTGAATATTATAGTTAATATATACAATCATATGGAACCGATATCAATAACATATGGAATTTCCTGAAATAAATGTAAATTTTGTTTAAAATACTTTATTCAACCATTGCATGTATATTGTTATAAACTTATTAATTTTTAAAAAATTTAATTTAATTTCATAAACTTATTTAATTTTAAAAAAACATATGTCTTATTTAATTATTATAAAACTTAATTAACTTATTTACTTATATCAAACTTAGTTAATTTGTAGTTGTTGTTATTGTTATTATTATTATTACTACCATTATTATTATTATATTATTTTACTATTATAATTATACTATTATTGTTTGCGCCAAAATTGGTCACAAACCCCCAATTGCCGATGAAAGCACCCGTTCATAATCACAGATCACAGATAGAAAGTATGTAGAGAATATAAATATGAAGAACACTCAAAATTTAAAAGGAAAGTAGTAGAAACACAAGATTTATAGTGGTTCGGCGTTGTAGCCTACGTCCACTTCGAAGAGTTGCTGTTTTATTGATTACAACTCGCTGGTCATAGGGGCTTACACTAGTATAACTGAATTACAACAATGATTCCGGCAGAGTATCAGCGTAGAAGAGCCAAAAGACCTCTTTTCTGAAGCTCTAGGACTACTATTTATAGGTGTAGGCTGTAGATATTTCACCAAGATCTGGGAAGACTCCTTCTCTCACGTGGGTGGGTCCACGTGATCAATCCCCTGACATTTTGACTCAATCCATGATCGATAAGAACCAAATTCGTATCGATTCAAAATTTCTCCCTTTGGGTTGGGATCGATCATGGACATTCTTGAGGCTGTACGCAAGCTTCTGTGAAAATTTGGTGGCACATGGACTTGTAGATTGTGAGATATGATCGATGCAAGTTTGGGTTTGTAGGTTGGATGTCACATTCGTATCGATCCAAGGCTCTACATCTATCACTCTTCGTGTCCATGCAATTCGCATCGATGATGTGGCTCGAATCCAGTGGAGATCCACTTTTCATGCTCGTTGACTGCTTCTTTTGTCTGACCATGCTTTTCGTATCCATCCTGTGCCATTCATTTCATATCGATACTGGCATATACATTTCGTATCGATCACCTGGTGTTGGCTTCGTATCAATGGAAAGTGATAGTTTCGTATCAATCATCTGGTTGATTGATACGAAATATATATCGACGTGATCGATACGAAGAAAACAACTGTTGGCTATTTCGTATCGAAAGGAAGGGATGTGTTTTGTATTGATCATCTTGTTGATCGATATGGAACATATATTAACATGGATCGATACTAAATGTATATCGATACGAAGTGAATAAACTTGGTTGATCTGAGAGATGCATGTGTCTGATGGATACAAAATAATCGAGTGCAAACTTGTGGATATGAAAAGCATGGATACGAAATTGATGGGGACCTAGGTTGCTGATCGATTCATGGCTATGGCTCGAAGTAACCTTCTTCTTGGCCAGAAGTAGACCCTCCAGTTACTCGAAGCAGGTGCTGCGGTGACTCGAAGTAACTTGCAAAGGTGCAAACCCATCGAAGACTCGAAGCAAACTGCTTGGAAACCCGAAGTAACTAGGAAAGTGACTCGGAGAAGATTCCAAGCAACTTGAAATGACTCGATCTTTGTGGAAACCATATTTCAAACTTCTTGTTGTGTTTATTTGTCGATTATGCTATATTTTAGCTTTATGATCATGCTTATTGTCTGTGAAAGTTTAGGTTCGATCATTGTGCAGTCGATTGGGTTAAATCCGCCTGTATTTTGCCTTGCCAAAAGGCGGGTTAACAATTATATTATTATTCTTCTTCTAAATTTAGTTAATTTTTATAAACTTAAGTAATTTTTATTAGTTAAGTTAGTTAATTTTTATAAAACTTAGATAATTTTTATAACAATTTAACAAAGATTTTAAATGGAGAACATGATTTTTATAATACTAATTTTTAAAAAACTTAATTAAATTTTATAAACTTACTTAATTTGAAAAAAATAGTTAGCTTATTTAATTATTATAAAACTTAATTAACTTAGTTACTTATTTTAGACTTAGTTAATTTATTATTATTATTATTATTATTACTATTAGTATATATATTATTATAACATTATTTTATTACTACTATTATTATTATAACTATAATATTATATTATTCTTCTTCTTTTAAACTTAGTTAATTTTCATAAACTTCATTAGTTTTTATAAAACTTAGTTAACTTAGTTAATTTTTATAAAACTTAGTCAATTTCTATAACAATTTAACAAAGATTTCAAAATAGAGAACATGATATAAAACTAAATTAATTGTCATAAACTTTAGTTAATTTAATTAAAAAAATTCACGACTAACTTAGTTAATTTTCATATAACTTAGTTAATTTTCATATAACTTAGTTAATTTTTATATCCTTTAATTAATTTTTATATCCTTTAATTAATTTTTATAAAACTCACTTAATTAACTTAGTTGAATATTTATAAGACTAAGCTCCTTATCCACTAAATGATGCTGTGAAAATGATCAGTAGAATGGCCAGTTATATATTAAATTTGAGGCTAATAGAAGCAAGTTTCGTGGGATTTGTATCATGACACACCACACACTAAGCTCCTTACCCACTAAATGATACTGTGAGCATTTTGTGAATTTACATATATATCAACTTACAATAGTAGTTTAAAAAAACTTACATCGGTGAAAAGAATACAAGCAACTCCAGCCATGGCAAAACGAGAATGAACCAACTCGGCCTATACAACCCATTTTAGACTCTTGGAATCTTCTCCAAATCCAAAAGGATCAAATCCAAAGTCTCCCACAAGACTATATTTGCAATGAAAAGTTATGTGGTTACATTTAAATAAAACAGATGAAATTTGCACTAACAATGCCATGTTTAAGTTGTGCAAATAAGTTTGAACTGTCAGAGCTATTGCAAACTACAGTTTGCACTACTAGTGCAAATTTTAGTTTGCATCAAGTGCAAAAGGGAGTTTGCACTGAGTACAAACTAAAATTTGCACTGACAAACTACAAGGGAAGATGGTAATGAATTAAATAATATGCAAGTTCAGTAATAGAACACAAAACAACCTCTGAGGTGTTTGATACTTTATATGGAGGCCAACTGGCTTCGATCCTGTTATGGCCATAGCTTGGGAAAAAAGGAGTGAACATGAAAGCTGAAATTTATTACCCATATTTTCCCAGTTTAAACATTTTGTACAAGGGAATTATCTGTTTTGGAACAGACATCCTATTTCGCACATACCTTGGTTGAAAACTTTAGTTGGAAATATTATACAACTAGGACTCTAGAAACAAGAATACTGCTAGCCGACACAGAAATGAAAGAGCAATTCGAGATAAAATACTGCAAAAAAAAATTCTTTTTTTTCCATTTTTCATTCTTTCGTTTGTTCTTTTGAATTTTCATCAAGATGCAAAACTATTTAAAGAATTTCTACAATGGTATCATCTTTAAATTAATGATTTGCACCTCAAAAGTGATAACATCATTCAGGTCTTGAGAAATTTAGTTATCCTCGGTCTCTAAAGCACTCAACTTCTCTATAATGTTTTCCTTTCTTGCCGCTTGAAATCTATATCTTTGTTTTATGTGGTTTCTTTTTTACCATTGCCATTTTCATTGGTCTCTCTGTCAAAATATTCAGACATTGCTATTAGGTGTAAATATTCAGAATGATAACTGTCTGTTTAATTTACTTATTAGTAGCTATTTGGTACCAACAGATCACATTACTTCTCAGTTTTTATTTTTATTCCATTATCCATATATTTTTCATTTTTCTTAATATTGGATCATAACCTGCAGGGTAAAAAGATGGTAGATGTGTATGGATATAGGAATCTCTTTTGCCGACAAAAAAATGCCACTCGTAAAAGTATTGCTTAAGCAATAATGCAGTTAAGTGTACTGATAATCCCATATCTTAACATGACATGATGATTCAGTCAAGTGGAGCAAAATGCTAAGAAAATGCTTTTTATTTGTTTAAGAGTACATAAAAAGTTAGAAACTCAAAAAGAGAAAAAAAGTACAATACTTTTGACAATTCCTAGTTTTGCATCATTTACTCCTCTCGTGCCATTCTGATGAAAAATGTCACAAAAAGGTCAAATATTATAAACAGATAATGGGAGGATGGTATTACAGTTTTTTTTTGGATTAATTTATGTCAGGTATTGAATAAATGGGATATGATATCAAAAATTAAGTCCATAAGAAATATGTAAAAATGTATATCATAGTAATGTGATATATTGATCTAGTTAACATAAAGAACTATATGTAAAATCATGAACTTAGTCTTGCATCAATATGACAGATGGAAAATGTTAGACAATGTTTTAACTGAAAAGCAACATGGTCACATGAAGAATAAATTTATTGTTACAGAAATGTAAATTAAGGCATAATTATAAAAAAGAATAACAAACTATTAAGTATAAGTGGAAACTCAATAACAGTAACATAAACTATTTGAAGCGTATGATCATCCATTATTTATCAGTCATCGAGGCTTATATTTATTCAGAAGATTAGTTGTACGTTCTAACTTTTAGCTTGGAAGATAACTTAATGCAGATAAATTGGTTTTTCCAGTTTAGTTGAATCTATACTTTGCAAGTCCCTTTCACCGATTTCATAGCTAAAAAGAGGAAATAATGAGAACTAGACCGTTTAAGATGTCAATTATAGTGCCTTCAAAATTTTGAAATCATAATCTTCAAAAAGGCCAAGATTTCAAAGTTCTACTGGGACCTCAACTTCACCTCTAACAATTGTTCGTAGTCAAAATTATGTAATTCATATGGCTAAGGAGAGAAACCACTAGAATCAGCCTAGAGTTTTCAAAGTTCTACTGGGACCTCAACTTCACCTCTAACAATCGATTGGAGAACCAACCATTCTAGCAAAGATAAAATAACGCAAAACTTATTGAATTGATTAAATCATGCACAACGAAAAAATAACATACCTGAGCTAGGGTTTTCAGAGTAAAGTCGAAAAGGAGAGAGGAGATAGAGTTTCCAAGTCGAGTTTAGTTGTGATGGTTTAGAGTTCGAATCGGGGAAAAAAAGGAGGAAATAGGGTTTTCTGGGAGAAGTCGATAAGAAAGGAGCTTTGATGAATAAAAAAAACGAGAGGCAACGAAAGGTTTTACTGCTCAAGTTTTTCATTTTAATACGGACATAATAATACAGCATGTAGACAGTGTATTTTTGCAGAACCAATTATAGAAAGACAGCAATATGGCTTCCCATGCTATCCTATGTTGCCATCAAAAGTATATTTTCTTGTAGTGATTGGGCCTCCTTTTGGGCCTGGACGTCTTAGAAAATTGTTGAATGAGCCTCACTTGGACTTGGACATTTAGTCCTTTTTTGATAGGGCCTCTTTTTGGGTCTACACATCTTAGTCCATTGTCTGATGCTCTTGGTTAGCTCATCATAGAGGCTAGAACCAAGGACTTACCCGACTTCCCTCCAAGAGGCACCCTACCCTTGCCCTTTTGCGGCGTGGATAGGGGCTTGTTCGGTGCTCCACCCTGGCCATCTTAGGCATGGATAAAGGCTTACTCCATCCTCCCTCTATGAATTGTCTTAAACTGGACCATTTGCGACACGTTTAAGGGCTTGTTTGGTGCTCTACATTCGCCATCTTAGGCACGAATAGAGGCTTACTCTATCCTCCCTCCAGGACGCGCTCTACCCTGGCCATCTCGGCACTTACGTAGGCTTTTCTACCATCTTAGGTAGTGCTGCCATCTTAGGCAATACTACCATCTTAGGCTGTATCCAAATTTGAGGAGCATTTAACTCCCAACCATGTTGACTTTCTCTTTTTAGAAAGCTGATCTTTATTAATCTTTTCCCAAGTTCACTTTACAAATTCAGTGATCCTTCATTGTCTAAAGAAATTGATGATCATCCCCTCCAGGGCTTTGCAATGGTTAGTTTCATGACTATTCATCATATGATAGTGACAGAAGGATACACCCAAGTTCCTTTTATGTTTTAACCGATTCTTTTGTGACTGCCAATAGTTAAGTTCATCCTTTGTAAGCAAGTAGATGTTTTCCATTGATGTGGTTAGGTTGCATTCTTTTGGAAGCCTAGACTTGAAACTTGACCCTGAAGGATGATTCTTTAGCTTTTAAATTTTTGGCCTTATCATTTCATGCTCTTAATTTGTCTTTCATTTTGCTACCCTTTGAATCTCGGGTTCGAAGTCCTTTTCTTGCAGTTGGTTGCCACTTCTGTGCAAAGGCGTTGTAATCATTCATTATCTCTTTCTCAAAGATTGTGCATTTGGAATAATGTTGGATTTTCTTCTCATTCGATTAAAGATATTATCACTTCCACTTGTTCTTTTTCTAAGTGCAAAGATTGGGGTAGGTCCTACAAGAAAAGGATTTAGACCAGATTTCTCAGGGTCATAATATTATGCTTTCTTTTTGTTTATAATCCTTAAGGCTTCGAACCTTAGTCTTTGTTCTTCAAATTGATTGGAGCTTTTGATGTCAACTTGGGAAAATCTTGTCAAGTGTGGTTCATAAGACCCTTGTCGAGATCTTTTAAATCTTCTACCCATGATCAAACCAAAGTAAATAAACTTGGAGTAGGATTAATCCAAGGAGGTTAGAGAATAGTAGTGTTATGGGGTTAACCAAGGTGGAGGTTCACGCCCCTCCTTCTAGCGCTAAAAATGTTAACAAGATTTCTTGTCAACACCCCAAAATAGTTCTTGGAAGATGAAAGTACTTTCTATGAATAGTGAATGTCAAACCCTTTGGAAATTGCCTTCAACTCATTGGTAGATAGCTTTCGAATAAGAACATTCGACGTTGTCGAAAGGTTTAGATGCTGGGTTATATAACCTTCCAACTTTATCGAGTTAAAATGAGATCCTCTTCAAGAGTTTCCTTCTTTGTTTGGATTGAATTTCCTTGAATTTGTCCTTAAAAGGTTAGATGTTATCTTGTCGAAAGGTTAGGATAATTGCCCTCTTTGGGTTTAGGAAGAATATCAAGCTCCTTTGTGGAAATGTAGAAGCTTTCGACCTTGTTGAAAGGTTGGTTACCTATATGATGTATGTTTGATCCTTGTCGAAAGGTATGAGAACTGTCTCTTTTGGATTAAACTTTGCAAGTGCACGAATCTGTATTTGAAGAGCATACTTTGACCTAGTCGAATGGTTAGACCACTTGGATTATTACTATGAAAGGTTACTGTACCTCATATAGCATAAGCACTTTTGACCTAGTCAAAAGATTTAGACCACAAAGTTAACCGCTTCGGAAGGTTACCAATGATGTTTTGACCAAATGTATTATCAACCTTATCGAAAGGTTTAAACTGCCAGGCTAAGGGCTTTGAAAGATTGCAGAATTTACTTGTAGCAGAAGTGTTGTCGACCTTGTCGACAAGAACCTTTCGGTGATATTGAACCTAAAATTAGGAGATAATCCAACAAAAATATAAGAAAGCAGTAAAGTAATTAATTGAGCATAAGACTTCCCTTTTTTTCATGAAAATCTCTAATTTATTAAATTCCCAAATCAGCACCCAATTAGGGTTACGATGTATTGGTTGAGAAAATACAAGATTAGAACGAGAGAATCTGGATCCCCAAAATAGGACCCCTTTGTTCTTATTTATAGATGCAGTCGGCCTTCCTTTCGGCTCCATGCTCTCAACTGGGTCGGAAGGTCTCCCTTTAATATGCAACTTTGAACCTTTCAACTTTGTCGAAATGTTTTCCTTTCATCTGCTATTCCGGACCTTTCGACTTAGTCGAAAGGTTTGCTTCTCTTTATGCCTTCGTAAACCTTTCGACTTTGTCAAAGAGTTTGCCTTCTTAATACTGCTGTGAATCTTTTGACCTTGATGGAAGGTTGCTCTTCTATTGATTGTTGTTAACCCTTCGACCTTGTCGGAAGGTTTCTCTTCAAGAGTTGTGCTTTCCTTCAATGTTGTTGAAAGGTTGTCTTTCACTCTTTGTTGACTTGCTGCTTTCTTTATAAAACTTTCGTCGTTGTCGAAAGGTTACCTGGATGTGCTTTAACCATTTTGAAAGGTTTGGGTTGTGCCCCTTCAAAAGGTTTGGGCTGTGCTCCTTTGAAAGGTTTGATGATAATGAATTATTATGACTGCATCCCTTCGACTCCTTCGAAAGGTTTGAGTTGTGATCGTTTTCCATTGCTTTTCTTAAAAGACCTTTAGTCTTAGTCGAAAGGCTGATTTTTAGTGTAAAAAACTTCATGCTTTCTTTCATCCTTAGAGTATCAAGATATCATCTATAAAGACCAAAATGAACCCATCCAATTGCTCTCGGAAAATTCGATTCATCAAGTCCACATAGAAAGCTGGTGCATTCGTCAGTCCGAATGGCATAACTAACCATTTGTATGACCCATACCTAGTCATGACCGCTGGCAAAGGTATACTATCCTCTGCTACCCTGAGCTGATGGAAACCTATTGCCAAATCTAACCGGGAAAATACCTTTGCTCTACTCAACTGATCGAACAAATCGTCAATCCTGGGCAATGCATATCAATTCTTTATCGGCCTCTCATTCCACTTACGATAATCAATATATAGCCTCAACGATCCATCTGGCTTCTTAGCAAACATTGCTGCTGCAATCCACAGCGAACTTCTTAGCATGATAAAACTCTTGCCTTCCAAATCCACCAACCGGACCTTCAAATCCCTCATCTCGGAAGGGGATATCCTACTTGGCGACCTACTCAATGGTTCCACTACCGGAACCAAATCTATCCGAAATTCGATGGCACGTTTCGGTGGCAGTCCAACTACAAGCTCAAACACATTTGCGAATTCTCTAACCAAAAATACTCGGCTCAACACATCATCTGAATCCAAAGCATCCAACATAGAAAACATTGCACCGCTAGAACCTTCTACGGTAAGAACAATCCAGTCGCTACAAGAAGGGTGTCTAAAAGATATCTTTCTATCCTGGAAAAATATCCTAGCATCGTACTCACTTAAACAATTCATCCCAAGGATAATCCCAAACCCCAAGAAAACAAACACATGCAAACAAAACATAAAAGTATGACCTAACAGGTCAAACTCAAACTGGTCACAATTCAACCCAAGAGTTGCATACCTTCTTATTGGATTCGCAACCCGTAAGGAAGTAGCTACATATGTGGGTTCAAGGTTAAGCTTATCTATAAAACATCTAGATATAAAAGAATGTGTTGCACTAGTATCAAATAAAACGCTAATAGACATACCATGAATCTGAAGCGTTCCTCCAAGAACTGCATTTCCATTATCAGGCTATAGGCTTAGAAACAGTAGGCTCCAATGCATACACCTTGCTCTTACCATATCAAACAGGCTCCTTGCACTGGTTCTTATAATGGCCTATCTGGTCATAGTTGAAGCACCGGACATTCTTCCCCTTAGCCACATCCTTTGCCTTCCTTGAGCGACACTTATTAGCAAAGTGCCCCTTATTGTCACACTTATAGCAGACAACTCAGACTTCCCTTAAATGGCTGCTCCACCCTTCTAAGTACCTCTCTTAGGAAAGAACTTCCTCTTATGGCCCTGCCCAACCTAGACCTCCTTGGCCTTGCTCTTCTCTGGATAATCAAGGACTTCCTCCTACCTTATAGCCATCACCACAACATTATCAGAAGGGTCTCTAAGGTGAGACAAAGCAACACTAGCCAATTCAGGCTTCAATCCTCCCATGAATTTCTCATTCTGCTTCAACATTGTATCCAATAAAGCATACCCATACCGTGCTAACTCTTCAAACTTCCTAGCATACTCAGCAATAGACATCTAACCCAGCACCAGCTCAGCAAACTGCCTAATCAAGGTTGACTGCTCCATAACAAACATGAACCTCTCCTGGTATCTCCTCTTGAAATCCTCCTAGGTCATTGTATCCTAATGAACTGTCACGGTCACACTATTCCACCAGAACAATGTGGCTCCCTGAAGCTAACTAGACGCCAACCTCCTCTTCTACTCATCATTGAGCCCTAGATATGCAAAAATCCTTTTATAGTGCAACAACCAGTTCTTAACTTCAATGGTGTCTTCCATTCCCATAAACGGCTTCCCTCCAAGCTTCATATAATCACCACTCATCTTAGAGAAACAAGTAACTATTTGAACTTCCGCAACCTTTGCTTCTGCAGCATTTCCTCCTAACACTCCAGCTGTAAATCCCGCCTACATCATATTCCTGAAAAACCGATACATGGCTTCCTTTGGGACCTACGGAACCTCAGCACCAACATTCTCCGCCTGACCTTGCTTTCTCCCAACATTAGGTCTGATATTCCTTTCAGTTCTTCCCCATAATGGGTTAACTCTGCTTCTTCTACCATCCATATCTATGTTCAAACCTCATGAGATAAAGAAAGACAACCTAATCAAAGATAGATGAATGGAGATAAAGCGCATACTTATATATAGAAAATATAAGTACGTTACTATGCCGTTATCCCAACCTCAATCTTACTCTAATTCCTTTAGATTTTTGTTTTCAAAACCATTTTTTTATTAAATTTTCCATAAACCTATGCTTTGATACCAAGTTGTAACGTCCCGTATCTTGAGGCCAAAAGCCTAGCGCTATGGATGCTGAAGTCATCCACAGTATCGATTTTTGGTGATGAAATATGGTAATGTTAATGGTATCCATAATATCAGCACTTGAATATGAAAAAAATCATATATTTCCAAAAACAATAATTATAGTTATTACATTTCAAATAAAACCATATCCAAGTTGCAAAAATCCTCAAACGTATTCTCAGGCAATGATCGAATATAATTTACAATAATACGCCATGAGCGACATATGAAGATGCCTCCTTGGATGATCAAAGGAATATAGACCTAAATGTCTTAATATATGGCAGAAACAAACTAAAACAGAATTCCTAATTTAGCTATCCGTCAGCCAACTGCTTGTCTACGGATGCTTTATTCGCCAAAATCTGCTAAAAACTGAAAACTAAAACCCTCAGCCTACTCAAATTAAATTTTAAGCAGCCGAGAGTTTAAGGGGAAACAAAACTTTGAGTTAGACATCAAGCCTGGTATGAATAATTTCTATTACATCTCTGTTTACTGGTATTTAGTGAGA
Organism: Allium fistulosum; assembly: GCA_030737815.1. Lineage (NCBI taxonomy): Eukaryota > Viridiplantae > Streptophyta > Magnoliopsida > Asparagales > Amaryllidaceae > Allium > Allium fistulosum. The sequence continues at coordinate 394,670,595 of CM060907.1, forward strand.
CCACATTACTTAGCGGAATGAGTTTCCCCTCACTAGTATCTCTTTTCAAAACATATATTTGCAAACCCTTTCCCGCGACCAAATAGGTTAATCAATTGACTATAATAATAATATAACAAGATCCATTATGCTAAAACAGGAAATAGATTGACTATCTGTCCGAAATCCGATCTATCCGCTCTCCACTGGACTAACCGTCCTAAATCTGAATATACTAAAATAGGCCAAATAATGGACTATATTTCCATAAAATGGGTAAAATGAGTGGACTAACTATCCTTAAGAAGTAGCAAGGTCCGTTATGCTAACAAATGAATTAAATGTTCATATCTGGGCTAAATGCTCTTAACTGGACTAATTATCCTCTGGGATGACTGCCCTCAAAACGGACGAACTGTCCGAATTTAAATGAGCTAACTGCCCGAATTTTCTTAGGTTTAACTACGCTTTAAATTTTCCTTGAGAACCTTTTCAAAATGATTTAGTCCCTCAAATCATACATATATAAAGAAAATATATCTTTAACTTTACTGTAATCTATTTTTGCAATGTTTTACTCAAAATAATGTTGATGATGTTCAATTAGGATTATCTATCCTTTTAAAGTCCTGTATAACTTAAAACGCTTAGGCTATCTGCCTAGTCATTATATTCGAACCCTTTTTTTTAAATCCTTCAAAAAACCCATTTGAAATCATTGAAGGTAACCCCTTAGAAACCATTGAATGATCTTTCGAAAACATTGAGGGTAACCCCTTTAAAACCAATAAAAGCGTTTCCTCAAAAAGTCTTAAAATATATGACATCCTCCTTTAAAAGCATTAAATCTTGCCTTCCGAAAACATTGGAAAAACTTACCTTTCGACCTTTTTGAATGATATGCTTTCGACCTTGTCGAAAGCCTGGGGAACCACCCTTTTCGAAACAACTGATAAAACCTTTCGAAAGCATCAAACTAAACTCTTTCGAAAGCACTTTGGGTTCAATTTAAAACAAATGGAAACCTTTTGAAACCATTCGAAGTTAACTACTTCGAAACCTTTTAAAGCATTTTGATTTGAAACATTTGGATTATGCCTTCAAATAGAGCAAAAAGATCAAAAAAACTTTGGAGTCGAAAGCATCTACTTCAAGACCTTTTGAAATTAACCCTTTCAAAACCATTTCATAAACAATGAAGTGATGGTTTCGAAACCATCCCATCGAAAGCAATAGAGAGGCGGCAAATTATAGAAAACAAGATGGTTCCCTTTGAAACCATCTGGATCAAAAGGTAGGAAGCTGCAGCTATGCTTCGACCTTGTCGAAAGCACTCAATTAAAATAGGAATGCAACCCAATCAAAACCTTTTCTTTTAAACCGTTTGACTTTGTTGAAAGCATTTATGTCGAAAGCAACCTTGTCGAAAGCACTTTATCGAAAGTTAGCGGGCATACTTTACTTAAAACCAAAACAAAGCTTCATCTCTTTCGTAATCCCTTGGTTTTGACCCTATACTTTTCGACCTCTTCCAATTCACTACGTACCAGCTGCCTGATACCATGTGCATTCGAATGGTAAGCTTTCGACCTTGTCGAATGGTAAGCTTTCGACCTTGTTGAAAGGTAAGGAACAGAGGCGGAACCTAGTTGTCGAAGGAGTCGAAACCTTAAAAGCCTATCCTTTTGTACATTAAAACTCTTTTTGTACCTAACCTGCCTTGTGTGTCTAAATTTGATTGGTTCCCAAATATTTATATTCAAAAGTGCTTCCAACTTCCATTATTTGGAAATTTAAACAATTTAGAAAAAGCCCCCTCTCCTTTATAATTAAATAAAATATTCAATTCTCATACCTTAGATAATTTTATATAACTATTAAAACATCTAGGAAAAATCTGGAAAATTCCAGAAAATCACTTCATATATGTTTTTCAAAATATAAAATTTTCGGACCCGAATAATAAATTATTTTCCCGTAAATAATTTTTATAATCTAAAATAACATTTTCTTCCTTAGAAGTATCATAATGAATCCACGAAAATTCAGAAAAATCTAAAATTTGAAACCCATCTCCAAAATATCATTTAGATCTTCATAAAAATTTGCAAGGTAATTGGATGTCATTTAATAAGGTTTTCATCTTAAAGCATGTCATAAAATCCATACGATCGTTAACAAATCATCAATATAATCATTCTATCATTCAAAAACATGGCAAATCTTTGCAAAATATTCGGATTTAACCTTAAAACTGAAAATAATAAAAATTAGAGATGTAGACATTATTCACCTTTGCTTTTCAGATTAAAGAGCTTGAGATTTGAATGAGTTTGATTTGAATTTGCTTTTCCATTAGCTTTTCTTAATTTCATCTTCCCTATCCTTGTTAATGGTGGCCGACCTTACTTGTAAAAATTTGAAATGAAATGAACGTGTAAAATTTTACATGGCTATGGGAAGTAAATATAGGAATGGCCTCTTTCCCATAATACCCATCCTCTAATTCATTTTAAAATCCTTCTTTTAATTCATTAGTTTCAATGGAACGACTACCTAAATTAAAACCAAATCTAAATCCCCTAATCAACACGTTATTTTATCTATTTTAACTACTAAATGTCCTAAATAATGTTACTAAAAATCTGGGGTGTTATAGAAGATATCAATTTTACTAAATTCTAAAATCATTTATAAACTCCATTATAAATTTCTAAAACCATTTATAAACCATTTATAAATTATCCCTCAAGTCATTTCTAAACCCTTAAAGAACTATGCAATTATTTATAAATTCCTTATTATAAATCTATAATCCATTTCTAAACTCATTTATAAATATCCATCTATTTATAAACCTCTTGGGCTTGTAAATAATTTTCCATTAAATCTTCAAACCATTTATAAGTTCCTCTCATAAAAGTCCGAGTTCTTTTACAAAACTCTATTTATGAATCTCGAAACCATCATAAAGAAGCCCTAATCAATTTCTATAAAACACTATTATATAATAGTGTTTATTCATAATAACATCATAAATTAATAATTATTACTAACTTCTAACCTATTAAAAATAATAATATATAATCCAGAACATTATGAATAAAACAATAGTCAGTTTATATCATACAATTAAAATGATAAACTTACAAATATTATTAATAATAATTTAAATAATTAACCTTTTAAATCTATTTAAATATTCATACTTAAGTCTTCAACCCAACCATTCCCATATTTATAAAACTAAATTTAAGAATCTCTTTACATTTTATAAAACTTCCTTTCGTAAAACTCATTTATTTATGAACTCCATTTATAACTATGTTTCCTTTATAGATCTCACTTATTCATAATTCTCTTTTAAATATCAATCACCATCTGTTCAAATGGTACTTCCATCTGGATAAGTTCCTTTCGATTTATAAAAATATCGTATCACATACAAAATTTATCATCAACTTAAATTTTCAATATATTCTAAAATATAAGTATGTATCTTATAATCAAACCACCATTTGATTTAATCTCAAAATTATTAAATGATAATAGTCTCTTTTAATTTATAAACCTATTTATAAATTCATACTTTATTTAACAAAATACTATTTTACAAATCTACACATCATTTGTGAAATATTACTTTGTCTAAAATGGTTAATGTAAGAATATTTCTAATTTCCTTTTAACCATACCCCTTCATTATAAAAGATGGACTTATTTCAGAATTTTCCAAAAACCTTAATTTTACATTTCAAAAATCACTATTTAACATATTTTATTAATATATCAATTTATAATATCCAAAAATCATTTCTCTGATTTTTAAATAAATTACTCCTTCAAATAACTCAAGATAAATTATTTAAAACATATATAATTTCCAAAATATCTTTGAAATCCCTTTAAATATAATCACTATTTTATAGTATTATAAAATACAAAAAATGAGGCCCAGTGCTACTAAAGTTGTCATCTAATATAACGTCCCTCATATCATATATCATATTATATATGTGAAAATAAAACCAACAGTGTGAGGAATCCTATTGGATCCCTCCAACTTGTCCCCCTGTATCAAATATAGTATATAATCATAAAAATACAAATCAACTGCTTTGAGGTGGAATTTGTATACAAAGGGTCACTCGCTCTTACACGGGAATGTAATAGGGACTCGTCCGCTCCAGTAGGCGGGAATATATCCAATCCAACTAATAATAATTAGTAATTTATCCCAATAGTCAATAACCAACAATAATGTAACATCCCATATCTGGAGGCCAGAAGCTAAGCGCTATGGATGCTGCAGTCATCCATATTATTAACTTATGGTGACGAAATACGGTAGTGTTAATGGTTATCCAAAATATCAGAAGCACTTGAACATGAACAGAATCATAAATTTCTAAATGCAATAATTTCAGTGATTACGTTTCAATTAATGTCATATCCAAGTTACAAAAATCCCCAAACGAATCCTATGCATTGATCAATTATGATATACAACAATACGCCAAGAGCGACATGTGAAGATGCTCCCTTGGATGATCAAAGAAATATATATATATTTGTCTTAATACATAGCGGAAACAATAGAATTCCTAATTTAGCTATCCGTCAGCCATCTGCTCGTCTACGGATGCTTTATTCGTTAAAATCTGCTAAAACCCGATAACCTAAACCCTCAGCCTACTAAAACCAAATTTTGGGCACCAGAGAGTTTAAAGGGAAACCAAAACTTCGAGTCAGACTTAAAGCCTAGTATGAATAATTTATGCTACATCTCAGTTTTCTAATATATAGTCAGACCACGCCACTTAGCGGAACGGGCTTCCCATAACTAATATCTCTTTCCAAAACATATATTTTGCAAATCCTTTCCTACAACAAAACTGGTTAATCAGCTGATTATAAAAATAACATAGCAATATCCATTATGCTAAAACAAGAATTAAAATAGACTATCTGTCTAAAATCTGAACTATCTGTTCTTTACTGGACTAGCTGTCCTAAATTCTGAGCTATCTGCTCTTTCCTGTACCATCTGTCCTAAAACTGATTATACCAAAATAGCAATATCTTTTATACTAGATAATGGGCTATCTGCCAAAAATAGGTAAAAAGGCTGGATTGGCTGTCCTTAAAAATTTAGCAAGGTCCGTTATGCTAATAAATGAACTATCTGTTCATATCAGAGTTGGATTCTCTTTCTGGACTAACTATCCTCTGGGCTGACTGCCCTCAAAATGGACTGATTGTCCGAATTTTCTTTTGGGTTGACTACCCTTCAAAATATCTGAGCTAATTGCTCTACAAAATATGAGCTAACTGCCCTTCAAATTTCCCTTGATAGCCTTTTCAATATGATTTAATCAGTCAATTCAAATATATACAAGGAAAATATATCTTTATCTTTACTCTAAGCTATTTTGCCATGTTATATATACTTTACTAAAAATAACATTGATGATGTTCATTGAGGATTTATTATCTTTTTAAAATAAGTTTAAGTCCTTTGTAACTTTAAACACTTAGGTTATCTGCCTAGTCCTTAAATTCGAAACCTTTGTTTAAAACCTTCAAACAGCCTTTCGAAAACATTAAAGGTCACTCTTTCAAAATCTTTTTATAAAACCCTTCGAAAGTATTGAAGGAAACTCCACTACAACAAACTGGACCTTTAACATCGTTCAAAAAACGCTGTAAAAGGTATTAACGGCGTTTTTAACTACGCTGTATAACGACATGCCGTTATAGGTACTGAACTTACCATAGCAATAGTGAAAACGCTATAAAAAGTATGTTTCTTATAGCGTTTTACTGATGTCGTTAATACTATTTATGGCGATTTTGCTAATGAGATGAAACACTTTTCGTAGCGTTCGACGTCTGTTATCAAATGGATTTACCAATGATTTTACTTTGCAAAGATAACTTTTCATAGCGTTTAACCGATGCTATGAATTCTTCTCTAGTGTTTTTCTCTATTATGAACTCTTTTCTATAGCACTCCGTAAATGCTGTGGAAAGTTAACACAGCGTTTTTAAAACACTGTCGTTTAGAGTATCTACATTTCCCCACCGATAGATTCCATTTCTATACGCATCGATGACAATTTATATACCAAATATATAACTCAACTAAAATCAACACATTATACATTATTCAAACATTTCGTTATATTAATCACGCATCTCATAATCTACATGTAACATTACATAATCAACATACACAATATTCTTACAACAAAACATATATAATACGTCCATAATATTTCATAAACAATGTAGAATTAGTAGCTAGTAACCAAAGTAGTAATACATACAAACCAAAATATAGTTCTGACATCCAAAATAACATTGAATCGATAACTTGTTGCAGCATGTTTCTACTTTTTTGCATTAAAGACATCCATTTACCTGTAAAGTAAGTTCATATAAATCATAAATACAGTAAATACAAATTTGAAAGGCTAGAACCTTGATCGTAGTAAAGGTTCAATCAATTCTAGTACAGGTCACATCATTTAGGTGAAAACTTTGATTTCCAACAAAATAATTCAAACAATACAATCTCGTACAGGCATTATCTTTGGCTGCCATTTAAACCAGCAAGGGTACAATAAACTTACTTTAACTTAATTAATTTTTATAAACTTAATTATTTTGAAAAACTTATTTAATTTTTATAAATATAGTTAACTTGTATAAAAAGTAGTTAATTTTTATAAATTAGGTCATTTTTTATAAATTTACTTAATTTTTATAAAATTTATTCAACTTCATTAAATTTATAAAATATAGTTATTATTTATGAAATTTTGTTAATATTTGGAAAATTGTTTAATTACCATAAAACTTGGTTAACTGTTATAATTTTAATTCTTATGAATTTATTTAAGTTGAATAAAACTTAGTTTATTTTTAGAAAATTATTTAACTTTTATAAATTTGGTAAATTTAGTTAATTTTTATAAATTTAATAAACTTAGTTAATTTTTACAAACGTTTAGTCTACTTGGTTAAAATTTTATAAAACTTAATTATTTTTTATAAACTTAGTTATTTCTTTATAAAATTAGTTAACTTGGTTGTTTAATTTTTATAAAACTTGCTTAACATAGTTCTTTTTTGTACAAATTAGTTTTTTTTGTGAAGTTGGTTAATTTAATAAAAATTCAACTTAGTTAAATTTCTATAAAACTTAGTTAATTTTTATAAACTTAATTAAGAAAATAAACTTGGCTAATTTTAGAAACTTAATTTAATATTTATGAAACTTAATAAATTCTTTAGTAATTTAGTTAATTTAGTTGAATTTTTATAAAACATAGTTAATTTTTATAAGCTTGTTTAGTTTTTATAAAACTCGATTAAATTTTACAAACTTAGTTAATTTAGTCAAATGTTTATAAAAGTTGGTTAACTTCTATAAAAATTTGTTAAGTTTTATTAACTTAGTTATTTTTATAAACTTAATATATTTTTTAAAACTTAATTAATTTTTATAAACTTAGTTATTTTGTAAATTATTTAATTTTTATAAAATGCAGTTAACGATTATAAAAAATTAGTTGACTTTTATAAATTAGGTTAGTTTCTATAAGTTTAGTTAATTTTTATAAAACTTAGTTAACTTTATTTTCACCAAACACAATGTCTTTACTCCAAACTATGACCATTACCGATCTTAAAGTAAGTTGAATTTGCTTGTATACTTTTAATTCTTATTCGTCAACGCGAACATTTATTTGGGTGTGTACTATGTTAAGCTTAATTTCAAGAATTTTTTTCCTTTTTCCCTTCTTTTTTTTGTTCACTCTACCTCTTCTACGACTAATAAATTTGAACATGTAATTCTATTTCGTTATTTCAAACTACGTTTGTTTACAGTTTATTATGTATCGAAATTTAATTATATTGGTTTTATCGCACAACTGCACATAACATTCAATAATTAACTCCACTTACTGCCAATGACCTATATGCATAACGATTCTAACAATATTTGTAGCAGAAAGAATTCACAAGCTATTATACACTTGAACAACAACCTATTACTCAAATCGTTGCTTATTTACATAGTTTCTATATCTAACAACAACCTATATGTTAAATTATTGTAATGTGCAATCCAAAAGAAGTGAAAAAACTCACTTATGCATGTGGTGTGCTCTCTCATGTACAATAAATCATTTGGATAGATGCACTCCAAACTTCTCCATGTGTTTCTACATCTACAACCTAAGCATTGACAAGCAGTCCTTCATCAATGTCTGAATCATGTTGAACAAATCTAAAACACCACAGAGTGTCTAACAAATATTTGACACAAATTATTAACACTAAGATAGGGAATTATAACTTTGAATATTTTAGAGAAAGGGAAATAAAGAAAAAAAATGAAGAAAATTTAAGAAACAAAATTTATACTTCTTTAACATACATCATAGTTCAAGTAGACGCTAAGATTGCTCACAGAAAAATATCAAAAATGGTGATGCCCAATACTCATGTCAACACAAGAACTTGAACAAAATAAAGTTACCCATCCACAAATTTACTAAACATAGCTTAAAAGTGCTAGGGATAATACGTAGAATATATAGAATAGAAGAAGCATGCATATAGGTACATTTATCAACTACATTCAACTTCCAAACCTCTAGTCTTCTAGTCAGTAACCGCTATTCCATTTAGTTAACAAAATAGCCGAGTTTAAATTTATAGTTAATAAAATAATTACATAACTTCAAGTAATAAATGTACATGTAACAACTCAAACAACAAAAGGAGGCAGCAGAAAAAACAAATTCCAGGGGAAATAATTAAACTGTTATTAGTCGAAATAAAATGTAATGAAAATGAAACTAACCAATTATTCAGGTGCTGCTACTTCAAGTGCTATTGCTTCAGACAAAGTTGCAAGTTCAGCAGTTATAAACCTGGTAAAAATAATTCTGATTGATAGAATAAAATATGCAAAAATATGCATTCACCAATTAAAAACAGTAAGGAATTATACATTTGCATCTCAATACTACGTCATTCCATGAATATGTTGAATCCTTTAAGTTAACGGGTTTTGTGACTGCTACCAAAGATTTGATCTGCTAAAACAAAGAATCAAATAAACTCAAAATAAATACCCAGTAGGATCTTGTAGTATTTAGTGTAAATAGCAGCATGACTAATCACACAAAACAAGTTGCATGCAGTTTACTTTCTTCAATGATGTACTAAATAGTTAAGTAAATCAAATATGAAGCTGACATTTATTAAATTAAATGACAACAATTGAATCAAGGGGGGATAAGCCAGCTAGTGAGAAAACAAAATAAAAATAAAATCAAAAGCTTCTCTTTTGCTTTCCTGCATAAACAATAGATTTTATAGAATCATTCACCAACAATCCTACATAGTATATTAAATAGTGTATGCACACATGATATAGTTAATTCTACTGTTAAGCAATGCAAAACAGTGTGCTTGTTTACTATTGCACCATTGAATTGTGATCTGAATGGTGCCAAAAAAGAAAGCATTTTTTGTGCAAGATTCTCATGATCATTGTTTCTTTATACTTTTTTCTGCTCGTCGGTTACCGAGCTTGGACAAAATCCTTACCAAGCTTGGGCAAATAAAACTAGTTTTACATGGAATTTACTATAGATTAATGAATATAAACTCAAAATATTCATTTTTGGGGATTAATTTAGTGTTTGTAACGAAAGCACAATTACACCAAATGGGCTGGTTTGAGTAACACATGAGCCGTGCTCAGTAAGTAATGTACTCGGTTCTCACATTAGTGGAAGTCTTAATATAAAACTCTAGGAAAATAGAAATACATAAAGTAAGTTTAATAAAAGTGAACACCGAGAGTTATACCAATCCACATTTAGCATATTTGTATATAAAACAACTTTAAACCCAGTATAGTCTACAAGTTTCTTCAAGTTACCCACTCAACATCACATTGCTAGTGAAAAACACACATGTTTCTTTTTGCAATCCATTACTTAGTAAAAATAAACATTGCAGCCAACAAAATATTGCTGATCTCAAGATTGGAAAGGAAGGGAAATTGGCATCCAAATCTAAGAAAATTATATTGATATCTGAAGCCTGTATCATTTCACCCCTTGCTTTATGTCAATCTAGCAAAATAATCAGAGTTGGCAATTTAGCATACCAGATTACCAAATCCAAGGTAATAGTATTAAAAGGTGCAGATCATACGTGATCCAAGGTTTAATATTATTCACTGTTGTTTATACTTCAAATATTGCATCGATATAGTATCATTCTTAGGGAGGAAAAACCTATACTCATTGTTACAATTCAATTATGTTTTAATCAATATGAAAATTGTATGATTTTGTTATTTTCAGATTAAATGATATATTTTTTACGATTTTCCTATTTTGCACTTAGTTCATCAGTTTTTTTGCCTTTACTGTTTTACCAATAATATTGAACACAAAACTATTTTTAGGATAAATATAATTACTGATTTCGAACCAAAAGAAGTGCATTAGGGTGATTTTGATCTCTGGTTTTGCTGTTAGCTCAGCTCCCATATTTCACAAGATAATCCATTCTATTCTACCCTAATATTGTTGATTCTGCTTCATTTTGTTTCCACGACTATTTTAGTGCTCTTACAGGGGGTACCGAGGCTAGGATTTCCACAACATATTAGCTATTTATAGTTATACTGTGTGTATATGTAACTGTACTGAAAACTTTGGTGATAACTACACACACACACACTAAGGAGCTAAGGCAATCCAACATTTCCTAATAAAAACATTTGTCGTCTCATACAAAACAATAATACCACAAATGTAACCCATCCATGAGAGTTGTGATCGGACTATTATTTTTCGTCAAAACGTATAGGGTGAATAACTATATTTCAGAAATAATGTGATAGCAATACCTGGAATCGGTTGTTTCACGTTTGTACATTTCTATAAACAACCTCAACTCATGGTCACTTTTTCTCAATTTTTGGACCTGGAAAACATCATACATATATTTTCAAAAGAACTTTTCTTTAGCCGAACTGAGTTTGAGTGTGGCAAAAATGACCGTTATAAAATCATGAATAAATGAAAGTATCAAAACTTTACTGTATATAAGGATTTCATCAGAACAACTTCTAGAATTTAGAAGCCTAAAAACTAGATTATATATATAAACTACTACATTACGAAACATGTTAAAGAACTTAAAATCAATAACTACCTAAAAGTGCAACTGATAACTGCATTTAAGAACTGGATCCTAAAATTAAAACTAAAGCATGATTGAATAAGAGCCATGTTTGTTGGAAGTCCTTTGATCAAATCAGGGTTACTGCCCTTACCAACCAATAAGTATAAACTAATCCATATGCATCATTGACAAAGGTAACAGGATGTTTAAAGCTTAATTCAAAAACAAAACATCAAATAAATAACCATGATTCTTAAACACCAAATGGAAGAATATACATGAAATCAGTTTTGACATGGCAAAAGATTGCTTAAGTTATCAAAAAATATTTGTAAAACCAAACCAGTTTATTCTTCTCTTAATTTCCATGGTAAAAGATTGCAATAAGCATATAGAATATTGAACTGTATGATGTTTGCTCGAAATTCTGTCTGAAATAATATAAAATATTTGTACTGCTAATTATAGGACCAAAAACATTTAAGTACTCTGAAAAGCAAATTAAGGTATTGTTGCACTGATTATTATTCCCAGAACATGATGGAAAAAGTATAAGTTGAAGCATATAAAATCTAACAAAACTATTAACTTAAATTAGTAACAGAGAAGGAAGTTATCTGGCTCTTTCGAAGCTTGTTCATGCTTGCTTTCTATCATAGTCCATCCTTCCTGTAATTTCTGTAAATCCAGTTCCAAATGAGCTCTATGAGATTCTGAGAAAGCAGAGAGTCTCTAATAAACATCAACAAAATCAACTTTTAAAGTAACTTCATTTTCATGCCAGATTATAGTATCCTTTTCGACCTATCATGATAAAATTGAACTAGCATCAACCAACTAAGATACACATGTCAAAAGAATAATAAAGATTACAGAGGCTACAATCATTTCTTGTACAGTTATCACATGTAGTTTCTCTATGGAGGTCCAGTGTAGATCTATTTCTGCTTTTGATTTATTTAGCCGTTCGCATAGTGACAAGAAAGCTGGAGATGAAATGATGCTATGTACATCTGTCACAACATTCTGCAAATATGTTTATACAAATACATCTATTTTGACAAATCCAAATGCTTAGCAATTGAGTAAATAAAGCAAACAAAATAAGAAATCCAATTAACCACACCTTTATATCAACTAGTTTCTTTAAATATATATTCTTCCTTCATGCAGGTTTCTTATTTCAACAAGCCTGCTTGATGCAAGATCCTGTTCAGAAAAGAGGATATCAGAACACAAAAATAAAGATATAGGAGAAAACTACTGTAAGCTGAAAATGTGTACCTTCATATTTTTTAGTGAGGACTCCAAATCTTTCAATCCAGTTTCCTTATCTCTAAACTTATCCCCGCCAGATGCTTACTTCCCAACATAGGAAAAAGGATTGGAGACTGAAATGCTGCAGCATCTTTTTACGTCTTAAGGTGTGCTATTTTGCAGTTGATTTCATCCAACTCTGAAATAGCAGATGCTAATTCACCTAAACAAACAAACAGATAATATATTAGAAAGCAAGAATAGGGGCATTCATAAAATAAACTATGCAACATAAAGAACATAAGGCGTTTGTTGATAAAAATGGCTTAATCTATTTATTAACTTGTGTAAAAATTGTACTGTCCAATCCTTTATGTTCGGCTTTGTTTTTGGAATCCATGTCACAATTATCATAGCACACATATCTTAGTCATGAATAATAACCAAAACAACGATGATATAAAAACAACATCATAAAACTCATTTGTTGACTTTGTAAAAGAATGAAATCCTACCATTAATCGTCTGAGAGCTTTCAATATCATATCTATCATTTTCATACCCATGAGTAATCTTACAATGTTTTTCCAGATAATCGACTAGATGTTGAAACAATCAAGAATATCTGTTCAACCAAATAAAGAGAATTGGACAACATAATGATGACAAATTAACAGATTAACAAGCACTTACTTGCTCCTAAGACTTATTAATCACACTTATAGTATCATCATATGCTATCCATTTTTCTTCCAGATAACTAATTTTGCTCTCAAGAATGGAATACTCAACTTTCAAAGTCTCCATTTGCTGTTTCAGCTTTCTATTTCGATACCCAAGCACACTAACATTAAGATACATAGCTCAACCACCAAAAAAGAAGGGAGAAATCACATAGTTAGTGAAAAGAATTGATAAATCGATTAATACAATGCATATGTCTAATGTAAAATTAACATCAATTGATACTAAAACAATATTATCATGCCTGGAACAATTTTAAATCTCAAAATGATATAGAGATAAATTTACGGAGTGTAGGATTCTTGGTATGCGATAATAGAGGCAGATGGATTCGAACCAGTTAGGATTTGGTGGGCGCTGAAAAGGGAGATTTTTTTGTGGTCTAGGTATTGGACTGGTGAAAAGGGAGTTTTTTGAAAAAGGGAGGGAGACCGCCAATTTTTTATTGTAATGCGGAAACATGTAACTGCATGGATAGTGAGCTATGTTTAACTCTAACCAACGAATAGTTAAGCAAATTACAGAAATCCTTGTTCCAATGCAATCCCTCCTTGCAATAAATATACCATTTTGTAGTGGTCCTTCATGTCCTTTTAAAAAAACTTCCTTTTACAAGTTTTAAACATATGACACCCGCCTTTAAATCCTTCAAACCGTAGCCTTTCGAAAACATTAAACCCTACCTTTCGACCTTCTCGAAAGGTCCAACCTTTCGACCTTGTCGGAAGGTTTCTTTTCGACGCAGTTGAAAGTATCTACCTCCCTTGCATAATAAACCTTTTGAAAGCAACGTAACACAAAACCTTTCAAAGACATTGGGTTCAATTTAAAACATGTGGAAAACCTTTCGAAACCAATCAAAAATAATAAAGTGTTGGCATTGGGACCAACCCTTCGAAAACAATGGAGAGGGCGACACATTTTAAAAAACAAAAGATAACCTTCGACTCCATCTGTGTCGAAAGGTTAGGAAGCAGAAACTATGCTTTTGACCTTGTCGAAAGCTATACCTTTCGGCTTTGTCAAAAGGTTTCAGTTAAAACAAGAAAGCAAAACAATCGAAACCTTTTTCTTTTACACCATTTGACAATGTCAAAAGCTCTTTGTCTAAAGCAAGCGGGCATATTTTCCTTGAAACCAAAACAAAATTTCATCTCTTTCGGAAGCTATAACCTTTCGTCCCTAAACCATTCGACTCCTTCCAATTCAGTACGTACCAGTTGCCTGATACCATGTGCATTGGTATTTGACCTAGCCGAAGGGTTTGATACCTTTCGACCTTGTCGAAAGGTTTGGAATGAAGACAGAAGCACTTGCCGAGATGGTTGAATAGTAAAATTTGTATATTAAAATAGTTCTTTTGTACCCCACCTGCTTCTTTATCTAAATCTAATTGGTTGCTAGAATTTTATATTCAAAATTGCTGCCGATTTTCCTCATTTGGAAATTTAAATAATTTTAAAAAAACTCATTCTCCTTTATAATTATATAAAACATTTAAGTCACATACCTTAAATAATTTAATATAACTATTAAAACATCTTGTAAAATTCTAAAAAAATCCCAGAATATCAAATAATATGTTCTCTTCAACATATAAATTTTTTGGATCCAAACAATAATTATTTGTCTCATGAATAATTTTTATAATCCAATTTAACCTTTTTTCCCTAGAAAAATCATAACAATTCCACAAAAAATCCGAAAAATTCCAAAAATCGAAACCCATTTCTATATTAAATTTTTAGATCACGATAAAAATTCGCAAGCCTAACGGATGTCATTTACTAGGGATTTCATCTTAAAACATGTCATAAAATCTATATGAACATACATAAATCATCAACATGTATATATAATCATTTATCATTCAGAATCATGGTAAAACTTTGCAAAATCATTCAGGTTTAACCTTAAGGCTGAAACCATAAAGGTTTAGAGATGTAAACATTATTCACCTTTCCTTGAATGATTAAGGAGCTTGAGATTTGTTTGAGTTTGATTTGAATTTGCTTTCCTTAAGCTTTTCTCTTGTTTCCTCTTCTTCTTTCCTTGTTAATGGTGGCCGGCCAAGCTTTTCATTTTTGAAAGTGAGAATGAACGTGTGTTTTGAAATACACAGCCTAAGGAAGGCAATATAGGAATGGCCTCTTTCCCATAATACCCCTCTCTAATTCATTTTAAACCTTTCAAAATTTTATTAGTTAAAAAGGTACGACTACCTTATTTATATCAAATCTCAATCTCCTAATCAACACATTATTTTATTTAGTTTATCTATCTAGATTTCCTAAATAATGTTATCACAAATCTAGGGTGTTACAGACCCCCCTCCTTAAAGAATTTCATGCTCTAAATTACAATAAGGCTCAAAACAACCAAGAAGGTAAAACATACCATCAAAACAAGTCAGGATAAGTGTCTCTGATCCTACACTCAACCTCCCATGTATACTCTCTGTCATCATCACTCCACTGGACTTTGACTAATCTGACCGTCTTGGTTCTAAGCCTCTTCTCATCTTTCACAATAATGCAAACTGGCTTCCTCACTATGGTCAAGTCCGGTTCTACCATTAGACCATCTACCACTATCGGTGCAATAGTAGTCTCAGGGTCTCTAACACACTTTCTGATATGAGAAATATGAAAAACATCATGGACACCTGCCAAACTGCTTGTTAACTCAAGTTTATATGCGAGCTTCCCGATTCTTTCAAGAATAGGAAAAGCTCCAATGAACCTAGGAGATAACTTCCCCGACATCCCAATTCCAAGCACACCCTTTATCGGTGATACTTTGAAGAAAACCCAGTCCCTAACTGTTAACTCCAAAACTTTTCGTTTCTTACATGCATTACTCTTCTGCCTAGACTGAGCCTCCTTCATCCTATCTCGAATGACCTCAATCTTTTCTATAGCTTCTCTTACCAAATCTGGACCAAGAATCAACCTATCCCTAGTCTCCAACCAACAAACGAATGATTTGCATGGCCTTCCATACAAAGCTTCAAATGGTGCCATCCTAATACTAGTCGGATAACTGTTGCTATAAGAAAACTTGAATAGATGCAGATGGTCCTCCCATGATCCTCCAATGTCTAGAACACAAGCTCTTAACAGATCTTCCAAGATCTGATTAAATCTCTCTGTTTGCCCATCTGTCCACGGATGGTAAGCGGTACTCATCGTAAGCTTGGTTCCTAAAACTTCCTGCACACATTTCCAAAACTCACTAGTGAACAAGGAATCTCTAACACTAACTATGCTGCTAGGAACTCCATGCAATGTAACCACATTCTTTTTGAACAACCCCGCTAAAATAGGTGCCATCCTGGTTGACCTAACTGGAATGAAATGGGCACTCTGGTCAATCTGTCCACTATGACACATATACTTTCATTTCCCTTGTTTGACCTTGGCAACCCGTCTATGAAGTCCATAGAAATAGAATCCCACTTCCACACTGGAATGTCTAACGGCTGAAGCAAACCACATGGTTTCTGGAGTTCGGCATTTGCCTACTGGCAATTCAAGCATTGCCTTATACACCAACCAATATCCCGCTTCATTCCTTCCCATAAGAAACTCCTCTTCATATCCTGATACATCTTTGTACATCCGGGATGTACAGTGAATTTTGAATGATGGCATTCATCCAAGACTTCCTTTCTTATGTTCCATACACTCGAAACACATAATCTACCTTCCTTTCTTAACCACTCATTCTAGTCAAAACTGAAGTCTTTCAGGTCATCGCTCTTGGTTCCTTCCTTAAGCTCTCTAATCTGCTCAGCTAACACAGGGTCTTCTATCTGCTTAAAAGCAATCCATTCAATCAAAACTAACCGAACTTCCAAACGAGACAATACAACTGTATCACCACTAGACTCTCCCTATGATCCCCACTACACTCTGCAATATGAAAATGCTTCTAAATCTTTGCACTCAACCATCATTGCCAACATTACACTCTGATGTTTCCTACTAAGTGCATTTGCAACCCTGTTGCCTTTCCCGGGTGTATACTCAATCCCAAAATCATAAGCGGCTATGAACTCTAACAACCTCTGATGTCTCATGTTCAGCTCCTTCTGAGAGAACAAATACTTCAGCGACTTATGATCGATAAACAGCTCAAACCTTTTTCCAAAAGGTAATGTCTCTATACCTTCAAAGCAAAAATCACAATAGCAAACTCCAAATCATGCATTGGGTATCTGACCTCATGCGGTCTAAGCTGCCTAGAAGCATAGGCAATTACTTTACCTTTCTACATCAGCACAGCTCCTAATCCTGTTCCACATGCATCGGTGTAGACTACCAAGTCCTGATTCCCCTCTGGAACTACCTATACAGGTGCATGGCTCAATAAGTGCTTCAAACCCTATAATGATTCCTTACACTTATTAGTCCACACAAACTTCACATCCTTCCTTGTCAGCCTGGTCATCGGTGGTGCTATCCACGATAAATCCTTAATGAATCTCCGATAATAACCAGCCAACCCAAGGAAACTCTTAATCTCGGTCATTGTCTCGGGTCTCTTCCAACTATTCACTGCCTCGATCTTAGTCGGATCTACTGACAACCTATCCTCTAAGAATACATGGCCAAGAAACTTCACCTCCTTTTTCCAGAAGTGACACTTCAAAAACTTCGCTTTTAGCTGATGCCGCGTCAGCATCTCAAGCACCATTCTAAGATGAACTTCATGCTCTCTTTCATCCTTATAGTAAACTAAGATATCATCTATGAAAACTAGCATGAACCAATCCAAGAGCTCTTGGGAAATCCGGTTCATTAAATCCACAAAGAAAGCTGGAGAATTCGTTAGTCCGAATGGCCTAACTAAACATTCACACGATCCATATCTGGTTCTGAATGTTATCAAAGGTATAAGTATCCTCTGCTACTCCGAGCCGATGGAAACCCGTTGCCAAATCCATCTGGGAAAATACCTTTGCACCATTTAGTTGGTCAAACAAATCGTCAATTCTGGCAATGGGTATTGATTCTTTACCATCCTCTCATTCAACTTACGATAATCGATACATAGCCTCAACAATAAGTTCGGCTTCTTAGCAAACACTACAGCTGCACCCCATGGCGAACTGCTTGGCCTGACAAAACTCTTGCCCTCTTAGTGCACCAACTGCACTTTCAACTCCCTCAACTTTGAAGAGGTCATCCTGCTTGGAGGTCTACTCATTTGGTTCTGCACCCGGAACCAATTCTACCTTAAACTCAATGGCTCGTTACGGCGGCAATACGACTTCAAGCTCCAACACATCCACGAATTCTCTAACCATGAAAACTCGGCCCTACTCATCATCTGAATCCAATGCACCCAACAAAGCAAACACTGCACTACTTGTACCTCCTATGGTGAAAACAATCCGATCGCTACATTCCGACTGACTAAGAGATATCATCCTACGCTGGCAAAATATCTTAGCATCGTACTTACTCAACCAATCCATAGCTAGGATGATCCCAAACCACACAAAATCAGACACATACATACTGCACTCAAAAGTATGACCTAACAGGTCAAACTTGAACTGATCACACCTCAACCCTAGAGTTGCATACCCTCCTATTGGATTCGCAACTCGTAAGGATGTAACTAAATATGTGGGTTCAAGGTTAAGCTTGTCTATGAAACATCTAGATATAAAAGAATGCGATGCACCGGTATCAAACAAAGCGCTAACAGACATACCATGAATCTGAAGCGTTCCTCTAGGAACTGCCTTTCCCTTCTCCTGCGCTGTTGTTTTGGAAGCAGCAAGCTCCAATGCATACACCTTGCCCTTACCATATCTAATGGGCTCCTTGAACTAGTTCTTATAATGGCCTATCTAATCACAGTTAAAACACCTTACATTCTTCCCCTTAGCCATATCCTTTGCTCTCCCTATGTGATACTCATTAGCAAACTGCCCTTTCTTGTCACATTTATAACAGACAACCTACAACTTCGCTTTCTTGGCTGCTCCACCCTTCAGGGCACCTTTCTTAGAAAAGAACTTCCTCTTCTAGCCCTGCCCAACCTGGACCAATTTTGCCTTGCTCTTCTCTAGACACTCAAGGACATCTTCCTACCTCAAAGCCATCTCTATAACAATATTAGAAGGATCTCTAAGATGAGACAAAATAGCACTAGCCAATTCTGGCTTTAATCCACTAATAAACATCTCTTTCCGCTTCAACATGGTATCTACAGAAGCATACCATACCGGGCCAACAATTCGAATTTCCTAGCATACTCAGCAAAAGACATCTCACCACGCACCAGCTCAGCAAATTGCATAATCAAAGCTGACCGGGCCATCACTGACATAAACCTATCCTGAAATCTCCACTTGAAATCCTCCTAGGTTATTGTCTCTTCATCGTCTGTCGCTGATTCACTGTTCCAGCAGAACAATGCAGTCCCTTAAAGCTGCATGAACGCTAATCTCCTCTACTTCTCGTCATTGAGCCTTAGGTCCACAAAAATGCTTTCGTAGTGCAACAACAAATTCTCAACTCCAATGGCATCCTCTGTTCCCATAAACGGCTTCCCTTCTTGCTTGACATAATCACCGCTAATCTTAGAAAAATGATTAACTACCGAAACTTCTGGAACCCCTGCTCCTGCAGCATTTCCTCCTACCACTTCGGTTGCAACTCCTGCTTGCATCATATTCCTGAAAAACTGATACATGGCTTCTTTTCCGACCTATGGGAGTTTTTCACCAGCATTGTCTGCTTCAGATTGGTTAACCCTACTTCTTCTACCATCCATATCTGTATTCAAACCACATGGGATACAGAAAGATATCCTAACAAAAGGTAGATGAATGGAGATAAAGCGCATACTTATATACGGCAAATACAAGTACGTTACTATAGCGTTAATCCAACCCCAAAATCTTGCTCTAGTTTCCTTGGATTTTTGTTTTCAAAACAAATTTTGTTTTTTAGTTAAATTTTTCCATAAACCAATGCTCTGATACAAAGTTGTAACATCCCGTATTTGGAGGCCAAAAGCTATGCGTTATGGATGCTGCAATCATCCATAGTACTAACTTCTAGAGACGAAATACGGTAGTGTTAGTAGTATCCATAATACTAGAAGCACTTGAAAATGAACAAAATCACAAATTTCTAAAGCAATCATTGATTACGTTTCAATTAATATCATATCCAAGTTACAAAAATCCCCAAACGAATCCCAAGCATTGATCAATTATGATATACAACAATACGCTAAAAGCGACATGTAAAGATGCCCCCTTGGATGATCAAAGCAATCTAGACATAATTGTCTTAATACCCAGCGGAAATAATAGAATTCCTAATTTAGCTATCTGTCAGCCACCTGCTCGTCTTCGGATTCTTTATTCGCCAAAATCTCCTAAAACCTGAAAACCTAAACCCTCAGCCTACTCAAATCAAATTTTGAGCACCCGAGAGTTTAAGGGGAAACAAAAACTTCGAGTTAGACTTAAAGCCTAGTATGAATAATTTCTGTTACATCTCAGTTTTTTTATATATAATGAGCCACGCCGCTTAGCGAAACGAGTTTCCCCTCACTAATATCTCTTTCCAAAACATATATTTTGTAAATCCTTTCCTGCCATCAAACTAGTTAATCAACTGATTATAAAAATAACATAGCTATATCCATTACGCTAAAATAAGAATTAAAATAGACTGTTTGTCTAAAATCTGAACTAATATGTTGTTTACTAGACAATTTGTCCTAAATTCTGAGCTATCTACTCTTTTCTGGACTATTTGTCCTAAAACTAATTATACCAAAATAGTAATATCTTTTATGCTAGATAACGGGCTATCTGCCCAAAATAGGTAAAAAGGGTGGACTAGCTGTCCTTAAAAATTTAGCAAGGTCCGGTATTCTAATCAATGAACTATCTGTTAATATCAGAGTTGACTGCTCTTTTTGGACTAACTGTCCTCTGGGTTGACTGCCCTCAAAATGGACCGACTGTCCGAATTTCTATAAAATATCCGAGCTAACTGTCCTTCAAATTTCCCTTGAAAGCCTTTTCAAAATGATTTAATCTGTCAAATCATGTATATACAAGGAAAATATATCTTTAGCTTTACTCTAAGCTATTTTGCCATGTTATATATACTTTACTCAAAATAACGTTGATGATGTTCAATGAGGATTTCCTATCCTTTTAAAATAAGTTTAAGTCCTTTATAACTTAAAACACTTAGGTTATCTGCCTAATCCTAATTATCGAAACCTTTGTTTAAAACCTTAAAATAGCCTTTTGAAAACATTTAAGGTAACTCCTTCAAAACCTTTTTATAAAACCCTTCGAATGTATTCAAGGTAACTCATTCATATCCTTTTAAAAAACCTTCCTTTTACAAGCTTTAAAACATATGACACCCATCTTTAAATCATTTAAACCTTAACCTTTCGAAAACATTAAACCCTTCCTTTCGACCTTGTCGAAAGGTCCAACCTTTCGACCCTGTTGGAAGGTTTCTTTTCGACCTAGTCGAAAGGATCTACCTTTCGACTTTGTCAAAAGCCTGTGGTACCTCCCCTGCATAATAAACCTTTTGAAAGCAACTTAACTCAAAACCTTTTAAAGACATTGGGTTCAATTTAAAACATGTGGAAAACCTTTCGAAACCAATCAAAAATAATGAATTGTTGGCGTTGGGACCAACCCTTCGAAAACAATGGAGAGAGGCGGCATGTTTTAGAAAACAAAAGATAACCTTTGACTCCATCTGTCTTAAAAGGTTAGGAAGTGGCAACTGTGCTTTAGACCTTGTCGAAAGCTATACGTTTTGATTACCTTTCGACTTTTCGAAAGGTTTCAATTAAAATAAGAAAGCAAACCAATCGAAACCTTTTTCTTTTAAACCATTTGACAATGTCAAAAGCACTTTGTCGTAAGCTAGCAGGCGTATTTTCCTTAAAACCAAAACAAAGTTTCATCTCTTCCGAAAGCTATAACCTTTCGTCCGTAAACCATTCGATTCCTTCACTACATACCAGTTTCCCGATACCAATTGCATTGGTATTTGACCTAGCAGAAGGGTTTGATACCTTTCGACCTTGTTGGAATGTTTGGAATTAAAGTGGAAGCACCTGTCGAGAAGGTTGAATAGTGAAAATTGTACTTTAAAACAGTTCTTTTGTACCCCACCTGCCTTGTTTGTCTAAATCTGATTGGTTGCCAGAATTTTATATTCAAAATTGCTGCCGACTTTCCTCGTTTGGAAATTTAAATAATTTAAAAAAAACCCCTTTCTCCTTTACTATTGTATAAAACATTTAAGTCTCATATCTTAAGTAATTTTATATAACTATTAAAACATCTTGAAAATTATGGAAAAAATCCTAGAAAATCAAATAATACGTTCTCTTCAACATATAAAATTTTCAGATCCAAACAATAAATTTTTGTCCCGTAAATAATTTTTATAATCCAATTTAACCTTTTCTTCCCTAGAAAATTCATAACAATTCCACAAAAATTCTGAAAAATCCGAAAATTGAAACACATCCTTAAAATAACTTTTTAGATCACCAAAAAAATTCGCAAGGCTGGATGCCATTTACTAAGGTCTTCATATTAAAACCTGTCATAAAATCTATATGAACATAAATAAATCATCAACATGTATATATAATCATTTATCATTCAAAATCATGGCAAACCTTTGCAAAATCATTCGAGTTTAACCTTAAAGCCAAAACCATAAAAGTTTAGAGATGTAAACATTATTCACCTTTGCTTTAATGATTAAGGAGCTTGAGATTTGTTTGAGTTTGATTTGAATTTTCTTTCCTTAAGCTTTTCTTTTGTTTCCTCTTCTTCTTTCCTTGTTAATGGTGGTCGACGAAGCTTTTAACTTTAGAAAATGAGAATGAACGTGTGTTTCGAAATACACGGCCTAAGGAAGGCAATATAGGAATGGCCTCTTTCCCATAATACGCCTCCTCTCACTTTAAATCCTTCAAAATTTTATTAGTTAAAAAGGCACGACTACCTTATTTAAATCAAATCTCAATCTGCTAATCAACACATTATTTTATTTAGCTTATCTAACTAAATTTCCTTAATAACGTTATCAAAAATTTGGGGTGTTACAAATAGTAAATATCCAAACATTCAATAGATAATTTTTACCAACTAAAAATATTCATGGTTAACCAAAATGGTGAGATTAACTCACTTTGATTTTTAATAGTCGTCAAACATTCGTTTTGAATAAAATTAAACGAACGTTGAATTTTTAACCAATATCCAAACTAGCTCCAAATTCTTCCAATCCAACTCCATAGCGTAGTGCTCGGTGATACGAACGCAATACAACTTGTCACTCTCAAAACGGACCTTCGATGAAAAAGTAACGAATTTATTTACGTTCGAGTTAATTAAATTAACATTAACTTAATTAAATTAAAATCTAAACCTTCTTTCCCTCCCTCTCTGTCATCTATGATCTTGGCCTAGAAGAATCGAACCCATCGATGTTCAACTTTTTCGAACGTCGCTCCTTCCTCACGTCACCATAGGGCGATCCATCACCGCCACCACGTGCGCCATCATGAGCCGCGCCAACCTCCACCTCTAAGCCAAGCTCGGTCGTTAGCAAAGCTATCTACGGCCAATCCTATGTCGTGTGAATGTAGGCCCTGTACGCCTCCATTTGTCGATGATTCATTGATCCCACCGTTGTCTTGTAGAGCTCGTCAAGCTCCCCATCTTCTTAGCTGAAGTTGAAAGAAAAAAGTGTGTGGATGGAGAGAAATTAAGGGAAGAAGGTGGTTGAATTTCGGCCATTAAAATTGTAAAAGAATGCAGTAGAAGAAACTAGGGTTTTGATAGAAAACTAAAAGCTTCAAGCCCTTATATAGAAAATTTCGTGGCACTATTCAACCATGAAAATTTCGGACTCTAAATGAAGCCGGGCACCTGGCGTTTTATATGTTATACCCCTATTCCAAACACAATGGAATATATATCGGGAGCCAATTCCATCATGTACAGATGTTAACCTTCCAAAATCGAATTATACTAATATAAATTCCTTTAATTAATTTCTATTGGTTTCGATCTCGCATGCCTAAACGATATGTTTGCTTGCCACAAAATTTGAAAACATATAATAATTCACTTTTACAGATCTAATGAAACCAGTTTCATTAAAATTCGAGACAGTGCCCAATAAGACTGTTTTTACACATTATTAAATCAAGCAATTTGCAATTTCAATTTAATCAATTTTAATTCAAATTTAAAAATTCACTAACTCGATTCTAATTTTAAATAAAACTTAAATCAACACTGAAGTAATTTTTCATTCACATTAAATTCAAGATTCAATTATATAAACAATTTCAAATATTCAGTTTAATAATTTAATCATCAAATAAATCGCTATATTGGAAATTCGAGTTATTTAATTTATAAAAATAACTTCCTGATATTTAAAATAAATTATATATTACAAATTCTAATGACTAAAATTCTACGACGTTACAATGGCTATTAATATCAATAGCTTTAGAGAGGGGTGGTTGCAGGTTAACTAATTGTGAAAATACGGACTGGCACCAGGTTAAATGTTAGCATTGAGTTATGGGGTATAAAAGAGGTAAACCTAGAGGGGAGATTAAAGGGGAAAAGAAAATGAGCATGGATCGATAAGAATGTTAGAGATAGGGATGGGAAACTAGTGAAAAGAGATGAATAGTTGATGTTAACGAGGAGCCATCAGTAGGATTTCAAGAATATTAGGGTTTTCAATCATATGTGCGATACAATATCAAGTGTACTCACTATAACTACCCTATTAACATCGATTTTCATTTAAACTATCAAATATGAAAAATATAAAGTTGAACGACCCGATATATTACAATTAGATATGAATTTTATTCCAACCCGACTTATTTAATTTTCTTACGACCTAAAAAGAAGATCCTAATATCATAATATTCCATAAAAATCCAAGCTTCTTGGTTTCTGGAATAAAAAGGTTAATACAATGGTAACACAAAATTTATTAACATTTTTTTCTACTAATAGACAAATTTCTTTTTGGCCTTTTTTTTATTTCCACTCAAATCTAATTTTTTTTTTCAATCTATATTTTTCTAATTTCACTCTATTTTACACCCTTTTTAAAAAAAGCAAGACTAATTGAATGTGTGTGTTGTGTATATATCTTTAAAAAAATCAATTCTTTATTTTCTCTACAAAAAAATATCATACTTTTATCACTGGCTTCGATCAGAAATTCTAGTTCTTCTTTTACCATCATTAGCACTGAAATTACGGTTTCCAATCCACATTTTCAACAAATAACTTCTTTTCCGTAATTCTGCCGCATTTCAACTAATTAAAATTTATTGTTCATTTTGTGTCATATTTTCAATGCAAATCTTACTATATATTGTTATTATTTGAAACTGTTTTTATACTTCCCCCAGGACCTACTGTTAAAGAATATCATGAGTTAAGTTAATTGATTTAGCTAAAAATATTTTTTACTGCATGGTGTGTGTAGCACAGGTTCGCACTATTGGTTTATAAATGTCCTAATCGTGATATACAAATTGTTGTATAATACATTTTGCGCTGTAATGTTAAGTTTTAGGAATGAGTTATGCTTAGTTTTTAACAAGAAAAACAAGTCTTTAGTTCGATTTTTCCTTAAAGAACCATTCTTAAATTAGATTTTTTTTGAATTAGATATAATAAACTTGAATATAAGTTAAAATTATTCTCGGTGGCAATATTGTAACATTTTACGATAATTTAATGTGATTCACGGTTCAAAATAAAACTAATTAAATTTTATAAGTTTATATTATTCTTATTAGTAATGTGTGCATTGTAATCTTGAATTGCCTTTCAAAACTAGCATAAAAATATGATGCTAGTAAATCACAAATTGTTTACTTTTATTTTAAATAGTAACTTATGAAACAATATATTTTTATCTTATGGTAAATATTTGGTGAGAATACTTCTGATCATTCCTTACTTCAAATTATAATCTCCAAAGTAAAGATTATCCTAAGATGAAGTAAAAAACAACATTCCTGCAATATTGAAAATAGATTAGCTATGTTAATACAATAATTGATGAATATTATTTACTGGAGGATGTACTAACTAATTAGCCAATATTTTCAAATTAAATGAGTACATGTGTATACAACAAATCCTAATATATAATAAGTAAGTAATGTTATAATTTTTGGCTTTTTGTTCAAAATACATTGTTTACATATTAAGATGCTTTTGAATTAATTAGTTCGTATTTTGAAAATAAATAAGTGAATATAAATGTATATTATATAAGTTATTGCTAATTAATCAGCAGCCACAATTACATGTATATTTTTGCTATTACATGAACCTTATTAATTAAATTGTTATATAAATCTTGAAATATTTATAAGCTCGATTTCCTCCCATCTCTATATTTACCCATTAGTTCATGATTTCATCATCACCAACATCATTATTTACAAACTCCTTACATTATCTCAATACTGTGGAATGTTTAATGCAATCACCCCATTATCACTTATAATAATTATTCTCATTACCATTCCAAGTGCACATAGTGCAATATCCTGTGACTCGGTAACAGCATCTCTAGTCCCATCTTGCTAAAGTTCCCAAGATTAACCTTCCAATAGTTGCTGGCATTCCTAAAGCCTGTAGGGTAGATATTCCTTATAGTATCAACCCAATCTGTTGATTGCTCCATGTATAGAAATTGGTTCATGCTTTAACTAACAGATTTTTTTTCAATGTTTTTTATAGTTCACATTCATCATGTTATATATAACATAATATTTGTAACGATTATATTTTAATTGTAATGTAACCATCATTTTTATTTGTAGGATAAAATAAGAAGCGTATACTTCATTAAATAGAGTATATATTTCATAAGGGTGCAACAAGCTTTATCGATGAATAATGTCAATAGGGCGATGATTAATATTTCCTGTGTTGCATATTTTTGTATGTTTTATAAGATTAATCGAACCATTCCCTAAATAATATATGCCAGTAGTTTTTTATAATTGAAATTGTATTTTTGCAACTGTATGGTATGGTCTATGATGTGGTTTTTCTTCATTTTGAATTTTCAAAGTGTTGATTCCACTGAGGAATTAGATTCTTATGATGTAAATGTTAATGAAAAGAAAAGAAACCAATATGTCATAAAATTTAATAGGGATAACATTTTTGGTTCATCAAAAACATTTACATCCTATATATATCTTTAGAGCTTAGAAATCAATTGAAGAACCAAAATAAAAAAATTAATTAATATCCATGTAAAATATTTTTATTACTAAATACAAGGGTATATATATGCATAATATTCTACACTTAAATTTAAGTTCGAAGATATGCATAAATTTTTTATTAAAACATCGAACTTTCTTGTAGCATTATAGCTTAAATAGATGTAAAAATGCAAAATCAATTGTTATGGGTACAAAAGTATCTTAAAGGGTGGTAAAAGTTTTATTACTATTATTCATAAGCATTGTAGAAATAAGTTAAAATTATTTGTAAATACTACGAAAATATTTTTAAATATTGCATAAATGATGTTTTATAAGCTTTTGAAATAAAATTATGCTGTAACAAAAAATTGTAGTAATAAGTTTATACTTATATAAGGAACTATAAACCAGAATCCTTGTCTAAAATAGAAAGTTGATTTATTATGACTCTAATAATTTCTAGCATTTTAGCCCTAAACACAATTAGAAATATAGAGCTTGAAGTTAAGAAATGTCAATATACATTTGATAATATATATTATGCACGGTAATATAAATAGTTTCTACATCGAATTTAAACCAAACACAACTAAAATTTCAAGCATGTTCTGTCATAGAGGAAATTTTATATCTTTGATAATGTATCCAAACATGCATCAAATCATACAAAAGTCTCGATTCGTGTATCAATTCTTTCACACAATGACTTTCAATACCTTCTCCAATTTTCATTAAGATAAAACACATTGAATAAATACCATATTTTTTCGATGAATAGGTCCATCTAATGAAGAGGTTGGTAAATTGGATGTAGCTAGTACCAAAATCAATTTTTTGATATATGGATAGGGAAGCATAAACTCATCAATTGCTTTTAATGATGATTGAATCGTTTGGTTTTCTGAATAATCTTGAATCAATAGTTACCATATGGTATCTATTTTTTAATGACTTTAGACATTTTGGGATAACAATCATTTTCAGTGTCTAGTTTGTCGTATCATTTATGTGGCATGTAGTTGAAGATCTTCTCCTTCTCAGGCATCCACATTTAATGTTAACCTTTTGTCCATGCATGTTATTACCTATATAATTCATTTTTAATAGAAAAAACATTCATATGTCATTATTATAACATTACTTTGATAATCGAGCTCAAATCAATTTCCACAATAACAAATTATTGAGGAGCTTTTAATAAGTTGCTTTATATATATGTACTTATGTATGGATCGAGTTTATTTAAAAAATATATTACATGAACTATATATATAATAAACATAAAATTTATAATGAAGATGGAAAGGTTTAAAATTATGTGCACATACATCTTTAGTGGCCGCATAGGTCACTAATATTTCAATAATCGCTTATATCTACTTATATTTTATCATTTGTTATAAAATACTACAAATTAGTATAGTAACAAAAAATAAAGAATCGTAAACCAGAAACATTGAGAGGGTTGTAAAAAGAGGAATAGATTTTAGCTTTATGCTCATTCTATTGTAATTCTTGAATCATTCTATAATGTCAATCTAAACCATTAGGATTGGGAAATATGTTCAACACAAGAAATGAACGCTTCTACACCATTGTTAAACAAATTTATGGTCAACACCCCATAGTTATTTAAGTAGAGTAAGTAGTCTGGTGTGAATGAAGGGAGTAATATCCTATATAGTCATCTTTGTATTTTGTTTCACTTATAATAGTTCCTGAATCGGACCTTATGATGTCGTCGAAAGGTTTAGAGGCTAGTTTAAGAAACCTTCCAGCCTTAATGTGTTAGTACACCTTAGTCTTTGTCTTAGTCGAAATTTTATGAGGTCTCCTACAAAAGTTGTCTTCTCGATTGAGTTGAAGTTCCCTCTTTTTGCCCTAAAAAAGGTTAATTTTGATCCGTCGAAGGGTAAGGGAAAGTGTCCTCCTTGGGCTCAATCAGGGTATAATATGCATATGTGGGTATGAAGTGGGTATCGACCTAATCGAAAGATTGGATCACTAAATGACTGGTTTCAGAGGGTTGTTGATATTGTTAGAGTATAAAGAACTATCGACATGTCGAAAGGTTTAGGCTACAGTGCCGATGATTTCGGAAGGTTTCTGTGAATGTTAATCCAAGTAAGTTGTCGACCCAGACGATGGGTTCGGCTTGTAGAGTTGAAGACTTTGAAAGGTTGCAGTGATTACTTAAAGCAGAAGGATTGTCGTCCTTGTCGGCAAGGACCCTTAGATGAGATTGAACCTGTAAATATGTGTTAATTAAGAAAAGGTTTAAGCAAATAAAAATTAATTAACAAAACCAAGGACTTCCCTTTGTATTCATGAAGAATTTTTATTAAATTTCCCAGATAGCACTCAATTTGGGTTACAGCACTTTGATTTAGATGTTAAAATATTAAAATGAGAAAAATCCCATCCCCGAAATAGGACCCCTTGGGTCTTATTTATAGATGCAGGTGGCCCTCCTTTCGACCCCATGCTCTACCGGGTCGGAAGGTCTCCCTTCTTATATGCAACTTTAAACCTTTCAACTTTGTTGAAAGGTTTTACTTTCATCTACTACATTAGAACTTTCGGCTGTGTCGAAGGTTTTGCCTTCTTTACAAATGTGAACATTTCAACCTTGTTGAAATGTTGCTTTTTCTTCGGTTGTTGTGATCCCTTCATCCTTGTCGAAGGGTTACCCTTTGAATGTTCTGCTTTCCTTTAACGTTGTTAAGTGGTTGTCCTTCACTCCTTATTGACATATGGGTGTTGCTTTCTTCATAAATCCTTCGTCATCATCGAATGGTAACTTGCTTTGACTTCTTTATCCACTTTGAAAGGTAATAACACCTTGGACTTTAGAGACAGAACCCTCCGATTCCTTTAGAAGTTTTAATGCTGATGAATTTTAATGTCTGCATCCCTTCGACTCCTTCGAAAGGTTTGGGTTGTGCTACTTATCCATCACTTTTGTTGAAAGACCTTTCGTCTTGGTTAGAAGGTTGATTTTGAGTGTAACATTTGCCCCCACATTCGAGGGGATGCTCTTGACTTTTAAAGTCGTTTTTGTTGAAATCTGTGAAACTTCCCACCTCTTGTCCTTCAAGCGTCAATCTGGGACATTTATTCAAGTCTTATCCAACGGTCAAGAATTTAGGTAATCTTTCTTATATAGTATACTACTTTTCTTTTTTCCTCTTATTCCTGCAAACAAAATTATCGAGTACGAGTAAAAGAATTCACTCAAACTTCTTGAACAATAAGGTTACTTCTCACATTTGATATAAACTTTAGAGTAACCTCCTTTCTTATTCATCTTTCAAGGAAGATTGGAAAACTGTATTTATTATGTTGAGCTTGGCCATGTCTGATGGGGTAGCCTGAAACCCGCTATTGTATAATTTGGTGACTAAAAATGAATTTTCTACCGCTTTGATGTGGTCTGAGGTGGCAATGATGATTTTGCCTAATTTGTACCTTTCGATGGGATTGAAAGGTATTGTCATGCCAACCATCTATTGTTGTCGAAAGGTTAGATAATTAATTGGTCCAACCTTTCGACAACAAGCTCTCGACAAGGTAGGGAAGTTTTAAACCTTTCATCTACCGACATTTGGCAAGGTTGGAACTCTTCAACCTTTGTCTTGCCTATGCCCATTTTGTCAAAACGATCAAAGTTCTCATGAGTTAAACTTGAAACCTTTCGACCTCAATGGGTATAACGTATTTTTGATACTTTTGACCAGACCTTTCAACATTATTAATAACATCAATATTTTCTAATTTAGGAATTTTGAGGTTTTGGGTTTGATCATGTCAAAAGATCTTGCCACTTATCTTCATGTTATATTTGGAACAGGTTTAGGTTTCCATAGAGCTTTCGATAAGGCCAGAGAGTCTCTCTTTCTTCTATTTTTATTAACCTGACGCATTTGTTGAAAGGCTTTTTTATAAACCTTTCGACCTCGTCAAAAGCCTTCTCTATGAACCTTTTGACTTTGCCGAAAGCTTAGACTATCAAGTTCTTGATTTAAACTTCGTGTGTGTTTTTGAACTTAGGCCTTCTAAGGCAACTTTGTTTGCTATTTTAGGAGATTAACAAATTTTTGGAAACCACTTTTTCTTTAAAGTCAATGACCTAAACCTTCTATTTACTTTCGGTTAAATCATTCAACAAGATACTAATACACTAAGTGCATTTCTAGTTACATAATATCATTCTAGAATCAACATTTAACAACAATTTAAACATTGGGAAATTTTAAGTTGTGTATAGCATGTGTTACATCCCTCAAAATCTAAACCCTTGAAGCTATTGTTAGTAACTAGTTAGCATATACATATTCAAAAAGATGCCACTATTTAAAAACGAAACATCAGGGACGAATTAGCAAAAAGATGAGATAACTCCCCAATCATTGTTCATTCGGAAAAAAGGAATAGGTCTGGAGCTAAATTGACTGGATTGACGATGACTGGTTCAACCCATATTGGTTGATAAGGTGAATACATCACCAGCGCAGGGTGTTCATAAGATGTGTCCCAGATGGCCAAATCCATCCAGAACGTTGCTTTAGCAAAGTCATCAAGCATAAACCATGCAGCCATAATATGATGGTTAAAGAAATCATGCTATTGATGAATTGTGTTGCTGGACCGAGCAATTTGTACTTCCTCCTCCTCTTACGGTTGATTTAATAGTCCCAATGCATAACAACAACAACAGTGTTGTATTTCTAAGTCAACAAAATCGGGGTGAATTTGGTGAATGTTACAGGCTGCCATTGGTGCTCTTTTTGTTTGTGGAGATGAATGATTTAATATTATAGTTATTATAAAAGAGAGGAGAAGACGAATGGGTTTTGATTAGAATTTTGGTGGGAAAATTAGGCATTCTCTCTCATATTTGTAGAGAATGTAATTGAGTTATTTCTTCAATTTGCATCATTATAATTTTCATTTGGTCTAAAAATAAGCAATGAACATGAATTATTCAGAATTGTCTAGCGAATTCTTGCATAAGACAAATTTTCTATATGAGATATTTTGAATTCACGGACCACTGTGAAAGCCCCTAAATTGTTAACAAGTTCCGCACCAGTATCTTTTAAATATTAGAGAATTTTTTTTAAATGCATCTCCAATACAATGCCCTTTCGAAGAGAAATATAGAGTTAACAACCCTATTCTGGATGATGATGGAAGAGAGACATTTTAATTAATTTCTTGTATAAAGCATATTGCATAATGTCAATCATAATTGTTTCATAATTAGTTGAATTCAGTAGGGGCTTCTTAGATGTTTTCATAAAGGATTCCTAGATGAACTTGAATTTGACTCGCATCCCAGGACATGCTAGAGTTTACCTCGAGTCAATTTGATTTCTCATGATCTCCCTGCTAAAGAACTCGAGTATTATAAGGATAAATTTGTTTCTGAGTTTTCCCCTAAGTCTGTCTTGTATGATCCTGACGCGTGATTGTAGATATGTAATCAAATAGTTGATTTATGAATACATATTTTGTAATGCCCCCTATACACAACTTTTTATTTATGTTGGAATTTATCACTATAGTAATGAAGAGATCTCATCCAAAAGTTCATAGCTAGCAATCATTAGAATCACATTAACCATCTTGAGACTGGGATTAAAAGAAAAGATGAAGTGACTACTATACTTAAGTGATAAGTGAAGTCGAGTCCTACAACCGACATTGATGAAAAGACGTTCAAACTCATCCAAAAGATAATGAATTAAAATTGAGAGATAGTCAAGCTCAATGTGCCTCTTCCTGCTAACTTTCTTGGTAAGATTACAAAAGTTGTATTAAAAATTGTATGAAATAAACAAACTCTTAGTGCGTAAATTTATGAAGGATTGTATCTAGCTACTATTAGCAAGCGATGATGAGAAACACACTCTAAGATGTATTCTTATTGTTGAAATAAAGAAATTTATTTTCCATTTTGTTTGCTTATGTAGGAGATTCAAGAAGGATTGTTTTCACTTTCTGAAGCCCCTGCTTTGAGATTCGTAAAGATCAAGGATATGTTAATGGTAGTGTTTGAACGGAGTCAATCATACAAGGATTCTCTTATTTCTAAGCTTTTCGATAATCCGGTCGTAAAGGAGTAGAGCAGAAAGTATCTTTTCCAGTGTCATACAGTTCAAGAGTTCTCTAAAGAAATTGAGAATTCAAAATTAAAATTTAAGGAAAGGGAACGAGGTATAAAAGTTTAAAGTCTGAATGCATTTTGTTGGTGGAGATACTAGTATCGAACTTGACTTTAAAATGACCAAGCTTTATGACAAACTTAATGGCTTGGAGATGAAATTTAAGATAGTTGGGCATCATATAAATCTTTGGAATTTATATTTGGGAACCTAGTTTTGGTACTGACCCTGTAGTATCTATGGGTTTGCAAAAAGGCAGTAGATTGAATAGTAATAATTTCAACATATATGATGTATTCTCCATAACTTAATAATGTTACATAGCATGATGCAATAATGTTATAAATACTACATGTTTTGTTGTCTTTGTTAGCACCTTATTTGCTTTTCATTTGAATGTGTCTCCTGAAGATTTATACACTTCTTAACATTTCCGTCTTAGTTCATGACCTCTCACTTGATTAAGTACTCCAGATTTCCTATCATTCTGACTTTCCTAAGAAACATGTAGCAAACAGCATTCTAAATTATTAGCTCAGAATTCATATATTCATCTAAATATATCATTTTCCCATATTAGCAAACCATCTTCCCAATTGTATGAAATGTATTTTATTCAAAATGTAAATATCTCCTCCTTAACCGTAATGAGAGATGATCATGGATTTAACTCCTTCCACCTCCTCGAAATGCTAAAAATTATTTAGTAGTAAGTTTCACGTAGATATCAGAGTATAGCCTTATCCTAATAAAGAACCTGATTAGATATTGTGATGACCCAGATTTTTAACGATTTTTAATTAGTAATTAATGGAATTAAATCATTGAAATATTGATATTGATTAGTCAAACAAATACATTTCTAACGATTAAAAATATCTGAATCAATATATTAATTTAAAAAGTATACCAAATAATCAAACAACATATCACGATAAACATCCATCATATTTCATAAACAAAGAAATACATTCCAATATTTAACACATATACGAATGCCTCACAAAAGAAGTATGTTTGTAGGCTTGCATAAGAAAGTAAGTAACCAGGTAAGCTTGCATAAGAAGCTAGAAAGTATAAGTAAACAAGAAAAAAATATATATAAACAAATAGAATTGTACAAAACATTAAATGCTAGCCATAATACATTTCATATCAGCCTCCATTTAGCCAAAGAAAATCTGCATGGTCGAATGAAGCAAGGAAAAATATCACTGCTAAGTTGTACAAATACTTGATATCCTGTCTACTTTCATCTCCTTATATTCCTGTCTTCTTCCTTTATTTGTATCTCAGCCTTTTCATACGAAAGTGGATTGCAAGAGAAGCTTGAATACAAAAAGTACACCAGCATTTATTGTCTTCCACCTAGCACAAAACAAAGCTGTTCAAAATTGTTTTCAGCCACCAAAATAAAATAAAAATCTCTGAAATTTTTGTACTTAGACAGAAACAAATTGTATACTTGTTTATTTAGCAACCAACTCATTTTATTTCGTATCCCAAAGAGCTATGCAATTCCAGTTTCTAAACGTTTAAACAAATACAACTTGGCACCTGAAATCAAATAGAATGCAAAAGCACTTCAGTTCTCAATCAAAAATAAAAGCATTTTCAATTATAACAAGACTTCCAGGCAGTTCATGTTTGAGTTTCAAAGCCAATTCAAAGTTTTAGAAGATCAAAACAACAAAATATGGAAGTTTTCAAATGCCAGATTTCAAGTTCCCTGTCTTCAAATAAAAAGAGCAAGTTTTCTATTCAAATGACTGGTGAGTAATCTAAACCCAAACTCCTCTGTTTTTTTTCTATATGCCTGTGAGTAAATCTCATCTTTAAATCAAAATTTTATCAATAATCTGTGTGTAGAAGGATCTTCCTTATTCCTGATATATGTTATATAATCTGGAAGCATTAAAATGAAATGTCTGTATGGAAGTGTAAACGTGTTGTATGAGTACAGTGTACATATCTGAAGCAGGTTCCTGTTAGTCTATAACTGACCAAATATGTTCAGGATTTAATCCCTCTTCCTAGAAATTTAAATAGAATATGATGTTTAAAGGAATAATGCTTGGTTAACTAAATCTTAAATTTGAAATTTGTCATAAGTTAAATTAGAAAGAATTTAACTGGATATTTGAAATTTACAGTAAGAAATTTATTCAAGTCAAGTTTTGATTGTAAAATACCCTATATTTTGATTTTAAATTTGGATTCGCACTTAGAATCCATGATTTTTAGTATAGAGATCAGGATTTTTAAGTACAAGGTTAATGTGAATTCTCGAGTTGATCGATATTGGGGTAGTCGTTGATTCTCGTCGACTTGGGAAGATTTGATCAGGGATGTTTGAACTGAAGCAAGCTTGGGTGTAGAGGCCCTTAGGAAAAATGCAATTGGAATTTATTGATCTCTGAAATAGACGAACGTCATCGACTTAGGGTTACGGGCTGAGTTTTGGTTAGGGTGGGTTTTCTGGATGTTCGCGGCGACGTGACGGAATCGGAATGGACCCGAGGTGGAGGAAAAGGATGATGGAGGACAGACGGAGTCTAGGCCGGAGTTTCGAGGCCACCAGTGGCCTGTGGTGGCGACGTTGGACAGATTTTGGAGCTCGTCGAGTTTTGGGGTTCATTCGAATGGCTCGATTTTGTGTCGATGAGTTTTTGAGTTGTTTGGGTAGTCGAGCGAGCTGACGATAACGCCGCCGACATGAGGGTGGTTGCAGTGCTGACCGGTGATGGTCCGGATGCTTGTGCATGTGCACACATAGCATTGTATCTGGATACTGAAGGAATGGGAAGAAGAAGAAGGTATCTGGAAGTAGAGGGAAGAAGAAGCTCTCTCAAATTCGTGCTCGTGCAAATGTAAGGATGGACGCGAAGTTACTCGCGTGTTGTTTGCTGCGTAACAGGATTTTTAAAACTGAAACAAAACAAAGTTTTGGGAAAAAAAAATCTCGGAAATAATTTGTGATGGCACGAGTATGGACTCGGGTTTACTCGGGATAAATGTTCGAGATTAGCAAATTTAAAGTTAAAACAAAATTTAAGTTTTAAACTAATTTCCTAATAAAAACTATTTCTTCTAAATAATAATGGTTTATTTAAATGATTGGTTAAGTAAAAGTTGTGTAATTCATTTAACATGGATTAAGTTAAATCTTAAGTTTATTTAAACTTAAATGAATAATATAATTAAGTAGTAATTGAGATGAGAAAATGTTTTTGTCATTAGTTTAACTTAAAGTCTTAAGTTAATAGATTAATGATAATTTAATCCCAAATTTATTAAACAAGATTTTAAATGACAAAGTAAGAAGTTAATTAAGATTTGGGGTAATTATAGATTAATTAAATTAATGAAGAAATTAAGAGAATATTATTAATTAAGGATCAATTATAGATTAATTTAAAATTGAGGGTTATCGGTAAATTAATTAATTGGTAATTTGAGATTAATTAGCTAGTAAGTGGAGATTAATTTCTTAAATGATAATTACTTAATGTAAGTAATTAAAGGAAAATTTGTTAAGGATTAATTAATTCAATTAATAAATAAAGATT
Source organism: Allium fistulosum (assembly GCA_030737815.1). Taxonomy (NCBI): domain Eukaryota; kingdom Viridiplantae; phylum Streptophyta; class Magnoliopsida; order Asparagales; family Amaryllidaceae; genus Allium; species Allium fistulosum. Next base: position 394,707,847 of record CM060907.1, read on the forward strand.
AAATTAATAATTATGGTTAATTAATTGAAGATAATTAACCAATGGGATAATTACTTAATGGAAGTAATGATGGAAAATTAATGATAATTTAAGGATGATTAATTAATGGGTTGTAATTAATAAATGATAAGTAAGCAGGATTTAAATGTCGATTGCAGTAATTAATTTGATTTATTTAAATTAATTAGAATGGGGTGACAAATTAATCTTGCTTATGAATGATTGAATGATATTATATGCCCTAGATTAGTTAATATCTCTGATATGAGATATGATATGTTTGGGTGGAACTGTTACAATATGGTTTGTCTATCTGTGATGAATGGCTATGTAAATATGAAATTTTGGATAAGTGGGATTGTTTAAACTCAAACAGTTTTAAATTTAAGATAATATTGGATTCAAAGAGACCGGGGTCGGGTATCAGTAAATACCCGAAACCACTTCGATTTGGAATCTACAATAATTCTTATAAATTTGATATGTGAAATCAATAGGTTAGGATGGAATAAAATGGACCTCTGGAACTAAGTAAGGATACTTAGAATTTGATTTATGAAAATAAGTGTTGACTATTACAAGTTATGAATTCGTTGTAAGGTACGAGTTACCTTGGGTTTTATTGAGTTATGCAATGGTATTTATATTATGGATTTACTCACCCTGGTTTCCAGCCTGACCCGGGTGTTACTTTGATGTAATGCTCGGGTCAGACTGAGTATTACAAATTTTCAGGTAAGGACGTTCTGGAGCTTAGGAGATGAGCTGGATGGCAGAACGTATGGAGTGTTTCCGCTGTGACTATTATTTCTGTTTATCTAAGATATATTTGATTTGTATATACTCAGTGTTGTGTATGAGAGTAACTCTGATGTATTATAAATGCAAATTGACAGATATAGTATTCTTTTGTAAACTGCTGTTATTTGATATTATATTTTAATCCGCTGCGAATGTGAGGTTCTGTGTTTTATTTTCTGTTTCTTCTTCTATCTCTTTCTTCTTTTCCTAACTATCTGGAATTTTCGGGATCGAAATTTTCTGGGTCGTTACATTTGGTATCAGAGCTTAAGGTTAAGCGAGAACCTTGACTCTGGTGGGTGTACTCATCAGAGATAGGGTTAGTATTACCCTAGGTTGAGTTGAGTGTGTATATATATACATGAGAGCGTACTTGTTATTTTCTTATATTAAGATTTTAAATGATTTTAAGTAAGAATATATTTTGATATATAAAGCAATATTTCTTACTAACAAATGTTAAGGTAACTGGTTGTTAAATCATTGGAATCAAATAGAATAATGAGAATTAAGAGTTAATAATAATACAACCAAACTGTAATTGAATAAAGATAAATTTGAAATGGATCCAAACTGAAATTAAAATCCTGAATTTGTAAAAGTGTTTTCAGAATAAAGATGATAATGAATTGTTTTCCGGATATGACAATCTTGGTTATTATCATAAATGGTTGTTGTATTTAATAGTGGAATAAAATGTGTTAAGGATATAAACTTAGATGAGTATAACTTGTAAATTAGAACGGATTTAAATTGTGAAGTTTTAAATCTAAGTCCAGTGAACTTGAAATTGTTTTAAAGAAATTGTTCTGAATTAAAACCAAAGGTGGTTTAAAAATGTAAGGTATAACTTGGTGTGTAAAGAAAATATATATATGAGGAATGTACATAATACCAATGATGATTGGAAATAAACTCTAGATGTTGAGTTTAAATTTGGGAAAGAGATGTGATATCCAAGGTGATAAGTTTTGAACTTATAAGATTATTAATGTGGAGTTTAAAATTTGAAGTGGGAATTCAAAATTTGAGTAAGTTTGATAAGATTAAATTGAGTTTAACTTAAAGGAAGTTAAATAAGTTTGGTACGAACAACCTGAATTGGAAATTTCAGGATGAAATTGGGATTTAACTTGGGAAGTTAAATGGTTAATTTGAATTGGGGGTTTGTGTAGCCTCAAAATGGGTTTAAGGTCTGGAAGTTGTATATGAATGGATGTGTAAAAGGAAATTGGATGATAACATCCTATTGTTGGTAAAATCTTTAAATTGTGAATTGGTTTAGTTTAAATGAATAAGAAATGAAGTGTGGTAATATATCTATTATGGAGAAAAAGGGAAATCTAACGTTAATTTGAAATTAAGGATGTGGAATTACTTTAAATTGAAAATTTGAATAATTAAATTTGTTAATTAAAATTGTTTAAAGAACTGGCTTCGAACTGGAAGATAAAATTGGGTAATAAATTAAGTTTTTAAAATAAAATTGTATTGAACTCTTATTTGAACTTGGAAATACATAAGTAAAGATAAATTAAAATGGAATTTTGAGAATTGGACTCAGAAATTAAATTGTTTAAAAACTTTAAACAAAAGTTAATTTGGTTTAAAGAGTTAAACCAACCTTTGAAAATTTAACTCGAATTTATATAATTCGAGATGGTTTAAAGTTGAGATTTAGATTTCGTTGGTTCAAGCTGAATTTAGTTTGGATTAATTAGAAGTGAAGATGGATAAGTATACAATTAAATGGAAAATTTGAATTGGATTAAATTGAATTGAAATTGAAGTTGAATAAGTTCAAATTCAAATGGGAATTGGGATTAATTCAAATAGATATTGGAATGATTTGAAATTGAAGAGGATTCAATGTGAAATTAGTTTAAATTAATTTAAATAATTTGGAATTGTAAATTAAGTGAATATGTTTTAAATCAAGTGGAATTTGATTTAAATTTGGAAAGAGTTGAGGTTAATTCAACTGGACATGAGATTAAATCAATTTCAGTGGAAATTGAAGTTATTTAAATTGAAATTGAGTCAATTTAAAGGGAAGTGGAAATTTAAATTGAATTGGGATTGGAGATCGGGAATTGAACAGTTTGACTCTGGACTATTTTCAAAATAAATTGTTTTAATATAAATCTATTTTTCCAAACTAATTACCATACAACTTTTCTTTTTAAACCTAAAACTAACTTAAGCTTATTTTATAACTACTTTTGGAAACTATTTAGCTATTTCACAACTGTTTTATAAACTAATTATTATTTTCCCAACTGCTTTATAACTAATTACTATTTTACAACTATTTTGCAATTATTTACTATTTTTCAATTATTTTACGATTACTTAACTGTTTTACAGATATTTTATAAACTAATAATCATTTTTCAACTACTGTCTATTTTTAAAATTTTCAAGCTATTTTCTAAATATAAACTGGTCGGATTTCAAACTGTTATTGAGTAAATACCCAACTGAGATAAGAATTGAAGTGATAATCCAAATGGGGGTTAAGGTAATTGTGGATAAGTGAATAAAATCAAAGTGAATGTGAATAGAGAGGGAAATTGATTTGACTGATAATCAATGAAAATAAATACGTAGGATGTACGTATATTATTCTATTCGCATAATGATTTGATCCAGATTCGAGCACAGAATTTCGAGATAATGTTATCGATCCGAGTTGGGATTTTTCGCTCAATTTTCGACGGCGAACCTGGATATGGATTTTTGATTGGTTCTGGATATTCTCTATCATAGTTGTGACTATGTAAGGAGAATGACGGTTTCTGATCAAGAAACCAGATTTGAGTCCACACTAGGAAGTCGGGTGGACGATACTAGTTCGGAAGTGAAATTGTGTGATCGAGTGAGCGATCAGATTGGTATTGCGTACGAATGATATTGGGACATCGTACGGGTTTGAATGAAATTGGCATTGAAAATTTGTGGATAAAAACTGAAAAGATTTTTGAAATTGAAAGTATATTTTGAGAAATTGACAATGAATAAAGGTAGAAATTTGATTTTGAAGTTGTAGGTAAAAGGTTATAAGATGATTTGTGAAATGGAAAATATATTTGTGAATATATGAGGAACTAAAATAAAATAAATTTAAAATTTATATTTCTATGGTAGAAATTAACTTTATGGAAATAAAGTGGAAATTGAATATTTTTCTGAGTTAAAGTTTACTTTATAATAAAAGTAAGAAATTTGGCAAGTGACTTTATAAAGTAATCAAATTTGAATATTTGATTTGGAATAAACAAAGTTACACATCTTTGTTACATATGTGATAAAACTTCCCTTGTTGGATCTATTGCCAGAAGAAAATCATTTTTGAAAGTATTTGAAGTATAAAAATGAATTTATACAAGTACAAATTGATTCAAAGATTTTTCAAAACTTTTATATATATGTATATATAAAAAGGATTTTGTGAAAGTAATTTTGAGGAAGGATTTTTGGAACCTGTGGATTTGAAAAAAAAAAGCTTTTGATTTTTTTTGGAAAAATCAATATTGGCATTTGGAAAAGCCTAATATGAGAATTATCGATTTTTGGAATCGATTTTGTAATGGAGCTTTATATGAGATTCATACTTGGTGTATGATTTGGAAAATACTATATGTGTATAGTATAAAGTGTTTTGAAAGTGACTCTGGGGAAAAAGGCGCTCCCTTGAAGGAACTTCTCAGGAGTGCCACTGAGTGGTACTGCCTTGAGCCTCTAAAGGGGAGGTTCTAAAGTTGATCCTGTGAGGAGTCCGGACAAACTAGTTCCTGAGGATTATTTGGTAGCGAAAGTCGATGGCGCTGATGCCTACAGGGGCGTTTGGGTTATGCTGTGACGACAATGTAATTCGATGTCGCTGCGATCTACTGTGGGGACCATAGCGAAAATCGTGTGGAGGATGAGTGCCAACAGTCTACACTTGATTCTGTCGGGATGGCAGCGCAACATCGGTAGACTGCGGTCTATGGTCAAGTGGAGGAGTTTCATTCTTTTGGCAGCGAAATTCGGTGGCGCTGATGCCTACAGTTATATGGGTTTGTGCTGTGATAGCAACGTAAGGCCCGGGTATAACTGCGATCTGTAGCGGGTTCCATGGCGTAATCGAGTGGCGCGGAGACCTATAGTTATCTGTGGATTTTGCCGGGATGGCAACGTAACCATCGAGTTAACTGTGACCATGGATGGGGGTGATGGTTTCCAGAGCATTTTTACCAAAAGATATTTCCTCTATTTTCGAAACCATTTTCAATATTTTCAATAGAATTATTTTTCAAGTATTTTCACTGGTGTTGAAAATAAGTCTGCAAAGTACTTATAGAGTTTCAGTCCTACGCCTGATCAACGTATGACCGAATCTCTATGAGAACGAGGATGGACTTGTTGAAACATCGAGTTATAAAAAGTATTTTATAAAAACTATTTTGGAATAATGTTATATAGATATTAAACGGAAATGATCAAAGAATATTTATCTGAATTTAAGCATTTTCATGAATTCTGGCTTCGTTTCTTTTCGAGGACGAAAAGTTCTAAAGGGGGGAGGAATGTGATGACCCAGATTTTTAACGATTTTTAATTAGTAATTAATGGAATTAAATCATTGAAATATTGATATTGATTAGTCAAACAAATAAATTTCTAACGATTAAAAATATCTGAATCAATATATTAATTTAAAAAGTATACCAAATAATCAAACAACATATCAAGATAAACATCCATCATATTTCATAAACAAAGAAATACATTCCAATATTTAACACATATACGAATGCCTCACAAAAGAAGTATGTTTGTAGGCTTGCATAAGAAAGTAAGTAACTAGGTAAGCTTGCATAAGAAGCTAGAAAGTATAAGTAAACAAGAAAAAAATATATATAAACAAATAGAATTGTACAAAACATTAAATGCTAGCCATAATACATTTCATATCAGCCTCCATTTAGCCAAAGAAAATCTGCATGGTCGAATGAAGCAAGGAAAAATATCACTGCTAAGTTGTACAAATACTTGATATCCTGTCTACTTTCATCTCCTTATATTCCTGTCTTCTTCCTTTATTTGTATCTCAGCCTTTTCATACGAAAGTGGATTGCAAGAGAAGCTTGAATACAAAAAGTACACCAGCATTTATTGTCTTCCACCTAGCACAAAACAAAGCTGTTCAAAATTGTTTTCAGCCACCAAAAGAAAATAAAAATCTCTGAAATTTTTGTACTTAGACAGAAACAAATTGTATACTTGTTTATTTAGCAACCAACTCATTTTATTTCGTATCCCAAAGAGCTATGCAATTCCAGTTTCTAAACGTTTAAACAAATATAACTTGGCACCTGAAATCAAATAGAATGCAAAAGCACTTCAGTTCTCAATCAAAAATAAAAGCATTTTCAATTATAACAAGACTTCCAGGCAGTTCATGTTTGAGTTTCAAAGCCAATTCAAAGTTTTAGAAGATCAAAACAACAAAATATGGAAGTTTTCAAATGCCAGATTTCAAGTTCCCTGTCTTCAAATAAAAAGAGCAAGTTTTCTATTCAAATGACTGGTGAGTAATCTAAACCCAAACTCCTCTGTTTTTTTTCTATATGCCTGTGAGTAAATCTCATCTTTAAATCAAAATTTTATCAATAATCTGTGTGTAGAAGGATCTTCCTTATTCCTGATATATGTTATATAATCTGGAAGCATTAAAATGAAATGTCTGTATGGAAGTGTAAACGTGTTGTATGAGTACAGTGTACATATCTGAAGCAGGTTCCTGTTAGTCTATAACTAACCAAATATGTTCAGGATTTAATCCCTCTTCCTAGAAATTTAAATAGAATATGATGTTTAAAGGAATAATGCTTGGTTAACTAAATCTTAAATTTGAAATTTGTCATAAGTTAAATTAGAAAGAATTTAACTGGATATTTGAAATTTACAGTAAGAAATTTATTCAAGTCAAGTTTTGATTGTAAAATACCCTATATTTTGATTTTAAATTTGGATTCGCACTTAGAATCCATGATTTTTAGTATAGAGATCAGGATTTTTAAGTACAAGGTTAATGTGAATTCTCGAGTTGATCGATATTGGGGTAGTCGTTGATTCTCGTCGACTTGGGAAGATTTGATCAGGGATGTTTGAACTGAAGCAAGCTTGGGTGTAGAGGCCCTTAGGAAAAATGCAATTGGAATTTATTGATCTCTGAAATAGACGAACGTCATCGATTTAGGGTTACGGGCTGAGTTTTGGTCAGGGTGGGTTTTCTGGATGTTCGCGGCGACGTGACGAAATCGGAATGGACCCGAGGTGGAGGAAAAGGATGATGGAGGACAGACGGAGTCTAGGCCGGAGTTTCGAGGCCACCAGTGGCCTGCGGTGGCAACGTTGGACAGATTTTGGAGCTCGTCGAGTTTTGGGGTTCATTCGAATGGCTCGATTTTGTGTCGATGAGTTTTTGAGTTGTTTGGGTAGTCGAGCGAGCTGACGATAACGCCGCCGACATGAGGGTGGTTGCAGTGCTGACCGGTGATGGTCCGGATGCTTGTGCATGTGCACACATAGCATTGTATCTGGATACTGAAGGAATGGGAAGAAGAAGAAGGTATCTGGAAGTAGAGGGAAGAAGAAGCTCTCTCAAATTCGTGCTCGTGCAAATGTAAGGATGGACGCGAAGTTACTCGCGTGTTGTTTGCTGCGTAACAGGATTTTTAAAACTGAAACAAAACAAAGTTTTGGGAAAAAAAAATCTCGGAAATAATTTGTGATGGCACGAGTATGGACTCGGGTTTACTCGGGATAAATGTTCGAGATTAGCAAATTTAAAGTTAAAACAAAATTTAAGTTTTAAACTAATTTCCTAATAAAAACTATTTCTTCTAAATAATAATGGTTTATTTAAATGATTTGTTAAGTAAAAGTTGTGCAATTCATTTAACATGGATTAAGTTAAATCTTAAGTTTATTTAAACTTAAATGAATAATATAATTAAGTAGTAATTGAGATGAGAAAATGTTTTTATCATTAGTTTAACTTAAAGTCTTAAGTTAATAGATTAATGATAATTTAATCCCAAATTTATTAAACAAGATTTTAAATGACAAAGTAAGAAGTTAATTAAGATTTGGGGTAATTATAGATTAATTAAATTAATGAAGAAACTAAGAGAATATTATTAATTAAGGATCAATTATAGATTAATTTAAAATTGAGGGTTATCGGTAAATTAATTAATTGGTAATTTGAGATTAATTAGCTAGTAAGTGGAGATTAATTTCTTAAATGATAATTACTTTAATGTAAGTAATTAAAGGAAAATTTGTTAAGGATTAATTAATTCAATTAATAAATAAAGATTAAATTAATAATTATAGTTAATTAATTGAAGATAATTAACCAATAGGATAATTACTTAATGGAAGTAATGATGGAAAATTAATGATAATTTAAGGATGATTAATTAATGGGTTGTAATTAATAAATGATAAGTAAGTAGGATTTAAAGGGCGATTGCAGTAATTAATTTGATTTATTTAAATTAATTAGAATGGGGTGACAAATTAATCTTGCTTATGAATGATTGAATGATATTATATGCCCTAGATTAGTTGATATCTCTGATATGAGATATGATATGTTTGGGTGGAACTGTTACAATATGGTTTGTCTATCTGTGATGAATGGCTATGTAAATATGAAATTTTGGATAAGTGGGATTGTTTAAACTCAAACAGTTTTAAATTTAAGATAATATTGGATTCAAAGAGACCGGGGTCGGGTATCAGTAAATACTCGAAACCACTTCGATTTGGAATCTACAATAATTCTTATAAATTTGATATGTGAAATCAATAGGTTAGGATGGAATAAAATGGACCTCTGGAACTAAGTAAGGATACTTAGAATTTGATTTATGAAAATAAGTGTTGACTATTACAAGTTATGAATTCGTTGTAAGGTACGAGTTACCCCGGGTTTTATTGAGTTATGCAATGGTATTTATATTATGGATTTACTCACGCTGGTTTCCAGCCTGACCCGGGTGTTACTTTGATGTAATGCTCGGGTCAGACCGAGTATTACAGATTTTCAGGTAAGGACGTTCTGGAGCTTAGGAGATGAGCTGGATGGCAGAACGTATGGAGTGTTTCCGCTGTGACTATTATTTCTGTTTATCTAAGATATATTTGATTTGTATATACTCAGTGTTGTGTATGAGAGTAACTCTGATGTATTATAAATGCAAATTGACAGATATAGTATTCTTTTGTAAACTGCTATTATTTGATATTATATTTTAATCCGCTGCGAATGTGAGGTTCTGTGTTTTATTTTCTGTTTCTTCTTCTATCTCTTCCTTCTTTTCCTAACTATCTGGAATTTTCGGGATCGAAATTTTCTAGGTCGTTACAGATATCATCGTCTAAAATTTTGATGTAGTAGCTCTTCAACCCATTCCTCTTTATTAGTGGGATTTTTTTAAAAAGCCTGAGGTTCTCGTTTGGACACTTTTAATAGCGATCTTTTTATAATATTCATTGGTCCAGATTTGAGCACTTGAGATAAATAGTAATTCATAGATTTTGTGCCCATATTAGTGTCTTAGGTGTTAATAACAGAGTTTTATGAAGCATCATCAGACCCAGATTCGGGTAATAGCAGATGGAAAATAAGTTGAAAGTCATCTTCAAAATCTTCTGATAATAAGTGATGGAAGGTTAGAGTGTCGGCTTTAGTAAAAGAATGTTTGAATACCCTTTTCAGTAATAAGTAATAGTAGCCAAGAGTACCATCTCTAGTCAAGAATAACATAAGGTCAGTAATCCCTATCTTCTAATAGGATATCAAGATTCTCAATTTTGGAATTAATAATACAAGTCCGAAAAACCATATTCGGTATTAGTGGTTAATAGAGAACAAAGAATCTAGCCTGGCTATAAGTACAGGAAGACTAGAAAACCAATCTGGAAATAAGTAATAGAGGACCGGAGTATCATTTCTGGTAATAGAAGATCGAAATATGTTTTCTACTAATAAGTAATAGAGGATCATATTACCCTCTCTGGCAATAATCAATAGAAGACCAGAGAACCAATTTAGCAATAAGTAATAGAAGACTAGAAAACCAATCTAGTAATAAGTAATAGAAGACCGGAAAACCAATTTGGTAAATGTTCTTGAGGAGAATTTAGTAAATTCTTTTCGATTCTCTTATCGAATGCGCCATCTTCCGGCTTTGATGATATTTTGGGTGCTTTTTCTTTCTAAGGACCGAGTTTCTTTGTTCATTTGTTTTGGCCTATTTTACGTAGGGACTCTTGTCCAATTCTTGTGCTTATTTCAGCAATTGCCATTTTAGGTGCTGCCGATTTCTGGCGGTGCTCATTTCAGGTGGGGACTTTTCTTCGTTCGCCGGACATTTCATCCGGGTTTCCGTTGCGCTCGGCTAGCTTATTCTCAAGCAGGGCCCGAGGACTTACTAGACCTCCTTCCATGAGGCACCTTAACCTGACCATAGTGTGACGCGGCTAAGGGCTTGTTCGGTACCTTGGCCAGGCCATAACATAGTAGGACCGAGGGATTTCCCGTCCTCCCTCCAGGAGGCGCCTTATCCTGGACATAGCATGACGCGGATAAGGGCTTATACTGCTTTAACTTGGCCATTTCTAACTTTAGCGCGGCTAAAGGCTTAAGCCCTCCTTCCAGGAGGTGCCTTGATGTGGCCATCTTGGTGCGACCAAGGGCTTTCTACCATTATTGGTAGCCTACCATTTGAGGTAGTCTATTTTTTTAAGGAGAATTTTACTTCCTACCATATAGACTTCTCTTATTTTGAGAACATAATTTTTATTCTATAACTAGTTCAATCCTTTGTAAACTGTTTAAGTTTTCCTTGTCTTAGAAAATGTAGGACCATCTTTTCAAGCACCTTGCATTGATTTGTATCATGTCCGTTTATCAAATGAAAGTTGCAATATAATCCCTTAAGTTTTCTTTCGAATCCTAGCTTATTTTTTTGAGAAGGCCAATAATTCAGTTCTTCTTTGGTTCGGACGTAGATGTCTTCGATCGAGGTAGTAAGAATGTATTCTCAAAGAAGTCTTGATTTTTGAGCCGTCTTTCACTGGCGTCTAATTATTTTGTGGTTTGGTTCAAATACTTCTCTTGAGGAATAGATTTCCTTTTCATTGCTCGTTGACCCTCTTCCAAGGCCTTTCTTTCAATCTTAGGGTTTCAGTCAGAAATTCCTTGGCAATCTATATATTTCCACTCAGTAATTCCTTTATTATCCTTAATTCTTCAGTTGTGAATTTTTCTATGCATTCATGATTTTCCCTTAAATGGTGAACCTCATTTATAATCCTACCCCATTTATGTGTAAAATTGTCATAATCTTTTATCATTTCCTTTTCAAAAACATTTCCATGGGAACATGACTGAATGGTCCTTCTCATTTGTTAAAATAGGTCTTCTTTCCTTGAATTCTCCTTTTAGAGAGCAAAGATTTGGGTTAATCACAAATGAAATGGGTTGATACTCCATTTTAAAGGGTCGTAGTGCATAATTTTTCTTTTCCTCTTAATGACCTACAGAGCTTGAAGCGGAAGGGTTTTCTCTTTAAGTAAGTGTGGATTATAATCGATTTGACGATTTGACCTTACTTCTGGAGGTTCCGTGGACCATTGAACCGATTTTCATTTGCAATAAATTTCTCTAGTTTCATCATCGAATCCATTCCTTATCCTTTAAATGCAGTTAGAAGAATTATGAGTCTTTTATCCAAAATAAATCTATTCTTATCCAAGAAAAGAAGTTGATAAGTCTTAGGAGGTTTAACCAAGCAGAAGAATATGTGGGGAATCTAGTAAAGGCGGAGGTTCAGGCCCTCCTTCTAGCGCCAAAATGTTAACCAAATTTATGGTCAACACTCCAAAGTTATTTAAGTAGAGTAGTTAGTCTTGTTTGAATGTAGGGAGTAATACCCTAAATAATCACCTTTGTATTTTTCTTCACTTATAATAGTTCCTGAATCGGACCTTTCAATGTCGTCAAAAGGTTTAGAGGCAAGTTTATGAAACCTTCTAGCTTTATTGAGTTAGTAAACCTTAGTCTTTGTCTTATTTTGAGGTCTCCTACAAAATTTGTCTTCTCGATAGAGTTAAAGTTCCCTTTATTTGCCCTTAAAAAGGTTAATTTTGATCTTTTCGAAGGGTAAGAGTAAGTGTCCTCCTTGGGCTCAATTAGGGTATAATATGCCTTTATGGGTATGAAGTGGGTATCGACCTAATCAAAAGGTTGGATCACTAATTGACTGGTTTCAAATGGTTGTTGATATTGTTAGAGTATAAATAACTATCGACCATGTTGAAAGGTTTTGGCTACAATGCCGATTATTTCGAAAGGCTTTTGTGAATCTTAATCCAAATAAGTCGTCGACCCAGATGATGGGTTTAGATTATAGAGTTGAAGAATTCGAATGGTTACAGTGATTACTTAAAGCAAAAGGGTTGCGTCCTTATTGGAAAGGACCCTCCGATGAGATTGAACCTGGAAATATGAGTTAATCTAGCAAAGGTTTAAGCAAATATAAATTAATTAACAAAACTAAGGACTTCCCTTAGTATTCACGAAGAATCTTTATTAAATTTCCCAAATCGCACTCAGTTAGGGTTACAACACTTTGATTTAGAAGTTACAAGATTAGAATGAGAAAAATGACATCCCTAGAACAGGCCCCTTGGTTCTTATTTATAGATGCAGGCGGCCCCCCCTTTTAACCCCACGCTCTCAACCAGGTCGGAAGGTCTCCCTTCTTATATGCAACTTTAAACCTTTCGACTTTGTCGAAAGGTTTGCCTTTCATCTGCTGCACTATACCTTTCGGCTGTGTCGAAGGGTTTTCCTTCTTTATAGATGTGAACCTTTCGACCTTGTCGGAAGGTTTCTTTTTCCTTGTTTGTTGTGATCCCTTCGTCCTTGTAGGAGGGTTACCCTTCAAATGATGTGCTTCCCTTCAACATTGTCGAGGGGTTGTCCTTCACTCTTTATTGACTTATGAGTGTTGCTTTCTTCATAAACCCTTTGTCATCGTCGAAAGGTATCCTGCTTTGATTTCTTTATCCACTTTGAAAGGTAAAAACACCTTGGACATTAGAGGCAGAACCCTCCAACTCCTTCGGAAGGTTTAATGCTGATGAATTCTAATAACTACATCTCTTCGACTCCTTCGAAAGGTTTGGGTTGTGCTCGTTTCCTTTACTTTTGTTGAAAGACCTTTCGTCTTTATCGGAAGGTTGATTTTGAGTGTAACAATCATTGGACAAACGTTGTTAAAAAACTTTAACAAATATTATGATATTGTTGTCATATCCGTAGGTAAATAAAATAAGTATTTCCACAACATTCACTTAATGTAGGATAGCCTATTGTGGATAATGATTTGCAACTTTTTTAGTTGTGGTATATATTCCATATACTCGTCCGAAAGACTTTGCAGGATGGTTTTGAAATATTATGACATATAGTTTTTGTAACATATTATAGAAATTTGTGAAACTATATCCTAATTTGATCCTAAGACTTTGTATTTTGCATTTTAAGTATTTTCTATATACTATTACTATAACTCTAAAGCAATGGGATAAATTTATAAAAAATGAGCATGTACATCATTGAAAATAAGTAATATCTATACAAAGTTTTAAAACAACGTAGCAAATGTACTATTATTTCTTTCAAGCGTTATGCCTTTTATTTCAACAACATTTGGTAAACTTTGTAAATCTAATTTTAAATTTATGTTTTGGTGAAAAAAATAATTTTGCCAACATTCCAAAAGAGTGTAACAAACATTTTGGATTATATTTCACTAACATTGTAAATACTATCCTGGGTAGTGAATTTTTTCATGTACACAATTTAATATCCATTATTACTTGCAAATGTTATTGATATATGATAACATCACAGAAACAATTTTTGAGATGTTATAAACATCTTTAACAAACATTTTGAATAGTACTTTCTTCAAACATCCTCTAATGTAGTTATAATGACAAGAATATTACTATTTGCAATAGTTATATTTTCAACCAAAAATTAACACATTCAATCTATTTTAACTTACAATTACACGTGTGTTAAGAAGAAAACTTGGCAACACCTCAAAATAGGGTTTGAAGTATGAGTGATTCTTCGAAACGACCTATCGAACAAGTGAAGGTAAATAACACTTCCGAGTAGGTAAAGATGATAAAAAACACTTCTTTAGTAAGTTGACACGGTCGAAAGTCCTATTTTTGCTTTAGATTATCCTTTCGAATTGATTGGTTTGTGACTCTGTTTGGAATCACCTTTCGATGCTGATAAGATGGCCTAAGTTGGGAACTTAATGGTTTTTGGAAATAGTTGAGCTGGAAGGTTTTTGCCTTCGTCAAAAGGGTAGGCACTTGTTATCTTTAGGATTTGAGCTAAAACTCTTAGGAAATGTGTGAAAGGTTTCGACCTAGTTAAAAGGGATCTTTTCATCTAGTTCGTCGGCTGATTGACATATCTCTATAAAATGAGAAACCCAGAATTGCTAGGTAATCTAGATTATCGTAATCTCCCATTTTTTTGAACCTAGTTGTACAAGTTGACCAAATCCCCAATTTGATTTGGGATTAGGATTTGCAAGCTTTTAGAAAATACATGTCGCAAGTGAAAGAAATCAGATCCCTTAAACCTGACCTCTTGGGTCTTATTTATAGGTTCAAGTCAGCATCTTTTGACCAAGTGCTTTTGAAACGGTCGAAAAGTTAACTTTCCTCCATTCGTGTGCATCTCTCGAATCTTAGTTTTCGACCTAGTCGATACGGTCATATGGCTACTCTTCTATGTAGATGAAGGTTAGGCTTCCTTTTATGTGGCTTTGTTCCTTTCGACTTCGACGGAAGGTATATTAATTAATTACTTTCGACTCCATCGAAAGGTGTATAGATGCGAGCTTTATGTGCCATGCAATTTGGCATGGGTGCTAGCCCTTGATGCTGTCAAAACGTACTCCCTTAATGTTTCGAATGAGTCAGAACACCTTAAAAGCTTTGTTGTAAAAGGTCCCATTCGAAAGCGTCATCCTGGCTAGTGCGGAATCTCATCCTTTGGTGTTAACGGATGTTATATTGCCTTCATATAGCTTTTCCTTCATTGGTGAGGGTGGGTTAAAACAATTCGAAAGGCTAGCATATGTTTTTGAATGGGTTGCTTTTGCTGAATGTCCTTCTAATGGGGGTAAATGAATATAAAACTAATCGTTGCCAATGGTTTGGCGCGAAACACTGAGAGTATGTTAATTTCCTTCAAAAGGTAGCTTTCGCTTCTTCGAAAGCTCTTTGCTTATCCAAAACTCAGTTGAAACATCCTTTTGACCTCTTCGAAAGTTGATGCTCGCGTTGTCATCTTCTTTTCGAATGCTTTATCTTATGTTTAAATGGTCCACCTTAATGCCTTTTGATCTTCATTAGTGCTCTTGCTCCTTCTTTCATACTTTTATTCTTGAATATATTACATGGATAACATCAAGACCCCCAGTATGGAATAAGCTTTTGTTCTTTAGGACAAAAACTCCAAAGAACAACTCTATTTATTTCCCGTGAAACAATTAATAACTTTCATTAGGATCATAACCTTATTATGAGACCTTAATAGGTAATTTTAAACCTTTGAAACCGATGTTCAAGATGTTATTTGGTAACATCTTTGGATAAAGTATTCTAAATAATACACGATCAAACCTTTTCTATTAAAAATAAGAAATAATATTACCTGGTTAGCATGCATCGTCTCAAATAAATGAACCTTCAAAGAAATCTATCATACACTTTGGATCCCCCTTTCCAGAGTTAGGTTTTCTTCAATCATTGGACATGAGTTTTCTGCTTGAAGTATTTTTACCTTGTGACCTTACTATAATTCACTTTTATCCCTGCACTTTACGTTAGTAACTTTCATTTACTCATTGATAAGTTAATATATTATTTGGTGCCAATGAAGATAAGGGATTTCTCTGTTCATTTTACCGTAACCTTTGATGGAAGCCCATCAAATATTGAGAAAATCTTATATATAATTCAAATTCAGAAATTCAATGAAAAGATCGCAAATTATCATAGCAATTCAATAAAGAAACCTAGAATCCACAAAATCAGAAATCTAATAAGATGTCATAAAAAATCCAATAAGGAACTCAAGAATATGAAATTCACAAATCATCAAAAAAGTCAACAAGGAACTTTAGAATTCATTAAATCAAAAATCGAATAAGAGATAATCAAAAATCCAATAAGAAATTAGGAATATGAAAATCACAAATCACCATGAAAATCAACAAGGAAATTTAGGATTCACTAAATCAAAAATCCAAAGAGATCATCATAAATCCAATAAGGAAATAGAGAATATGAAAATCACAAATCATCATGAAAATAAACTGGAAAATTTAGGTTTCACTACATTAGAAATCCAATAAGAGATCATTAAAAATCCAATCATGAAAATAAGTAGGGAAATCTAGAATTCACAGAACCCAATATGAAATCTTCACTACACCATACTGCCCATTTTGCCACACCCCAATGCGGAAAAATTGCCATGGTCATGAGCCGTGGCAACTTTATCACGGTTTTGAGCCGTGGAAAAATAAATTACAATGGTTTCTGGCCGTGGCAATTTAGCAACAGCCATAAACCGTTCGAAAGTTATCAAATTTTTTTCTGTCCCTTAGCGTGTATACATTGAGATGAAGCTCTCATCCTTCTCCAAAAAAGAACGCCCCCTTCCAAAATTAACCCGCGTACCCTAGCTAAATAATTTCCATCCCGCGCCCTAACTCTCATCAATTTTCACCTAAATCCCCATTGCTCGGACGTAAACGTGAATAGCTCGTATTCTCAATCAAATCGCATAAATCGTTCTCACTCAAATACTAGGTTTTTCGCCTTTCTCTCAACCTTCACTCGGTCAGGTACGATATTTAATTTAATATCATGTTTATTTTTTTTATAGTCAATAAAATTGATGTTATATGTGCTGAAGTAAATTGAAATCCAATAATTTCTTAATTGATATAATCGTATATGTTTAAAATTTGATGTGGAAAAGTACACATGTAAAGGTTGCTTATTCGAAGGTTAGAAAGATGTATTATTAACACGGATTTGGATCATACTCTTAAAAAATTTATCATAGAGATACACTTTATACTTTGTTCTATGTGGAGCACCACGTGTACAAATTTATGTTTCATTTTAGCAAAGTTGACGCATTGTAATTTGTGTATGATTATAGCAGATTCAGCTAAGACAACTTAAAATAGTTTTATTTGAAATTGGTTGTATGTACCTCTACAGTTAATGAATTTGGAGTAACTTAACAGATTAAGGCAGCTTATAGGCAAAAGTGTTTGACTCTCATCATGATCGGGTTCCGGTTCCTGAGAAAGCTCGGGCAGAGTCTGAATTCAAACTGGTAATTTTATTAAGGCTAAATGGATACAGTTCCAGTTTTCACCTAATATCTTTATTGATGTGCATAATATTTATTGAATTAGCATGACATTCAAATGAGGAACATATTCAAGATTTTTTATATCAATGACATTTTTTAGCTCTTCAATTTGCCTAAAATTTGAATTAGTGTATCATCAAGCTTACAAGCGATAATGTTCAGTTAAATCATATAATAATGCATAAAAAAGCCTAACGTGTATTAAGAATAATGGAATCAAATCCTTACCTGGCACAACCTTAACCATCAAAATGGGATAAATTTATATGCCTTTTGGATTTGTTCTTGAAAGTGATAAAAGTTTCATGTTTATCAAGAAAGAGTTCTCGGTGTATTTGGGCGAGTTTAAATATACAGATTATAATGAAGAAACTAAAATGTTCTTTTTCAACATCTTTAGAATGATATTTAGGCAAGTTTAAACTTCATTTGTGAACTTTAAAATTGTGAATTAACAATAAAATGGAACGTCAATGATTGTGTGGATAACTCGAAGTAAAGATTTACTACACACCTAACTTTTTCCTATTCAGTAAACTATATAATCAATATGGTATTTTAGATTGTATATAAAATTGAAACTAATCATTTTTATTTAGTATTTTTGAGTTATCAAATTCTTAATATAATCAAGATTATATTTAAATGTTTGAAAATCCTGTTGAAAACTGAGAGAAATAAATCTAACAGATCGAGCTAGAAATCAACATTTATCTTCTTGGTTTGCTCAGGATATATGATATTCCTTTTCACTCTCTGATGCTTGTGAAACTATATTATCAGCTACAAAGTATTTTTATTTTTATTTTTAACAGAATAATAATCAAAATTGGTTATATTTGTTGGAAATTTGAATTCAAGATCAAAGGCATCATGTTCAAAATAAATGTAGTACTAGTTATTAAAGTGAATGATACATCTGAAGTTTGAGATTATATTAATGTAAATTGTTACATTGACTTTATTAATGCTCTGCACATGCTGGAAAAATCTTTGTGATTATAGTGATGCTTTGTCCATTTGACGAATGTATGCAATTTCATAAGTTTGTTATCTCTAGCTCAGTATCAAAATATCTAACATCCATGCAAAAATAACATTTGATGAAGGAGATAAACAAAAGTACATCAGAAATGAATTCAAATACCCAACATATTTATCATGTAATTCATTGTAGTGTGACTAATTATCAATACTAGAGCATGCTGTTTAGATAGTGCCTTAGAGTAGTACTAAGCTAAGTGATATTCAATCTTTTTCTCTTGTAATCTGAGAAACTCTATTTAAGTCATACTGAGTTTAATTGGTGGATTGGGGAATTATTAACATTTTTAAACCATTATTTGATTGAGTGATGGTGCAAATAAGGGATTCATTAATTATAATTATTATTCCTACGCCAATTTGATCAGTGGATATCAAGTGGTCCGCTGATGTTATTTTAACATCAGTATTAACAATATTGTATTCTTTTCCCACTTGACAATATCTAGTAATTACAACAAAAAAATGTGTTTTAACTTCTTCTTTTTTCTTTTCTTTAACAGCCGATACTTCTTCACTTCGAGTTCTAGCCACAGCCGATGTGATTGTTCGCGCAAGACAATAATAAAGGTTGCATCGAGTTCGTGCCAAAGCCATTGATTCTTTATGATGTTAACAACCGATCTTCCTATAGCCAGCGGTATGATTTTACATTAATTATTTGTTTAGTAATGAGTACTAATTATTTGATTAGTAACAAAATTGGTTTGAAATTTTTTAGTGTAATCAGTAAGTATTTGTTTGCACACCATTAGCAAATTCTTTTTTATTTGCACACTATTAACAAAAACGGTGTGAATTTTTTCTAGCTGATTCTCTACACACTGTTAAGTGTTTGTTCACCCTATTATTGCTGCTACTTTAGTGTAATCAATAAATAACTAAGATTGGAAAATTGTTATACTAATGGTTTAATTAACTGTAGTTATATTTATTAGTATAAGGAAAAAGGAAGAAGCAAGAAGAGAGATGGAGGAAGGTGATAGCGTGATATACAGGTGATTTTATCACTCACAAATATTATGTTTAATCTCATGATCCTGCATATATAAGTGTACTTTATCATCTTAGAACCCTCCTCTGTTATATTTACTAATTGTTAATAAATGGAATATATACAAATTGAGCCGTGAGAAATAAATTTTTTAATCATGCCTTACCGTACAACATCCTGTTTAATACACGGAATATATATGCTTCGGAGTGCCCAACCAACCGACCCTACATCCAGTTTAAAGATGGTTTTCCCTTAAAAATCGAACCATTGGAACAATCTTGTTAGGTTAGAAGTGAAAACTTTTTCACTAGTCGTTTTTGTAATGTTCTATACACTACAAGGAACGGAAGCAATAGCAACGGCAATTAGCCGTTAGTGGCCGTTGCCAGCCGTTGCTAGCCGTTGCTATAAGTCGTTGCTAATAAGCTCGTTGCTACGAGTTCCAGCAACGGCAATAGCAACGGCTCCGTTGCCAATTTAGCAACGGCTAGCGACCACAATTTGTCCACGTGGAAACAGTTAGTTCCAACCGCTATCGTCCTGTGGCGTCGCGAACCGTTGCAAGCCTGGAACCAGATAGTCGTTGCTAGCCGTTGCTGGGCGTTGCAAGCCTGGAACCAGATAGCCGTTGCTAGCCGTTGCAAGCCTGGAACTTTTCTGTTTTCCAGCAGCTAGCTTTCACTCTTCCAACCTCCAAACCATTCCACAACACAACAATCACTTCCAAACCATTGTATACATTCCATTCCAACCATAATATAACCAAATACATCGCAAATAATCAAATAAAACACATATACATCAATAATCACGCAACTATATAATCAACTAACACAAATATTTCATCATCAACCAAACAAAATACATCTCAAATCCATCACACATAATATCCATAACCAACACCATAGGTACACAAAACACCAAACAAACTACCAATCCCATCAACAAGCATAAGTACACAAGTCCAACAAATATCCATTAAAACCACAAATCTTGTCCAAAAAAATTAACCATCAACAAAACATACCTACTCATCATCATCGTCATCGCCACCACCACCTGACCCTGGCATGGTCCCATGCTCTAAAACGAATGCGGCAATGCGCTCATCTATCTGCTGAGACAAGAAGCTCTGTCGCCAATCATTTATCTCGTCCAGCTGTCGTTGCATCTGGGCTATCTCCTCTTCGGCCATAGATTTCTTGTAAGCCCTCTGGAAGTTAAGAGCCTGTAAAACGATCAAACAATCTAGTTCTAATTCACGCTCGCAACGGCTATATTAAATTCAAATATAAGTTATTAAAAAAGTTTACCTCCTGATTGTCGTATCCATAACGCCTATTGCGAGAAGGCGGATCAATAATTCTATTTGATTGGACTCTTGAAGCGTAATATCATCCCGTCTAGTTCTTTGCGCCATCGCTGCCCGCTCCGCTTCATATCTACCCTGCAATTACGAATACAAATTTGACTCAATATATAGCTATACAATTTAATTATACACTACTAAAGGAATGTGAAACGTTTTCATTGCGAATAAACATATTTACCATAACAGATTCAGCCTTCGCATCTGTCCACTCATAGGTGACATTCCCATCATCATCGGTCTGCTCCACCGCATGAGTGACTCTAAAAACCTCGGCCATTGTAGGCTCCTGTCCGGTTCTTGAATGCTGAAATTATACATGAATAAAAAACGTTACTAATATAATTAAATAATATTACAGTTTATAAACTCAAATTACGAATTTACCGATTCCCTCCGCCATTGTTGGAATGACTTGGACCCACCGCGGTGTAACGCTGGATTTTTATTTCTGTTCGCACTATTTTGCTTTGCTATTTCTTGTTAATTTAAATACATGGTTAGTTAAATTAATAATGCAACTAACATACATAATTTAAATAAATAATACTAACAATACAGCAATACATAACTTACTTTGACAGCTTCACTTTCCCAGTGGGTGACAAATGCAGCCCAAACATCATTACCCAACCCACTGGTTTTTTTTCCGCTTAGCTTGGCCTTCGAAAGAGTTTCCCTGTAATTTTTCCGCATCCTCTTATTCCAATGATTGAAGAAGACATTGTTATATTCCGGGCGGACACGTATTACAGCCTGCTTATTGAAAATAATTTGAATTATATACAGTATACTAATTTTACATTGAAATATAAAATTATACTTACCATCAAATCAGCAACTATAGCGTTCATCACTTCACCTGGGATGTCGTCCCAATAAGGCCAGCAACCAAACATCCTACTCTTATAGGATTGCTTTGACACTTGAAGAATGTAATCCGCCGGCTCAATTTCGAAACCCCTGTATAAATGTTGATGTATATAATTAATATATTTTAAATAATTTAATTGAAATTATTTAGATACTTACCCAACACTCTTGGGAACTATCTCTATCTCACGGCATAAGTCCGGAGCCGTACCGCTGGGACCCGCGCCATGAGAAGGCGAAGGAGAAGGCTGAGATGTACTACGCCTTCTGTGGGACATATCTGCCACAAACATAATCATATCATATAATGAAAAGAAAACAAATTATTATTAAAACACATGTTTCATTAATCATCATAATCATTCTTTGTAATTACATAGCTCAGAATAATGCAGAACATAATCATTATTAATATTAAACAGCTCTCTGAATAACGCATAGGTCAAAATAAAACAGAATGATAATACATATCAAAATTATTATTATTACATAGCTCAGAATAATACAGAACGCATTCATCATTCTTAATACATTACTCAAGATAAAACATCATACATGCATACATTAAAAAAATAGTGTAATGTATCAGTCTTCGTCGTTTTCTGATTCAGACTCGGTCTCGTACTCTATATCATTTTCTTCGGTACTTTCAAATGCATCTGTTAAAACATTCGCTTCATCATTCAACGATCCTACGTCAACATCGTCAATTATTATTATTTCAGTATTTGGCTCCAGATCTGCTTGATACGCTGCTTCATCTGGAATATTATTTCCATCAAATGTAAATCTTGCCTTTGTTTTAATAACAGCCCACCAATCTACTTTATCTTTTTTTAAGGATGGATACGGAGCAAAGTAAACTTGTAATGCTTGCTTGGCTAATATGAAAGGATCATACTTATAGTAATGCGAGGTATGCTTTATTTCAATGAGCTTGTAATCTTTGTGCACGTAATTCCAGAACCAAGAATATTGCTAAACCAATTGCATTTGAATAAAAAAACATTCTCTGCAGGTTGTATATAATATGTCAACTCTAAAACCTGTGTTAAGACATCGTAAAAATCTTTTATATGCTCCTCTGGATCATCACTTCCTTTAACAAATACACCACTGTTATATGTTAATTTTTCAGCCCCGTATTCTTTGGTGTTGAATTTAAATCCGTTGACGAAGAATATTGGATAAGTCTTCACATTTCTTTTTGGTCCGATAGCAATATGTCGTAATCCTTCGTCAACAACAGAGTTTTTTGGATCATATACGTATTTTGAAAACCATTTAGCAAAATCTTTACTGAGATCGCCAGATGGATGTTGTGATTCGTATATACTACAAACATGTATTATTCCCATCAAAATTAATATATATATATATACGTATAATTAAATTGTACATGAATTTAGTACTACCTGACAAATGGTGCAACTTCAACACAATTTAAAAGAACATATGTGTGTGCTATATGGAAATCTTTATCGTCTAACCATATTTCCACATATTTCCCAGCAGGTCGGCCTTGTTGTCTAAAAATAGATAACATTGTTTGAGAAGAATCATGTTCAACAGCTTCATCATTACGGGGAATACTGACAAACGATAACTTCACATCGTTACTAAAGTAATGTGAGAAAAAAAATGAAGATTCTTCTTCCAGATACGCTTTGCAAATTGAACCTTCTACTCGTGCTTTTTGTCTAATTTTCTTCTTCAAATGATTCAAGTACCTATAACAAAATTAATTTAATTTCTGTTTTGGTATATAAATCTAAATTTTAAGCAAACTTCAAAATTACCTCTCAAATGGATACATCCATCCATACTGCACAGGACCTCGAAGAAGTGCTTCGGATGGTAGATGAACAGGTAAATGCTCCATTACATTAAAGAACCCTGGTGGAAATATTTTTTCTAGTTTGCAGAGCAGTATAGGGATTTCTACTTCAAGTTTACGTATGCGATCTACCTTTAACGTCGTCGAACAAAGTTGTTTATAAAACAAACTTAATTCTGTTATAACACTCCATACTTTGCCAGGCAACAGTTCTTTGAAAAGCACAGGGAAAAAATATTCCATCATTATATGGCAATCGTGACTTTTCATCCCACTCAATTTACTGTTTTTAAAGTCAACACATCTACGGAGGTTAGAAGAAATCCCATCAGGACATCTTAGTCCTTCCACCCACTTTAGCACGAGTTTTACTTGTTTGTTATCTAGCTCATAGCATGCTTTGGGTTTTTTTGTATCGTCGTACAAATGAAGCTCGGGCCGCTTATAAAAGTGTAATATATCACGTCTCGAATTCACATCGTCCTTAGTTTTCCCCTTTACATTCAAAACTGTATTAAACACGTTATCGAACATGTTTTTTTCATTGTGCATAACGTCAATATTATGTCGGAGTAGCAGATCTTTCCAGTAAGGTAACTCCCAAAATATACTTTGTTTGCACCAGTTATGAATGTCTGATTTGCTTGGAATTTCAACTTGTACCCCAGTTTCATGTATCTTTGGATAGTCTTTTACGATTTCATATATCTCTTCACCTGACCAAACCTTCGGTGGTAGCATACTCTCTTTTCTATTTGCTTTAAAGTTCTTTTTATCCGTTCTAAATTTATGATTAACATGTAGAAAACATCGATGACAGTCAAACCAAGAAATTTTCTTTCCATACTTTAATGAAAATGCTCGTGTTTCATCCGTGCAATGAGGACAAGCTAGACGATCGGCTGTGCTCTAACCTGAAAGCATCCCATACACAGGAAAATCACTAATAGTCCATAATAAAGAAGCGAACATACGAAAATTCTTTTTTCTTGAAATGTCGTATGTTTCAACTCCTTCATGCCACAATGTTTTCAATTCTTCGATCAATGGTTGTAGATAAACATCAATTCCTTGTGTCGGATCATCGGGACCGGGGACGACGATCGTTAGAAACATATACGGAGTTTTCATACACATCCATGGAGGTAAATTATAAGGAGTAACAATAATAGGCCATGATGAGTATTTACTACCAAACTGAGAGAATGGTGAAAATCCATCTGTACATAAACCGAGTCTGACATTACGACTCTCTGCAGCAAACGCGGGATAAGTCTTATCGAAATGTTTCCATGCTTCTCCATCAGATGGATGTATCAAAGTTCCTTCTTCTGGTGTTCTAACACCGTGCCATCGCATATGACATGCCGTAGCAGAAGATGCATATAACCTTTGAAGTCTAGTAGTGATAGGTAAATAATGCATTCTCTTGTATGGAACTTCTTTTCCTTTTTTTTTCTCGGTTTGAATCTTTCCTCGTTACATATTCTACATTTTCTAAGGTCAACGTCATCTTTCCAATACAACATACAACCTTTTATACATGTATCTATCTTTTGGTATGGCAATCCAAAACCAGACATAAGTTTTTTCACTTTATAATGACTATCGCACATCAAATTATTGGGTGGCATGTGTCGTTTTGCAGCTTGTACAACTGCTGTAAATCCAGCTTCTGCAAGGTTGAATTTTGATTTCATAGTGATGTATTCAGCGGTTACGGATAATTCGGTTCCGCTTTTACAACCATCCCACAAGGGCCTCTTAGCAGAATCCAATAAATCATAAATTTTTTTAGCTTGCGCGGTCGGTTCTTCTTCAACGTTATCATTGTCATCATCACCCTGATCAATGGTAGGAAACATCGACCGTGCTGCATCTTGCACCATATTTTCTATTGGATTCGTCATAATATTATCCTCCTCTAACACTACAGGATTAGGTGTACGTTCAACAAGTTCACCATGATGATCCCATAAGTAATAATTCGGCACAAAACCAAATTTATACATATGTACTTCTATTACATCTGATTTCCAATGCTTTAAATGTTTGCACTTACTACACGGACAACGAATTTCATCGTTATTCTGATTATTAGATTTAGCGAATCTAATAAATTCATGTACACCGTTACAGAAATGTTCCTTTATTGATCCTTTCATACCAGTTCGGACTTCATATATCCAACTACGATCGAGAAAATAATCGAACATTTTTCCTGATTTGATAAAATATGTTAGAAGATTCAACTAAACACTTCACTTCATATTATACAGTATTTTACGATTGATTTATAATTTGTCATTAAATCAACTATTTAACAATTGAAAAACATTTTATAATTCATTGACGGCCGGTCATCCTACTTCCCATTACTTCCCTATATTCCCTGTATCGTACACAAAATGCGTGTACACTGGGAACAAAAAGGAAGTGCCACCAAAATTTTGTAAACCGTTTAAACTGAAATGATTTAAAAAATGTGATTACTTTATTGTGTTTGTAACTTGTCGAAATACTAGGACAAATCCAACAAATATTGTATCAGATGAATATAAATGTCCGTTCTTGGAAAAAACGAATATCCATATAACGATCAGATACAACACTTGTCAGACGGGGCCAAAATATCTCTAAGGGATTTACAGAAATAAAACATATTTTCTAATTATTCTTCTAACAACTACAAAATATTTTATAATTAATTAATTCATTATATTTTAACTTTCACTGAATAATTAGCTCATTGTTATTACGCTTATTTCAAAATTTTATAATTCATTCAACGAATTATACTTATTTTAAACTATGATAACAATTATAATTAGCACTTCTGAATTAAATTATCGTTAACTGTACCAATCTATCATGATATCTATTAATTTCTATATAATTAACTTTGGCGTAAACTATACACATTATTTTAAATAAAAACAAATATTGTCATAAACTTAAATATCAACAAGCTTGTTCATCAATAATATACACTAATTTTAAAATCAAACCACCAATCAAAATCAACTAATACAAATATTACCATAACTAATACGTCGCATTAATCATCATTTTCAACATAATGATAAACTAATTTAACTTCCACCTAACTTAAAACACTATAATCATCCAATATCACTATAAATCACTATAATCATCACCCAATATCACTATGATCAACTAATACAATTATTTTCGAAATTAGGGTTTTCCAATTAATCCTAAATTAAACCTAAATCAAAGCCAAATCAAAGCCAAATCAAGTTTAGAAGATATACCAGCAAGTTTTGGAGGTGTTTGAGTGACGTGGAGGCAACGAGCAACGGCTGGAGTCGGAGAGGCGGCGGATTGCGACGGGGAGGAGGATTTGGGGAGGAAGTTTGTTTTGGTGGGAAATGAGAATTTGTTCGCGGGTTACAGATCTGTAGTCGCGATATGCAACGGCTAGCAACGGCTAGCAACGGCCGCTTTTTTAGCCGTTGCCAGCCGTTGCAACCTTCCGACACAAAATGGAGCCTTTTCTTGTAGTGATAAGACATGTTTTGAAAGTGCAGTGTGGTATGAAATTGCAATAATTATATTGTGCATGTTCATGGTTTGGTTCTCTACTTAATTATTACCATAAATTGGGAGACGGGATACACTATGGAGCACAAATGGAATTTACAGCATGTAGCTGGGTTGTTGGTATTAACCATGAATATTTTATAAGATTTATATCATAAACAATGCAGGTTTTTTTCCTTTTTTTTCTCTCTTTTTTCAACATCAACATTTTCATTCTAGGATTTTGGTTGAGTACTAGGTGGATTTTGGTCAACTTTTGGTAGAGGTCAAGTTGAAACAGTGATTCGTAATACAGCTGTCGATATGAGTTTGTTTATGGATTTTTTTGTTTATGGATTAATAATCTATGTTTTGTAGTATGAGTTCAACCTAAATTAGATCTAAGTGTCAAAAGTAGTCAAATATAGAGAATGGGAGAATGACACATGCAATTACAGTGGTTTCATTATTTCTTCTTCCATTTTATACGATTCTTATTACTATTTCAGAGAGATTAAAAAGTGTTTTAACTCAAAGTTATAGATAGATTTCAGTTAAAAATTCGACACAATCTTCCATAGATGAAAATAAGAATCAACCCCTTTTTAAAGGTGTATGACTTGTATTTATAGGTGTAACTGAGGCTGCTAAAGGTCTTATTTCGTCCCGTGTATTTCCGTATATACGATAGAGAAAGAATGGGTACGGATCCACGAATCATGAGTTTGACTTTGCTCCTGAAATTGTAAGTTGGATACTTATTTTTCCACCTTTAAATTAAAAATGCGTCTTTGAAATCCGATAGTGACTAAAAAGGAAAAGCATATGATTTGGATAATATATATATATATATATATATATATATATATATATTTCCACGGAGAGACTGAGCCAATGAAGCCATTTAGACACAGATATCATACTCCTTCTAGAGATGCTGGTAGTACTGCCCCATTTTGGTATTCCATCAAGCGAGCTTCTACGCACATTATTGTCTTATCATCATATTCAACAAATGGTACTAAAACATCTGATATATTTAATTTCCCCTCCTAATCAATCATTTATTTTATGCATTACTTTACATGTTTTAGTTTACTAAATGGATGTTTCATTGCTAAACCCTTGGAAGAAGTTCTTAGATTGAGTTATTGACGCAGCGGATAATACAAAACAAGATAGATCGATGAACGTAGCAATCGGTGGATTGATGAATACCGAAATGCCCAAATTCGTTGATCTGAAGATGTCGAATTTTAGCTATCTACGTCACGTTGATCGATCTCGATACCATGAAAGTAGATCTTCAATTCATCGAGTGTTGATCAAGCGCACTTGATTCCGCGAATTGTCTTCACGATCGTTGAATCGAGCGCACTCGATTGACCGAAGGTGGAGATAGGAGATCACACTCGACTACCAATTGGATGAAAGCACAAAGCTAACAAAGGAATTTTTATTTCAAAATCAACAACCGTTTACAAATGATATAACTCGCCTATTTATAGGCAGACAACACAACACTTACAACACAACTCATAGGTCTTGAATGACCTAACACTTAGAATATTTACAACACAACGACATCTTAACAACCTATACAATAGTACACGACTTAACAAACGAAACTACAAACGACTCAACACACTTTATACAAACGACATAAGGAAGCACAGTACCGACTTAACAATAGTGTGTAACGACCTAAAATATCAATCGACATCCGACTTATCAGCCTTGCAACTTATCAAACCAACTCACGACTTATCATAATCGACTTCGCGACTTATCAGAGATTTCTCACGAGTTAACATCTTCACGCGACTTAATCATCTTCATGCGAGTTAACAAAATCATCTTCGCGACTTGATGAAGCGGAGTAAAGTCGTTCGCGACTTAGGGTGGGGGAATTAGGTCGCTCGGTGGAAGATTTAGATCGCTCACGACTTATAGTGGAGAGGTTAGGTCGTGGAGTTGTATCGAAGTGGAGTCTAGGTCGCGGTGGAATTGGGTTGTGGAATTTAGGTTGTGGAGATTGTTCACGACTTAGGGATAGGTCGGAAATTGTTTGCGACCTATCGTTAGGTCGGAGATTGCTTGCGAGTAAAGTCGTTCGTGACTTACTGGAGTTAGGTCGGAGAGCTATTTGAATTGGGTCGGACATGGTTTGCGACCTATTGTTAGGTCGGAGCTCTTTTGGAGTTAGGTCGGACTTTGTTTACGACCTATCGTTAGGTCGGAGAAGTGATAATTTAAGTCGTGGTGGTGATTTTAGGTCGCTGGCTTTGGTAGATCGTTCACGATCTAAAGCAGAGTGATGGTCTGTTTCGCGAACCAAGTATGCTGCTGCATCATCCTCCCCTTGTTGACAAAAATTCGACCACGAATTTGTACCTCTCTCTACCCTATCAAGATTATCCCCATGGTACGGAATCAAATGTTTAACGTTGAAAACGTCTGCAGTATGAATATGATCTGGCAGCTTCAACCGATATGCATTATCATTGATCTTCTTCAAGATTTCAACTGGACCAATCTTTCGAGCCTTCAACTTGTTGTACGTTCCAACTGGGAAACGATCTTTCGTCAACACCGCGTACACAAAATCACCCTCTTTGAAGTCCACACTTCTTCGCTTCTTATCTGCTAGTTGTTTATACTTTTCATTCGTCTTCTTCAGTCGTTCCTGAACGATTCTATGGCAATCTTTTAACTCATCAATGAAACCTGACGCCCGCTTAATCACTCCTTTTGGTTGTGGTACTACCGTTAAATCCAACGGCCCCTTTGGCATGCTTGAATATACAATCTGAAATGGACTGAAACCAGTACTCCGGTTCACTGCATGGTTATGATCAAATTCTGCTTGACATAGCTTCATATCCCAACTCTTCAGATTGTCCTGCACAAGACATCTCAACAAATTTCCCAATGATCTGTTCACAACTTCGGTCTATCCATCTGACTGCGGATGATAAGCGCTACTAAAGTTCAATTTTGTTCCCACCATCTTCCACAAACTTAGCCAGAAATGACTTAGAAATCTAGTATCCCTGTCTGAAACAATTGATTCAGGTAGCCCATGCAATCGATACACCTCCTTAAAGAATAACTGAGCGACTCGGACGGCATCTGCTGTCTTCTTACATGTGATGAAATGTGCCATTTTCGAAAATCGGTCAACCACCACATAAATGGAATCGTTTCCCCTTTGAGTTCGAGGCAAACCCAAAACAAAATCCATACTCACATCAACCAAAGGCTTAGTTGGTACAGGTAACGGCATATATAATCCAGCATTGGTCGCAGTTCCTTTCGAAACTTGACAGATATGACATCGCTCAACAAACCTTTCCACTTCTTTCCTCATTGATGGCCAAAAATAAGATTGAGAAATCAGCTGTAATGTATGGTCTCTACCCACATGACCTTCCTCATGCAATTCCTTCACAATCTTCATTCTCAAACTACAATCCGGTATACATAATCGATTTCCCTTGAACAGAAAACCATCTACCATCACAAATTCATCCGTCTCTCCCTCCTTGACTTTATCAACAAACTTTGCAAAGTAAGGATCATCACCAAATAACTCTGGTAACACATCAAACCCGGTCACTTCAACTTTCATCGTAGTTAACAAATGATTCCTTCGGCTCAAAGCATCAGCCACACGATTCGTCACTCCTGATTTGTGTTTCACAACAAACGTAAACTGTTGCAGATATGCAATCCATGATGCATGTCTCGATGAAATCTTGTCTTGCCCTTGTAAATGTTTCAATGCCTCATGATCAATGTAAAGAACAAACTCTTTCTGAAATAGATAGTGTCTCTAGTGTTTAATAGCTTGCACAACAGCATAAAATTTCACATCATATGTACTATATCTCATCTTCGCTCCCGACAGCTTCTCACTGAAATATGCAATAGGACGCCCCCTCTGACTCAACACTCGCCCAATTCCAACCTTTGACGCATCAGTATGTAGCTCAAACAACAACTGAAAGTCTGGTAATACTAGAATTGGTGCAGACGTCAGTAACTCCTTGATCTTCCCAAAAGCATCCCCTGCTTCCTCTGACCATGAAAACTGTTTACCCTTCATACAATCTGTAACAGGCGCCATCACACTACTAAAGTGTGGAATAAATCTTCGATAGAATGAAGCCAACCCGTGGAAACTGCGAACTTCTGTTATCGTCTTGGGTTGTGGCCAATCTCTAATCGCTTCGACTTTACTTTGGTCAACCTGTATTCCTTCTCCTGACACAACCTATCCCAGAAATAAAACACTATGCATCATGAACACGCATTTCTTCGTTGCAGCATAAAATTGTTCTTGTCGTAGTACCATCAGCACTTCTCTCAGATGATTCAAATGTTCCTCTGGACTTCCACTATATATCAGAATATTATCGAAATACACCACCACAAATTTTCCAATAAAAGGTCTAAAAATCTGATTCATCACCCTCATGAACGTACTTGGCGCGTTTGAAAGTCCAAATGGCATTACCAACCATTCATACAACCCCTCTCGCGTCTTGAACGCTGTTTTCCATTCATCCCCTGGTCTGATTAGAATTTGATGATAACCGCTCTTCAAATCAATCTTCGAAAATATAGTAGCTCCACTCAGCTGATCTAACAAATCATCCAATCTGGGCATTGGAAATCTATATCTCACAGTAATCTTATTCAATGCTCGACTGTCAGTGCACATTCTCCACGTTCCGTCCTTCTTTGGCACTAACAATGCTGGTACAGCACACAGGCTTAAACTCTCTTGCACACGCCCCTGTTCAAGCAATTCTTCCACTTGCCTTCGCAACTCCTCATGCTCTTTTGGACTCATTCTGTAGTGTGGTATGTGAGGTAACACAGCTCCTGGAACAAGATCAATTTGATGTTGAATGTCCTTCAACGGTGGTAACTCCATTGGCAACTCCTTTGGAAATACATCGTCAAACTCTTCCAATACTGGTTTTACTTCTTCTGGTATTTCCACCACTTCTTGACTCTCCTGTCCGATCAATAGAAATACTTCAGGCTCCTCCTCTACTTCCTTCACAAACTCCTTCAAAGATAACAAAGTTTTAAGCTCTTCAATCTCCTCCAACTTGTTTTCCTCCTGTTGTCGCTTCTTTGGAACTAGAGTAATCTTTGTGCCTTCAAACATGAAACTGTAACTGTTGGTACGCCCATCATGTTGCACCGCCCTATCATACTGCCATGGTCTCCCCAACAACAAATGGCATACGTCCATGTCCACAACATCACACCAAATTTCGTCCTTGTAATTCTTCTCAATTGAAAAATTAACACAAGTCCTTCGACTAACTTTCACCTCCCCACCTTTCCTCAACCAAGCTAACTTATACGGTTTCGGGTGCTTCTATGTCTTCAATGATAACTTCTTTGCAACTTCTGTAGAGATAATGTTATCACAGCTTCCAGCATCAATAACAAATTTGCAAACCCTTCCCAAGATAGTGCACGTCGATTGAAAGATGTTACTCCTCAACCAGCTAGTCTCTTCCTCCGGCTTCGGTGTTAAGCAATTCCTCCTCATCATTAATGTATAACCATCATCTCCAGAAAACAATTCTTCCTCCTCAACTGGTAATTGATTAGAATCTTCAGCCTCCTCATCCTCATCCTCAACCTCAGCAATCATTGCTCTCTTCTTTGGCTTTGGACACTCATTGCTTTTATGACCCAACTCCTGACAATTGTAACATTTGAAACCGTTGTTAACCTTTGCCTTCTCAGCCTCCTTCACCACTGATTTACTGATAGGTTTAGAAACATTAGAACTTCCACTAACACCCTTCACTTGATTATTGGAATTAGTAAACACACCACCTCCTCGTCGTCCCTGCTTCTCCCAAGCCAATGCTTTCTGATGTGCTTCCGCCACATATCTTGGATCGAACATATTCACCATATCCTGGATCTGCATTCTCAATCCCCCAATGAATCTAGATGTCAGTTTTTCTTCCGTTTCCGTAATATCATTCCTTGCAATAAGCTGATAAAACTCATCTGCGTAATCATTAACAGTCTTTGTGCCCTGCCTCAAGTTCTGCAAACGTTGATACATCAGAGATTGATAATTGTAAGGTAAGAACGTTGCTTTCATCAATTTCTTCATCTTCTCCCAAGATTCAACTTTTGACTTCCCCATTCGTTCACGTGTAAGTTTGGTTTGCTGCCACCATGCCAAAGCTCTACCCCTCAACCTTGTAGCAACCAACTTCACTCTACGATGTTCTGAAACTTCTTTGAAATCAAAAATTTCTTCAACATTAGCCACCCAATCCAAAAACTCCTCAGCTTGCATACCACCTTTGAATTCTTGAATTTCAGTCTTCATCCCAGATTCCCACTTGTGATCGTACTCCGACTGATTTATTCCTCATCCACGTCCTCGTCCATGAACACTACCACCATCATACTCTTCTTCACAATCCGATGTATATCGATGTCGATCCTGACCACCAACATCTCTACCACAACCATTTATTCCACCAACATTCCTATGATTTGCATTCCTCCGATCTCGATCAGTCACATTTCTATCACGACTTCGATCACCAACATTTCTATCACAATCTCGATCCACACTTCTATGACCACTATCAACACTTCTCTCTCGATTTGAATGTGGTGAAACTCTACTTCTTCCATGGCTCGATTCAGGTGATACCCTTCTCTGATTTTGACTCATCTCCAACATCATTCTCTCTAATCAACCAATCCCTTCATTAATCTTCTCATTAAAGTTTTCGTTAATTCATTGCTCCATCTCATCGGCTTCTTCTCTCCCATATAAAGCATCAATGTTGGGATAACGGTTAGCTCTTCTCGGAGGCATGATCACTCTTCAACAAATTCCAACAAAAACTTCACTTCGATCTAAAAATCTTCAAATCAAAACTACCCACCTGTTGAAAACTTCAAAAATCTCCAAACGAACAAATCTCGATAACCCACTTCACCAAATGATGTAAATCTCGCACAACTCCAAAAATCTACGCAAACTCCTTGCGATCTAGCTCTGATACCAAATGACGCAGCGAATAATACAAAAACAAGATAGATCGATGAACGTAGCAATCAGTGGATTGATGAATACCGAAATGCCCAAATTCGTTGATCCGAAGATGCCGAATTTTAGCTATCTACGTCACGTTGATTGATCTCGATACCGTGAAAGTGGATCTTCAATTCTTCGAGCATTGATCAAGCGTACTTGATTCCGCGAATTGGCTTCACGATCGTTGAATCGAGCGCACTCGATTGACCGAAGGTGGAGATAGGAGATCACACTCGACTACCAATTGGATGAAAGCACAAAGCTAACAAAGGAATTTTTATTTCAAAATCAACAACCGTTTACAAATGATATAACTCGCCTATTTATAGGCAGACAACACAACACTTACAACACAACTCATAGGTCTTGAATGACCTAACACTTAGAATATTTACAACACAACGTTACACTCATAGGTCGTGGAGATTGTTCACAACTTAGGGATAGGTCGGAAATTGTTTGCGACCTATCGTTAGGTCGGAGATTTCTTGCGAGTAAAGTCATTCGCGACTTACTGGAGTTAGGTCGGAGAGCTATTTGAATTGGGTCGGACATGGTTTGCGACCTATTGTTAGGTCGGAGCTCTTCTGGAGTTAGGTCGGACTTTGTTTGCGACCTATCGTTAGGTCGGAGAAGTGATAATTTAAGTCGTGGTGGTGATTTTAGGTCGCTGGCTTTGGTAGATCGTTCACGATCTAAAGCAGAGTGATGGTCTGTTTCGCGAACCAGGTATGCTGCTGCATCAGTTATAGGTGTTAAATACAAGTTAATGTGCTTATGGAGATGTGGAAGTTCATTGAAAATTCATTTTTATACTAAACAAGTGTTACCATTTGATCAGTAACTATTTTCATTATTTTCCGGTAAACACACACCTCTGTATCAGTGGCTTAAAGCCGGGTTACCAAAAGTTAATTGAAGTGAGACACCCTGGTCATTTGTTCTTGTGCATTCACCATGGTATAATTGCTACAATTGGTTTCTTCATCTAATTTTTATAATACTTTTTTTCGTGTGAAGATGTGTTTAAACTTGTACTCAAAGTAGTGCTTATAAGTTATAACATGTGTTGTGTTATGCACTGTCATAAACAGTTAATATGATGCAAAAACAGATAAATATGTGGCCTTCTTTCGTTAGATTTTGAATAATAAGAATATGCAAGCTCTATAAATAACGTGTAATGAGACAATTTGTACCTCTGCATTTTAAAGTCAATTAAAGAATGGTGACATATGTCTGTTCATTTTATGCCATTATGCCGACAAATTAGAATCCATGAATAATATTAGAATTAATAAAGTTAATTAGTTGGTAGAATTTTATATGTACAGTGAAACATGTAAAGAGGAATGTTAGAAAATGTTAGATTGATGATAAGTGAAAAAAGGTAGTAAGATATCTTGAGGAAGTAGAAAGAAACAATAATAAAAAGCTAATTTGACATGCGCACAAGAAATATTTTTTTTTATGCAGCATAAACTAGGTGAGCAGCAGAAACATAATTAATAACATATTATCCACATCACGATGCAAAATGCTACAAACTGGACATTTTGGCACCAAAATGTGAACAACATGCAGACATATTACGTCTCTAAAACACTTGTCCTATTCTTTTTTTTCCTCCTTTTTTTGTGGGTGCTTACTTTCTATTATGCAATTTAGGGTTTGAATCTTCAGCAGATATACACAAGATCAATCATTGCTGGCCTATGTTTCCATGCCTATCAATAGGTGACTTTCTCCTTGTATTTTGTTTCACTGCGACATTTTTAGAAGTATGTTTTGCATAACCATGCCCGTTAAAGCATTTTGTTTGTTCAATAGATTCAAGATTTTTCTTATCTTGTACACATTTGGAAACTACTTTTACCACCCTCCAAGTTTACAATTTTCTTGTAAACTTTGTTGATAGATGACACAGTCTTCATTCAATACAAGTGAAAAATATCCAGTTAATAGTATGCCAACCGGTCTTTGCTGGGATATTTTATATGTACATCCTATGGCGATTTCTAGGATCAGTTTGGTTGTTTCTTAGTAAATTAAACCGATATATGTATGTATGTATATTGCTGATCGCGTGTTTTAGACTGGGACAGTGCTCTTCTTGGGACATTCAAGTAAGATTCTCCATAACCACTCTTGGTGCTTTGCAACCTTACTCATTTTTCCATCTCTATCATATGATTCAAAGGCATTTTTTGATTAAACTCAGCTGATAATCTAGTCTTGCAATTACCAATTTTCATCTCCATAAACTCTAAAAGGACCAGCAGGTCTGACAAATTAAGATGTAAGAACGTTACACTCTGAATCGTTGATTACTAAAATCTTATGATTTCGAACCATGTATCAGATTGACTCTCCTCAGTTTCATTTGGATTTCATATTCTGTCTCAGAACTCAATTCAAACCACAGTTAAGAAAGAAAAAAACAGTCAATAAACATTCAAATAATAATAATAATAAATGATATCAAGATACTTGAAATTTATTATCGAAAAAGGAATAGGGAGAGTAGATCAAGCTTTACAATAAGAGAAATAGAAGCTCAAACATTAAAATAAAATTTAAAGATAGTAATTATCTATATGAAAAGGCAATTTTATGCTTTTCACATATTTAATTTCCATTCGACGATCTATATTATCGCATATAAATAGGTAAAGGTAAGTATCTATACTTTTTAGCTTACATGTGCATATAAGAAGAAAGAGTAATTTGTATTTTATTACAATACTTTAATACAGAAAAAGATACAGAGGCTAAGTATTTAAATACAATAGAATGGGCCTAATATCTCTTGGCCCAAGATGAGTTGGTAATCCGAATTCTTCAAGAAAGCAAATCAAGGCCATTGATTGTAGATCAACGGTTGATGGCTATGGTCCTTTGTTGGTGCGGATTGATAAGTGTGTTAGTAGCCGATACCCTTGTATTGTTTGATTCATAATACCCCTCCTCAAACAAAGCTAGGGTTTTACTTCCTCTTTGTTATCAATGTCGGCTGAGAAAATTTTAAGTTCTTGTCGAAAGCGATTGAAACTCTTGGCCGATAGAGCTTTGGTCAGGAAGTCTGCTCTTTGATAATAAGATGGAACATGGTTGATGGCGAGCTTGCCGCTTGCTGTCTTTTCACGAACGAAGTGGAGGTCGATCTCCATATGTTTCGTGCGAGCATGTTGAACTGGATTCATGGAGAGGGAGATGGCGCTGAGATTGTCACACCAGATGATGGGCTTGCGAGTGGATCCGAACCCTAATTCCCAAATTAGGGTTTCGATCCAGGTGATCTCTGCAGTCGTACTTGCTATACATCTGTATTCAGCTTCAGTGCTGCTTCTGGAAATGGTACTTTGCTTCTTCGTGCACCAAGAAACCGGGTTTGGTCCCAAATAAACACAATATCCAGAGATCGATTTTCGGTCATCAATATCGTTGGCCCAGTCGGAATCGCTGTAAGCATTTATACTTATGTCTTTACTAGCTCTTAGACGTAGGCCATATGTGTTCGTTCCTTTAAGGTACCTAAGAATACGCTTGACAGCACTCCAATGTTCACTTAGAGGATTCTGCATATATTGACATACTCTATTGACGCTGAAGCATATGTCTGGTCTTGTAATTGTGGCGTACTGAAGTGCTCCTACGACACTTCTGTATTGCTTGACATTATCAATAGGATCACCTTTATTTTTGGACAATTGTTTACTGCTTGTCATAGGAGTAGGTAGCGGTTTTGCCTTGTCCATGTTATGTCTGATTAGAATGTCTTTGATGTATTGTTTCTGTGATAGAAAAAATTCACTGTCAGTTTTCCTTTGGATGTCAATTCCCAGAAAATATTTTAATTCACCCATGTCTTTGATTGCGAAGTGTTTGTCCAGAAGTTTGATGATGTGGTTGATTTCTTGTTGGTCATCACCTGTGATAAGTATGTCATCAACATAAACAAGTATATATGTGCTCCCATGCTTGTCCTTTTTCATGTAAAGGGAATTGTCAGATTTTGTAGCATTAAAGCCCAAGTGTGTCAATGTTCCTTTAAGCTTCTCGTACCATGCTCTAGAGGCTTGCTTTAACCCATATATGGCTTTGTGCAGTTTGCAAACATAGCCTTTACTTGTGTGAGGATTGTATCCTTCTGGTTGTTGCATGTAAACATCTTCACATAATTCACCATTTAAAAATGCATTATGGACATCCAGCTGTCTTATTCCCCAATTTCTGTGTAGAGCTAAAGTTAACATGATCCTTATAGTAGTGGGCTTGATTACTGGGGAAAAGGTTTCAGTGAAGTCAAAACCAAACTGCTGTGAATATCCTTTTGCAACCAGTCTGGCCTTATACTTTGATATATTACCATTTGCATCTCTTTTGATTTTGTAAGTCCATTTGCATCCCACGATATTTTTGTTGTCTGGTGGTTCTACTAGTGTCCATGTTCTGTTTTTCACTAGTGCATTTAGCTCTTCATCCATAGCTTTTCTCCATTTTTCATGTTTGCTGGCTTGATCATAAGAAGTTGGCTCTACCTCGTTTATTTGTGCTGTGTATAATTTGGGTTTGAAGATGCCACTCTTGGATCTGGTAATCATATGATGTCCTTTTTCTGCATGTTGATTATGAGAGTCTTCTAGTTGATTATCATTGATGCTTGCTGTTGTATCTGTGGTTTGGTTGTCTTTAGACATGTTTGTACTTTGATCATGACTGTTGTTAGGGATACTGTCACTCTGTTCATCATTTGATCCAATTGGTGAACAGTTGCTGTTATCTCCTTCATCAGTATTGTGTCCTGACTTGCTGTTGGACATAGATGCATCTTCATCAACATTTTGTATAGCTTGACTAATTCCTTGAGTATATTCTGACAACTCTGGAATATGAAAATTATGTGTTCCCTTATTGTTGATTTTATGATTC
Organism: Allium fistulosum; assembly: GCA_030737815.1. Classification (NCBI taxonomy): domain Eukaryota; kingdom Viridiplantae; phylum Streptophyta; class Magnoliopsida; order Asparagales; family Amaryllidaceae; genus Allium; species Allium fistulosum. The sequence continues at coordinate 394,746,903 of CM060907.1, forward strand.
TGCTGTTTTTTACCTGCAAAGGGAAACATGGTTTGATTAAACACCACATGTCTAGAAATGTATATTTTGCCTTGATCATCCATGCACTTATATCCTTTCTGATTGTGGGCATATCCCAGAAAAGTGCATGGACTTGATCTCAGGCTTAGTTTATGCTTATTGTAGGGTTTGAGATAGGGGTAGCATAGACATCCAAAAATTTTGAGATGATCATATTTTGGTTTAATTTTGAAAAGTTTTTCATGTGGACAGACATTGTTTAGTACTTTTGTTGGCATCCTATTAATAAGATATACTGCAGTGGCAAAAGCCTCACTCCAGTATTTCAAAGGAAGTGATGCCTGAGACAAAAGTGTTAAACCTGTCTCAACAATATGTCTATGCTTCCTCTCTACCAACCCATTTTGTTCTGATGTATGGGGGCATGTGACTCTATGAAGAATTCCCTTTTTGTTAAAAAATTCTTTTAATGGCATAAATTCTCCCCCACCATCTGTTTGTATTATCTTGACATATTTGTTAATTTGTTTCTCAACATAATTAACAAATTGTATTATAGCATGGCTTGTGTCTGATTTAGCTTTGAGAAAATAAATCCAAGTATGCCTTGTGTGTGCATCTACAAGTGATAGATAGTACCTGTGACCCTGTGTTGAATTAAGTGGTGCTGGTCCCCATAGATCTGCAGTAATTAACTCAAGGGGATTTTCATATATAGTCTCAGAAATAGGAAAAGGCAATTTATGCATTTTCCCCATTTGACAATGATCACACAGAGACAAATCAGATTTATCAGGAGTAGAAATATTGTTTTGCATTAAAATGAGTTTAACTACATCATAGCTAGGATGACCAAGTTTACAATGCCATTCATGAAACAATTTTACATTGCTGTTATTCCTTGTGCTAACATTATTTGACCAAATTCCCTTGTTAGCAGCATGAGTATTGCTGAATTTGTATAGACCATTATCCAGCTTACCCTGTAATAATATGTTTTTGTTTAATGAATCTCTAACAAGACAAGACCTTGGGTGAAACTCAAAATAAACTTTATTTTCGCTGGCAAATTGTGAAACACTAATGAGGTTTTTCTTGATACTTGGTACTCTTAATAAATTGTTTAAATAGAGTAACCTTGTACCTTTTATATAGCCAGTACCAACATGTGTTATATTTGTAGCTTCACCATTTCCCATAAGAACAGTTTGGTTACCTGTGTATCCTTTGCTGCCCAGATTTAGGTTCTGTAGATTGTTTGTAATGTGATTCGTAGCTCCAGAATCAGGAAACCATTCTTCACTGCTGTAATCATCTGTTTTTGTTGCATCATCAGTAGTATTATTTCCACTGTTTCCAGTTTGATTCCCAGTCTGAACCATGTTAGCATTTGGTCCCTTGTTGGTTTGAGATGTTTGTCCTGCATTAAAGTCTTCTTTATATCTGAAATAACATTTGTTTGCCATGTGCCCAAGTTTTTCACAAATCTGGCATTTGACTGTATTATTGTATGCACTTCTTCCTCTGCCTCTGCCTCTTGGAGCATTACCTCCTCTCTGACTCTGGTTTTCTTGCCTGGGTTGGTTTGGTGGGTTTTTCTGATTCCTGTTCCTAGATGCAGCGGCATAATTGATGTTGTATTCTTCTTGCATTGATTTTCTTTGCTGAATTCTTCCTTCATGAGCCAGTAAGGCTGTGTGAATATATTCAATATCAGGCAGGGTTGGTTGAGTTGCAATATATGTTATTAAAGACTCATAATCTTGATCTAATCCATTGGTTATTACTAGAATCTGTTCACTGATGGATATATTATGACCAACTCCTTTTAGTTTGTCACATAAGTTTTTAATTTTGGCAAGATACTCTCTCATTGGCATGTCATTTTTCTTTGCATTCTGTAATTCCCTTCTATATTGCATGACCTTTGCTGCTGATTGCGAACTGAAAATCCGTTGAATTGCTGACCATATCTCATAAGAGCTGTTGCATCCAACCATTTGTGACAGTAGGCTTTGACTAATCGATGATAGCAACCATGATGATAATAGATTATCTTGTTTTTGATAATGCTTGTAGTTTGGATTGCTAATAGTTTTGCCTTCTTTGTCAGTTATCATGATCGGTGGTATGATCTTGATTCCAGAAACGTAATCATGTAGGTCATATCCTTTTAAAGCTATTTCGATTTGATATTTCCATAGAATGTAATTGTCTTCATCTAATGGTGTTGTGATAACTTGACTTTTAGGTTTGATCAAGATTAGATCAGAATTTTGGGGATTTCTTGGTTGGTTGCCTGAAGTGGCAGATGACATTTCTTCTTCGTTATTTTCCATGGTGATTCAGCGATCTGGGATTGATGATTGCTTGGTGGAAAAAGAATATTGGCGCGGCTATTTGAGAATAGCAGCCAAGAAACAAGAACTGATAAGGGATCGAACTGTTTGTGATAGGTATATATTACTGTTTCATCAAGAAACAGTAATATATATGAGCAGCAGTTTGGTATCTTGCAACCAGAGGAGAAAGATGAGGATGATATCTGATTTCTCCTTTTACGATGGCAAGTGAAAGGTGTGGGATAGGTATAACTGATCTTGATATGATCAAGGATGGGATAAGCTTCCTCGATGATGATAATTTTCTGAGAGGAATCAACACAATTCAAAACTTTGATTATGATATTTGAATTTTGCCGTTTGGCTTTGTTGGCTCTGATACCATATAAGAAGAAAGAGTAATTTGTATTTTATTACAATACTTTAATACAGAAAAAGATACAGAGGCTAAGTATTTAAATACAATAGAATGGGCCTAATATCTCTTGGCCCAAGATGAGTTGGTAATCCGAATTCTTCAAGAAAGCAAATCAAGGCCATTGATTGTAGATCAACGGTTGATGGCTATGGTCCTTTGTTGGTGCGGATTGATAAGTGTGTTAGTAGCCGATACCCTTGTATTGTTTGATTCATAATAGTGCACGCACTCACACATTACAATATTACTCTTTTGAAATATGCAACATATGATCGATCTAATTTCAATTTAAATTTTGAACCTTTTGATTTGCTATTTAAACACTGTTTTGAAAACAGCCTGAATCCATTTCAAAAAGGATTTATATTGGAATATATTTTCTACATATTATATCTTCTCTTTTATGTTTTTCTTTGTTCAGCCTTTATATAGTTTCTCATAACTACTGGTTTCCTCATTTGATTTTATTAGAATTTTTTTTTGTATGTTCGTATGACTCAGAGAATTAAATGGAATATGCACAATTTTGCAAATTTGATTAGGTAATTTAAAAATTATTATAAATTAAACAATGATGTTACACTTCATAACTTTAACATTTGATTTAAAGTCAATTTTATTTTACAAGCATTTTTAGGCGCATCTCATTAATTTACTACCAACATTTATCTTAGCTTTCAGCTTTAGCATTTGACCATGTAAAAACTTTTTTTGCTCTTAAATCCTAACAATTTAATCGATTAAAGCCCCAAATGCTCTCTAATCATTCAACCTTTCTTTCAGATAATATTTCCTGGGACATGTTTCAGCTTATTATTCAACCCTGGTCATGTGTTCAGGTGGATAGGCATGATTATATGTAAGTTGACCTGACAACAGAGGAGGCATAATTTGCATCTGTGTTTTATACTACTAAGTGATAAACATATTTGTATATAAGAATATATACAACTCTGAATGGTTGAAACACAGCGAAGTTCTTGGCAGAAAGACATGTGAAATCAGACCTATGATATATAGATTCATGAATTTGCACTTTGAGCACACTTAGTCAGCTGACCTTGAACTTGTTAGGCGTGAGTTATTATAAGTATGTGGTGTGCGTATGCATATTGTATGTACTGGTGTGTGTTGTGGTGTGAGTGGTTTATTGAATATAGGTGTGTTGTGCAATAAGCCGCCTGTCCTATTCAAGTTGCTGAGTGACTTTTGAAGTTGAGCCGTGAGGTTAGAATAGGCCGCTGCCTATACTATTTCCCATGTTTATGATTGAGTTTGTGTGAGTGAATTTGTGTATAAATGTGTGTGTATACTGGGTAGTTTGCTAGATAAAAATGAAATTTTTTATTTATACTAATTGTTATACTAATAACACAATGCCCAAATGTACCTTAGCCATTTATTTAGATATATGCAACTGAGTATATGCTATGTATTGTATATGTGTTTTTCGAACCCAAAATCAGTTCGAATATCCTGTTTTTTATCATCTCCTGTAAGTGTGTTTTTCACACAGACACTTTTTTTAAAGGGCACACACATATATAATATAATAAAAATAATAATAATAAGTTTTAATATGTGCATTTGATGCTTGCAGGACACCTAATGATGCATTATGTTGTATTATCGTCTTGTGGGATTTAAGGGCATGGAAAATATGAATTTGTATTTTGAATTAGCACATATATATTGGTCTTTGCAAAACAAGTTATTTCATGAGCAAGTATTGTAGGGCTTGATCTTTGTAAAATGCTAATGTACTTCAGTTTATTGGTAATGTATGTGCTCCTGTTTTCAGTTGGCATATCTCTCTGTACAACTATTCTTGATTCTAGCTTGCTTGTGTAGTCCGAAGCTTTTATACAAAGTTGTGGCTAATTTATTGTGTTGTCTGATGTTTATTGGTGATGTATTATAGCTTTTATTATTTGTGCTTCAGTTTATTCAGCCACGGCTTAGAGCGGTGGCTAATTCTAATGATATAAAAATTAGCCACGGTTCTAAACTGTGGCAAAATTTCATTCAGCCACGGCTCCGAGCCATGGCTAATATTAATTTTGCCACGGCTCGGAGTCATGGAAATTTTTTTGCCACTCTCCATTTTGCCACGACTCTGGGCCGTGGCAAAATTATTTAGCCACGGCCCAAAACCATGACAAAATGACTTTTCTGGTGTAGTGCTTCTTTAAAAGAAACAAGAAAATTAAAAGTCCACAAAATCAAGAATTCAATCAAAATCTTATCTGGATCCAATCTGACGAATAGAGTATTAAAAATTCATTCAATATAAGAACAAAATTGGAGATCTATCCAGTAATGGTAAACCTAGTAGGTTTAAGCAAATGATTTCTAAGCCTATAAGTTAGTACTATGAATGTTATATTGGAGGTGAGTAGTTCCGTAAAATCATGCATCCATTGGAAATAGTAGTTATGTATTACCAACGAGCCATTCAAAGTAGTAGTTCCATAAGACCAGTCAACCGTTCAGCAGATAGTTCTTTTCGGTTGTTCAACTTTTCACCTGTTCAACCGTTTAGTAGGTAGTTCTGTTCAGTCGGTTGACCGTTTTGCAGTGCAAGCTGCGTTTGACTAGTCGGTCGTTCAACAATGCAAGTTATGTACTATTGCTTAACCAAATAACTTATTAATATACACAGACACACACATAGACTCTTCTATCCTAAATGGTCGCCTTATTTCTAAGGATTCAGGAGAGGCTTACATAATCTATTCTTCAAATAAAGTCACTTTTATCTTTGTTGTAACAATTTGCTGTCTATTCCATTCTTTAAGCTTTTGTATTGATCTTTGCTTATATCTCATGTTATGGATTTTTTCCCTTTTTCCTGTATCATGTTTCCTTCTTGAATGTAAGTTTCTTTATTTCTTAACGTAGAAACCATTTTTCAGGAATCAGATGTATTGGAATCTACTGGCTCATGAATTGTTTATTCTGATTATGATTTTAGACCCCTTGTCTATTCCCGATTATGACGTTGGACAACTACCTTTCCCTTTTGACTGTACCCCACTCTTAGATTTCATCTTTGTCTTAGATGGTGGATAGGTCTCTTTCTTTGAAGCTTTTTTTAGTCATAAAACAAACTTGGGAGCAGAAGTATGAAAGAAGGTTAATAAGATTGAGGTTTCGATGAAGAAACAGACCAAGTCATCATAAAGGACATAAAAAGGGTGTTTCGAAAGCATTGAAAAGGTATCGAGGGAGTCGAAGGCAACAACTACTCATACAGTGCAAAGGCCTTCGACCCAGATGGAAATGAATAGGCCCTTCTTCCACTACCAACGTTTCAACACAGATGAACAAGCGAGGATGATTTCGGAACACCATTCGAAGGCAATCGATAATGCTCTCCCAACTACATATCAAACTTTTCGAAGTCAAATGTTTCGCCCCCTTTAGTAGCCTTTTCAAAAGCATAACAAGCCTTTCGAATAGGTCAATGTCCGTGATAACAAGAGAGGGTTCCGCATCAGTTTATTGGCATATATTCAAGGCTATCCAACATCATCGAAACCACTGATAATTGAATGTCTTCGAAACAAATATAGTTGACATGTCGACTGTGTCGGGAGCTCCAAGCTTACTTCCACTAACAGAAAAAGAGATGGAGATACATTCGGGACACCTTTCGACAAAGTCGAAAGGTACTGTAAAGAAAGCAATACTCGAAGATCAGTAAAGGCGAAAGGATGATAAAAGCCCTTCTGATTCAGTCGAAAGGGCTAGGAAGGATAAAGAACAGCTAGAGTAAGACAAGAAGAGCAAACGACATCTTTCGACAACAATGAAAGGAGGCATGGCCTTCGACTATGTCGAAAGGCTTAAAACAGCATATAAAATGGGATCCTTTAGACCCGGTTGAAGGCAAGGACGTGAAAGTGTGGCCACCTACATCTATAAATAAGACCCATGGGGTCTAGTTTTGTGGACCGAATTCTGGAATTCTGAATTCATTTTCTTTACTCTATATTCTTAGTGATAATTTTACTTAGAAGAAACCCTAAATCAATTTAGGGAAAAAGCTCAATATCTTGTAACTCATTTTGTATTATGAATAAAATGGAGATGGCTTGTTCATATAGGATACTGGGACAAGGAAGATCATTTAGATCATTAGGTAGACTAATGATCAATTCCCCATGATTCTAAACTATTCTCATGATCTATTTTTGTCTCTTTTATGATGAAGATCAACTTTAGCATTCCCAAACAGAACACTTCATCATCGAAACCTATACTTAACACCAAAAATCGAAATGATGATGGGGTGTCAACCGTGTTGATTGCATAAATTTTGGTAATTCCCAGGTTGACCTTACACAAGGGAAACAAAGTGGACTACATCCAATAATGAGCTAGGACCGCTTTGAAAGGGAGAACACCTCTCAACATGATCGAAAGGAGTACTTCTGAAAAGAACCCTAGTTCATATTTGGCTAACAGTCATTTATGATGGAATTCATTCAAGGGGAATTTACTCTTAGAGGCATCAATGACTCTTTCAAAGGAATTCCATGGAAAGCATATTGATAATAAGGGGTTGAAAGAAATTAAAACATAAAGAAAAAGTATGCATCCCCTTTCAATAAAATCGAAAGGTCTTCATTGTCAACTTTGACATGGTCGAAGGGGCTAGAAGGCTTAGACGATTGACTGTTTTCAACTCCTTGAGGAGATAAGACTCAACAAGATGATGATCATAGGAGCTATATGTTAAGACTAACTCCAAGTGGCTATTCGACTATATCAACCTTGTCGAAGGTTGGAATAGCCTCGTTGTCCCTTTCGACTAAGCTAATGTGGCCGAAAGGTTTGGCAATTTTGTTATTCCTTTCGACTAGGTAAACTTGATCGAAAGCTAGAGCTTTCACCTCAAGTCCCTTCAGCCAAGTCACTTTGTTCATAAGGCATGCTTTCGAGGGAGAGAGTTCACCCAAAAATAAAGTCTTGATCGAATCGAATTATCTTATAAACAGCAGTGGGGATGTTGACAGGGTTTCTTGATAACATTTTTAGCGCTAGAAGGAGGACACGAAACTCCGACCCTATGGTTTTATACAGACTAATTGTGGTTCATTTTTCTTGCATAGGAAAAATAAGGTTAAAGCATTTGAGTGGACTTGTGGAGGGAGCGATACACACTACCGCCTTGGAAGAAAATATAGCTCCAACTTTCAAACTGAATGGGGCCATTCCAGGGAAAACTTCATCACCGTCACAGAGGGATGATAATATGAGGAAAATCAAACACTTGGAGTAACAACTACAAGATATGCAGGAGCTGCTAAAGATAGCTTTATCTTAGAAATCATCAAAGACTCCGATGCAGACTCAAGGAGAAGAAGTGGTTTCTCCTAGAAGAAATCTAAAGACCTATTCCAAAGAGTGCAAAGATAAGGTGGTCTTGACGTCATCAAAAAAGAAAGAACTTCCCCAAGCATGAGCTAATCATCAGGGGTGAGTTCTCGACAAGTCATTAGAACAACCTGGTTGCTCAACATCTAAAGTGTATTGCCCAAGTCAAAAAAATTACGGCAATGTTGAAGCTTTTCTTAAAGATGCTGCTGAAAAGGCTATGAAAGACGGTATGATTTCCAAGGGAAAAAGAACCATGGACAAGAACATTAATGATAATGAGAGGGTGCCACCTTTCATCGCTGAGATCAAGGCAACTGTAATACCTCCATATGTCAAAATCCCATCTATGAAATATCATGAAGTTACGGACCCTAATGATAATCTTATTGCTTTTTGCAGCCAGATGGATTGATATAATGCTTGAGGGGCAGTCAGATGCTGACTGTTCCCCGTTAATCTCCACGGTGCGGCAGCCAAATGATATAGACAATAAAGAGAAAAGTCCATCTACTCTTTGAAGCAGTTTTCTTACGAGTTCTCAGCCCAATTCTGCATTTGCAAGGACTCTACTATTAATTATACGGTTTTGGCAAACATAAAGAAAAGGCAGGGTGAATCTTTTGGGGACTATTTGTGAAGATTCAACGCATAAGCCTTGAAGGCCAAGGATATAAATGATCATGATAAGCTCATAGCCATCCACCCCAGTTTAATCGAGAATACCCCTTTCTGGAAGCATCTCTTTGTCAATGGCTGCAAAGATCTACAGGACTTCCACTTTCAAGATGATAAGTTCATCTGGATGGATGAGCTTTACCATGCTAAGAGAAATATAATTCCCAGGAAGGAAGGAGGAAGATTGGGCTTGGACCGTAGCTACAAAAGGATCATATGGGAAGAATCGGTTGCTTATATAGTCGCTTTAAACAAGCTACTATCTTACATATATCCTATAGCTAAGGAAAGAGTCAACTTTCTACCCTCCATCAAAGCTAAGAATAATCTAGAGCAGAAGAAAGGAGTGGACTACTGTGCTTATCATAAAGCTAGTGTCCATAAAACTAATGAATGCAGAGTTATGGCCGGAATAATTCAAAAGTTGATCCGGGAAGGCCATCTAAAAGAATATCCAAGATCGCAGAAAGCCCAACGAACTAAAATGCTCTTTAGAAATGCCCAGGCAATGCTGTAACGTGCTAAAGGATGAGGACCTCCTAAGCTTAAGCCCGCCAATTAACAGGATATATGTGATCCATGGTGGGCCACATCCGGCAGGAAGTAGTAAAGCGGCTTGAAGCAGATATGTCAAGAGGCCAAGGAGGGAATTTATTCCGTTCAAGAAGAGCCCCTAACGAAGAGCCCACGACTTATCATTCAAATGCATATTCCAGTGGTCACGCTGCAAGAGCTGCGCAAAGGAGTCCATCATCCTCATAATGAACCCCTCATGATTACTGCAAAAAATGGGCTATCTATCGTCTCCAAGATTCTGGTCGATACAAGAGCACGATCAATGTCATCTTCAAACATGCTTTTGATCAGATGAATATCCCTAAGCATAAATTAGAGCCTAGCACGAAGCCGATATTTGGGTTCAAAAACAAAGGGTCAACTCAAATAGGGCAGATGAAGCTAATTGTACAAATGGGAGTGCCTCCAACTTACCAAACATTTAAAACTATCTTTGTGATAATCGACCAACTTTCCTACTACAACGCTTTCTTTGGCAGACCAACCTTGGATGAGATCGATGCATTTGTCTCCCTAAAGTACCTCATGGTAAAATTCCTGACAAAGCGAGGCTGGGGAACTATGCTGGGAGAATAATTCAGCTACCAAGAAATAAATTTTGCTACACTTGATCAATACAAAAGGGAGTATTCTTCTTACTTTGAATCTACTACTGTTTTACAGCCTTCAGATGATGTATTTTAACATCTAACATTCGAAGCAAAAATTATCATTAAAATGTCTAACGAACGTATGTGTCAATGGTACATCCCTGCCAGAGACAAGAGGAAGAGAGTTGACACTAACTCTACAGAGGAGGGTCCAATAGTCACAGAATTTGACTGCCGAGGCGAAATAGAGAAAATAAGACCCATTGAGGACCTTGAGGAAACCCATAGATTCAGAAGATGCTTCTAAAGTAGTCAAAGTGGGAGAAGATCTTGATAGGGAGTTAAAGAAAGACTTGATTCAATTCCCCAAAGTCAACAAGGATGTGTTTGCTTAGTCACATTCCAATATTGTGGGAAGTGATCCGACTGTCATGTGTCATGCCCTTAATATTAGCCTAAGAGCAAACCCTATAAGGTAGAAAAGGAGACAATGGGATAAAGTTTGTTAACAAGAAATATTGTCAACATCCCCAATGCTTATTACAAGAGGATTCTACTTGAGCATGACCATGTAGTTGAGATGATTCTCACCTTTAAGAGAGTACATTTCAAATAGAACAACTTAATCGAACGGATTTGAGGTGATAATTCTTGCTTTCAACCAAATTGATCTGGTCGAAAAGAATAGTGAATGGCCAAACCTTTCGACCTTGTCAAAAGGAATGATGTAGCCACTTCAACCTATCAACCAGGCTAGTGTAGCAATGTATTGCTAAACCTTTCGACTTAGTCGAAAGGTATGTCATAGCCACTCCAACCTTTCAACTAGGTTGGGATTGAAATAATTTCCCAACCTTTCAACATTATCGAAAGGAGGAATAATGCCACTTCAACCATTCGACAAGGTTGGAGTTATTCACAATCATTTAACTCTCGAAATTATCACCTTATCCAGCCTTATCTTCCATAGGACTTGGAAGCAGTAAACCATCTATGACTATCACCCACGTTTTATCACATCGAAAGGTGATATTCAAAACCTTTCGACCTAGTCGAAAGGGGAAGCATACTCCATATGTATGTCTTTAGTTCTTTCAACCCCTTAAGTTAATGTTCCTTCCATGGAATCCCTTCGAAAGGATTACTGATGCCAAAAAGAGAAGATTCCCCTAGAAAGAATTCCATCATGAGTGATTGTTAGACATATAAACCATGGTTCCTTTGGGAAGACACACCTTTCGACTAGGTCGAAAGGTGTTCTACCTTTTGAAGCAGTCTTAATTTAATAGTCTACAACCGATTTTGTTTTCCTTATATAAAATCAACTTAGTTATTCCCATAACCCATGCATTCAGCATATCGACACGTCATCATCGCTTTTGCTTTCCATGTTAAGTATAGATCTGGATGATGATGTGTTTCGTTGGGGAATGTTTAAGTTAATCTTATAAATAGCATACATCAAAAGAAATTATGAGCAAAAGTGTAACATCCCCCTACTTAGAGGCCGAAAACTAACAGCTACGGATGCTGCAGTCATTCATAATTATTAATCTTCGATGACCAAATACGGCGGTACTAGATTCATTGATACACGTATCACAGAAATATGAAAAAGTTTAAAAATTCAAAAAAAACATTTCCACTTTCCAATTAAAATATCTCATGTTCATACCATAATCCCATATTGTTAACCACGTTCAGTAAAATATAATTAATACAGATACGCCAAGAGCGACATATGAAGATGCCCCCTTGGTTGATCAGAGAATATAGTAAGGCTAATAATTCTTCCTTTACAAAAAACACACTGCGGAAATAAATCTCTAAATAACTATCTACCTCCTGCACACCTCCGGAAGCTTTATTCGTTAGAGATAACTTGAGAACCTTAAATCTCAAACTATTTTGAATTAATTGAGTACCTAAGAGTTTACGGGGAAAACAAAAACCTCGAGTCAGACATAAAGCCTGGTATTAATATTAATCTAACATCTCAATCCCTTTTAGATATCTAGTGAGACCACGCCGCTTAGCAGAATGAGTTTTCCCCTCACTGGTATCCTAAAACCTTTATAAAACAATACACTATGCTCCTGCATCAACAATGGTTAAAACATACATTTTAAAAATATTATAATGATATGCATACTTGAAAATTATTAAGATTTACCATTCCCATTCAATCTAGCACCCTGTCATAATTATAGTTTCTAGGGTCACTAATAACCTTTTTAGTTTTCATGGGTTTACTAATAATCTTTTTAGTTTTCATGGGTATGCTAATAATCTTGTCATACTTAATAGACACCCAGTCTTATTCATAGTTTTCATGGGATCGCCAACAACCTATAGGCTCATGCCAGTTAACTATATCAATTCATGGGTCCTCCTCTAATGCCCTTGAATTTTAATTAACATTATCCAGGATATTTAATTGAATAAATAGAATAAAATAATGTGAATAATTAGGGAGATGAGATTAATAAATCTAATGTCCATGTCTTAATGAATGAACTAAAATAAGACTTAACTAAATTTGGAAGGAGGACTTTTCTTGTGGGGTAAATTTAGAAATGGGACCTCATTTCTTAGTATATATCTCTTCCTCCACCTTAATAAATTTCCACTTTGTCATTCTTAACTCATCACCAACTTCGGGAGGCCATTGGAAGCTCCAGGAAGAGTTTAAATTGAAGAAAAAGTTAAGGAATTAAAGCTCGGAAATTATTCATTCTCCAATTAACTAATCAAGGTGAATAATCATATTTATTATCTCATTTCTTTGTGTTTAGATCGGTTATGGGTTATACCCGATTCATGTTTGTGATTTTGGTTAGGATATAACCATTTAAACATTTGTTTGGATAAGACATAGGTGTTTTAAATGTTAATTGGCTAATTAACATGTTTTCATTTGGTTTTGGTTAAATTTCGAATTGTTTTGACTTTCGTATGCTTTGAAATTTTAATATGTCGAAGTATATGATTTATCATATTTTTTTATTTTTGGGGATTTTTGCTTAGTGATTTACTAGGGTAATTAAATTATTTAAGCCAAGGGCCAAACTGAAAATAACTTCCGAATTTATTTAAATTCAAAGGGAAATTTATTTTGAAAAATAATTGTTGAAGAAGAACAGTGTTTTAAGAAAAATGTTAACTTTTGTATAATTTTTACTATTTGGAAGCATGGGAGAAGGTTCCCCAGTCAATCAAAATTAGACAATCAAGATAAAACATCACTTCAGTAGGCCCAGTTCTGCCTTCAACTCCAACAAGCCCGCTTTTACCCTTTGATGAAGTCAAATGGTACCTTCCGATAGGTTACCGTTTTAAGAAGCCTTCCGATAGGGTCGAAAGGTGAGACCTTTGACAAAGTTTGTTTGAAGGGGTTACTTCGAAGGGTTATAACATAAAATACTTATTTTGTTTAAATATGTAAGGGGGGTCCTTATTTAAATTTGATGTTATTAAACCTTAGGGACACCAGGGTGGGATTAATGATTTCGATACATAGTTTGCGGTTACAAACAGAAATATGCCTTGGAAAATATATATTTGGGCTATCAATGTGTTTTTATTTAATTTAACCTAATCGGGGCTACCAATGGAAATAGGTTTAGGTGGTATACCTGGGGGGAAATAAATAATCATGGGGACCATTAGTTTTTATAAATAATCATGGAGATCGTGGTATTTTGGCCAAGTGTAGGTTTCTTGGTTAACCTAGGAAAACCATGGAATGTACGGTGGATAGCCCACATCAAATTTCTAAAGTAAAGAATGTTTTGCCAGAGGTGGTTAGCCTCGTGATTTGGCACCCAAGGGTTCATAGTCATCCTAGGAAAACTATGGAGTGTGCGACGGATAACCCACACCATCTTTTATAAAACAATGTATGATGGATAATCTGCATTTAGTTTGAATGGATTTAGGATGGACAGTCCTATTAAAGTTTTGATGAATAGTCATTTTAAAGATTTAAAGGGGAACTCTAATAAATGGACTTTGATGGGAAATCTAGTAAATATATGATTTATGGCTTTATTCATATTATGTTAGGGGTAATCATTTTGGGTGCAGGAGCATAGTAAATGATTTGCATGTTTTGTTTTGGGTATTAGTGAGGGGAAAACCCATTCCGCTAAGCGGCATGGTCCACTAGACAACTATTTATGATAAGAGATGATAGGAAATTATAAAAACCATAATTATTGTCTGACTGGAAGTTTGTGTTTCTCCACAAACTCTCGGGTACTCACAATTAATTTTAGTAAGAGTGGGAGACGTTTAGATTTTTGGACAAATATACGTCACTCTTACGTATTTTGTACATGCTTATGTGACCTGAATGTGGATAATGTCTAGGAGTATGTAATTAAATCCTAATTATATTCATAAGAAATGAGAAATTCGGTTTTGTTGAAGTTTAAATTTTTTCATAGTCTTATGTTTCTGTGTTCCCAATAGTTTTAAGATTCTGATTTCGATCACTCGGAAATAACACCTATGGGTGACTGCAGCATAGTTAGTTTTGAGCCAGCGGAAGCGGGATGTTACAAGTTGGTATCAGAGCATGGTTTATGTACTTAAAAGGAATTTGAAACCTTAAAATATTTTTTAAAGCATAATCTAATGAATCTAAAGTATGATTGGGCTTGGTTAAGCGTTATAGTAACGTATGTGTACTTTGCTATAATACCTAAGGATGTATTTCCCCACTCTATTAGACCGTTCTTTTGTATCTTACCAAGATTGGATTTCAGGTAGTAGGGATGTTAGATATAGAGGCAGAAAACAGAAGAGTGAATCAAGGTGGGAGACGCACCGCAACAAGTGGAAATGTTCGACCCAATACTACGAGCAACCAGGGTCGATAGTCAAATGTAAACCCTGATGCAAATGCTAATGTTGGTGTCGAGATTCCACTGGTTGATATAGGGATAATGTATTAATTCTTCGTGAATATGATGCAAGCTGGAGCAGCTGTGAGAGTGGCTATAAGTAATGCTGGAGGAGCTAATCCGGTGGCAACAATTGGCAATAATTATGCCAAGCTGAGTAGGGATTACGCTAGTCTTGGGGGGAAGCCTTTTTTGGGAACCGAGGATGCAGTAGGTGTGGAGAACTAGCTATTGCATTATGAAAGGATATTTTCAGATCTCAGCTTGACGGATATGCATAAGAGGAGACTTGCTTCAAGGTAATTGCTGGGAGCAACATTGTTTTGGTGGAACCGAGTTACCATAGGAGAGCCAGAGGAAGACCTGACTTGGGCTCAATTTCGAAGGAGGTTTGAAGAAAGATTTCTATAAGAGGTTGCTAAGTCAGCATTGTTCAGGAAATTTGCAGATTTAGTCCAGGGGTAGATTGGTGTTTGAGTAAGCTACAGATTTTGATGAGCTATCCCATTACGGATATGCTACTGCGAATACTGTTGTTCGAAGGAATTATAAGTTTATCAGGGGATTGAATCCTGAGATCGCCAGAGCAACCATGTCAAACCTCCAGGATCAAGTCATATTGTTGTTGAGATGGCTATTCGGAATGAACACATGCTTTCAACTTTTGGAAAAGGGAAACCGGTTGAGGTTAAGAATTTTCAGGACAAGAAGCAGAAGTTCTTCCAAAAGAAAGGTGCCCAATCGAGGGTAACAATTAAGAAGAGAAAGGTTGATATTGTTTGTTACAAGTTTGACAAGAAGGGGCACTATGCTAATGAATGTCGCTCGGGAAATGGATGAGCAGTTGCAGTGAGGCCGAATGTGAAGTGCTACAACTGTGGCCAGATGTGGCATTACAAGGACAAGTCTCCCAAGGCTGTTAAAGCTTGAAAGGGAAAGGCCTTTGCATTGGAACCGTTATTCTCTAGACCAACGGCTACTGAGAAAGGAAAAGCGGTGATAGAAGGTATGCTTATGATTCATAGTACTCCAGTTCGGATACTATTTGATATCGGTGCATCACACTCATTTATATCTCAGTATTAGGTAGATTGCTTATGTCTAGAACCTTTATACCTTATTACCCCTTTAAGGGTTGCGAATCCTATAGGAGAGTATGAGACTCTGGGAATGAGATATGACCAGTTTGAATTTGACTTGTTGTGTCATATATGTGCATGCAGTTTATATTTTTTTGATTTCGTGGGTTTCGAGATCATATTGGGTATGTATTGGTTAGATAGGTACAATGCTAGGATATTTTGCCAGGAGGGGGAAATATCACTGAAACACCCTAATAGCCATAACCGAGTGATTTACTTGGTAAGGAATTCGAATGGAATTGCTTATGCGTTATTGGGTGCTATGGGAATGGAAGCAGAGTTGAAGCAGGTCTATGTAGCAAGAGAGTTTGTGAATGTGTTTGAACCAGTTTCGGGCTTGCCCCCGAAGAGAGCAATCGATTTTTGGATAGATCTCGTACTAGGAGCTGAACCTATAAGTAGACCACCTAGCAGGATGTCACCAACCGAGATGAAGGAATTGAAGGTTCAGCTAGTGGAATTCGGAGGAAAGAATTTTATTCGGCCAAGCAATTCGCCTTAGGGAACAACCGTGGTATTCGTGAACAAGCCAGGTGGGTCATTAAGGATGTGTGTGGACAAATGTATGTTGACCGAGGGGTTGATCAAGAGTAGGTTTCATTTGCCAAGGATCGATGATTTATTCCATCAGTTGAGCGGAGCCAGTGTGTTTTTTCAGCTTGATTTAGAGATAGGTTTCCATCAGCTAAGGGGGGCAGAGGACAATATTCATTTGACGACGTTTAGGACCAGATATTGGTCTTACAAGTGGTTGATTATGCCATTCGGGCTTACTAATGCGCCAGCTTTCTTCGTAGATTTGATGAACCGGATTTTTCGAGAGCACTTGGATAGGTTCGTGTTTGTTTTTATTGATGACATTTTGGTATATTCTAAGAATGAGAAGGATCATGCGGATCATCTTAGAATAGTGTTAGAGATACTAAGGCAACATTAGCCGAAAGTGAAATTCTCCAAGTGTTTTTCTGGAAGAAGGAAGTGAAGTTCCTTGGTCATGTAGTTTCCGAGGTAGGGTTAGCAGTTGATCCAGATAAGATCGAAGCTGTTAACAATTGGAAAAGACCCGAGATAGTAAGCAAGATTAGAATTTTTCATGGTCTTGCAGGATACTACCGAAGATTCATTAAGGATTTCACATGGATAGCGGCACCCTAGACTATGCTGACTAGGAAGGACGTGAAGTTTGTTTGGTCTGACAAATGTGAAGAGGCATTCCTTAAGTTGAAACATTTGTTAACCAATGCGCCCGTATTAGTATTTCTAGATGGGAATCAGTGGTTGGTAGTTTACATCGATGCATGTGGTACTGGGTTAGGTGCTGTGCTAATGCAGAATGGAAACATTATTGCCTATGCTTCTACACAGCCTAGACCACATGAAGTGAGATACCCGACTCATGATTTGGAGTTAGCTACAGTAATATTTGCATTGAAGGTGTGGAGGCATTATCTTTTGGGGAAAGGTTTGAGATATTTACAGACCATAAGTCTCTATGGTATTTATTCTCTCAAAAGGAGATGAACATGAGACAGCAGAGATGGCTGGAGTTTGTTGCAGCTTATGATTTTAGCATCGAGTATACACCGGGAAAAGGAAATAAGGTGGCATATGCGCTTAGAAGGAAACATCAGAATGTGATGTTAGCTATGTTGGCAGAATGGGAAGACTTGAAAGCACTGGTTGCTTGCAGTGTACAGTTGAGGTCGATTGTTGGATCTAGTCGGAAAATTGCCATGATGTCTTGTTTGGAAGTTTGACCAGTTTTGTTCGAACGAATTGCTTCTAAGTAGAAAGAGGATCAAGTGTTAGCCGAGAGGATTAGAAGGTTAAAAGCTGGAACTGAGATTGATGATTTGAATGATTTTATTCTTGACCGCATGGGTTGGTTGAGAAAGAAGGAACGGTTATGTGTTCCTCATGTTGGAAACCATAGGGAGAAAGTTCTTAAGGAATGTCATCAATCGAAGTTTGTGATTCATCTTCGGGGAACGAAGATGTATCAAGATATGAAGAGATGTTTCTTCTAGGAAGGAATGAAGATTAATGTTGGCTAATGGGTAAAATAGTGTTTAAACTGTCAGCAAGTAAAAGCCGAGCATCAGAAGCCAAGTGGTTTGCTTCAGCCTTTGGATGTTCTAGTTTGGAAGTGGGACTAGATATCTGTGGATTTTACTGACAAGTTGCTAGGTCTTATCTGGGTCATAGTGGATAGATTGACCAAGAGTGCTCATTTCATTCTGGTAAGGTCAACCAGGACGACACCTATTTAGGCTAAGTTGTTCATGAAGAACATCGTTAGACTATGTGGAATTCCTAGTAGTATTGTCAGTGATAGAGATGCCTTGTTTACTAGCGAGTTCTAGATGAGCTTGTAGAGTGTGTTAAGCACTAAGCTCAAGATTAGTACCGCATATCATCCTCAGACGGATGGGCAGACAAAGAGAGTCAACAAGGTACTAGAAGATCTGTTGAGGGCTTGTGTGCTGGATTTTAGTTGTTCTTGGGAAAATCACTTGCACTTAGTGGATTTTTCCTATAATAATAGTTATCAGACTGCTATAGGAATGGCGCCTTTTGAAGCTTTGTATGGAAGGCCATGCAAATCACCAACATTTAGGTTAGAGACCGAAGACAGATTGGTCCTTGGTCCAGATTTGGTGAGAGAACCTAAGGAAATGATCGAGTTGATATGGGAAAGAACGATGGAAGCTCGACCTAGACAGAAGAGTTACGCTGACGAAAGGCATAAGGATATAGAGTTCTCAGTTGGAGATAGAGTTTTCATCAAGATACCATTGATGAAAGGTGTAGTTCGGTTCGGGAAGGCCGGGAAGCTAGCACCGAGATATGTTGGACCATTTTTCTATATCGCAGAGGATTGGGGAACTCGCGTACCGAGTAGATTTACCGAGCAGTTTGGCCGGGGTCCACAATGTGTTTCATGTTTCCTATCTTAGGAAGTGTGTTCATGATCCATAAACTACTATCGCTCCGATGGCACTGGGGGACTTAGTGTTAGAACCAGATATGACTTTCGTGACGCAACCGGTTCGTATTGTTGCAAAAGATGAGAAAAGGTTGAGGAACAAGATAGTCGGGTTGGTGAAAGTTCAATGGATCGACAACATGAAGGACTGTACTTGGGAGACAGAAGGTAGGATTAGGACTAATTTTCCTGGGCTGTTTTAGATGGTATGTTGTATATCAGGTTCATATACAATTTGGCTGGTAAGTTATACCAGCTTTGCTTGCATGGGCTATTTTCCTGCTGTTTGGTCCTACTGAATTTTGGAGATGAAATTCTTTAAGGAGGGAGTCTGTAATTCCCCTGAATTTTAATTAACATTATTTGGATATTAATTGGATAAATTAAATAGAATAATTTGAATAATTAGGGAGATGAGATTAATAAATCTAATGGCCGTGTCTTAATGAATGAACTAAAATAAGACTTAACTAAATTTGGAAGGAGCAACTTTCCTAAGGGGTATATTTGGAAATGGGGCTACATTTCTTAGTATATATCTCTTCCTCCACCTTAGTAAATTTCCACTTTCTCATTCTTAACTCTTCACCAACTTCAGTCGGCCACTAAAAGCTCTAGGAAGAGGTTAAGTTAAATAAAAAGCTAAAGAAATAAAGCTAGGAAATTATCTCATTCCCCAATTAACTAATTAAGGTGAATAATCATGTTTAACATCTCATTTCTCCATGTTTGGATCGGTTATGGGTTATACCCGATTCATGTTTGTGATTTTGTTTAGAACATAAGCATATAAACCTTTGTTTAATAAGACATAGATGATTTAAATGTTAATGGGCTAATTAACACGTTTTAATTCGGTTTTGGTTAAATTCCGAATTATTTTGACATTCATACGCTTCGAAATTTTAATATGTTGAAGTATATGATTTATCAGATTTTTTGTGATTTTTGGGGATTTTTCCTTAGTGATTTACTAAGGTAATTAAATTATTTAAGCCTAAGGGCAAAACTGAAAAATGGCTTCCGAATTTATTTAAATTCAGAGGAAAATTGCTTTTGAAAACCAACTTGGGAAGAAGAACAGTGTTTTAAGAGAAAGGTTAACTTTTATAAACTTTTTACTATTTGGAAGCACAGGAGAAGGTTCCTCTACCAATCAAAATTAGACATGCAAGATAAAACATCACATCAGTAGGCCCAGTTCTGCCTTCGACTCCAACAAGCCCTCTTTTACCCTTTTGACAAGGCCAAAAGGAAGCTTTCGTCTAAGACGGAAGGTAAAAAATTACCTTTTGCCTAATTCGAAAGGTAGGCAAGGTGTCAAAGTGAAGAGGGGTAATGGGATGGGGAGGCTGCTTCCTTTGCTTTCGAATAGAAACATAATTGCTTTCGAATTAGTTGAAGGGGATCCTTCGACTTTATCATTTTATAAAAGACTAAAACTTTTATATGCTCTAGAAGGGGTTTTGAAGCGAATCCTTGAAATTTCAAACCTTCAAGAGAATTGTTTTAAAATGTTTTCTAAAAAGGTGTTTTAATAACTTTCGGCAAAGTCGAAGGGTAAACCTTCCGACAATGTCGGAAGTATACTTTCGAAAGATTGGTTCCAACACCAACACTTCATTATTTTTGAAAGATTTCGAAAGGTTTTGATTTCTAAAGGTTTGATTTCGAAAGGTTTGATTTCGAAATGTTTAGAAGGGGTTATCTTAAATGATTGCGAAAGGTTTTGAGTTTCAATGATTTTTGAAAGGTTTTGAGTTTCATCACCTTGGAAAGGTTTATAAATGGTTTTTATAATGGGGTTACCTAGGCTTTCGACAAGCTCAAAAGCTAGATCCTTTCGACTAGGTCGAAAAGAAACCTTTCGACAGGGTCGAAAGATGAGACCTTTCGACAAAGTCCAAAGGTATGGTTTTATTGTGCTTTCAAAAGGAAGGCTTCCAAAGGGGCTAACTTCGGACGTTTATTTGATTTCAAATGGGACTTCATTCGAAGGGTTTTAAACGGCTTTTTTTAGCCATTTCCTTAAGTAAAATTTTGCAAATTTGGAGGGGCTACTTCGAAGTGTTATAACATAAAATACTTATTTTGTTTGAATATGTAAGGGGATCCTTATATAAATTTGATGTTATTAAACCTTGGGGAAACCGGGGTAGGATTAATGATTTCGATACATAGTTTGGGGTTACAAACAGAAATATGCCTTCGAAAATATACATTGGGGCTATCAATATGTTTTTATTTAATTTAACCAAATTGGGGCTATCAATGGAAATAGGTTGAACATGTGGTATACCCGAGGAAAATAAATAATCATGGGGATCATGTGTTTTTATAAATAATCATGGGGATCATGATATCTTGGCCAAGTGTAGGTTCTTGGTTAACCTAGGAAAACCATGTAATGTGCGGTGCATAGCCCACATCAAATTTCTAAAGTAAAGAACATTTTGCCAGAGGAGGTTAGCCTAGGGATTTGGCACCCAAGGGTTCATAGTCATCCTAGGAAAACTATGGAGTGTGCAGTGGATAACCCACACCATCTTTTATAAAAAATGTATTATGGATAATCTGCATTTATTTTGAATGGATTTGGGATGTACAGTCCAACTAAAGTTTCGATGGATAGTCATTTTAAAGATTTAGAGGGGAACTCTAACAAATGGATTTTGATGGGAAATCTAGTAAATTTCTTCTGGGTGGGATACCTAAGTAATGGGTGGATGGGATATCCAATATATATGATTTATGGCTTTATTTCATATTATGTTAGGAGTAATCATCATCTGAATCCTATGCACCCAACAAAGCAAACACTACACCGTTGGAACCTCTTATGGTGAAAACAATCTGATCGCTACAATCTGACTAACTAAGAAATATCTTCCTACCCTGGCAAAATATCTTAGCATCGTACTCACTTAACCAATCCATAGCTAGGATGATTCCAAACCCCACAAAATCAGACACATATAAACTTCACTCAAAAGTATGACCTAATAGGTCAAACTTGAACTGATCGCACCTCAACCCTAGAGTTGCATACCCTCCTATTGGATTTGCAACCCGTAAGGAAGTAACTAAATATATGGGTTCAAGGTTAAGCTTATCTATCACACATCAAGATATAAAAGAATGTGATGCACCAGTATCAAACAAAGCGCTAACAGACATACCATGAATCTGAAGTTTTCCTCTAAGAACCGCCTTTCCCTTCTCCTGGGCTGTTGGTTTGGAAGCGGCAGGCTCCAATGCATACACCTTGCCCTTACCATCTCTGATGGGCTCCTTGCACTGGTTCTTATAATGACCTATCTGATTACAGTTAAAACACCTGACATTCTTCCCCTTAGCCACATCCATCGCTTTCCCTGAGCGGTACTCATTAGCAAAGTGCCCTTTCTTGTCGCATTTATAGCAGACAACCTCAGACTTCGCTTTCTTGGCTGCTCCACCCTTCAGAGCACCATTCTTGGAAAAGAACTTCCTCTTCTAGCCCTGCCCAACCTAGACCACTTTTGCCTTGATCTTCTCCAGAGACTCAAGGACTTCTTCCTGCCTCAAAGTTATCTCTACAACAATATCAGAAGGATCTCTAAGATGAGATAAAGTAGCACTAGCCAATTCTGGCATCAATCCTCTTATAAACTTCTCATTCCGCTTCAACATGGTACCTATAGAAGCAAACCCATACCAGGCCAACTCTTCGAATTCCTAGCATACTCAACAAAAGTCATCTCACTCTGCACCAACTCAGCAAACTGCCTAATCAAAGCTGACTGGGCGATCACTGACATAAACCTCTCTTGAAATCTCCCCTTGAAATCCTCCTAGGTTATTGTCTCTTCATCGTCTGTCACTGATATACAGTTCCACCAGAACAATGCAGTACCCTGAAGCTGCTTGGATGCTAACCACCCCTTCTGCTCGTCATTGAGCCCTAGTTCTACAAAAATCCTTTCGCACTGCAACAACCAATTCTCAACTCCATTAGCATCCTCCGTTCCCATAAATGGCTTCCCTTCTAGCTTTACATAATCACCGCTAATCTTAGCGAAATGATTAACTACCGAAACTTCTGGAACCTCTGCTCCTGCAGCATTTCCTCCTACCGCTCCAGCTGCAACTCCTGCCTGCATCATATTCTTGAAAAACTAATACATGGCTTCTATTCCGACCTGTGGGACTTTTGCACCAGCATTGTCTGCTTAATCCTGGTTAACCCTACTTCTTCTACCATCCATATCTGTTTTCAAACCACATGAGGTACACAAAGATATCCTAATCAAAGGTAGATGAATGGAGATAAATTACATACTTATATACAGCAAATACAAGTACGTTACTATAGCATTAATCCAACCGAAAAATCTTACTCTAATTTCCTTGGATTTTTGTTTTCAAAACAAATTTTGTTTTTTATTTAAAGTTTTCCATAAAACTATGCTCTGATACCATGTTGTAACATCCCGTATCCGGAGGCCAAAAGCTAAGCGTTATGGATGTTGCAGTCATCCACAGTATTAACTTCTGGTGATGAAATATAGTATTGTTAATGGTATCCATAATATCAGAAGCACTTGAACATGAACAGAATCATAGATTTCTAAAAGCAATTTCAGTGATTTAGTTTCAATTAATATCATATCCAACTTACAAAAATCCCCAAACGAATCCCAGGCATTGATCAATTATAATATACAACAATACGCCAAGAGCGACATGTGAAGAAGCCCACTTGGATGATCAAATCAATCTACACATAATTGTCTTAATACACAACGAAAACAATAGAATTCCTAATTTAGCTATCCTTCAGCCACCTGCTCATCTTCGGATGCTTTATTCGCCAAAATTGATAAAATGTGAAAACCTAAACCCTCAGCCTACTCAAATCAAATTTTGAGCACCCTAGAGTTTAAGGGGAAACGAAAACTTTGAGTCGGACTTAAAGCCTGGTATGAATAATTTCTGTTACATCTCAGTTTTCTAATATATAATGGACCACACCGCTTAGCAGAACGGGTTTTCAATCACTAATATCTCTTTCCAAAACATATATTTTGAAAATCCTTTCCTGCAACCAAACTGGTTAATCAACTGATTATAAAAATAACATAGCAATATACATTATGATAAAACATGAATTAAAATAGACCATCTGTCTAAAATTTGAACTATGTTTTCTTTACTGGACTATCTATCCTAAATTCTGAGCTATCTACTCTTTTCTAGACTATTTGTCCTAAAACTGATTATACGAAAATAGCAATATCTTTTATGCTAGATAACGGGCTATCTTCCCAAAATAGGTAAAAAGGGTGGATTGGCCGTCCTTTAAAATTTAGCAAGGTCTGTTATGCTAATAAATGAACTATGTGTTTATATCAGAGCTAACTGCTCTTTCTGGACTAACTGTCCTCTGGGTTGACTGCCCTCAAAATAGACTGACTGTCCGAATTTCTAAAAAATATCTGAGCTAACTGCCCTTTAAATTTCCCTTGAAAGCCTTTTCGAAATGATTTAATCTATCAAATCATATATATACAAGAAAAATATATCTTTAGCTATATTCTAAGCTATTTTGCCATGTTATATATGCTTTACTCAAAATAATGTTGATGATGTTCGATGAGGATTTTCTATCCTTTTAAAATAAGTTTAAGTCCTTTGTAACTTAAAACACTTAGGTTATCTGCCTAGTCCTAATACTTGAAACCTTTGTTTAAAACATTTAAATATACTTTCAGAAACATTGTAGGTAACTCCTTCAAAACCTTTTTTTAAAACTCTTCGAAAGTATTGAAGGTAACTCCTTCACATTCTTTTAAAAGACCTTCCTTTTACAAGCTTTAAACATATGACACCCGCCTTTAAATCCTTTAAACCATAGCCTTTCGAAAACATTAAACCCTTCCTTTCGACCTTGTCGAAAGGTCCAACCTTTCGACCTTGTCGGAAGGTGTCTTTTCGACCATGTCGAAAGGATCTACCTTTCGACTTTGTCAAAAGCCTATGGTACCTCCCCTGCATAACATACCTTTTGAAAGCAACGTAACTCAAAACCTTTCAAAGACATTGGGTTCAATTTAAAACATGTGGAAAACCTTTCGAAACCAATCAAAAACAATGAAGTGTTGGCGTTGGGACTCACCCTTCAAAAATCATGGAGAGAGGTGACACATTTTAGAAAATAAAAGACAACCTTTGACTCCATCTGTGTTAAAAGGTTAGGAAGCGGCAACTATGCTTTCAACCTTGTCGAAAGCTATACCTTTCGATTACCTTTGGACTTTGTCGAAAGGTTTCAATTAAAATAAGAAAGCAAACCAATCGAAACCTTTTTCTTTTGAACCATTTGTCAATGTCAAAAGCACTTTGTCGAAAGCTAGCATGTGTATTTTCCTTAAAATCAAAACAAAATTTCATCTCTTTCGGAAGCTATAACCTTTCGTCCCTAAACCGTTCGACTCCTTCCAAATCACTACATACCAGTTGCCTAATACCATTTGCATTGGTATTTGACCTAGTCGAAGTGTTTGATACCTTTCGACCTTGTCGGAAGGTTTGGAATGAAGGCGGAAGCACTTGTCGAGAGGGTTGAAGAGTGAAAATCGTACTTTAAACAGTTCTTTTGTACCCCACTGCCTTGTTTGTCTAAATCTGATTGCCTGCCAGAATTTTATATTCAAAATTGCTGCCGACTTTACCTATTTGGAAATTTAAATAATTTTTTTTAAAAAAAACCCCTTTTTCCTTTATCATATAAAACATTTAAGTCTCATACCTTAAATAATTTTATATAACTATTAAAACATCTTGTAAAATTTTGGAAAAAATCACTGAAAATCAAATAATACATTCTCTTCAACATATAAAATTTTCGGATCCAAACCATAAATTTTTGTCCCGTAAATAATTTTTATAATCCAATTTATCCTTTTCTTCCGTAGAAAATTCATAAAAAATCCACAAAAATTTAGAAAAATCCAAAAATTGAAACCCATCTTTGAAATAACTTTTTAGATCACCATAAAAATTCTCAAGGCTAACGGATGTCATTTACTAGGGTTTTCATATTAAAACATGTCATAAAATCTATATGAACATACATAAATCATTAACATGTATATATAATCATTTATTATTCAAAATCATGGCAAACCTTTGCAAAATCAATCGGGTTTAACCTTAAAGCCGAAACCATAAAAGTTTAGAGATGTAAACATTATTCACCTTTGCTTTAATAATTAAGGAGCTTGAGATTTGTTTGAGTTTGATTTGAATTTGCTTTCCTTAAGCTTTTCTTTTGTTTCCTCTTCTTCATTCCTTATTAAAGGTGGTCGATCAAGCTTTTAACTTTTGAAAATTAGAATGACGTGTGTTTTGAAAGACACGGCCTAAGGAAGGCAATATAGGAATGGCCTCTTTCCATAATACCCTTCCTCTAATTCATTTTAAATCCTTTAAAATTTTATTAGTTAAAAAGGCACAGCAACCATATTTAAATCAAATCTCAATCTCCTAATCAACTTATTATTTTATTTAGTTTATCTAACTAAATTTCCTAAATAATGTTATCAAAAATTTGGGGTGTTACAAATAATAAATATCCAAACATTCAATAGATAACTTTTATCGACTAAAAATATTCATGGTTAACTAAAATGGTGAGATTAAATCACTCTGATTTGTAATAGTCGTCAAACATTCCATTTTGAATAAAAATTAAATGGTTGAATTTTTAACCAAAATCCAACCTAGCTCCAAATTCTTCCAATCCAACTCCATAGTGTAGTGCTCACTGATACGAACGCAATACAACTTGTCATGCTCAAAATGGACCGCAGACGAAAAAGTGACGAATTTATTTACGTTCGAGATAATTAAATTAACACTAACTTAATTAAATTAAAAATATAAACCTACTTTCCCTCCCTCTCTTTTATCTATGATCCAGGCCTAAAAGAATCGAACACATCGATGTTCAACTTTTCGAATGCCGCTCCTTCTTCATGTCGCTATAGGGCGATCCATCACTACCACCACGTGCGCCATCATGAGCCGCGCCCACCTTCGCCTCTAAGCCTAGCTCGGTCATCGAAAATGCCACCTACGGCCAATCCTAGGTCGTGTGAACGTGGGCCCTATACGCCTCCTTATGTTGGCGATTCATCGATCCCACCCTTGTCTTATAGAGCTCGACGAGCTCTCCATCATCTTAGTTGAAGTCGAAAGCAAAAGTTGTGTGGATGGAGTGAAATGAATGGAAGAAGGTGGTTGAATTTCGGCAATTAAAATTGTAAAAGAAGGCAGTTGAGGAAACTAGGGTTTTGATTGAAAACAAAAACCTTCAAGTCCTTATATAGAAAATTTCGTGGCACTATTCAACCGTGAAAATTTTAGACTCTAAATGAAGCCTAGTGTCTGGCGTTCTATATGTTATAGCCTTATTCCGAACACGATGGAATATATATTGGGATCCAATTCCATCATGTATAGAAGATAACATTTCAAAATTGAATTATACTAATATAACTTCCTTTAATTAATTTCTATGGGTTTCGATCTCGCACGTCCAAATGATACATCTACTTGCCACGAAATTTAAAAAAATATAATAATTCACTATTACTGATCCAATGAAACTGGTTTCATCGAAATTCGAGACAGTGCCAAAAAAAGACTGTTTTTACAGGTTATTAAATCAAGCAATTTGCAATTTCAATTTAATCAATTTTAATTCAAATTTAAAAATTCACTAACTCCATTCTAATTTTAAATAAAACTTAAATCAACTTTGAAGTCATTTTTCATTCACATTAAATTCAAGATTCAATTATTTAAAAATTTTCAAATATTCATTTTAATAATTTAATCATCAATTACAGCCCGACTTATTAAATTTTCTTACGATCTAAAAAGAAGATCCTAATATCATAATATTCCATAAAAATCCAAGCTTCTTGGTTTCTGGAATAAAAAAGGTTAATACAAAGGTAACACAAAATTTATTAACATTTTTTTCTACTAATAGACAAATTTCTTTTTGGCCTTTTTTTTCCACTCAAATCTGATTTTTTTTCAATCACTATTTTTCTAATTTCACTCTATTTTACACCCTTTTTAAAATAAAGCAAGACTAATTGAATGTGTGTGTTGTGTATATATCTTTAATAAAATCAATTCTTCATTTTTCTGTACAAAATAAATATCATACTTTTATCACTGGCTTCGATCAGAAATTCTAGTTCTTCTTGTACCATCATTAGCACTGAACTATGTTTTCCAATCAACATTTTCAACAAATAACTTCTTTTCGGTAATTCTGCCGCATTTCAACTAATTAAATTTTATTGTTCATTTTGTGTTATATTTTCAATGCAAATCTTACAATATATTGTTATTATTTGAAACTGTTTTTATACTTTCCCCTGGACCTACCGTTAAAGAATATCAAGAGTTATGTTAATTGATTTAGCTAATAATATTTTTTACTACACCGTGTGTGTAGCACCAGTTCACACTATTGGTTTAAAATGCCCTAATCATGTTATACAAATTGTTATATAATACATTTCGCACCATAATGTTAAGTTTTAGAAATGAGTTATGCTTAGTTTTTAACAATCAAAACAGGTCTTTAGTTCGATTTTTTCTTAATGAACCATTCTTAAAATAGATTTTTTTGAATTAGATATACTAAACTTGAATATAAGTTAAAATTATTCTCGGTAGCAATATTGTAACATTTTATGACAATTTAATGTGATTCACGGTTCAAAATAAAACAAATTAAATTTTATAAATTTATTTTTTTCTTGTCAGTAATGTGTGCATTGTATTCTTGAATTGCCTTTCAAAACTAGCATAAAAATATGATGCTAGTAAATCACAAATTGTTTACTTTTATTTTAAATAGTAACTTATAAAAGAATATATTTTTATCTTGTGATAAATATTTGGTAATAATACTTTTGGACATTCCTTACTTCAAATTATAATCTCCAAAGTAAAGATTATCCTAATATGAAATAAAAAACTACATTCTTCCAATATTGAAAATAGATTAGCTATGATAATATAATAAATGATGAATGTTATGTACTGCAGGATGTACTAACTAAATAGCCAGTATTTTCAAATTAAATGAGAACATGTATATACTATAAATCCTAATATATAATAAGTAAGTAATGTTGTAATTTTTGGCTTTTTATTCAAAATACATAGTTTACATATTAAGATGCCTTTAAATTAATTAGTTTGTATTTTGATAATAAATAAGTGAATAAAAACGTATATTATATAAGTTATTGCTAATTAATCAGCAACCACAATTACATGTATATTGATTTGCTATTACATGAACCTTATTAATTAAATGGTGATATAAATCTTGAAATATTTTTAAGCTCGATTTCATCCCATCTCTATAAATACCCATTAGTTAATGTTTTCATCATCACCAACATCATTATTTACAAACCCCATACATTATCTCAATATTCTAGAATGTTTAATGCAATCACCAAATTATCACTTATAATAATTCTTCTCATTACCATTCCAAGTGCACAAAGTGCAATATCCTACGACTAGGTAACAGCATCTCTAGCCCCATGCTTAAGTTATGCCACTGGTAAAGGTCAATTAAGTAGGCAATGCTGCGATGGAGTTATAGGGCTGGCCTTCCCATCAGAAACTAGCACCGATCAAAAACTAATATGTACATGTTTGAAGTCCCATCTTGCTAAAGTTCCTGGGATTAACCTTCCAATAGTTGCTGGAATTACTAAAGCCTGTGGGGTAGATATTCCTTATAGTATCAACCCAATCTATTGATTGCTCCAAGTATGGAAATTCGTTCATGGTTTAACTAGTAGATTTTTTTTCAATGTTTTTTATAGTTCACATTCATCATGTTATATATAACATATATATTTGTAAGGGAACAATTATATTTTAATTAAAATGTGACCATCATTTTTTATTTGTTGGGTAAAATAAGGAGGGTATACTTCTTTAAAAAGAGTATATATTTCATAAGGGTGCAACAAGCTTTATCGATGAACAATGTCAATAGGCCGATGGTTAATATTCCTTGTGTTCCATATTTTTGTATGTTTTATAAGATTAATCGAACCATTCCCTAAATAATATATGCCAGTTGTTTTTTATATTTGAAATTGTGTTTTTGCAATTGTATGTTATGGTCTATGATGTGGTTTTTCTTCATTTTGAATTTTCAAAGTGTTGATTCCACTGTGGAATTAGATTCTTATGATGTAAATGTTAATGAAAAGAAAAGAAACCAATATGTCATAAAATTTAATAGGGATAACATTTTTGGGTCATCAAAAACATTCACATCCTATATATATCTTTAAAGCTTAGAAATCAACTGAAGAACCAAAATAATAAAATTAATTAATATCCATGTAAAATATTTTTATTACTAAATACAATGGTATATGCATAATTCCACACTTAAATTTAATTTTTAAGATATGCATAAAAATTTATTAAAAACATCGAACTTTCTTGTAGCATTATAGCCAAAATAGATGTAAAAATGCTAAATCATTTGTTATGGGTACAAAAGTATCTTAAAGAGTGGTAAAAGTTTTATTACTATTATTCGTAAGCATTATAGAAATAAGTTAAAATTATTTGTAAATACTACAAAAATATTTTTAAATATTGCATAAAAGATGTTTTATAAGCTTTTGAAATAAAATTATATTGTAACAAAAATTGTAGTAATAAGTTTATACTTATATAAGGAATTATAAACCCGAATCCATGTATAAAATAGAAAGAGGATTTATTCCGAGTCTAATAATTTCTAACATTTTAGTCCTAAAAACAATTAGAAATATAGAGCTTCAAACTAAGAAATGTCAAGATACATTTGATAATATATATTATGCACGGTAATATAAATAGTTTCTTCATCGAATTTAAACCAAACACAACTAAAATTTCAAGCATGTTCTGTCATGGAGGAAATTTTATATCTTTGATGATGTATCCAAACATGCATCAAATCATACAGAAATCTCGATTCATGGGGTAGATTTCTACTTTACAATTAAAATATCTCATGTTCATACCATAATCCCATATCGTTAACCATGTTCAGCAAAATATAATTAATACAAATACGCCAAGAGCAACATATAAAGATGCCCCCTTGGTTGATCAGAGAATATAATAAGGCTAATAATTCTTCCTTTACAACAAAACACACAGCCGAAATAAATCTCTAAATAACTATCTACCTCCTGGATGTCTCCGGAAGCTTTATTCATTAGAGAAAACCTGAGAACCTTAAATCTCAAACTACTCAGAATGAATTGAGTACCTGAGAGTTTAAGGGGAAAACAAAAACATCAAGTCATACATAAAGCCTGGTATGAATATAATCTAACATCTCAATCCCTTTTAGATATCAAGTGAGACCATGCCGCTTAACGAAATGGGTTTTCCCCTCACTAGTATCCTAAAACCTATATAAAACCATACACTGTGCTCCTGCATCCACAATGGTTAAAACATACATTTTAAAATATGATGATGATATGCATACTTTAAAATTATTAAGATTTACCAATCCCAGTTTAGTTTTCATGGGTTTATTAATAACCTTGTCATAATTAATAGACACCCAGTATTATTCATAGTTTTCATGGGATCACTAACAACCTATAGGCTCATGCCAGTTAACTTAATCAATTCATGGGTCCTCCTCTACTTCCCTTGAATATTAATTAACATTATTCAAGATATTTAATTGAATAAATTAAATAAAATAATGTGAATAATTAGGGAGATGAGATTAATAAATCTAATGGCCATGTCTTAATGAATGAACTAAAATAAGACTTAACTAAATTTGGAAGGAGGAATTTTCCTATGGGTTAAATTTAGAAACAGGGCTACATTTCTTAGTATACATCTCTTCCTCCACCTTAATAAATTTCCACTTTCTCATTCTTAACTCCTCACCAACTTCGGTCGGCCATTGAAAGCTCCAAGAAGGGTTTAAATTGAAGAAAAAGTTAAGGAATTAAAGCTAGGAAATTATATCATTCTCCAATTAACTAATCGAGGTGAATAATCATGTTTATCATCTCATTTCTCCGTGTTTGGATCAGTTTTGGGTTATACCCTATTCATGTTTGTGATTTTGGTTAGGATATAACCATTTAAACCTTTATTTGGATAAGACATGGGTGTTTTAAATGTTAATGGGCTAATTAACATGTTTTCATTTGGTTTTGGTTAAATTACAAATTGTTTTGACTTTCATAAGCTTTGAAATTTTAATATATCGAAGTATATGATTTATCAGATTTATGTGATTTTTTGGGATTTTCCCATAATGAATTACTAAAGTAATTAAATTATTTAAGCCTAAGGGCTAAACTGAAAATAGCTTCCGAATTTATTTAAATTCAAAGGGAAATTGCTCTTGAAAAATAATTGGTGGAGAAGAACAATGTTTTAAGGGAAAGGTTAACTTTTGTATACTTTTTACTATTTGAAAGTACACGAGAAGGTTCCTCGGTCGTTCAAAATTAGACAAGCAAGATAAAACATCACTTCAGTAGGCCCAGTTCTGCCTTCGACTCCAACAAGCCCGCTTTTACCCTTTTTATGAAGTTGAAAGGTAACTTTTGTCTAAGATGGAAGGTAAACAATTACCTTCGCCTAATTCGAAAGGTAGGCATGGTGTCAAATGGAAGAAGGGCAAAGATATGGGGAGGCGACTTCCTTTGATTTCGAATTAGTTGAAGGAGGATCCTTCGACTTTGTCATTTTATAAAGTCTAAATTTTTTATATGCCCAAGAAAGGGTTTCGAAAGGGATCCTCGAAAGTTTAAACCTTCAAGAGTATTATTTTATTTTATTTTATAAAAAGGTGTTTTAATACCTTTCGGCAAAGTCAATGGGCAAACCTTCCGATAAGGCCGAAAGGGTTGATTTCGAAAGGTATTGGTTTCGAAAGGTTTGATTTCAAAAAGTTTTGAAGGGGTTACCTTTAATTATTTTGAATTGTTTTGAGTTTCAATGATTTCGAAAGGTTTTGTTTTTCATTGCCTTCAAAAGGTTTATAAATGGGTTTTATAAGGGGGTACCAAGGCTTTTGACAAGGTCGAAAGGTAGATCCTTTCGACTAGGTCAAAAAGAAACCTTCCGACAGGGTCGAAAGGTGAGACCTTTTGACAAAGTTTAATTGAAGGGGTTACTTCGATGAGTTATAGCATAAAATACTTATTTTGTTTGAATATGTAAGGAGGATCCTTATATAAATTTGATGTTATTAAACCTTGGGGAAC
This sequence comes from Allium fistulosum, assembly GCA_030737815.1. Classification (NCBI taxonomy): domain Eukaryota; kingdom Viridiplantae; phylum Streptophyta; class Magnoliopsida; order Asparagales; family Amaryllidaceae; genus Allium; species Allium fistulosum. The sequence continues at coordinate 394,780,272 of CM060907.1, forward strand.
CGTGGTGGGATTAATGATTATGGTACACAGTTTGGGGTTACAAATAGAAATATGCCTTGTAAAATATATATTGTGGCTATCGATGTGTTTTTATTTAATTTAACCTAATTGGGGCTACCATTGGAAATAGGTTGAACATGTGGTATACTTGGGGGGAAATAAATAATCATGGGGATCATGAGTTTATATAAATAATCATGGGGATCATGATAATTTGGCCAAGTATAGGGTTCTTGGTTAACCTAGGAAAACCATGGAATGTGCGGTGGATAGCCCACATCAAATTTCTAAAGTAAAGAATGTTTTGCCAGAGGTGGTTAGCCTCGGGATTTGGCACCCAAGGATTCATAGTCATCATAGGAAAACTATTGAGTGTGCGGTGGATAATCCACACCATCTTTTATAAAACAATGTATGATGGTTAATCTGCATTTATTTTGAATGGATTTGGGATGGACAGTCCTATTAAAGTTTTGACGTATATTCATTTAAAGATTTAGAGGGGAACTCTAACAAATGGATTTTGATGGGAAATCAATTAATTTGCTTCTAGGTGGGATACCTAAGTAATGGGTGGATGGGATATTCAATATATATGATTTATGGCTTTATTTCATATAATGGTTGGACCAATCATTTTAGGTGCAGGAGCATAGTAAATGATTTGCATGTTTTGTTTTGGATATTAGTGAGGGGAAAACCCGTTCCGCTAAGCGGCGTGGTCTCACTAGATATCTATTTATGATAAGAGATGATAGGGGATTATTCATACCAGAATTATTGTCTGACTCGATGATTGTATTTCTCCACAAACTCTTGGGTACTCATAATTAATTTTAGTAGAATTTTGGACGAATAAGCTTTCGAAGACGTGCAGGTGGTAGTGTTAGCTATATAGGAGCTATTTTTTGCATTCCGCTGTGATGTACTAATAACTGAATAGTTCATATTATTAGTCTTTGATCTTCATAAGGGGACATCTTCATACGCCACTCTTATCATATTTTGTACATGTACATGTGATCTGAATGTGGTTAACGTCTAGGATTATGTAATTAAATCTGAATGATATTCATAAGAAATGAGAAATTTGGTTTTGTTGAAGATTAAAAATTTTCGTAGTATTATGTTTCTGTGTTGCCAATAGTTTCAAGATTCTGATTTCGGTCACTTGGAAATAACACCTATGCGTGACTACAACATAGTTAGTTTTGAGACAACTGAAGTGGGATGTTACAAGTTGGTATCAGAGCATGGTTTATGTACTTTAAAGGAATTTGAAAGCATAAAAGATTATTTAAAGCATAATCTAATGAATCTAAAATATGGTTGGGCTTGGGTAAGCGTTATAGTAACCTATGTGTACTTTGCTATAAATACCTAAGGATGTATTTCACCACTCTCTTAGACCATTCTTTTGTATCTTACCCAGATTGGATTTTTGGTAGATGGGAAGTAAGATATGGAGGCAGAAAACAGAAGAGTGAATCAAGGTAGGAGACGCACTGTAACAAGTGGAAATGTTCAACCCAATACTAGGAGCAACCAGGGTCGACAAGCAAATGTAAACCCAGATGCAAATGCTAATGTTGGTGCCGAGGTTCCACTGGTTGATATGGGGATAATGGATTAGTTTTTCATGAATATGATGCAAGCTGGAGAGGCTGCAAGAGTGGCTGTAGGTAATGCTGGAGGAGCTAATCCGGTGGCCACAGTTAGCAATAACTGTGCCAAGCTAAGCAGGGATAACGCTAGTCTTAGAGGGATGCCTTTTCTGGGAACGAAGGATGCAGCGGAGTGGAGAACTAGCTATTGCATTGTGAAAGGATATTTTCATATCTCGGCTTAACAGATATGCAGAAGAGGAGACTTGCTTCAAGGCAATTTCTGGGAGCAGCATTGTTTTGGTGGAACGGAGTTACCATAGGAGAGACAGAGGAAGACCTTACTTGGCTACTGAGAGAAGCATTGGAACCGTCATCCTCTAAACCAATGGCTACTGAGAAAGGAAAAGCGGTGATAGAAGGTATGCTTATGATTCATAGTACTCCAGTTAGGATACTATTTGATACCAATGCATCGCACTCATTTATATCTCAGTATTTGGTAGATTGCTTATGTCTAGAACCTTTATACATTATTACCCATTTAAGGGTTGCGAATCTTATAAGAGAGTATGCAAATCTGGGAATGAGATATGACCAGTTAGAACTTGACATGTTGTGTCATATATTTGCATGTAGTTTATATGTTTTTGATTTCGTGGGTTTCAAAATCATATTGGGTATGGATTGGTTAGATAAATACGATGCTAGGATATTTTGCAAGGAGGGAGAAATATCATTGAAACACCCTAATATCCATAACCGAGTCATTTACTCGGTAAGAATTCAAAAGGAAATGCTTATGCGTTATTGGGTATTATGGGAACGGAAGCAAAGTTGAAGTAGTTTTATGTAGCAAGAGATTTTGTGAATGTATTTGAACCAGTTTCGAGCTTGCCGCCGAAGAGAGCAATCGAGTTTTGGATAGATCTCATATTGGGAGCTGAACCTGTAAGTAGACCACCTAGCAGGATGTCACTAACCGAGATCATGGAATTGAAGGTGCGGCTAGTTGAACTAAAAGGAAAGAATTTCATCTGGCCAAGCAATTCGCCTTGGGGAACGACCGCGGTATTCGTGAAGAAGCCAAATGGGTCGTTAAGTATGTGTGTGGACTATCGTATGTTGACCGAGGGGACGATCAAGAGTAGGTTTCATTTGTCGAGGATTGATGATTTATTCCATCAGTTGAGCGGAGCCAAAGTGTTTTCCCAACTGGATTCGGTAACAAGTTTCCATCAACTAAGGGTGGTAGAGGACTGTATTCCTTTGATAGCGTTTTGGAAAAAAAATTAGTCTTACGAGTGGTTGGTTATGCCATTCGGGCATACTAATGCACCGGCTTTCTTCATAGATTTGATGAACCTGGTTTTCCTAGAGCACTTGGATAGGTTTGTGTTAGTTTCTATTGACGACATTTTGGTATATTCTTAGAATGAGAAGGATCATGCGCATCACCTTAGAATAGTGTTGGAGACGCTAAGGCAACATTAGCCGAAAGTGGAATTCTCCACGTGTCATTTTTGGAAGAAGGAAGTGAAGTTCCTTGGTCAAGTAGTTTCGGAGGTAGGGTTAGCAGTTGATTTAGATAAGATTGAAGCTGTTAACAATTGGGAAAGACCCAAGGCAGTAAGCGAGATTAGAAGTTTTCTTGGTCTTGCAGGATACTACTGAAGGTTCATTAAGGATTTCTCATGGATAACGGCATCCTTTACTATGATGACTAGGAAGGACGTTAAGTTTGTTTTGTCTAACAAATGTGAAAAGGCATTCCTTAAGTTGAAACGTTTGTTAACTATTGCGCCCGTGTTAGTAGTTCCAGATGGGAATCAGGGGTTGGTAGTTTACACCGATGCATGTGGTACTAGGTTGGGTGTTGTGCTAATGCAGAACGGAAAGGTTATTGCCTATGCTTTTAGATAACTTAGACTGCATGAAGTGAGATACCCTACTCATGATTTGGTGTTGGCTGCGGTAATCTTTACATTGAAGGTGTGGAGACATTATCTTTTAGGAGAAAGGTTTGAGCTGTTTAAGGACCATAAGTCTCTATGGTATTTATTCTGTCAAAAGGGGCTGAACATGAGACAACAGGGATGGCTAAAGTTTGTTGCAGCTTATGATTTTAACATTGTTATCCCTCTTCGTTAACGACCTAAGAGATGTACGCGACTTAAGGAGCATAGCGACTTAAGGCAGTTACCGACTTTAGATGTGGACCGACTTAAGGAGCATAGCGACTTAAGGCAGATACCGACTTAAGATGTGGACCGACTTAAGGATCATAGCGACTTAAGGCAGTTAACGACTTAACAAGTTACCACCTACCGACCTAAGAAGCTAACGACCTAAGTGAATGAACGACTTAACGAGCTAAAGCAAAGTGAAGTTATGTTCCATGCCGCATCTCCTAGGTCGCTGCCGACCTACGACTTATACTAAGTCACACGCGACCTATTAACTCGTTCAGAAGAAACCAAATGCAATCGAGATGACCCAAGTTACATCCCCTAGGTCGCTGCCGACTTACGACTTAATAACTCGTTCAAGACAAGTTCAAAAGCAACATTTTCGAGTGATCCCCTAGGTCGTCACCGACCTACGATCGACCTTGAGTCGTACGCGACCTAGGACTTAGGGGAAAACTCCTATCCAGATTCCACCCTATAAATATAGCCCTAGCTCCAACATTTGGGGGACTTTTGGCGGATCTTCTAGAGCGCCATTACTCTGCAGAATTCTTAACTCATCCAACACTTGAAGAACTCCAAACATTCAAGACACTACAACAAGCTTCGAGAAAGATCTTACACATCGAACATGGATTCAAAGAGCCTTATCACATCGAAGTTTGAGCTACTAGTCTAAAGTGTTTTGGAATCGAAGTGTATTGTATTTTGAAGTCCATTGTATCAACTTGTAATCAAATCAGCAATAAAAGAATATAAAGTGAATGTAGGCTTAATTACGAGCCGAACCACTATAAAACTGTTGTCTCTTTACTTTTCTGCTATTTTTAGCTTGTATTCTGTTCCCGTACCAACGGGTGGTGCTTTCACGTTACTACTACACACACCGGGGTGTTAGCGTTCACTTTTCAGCGTTAACATTTTGGTGCTTTCACTGAGAAAATTGAACTCAGGGATTTTTTCACCATTGCTTCGCAAAGACCTGTTGAAAGGATCTCCTTGAAAGCTAGAAGTCTGTCTGAGATCATGGCTCCCGGAAGAAAGAGTAGATTCACTAGATCTGGAAATGCTCATGAGGGGACCTTCGCTACCCCAATAGCAAACCGGACAACTCCAACCGTTGGAGTCACAATGGCTGAGTTAGATGACGTAGTGTCGGGATTATACCAACAAATTGAAACTCAAAATGCTTTGATGATGGATAGATTAAACGTTCTACTTGGGGCAAATCGACAACCAGAAAATAATGAAACAATTTTCGTTGAAAATGCTCATAATTCCCAAGAGAAAGATATTCCTCAAAGAGCAGCTGGCACCGCCGAAGCGCCACCTTTCCAAGCTGAAGGTCCAAGGACGCAGCCAACTTTTCGCGAGAATTTGCCCAGGCAAACTTCTGAAAGAATGGCTGCCAGTGATAAATCTGAACAATGAGGAATACCTATCAGGGATGGTTCGCTGAACCATGAAAGAGAGCATGCAGAGGAAAGAAAATGAGAGTGATTGGGGATTTGCGCCAAGCAGAACTCCGTTTACTGAAAAGATCCTAAAAGCAGAGCTTCCAAGAAAATTTGTACGTCCTACTATCCTGGCTTATAGAGGAACAAGTGACCCTAATCATTTCCTGTATAAGTACGACTGGCATATGACAGGTGCAAGGGCATCAGATGAGATTAAATGCCGATACTTTCCAGTGTACTTGGAAGGAGTGGCTCTACTTTGGTTCACTAAGCTACCGGCTCAGTCCGTTGATCAATTCTCTGATTTAACTCGAAAATTCAAGGATCAGTTCAGGTTGTATGCTTCAAAAGCTAAGGATATAATGTCACTGTCCAGCCTTGAACAAGTGCCCGGAGAATCTATCAGATCTTTCTTGAACCGTTTCAATATAGCCCTAGCCGAAGTGGATAATGCAGAACCCCGTATGATCCTGACTTACCTGATGCGAGCCATCAACAAATCAAGTGAATTTGGAAGATGGTTGAAAATGAAAGAACCAAATTCGCTTGAGAAGTTTTATAAAAAGGCCGACGAATTCATGTGCCTAGAAAGCCTTCATGTGCCAGCGAAAGCAATTGTTACCGAAGTTAAGAATAACGATGTTGATTCTAGCAAAAGAGAATCTGGAGGGTAGAAGAGGGAAAATGACGAAGGAAGAAAACAGGGGAATGAGAAGAAACCTCGCCGCTTTAATCCTTTGGATTTTACTCCCTTAACTGACACACCATAAAATATCTTCTTCGCGACAAAAGATGTTGTCAAGTATCCCAAACCACCTGAGATGAGGGGAAGTGCAGTGAATAATGGGAAATTTTGTCAATTTCACAACCAACCTGGCCATGACACTAACCAATGTCGCCAGTTAAAAAGTGTGATTGAAGAGTTGCTGAAACAGGGTAAACTGCAGCAATATGTGAAGAACAACAGAGTCGACCCAACCTCATCCACTCAGGGGCAACAACATCATGTCCATCGATCTGGCTCTGGCAACAACACTGCAGTGTAAGATTCCGAAAAGCTTGTCATTAATGTTGTCAAAGGGGGCCCTCACCCAGCAGGCAGGAATTGGGACGACTACTGACTACCCATAAGACTGCAGCTGGGGCATCTTCCAATCTCTCTGGCATATAAATCCAAAACTACGAGTCCAGTGAAAATGAAAATTCAATTCGGAGATTCTGGAACAACAATCACTTGCATCCATTTTTTACTTAACAGCCTTGCTTAGATTTGTAAAATGATGGTGGATGCATAACTCTTGTATTGTGAATCGCTGAGAAATGAGTGTGGATTAATAATAAAGAATTTTAAATCTTGTGTTCTAATGCTATATAATGCCTGTTTTATTTCGATATGCAAATATCTTAAATATATTGCTAAAATGTCGATTTAACATTGCAGGCTATTAAAACAAAGCTTACCTGTTCAACCCTTCACGTAGCCAAGCGATTCCTACAAATCACTCAACAAATGAATGCCAAGCCACAAAAGTTCCAAAGTTCAACTCCTACAAAAGAAGTGCTATTCAAACAGTTAATGATTGCACCAAAGCGGGCATCTCCTTAACGAGGAGATTCCAGACCCTGGCTAATCAATCACGATCGTTTGTGCAAACAAACATCCGGTAAAATAGCTTGCGTCTTCCCCGTGGATTCACTCAACGATCATGTACATTTCTTTGGCCAAAAAGCAAACAACTTGCAAAAGGATGGACCATGTACTTGAAGTGATAACGAGGAATCGCCAGGAAGCAGATGGTAGAAGGACACAAGCCCTCTTCGTAGGCAAGAAATTGCTTCGGAGGCACAATCCCTCTTCATAGGCAAAAATTGCTTCGGAGGTACAAGCCCTCTTCGTAGGCAAGAAATTGCTTCGGAGGCACAAGCCCTTTTCGTAGGCGAGAAATTGCTTCGGAGGCACAATCCCTCTTCGTAGGCAAAAAATTGCTTCGGAGGTACAAGACTTCTTCGTAAGCAGAAAATTGCTTCGGAAGCACAAGCCCTCTTCGGAGGCACAACTCTTCGGAGGTGCCCTCTCCCGAGGCATAACAAAAAGCCCTTCCCAAAGGCATATCAAACAAGCCCTCTTTAGAGGAAAATGCTAAACAAAGCCCTTTAACAAGGAACATCCAAAAACTTCGTTGATGGAACCACTCAAGGAGCATCTTCTCAAAAAGAAGATTCCAAGCCGCAGCTGAATACTTATGATTATTTGTACAAACAAGTATCCGGTAAAATAGCTGACGTCTGTCCCGTGGATCCATTCAATGATGGAATATAACTTTCTAAGAAGCAAATCAAAACATTCTTTAGAAGTTCACTTCACTACGTTGGGGAATCCACTTTTCAACAAATAAAAGTGATCATCCCCGAAAGTAAAAGTGTTCTTTAAAAAGAAAGAGAAAGAAAAACTTCTCCGACACAAGGCATACTACGAGTCTTTTCAGAATATTGCAGTAAGCCGTGATATGGGGGCATATAGCTACATTAATAAAGCAACGCTTAGACAACATACCACTGGCTCACTGCAATATCATACAAAGAAACTTGTGCAGAAACAAGGAATAAATGCATTCACGAATATATACAAGAAAAGTGTACAAACAAAAAGAATCATTATATTCCATATTATAAAATTTGATACATGTGTAGGTTTAAGAAAGCGAGGACCGGTACTCACACAATCTCCGGTCAATACATGCAAAAGCAAAAAGCAAAACGAAGAAACTAAAATCAAGCTCATTTCTCCTTCTTCCCACCTTTGGAGCTTTTACCTGGCTTAATGATTAGTTTCTGAGGCCGCTGTGGACGGGTCGGGGAGAAAGGAGAAAGAGGCACAGCTGGGTCAACTTCCGCTTCTTCTCCAGCATCAGAAGTGCTTTTCTTCACTTTCTTTGAAACCGTGTGTTTCCCCTTCTTTTTCGAAGAAGACTCACTGCCTGGAGTAAAAAACTCAGAAAGCTTTGTGTCATCATCATAAGTTTGCTCCGGGGTCTTTTCGCCTTCTTCAAGTTCCCTAGTCTTTTGCTCTTGCGAAACAACCGGATCGTCCAAGTCTTTGAGGGCTTCTATTTTCTCTTCTTGTGATCCTGGTTGAGAAGCAGAAAGAGGAGTAACTTGAGAAGGAGGAGGAACAGCAGCCGGAGAAGGAGAAGTTAGCGCAGCTTTCGGTACTTTCGCTACAGAAGAAAAGTAGTTAAAATAAGTATTCTCCGAAAAAAGATAAGATAGTGGCTCATCTGGGCTTAAGTAGTAAGTAAGAAGTTCATCGATCTCAGTCAAATCAAATGAGCAACCTACTTGACTTTGGTCGACATCAAAGTTACCAGGAGAAGTCGGCTTTGCAAGATCAATCTCGAATTTCTGAGCCTCAATATCTTCCAGGGCCTCTTCCTCGGTGGGAGTGGTCACAATTTCTTTGTCGACTTTAGCAGGAGGCGAAGAGTGTGAACTGGAGCCAATAATATCGACATCAGCTGAAACCGAAGTACGAACAGGGGGAGTAGGAAGTACTTCTTTTTCAAAACGGTTCTCTCCCGTCGCTTCGACTCGCGCTTGGGCAAGTTGCTCCTTTCCCTTAACAAATGCAGCACGGGCATTTTCATCTAAATAAGTTGCTTCAAGATCTGCTTCGGCATAACCGGCACCACCAAACATATCAATTATCGCCTCCCATACTTCAGCCAAGGTGACTTCATATTCCAGCCCCAAAAACGAGAGACTTCCACGCCCCAAGACGTTGTGGACGTAAAAGTCGAATAAAGTGGTGTTAATGGTGGCTTTGGTTGCCTCATGAGATTCTTCGGCTGCAGCTTTGTCGGCGATAGCTTCGTCGCGCTCTCTTTCAGCCTTTAACAACTGAGACTGCAGCCTTGTAATTTCCAAGTCTTGGGAGCTAACTTTCTCCCGAAGCTGAGCGGCGTCATCGCAATATTTCCCAGTAACGTGCTGCTCTGCTTCAAGTTTCGGTTCAGCATCACGCTGAGCAGCATGGGCATCTCAAACTTGCTTTTGGAGCATTTCTTCTTTTTGTGAATAAGAAGTGGAAGAAGTGACAAGCTCGTTCTTTAGTCTTTCAACTTCTGCTTCATGTTTCCCATAGTCATCAGCGATGCTCTTCATTTCAGCATCGTGCTGCTTACAAATTTTATCCCATTCTGACTTATCATTCTCCATAGTCAGCATGGCTTCAAGGTTCATGCGATTAACTCTTTGAAGCTCATCAACCAGTTTCTGCCATCCAGACATTCTCTCAATGTCAAGCTTAACAGCATCGAGATTCTTCAGCATGGCCTGCTTGTCAATAGGAACCAAGTCTAAGTCAAAGCGAACTCCTTTTAAACACCAATTTGGAAATCGGTTCTGAAGTATGGGAGGAGCATCCTTTACTTGATACTGAGGCCAGTTGATAATTGTTTGAATGTCGGATTTCTGAAGAGCAGGAGAATCAGAGGGGATATCAAGAGGAATTGAAGCAGGGGTCTTTTTGGAATTTACAAACGCATCGCTATGTTTGATCCGCTTGCTCGGATCGTCGATAAGGTGACTCTTTCCCTTATCATCATGAGATTTCCTTTTATGAGAATCATCGCTCCTGTGAGAAGAGTCGTATCAATCATCCCTACTCCCATATTGCTGTTCATGAGCTCTTCTTTCTCGAGCTTTTCTGGCGGCTCTTTCTTCGTCAGTTTCCTGGCGGGAAGGGAGGTAGCGTCTGAAATCATAAGTATCGCGCCCTCCATAACGCTGGAAGTTATCATAATATGAACCGCTCCGCCCCATCGAAGAATCTGAAAATGAAAAAGAGTCAAGTGTTAAAAATTTTAAAAGGAAAGAAGCTGAGTGCATTTAAACGTAAAAAATCTAAAGTGCGTGTGATGTGCAAACTACGCACGTCGAATTACAAACCACTCTTTGGTGTGGGAATGACGACGGCTTGTGTAGAAGGTGTCGAGACTTGTTGTAAAGAGGAAGTAGCCTCGACAGCAGGAGAGATAAATTTCGAAGCATCATCTTTAAATAGTTCCTATGAGGTTATCATCAAATCACTCAACCCCTCAAAAATGTCATCGCCGTTATGCCCGGTAGGATTTTCTTTTTAAGCTTCTACATCGGTAGCCTCTCCCGAATGATGAGGAGATTCTTCTCCTTCTTCTTCTTCAACAACCGGGGCAAGGGAAAATTTGCTAAACGACCCCGCAATGTCAATAGAAGTAGAACACTTCACCAGTAAAGCCTCAGTGGTAGTTTCTTTCGATGTAAATTCTTCAGCAAGAGCTGGGGCATCTGATGTCTGTGCTGGAGAATCAGAGACTTTATGAGGCTGAGTAGAACTTGAAAAGTGTAGAAGTCCGAATCGATGTAAGAACTTGTTTGTCAACAAAAATTGGATACTCCTCTCCTCAACTGGCACGGCCATGAGCCTCTCAAAAGTTGGTTTGTGACCGGGATCCCTAGAAGGAGGAGGAAGAGCTGAAAAGAAAAGAGCAAAGTTAACGCTTGACAACTCTTGCTTCGAAAAGTTCGAAAACATAAGAAACAGAGATAAATGATCTTACTTCCTACTCTCCAGATAGCATAAAATCCCGGAGGACAGCGAACAAAGAAAAACTGACTCAGAAACCCATGAACACTGTCAGGAAGACCAATGACCAGTTTGCGGTTCCTAGCACTTCATACAAGTGTGATGGAAGGATGGTCTTTAATTTTGGAAAACGAGCATAGATAACAAACTTCGTCAAAGCTCGAAAGACGATCCAGCGTCCTTCTAAATAGCACACATAGTCCCATCAGGATGGCGTAGCCATTGGGATGCAACTGAAAGGGAGAAATAGACAGTCGAAGAAGAAGCTGCTGAAGGAAATCGTTAAATGGAGGAATGGCTCCGTTCGTGCACATTTGGCGATTAACGGCAACAAAACCGTGGGGTGGTATGTCAGCGATGTCATTTTTCTCAGGCAGTATGGCATCAGCTTCAGCAATCCCGAACTGAGTACACAGTTGGCGGAAGGCTTTATATGATAGTGTGGTCGAAATTCTTTCTGGAGGAATAGTTAATGGAGCATGAATAGGAACTGCCTCTCCAGCTTGAACTGTTACTTCTTCTTGTTGAGAAGACATTCTACACAATCAACTGGATGTTCAAATGTGAAGGTGTACGTTTCCTAAAAAGTGTGAAGTGTTGTGCAGAACTAATTAAAATAGAAAGCAAACATAACTGGAATTAAACTAGTTGATAATTGGTCGATTGCTAGATTTCAGGACTTGTTAATCTAAAATTCAAATGCAGTTTTAATGCGAACAAATCAACTTCAATTAACTATTATAGTTTTGCTTTAATACTTCACTTGAATTGGTTAGTTTACAGCATTTCGTTCACGCAGTTCATTTAAGTTGATTTTTCTTTATTGACTAATCTGTCATTTGATGTGGGCAGTCAATGGCAGTATATTCGTCCCAGTTTTCTGCAAATGTTATGTTTAAAAGGTTGTTAGCTTACAAGTTAATGTGATATGTAGAAAAGTCCAGACAGTTCAAAGTTCAAACAATTCAAAATTTAGGCAGTTCAATGCGCTAACTCATCCACAACCTAAAGAGTATGCTGCAAGTTAAGTTATATCGTTGGTTCTCTAAGTCATTGATTCTTTAAGTCGTGAGGCATAGTAAGGAGAAAAGGTCTCAAGTCAGAATGATACAACCGGCCAAGTCCTAGGTCGTTGCCGACCTACGACCTACTTTAGGTCGTTCACGACTTAGCACCTATGTCGTTGAGAGTCAAGTCTCGTGGTTCTTGTTCAAATTGCCAAGGCCTTAGGTCATTCGTTTTTCCCCGATGCATCAGTTCGCCTAACTCCTAACTCCTAACCCCTTAATCCGTTAGCCTCTCCATCAACAAAAGCCCTCATCTTCCCATGCCATTGAATCACCCCGAAATCACCACAAATCCAATGCACTGCCATTCCATCACAAACCACGAATCAGTTAACCTGAAGCACTGTAACCCATCGCCTTCTCTCAAATCATCTAAAGCTACATCGAACCATCTCAAGTCCGTCAACAATCGATGTAACGAGATCCGAGATGAAACATGGTGTAAGGAGGTAGGTCAGAAATGGGAAATGGAGTTTGTGAATCAATGATAATCGAGGAATGGATAACAAGCGAATCCACTTACGTGATAAGAAATTGAGGATGATCGGCAACCGGTTGGTTTAAATCGTCTTTGAGAAGCTTGAGAATTCGTTAATGGCGGATTCAAACAAAAGAACAGATGAGGAGAAGGAGGAATGACTAAGCTATTTATACCCCGGGGCAGTAAAATGCGAATTGACACGTACGATCTAGTTCCCTCGGTAGGTCGCTTACGACCTAACAGCTCATCAGAGCACGAGTTAAGGAGATCGAAGCACACGACCTATGACCTAGGCATGTACTTCGAGGGGCAAATGTTAACCCCTCTTCGTTAACGACCTAAGAGATGTACGCGACTTAAGGCAGTTACCGACTTTAGATGTGGACCGACTTAAGGAGCATAGCGACTTAAGGCAGTTACCGACTTAAGATGTGGACCGACTTAAGGAGCATAGCGACTTAAGGCAGTTAACGACTTAACAGGTTACGACCTACCGACCTAAGAAGCTAACGACCTAAGTGAATGAACGACTTAACGAGCTAAAGCAAAGTGAAGTTATGTTCCATGCCGCATCTCCTAGGTCGCTGCCGACCTACGACTTATACTAAGTCGCACGCGACCTATTAACTCGTTCAGAAGAAACCAAATGCAATCGAGATGACCCAAGTTACATCCCCTAGGTCGCTGCCGACATACGACTTAATAACTCATTCAAGTCAAGTTCAAAAGCAACATTTTCGAGTGATCCCCTAGGTCGTCACCGACCTACGATCTACCTTGAGTCATACGCGACCTAGGATTTGGGGAAAAATTCCTGTCCAGATTCCACCCTATAAATACAGCCCTAGCTCCAGCATTTGGGGGACTTTTGGCGGATCTTCTAGAGCGCCATTACTCTGCAGAATTCTTAACTCATCCAACACTTGAAGAACTCCAAACATTCAAGGCACTACAACAAGCTTCGAGAAAGATCTTACACATCGAACATGGATTCAAAGAGCCTTATCACACCGAAGTTTGAGCTACTAGTCTAAAGTGTTTTGGAATCGAAGTGTATTGTATTTTGAAGTGCATTGTATCAACTTGTAATCAAATCAGCAATAAAAGAATATAAAGTGGACGTAGGCTTAATTACGAGCCAAACCACTATAAAACTGTTATCTCTTTACTTTTCTGCTATTTTTAGCTTGTATTCTGTTCCCGTACCAACGGGTGGTGCTTTCACGTTACTACTACACACACCGGGGTGTTAGCGTTCACTTTTAAGCGTTAACAAGAATCGAGTATACACCGGGAAAAGGAAATAAGGTGGCGGATGCGCTTAGAAGGAAACGTCAGAATGTGGTGTTAGCTATGGCATAATTGGAAGACTTGGAAGCACTGGCTGCTTGCAGTGTGTAGTTGAGGTCGACTGCTGGATCTAGTCGGAACATTGCCATGATGTCTTATTTGGATGTTCGACTAGATTTGATCGAACGAATTACTTCTGAACAGAAAGAGGACCCAGTGTTAGCCGAGGGGATTAGAAGGTTAAAATCAGGAACTAAGATTGATGATTTGAACGATTTTATTCTTGACCACCGGGGTTGGTTGAGAAAGAAGGAACGATTATGTTTTCTTGATGTTGGAAACCTTAGGAAGGAAGTTCTTAAGGAATGTCATCGATCGAAGTTTACGACTCAACCTGGGGGAACGAAGATGTATAAGGATATGAAGAGAAGTTTCTTCTAAGAAGGAATGAGGAGGCATGTTGGCTAATGGGTAAAATAGTGTTTGAACTGTCAGCAAGTAGAAGTCAAGCATCAGAAGCCAAGTGGTTTGCTTCAGCCTTTGGATGTTCCAGTTTGGAAGTGGGACTAGATATCCACAGATTTTACTAACGGGTTGCCAAGGTCAAACCATGGTAATGAAAGTATACGGGTCATAGTGGATAGATTGACCAAGAGTGTCCATTTCATTCCGGTAAGGCCAACCCAGACGGCAACTGTTTAGGCTAAGTTGTTCATGAAGAACATCGTTAGACTGCATGGAATTCCTAGTAGTATTGTCAATGATAGAGATGCCTTGTTTACTAGCAAGTTCTGGATGAGCCTATAGAGTGTGTTAGGCACTAAGCTCAAGATGAGTACCGCATATCATCCTCAGTCGGATGGGCAGACAAACTGAGTCAACAAGGTATTAGAATTTCTGTTGAGGGCTTATGTGCTTGATTTTAGTGGTTCTTGGGAAGATCACTTGCACTTAGTTGATTTTTCCTATAATAATAGTTACCATACTACTATAGGAATGGTGCCTTTTGAAGCATTGTTTGGAAGGCCATGCAAATCACCAACTTGTAGGTTAGAGACCGGAGGCGGATTGGTCCTTGGTCCAGATTTGATGAAAGAGGCTAAGGTGAAGATCGAGTTGATACGGGAAAGAATGATGGAAGCTTGGTCTAGACAGAAGAGTTACGTAGACGAAAGACGTAAGGATCTAGAGTTCTCAGTTGGAGATAGAGTTTTCATCAAGATGTCATCGATGAAAGGTGTAGTTCAGTTCGGGAAAACCGGGAAGCTAGCACCAAGATATGTTGTACCATTTCCTATATCGCAGAGGATTGGGGAACTCGCATACCGAATAGATTTACGGAGCAGTTTGGTCGGGGTCCATAATGTTTTTCATGTTTCCTATCTTAGGAAGTGTGTCCATGATCCAGAAACTACTATCGCTCCGATTGCACTGGAGGACTTAGTGGTAGAACCGTATATGACTTTTGTGACGCAACCAGTTCGTATTGTGGCATAAGAAGAGAAAAGGTTGAGGAACAAGATAGTCGGGTTGGTGAAAGTTCAATGGAGCGACAAAATGAAGGACTGTACTTGGGAGACAGAAGACGTGATTAAGGCTACTTTTCCTGGGCTATTTTAGTTGGTATGTTCTATTTTGGGTTTATATACAATTTGGCTGGTAGGTTATACTAGCTTTGCTTACATGGGCTAAATGCCTGTTGTTTGGTCCTTAATGAATTTCGGAGATGAAATTCTTTAAGTGGGAGTCTGTAATGCCCCTGAATTTTAATTAACATTATTTGGGATATTTAATTGGATAAATTAAATAGAATAATGTGAATAATAAGCGAGATGAGATCAATAAATCTAGTGGTCGTGCCTTAGTGAATGAACTAAAATAAGACTTAACTAAATTTGGAAGGAGGAATTTTCCTAAGGGGTAAATTTGAAAATGGGGCTACATTTCTTGGTAAATATCTCTTCCTCCACCTTAGTAAATTTGCACTTTTTCATTCTTAACTCCTCACCAACTTCGTCCGGCCATTAAAATCCTTAGGAAGAGTTTAAGTTGAAGAAAAAGGTAAGGAATTGAAGCTAGGAAATTATCTCATTCTCCAATTGACTAATTAAGGTGAATAATCATGTTTATCGTCCCATTTCTCTGTGTTTGGATTGGTTATGGGTTATACCTGATTCATGTATGTGATTTTGGTTAGGACATAACCATTTAAACCATTGTTTGGATAAGACATAGGTGTTTTAAATATTAATGGGCTAATTAACATGTTTTCATTCGGTTTTAGTTAAATTCCGAATTATTTTGACTTTCATGTGCTTTTAAATTTTAATATGTTGAAGTATATGAATTATCAAATTTTAAGCGATTTTTGAGGATTTTCCCTTAGCGAATTACTAAGGTAATTAAATTATTTAAGCCCAAGGGCAAAATTGAAAAATGGCTTCTGAATTTATTTAAATTCAAAGGAAAATTGCTTTTGAAAAATAATTAGGGAAGAAGAACAATGTTTTAAGATAAAGTTTAACTTTTGTATACTTTTTACTATTTGGAAGGGCAGGAGAAGGTTCCTCTACCAATCAAAATTAGACAAGCAAGATAAAACATCACTTCAGTAGAACAAGTTCTGCCTTTGACTCCAACAAGCCCGCTTTTACCCTTTTGACACAGTCAAAAGGTACCTTTCGTCTAAGATGGAAAGTAAACAATTACACTTTGCATAATTCGAAAGGTAGGCATAGTGTCAATGGGAAAAGGGGCGAAGGGATGGTGAGGCTACTTCCTTTGCTTTCGAATAAAAACATAACTGCTTTAAAATTAGTTGAAGGGGATCCTTCAACTTTATCATTTTATAAAAGACTAAAACTTTTATATGCTCAAGAAGGGGTTTCGAAGGGGATCCTCAAAATTTTATAAATTCAAGGGAATTGTCTTAAAATTTTTTCTCAAAAGGCGTTTTAATACCTTTCGGCAAAGTCGAAGGGTAAACCTTACGACAAGGTCGGAAGTATACTTTCGAAGGGGTGGTTCCAACACCAACACTTCATTATTTTTAAATGATTTTGAAAGGTTTTGAGTTTCAATGCTTTTGAAAGGTTTTGAGTTTCATCGCCTTGGAAAGGTTTATAAGTTGTTTTTATAAGGGGAGTACCTAGGCTTTCGACAAGGTCGAATGGTAGATCCTTTCGACTAGGTCGAAAAGAAACCTTTCGACAGGGTCAAAAGATGAGACCTTTCGACAAAGTCCAAAGGCATGGTTTTATGGTGCTTTCAAAAGGAAGGCTTCCGAAGGGGACTTCATTCGAAGGGTTTTAAAGGTCTTTTTTAGGAATTTCCTTAAGTAAAATCTTGCTAATTTGAAGGGGTTACTTCGAAGGGTTATAGCATAAAATACTTTTTTTGTTTGAATATGTAAGGGGATCCTTATATAAATTTGATGTTATTAAACATTTGGGACAACGGGATGGGATTAATGATTTCGATACATAGTTTGGGGTTACAAACAGAAATATGCCTTCGAAAATATACATTGGGGCTATCAATATGTTTTTATTTAATTTAACCTAATTGGAGCTACCAATGGAAATAGGTTGAAAAGATGGTATACGTAGGAAAAATAAATAATCATGGGGATCATGAGTTTTTATAAATAATCATGGGGATCATGATATCTTGGCCAAGTGTAGGGTTCTAGGTTAACTTAGAAAAACAATGGAATGTGCGGTGCAAAGCCCACATCAAATTTCTAAAGTAAAGAATATTTTGCCAGAGGTGGTTAGCCTCGAGATTTGGCACCCAAGGGTTCATGGTCATCCTAGGAAAACTATGGAGTGTGCGGTGGATAACCCACACCATCTTTTATAAAACAATGCATGATGGATAATCAACATTTATTCTGAATGGATTTGGGATGGACAGTCCTATTAAAGTTTTGACGAATAGTCATTTTAAAGATTTAGAGGTGAACTCTAACAAATGGATTTTGATGGGAAATGTAGTAAATTGCTTCTAGGTGGGATACCTAAGTAATGGGTGGATGGGATATCCAATATATATGATTTATGGCTTTATTTCATACTATGTTAGGACTAATCAGCATCAAAATCTAATGCACCCAACAAAGCAAACATTGCACCGCTTGAACCTCCTATGGTGAAAACAATCCGATCGCTACAATCTGACTGACTAAGAGATATCTTCCTACTCTGGCAAAATATCTTAGCATCGTACTCACTTAACCAATCCATAGCTAGGATGATCCCAAACCCCATAAAATCAAACACACAAAAACTACACTTAAAAGTATGACCTAACAGGTTAAACATGAACTAAGTGCACCTCATCCCTAGAGTTACATACCCTCCTATTGGATTCGCAACCCGTAATGAAGTAACTAAATATGTGGGTTCAAGTTTAAGCTTATCTATCAATCATCTAGATATAAAAGAATGCGATGCACCAGTATCAAACAAAGTGCTAACAGACATACCATGAATCTAAAGTGTTCATCTAAGAACTGCCTTTCCCTACTCCTGGGCTGTTGGTTTGAAAGTGGAAGGTTCCAATGCATACACCTTGCCCTTACCACCTCTAATGGGCTTCTTGCACTGGTTCTTATAATGGCCTATATGATCACAGTTAAAACACTTGAAATTCTTCCCCTTAGTCGCATCCTTTGCTTTCCCTGAGCGACACTCAATAGCAAAGTGCCCTTTCTTATCGCATTTATAGCAGACAACCTCAGACTTTGCTTTCTTGGCTGCTCCACCTTTCAGAGCACCTTTCTTAGGAAAGAACTTCCTCTTCTAGCCCTACCCAACCTGGACCACTTTTTCCTTGCTCTCCTCTAGAGACTCAAGGACTTCTTCCTGCCTCAAAGCAATCTCTACAACAATATTAGAAGGATCTCTAAGATGAGATAAAGTAGCACTAGCCAATTCTGGCTTCAATCCTCTGATAAACTTCTCATTCCGCTTCAATGCGATATCTATAGAAGCATACCCATACCGAGCCAACTCTTTGAATTTCCTAGCATACTCAGCAAAAGACATCTCACCCTGCACCAACTCAGCAAACTGCCCAATCCATGCTGACTAGGTCATCACTGACATAAACCTCTCGTGAAATCTCCTCTTGAAATCCTCCTAGGTTACTGTCGCTTCCTCATCTATCGCTGATACACTATTCCACCAGAACAACGTAGTCCTCTGAAGCTGCATGGATGCTAACCACCTCTTCTGCTATTCAATGAGCCCTAGGTCTACAAAAATCTTTTCGTAGTGCAACAACCAATTCTTAACTCCAATGGTATCCTCCGTTCCCATAAATGGCTTCCCTTCTAGCTTTACATAATCACCGCTAATCTTAGCGAAATGATTAACTACCGGAACTTCTGGAACCCCTGCTCCTACATCATTTCCTCCTACCACTCTGGCTGCAACTCCTTCCTGCATCATATTCCTGAAAAACTAATACATGGCTTATATTCCGACCTTTAGGACTTTTGCACCAGCATTGTCTGCTTGAACATGATTAACCCTACTTCTTCTACCATCCATATCTGTATTTAAAGAACATGAGATACATAAAGATATCCTAATCAAAGTTAGGTGAATGGAGATAAAGCGCATATTTATATATAGCAAATACAAGTACGTTACTATAACATTAATCCAACCCCAAAATCTTACACTAATTTTCTTGGATTTTTGTTTTCAAAACAAATTTTGTTTTTTAGTTAAATTTTTCCATAATCCTATGATCTGATACCAAGTTGTAAAGTCCCGTATCTGGAGGCCAAAAGCTAAGCGTTATGGATGTTGTAGTCATCCACAATATTAACTTCTGGTGACGAAATACGGTAGTGTTAATGGTATCCATAATATCAGAAGAACTTGAACATGAACAAAATCATAGATTTCTAAAAGCAATTTCAGTGATTACGTTTCAATTAATATCATATCCAAGTTACAAAAATCCACAAACGAATCCCAAGCATTGATCATTTGTAATATACAACAATACGCAAAGAGCGACATGTAAAGATGCACCCTTGGATGATCAAAGCAATCTAGACAAAATTGTCTTAACACACAGCGGAAGAAATAGAATTCCTAATTTAGCTATCCGTCAGCCACCTGCTCATCTTCGGTTGCTTTATTCGCCAAAATCTGCTAAAACCAGAAAACCTAAACCCTCTGCCTACTCAAATAATATTTTGAGCACCCGAGAGTTTAAGGGGAAACAAAATCTTTGAGTCAGATTAAAGCCTGGTTTGAATAATTTCTGTTACATCTCAATTTTATGATATATAATGAGACCACGCCAATTAGCGGAACGGGTTTCCCCTCACTAATATCTCTTTCCAAAACATATATTTTGCGAACCCTTCCTGCAACCAAACTGGTTAATCAACTGATTATAAAAATAACATAGCAATATCCATTATGCTAAAACATGAATTAAATTAGACCATCTGTCTAAAATCTGAATAATCTGTTCTTTACTGGACTATATGTCCTAAACTCTAAGCTATCTACTCTTTTCTAGACTATTTGTCCTCAAACTAATTATACCAAAATAGCAATATCTTTTATGCTAGATAACGGGTTATCTGCCCAAAATAGGTAAAAGGGTAGACTGGCTGTCCATAAAAATTTAGCAAGGTGCATTATGCTAATAAATGAACTATCTGTTTATATTAGAGCTGATTGCTCTTTCTAGAATAACTGTCCTAGACTAACTGTCCTCTGGGCTGACTATCCGAATTTCTACAAAATATCTAAGCTAACTGCCCTTCAAATTTCCCTTCAAAGCCTTTTCAAAATGATTTAACCTGTCAAATCATATATATAGAAGGAAAATATATCTTCAGGTTTACTTTACGCTTTTTTGGCATGTTATATATACTTTACTCAAAATAACGTTGATTAGGTTCAATGAGGATTTCCTATCCTTTTATAATAAGTTTAGATCCTTTGTAACTTAAAATACTTAGGTTATCTGCCTAGTCCTAATATTCGAAACCTTTGTTTAGAACCTTTAAATAGCCTTTCGAAAACATTGAAGGTAACTCCTTCAAAACCTTTTTATAAAACCCTTCGAAATTATTAAAGGTAACTCCTTCATATCCTTTTAAAAGACCTTCCTTTTACAAGCTTTAAAACATATGACACCCACCTTTAAATCCTTTAAACCTTAGCCTTTCGAAAACATTAAACCCTTCCTTTCGACCTTGTCGAAAGGTCCAACCTTTCGACCTTGTCAGAAGGTTTCTTTTTGACCTAGTCGAAAGGATCTACCTTTCGACATTGTCGAAAGCCTGGGGTACCTCCCCTATATAATAAACCTTTTGAAAGCAACGTAACTCAAAACCTTTCAAAGACATTCGGTTCAATGTAAAACATGTGGAAAACCATTCGAAACTAATCAAAAACAATGAAGTGTTGGCGTTGGGACCTGTTGGGTGCGTTTCCCCCACCACCGAGCCAGAAAGAAGAAGGCATCGCCGAACCATAGGGAGGAAAGTCCCACCGAACCAACACGTCTCCAAAGCCCTGCCGAACTAACCCTTGCTCCACTACCTGTTGAGCCAAACCCAACCATCTACCACCGGACCAAAGTCCCACCAAACCTACCGGACCAAAGTGCTACTGGACCAAGGTCTCAACTCCAACCATCTACCACCGGACCAAAGTCCCACCGAACCTACCGGACCAAAGTGCTACTGGACCAAGGTCTCAACTCCAACCATCTACCACCGGACCAAAGTCCCACCGAACCTACCGGACCAAAGTGCTACCGGACCAAGGTCTCAACTCCAACCATCTACCACCAGACCAAAGCACTACCGAACCAAGGCGTTGCCGAACCAACGTTGCCAGGACAGATTGCATCAGCCCAGGCCCACCAGCAGCTATATACATCCAGAACCTCTACCCCCTGCCTCACTCTATAAATAGAGGGGTAGGGGTACAACAATGGCAGACAAGTTTTAGAGCTCAAGCACGGATAGAACTTTCAAACAACTTTCATATACTTGTATCAAAGCTTTGTAATTGTAATCTGAACAGTAAAGGAGAATAACATATAAAGTGGACGTAGGCACATTCTGGCCGAACCACTATAAATCTATGTCTTTTACAGTTTAGTCCTGCTTTTTATATATTTGCCTAAACCACCCAGATCACTAAAAACAACATAAAATCAACTAAATCATACGACTTGGAGGTGTTTGCCCATTTTTTGTGCAAACATTTTTGGTGCTTTCATTGAGAACTGAAATCAGGACTTCAGCTTCTCCCACTTAACCTTCTTCCTAACAACATCGCTCATTGCTTAGAAGACATGCCTCCCAAGCAGAAGAAAGATATTAACAAAGGAAAAAACATCGCAACTAGTACTATTCCAGATCCAGTGGTCACAGATCAAGTAAATCGTCCCATTCCAACAGCAGTACCAAATGAAGGTCAGGCAAATCCGACAACCCCTGCCACAGAACAACTGGCAGCAATTACTAGGGCAGATCTAGACATGGTTGTGGCTGAAGTGACTAACCGCTTCGCATCCCAACAGGAAGCCTTGGTGAACCAACTCATGTCACGCTTAAGGGATGCTGAAGAGTCCAACCGCAACACTGAATCATGGGGAGAGTCCCAGTCTGGAGGATCTCAGAGGCGACAAAGATCTTCCTTCTTCAAAGAAGCCAACGACAAAAGCGGCCATGGTAGGAGCCGAGACCGAGCTCAGCCCAAAGTTGGACCTGAGGAAACGCTTGGAACCGAACCCAACGGGGGAGGTACCGGGCGGAGGTCAACTATAGCTGAGCCTGTCATGCTGCCTAAACACGGAAACACCAATGAAAGGGGCCGAGCTAGAGTCCAGCCCGAAGGTGGACCCGAGGAAGTGCTTAGAACAGAACCCAGCAGGGGAAGATCAAGGCAAGGGCCAACTATAGCTGACCCTAGCATGCTCCCAGAAGACCAAAGACAGCCACTGGAAAATATTAGGAATGATAGACGATACCATCCCTACAGGTCATCTGGACGGAATCAATCCCATAGAGCAGAACCGAACTCATTTCTATCTGCTCCAAATTCTGATGAAAGGATGGCACGCTTGTTCAGAGAGTGCGTCCAACGGGATCAAAGAGATCGAGGGATAGGCGCTAGGGTAACCAGCCCTTTCGCCCGCAATATCGAAATTGCCATCACCCCCCGAGAATGGAAAATGCCTACAATGGAACCTTACAAGGGAACCTCTGACCCCGTTGTACACTTACAAAGATATACACAGCATATGCTCATTAGCGGAGCAACAAAAGGAGTGCTGTGCAAATGCTTTCCACTATTCTTATTAGATCTAGCTACCTCCTGGTTTTGCCATCTACCCCAAGGATCCATCAGCTCATCGGAGATGTTGAAAGAAAAGTTCATCAGCCAGTTCCGCATTCATGTGGAGCAACCCAAGGACGCTTATTCCTTATCCAGTATCAAACAGAAACCTGGAGAGAAGGTGCAGCAATATCTAACCCGATTCAATGCCGCAGCGGCCGCAGTCCAAGATGCCGATGAGAAGCTTATCTTAATGGCCCTCCGTAGTTGTGTGCATCTGGATACTAAATTTGCTAGAAGATTGACAAAAGAAAAACCAGCTACTTTACCCGATTTCTTCCATGAAGCCGGGAAATATATGAGTCTTGAAGACGCTGCCACTGAGGAGCAGTCAGGGCAACAAAATAAGGCAGCTCACGACAACACGCCCGCTGTAGCAAAGGACGTTCGAAGAAATGATTCTAGAGACAATGCTGGGGGCAAGAAGGGATAAAAGCGTCTATATCGGCCGGGACCGAGATTTGACGCTTATACCCCTTTGAATGAAACGATCGAAAACATCTTCCTCGCCACTCAAGACGAAGTTAAATACAAACGCCCCCCGCATAAGAAGGAATCAGAAAACGCAATTAAGTCTTGAAAATTCTATCGCTTCCACGAGTCCCATGGACATGATACCAATGAATTCCATCATCTCCGGGACTTGATTGAAGAACACATCAGAAGAAGGAGACTAGAACGCTATGTAAAAGGTCAGAACAGGACTCCAGCTCCTGCCAATGAGAACCCAAGGTTACGCTCCCTAGAAATAGGCAGGGGAAATCGCAACACTAGCGGTTCCAGTCAAGAGAAGATAGTGGTCCATACCATCTCGGGAGGGCCACACATCACCGACGGAATATGGGTAGAGATGGAAAGTTACGGAAAGTCACTTAGGAACGATGAAGAATGCGTTAACTCTATTATAGAAGAACGCCACCCGAAGCGGATAGAGAATGATGACATCACATTCAGTAGGCGTGGCCTGGAGGGAAGGCAGTAACCTCACACGGATCCCATGGTTATCTCTGCCCGACTCGGTCCAGCGGAAGTTTTCCGAATTCTAGTAGACATTAGAAGCTCAGTGAATATCCTATTCAAGCATGCATTCGACAAAATGAAGCTGTCATTAAAGGATGTTTTCCCCTGCAATAAACCACTACACGGTTTCACTGGAAATGCGAAGATTCCCCTCGGGTGACTGGACCTCTTTGTTGAAATTGGAAGTCATCCCCACTCCGTTGTGCGGAAACAAACATTTATGTTGATAGAAAACCACTCGGCCTACAACGCCTTCTTAGGAAGACCCGCCTTGTCTGACTTCCAAATTGTCCTGGCCCCATGGTGCCTAAAGATGAAATTTCCAACGAACAATGGAATAGGGGAAGTAGAGGGAGCCCAGGACATCGCTCGAGATAGCTATGTAACTGAACTTCGCAATAACCGCAGAAATGATATAGGGAAGGGTGCAGAGACTGCCCTCTGCACGAAAAGTTTGGAAGCATAGCAGCTAAAGAAAGCCCCTCCTCTTCGATATACCAGTGACCCTTTCAATGAATTAGAACCCAGGGACAAAGAGGAGGATGCCACCGCCGAGCCTGCAGAGGCTATGGAATTTGTATCTGTGGACAAACACGACTCGAGTAGACTATTGAAAGTTGGGTCCCAACTAAAAGCAGAATTAAAGGAACAACTCATTGATTTCTCCGCCACAACTTGGATGTATTTGCATGGTCACACACTGGCATGACTTGAATCTCCCCAGACATAGCATGCCACGTAATAAACATCGATCCTACCAAGGCGCCAGTAAAACAGAAAAAGAGAAGCATGGGGGTAGAACGATCAGCAGCCCTCGATGAAGAAGTAAAAAACCTACTTGCCAATGACTTCATACGAGAAGCCATCTACCTAGAGTGGATCACTAATTCGGTACTAGTAAAGAAGGCTAATGGGAAGTGGCGAACGTGCATTGACTTCTCCAACTTAAATGACGCCTGCCCGAAGGATTGCTTCCCACTTCCCCGAATCGATCAGCTCATGGACAGCACGGCCGGGCACGAACTCTTATCTTTTATGGACGCATACTCGGGATATAACCAAATTCCTATGCATGCTCTCGATCAACACCACAATAGTTTCATCACTGACCGAGGATTGTACTGCTATAAAGTAATGCCTTTTGGACTTTAAAACGCAGGAGCCACCTATCAGCGCCTCGTCAACAAGATGTTTGCGGGACTAATAGGGAAAACTATGGAAGTTTATGTGGATGACATACTGGTAAAGTCAAGAAAAGCTAACGATCACGTAAGCCACCTGGGCGAGATGTTTCAAGTACTTCGCCAATATGGAATGAAGCTGAATCCTCTAAAGTGCTCCTTCGGAGTATCATCAGGGAAGTTCCTGGGATTCATCGTCCATGCCAGAGGAATTGAAGCAAACCCTGAGCAAGCCCAAGCTCTAAAAGATATCAGGATACCTTCTACCCAAAAAGAAATGCAAAGCCTAAATGGGAAGGTGGCCGCCTGGGCAGATTCATCTCTAAAGCAACTGACAAATGCATCCCCTTCTTCGAAGCTCTAAAGAAAGACAAAGGAAAGTTTGAATGGACTGACGAATGCTTAACAGCTTTCCTTAACTTAATCGAACACCTCCATAGACCACCAGTACCCTCAACTCCGAACAAAGGCGAAGAGCTATACCTATACCTTGCTGTGTCATCTCATGCTCTAAGCGCCACCTTGGTGAGAGAAGACAAACGCACGCAGCGGCCAGTATACTTTGTGAGCAAGAGGTTTACAGGGGCGGAAGCCAGATATCCTAAACTTGAGAAACTAGCATACTGTTTACTAATCACGTCACGGAAACTGGATCACTATTTCCAATCTCATTCCATCAGAGTTCTGACCGATCAACCACTAAGGCAGGTACTCCATCGTCCCGATACTTCTAGGCGACTACTTAAATGGTGCATTGAACTAAGTCAATATGATATCACCTACCATCCTCGCACCGCCATCAAGGGACAAGCCATGGCCGATTTCATTGCCGAATTCACTACCAACGAAGGAAAGGAGCAATCGGAAATAGCAGAAGACATCAAGTGGAATCTCTTTGTGAATGGTGCGTCAAACGAACAAGGCTCGGGGGCAGGTGTGGTAATAATCAGTCACAGGGGAAATAAGCTACACTATGGTCTAAGGTTGGAATTCGCTACCACCAACAACGATGCAGAGTATGAAGCAGTGATAGCTGGATTAGAACTTGCCTTAGAAATCGGAGCCAATTCTTTGTGTCTTCATAGTGATTCTCAACTTATTGTAAATCAAATACTAGGAGAATTTCAGGCTTGAGAAGAACGACTCATAGCATATCTAAAGAAGACCAGGTTGCTTCTCGATCAATTGGATCGCTATTTAATCAAACACATCCCTCGGGAAGAGAACCAAGAGGCCGACGAATTGGCGAAGCAAGCTAGCATGAGAGACGGTGCTATTTTCGGAGCAGTAGCCATCTTAAAGCAACTGACCCCAAGTTTCGAGCAGGTGAATCTGATAGGTACAATCAAAGAGGAAACTTGGATGACTCCCATCCAAAAATACTTACAAAACGGCACATTGCCCGACAAGCGTAACGAAGTCAAGAAAATCTTGAGGAGAGCTTCCCGCTACACAATACAAGAGGGCACCCTTTATCGACGTGGCTTCTCTAACCCCTTATTAAGGTGTGTCGCTGAAAGGGAAGCAAAGGAAATCTTATCCAGCATCCATCAAGGAAGCTGCGGAGATCACACTGGTGGGCAGAATCTGGCAAAGAAAATACTCCGATATGGATACTTTTGGCCCACCTTAAACAAAGACGCCATAGATTTCGTAAAAAAATGTGACAGATGTCAGAAATTTGCGAAGATTCTGTGGCTACCCACTACTGATATTACCCAAATGACCAGCCCTTGGCCCTTTGCAGTATGAGGAATTGACCATATTGGCGAACTTCCAATGGGCCGAGGCGGAGCCAAATATGCTATAGTGATAGTCGACTATTTCACCAAATGGGTGGAAGCAGAACCCCTAAATAAAGTATCTTCAGCAAAAGTTATTAACTTCTTAATCAAAAATGTTCTATGCACGTACGGGGTCCCACTTAAAATCATATCGGACAACAGACTTCAGTTTGACAGCGAGGAGTTCGCCAACTGGTGCCAAGAGCACGGAATTCACAAAAGCTTCTCATCTGTAGCTTATCCCCAAGCAAACGGACAAGTCGAAGCTATCAACAAAATTCTCAAAACTCTAATCAAAAAAGAAACTTGAGAAGTCAAAAGGCGCTTGGTAACATCCGACGGCACTTTGGGCCTATCGCACATCTTTCAGAACATCAATAGGGCATACTCCTTTCTCTTTGGCATACAGATCGGAGGCTATGCTCCCAGTTGAAACTATAGTGCCTTCCCACCGTAGGATCCACTATAACCCAGAAGAGAACGAGGAACTCCTTCACATGTCTTTGGATCTAATTGAGGAAAGAAGAAATGATGCAGCCCTCAAAGTAGCAGCTCACAAGCAAAAAGTGGCAGCGCAATACAACTCCAAAGTCAAGCATCGTAGCTTACCAGAGGGGGATCTTATCCTCAAGCGAGTCTTCCCGCGCCCCGGAGCACTAGATCCAATCTGGGACGGACCATATGTAATTCATAATGATCTCTACAACGGAGCTTATATTTTGTCAACGGTGGACGGAGAGGTGTTCCGGAGGGCATGGAACATCCAACACCTTCGTCGATACTTTTTGCCCTTATGAAGTGAATTAACAAAGAGAATCAGTGGACGTAGGCATTTTCGTGCCGATCCACTTTAAAAACTTGTCTCTTTTTAACTTGTTCCTTTATATCTTGGCTGCTTGTTAACCCTATCCTTTTCTGTTGAGCGAAATCCTGTGAAATGGTTTTTCCATTCAAGACACATCACGACACGACTTCACCTGGACAAGATCTAACAGGTACTATGTGAATCTATGCCCTCGCCAATGAGACACTTTTGCTCCAGCATCCCTCTGCTGCGAGTTAACTCATTGCTCGCGATCGGCCCTTAAAGCCAACTGTAATGAGCCGATTATAAGCCACCGAGAAGGTCGACTATAGCCAATGCAGCTCATTACGGCGTTCGGCTCACCGGCAACCGTGAACCTACTTTAAGCCCCGATATAAGGTGTGGCCAGCCAGGGGTAGTTCACGGTTGACGATCGGCACCCACGCTAGCCGGCCACGGTAAATTGAATAATACCCGCTACTACGGGCCATAATGGCCCGGGTAGTTACTGTGCGCGATCTCGGCTCCGATGTGTCTTAAGTACGGCTATGGTAAAAAAGATAAACTCCCCGCAGAGGCGTAAGATGGGTGACAAATGTCTCCAAGACCCACAGCTAGGAAAAGTGACTACAAAACCCGTTTGCCTCGAACTTAAGCACATCGCAGGCCTTCCGTGATTGGAAGTTTTACTATTTCTTATATTTCTTTTTTATTTAAAAACTTTCCTCCTCTCCTCTATAACAATCCCTAAAATACAGGACACAAGATAGGAGACGCTTACTAAGAACTCACAATTGGGTGACGAGTCAATCAACTGCATTCCATACTCAGTCATATAAGACGTTCAAAGCAACCGTCTACAACTAAAACATGAAGGCATATGCACAGCTATACTTCTTATGCAACACATCAAAATGACGAAAGCATTCAAATACGACAGAATCAGCTTAAGTTAACAAATTACATACCAAGAATAAAGTCGTTTATTACAAGTAACACAATTACAGCCTAAAAGTTACGTTACTGCTCTGAGACTAACATAGACAGCAATGTCAAGTAAACAAAAAGATATCCAGGTCAAATTAAGGAGTCGGCTGCATCGGAGCTTCACCCTTGTCCTGCTGGCCCTCCAAAATCTCCTTAACCGCGGAGTGGGAACTTTCAGCGTGTTGACCAGAGATATTTAGTGCTCCAGAAGTCTCGCCTGTCCGATCAAGGAAAGAATTCATTAATAATAAGCAACCAAGTTACGAAAAGCTAAAAGGGGAGACTTACCAGCATCTGCTCCTTGATCATCATCCTCCAACTGCACACCAACCTCCTCAGCAGCAAGCAGCCGCATACCTTCTTTCACCGCCACCTTCTCCTCCTTGGTAAATTGAGCCGTAACCACATCCATTCTGAACGCCACACCGCCCTCCTTATCTGCTTCGGCCTTAGCCTCCTCTAGGGCCCTGAGATAAATCCTAGCCATGACTCGGGGATAATCATCCATCCAAGATAAGTTGCCCTGTCTCCAAGTGCGAAAGTACATATCCTGAAGCATCTCATCCATTATCCCCTCATTCTCTTAAAACTCCCTTATTCGGCATTCAGAAGCCAACAACTGTGCAGTGGCAGCATCCCTCTCCGATTGGTACTGCGAGCGATCGGCTTGGAAGGATCTCCTCATCGCCTCCATCTCCTCCTTCAGCTTGGTTTGAGCAAGCTCTACGGCTTCAAGTTTCCCGGACAACTCCTGTATCCGCTCGAGATCCGCTTTTCGAACCTCATCCACCGTTGCGATAGCCATGTCAATCTGTTCCTTACAGGCAGCCTCCATTTTCCGTAGCTCTGCTCTGCTGGCCTCTTCCATGGCTATCTTTAGTCGCTTGGAGGCGGCCTCATGCTGAGAGATCTGGATGGCCTGATCAGCAAGTTGTTTGGCTAGGTCGAAAACCACTAACCGTAGTCGAATTTTAGCACTGCCAATTTCTTCTCCAGCCTTGACCAGCGGAGCATGATGCCCCATCAGCTTCCTGGTTTCCTCAGCAACCCGGTCAATGTTTGCCTTAGCTTCATCCCCCAAGGTTACGACCCGAGTGGTAAGAAAATCAAGGTCCAGGGACTTAGCTTCATCCAGTACTCTTACCATAGGATTACGAGGGAGCTGGGAAAGCAACCAGGTGGTGAGTTCAGGAGCTCTTGAGGACCGTACCCGTCTACTAGCAATCTCGGGGTTGGTCCTTGTCGTTCTGGTGCTGTCTGAACTAGGGGCACTATGGAGGACTCTCCTCGGTCCTTGGACTTCTTCTTGTTAGAACGAGTTTCGACTTTATGAGACATTATCTACAACAGGAGAAAACACATTATTAGAACAAGGAGTGTGGAAACATAAAAGTACATACGGCATGGAATATCGTTCATAATTCAAAACATAAAAGCCTGATCGGTAGTTCGAGACTAAAGTTCATTTGGCACTCAAGTTCATCCGGTAGCTCAAGGCTCGAATGTTCATCCGACACTCAAGTTCATCTGGTAGCTCAAGGCTCGAAGGTTCATCCGGCACTCATACTCCACAGATTCATTCGGTAGTTCAAAACATAAAAGTCATTCGAAAGTTACCTGGACCAGTGGTCAAACATGATTCGGCGGTATGATTGATTCGACAGGAAAGAATCTGGTTCGGCTATTTCAGTTAGTAAGGAATAACGAAAGCGTATGGCCCATACTTATAGGCAAATAGAAATGACCGGACCAACTGGTTCGGCGCTCGGCACCGAATGAGAGTGTCCGAGTCGAAGGGCCTAAAACAAAGCATGACATATGCTGGCATATGCCCCACTTTGGGGGGCAAATGTTGGGTGCGTTTCCACCACCATCGAGCCAGAAAGAAGAAGGCATCGCCGAACCATAGGGAGGAAAGTCCCACCGAACCAACACGTCTCCAAAGCCTTGCCGAACCAATCCTTGCTCCACTACCTGTCGAGCCAAACCCAACCATCTACCACCGGACCAAAGTCCCACCAAACCTACCGGACCAAAGTGCTACCGGACCAAGGTCTCAACTCCAACCATCTACCACCGGACCGAACCTACCGGACCAAAGTGCTACCGGACCAAGGTCTCAACTCCAACCATCTACCACCGGACCAAAGTCCAGCCGAACCTACCGGACCAAAGTGCTACCTGACCAAGGTCTCAACTCCAACCATCTACCACCGGACCGAAGCACTACTGAACCAAGGCGTTGCCGAACCAACGTTGCCAGGCCAGATTGCATCAGCCCAGGCCCACCAGCAGCTATATACATCCAGAACCCTTACTCCCAGCCTCACTCTATAAATAGAGGGGTAGGGTACAACAATGGCAGACAAGTTTGAGAGCTCAAGCACGGATAGAACTTTCAAACAACTTTCATATACTTGTATCAAAGCTTTGTACTTGTAATCTGAACAGTAAAGGAGAATAACATATAAAGTGGACGTAGGCACATTCTGGCCGAACCACTATAAATCTGTGTATCTTTTACAGATTAGTCCCTACATTTTATATATTTGCCTAAACCACCCAGATCACTAAAAACAACATAAAATCAACTAAATCATACGACTTGGAGGTGTTTGCCCATTTTTTGTGCAAACAGGACCAACCCTTCAAAAACAATGGAGAGAGGCGGCATGTTTTAGAAACCAAAAGATAACCTTTGGCTCCATCTGTGTTAAAAGTTTAGGAAGCGGCAACTGTGCTTTCGAGCTTGTTGAAAGCTATACCTTTCAACTTTTTTGAAAGGTTTCAATTAAAATAAGAAAGCAAACCAATCAAAAACTTTTTCTTTTAAACCATTTGACAATGTCAAAAGCACTTTGTCGAAAGGGAAAGGCCTTTGCATTTGAACCGTCATCCTCTAGACCAATGGCTACTGAGAATGGAAATGCAGTGATTTAAGGTATGCTCATGATTCATAGTACTCCAATTAGGATACTATTTGATATCGGTGCATCACATTCATTTATATCTCAGTATTTGGTAGATTGCTTATGTCTAGAACCTTTATACTTTATTACCCCTTTAATGGCTGCAAATCCTATAGGAGAGTATGCAACTTTGGGAATGAGATATGACCAGTTAGAACTTGACTAGTTGTGTCATATATTTGCATGCAGTTTATATGTTTTTGATTTTGTGGGTTTCGATATCATATTGGGTATGGATTGGTTAGATAGATACGATGCTAGGATATTTTTCCAGGAGGGAGAAATATCATTGAAACACCCTAATAGCCATAACCGAGTCATTTACTCGGTAAGGAATTTGAACGGAAATGCTTATGATTTATTGGGTGCTGTGGTAACGGAAGCAGAGTTGAAGCAGGTTTATGTAGCAAGAGAGTTTGTGAATGTATTTGAACCAGTTTCGGGTTTGCCGCCGAAGAAAGCAATCGAGTTTGGATAGATCTCATACTGGGAGCTGAACCTGTAAGTAGACCACCTAGCAGGACGTCACCAACCGAGATGAAGGAATTAAAGGTGTAGCTGGTGGAATTGGAAGGAAAGAATTTCATTATAGCCCGACTAATGGTGGAAATACGGACTGGCACCAGGTTAAATGTTGGAGTTGAGATATGTAGTATACAAGAGGTAGATCAAGAGGAGAGATTAAGGGGGAAAAGAAAATGAGGATGTATTGATAATAATGTTAGAGATAGGGATGGGAAACTAGTGAAAAGAGATGAATAGTTGATGTTAAGGAGGAGCCACCGGTAGGATTTCAAGAATATTAGGGTTTCAATCATATGTGTTATACAATATCAAGTGTACTCACTAAAACTACCCTATTAATTTCGGTTTTCATTTAAAACTATCAAATATGAAAAATATAAAGTTGAATGAACTGATATAATACAATATGATATGAATTTTGTTACAGGCCGACTTATTTAATTTTCTTACGATCTAAAAAGAAGATCCTAATATCATAATATTCCATAAAAATCCAAGCTTCTTGGTTTTTGGAATAAAAAAGGTTAATACAAAGGTAAGACAAAATTTATTAGCATTTTTTTCCACTGATAGACAAATTTCTTTTTGGCCTTTCGTTTTTTACACTTAAATCTGATTTTTTTTCGATCTCTATTTTTTAATTTCACTCTATTTTTCACCTTTTTAAAAAAACGCAAGACTAATTGAATGTGTGTGTGGTGTATATACCTTTAATAAATTCAATTCTTCATTTTTCTCTACAAAATATATATCATACTTTTATCACTGGCTTCCATCAAAAATTCTAGTTCTTCTTTTACCATCATTAGAACTAAAATTACGGTTTCCAATCAACATTTTCAACAAATAACTTCTTTTCGGTAATTCTGCCGCATTTCAACTAACTAAAATTTATTGTTCATTTTGTGTTATATTTTCAATGCAATCTTACTATATATTGTTATTATATGAAACCGTTTTTATACATTCCCCTGGACCTACCGTTAAAGAATATCATGAGTTAAGTTAAATGATTTAGCTAATAATATTTTTTATTGCACCATGTGTGTACCACAGTTTCGCACTATTGGTTTATAAATGCCCTAATCGTGATATACAAATTGTTATATAATATGTTTAACACCGTAATGTTAAGTTTTAGAAATGAGTTATGCTTATTTTTTAACAAGCAAAACAATTCTTTAGCTTGATTTTTCCTTAAAGAACCATTCTTAAATTAGATTTTTTGAATTAGATATACTAAACTTGAATATGAGTTAAAATTATTCTCGGTGGCAATATTGTAACATTTTGCGACAATTTAATGTGATTCACGGTTAAAAATAAAACTAATTAAATTTTATAAATTTATATTATTCTTGTTAGTAATGTGTGCATTGTATTCTTGAATTGCCTTTCAAAACTAGCATAAAAATACGATGCTAGTAAATCACAAATTGTTTACTTTTATTTTAAATAGTAACTTATAAAAGAATATTTTTTTATCTTGTGGTAAATATTTAGTAAGAATACTTTTGATCATTCCTTACTTCAAATTATAATCTCCAAAGTAAAGATTATCCTAAGATGAAATAAAAAACTACATTCTTACAATATTGAAAATAGATTAGCTATGATAATATAATAATTGATAAATGTTCTGTATTGGAGGATGTACTAACTAAATAGCCAATATTTTCAAATTAAATGAGTACATGTGTATACAACAAATCCTAATATATAATAAGTAAGTAATGTTATAATTTTCGGCTTTTTGTTCAAAATACATTGTTTCATATTAAGATGCTTTTAAATTAATTAGTTCGTATTTTGAAAATAAGTAAGTGAATATAAACGTATATTATATAAGTTATTGCTAATTAATCAGCAACCACAGTTACATGTATATTTATTTGCTATTACATGAACCTTATTAATTAAATGGTGATATAAATCTTGAAATATTTGTAAGCTCGATTTCCTCCCATCTCTATAAATACCCATTAGTTAATGTTTTCATCATCACCAACATCATTATTTACAAACCCCTTACATTATCTCAATACTCTAGAATGTTTAATGCAATCACCCCATTATCACTTATAATAATTCTTCTCATTACCATTCCAAGTGCACAGAGTGCAATATCCAGTGACATGGTAACAACATCTCTAGTCCCATGCGTAAGTTATGCCGCTGGTAAAGGTCAATTAAGTAGTCAATGCTGCGATGGAATTAGAGGGCTAGCCTCCCGATAAGAAACTAGCACTGATCAAAAACTAATATGTACATGTTTGAAGTCCCATCTTGCTAAAGTTCCCGGGATTAACCCTCCAATAGTTGCTGGCATTCCTAAAGCCTATGGGGTAGATATTCTTTATAGTATCATCCCAATACCTTGATTGCTTAAAGTATGGAAATTGGTTTATGCTTTAACTAAAAGATTTTTTTTCAATGTTTTTTTATAGTTCACATTCATCATGTTATATATAACATATATATATTTGTAGGGGAATGATGTGGCGACCCTCACTCTAAAACACATAGATTTTTTTTTTTTTACATTCAAAAGGAATTCACCACTAAACCCCATTTCTTTTATATTTGAATATTTATACAATTTCCAAATATTTTTCCCAAGACCCTGGATTTACTAATATAATCATATCAGTGCACAAACAAATTAAGACAATTATATATTTGAAGATATATAATTGTTTCCCTTTGCCATTCAGAGCTAACAAATTTGCAAAGAGAGTTTGAATCAAACAGGAAACCAAATTACCATATGTGTTGACAACATAACCTTTTAATTCTTCCCTAAATTTATATTGTTCTTCTTCCAGAGATAGAGATTTTTTTTAATATTGCAATGCACAGTGCATTTTTCTTATGCATTCTAGACTTTCTGCCTAAATAATTTTATTAACACTAAAATGGTATTTAATTGACCTTAAGATAGTTATCAAGTACTTGTATGAATTTACTACAAAAATTATACTTGCAGGCATGAATATTGGAACTAATTTCCATTTACCATTTCAGGTTGAACAGTTGAGGTCTTTTTGCATTTTTAAGTTTAACATGGTGCAAACTTACATACTTGGTGTTTTATTGGATATGCTTGGTGTTATTTGAGGGTTGCTTGGTGTTTTCTTTTGTTTTGTCCCGGAAGCACTTACACTTCATTAATTGAAATGAAATGGTTCCAGGCTCCAAGAGTTTGACCCATGGCCACCTAGGCCGGCCATAGTCCCTCTTTTACCCCTTGCAAACCCATATCTCTCATATTAACAAACTTCTACAAAGAGCTACTCCTAACACAAACATGTTTTTTTTGCCTAGTTTAAATTTCCTGGAAATGCATCCTTTTATGTATTCAATCCATTATTCAAAATATAAAAACTTCCAGGTTTATTTCTTTCATAATTTTTATTTGAAATTAAATACACAAATACAGGTAAATCTCCAGAATTCATGCACATGCCTGTATCACTTACCTGCCATGCACAAATTCATTTCACTTGAATATCCCTACTAAAATCTTGAGAGTTCATTTTTAAAATCAACCACCTTAGCTCTTTAATTTCCATAAAGTCAAAAATATAAATTCAAGCAATAAAAATCAGAGATCAAATATATATGCACATATCATATGTATATGATATGTCTATCCCCTTATTTCTCCAAATCAGACATCCATAAAAATTGGTAGTTAACCAAACATCATCAATAATCACTCACAACAGGTTTACTTAAGTACATATTTTCAATCCAAATACTTAGAAAGTTTCCTACAAGTAACTTCAATTACAAAATGAATTTTGACTAGTAAATTCATTACAATGCAACTGAAAATTTAAGACTGGTTCCTTTTTATTTATACTAGCAGCTAATTGCCTTCTTCATCCATCAATCCAACTTCAATTCCCTGCAAGCAATTCACTGAGCTGCCCCAATTTTAATGAGACACCCAGATGATTGCAAGGGCAACCAAAAGGGTCAGTTTTCACTGGTATGAGCATTTATCAAATTTGTATACATATTCATAATTTTTGGTAATCTAGCAGTGTCTTCCTGGTTTAACAGATTTTTATACTTAGCATGTTTTGGTTAATACCAAGTGATACAAAGACACATTCATTTATTTAAACAACACACAACAAACAGTTAAAATAAATATATGTACAATTCTTGATTCATTTTCTCCATTTCTAAATAAGTAAACTCAGATTTTGTACTCCCAATTTCACCCAGCAATTAATCAAAGCACAATATTTATCTTGATTAATTTAACACCATGTCTGGATATTTATAATCCAGATTTTTAAACCCCAATCCCCATTTATTTTATGGTCTTTAACTCCTTGTCAAATGAACACCATGTATGCATTGTGAAGGAAACTCCCAGGTTATTTAATTTATTCCATCACACAAAGGCCTCAGGGTGCAATTGCACCATGCATATACTTGCTCCCACCTGAAGCAAGCAGATCATTGACTAACTCCAAATGACCAGTTTAATTTTCTTTGATAAATCCCCCTTCTAGTTTCAGCTTATTTTATTAAGCTTCTACTTATGAATTTAATAATAAAACTCACAGTTCATTCATGTTTCAGAAAGGCTTATCTTCCTTAATACTTTCTAGTTCAACCCCATGTTCCCCATTTATGTTCCTTATTACAGAAAATACCCCCAGTTTGCCTATAGTTTTTTTTAATTTCCTAAGAATATTTTAAACATCATGATCCTACTATCTTTCTTCCATGTTATTGTGAATGTATGGATAAGGGTATGAATAAAGAAATCCCCCAAAAACCCAGAAATCCTCCTTTGACTTGTGTCTTGAGTATTTTAGTTTAATGCTTCATTATCCAAGAAATAAACATAAGTAAGAATACTGTCTTGCTGCCTATTTCCTAAATGATTTAGATCCATACTTCATAAAAAAATAGAACAAAAATACTCAAATTATTTTTAACTAAAAATATACAGATTTGAACTCCAAACAAGAATGCACACACAAACATTCATCTCACGCATAACAAATCATTTCAGGGACTTCAAATAACTTATAACATTTTAGGCTGCCTACAAGAGGACTTAATGCCATTGCATACAAAGGATAAATACTCACCCTGTGTTCTCCTTTTACTGACTTAATCCCCTGAACAGCAAATCCCCCAAAGTCTCAAGCTAGTGTTTCTCCTAGTTTATTTTACTTTTGTTTTGATCCCGAGAGAATGATGGATATGGTTATGTGAAGTTATTTATAAAACCATTCTAGGGTTTAAGAAATATGGGTAATTTCCTTGATGCCCTTAGATACTCATGCACAAATCATTTCTCTGTGCGGTCCTTAATTGGAAATGTACATTGTTGGTTACCTTAATTAGTTATTTCGGGAATCAAGCATTTTAAACACTCCGTACTATTTTCATGACTCTATTTTACTCATGCCATAAGCATGTGACCCTTGGTTTATTATTTTTTATAAGTTTAAAGAATCTGAAAATCCCCTTTGTATTTTCTACCTATCTATCATTTCCATTCAATCATGCATACTATCATACCTAATTATGTAATGTAAAATCATTCACACCATGTTATTTGCTTGAAATAAATATAAGATATGGAAATTTTTATTTGATCCTGTATGTATATATATCTCTGCCTTTTTGTCAAAACAGTAACTCCTCCTATATCTTTATATACAAAAAAAATCACATATATTATGCTAATTATTTCTAGCACAAATATAAGACATTTAAACCTTTTTATTAAACTTCATTTTATTCTATCTTTAAATAAAACAGAAAACACCCCATATATTAAATGTATGTATTTATATAATTCTTTGGACATAGAACTATATTTATTTTGAGTTCCAATTTTCTTTTAATCACCTTAACTCCTTGCATTTTATCAAATAGAAGCTCCCATGCAATTTTATTTATTGCCAATTTTTCTTTTCTGTTTTAATGCATTATATATATATATATATATTTTATAATTTCAGAATTTCTTAATATAAATGTATCTTTCATTTTATTTTAATTTTATTTTAGGGTCATTACATACCCTCCCCCTTGAGGGAATTATGTCCCCATAATTTATTTCTAATTCTTCAAATAAAAGCACTAATCCATAGTCTGGTTTAATTCCACAACCCCATACTCGCATTTTTATAAAAGTAAGCAATATATAAAATTAATCAGAAAACCTCCATAAAGCTACTTAAACATACCTCTCCATCAGAAAACAAATTGGGGTATTTAGCCCTCATTTTGTCTTCAACCTCCCATGTACAATCATTGGGATCCAAGCTCCATTGAATTTTTTCAAGTTTAATCACCTTGTTTCTCAGCCTCTTTTCTTCCTTAGCAACAATCCCCACTGGCTCATTTGCATAGACCAAGTTCTTATCAATTTGAATTTGAGTAGGTGACTCTAAAATTGCTCCTTCATCATGTATCCACTTTCTCAATTGAGAAACGTGAAACACTGGATGTACACCACTCAATTCTTCTGGTAACTTAAGCTTATAAGCCATGGTACCAATTCTCTGTATGACTTCATATGGTCCTACAAATCTTGGTGAGAGCTTACCAGATTTCCCAAACCTGAACACCTTCTTCATTGGTGATACCTTCAGAAAAACATACTCTCCTACTTCAAACTCCATTGGCTTCCTCTTTCTATCTGCGTAAGATTTTTGTCTTGATTGTGCTGTCTTCATCCTATGCCTAACTAATTCAATCATGTTGGAAGTTTCTTTAACATGATCTGGCCCCAATATTACACCCTCTCCCACATCCAACCAACAGGCAGGAGACATGCAGGGTCTCCCATACAAGGCTTCAAAGGGAGCCATTCCTATTGTTGACTGATAGCTATTGTTGTAAGTGAATTCTGCTAAGTGGATATGATCCTCCCAATTACCCCCAAAATCAAGTACACATGCTCTAAGTAAATCTTCCAATATTTTATTCACTATCTCTGTTTGCCCATCACTTTGAGGATGGTAGGCAGTGCTTAAACAAAGTTGAGTTCCCATTGCTTCCTGGAAACTTTCCCAAAATCTTAAGGTGAACAAAGTGTCTCTATCACTTACAATGGTCTTTGGTATGCCATGCAATCTTACCACCTCCTTAATGAATAATTGTGCAAGCCTATGTGCATTTCTGTCTGACCTGACAAGGACAAAGTGAGCAGACTTGGTGAGTCTATCAACAATTACCCATATACTGTCATTACCTTTCTTAGTCCTAGGCAAACCATCCACAAAATCCATGGA
This sequence comes from Allium fistulosum, assembly GCA_030737815.1. Lineage (NCBI taxonomy): Eukaryota > Viridiplantae > Streptophyta > Magnoliopsida > Asparagales > Amaryllidaceae > Allium > Allium fistulosum. The sequence continues at coordinate 394,819,920 of CM060907.1, forward strand.
AATACTTTCCCATTTCCACTGAGGTAACTCCAAAGGTTGCAACATGCCAGAGGGCTTTTGAAGTCTGCCTTGACTTGCTGGCAGGTTAAACACTTTGCCACATATTTTGCCACCAGGGTGTATGGTGTACTTGGTCTTGTGATGCTCATTCATGATTTCTTCCTTTAATTCTGCAAAGTCTGGTACACAAAGCTTTTCATTTTTCCTCAAATATCCCTTGGGATCTATTTTAAAATTCTCCATCTCAATATAATGTTATTCAATAACATTTCTTTCTTCTCCTTTAAATTTTGATCTTGATCTTGCATGCCACCAATTTTCTCCACCAGGTTAGATTTCACTGTGATTAATCCTAGTGTACCATACTCCACCATATCACCATGCTCTTTAAAATTTTCTCCATCCCTGCTTTAAATATCTGCCTCCCTAAGCACTGCAAGGTTTTTAAATTCATCAATCATCAAACTTGCTAATCTAATATGATTTCTACTCAAAGCATCTGCCACCCTATTAGCTTTCCCAGGGGTGTACAAAATATCTAAATCATATGCAGCTAGAAACTCCAACCACCTTGCTTGCCTCATATTTAAATCTTTTTGAGAAAATAAATACTTCAATGCTTGATGATCTGTGTACAATTCAAATTTTGCCCCAAGCAAATAATGCCTCCATAGTTTTAATGTAAACACTATTGCAGCTAGTTCTAAATCATGAGTTGCATATTTGGTCTCATTGGGTTTAAGCTGTCTTGATGCATATGCCACCACCTTGCCATGTTGCATGAGCACTGCACCTAACCCAGATCCACTAGCATCAGTGTATACAACCATTCCTTCATTTACCTCTGGGATTTGCAAGACAGGAGCCTCTACCAATGCTTGCTTCAACTTTTCAAAGGCTTGATCACACTGTTCAGTCCACACATATGGTTGGTTCTTCTTTGTTAGCTTGGTCATTGGTGCGGCTATTCTTGAAAAATCCTTGATGAACCTCCTATAATACCCTGCCAAACCTAAGAATGATCTCACTTCAGTCACTGTTTTGGGTCTACTCCATGATTGAATTGCCATGACCTTGCTTGGATCCACACTCACTCCTTGTTGTGACACTATGTGTCCTAAGAATTTCACTTCATGTTGCCAAAATATACACTTTGAATACTTGGCTTTTAATTCATGTTCTCTAAGTCTGGATAATACTAAATGTAGATGCATAGCATGATCATTTCTGACTTTGAATAAATTAATATGTCATCTATAAATACCAAGACAAATTTATCCAAAAAGTCTCTAAAAATTCTATTCATCAAATCTACGAAATAGGAGGGAGCATTGGTTAAACCAAATGGCATTACTAGAAATTCATAAAGGCCATATCTTGTGTTAAAGGCCGTGTACTCAATGCTTTCCTCTACAACCTTCATTTGGTGAAATCCAGAGGCTAAGTCTAGCCTTGAAAATATTTTAGCTCCATGCAGTTGATCAAATAGATCATCTATTCTAGGCAGTGGATACTTATTCTTGATAGTAACCTTATTTAAATCCCTATAGTCCACACACATCCTCATTGTTCCATCATGTTTCTTGACAAAGAGCACTGGGGAACCCCAACTAGAACTACTTGATTTTATGAACCCCTTCTCTTCTAACTCTTCTAGTTGGTGTTTTAATTCTACTAACTCTTTTGGACCCATTCTATAAGGCTTCTTAATGATTGGTCTAGTTCCTGGCATTAATTTTATTTTGAATTCAACTGGTCTGTTTTGAGGAATTCCCCTCACTTCTCCAAACACATCTATATATTTATTGACTACTGGAATTTCCTTATTCTTAATTCCTTTTGGACTTCATTAATACTCCATATTTTATTAAAACATGTATTCTTTGCTATTTCACTTAAGATGGTAATTCTTTTGCCTTCATTTGTCTCCAAAGAAATAGTAAGATTTTCTAAATTTAAAATTGCTTTATTTTTCATTAACTAATCCACCCCCAAAATTACCCCAATACCAGGATAATTTAAAGTATACAGATCTGAATTAAATTCATAACCCCCTATAATTAATTTCAGACCCATACACTTCGTCCCTAACATACAATGACTCCCTATGGGACTGTGTACAATTAAGGGCTGATCAACAGAAACACATGCAAGTGCTAATTTCTTTGTGATTTCCAGAGATATTAGTGAATGTGAGGCACCGGTGTCATATATTACTGATATTGGTTGGGTATGAATAAAAATTATACCTTCAAGTTGCCCAACATTTCTAGTGTTGTTGGTTGCCAAAGCTCCTATCCTTGCTGTTCTTTTATTAGTCTCTGGGCAATCCATCTTTAGATGACCCACTTTTCCACAATTATAATAGCCTCCTCTAGGTATTTTATGGTCAGGGCATTGGTTACTATAATGTCCAGCTTTTCCACAATTAAAACAATGAGTGAGTTTCTTGCTTTCAGGTGCTACTGCTCCTTCCCCCTTCTTAAGTCCTTTGTTTGCCTTGTTCTTGCCATAAGGTTGTACTTTGTTCTGTCCTCCCTTCTTCTTGTTGAACTTCATGTTCCTGAATTTCTCTCTAGTGGCATCATGTTGCTCAAAGGAGAGAGTTAGATCAATTACTTGATCAAAGGTTTTATCCTTATATGGCAACATTGCTCTTGACAGACTAGGGTTCAAGCCTTGAATATACCTTGCATTCTTTGCTTCTTCATTCCCTATTAACACCATTCCATACTTGGACAATCCTTTAAATTTCTGAGTGTACTCATTCACACTCATGCTTCCTTGCCTTAATCTAATAAAGTCTTCTAGCAGTGTGGCCTTAGCAGATGCTGGGACAAACCTAGCCTCAAGCATGGTCTTAAATTCATCCCAAGTGATGTCATTCTCTGGCCTTCCTGCCATCACAACTTCCCACCAATCCAGTGCAACCCCCTTCAATCTCCTTGAAGCTATCTGTCTCTTCCTTTGGTCATTGACTTGCATATCTGCAAAGACCCTTCCCATAGTCCTTATCCAAGTTTAAACACCCATAGCTCCTTCAGTGCCTTCAAAATCCTTTCCTCCCAAATTGGTGAATGTCTTAAGCAGTTTGGAGAGCTCCTCATGAGGGTTGTCATGCCTTGGTGCTATTCCATCTCTCAAAGCTCTCACGAAATCCTCCATGTTTATCACAGGTGGCTCACGTGATGGTCCTGCACCTGTGTGATGTCTTGGCCCTACCATATTGCTATAAATATGATTTCTATGTTAGTTTATTTACCCCTATCATTCTTGGTGTCTTTACTTTGTTCATTTTATTTCTATGCACACTGTGCATGTATCACATGCACTCATATATTTTTATAAAACAAAAGCATTCAACACCAGTAATTCAAACAATGCATTCAAACATCCATACGCATCCAACAATATTTACTATGTTATTGAAAACATAGCTCTGATACCAACTGTGGTGACCCTCACTCTAAAACACATAGAATTTTTTTTTTACATTCAAAAGGAATTCACCACTAAACCCCATTTCATTTGTATTTGAATATTTATACAATTTCCAAATATTTTTCCCAAGACCCAGGATTTACTAATATAATCATATCAGTGCACAAACAAATTAAGACAATTATATATTTGAAGATATATAATTGTTTCCCTTTGCCATTCAGAGCTAACAAATTTGCAAAGAGAGTTTGAATCAAACAGGAAACCAAATTACCATATGTGTTGACAACATAACCTTTTAATTCTTCCCTAAATTTATATTGTTCTTCTTCCAGAGATAGAGATTTTTTTTTAATATTGCAATGCACAGTGCATTTTTCTTATGCTTTCTAGACTTTCTGCCTAAATAATTTTATTAACACTAAAATGGTATTTAATTGACCTTAACATAGTTATCAAGTACTTGTATGAATTTACTACAAAAATTATACTTGCAGGAATGAATATTGGAACTGATTTCCATTTATCATTTCAGGTTGAACAGTTCAGGTCCTTTTGCATTTTTAAGTTTAACATGGTGCAGACTTACATACTTGGTGTTTTATTGGATATGCTTGGTGTTATTTGAGGGTTGCTTGGTGTTTTCTTTTGTTTTGTCCCGGAAGCACTTACACTTCATTAATTGAAATGAAATGGTTCCAGGCTCCAAGAGTTTGACCCATGGCCATCTAGGCCGGCCATAGTCCCTCTTTTACCACTTGCAAACCCATATCTCTCATATTAACAAACTTCTACAAAGAGCTACTCCTAACACAAACATGTTTTTTTTGCCTAGTTTAAATTTCCTGGAAATGCATCCTTTTATGTATTCAATCCATTATTCAAAATATAAAAACTTCTAGGTTTATTTCTTTCATAATTTTTATTTGAAATTAAATACAAAAATACAGGTAAATCTCCAGAATTCATGCACATGCCTGTATCACTTACCTGCCATGCACAAATTCATTTCACTTGAATATCCCTACTAAAATCTTGAGAGTTCATTTTTAAAATCAACCACCTTAGCTCTTTAATTTCCATAAAGTCAAAAATATAAATTCAAGCAATAAAAATCAGAGATCAAATATATATGCACATATCATATGTATATGATATGTCTATCCCCTTATTTCTCCAAATCAGACATCCATAAAAATTGGTAGTTAACCAAACATCATCAATAATCACTCACAACAGGTTTACTTAAGTACATATTTTCAATCCAAATACTTAGAAAGTTTCCTACAAGTAACTTCAATTACAAAATGAATTTTGACTAGTAAATTCATTACAATGCAACTGCAAATTTAAGACTGGTTCCTTTTTATTTATACTAGCAGCTAATTGCCTTCTTCATCCATCAATCCAACTTCAATTCCCTGCAAGCAATTCACTGAGCTGCCCCAATTTTAATGAGACACCCAGATGATTGCAAGGGCAACCAAAAGGGTCAGTTTTCACTGGTATGAGCATTTATCAAATTTGTATACATATTCATAATTTTTGGTAATCTAGCAGTGTCTTCCTGGTTTAACAGATTTTTATACTTAGCATGTTTTGGTTAATACCAAGTGATACAAAGACACATTCATTTATTTAAACAACACACAGCAAACAGTTAAAATAAATATATGTACAATTCTTGATTCATTTTCTCCATTTCTAAATAAGTAAACTCAGATTTTGTACTCCCAATTTCACCCAGCAATTAATCAAAGCACAATATTTATCTTGATTAATTTAACACCATGTCTGGATATTTATAATCCATATTTTTAAACCCCAATCCCCATTTATTTTATGGTCTTTAACTCCTTGTCAAATGAACACCATGTATGCATTGTGAAGGAAACTCCCAGGTTATTTAATTTATTCCATCACACAAAGGCCTCAGGGTGCAATTGCACCATGCATATACTTGCTCCCACCTGAAGCAAGTAGATCATTGACTAACTCCAAATGACCAGTTTAATTTTCTTTGATAAATCCCCCTTCTAGTTTCAGCTTATTTTATTAAGCTTCTACTTATGAATTTAATAATAAAACTCACAGTTCATTCATGTTTCAGAAAGGCTTATCTTCCTTAATACTTTCTAGTTCAACCCCATGTTCCCCATTTATGTTCCTTATTACAGAAAATACCCCCAGTTTGCCTATAGTTTTTTTTAATTTCCTAAGAATATTTTAAACATCATGATCCTACTATCTTTCTTCCAGGTTATTGTGAATGTATGGATAAGGGTATGAATAAAGAAATCCCCCAAAAACCCAGAAATCCTCCTTTGACTTGTGTCTTGAGTATTTTAGTTTAATGCTTCATTATCCAAGAAAAAAACATAAGCAAGAATACTGTCTTGCTGCCTATTTCCTAAATGATTTAGATCCATACTTCATAAAAAAAATAGAACAAAAATACTCAAATCATTTTTAACTAAAAATATACAGATTTGAACTCCAAACAAGAATGCACACACAAACATTCATCTCACCCATAACAAATCATTTCAGAGACTTCAAATAACTTATAACATTTTAGGCTGCCTACAAGAGGACTTAATGCCATTGCATACAAAGGATAAATACTCACCCTGTGTTCTCCTTTTACTGACTTAATCCCCTGAACAGCAAATCGCCCAAAGTCTCAAGCTAGTGTTTCTCCTAGTTTATTTTACTTTTGTTTTGATCCCGAGAGAATGATGGATATGGTTATGTGAAGTTATTTATAAAACCATTCTAGGGTTTAAGAAATATGGGTAATTTCCTTGATGCCCTTAGATACTCATGCACAAATCATTTCTCTGTGCGGTCCTTAATTGGAAATGTACATTGTTGGTTACCTTAATTAGTTATTTCGGGAATCAAGCATTTTAAACACTCCGTACTATTTTCATGACTCTATTTTACTCATGCCATAAGCATGTGACCCTTGGTTTATTATTTTTTATAAGTTTAAAGAATCTGAAAATCCCCTTTGTATTTTCTACCTATCTATCATTTCCATTCAATCATGCATACTATCATACCTAATTATGTAATGTAAAATCATTCACACCATGTTATTTGCTTGAAATAAATATAAGATATGGAAATTTTTATTTGATCCTGTATGTATATATATCTCTGCCTTTTTGTTAAAACAGTAACTCCTCCTATATCTTTATATATATAAAAAATCACATATATTATGCTAATTATTTCTAGCACAAATATAAGACATTTAAACCTTTTTATTAAACTTCATTTTATTCTATCTTTAAATAAAACAAAAAACACACCATATATTAAATGTATGTATTTATATAATTCTTTGGACATGGAACTATATTTATTTTGAGTTCCAATTTTCTTTTAATCACCTTAACTCCTTGCATTTTATCAAACAGAAGCTCCCATGCAATTTTATTTATTGCTAATTTTTCTTTTCTGTTTTAATGCATTATATATATATATATGTTTTATAATTTCAGAATTTCTTAATATAAATGTAACTTTCATTTTATTTTTATTTTATTTTAGGGTCATTACAAATGATAATATTTTAATTGTAATGTAACCATCATTTTTTATTTGCAGGGTAAAATAAGGAGGGTATACTTCTTTAAAAAGAGTATATATTTCATAAGGGTGTAACAAGCTTTATCAATGAACAATGTCAATACGGCGATGATTAATATTTCTTGTGTTGCATATTTTTGTATGTTTTATAAGATTAATCTAACCATTCCCCAAATAATATGTGCCGGTAGTTTCTTTATATTTGAAACTGTGATTTTGCAACTATATGTTATGGTCTATGATGTGGTTTTTCTTCATTTTGAATTTTGAAACTGTTGATTCCACTATGGAATTAGATTCTTATGATGTAAATGTTAATGAAAAGAAAAGAAAATAATATGTCATAAAATTTAATAGGGATAACATTTTTGGTTCATCAAAAACATTCACATCCTATATATATCTTTAGAGCTTAGAAATCAATTGAAGAACCAAAATAATAAAATTAATTAATATCCATGCAAAATATTTTTTTTACTAAATACAAGGGTATATGCATAATATTCTACACTTAAATTTAAGTTTTAAGATATGCATAAAAATTTATTAAATACATCGAACTTTCTTGTTGCATTATAGCTTAAATAGATGTAAAAATGCTAAATCAATTGTTATGGGTACAAAAGTATCTTAATGAGTGGTAAAAATTTTATTACTATTATTCAGAAGCATTATAGAAATAAGTTAAAATTATTTGTAAATACTACTAAAATATTTTTAAATATTGCATAAAAGATGTTTTATAAGCTTTTGAAATAAAATTATGCTGTAACAAAAAATTGTAGTAATAAGTTTATACTTACATAAGGAATTATATACTCTAATCCATGACTAAAATAGAAAGAGGATTTATTCCGAGTCTAATAATTTCTAACATTTTAGTCCTAAACACAATTAGAAATATAGAGCTTGAGGCTAAGAAATGTCAAGATACATTTGATAATATATATTATGCATGGTAATATAAATAGTTTCTACATGGAATTTAAACCAAACACAACTAAAATTTCAAGCATGTTCTATCATGAGGGAAATTTTATATCTTTGATGATGTATCCAAACATGCATCAAACCATACAGAAATCTCGATTCATGTATCAATTCTTTCACACGATGACTTTCTATACCTTCTCCAATTTTCGTTAAGATAATACACATTGAATAAATATCGTATTTTTTCAATGAAAAAGTCCATCTGATGAAGAGGTTGGCAAATTGGATATAGCTAGTACCAAAATCAATTTTTTGATATATGGATAGGAAAGCATAAACTCATCAATTGTTTTTAGTGATGATTGAATCGTTTGGTTTTCTGAATAATCTTGAATCAATAGTTACCATAAGGGATCCATTTTTTAATGACTTCAGACATTTTAGGATAATAATCATTTTCAGTGTCTAGTTTGTCATATCATTTGTGTGGCATGTAGTTGAAGATCATCTCCTTCTCAGGCATCCACATTTAATGTTAATCATTTTTCCATGCATGTTATTACGTATATAATTCATTTTTAATAGCAAAAACATTCTTATGTCATTATTATAACATTTCTTAGATAATCGAGCTCAGATCAATTTCCACAATAACAAATTATTGAGGAGCTTTTAATAAGTTGCTTTATGTATATGTACTTATTTACGGATTGAGCATATTTCAAAATATAATAAATGAACTATATAAATAATAAACATAAAATTTATAATGAAAATGGAAATGCTTAAAATTATGTGCACAGACATCTTTAGTGGCGACATAAGTCACTAATATTTCAAAAATTCGCTTATATGTACTTATATTTTATCAGTTGTTATAAAATATGACAAATTAGTATAGTAATAAAAAATAAAGAACCAAAAACCAAAAACATTGAGTGGGTTGTAAAAATAGGAATATATTTTACCTTTATGCTCATTCTATTGTAAATTCTGCAATCATTCTATAATGTCAATCTAAACCATTAGGATTGGAAAATACGTTCAACACAAGAAATGAACGCTTCTACACCATTGTTAAAAAAATTTATGGTCGACACCCCATAGTTATTTAAGTAGAGTAAGTAGTCTGGTGTGAATGGAGGGAGTAATACCCTAAATAATCGCCTTTGTATTTTGTTTAACTTATAATAGTTCCTGAATCGGACCTTTCAATGTCGTTGAAAGGCTTAGAGGCTGGTTTAAGAAACCTTCCAGCTTTAATGAGTTAGTACACCTTAGTCTTTATCTTAGTCGAAATTTTATGAGGTCTCCTACAAAAGTTGTCTTCTTGATTGAGTTGAAGTTCCCTCTATTTGCCCTTAAAAAGGTTAATTTTGATATGTCGAAGGGTATGGGAAAGTGTCCTCCTTGGGCTCAAGCACGGAATAATATGCCTTTGTGGGTATGAATTAGGTATCGACCTAATCGAAAGGTTGGATCACTAAATGATTTGTTTCAGAGGGTTGTTGATGTTGTTAGAGTATAAAGAGCTATCGACCATGTCAAAAGGTTTAGGCTACAGTGCCGATGATTTGGAAAGGTTTCTGTGAATGTTAATCCAAATAAGTTGTCGACCCAGATGATGGGTTCAGATTATAGAGTTAAATACATTAAAAGGTTGCAGTGATTACTTAAAGCTGAAGGATTGTCGTCCTTGTCGACAAGGACCCTTCGATGTGATTGTACTTGGAAATATGAGTTAATCTAGCAAAGGTTTAAGCAAATAGAAAGTAATTAACAAAACCATGGACTTCCCTTTGTATTCACGAAGAATGTTTATTAAATTTCCCAAATCGCACTCAATTACGGTTATAGCACTTTGATTTAGATGTTACAATATTAGAATGAGAAAAATCCCATCCCCAAAACAGGACCCCATTGGTCTAATTTAAAGATGCATGTGGCCCTCCTTTCGACGCCATGCTCTCGACCTGGTTAGAAGGTCTCCCTTCTTATATGCAACTTTAAACCTTTCGACTTTGTTGAAAGGTTTTCATTTCATCTATCGCACTAGAACTTTCGACTTATCGAAGGTTTTTCCTTCTTTATAGATGTGAACCTTTCGACCTTGTCGAAAGGTTGCTTTTTCCTTGGTTGTTGTGATCCCTTCGTCCTTGTCGAAGGGTTACCCTTTGAATGTTGTGCTTTCCTTCAACGTTGTTGAGGGGTTGTCCTTCACTCTTTATTGACTTATGAGTGTTGCTTTCTTCATAAATCCTACGTCATCATCGAAAGGTAACCTGCTTTGACTTCTTTATCCACTTTGAAAGGTAAAAACGCCTTGGACATTAAAGACAGAACCCTCCGACTCCTTCGAAAGGTTTAATGCTGATGAATTATAATGGCTGCATCCCTTCGACTCCTTCGAAAGGTTTGGGTTGTGCTCCTTTTCCATCACTTTTGTTAAAAGACCTTTCGTCTTGATCGGAAGGTTGATTTTGAGTGTAACATTTGCCCCCACATTCGAAGGGATGCTCTTGACTTTTAAAGTCATCTTTGTTGAAATCTATGAAACTTCCCGCCTCTTGCCCTTCACGCGTCAATCTGGGACATTTATTCAAATCTTATCTAATGGTCAAGAATTCAGGTGATCATTCTTATATAATATACTACTTTTCTTTTTTCCTCTTATTCCTGCGAACAAAATTATCGAGTACAAGTAACAAAATTCACTCAAACTTCTTGAATAATAAGATAACTTCTCACATTTGATTTAAACTTTAGAGTAACCTCCTTTTCTATTCATCTTTCACGGAAGATTGGAAAATTGCATTTATAATTTAGAGTTTGGCCATGTCTGATGGGGTTGCCTGAAACCCGCTAGTGTACAGTTTGGTGACTAAAAATGACTTTTCTACCCCATCGAAGGGGTTTGAGGTGGTAATGATGATTTTGCACTCTTTGTAGCTTTTGATGGGATTGAAAGGTATTGTCATGCTAACCTTCTGTTGTTGTCGAAAGGTTAGATAATTAATTGGTCCAACCTTTCGACAACAAGCTCTCGACAAGGTTGGGGAGTTTCAAACCTTTCGTCTATCGACTTTTGGCAAGGTTGGAACTCTTCAACCTTTGTCTTGCCTATGCCCATTTTGTCAAAACGATCAAAGTTCTCATGAGTTAAACTTGAAACCTTTCAACCTCAATAGGTATAACGTATTTTTGATAATTTTGACCAGACCTTTCAATAGTATTAATAGCATCAATATTTTCTAGTTTAGGAATTTTGAGGTTCTAGGTTTGATCATGTCGAAAGATCTTGCCACTTATCTTCATGTTATATTTGGAATAGGTTTAGGTTTCCATAGAGCTTTCGACAAGGCTAGAGGGTCTCTCTTTCTTCTTTTTTATTAACCTGACGACTTTGTTGAAAGGCTTTTCTATAAACCTTCGACCTCGTCGAAAGCCTTCTCTATGAACCTTTTGACTTTGCCGAAAGCTAAGACTGTCTAGTTCTTGACTTAAACATTATGTGTGTTTTTGAACTTTGGACTTCTAAGGCAACATTGTTTGCTATTTTAGGAGATCAACAAATTTTTAGAAACCACTTTTTCTTGAAATTCAGTGACCCAAACCTTCTATTTACTTTTAGTATTATAGAACATTCATTCAGCAAGATACTAGTACAATAAATGCATTTCTAGTTACATAATATCATTCCAAAATCAACATTTAACAACAATTTAAACATTGGGAAATTTTAACTTGTATACAACATGTGTTACATCCCTCAAGATCTATACCCTTGAAGGTATTGTTAGTAACTAGTTGGCATATACATTTTTAAAAAGATGCCACTATTTCAAAACGAAACATCGGGGACGAATTAGCAAAATGATGAGATAACTCCCCAATCATTGTTCATTCGGAAAAAGGGTGTAGGTCTGCAGCTAAATCGACTGGATTGACAATGACTAGTTCAAACCATATTGTTTGATAAGGTGAATACATCACCAGCGCCGAGTGTTCATTGGAGGTGTCCCAGATGGCCAAATCCATCCAGAACGTGGCTATAGCCAAGTCATAAAGCATAAACCACGTAGCCATTATGTAATGGTTAAAGATTTCAGGCTATTGATGAATTGTGTTGTTGGACTGAGCGCTTTGTACTTCCTCCGCCTCTTATGGTTGATTTAATAGTCCCAATGCATAACATCAACAATAGTGTGGTTCTTCTGCGTCAACAATATCGGGGTGAATTTGGTGAATGTTACAGGCTGCTATTGGTGCTCTTTTTGTTTGTGGAGATGAATGAATTAATATTATAGTTATTATAAAAGAGGGGAGAAGATGAATGGGTTTTGATTAGAATTTTGGTGGGGAAATTAAGCATTCTCTCTCATATTTGTAGAAAATGTAATTGAGTTATTTCTTCATTTTGCATCATTATAATTTTCATTTGGTCTAAAAATAAGCAACGAACGGGAATTATTAAGAATTATCTAGCGAATTCTTGCCTAAGACAAATTTTATATATGAGATATTTTGAATTCACGGACCACTGTGAAGCCCCTAAATTGTTAACAAGTTCCGCGCCTGTATCTTTTAAATATTAAAGGGATTTTTTTAAATTCGTCTCCAATGCGATGCCTTTTCGAAGAGCAATAGAGAGTTAACAACCCTGTTCTGGATAAAGACGGAAGAGTGACATTTTAATTAATTTCTTATATAAAGCATATTGCAGAATGTCAATCATAGATTTTTCATAAATAGTTGAATTCAGTAGGGGCTTCTTGGACATTTTCATAAAGGATACTTAGATGAACTCGAATTTGACCTGCATCCCAGGACATGCTAGAATTTACCTCGAGTCAATTTGATTTCTCAAGATCTCCATGCTAAAGAACTTGAGTATTATAAGGATAAATTTGTTTCTGAGTTTTCCCCTAAGTCTATCTTGTATGATCTTGACGAGTGATTGTAGATATGTAATCAAGTAGTTGATTTATGAATACATATTTTGTAATGCCCCCTATACATAAATTTTTATTTAAGTTGTAATTTATTACTATAGTAATGAGGACATCTCATCCAAAAGTTGATAGCCAGCAATCATTAGAATCACATTGACCATCTTGAGATTGGGAGTAAAAGAAAAGATGAAGTGACTACTATACTTAAGTGACAAGTGAAGTCGAGTCCTACAACTGACGTTGATGAAAAGACGTTCGAACTCATCCAACAGATAATGAATTAAGACTGAGAGATAGTCAAGCTTAATGTGCCTCTTCCTGCTAACTTTCTTGGTAAGATATGAGAAGTTTTATAAAAAATTGTATGAAATAAAATAGAATCTTAGTGCGTAAATTTATGAGAGATTGTATCAAGCTACTATTAGCAAGCGATGATGAGAAACACACTCTAAGATGTATTCTTATTGTTGAAATAAAGAAATTTTATTTTCCATTTTGTTTGCTTTTGTAGGAGATTCAAATTGGTTTGTTTTCACTTTCCGAAGCACCTGCATCAAGATTTGTAAAGATCAAGGATAGGTTAATAGCGGAGTTTGAACGGAGTCAATCTTATAAGGATTCTCTATTTCTAAGCTTTTCGATAATCCAGTCATAAAGGAGTGGAGTAGAATGTATCTTTTCCAATGACATGTTGTTCAAGTGTTCTCCAAAAAAATAAAGAATTTAAAGTTAAAAGTTAAGGAAAGGGAACGAGGTATAAAATTTTAAAGTCTTAAAGCATTCTGTTGGTGGAGATACAAGTATCGAACTTGACTTTAAAATGACCAAGCTTTATGAAAAATTAATGGCTTCGAGATAAAATTTAAGATAGTTGGGCATCATATAGATCTTTGGAATTTATATTTAGGAATCTAGTTTTTGATACTGACCCTGTAGTATCTATGTGTTTGTAATAAGGCAGTTAACAGTAATAATTTCAACATAAACGATGTATTCTCCAAACCTTAATAATGTTACATAGCATGATGCAATAATGGTATAAATACTACCTGTTTTGTTGTTTTTGTTAGCACGTTATTTGCTTTTCAATCAAATGTGTCTCTTGAAGATTTATACACTTCTTAAGCTTTCTGTCTTAGTTAACGACCTCTCTCTTGATTAAGTAAATCCAGATTTCCTGTCATTTTGACTTTCCTAAGAAACATGTAGCTAACAACATTCAAAATTGTTAGCTCGGAATTGATATATTCATCTAAATATATCATTTTCCCAGATTAGCAAACCGTCTTGCCAATTGTATGAAAAGTATTTTATTCAAAATGCCAATATCTCCTTTTTAACTGTAATGAGAGATGATCATGGACTTAACTCCTTCCACCTCCTCAGAATGCTAAAAATTATTTAGTAGTAAGTTTCAAGTAGATATCGGAGTATAGCCTTCACCTAATAAAGAACCTGATTAGATATCACCATCTAAAATTTTGATGTAGTAGCTCTTCAACCCATTCCTCTTTATTAATGGGATTTTTTAAAAAGCCTGAGGTTCTCGTTTGGAGAATTTTAATAGCGATCTTCTTTTTAGAATATTCTTTGTTCTAGATTCGAGCACTTGAGATAAACAGTAATCCAAAGATTTTGTTCCTAGATTAGGGTCTTAGGTGTAAATAACAGAGTTTCATGAAGCATCATCGGACCAAGATTCGGGTAATAGCAGATGGAAAATAAGTTGAAAGTCATCATCGGAATCTTCTGATAATAAGTGATGGAAGGTTAGAGTGTCGGCTTCAGTAAAAGAATATTTGAATACCCGTTTCAGTAATAAGTAATAGTAGCCCAGAGTACCATCTCTAGTCAAGAATAACATAAGGTCAGTAATCCCTATCTGCTAATAGGATATAGGATTCTCAATTTTGGAATTAATAATATAAGTCTGGAAATCATATTCGGTATTAGTGGTTAATAGAGAACCAAGAATCTAGCCCAGCTATAAGTATCAGAAGACTAGAAAACCATTCTAGAAATAAGTAATAGAGGACCATAGTATCATTTCCGGTAATAGAAGATCGAAATATCTTTTCTAGTAATAAGTAATAGAGAACCAGAATACCCTCTCTGGCAATAATAAATAGATGACCAGAAAACCAATTTGGCAATACGTAATAAAAGACCAGAAAACCAATCTATTAATAAGTAATAGAAGACCGGGAAACCAATCTAGTAATAAGTAATAGGAGACCGGAAAACCAATCTGGTAAATGTTCGTGGGGAGAATTTAGTGAATTCTTTCCCATTCTCTTATCGAATGCGCCATCTTCAGGCTTTGATTATATTTTGCATGATTTTTTTTCTCGGACCCGAGTTCCTTTGTTCTTTTGTTTTGGCCTATTTCAAGTAGGGACTCTTTTGTCCAATTCTTGTGCTTATTTAAGCAATTGCCATTTTAAGCGCTGCCGATTTATGGCGGTGCCCATTTTAGGCGGGGACTTTTCTTAGTCCGCCAGACATTTCATCCGGGTTTCCGATGCGCTCGGCTAGCTTGTTCTCAAGCAGAGCCTAAGGACTTACTAGACCTCCCTTCATGAGGCACCTTAACCTAGCCATAGTGTGATGCGAATAAGGGCTTGTTCGGTACCTTGGCCAGGCCATTGCATATCGGGACCAAGGGATTACCCATCCTCCCTCCAGGAGGAGCCTTATCCCGTCCATAGGATAACGCAGATATGGGCTTATACTGCTTTAACCTTGCCATTTCTGACTTTGGCATGGCTAAAGGCTTACGCCATCCCTCCAGGAGGTGCCTTGACATGGACATCTTGGCGCGACCAAGGGTTTTCTACCATTATTGGTCGCCTACCATTTTAGGTAGTCTAAGTTTTTAAGGACAATTTTACTCCCAACCATGTAGACTTCTCTTATTTTGAGAATAGAATTTTTATTCCATAACTAGTTCAATCCTTTATAAACTGTTTAAGTTTTCCTTGTCTTAGAAAATGTAGGACCATCTTTTCAAGCACCTTGCATTGATTTGAATCATGTCCATTTATCAGGTGAATGTTGCAATATATTCCTTTAAGTTTTCTTTCAAATTCTGGCTTATTTTTATGAAAAAGCCAATAATTATATTATTCTTTGGTTCAGAAGTAGATGTCTTCGATCATGGTAGTAAGATTGTATTCTCTAAGAAGTCTTGATTTTGGAGCCGTCTTTGACTAGCATCTTATTATTTTCTGGTTTGGTTCAAGTACTTCTCTTGAGGAATAGATTTCCTTTTCATTGCTCGTTGACCCTCTTCCAAGGCCTTTCTTTCAATCTTAGGGTTTCGGTCGGAAATTCCTTGGCAATCTTTATATTTCCACTCGGTAATTCCTTTATTAACCTTAGTTCTTTGGTAGTGGATTTTTCTATACATTCATGATTTTCCCTTAACTGGTGAACCACATTTATCATCCTACCCCATTTATGTGTAAAATTGTCATAATCTTTTATCATTTCCTTTTCAAAAATAGTCCCATGGGAACATGGCTGAATGGTCCTTCTCATTGGTAAAAATAGGTCTTCTTTCCTAGAATTCTCCTTTTTGATAGCAAATATTGAGGTTAATCCCAAATTAAAAGGGTTGACACTCCATTTTAATGGGTCGTAGGGCATAAATTTTCTTTTCCTTCGAATGACCTGCAGAGCTTGAAGTGTAATGGTTTGCTCTTTGAGTAAGTGTGGATTATAATCCATTTGACGATTAGACCTTACTTCTGGAGGTTCCGTGGCCCCTTGAACCGATTTTCATTTGCAATAAATTTCTCTAGTTTTGATCATCGAATCCATTCCTTATCCTTTAATGCAGTTAGAAGAATTATGAGTCTTTTATACAAAATAAATCTTTTCTTGTCTAGGAAAAAAAGTTGATAAGTCTTAGGAGGTTTTACCGAGTAGAAGAGTTGGTGGGGAATCCAATAAAGGCTGAGGTTCAGGCCATCCCTATTGCGCCAAAATGTTAACCAAATTTATGATCAACACTCTGAAGTTATTTAAGTAGAGTAGTTAGTCTGGTTTGAATGGAGGGAGTAATACCCTAAATATTCACCTTTGTATTTTTCTTCATTTATAATAGTTCCTGAATCAAACCTTTCGATGTCGTCAAAAGGTTTAGAGGCTAGTTTACGAAACCTTCTAGCTTTATTGAGTTAGTAGACCTTAGTCTTTGTCTTATTATGAGGTCTCCTACAAATGTTGTCTTCTCGATTGAGTTGAAGTTCCCTTTATTTTCCCTTAAAAAGATAAATTTTGATCTTGTCGAAGGGTAAGAGTAAGTGTCCTACTTAGGCTCAATCAGGGTTTAATATGTCTTTGTGGGTATGAACTGGGTATCGACCTAATTGAAAGGTTGGATCACTAATTGACTAGTTTCGTAGGGTTGTTGATATTGTTAAAGTATAAAGTGCTATGGACCATGTCGAAAGGTTTAGGCTACAGTGTTAATGATTTCTAAAGGTTTATGTGAATGTTAATCCAAATAAGTCGTCGACCTAGACGACGGGTTTTGATTATAGAGTTGAAGAATCCGAAAGGTTGCGGTGATTACTTAAAGCAGAAGGGTTGCGTCCTTGTCGGCAAGGACCCTACGACGAGATTGAACCAGGAAATATGAGTTAATCTAGCAAAGGTTTAAGCAAATAGAAAGTAATTGACAAAACCAAGGATTTCCCTTAGTATTCACGAAGAATCTTGATTAAATTTCCAAAATCGCACTCAATTAGGGTTATAGCTCTACGATTAAGAAGTTACAAGATTAGAATGAGAAAAATCACATCCCCAAAACAGGAACCCTTAGGTCTTAGTTATAAATGCAGGCGGCACTCCTTTCGACCCATGCTCTCGACCGGGTCGGAAGGTCTCCTTTCTTATATGCAACTTTAAACCTTTCGACTTTGTCGAAAGGTATGCCTTTCATCTGCTACACTAGACCTTTCAGTTGTGTTGAAAGGTTTGCTTACTTTACAGATGTGAACCTTTCGACCTTGTCTGAAGGTTTCTTTTTCCTTGATTGTTGTGATCCCTTCGCCCTTGTAGGAGGGTTACCCTTCGAATGCTGTGCTTTCCTTTAAAGTTGTCGAGGGGCTGTCCTTCACTCTTTATTGACTTATGTGTGTTGCTTTCTTCATATAACCTTTTTCATCGTCAAAAGGTAACATGCTTTGACTTCTCTATCCACATTGGAAGGTAAAAACACCTTGGACGTTAGAGACAGAACGCTCCGACTCCTTCAGAAGGTTTAATGCTGATGAATTCTAATGATTGCATCCCTTCGACTCCTTCGAAAGGTTTGGGTTATGCTCCTTTTCCTTTTCTTTCGTTGAAAGACCTTTCGTCTTTGTCAGATGGTTGATTTTGAGTGTAACAACTGTTGGACAAACATTGTTAAAAAACTTTAACAAATATTATGATATTGTTGTCATATCCGTAGGTAAATAAAATAAGTATTTCCACAACATTCGCTTAATGTTGCACAACCTATTGTGGATAATGATTTGCAACTCTTTTTAGTTGTGGTATGTTTTCCATATACTCACCCGAAATACTTTGCAGGATGGTTTTGAAATACTATGGCATATAGTCTTTGTAACATATTATAGAAATTTGTGAAACTATATTCTAAATTGATCTTAAGACTTTGTATTTACATTTTAAGTATTTTCTATATGCTATTACTATAACTCTAAAGAACTGGGACAAACTTATAAAAAATGAGCACGTACATCATTGAAAATAAGTAATATCTATACAAAGTTTTAAAACAATGTAGAAAATGTACTATGATTTCTTTCTAGTGTTATGCCTTTTATTTCAACAGCATTTGGTAAAGTTTGTAAATCTAATTTTAATTTTATGTTTTGGTGAAAAATAATAATTTTGCCAAAATTCCAAAAGAGTGTAACAAACGTTTTGGATTATATTTCACTAACATTTTAAATACTATTTCGGGTAGTGATTATTTTCATGTACACAATTTAATATCCACTATTATTTGCAAATGTTGTTGATATATGATAACATCAAATAAACAATTTTTGAGATGTTATAAACATCTTTGACAAACATTTTGAATAGCACATTCTTCAAACATCCTCTAATGTAGTTAAAATGACAAGAATATTACTGTTTGCAATAGTTACATTTTCAACAAAAAGTAACACATTCAATCTATTTCGACTTACAATTACACGTGTGTTAACAAGGAAACTTCGAAGCACCTCAAAATAGGGTTTGAAGTATGAGTGATTCCTTCGAAATTACCTTTCGAACAGGTGAAGTTAAATACTGAGTAGGTAAAGACGATCAAAAACACTTCTTTAGTAATTTAACACTGTCGAAAGGCCTATTTTTCCTTCAAAAAATCCTTTTGAATTTATTGGTTTGAGACTCTGTTCGTAATCACCTTTCGATGCTGACAAGATGGCCTAAGTTGGGAACTTAATGATTTCTGGAAATAGTTGAGCTGGAAGGGTTTTGACTTCATCGAAAGGGTAGGCACTTGTTATCTTTAGGATTTGAACTAAAACTCTTAGGAAATGTGTGAAAGGTTTCGACCTAGTTGAAAGGGATCTTTTTGTCTTGTTCGTCGGCTGATTGACATATCTCTGTCAAATGAGAAACCTAGAATTGCTACGTAATGTAGATTATCATTATCTCCCGTTTTATCGAACTCAGTTGTACATGTTGACCAAATCCCTAATTTGATTTGGGATTAGGATTTACAAGCTTTTAGAAAATACATGTCGGAAGTGAAAGAAATAAGATCCCTTAAACCTGACCCCTTGGTTCTTATTTATATGTGCAGGTCATCACCTTTCGACCAAGTGCTTTCGACACGGTCGAAAGGTTAACTTTCCTACATTCGTGTGCATCTCTCGAATCTTAGCTTTCGACCTAGTCGATAGGGTCATATGGCTACTCTTCCACTGTAGATGAAGGTTAGGCTTCCTTTTATCTAGCTTTGTTCCTTTCAACTTTGTCAGAAGGTATATTAATTGATTACTTTCGACTCCATCGAAAGGTGTGTAGATGCACTCTTTATGTGCCATGCAAGTGGTGCTAGCCTTCATTGCTGTCGAAACGTACTCCCATAATGTTTCGAATGAGTCGAAATACCTTAATAATTTTATTGTAAAAGGTCCTATTCGAAAGCATCATCCTGGCTAGTGCAGAACCTTATCCTTTGGTGTTGACGGATGTTATATTGCCTTCATATAGCTTTTCCTTTGTTTGTGAGGGTGGGTTAAACCAATTCGAAAGGCTAGCGTATGTTTTTCAATGGGTTGCTTTTGCTAAATGTTCTTCTAATGGAGGTAAATGAATACGAAAATAATCGTTACGAATGGTTTGGCGCGAAAAGCTGAGAGTATGTTATTTTCCTTCAAAAGGTAGCTTTCGACTTCTTCGAGAGCTCTTGGTTTATCAAAAATTCAGCTGAAAAATCCTTTTTACCTCTTCGAAAGGTGCTGCTCGCGTTGTCATCTTCTTTTCGAATGCTTTATCTTATGTTTTGATGGTCCACCTTAATGCCTTTTGATCTTCATCATTGCTCTTGCTCCTTCTTTCATATTTTCATTCTTGAATATATTTCATGGAAAACATTTAACCCCCTACTATGAAAGAAGCTTTTGTTCTATAGGACAAAAACTCCAAAGAACTTCTCCATTTATTTCCCACGAAATAGTTAATAACTTTTTATTAGGAAAATAACCTTATTATGAGACCTTAATAGGTAATTTTAAACCTATGAAACCGATGTTTAAGATGTTATTTGGTAACATCTTTGGATAAAGTATTCTAAATAATGCACGATCAAACCTTTTCAATTAAAAATAAGAAACAATATTACCATGTTAGCACGCATCGTCTCAAATAAATGAACCTTTGAAGAAATCTATCGTACACTCTGGACTCCCCTTTCTAGAGTTAGGTTTTCTTCAATCATTAGACATGAGTTTTCTGCTTAAAGTGATTTTACCTTATGACCTTACTATAATTTACTTTGAACCCTGCACTTTACGTTAGTAACTTTCATTTACTCATCGATAAGTTAATAGATTATTTGGTGCCAATGAAGATATGGGATTTCTCTGTTTTTTTTACCCTAACCTTTGATGGAAGCCCATCAAATATTGAGAAAATCTTACATATAATTCTAATTCAGAAATTCAATTAAAAGATCGCAAATTATCATAGTAATTAAATAAAGAAACCTAGAATCCACAAAAGCAAAAATCTAATAAGGTGTCATCAAAAATCCAATAAGGAATTCATGAATATGAAATTGACAAATCATCAAAAAAGTCAACAAGGAACTTTAGAATTCACTAAATCAAAAATCCAATAAGAGATAATCAAAAATTCAATAAGGAAATCAGGAATATGAAAATCACAAATCACCATGAAAATCAACAAGGAAATTTTGGATTCACTAAATCAGAAATCCAATAAGAGGTCATCATAAAGCCAATAAGGAAATAGAGAATATGAAAATCACAAATCATCATGAAAATAAACAGAATAATTTAAGTTTCACTATATTAGAAATCCAATAAGAGATCATTAAAAATCCAATCATGAAAATCAACTGGGAAATCTAGAATTCACGGAACCCAATATGAAATCTTCATGAAAAGAAACAAGAAAATTAAAATTCCATGAAATCAATAATTCAATCAAAATCTTATCTGGATCCTAACTGACGAATAGACTATTAAAAATTCATTCAACATAAGCACGAAATTGGAGGTCTATCCAGTAATGGTAAACTTAGTAGGTTTAAGCAAAAGATTTCTAAGCCTATAAGTTAGTAGTATGAATATTATATTGGGGGCGAGTAGTTCCGTAAATCCATGCATCCATTGGAAATAGTAGTTCCGTATTACCAATCAGCCATTCAAAGTAGTAGTTCCATAAGATCGGTCAACCGTTTAGTAGATAGTTTTGCTCGGTTGTTTAACTTTTCAGCCGTTCAACCATTTAGTAGGTTGTTCTGAGTCGACTAGCCATTTTGCAGTGCAAGAAGCATTTGGCTAGTCGGCCATTCAGCAATGAAAGTTTTGTACTATTGCTAGACCAAATAACTTTTTAAGATATATATATATATATACTCTTCTATCCTAAATGGTCACCTTATTTCTAAGGATTCAGGAGAGGCTTACATAATATATTCTTCGAATAAAGTCGCTTTTATCTTTGTAGTAACAATTTGCTGTCTATTCCATTCTTTTAGCTTTTGTATTGATCTTTGCTTTATATCTCATGTCATGGATTTTATCACTTTTTCATGTATCATGTTTCCTTCTTGAATGTAAGTTTCTTTATTTCTCAACGTGGAAACCATTTTTTAGGCATCGGATGTATTGGAATCTGCTAGCTCATGCATTGTTTATTCTGATTATGATTTTAGACCCTTGTCTATTTTTGATTATGGCGTTGGATATCTTTATCCTTTTCCTTTTTGACTGTACCCCACTCATAGGTTTTATCTTTGTCTTATATGGTGGATAGATCTCTTTCTTTGAAGCTTTTTGTTACTCATAAAACCTACTTGGGAGCAGAAGTATGAAAGAAGGTTAATAAGATTGAGGTTTCGTTGAAGAAACAGGCCAAGTCATCATAAAGGACATAAAAAGGGTGTTTCGAAGACATTGAGAAGTTATCAAGGGAGTCGAAGGTAGCAACTACTCATATAGTGCAAAGGCCTTCGACACAGATGAAAACGGATAGGCCCTTCTGCCACTACCAACATTTCAACACAGTAAACAAAGCAAGGAGGATTTCAGAACACCATTCGAAGACAATCGATAGTGCTCTCCTAACTACATGTCAAACCTTTCGAAGTCAAATGTTTCGCCCCCTTAGTTTACTAACCTCCATGATGTCTCAGGCTTACTAAAAACTCGTTTAAGAGGAAAATTTGTTAATACCCTAATTGAGAGTGCTTGGAAGTTCGCTCTGAGCTTTCGAGCTATAAGAATCAAGCAATAAGCTAATTTCTATATGTTAACCAAATTCATTGTCAACACCCCAAGCAGTCTAAGTAGATGGACTTAATGGAAAATGGTGGTATGTAGAATCTTTAAGGAAATTGGAAAATGTTTTGCAAATACCCCAAAGTTACACCAAATGATTGGGGTCAACCTGATCTGTATAGAGGAATTGATAATCTTCGGAATTATTTTTGTATCCTTTCTTATAGATAACTTTCGAATCTGACCTTTCGACATAGTCAACAGGCTTAGATACCGGATTAGGGAAACCTTTCGGCTTTGTTGGGTTAGTATACAATGATCTTTATCTTAGTTGATCCTTTGTAAGACCTCCCGCTAAAGTTATCGTCTTGATTGACATGGGATTCCCTTAGTTTGTCCTCTAAAAGAGGGGTATTATTAACCCTATTGGAAGGTTGAAACGAGTATCCTTCTTGGGCTTAGATAGCATATAATAGGTTTTGTAGAT
This sequence comes from Allium fistulosum, assembly GCA_030737815.1. Classification (NCBI taxonomy): domain Eukaryota; kingdom Viridiplantae; phylum Streptophyta; class Magnoliopsida; order Asparagales; family Amaryllidaceae; genus Allium; species Allium fistulosum. Next base: position 394,843,334 of record CM060907.1, read on the forward strand.
GTGAGGTGGATATCGACCTTATCGAAGGGTTAGGCAGCTAATTGATTGGATTCAGAGGGTTACTAGGATTGTTGGAATATGAGAGATTGTGTACCTTATCAAATGATTTAATCCACAGCTCCTATGATTTCGGAAGGTTTTTATGAATGTTGATTCAAATAGATAGCCCTTGTAGTCGAAAGGTTTAGGTTGTAGGATTGAGGCCTCCAAAGGGACGTAAGGATTATCTAGTAAAGGAATATTATTGTATTTGTTGACAAGAACCTTCCAGAGAGAATGAACATAGAAATGTGAGTCAATCTAGCTAAGGGTTAAGGAAATAATAAAGTAATTCCCAAGAACTTCCCTATGCATCCAAGAAAAGTCTTCCTTTTTATTATATTTCCCAAATCAAACTCAATTTAGGGTTACAACACTCTGATTAAGAAATTACATTACCAGAATGAGGAAATGTCCGCCCCCAAAATAGGACCACTTGAGTCCTATTTATAGACGTCGGCGACTATGCTCTTGACTTCATGCCTTCGACCTAGTCGAACTGTCTCATTTTTTATATAAAGTTGTGAACCTTTTGACTTCGTCGAAAGGTTTTCCGTTCGCATGCCATCTTGGATCTTTTACCATTATCGAAGGGTCTACTCCGCTATATGCTTTTATGGACCTTTCGTGGCTGCCTTCTTTGTGATATTGTGAACCCTTCGACCTTATTGGAAGGTTTCTCCCTTACTTGACTGTTGTCAACCCTTCGACCTTGTTGCAAGGTTTCTCCTCACCTGATTGTTGTCGGGAGCAGTGCTTTTCTTGAATGTTGCTAGAAGCTTGTCTTCCATTCTCCGCTGATTTAAGAATGTTACCTTCATCACAAACCTTTCGACACTGTACAAAGATATTTAGTATGTGTTCCAACCACTTCGAAAGGCTTATTATGCTTTCGAAAAGGTCACTATAGAGTTGCATTCCCCTACCTTGACTTCCTCACCCTCCTTGGAAGGTTGGAACTTCTCGAAAATTGTGGAATGAAGCTTTCCTTCCCCTCCGAAAGGTCTTGAATTGCTTCACATTGTCGACTGCATCCCTTCGATTTTCTTCGAATGGTTTGATCCGCACTCTTTTCCTTTTATTTTTTGCAGAAAGACCCTCTAACTTAGATGGAAGGTGGATTTTTTGAGTAACATTTTCCCTCCCAATGCGAAGGAATGCTCTTGACTTTTCTAGTCGTCTTCTCCGAAAGCTATAAAATTTCCAACATTTTTTCCTACAAGCATAATTACCGAATACGAGTAAAAGAATTCTCTCAAACAACTTGACCCTTTTAAATCGAAGTGGCCACTTCTTAAATTCGATTTATAGCTTTAGATTAGCCTCTCCTCTAACTCATTTTTCAGGAAGGATTTAAAAACTATATTTAGTATTAGGTTAGGATTTGTTTAGAATGAATAGGGCAACCTGGAACTCTTATACGTATAATTTCGGTAACTTAAAATGATCTTTCTATCCCTTCAAAAGAGATTAAGGCAGCAATGATGGATTTGCCCTCCTTAAACCTTTCGACAAGTTCGGGAGGTATTGTAACTCCAACTTTGACTTATTGTCGGAAGATCTAATAATTTAATGGTTAGACCCTTCGACAACAAGCTCTCATCGAAGTTGGAGAGTTTCAAACCTTACACCCAACAAGTTCTCTACAAGGTTGGAGAGTTCCAATCCTCTCGATTTCTTTTTGCAAAAAAAAACATTATATGACAAAATATCAATAAATTAAACACCATTTTAGTTGCGCAACGTCACTCCAGAAATTAAACTAAACTAACAAACCAAAATATTTACTTATATATCGTTATACATTACATTTTTTGACATTATTAGTCAACATATACATATCCAAAATGATGTCATTATTTTATGACTAAACAGCAAAAGATGATTAGCCAAAAAAGGTAAGATGATTTCCTAATCATAGCTCATTTGGAAGAGGTGGTAAGTCTGGAGCCAAATTGACTGGGTAGATGATGACGGGTTCAACCCAGATTGGCTGATAAGATGAATACGTTATCACCAAAAAGTCTTCACTGAAAGCATCCTTGATGGACAAATTCATCCAGAACATAGTTGTGGCTAAATCGTAAAGCATGAGTATGTAGCTATTATGTGTCGATTAAAGGCATTTGGCTGTTGTTGAATTGTGTTGCTGGATTGGACACTATTTACTTCCTTCGCCCCTTGCGATTGATTTAATAATCCTAATGCACAACAGCAACAATAGTATGGCACTTCAGCACCGAATAAATTAGGGTGGATATGGTGGAGGTTACAGGCTGCCATTGATGCCCTTTTTGTTGTAGAGATAAATGCTTTTATAATTATTATTATAAAAGAGAGGGGATAAAATGAAGGGGTTCTAATTGGAATTTTTGGTGGGAAAAATGAGACACTCTCTCTTGTATTTGTAGAGAATGTAATTAAATGATTTTGTCATTTGGTATGATTATAGCTTTCATTTTGATTTGAAGGTAAATGATGAATAGGAATTATCTGGCGAGATCTTACATAAGACAAGTATTTTATATTAGCGGTTTACCGAGACATCCATACTTTGTCAATAAGTTTTGCACTAGTATCTCTTTAAATATTAGCAGGACGCTTTTTTGCTAGAGAAAGCACGTCTTTGGTATGATGCCTGTCGAAAGAGGATGGTGAGTTTCCCACCCTATTTTGGACGATGGTGGCAGAGAGATATTTTGATTAATTATGTATAAAGTATATTGTTGACACTTAATCATAGAATTTTCATTTTAAGTGAATTCGGTGAGGGTCTATTTAGGTGTTTCCTTATTCAGAGAAACTAGGACCCTACCCAAATCCTAGGGCATATTGTAATTGGCTTTGAGTCAGATTGATTTCTCAAAATCTTTCCCTCAAATGGTTCAAGAATTATAAGAAAAAACTTATTTTTAAGTTCATTTCTAAGTCTGTTTTGTATGAACCGAAGGAGTGATCATAAATAGGTAACAAGAAATTGCGTTAAACATATGTTTTTTTATATCCTATACACTTAGCTTTTTTTACTATGTTACTTTAGAATATCTGTTCTTTAGATAGTATCATCCTAGGAGACCAACTAAGCCAATGTGTTATCTAGAGGTGGTTTTACTTCGAAAATGACTCAATGTTAAAGACCTCTAGGTTAACGAGATATTGCTTTACAAAAATTATACTTAAAGTACCCTCATCTTCATTTTGGCTTCTTCGAAGAGTAGATGGAAATTTTCTTTAGAAGAAATTAAAATATTTCGCTCATCATTGATTAACGGTCAAGTCACAATCACTTATTAGCCGGGAAATGAGATTATAATAAACATACACTAATTATCACTCTGGATGGAGTTGTTATATCATCTAACTCAACAGTTGCACTCTCCTCTAATGCCTTAGCCAAAGTTATGAACAGTGTTTCTCAACCCTAGATGTAACAAAAGCGGTTATTGCATTTCTTGACTTTTGCGTCTATTTTGAGCTATATTACATTTTCACAGTAACAAAGATATATATATATATATATATGTACATATTTCTTATTTTGATCTAAAATAGCAGCCAGAGTTTGTTATGATACATTGCCCTCAAACTTTTACTTTCTCGCATTGACATTATTAGCGATAGATTATTAACCCGAAGTGGTGAGACGACAGTTCATGACGGAGTTCTTCTCGAGCATTTCGGTTGTAACATTGGACTCGTAAAGTGGCACAAAATATTTCTTATCCAAAAGACCATAGGCACCAGCCATAAGAATTACACCGACTATCTGGAGATTGTGATTTAGAGAAAAGATGAAATGATCATCGTACTAAAACAGTAATTGAGGTCAAATCCCACAATAAATTTCGATGAAAAGATACTCGAACTCATTGATCGAACAAACGATTTGGAATCACAATTGAGAGATAGTCACGCTCAATGTGCCTCTTCCCGCTAACCCTCTTGGCAAGATTAGGGAAATTGTAATAGAATAGGCTTTTAACTAAAAAGCTTATGGAAATTGTATCTTATTAACAACAACAAGTCTTAATGAGAAACAGACTTTAACATGTATTCTTATTGTTGAAATAAAGAAATTTGTTTTCCCATTTTGTTTGTTTATATAGGTGACTTATGCAAGATCGGTTTTACTTTCTGAAGCCCTTGCTTTGAGATTTGTAATGATCAAGGATGGGTTAATAGTGGAGCTCAAACAAAGTTAATTTTACAAAGATTCTCTTATTTCTAAGCTCTCTAATAACCTTGTTGTAAAGGAGTAGAAAAAAATTATCCTTCTCCACGCTATATCATTCAAGAATTCTCCACAGAAATTGAGAATTCAAAGTTTAAACGTTGAGAAAAGGGCTGAGATATTAAAGTTTGAAAGCATCCCGTTGGTGGAGGTACTTGTAATGATCTCGACTTCGGAATGACCAAGTTTTACGAGAGAATTGATAATTTGGAAGTAAAATTAGAAGGTAGTTAGGCATTATGCAAATCTTCGGAATCCATATTTGGGAACTCAATTTTAAGTGCTGATCATGTAATATCTATGATTTTTGCAAGGACAGTTGATCAAGCTGCAATAATCTCCATATACATATACGATATATTTTCCATACCTTAGTAATGCTATGTAGTATAATGCAATGCATTATTTGTATTATTGTAAATACTAACTCTTTTGTTGCCTTTGTTTGCACCTTATTTATCTCTTTTATTGGATATGCCTCCTGAAGATTGACCCACTTCCCAACTTTCCGTCTTAGTTCATGATCCCTCTACTGATTAAGTAAATCCAGGTTTTCTGTCACCCTGACTTTTCTAAGAAACATGTAGCAAACAGTATTCTTAATTATTAGCTTGGAATTGACGTATTAATCTAAATATATCATCTGCCTTTATTAGAAAATCATTTTGCTAATTGTATGAAAAGTGATTCATTTAAAATGTCGAGATCTCATCTTTGACTAAGATGGGAGATGATTGTGGATTTAATTCCTTCCCCTTGCTTGGAACGCCTAAAATTGGTTAGTAATAAGCTGCGCATTGTTATCGAAATTTAACATTTACTCAATGAAGAACCTGAAGTGATATCAATGATTGAAATTTTGATTTGGTAGTCCTTTGACCTATTCTTCGTTATCAATGGAATCTTTAAAAAGTTAAAAAGTCTGAAGTTCCCATTTGAAGATTTTTAATGATGATCTTATTCTTATAATATTCCTTGACTCGGGTCAAATCACTTAAGATGAGTAGAAGTCCAAAGATTTTCTACCCAGATTAGGGTTTTAAATAAAATTCAGTCTTGACATCCAAATTTAGGTGTTTATGATGGAGTTTTATGAGGTTCCATCGGACCCAGATTTGGATATTGGAAAATATGAGATAATTCAAAATTCACTTTTCGGTATCCTTCGATAATAAGTGATGGTTGGTTAGAGGCCAGCTTTAACAAAAAAGGAATATCAGAATATCAGAATGCCTTTCCTTGGTAAAAAGTAATAGAAGACCGATGTATCATCTCCGATGATAGACAACATAAGGCCAGAAACTCATATCTACTAATAGTATACCGAGATCTTTAATTTGGAATTCATAGTTAAAGTCTGGAAAACCGTATGTGGTAATTAAGTAATAGAGGTCCAAAATACCTGATCTGGCATTGATAGTTAGTAGAAGACCAGAAATCCAACCTGGCATTAAGTATCTGAAGACAAGAAAACCAATCTTTGAATTAAGCAATAGAAGATTGAAATATCGTTTTTGGTAATTAATAACAGAGCACCACGATACCTTTCTAGTAATAAGTAATAGAAGACCAGAGTACCATTTCTAGCAATAAGTAATAGAAGAACAGAATACCATTTTCGATAATAAGTAATAGAAGACCAGAATACCAATCTGGTAGACGTTTATGAAGAGATGTTAGAGAATTCTTTCTAATTCTCTTTGTCGAATGTGCCATCGTCAGGCTTGGATAGTATCTTGCATGCTTTTTCTTTCTCGGGCCAAATTATTCCTTGTCCATTTGTTTTCAACTATTTCAAGTAAGGACTCCATAGTCCAATTCTATGCTTATTTAAGCAGTGCTTATTTCAGACTGTTTGTCATTTTAGACATTGCCAATCTTCTAGCAGTTACCATTTCAGGCGATGTCAATTTCTGGCAGTGCCCATTTCAGGCATGGACTTTTCTTAGTCCAATCATCCGGGTTTCCGGTGCGCTCAGCTAGCTTATTCTCAAGCAAGGCCTGAGGAATTACCTGACCTCCCTTCAGGAGGTGCCTTAACCTAGCCATAGCATGATGCACATAAGGGCTTGTTCGGTACCTTGGCCCGGCCAAAGCGTAGCGGGACCAAGGGATTACCCGTCCTCCCTCCAGGAGGTCCCTTTTCCTTACCATAGCATGATGCAGATAAGGGCTTGTGTTGCTTTAACCTGGCCATTTCTGACTTTGGTAGGGATAAAGGCTTATGCCCTCCCTCCAAGAGGTGCCTTGACATGGCCATCTTGGCGCAGCCAAGGGCTTTCTACCATTATTGGTAGCATACCATTTTAGGTGGTCCATGTTTAAGGAGAATTTTTTTTCTCCCGACCATGTTGACTTCTCTTATTTTGTGAATAGATTCTTTATTCCATAATTTGTTCAATCACTTAGAAACGTTTAAGTTTTCTCTGTCTTCGAAAGTGTAGTATCATTTTCCAAACTACCTTACATTGATTTGTACCATGTCCATTTATGAGACGAAAGTTGCAATATGATCCTTTAGATCTTCTTCGAACCCTGGCTTCTTTTTCTATAAAGGCTAATAATTTAGTTCCACTTTGGTTCTGATATAAATGTCTTCGATTGATGTTGTAAGGTTATATTCTCCAAGAAGTCTTGACTTTTGAGCCGTCTTAGTGGCATCTAATTTTTTGTAACTTGGTTCACATACTTCTTCTGGAGGAGTAGGTTTCCTTTTCATCACTCGTTGATCTTCTTTCAAGGGTCCTTCCTTTAGTCTTAAGGTTTCGGTTGGAAATTTCTTGGTAATTTTCATACTTCCACTGGGTAGTTCCATTATCATCCTTACTTCTTCAATTGTGCATTTTTCCATATGTCTGTAGTTCTCCCTTGAATGACGAGCATCATTTATAATCTTACTCCATTTATGCATGAAACTATCATAATCCTGTATCATCTCTTTTTCAAAGATAGTCCCGTGGGAATATGGCTGAATAGTTTTTCTCATTTGTTTAGAAATGTTGTCACTTCCATCTATTCTTTTTCCAAATGCAAAAATTGGGGTCGGCCCCACATAAAAGGGGTTCAAGCTCCATTTCTCAGGGTCATAAGATTCTGCCTTCTTTTTTTTATAATCTTCGAGGCTTCGATCCTTAATCTTTGTTCCTCATCCTGACTGGAGTTCTTGATGTTTACTTGGGAGTATTTTGTCAAGTGTGGTAGGAAGTCCCTTGCTCAGACCATTTAAATCTTTTGGCCACGGTCAAACCAAAATAAGTGAACTTGTCATGGAGCTAGTCCAATGATGGTAGGGAATAGTACTGTTAGGGAGTTAACCAAGTCGGAGGTTTAAGCCCTCCTTCTAGGTCCAAAATATTAACCAAATTTATGGTCAACACCCTAAGGAATCTAAGTAGATGGGCTTAATGGAAAATGGTGGTATGTAGAATCTTTTAGGAAATCAGAAAATGTTTTGCCAATAACCCAAAGTTAGTATGAATGGTAGGGTTAAGCTGATCTGTACAGAGGAATTGATAATCTTCTGAATTATCATTGTATCTCTTCTTATAGATAACTTTTGACTCTAACCTTTCGACATAGTCAACATGCTTATATACAGGATTAGGGAAACCATTCGGCTTTGTTGGGTTAGTATACAATGATCATATCTTAGTTGATCCTTTGTAAGACCTCCCGCTAAAGTTATCTTCTTGATTGAGATGGGATTCCCTTAGTTTGTCCTCTAAAAGTGGGGTAATCTTGACCCTATTGGAAGTTTGAAACGAGTATCCTTCTTGGGCTTAGATAGCGTATAATAGGTTTTGTGGATGTGAAGTGGATATCGACCTTATCGAAGAGTTAGGCAACTAATTGTTTGGATTAAGAGGGTTACTAGGGTTGTTGGAATATGAGAGATTGTGAACCTTATCAAAAGGTTTAATCTACAACTCCAATGATTTCAGAAGGTTTTTATGAATGTTGATTCGAATAAATTGTCGCTATAGTCGAAGGGTTTAGGTTGTAGGATTGAGGCCTCCAAAGGGATGTAAGGATTATCCAGAAAAGAAATATTATTGCCTTTATCGACAAGAACCTTCCAGAGAGACTGAACCTAGAAACGCGAGTCAATCTAGCTAAGGGTAAAGTAAATAATAATATAATTAACAGAACCAAGGACATTCTGGTGCATCCAAGGAAAGTCTTCCTTTTTATTAAATTTCCAAAATCACACTCAATTTGGGGTTACGACACTCTGATTAAGAAATTACAAGACTAGAATGAGGAAAAGCCTACCCCTAAACAAGACTCCTTGGTTCCTAGTTATAGATGTCGGCGGTTATGCTCTCGACATCATGCCTTCGACCAGGTCGAAGGGTCTCCTTTTTTATATACAGTTGCAAACCTTTCGACTTCTATGAAAGGTTTTCCTTTCACATGTCATCCTGGACCTTTGAACAATGTCGAAGGATCTACTCCTCTATATGTTTTTGTGGACCTTTAGTCTCTGCCGAAGGGTCTTCCTTCTTTGTGATATTGTGAACCCTTCGACCTTGTTGGAAGGTTTCTCCCTTACTTGACTATTGTGAACCCTTCGACCTTGTCGAAAGGTTGCTCCTAACTTGACTGCTATCGGGAGCCGTGCTTTTCATGAATGTTGCTAGAAGCTTGTCTTCCATTCTCCGTTGACTTATGAATGTTGCCTTCATCACAAACCTTTCGACACTATCGAAAGGTATTTAGTATGTGTTCCAACCAGTCCGAAAGGCTTATTATGCTTTCGAAAATGTCATTATAAAGTTGCATCCCCCTGCCTTGACTTCTTCACCTTCTTTGGAAGGTTAGAACTTCTCTAATACTATGGAATGATTCTTTCCGTCCCCTCCGAAAGGTTTTAAATTTCTTCACATTGTTGAATACATCCCTTTGATTTCTTCGGAAGGTTTGATCCGCACTATTTTCCTTTTATCTCTTACTGAAAGACACTTCGACTTAGACGGAAGGTGGTTTTTTGAGTAACACTCTATAATTGGGTATCGAACTTCTACAACCTTTAACCGCCTGCTTACATAGTATAACAAGAGTTGTGCTCCTTTATCCTCTCGAATGAGTACTGAACATACATATGTTTCGATACTGCCGTATATAGATACAATGTTTCCCCACTCTCGGGTCTTGAGAGTATCGTTGGATTCTCCAAATGACTTTTTAATTCCAAGAAAGCTTTTCTGCAATCCTCTCCCTATTTGAAGCTCTTCCTTTTCTTAATTACATCGAAGAAAGGTATGCGTTTATCAGTAGCTTTTGAGATAAACCTACTTAGGGCAGCTACTATTTCATTTAAGATCATCACTTCTTTGCTAGTTTTTGGTTCGACCATATCCCTTATAGCTTGAATTTGGTCAGGACTTGCCTCTATTCCTTGAGCACTTACTAAATATCCTAAGAATTTTCCAGAATGGACCCCAAAAGAGCACTTTTGCAGATTTAACTTCATCTGATATCTCCGCAATATCTCGAACATTTCCTCTAAATCCTTGAGATGGTTTTAAGGTTCGCCAGGTTTTGCCAGTATATCATCAACATAAACTTCCATATTTCTGCCAATCTGTTCCTTGAACATTTGATTAACCAATCTTGGATAATTGGCCCCGGCATTCTTTAGACCAAATGGCATGGATCTGTAATAATAAATTGCCCACTCTATTATGAAGCTGGTATGATCTTCATCTTGCTTGAACATCGATATTTGGTTGTACCTTGAATAAGCTTCCACAAGAGATAACAACTTGTGTCCACTCGTTGCATCCACCATCTGATCTATTCGCAGCAATAGGAAACAATCCTCCAGACATGCTCTGTTTAGATTTGTGTAATTGATACATGTTCTCCATTTCGTATTTGACTTTTTCACCAGAACAGGGTTGGCTAACCATTTATGGTAATATACTTCCCCGATTTAACCATTTTCAAGGAGCCTATCATCTTCCTACTTTAGAGCATCTGTTCGAACTTTTATCCAATTTTCTCTTTCTCTGCCTTATGGGGGTTGCTCCTAGGTTGATGTTAAGAGCATGATACATGATAGTCGGATCAATCCCCACCATATCGGAATGTGACCAAGTGAACACATCCTTGTTGTCTTTAAGGAACCGAATCAAATCTTTCTTTAACTCGCCATCAAGATCTTTTCACACTTTGATCACTTTAGTATCATCATCAGAATCTGTAAGGGTTTCCTCAAGGTCCTTTATGAGCCTTATTCTCTATGTCTCGCCATGACAATCAAATTATGTGAAATTGGACCTTCTTCTGCTGAATTAGCGTCAACCCTCTTTCTTTTGTTTCCTGCAGAAATGTACTTTTGGTACATACGCTTATTAGACATCTTATCATTAATCTTTGCTTCGAATGTTGGATGTGAAAATCCATCATCCGAAGGCTGTAAAATGGTATAGGAATCAAAGTAAGTATAAAATTCCCTTTTATATTGATCGAGCATAGCAAATTTCATTTCATAGGAGCTTAATTGTTCTCCCCACACATTCCCCCAACCTCGCTTTGTTAAGTATTTTACCATGAGGTACTTTGGCGAGATGAAAGCATTAATTTCATCTAGAGCTAGCCTACTGAAGAAAGCGTTGTAGTAGGAAGGTTGGGTCAATTATCATAAATATGGTTTCAAATGTTCGACAAGTTGGAGGCACCCCCATTGGCAGTAGAAGCTTTATTTACCACATCGGAGTTGATCTCTTGTTGTTGAACCTAAATATCGGGTTGGAGCTCGGCTCTAGCTTGTACTCATGGATATTCATTTGATAAAAAGCATGCTTGAAGATGACAATAGCTGTCCCTGTATCGACCCGAATTTTGGAGACAATTGATAGCTTAAGTTGTGCGGTGATCATAAGAGGGTCGTTATGTGGATGATTGACTCCTGTGCGCAACTCTTGTGGTGTGACCACCAGATTTGGCATTTGAATATTAAGTCGGGGGCTCTTCATTGGAGGAAATTCTTAAACATAATAAATTCCCTCTTTGGCTTCCTTAATATATCTGTTTCGAGCTCCTTTACTATTTCCTAGCGGACGTGGCCCGTTGTGGATCACATTAATCCAGTTAACCGGCAGGCTTAAGATGAGGGGGTCTTCATCTTTCAGAACACTTACAACATTGCATGGATGCTTCCGGGGAGCACTTTCTGATCGTTGGGATTTGTGCTGATCCTGGATAAATTTTTTGAGATGGCCTTCTTGGATCAGCTTTTGAATTATGCCTGCCCGCACTTTTCATTCATCTATTTTATGGCAGTTAGCTTTAAGATAGGCATAGCAATCTCCTACCCTCTTCTGATCTGAACTATTTTTAGCTTTGTAGGAGTAGGAATGTTTACTCTTTCCTTAGCTATAGTATATATGTAAGACTGTGGCCGGTTTAAAGCCACTATATTAGCGACTGGCTCTTCCCACCTGACCCTTTTATGGCTACGGTCCAAGCCAAATCTTCCTCCCTCCTTTCTAGGGATTGCCTTTCTCTTGGAATAGTAGAGCTCGTCCATCCGGATGAACTTATCAGCATGAAAGTCGAAGTCTTGTAAATCTTTATAGTCATCGAAGAATAGCTGCTTCTAGGTGTGTTTTCGATTCACTACAACAAAATTTGATATTAATAACGCTATTTAATAACGCGTTATTCTGAAGCGTTATTATTGACCCTTAATTATATAGTTACCGGTTGATTTTTGTTCTCCCTACAGGTGTAACGCGCGCATCTCCCTTCCCCTTCATGTGTAACGCTGACCCAAAACATCTCCCTCTAACTTCCCAAATTATTTTTCCTCTCCCTCCAAAACCATTCCGCCTCCCTCCAAAACGCGCACATCTCCCTCCTCCAAATTACGTTAGCGATTCGAGGACTCCAAAACGCGCGCAGCTCCCTCCTCCAAATTACGTTAGCGATTCGAAGAAAGCAGAAACCCTCTCATGTTTTGTCAAAGAAAGCAAACTCCTTCAATTTTGAAGCTAGGGCTTCGTCAAATATTGTGCATGATTGCGATGAGGTTTTCAATTATTGGGAGCCTCTTCATTACTTGATTTATAAATCTGGGTTTCAAACTTGGGAGTATAGGTAATTTTTTATTTTGTTATTTCGACATTTCTGTAAAATTCATTAGTATCAGTAAGTCATTAGTTTACCCCCCCCCCCCGCATACTATTATGATTACGTATTAATATAATGTGAAGTGAATCTGGTGATTTTTATATTATATATTGTCAATGCATAGGCATGTAGACACTTGGTGTATATGTAAGATGAAACGATGGTGTGCATTTTGCAATATTATTATTAGTCTTGTTAGCAGTGGATGTAGAAGGTTTAAATCAAAATCTTAAAATAGTACAAATAGATAGTTTTGAGTGGGACAGTTAGCAGTTAAGTTGATTGTGTATGGTGCATTGAAAGAGGCATATGAAAAGGGTATGTTGGTGAAATGAGAACGTGTTTTTGTGTTGTGAAAGGGATCGGCAAAATGGTGTTTGAAAGGTGTATGACATTGAAAAGCTATTAACCACTAACCTTCCTCATCACTCAAACTATCAGAAGATCCAAATTCGTTGCATCATTGTAGAAGATAAGCATAATTTTGCATCATTGGCAAACATACTCCAATTCCTGTAGATTCACAATTAGTTGAAGGCAACCTTTTGTTTATTTTTTAAAACATGGTAGATATGTTTCTTTCCCTGTGTGCTGTGTATGTGTTTGTGTGTGGGTGTGTTCCTTTGCCTTGTAGTTTATAATGTTTCTACATCGTGTTATGTTCTAGATGCACTATACTTTTGCAATTTCTTTTTATCTTTTTAAAATTTTAACAATTTGAAGAGGTTTTCTTTTGCAGTTCCCAGTTTGCTCTTAGGTCCTACTTGTACTTATTTCTTTATGCATCGGTGGCTGGACCTGCATCATGGTTATTTGAGGAAAAGGTTTAATAAGTTAATCTTTATTTATATGATGTTTTTTCATTAATCATTGTCTTCCTATAGTATTTGTAATACTTCCTATGAATTTACAGGTTAGGGTATTTTACGTAGTTAGACTTCTCCTAGGATTTATATCAACTATTACAGAGGGTGCACTAGTTGTTGCCATTTCAAGAAAATATGGAAAGAGGCTTGGAGCTTATTCACTTGCTTTACTTTGCTTAACAAGTGGTTGCTTCTTTGCAAGCACAAGTAAATTTCATTGCTTTATTTACTTAATATATGGGTTCTCATCTTTCTAGATTAGAGTTCCTTTTGGCATGATGCTATTCATTCTTAACGTCATCCAATTTTTCCCTTCCCTTTATCAGATTAAATTGGTATATGTGATTATTTTGCTCATTTGGCATGAATTATGTCTGTCGTCTTATTGAACTATTGCCTCTAGCCTAATATATAATGAACTAACATTAAATAAGACATCATATAAAAGAAATTTTCACCAGCCTTGTTCATTCCATAGTCACTAAAGTGAAACATGCTTTCATGTAAATACCAAGGGCATATTTGGCATGCATCAATACTTGGTTTGAAATCATAAGATTATAATAAATAGAAATTTATTTGTTTGGGCCATCGTTCATTATTTGTTATTTCCTGATCATTGTTTGTTGGATTTTTGGGCCGAATTGGGTCTTTAATATTTCTTAGAACAGAACCTGCCACTACTTAATGACATGTATTCTATGAACAAATGTCATGTAACCTCGGGTCTCCAAATATAGTAGTACAATAATGTTGCTATCACAGTTCCGAATTAGAATCCAATTAAATCTCTTTTGTCTCTTTGCCATCCATTTCTTGTCTCCTAGATTCTATTTCTCCAATTTTATCATTGATCGGATTTCTATTTATAATCATATATGTGTGTGACTGTGATACGCACTTGATAAGTAAAGAGGCTATATTTTTTATACTTAAAATGTAATCAGAGTTTTTTCTGATTTGGACTTCATTAAACCCTCCATGACCCTGTCAACATGCTTCTTTTTTCGTGCATTGTTGCATCTGTTCATATTCTTCTGGATTGCAGTTGTTCACTTGAAAACCACAGTATCCTATATCAAATTTTTCATCATGTCAACTCATCTTGAGTCACCAAATGTAAATGAATAATTAGAGAATTAGACTAAAAAATAAAAATAAAAAAACCTTAGAAATAAAGAGTTAAAGTCAAGGACTAAAGTGGAGTGGGGGATAGCTGTAGTACCTATGTAGGATAGTAAATTGTCATATTCAAAAAAGGAAAGAGGTTTGAGAGATGCAATACATAATAAAGATTGCTGAATAGTTGTTGTTAGGTTCCTTTCTGCTGAAAGTGTTGGTATTTTTGTTTGTGTGAGTAAGGGCAATTTTCTTTTGAAGCAAATAACTAAGCAAGCACCTGACAACAAAAGAACAAAAAACCTTAATCACAATTATGATTAAATTGAAATCTAAACAGAAAACTCATCCCTAATAACTACACAAAAGAGTACTAGTAATGTAACACATAAAAGTCTTATATATTGATTAATTGAAAGTTTCATTGACTCTTATTGTCTACCAATTTGATATGATTTGTTAATTCATGTCAAAAGCTAATGTTATTTGAAATCTTAGGTTATGTTTGTATATAGTAGCCAAGTTAGTACCACTATAGCAGTCAATATTAATGAGTTTAGTTGGTTTGTATAAACCCTTAACTTCAACTTAGTTAATAGCCTTTCACCAAGGAACAAAAACAGTTGCTTGTTCTAAAATCTAAGAAAGTCTTTCATCAAACCTAGCTTTAATTTAGATAGATGTATTGAGTTATTTTGAATGCTTTCTGGTTTTTTGCCTAGTTCCTTCTCCATGTATGCTGTCGCCCTTTCATCAGCTTTTTTTCTATTCGAAAAATATGCTCTGGATGTTTTTCTAGCTGCTGCTGGAGTTATTCTTGGGTAGCCTTTCTCTATTTTAGTTTTTTTGCCAGTTACCATAGCTTCATTATTTTATGGAAAATTCAAAAAGGTCTTCTTATCAGGATTTGGAACATCTTTGTTCACCCTTATCAGGAAGATGCCCTCTCTTCTATTATAGCTTGGCCTGCTACGCACGTCGTAATGGAATGAATTTTGAGTAAGTCTTTACCGTTCATTTTTCTGTTTATTGTTACATTTAGTTATTAGCTTTAAATTCTGGTTGGTGGAGTACCAGTTGTAATGGTTTGTTTGTAGTTGACTGTTTGGTGTTCAGGGATGAGGTAGAGATGATACAGTTGAATGTATGTAGTGATATGAGTTTGAGAAATTAATTCTCAAAAACATAATCAGGCGAGAATACTTGGTGGTCGCGGTTTGATTGAAGGTGTTTGTTACAGACGTTCGAGTTGTTAGATGAGAATGGTCAATAGAGGGTTGTTAGATGTGGGTCGCAGTTTGATTTTGTGGTTTGGTTGTGATTTCAAATTGATTTGGATGAGGCAATTAGAAGGATGCAGGTAAGAGGAGTTGGTAGCAGATTTAGGGTTTGGTATTGGAACCTGGAGTTGATTGCGGTTGTGATTGTCATGGCGATATGTTGTAGTTGGTGATTGACTATGTTAGTTCCAAATGGTTTTGAAGATGGAGTCAGGTCGCGGCTGGTGACTTGAAGTTGCTGCAGTGGTTTCAAGTTTCAGGAAGGTAGCGGGTTTGTGGTAGTTGAATGAGGAGGAACATGGAAGTGGTTGATGTCGGGGATAAGTTGGTTCAGTTTGCTTGAGTAGCAGTTTTGATGAAGTGGATCCAATGAGGTTAAACTGAGTGGTACGGAGTTGAGCAGTTTTGGGGTAGTTAAAGACTAATTTGGTCTGCTAACGAAAAACTAGGTTCCATGAATTTAATGTTTGTACTCTGTAATGTTTGTACACTTATTAAATTGACATTATTTTCTGTTTCTCTGTGTTAACTTGGCTGCATGCTTATGTTTTATTCAATGGTTATGCACTTGCTTTAATGTTTGTACACTGTAATGAAAAATATATCACATTTCTTTCTGAGCATGCTCTTGTGTTATATTTGTTGATTATAATCTTTATTCGTTTATGAAGATTTAGTTTGATTGCTATTATTAAAATGTAATATATAGGCATAGCTCTTAAAAAGTGTATCTACGATTTTTATAGCGGCATATATGAGCTATAAAAGAATTTATCAATACTATAACATGTTGATTTAATAGCGTGAAATGACCGCTATTGAATAAATATTTTATAGCGGCAAAACGGTGTTATAAAGATTTCCAGTTCCGTTTAGATTTAGCTGTATTATAGCGGCTATAATGAGCTATTGAATTAACGTACCATAGCGGCGAATTTGCGTTATAAAACTAAGCTCAACCATAGCGGCATATTTTGTGTTATAAATATTCAATATTTTTTATAACATGTCGATATACAGCGCTTATCAAACCGCTATGGTTGTGATTAATAGCGGCAATATGTCGCTATAAAAGACACTTTTTGTTGTAGTGATTAAACCAGAGTGGAAGGCGATGAGCTTGTCTCGATCTTTCATGTCCTTAGTTTTCAAAGCTTCTACGTTGAATTTTCTCAAATAATGTCACAAAGATTCACCTTTTCTTTTCTTTATGTTTGCTAAAATCGTGTAGTCAATAGTTGGATCCTTGCAATTGCAAAATTATCCTGAGAATACATAAGAGAACTACTTCCAAGAGTAGATAGTTTTTTCTCCGTATTGTTTATATCACTTGGTTGCTGCCCCTTTGAGAGTAAGAGGGAATAGTCGGCAACTGACTACCCCAGAAGCATTGTATAAGTCCATCTAGCTATTGAAAGCTATAAGGTGATCATCAAGATCCGTATTCCCCTGATATTTCATAGACGGGATCTTCACATAAGGAGGAAATACTATCTCTATAATCTCATCAGTGAATGGTGGAACCCTTTCATTGTCATTCACATTCACGTCCGCGGTTTTTTTCCTTTTGAATTTATGGATTTCCTTGATTGCCTTCTCAGCATTATCTTTAAGTAAAGCTTCAACATTGCCATAATTTTTTCGACTCCGGAAATACTCTTTAGAAGTTAAGCCGTTGGTCTACTCTAATGACCTAACAAGAATTCCCCCTTGAAGATTAGCTTTTGCTTGTGGAAGCTTTTTCTTCTTTAAGGAGGTCAAGTCCACTTGATCTTTACATTCCTTGGAACTGGTTTTCAGATTTCCTCTAGTAGAAACTACTTCTTCTCATTGAGTTTGCCTTGGAGTTTTTGATGATCTTTGAGACAAGGCCATCTTCAACAAATCTTGCATCTCTTGTAATTGTTGCTCCAAGCACTTGATTTTCTCCATGTTTTCATCCTGCTGTGTTGGAGATGAAGTTTTCCTTGAAAGGACCCCATTCAGGTTGAAAGTTGGAGTTTTATTTTCCTCCAGGTAGGAATTGTGCACTACTCCCTCTTCAAGTCAACTCGAACGTTTCGATCTCATTTTTCCTACGCATGAGAAATGAACCACAATTAGTCTATATATAGTGACAGGGTCGGAGGTTCAACCCCTCCTTGTGCCAAAAATGTTAACAAGAAATCTTGTCAACATCCCCAATGCTTATCATAAGATGATTCTATTTGAACATGACCATGTAGTTGAGATGATTCTCACCCTTAGTGCATACCTTTCAAATAGAACAACTTAATCGAATGGATTTGAGGTGATAATTCTGGCTTTCAACACAATTGATTTGATCAAAAAGAATGGTGAATGGCAAAAAATTCGACCTCGTTGAGAGGAATGATGTAGCTGCTTCAACCTATCAACTAGGCTGCTATAGCAATGTATTGCTGAACCTTTCGACTTAGTCAAAAGGTATGTCATAGCCACTTCAACCTTTCGATAGGTATGTCATAGCCACTCCAACCTTTCAACTAAGTTGGGAATAAATTAACTTACCCAACCTTTCAACCTTGTCGAAACGGGGAATAAGAACAGTCCAATCATTCGATTAGGCTGGAGTTACTCACCATCATTTAACACTCGAAATTATCACCTTATCTAGCATCATCTTCCCTGGGAGTTGGAAGTAGTAAACCATCGATGACTTTCACCCCTTTTTTATCATGTCGAAAGGTGATATTCAAAACCTTTTGACCTAGTCGAAAGGGGATGCATACTTCATCAATATGTCTTTATTGCTTTCAACCCCTTAAGCTAATGTTCCTTCCATGGAATCCATTCGAAAGGATTATTGTTGCCAAAAAGAGAAGATTCCCATTGAAAGATTTCCATCCTGAGTGGTTGTTAGACATATAAACTAGGGTTCCTTTAGGAAGCACGCCTTTCGACTACATCGAAAGGCGTTCTACCTTTTGAAGAAGTCCTAATTTAATAGTCTACAACCGATTTTGTTTTCCTTATATAATAACAACTTAGTTATTCCCATAACCCATGCATTCTACATATCAACACGTCATCATCGCTTTTTCTTTCCATGTTATGTATAGATCTCAATGATGATGTGTTTTTTGAGGAATGTTTAGGTTGATCTTATATATAGCACAGATCAAAAGAGATTATGAGAAAAAGGTTGAAATCATGTGAAATTTATCATTAGTCCAGCTAATAATCTAATTGATCTTCCTCATTGCCGATATCCATTATGAAAAGCCATTTCCATTTTATTCATGTTCAAAATGAGTTACAAGAAATTTGATCTAGCTTCTGAATTCAATTTAGGGTTTTTTCTAAGTACAATTATCGCTATGAAAGTAGAGAAAAGAAAATAAATTTACTAACTCGAATTCGGTCCCTAAAACTGGATCTCTTGGGTCTTATTTATAGATGTAGGTTGGCCCCCTACTGCGCCTTGCCTTTTGACATCGTCGAAAGTCCCCCTTTATATGCCGCCTTAAACCTTTCAACTTTATCGAAAGGTCATGAACCCTTCGACTGCGTCGAAAATTTATGAATCTCTTGTGCTTCTTGGTTTATCTCTTTTCTTCCTTGCCTTCGACCGGGTCGGAAGGACTTCTTTTATATTCTAGTATGAACCCTCTGACCTCATTGAAAGTTTTACCCTTGTTATGAACTTTTTGTCCTTTTCATAAGGTTTGTCCTTCATGTGCTATTATGAGTCTTTCGACCTTATCGAAAGGTTTTCCATTCATATGCCTTAATGAACGTTTCGACTTTGTCGAAAGGTTTGCCTTTTATATAATTTTTTAAACCGTTCGACCTTGATGAAAGGTTTGTCCTCACTTAAACATTGTTGAGAGCTTTATTTCCCTTCAATGTTGCCGAAGGCTGTACATCCTCTCGACATTATCGAAGGTATTCTCTTGTTTCTTTGCCTTTGTTGACTTCTGAGTGCTGCTTTCTTCATAGCACCTTTCGACGCTATCGAAAGGTATCCATGATGTGTCTTAACAAGTTCGAAAGGCTTTCCATGATTTTGTAAAGGTCACTTTGGGGTGAAGCCTTTGACTTCGAAAGGTTAGATGTATAGTTAAGGGAACACTGTTGACTACTTTCGAAAGGTGTTCTGAAGTCATCATTGCTTTCTTATCTATGTCGAAAGGTTGGTTGTGGCGGATGGTTCTATTTGTTTTCATCTGGTCGAAAGCCATTGCACTGTATAAGTGTTTGGACCTTTGAAACATCCTTTTTTACTCTTTCATAGTTATTTTACCTGTCTCTTCATCAAAATCTCAATTTTATTAGCCTTCTTTCATACTTCTGCTTTTAGGTAGATTTAATGGTTAACATAGTTCGAACAAATGCTCTAAAGGAAGAAGTTGATAGACTCCTTGAAAATGGATTAATCCGAGAGAATTATTCTACCAAATGGTTAGCTAATCCAGTTTTGGTGAAGAAGTCAAATGGGAAATGGAGAACATGCATCAATTACACATATCTAAATAAAGCATGCCCAAAGGAATATTTCCGAGTAACACCAATAGATCAGTTAGTGGATGCAACGAGTGGATACAATTTATTAGCCCTTATGGATGCTTATTCAGGGTATAATTAGATACTGATGTTCAAGCCATATGAGGATCATACAAGCTTCATAATAGAGTGAGTAATTTACTGTTATAAGGCTATGCCATTTGGGCTAAAGAATGCAGGGGCCACTTATCAGAGATTGGTTAATCGAATGTTCAAGAAGCGGATCGGCAGAAACATGGAAGTTTATCTTTATGATATGCTGGTAAAGTCTAGCAAGCCTGAGAACCATCTTAAGGATCTAAAGGAAATGTTCAAGATATTGCGGAAGTATAAAATGAAGTTGAACCCTCAAAAGTTCTCTTTTGGGGTTCACTCTGGAAAGTTCTTAGGCCACCTAGTAAGTACTCAAGGAATCAAGGCAAGTCCCAACAAAATTCAAGACAAAAAGGACATAGACAAACCTAAAACTAGCAAGGAAGTGATGAGCTTTAATGGAAGAGTAGCTGCACGATGCAGGTTTATCTCAAACGCAACTGATAAGTGTATACCTTTCTTTTACGTGATTAAGAAAAAGAAGAACTTCGAATAGGGAGAGGATTGCAGGAAAGCTTTCTTGTAATTAAAAAGCCATTTGGAAAAACCACCGATACTCTCAAGTCCCGAGTGGGAGAAATATTGTATCTATACATGGCGGTACCAGAACATGCAATTGGCTAGGTGCTCATTCGAGAGGACAATGCGGTGCAGCTCCCGGTATACTATGTAAACATGCGGTTAAAGGAGACAGAGTTTTGATACCCAGTTATGGAGAAAATTTCCTGTTGCTTGATTCTCACAGCTCGAAATCTCAGAGCATACTTTCAGGCACATTCGATCAGGGTATTGACCAATTTTCCTCTTAAGCTAGTTTTTAGTAAGCCTTAGACTTCCGAATGATTGGTGAAATGTGTGATTGAGCTCAGTCGATACGATATAAAATTTAAACCATGGGCTACAGTGAAAGGGTAGGCACCGACAGACATTGTTAATGAATGCACCAGCTTTATAGAGGAACAATCGGAAAAGGAGAAGGATCAGAAGCCCATGTGGCAATTATTTGTGGATGGAGCACCAAATGAACAAGGTGTCGGTGCAAGATATATAATCATAACCCCCGATGGATATCACTTGGATTATGCCATGAAACCGGGATTTCCTACAGCCAATAATGTGGTACAATATGAATCAATGGTAGCAGGACTAACCTTGGCCTTAGAACTGAAAATCCCACGAATACAGATTTTTGCGACTCACAACTGATGGTAAATCTAGTAAAGCAGATATACCATAAAAAGGACCCAAAGATATCTTTATATGAGAAGAAGATATTATGAATGCTTGCTTTGTTTGAGGATTTTTCGATAAATCAATTTCCAAGAGCAGAGAATGAAAATTCAGACTCTTTAGCAAAATTGGCTATCTTAAGAGGAGCCCCAGAGACAGGAATTGTCCTCGTCGGATATCAGGAAAAGCCAAGTATTGATAAGGAAACATCCAAGCAAGGGAAAGAGTTGTTGGATATGACGAGATCTCAAGCCAAGTCTCAAAGGGGAAAGGAAAAAGAAAGTGGTAAAGAGTTAACAAATGAAAAGATGGACCAACCCAGGCCAAATAGCACATATGATGATACATGGATGTCACCCACTATAGATTATTTAGTTAAAAGGGATACTACCATCCGATAATGGAGAAGTGAGAAAAATCAGGGGATAGGCTCCACCCTTCGTTATGATGGACAAAATCCTCTATAAAAAGGGATATTCTCTTCCCTATCTTAGGTGTGTAAGCTTGAATGATGGGATAAAGCTAACGGCTGAAGCATTCGAAGGGTTTTGTTGCAACCATTCAAATGGAACAAAGCTTGCAAAGAAAATAATGAGGCGGGGATTTTACTGGCCCCAAATGGTAAGGCAAGCCATAGACTATGTGAAAAGATGCGAGAAATGCCAGAAATATTCAAAGACACCCAAGTTTCCAACAAGTCAATTAACTCCATTCACTAGTCCATGCCCCTTTGATGTATGGGGAATAGATTTGATCGGCCCATTGCCAATTTCAAAAGGAGGAGCGAAATATCTTATAGGGGCAATTGACTATTTTACCAAAAAGGTTGAAGTTGAACAACTTTCGAAAATCACTTTTGGGAAAGTATTGAGATTTTTATCAAGAACATCATGACAAGGTTCGGAATTCCGCAAAAAATAATTTCAAACAATGGAACACAATTTGAGAGCGAAGAATTCTCCTGATTCTGTCATAAGAATGAGATTATTAAAAGATTTTTATCCATCACACATCCAAAAGATAATGGAGCAGTTGAGGCTACAAACAGGACGATAAAAACAATTCTGAAAAAGCGACTAAATAAGGCAAAAGAAAATTGGGTAGAAGAACTGCCACTAGTGCTATGGGCCTACCAAACATCTGTTAAGATAGCAATGTGACATACCCCTATTCTTTAACATACGGGTGTGAGGCGATGCTACCAATCGAGATTGAGATACCCTCACACTAAAGGATTTCTTACGTATTTGATAATAATCACGAGCTAAAAAGAGAATCACTAGATTTGATACATGAACTAAGAGATGAAGCAGCGGTAAAAACCGTCGAATAGTAGAGAAGAATCTCGAAGTATTACAATTCAAGAGTAAGGGCTCGATCATTTCAAGAGGGGGATTTGGTACTCCACAGAGTAATGGCCAATACTATGAATCCCGTAGATGGCCCCCTGGGACCAAACTGGAGGGGCCATGAATCATATGTAAAGTAATCCCCTGGTAGCCGACAAATTGTGCCACCCAGACGATAATATGGTGCCTAGAACATGGAATGCTGAGCATTTAAGGCCATATTTTCCAAAGATGAATTAATAAAGAGCTTCATTTTGTAAAGATAAAATCTATACGGTTGGGACTGAAATGCTCCTTATATCTGAATACTACCTAAAATGTTAGTCTACCTAAGATGGTAGAAAATCCTCTGTCCGCGCTGAGATGGCCAGAGCAGAGCACCTCCTAGAGGGAGGGTGGGTAAGCCTTTTGTCGAACCGTGAGATGTCCATGTTATTGCACCATACAAGACCTTGGCCACGCCTCTAGTCAGGTCAAGCCACCTCTAGGAAAGAGGAAGGGGTAAGCCTTTATCCGCAACATAAGATGGCTAGGTTGAAGCTCCGAACAAGTCCTTATCCACACCACGTTATGGCCAGGGTAAGGCACTTCCTATGTGAGGACAAAGTATGCCTCTATCTGCACCATCTGATGGCCAGGTTAAAGCACCGAACAAGCCCCTGTCTGTGCCGCAAAAGGACCAAGGCAGGGTGCCTCCCAAAGGGAGGTCGGGTAAGTCCTCGGTTCCAGTATATAAGATGAACTAACGAAGAGCACCGGACAACAATGGACAAAGATGTCCAAGCCCAAAGGGAAGCACATTCATCAATGAACGAAGATGTCCAAGCCCAAGTGGAGGCATATTAAGCAATGGACTAAGATGTCCAAACCCAAGGGGAGGCACATTTAGAGATAGGCTAAAAGGCTTATCAAATCATGAATTAAGAAGTTCAAGCTCGAGAAAAAGGATATCCGATCATGGACTAAGACGTCTTAGCTTAAGATGCAGCCAATCAAATTATTTCTATATATATTCACAACCTGAAGGGTTCAAACATGGCAACGAAGGCAAAGGCAAAGGAGTGGGATAGAGCTCCGCATATTACCAGAATTAGAGTTTCAGGATTTTCATTTCTAAACATCACCCGCTAATACCTGAATCTGGGTTTCGGGACTTTCGGCAATTCATTTACTAACACCTGAATCTGGTTTCGGGTCTTTCTCAAGCATTAAGTTTATTTTACCCAAATCTGGGTATCAAGACTGGTACCTATTTAAACCCATATCTGGGTATAAAATTTAAATAATGAATTTCTATCATAAATGTCCAAATTTTGGCTTCGGGTCATTATCAATCGCTATCTTGATTATACCTGAATTAGGCTAGGGGACACTATTGATCACCATAATTTTTGTACACGAACTTGGGTTTCGGGATTATTATCTGATTTTGCTTAGATGGAAGATTGCTTAGAATCGGTTACTAAAGTTATTGGAAATTGAAGGGGTTTCGACTGGGTCGACAGTACCCTTTCGATGGAGGTTAAATTTGAAACATAAAGGTGAATCTAACAAAAGCTTTAATGAAACAGAAAAGTAATCAAAAGTGCTTAGGACATTCCTTTATCTAGCTAAGGAAACTTTATTTCACTAAATCCCCAAATTAACAATCTTGTAATTAGAGTTACAATGCTTTAATTAAGAGAATAAAAGTTGAGAATGAAAGGAATCAGATCCCCAAAACGTGACCCCTTGGGTCTTATTTATAGATGCGACTCGGCACCTTTTGACCTTGTTGCTTTCGACTGGGTCAGAAGGTGGCTGTTGAGAAACTTAAGCATGTTTTCCCCTTTGTCGAAGGACATGGTGGTGCTTCTCTTCTTTGAGTTGACTTGTAAGCGCTTCCAACTATGTCGACAGCCCTTACTCATTGGTTTCGATGATGTTGGTTATGCTTTTGCTCTTGCTTCTGATCTGATGCGAAACCCTCTCTAGACCATGTTGGTTTCGACTGATTCGAAAGGCTTACTATAGCTTTCGAAGAGTTTTCTCAAGATAGTACTTGCTTTATAGTGGTTTGAATGAAGGCGAAACCATTGGTTTCGAATGGTTTGGCATATGTTCAAAGAGCTATTCTACATTGTCTTCAAAAGGCGTGGCTTTGACTTGATCGGAAGGTCTTCATCCAGTTGAAAGATTGTTAATGAAGGCATAAGAGCGCTCTCGAATATTTTATCCTCATTGAAAGGTAAGAGCCCTTTAGATATTTACTAGAGAAACCTTCCAACACCTATGAAAGGTCTTGGAGCCTTTAGACTTTGATGGTTGCATCCCTTCAGTTCCTATGAAAGGTTTAGCTGGAGGTCTTCTCTCTTAGTCTTTGCTTTACGAAGTCTGGACTTGATCGAAGGGTGAATATTTGGAGTAACATTTTCCCCCCTTGCGAAGGGATGCTCTTGACATTCCAAGTCATCTTTGTTGAAATCTAGAAGCTTCCCGCTTCTTAGTCTTCCCGCATTAATGTGGGCCGTCCTTTCAAATCTGATCTAGGGGCTGATAACTTTGGGTGACTTTTCTTATAAAGTACGCCTTTCTTCTTCTTCTTCCTCTTTTACTTTTCTGCAATCAAATTCCCAATCACGAGTAAAATAGTTCAAAAAAAATTCTAAAACTTCCAGTTTACTTCGAGAAATCAAAGCAATCATCAAATCTAATTCATTAGGTTAGATTTAACTTCATTTTGCTAGTTTTAATCGAATTCTACCCTTCCAGATTTTTGCTTGTAGAAATTGTTTTCTGAGTTGTTGCAAACATGGCATGAGTCCAAGTTTGAGATAGTGTAACTTTTTTATTTCCAGTTGGAATTCATTAGTTCTTTTTTTATTTGAAAGATGAAGTTTTCTACTATGTGCTTATCAATTTTTTGCTCGATATAAGGCCGTTTGGTCCTGTGTTTCAGGCCTGTAAGTTTGACCCAGGATGGTTTTCAGCCCTGGGCATATTTTTGTTTTTGAACTGTTGCAAACATGGCCTGAGTCCATGTTTAAGACAGCGTAACTTTTTCATTTCCAGTTGGAATTCATCGATTCTTTTTTGTTTGAAAGCCGAAGTTTTCTACTTTGTACACACCAATTGTTAGTTCAATCAAAGGTCGTTTGGCCACCAGTTTCATTTCCAAAAGTTGAACCCAAAGAAGATTTAGACCTGGGTATTGTGTTGCCGATGCATTTTTATGTTCTTTTTCGGTCCGACTTTTGACTTTTAATTCATGTTTTTGTGATATTTTTGAAATGTTTTATGGCTATGATGTCTATCGGTAGACTAGCCAAAATTTGGAGATTTTGAAATTCAAATTTTGGATTAAGTTTGAATTTAATTTTAATTGAATTTGAATATCGATTTGAGTGATTTCTTTGGTTTTTATTCGTTTTCGAGCACGGATTTTTCCAAACCTTTTTGAAATTATTCTTAAAATAAATGGGCATTTTAAATTATTATTATATGATATTTTTAAAGTATTTTCAAATATAGAATCTATTTATTCTCGATAATAAGGGAATTTTTAAATATGGCTTTCAAAATTGGTATTAAAAGCTTGTTTTCTCAAGTAAACTATTTTATATATAAAATACACATTTTTTCACTATTTGAGTGAATGAGAAGGAGAGTTAAATGGTTTGTCAAAACACGTTGTATGGGACACATGTGTTTATCTTATCGTTTAATTCCCGACTTGTCCGTTTGTTCATTTTTACCTGCGGGTTGAGTTTACCGATGAGATGAGGTAAACTTTTTACTACTTTGAGTGTGAAATTTACTATCGGTTAGTAAATCGTTCAGTGCAAACATGTGGTATGGGACATACGTTAACACTGTTCGGGTTCCTATCCGAAAGTTTGTGACACATTTGTCTAAGAGTCATATTTTCCAATACTGGACCTTCGGGTCATTTGTCTTTCGGGACATTTGTCTAAGAGAAAAATTTGTCCATTGCAACATATTTGTCCTTCGGGATGTTGTCCTTCAGGATGTTTGTCTAAGAGATGTATTTATTGTCCTTCGGGACGTTTGTCTAAGAGACATGGCGCCATATTTTGAGAGAGCAGTACTTGGCGGGCTCCGGCCATAAGCACGTGGTATATCTTTGAGATGATTTCATTGAAGCTTGTAATTTCCTTAGTGTATCGCCCATTTCCAGAATTGGTCCTTTGAACCATTCGATATATATTTGTGGCGATTACCTTTCGGAAATTTGAACTCTAGGAAGTTCTATTTTTGAGATTTGAATTGCCTACACTGGCGTTATATGAGATTTGCCTTTTGGAGTTTACTTGAGATTTTATTCTCCTCTTTGGAGATATATTTGCCTCATGGCTTATTTGAGATGGGAACTCTTTATGCATGTCTTGGGTTTGCCAAGATGGCGGGTTTAGGTTTTCCCCTAAGCCTTATTAGATGTTTTATGAATGCCAGTGATATGAGGCTCACTACTTTTAGCATTTTACGGGCAATTTTATCTCTTTTGAGATTATATGTTTGTAGTGATACCATATTATCACATGATGTAATCATACACTTTAATTGTCCCTTCTCAGTTGCCTTATGCTCATATTATCGCTTATCCTTGTAAACTGATTTGTTTAGCTAGTCTGACCCGTGTATTTTATACTCGGGTCAGACCGAGGTGTTTCAGGTAAGGTTCATTTTGATTTAGCCTATTCTTCTTCCACATGGACTATTCTGCTAGCTCTTTTTGTTATAGCTTTTTATGTAGTCCTTTATGGTTGCTACTCTGATATGTATATTCTTTTGACTCGTTTGTATATTGTGGTTGCTATACCACTTGACATGTGTCATTTTGTATAATCTGTGATGTATCTGTATATGTATATATATGTGATGATCTACTATTCCGTGATGTGTTTTGCATTCGAGTTATTGTATTTTGTTCTGACAGATCCTATAGCCACCTATGGCTTTGTATTAAGTATTTATTGGATATGTCGATCCACTTGAGATAGAAAAAAATTGGTATTTGTCGACGTATTCAATAGGTATATAAGACAAGGCTATAGATGGTCGCTTCTATCCAGCCCTATTCTCTGCATTAGCAGACATTATTACCCAGTAATACCCTTTGTTAATGTGGGTCTCAGGGTGGGGCATCATAGCTTGGTATCAGAGCTGAGTTCAAAACAAAATATGATAAACATATAACATAAACACATATTACGGTACATCAAAGTGTAATACAAGTGTTAAGGATCCTTGAATCATCTTGCCTTTGTTCTTTTCGTGTCCTTTGGGGTAGATAGTAGTTTGGGAATACGTCTAGGAATGCATTTTAATTCCGTAGTATTCCATATTTGAATTAATGATATCTACCATGTGAAAAATCTTTATCTTATCTTAACTTTCAGCTAATGGCTGGAAGAGGCAGAGGATGACGCTTGGATGTAGGGCAATCCCGTGGCTCGCATCCGGACGACGTTTATATGTCTGCCAATCAGTTTATAGATTTATTTAGGAGCACTCAGCCTCCAACTCCTACTCAATAATCTCCTCCACGCAAGTCTGTCTTTGTACGCATGTGTAGTGATTTCTCTCATCTCGGAGGAAAGTCGTTCAAAGGCTCAGAGTCCGTTCTTGAGGTCCATGCTTGGATTCGTACGTGCGAGCGTATCTTCTCTCGCATGGATCTTTTTGACCACGACAGAGTTCTTGTAGCATCTAGCATATTGCAAGAGCATGCCCTTGATTGGTATGAGCTTCTCATAGCTAAGCTCGATGAATCTACTCTTTCTTGGACTCGGTTTCGGGAACGATTCGAGCTCAAATTCGTTCCTGAATCTGAGAAAGCTTTATTGGCTCGTCGCTTCGTTGAGTTGAAGCTAGGGAAGTCCTCTGTCTCTGGGTATGTTTCATCATTCGAGGCCTTATCTAAGTATGGTCTTGAATACATTAGCACCACTTATAAGAAGAATCTGAAGTTTTTCTCTTGTCTTAAGAAGTATTTGAAGAAGTCTTTGATGCTCCAGCTCAAGCTTTCTTTCGAGGAGTTGGTTGACTCGGCGCTTCATCTCAAAGCCATCGAGAAGGAGTGCGATAGTGGTGATGAGGTTGAGGTTCGCATGAACCCCAATAAGAAGAAGTTCCCATTTCATAAGCCAAAAATTTTCTACTCCAAGAAGAAGAAGCCCGTTGGATCTAGTCCTAGTTCCAAGCCTAGTGGAGCACCTCCTACTCTGAAGGGGTGTTTCAATTGTGGTTCTTCTGACCATATGATCCATGGCTGCCCTAAGCCTATTATTTGCCGCTATTGCAAGAAAGATGGTCATCGAGTTGCCACTTGTCCTATTGCTCCGAATACCCAGTCTGGCAAGCTGAATGTAGTGGATGCTTCTAGAAGGTCTTCTCAGCGCAGATGTACTTCTCCTTCTATTCTTGAAGGTTCATTGTTGTTTAGTGATCGTTCTATTCGAGTCCTCTTTGATACAGGTGCGTCGCATTCATTCGTATCGAAGATGCTTGTCGATGATTTGTGTTTGGAAGTTTCTTGTATGGTTACTTCACTGAGGATTGTGAATCCTATCGAGGGATCCGCAACCCTTAGCATGCTTTGTGATGATGTTGAGATTTCTTAATGGGGCTATACCTTTCGTGCGAATCTGCACGTTATTTCTTATTTGGGATTTGATATGATTTTGGGTATGGACTAGCTAGTGCGATACGATGCTAGGATTATTTGTTCTTAGAGAATTTTATATCTTCAACATCCAGATTCGTCTACTCAGCTATCACTTGTTCTTCGGAATGTGGATAATTCTGAAGCATCTTTATTTTCTCTCGACTCAGGAGATGATGATGATATATCTCAAATTCCTATTGTTTGTGATTTCTCTGATGTATTTGAGCTTGTTTTGGATTTTCCACCGAAGCAGGCGATTGAATTCCACAGTGATCTCGTTCCAGGCACGCAGCCAGTTAGTCGTCCTCCCACGAGGATGTCTACAAAAGAAAATGAGGAACTTAAGAAGCAACTTTTAGAGCTTGAGTCCAAGAAGTTGATTCAGTCTAGTTTTTCACCATGGAGTGCCACGGTCGTCTTCGTGAAGAAGTCCGATGGAACTCTTAGGCTTTGCATCGACTATCGCAGGCTTAATGAGTTAACCATCAAGAATAGGTATCCACTACCTAGGATCGACAATATGTTTGATCAATTGAGTGGCGCTAAGGTCTTCTCTCAACTCGACTTTTCCACTGGTTTTCATCAGCTCTGAGTCGCGGAAGATAGCACACCAATTACAGCTTTCCGCACTCGATATGGATCTTACGAGTGGCTCGTTATGCCATTCGGTTTGACAAACGCTCCTACTTTCTTTTTTGATCTTATGAATCGAGGATTCCTGCAATATCTCGATAAGTTCGTCCTTGTGTTCATCGACGACATCCTTTGTTATTCGAAGTCTGAAGCCGAGCATGCTAATCACTTGAGAATTGTCTTAAGCACTCTTCGTCATCATCAGCTTAAAGCCAAATTCTCCAAGTGCCATTTCTAAGAGAATAAGGTTAAGTTCTTAGGCCATGTTGTTTCTTCCGAAGGCATTTCGGTCGATCCTTCGAAGATTGAATCCATCCAGAATTAGAAGAGGCCTGAGAATGTTCATGAGATTCGTAGCTTCCAAGGATTGGCGGGTTATTGTCGCCGGTTCATTAAGGATTTCTGTCGTATTGTGCTTCCTCTCACCAGCCTTTCTCGAAAGGAATTCGATATATTTGGTCCGACAAGTGTGAAGCTTCTTTTCAGCAGTTGAAGGATCTTCTCACTAATGCACCTACTCTAGTGGTTCCCGAAGGGAATCAAGATCTTGTTGTCTACACTGATGCTAGTAGTTGTGGCCTCGGTTCCATGGTTATGCAGAAGGATCGGGTAGTTGCTTTTGCTTCTAGGCAATTGCGACTGAATGAAGTCCGCTATGCCACTCATGACCTTGAGTTAGCCGCCATCGTCTTCGCCTTGAAGATTTGGCAACATTATCTGTTAGGCGAGTGCTTCATTCTCTATATTGATCACAAGTCCTTGAAGTATCTATTCACTCAGAAGGAGCTCAATATAAGGAAACAGCGTTGGCTCGAGTTCCTTGCCTCCAATGACTTTGATATCCAGTATACCCCTGGTAAGCGTAATCGTGTTGCTGATGCGCTTAGTCGCAAACATTCGGCTGTTGTTTCTATGATGCTAGCCGAGTGAGATGTTCTAGAGACCTTATCCCTTTGTGATATTTGTGATCGAGCTCCATCTTATGATTCACCTATTCGATTATTCAGTTTCGAAGCTCGACCCAGCTTATTGGATCGTATTGTCGATGCTCAGCGGTGTGATCCCGATCTTGTGCACCTTATTCAGATTTCTGAGTTTGAGTCTCGTGATGTGGAGTTGCAGGATCTCAGTATTGATTCTCATGGGTGTCTTCACAAGAAGAATCGTCTTGTTGTGCCTTCTGATTCTACACTTAGGGATGACATTCTCAATGACTGTCATCATTCTAAGTATACCATTCATCCTGGCAGTAGTAAGATGTATGCCGATATGCATCGCCTTTAATATCGAGAAGGCATGAAGCACGATTTCGCGAGTTATGTGAGTAATTGCATGACTTGTCAACGTATCAAAGCTGAACATCAGCACACTTCTGGTCTCCTTCAGCCTCTAGAGATTCCATTGTGGAAATGGGATAAGATTTAGATGGATTTAATTAACGGCCTACCTAGTTCGAGATTGGGCCATTCTAGCATTTTGGTTATTGTTGATCGCCTCACCAAATCAGCTCATTTTATTCCTATTAAGTCTAATAGGAGTGCTTCTCATTTGGCCAAGTTAAATATCAAAGAAATCGTGAGACTTCACGGTGTTCCTAGTTCGATTGTTTGTGATCGTGACCCGCTATTCACGAGTCATTTCTGGCAGAGTCTTCAGCAAGCTTTGGGAACAAAGCTTAATTTTAGCACAACATATCATTCCTAGTCTGATGGACAGACTGAACGGGTGAATCGTATTCTCGAGGATCTTCGTCGTGCTTGCATTCTAGATTTCGGTTGTAGTTGGTAGGATTACCTACGTATTTTGGAATTCTCCTACAACAATAGTTTTTAGTCTAGTATCGGTATGGCTCCTTTCGTAGCTTTATATGGAAGGCCATGTCGATCACCTTCTTGTTGGTCGGAATCTGGTGAGAAGTTTATTCTTGGCCCAGATTATGTTTGTGATTCTTCTGAAAAGATTGATCTTATTCATCAGAGAATGAAAGTGGCACAGAACCGCCAGAAATCCTACACGGACAACCGTATGAAGCCTCTCGAGTTCTCGGTTGGTGATCTGTCTTTATTCATGTTTCTCCTTTGAAAGGGGTTATGCTCTTCAGTACAATTGGGAAACTGGCTCCTCACTTTATAGGACTATTTCCTATTACTGAACGTATTAGCCCTCTGACTTATAGAGTTTTACTTCCAGCTCATCTATCTGGCATTCAAGACATGTTTCACATCTCTCAGCTTTCGAAGTGTCTTCAAAAGTCGGATTCTGTTGTCGATTTTCCTGATTTGCAAGAGCTTGAGATCTCACCAGACCTATCTGTTGTGTAGTAGTCTATTCGCGTACTTTCTTCGGAGGTGAAACGCCTTCGAAACAAGGACGTGCCGCTCATTAAAGTTCGATGGTCCGCTAATCCCAATGACTGCATTGGGGAATCAAAAGAGTTTATCGAGCGATCCTATCCCAGTTTACCATCTTCGCATAGCGATGGTGAGAATGTCTCTTTATCTTAAGCTTATTTTCTTTTCTTTTTTAGTGATGAAATTAAATAGTTGAATACAAATTCTTCTCTAGGAATTGCGATGACGCAATTTTGTTAAAGGGGGAGTCTGTAATAACCCTGGTTTGGAGACTACCTATCAATATTGAATTATAACGATAATTATAATTTAATATTGTGATTTAAATTAAAAGTGGAGAAATTAAATTGTTTATTTTGAATAAACAATGAATTTTGGAATTTAAAATGAGAAAATGAAATTTCGAGCATTATTTTATTTTGTTGGAGTGATAATAAATGGAATATCATCTTTAAAAATAGAAAATGATTTTAATTTTAGAGAAAATGCAATAATTACGTTAATTGTTGCCCATTTACTTCTTTTAATAATTTTTAAGAGAAGTATTTTATTTTTAAGGGTGGTTTATTAATTAACACGGTAGAAATTGGGTTAAAAATATGTTTTGGCTATAAATTATGTTTGGAAATGGTTTAAAATATTTTTCTAAGTGATAAAATATTATTGTAGAATTTTAGAAGATAAAAACATGGTTTCATTCATTTATTGAGTAAATAGTGCATTTTTGTTAAATAAAGGAATTTAATAATAAAAATGTTTTAAAAACATAAATTTAACTTTTTTATATGATAGAAAATGTTTTATTTTATATGTATATGATTTTTCATATTTTTCTTGTCTAAAACTTATGAGAAAATGCAATTTTCTTTTGTGTATATGTGATATATGCAAATATTTTAACTAATGTTGTTTAATTAATCTTAGGCCATGATAAGTTCTTTTTTATTTTTGGGTCCATTAGCCCGTTATCCCATAATCATGGTAAGAAGAGAGAAGAAGAATTAACAGTACGTTCTTTTCCTCAACTCCTCCTTCCTTCTTCAGCCAGAATTAGAAATTAGAACCCCTCTCCAAAAATTGCAAAATCCAAGCCAATTTCTTCATTAAAATTCACCAAATTAAAGTCCTTTTGAAATCTAGAGATAAAGCAAAGGTAAACAACTCCAAATCACTGAATTTCATCGAAGAATTTTATATTACAGTAGGTGATTTCCTAATTTACTGTATATGTTGTTTTGCATGCACTGCTCTTCTTTCCTACAGGTCCTTAAAGGCTTCAATCTAGCTGAAAGCTTCAATTTTGCAATCAAAATCCAAGTCTTTCCATTGCAATAGCAAGATGAGTTACAAAACTCACAAAAACAAGCAGAGCCAAGCTCAAAATTGCCAAAAATTTGCTTTTTAATTTGTTTTTACTTTCAATTTTGTTTCTGTGTCAAAACCTTCTCTGGTTGGTACTTTGCATTCTAATATCTTTTGATTCTGGCAACGAAATGCTGCAAGATTTCTTGCATTTGGTAGCTTGCATGTTGAACTTCATCTCTGCAAATTATGGTTGAAAAATATTGTCATTTGGATATTCAAAACAATGGTAGAAAATCAACTCAAACATGGATTTTTGCCTGTAGAAATTTTATTTTCTGAGTTGCTGCAAACATGGCCCGAGTCCATGTTTGAGACAATATAACTTTTTCATTTCCATTCAGAATTCTTTGATTCTTTTTTGTTTGAATGATGAAGTTTTCTACTATGTGAATACCAATTTTCTGCTCAATATGAGGTCATTTGGTCCTCTGTTTCAGGCCTGTAAGTTGGACCCTAAATGGTTTTCAGGCCTGGGCATATTTTTGTTTTTGAACTGTTGCAAACATGGCCTGAGTCCATGTTTAAGACAGCATAACTTTTTCATTTCCAATCGGAATTCCTTGATTCTCTTTTGTTTGAAAGCTGAAGTTTTCTACTTTGTACACACCAACTTTTAGTTCAATAAAAGGTCGTTTGGCTACCTGTTTCATGTTTGAAAGTCGAACCCAGAGAAGATTTAGACCTGGGTATTGTGTTGCCGATGCATTTTTATGTTATTTTTCCGTCCGACTTTTGACTTTTTCTTCATGTTTTTGTGATATTTCTGAAATGTTTTGAGGCCATGATGTCTATCGGTAGACTAGCCAAATTTTGGAGTTTTTGAAATTCAAATTTTAGATTAAATTTGAATTTAATTTTAATTGAATTTGAATATTGATTTGAGTGATTTCTTGGGTTTTTATTCCTTTTCGAGCACGGATTTTTCCAAACCTTTTTGAAATAATTTTTAAAATAAATGGGCATTTTAAATTATTATTATATGATATTTTTAAAGTATTTTCAAATGTAGAATCTATTTATTCTCGATAATAAGTAAATTTTCAAATATGGCTTTCAAAATTGGTACTAAAAGCTTGTTTTCTCAAGTAAACTGTTTTATATATAAAATATACATTTTTGCACTATTCGAGCGAATGAGAAGGAGAATTAAATGGTTTGGTAAACCATGTGGTATGGGACACGTGTATTTATCTTATCGGTTAATTCCCGACTTGTCCATTTGATCGTTTTGACCTGCGGGTCGAGTTTACAAATGAGATGAGGTAAACTTTTTACTGCTTTGAGTGTGAAATTTACTAGCGGTTAGTAAACCGTTTAGTCCAAACATATGGTATGAGACACACGTTAACACTGTTCGAGTTCCTATCCGGAAGTTTGTGACACATTTGTCTCAGAGACGTATTTGCCAAGACTGGACCTTCGGGTCATTTGTCCTATGGGACGTTTGTCTAAGAGATGTATTTGTCCATTGCGATGTATTTATCCTTCGGGATGTTTTCCTAAGAGTCGTATTTATTGTCCTTCGGGAGGTTTGTCTAAGAGACGTGGTGCCTTATTTTGAGAGAGCAGTACTTGGCGGGCTCTGGCCATAAGTACGTGCTATATCTTTGAGATGATTTCATTGATGTTTGTGATTTTCGTAGTGTATCGCCCTTTTTCGAAATTGGTCCTTTGAACCATTCGATATATATTTGTAGCGGTTACCTTTCGGGAATTTTACTTGGAAGTTCTATTTTTGAGATTTGAATTGCCTACACTGGCGTTATATGAGATTTTCCTTTTGGCGTTTACTTGAGATTTTATTCTCCTCTTTGGAGATATATTTTCCTTATGGCGTGTTTGAGATGGGATCTCTTTGTGCATGTTTTGGGTTTGCCAAGATGGCTGGTTTAGGTTTTCCCCTAAACAATATTTGATGTTTTATGAATGACGATGATATGAGGCTCGCAACTTTAAGCGTTTTACGGGTTATTTTATCTCTTTTGAGATTATATGTTTGTTTTTTGATACCATATTATCACTTGATGTAATCATACACTTTAATTTTCCCTTCTCACTTGAGAATATTATCACATTACCCTTATGCTCATATTATCGCTTATCCTTGTAAACTGATTTGTTTAGCTAGACTGACCCGTGTATTTTATACTCGGGTCAGACCGAGGTGTTTCAGGTTAGGTACATTTCGATTTAGCCAATTCTGCTTCCGCATGGACTATTCTGCTAGCTTGTTTTGTTATAGCTTTTTGTGTAGTCCTTTTTGGTTGCCACTCTGATATGTATATTCTTTTAACTCTCTTGTATATTGTGGTTGCTATACCACTTGACATGTATCATTTGTATGCTCTATGATGTATCTGTATATGTATATATATGTGATGATCTACTGTTATGTGATGTGTTTTAAATTTGAGTTGTTGTATTTTGTTCTGATAGATCTTATAGCCACCTACGGCTTTGTATTAAGTATTTATTTGATATGTCGATCCACTTAAGATTAAAAAATGGCATTTGTCGACGTATTCAATAGATATTTAAGACAAGGCTATAGATGGTCGCTTCTATCTAGCCATATTCTCTGCATTAACAAACAGTATTACCCAGTAATACTCTTTGTTAATGTGGATCTCGGGGTGGGGCTTCACATTGCTATTTTGGTATAATCAATTTTAGGATAGTTAGTCTAGAAAAGATCAACTTGCTCAGACTTAGGACAGATAGTCCATTAATTTCTTGTTTTAGCATAATGGATATTGCTATATTAATATTATAATCATTTGATTAACCAGTTTGATTGCAGGAAAGGATTTGCTAAATATATGTTTGAAAAGAGATATTAGTGATGGGAAACCTATTCCTCTAAGCAGCATGGTCTTACTATGTATCAGTAAACAGAGATGTAACAGAAATTATTCATACTAGGCTTTATGTTAGACTTGAAGTTTCTATTTCCCCTTAAACTCTCGGGTGCTCAAAATTGATTTGAGTAGGCTGAGGTTTTAGGTTTTCCGGTTTTAGTTGATTTTGGTGAATAAAGCATTCGAAGGCGAGCAGATGATGGCTAACGGTTAGCTAAATTTAGGAATTCTGTTTTAATTGTTTCCGCTGTGTATTAAGACAGTAATGTTTATTTTGCTTTGATCGTCTAAGGGGCCATCTTCATATGCCACTATTGGCGTATTGTTCTAATTATATTTGATCATTGCTTGGGAATACATTTGTGGATTTTTGTATCTTGGATATGATATGATTTGAAATGTAATCACAGAAATTATTGTGTTTTTTAAATGTGTGATTTTGTTCATATTCAAGTGCTTCTGATATTATGGATACCATTAACATTACTGCATTTCGTCATCAGAAGTTAATACTGTGGACGACTACAACATCCATTGTGCTTAGCTTTTGGCCTCTAGATACGGGATGTTACAACTTAGTATAAGAGCATAGGTTTATGAAAAATTTAATCAAAAATTGTTTTGAATAGAAAAATACGAAGAAATTAGAGTAAGTTTGGCGTTGGGATAACGCTATAGTAACGTACTTGTATTTGCTATATATAAGTATGCGCTTTATCTCCATTCATCTACCTTTGATTAGGTTATCTTTCTGTATCTCATGAGGTTTGAATATAGATATGGATGGTAGAAGAAGCAGAGTTAACCCAGGAGAGGGATGCACCGAAAGGAATGCCGGACCTAATGCAGGGAGAAACCAAGATCAGGCAGAGAATGTTGGTGCTGAGGTCCCGCAAGTCAGAATGGAAGCCATGTATCAGTTTTTTAGGAATATGATGCAGGTAGGACTTACAGCCGGAGTGTTAGAAGGAAATGCTACAGGAGTAGGAGTTCCGAATGTTCCGGTAGTTAACCATTTCGCGAAGATGAGTGGTGATTATGTGAAGCTAGGAGGGAAGTTGTTTAAGGGAACATAGGATGCCATTAAAGTTGAGAACCGGTTGTTGCACTACAAAAGTATTTTTGCAAATCTGGGGCAAAATGATGAGCAGAAGAGGAGGTTGGCGTCTAGACAGCTTCAGGGAGCCACATTGTTTGAAACAGCGACAGTTGATGAAGAGACAGTAACCTGGGAGGATTTCAAGAGGAGACTCCAGGAGAGGTTCATGTCTGTGATGACCCATTCATCTTTGATTAGGCAGTTTGTGGAGCTGATGCAGGGTGAGATGTCTATTGCTGAGTATGCTAGGAAGTTTGAAGAGTTGTCCCGGTATTGATATGCTTCTATGGGTACAGTGTTGAAGCGGAACGAGAAGTACATCACAGGATTGAAACCAAAATCGACTATTTTGTCTCATCCTAGAGATCCTTATGATATTGTTGTGGAAATGGCTTTATGGCAGGAAGAAGTCCTTGAGTCACAGGAGAAGAGCAAGGCAAAAGGGGTCTAGGTTGGGTAAGGCTAGAAGATTAAGTTCTTTCCCAAGAAAGGTGCTCAAAAGGATGGAGCAGCAAAGAAGGCGAAGTCTGAGGTTGTCTGTTATAAGTGCGACAAGAACGGGCACTTTGCTAATGAGTGTCGCTCAGGAAAGCCTAAGGATATGGCTAAGGGGAAGAATGTCAGGTGCTTCAACTGTGACCAGATATGTCATTATAAGAACCAGTGCAAGGAGTTCGTTATTGATGGTAAGGGCAAGGTGTATGCATTGGAGCCTGCTGGTTCTAAGCCAATAGCCCAGGAGAAGGAAAGGCAGTTCTTGGAGGAACGCTTTAGATTCATGGTATGTCTGTTAGCATTTTATTTGATACTGGTGCATCACATTGTTTTATATCTAGTTGTTTTATAGATAAGCTTAACCTTGTACCAACATATTTAGTTACTTCCTTACGGGTTGCGAATCCACTAGGAGAGTATGCAACTATAGGGTTGAGATGTGACCAGTTTGAGTTTGACATGTTCGTTCATACTTTTGTGTGCAGTTGACATGTGTTTGATTTTGTGGAATTCGGGATTATCCTTGGTATGGATTGGTTAAGTAAGTACAATGCTAAAATATTTTGCTAGGGTAGGAAGATATCTCTTAGACACCCGGATGTTAGTGATCAAATTGTTTTCACAATAGGAAGTACTAGTACTGAGGTGTTTTCTTTGTTAGGTGCTTTGGGCTCAGAGGATGAATTTAGCTAAGTTTTCATAGTTAGAGAATTCGTAGATGTGTCTGAGCTTATAGTTGGATTGCCGCAAAAATGAGCCATTAAGTTTTAGATAGATTTGGTTGTGGGAGTAGAACCAGTGAGTAGGCCGCCAAGTAGGGTGACCTTTTCAGAGATGATGGAGTTGAAGGTGTAGTTGGTGGATTTAGAAGGCTAGAGTTTTATTAGTCCTAGCAGTTCAATGTGGGGTGCAGTTGCAGTACTTGCTATGAAGCTGGATGGATCGTAGAGACTATGTATCGATTATCATAAGTTGAATGAGAGGACATAAAGAATCAATATCCATTGCCTAGGACTGATGATTTGTTCGACCAGTTGAGCGAAGCAAAGGTATTTTGTCAATTGGATTTGGCAATAGGTTTCCATCAGCTCAGGGTTGCATAGGATAGTTCACGTTTGACAGCATTAGTACTAGATATGGGTTGTACGAATAGTTAGTTACGTCGTTCGGACTGACGAATGCTCCAACTTTCTTTGTGGATTGGATGAACCGAATTTTCCGAGAGCACTTAAATACATGCGTGTCATTTTCATAGATGATATCTTGATTAAATCTAAGGATGAAAGAGAGCATGAAGTTCATCTTAGAGTGGTGGTTGAGATGCTGAGGTGGCATCAGCGGAATGCATAGTTTTCGAAGTGCCACTTCTGGAAGAAGGAAGTGAAATTTCTTGTTAATTTGGTCTTAGAGGAAGGGTTATCAATGGATCCGACTAAGATCGAAGAACTAAATAGTTGGAAGAGATCCGAGATAGTAACCGAGATTAAGAGTTTCGCTGGGTTGGCTGGTTATTATCGAAGATTCATTAGGGATTTCTCGCGAATAGTAGCACCAATGATCAAGCTGATGAGGAAGGATGTGAATTTTGTGTGGACCGATAAGTTTGAGGAAGCATTCCGAGTTTGAAACACTTATTGACCCATGCACCGGTGTTGGTTGTTCTAGAAGGGAATCAGGATTTAGTAGTCTATACCGATGCGTGTGGAACAGGATTAGGAGCTGCGCTAATGTCGAGAGGTAAAGTGATTGCCTATGCTTCTAAACAGCTTTGACCGCATGAGGTTAGATATCCGACACATGGTTTAGAATTGGCTGCTGTAATTTTTGCTCTGAAGGTGTGAAGGCATTACCTTTTGGGAGAGAGATTTGAGTTGTGTACAGATTATAAGTCGTTGAAATAATTGTTCTCTCAAAAGGAGCTAAACAAGAGACAGTAGAGATGGTTAGAGTTCAGAGCCGCTTATGATTTTAGGATTGAGTACACGCCCGGGAAAGGAAACAAGGTTGCAGATGGACTTAGCAGGAAGGATCAGAATGCAGTATTAGCAATGATGGTTGAGTGGAAAGATTTAGAAGCCTTAGCAGATTGTAGAGTGTAGTGGAGATCCGAGGTCGGGTCTAGTGGAAATACAGTCGTATTGTTTTGTTTGGAAGTTCGACCAGTGCTGATCGAATAGATTGCTTCTAAGCAGATAGAGGATCTGGTGTTAGCTGAATGAATCAGGACGAAAAAGAAAGGAACCAAGAGCGATGACTAGAAAAATTTTAGTCTTCGCCATAATGATTGGTTGGGAAAGAAAGGAAGATTACGTGTTTCGAGTGTAGGAAACATAAGGAAGAAAATCTTAGATGAATGCCATCGTTCGAAGTTTACTATACATCTCGGAGGCACCAAGATGTATCAGGATATGAAGTGGAGTTTCTTCTTGGAAGGAATGAAGCGGGATATTGGTTTGTGTGTAAGGCAATGCTTGAATTCCTAGCAGGCAAATGCTGAACACCAGAAGCCAAGTGGTTTGCTCCAACCGTTGGATATTCCAATATGGAATTGGGATTCTATTGCTATGGACTTCATAGACGGGTTGCCACGGTCAAATAGAGGTAATGAAAGTATATGGGTCATAGTGGACAGATTAACCATGAGTGCCCGTTTCATTCCAGTTAAGTCAACAAGGACGGCACCGGTTTTAGCTAGGTTGTTCATAAAAAATGTGTTTAGATGCAAGGAGTTCCTAACGGTATAGTTATTGAAAGAGATTCCTTGTTCACTAGCAAGTTTTGGAAGAGTATGCAGGAAGTTTTAGGAACCAAGCTTAAGATGAGTACCGCTTACCATCCACAGAACAATTGGGAAAACGAAAATATTTAACAAGACCTTGGAAGATTTGTTAAGAGCTTGTGTTCTGGATTTCGAGGGATCAAGGGAGAACCATCTGCATCTAGTCGAGTTTTCGTATATAAACAGTTATCAGACTAGTATTGGGATGGCACCATTTGAAGTAATGTATGGAAGGCCATGCAATTCTCCAGTATGTTGGTTTAAGACCGGCAATCGGTTGATTCTTGGTCCAGATCTGGTTAGAGAGGCTGTGGAAAAGATTGAAGTCATTCGGACAAGAATGAAGGAGGCTCGGTCTAGGCAAAAGAGTTATGCAGATATGAGACGGAATGACTTGGAGTACACAGTTGGGGACCAGGTTTTCGTCAAAGTATCACCGACAAAGGGTGTGCATAGATTTGGGAAGATGGGGTAGTTACCTCCTAGGTTCATTGGACCTTTTCCTATTGTTGAGAAGATTGGGAAACTCGCTTATAAACTTGAGTTACCAAGCAGTTTGGCAGGAGTCCACAATGTTTTTCATGTTTCTCATCTCAGAAAGTGTGTTAGAGTACTGGAGACTGCTATTGCACTGACAGTGCTAGATGACTTAGTGGTAGAACTGGACTTGACCATAGTGAGGAAGCTAGTTCGCATTGTTGCGAGAGATGAGAAGAGGCTTAGATCCAAGACGGTGAAATTAGTCAAAGTCCAGTGGAGTGACGATGACAGAGACTGTACTTGGGAAGTTGAGAGTAGGATTAGAGATACTTGTCATGACTTATTTGATGGTATGTTTTACCTTCTTGTTTGTTTTGTGTGCCTTATTGTAATTTCGAGGACGAAATTCTTTAAGGAGGGGAGTCCGTAACACCCCAGATTTTTGCTAACATTATTTAAAAGATATAGTTAGTTAAACTAAATAAAATAATGTGTTGATTAGAGAATTGGGATTTGATTTTAATTAAGGTAGCCATGCCTTTTAAAACTAATGAATTAAAAGAAGAGTTTAAAATGAATTAGAGGAAGGGTATTATGGGAAAAAGGCCATTCCTATATCTCCTAACCTAGGCCGTGTATCATTTTACACGTTCATTCCATTTCAAAATCTTCAAAATCAAGGTCGGCAACTATTAACAAGGAAAGAGAAAGAGGAAACTAAGAAAAGCTAAAGGAAAAGAAAATTTAAATCAAATTCATTCAAATCTCAAGGTCCTTAATCTCTAAAGCAAAAGTGAATAATGTTTACATCTCTAAATTTTTATTGGTTTTGGTTTTAAGATTAAACCTAAAAATTTTGCAAAGATTTGCCATGTTTTTAAATCATAAAATGATTATATATACATGTTGATGGTTTTTGATTGTTCATATAGATTTTATGACATTTTTTAACATGAAACCCCTATTAAATCACATTTGTTAGCCTTGCCAATTTTTATGATGATCTAAAAAGATATTTTAGAGATGGGTTTCAAATTTCAGATTTTTATGAATTTTTTTAGAATTATTATGAATTTTCTAAGGAAGGAAATGATAATTTGGATTATAAAATTATTTACGGAAATAATTTATTATTTGGGTCCAAAATTTTTATATGTTGAAAAACGTAAAATAATTGATTTTATAGAAATTTTCCAAATTTTTCCAAGGTGATTTAATAGTTATATAAAATTATTTATGGTATGGATGGAACTTAAATGTTTTATATAATTATAAAGGAGAAATGAGCTTTTTCTAAATTGTTTAAATTTCTAAATAAGGAAAGTCGGTAGTACTTTTGGATAAAAAAATCTAGCAAATAATTAGATTTAGACAAATAAGGCAA
The DNA here is from genome assembly GCA_030737815.1 of Allium fistulosum. Classification (NCBI taxonomy): domain Eukaryota; kingdom Viridiplantae; phylum Streptophyta; class Magnoliopsida; order Asparagales; family Amaryllidaceae; genus Allium; species Allium fistulosum. The sequence goes on from CM060907.1 coordinate 394,886,312, forward strand.
GTTAGGTACAAATGGACAAATCTAAAGTACAAATAAATAGGCTTTTTACTATTTCAACTCATTCGGCAAGAGGTTTCAGCTCTATTTCAAACCTTCCGACAAGGTCGAATGGTATCAAACCTTTCGACTAGGTCAACAACCAATGCTCATGGTATCAGGAAACTGGTACGTAGTGAATTGGAAGATGTCGAAAGGTTTAGGATCGAATGGTAGGAGCTTCCGAAAGAGATGAAACTTGGTTTTGGTTCTAAAGAAAATATGCCTGCTACCTTTTGAGAAAGAGCTTTCGACAATGTCAAATGCTTTAAAAGAAAAGGTTTCGATTGGGTTGCTTTCCTGTTTTAATTGAAACCTTTCGACAAGGTCAAAAGGTAAAAATTTCGACAAGGTCGAAGGCATAGTTGTCGCTTCCAATCTTTCAACCCAGATGGACTCGAAGAGCATCTTTTTGTGTTCTAAAATTTTCCGCCTCCCCATTGCTTTCGAATGGTTGGTTCTTCTGAATCGTACTTATAAAGATTCTCCCAAGAAGACATCAAAAGCTCCAATCAAGATGAAGAGCAAAGACTAAGGCTCGAAGCCTTAAGGATTATACATAAAAAGAAGCAAAGTCTTATGACCCTGAGAAATGGAGTTTAAACCTCTTTCATGTAGGACCTATCCCAAACTATGCACTTGAAAAAAGAATAAATAGAAGTGATAATATCTTTAATCAAATGAGAAGAACAATCCAACATTATTCCCAAGGCACAATCTTTGAGAAAGAGATAATGAATGATTGGAACGTCTTTGCATACAAATGGCGACCAACTGCAATAACTGCACTTCCAACCCAAGAGATTCGAAGGGTAGCAAAGGTAAAAATAATTGAGGAGCATGAAATGGAAAGGCTGAAGGATAAAAAGCAAAAGAATCATCCTCAAGAATCAGGTTTCAAGTCTAGACTTTCAAAAGAATGCAACTTAACAACGTCAATCGAAACATTTACTTGCTTATGAAGGATAAACTTAACTATTGGCCATCACAAAAGAAAACGCCAAAACATGAAAGGAACATGGGAGGGTCCTTTTGTAGTTATCATACGATGAATGGTCATAAAACCAACCATTGCAAAGCCCTAGAGGGGATGATCATCCATTTCTTTAGACAAGGAAAGATCAGGGAATTTGTAAAAAAAAACTTGAGAAAGGATTAATAAAGACCAACTTTCTGAAAAGAAAATGTCTACATGGTTGGGAGTAAAATTCTCGTTAAACCTTGAGTACTTAAAATGGTAGGCTACCAATAATGGTAGAAAGCCCTTGGTCGCGCCAAGATGGCTATGTCAAGGAACCTCCTGGAGGGAGGGCGCGCACTACAAGAATAATTGCTTTTGATAGAGCCAATAGACAACGCTTTATTATTAAGCGTTATTGTTTAATTTAATTTCTTTTACTTAGATTAGAATTGGCTCCATAACGCATAAAAAAAGAGGGCATGTCCAATTATTTTCGTCCCGCCTTATCATAAAATTATTTTCGTTCCAATTTTTCCCTCTTCCCTGATTCTCTCTCTCTTCCCAATCCCCAAATCATTCCTTTAGACCAGTGCGACCACTGTACGCAGCTCGCTTGACCTCCTAAACGTAGCCTGCAACATAGGCCTTCTGTAACAACCCGGGGTTTTGCACCATTTTAATAATCGTCGTTAAACGATTAATTTGATAACTAATTGCTGTTGGAATTTAAATCAAGTTGAAATTCTTTGATAAAAATGTTAAGTGATTTAATCAGTTGTAAATTCTTTTGAAAAAAAAATTCGTTAAAGAATTATACGGGCTTTTCTTTGTTAATCCAGCTCGTTTTCTTTTTGTTGAGATAATGGTTGTACTCATTCCCCTTTTATATTCGTTGGCAACCGATTCCTATCTCATTTTTGGAAACGAAAAAAAAAACCTAATCAACATACGAAAAGAGAAATGGCGGCTCTCTCTCGTTCGTCTCTTCCAGCAAAGAAATAGGGTTTCGTGAATTCTCAAAGAAGCCGATTATCCAAAGGTCGTCTCTTCGATTTTACAAGGGCTGCTCGATCAAAATTAGGGCTTGCTCATCTTCGTCTCGCCGTGAAGATAAGGGCTGTCGTATTGGGAGCATCTCGTTCAAAGATTGCGTGGCCGTCGAGCTCGTCTTCGCCTCGATTACGGTGAGTAATTTATATTACTCACATTTAATTCAAGCGCATTTATCTTTGAGTTGTGATTTCCACTGCTTTGAATCCTTGAGTTTTCGTTTGTATACGAACGTTTGATTTCGTCTTGGTTTTACCTTGGCCATTCTAATTTAATTGAATACTGAGATGAGTTCTTTGATTTTAGTTTTCGTGTTTCTACGATTTTGTTCGTATTCGATTGTTAAGTTCGTCACTTGATTTGTGGCTATTCGTACATGTTGGAGGTGATGTTCTCTGTCTTGGATATTTTCTGCGTCTTGATGACTCACGCGGTGACTTTGTGTTGTATCGAGCATTTGGGTCTTTGTTGCTTTCTCTGTGTCTTGATTCGAGTTGCATTTTCGATGGACATCGACTTTGACTATGATTTATGTGAATGTATTTGGCTTCAGCCTCTGTTGCTATTCGAACTTAAATTGGGTTTTGGTGAATTGTATGGTTTAAGTGTGTGTGATTCCATGAGTTTGTTCTGTAGCTTACGGCTTCAGGTTGATTTTGTTATATTCCATGATTTTGTTCAGTAGTTTACGGCTTCAGATTGATTTTTGTTATTACCAGGCTTTAACTAGATTTCAATCATCGATTTCGAGTTTAAAAATATGGTTGCTTTTGGTTTCGTGGTTGTATTGGTTGGATTCAATGCTGGAAATTGTTTCGACCTTAATTACTGATTTCCCTATTTGCTTGAATAATACAGTTTTGATTTCGCTTGAGTTCTGACTTGTTTGGATTTCGTGACATCCGGGTTATCTTCGACATTGGTCTAGATATTGAACTGTACTTCATTTGATACTCGACTTAATCATTTAACATCACCTGAATTTGAGATGCTTTCTGTCATTACCTTACTTTGATCTTATCTGACTATTGTTTGGTGATGATCACTATTTTGATCTGGTCGTTTGAACTGTAGCTTCTGTGTAGTTTGGTATCACCTGTGACTTGAGTTCCTTGCTATGTCTTTTGTGCATTAGTCACTTGAACTTGTTTCTCTGACTTGTAGCCTCTGTACATTCATGTAGTATGGTTTCACATGCATACTGCCTATACATGCCGGGTCCTTGATTTTTGGACGGATGTACATGTGTTCCCTTGATCATGGGTTCATCGTGATAGCTTCACTGTTGTATGTACTGACATCACCTTGTAGTCTTCACCTATGATATTTTCATATAGTCTGTTCATGCTGACACTAGATTTTGCTGCAATCTTCACTTGAGTTGCATTTAGTTTAGATGTGCACTTCAGTCTGCATTTACATTGACCTTGGTAGTCATTGTTTCTTGTTGTTTGACCCGCTGCACTATATGTTGTGGTTGATTCATTTATGCATCTCTGACTTGCCCACTTACTTCCTGACCTGTAGTACTATTTTAGGGCTGATGTGTTATGTAGTTCACTGTACCATGTAATCACTCTCCTTTTATTTTTGTACCTGTACTACTGCCTTGTGCCTTGGTGCTGCAGATGTGTTGAGTCAGAGACTTGACCTTCTTGCATTTCGTGGTAGTTTCCAACCTTCTCGAATTTGTAGTGTTGTTACATTTACTTGGTGGCAATTGGTTTGCATACCATTTACCCTGGGCAGCCGTATCCCCCTGCTGCATTCGTTTGATTGATGTATCTGGTTTTCCGGCTGTAGTTTGTTGTCATCTTTTCTTGACTACTTTGGCATTTCTCTGCCTTGTCCGAACTGGTTTGGTTGTTGTTGCTTGAGGCAGCCAACCTCTTCAACTCACTTGGTCGAAGCTTTCCACTATTGTCACTTGCTTATTGCATTTGTTGGCACTGTGAATTCTTGAGCATTGGCCTTTGTGCCTTGTTGCTATTTCTTTATATACTGTTGTGGCGAGGCAGTGCACGCGTGCGTGTACTGCAGCCACACAGAGATGACAATTTTGAATTGATGTTTCAATTTGTTGAATTGTTTCGTTGGTTACTTTCAATGCTTTGGAGTTGTATTCTGATTTGGATTTGTTTCGTGAAGCCAATTAAATATTTGGAAGCTGTATTTTGAAATGGTTCATTTTGATTTGCATTGGATCCGTTGGCTTTTGGATTCATTGATCTTTTGAGTATTTCATAGACTGTCTTGGCGAGGCAGTACACGTTAGCGTGTACTGCAGCCAATCAGCATTGTTGTTTTTAAATTGACATTACAATTGTTTAAACTGCTTTGGATTTCTGATTGTTGTTTAACACTGTTTAGTGTTATATCTGCCGTTATCCGATTCTTTTATCGAGAAGTTGGATATATGTGATTTCTGTGACTGTCGTCTATTTGACTATCTGATTATTATTGCTGCTATGCACTAATAACTGAGTTTGAATTAGACTGACCCGTGTATTATTTTCTTTTGAATGTAATACTCGGGTCAGACCCGAGTTATTTCAGGTTGTAGATTTCCTTCTTTGAGTTGCTGTTCGGGATATGATGACTTTTTACATCTTTTGAAGTGGTCTTCGTCGTTTTGTAGTAGTCGTGTCGTTGTATAGGATGATATGTATTCATGTATATTAGTTGATAATGTACTTGTTTATATAACTTCCAGAGTCGACAGTTGTAGTTGTATCATATGTATTGTGTCAACTATGTTGTAACTGACATCAGTTATATATATATGAGATTTTGTTTTATCTGTGTTCCGCACTTACATTATCTGTGTTATTATTATATCTAATGTCCTAAACTATTATGAACCATGGTAGTTTGTTTTATACTGATAATTGGGTATGTCGATGGGAGTAAATAAATAAGAAGAAAAATGAAAAGTATATACCACTCCTATCGAGGTAACCAATATTAGCGTAAGGCCAACTACGGATGGCCGCTCCTATCCAGCCTTATTCTTCGTAATAATAGACAGTATTTCTTTTAATACTCTTTGTTATTATGAGCATAGATGTGGGGCGTCACAGTTGGTATCAGAGCTTGGGGTTTATGGACATAATATAAAACATAACTTGGATGGAACATATGTTACAACTATTGGTCGATGTTTTATTTGTGCTTTGAGTCAAAACTAAAGTTTTGAAAATTTGATGAAATTTTTAAATATTTTATTTAAAAATAAAAGTGAAATTGTGTTCTGATGATTTGATTGATTTGTGTTTTGTTATCAGAGTGTGCAGCAGAAACAGTGAAACTGTCTTCGCTGAATACAGCTGATAATCTTTTTGATTTGAAAATCAAAGTGTGAAATTAAAATAGATTTCATTTGTTGTTTACATAACTGTAATTATTTTTTTTCTTTGAGAATTTCGAATCCGAATTGAGGATTCGAAGAAATTACAGTTATGTGATTTTTGTTGAAATTTCTGCTGGCTTTCTTTTGTACTAATCATCTATTGATTAGATTTTGCTGTTTTGAATTGCCTTCATTGAAGATACATTCGAATGATTTCTTTGTTTATATTGTAGTGTGCGTGCAAATATAAATTTCACGTTATTGCATTTATTTTACGTTGAACCGATGCTTGGTTATGAAACGTATTTTGTTGCCGTTATTTTTATAACGGGATTTTACACCAATGCTATATTTTGAAGCACGGTGTTTTGTGGCATTTTGATGAATGAAAATTCACTGATATTACATTTTGATGTAGATTGTTTTGATGTGATTTTGACGTTTTAAAATTATTGTCGCTTTGGCTTCAGTAACCGTCAAATTTTAAAAGTGGATTTTCAAGCGGTTATTCCGCAATGCTGAGTTTGAGATACGATTTTTCGGTATTTTGAGAAGTACAATTTCTTTATCGAAATTGTTACTGATTTGCTGCTTTAATCACGTGATTGGAAAATCATTTTAAAATGAAAATTGTTTTATAAAATTTTAGCAGTTTGCATTTTCAAAAGAATGAGAAAGCGACTTAAACGATTCAGCAAAATCGAGGACTATGAACCCTTTCTTTTACTGATTCGCTTAATTCCGGACTTGTCCGTTTGAGAATGTAAAGTGTATTTTTACAAAATACACAATTTTGCACTTTCAAGGAAACGATGAAGAGATTTAAACGATTTAGCAAAAGTGCGGAGTATGGAACCACACTTTTACTATTTCGGTTATTTCCGGACTCGTTAATTGAAATATCTGTTGTTTTGATGATTTGATGATTTTACACTTTCAAGGAAACGATGAAGAGAATTAAACAATTTAGTAAAACTCGTGGTTATGGGACATGTGCGTTTGCTATTTTGGTTAATTCCGGACTCGTTAATTGAAATATTTTGATGCTTTCATGTGCTTTCGAGCCACTATGAGGACCTTCAGGTCATTTGTTGGCCCTTTGGGTCATTTGTTGGGCTTTCGGGCCACTCTGATGGACCTTCTGGTCAAATACCAGTACTAGACCTTCGGGTCACTCTGTAGACCTTCGGGTCATTTGTTGGGCGCCAAAATTTTGTTGAGTACTTGGTAGGCTTCGGCCATTTGTTGATGCACGTGCGGCGAATTAAAAACTCGCCATTTGATGGGATCGATCCAAGCTTTTATGTTGATTTTCTAGTCTTCTTAATTGATTTCTAGATATTTGTTGTTTCTAATTATCTACAGGTAATTAGATATCTGATGTTATGAGATTTAATTATCGTATCGGTAATTAAATATTTGTTGTTTCTAATTATCGCTTGTGATAATTAGATATTTGTTGATATGAGTTCTGATTATCGTTTTTGATAATCGGATATTTGTTGCATTTAATTATCGCTTTTGATAATTAAATATTTGTTGATTTGGGATTTAATTATCGCTTTTGGATAATTGAATATTTGTTGAATTTGAAATTTGATTATCGTTTTTGATAATCGAATATTTGTTGATTTGAGAAATTTGATTATCGTTTTTGATAATCGAATATTTGTTGATTTGAGAAATTCGATTATCGTTTTTGATAATTGAATACTTGTTGATTTAAATTTGATTATCGCTTTTGATAATTGAATATTGGTTGATTTGAAATTTGATTATCGTTTGTGGTAATTAAATATTTGTTGATTTGAAATTTGATTACCATTTGTGGTAATTAAATAATTGTTGATTTGAAATTTTAATTACCGTTTGTGGTAATTAGATATTTGATTTGTTTTCTGATTATCGTTTGAGATAATTAGATAATTGATGTTTGCTGATTTTGTTGATAAGAGATTTTCTAGTCTCTAATTTAGTCTAGATTATGTTGATTTTATTGAATTGCCATTTTCTATCTATCACCGTTGATAGTTAGTATTTGCTGATTATGAAGTTCGTGTTTTCTATTTATCCGTTAGATAACTAGATAATTGCAGTTTTGCGAATTGTGATTTGTGCTTTCTAATCATCTCTGTTGATAATTAGCTTTTGTTGTTTTTCTAATTATCGTATCGATGATTAGACATTGTTGCTTTATGATTCTTTGTATTTTAATTATCTTGTTGATAATTGATTATCGCTGATGATTACATTTATTCAGTTTTGTTGTTTTCTGATTATCTATTGATAGTTAGATTTTGTTGAAAATTTGTGGATTTCTTTTATTGGAATTAAAAGATTTCTTTGGCATTTAAATTCTCGACTTTTCTTTTCTAACTTAACCAGTTTATGTTAGAAAGAAAATTGTTATTGACAACCTTAATTATGAAAATTGCGGGGATGCAATTTTTATAAGGAGGGGAGTCTGTAACAACCCGGGGTTTTGCACCATTTTAATAATCGTCGTTAAACGATTAATTTGATAACTAATTGCTGTTGGAATTTAAATCAAGTTGAAATTCTTTGATAAAAATGTTAAGTGTTTTAATCAGTTGTAAATTCTTTTGAAAAAAAAATTCGTTAAAGAATTATACGGGCTTTTCTTTGTTAATCCAGCTCGTTTTCTTTTTGTTGAGATAATGGTTGTACTCATTCCCCTTTTATATTCGTTGGCAACCGATTCCTATCTCATTTTTGGAAACGAAAAAAATAATAATAATAAAAACCTAATCAACATACGAAAAGAGAAATGGCGGCTCTCTCTCTCGTTCGTCTCTTCCAGCAAAGAAATAGGGTTTCGTGAATTCTCAAAGAAGCCGATTATCCAAAGGTCGTCTCTTCGATTTTACAAGGGCTGCTCGATCAAAATTAGGGCTTGCTCATCTTCGTCTCGCCGTGAAGATAAGGGCTGTCGTATTGGGAGCATCTCGTTCAAAGATTGCGTGGCCGTCGAGCTCGTCTTCGCCTCGATTACGGTGAGTAATTTATATTACTCACATTTAATTCAAGCGCATTTATCTTTGAGTTGTGATTTCCACTGCTTTGAATCCTTGAGTTTTCGTTTGTATACGAACGTTTGATTTCGTCTTGGTTTTACCTTGGCCATTCTAATTTAATTGAATACTGAGATGAGTTCTTTGATTTTAGTTTTCGTGTTTCTACGATTTTGTTCGTATTCGATTGTTAAGTTCGTCACTTGATTTGTGGCTATTCGTACATGTTGGAGGTGATGTTCTCTGTCTTGGATATTTTCTGCGTCTTGATGACTCACGCGGTGACTTTGTGTTGTATCGAGCATTTGGGTTTTTGTTGCTTTCTCTGTGTCTTGATTCGAGTTGCATTTTCGATGGACATCGACTTTGACTATGATTTATGTGAATGTATTTGGCTTCAGCCTCTGTTGCTATTCGAACTTAAATTGGGTTTTGGTGAATTGTATGGTTTAAGTGTGTGTGATTCCATGAGTTTGTTCTGTAGCTTACGGCTTCAGGTTGATTTTGTTATATTCCATGATTTTGTTCAGTAGTTTACGGCTTCAGATTGATTTTTGTTATTACCAGGCTTTAACTCGATTTTAATCATCGATTTCGAGTTTAAAAATATGGTTGCTTTTGGTTTCGTGGTTGTACTGGTTGGCTTCAATGGTGGAAATTGTTTCGACCTTAATTATTGATTTCCCTATTTGCTTGAATAATACAGTTTTGATTTCGCTTGAGTTCTGACTTGTTTGGATTTCGTGACATCCGGGTTATCTTCGACATTGGTCTAGATATTGAACTGTACTTCATTTGATACTCGACTTGATCATTTAACATCACCTGAATTTGACATGCTTTCTGTCATTACCTTACTTTGATCTTATCTGACTATTGTTTGGTGATGATCACTATTTTGATCTGGTCGTTTGAACTGTAGCTTTTGTGTAGTTTGGTATCACCTATGACTTGAGTTCCTTGCTATGTCTTTTGTGCATTAGTCACTTGAACTTGTTTCTCTGACTTGTAGCCTCTGTACATTCATGTAGTATGGTTTCACATGCATACTGCCTATACATGCTGGGTCCTTGATTTTTGGACGGATGTACATGTGTTCCCTTGATCATGGGTTCATCGTGATAGCTTCACTGTTGTATGTACTGACATCACCTTGTAGTCTTCACCTATGATATTTTCATATAGTCTGTTCATGCTGACACTAGATTTTGCTGCAATCTTCACTTGAGTTGCATTTAGTTTAGATGTGCACTTCAGTCTGCATTTACATTGACCTTGGTAGTCATTGTTGCTTGTTGTTTGACCCGCTGCACTATATGTTGTGGTTGATTTATTTATGCATCTCTGACTTGCCCACTTACTTCCTGACCTGTAGTACTATTTTAGGGCTGATGTGTTATGTAGTTCACTATATCATGCAATCACTCTCCTTTTATTTTTGTACCTGTACTACTGCCTTGTGCCTTGGTGCTGCAGATGTGTTGAGTCAGAGACTTGACCTTCTTGCATTTCGTGGTAGTTTCCTACCTTCTCGAATTTGTAGTGTTGTTACATTTACTTGGTGGCAATTGGTTTGCATACCATTTACCCTGGGCAGCCGTATCCCCCTACTGCATTCGTTTGATTGATGTATCTGGTTTTCCGGCTGCAGTTTGTTGTCATCTTTTCTTGACTACTTTGGCATTTCTCTGCCTTGTCCGAACTGGTTTGGTTGTTGTTGCTTGAGGCAGCCAACCTCTTCAACTCACTTGGTCGAAGCTTTCCACTATTGCCACTTGCTTATTGCATTTGTTGGCACTTTGAATTCTTGAGCATTGGCCTTTGTGCCTTGTTGCTATTTCTTTATATACTGTTGTGGCGAGGCAGTGCACGCGTGCGTGTACTGCAGCCACACAGAGATGACAGTTTTGAATTGATGTTTCGATTTGTTGAATTGTTTCGTTGGTTACTTTCAATGCTTTGGAGTTGTATTCTGATTTGGATTTGTTTCGTGAAGCCAATTAAATATTTGGAAGTTGTATTTTGAAATGGTTCATTTTGATTTGCATTGGATCCGTTGGCTTTTGGATTCATTGATCTTTTGAGTATTTCATAGACTGTCTTAGCGAGGCAGTACACGTTAGCGTGTACTGCAGCCAATCAGCATTGTTGTTTTTAAATTGACATTTCAATTGTTTAAACTGCTTTGGATTTCTGATTGTTGTTTAACACTGTTTAGTGTTATATCTGCCGTTATCCGATTCTTTTATCGAGAAGTTGGATATACGTGATTTCTGTGACAGTCGTCTATTTGACTATCTGATTATTATTGCTGCTATGCACTAATAACTGAGTTTGAATTAGACTGACCTGTAACGACCCAGTATTTTCAACCATTCGCATCCATTATAAGTGTATAGGTAGACACTCATGCCGGAGTTGAATTGCTCAAAATACCGCGTTGTAAATAAAATTTGGCAAAACTCAGCATATACAGTAAATAAAATAATTACTGATCACAGACACAGAGTAATATAACAATACTGCAGCGGAAACAAAGGATAGTAGTTCATGAAGCTACTATATATATATAACAGAGTTAAACAAGATACAACAGAGGTCTCGAATACAATAGATGTCTCAATACAATAATCAAATACCAGATCTGAATACATCACTGGATCGACGGAATAACTGAAAGCAGGATCGATAGATAGCTGGATCTCCAAGCGAAGCTCCAACTCCAAAGGAGAGTCTCCAATGCTGTATCACTCAGTCTGACCCGAGCGTAAAGCAAAACACAAAACACTCGATTCAGGATTAACATTCTTATATTAATAAATCCAACTCAAGTGAAATATCAACTGAAATACAAGTAACTTAAAGGATGTTTGGGATAACCATCCCCTAAGGATCCGTTAAACTATTTACTATGTAGTAATATTCGCTATTATAATAGTGTCTAAATAAGTAAAGTATAATCATATCGGAAAATAGAGTTAAGGGGATGGAGAACCTTAACGCGGTCGGATCTTAAAATCATAATCGTAGTAAAGCTCGGTATGGTAGGTGACACGACACAACTAGGCAATGCCAGGGTAGATATACCAATTACGCACACGGACTGATGGATACGCATAGCAGCCACTACCGTTCCACCTCGAACAACACTCCCAAATCGGAGGATGGCCATCTAGTCAAATCACAAGTAAGAGTATAAATCGAAGAAATGCGTCCGAGAAGAGGTGCTACCTCACTGGTCCGAGATCGCTCCTGTTTTAGCCACCTTATGCCAACTCACGGGAGTTGGGTCCACGTAACATACCTTAAGAACGTCGCCACCATCCTATTTCATTCTGGAATCTCCACCGCGTACACGGTTGTCAAAGTGGTTTTCGGTATCGACAGAGAGTATGTCCATATCCGATCCCGGTCTCTTTGCCAACCAATCGTTATTATAACACCGTGGTCGTTTCAAAATAGTTTATACTTTAAACCAAAATCATTATCATTTCCAAAACCCAATTTAATACGATATCATTTCACTTCAAATATCCATTTTCAAAATCATATTACTTTCCAAAGTTATAATGCTTTCGAAATCATAGTCTGGAAATCACAGTATTTTGGCAATCATTACACTTTCCTTTTTAACAGTTTAGATAATAAAATTTCGTTATAAAATAAATTAGTTTCCTCAAATTTCACAAATCGATTCAAATTAACTCGAATTCCAAAAATTTAATTTAATCAAATCCCAAATCATCCGTTTCCACTCGATTCAGCTTCTAAATAAACCATTTCAAATTTCAATTTCAAATACGTATCTAAACCATAAAATAAGCCATTTCAATTTGAATATATTTCGAAGCTTTAAATATTCAACATTTCAAAACTAAATTCGATAAATTTATATACATATCAGATTTCCTTTACAATTATTTAGTTTTTGAAATATTAACTTAATCATTTCCATAACACTTAAATTCAATTTCAATTTACAATTTAAATAAACAAAATATCTCATTCAAATATTTATACATTTGAAATATCCATTTAAGTCACCTCTCAGATTCAAGTTGTAAATCACTTCTTAAATTTTTCAAATTCAATACATTTCAAATCAACTTATTTTAGTATAATTCTTAAATAAATATAATTTCAATCAATTATAAATTCTATATTCGAAGATATAGATATTAAATAAATACTTAAACATATTATTTATCAACTTTATTTAATCAACTTTGATAAATCTTAAAAATCAATATTTATCAACCCATATATTTCTTTTCAAAACCATAGAAATCATTTCCAAAACGTTTATATATATACCAACGGTGCCTGTATATAATTTTCTATCCTATGGTCAAGTGATACAGACATTTATCATTTCAATCCGTAATTTAAAACATATTCGGGTATATATCTTTCCAACCCGAAATCCCAAATTCAATTCAATTGAAAATCGCTTGGGTTTATCATTTCAACCCATAACGATTTTCTCATATTCTACAAGATCGTTCGGGTTTGTATCATTTCAACCCATAGTGATTCTATACTAACAGGGAACTTGAAGAGTGATAACAGATATGATAATAAAATAACACAGTAACAGGCATATATCATCAGTATAAATAACAAATAATGGTGTCGGATGTCATAGGTGAACATATACAGGTAATGACATATATAACAATGTAAATAACTAACATCAGCATATTTCAATTGATATTTCAATTGAAATCAAATTTAATAAATATAAGAACGTTAATCAGAGTGATTGCTCACCTTTCGAGGCTAGAGAGAGAACAGAATGAGAAGAGATACGAACCAAAGCACACATTTCGAAGTAAAGCAATATTGACAAGAATCGACAACGAACAAGCTGATAGATAGGAATCGATGAGAATAAATCAAATTTGTTTGATAAAATTTAAACGAGATGTATATTAAAATAAAATCTTCCTTAAACAAAATATTCAATTTTTAAAATACATATACATTATTTTTTTTAAATCAATCTTAAATTTTGAATATCAAAAACATACCACATAAACAACAACAACTTATATAAGCTTATAATTGTAACATATTCTTTAACTAATATGCATATACTCTGAATTTTAAATAAAATACCGTAGATTTATATTATAAAGTGATGTACTTATTATGTATACCTTCTTTATACATATTCTAATATTAACCCATACTTTTTCCTTCATTATTGTTTACAAATATATATACAAAACAAGACAGTCCAAACATCGTTTCGAACATACATAAAAACATCTTATTATAGATCTCGTATGTACAAAAAAAAAATTATTTTAGTAAGCCTCAGATATGAATTAAGCTCAACATACCAGACAATATAGACTTATAGTCAAACTCAAAAAGCCTTATACTGTATGAACATATATATATGAACAGGCATAAACACATTAATATATATAACTAACATATATATTTTAAACACATATAAGAATACAGTCTATATGTTACTTAAAGTTTGTACATATATAACAACAATAAAATAATGTTATAAATAAAAATATATGCAGACACTACAAATATTAAATTACAACTAAAAGTGCAAGTATCATGCTATTATATCTGCAGACTTCAAAATTGAATAGGAAAGTTACCTATCCATACTTAAAGTCAACACTAATATGCATATAAAATCTCAAACCAAAGAGGCCACAAGTTTTACTAAACAAATACATGTGCAGACTATACATGTCCATGCAAATTATATAAAACTATCATATAAAATTCCAAAGATCAATATATAATAACAAATATATATACTAAAAAAAAAGAAGTGAAAACTGTAGGAAGACCATAGCTTTACATATATACATACTGACCACTATGCATGCCTATATACATCAAACAGTAAAGCAGTTACAACTTTATAACTTTATACACTTTTAAATATCAATAACAGCATACACTCTAACCAAATCTTATACAACTTTATATGAAATGTATACTAGCAAACAATACCTATAAACAACACATTTCATAACTAAAATTTTATAAAATTAACACAGTATTATATATATAACGAAATCCAAACAACAAGGTTCATGGGCAGCAAATATATTTGTTGAAAACAAAAACCTTGTAAACATATGTATATATATCCTTACTAAATAAAATATATAATACCTTGTTCTAACAGAGAAGCTGAGAGGAATGAGATGGCAATCGGCTGTTGATGGTGGTTTGGGCACGGATGAAGGGAGGGAGATCAGTGTGGGGTGGCGACAGTCAGGGGAGGTGCGTGGCACGGCTGTTGATGGTGGTTTGGGCACGGATGAAGGGAGGCGTGGGCCAGGGCTTCTGGGTTCAAGGCTAGTTATGGTGGCGGTAGACTGCAGGGCGAAGGGTGGCGGAGGAAGGCTGGCGTGGTGGTTGGCAGGTCTCGATTGAATAGGTGGCTGCTAGTTGCTCGACTAAGGGGGAGGGGATGATGGAAGAAAAGGAGTGAGTGGGAGGCCACGTTTTTTTTATTGCAGACGGAAAAATGAGGGCGAAGAATAGATTTGGAGGAAGGAAAAGTCTTAGTGAAAAAGAGGAGGAGATTTGCAATAAGAATAGCTCACAGTAACACGTTGCAAAAGTATAGTTTAAATGCAAATGAACGGTAGGATATTGAAAGTCACGAATAAAATATAAAGTGAATTGAATAGCAACGGTTACCTCAAATTTAGCTGACTCTTTCAAGGCAAATAAATGGTTTGATTGGACATCACGTTTAAATCTGAAAAGGTAAGAAAGTGGAAAGTCACAAATTTTGTACCGTTACAATGGAACGTTTTATTATTTCCGTCGCGTACCGGACCTCAAAATAAAGAAATAAATATACCGCTGAGATCAGCACGACGAGACGATCAAAACGGTATACAAATAATGGTGGTACGATCATCCGATCAAAAGTCGATAATCGGTACCGAAAATGCTGCTATTCAGCCAGAATTAAGATAAACGGGACAATAGATGTCTAAATTTGACGAAACGAAAGATGACGTCTCACTTAGAAGATGATTTACAATTTTCTATGTAAAAATATTCAGGTTTGGAAAACATTTTATTATCATCAATTTTAACTGATTAAATTGAAGTAAATTTACGCGCGAAATAAATTTTCATATTTTCGGACGAAAATTTACGAGTTGCTATGTTAAGACAGACGTATTCCAAATATCAAATTTATATTTCAAAATATTATTGTTTAAAATTTCACAAAATTCAATTAATTAAATAAATAAAACAACTGAAATTTACGGGTCGTTACACTCTCCCCCACTCAAAACTTTTCGTCCCCGAAAAGGAAGGAGGTAGGAGAATAGAAACAACCAGAAAGAAAAAATAGCTTTGAAACAAAACAAACAACAAAATTTTAAAAACTATACAAAATTCAAATTAAACTAATTAATATTTAACAATTTGATTTAATCCACTGAGTTCACTTAAGTTAAATCAATTCATCTATTTCTGAATTCATTACCTTATGTCTAGTCATCCTCAATTAACAATTTCTAAATCATCAAATTTGTATAATCATTTATTATACTCATGTTTTATTCGACAAATTAAATTCTTTTATTCCAAATTATTATTAAGTTTATTTCACTTTATATATATCTTATTACATATATTTAAACCATATAAATTAATTTAAACCATATGAATTTTGATTTAAATTAACTTATATTCAATAATTGCTTTTAAATTCAAGGTATTTCCATAAGTTAATCGAATTGCAACTTATTAGTTCCTTCAAAACAATTTATTTGTCTCATCTACTATTTAATTAACTTATTATTCTGTTTATCTCTATTGATATCTTTATAATAAAATTTAAGTGTATAACATTTATTATAACACTCAAATCTTTCCTTATAAAGTCATTTTATACTGTATATTATCCAATTACATTTTTAACTTCTGAAAATTTTAGGTAAGTTATGTTGAGATGTAGTTGAGTATTACACAAATAAGATTTTACAAATTCAGTTATTCCCAGTTAACTGTTTATCCAAGAATTTGACTTTAGTTTATAATTGAAATCATTTTTTATCAAAAATTTAAGAATTTAAATCTCCGATTTACTTCAAACAATTTAGAGATATATATAATATTTTTATATCAAATCAAATTAAATTTTTTAAAATCAGATACCTGTATATATATACATCAAATTATACTGAAGAAATTCAAATCGAATATATTTTTTTTCTCAAAACAAAACCGTAGCAAAGCTACAGAATGGTTTCTCCTCTTCGAAACTCAAAAATGAATGTCGATGATGCAGCCGTCATCACCGAAATTATTTTCCAGCGACAACGAGAAGAGCACTAATTTAAACATTTAAAATTCTTTGAAAACCATTTTATTTGAAAATACTTAAATAATATACCTTTTAAGACTTTAAAATAAAGTTTAAAATCACCAGAAATTTAATTCTTAAATTCTCAATTTAAATCCATTTCAATTCCAAATAAATTTAAAAACAATAGTCATTTTGCAATAGTCAATGATTTACAAAACAATAAAATGATAATCAAATATTATCATTTTCAACAACCAAATCATTTAACTTTTATTTCCAGAAAATTTTCTTATATATTTATAATATAATCATACAAATTTATTTCATTTATCAAATTTTAAAATTTATATTGTGTCAGTTTGCTCTATTCAAGTGTTTTGGGAACCCTATCGATAGCGTTGATCAGACGAATCGATCGAAAATCCAAACCAACATCAACAACTCAAACAACACACTATAAACATAAACTATTTTGTATTAATTACAAATACACTCCCTCACACGATGATTCCAGAATTGGATTCCAACACAAGGATGGAGATCCAAATATAGAGGGACTCTAATCAAAGAGAATTCTAATCTAAAAATAGATAGGCTCGAACGAAGGTTAGATGATTGCATTTCAAACAGGAAGATGGATAAAGTAATATAAATCGCGGGCAACCTTAACCGGGTCAACCGTGACTTCATAGATAAGATCGATGTAGAATACTGACGCAAATCGACATTCGATTACCAGGGGTAGAATTCGGGTATAGCATAAGATAGCAGCATCGTAAACCGAGGATACAGAAATCTCCGGTGAATCAATACCGATTATAAAGGAGTTTCACCCCTGTTCAAATTATTCAAAGATTAGCGAGACCGCCGATTTATTATATAGATCATTCGAAGTGGAGTTGTGAGATACTCCAGAATCAAAAGACACGAATGGGGAAACACGAATGGACTTTGGAACCGAAGTGAACGTTCCAAAATTCAAAGGAACCGAGTCAAAGAAGAAGGAATTCAAGCTCGAACGAAAGTGATTCTGTAATTGAATTTACTACATATGCTGAGTTTTGCCTAAAACCAGAGCTCTGATACCACATGTAACGACCCAGTATTTTCAACCATTCGCATCAATTATAAGTGTATAGGTAGACACTCATGCCGGAGTTGAATTGCTCAAAATACCACGTTGTAAATAAAATTTGGCAAAACTCAGCATATACAGTAAATAAAATAATTACTGATCACAGACACAGAGTAATATAACAATACTGCAGCGAAAATAAAGGATAGTAGTTCATGAAGCTACTATATATATATATAACAGAGTTAAACAAGATACAACAGATGTCTCGAATACAATAGATGTCTCAATACAATAATCAAATACCAGATCTGAATACATCACTGGATCGACGGAATAACTGAAAGCAGGATCGATAGATAGCTAGATCTCCAAGCGAAGCTCCAACTCCAAAGGAGAGTCTCCAATGTTGTATCACTCAGTCTGACCCGAGCATAAAGCAAAACACAAAACACTCGAGTCAGGATTAACATTCTTATATTAATAAATCCAACTCAAGTGAAATATCAACTGAAATACAAGTAACTTAAAGGATGTTTGGGATAACCATCCCCTAAGGATCCGTTAAACTATTTACTATGTAGTAATATTCGCTATTATAATAGTGTCTAAATAAGTAAAGTATAATCATATCGGAAAATAGCGTTAAGGGGATGGAGAACCTTAACGCGGTCGGATCTTAAAATCATAATCGTAGTAAAGCTCGGTATGGTAGGTGACACGGCACAACTAGGCAATGCCAGGGTAGATATACCAATTACGCACACGGACTGATGGATACGCATAGCAGCCACTACCGTTCCACCTCGAACAACACTCCCAAATCGGAGGATGGCCATCTAGTCAAATCACAAGTAAGAGTATAAATCGAAGAAATGCGTCCGAGAAGAGGTGCTACCTCACTGGTCCGAGATCGCTCCTGTTTTAGCCACCTTATGCCAACTCACGGGAGTTGGGTCCACGTAACATACCTTAAGAACGTCGCCACCATCCTACTTCATTCTGGAATCTCCACCGCGTACACGGTTGTCAAAGTGGTTTTCGGTATCGACAGAGAGTATGTCCATATCCGATCCCGGTCTCTTTGCCAACCAATCGTTATTATAACACCGTGGTCGTTTCAAAATAGTTTATACTTTAAACCAAAATCATTATCATTTCCAAAACCCAATTTAATACGATATCATTTCACTTCAAATATCCATTTTCAAAATCATATTACTTTCCAAAGTTATAATGCTTTCGAAATCATAGTCTGGAAATCATAGTATTTTGGCAATCATAACACTTTCCTTTTTAACAGTTTAGATAATAAAATTTCATTATAAAATAAATTAGTTTCCTCAAATTTCACAAATCGATTCAAATTAACTCGAATTCCAAAAATTTAATTTAATCAAATCCCAAATCATCCGTTTCCACTCAATTCAGCTTCTAAATAAACCATTTCAAATTTCAATTTCAAATACGTATCTAAACCATAAAATAAGCCATTTCAATTTGAATATATTTCGAAGCTTTAAATATTCAACATTTCAAAACTAAATTCGATAAATTTATATACATATTAGATTTCCTTTACAATTATTTAGTTTTTGAAATATTAACTTAATCATTTCCATAACACTTAAATTCAATTTCAATTTACAATTTAAATAAACAAAATATCTCATTCAAATATTTATACGTTTGAAATATCCATTTAAGTCACCTCTCAGATTCAAGTTGTAAATCACTTCTTAAATTTTTCAAATTCAATACATTTCAAATCAACTTATTTTAGTATAATTCTTAAATAAATATAATTTCAATCAATTATAAATTCTATATTCGAAGATATAGATATTAAATAAATACTTAAACATATTATTTATCAACTTTATTTAATCAACTTTGATAAATCTTAAAAATCAATATTTATCAACCCATATATTTCTTTTCAAAACCATAGAAATCATTTCCAAAACGTTTATATATATACCAACGGTGCCTGTATATAATTTTCTATCCTATGGTCAAGTGATACGGATATTTATCATTTCAATCCGCAATTTAAAACATATTCGGGTATATATTTTTCAACCCGAAATCCCAAATTCAATTCAATTGAAAATCGCTTGGGTTTATCATTTCAACCCATAACGATTTTCTCATATTCTACAAGATCGTTCGGGTTTGTATCATTTCAACCCATAGTGATTCTATACTAACAGGGAACTTGCAGAGTGATAACAGATATGATAATAAAATAACACAGTAACATGCATATATCATCAGTATAAATAACAGATAATGGTGTCGGATGTCATATGTGAACATATACAAGTAATGACATATATAACAATGTAAATAACTAACATCAGCATATTTCAATTGATATTTCAATTGAAATCAAATTTAATAAATATAAGAACGTTAATCAGAGTGATTGCTCACCTTTCGAGGCTAGAGAGAGAACAGAATGAGAAGAGATACGAACCAATGCACACATTTCGAAGCAAAGCAATATTGACAAGAATCGACAACGAACAAGCTGATAGATAGGAATCGATGAGAATAAATCAAATTTGTTTGATAAAATATAAACGAGATGTATATTAAAATAAAATCTTCCTTAAACAAAATATTCAATTTTTAAAATACATATACATTTTTTTTAAAATCAATCTTAAATTTTGAATATCAAAAACATACCACATAAACAACAACAACTTATATAAGCTTATAATTGTAACATATTCTTTAACTAATATGCATATAATCTGAATTTTAAATAGAATACCGTAGATTTATATTATAAAGTGATGTACTTATTATGTATACCTTCTTTATACATATTCTAATATTAACCCATACTTTTTCCTTCATTATTGTTTACAAATATATATACAAAACAAGACAGTCCAAACATCGTTTCGAACATACATAAAAACATCTTATTATAGATCTGGTATGTACAACAACAAAAAAAAATTATTTTAGTAAGCCTCAGATATGAATTAAGCTCAACATACCAGACAATATAAACTTATAGTCAAACTCAAAAAGCCTTATACTGTATGAACATATATATATGAACAGGCATAAACACATTAATATATATAACTAACATATAAGAATACAGTCTATATGTTACTTAAAGTTTGTACATATATAACAACAATAAAACAATGTTATAAATAAAAATATATGCAGACACTACAAATATTAAATTACAACTAAAAGTGCAAATATCATGCTATTATATCTGCAGACTTCAAAATTGAATACGAAAGTTACCTATCCATACTTAAAGTCAACACTAATATGCATATAAAATCTCAAACCAAAGAGGCCACAAGTTTTACTAAACAAATACATGTGCAGACTATACATGTCCATGCAAATTATATAAAACTATCATATAAAGTTCCAAAGATCAATATATAATAACAAATATATATACTAAAAAAAAGAAGAAGTGAAAACTGTATGAAGACCATAGCTTTACATATATACATACTGACCACTATGCATGCCTATATACATCAAACAGTAAAGCAATTACAACTTTATAACTTTATACACTTTTAAATATCAATAACAGCATACACTCTAACCAAATCTTATACAACTTTATATGAAATGTATACTAGCAAACAATACCTATAAACAACACATTTCATAACTAAAATTTTATAAAATTAACACAGTATTATATATATAACGAAATCCAAACAACAAGGTTCATGGGCAGCAAATATATTTGTTGAAAACAAAAACCTTGTAAACATATGTATATATATCCTTACTAAATAAAATATATAACACCTTGTTCTAACAGAGAAGCTGAGAGGAATGAGATGGCAATCGGCTGTTGATGGTGGTTTGGGCACGGATGAAGGGAGGGAGATCAGTGTGGGGTGGCGACAGTCAGGGGAGGTGCGTGGCACGGCTATTGATGGTGGTTTGGGCACGGATGAAGGGAGGCGTGGGCCAGGGCTTCTGGGTTCAAGGCTAGTTATGGTGGCGGTAGACTGCAGGGCGAAGGGTGGCGGAGGAAGGCTGGCGTGGTGGTTGGCAGGTCTCGGTTGAATAGATGGCTGCTAGTTGCTCGACTAAGGGGGAGGGGATGATGGAAGAAAAGGAGTGAGTGGGAGGCCATGTTTTTTTTATTGCAGACGTAAAAATGAGGGCGAAGAATAGATTTGGAGGAAGGAAAAGTCTTGGTGAAAAAGAGGAGGAGATTTTCAATAAGAATAGCTCACAGTAACACGTTGCAAAAGTATAGTTTAAATGCAAATGAACGGTAGGATATTGAAAGTCACGAATAAAATATAAAGTGAATTGAATAGCAACGGTTACCTCAAATTTAGCTGATTCTTTCAAGGAAAATAAATGGTTTGATTGGACATCACGTTTAAATCTGAAAAGGTAAGAAAGTGGAAAGTCACAAATTTTGTACCGTTACAATGGAACGTTTTATTATTTCCGTCGCGTACCGGACCTCAAAATAAAGAAATAAATATACCTCTGAGATCAGCACGACGAGACGATCAAAACGGTATACAAATATTGGTGGTACGATCATCCGATCAAAAGTCGATAATCGGTACCGAAAATGCTGCTATTCAGCCAGAATTAAGATAAACGGGACAATAGATGTCCAAATTTGACGAAACGAAAGATGATGTCTCACTCAGAAGATGATTTACAATTTTCTATGTAAAAATATTCAGGTTTGGAAAACATTTTATTATCATCAATTTTAACTGATTAAATTGAAGTAAATTTACGCGCGAAATAAATTTTCATATTTTCGGACGAAAATTTACGAGTTGCTATGTTAAGACAGACGTATTCCAAATATCAAATTTATATTTCAAAATATTATTGTTTAAAATTTCACAAAATTCAATTAATTAAATAAATAAAACAACTGAAATTTACGGGTCGTTACACTGACCCGTGTATTATTTTCTTTTGAATGTAATACTCGGGTCAGACCCGAGTTATTTCAGGTTGTAGATTTCCTTCTTTGAGTTGTTGTTCGGGATATGAAGACTTTTTACATCTTTTGAAGTGGTCTTCGTCGTTTTGTAGTAGTCGTGTCGTTGTATAGGATGATATGTATTCATGTATATTAGTTGATAATGTACTTGTTTATATAACTTACAGAGTCGACAGTTGTAGTTGTATCATATGTATTGTGTCAACTATGTTGTAACTGACATTAGTTATATATATATGAGATTTTGTTTTATCTGTGTTCCACACTTACATTATCTGTGTTATTATTATATCTAATGTCCTAAACTATTATGAACCATCGTAGTTTGTTTTATACTGATAATTGGGTATGTCGATGGGAGTAAATAAATAAGAAGAAAAATGAAAAGTATATACCACTCCTATCGAGGTAACCAATATTAGCGTAAGGCCAACTACGGATGGCCGCTCCTATCCAGCCTTATTCTTCGTAATAATAGACAGTATTTCTTTTAATACTCTTTGTTATTATGAGCATAGAGGTGGGGCGTCACACCTTCATCCAGCATGGTCGCTTGCGTCGGCAATCCACGAACAAACTTCGCTTCAATCAGAAATCTAAAGTCCTTAAATCACGAATCCATCAACTGTCGATCCCCGTAACTCACCGTGAACCCATCGACTGTCGATCCTCGTAACTTCTCCTCAACCCCTTTGTCATGAACTCCTTCAATCCGCCCATTCTCTTTGTCTAGCATGAGTTGACATAGCTCGGTCTTTGAGTCATGTTTGTTCTAATTCTTTTACAAGTCAAAATCAACTACCTTCACATGGTACAGACAGTGGAAGTCCAAGCGGTTCTCAGACATTAGAATATGATTATGGTCAATCAGGTACTTGCCTATCTTTTTGTCAACAATCTGTGAATTTTTTTAAGTAATAAAGCATGGTTGTACTTGTGTTGAAGTTCCAAATCTTTCATTGTAAGTGCGTGTTTAAGTGTTAATTTTTGCATCCAAAAGAGCATGGTTGTACTTGTGCCCATTTAGGTCGAACATGCCATGTCAAGATAATGTAAATCTTTAGGTTTTCAATGTGTCAATAGTGCGTGTGGCATAAGTTAAAATATTGTATACCACGTTTTGGTACATTTAGTGTCTTTTTCAAGAGGGCGACAGATCATAAATTAACTTTTCAAAGTTACAGCTTACACATTCTACATTATTCATGAATATCCATAGCTAATACCAATTATCCAGTATACAAATATGTAGAATTTTTGAAAACAATTATAGCTTTCTAAAATAATAGCATGCTCCTATCCAAAGAATGCATTTAGCATTACAAGTGACTTCTAAATTTCAGGAACGAACTATAGTGTCATACCAGATTTACATCTATATATTCCGACAATTTTCCATGAAGACGATGACTGTATAGGTTGATCGTTTCTAATTCATGCAGGCTAAAGTCTACTATAACTTTGCATGACAATGATTAAATCCTATTTTAGATAATTCATTTTTGCGTGTAATACTCTGTAGATCAGTGTGTGTGTGTGTGTGTACACACTTAAAAAATGGAATACATACATGTATGTATGTATGTATGTATGTATGTATGTATGTATGTATGTATGTATGTATGTATGTATGTATATATATATGTATGTATGTATGTATGTATGTTATTTCTACACATTGCCTAGGGACTTTAAAGCTGGTTCCTATATCCTATCTCAGACCGAGTCATTGTCTTCACAAATGTGATGGTTCCAGTTTCAACCGAGGAATCATCATATTTCGTGATTTCCTATTCCAACAATTGATCATCAAATTTTGGATTTTTCTTGATAGGAAAAAGGAGGACCTTGGCAAAAATTACATCGGTTTCACGGTTTTCCATTAACTATAAAGTATTCACACTGCAAAGCATATTAGAAGGAGGTTTGGTCATCAGACTGAAGAATATCATCAATGGAATATTAAGCAGGTTTTGCATGACCTTGGGGAAGTAGTACACTAAAGAATTGGTTGCTAGCACTTTCACCATGCTTCCAGCGCATGCCTGCCACAGCTCTACACACTTCTCTCTTTGCCTTTAGGAGATTTATAGCCAAATAGTTGAAGCTCGGGATCAGGTAATTCATCACCCATACTGCTTCTATTGTTCAAACATAATCTTTCTTACTAGAAAATCATTCTCAAATGAATTCAGACCAAGATCGTAGATACAAAATATGATATTAACATAATAAAATGCAGACATCCATGCAGAAATTAATTTAGACTAAAGGTAACTTGTGTTACTTTGCTGCTAATACATTTTTTCAATCCACGACCCCTATGCAAATTATTTTCTGGTTTTGAAATTTTAGATTAAAGAAATATTCGCAACAAGATAAAAATAAAAAATAAAAACTCCCACAAATCTCTTATTGGTAACAAAAGAAAGCTGAAATTGAGAATATGTGCATAACAATTAATTTTTAAATTGGATTAATTTTTAATTTATAAATCATTGAACATTTTTATATATCAATTTTTAATATCGATTTATCTTAGTCTGTTATACAATCAGGACAAGTATAAGAAAATATAAGCTCAACTGACACAGTCAAGAATTAATTATGTAATATTTCCTTTTCATGTTTTATTTTAGAAAGGTGAATTTCCAAATATTTGAAATTTTTTATTTTCTTTCTAAACTGACTTTTTTCCTTAAATAAATTATATTCAATCGAACTGTTGACATATTGAGAGAGATTTAAGCAAATATTTTTTGAATTTGCAAAATAATATCATGAATTTTTTTGATAGGTAGCGAATGGAGGAAGTGATTGAGAAATAATCAAATGGAAGAAAATGAAATAAAATGAAAACATGGGAAATGATCCAAGAACTACCTATTTGAAGCTCTATTTGAAAAATTAAATTCTTGATGTATTTTTTGGAATTGATGGAAAGTGAATGATTTAATTTTTGAGTGTTAAGATATACCTTTACATTCAAATTTTGAATTCTAAAAATTAGTTTTGAAAAATAATCTAAATCTACAATTTTATTTTGGAGAATTTTGAATTTTGGAATTTTACTATGCTCAATTTCAAAATTTGAGTTTTAACTTGTAAAAGTTTGAGTGTTCATAGTTTTGCATTTTATATATTTTTGATTCTAAGACAAACAACACAAATCTTATAATGACAAACATGCGATTGCGATCAATCATAACAGACAAACAACACAAATATGGACATCACAAGTTTCTTCACTAACTGATCGTTGTAAGTTGTGCGTGAATTGAATTTATGTTGAATTTCCAAATCTTTCATGTTCATATAATAGTTACTCAAAACCCAGTATTGGCTTTATGGTTCTTTAGATATCATAAGCTGCCCAAATAAGAATGACACTGCATGTATTTTTCTTTATAACGGTTTTTTAAAATGACATGTAAAATTTTGCTCAAATTTAATAATATTTAACTAAACTATTATAATCTAATACCTATTGTAAGACCTGGATTGGTCTACTACAAGTCATGGGATCTTTAGGGTTTGAAATAATATGTTTTACGAGTTCATAAAGCGACGCATTTTTAGTTTATGTTTCAAGAATGATGTTCATGTTTCTATATTGTTTCAGATAATTATCAAAAATACCTCAGACAATGACACCTGAAACAGATACATCTTCTGCTTCAAAAAGTGATATTGCTGAAGTACTTGATAGTATAGGCCTTGACTTAGGTTATAGTGAAGCTGGATCACAATCTGACATCCCAGCTTGGGATGAAGTATTGGAAACTATTGGAACTCAATTGTCATTTACATCCATACCTCCTTCATTTGGAACAGGGGCAATTGAAATAAATTTCTCAGAACAAACATCATTTACATTTGGGGAACTCTTAACTGAAGATGGCAACATTAAATCACAGAATGATGACAGAGAGCTGCAAGTAGCATGTTTATAGTATTGGGTTAAGTTTGGAATTAATGGTTGGTTTCTCTATAATGCTATGATTGTTACCAACTTAAATTGAATCTAAAAAAGTTGCTATTCAACTATTGATTTATTATGTTCCTTTTTTCTTAATTTTTTTAATGAATTTAGTTAAAAAAATCACCTAACTTTTACTATTCAAATGGATCCAAATTTCAAGGATCATTGGTTCAATTAATTGAAGAAAATCTATTTACCTTGAACATTGCATGTGTCTTACTTTGAAATCCCTTTTATAATCGTGATTTCTATTTCAACAAAGCAGTGTATTTGCTAATAATAAGTGTGATCTCATTTGGGTTGTTACACTTGCTTAGTTAATATTTTGTTTTTCATTGTTTGTATTGGGCTGGGGACACATGTGCTTCAGGGTTTGGTAGGAAGGTAATCTTTTTGCAATTTGTCCTAACACGTTGAGAAAACTATATGAATTGTTTGGGTCATGAGAAATACTAGCATGCTATCGTGTTCTTCAGCCTTTTCAAGAAATGTCATCCTACAGTGTGAGTATTTAACCATGTGTTTAACTAAATTTAACACTTGGAATACAGCAATTGAACCCCCGCCTTATAGGACTTTAGATGCGGTATGCATTTAAATTTGGCCAACTCAAATATTTAGGAACCAAAAATGTCATAAATTTTTGGTTTCAATATAAGTAGGATTGTCATTTATGCTGCTACACTATTATTTTTGTTGATAACAGTTGAAAAGTCACCATTCCCATCCTATTTCCATGTAGTATGCAAGCTGATTTGTAATTGTATAATCAACCATAAGCTTCAATAGTGTTCCTTTATCTTGTCATATGATATTATAGTAACATTGTCTTAATAATTCATCTTAGTAGATACAAGAACTCTACGATGAGGTTGGAGTATTTGGATTTTGGAAGGGTGTAATTACCATACTGATAATGGTCAGTGTTAGTTGATATTTTCAAATGTTCAACTTGATACTATCTATATTCACATTTTTCATAATATGCTTTAGGTCATCAATCCTTCCATCCAATTCATGTCGTATGAAACTCTCTTAAATAAGCTAAAGATGAGGTGGGCATCCAAATCAAAAGCTGCTGATGGTTTTACTGCTCTCGAGGTAACATTTAGTTAACTTTAAACCATTAGATATAAATAGTTGCACACATTCAACAAGATGGCTTTGATAAGCATTTGAAAGCTAGATTCCATGTCATGAGTTTGATGGCCATGCACATCAATATTATTTTGGTGCAAAACAGTATTTTTTTTCCTCTAGTAGTTATCGCAAACCATGTAGAAGTCATATATGAAGTTTATGTTTACTTATATTCAACAAAGTGGCACTTTGTTGAAATGTTTAACAACAACAATAATAATGATAAATGATAAAGTATTAAACAATTTAACTAAGTTTTATAAAATTTAACTAAAATAATAATAATAATAATCATTATTATCTTAAGAAATTGGAAACATGTCCATCACTTCATTGGTTATCGATGTTGTAGTTGTAATAATAATAATAATAGTAATAGTAATAATAATAGTAATAGTAAAAGTAATAGTAATAGTAATGATAGTAATAGTTGTACGATGAAGTGCAGGCAGCTACGGATAGGGGAGATGTTGAGGTGTGTATTATTAAATATGGTTGTAGTGAATTTTATAAAATTTTGCCTTCAGACCAGCCGGACCTGGAGAAGAATCATCTATAATGCTCATGATTGCATTTCTTATTTCATAACTATTTATTCTGTCATTTAAATAAAATTTCCCATACTCTGAAATGATATTCTTGCAAACAAATTTTTGGCATCACTTTACATTTGCTCTTATTGAAAAGGTTCTCATAATACACAATTGCTTTCTCACCAAATTCATCGGGATTGAACTTTAACATAAACTGTTATACGGTTATTCCAGTTTTTTAGCATTTTTTTACTGGATATCTTCGCATAGGAAAATGCATCCACTTTAGAGTTATGTTTAGTATCAACAAATTCCTTATAGATAGCCTTCTCCAAATTTAGTCTTTCCTCCTTTATTTATTCTGCACAACAATTGAATTATCTCACTCCAAAAGTTTTAGCAATTCTGCATATTCATTACGTAAGTCTTCCACCTCCTTTTTAGTACTCTTGTGACCTTTAGCCTAAAGCTTCAATCTATGCTTGACTGCCTTTAGTTTTTTCAAAAATACATACATGGGGCTCCCTACCACTACCACCCTCCAACTTTACACAAACTGATCCATGTAGTCTTCACGTAATGGCTTGCTGTTGGAGTGGGTTGAAGTTGTCGATGTTTCTTGATTAATTTTGGGGAATGGGTGGAATGGGTGGGGAATGGGTGAAGTTGGCAGGGCGGTTGGATACAACACTATAATAAACAAAATTTATACACATTATCTATAAGTACGTACTTAATATTTTGAATTTTTTTAGTGGTTCTTGAGTTTTGAATGATTAATTACATCCCTTGATTGAAGGGCGCAGTGAATGGTAGACACATAAAACAAGTAGAAGCCATAATTTTCGAATATACATGATATTGTCCAAAAGTAAATTAGCTATCTGACTTAATAAAAGTCAGTTGGTTACCAACTTATGCCAGAAATTTTGATGTAGATTCAAATGGATAGTAACATGTACGAATATAAAATGAGACATGCAATAATATGCAATAATTTAGTTTTTTGTTACATGTAAAAACATCTATCATTAATTATGTATCGTTCTTAATGTAATTATTTATCTTATTTGCAGGTGTGTGAAAGAAGAAGATGCTAAAGTTGTGATCTTCATTTTAATGCAAACAATCAAATATGTACTTGTTTTTTTTGTTAAACTATGCTACTATTTTTTGGGGTGTGCTTAAAATATTTGCTACTATGTTTTAATGTGTATGAATATTTGGTATGTTTAATGTAATGTGTTACATCTCTATATTTATTATCTTTTATGATTATTATTGTGCTTTTTGATATTGGTATTTAATACTGCAGTTTATTAGTGGGATGTAGAAAATTTTTGAATTGTGAAATTAAATTATAGCACTTCAAAACTGCTATAATATTTAATAGCGCCTAATGGCCGCTATCAAATCTGTTAGTATTAAAGATGCAGACCATAAAAAGCGCTATGGTATTACAAAAAGCGCTATAAATAATGATGAATGATAGGTCAGTAAGCGCTATAAAATAAGATATTATAGTAGAGTACAGGCGCTATTGTAGCTGACTTTTTATAGCGGCATATTGGAGTTGTGACAAGTCACCGTCTACAATAACCTGTTCAAATACAACGCTAATAATCCGCTATTAACACTTTCTATAGAGCAATATTAGTGCTATCTAGAAAAAACAAAAAGTATTTTGTGGCTAATAACGAATTTCATAGCGGGCTAATAGCGCTGTGATATTAATCAATAACGCCTATTTTGCCATTATAAAAATAAATAACATAGCGCAATATTTGCGCTATGAAATTAACAATTTTTATAGCGCTTTTTTGTGCTATCTAATATTGGTTTTTTTAATCACATGTCATTATACAGCATTTATCGAACCGCTATAATATCCTTTAATAGCGTTTTTTGGGCGCTATCGTAGGGTCTTTTTGTTGTAGTGGTGTAAGTCTTTAGGCGCGCCAAAGTAAGAATTGGCCAAGTTAAAGTAGCATAAGCCTTTATCTGCATCACGCTATGGCCAGGATAAGGTGCCTCCTGGAGGTAGGATGGGTAATCCCTTTCTCCCGCCATGCTATGGCCTGGCCAAGGTACCGAACAAGCCCTTAACCACGTCACGCTATGGCCAAGTTAAAGCGCCTCCTGGAGGGAGGTCGGGTAAGTCCTCAAGCCGTACTTAAGAATAAGCTAACCGAGCGCACCGAAAACCCGCATGAAATGTCCGATGGACTAAGAAAAGTCCCTGCCTAAAATCGGCACCGCCAGAAATCGGCATCGCCTAAAATGGAAACTGCTTAAATACGCACAAGAATTGGACAAAAGAGTCCCTGCCTGTAATAGGACAAAATAAATGAATAAAGAAACTCGGGTCCGAGAAACAAAAAGCATACAAAATATCATAAAAGCCTGAAGACGGCGCATTTGACAAGAGAATTAGAGAGAAGTCTCTAACTTCTTCTCACGAACATCTGCTAGATTAGTATTCTGGTCTTCTATTACTTATTACTAAAAATGGTATTCTGGTCTTCTACTACTTATTAGCAAAAAAGGTATTCTGGTCTTCTACTACTTATTACTTGAAATGTATTCTGGTCTTCTACTACTAATTGCTATTGGTTTTCTGGTCTTCTATTACTAAATTCCAGATCAGTTTTCTAGTCTTCTGAGACTTATGGTCAAAAATAGTCTTTTGATCTACTATTACTAATACAAGATTAGCAGATAGGTTTTCAAACCTTTTATCATTCATTGCCAGAAAGGGAATTCTGGGCTTCAAGATTCTCATATACGAATTTCAAAATCAAACACCCAAATCTGGGTTTTCGAGTCATTATCAATCACTAACATATTATACCTTAATCTGGGTATCATGGCTGCTGTTTAGTTAAGCTCTAGTTGAAATGACCCTCCTATTTCCACCCTAATTTCATAAGGATTTTTTTTTTAAGAGATGATATATAGATATATCATTCATTACAAATATATTTGTAATGAATGATATATCTATATATCATCTCTTAAAAAAAAAATCCTTATGAAATTAGGGTGGAAATAGGAGGGTCATTTCAGTTGGTATCAGAGCACTTGGTTGCATTGATTGTTAAGTATTATAGAAATGTATTATGTTTGTTTGTTTTGGATGAAATAATTTAGATAAGAAAACAGAAATTATAGAAGTACTCATAATATACTAATACCATTTGCCCAGAATTTAGTTAGCAGACCATGGTAGGAAGATGATCTCATCGTAATGCAGGACCCAGTGCACCTCAAATGCTTGATATGCAAGAATTTGTGAGGGTTTTAAGAGATGGAATTGGGCATAGGCCTGAGAACCCACATGAAGAGCTTTCAAAACTACTGAAGACTTATTCCAATTTGGGAGGCAAGAGTTTTGAAGGAACTGAGAGTGTGATGGAAATTCAAGCATGGTTGAGAACACTTGATAGGACTTTCAATGACATGCAGTTGGATGACCAAAGGAAGAGGCAAGTAGCTTCTAGACAACTGAAAGGGGTAGCTTTAAGCTGGTGGGAGGTGATCATAGCTGGAAGAAATGAAAATGAAATCACTTGGAATCAGTTCAAGGAGATGTTGGAGGCAATATTTGTACCAGCATCAGCCAAGACCATTTTGCTTGAAGAATTTATCAAACTTAGGCAGGGAACTTTGAATGTCACTGAATACACTCAAAAGTTTGAGGGGCTATCTAATTATGGAGCAATGCTAGTGGCAGATGAAGCATCCAAAAATGATAGGTATATAAAAGGACTGAACCCAGGACTTAGCAGAGCTATGCTACCATATGCAGATAGAACATTTGATCAAGTAATTGATCTGGCCTTGAAACTGGAACAACATGACAAAGAAAGAGAGAAATATAGGAATTTTAAGAGCAACAACAAGAAGGATAAGGGAAGATATCACCCTTATGATAAAAAGAAGGAGGAGGCAGACAACAAGAAGAGTAAAGATACAAAAGCTAATGATACTAAGAAGAAATTGGTTTGCCATCATTGTGGAAAAGAAGGACACATCAAACCAAGGTGCCCAGAGTTAAAAGGAGGAGCCTTCAAATGCTACCTATGTGGGAAAGAGGGGCATATGAAGAGGAACTGTCCTGAGAATAAACAGCAAGGGAAATTGGCAACTTTGGAAGGTAAAGGCAAATCTGCAGTGAAAATTGATGCTGAAAATCATGGTCAAGTGGAAGGTACCTTACTCATTTGTGCCATACCCATACCAGTAGTATATGATACTGGAGCAACACACTCTTTGATTTCCTATGAATTAGTTAAAGTGTTAAAATTAAACTGCATTTTGGTTGAAACCCCATTGCTTGTACAAAGTCCCTTAGGGAGTTCTAGTGTTTTGAACATGAATTGTGTGGATGTGGAGTTAAACATAGGAGGAAATATTTTTATTTCCAATTTATATGTTTTAAATTACCCAAATATAGGAGTTATATTGGGGGTAGATTGGTTAAGGCAATTTAAAGCCATAATTAATTTAGACTCATCCACCATATCATTGCAAAATTCTAGAGGCCAGAGGATCACAGTTTTATGTGAAGTAGCTAAGGAAGGGAAATTGTATCATTTAGTTGACTTAGAAAAAGATCTGAGTGAACTAACCATTGAAGAAATTCCCATAGTTAATGAATACTTGGATGTGTTTGGGGAAGTTAAGGGTGTTCCACACCACAGACTAGTTGAGTTCCAAATTAATCTCATTCCAGGAGCAAGTCCAATAATCAAGAAACCTTATAGAATGGGGCCAAGTGAACTGAAAGAATTGAAAAATCAGTTGGAAGAATTAGAAGGCAAGGGATTTATAAGGCCAAGCAATTCCAGCTGGGGTTCTCCAGTAGTGTTTGTAAGAAAACATGATGGTACCTTGAGAATGTGCATAGATTACAGGGAACTAAATAAAGTAACCATCAAGAATAAATACCCATTGCCTAGAATAGATGATCTCTTTGACCAACTCAGTGAAGCTAAAATATTTTCTAGGCTAGACTTAGCATCAGGATTCCATCAAATGAAGGTTGAAGACTCAAGTGTTAAGTATACTGCATTTAATACAAGATATGGCTTATATGAATTTTTGGTTATTCCATTTGGTTTGACAAATGCTCCTTCATATTTTGTTGATTTGATGAATAGAATATTTAGAGATTATTTAGACAAGTTTGTACTGATTTTTATTGATGACATTTTGATTTATTCTAAGACAGTGGAAGAGCATAAAAATCATTTGCATTTAGTTTTGTCAAGGCTAAGGGAAAATGATTTAAAGGCAAAATTTTCAAAATGTGCATTTTGGAAAGAAGAAGTGCATTTTCTTGGGCATGTTATCTCTGCCAAAGGAATATCAGTAAACCCTAATAAGGTAGTGGCAATCCAAGCATGGAAAAGGCCTAGCACCATCAGTGAGATTAGATCATTTATGGGGATGGCAGGATATTATAGGAGATTTATAAAAGATTTCTCAAAAATATCATCACCACTTACCAATTTAACTAGGAAGAACCAAGCCTTTGTATGGACAGAAAAATGTGAGCAAGCTTTTATCAAAATAAAAGAAGCCCTGATTAATGCACCAGTATTG
Organism: Allium fistulosum; assembly: GCA_030737815.1. NCBI lineage: Eukaryota > Viridiplantae > Streptophyta > Magnoliopsida > Asparagales > Amaryllidaceae > Allium > Allium fistulosum. The sequence continues at coordinate 394,920,390 of CM060907.1, forward strand.
AGAGTGCCAGAAGGAAATGAAAATTTAGTTGTGTACACTGATGCAAGTGGCTCTGGGTTAGGGGCTGTGTTGATGCAGCAAGACCAGGTGGTAGCCTATGCATCTAGGCAATTAAAGCCACATGAAACCAGATATGCAACCCATGATCTTGAACTAGCAGCAGTTGTGTATGCTTTGAAACTTTGGAGACATTATTTGTTAGGTGCCAAATTCATTTTGTACACTGATCATAAGGCACTGAAATATTTATTCTCACAAAAAGATTTGAATATGAGGCAACATAGATGGGTAGAGTTCCTAGATGCCTATGATCTAGATATACTGTATACACCAGGCAAGGCAAATAAAGTTGCAGATGCCTTGAGTAGACAACATGCCAAGGTAGCCATGTTGATGATGGAAGAGTTTAGGGATTTGTCTATACTTACTGACTTGGAAATTGAGGAAAACAGTGGGGTACAAATGATGTCCATTGAAGAAGGTGAAGGTAAAGGGAAATTAAGCATGATATCTCTGCAATCAGATTTACTTCTTAAGATTGGGAAAATGCAGGAACAAGACCTAAACGTGGTGGAAAAGAAAATGCTCATATCAAAAGGGGAGGAAGTAATAAATTATCAAATTGATAAAAATGGTTATTTAAGGAATAAAAATATGATATGTGTTCCAGAAAATATAGAATTGAAGGAGGAAATATTAAATGAGTACCATAGGAATAAGTATTCCATACACCCAGGCAGCACCAAGATGTATCAAAATTTGAAAAGAAATCTTTGGTGGAAGGGGATGAAGTCAGATGTGGCCAGATATGTTGCAAGGTGCATGACTTGCCAACAAGTCAAGGCAGAGACACAAAGGCCATCAGGACTATTGCAACCCCTTAGTATACCACAGTGGAAGTGGGAGGATATATCTATGGATTTCATAGATGGTCTTCCTAGATCTAAGAAGGGAAACACAAGTATATGGGTAATAGTGGATAGGCTAACTAAGGTAGCACATTTTATCCCAGTTAAAACAGAAAGAAATGCTCCAAAATTGGCTCAAATATTCATGAAAGAGGTAGTAAGGTTGCATGGCATACCCAAAACCATTGTGAGTGATAGGGATACCATCTTCACCTCAAGGTTTTGGAAAAGTTTCCAAGAGGCCATGGGGAGTGAATTGTGCTTAAGCACTGCCTACCATCCACAATCAGATGGTCAAACTGAGGTGGTGAACAAAGTCTTAGAGGATTTGTTGAGAGCATGCACACTGGACTTTGGAGGCAACTGGGAAGACCACCTCCATCTAGCTGAATTCACATACAATAACAGTTACCAAAGCACCATAGGGATGGCACCATTTGAAGCCTTATATGGCAAGCCATGTTTATCACCTATATGCTGGGTAGAGACTGGAGAAAGGGCTATTCTTGGACCTGAATATGTTAAAGAAACTACAGAGAAAATTGGGTTAATAAGAAAAAGAATAGCAGCAGCTCAAGATAGGCAAAAGAAATTTGCAGATAGGAAGAGAAAGCAAGTGGAATATGAAGTGGGAGACTTTGTTTTCATCAAGATTTCACCTATGAAGAAAGTCATGAGATTTGGCAAGCAAGGTAAGCTTACACCAAGGTATGTTGGACCCTATAAAATTCTGGAAAGAATTGGTTCATTGGCTTACAAATTAGAACTACCAGAGGAAATGAAAGCAATGCATAATGTTTTTCATGTGTCCCAACTTAGAAGATGGGTACATGATAAAGAAGACATTTTGGAAGAGCCTACCAAAATTCAAATAAATCCTGACTTGGTTTATGAAAAAGAGCCAGAGGGGATTATAGCCAAGGAAGAAAAGAAATTAAGGAGCAAAACCTTGAAACTAGTTAAGATCCAGTGGAGTAGTGATCCTAATGACTGCACATGGGAGTTAGAGGATAAGATTAGAATGGATTATCCTAAGCTTTTTGCAAATTAAAAGGTAATTTTTTTTTTCTGGAAATTTTTTTTTTGTTATGCATGGTTGATATGGTTGAATTTGTTTGCTTATGCATATGTTTGATAAGTTTTCAGAAAAGAAAATGATGCTTGTTATAAATGTTAGAAAAATTGTGAGGACACAATTCCTAAAAGGAGGGGTGAATGTAATACCCCAAAATTTTGTGAAAAATCATTTTTGTAAAATGATTTAATTTTTGAAATATTTAGATTTAAATATGGTGAAATTTTTGGAATAAATAGTGTGCAAGTATATGTGTGCACGTGCACACTGAAATGGCACAAGGAAGATCTCCAGATTTCTTGGATTTAAAACAAGAATTAAAAAGCAATACAAACATGATTTTGCAACATGGATATTTGATTTCTGGAATTATATGGATCATCTTAGAAAATAAGAAAAGTAAGTTTTACTTTAAATCAGTAAACAGATTTCATTTAAAACCCAGAAAAGAAAATTATACATATATATGTTATAAGGATTTGTAAACCTGTATACATATAGGTGCATATGTTTCTGAAATTAAAGAGGAATTAAATAAGCCTAGATAAGATATGTATACAAATATACATTTTTAAGAACTGAAAAGTATATATATATATATAAGCAAGTGAAACTATAACATTAAAATGACATGAAATGTGATACAAGTCAATATGCTTGTGTAGGCAAAAATAGCAAAGGGGATTCTCAGGAATAATTAAAATATATGATAGGATAGTCACACTTTTAACATGACTAGGTGAGTGGCCATTTTCTGAAAAGTAAAAGAAAGAAAATGCAGCCTTTAAATTGGTTAATATGGCCAGGGTATTATGAATGAAAAATGCATGATGCTAGCCAGGACAGAAATGGAATTCTGTTTTAACAAAACCCTAGTGGAAAAAAATGCATATAAATAGGCAGTTTAGCCAGTAGAATTATTTTTACCCCGAGCTGCACAAAAAAATAAGAAAGGAAGAAAATATTGGAAGGAAGAAGAAAACACTCATACAAGGATTTTCTGGATTAATAAGAAGAAATATTTAGGTGAGTAACCTCACTGAAGTTCATGGCATTAAGACCTGAGATGAGGCAGCCACTTTTTATTGCCATTTATGTATATTTCTGGTTTTGATGTATATGATTTCATCAATGCTTTTTGGATGTCTTATTTTAAATCTGATATGATTTAATATGGATGATTTTTGATGATCTTTGATTGGTTGAGACATTTGTCTTTGGATGTGTATCATACTGTTTTATTTATACTCATAAATGTTAAAGTCTAGGATCTTAAAATTATATAGAGAATACTCTCAACTGTTATAGATCTATGGCATGGAAACTTTACAAAAAATGTTGGGAGCTGCATTATACTTGGTATAAGTGCTGAGGCTTAAGAAGAAAAAATGTTAAGGGTGCAATAGAAATTTTCTAAGTGCTGAGCCCTTAATCAAAAAAAAAAAAGAAAAAGAAACCTACAAGCTAAAATTATGATTGAACCAGATCCTGAATCTGAATCAATCATAAAGGCTTGCAGATCAATATAATAAGAACATGCCATGCCTCTTTTACAGTTGAAAATATTCTTATATCTTACTGAGATCAAGACTTATTGACCCCATTTAGGAAATAACTGTCTGCTTATTTCTAAGGAGAATTATGCTAGGAAAGATTATGGATGTTTCCATGCTTGCAGTGACATGTTCACTTAGCATATTTGATGATAGGATTTAAGTCAATACACTAGTAAATAAACTAGGGAAGGGAAGGCCAAGAAGGCTGCTGGAATGCTTGTCATATTTGAAGTATGCAAGTTGGCACATGGTTTGTTTAAGCCCTGAGATCTTTGTGCAATGATGTGAATTAGTTCATTGCAATGTGTCCCTGTGATTCCTTAATAGCAGATGAGGCAGGAATTTAAATTGAATTATGCAACCTATAAATGAAGAAATAGGAATATGGATATTTCTTAGGTTGAATGGTATGGAACCAAGATGGTTTCAGTGAATGCAATTGTTGCAAATAGATAATTATGTTTGCATGATTATGTATGCAAGTGAAAGAATGATAAATGAATATATCATACCTGAATCAACTTAATTATACTATGTTAAAGTAATTGATTGCAGGAATTTGCTTAAATAACTAATTGGTGCTCTTATATTCTCTATTGCTTAATATCATGAATGTATTGATGTTACTCATACCAGATCATCGATCTGACCCTTGTTTGCTCATGGCATATGGGGTGTCTCATTTTAAAATAAGGCAGCCACTCATGCTCTTTCAGGTAACCCAGGCACTAAGTAAAAATGAAGTTATGGCTATTATGGAGGAGTGAATGAACATGCTAGCTAGTTTCAATAAGAGCTTAAATTGATTATATCTGCATGTATTCAGGAAAAATTTTATGTTTCTAAGATTTCCAGTCATGTAATGAATTCTATTATGGTTAGATGGACTAGTTGTATCATGTTAAATATATTGTTATGCACTAAGGATTAAAATCTTAAAGAAATATCTGAGTGGGAAACAAGGAAATGATCTTAAGGATTGATATGGATGTTTGGAAAAGAAATATGCATATGTAGGTGAGCTACTGTTATGCACAATTTATATTATGTATTAGTTAATCTTGAGACAAAACAGAGCACTGAGTTTTAGAATAAAATCTGGATTTAGCTAGAAGTAAACTTATAAGGATTTTAGTTTCCTTTTTACTGAAATGCTTTGTAAATAAGTTTGAATTCACTTCTGAATCATATTGAGAAAAGTAAAATGTTTTTAAAGGCTTCAGACAGAATGCAATGAATGGTATCTCCATTGCTTTGAACTAGTGTGTAGCAGATACAGGATACATGAGTTAACCAGCTTCAAATAAATGATGTATTGGTTGATCATGATAGATTGTATTTTGAAAATAAAAATGCATTTCAAAAGCTTAGTACATTTAGCAATTGTTTCACCACAATCATCTTTAAAAGTTTAAGACAGATAAGCAATGTAAACTGGTTTGAACAAACAAAACCTGGCAACAATGCTAATAAAAGAATGGTCAGATTAACCACATGGTTAGACCATAGGCAGGCAAATTGTTCACTTCAAATCAATGAAGCATGGAACCATTTGAACCCAGTTTTCTGGAAAATGAGTAAAGTTATTGACATGTACATGTATATCTGTGTACATGTTGATATTTGGGCAAAAATATAAACATAAATTCCTAGAACAATTGTAGGAATGGGTTTCAAAAATAATAAAGCAAGAAATATTGTTTTGTATGTTAGATTATAGGCAACTTTTAAATATATATGTGCAGATATAGGTAGATATCAGATTACAAACCATACAGGAGAAAAAAAAACAAAAATTGTGTTTGAACCGACCAGCATAGCACTCGAACTCGTGACCTCTCATGTATAAGTTAGGCGCGTTTCCATTACGCCTAGATGTTGCTTGTGTTCACTTATGATCCACTTTCTTTTAGCCTGAGTTTGATACTATCCAGACTTTAACACAATCATCCATATTAAAAGCTTGCTTTCCACTGATTATTACTTGATCATTTCTTAATTAGAATAACAGACTAAAGTGCATGTTTCCAGTGGATTCTATGGGCAAAAATCAGGATACAATAATTAATCTTTTAAAAGGGAATTATCACATTTTAATAGATTTAAAAGGAATTCTACTTACATATTATCATACTCTGATTCTAGTAGAATGTAACATAGATATCTTCATATATGTATGTTAGGAATGATTTAGATTTAAAACAATATTTTTATATTGTGAAAGATCCTGTATATATTTTGTTTATTGGAGAAAGAAAATTACCCTGGGAAATATATTTGTAATGAATGATATATCTATATATCATCTCTTAAAAAAAATCCTTATGAAATTAGGGTGGAAATAGGAGGGTCATTTCACTAGTCTAGGGACAAGATATTCAGACTTCTATTCATCTCAAGTGCTTGAATCTTGGCTAAAGAATATTATCAAAAAGAACAGTACTAAGACCGCCAGAATGGGAACTTCGAGGTTCTATCTTTTTAAATCTCATTAATGATGGGGAATGGGTGAAAGAGTTATTACTTCAAAATCTCAAACATCGACTCCTAAACTAGGTTATTTATTGAATGAGAGTTATGTTCTAATATTCATGACCTTGTGACAAGGTAGAATCTACTCGCAACAATTTTTATGAATTGTAAACAAATGGAAGGAGTTAAATCCTTGATCATTTCTCATCATGGTTAAAGATGAGATCTTAACATAAAGGATTTGTTAATCTAATACAAAGGATATACATAGACAAATATGTCAATTTAAAATCTACCATTTAGAATCATTGTTTGCTACATGTTCCGCAGGGAAGTCGGAATGGTAAGGAATAACAAAAGACTCATTAAGCATAAGAGTCGTTGAATGAGCAATTCAAAAGTATATCAGAGATTACACCACAGAAAAGGATCACAAATCAAGTGATATTTACAAAATTACCATAGTTTACATGAGTTATGAAGTCATTTACAAACAATGAAATTATGTGCTAGATATATTTACATAACCCAAATACATAAACAAATTACAAATCTTGAGATTCTTTATTAAGGGTCATCGCCACTGAAGGATCGACGGCATGATTAATTGCTCTATGGAGAACTTCGTTAAGCTTCTTCTCCTTCTCCATAATTGTATTCTCATCGTCGATGGCGTTAAGGTTAGTTTTTAGGGCACGATTAAAGGACCTATTTGCAGCTTTAAGGGTTTTTTCCCCTTTCCAACTCCGTGACATGCTTATCAAGCAAGTAGTTGTCGTATTCCAATTTATTATTCTTGGCAGCATAATCATTAATAGTCTGGAAATACTTGACTTTTTGTTGCTCATTAAAATATTGAGAGAGTTCTAATAGTACTCTCCGACACTAGTTCCCGACCATATTGTTGTCTAAGCCTTAGGGAGGATTGTGCATGGTAAGAACTTTTTGAGCTGCGAGAAGTTTCGATCTAGTAGCTTCGCAGTTGAAGAGGTTACTTGAGGGACGGGAAGTTCAATATTTGAAGTGTTACCACCAAAAATGAATTCTAGAGAGGCACATTATGCCTGACTATCTTCCAATTTTAACTCTAAGTCACTTACTCGTTGGATGAGTCCAGACATTTTTTCGTCGAAGTTAATTGTAGGATTTGACTTCACTTATTACTTGAGCATAGTCACTGTTTCAACTTTTATCTTAATTTTGGCTTCGAGATAGTCGATGGAATCTTTATGATTTTTGGCGATGGTTTTCTGGGTAAGGTATCTTTTATGCCATGTTATGGCTCCAACTTTACCACCAAAACGTTCTAATAATACTTTATCTTGGACAATATTTGTTCCACTCTCTGCCAATAATCTTTCCCTTATGGTATCAACATAGGATATCAAGTTTTGAATAAGAGAGGTTATAGACGACTATGGATCCTATTTAAAATAGAAGAAATGAAATAAAATCAGAATTGAGATAAAAGATATCTTTATTACTATAGTAATGGGTTACAACTCAAATATAAGAAAATCTGGAGATACAACAATCATTTCCATCACATCTAAAGTTGAGAAACTACACTCCTAACTTTTCCTAAAGTATTAGCTAAAAGCATGACTATTGAGTCAAAGGGTATAGTAACTCCTTCAAGAGTGATAACAAGTGGACATTTGCTATAATCGCATTTCCCATCTGGAGGGCTATCTCGACCATAAATCAACTTTGATTGAAATGCTCTGATTTCTTTTAAGAAAGCTTCTTTCTCTTCGCCAAAGAAGTCAAAGCGGAGGCTAGGGAATTCCAAGTATAATTTTTGTAAGTTCCAAAGAAAGCAATATCTTGCTAACTTCAATGTCTTTAGGAGTGGTGCATTTTTAGAGTAAAACCTCCTCAGGTTAACATATTGACTTAGGTGGTCTCTTGGAATGACACAACCTAAAGAACTAATATTCTGAAATGGCACAGTAAAAAGAAGCTAAGCATAGAGAGCATTACAAAAACATGTATTCATAAATCAACTATTGTTACATATTTACAATCACTCATCAGGTTCATATAAGATAGACTTAGATAAATACTCATAAACAAATTTGTTATTGTAATACTTAAGCTTTTCAGAGGGAAGATCTTGAGGAACCGATCCGACCCGAGGTAAATTCCAGCATGCTCCAGGGTGCAGGTCAGATCCAAACTCATCTAAGTATCTTTTATGAAAGCGTCTAAGTAGAACCTCACCGAATTCACCTAAGTATGAACAAAATCTATGATTGAGTGTCTACAATAAACTTTACACAAAAAATTGAATAAAATGTCTCTTTCATCAATCATCGTCGAGAATAGAGTTAATAATTCTCCATTTTCCTTCAAGAGAGCGTCGTATCGGAGATGCGCTTTCTTTAATAAAGGAGCCGCTCTATGAAATTTAAATGATGCTAGTGCAGAGGTACTTCTATCGAGACTGTGATATTTCTCAGATAGGGCATTGTGCTCCTTTATTAATTTGTTTAACTCCGTATATAACTTGTTATTTTATGCCTGTTTTTTCTCAAGTTTTGTGCTATATGAAAAATTGTCTTCTTCTTTACCTAAGACAAATGATTTATCGCTAATTATTATCTTCCAAGTGTAAAACATTTAAATAGAGAAGCCTATACCTGTGAAACTGGAATGGAAACTTGAGGAGCTTGTTCTTTCTCTTAAGGATCCCTGAGATGAATGGGAGCAATTTCCTCCTCTAGAGGTGCAGTTGGTCTAGGGGATGTTAGAGGCAAATCAATGTAATGGGATGGCACCTTTTTAGAAGATTTGGTTGGACAATCGCCATCTTTTTATGTGGCTCCGAAGGGCCCCCCTTTATCTCCACCAAGAAAATGACCCTAGAGGGGTTCTCATCATTATTGTCATCATTATCGCTATCCCATTTAATCCTAGTGTAATCATCATCTTTTTCCTTAAGATCCACATCTTTGTCATCCTCCTCTTCAGAATCAGGTTCGATGTCAAAGGAGGTAATATAAGAAGAAAGTTCTTTCTTGAAACTAACTGTCCCCTCATCACCTTCTGGCTCATAACCCTGCTTAACTCGCTCAATTTTATCCATAACTCTTTTAGCTATGATTGGATTAAGTGAAGGAAAACCAAACTCAGGACATTTGTCATGGTTGTCAGCATAGGCGGGCATGAGTGCATCTTCATAATGACTTAACATCATAGGCCCCAAGGTGGAGTCAACAGGCTCAGTAACATGCTTTTGGAAATTGGAGAGGGTTCTAACAGCTAACTTGAGGGAATATCTGGTCCTCTTGAATTTCGCTTTCAACAGATTATTCTTAGTGACCAAGCGAGTTTTCTCCTCCTCTGAATCCTTCAAAGCCAACTCCCTCGCAAATTTTTAATCAGAAGTGAGAAGATGAGTTTACCTCTCTACTTCTGGATTGCCCTCGGCCTTTGCGAGGGAAGCCTTGATTCGCTCTAATTCAGAGGTGGTGGCATTTTGAGTAGCCATCAATGAAGCTAGTTGACTTTTCAATTCAACATTATCCTTATAAAGCCTGGAGGATCTAGAAGAGAGGGTGTAGACATGTTCATTAAGAGAAATCCAGTTTCTGGAAATCAGCATTAAGAGAAGAAAGACAGGTTACCAAAGTAGAAAGATCCAATGAAGATAGGACTAATTAAATAAGAGCTGTAACACCCCGCATTTTTAGATAATTAAACGACCAAAATAATTATAAACAATGAAAATGAGTGTTTTTGGAATTGTTAGAATATGGCCTCGAAACTTATACCATTTTGTTCATGGTGGTTTTCTGAATAATTTACATATATAATATGCCTCGAACGGACTTCGTATGAAAAAGTTATTGACGTTCGAAGTTCCGTATCGAAAAATAATTATACATGTAAATGTGTGTAAATATATGCACACATAAATTCCAGAAATAACACGCATTTGAATTTCAAAATAGACATGTGTCATAAAGAAAATTAATTAACATCAGCAATTAGAGGAAATTAATTAACATTAGTGGGCAATGTTAATCAAATCAGCAATTAAAGGAAATAAATTTACATTAATTAGCAATGTTTGAATTTCAAAATAAACATATGTTGTAAAGGGAATTAAATTTGCAATTGATGGAAATTAATTAGAATGAATAGGCAATGGTTAAAAGTTAACGTTTAATAATTTGATTTTCGCGCAATCTCGAGCCTTGTTTTCTGGATCTAACGATTTGCAACATGCCCGTGATGTGGTTGCACCAGATTCAATCCTAAAATTCGACGGTCTGAGATTCCCAAACTTTACTATAAATAAAACCCTAGGCCTAGCTATTTTCTCACAATCAGATTTTCTCCCAATTGGGTTCATTGCCTGAGGCTGAACCCTAAAAAAATATTTCTGGGGAGAAGATCTTTTTAATAAAAATATTAGACACCTTAGAAGGGGATCCAGGAAGGCCATGGAGCAAAGCTAAGGACGATATGTGAGTGGATTTAATTTATATCTCTTTTATGTTTATGATATAATATCGTTAGATTCCCATTAAATGTTTAATTCAGCATTTATTTCGGTAATTGGTTCTGCTAATTAGTTATGGTTAAACCGTAAATTTTATAAGAGAAGTGTACTTATATTTAAATGATGTTTATGTGGAAAAAAGAAAGGAATCTAATTAATATTGTAAATTTTATAAGAGAAGTGTACTTATATTTAAATGATATTACAATAAATTATGCTAAAAAGGGAGAAATATATTTTAAAAAGGGAAAATCTAATAACTTGATTTGGAAGTTAGCGATAGATTAGTTGATTAGTTTAGAAAATGGAATACATTTCCATAGTTTAATATTGTAAGAATAATGATAAACATAATTGCAAGAATAAAAGCAAGAAAAATGGAATTAGTGCAAAATAGAGACATTACTGTATTTTCCAATAATTAAAGAAAAAATAAAAGAAATATCTTGTAGTTGTGGATTATTGTTTATAGCATTATTTAGTATTAAAATATGGAAATGGATTTTCAGAACAGTTTTGTAACCAACAAAATAGAATAGAACTACTTCCTAAAATAAAAGAGAATAACGTGAAGCGTTAAGAAATTAAAGAAGAGGAAATAATCAAGTTAAACAATTAACAAGACTAGAAATAATAAACAGAAGATGTGACTAGATCTGCATTTACTGAGCAGATAGTTGAATGAAAAGTAAAGCAGTTATTATGATAAGTATTTTGTGATAGTTGGACGTAGTCCCAAGCTAAGACTGTCATATACTATAAGAGAACTAAAGAGGATTTAGTATCATAATAAAAGAAGATAGACTAGAATAGAAAAGAGGCACTTGCAATTACAATTATAACATATAGGTTATAAAATAAAGAAAAGAATATAAAAGTAACAATTGCAAGTATAATTGTAACACGTAGGTTATAATTAAAAGAAATAAATAGAAGAGGCTTATTTTACTGAATTTAGATCTTGGATTAAGTTAATAAGCAAAATAATAAAAGTGGCCCATACTGGCAGCATTCCCTTTTAGGTCTAGGATTGATGGTCTCACACATAGGTGAGGCGAGGTGTGCTGATTAGGGTAAATAAGTAGCCAATAGAAAAGGAAAAGTAGACTAAATGCATAGTAAAAGATTAGATATAAGGTGTAATAAAATGGTAAGGTGCGTTTAGAGTAGCCCAGAGAAGATCTGGACAAAGAGCCTAACGAAGCATTTAATCGCAGATTTTAGTACAGAAAGAGCACGTCCAACTTAGTTAGTTTGGGCTAAAAGGAAGTACAAGACTTCAACGGGACGTGAGGATAATGTAGGATGGACCTCTGGGGTATGCCTAACGAAGCTGCCCCCCCCCCCCCCGCCCCGAAGACAGGTCTGTAGGTGTTCCATCAAAAGAGTATGCCTTAACTACTTTTGCATTGTAGGCCTAACAAAGTGAACCTTTGTAGGCAGTCAAAAGGTTGATGAATGGAGGAGGATATTCGTATGACACCGTACTCTGACTTGCGAGTTGGTTTTAGTGGGCAGGACCCAAAATGATAATCACATGCGGAGATCAGGCCATCATCAATCAAGAGCGAGTTGGGAAAGACAAGAGTTAAACCAACTGGCCAATGATTCTTGCACTTTCGAGACATTGGATGAGGGGCACAACCAATTGGATGTTTAGATTGTTTGTAGTAGGGCACAGCCACTTAGCTCTTTAGAGTTCTTTCGATTAGTTGAGGGGTGGCTGCATGGGGACACAACCACGATGATAAAAGAGATAAGCCAAATAGAATATCTGTATTACAGGCCTAACGAAGCTGTCCTTTACAGATATAGAAAATCCCCGACTGAGTTCCGTACAAGGTAGACATTGTTGGCGGGATTTAGAGAGTAGACAGAACGATTAAGTATAGTCCTCAAGGTACACACTGGGTGGTTCATTGTGGATGTCCGAGCAATAGCATAGGCTAGTGCGGACGCAGTTTTACGTTTTCATAGTAGACGACGGAACATCTGTATTGTAGGCCATACGAAACTGTCCTTTACAGATGTAGTTATAGTACGCTCTATTAGCGAGACGGTGGAGTCCCTTTCGAGGAGGATACAAAAGGTACTATGGGTATTACCTATGACCGATATGGTCGTTGGGTATGTAGCTACATATATATATTAGTTATTAGGTTTTAATCAACTAGGGAGTAGATAGGTGCGATTCACGCATAGAGGTGAGAGTATTATAAACCCAGTAAACCTAATATAACAGAAAATGGAAATAAAACAATATATTTAGGATTATGCTTAGAAGTGTATGATTTGTCCATCCTCCAAAACCCTAGTTCTGACCTCCTCCTCATAACATCCTACAGGTTAGGTAGATGGCAGAGACTTTCCAGCTTTGAGACACTTGTTTAGAATGTGTTATTATCTTGGTGAGTATTTACTTACAGTTATATTTTAGTTAGTTCCACCCTGAGATATTTATCTGAGCTCTGATATATTTGTCTTGGCCTATTTGCAGGATACCAAATACCTAACTCGGGCTTCATTGGGCTTGGATTTTAGCATTTTTTCGAAAAATCTGGACCCACTGGAATTCGGTTTGTTACATTTGGTATCAGAGCCTAGATTTAGGGTTCCAAGGTATATTGTGAGTGAACATATTTATATTTTTGAGAATATAAATATATTATATATACACCCCTAGTCCCAAGGAGAAATCCATTCTTTAGAGAGAATCAACACATGGAAAGAGTTTGGGAAACTGGTTTGTACATCGAAGTTCGGATTTTAGAAATCCAGGGTGTTGTAGGCCCTAGTGTGGAAAAGATTTGAGATGTACAATAGATTCGGTATAAAAAGGGGAAGCCCATGTGTAAATAATTGTCAATTTATAATTGTTTCAGAAAAGTGGATTTGGCGGTAGTGCCTTGGAATAAATATAAGCATAAAAAAGGAATAAGAAATTTTAGTAAGGAAATAAGATTTCCAAGGTTTAGGAAGGGTATTCCAAGGATAGTAAGAAGAAAATCCACTTTATGTCTAGCCCAATAATATGAAACTTTTGGAATTGAAAAGTTGAAAAAAATATAATTGTTAATATGTTTGAGGAAGTAAATATTGGGTATTTGAAAAAAAAGTGGTATGAAATTTAAATTAGTTTTTATATGATGTAAATTTTGTTAAAAAGAATTATAGTGCATGTATAGCTCGCTAGTTTCTTTGTAGGTAAACAAATATTTTAAATATAGAAACTTGGAGTGTGTTAAGTATCGAAAACGTAGGTTACAACATTTATTGTTGTAATAGATGTTTTCTTAAAATATAAAGGAAGCATAGACTATGACACTATTGTTATAGTAGATGACTCCCAAAAGAAATGTTTTACATAGCATATGAGATTTATTAATATTTATTTTAATTGAATTCGTATACTAGTATTTTTGGGTTGTAATAATGGTGTTTTACGCAACATCAGTTTTGATCCGAATAAAAATGTGTTTTTAAGATAATTTCTAAGTACCGAAATAAAGTGGTTTATAAGTATGCTTATTATTTAAATAAGTATATGAATATGTTTTCTAGTTATGACAATATTAAAATAGTTTTGAAAATGAGTTCTTTTGAAAAAAGATGTGAGTTAAATATTAGGAAATTAATAAATTTCGTAGGAAATATCTATTGTAAGTGAATATAGATTAAACATACTTTAATCTATTAGAATGAAATGAATAATGATATAATTTTCTATGAAACCAAATCACAAATAAAGATGTTTTGTGCAAGTTATAAGGAATACGTGAAAGAGATGTACAAGGTATGGAAAGCACCATATTTTGTATAGCCTATTTTGATAAATTTTAAAATAAATTCCTTTTAATTTCACATAAACATGAAACCCACTTTTAAAGGATTCATAGAAGGTTTTAGCATTAATGGTTTCTCATAAGAGAAAGTAGTTCCAATACATTAAGGTATAAAACCATTAGGTGTAATAAAAAGTGTAATAACTAGAGACAGTATTAGTTAGGAGGAATATTATTGAGAGCCTTAGTAGGGTAGCTAAGCAATGGAAATTTCGTATTTTTCCATTGATTAAGTGCATTGTTTGCTTGCCTTTGTAGAAAGTCCCCATTTGTACTAAGTTAGAAACTCCTCCAAGGTTAGGTAATTGGAAGAGTAGGAAAGTTAAGGGATTTTTGATAAAATAATTGTTCTTATCTACTCCAGTTTTCGTAAATTTTAAAATCTATGAAAAGAAGATGTTTTGAAACATGTAAGGACATTTTTGGAAGTCAAGAAAAGAAAAAAAAATTAAGGGCAAGCAAGGCATGTTTTAAAGAAATATGATTTGGTGAAAAGGTGAATAAGTTTTTGAAAGAAAAAAAACTTAGTAAACAGTTAAATTTAAAAATCTAATTTTTTTTATGGAAAGCTATAAAGGTCTTTAAAAGGAAAAGAGTAATAATTTTTGAACTTAGAATTTGTAAGTTTTCCCCACTAGGTTTGGGGAATAATTTAAATTCAAAGTGTTGTAAAGATGCAAGTCTAGAAAGATAAAATGTCAAGTAACCAAGTACCTTTCAATTTAATAGAAACTTCAAAGTAACACTTTTAAAGGCAATAATTTTAGGATTTGATATATCAAAAACTTAGAAGCTTTAATTTTTGAAATGAAATAATAAATACCAAACCAAATTTTTAAATATGGAGTAGATAGGAATCATTTCTCTAGTTATGATGGGAAAAGTGTAAGGCTATAGCAATGACTACTTTTAGTGGTAATAATAATAAAAAATCCTATAAAGTGTATAATACACTAGTGAGACCTAGGAATGTTGCTTCATGTGTGTGGACCATATAAGAATACTGAAGTGATATTAGTAAGTTGGTAAAACACACGTGTTTGGAATAGGTAGACCTTAGTTGGGGGAAAATGAAAGGTAAAGGTAAAGAGATAATTTCCCCAAGCTTAATTGCCTTTTTAGATAGAGACTGCATAGATTAAAATCCTTATTCGATGCAGTAAATGAGACTTGGATATTCCATTTTGAGTAGGGAAAGGAAGAGATGAATAGATCTTATTCATCGTGAGTAATACATCGTAAGTTAGTAATAAGTAATAGGCGATAGGAGGAGCATATGAGTTACTACGATTCCTAAAGTAGGACCTTTCTGTATTAGAGTGGATATGGTCCCAGGCATCCTAGCCCTAGATGATTGTCGTGTTTAGCTGCTATATTAAAAGTAAAAGCAAATAAAAGTACAAAAAGAAAAATAATAAACTTTAAAAGAAAGCGATAGAAATGTCAAGAGAAAAATTTGCAAATGAAAATTTTTCTTATGTAAACCATGCTAGGGAAAGAAAACAGAGATTTTGTAGAATAGTGGCATAAGTTCCAAGTACAGAGAAAGAGGTGTGCTAAAGTCAAATGGTAGATGTGAGGTTTTATGTTTTCTACCTTTTTGCTAACATAAGAAATCGAGTTCAGAAAATTAGTTTTTTCTAAAATTCGAATATTAAAAGTTGTGTGGTAGGATTTGGATGTAAAATTTGTTGAACTACGACCCTATTCAGTAAGAGTGTGGAGAAAATTGGATGAAAAATGTTTTGAGTTTTCAAAAGATTGCATTCATATAAAAATTGCAAGTTTATTTAGGATGTGTGCATCATGTTTTAAAAAGAAGTTTTAAAGAAGAAGAGCATTCATATAGGAGGTACCGCTTAGAAATTCATGTACATGCATATATTTTATGCTGAATGAAACTTTGCACAAGGACGCTGATGGTCGCAAAATTGGATATACACAAAATGGATGTGATTGATGCGAGGAATTTCATAATTTTACCCTTATAGAATTTCGGGGATGAAATTTCCTAATGGGCGTGAGAATGTAACACCCCGCATTTTTAGATAATTAGATAACCAAAATAATTATAAACAATGAAAATGAGTGTTTTTGGAATTGTTCAATTATGGCCTCGAAACTTATACTGTCGTGATCATGGCGATTTTCTAATTAATTTACATATATAATATGCCTTGAATGGACTTCGTATAAAAAAGTTATCGACGATCGAAGTTCCGTATCGAAAAATAATTATACATGTAAATGTGCATAAATATATTTGTTTATAAATATATGCGCATATATATTCTAGAAATAATGCACATTTGAATTTCAAAATAGACACGCGACACAAAGAAATTTAATTGACATCAGCAATTAGAGGTAATTAATTAACATTAGTAGGCAATGTTAATCAAATCCGCAATTAAAGGAAATTAATCTACATTAATTAGCAATGTTTGAATTTCAAAATAAACATGTGTTATAAAGGGAATTAAATTTGTAATTGAAGGGAATTAATTGAAATGAATGGGCAACGGTTAAAAGTTAACATTTAATAATTTGATTTTCTAACAATCTCGAGAATTGTTTTCTGGATCTAACGATTTGCAGCATGCCCGTGATGTGGTTGCACCAGATTCAATCCTAAAATTCGACGGTCTGAGATTCCCAAACTTCACTATATATAAAACCCTAGGCCTAACTATTTTCTCACAATCAGATTTTCTCCCAATTGGGTTCATTGCCTGAGGCTGAGCCCTAAATATAAAATATTTCTGGGGAGAAGACCTTTTTAATAAAAATATTAAACACCTTAGAAGGGGATCCAGGAAGTCCATGGAGTAAAGCTAAGGATGAGAAAAGCTAAGAACGACATGTGAGTGGATTTAAATTATATCTCTTTTATGTTTATGATATAATATCATTAGATTCCCGTTAAATATTTAATTCAGCATTTATTTCAATAATTAGTTCTGCTAATTAATAAGTTGATACTGTAAATTTTATAAGAAAAGTGTACTTATATTTAAATGATATTTATACGGAAAAAAGAAAGGAATCCAATTAAATATAAATAATATTAGGCTTAAGAATTATAGAGAAAGGCATAAGCCTAAAAGTGAGAAATTTAAAGTAAATTATGCTAAAATGGGAGAAATAAATTAAAAAAAGGAAAATCTATTAACATGATTTGGAAGTTAGTGATAGATTAGTTGGTTGGTTTAGAAAAGGGAATACATTTCCATTGTTT
The DNA here is from genome assembly GCA_030737815.1 of Allium fistulosum. NCBI lineage: Eukaryota > Viridiplantae > Streptophyta > Magnoliopsida > Asparagales > Amaryllidaceae > Allium > Allium fistulosum. Next base: position 394,937,991 of record CM060907.1, read on the forward strand.
AATATTGTAAGAATAACGATAAACATAATTGTAGGAATAAAAGCAAGAAAAATGGAATTAGTGCAAAATAGAGACATTACTGTATTTTCCAATAATTAAAGAAACAACAGAAGAAATATCATACAGTTACAGGTTATTGTTTATTGCATTATTTAGTATTAAAATATGGAAATGGATATTTATCACAGTTTTTGTAACCAACCAAATAGAATAGAACTACTTCCTAGAATAAAAGAGAATAACGTGAAGCGATAAGAAATTGAAGAAGAGGAAATAATCAAGTTAAATAATTGACAAGGCCAGAAATAATAAACAGAAGACGTGACTGGATCTGCATTTACTGCGTAGATAGTAGGATAAAAAGTAAAACAGATATTATGATAAGTAATTTGTGACAATTGGACGTAGTCACATGCTATGACTGTCATATAATATAAGAGAACTAAAGAGAATTTAGTATCATAATAAAAGAAGATAGACTAGAATAAAAAAGTGATACTTGCAATTACATTTATAACATGTGGGTTATAAAAGAAAGAAAAGAATATAAAAGTAACAATTGCAAGTATAATTGTAACACGTAGGTAATAATTAAAGAGAAAGAAATAGAATAGGCTTATTTTACTAAACTTAGATCTTGGATTAAGTTAATAAGCAAAATAATAGAAGTGGCCCATACCGGCAACATTCCCTTTCAGGTCTAGGACTGATGTTCTCAAACATAGGTTGGGCTGGTCGTGCTGATTAAGGTAAATAAGTAGCCAACAGAAAAAGAAAAGGAAAGTAAATGCATAGTAAAAGATTAGACGTAGGTTCTAATAAAATGGTAAGGTGCATTTAGAGTAGCCCAAAGAAGATCTGGATACAGAGCCTAACGAAGCAGTTCATCGTAGATTTTAGTACAGAAAGAGCACGTCTAACTTAATTAGTTTGGGCTAGAAGGAAGTACGAGACTTCAACGGGATGTGAGGATACTCTAGGATGGCCCTCTAGGGTAGGCCTAACGAAGCTGCACCCTTGGAGGCATGTCTGTATGTGTTCCATCAAGAGAGTATGCCATGACTGCTTTTGAATTGGAGGCCTAACGAAGCGGACCATTGTAGGAAGTCAAAAGGTTGATGAATGGAGTAGGATTTTCATATGACACCGTAATCTGACTTGCGAGCAGGTTTTGGTGGGTAGGACTCAAATGGATAGTCGCATGCAGGGATCATTCCATCATCAATCAAGAGCGAGTCGAGAAAGACTAGAGTTAAACCAACAGAACAATGATTCTTTCACTATCGAGACATTGGATGAGGGGTGCATCCAATTGGAAGTTTAGGTTGTTTGTTTTAGGGCACAACCACATAGCTCTTTAGACATCTTTCGATTAGTTGAAGGGTGGCTACGTGGGGCCATAGCCATGATGAGAAAAGATACAAACCAAATAGAATATATGTATTGTAGGCCTAACGAAGCTGTCCTTTATAGATACAGAAAATCCCCAACTGAGCTCCGTACAAGGTAGACCATGTTGGCGGGATTTAGAGAGTAGATAGAACGATTATGTATAGTCCTCAAGGCTCGCATTGGGTAGTACATTGTGGATGTCCGAGCACTAGCATAGGCTAGTGCGGACGAGTTTTACGTTTTCATAGTAGATGAAGAAACATCTATATTGTAGGCCTTACGAAGCTGTCCTTTACAGATGTATTTACAGTACGTTCCAGTAGCATGACGATGGAGTCCCTTTCAACGAGGATACGGAAGGTACTATGGGTAGTACCTATGACCGATTTGGTCATTGGGTATGTAGCTACGTATATATTAGTTATTAGGTTTTAATCTACTAGGGAGTAGATGGGTACGATTCATGCAAAGAGGCGAGAATATTATAAACCGAGTAAACCTAATATAACAAAAAATGGAAATAAAACGGTATATGTAGAATTATGCTTAGAAGTGTATAATTTGTCCATTCACTAGAAACTTAGTTCTGACCCCCTCCTCATAACATCCTACAGGTTAGGTAGATTGTAGAGACTTTCCATCTTTGAGACACTTGTTTAAAATGTGTTATTATCTTGGTGAGTATTTACTTACTATTATATTTTAGTCAGTTCCGTTGTGAGATATTTATCTGAGCTATGATATATTTTCCTTGGCCTATTTGTAGGATTCCAGATACCCAACTCGCGCTTTAGTAGGCTTAGATTTTAGCATTTTTGCAAAAAATCCGGACCCACTAGAATTTGAGTTGTTACAAGAGCTCACTAAGGGTTGTTACTCTATGAGAGAGCGGTGATTTTCTACCAAGTCTGGGCTAAGTGATGACATAGAGGAAGAAGTAAAAGATTCTGAATGAAGAATAAGCTCGACGAGTTCGTCAAAATTAGTTGGCAGAGGAACGGAAGATGACGACTCTGGAAGGGCCTGTGACTTAGAAGGGATCTCAAAAAGAGCAAGTTGCATTTGTGCCAGAATAGTTGGAGAGTCTGAAATTGTAATATGCGGAAGTGGAGCAGGTGCAATCTTAAAATCCTCATCATAATGCAATCTTAATAAAAAGCATTTGTTATCAATCAACCCCATTTCGATTTAGGATTGTAATGAAAATCTATCAAAAACAATTCTAATCAGTACCACTAAAAGGAATTTATCTATAAATTTGTCCAGTAGGGCAGATTTTAAGGATTGTATAAACCTTTAGTTCACTTCAACATTGAATTCAATCCAAACTTCCTTTTATAACAAGATAATGGTTTAGGGACAAAAGGAGCGATGGTTCGCTTGAGACAACGCAAGAAAATTTCTAAATTATTTCTTTAGAGGGATCTAGGGGTTGAAAGGGATGATGGCTGTAACAACCCGCTTTTTCATACAACTCGAACCGAAAAGATTGATAGTTAATGGAAAGAAATAAGAAAGAAGAAGAGAAGGGAAGAAGGAGAGAAAAGAAACTAAAAACAACATAGAATGTCACAATCACAATGGAACGATATAAAATATAATATAAATGATCTCTACAAAAGAGAAACTGTTATATATACATACATCCATCAAAGTACAACAACAATCACAGTCATCAGCCTGGATAGTTATAACTCCTGTCTTACAATTTCTAATAATTTTAACAACAAAGCAGTGGAAAACAAACATGTACGCAAATAATACTTAAAGACCTCCAACTCGTCTCCTCAGCTCCAATGCATCCACAACAATCTATAAATATACTCGGTCTGACCCAAGCATTACAACAAAATAACACCCGAGTCAGTTTGAAAACCAACGTGAGAAAACACACCCAACTGAACTTTTAAAGTTATATAAAAACCTTTGAAAACAAAAGTATCTCGTATGACTACCCCGCATATAAACACTGACGGGATTTTACCCAATGATAATCAAACATTTCATATGAAATCCTCTGAAATTATAATCATGTATATTATACAAATACTTATTAATCATAGCTGAAATTGTTACATTATTTAAATTCTAGCATATTATGTTCTACGACCAAAACGGAAGGCTCATATTGGATAATGGATTCCAACTTTGAAATTATAAGTGTCTACCCAACGAATCTGTACACCTCTAGATAAAATGTACAGGAGGCTACAACACATTGCACCACTGCTACTCAGGACCGGCACTACCCTCTTCTCGCATAGCATCGAATATGATCACCCCTTGGTTGCAATCCACAACTGTTCAATGGGATCTCGAAGAACACATGAATATCACCCTAGACTTGGGATGATAATACCCTACTTGGGTGCGACCCACTTAGCCATACCGCATGTCCTAGCTTTATTCATTTCCCGGGTATGAGGATCAAAGTGGCCATGCTCTTACCATTTGTATTGCACTTCCTACTTGGAATGCTAACACTGCCCTCCAGGTAACAATGCAATATCAGCATTCATCCATACAAGTTCATTCTGGGACTGAACAAAATGATTGAGAACTCCGCCTCCAATTCCATCATCATAAAGATTTTTTCACTTTGAATGCTTGAGTTGGATCGAAGTATTTTTCGGATAACGTATTCAATCCCGGTCTCTTCGTAAAAACGTTCGATAGTTTCCGATAAACTCAACCCCAGTTCTTTAGGAAATAAACCGTCAAAGATAAGATCGGAGATCAACTCCTAACCGTTAGTGGACAGATTTCCTTATCAATGTCCTAGAAGAATGAAGCCAGATTTACATGCACAATGCAACATCATCGGAGATGAATGTGCCATATAACTCACATTTTTCTCCTAATTATTTCCAAAGTTATCTTTGGGTCCAAAATTTGATAGTCGGTTATGAAACTATCAAATAACAAACATTCAATTAGGGATTTAATTCCTGAGGGAAAAACAACATTAGGTTAAGCACCAAGCAACACCAAGCCCCCTAAATTAATCTTTTCAATAATTAAGCCCATCTTGCAAATGCTTGTATCAAAATACTTTACAAAGATATATTCACAAACTCTTATATTTTCAATCTTAGAAAATATCCACATACGTATCTAAACAGTGTATATATATATTTGCTAAATAATGAGGAAGATGTAACATTCCATATCTGGAGGCCAAAAGCTAAGTGCTATGGATGCTACAATCATCCACATTATTAACTTCTGTTAATGAAGTGTGGTAATGTTAATGGTATCCATAATATCAGAAGCACTTGAATATGAACAAAATCAAAGATTTCAAAAAACAATAATTATAGTGATTATATTTAAAATAAAACCATATCCAATTTACAATAATTCCCAAAAGTATTCCCAAGCAGTGATCAAATATAATTCACAACAATATGCCAAGAGCGACATATAAAGATGCCCTCTTGGATGATCAAAGAAATATAGATAACTGTCTTAATACACAGCGGAAACAAACTAAAACAAAATTCCTAATTTAGGTATCCGTCGGCCACCTGCTTGTTTTTGGGTGCTTTATTTACCAAAATCTGCTAAAACCTGAAAACCTAAACCCTCAGCCTACTAAAATAAAATTTTGAGCACCCGAGAGTTTAAGGGGAAACAAAAACTTCGAGTCGAACTTAAAGCCTGGTATGAATAATTTCTGTTGCATCTCTGTTTATGATATTTAGTGAGACCATGCCGCTTAGCGGAATTGGTTTTCCCTCACTAACATCTCTTTTTAGAACATATATTTTGCAAATCCTTTCCTGCAACCAAACAAGTTAATCAATGATTATAACAATAATATAACAAGATTTGTTATGCTAAAACAAGAAATAAATGGACTATCTGTCCGAAGTCTGAGCTATCTGCTCTCTACTGGACTAACTGTCCTAAATCTACATATACCAAAATAGCAATATCCTTTATGCTAACTAATGGACTATCTGTCCATAAAATAGTTAAAAAGGGTGGACTAGCTGTCCTTATGAAGTAGAAAGGTCCGTTATGCTAACAAACGAACTAAGTGTTCATATCTAGACTAACTGCCCTTAACTTGACCAACTGTCCACTGGGCTGACTGCCCAAAAAATGGACCGACTATCCAAATTTAAATTAGCTAACTGCCTGAATTTTCTTAAGGTTAACTACCCTTTAAATTTTCCTTGAAAACCTTTTCAAAATGATTTAGTCAATCAAACCATACATATACAAGGAAAATATATCTTTAGCTTTACTCTATGCTATTTTTGCTATGTTATATAAACTTTGCTCAAAATAATGTTGATGATGTTCAATAAGGATTATATTTCCTTTTAAAATAAGTTAAAGTCTTTTATAAATTAAAACGCTTAGGCTATCTGCCTAGTCATTATATTCGAACCATTTGTTTAAAACCTTTAAACAACCCTTTCGAAACCATTGAAGGTAACCCCTTCGAAACAATTGAAAGACCTTTTGAAAACATCAAGGGTAACCCCTTTGGAACCAATAAAAGCCTTTCCTCAAAAAGTCTTAATATATATTACATCCTCCTTTAAAACCATTTAAATCTTGCCTTTCAAAAATATTGGAAAACCATACCTATCGACCTTGTCGAAAGCTAGGCTTTCGACCTTGTCAAAAGCCTAGGGAACCACCCCTTTCGAAACCATTAATAAAACCTTTCAAAAGCATCAAACTAAACTCTTTCGAAAGCACTTTGGGTTCAATTTAAATCAAGTGGAAAGCTTTTGAAACCGTTTGAAGTTGACTATTTCGAAACATTCTAAAACGTTTCGATTTAAAACATTTGGATTATGCCTTCAAGTGGAGCAAAAGGATCAAAAAAATATTGCAGTCTAAAGCATCTACTTCGAGACCCTTTGAAAGTAACTCTTTCAAAACCATTTCATAAACAATGAAGTGATGGTGTCGAAACTATCCCTTTGAAAGCAATGGAGTGGCGACAAATTTTAGGAAACAAAAAGGTTCCCTTTGAAACCATCTGGATCAAAAGGTAGGAAGCGACCGCTATGCATCGACCTAGTCAAAAGCACTTGATTAAAACAATAAAGCAATACAATCGAAACCTTTTCTTTAAAACCATTTGACTTTGTTGAAAGCATTTAGGTCAAAAGCAACCTTGTTGAAAGCACTTTGTCAAAAGCTAGCAGGCGTATTTTCCTTAAAACCAAAACAAAGCTTCATCCCTTTCGAAATGCCTTAGTTTTGACCCTGTACCTTTCGACCACTTCCAATTCACTACGTGCCAGTTGCTTGATGCCATGTGCATTGATCTTGACCTTATCGAAAGGTAAGCTTTCGACATTGTCGAAAGATAAGGAACAAAGGCAGAACCTAGTTGCCGAAGGAGTAGAAACCATAAAAGGCCTATCCTTTTATACTTTAAAACATCCTTTTGTACCTAACCTGCCTTGTGTGTCTATATTTGATTCTTTCCCAGATTTTTATATTCAAAAGTGCTGCGAACTTTCCTTATTTAGGAATTTAAACAATTTAGAAAAATCTACTTCTCCTTTATAATTATATAAAACATTTAAGTCCCACACCTTAAACAATTTTATATAACTATTAAACCACCTTGGAAAAATCTGGAAAAATTCCATAAAATCACTTAATATATGTTTTTCAATATATAAAATTTTCAGAACCAAATAATAAATTATTTTCCCTTAAATAATTTTATAATCAAAAATACCATTTTCTTCCTTAGAAGATTCATAATAAATCCACCAAAATTCAGAGAAATCTGAAAATTGAAACCCATCTCTAAAATATCATTTTAGATCTTCTTTAAAATTCGCAAGGCAATTGGATGTCATTTAATAGGGTTTTCATCTTAAAACGTGTCATAAAATCTATATGATCATTAATAAATCATCAACATGTATATATAATCATTATATAATTAAAAAATATGGCAAATCTTTGCAAAATATTCGGATTTAACCTTAAAACCAGAACAAAAAAAGATTAGAGATGTAAACATTATTCACCTTTGCTTTTGGGATTAAGGAGCTTGAGATTTGAATGAGTTTGATTTGAGTTTGCTTTTCCTTTTAGCTTTTCTTAATTTCCCCTTCCCATTTCCTTGTTAATGATAGCCGGCCTTGTTTGTGAAAATTTGAAATGAAATGAACGTGTAAAATTTTACACGGTTGTGGGAAATTAATATAGGAAAGGCCTCTTTCCCATACTACCATCCTCTAATTCATTTTAAAATCCTTTTAATTCATTAGTTTAAATGGCATGGCTACCTTAATTAAAATCAAATCTCAATCCTCTAATCATCAAAGTATTTTATTTAGTTGAACTAACTAAATCTCCTAAATAATGTTACCAAATATCTTGGGTGTTACAGACTATCCTCCTTAAAGAATTTTGTCCTTGAAATTAAGATAAGGCGAACAAAAACAAACAAGAAGGTAAAACATACCATCAAACAAGTCAGGATAAGTTTCTCTAATCCTAATCTCAACCTCCCAATTATAGTCTCTGTCATGGTCACTCCACTGGACTTTAACTAATCTGACCGTCTTGGTTCTAAGCCTCTTCTCATCTCTTGCAACAATGCAAACTGGCTTCCTCGCTATCGTCAAGTCCGATTCTACTACTAAATCATCTAGCATAGTCGGTGAAACATTAGTTTCCCGATCTCTAACACACTTTCTGAGATGAGAAACATGGAAAATATCGTGGACACCTACCAATTAGCTCGGTAACTCAAGTCTATATGCAAGTTTCTCGATCCTCTCTTAAATAGGAAAAGGTCCAATGAACCTTGGAAATAACTTCCCTGACTTTGCAAATCTAACACACCCTTCGTCAGTGATACTTTGAAGAAAACCTGGTCCCCGACTGAGAACTCCAAATTTTTCCGTCACATATCTACAAAACTATTCTGCCTAGAATGTACCTCCTTCATTATAGCCCGAATGACCTCAATATTTTTTGTAGCTTCTCTAACTAGATCTTGACCAAGAATCAACCTATCTCTGATCTCTAATAAACATATGGGAGATTTGCATGGCCTTTCATGCGAGATTTCAAACGCCGCCATCCCAATACTAGTCTGATAAGTGTTGTTATACGAAAACTCGACTAGATGCAGATGGTCTTCCCATGATCCCCCGAAGTCTAGAACACTAGCTCTTAACAAATCTTCTAAGATCTTGTTAACTCTTTCCATTTGTCCATCTGTCTGCTGATGGTAAGCGGCACTCATCTTATGTTTCATTCCCAAAACATTCTACACACTACTCCAAAACTCGCTAGTGAAAAAGGAATCTCTATCACTAACTATACTGCTAGGAACTCCATGCAGTCTAACCACATTCTTCATGAACAACCTTGCTAAAATAGGTGCCGTCCTGGTTGACGTAACTGGAATGAAACGGGCACTCTTTTTCAATCTATCAACTATGACCCATATACTTTCATTTTTTCTGTTCATCCTTGGCAACCCATCTATGAAGTCCATAGAAATAGAATCCCAATTCCACACTGAAATATCTAACGGCTAAAGAAAACCACTTGCTTTTGGTGTTTGGCCTTTTCCTATTCGTAATTCAAGCACTGCCTTACATAGAAACCAATATCCTGCTTCATTCCTTCCTAGAAGAAACTCCTCTTCATATCCTGATACATCTTGGTACCTACAGGATGTATAATGAACTTCGAACGATGGCACTTCCCTAAGACTTCCTTCTTTATATTTCCTACACTCGAAACACATAATCTTCCTTCCTTTCTCAACCACCCATTCTAGTCAAGAGTGAAATCTTTCAAGTCATCGCTCTTGGTTCCTTCCTTTAGCTTCCTGATTCGTTCAACTAACATTGGATCCTCTACTTGCTTAGAAGTAATTTGTTCGATCAACACTTATTGAACATTTAAACAAGACAATCCAACTATATTTCCACTAGACCTAGCCTTGGATCTGCACTGCACTCTGCAATCTGCTGATTCTTTTAAGTCTTTCCACTCAACCATCATCGTTAATACTGCATTCTGATGTTTCCTGCTTAATGCATCTGCAACCTTGTTGCCTTTCCCCAGTGTGTAATGAATCCCAAAATCATAAGCGGGTATGAACCCTAACCACCTTTGTTGTCTCATCTTCAGCTCCTTTTGAGAGAACAAATCTTCAGCGACTTATAATTTGTTTACAGATCAAACCTTTCTTCCAAAAGGTAATGTCTCCACAACTTTAAAGAAAAAATCACTTCAGCTAACTCCAAATCATGCGTCGGATATCTGACCTCTTGCGATCTAAGCTATCTAGAAGCCTAGGTAATCACTTTACCTCTCTGCATCAGCACAGCCCCTAACCCTGTTCCACATGCATCTTTGTATACTACCAAGTACTGATTTCCCTCTGGAACAATCACTATAGGTGCATGGGTCAATAAGTGTTTCAAACTCTGGAATGCTTCCTCACACTTATCGGTCCACACAAACTTCACATCTTTCCTCATCAACTTGGTCATCGGTGCTGCTACCCTCGAAAATTCCTTAATGAATCTCTTATAATAAACAGCCAACCCAAGGAAACTCTTTATCTCGGTTACTGTCTCAGGTCTCTAACTATTCACTACCTCGATCTTAGTCGGATCCATAGATAATCCTTCCTCTGAGACTACATGACTAAGAAACTTCACCTCCTTCATCAAGAAATGACACTTCGAAAACTTTGCTTTCAGTTGATGCTGCCTCAACGTCTCAAGCACCACTCTAAGGTGAACTTTTTTAACAAGTTTTCTTCTCAACACACCAAAATAGTGCTTAGGAAGATGAAAGTCCTTTCTATGAATAGTTAATGTGAATCCCTTCGAAAATTGCCTTTAAACTTAGCTTTACTGGTAGATAGCTTTCGAATCATAACTTTCGACTCCGTCGAAAGGTTTAGGTGCTAGGTTATGAAACCTTCCAACTTTATTGAGTTAATATGAGATCCTATTCAAGAGTTTCCTTCTTTGTTTAGATTGAATTTCCTTGAATTTGTCCTTAAAAGTTTAGATTTTATCATGTCGAAAGGTTAGAATAATTGCCCTCTTTGGGTTTAGGAAGAATATCAAACTCCTTGGTGGATATGTAGAAGTTTTCTTCCTTGTCGAATGGTTGGTCACTTATGTGAAGTAGATTTGATCCTAGTCAAAAGGTATGAGAATAGTCTTTTTTGGATTGAACTTTATAAGTCCAGGACTCTATATTTAAAGAGCAAACTTTGACCTAGTCGAAAGGTTAGACGACTTGGATTGTAAATGTGAAAGGTTACTAAACCTCTTACAGCATAAGCACTTTTGACCTAGTCGAAAGGTTTAGGCCACAAAGATAACAAATTCGGAAGGTTACCAATGATGCTTTGACCAAATATATTATCAACCTTGTCGAAAGGTTTAAACTGCAGGGCTAAGGGCATCGAAAGGTTGTAGAATTACTTGTTGCAGAAGTGTTGTCGACCTTGCAAAAAGAACCTTTTAGTGATATTGAACCTGAAATTAGGAGTTAATCCAACAAAAGTATAAGCAAGCAGTAAAGTAATTAATAGAGCATTAGACTTCCTTCTTTTTCCATGAAAATCTCTATTTTATTAAATCCCCAAATCAGCACCCAATTAGGGTTACGATGTATTTGTTAAGAAAATAGAAGATTAGAATGAGAGAATCTAGATCCCCAAAATAGGATCCCTTGGTTCTTATTTATAGATGCAGGCGGCCCTCCTTTCGACTCCATGCTCTCAATTGGGTCGTATGGTCTCCCTTTTTTAGGCAGCTTTGAACCTTTCGACTTTGTTGAAATGTTTGCCTTTCATTTGCTATTCTGGACCTTTCGACTTAGTCGAAACGTTTGCTTCTCTTTATGTCTTCATAAACCTTTCGACTTAGTCGAATGGTTTGCCTTCTTTATATTGGTGTGAAACTTTCGACCTTGTTGGATGGTTGCTCTTCTCTTAGTTGTTGTGAACCCTTCGACCTTGTTGGAAGGTTGCTCTTCGAGAGCTGTGCCTTCCTTCAATGTTGTCGAAAGGTTGTCTTTCACTCTTTTTTGACTCGTGAGTGCTGCTTTCTTCATAAACCTTTCGTCATTGTCGAAAGGTAACCTAAATATGCTTCAACCGGTTCAAAAGGCTTGTTTTACTTTCGAAAAGGTCACTTAAGTAGTTGCTCACGCTTGCTTTGACTTCCTCATCCCCTTCGAAAGGTAAGAACACCTTGGATACTAGAGATGGATCCTTTCGACTCCTACGAAAGGTTTGATGCTAATCATTTCTGATGACTACTTCCTTTCAACTCCTTCGAAAGGTTTGGGTTATGCTCCTTTTCCTTTGCTTTTGTTGAAAGACCTTTCATCTTAATAGAAAGTCGTGTAACATTTGCCCCCTGTTCGAAGGGACGCTCTTGACTTTCCAAGTCATCTTTGTAGAAAGCTATAAAACTTCCCGCCTCCTAGCCATCCCACGTTGATTTGGGATGTCCATTCAAATCTGATCCAATGGTTGAGAATTTGGGCGACTTTTCTTATGTAGTACGCTTCTTCTCTTTCATCCTCTTTTACCTGACATTAAAATCATCGTATACAAATAAAAGAATTCCCAAAGCTTTCTGAATGTCGATATGCAACAACATGGTAGTTTCTTGAATTCGTTTCATAAATCTTAATCTAATCTTTTCTTTTATCTGTTTTCAGTTAAATTTCCAGTTTATATTTCCAAATTTGAGATTCAATTTTAGATGGGTTTTTTGAAATTTTTTCCTTCTAAACTGGTTTCTTACAAAATTCATTTATGGTTTTGGATTGGAAGTTTGATGGTATTTGATAAAGGAAATCTCCTAATCGGGTTTAACATTTAACCCAATTTTTTAATTTCTGCTTTTTGCTTTTAGTTTTGGGTTTTTGACTTGTTCATAATATTTATTCCTCTTCGAAATCGAATTAGATCGATTCCAGATGAAAGTTGTTTTGTTAATGGGTTTGTTTTACTTGTTCTTCAAGAAAAATTTGAAACTGAATTTGTTATTGGGTTTGGGTTTGGTTAAACTCGATATGATAACCCGGGACCCACTAGTGTACAATTTGGTAATACAAAATGACCTTTCTTCCCCTTCAAAAGAGATTGAGGATGCAAATATGGATTTGCCCTCTTTGTATCTTTCGATGGGGTTAGAAGGTATTGTGATGCCATCTTTTTATTGTTGTCGGAAGGTTAAATAATTTAATGGTATAACCTTTCGGCAATGAGCTCTCGACACGGATGATGAGTTTTGGACCTTTCGACTACTTGCTTTTGGGAAAGTTGACATTCTTCAACCTTTAGAGTTACTTCTGCCCATCTTTGTCGAAACATTTTAAGTACACATGAGTCAAACCCGAAATCTTTCGACTTCGATGGGTATGACATATTTTGATAACTTTGACCAGACCTTTCGACAACATCAACAATATCAATATTTTTAACTTAGGAATTTTAAGGTTTAGTTTTGACCATGTAGAAAGGTCTTGCCACTTAGGTTATATTGCACTTGAAGTATATCCAGGTTTCCATAGAGCTTTCGACGTTGTCGAAAGGTAGTGAATGAGTCAATATTTCACCTTTTCTTTCCGACCTTGTCGATAGCTTAAGGAAGTTGCATTTTTATTTGCTTTTAAATATTGTTGAAGTATAATGGTTAAAGTTGAGGTCATTATTATTTCCGACATTTTCATAAGCTTGTATTGTTCACCTTTCGACATTGTCAAAAGCTTTTACTATAAACCTTTCAACTTTGTCGAAAGCTTAAACTGTAAACTTTTTGACTTTGTCAAAAGCTTAAACTGTAAGTCTTTTGACTTTGTCGAAAGCTTAAACTTTATATCATTTGACTTTGTCGAAAGTATTCACCATTACCTTTTTTATGAAACTTTTTGCATCATTTTTAAAGCTTTGTGCATGTTTCCATTCTTAAGCTGTCTAAGCAAACTTATTAACTTTTTAATTCTTGATTCCTTTCTAAATTTATAATTGATCAAGGGTTTTAACTAAAACGTTTTTGCTTGACAAAATCATAAGCTCTCCAATGATTGAAGCCGCTGCTAAGGAATCTTCCATATAATCTCAAAGGGAAGTCAATGCCATATTAAAAGACATTGGCATCACCAGGATTGAAGCCATCCCTCCTAAACTCACCGGTACCATAGACAATCCTCCAGAAGGGTATTTTGCATACATGGCCATCCACATATGGCATGGTGGCTTTCTTCCATTTCCTGACTTCTTGCTCTCCTATTTGTCTCACATTGGAGTTGCTCCAATATGACTTTCTCCCCATGTTTATACCCATCTTTTATCTCGTGAAATGTTGGCATTGCAATCCGGACTTCCTTCACTTAATCTTAAAGATTTAAACTCCCTTACCAAGCTGGCAAGGTTAAGCAAATTTAACAAGTAGATCTATAGAGTTAATGTATATAAGAAGCTGATATTTGATGGAATCAACAAGTTTTAGGATTGGGAAAACCAATTTTTCTACGTCAAGTGCCTTGCGGATGTTCACAAGGCCTTTGCCTCCCCTCATAAGTCTATTTTAATGTCGTCCCTTCTTTTCCCTATGTATTCTTTTAACTAATCTCAGACCTTTTTTAGGTGAATGTCCCAAGACACTTAGTGATGAAGACCAGAAAACCATTGACTCTTTAACCGCAACTCCATAACAACTTAGGAGTAGGTTTAGGCTCTTAACTCTTTCGAATCTAAGGAAATACTTTTTGCTACCTCTTGGTCAAAGGATTCTTGGCACTCCACCTACCATGTACACCTCTTGCGGCAAGCATTTTCTTTCTTTAGGTGATGTTGAGCACTTTACATCGATGTCACGCATCTGTGTTGACACTTCAGGTATATTATTAGCTTAGTATTTTCCTTTTTGTCTCTAGAATTCTTTGAATTACTTTGACTGATTTTTATATTTGCTCGAATTTGTTTTAGCTTCTTCAAAGGCCGTCGTATCTTCAGGTGATGTCGCTCCTCCTCCATCATCTTTGGATGTGATAAAAAACTTTGAGTCTTTTGCTAAATCCAAAAGATCACTCAAAAGGAAACTAACAGTGCCTTCTAAAGACGCTCCTTCGATGAAAATGGCAAAAATTACTGATGTGGAGGAAGAAGAGGAGCGAATATCTTTCGAACATGTGCCAAAGAGCCCCGTTATTAAGGCTTCTAAAGAAAAGACGGAGCCAACACCTCCTCCTTCTGAACCTTTTCCTCATATTACCAACAGACTCCCCGACTGAACTTGCGCAAATGCAGCTTGCTCTTTTAGAGACTCCTTCTATGGCACAAATTCCGCCATAGCTGTCATCTTATGATCCTTCATCCACCACTTTTGATGAACTAGACAAGCTGATTTTACACTCCGAATATTTCACATCTTCTCCCCTGTCGTCATTTAGCTTGGACTTAGTAGAAAAACACCGCTCTCTCATGGAGCAACAACTCTTGGTAAGCTTTTATCTAATTTGCCCTGTTATCCTTGGACCTTTCTAATCGCTAACTTATGCTACACTTCTTCTTTTTATAGATTTCCAGGAACTAGATTTCCTTAAATGAACATGTCTCTAGGCTCTCTTCTAGATCCTCCAAGCTATAGGAGGAAAATGCGAAACTGAAAAGTCAAATATCTTCACTCACCGCTGTTGAAAATGATTCCTCCTTTGAGTTGGAGCGAGTCAAGACTTCCATCACTAAGGCTAAGGACGTTCTAAAAGCAGAAAGGCAAGCCTGTCGACTTACCTCTGATGAAAAATTAGCAAGGGAGTTGGCTTTGAAGGATTCAGAGGAGGAGAAAACTCGCTTGCTTACTTAAAATACTCAGCTGAAAGCCAAATTCAAGAGGACCAGAGCTTCACTTAAGTTAGCTGTTCGAATCCTCTCTAATTTCGAAAAGCATGTTACTTTATTCACTGAGTCCACCTTAGGGTCTATGATGTTGAATCATTATGAAAATGCCCTCATGCTCGCCTATGCCGACAATCATGACAAATGTCCTGACTTTTGCTTTCCTTCTCTTGAACCAGTTTTAGCCAAAAGAGTCATGGAAAAAAATTATCAAATTAGGCAGGGTACTGAGCCCGAAGGGGAGGATGAGATTGTTAATGTAAAGCAAGCTCTCTCTTTTGATATCCCCTCCTTCGACATTGAATCCGACTCTAAAGAGGAGGATAATAAAGATTAAGATCCCGAGGAGAAGGAAGATGATGATGGTGAGATTAACTGGGACAGTGACGACGATGGTGATAACCCCTTTGGAGGTCAAGGCCTTGGCGGAGATAAAGGAGGTCCCTTCGGTGCCACATAAAAGGATAGTGATGGTCCAACTAAAGGAGTCATCCCTACGCAATGATTTGCGTCCAACATCCCCTGGACCAACTGCCCCTCTAGAGGAGGAAACTGCTCCCACTTATCTCAAGGATCCTCAAGAGAAAGAATAAGCTCCCCAGGCTTCCATTCCAGTTTCATAGGTATGGAATTCCCTATTTAAATATCTTGCACTTCGAAGATAATAATTAGTGATAAATCATTTGTCTTAGATAAAGAAGAAGTCAAACTTCCCCTATAGTACAAAATTTGCTAGCAAACAAGCAGAAAGTAATAAGTTAATTAGGGAGTCAGACAAATTAGTAAATGAACACAATGCTCTATCTAAAAAATATCACAGTCTTAACTGGAGTACCTCTATGTTAGCAACTTTTAAATATCATAGGGTGGCTACTTTACTAAAGAAAGCGCGTCTCCGGTACGATGCTCTTTTGAAGGAAAATAGAGAATTAATAACTTTATTCTGGATGATGATGGAAGAGAGAGACATCATAGTCAATTTTTTGTATAAAGCTTATTGTAGACACTCAATCATAGATTTTTCATATTTAGGTGAATTCAATGGGGGTCTACTTAGACATTTTCATAAAGGATACTTAGATGAATTGGGATCTGATCAGCATCCTGGAGCATGCTGGAATTTACCTCGGGTTAGATCAATTTGTTTCCAAGTTTTTCTCTTAGTCTGTCTTGTATGAACCAGATGAGTGATTGTAAATATGTAACTAGTAGTCGATTTATGAATGCATGTTTTTGTAATGCTCTCTATATTTAGTTTCTTTTTGCTATGTTATTTCAGAATATCATTTCTTTTGGTCGTGTCGTCCCAAGAGACCACCTAAGTCAACATGTTAAACTGAGAAGGTTTTACTCAAAAAAGGAACCACTTTTAAAGGCTTCGAAGTTAGAGAGATATTGCTTTATTTGGGAATTACAAAAATTATACTTGGAAATCCTTCGTCTTTGCTTTGACTACCTTGGCGAAGAAAAGGAAACTTTCTTGAAAGAAATCAGAAGATTTCAATCAAAGTTGATTTTTGGTCGCGATAGCCCTCTGGATGGGAAATGGGATAATAGTAAATGTCCACCGGTTATTACCCGTGAAGGATTTACTATACCCTTTGATTCAACAGTCATGCTTTCAGCAAATACTTTAGATAAAGTTAGGAATGTTGTTTCTCAAATTTAAATGTAACGACAGTGTTTGTGGTTCCTTCTAACTTTGTAGCTATTTCAGTTGTAATCCATTGCTATAGTAATAAATATATCTTTCATCCCGATTTTGATTTTATTTCATTTCTTTTTTTTATAAATAGGAGCCATAGTCATCTAAAACCTCTCTCACTCAAAACATAATATCTCGCATTGACATAATCAGGGAGAGATTATTGACAGAGAGTGGAGCAACTGTGGTTCTAGATGAAGTATTATTGCAACGTTTTGGTGGTAATGTTAGACCCGTAAAATGGCACAAAAGATACCTTACCAAGAAAACCATTGCCAGTAATCTTAAGGATTACACTGGCTATCTCGAAGCCGAAATTAAGAAAAAAGATGAAGCGATTGCTATGCTCAAATGACAAGTGAAGTCAAATTCCACAATCGACTTCGATGAAAAAATGTCTAAACTCATCCAGTGAAATCAAAATGATTGAACTTCCAATCCCTTATGCATCCCTTTCAGCTATGAAGCTTACTAGGTCAAAACTTCTCGCAGCTCGGAAATATCCCACCTTGCTCAACCCTCCCCAGGCTTAGATGATAATGTAATGGGGAACTGGTGTCGAAGGGTAAAATTTGAATTCGCTCAATATTTTGATGAGTAGCAGAAAGTCAAGTATTCCCAAACTATCAATGATTATGCTGCCAATAATCAAAAGTTGGAATATGCAATACTTGCTCGACATGCATGCCGTAGAGTTGGAAAGGGAAAATAAAACCCTTAAGGCTGCTAATAGGGCTTTTAATCGTGCCTTAAAAACTAACATTGATGCTATTGATGATGAGAGCATTATAAGGATAAAAGAAAATAAGTTAAAGGAAGTACCCCACGCAGTAATAAATCATGTTGTTAATCCTTGAGTGGCGAAGACCCTTAATAAAGCAGCTCAAGATTTATAACTTATTTATGTGTTTGGGCCATGTAAATATATCTTGTACACAATTTTTTTGTTTCCTAACTTATGTAAATTGTATAATTTTGTAAATATCACCTGATTTGTGATCCTTTTCTGTAATGTAATTTTTGATATACCTTTGAATTGCTCATTCGGCGAATTTTGTGCTAGTTGAATCTTTTGCAATCCTGTTTTCTTTGAGAAACATGTAGCAAACAATATTTTTAATTGTTGTCTTGATATTGATATATTTATCTATGGATATCATTTTCCTAGATTAGCAAACAACCTTTCTAATCGTATGAAAAGTAATTTATTCAAAATGTTAAGATCTCATCTTTAACCAGGATGAGAAATGATCAAGGATTTTATCCCTTTCACTCATTTTGGAATGTATAAAAATTGTTGGTAACAGATTAGATTCTGCCTTATCATAAGGCCATGAATATTAGAATATAACTTTTATTCAATAAAGAACCTGGTTTAGTCTGAAACTTTGAAGTAGTATCTCTCTCACCCACTCCTCAATATTAATGGAATTTAAAAGTTAGAAGCCTGAAGTTTCAATTCGAAGGCTCTTAATAATGATATTTTTGACAATATCCTTTGGCCTAGATTAAGGCATATAAGATGAATAGAAATCTGAAAATCTTGTACCTAGATTAGGGCTTAAATAAACAGCATACTTGATACCCAGATTCGGGTATAATGAGTTAGTGATCGATAATGAATTGAAATACTAATTCGGGTATTTGACGATGAAGTTTTTATATGAAAGACCTGAAACCCAATTTCAGGTTTTAATAGATGATGTTTAGAAATATGAATCCATAACCGAGATTCAGGTATTAAAGAGTGGTATTCCATTTTACTCCTTATCTTTCGACTTCTTCGACATGCAAGGATCCTCCAGGTTTTGAATAGAAATAATTTAATTGGCTACCTCTTGAGGTTGAACGTCTTACTCCATGACTGAATATGCTTCTTCTCGAGCTTGAACATCTTAGTTCATCGATGAATATGCCTCTTTCAAGCCTGGACGTCTTAGTCCAGAATTGATAAAGCCTCATTTGGGCTTGGACATCTTAGTCCTTTATTAATTGAGCCTCACTTGGGCTAGCACACCTTAGTCCTTTTTTAATTAAGCCTCACTTGGGCTAGGATATCTTAGTCCAGTTTTGATTGGGCCTCCTTTTGGGCCTAGATGTCTTAGAAAATTATTGAATGAGCCTAACTTTGGCTTGGACATCTTAGTCGTTTTTTGATAGGGCCTCTTCTTGGGCCTGCACATCTTAGTCCATTGTCCGATGCTCTTGGTTAGCTCATCTTAGAAGCTGGAACCAAGGACTTACCCGACTTCCCACCAAGAGGCACCCTACCCTGGCCCTTTTGCGGTGCAGATAGGGGCTTGTTCAGTGCTCCACCCTGGCCATCTTAGGCGCGGATAGAGGTTTACTCCGTCCTCCCTCCAGGAATTGCCTTAACATGGCCCTTTTATGGAACGGTTAAGGGCTTGTTCAGTGCTCTATATTGGCCATCTTAAGCACGGATAGAGGCTTACTCTGTCCTCCCTCTAGGACGCGCTCTACCCTGGCCATCTCAGCACAGACAGAGCCTTCTCTACCATCTTAGGTAGTACTACCATCTTAGGCAGTATCCAAATTTGAGGAGCATTTCACTCCCAACCATGTAGACTTTCTCTTTTCAGAAAGCTGATCTTTAGTACTCTTTTCCCAAGTTCTCTTTACAAATTCAGTGATCCTTACTTGTCTAAAGAAATTGATGATCATCCCCTCCATAGCTTTGCAATGGTTAGTTTCATAACCATTCATCATATGATAGTGACAGAAGGATCCACCCAAGTTCCTTTCATGTTTTAACCTATTCTATTGTCATTGCCGATAGTTAAGTTCATCCTTTGTTAGCAAGTAGATGTTTTCCATTGATGTGGTTAGGTTGCATTCTTTTGGAAGTCTGGACTTGAAACTTGACCCTTGAGGATGATTCTTTAGCTTTTAAATTTTCGGCCTTATCATTTCATGCTCTTAAATTGTCTTTCTTTTTGCTACCCTTTGAATCTCTTTGTTTAGAAGTGCTATTTTTGTAGTTGGTTGCCAATTATGTGCAAAGGCATTGTAATCATTCATTATCGCTTTCTCAACGATTGTGCATTTGGAATAATGTTGGATTTTTCTTCTCATTTGATTAAAGGTATTATCACTTCCACTTGTTCTTTTTCTAAGCACAAAGATTAGGTTACGTCTTACAAGAAAAGGATTTAGACCCGATTTCTCAGGGTCATAATATTCTACTTTCTTTTTGTTTATAATCCTTAAGGCTTCGAACCTAAGTCTTTGTTCTTCAAATTTATTTGAGCTTTTGATGTCAACTTGGGAAAATCTTGTCAAGTGTGGTTCAAAAGACCCTTGTTCAAATCTTTTAAATATTCTAGCCATGATCTAACCAAAGTAAATAAACTTGGAGCAGGATTAATCTAAGGAGGTTAGAGAATAGTAGTGTTAGGGGGTTAACCAAGGTGGAGGTTCAAGCTCCTCTTTCTAGTGCCAAAAATGTTAATAAGGTTTCTTGTCAATACCCAAAAATAGTGCTTGGAAGATGAAAGTACTTTCTATGAATAGTGAATGTCAATCCCCTCGGAAATTGCCTTCAAACTTAGCTTCACTGGTGGATAGCTTTCGAATAAGACCTTTCGACTTCGTCGAAAGGTTTAGAAGCTGGGTTTTAAAACCGTCCAACTTTATCGAGTTAATATGTGATCCTCTTCAAGAGTTTACTTCTTTGTTTAGATTGAATTTCCTTGAATTTGTCCTTAAAAGGTTAGATGTTATCTTGTCGAAAGGTTGGGATAATTGCCCTCTTTGGGTTTAGGAAGAATATCAAGCTCCTTTGTGGATATGTAAAAGTTTTCAACCTTGTCGAAAGGTTGGTCACCTGTATAAAGTAGATTTGATCCTTGTCGAAAGATTTGAAACTGGTCTCTTTTGGATTAAACTTTGCAAGTCCAAGAATCTGTATTTGAAAAGCATACTTTGACCTAGTCGAATGGTTAGACAACTTGGATTGTTACTCCGAAAGGTTGCTGTACGTCATATAGCATAAGCACTTTGGACCTAGTTAAAAGGTTTAGGCCACAAAGTTAACCACTTCGGAAGGTTTCCAATGATGTTTTGACCAAATGTATTATCAACCTTATCGAAATGTTTAAACTTCCAGGCTAAGGGCTTCGACAAGTTGCTGTATTTACTTGTAGTAGAAGCGTTGTCGACCTTGTTGACAAGAACCTTTCGGTGATATTGAACTGAAAATTAGGAGATAATCCAACAAAAATATAAGTAAGCAGTAAAGTAATTAATTGAGCATAAGACTTCCGCCTTTTTTCATGAAAATCTCTATTTTATTAAATGCCCAAATCAGCACCCAATTAGGGTTACGATGTATTGGTTAAGAAATTACAAGATTAGAATGAGAGAATCTGGATCCTCAAAACAGGACCCCTTGGTTCTTATTTATAGATGCAAGCGGCCCTCCTTTCGACTCCATGCTCTCGACTGGGTCGGAAAGTCTCCCTTTAATATGCAGCTTTGAACCTTTCAACTCTGTCGAAATGTTAACCTTTCATCTGCTATTTCGGACCTTTCGACTTAGTTAAAAAGTTTGCTTCTCTTTGTGCCTTCGTAAACCTTTTTACTTTGTCAAAGGGTTTGCCTTCTTTATAATGTTGTGAACCTTTCGACCTTGATGGAAGGTTGCTCTTCTATTGATTGTTATTAACCCTTCGACCTTGTTGGAAGGTTTCTCTTCGAGAGCTATGCTTTCCTTCAACGTTGTTGAAAGGTTGTCTTTCACTCTTTGTTGACTTGCTGCTTTCTTCATAAAACTTTCGTCATTGTTGAAAGGTATTTGGATGTGCTTTAACCATTTTGAAAGGTTTGGGTTGTGCTTCTTCGAAAGATTTGGGTGTTCTCCTTCGAAAGGTTTGATGCTAATGAATTCTGATGATTGCATCCCTTCGACTCCTTCGAAAGTTTTGAGCTGTGCTCGTTTTCCTTTGCTTTTCTTAAAAGAACTTTCGTCTTAGTGGAAGGTTGATTTTTAGTGTCACAGACTTCAAGCTTTCTTTCATCCTTAGAGTATCAAGGTATCATCTATGAAGACCAACATGAACCCATCCAAGTGCTCTCGGAAAATTTGATTCATCAAGTCCACATAGAAAGTTGGAGCATTCGTCAGTCCGAATGGCATAACTAACCATTCGTATGACCCATATCTGGTCCTGAACGCCTTCAAAGGTATATTATCCTCTACTTCCCTGAGCAGATGGAAACCTATTGCCAAATCCAACTGGGAAAATAACTTTGCTCCACTCAACTGATCGAACAAATCGTCAATCCTGGGAAATGCATATCAATTATTTATCGTCCTCTCATTCCACTTACGATAATCGATACATAGCTTCAACGACCCATCCGGCTTCTTAGCAAACATTGCCGCAGCAACCCACGGTGAACTTCTTAGCATGATAAAACTCTTGCCTTCTAAATCCTCCAATCGCACGTTCAAATCCCTCATCTCTGAAAGGGATATCCTGCTTGGCGACCTACACACTAGTTCCACTCCCGGAACCAAATCTCTCTGAAACTCGATGGCTCGTTTCGGTGGCATTCCAACTACAGGCTCAAACACATTTGCGAATTCTGTAACCAAAAACACTCGGCTCAACTCATCATCTAAATCTAAAGCACCCAACATAGCAAACACTACACCGCTAGAACCTTCTACGGTAAGAACAATCCAGTCGCTACAAGCAGGGTGTCTAAAAGATATCTTTCTATAATGGAAAAATAGCTTAGCATCGTACTCACTTAACCAATTCATCCCGAGGATAATCCCGAACCCCAAGAAAACATACACTTGCAAACAACACATAAAAGTATGACCTAACATGTCGAACTAAAACTTGTCACAACTCAACCCAAGAGTTGCATACCTTCTTATTGGATTCACAACCTGTAAGGAAGTAGCTACATATGTGGGTACAAGGTTAAGCTTATCTATCAAACATCTAGATATAAAAGAACGATATGTACCAGTATCAAATAATACGCTAACAGACATACCTTGAATATGACGTGTTCCTCCAAGAACTTCATTTCCATTCTCTCGGGCTATAGGCTTAGAAGCAGCAGGCTCCAATGCATACACCTTACTCTAACCATATCAAACATGCTCCTTGCACTATTTCTTATAATGGCCTATCTGGTCATAGTTGAAGCACCTGACATTCTTCCCCTTAGCCACATCCGTTGCCTTCCTTGAGCGACACTCATTAGCAAAGTACCCCTTATTGTCACACTTATAGCAGACAATCTCAGACTTTCCTTTCTTGGCTGCTCCACCCTTCTAAGTACCTCTCTTGGGAAAGAACTTCCTCTTCTGGCCCTAACCTGGACCTCCTTGGCCTTGCACTTCTTCGGAGACTCAAGGACTTCCTCCTACCTCATAGCCATCACCAAACAATATCAGAAAAGTCTCTAAGGTGAGACAAAGCAACACTAGCCAATTCGGGCCTCAATCCTCCCATAAATTTCTCATTCCGCTTCAACACTGTATCCACTGAAGCATACCCATACCAGGCCAACTCTTCAAACTTTCTAGCATACTCAGCAATTGACATCTCACCCTGCACCAGCTAAACAAACTACCTAATCAAGGCTGACTGGGCCATAACAGACATGAACCTGTCCTGGAATCTCCTCTTGAAATCCTCTTAAGTCATTGTATTCTCATGAACTATCACGGTCGCACTATTCCACCAGAACAATGCGGCCCCCTGAAGCTGACTAGACGCTAACCTCTTCTTCTACTCATCATTGAGCCCTAGATATGCAAAAATCCTTTCGTAGTGCAACAACCAGTTCTTAACTTCAATGGCTTCTTTAGTTCCCATAAATGGCTTCCCTTCAAGCTTCACATAATCACCACTCATCTTAGGGAAATAAGTAACTACTGGAACATGGCTTCCATTACGACCTACGAAACCTAAGCATCAACATTCTCCGCCTGACCTTGCTTTCTCCCAGCACTAGGTCCGACATTCCGTTCGGTGCTTCCCCCTACTGGGTTAACTCTGCTTCTTCTATCATCCATATCTATGTTCTAACCCATGAGATAATGAAAGATAACCTAATCAAAGATAGATGAATGGAGATAAAGCGCATACTTATATATAGCAAATATAAGTGTGTTACTATATTGTTCTCCCAACCTCAATCTTACTCTATTTCCTTTGGATTTTTGTTTTCAAAACCATTTTTTATTAAATTTTCCCTGAACATATGCTCTGATACCATGTTGTAACATCCCGTATGTAGAGGCCAAAAGCTAAGCACTATGGTTGCTAAAGTCATCCACAGTATTGACTTCTGGTGACGAAATATGGTAATGTTAATGGTATCCATAATATCAGCACTTGAATATGAAAAAAAATCACAGATTTCCAAAACAATAATTGTAGTGATTACATTTAAAATAAAACCATATCCAAGTTGCAAAATTTCCCAAACGTATTCCCAAGCAATGATCAAATATTATTTGCAACAATACGGCAAGAGCAACATATGAAGATGCCCCGTTGGATGATCGAAGCATTATAGACATATATTTCTTAATACATGGAGGAAACAAACTAAAATAGAATTCCTAATTTAGCTATCCGCCAGCCACCCGCTTGTCTTTAGATGCTTTATTTGTCAAAATCTGCTAAAACCTGAAAACTTAAACCCTTAGCCTACTCAAATCAATTTTTGAGCACCCGAGAGTTTAAGGGGAAACAAAAACTTTGAGTTAGACATAAAGCCTGGTATGAATAATTTCTATTACATCTCTGTTTACTGGTATTTAGTGAGACCACACTATTTAGTGGAACGAGTTTCCCTTCACTAGTATCTCTTTTCAAAACATATATTTGCAAATCCTTTCCCGCAACCAAACATGTTAATCAACTGACTATAATAATAATATAACAAGATCCATTATGCTAAAACAGGAAATAAATTGACTATCTGTCCGAAATCTGATCTATCTGCTCTACACTAGACTAACCGTCCTAAATATGAATATACCAAAATAGGCTAAATAATGGACTATATTTCCACAAAACAGGTAAAATGAGTGGACTAACTGTCCTTAAGAAGTAGCAAGGTCTGTTATGCTAACAAATGAACTAACTGTTCATATCTGGGCTAACCGTTGTTGTGCACGTAAATTGCATATTTTTACCACCATATTTAATCTATTTAAATTAAATAAATGATCATATTGGGTATTTTAACTTGTTTAAACCAAAATTCAAATTATTTCAAATCCTTACATATTCATCTTCATCCAGGGGAAAATTGTTATTTTTGTGCATGTGTTAATTTTCTAAAATTTAATAGAAAATTTCTATATTATTTTGTAGGAATTTGAACTCAAATATAAGTGGATTCATGAAGATATATGCATGCAAAAAGAAGATACAAAGGAATGAAGATGGAAATAATTCAAAGTCATGGATCATGGAGGACCCCACCTACCCACCTACCTTAATATACAAATTAGAGGCTAATGCACATGCTAAGAGAGTTTAAAGCTTCTTGCACATCTAAATGAGGATTAACACATGCTAATGATTACTTAGCCTCCACACTTCCTAAGTGGGTATTTTAGGCATTCCCCAAAAAAGTGAATTAGGGTTTCTAACTTGTATACATACCTCAAATCTTCATGTAACCCTCCTCTTCCTTTTAGTTAGTTTTAGGCTCAAAATAAAACATAAGCTCTCTTCTTTCTTTTCATGGCTACTTAGCCATGTTTCTTTTCATGTAATTTTCCTTTTTTATGCAATGTTAATTAATATTCTCTCTTATTTACATTCTCTATTTCTTTCTTCTTAGTAGTTAGTTTATTTTTCATGCAAGTAAGTGTTTAGATCTTTTTACTTAGCTTTTCTTTTCATTTTGCTCTCTTTTTCCTCTTCATTTAGTTTCATGTTGCGTGCTACTTGTGTTGATATGATAACACAAATGAGAGGCTAATCCCTTCAATTTAGGGGTAATGAAGCCTCTAATCATGTAGCTTCAACATTTTGATAATTATTGCTCTCTTTTGTGCTTAAATGAATGTTGATGTGATTTATTGTTTCATGATGCATTTGATAGTCTATGTTGTTCATAACAAATAGGCTATGCTTAAACAAACACAAACAAAAATTGCCTGTTCATCTAAATATGATTATGGCAAAGAAGTGAACGTTGAAATTGAAATTTGATGGTCTATATTTCTAATTAATAGTTAATAGACCATACTTAAAATAGATTTTTCTTTCAACTTGTTGTCATTTTTCATGAGAGTTGAAAAGTAGTTTAAATGGTGTGTTATAGTTTGATGGCTTATGTTGAGCTATTAATAGCACAAATGGGCCATACTTATGATAAGCACATCAATTAAACTTACTAACGATTAAAAAAGAGAGATAATAATGCCATGTTTTGTTGAACTATATGATAGAGAGAGTGGAATTATCTCTAAATTGTCATTTATTCTCATATTTTTCTCACTTTCTTTTTGATATTTTTCTACATTTTTAGCTTCACACTCTTTAAATTCTTGGTTTAATTTGATTGAATAGAAATTTAAAATCTAAAAATCCATATAGATCGACCCATACTTGCCACGTACTAACATTTGTACGCCGTGCGCTTGTGGTAAATTTTATTATAAATTTGTCGACGGTTTTCTAACTCAATAGAAATTCCACTGTCAAACAAGTTTTTGGCGTCGTTGCGAGGGAGTTGAGTTGATTTTGATTTTCTATTCTTCGAATTATTTTTGATTAATTTTATTGTGTGCTTACTTTGTGTGTTCATTTGCATTTTATTTAAAAATAAAATAAAAAAATTTGTGTGTTTTGTGTGATTTTTGTGACATTTTGTTTGTGTGCATGTTGTTCTCGTTCAAACATTCAAAACAACTCAGCCATCTCCAAACAACTGCTGTGTGCACACTTTCAATTCAACAACAAAACAACAATACAAATACTTCATACAACCAACTGACACTGCTGTGCAACCCATCACAACCAACCCCTATCTCACTTCACCATTTTCTAATGCTTTCCCCCTTTCTCTATGCAACACCAAGAAGCAGCACAACTGTCACTGCCTCCTCTCATTCATCATCACTACCACACATTCACCTTCATCAACCTGACAACTACCTTCATATCAAACTGCAGTAACCAACCACCCACACTACAATCACAAGCTTCTACCTTGTAAAACAACCACTACTGAATACATCATTCAAACACTTTCCTGCAATACCACTTCATCTCCAAATCACCCTCATATACTTGCCTTCCACAATCAAACTGCCGATTTCACACTTCATTCAAACTGCAGTGCAACTTCACTTGCAGTCACATACAAATATTGACTCCTTGTCAACCACATATCAACACACATATCAACTTACAACTCCTCACTGCTTTCCAATACAAAACATCTCTCCATACCATTATCTTCTGAAGACCATACATTCACTGACCTCACTGCATTTCACTGATTGCACTTCACCAAATAAACTTTCACATATCTGCAATCACATATGACCCAAACCATATCATTGCATTTATACCAATCACCACCATAAACATCCTACCAGCATACACAACAGCCAAATCAACCTCATAAAACCAAAAAATAAAAATTAAAAACGAAAAAAAACGAAAGAGACCAAATTCATCACCTATTGCCAAAACCCCTCTTCTCCAAACCAAATTCAACTTTAACAAGTTCAACCTCCAAACCATTGCATACACATCTTCTACTCCCCTGTCAATCCATCACCCTTCACACCTTGACTGTCACTGGCCAAACCGTGCATCTACAGTCCATCATTCCACAGTTCCAACCTCTGCTCACTGCTGCTACACGACACTGCTACTTGCCTCTTTACAAACTCGTAACCCCACACTAGTGCCAGCATCTTCAACTACCAGTCATTCACCACCCATAAATACCCAGACCACAATCGCCCCTCCTCGACAGTACACATCGCAACCAGAAAACATCACTTACCCTTCTCAACCAGCAACCAAAAAGACACTCCCCTCACTACTTCAACTTCATCAAAAAGCATCACCGCGCACTTCACTCGAACTACCTCGCAACTTCCCACAATCACCTACAATTGCATCGTGAATTTGATTGCATATTAGGGATGTTGAATTTGTGAAGTTGATTTTGAATTGGTCGAGAAATCGATTATGAAGTTGACTCTGAAGTTGATTTTGAATAGATTGAAAATCGGGGTTGTGAATTCTCTGATTTTTTGTGTAGTAGAGTTTTTTTTAGGCTGGGCCTTAGTTTAGTTAGGGTTGTGATTATTTTTTTTGCCCTGTTTTCTTTCTTCATCTAAAAAAAACATTAAAAAAAGGAATTTTTGTCATACTTTTAAATTTCCGTCCAAATTAGAAAAAAATTGTTTCTCTTTTGACTTTGGGTAACAAATAATAATTTTTTCAGTTTGGTTTCTTTCAATTTCATTTGTCTTTACTTTGGTTTTCTCTTATAATAAAAAAAAAATTGTATATATTTTTGTTATAGTTTTTAGGTTGTAGGAAATAAAAAGGAGTTGTTGCGATAAACTGCTTCGCTTTGCTTGCTTGCATTTATAAAAAAATAAAAAAATTGCTGCTTCATATAAAATTTGCTAATATTATGTACGCTCTGGTATCGTGCTCTCATCTCTAGTTTTAATTTGCATTGTTGTTTGCTTGAATTATAAAAAACATTCAAAAACAAAAACAAAAACAAATTTCATTGTAGTTGCATTGTTAATACACGTTTAATTTCTACTTTGCATTTCATTTTAGAATATTTGATTAATAAAATTGATAACACTTAATTGTATATTTACAAGTTGTCTTCTTTGAACAATTTAATTTCTTGGTGTCTAGGCTACGATAGAGTAATAACCATTTATATATATTACGATGGTTCGTAAATATTATAGTGGTTGTTCCACTGAAGGTACTTAAACCTTCGGCTGCATTGCTATGGTGATTCGTGGTGCACCGATAACCCCTGCCTGTTACCCTGCTGAGAACTATCTTGTTGATTTAAGACAAAGTGTGATTATACAATTTTGAGTTAACTTCAAATAAATAATTTGTAATTATAACATTACATTCATTTAGTCGCATTAGTTCAAGCATATTTAAAAAAATTTCAAAATCCATAACTAAATATTTCTGAACTTAGTTTTTATTAAATCGTTTTCCTTTGAAAATTTTCAAAATCAAAATCCAAATATATATATATATATATAATCTTTTCAAAAATAATTTGAAAATCAAAAACACAAAACAAAAATCAAATTTCCTTTTGAAAGAAAAATTCTATTTTGTAAATATTTTTCCTTTATAAAAACTAAACAAAAACATTCTTGAAAATGTCCGAATTTCCATATTCACATGAATTTTACGATAGTTGTGAAAATCAATATAATCCATATACTTTCACTTCGAATTCGTATGGATATTTCACCAACAACTATTGTTTAAACGATTTGAGTTTTGAACCATAAAATTTTCAAAATGACGAATAACCCTCGAATCTCAAAAAAAGCATTTCCTCTCTACTTGAAATCTCTACACAATAAAATCAAATGATAAATGATTTTTATAATTCTTATTTGTGTGATAACTTAAGTCAAAATTTTCAAAGTAATCAAAATTTGAATTCACTCCAAAATTCAAACGATTTCGATTATAACCCATGCCGATTCAATTTCGATCTTCAAATTGAATTTCAAAATCAAAACAAAAATGGAAACAACTTTTCAAATAATTTTGGCAATGGGAATAATCTCGACTACGATGTGAATGAAAATTTTTGTTCTCAACAAGTCCAAATCGAAAATTCTCAAGTCAATAATTATAAATTGGATTTTGTTGAACGAATGAACGAAATTTACAATGATCACACAGATTTGTTGATTGAAACATACAAAAAATTACATGACCAACAAAACCAAATCCCAACGTGTCACGAGTCAAACGATAATCCATCTTGTACCAAAATCGATGATTCTCAAATAACAACTTTTGAAATTAAAAACGTAAATCTTAACGAAGTTGTTGAAAAAATGGTAATTGGGTTGGATTTTAATTCTTTTGAGGGTGTGGAACCAAATTTAAAATTTGATCTTCCTTTTCTCGATTTCAAAAATTTGAATACAACAACTTTGGATTTTGAACCTGAGATACACAATGAAGTTGTTGACAATCCAAATAAGGAAGACGAATTTAATGAACACAAAATTTATGGAATTTTCGAAGACGAATTGTTAAATTCCGAAGGGGTAGATTTAAATCACCATTCTGGTTTTGAAATCGATAATTCTGAAGAATTTTTCAATGAAGGCTTGAATTTCAATTTGGTGAAAATAAACTTGAACTTCAACCAATTGTTTCATCGACCCCAAAAATCATTGAAAATAAAACAACTCGTACGATTTTTAACAAAACGACATTTGTTTTTCCAAATCAACGTTCAACTTCGAAATCTTTTACGGTTTGGTTTTCCGAGCTTAAGCTGTGTCTCGCATACTTGACGAGACAAATGAATCAGTCTTTGGAAGACCGTTTCATTTACTTTTTGACGATATACTTTCTGAACTCTTGTAAATAATAATCTTTTCGTTTTCATGTAAATATATGTCATCTTTTTATTTTTGTTTTATTTTTCTCCTTTCACTTGGGTTGACTGTGGGGACACAGTCAAAATCAAGTGTGGAGGGAGACTCATTTTCTTTTTGATTTTTCATGATTAATTTTTCATTTTTCCTCCAAAACTCAAAAAAAAATCAATATATATATATATATATGTGTGTGTGTATATAAATTTCAAAAATAATTTTTTAAAGCATTTTGATTTATTTTTAAAGAACCACTATAAGATAAATATATGGTTTTGGTTTATTAAATTGAAATTTTTGAAAATTTATTCATCTTAACAAAAATAAAAATGAAGTTTGATTACAAATAACAATGGTTTAACTAGTATATAGGAAGATTCATACGTGTTACTTATGAAATACATCCTAATTGAAAATCTTTTTTTTAAAAAAGTGGTGAATTTAAAGTAAAGGATATAACATGTTTTTTGTCTTCTAAGTTAAAGGGTGCTAAGATAATTTTGCGAAACTCTCTCTCTAAAACAAAAAAAAAGCAAAACAAAAAAAAATATTTCTTGTATATATGTATATTTTTAATAAACACCTAGAGTCATGTGTTCACACTCGTGTGTTCACTCGCCATGCTCTGTACCCTTCTCACGTAAGCCCGAAAGGCAGTGCATGATTGGTATATCTGGCCTTAGTTTATCTGAGTTAGGTGTTTGTATATAAAAATTATTTTACCAATAACGCCTACAGTCAATAAGTGTTCACACTCGTGTGTTCACTCGCCACGCTCTGTATTCCCCTCACATCAGTCCACAAGGCAGTGCATGGGTAATATATCTGGCCTCAGTTTATCTGAGTTAGGCATATGTAAATATTGTAAATATCAATAAAATTTTCAAAAATTAGAGAGAGTAAGCAAATGAAATCCATGCACTAAATATCAGTTTAACTTGTCTGATTTGACTTGTTATTGAAAAGAAATGGAAAATACCACTTTGATAAGCTTTGATAATCGAATAAGGATCTATTTCATAGTTACACTGTGTTATTAACCAAAACAACGAGTTAAACTATATTATATTTGCTTTGATAACTTCGTTTTTGTTGGAAATTTTGACAAGTAAAAGGTCTTAGATTTCTTTATAATAACCAAAACCTATATTTAACTTATTCGTGTTAACAAATCCTTCATTTGTAAAAAATTTCAAAAATTCGCATTTATCTCTTTATAAATAAATCTTGCATTTTGTAAATAATTTCATCTTGCATTTGGATTTTGTAGGTAGTATCTGCTGAAAACCCTCACGAGACAGCACTCGTCCTCCAGGGGATACCCAGAGGTTTAACGGCTTGTTGCATACGCTCAATGCAATCATGCTCCCTACGAAAATGGATTTATCTTAGTTTTTCATTATACGAGGACGAATAAAAAGATAAGTGTGGGGGTATTTGTTGTGCACGTAAATGTGCATATTTTTAGACCCATATTTAATCAATTTAAATTAAATAAATGATCATATTGTTTATTTTAACTTGTTTAAACCAAAATTCAAATTATTTCAAATCGTCACAAATTCATCTTCATCCAGGGGCAGAATGGTCATTTTTGTGCATGTGTTAATTTTCTAAAATTTAATTGAAAATTTCTATATTATTTTGTAGGAATTTGAACTCAAATATAACTGGTTTCATGAAGATATATGCATGCACAAAGAAGATACAAAGGAATGAAGATGGAAATAATTCAAAGTCATGGATCATGGAGGACCCCACCTACCCACCTAACTTAATATACAAATAAGAGGCTAATACACATGCTAATAGAGTTTAATGCTTCATGCACATCTAAATGAGGATTAACACATGTTAATGATTACTTGGCCTCCACACTTCCTAAGAGGGTATTTTGGGGAATCCCCAAAATACGGAATTAGGGTTTCTAACTTGTATAAATACCCCATATCTTCATGTAACCCTCTTCTTCCTTTTAGTTAGTTTTAGGCTCAAAATAAAACATAAGCTCTCTTCTTTCTTTTCATGGCTACTTAGCCAAATTTCTTTTCATGTAATTTTCCTTTTTTATGCAATGTTAATTAATATTCTCTCTTATTTACAAGCTTTATTTCTTTCTTGTTAGCAGTTAGTTTTTTTCATGCAAGTTGATTAGTGTTTACAACTTTTTACTTAGCTTTTCTTTTCATTTTGCTCTCTTTTTCCTCTTCTTTTAATTTCATGTTGCATGCTACTTGTGTTGATATGATAACACAAATGAGAGGCTAATCCCTTCAATTTAGGGGTAATAAAGCCTCTAATCATGTAGCTTAAACATTTTGATAATCATTACTCTCTTTTATGCTTAAATGAATGTTGATGTGATTTATTGTTTCACGATGCATTTGATAGTCTATGTTGTTCATAACAAATAAGCTATGCTTAAACAATCACAAACAAAAATTACCTCTTCATCTAAATATGATTATGGCAAAGAAGTGAATGTTGAAATTGAAATTTGATGGTCTATATTTCTAATTAATAGTTAACAGACCATACTTAAAATAGATTTTGCTTTCAACTTGTTGTCATTTTTCATGAGAGTTGAAAAGTAGTTTAAATGGTGTGTTATAGTTTAATGGCTTATGTTGAGCTAATTAATAGCACAAATGGGCCATACTTATGATAAGCACATCAATTAAACTTACTAAAGACTAAAAAATAGATAATAATGCCATGTTTTGTTGAACTATATGATAGAAAGGGTGGAATTATCTCTAAATTGTCATTAATTCTCATATTTTTCTCACTTTCTTTTTGACAATTTTCTACATTTTTAGATTCACACACTTCAAATTCTTTGTTTAATTTGATTGAATAGAAATTTAAAATCTAATAATTCCCTACGGATCGACCCGTACTTGCCACGTACTAACATTTGTACCCTGTACGCTTAAGGTAAATTTTATTATAAATTTTTCGACAGTTTTCTAACTCGATAGAAATTCCGTTGTGAAACAACTGCCCTTAACTAGACTATCCTCTAGGATGACTATCCTCAAAACGGACGGACTATCCGAATTTAAATGAGCTAACTGCCCGAATTTTCTTAGGTTTAACTACCCTTTAAATATTCCTTAAAATCCTTTTCAAAATGATTTAGTCCCTCAAATCATACATATAAAAGGAAAATATATCTTTAACTTTACTATAAGCTATTTTTTCCATCTTACATATACTTTACTCAAAATAATATTGATGATGTTTAATAAGGATTATCTATCCTTTTAAAGTCCTTTATAACTTAAAACACTTAGGCTATCTTCCTAGTCATTATATTCGAACCCTTTTTTTTAAACCCATTAAACAACCCTTTCGAAATAACCCCTTCGAAAACATTGAAAGACCTTTAAAAAACATTGAGGGTAACCCTTTAAAACCAATAAAAGCCTTCCCTCAAAAAGTCTTAAAATATATGGCATCCACCATTAAAAGCATTAAATCTTGCCTTCCGAAAACATTGGAAAACCTTACCTTTCGACCTTTTTGAAAGATATGCTTTCGACCTTGTCGAAAGCTTATGAACCCACCCTTTTCGAAACCACTGATAAAACCTTTCGAAAGCATCAAACTAAACTCTTTCGAAAGCACTTTGGGTTCAATTTAAAACAAAAGGAAACCTTTTGAAACCATTCGAAGTTAACTACTTCTAAACCTTTTAAAACGTTTCAATTCGAAACATTTGGATTATGCCTTCAAATAGAGCGAAAGGATCAAAAAAACATTATAGTCGAAAGCATCTGCTTCGAGACCTTTTGAAAGTAAATCTTTCAAAACCCTATCATAAACAATGAAGTGATGGTTTCGAAAACATCCCTTCAGAAGCAATGGACAGGCAGCAAATTAAAGAAAATAAAATGGTTTCCTTCGAAACCATTTGGATCGAAAGGTAGGAATTGACAGCTTCAACCTTGTCAAAAGCTTTGCTTTGACCTTATCGAAAGCACTCAATTAAAACAGGAAAGCAACCCAATCGAAATGTTTTCTTTTAAACCATTCGACTATGTCGAAAGCATTTAGGTCGAAAGCAACCTTGTCGAAAGCTAGCAAGCATGCTTTCCTTAAAACCAAAACAAAGCTTCATCTCTTCCGGAATCCCTTGGTTTTGACCCTGTACATTTCAACCTCTTTCAATTCAATACGTACCAATTTCCCAACACCATTTGCGTTGGTTTCGACCTTGTCGAATGGTAAGCTTTCTACCATGTCGAAAGGTAAGGAACAAAGGCGGAACCTAGTTGCCGAAGGGGTCGAAACTTTAAAAAGCCTATCCTTTTGTACTTTAAAAATCTTTTTGTACCTAATCTGCCTTGTATGTCTAAATTTGATTGGTTGCCATATATTTATCGTCAAAAGTGCTTCCAACTTTCGTTATTTTGAAATTTAAAAAATTTAGAAAAAAGCCCCCTCTCCTTTATAATTAAATAAAACATTTAAGTCTTATACCTTAAATAATTTTATATAACTATTAAAACACCTTGGAAACATTTGGAAAATTCCAGTGATATGCACGTAAATGTGCATATTTTTACCACCATATTTAATCTAATTAATTCAAATAAATGATCATATTGGGTATTTTAACTTGTTTTAACCAAAATCCATATTAATTCCAAATTGTCACATATTCATCTTCATCCAAAGGCAAAATAATCATTCTTTGTGCATAAATTAACTTGAGAAAATTTAATTAGAAATTTCCATACTATTTTGTAGGAATTTGATTTCCATTACAAGTGGTTTCATGAAGAAGATATGCATGCAAAAAAGGACCACAAAGAAATGAAGATGGAAATAATTCAATGTGAAGATCATGGAGGACCCCACCTACCCACCTACCTTAATGTACACATTAGTGGCTAATGCGCATGCTTATGGAATTAATGGCTTCATGTACACTTAAATGATGATTAATGGATGCTAATGGTTACTTGGCCACCACACTTCCTAAGGGGTAGTTTGGGCATTCCCCAAATTATGGATTAGGGTTTCATGCTTGTATAAATAACCCATTATGTTCATGTAACCTCCTCTCCTTAGTCTCTCTTTTAGGCTCTCTTCTCTTAGGAAAATAAAATGAAAGCTCTCTTTCTTTTCATGGCTACTTAGCCATTTCTTCTTTTATGTAATTCTTTTTTTATGCAATTTAGTACATGTTCTTTTCATTTTCTTGTTTATTTCCTTTCATGTTGTAGTGTAGATCTCTTTTATTTTATGCAATTAGATTAGTTCTCTTTTCCATTAGCTTTCATTTTCCTCTTCTTTTTATTTTTGTTTATTTCATGTTGCTTTCTACTAGTGTTGACATAATAACACAAATGAGAGGCTAATCCCTACAATTTAGGGGTAATGATGCTCTCTTGAATCATGTAGATGCAACATAATTTCTCATTAATGTCTCTTTTATGCTTAATGGAAAGTTGGATGTGTGTGTGATTTTGTGTTTAATATTGAGTTTGATAGCTTATGTTGTTCAAAACAAATAGGCTATGCTTAGTCATATGAATCACTAATTAACTCTTCATCTACATATGATCATGGTAATGGAAGTGGATTTAGAATCAAAATTTGATGGTTTATGTTTCTAATTCAATAGTTAATAAACCTTGCTTAAAATAGATTCTACTTTTAATTTCATATCATTTTCATTGAAGTTAGTAAGTGGGTTAGAGGGTGCATTAAAGTTTGATGGTTTAAGTGTGTTAATTAATAACACAATTAGGCCATGCTTATGATAAATGCATCAACTAATGTCACAAATGACCAAAAAGAGATCATAATTTCATTATGTTGATTTATGTGATCATTAGAGGCGATTTGCCTCTAAATTGCTCTTTAATCTCATCTTTTTATTCTCCTTAGTTTTAGTTTGTT
Organism: Allium fistulosum; assembly: GCA_030737815.1. Lineage (NCBI taxonomy): Eukaryota > Viridiplantae > Streptophyta > Magnoliopsida > Asparagales > Amaryllidaceae > Allium > Allium fistulosum. The sequence continues at coordinate 394,974,546 of CM060907.1, forward strand.
TTTACTTTCTTTTAGTTAGATAACAATCACTCGAATTTGGTTTAATTTGATTGAATAGAATTTTAAAATCATCAATTCCCTGCGGATCGACTCGTATTCGCCACGTGCTACATTCGTACACCGTGTGCTTGCGGTTAATTTTATTATAAAATTCGTTCGGCTATTTTCTAAACCGATAGACATTTAGCCGTTCGAACAAGTTTTTGGCGCCGTTGCCGGGGAATTGTTTTGATTTTATTTTCTATTCTTCGAATTGTTTTCTTTTGATTTTTGGGTGTTTTTATTTTGTGTGTGTTTGCATTTGTGTAAGTCTAGTTGTTCTATTTGTTTTTTATTTGCATTGCCATTTAAAAAAAAAACAAAAGAAAATTTTTGCATTGCATTTGTTGTCTATTTCTCTGATTAATGAACAGTGCATTGTGTTCAAATTCATAAGCTCTTTGCAGTTATATTCTCTGTTCTCTGCTTTATTTTGAGCTTTCACTTCACAATTACAATGTGCATATTAGAGTGCATTTCATACCCAAAACGGTCAAATTTCATTTCACTTTTGCAATTGCTTTTCTATTCACATGTACATTGTTTTTGTTTTCAATTACAGCCCACGTCTTTTGCATATCAAAACCACCTGGACAATTAGCCACTAATCGCCTGCACATTACCCCTCTCCACCACCCCAATTGCTACTGTCATTTCCTCACTGCAAACTACCCCTTCATCACATACACTTTCTTCAAACCACTTCACCTACTCTTGATCATCATTACTATCCACAACTTCATCACCATTCACTGCCAAACCCCATCCACATACATACCCACCATTCTTGCATCATCACTACAACAGGCCACTATACTGTCACAATTCACTACAGACCATCACCTACCACAAAGCTTCAACTTCTCAATTCCAAACTTCTAAAAAAAACCATCCACCGAATCACAATTAACTCACAACTACTTGACAACAATCGCCAGCAATTCGCCCCTCTTCAACCACACAACTGCACTACAACTTACCCACCACAGCGATAACCACCGCACCATCTACACCCAAACTCCAATCTTCCCCATCAGGCTCAACCTGTCATCACAACGTACAGTAATTCCCTTGCATCTCTGTACACACTTCAAACCACATCATCGAATTTCTACCACATTTCCCCTACCACTGACCACCATCTACATATTATTGTTACTGTTACTTCCTTCACACTATTACCGCCCACTCAAACATCCTTGTGCACCATTTCCTCATCCATCACTGTTAAAACCATACAGCACTTCCCCACAAACCACCTGATTACATACTATAACAACCTCATCTCTGTGTCACTCTCCAGAACATTAAACAGCAGCGCGGCCATCTCACCAGATCACCCAAACCAATCAAACTCCTCTTCCCACAACCAAACAGGTTTTACAACCTACTGCCTTAGGCCATCTACAACTTCCACCTTAACTCCATCAACCTCCCCAATCAACATTTACTTCTGGTTTACCATCCACCATATCCATCAACTGCCTTCCCCTCCAAATCAACTTCAAACAAAACTGTAAACATCAAATTCCTAGCAGTACACATCCAAATACCTCTGGTCACTTCTTATCACAAGTCATATGCACCCTGAAATATCACAACTATACTTCAACATCAGTTCATAAACCACCCCCTGTCTACAAGCATTTCTCCCGTCGACCACTCCATCTACACACTACATCAGTTTACTCCTCACTTGCTACCACTTCACCTTCCCAACAACAATTTTCTTCCTTAGAAGTATCATAATGAATCCACGAAAATTTTCTTCCACAACCAACGCCTGCCTTCTCTTTGACACTTCACCCGAACCCCTAAATTGCCTTCTCCCACATCGCCGAACCCCCATCCCAGTCATCGAACTCGAACGCATTCAACTAAGAGTCAAACAAATTTTAGGATAGAATTTTGGATTCTAAGTTGATTTTGTATTTCAAACGAGAATTGCAATTGATTTCAAACGAGAATATTGTTTGTGTTTCATTGTGAATTCGATACTTTGGGTTTCATTCTATTTATTTCCTCTGCGTGGCTGTATTAATTTGGAAGGGACGAAAATTTTGTGCGCTTTTAAGTAGGACCGAAGAAGAAAAAAATAAAGAAAACATATTGGGCCAGGCTGTGTTTGGAGTTTCTTTTTTTAAAAAAAAATTGTCTAACCTTTAAGTTTTTCCATTTTTTATAAAAAATTTGTTTTTGTAATTTGAGTTCAATTGAATTGGTTTTAAGTTGTCGTTTAGTTTAGTTTTTCTTTTTAAAAAAAATACAACAAAAAAAATCATTTGCCTAAAATAATCTTTCTTTTAATTTGTTTTGTTTATTTTGTTTCATTTATTTTGTTTGAGAAATATTTTTTTTTAAGTAAAACGTCACTTTTAAGTTTCCTTTTCAAAAAAAACAAAAAATAAAAAAATAAAAAAAAACAGAAAAAAACTGTATATATTTTTTGTTTTTATTTCAGGTTGCCAAAGTACAATTGCAGAAGGAGCATAAGTACTTGCTAAAATAAATTGCTTGCGTGCTGAGCTTGCAAAAAAAAACTGCTTGCTTATTTATATTTTTCTCTTTATTTGCCTTACATTGTATATATCTATTGTTTTTGTTTGTCTTGCATTGTTGTTTGCTTGCATTTAAAAAAAACCCAAAAAAAAAAACAAAAATAGAAATTTCATACGTAGTTGCATTGTTAATACACGTTTAATTTCTGCTTTGCATTTCATCCTAGAATTTGTTAATAATAACGGTTAGACAACGATAGCTCTTAATTGTATATTGACAAGTTGTCTTCTTTGAACAATTTACTTTCTTGGTGTCTAGGCTACGGCAGAGTAATAACCATTTATAAATATTATGGTGATTCGTAAATATTATAGTGGTTGTTCCTCTGAAGGTACTTAAACCTTCGGCTACATTGCTATGGTGATTCGTGGTGCACCGATAAATCCTGTCCGTTACCTGGCCGAGAACTATCTTGTTTATCTAAGACAATGTGTGATTATACAATTTTGGGTTAAGTTAGGATAAATCATTGGTAATTAGCCATTGCATCCATTTAGCTGCATTAATTCATGCATATTTAAAAAAATTCAAAATTCAAAAACCAAAATTTTTTTTTTGCAAATATTCCCTTTCCCTTGAAAATTTTAACCCCTTTTCCTTTGAAATTTCAAAAATCCAAAAAAATTTTTTAGAAAAAACCAAAATCCAAAAAAAAAAATTATTATAAAACCTTTTCAAAAACAAAGACAAAATTTGAAAAACCAAAAAAACAAAAACAAAACAAAATTCAATTTCCCTTTTGAAAAATAAATTTTATTTGTAAATATTTTTACTTTATAAAAAAACCAAAAACATTATTGAAAATGTCCGAGTTTCCCCACTCACTTGAATTTTACAATAGTTGTGAAAATCAATATAATCCATATGATTTCACTCCAAATTCGTATGGATATTTTAACGACAACTATTGTTTAAATGATTCAAATTTTGAACCACAAAATTTTCAAAACGATGACCAACCCTCAAATCTTGAAAAGAGTATTTCGTCTTTACTTGAAATCTCTACACAACAAAATCAAATGATAAATGATTTGTGTAATTCATATTTGGGCAATGGTTCAAATCAAAGTTTTCAAAATAATCAAATTTTGAATTCACTTCAAAATTCAAACGATTTCGATTATAACCCATGCCAATTCAATTTCGATCTCCAAAATGAATTTCAAACTCAAAATGAAAATGGAAACAACTTTTCAAACGAATTTGGCAATGGGAATAATCTTAACCACGTTACAATTGGAAACTTTTATCCTCAACAATTTCAAAGTGAAAATCCTTATGCTAATAACTATAAATTGGATTTTGTTGAGCAAATGAACGAAATTTACGATGATCACATGGATTCGTTGTTTGAAACATATATGAAACAACGTGAAAAACATACTCAAATCCCAATGTGTGACGAGTCAAGCGATAATCCATCTTTTACCCAAATCGACGTTTTTCAAATAACAACTTTTGAAATTGAAAATAATAATCTTAATGAAGTTGTTGAAAACACGGTAATTGAGTTGGATTTCAATTCATTTGAGGGTGTGGAACCAAATTTCAAATCCGATCTTCCTTTTCTCGATTTTGAAAATTTGAATACAACAACTTTGGATTTTGAAATGGATATATGCGATGAAGTTGTTGATAATCCAACGAAGGAAGATGAATTTAACGAACACGAGTTTTATGGACTTTTCGAAAATGAGTCATTAACTTCTGACAGGGAAGATTTAAATCATCACTTTGATTTTGAAATCAAAAATTCTGAAGAACTTTTCAATGAACAACTTAAATTTCAATTTGGTGAAAATAAACTTGAACTTCAATCAATTGTTTTATCAACCCCAAAAATCATCGAAAAGGAATCAACTCGTACGATTTTTAATAAAACGACATTCCCTTTTCCAAATCAAAATTCGACTTCGAAATCTTGTATGGTTTGGTTTTTCGAGCTTAAGCTGTGTCTCGCATATTTGATGAGACAAATGAATCGGTCGCTGGAAGACCGTTTCATTTACTTTTTGACGATATACTTTCTGATCTCGTGTAAATACCGTTAATTTTTATTTAAATAAAGGTCATGTTTTTATTTTTATTTTTCTCCTTCCACTTGGGTTGACTGTGGGGACATAGTCAAAATCAAGTGTGGGGGGAGACTCATCATCATTTTCGATTTTTCATGGTTTGTTTATTTTTATTTTCTTTCCAAAATAAAAATAAAAAATCTCAAAAAAAAAACAAACAATTTTTTTAAGCATTTTAATTTATTTTTAAAGAAACACTATAGGATAAATATATGGTTTTGGTTTATTAAATTGAAATTTTTGAAAATTTATTCGTCTTAACAAAAATAAAAATGAAGTTTGATTACAAATAATAATGGTTTAACTAGTATATAGGGAGATTCCTGCGTGATAATTATGAAATATATCCTAATTGAAAATCTTTGTTTTAAAAAGCGGTTGATTTTAAAGTAAAGGATATAACATTTTTTTTTGTCTTCTAAGTTAAGTGGTGCTAAGATGATTTTGCAAAACTCTCTCTTTCCAAAAAAAATTGAAAAAAAAACATTTGTATATATGTAAATATTTTCTATTAACACCTACGGTCGACAGGTGTTCACACTTGTGTGTTCACTCGCCATGCTTTATACCCTTCTCACATAAGCCCGAAAGGCGGTGCACGATTGGTATATCTGGCCTCAGTTTATCTGAGCTAGGTGTATATATATAAAAATTCCTTTTAATAATGCCTACAGTCTATAGGTGTTCACACTCGTGTGTTCACTCGCCATGCTCTGTATTCCCCTCACATCAGTCCGCAAGGCAGTGCATGGGTAATATACCCGGCCTCAGTTTATCTGAGTTAGGCATATGTAAATATTGTAAATATCAATAAAATTTTTAAAAAAATGGAGAGAGTAAGCGAATGAAATCCAAGCACTATTTTAACTTATTTGATTTGATTTGTTATTGAAATGAAATGAAATACCACTTTAATAAACTTTGATAATCAACTAAGGACCTATTTCATGGTTACACTTTGTTATCAACTGAAACAACGAGTTAACCTATTGTCTATTTGTTATGTTAACTTAATTTTTGTTGTAAATTTGGATGAGTAAATGACTTAAATTTCAAGATAATGACCAAACCTATATTTAACTTATTTGTGTTAATTTAAAAGTAAATCCTTCATTTGTAAATATTTTCATCCTGCATTTGGATTTTGTGGGTAGTATCCGCTGAAAACCATCACGAGACAACACTCGTCCTACTGGGGACATCGAGAGGTTTAACGGCTTGTTGCATACGCTAAATGCAATCGTGCTCCCTACTAAAACGGATTTATCTTAGTTTTTCTTTATTCGAGGACGAATAAAAAGATAAATGTGGGGTATTTGATATGCACGTAAATGTGCATATTTTTACCACCATATTTAATCTAATTAATTCAAATAAATGATCATATTGGGTATTTTAACTTGTTTGAACCAAAATCCATATTAATTCCAAATTGTCACATATTCATCATCATCCAAAGGCAAAATAGTCATTCTTTGTGCATAAATTAACTTGAGAAAATTTAATTAGAAATTTCCATACTATTTTGTAGGAATTTGATTTCCATTAGAAGTGGTTTCATGAAGAAGACATGCATGCAAAAAAGGACCACAAAGAAATGAAGATGGAAATAATTCAATGTGAAGATCATGGAGGACCCCTCCTACCCACCTACCTTAATGTACACATTAGTGGCTAATGCGCATGCTTATGGAATTAATGGCTTCATGTACACTTAAATGATGATTAATGGATGCTGATGGTTACTTGGCAACCACACTTCCTAAGGGGTAGTTTGGGCATTCCCCAAATTATGGATTAGGGTTTCATGCTTGTATAAATAACCCATTATGTTCATGTAACCTCCTCTCCTTAGTTTCTCTTTTAGGCTCTCTTCTCTTAGGAAAATAAAATGAAAGCTCTCTTTCTTTTCATGGCTACTTAGCCATTTCTTCTTTTATGTAATTCTTTTTTTATGCAATTTAATACATGTTCTTTTCATTTTCTTGTTTATTTCCTTTCATGTTGTAGTGTATATCTCTTTTATTTTATGCAATTAGATTAGTTCTCTTTTCCATTAGCTTTCATTTTCCTCTTCTTTTTATTTTTGTTTATTTCATGTTGCTTTCTACTAGTGTTGACATAATAACACAAATGAGAGGCTAATCCCTACAATTTAGGGGTAATGATGCTCTCTTGAATCATGTAGATGCAACATAATTTCTCATTAATGTCTCTTTTATGCTTAATGGAAAGTTGGATGTGTGTGTGATTTTGTGTTTAATATTGAGTTTGATAGCTTATGTTGTTCAAAAAAATAGGCTATGCTTAGTCATATGAATCACTAATTACCTCTTCATCTACATATGATCATGGTAATGGAAGTGGATTTAGAATCAAAATTTGATGGTTTATGTTTCTAATTCAATAGTTAATAAACCATGCTTAAAATAGATTCTACTTTTAATTTCATATCATTTTCATTGAAGTTAGTAAGTGGGTTAGAGGGTGCATTAAAGTTTGATGGTTTAAGTGTGTTAATTAATAACACAATTAGGCCATGCTTATGATAAATACATCAACTAATGTCACAAATGACCAAAAAGAGATCATAATTTCATTATGTTGATTTATGTGATCATTAGAGGGGATTTGCCTCTAAATTGCTCTTTAATCTCATCTTTTTATTCTCCTTAGTTTTAGTTTGTTTTACTTTCTTTTAGTTAGATAACAATCACTCGACTTTGGTATAATTTGATTGAATAGAATTTTAAAATCATCAATTCCCTGTGGATCGACCCGTATTCGCCACGTGCTACATTCGGACACCATGTGCTTGCGGTTAATTTTATTATAAAATTCGTTCGGCTATTTTCAAAACCGATAGACATTTAGCCGTCCGAACAAGTTTTTGGCGCCGTTGCCATGGAATTGTTTTGATTTTATTTTCTATTCTTCGAATTGTTTTCTTTTGATTTTTGGGTGTTTTTATTTTGTGTGTGTTTACATTTTAACAAAAAAAAAAGAAAAATTGTGTGTTTGTTTTATGTGTATTTGATTTGTGTAAGTCTAGTTGTTCTATTTGTTTTCTATTTGCATTGCCATTTAAAAATAAACAAAAGAAATTTTTTGCATTGCATTTGTTGTCCATTTCTCTGATTAATGAACAATGCATTGTGTTCAAATTCATAAGCTCTTTGCAGTTATATTCTCTGTTCTCTGCTTTATTTTGAGCTTTCACTTCACAATTATAGTGTGCATATTAGAGTGCATTTCATACCCAAAACGGTCAAATTTCATTTCACTTTTGCAATTGCTTTTCTATTCACATGTACATTGTTTTTGTTTTCAATTACTGCCCACGTCTTTTGCATATCAAAACCACCTGGACAATCAGCAACTAATCGCCTGCACATTACCCCTCTCCACCATCCCAATTGCTACTGTCATTTCCTCACTGCAAACTACCCCTTCATCACATACACTTTCTTCAAACCACTTCACCTTCTCTTGATCATCATTACTATCTACAACTTCATCACCATTCACTGCCAAACCCCATCTACATACATACCCACCATTCTTGCATCACCACTACAACAGGCCACTATACTGTCACACTTCACTACAGACCATCACCTACCACAAAGCTTCAACTTCTCAATTCCAAACTTCCAAAAAAAACCATCCACCGAATCACAAGTAACTCACAACTACTTGACAACAATCGCCAGCAATTCGCCCCTCTTCAACCACACAACTGCACTACAACTTACCCACCACAGCGATAACCACCGCACCATCTACACCCAAACTCCAATCTTCCCCCTTAGGCTCAACCTGTCATCACAACGTACAACAATTCCCTTGCATCTCTGTACACACTTCAAACCACATCATCGAATTTCTACCACATTTCCTCTGCCACTGACCACCATCTACATATTATTGTTACTGTTACTTCCTTCACACTGTTACCGCCCACTCAAACATCCTTGTGCACCATTTCCTCATCCATCATTGTTAAAACCATACAACACTTCCCTACAAACCACCTGATTACATACTATAACAACCTCATTTCTGTGTCACTCTCCAGAACATTAAACAGCAGCCCGGCCATCTCACCAGATCACCCAAACCAATCAAACTCCTCTTCCCACAACCAAACAGGTTTTACAACCTACTGCCTCAGGCCATCTACAACTTCCACCTTAACTCCATCAACCTCCCCATTCAACATTTAATTCTGGTTTACCATCCACCATATCCATCAACTGCCTTCCCCTCCAAATCAACTTCAAACAAAACTGTAAACATCAAATTCCTAGCAGTACACATCCAAATACCTCTGGTCACTTCTTATCACAAGTCATATGCACCCTGAAATATCACAACTATACTTCAACATCAGTTTATAAACCACCCCCTGTCTACAAGCATTTCCCCCGTCGACCACTCCATCTACACACTACATCAGTTTACTCCTCACTTGCTACCACTTCACCTTCCCAACAACAATTTTCTTCCTTAGAAGTATCATAATGAATCCACAAAAATTCAGAAAAATATGAAATTTGAAACCCATCTCCAAAATATCATTTAGATCTTCATAAAAATTTACAAGGCAATTGGATGTCATTTAATAGGGTTTTCATCTTAAAACATGTCATAAAATCTATACGATCGTTAACAAATCATCAACATGTATAAATAATCATTCTATCATTCAAAAACATGGCAAATCTTTGCAAAATATTCGGATTTAACCTTAAAGCAGAAACTAATAAAAATTAGAGATGTAGACATTATTCACCTTTGCTTTTGAGATTAAGGAGCTTGAGATTTGAATGAGTTTTATTTGAATTTGCTTTTCCTTTAGCTTTTCTTAATTTCCTCTTCCCTATCCTTGTTAATGGTGGCCGGCCTTGCTTGTAAAAATTTGAAATGAAATGAATGTGTAAAATTTTACATGACTATGGGAAGTAAATATAGGAATGGCCTCTTTTCCATAATACCCCTCCTCTAATTCATTTTAAATTCCTTCTTTTAATTCAATAGTTTCAACAGCACGACTACCTTAATTAAATCCAAATCTAAATCCCCTAATCAACATGTTATTTTATCTAATTTAACTAACTAAATCTCCTAAATAATGTTACCAAAAATCTAGGGTGTTATTGAGGATCTCTCTTTTACTAAATTCTGAAATCATTTATAAAATCCATTATAAATTTATAAAACCATTTATAAACCATTTATAAATTATCTCTCAAGTCATTTCTAAACCCTTATAAAACTATGCAATTATTTATAAATTCCTTTTTATAAATCTATAGTCTATTTCTAAACTCGTTTATAAATATCCATCTATTTATAAACCTCATGGGATTGTAAATAATTTTCCTTTAAATCTTCAAACCATTTTATAAGTTCCTCTTATAAAACTCCGATTTCTTTTACAAAACTCTATTTATGAATCTCGAAACCATCATAAATAAGCCCTAATCAATTTCTATAAAACACTTTTATATAATAGTGTTTATTCATAATAACATCATAAATTAATAATTATTACTAACTTTTAACCTATTAAAAATAATAATATATAATTCAAAACATTATGAATAAAATATTAGTTAGTTTATATCATACAATTAATAATGATAAACTACCAAATATTATTAATAATAATTATTATTAATTTCAAAGCCTGTTAACAATTTAAATAATTAACCGTTTAAATATGTTTAAATATTCATACTTAAGTCTTCAACCCAACCATTCCCATATTTATAAAATTAAATTTAAGAATCTCTTTCCATTTTATAAAACTTCCTTTCATAAAACCCATTTATTTATGAACTCCATTTATAACTATGTTTCCTTTATAGATCTCACTTATTCATAATTCTCTTTTAAACATCAATCACCATCCGTTTAAATGGTACTTCCATCTGGATAAGTTCCTATCGATTTATAAAAATATCGTTACACATACCAAATTTATCATCAACTTAAATTTCCAATATATTCTAAAATATCAGCTTGTATCTTATAATCAATCCACCATTTGATTTAATCTCAAAATTATTAAATGATAATAGTTTCTTTTAATTTATAACCCCATTTATAAATTCATACTTTATTTAACAAAATACAATTTTACAAATCTTCACTTCATTTGTAAAATATTACTTTGTCTAAAATGGTTAATGTAAGAATATTTCTAATTTCCTTTTATCCATATCCCTTCATTATAAATGATGGACTTATTTCAATATTTTTCCAAAATCTTAATTTTACATCTCAAAAATCCCTACTTAACATATTTTATTAATATATCAATTTATAATATCCAAAAATCGTTTCTTTGATTTTTAAATAAATTACTCCTTCAAAGAACTCAAGACAAATTATTTAAAACATATATAATTTCCAAAAATGCTTTAAAATTCCTTTAAATCAAATCGCTATTTTATAGTATTATAAAATAGAAAAAATGAGGCTCAGTGCTACTAAAGTTGTCATCTAATATAACGTCCCTCATATCATATATCATAATATATATGTGAAAATAAAATCAACAGTGTGGGGAATCCGATTGGATCCCGCCAACTTGTCCCCCTGCATCAAATATAGTATATAATCATAAAAATATAAATCAACTGCTTTGAGGCGGAATTCGTATACAAAGGGTCATCCGCTCTTACACAGGAATGTAATACTGACTCATCCGCTCCAGTAGGCGGGAATACATCCAATCCAACTAATAATAATTAGTAATTTATCCCAACAGTCAATAACCATCAATAATGTAACATCCTGTATCTGGAGGCCAGAAGCTAAGCGCTATGGATGTTGCAGTCATCCACATTATTAACTTCGGGTGACGAAATATGGTAGTGTTAATGGCATCCATAACATCATAAGCACTTGAACATGAAAAAAATCATAGATTTCTAAGTGCAATAATTTCAGTGATTACGTTTCAATTAATATCATATCCAAGTTACAAAAATCCCCAAACAAATCCCAAGCATTGATCAATTATAATATACAACAATATGCCAAGAACGACATGTTAAGATGCCTCCTTGGATGATCAAAGCAATATAGATATAACTGTCTTAATACACAGTGGAAACAATAGAATTCCTAATTTAGCTATCCATCAGCCACCTGCTCGTCTTCGGATGCTTTATTCGCCAAAATCTGCTAAAACCTGAAAACCTAAACACTCAGCCTACTAAAATCGAATTTTGGGCACCCGAGAGTTTAAAGGGAAACCAAAACTTCGAGTCAGACTTAAAGCCTGGTATGAATAATTTCAGCTACATCTTAGTTTTCTGATATATAATGAGACCACGCCGCTTAGTGGAACGGGCTTCCCATAACTAATATCTCTTTCCAAAACATATATTTTGCAAATCCTTTCTTACAACCAAACTGGTTAATCAACTATTATAAAAATAACATAGCAATATCCATCATTCTAGAACAAGAATTAAAATAGACCATCTGTCTAAAATATGAACTATCTGTTCTTTACTGGACTATCTGTCCTAAATTCTGAGCTATCTGCTCTTTCCTAGACCATCTTTCCTAAAATTGGTTATACCCAAATAACAATATCTTTTATACTAGATAATGGGCTATATTCCCAAAATAGGTAAAAAAGGTGGACTGGCTGTCTTTAAAAATTTAGCAAGGTCCGTTATGCTAATAAATGAACTATCTGTTCATATTAGAGCTGATTGCTCTTTCTGGATTAACTGTCTTGGACTAACTGTCCTCTGGGCTTACTGCCCTCAAAATGGACCGATTGTCCGAATTTTCTTTTGGGTTAACTACCCTTCCAAATATCTGGGCTAATTGCACTACAAAATATGAGCTAACTGCCCTTCAAATTTCCCTTGAAAGCATTTCCAAAATGATTTAATCAGTCAATTCATATATATACAAGGAAAATATATCTTTAGCTTCACTCTAAGCTATTTTTCCATGTTATATATATTTTACTCAAAGTAACATTGATGATGTTCAATGAGGATTTCTTATCTTTTTAAAATAAGTTTAATTCCTTTGTAACTTTAAACACTTAGGTTATCTGCCTAGTCCTTATATTCGAAACCTTTGTTTAAAACCTTTAAACAGCCTTTCGAAAACATTGATGGTTACTTCTTCAAAACCTTTTTATAAAACCCTTCGAAAGTATTGAAGGAAACTCCTTCATATCCTTTTACAAAACCTTCCTTTTACAAGCTTTAAAACATATGACACCCGCCTTTAAATCCTTTAAACCATCGCCTTTCAAAAACATTAAACCCTACCTTTCGACCTTGTCGAAAGGTCCAACCTTTCGACCTTGTCGGAAGGTTTCTTTTCGACCCAGTCGAAAGGATCTACCTCCCTTGCATAATAAACCTTTTGAAAGCAACGTAACTCAAAACAATTCGAAGACATTGGGTTCAATTTAAAACATGTGGAAAACCTTTCGAAACCAATCAAAAACAATAAAGTGTTGGTGTTGGGACCAACCCTTCGAAAACAATGGAGAGGGCGGCAAGTTTTAGAAAACAAAAGATAACCTTTGACTCCATTTGTGTCGGAAGGTTAGGGAGCGGCAACTATGTTTTTGACCTTTTCGAAAGCTATATTGTTCGGCTTTATCGAAAGGTTTTAGTTAAAACAAGAAAGTAAACCAATCGAAACCTTTTTCTTTTAAACCATTTGACAATGATAAAAGCTCTTTGTCAAAAGGTAGCGGGCGTATTTTCCTTAAAACTAAAACAAAATTTCATCTCTTTCATAAGCTATAACATTTCATCCCAAACCATTCGACTCCTTCCAATTCACTACGTACCAATTGCTTGATACCATGTGCATTGGTATTTGACCTAGCCGAAGGGTTTGATACCTTTCGACCTTGTCAGAAGGTTTGGAATGAAGGAGGAAGTAGTTTCCGAGAGGGTTTAATAGTGAAAATTGTACTTTAAAACAGTTCTTTTGTACCCCACCTGCTTGTTTGTCTAAATCTGATTGGGTGCTAGATTTTATATTCAAAATTGCTGTCAACTTTTACTCATTTGGAAATTTAAATATTTTTTTAAAAAATACCCCATTCTCCTTAATAATTATATAAAACATTTAAGTCACATACCTTAAATAATTTAATATACCTATTAAAACATCTTGTAAAATTCTGAAAAAACTCCCCGAAAATCAAATAATATGTTCTCTTCAACATAAAATTTTTTTGGATCCAAACAATAATTATTTGTCCCGTAAATAATTTTTATAATCCAATTTAACCTTTTCTTCCCTAGAAAATTCATAACAACCACAAAAATTCAGAAAAATTCCAAAAATTGAAACCCATTTCTAAAATAACTTTTTAGATCACCATAAAAATTCACAAGGCTAACAGATGTTGTTTACTAGGGTTTTCATCTTAAAACATGTCATAAAATCAATAAGAACATACATAAATCATCAACATGTATATATAACCATTTACCATTCAAAATCATGACAAACCTTTGCAAAATAATTCGGGTTTAACCTTAAAACTAAAACCATAAAGGTTTAGAGATGTAAACATTATGCACCTTCGCTTTAATGATTAAGGAGCTTGAGATTTGTTTGAGTTTGATTTTAATTTACTTTCCTTAACCTTTTCTTTTGTTTCCTCTTCTTCTTTCCTTGTTAATGGTGGCCGACCAAGCTTTTCATTTTTGAAAGTGAGAATGAACGTGTGTTTTGAAATACACGGCCTAAGGAAGGCAATATAGGAATGGCCTCTTTCCTATAATACCCCTCCTCTAATTCATTTTAAACCCTTCAAAATTGTATTAGTTAAAAAGGCACGGCTACCTTATTTATATCAAATCTCAATCTCCTAATCAACACATTATTTTATTCAATTTATCTATCTAAATTTCCTAGATAATGTTATTAAAAATCTGGGGTGTTACAGACTCCCCTCCTTAAAGAATTTCGTCCACGGAATTACAATAAGGCTCAAAACAACCAAGAAGGCAAAACATGTCAGGATAAGTGTCTCTAATCCTACTCTTAACCTCCCAAGTATAGTCTCTTTCATCGTCACTCCACTGGACTTTGACTAATTTGACCGTCTTATTTCTAAACCTCTTCTAATCTATCGCAATAATGCAAACTGGCTTCCTCACTCTGGTCATGTTCGGTACTACCACTAGATCATCTAGCATTGTCGGCGCAATAGTAGTCTTCGGGTCTCTAACACACTTTCTGAGATGAGAAATATAAAAAACATCATGGACACATGCCAAACTGCTTATTAACTCAAGTCTATACTCGAGCTTCCCGATCCTTTCAAGAATAGGAAAAGGTCTAATGAACCTAGGCGATAACTTCCCCGACTACCCAATTCCAAGCACACCCTTCATCGATGATACATTGACGAATACCCAGTCCCTAACTGTGAACTCCAAAACTTTCCATCATTTATCTACATAACTCTTCTGCCTAGACCGAGTCTCCTTCATCCTTTCTCGAATGACCTCAGTCTTTTCTACAGCTTCTCTGACCAAATCTGGACCAAGAATCAACCTATCCCCGGTATCCAACCAACAAACGGGTGATTTTCCTGGCCTTCCATACAAAGCTTCAAATGGTGCCATCCTAATACTAGTCTGATAATTATTGTTATATGAAAACTCGAATAGATGCAGATGGTCCTCCCATGATCCTCCAAAGTCCAAAACAAAAGCTCTAAATAGGTCTTCCAAGATTTTGTTAACTCTCTTCATTTGCCCATCCGTCTACGAGTGGTAAGTGGTACTCATCGTAATCTTGGTTCCCAAAACTTCTTGTAGACTTTTCCAGAACTCGCTAGTGAACAAGGAATCTCTATCACTAACTATGCTACTAGGAACTCCATGCAGTCTACCACATTCTTTATGAACAACCCCGCTAAAACAGGTGCCGTCCTGGTTGACCTAACTTGAATGAAATGGGCACTCTTGGTCAATCTGTCCACTATGACCCATATACTTTCATTTCCCCTGTTCGACCTTGGCAACTCGTATATGAAGTCCATAGAAATAGAATCCCACTTCCACACTAGAATGTTTAGTGGTTGAAGAAAACCACTCGGTTTCTGGTGTTCGGCATTTGCCTACTGGCAATTCAAGCACTGCCTTACACACCAACCAATATCCCGCTTTGATTCCTTCTCAGAAGAAACTCCTCTTCATATCCTGATACATGTTTGTACATCCAGGATGTACAGTGAACTTTGAACGATGGCATTCATCCAAGACTTCCTTTCCTATGATCCCTACACTCGAAACACATAATCTACCTTCCTTTCTCAACCACTCATTCTGGTCAAAACTAAAGTCTATCGGGTCATTGCTCTTGGTTCCTTCCTTAAGCCCTCCAATCCGCTCAGCTAACACCGGGTCTTCTATCTCCTTAAAAGCAATCCATTCGATCAAAACTGGTCGAACTTCCAAATGAGACAATACTATTGTATCACCACTAGACTCTGCCTCTGATTTCCACTGCACTATGCAATCTGCTAGTGCTTCTAAATCTTTGCACTCAACTATCATTGCCAACACTGCACTCTACTGTCTCCTGCTAAGTTCATTTGCGACCCTGTTGCATTTCCCTGGTATATACTCAATCCCAAAATCATAAGCGGTTATGAACTATAGCCACCTCTGTTGTCTCATGTTCAGCTCCTTCTGAGAGAACAAATACTTCAGCGACTTATGATCGGTAAACAGCCCCAAAAGGTAATGTCTCCATACCTTCAAAGAAAAAATCACAGCAGCCAACTCCAAATCATGCGTTGGATATCTGATCTCATGCGGTCTAAGTTGTATAGAAGCATAGGCAATTACTTTACCTTTCTACATCAACACATCTCCTAATCCTGTTCCACATGCATTAGTATAGACTACCAAGTCCTGATTCCCCTTTTGAAATACCAACACAGGTGCATGGGTCAATAAGTACTTCAAACCCTGGAATGCTTCCTCACACTTATCGGTCCATGCAAACTTCACATCCTTCCTCATCAGCCTTGTCATCGGTGCTGCTATCCATGAGAAATCCATAATAAATCTCCAATAATAACCAGCCTACCCAAGGAAACTCTTAATCTCGGTCATTGTCTCAGGTCTCTTCCAACTATTCACTGCCTCGATCTTAGTCGGATCTACTAACAACACTTTATTTGAGACTACATGGTCAAGAATCTTCACTTACTTCTTCCAGAAGTGATACTTCGAAAACTACGCTTTTAGCTGATGCTGCCTCAGCGTCTAAAGCACCATTCTAAGATGAACTTCATGCTCTCTTTCATAATTATAGTAAACTAAGATATCATTTATGAAAACTAGCACGAACCTATCCAAGAGCTGTCGAGAAATCCGGTTCATTAAATCCACAAAGAAAGCTGGAGAATTCGTCAGTCCGAATGGCATAACTAACCATTCATACGATACATATCTGGTCCCGAATGCTATCAAAGGTTTAAGTATCCTTAACTACTCTGAGCTGATGGAAACCCGTTTCCAAATCCAACTGGGAAAATACCTTTGCGCCATTTAATTGGTCTAACAAATCGTCAATTCTTGGCAATGGGCATTGATTCTATACCATCCTCTCATTCAACTTATGATAATTGATACATAGCCTCAACAATCCGTTCGACTTCTTAGCAAACACTACCGCTGCACCCCATGGCGAACTGCTCGGCCTGACAAAACTCTTGCCATCTAAGTGCACCAACTGCATTTTCAACTCCCTCATCTTTGAAGGGGTCATCCTGCTTGGAGGTCTACTCACTAGTTCTGCACATGGAACCAATTCTATCTAAAACTCAATGGCTCATTTCGGCGGCAATCCGACTACAGGCTCCAACACATCTACGAATTCTCTAACCATGAAAACACGGCCCTACTCATCATCTAAATCCAATGCACCCAACAAAGCAAACATTGCACCGCTTGAACCTCCTATGGTGAAAACAATCCGATCGCTACAATCCGACTGACTAAGAGATATCTTCTTACCCTGGCAAAATATCTTAGCATCGTACTCACTAAACCAATCAATAGCTAGGATGACCCCAAACCCCACAAAATCAGACACATACAAACTACACTCAAAAGTATGACCTAACAGGTCAAACTTGAACTGATTGCACCTCAACCCTAGAGTTGCATACCCTCCTATTGGATTCGCAACCCGTAAGGAAGTAACTAAATATGTGGGTTCAAGGTTAAGCTTATTTATCAACCACCTAGATATAAAAGAATGTGATGCACCAGTATTAAACAAAGCACTAACAAACATCCACGAATCTGAAGAGTTCCTTTAAGAACTGCCTTTCCCTTCTCCTGGGCTATTGGTTTGGAAGTGGTAGGCTCCAATGCATATACCTTGCCCTTACCATCTCTAATGGGCTCCTTGCACTGGTTCTTACAATAACCTATCTGATCACAGTTAAAACACCTGACATTCTTCCCCTTAGCCACATCCTTTGCTTTCCCTGAGTGACACTCATTAGCAAAATGCCCTTTCTTGTTGCATTTATAAAAGACAACCTCAGACTTCGCTTTCTTGGCTGCTTCACCCTTCAGAGCACCTTTCTTCGGAAAGAACTTCCTATTCTAGCCCTGCCCAACCAGGACCACTTTTGCATTGCTCTTCTCCAAATACTCAAGGACTTCTTCCTGCCTCAAACCCATCTCTACAACAATATCAGAAGGATCTCTAAGATGAGAAAAAGTAGCACTAGCCAATTATGGCTTCAATCCTCTGATAAACTTCTCATTCCGCTTCAACACAGTATCTACAGAAGCATACCCATACCCGGCCAACTCTTCGAATTTCCTTGCATACTTAGCAAAAGACATCTCACCCTGCACCAGCTCAGCAAACTGCCTAATCAAAGCCGACTGGGCCATCATTGACATAAATCTATCCTGAAATATGCCCTTGAAATCCTCCTAGGTTACTGTCTCTTCATCGTCTGTCGATGATACACTGTTCCACCAGAACAATGCAGTCCCCTGAAGCTTCATGGACGCTTACCTCCTCTTTTGCTCGTCATTGAGCCTTAGGTCTACAAAAATCCTTTCGCAGTGCAACAACCAATTCTCAACTCCAATGGCATCCTTTGTTCCCATAAATGGCTTCCCTTCTAGCTTGACATAATCAACGCTAATCTTAGCACAATGTAACTACCAGAACTTTTAGAACCCCTGCTCCTATAGAATTTCCTCCTACCACTTCGGCTGCAACTCCTGCTTGCATCATATTCTAGAAAAACTGATACATGGCTTCTATTCTGACCCGTGGGAGTTTTGGACTAGCATTGTCTGCTTGAGCTTGGTTAACCCTGCTTCTTCTACCGTCCATATCTGTATTCAAACCACATGAGATACATAAAGATATCCAAATCAAAGGTAGATGAATGGAGATAAAGCACATATTTATATAGAGCAAATACAATTACGTTACTATAGCGTTAATCCAACCCCAAAATCTTACTCTAATTTCCTCGGATTTTTGTTTTCAATTTTTTTTTGTTTTTTAGTTAAATTTTTCCATAAACCTATGCTCGATACGAAGTTGGAACATCCCGTATCTGGAAGCCAAAAGCTAAGCGTTATGGATTCTATTGACGAAATTTGGTAGTGTTAATGGTATCCATAATATCAGAAGCACTTAAACATGAACAAAATCACAGATTTCTAAAAGCAATAATTTCAGTGATTACGTTTCAATTAATATCATATCCAAGTTATAAAAATCCCCAAACGAATACTAGGCATTGATCAATTATAATATACAACAATACGCCAAGAGGGACATGTGAAGATGCCTTATTTGATGATCAAAGCAATCTAGACAAAATTGTCTTAATACATAGAGGAAACAATAGAATTCCTAATTTAGCTATCTGTCAGCCACCTGCTCGCCTTCGGATGCTTTATTCGCCAAAATCTACTAAACCTAAAAAACTAAACCCTCAGCCTACTCAAATCAAATTTTGGGCACCCGAGAGTTTAAGGTGAAACAAAAACTTCGAGTCAGACTTAAAGCCAAGTACAAATAATTTTTGTTACATCTCAGTTTTCTGATATATAATGACACCACGCCGCTTAGTGTAACAGGTTTCCCCTCACTAATATCTCTTTCCAAAACATATATTTTGCAAATCCTTTCCTGCCACCAAACTAGTTAATCAACTGGTTATAAAAATAACATAGCAATATCCATTATGCTAAAACAAGAGTTAAAATACACTATATGTCTAAAATCTTAATTATCCGTTCTTTACTAGATTATCTTTCTTAAATTCTGAGCTATCTACTCTTTTCTGGACTATTTGTCCTAAAATTGATTATACCAAAATAGCAATATCTTTTATGCTTGATAACGGGCTATCTGCCCAAAATAGGTAAAAAGGGTGGACTGGCTGTCCTTAAAAATTTAGCAAGGTCCGGTATGCTAATAAATGAACTATTTGTTCATATCAGAGTTGACTGCTCTTTTTGGACTAACTGTCCTCTGGGCTGAATGCCCTCAAAATGGATTGACTGTCCGAATTTCTACAAAATATCTTAGCTAACCGCCCTTCAAATTTAACTTGAAAGCCTTTTCAAAATGATTTATTCTGTCAAATCATATATATACAAGGAAAATATATCTTTAGCTTTATTCTTAGCTATATTGCCATGTTATATGTACTTAACTCAAAATAACGTTGATGATGTTCAATGAGGATTTCCTGTCCTTTTAAAATATGTTTAAGTCCTTTATAACTTAAAACACTTAGGTTATCTGCCTAGTCCTAATATTTGAAACTTTTGTTTAAAACCTTTAAATAGCCTTTTGAAAACATTGAAGGTAACTCCTTCAAAACCTTTTTGTAAAACCCTTCAAAAGTATTAAGGGTAACTCCTTCATATCCTTTTAAAAGACCTTCCTTTTACAAGCTTTAAAACATATGACACCCGCCTTTAAATCCTTTAAACCTTAGCCTTTCAAAACATTAAACCCTTCCTTTCAACTTTGTCGAAAGGACCAACCTTTCGACCTTGTTGGAAGGTTTCTTTTCGACCTAGTCGATAGGATCTACCTTTCGACTTAGTTGAAAGCCTATGGTACCTCCCTTGCATAATAAACCTTTTGAAAGCATTGTAAATCAAAGCCTTTCAAAGTCATTAGGTTCAATTTAAAACATGTGGAAAAACTTTCGAAACCAATCAAAAACAATGTATTGTTGGCGTTTGGACCAACCCTTCAAAAACAATGGAGAGAGGTTGCACGTTTTAGAAAACAAAAGATAACCTTTGACTCCATCTGCGTTAAAAGGTTTGGAAGTGGCAACTGTGCTTTCGACCTTGTCGAAAGCTATACCTTTCAATTACCTCTCGACTTTGTTGAAAGGTTTCAGTTAAAATATGAAAGCAAACCAATCGAAACCTTTTTCTTTTAAACCATTTGACAATGTCAAAAGCACTTTGTCGAAAGCTAGCAGGCATATTTTCCTTAAAACCAAAACAAAATTTCATTTCTTTCGGAAGCTATAAGCTTTCGTCCCTAAACCATTCCACTCCTTCACTACATACCAGTTGCCCAATACTATTTGCATTAGTGTTTGACCTACTAGAAGGGTTTGATACCTTTCAATCTTGTCGGAAGGTTTGGAATGAAGGCGGAAGCACTTGCCGAGAGGGTTGAATAGTGAAAATTGTACTTTAAAACAGTTCTTTTGTACCCCACCTACCTTGTTTGTCTAAATCCGATTGGTTGCCAGAATTTTATATTCAAAATTGCTGCCGACTTTCCTCATTTGGAAATTTAAATAATTTAAAAAAAATCCCTTTCTCCTTTATTATTATATAAAACATTTAAGTTTCAAACCTTAAATAATTTTATATAACTATTAAAATATTTTGTAAAATTCTGGAAAAAATCACAGAAAATCAATAATGCGTTCTCTTCAACATATAAATTTTTCGGATCCAAACATTAAACTTTTGTCTGGTAAATAATTTTTATAATCCAATTTAACCTTTTCTACCCTAGAAAATTCATAACAATTCCACAAAAATTCAGAAAAATCCGAAAATTGAAACCCATCTCTAAAATAACTTTTTAGATCACCATAGAAATTCGCAAGGCTAACGGATGTCATTTACTAGGGTTTTCATATTAAAGCATGTCATAAAATCTATTTGAACATACATAAATCACCAACATGTATATATAATCATTTATCATTCAAAATCATGGCAAACCTTTGCAAAATCATTCGGGTTTAACCTTAAAGCCGAAACCATAAAAGTTTAGAGATGTAAACATTATTCACCTTTGCTTTAATGGTTAAGGAGCTTGAGATTTGTTTGATTTTGATTTGAATTTGCTTTCCTTAAGCTTTTCTTTTGTTTCCTCTTCTTCTTTCCTTGTTAATAGTGGTCGACCAAGCTTTTAACTTTTGAAAATGAGAATGAACGTGTGTTTTGAAATACACGGCCTAAGGAAGGCAAAATAAGAATGGCCTCTTTCCTATAATACTCCTCCTCTAATTCATTTTAAATCCTTCAAAATTTTATTAGTTAAAAAGGCATGGCTACCTTATTTAAATCAAATCTCAATTTCCTAATCAACACATTATTTTATTTAGTTTATCTAACTAAATTTCTTTAATAATATTATCAAAAATTTAGGGGTGTTACAAATAATAAATGTCCAAACATTCAATAGATAATTTTTATCGACTAAAAATATTCATGGTTAACCAAAATGGTGAGATTAACTCACTTTGATTTTTAATAGTCTTCAAACATTCGTTTTGAATTAAAATTAAACGGATGTTGAATTTTTAACCAAAATCCAAACTAGCTCCAAATTCTTCCAATCCAACTCCATAGCATAGTGCTCTCTGACACGAACGCAATACAACTTGTCACGCTCAAAACGGACCTCGGATTAAAAAGTTGCCAATTTATTTACGTTCGAGATAATTAAATTGACATTAACTTAATTAAATTAAAATCTAAACCTACTTTCCCTACCTCTCTCTCATCTATGATCCAGGCCTAGAAGAATCGAACCCATCAATGTTCAACTTTTTCGAATGCCGCTCCTTCCTCACGTCGCCATAGGGCGACCCATCACCGCCACCACATGCGCCACCATGAGCCGCACTCACCTCCACCTCTCAGCCAAGTTCGGTCGTAGGCAACACCAACTACGGCCAATCCTAGGTCGTGTGAATGTGGGCCCTGTACGACTCCATTTGTCGGCGATTCGTCGATCTCACCGTTGTCTTGAAGAGCTCGTCGAGCTCCCCATCTTCTTAGTTGAAGTCGAAAGCAAAATGTGTGTGGATGGAGAGAAATCAAGGGAAGAAGGTTGTTGAATTTTGGCAATTAAAATTGTAAAAGAATGCAGCATAAGAAACTAGGGTTTTGATTGAAAACTAAAATCTTCAAGTCCTTATATAGAAAATTTCACGGCACTATTCAACCGTGAAAATTTCGGACTCTAAATGAAGCCTGCTGCCTGGCGTTCTGTATGTTATACCCATATTCCGACCACAATGGAATATATATTGGGAACCAATTCCATCATGTACAGAAGTAAACCTTTCAAAATTGAATTATATTAATATAAATTCCTTTAATTAATTTCTATGGATTTCGATCTCACACTCCCAAAGGATACGTCTGCTTGCCATGAAATTTGAGATAATAATTCACTGTTACGGATCCAATGAAACAGGTTTCATCGAAATTCGAGACAGTGCGCAAAAAGACTGTTTTTACACGTTATTAAATCAAGCAACTTGCAATTTAAATTTAATCAATATTAATTCAGATTTAAAAATTCACTAACTCTATTCTAATTTTAAATAAAACTTAAATCAACTTTGAAGTCATTTTTCATTCACATTAAATTCAGGATTCAATTATTTAAACAATTTCAAATATTCAGTTTAATTTATAAAAATAGCTTCCTAATATTTAAAATAAAATATATATTCCGAATTCGAATGATTAAAATTCTACGACGTTACAATGGATATTAATATCAATAGCTTTAGGAGGGGTGGTTGTGGGTTGACTAATGGTGGAAATACAGACTGGGACTAGGTTAAATGTTGGCATTGAGTTATAGAGTATAAAAGAAGTAAACCTAGAGGAGAGATTAAGGGGGAAAAGAAAATGAGTATGGATCGATAAGAATGTTAGAGATAGGGATGGGAAACTAGTGAAAAGAGATGAATAGTTGATGTTAAGGAGGAACCACCAGTAGGATTTCAAGAATATTTAGGTTTTCAATCATATGTGCTATACAATATCAAGTGTACTCACTAAAACTACCTTATTAACATCGGTTTTTATTTAAAACTATAAAATATGAAAAATATAAAGTTGAATGAACTGATATAATACAATATGATATGAATTTTATTCCATCCCGACTTATTTAATTTTCTTACAATCTAAAAAGAATATCCTAATATCATAATATTCAATAAAAATCCAAGCTTCTTGGTTTCTGGAATAAAAAAGGTTAATACAAAGGTAACACAAAATTTATTAACATTTTTCGCTACTAATAGACAAATTTCTTTTGGCCTTTCTTTTTTTTATTTCCACTCAAATCTGATTTTTTTTTCAATCTCTATTTTTCTAATTTCAATCTATTTTACACCCTTTTTAAAAAAAAGAAAGACTAATTGAATGTGTGTGTTGTGTTTATATCTTTATTAAAATCAATTCTTCATTTTCTTTACAAAATAAATATCATACTTTTATCACTAGCTTCGATCAGAAATTCTAGTTCTTCTTTTACCATCATTAACACTGAAAATACGGTTTCCAATCAACATTTTCAACAAATAACTTCTTTTCTATAATTCTGTCGCATTTCAACTAATTAAAATTTATTATACATTTTGTGTCATATTTTAAATGCAAATCTTACTATATATTGTTATTATTTGAAACTGTTTTTATACTTTCCCCTGGACCCACCGTTAAAGAATATCATGAGTTAAGTTAATTAATTTAGGTAATAATATTTTTTAGTGCACCATGTGTGCAGCACAGGTTCGCACTATTGGTTTATAAATGCCCTAATCGTGATATACAAATTGTTGTGTAATACATTTAGCACCGTAATGTTAAGTTTTAGAAATGAGTTTTGCTTAGTTTTTAACAAGCAAAACAAGTCTTTAGTTCGATTTTTCCTTAAAGAACCCTTCTTAAATTAGATTTTTATGAATTAGATATACTAAACTTGAATATAAGTTAAAATTTTTCTCGGTGGCAATATCGTAACATTTTGCGACAATTTAATGCGATTCACGGTTCAAAATAAAAATAATTAAATTTTATAAGTTTATATTATTCTTGTCAGTAATGTGTGCACTGTATTCTTGAATTGCCTTTCAAAACTAGCATAAAAATATGATGCTAGTAAATCACAAATTGTTTACTTTTATTTTAAATAGTAACTTATAAAAGAATATATTTTTATCTTGTGGTAAATATTTGGTAAGAATACTTTTGATCGTTCCTTACTTCAAATTATAATCTCCAAAGTAAAGATTATCCTAAGATGAAATAAAAAACTACATTCTTGAAATATTGAAAATAGATTAGCTATGATAATATAATAATTGATGAATGTTATGTATTGGAGGATGTACAAACTAGATAGCCAATATTTTCAAATTAAATGAGTACATGTGTATACAAAAAATCCTAATATATAATAAGTAAGTAATGTTATAATTTTTGGCTTTTTGTTCAAAATACATTGTTTACATATTAAGATGCTTTTGAATTAATTAGTTCGTATTTTGAAAATAAATAAGTGAATATAAACTTATATTATATAAGTTATTGCTAATTAATCAGCAGCCACAATTACATGTATGTTGACTTGCTATTACATGAACCATATTAATTAAATTGTGATATAAATCTTGATATTTGTAAGCTCGATTTCCTCCCATCTCTATAAATACCCATTAGTTCATGATTTCATCATCACCAACATCATTATTTACAAACCCCTTATTTTATCTCAATACTCAAGAATGTTTAATGCAATCACCCCATTATTATTTATAATAATTCTTCTCATTACCATTCCAAGTGTACAGAGTGCAATATCCTGTGGCTCAGTAACAACATCTCTAATCGCATGCTTAAGTTATGCCACCGGTAAAGGTCAATTATGTAGTCAATGCTGCGATGGAGTTAGAGGGATGGCCTCCCCATTAAAACTAGCACCGATCAAAAACTAATATGTACATGTTTGAAGTCCCATCTTGCAAAAGTTCCCAGGATTAACAGTCCAATAGTTGCTGGCATTCCTAAAGCATATGGGGTAGATATTCCTTATAGTATCAACCCAATCTGTTGATTGCTCCAAGAATGGAAATTGGTTCATGCCTTAACTAATTGGTTTTTTTTCCAATGTTATTTTATAGTTCACATTCATCATGTTATATATAACATATATAATTGGAGGAGAACGATTATATTTTAATTGTACCGTAACCATCTTTTTTATTTGCAGGGTAAAATAAGGAGGGTATACTTCTTTAAAAAGAGTATATATTTCATAAGTGTGCAACAAGCTTTATCGATGAACAATGTCGATAGGGCAATGATAAATATTTTTTGTATTGCATTTATAAGATTAATCGAACCATTCCCTAGATAATATATGCTAGTAGTTTCTTTATATTTGAAATTGTATTTTTGCAACTGTATGTTATGGTCTATGATGTGGTTTTTCTTCATTTTGAATTTTTGAAGTGTTGATTCCACTATAGAATTAGATTCTTATAATGTAAATGTTAATGAAAAGAAAAGAAACCAATATGTCATAAAATTTAATAGGGATAACATTTTTGGTTCATAAATAACATTCACATCTTATATATATCTTTAGAGCATAGAAATCAATTGAAGAACCAAAATTAAAAAAATAATTAATATCCATGTAAAATATTTTTATTACTAAATACAAGGTTATATGCATAATATTCTACACTTAAATTTAAGTTTTATGATATGCATAAGAATTTATTAAAAATATCGAACTTTCTTGTAGCATTATAGCCTAAATAGATGTAAAAATGCTAAATCAATTGTTATGGGTACAAAAGTATCTTAAAGAGTGGTAAAAGTTTTATTACTATTATTCGTAAGCATTGTAGAAATAAGTTAAAATTATTTGTAAATACTACTAAAATATTTTTAAATATTGCATAAATGATGTTTTATAAGCTTTTGAAATAAAATTATGCTGTAACAAAAAATTATAGTAATAAGTTTATACTTATATAAGGAATTATAAACCCGAATCCATGTCTAAAATAGAAAGTTGATTTATTCCGAGTCTAATAATATCTAACATTTTAGTCCTAAACACAATTTGAAATATAGAGCTTGAAGCTAAGAAATGTCAATATACATTTGATTATATATATTATGCATGGTAATATAAATAGTTTCTATATCGAATTTAAACAAAACAAAACTAAAATTTCAAGCATGTTCTGTCATGGAGGAAATTTTATATCTTTGATGATGTATCCAAACATGCATCAAATCATACAAAAATCTCGATTCATGTATCAATTCTTTCACACAATGACTTTATGTACCTTCTCAAATTTTCGTTACGATAAAACACGTTGAATAAATACCATATTTTGTCAATGAAAAAGTCAATCTAATGGTAGGTTGGCAAATTGGACGTAGCTAGTACCAAAATCAATTTTTTTATATATGGATAGGAAAGCATAAACTCATCAATTGTTTTTAATGATGATTGAATCATTTGTTTTTCTGAATAATCTAGAATCAATAGTTACCATAAAGTGTCCATTTTTTAATGACTTTTGACATTTTAGGATAACAATCATTTTCAGTGTCTAATTTGTCATATCATTTATGTGGCATGTAGTTGAAGACCTTCTCCTTCTTAGGCATCCACATTTAATGTTAATCTTTTTTCCATGCATGTTATTACCTATATAATTCAATTTTAATAGCAAAAACATTCGTATGTCATTATTATAACATTGCTTTGATAATCGAGCTCAAATCAATTTCCACAACAACAAATTATTGAGGAGCTTTTAATAAGTTGCATTATGTATATATACTTATATATGGATCGAGTTTACTTCAAAATATAATACATGAGCTGTATAAATAATAAACATAAAATTTATAATGAAAATGGAAATGCTTAAAATTATGTGCACAGTAACGACCCGTAAAATTTCGATAATTAAAATTGTTGATTTAATAAAAAATTTGGTAATTTAATATTGAAGGAAATAAAAATTAGTGAATTGTTAATGAAGTAATAACTAAAATGAATGGTAACAATGATAATTAAAGCTAATTATTAACAATTTGGATGTAATTCCAAATAAATGGAATAATGTAAATATTTAATTATTGTATAAAATGGATGTTGATGGTAATTGAATAAAATCAGGATTAAATATGAATTTTAACATTTATTTGTGAATAATGAATTCATAAATGTAATTAAAAGTTATGGTAACGATTGTTATAAGTTACCTGTTTATTTTTGTCTATTAAATTAAAATGGGAAATCAATTAGAATTAAATGAACTTTAATGTTACACTAATAAGATTAAGACAATAACTGAAATTGTGAAGGTAATTAAATAAATAGGAATGTTAATTATATTCATGATGTAATAATTGATTTAATAAAATTGTGAAACCAAGATAAATAAGTTAATTTGGGATTTTAAATTTTAATTAATGTATGAAATGACAAAATTCAATATAGTTGAAATATAGTAATTAATACAAATAAAAGATGGAAATTAGAGGATATTAATTTAATGAAATGTAAACCAAATGCTAGCTATGTTATAGAATAATAATTGATTGAGTATAAAGATTTGAATCAAATAAAATCAAATTATTGGAATTAAACTTTAATTAATTGGATTTATTTCAGTTGAATTTGAACGCTGTAATTATTGAAATAATCAACACAGAAATTGATACGTAAATTTACTTTAAATTTTTATATGTGTCTAGGTAATCAAAATTGATGAAATTTATTAATAATTAAATTCGAAATGAAAAGTGATTTATTTAATTTAATAATTAATTTAATTAATTAATGTTAATTATTGTGAAATATAGCCATTTTGACAACTGTCTCGGATTTCGGCGAAACCATTTTTGTCGGACCCGTAACATAAATTATTGTAGGATTTCAAGTTTCGTAACAATCGGACCTGTCGTTTGATCGTACAGACTCGAAACGCCTGGAAATTAATTTAATTGAAATCAAATTGAAATAAGTTGATTTTGGCATAACTTCTTCATATGATGGAATTAGGACTTGAAACCTGTTCCATTGAATTTATAATATTTGAAAGCATCTATTTTGATATATGGGTTGACCCATTTTCGTTCTGGAGTCGAAACGGGCTTTTCGGGTCGTTTATCGTTCAAACCCAAATCAATCGTGTTCATTCATTTTATTTTCTGTTCTACCTATAAATACCTCGTTATAAAGCCTAGTCACTTCTTATTCCTCATTTCTATACGTACAAATTCCATTTGCTTCTCTCTTCCCAATGGGTACAAACCCTAATTCTCAAATTGCAAATCCAAACCAAAAATGAAATTGAAAATCAAACTCCTCAAACTATATCGAATTATATATCAATTTGAATCTCTCAACGAGCGCATCTTAGATCTATAATTCACCTTCCAATTTTAACCACCGTTTGTCCGAAAATTGAAGAACTATTCACGGCCGTCCATAGGTCACTGTCTCATTTAACGGTGGATCGCAATCCTTACGACGATCGGGTGGTGGCAACAGGAAGAGGGCATCGAGGTTTGAAGATCGGTGCAGCTATTTAGGCCTGGAGTTGCTCGATTTCATCATGATTGGCTGGAATTCATTGGCGGGGCGGTGAAACTCGTGGGGCTGGAGGTGGCCGGTCGATGGTGGTGGGGTCGGCTAGGCAAGGGAAGGTGATGCAGGCGTGCAGCGTCATGGTTACGAGGTGGCGGCTTAGTGCTGTTCGAACACGCGAGCTAGGGTTTCGGCCTGCCGAGATTTTCGTGAGTGACGTGGCCTTGTTTTGCTACTTTATTTTACTTTAATTTAAATTCAAACTTTAATGTTCTGATGTTAATAGCTTTTACATACGAGGTCCAATTCATGCGCGGTTTCTTGCGTTGGGATCGTATCAAAATTTTGAACATTTTGACGTTGGTTTGGATGAATTCTAAGACTGTTTGAATTTGGGCCCTAAATTGAATTTAAATTCGATTTAAATTCAAAGATGAGTGTTTTGACCCACTCACAACTTCTAAAATTTCTTATGTTAGTTAAATTAATTTTTGATGTAATTAGAAATTTATTTATGTCTGTTTAATATATTTAAATCGTCATTCCAGTTAATTTGAATTAAATTGTAATTTAATTTATAATTGAATTTAAATTGCCAGTTAATCACCTGTAATTGATAACCTTTTATTTGTTGATATTTATTGATTGATTTGGATGATGATTGTGATGGATGTTGTAACAACCCGCATATTTATCGATTTTATATTTTAAATATTTTATTTAAATATAACATCGTTCGTCGGATTTTAGTCCGAAAAGCTACTTTTTGCAAACAGTCGAATTAGGACTCGAGACCATCCCCATTGCGTTCAAAATGACGTTTGCGACCTTTTTGAGTATAAACTTTGATATGTTTAGAGTTAGTAGAATTTTGCTACTTTTTCACTTTGGGTTTGGGTTTCAGCCCTATATCCTAACTCAGCCCCTCTCCTCCCCATTCACTCATTTCATTTTGCAAACACTCAAGCTCAAAACTGAAAATGGGGAGAGGAATGGGAAATTAAAACCCCAAGCCCTAGTTCAATTGCAAATTCAAGCTTCTACCTCCAAATTCGAGAAGAAGCTTTGGTAAGTATCATCTCCTTCTTCTCCAACTCATTCTCACTTTGATTTCAGAAAATTCCTAAACCTAATTTAGGAAATGTTTCTCTTTTAAGCTTAGATTCAAGCTTCTTGTGTTGAGATTGAAGTGTGGTTGATCTTCCTTTGTCTTCAAGCTTCTCATTCATTGTTTTCGGGTTCAAAGGTGAGATTTTTATCTCACATCTATGCCTATAACTATCTTTGTTGTTAGATATGAATTCCTATCATCTATTTCGTGTTCACTTGTTGTGATTTGAATTGGTTTTGCAAATTCTTCAATTTCGGTGTTTTGGTCCAATTTTATGAAAATCCTTCTATGGACATTTGGACATTGATATTCGGAGTGTATCGAGCAGCCTTTAAGGCCGGGTTGTCGCTTGGCGTAAATCCTTAGTTGCCATTGCTCATCCGATCGCTTCCGAATCATTTTGGCCACTTTGGCCTAGGCAAAATGTTGCCCAGACCAGGTGACCAGACGTCTGGTGACCAAGTCCAGACGTCTGGTTTGGAACTGGAGAGAAAAGTGTATGCACGCGTTTTATTAAAAAAATGCCAAAGACTGATTTTAGACGTTTGGAATTCAAATCAGACGTCTAGATGAGTCTCAGACGTCTGACTTGAAGTTTCAAACGTCTGGATGTTCTCTGGAGAATTTCCAGAGAACGAAACCAGACGCCTGGATTCAAAACCAGACGTCTGGCCATGGCTGAGACGTCTGATTTGCTATTCCAGACGTTTGGGTGGTTTTCTGGGCCATTTCCAGAAAACAAATCTAGACATCTGGATTCCAAATCAGACGTCTGGATTCCAAATCAGACGTCTGGAAGTGTGCATTTCTGCCTGTTTAGGCTTTTCTTGTTTGAATATCCATTTTGATGGATTTATTATCGATTTCTTTGGATTTGATTCACGTCTTCGTATGTGAATTTTTATGATTGATTGTTTCTACAGTCATTTTGTAACTTGTCTTCAATAGGTCGTACCGTTTTGACGGGGCGCTGCCCAGCACCCCGCCGGGGGCGTTGCCCCTTGGACCCCCACGACCTGATCGGGCAGGTCGAACCCCGTACACCTCTGCGTAGGCGATCTTATCTGTAAAACATTCAACAGAACTTCTTACTTTGATGGTTTTGGGAATTGATTTCTTTGGATTTTATTCACGTCTTCGAATGTGAACTTTTATGATTAATTGTTTCTACAATCACTTCTATGATTTGTCACTTTAAAATATAAAGGTTTTCTATACTAGTAGCAAATATTCAAACTCTTTACAAAGATGATTTCAACTCTATTTTTAATACAAATCTTGTTTATAAAACCGTTTTCCAATCTATTAGTATATACAAACCTTTACCTCATTCGTATGAGAAAATCTAATTAAACGGCTTAGCAAAACAAGTGGTATGAAACGCTTGCGTTTACTTCGTCGGTTAATTTATGGACTTGTTCGATTGAAACTCTCTTGTGACAATTTTCTAGTGGAGATCTACAGTTTGTTCGTAAATATTTGAGTTAAGCAAGTGGTTATGGGACATGAAGCTAAACTCTTATATTTACTGGCTTAGTGTAATTGACACTTCCTAATGATCATGACGATCATTTTTGTGATTTAGACTAGCGATTGAGCGATGTCTCTTTGTTTGCGAGGTTAGACTAGACACCATTTGTGTGATTTCGATTCACACATATCTCTTTATCTTCAAGGTTAGTCTATACCTCATTGGTGTGATTTCGATTCACACATATTGAAACTCTTTTGACAATTTTCTAGTGCAGGTCTATAATCTGTTCGTAAATATTTGAGTTAAGCAAGTGGTTATGGGACATGAAGCTAAACTCTTATATTCACTAGCTTAGCGTAATCAACACTTCTTTATGATCGATGATGATCATTTTATGGTTTAGACTAGCAATGTGAGATGTCTCTTTGATTCGGTTCATCGGACGTTACGCTGTACGACGTCGTTGTTCCGTTTTATCGTGATTTGGTTCATCGGACGTTACGCTGTACGACGTCGTTGTTCCATTTTACTACGTGTTGGTTCATCGGACGTTACACTGTACGACGTCGTTGTTCCTTTTTATTTTGCTTCGGTTCATCGGACGTTACGCTGTACGACGTCGTTGTTCCAGTTCCTTATGTGTTGGTTCATCGGATGTTACGCTGTACGACATCGTTGTTCCTTTTTATTGTTCTTTGGTTCATCGGACGTTATGCTGTACGACGTCGTTGTTCCTATTTATTGTTTCTTTGGTTCATCGGACGTTACGCTGTACGATGTCGTTGTTCCGTTTTATCGTGATTTGGTTCATCGGACGTTACGCTGTACAACGTCGTTGTTCCATTTTACTATGTGTTGGTTCATCGGACGTTACGCTGTACGACGTCGTTGTTCCTTTTTATTTTGCTTTGGTTCATCGGACGTTACGCTGTACGATGTCGTTGTTCCAGTTTCTTATGTGTTGGTTCATCGGATGTTATGCTGTACGACATCGTTGTTCCTTTTTATTGTGCTTTGGTTCATCGGACGTTACACTGTACGACGTCGTTGTTCCTATTTATTGTTTCTTTGGTTCATCGGACGTTATGCTGTACGACGTCGTTGTTCCTATTTATTGTTTCTCTGGATCATCGGACGTTACGCTGTATGACGTCGTTGCTTCGGATTATTTGATTTCTGGATTCCTAATGGTTGATTTCTGGAATTTATGTTTCACCAACTTTTACAATTGGCATTAATATGTATGTCATTATTGTGGCTTGGTGAATTAAACAAAGAATATGACATTCTTTTTAATCTTTGAGAAGATTCTTGTGATATTGATTAGTCTCTTGTTGATTTTCAATTACGTACTTATCACGGTATGGTATTATGGTTATGATACGTTTTTGTCATACCTCTTATTCTATATCACTTTATCTGATATTTATAGCTAGACTGATCCGTTTATTATTTTCTTCTTAAATAATACTCGGGTCGGACTGAGATTTTACAGGTGCTTCCTCTTGACTTCCTATCTGGAACCATCATCTAACTTTTGGAAAACTACTCTAGTTTAGTAGTTTTTGTTGTATACATTTGAGATTAGACTCCTTGATGTATACATATTCTTTTGGCTAGCACTTGTATCTATTTTTTTGTGTTATTGTGGATCTTATTTGACCACTACTCTGATGTACACTTTCATGTGTTTTATTCATATCTATTTCCGCCTTTGTGATATGAATTATCTGTGACTGATTTGTGTTATGTTTATTTCTATATTTGTTTCCGAAGTCCATATAGCCACTGTGTAGTAGCTTTGAGTTTGTATCGGTATGTCGGATTTCCTCTTGAGATGAAAAGTTATATTTTTATCTAGCATATCGGTACTCGCACAAAGCAATTATACAGATGGTCGCTCCTCAACAGCCTTATTCTCCGTGCTAGTTGATGGCATTACCTCGTAGTGTCCTTGGCTAGCGTGGGCATAGAGGTGGGGCGTCACAGATGTTGACTGTTGATATTGGATGAATGGATGTTTTATTTTATATCGTTATAAACTGCAAGTTCACTATGGGTTGAAATGATATATACCCGAACGATCTATAGATTAAGGGAAATTCGTTATGGGTTGAAATGATAAATTCGAGCGATTTTATGGATTTTATTATTAATTCGGGATTGCGGTTTGAAATGATATATATAATCGTAACATTTTAAATTGCGGATTGGAATGATAAATATCCATATCACTTGACCCTGGGGTAGAAAATTATATACAGACACTAGATTGTTTAAATTTAATGATTTTGAATTTCTAAATTTTTGAATTAATAAAAATAATATGTTGGAAAAAATTTGAGGTATATAAATTGAAGTATTATTGGAAAATCAAGTTTTGTGTTGAAATGTGAATTGGTTTAAAAGGAATTGCTTTAAGTAACTAAATTGGAAGTTTAAAGTTAAACTTTTAAGTATAAATGAAATTCTATCGAAATTAAGTTATTGGAGTTGTTTGAAAATAAGTTTGAAATATTTTGAAATTGAAAGGTTTGGAATTTGGTTTGTTGACTGGGAAATTGAAAATGGTCCAAAGTTATTTAAATGACATGAATAGTTTAATTTGATATTAATTCGAAATTCATGTTTTAATATAAACTGTTTTAAAAATATATTATTTCAAAATTTCTAATTATTAAGATTTCAAAGTATTAAACTATTTTAACCTGTATTTATTTTATTTAATCATTTTAACCTATTTTAAACCATTTAATTTATTTAAACTAA
Organism: Allium fistulosum; assembly: GCA_030737815.1. Taxonomy (NCBI): domain Eukaryota; kingdom Viridiplantae; phylum Streptophyta; class Magnoliopsida; order Asparagales; family Amaryllidaceae; genus Allium; species Allium fistulosum. The sequence goes on from CM060907.1 coordinate 395,009,521, forward strand.
TTAACCTGTTTTAACTTATTTTAAATCTAATTAATCTATTTTAAAGCTACTTAATCTATTTTAATTATATTTAATCTTTTTTAAATCTATATTCACTATTTATTACTATTTAAAACTATTTTCTTCTGAATTCCAAACAAAGTAAAATGGATGGGTTTATATTCAAATTCTCGATTTTTTTAAGTGAATATGGTTAATGATGTTATAACCTTAGTTGGGATTTAAATAACATATTTGGTTTAATATGATATTTTGAAATGAGAGTTTAGCCTATTTTGGAAATATGACTTTTGAAAGGAAATATAATTTCTAACTATGATTTCAAATGTGATATGATTTCAAAGGTGAATATGATTTCGGAAGTAAGCAATGATTTCGAAAGTGATATGATTTGAATTGAATATGATATTTTGATATCAATTATGAAATGATTTTGGTAATGTAAAAGAACCATCTGGTGTGTAATAAGCGATTGGTTGTTAAAGAGACCGGGATCAGATATTGTCATACTCTCTGCCAATAACGAAAACCACTTTGACAACTTTGTACGCGCTGGAGATTCCAAAATGAAGTAGGATGGTGGCGATGATCCTAAAGGTATAAATACGTGGACCTAACTCCCATGAGTTAGCTTAAGGTGGCTAAAACAGGGGCAATTGACGGGTCAAGTAAGGTCATTCCTCCGATTGGGCATATTCCTTCGATACTATATTCCGACTTTGCGATTGATTTGGTGGCCACCCTCGATTTTTGATTTGGGAGTGTGTTCCAAGGTGGGCGGTAGTAGCTGCTATGTGTTACCACCAGTCAGGAAGTGTAACTGGTATATCTACCCTGGCATTGCCTAGTTGTGCCGTGTCACCTACCCTATCGAGACCACTACGAGTTTGTTTTATACCATACATATGGAGTGCCCTCTGACGACGTCCAGTACGGATGGGATTACGATACTGTATAGACTATGGGAATATATAAAATGTGTTAAGGGGGAAATGGGTAACGCCTTAACGCTATTTTAATACTTTTACTTTTCTGTAGACATATTATAATAGCGTATTGTACTACATAGTAGATAGTTTAACGAATCCTTAGGAGATGTGAATCCCGAACATCTTTTAAGTTACTTCACTCACGTTAGACACTGGAAAGGAGATGTCAAACCCCGCAAACATCTCTGACGCCATTCCACTCATAGTTATTTACCGTTGATTTAACTCACATAAGATCTTTTAATTCTGACTCGAGTTTTTTGTCTTTTCAATTCGCTCGGGTCAACCTAAGCATTTCAGGATTTGAAGACCTTATTTATGGAGGACGAAGACGAACATTTGTAGTACTATTATTTACTATATTTATTCCACTGCATTCATACTGTTCCATTGCATTATTTGTTTATCTCTGATATGTGTAACTCTGATTTTGTATTGTATAAGTATTTTGTATACAGCTTCATGAACTGTTATTTGATTATTATATTTTGTCATTCCGCTGCGAGATTCTGTTTTTTTTATTTCTCTGCTTTTTCTTATTCACCCCAATAACAATCCTCCCTTCTGTATAGTTTTGAGTCGGCATATGTGCCTGCTTAAAATGTCCAAAAGGCGGGATGTTACAGTTGGTATCAGAGCTTTGGTTTAGCGATAATCTTAGCTATGTGGTGTCCGACTCTTTAAAAATAGGGTAGTAATACCCTAGAATGACTCCTTGAGAGTATATATATGAGAGAGCGTATTTGTTAGTGTTATAAAAGGTTTTATATTGTGTTAATTTGTTCCGTTTTGTATTTATAAATTCTGGTTGGTGCATAGGACGCTATGACATCGATAGGGATTTCTAAACACTTAATAGGATAGACCGACACAATATTTGTTTTGAAATATAGGTAAATGAAATAATTTTGCCTATTATATTTTATGTATATAAAATAATAAATTTTATAAATGATATATATTTGGTTGTAATATGTTGGTTGTTTGGTAGTGAAACTTATCAATATTAGTTGTAAAATAAAATTATAAAATAAATGAAAATTGGAAATTTATAATATAAGTTCCGGGGGTTTTGAAAATTTCTTTCGAATGACTTTGGAATACAATAATAATATTATTTAGAAGTATTTTCTGATATTAATATTTCAATGTGATTTGAAGAATTTTTTTTAGAAATTTTGGAAAGAAATAAGTTCTGTACTCCCCTCTCTATCGCTGGAAAATAATTTCGGTGATAAGTGCACGCATCATCGACATTCAATTTCGAATTTCAAGTGGGAATGCCATTGTAGTAGTTTTACTACAGATCTATTTTGGTAAACAAATAAATTTTTTAAAATTTAAATATGATTGGATATAAAAGTTATGAGTATATATATATATATATATATATATATATATATATATATATTTGTATATATTATTTTAAATGATTTGAAATGGAACCCGACATTTAGTTCTAAATTTTTTATGAATTAGAGATTTCAATTGTTGAAATGGAATAATTTTTTTAACTATTTAATAATTGAAACTTCTAAATGAAAATAAGAAATGATATGCTAAGTTATAATTGAAATATACAAGGAATTTGAAATTTGTAACTTGTAAACGAAAAGAATATGAAAATAAGGAACGATAACTATTGAACCTTAAGTTAATTAGAATAAGTAAGTCAAACTTGTGTAACTATCAATTGCATTCTTAAACACATATATATAACTTACCAATTATAAAAGTGGAATGTTAAAAGAATATGTAATGGAAAATTTTACAAAAAAACTTATGTAAGGGAAGTGTTCAATGAATTACTTTTATAAATAAGAATTTGATGTTATAGTTGTTATAAACCTTAGTTATAATTGAAATGTACTATATAAAATGTGATGGGAAGTAAGTATTGTTAGCAGATGATTAAAAACTTAAGTTAATGAATTGATATGCTAAGTAATTGAATTGAACATAAATACTATAAACAAATGAATGTAAACAAATGAAATTAAGTAATAAATGAATAAAATGAATGTAATGCAATAAAAAGAAATTGATATGATGTGAATAACTGAAAATGAATTTTTATAAGTAATAAAGGAAAATAAATGAAATAAACACTGAATGAATGAATGGAAAAAAATTTTGTATGAGATAAATGTAAGTTAAAGAAATAATCCTTGAATGAATGAAAATAAAAATAACAAATGTAAAATGCTGTGAAAGAAATTTAATAAGAATAACTCAAGTACATTGTAAATTATTGTTTGTTTTGGTTTATGGGTTGTTTGGGATAGGATACTTCTAATTCTTTAAGATTTATGAATAATCTATTGAGTTCATCTAAGACTGTTGAGTAAATGGTGCACTCAGTAGTTTGTTTGTCATTCTAGGCAGTTAAAAATTTCTGAACCCGAACAAACCATTTGTTTGTTTGCTATGGATGTATAGTTGATTCTATTGATTTCATATGATGATTGTATATCGTGGTTGCCAGTGATTGTTGTTTGTATTGATTTGTTTGCTAGTGGTTGAAACAACTTTAAATATTTCATTTTATATAATTATTAACTCTTTTTGGACTATATAAGTGAAATACAGGTTATGGAAGCAAGAGCTACTACTTTTGGTTTCATAATTAAGCGTTGTTTGCCCGACAAATATGTACTTTCTCGGATTACGGTTTTCTAGCGATATTATATTGTTTTCCCGCTGTTGGGATATCTTATTTTGAAAATTTTCATATATTGTAACAACCCGATATTTTCAGCCATTCGCATCCGCACATGTCGGACTTGAATTGCTCAAAATACCGCATTGTAAATAAATTTGGAGCAAATAAAATCAAATACAGAATCACAGAAACAGAAATATCAGAATAACTCGCAGCGGAAATAAAATACCATAGTAGTTCATGAAGCTACTATATACAAACTCTCAAAACATAATACATAATATCATTCTGAAAACATATACCATAGAAATCCCAAATACATAGAAGTTTATAAATACCAGAACTGAAATAGAACAACTGAACTGAAAGGAACATATAACTAGACAAGTAGAATCTCCAACGATTCCTAGCTCCAGAAAAGAAATCCAAAGCTAAGCTGTAAATACTCAGGCTGGCCCGAGCGTAAAGTAAAACACAAAACACTCGAGTCAGGATAATATATACTTATATAATGTAAACCAACTCAAGTGAACTGTAGTAGAAATGCATAATAACTCAAAGGATGCTTGGGACCGCCCAACCTTTAAGGATCAGTTAAACTATAAATTAAATACATCCCGTGGTTAAAATTTCAAAACGGTATTTTATACTTCGAAATTCAATATCATTCCAAAATTCATTATCATTCAAAAATCCATTTCCAAATATCAAAATATCTTATCTTCCAAACCACAATCATTTATTTAAAATACCATTTCAACACAAATTACTTCATTTAAATCATAAAAATGAAGTTATTTTATTTAATAATTAAATTATTAAATTTCCAAAATTTTAATCTTTCAAACTTCATTTATGCACTTAAATTTATCAAAACAATGAAAATTCACCTTTCGCAGCATTTGGAAAATGCTAAAGAAAGTTACATTCAAAACAGTTCAATTTAACAAAAGACAACATTTAAATGCTGTATACATTAGTTCAAATAAAACCTTAGTTAAATTCAACAATTATAGCACTTACAAAGTGTTATAATATCCCTTTTTTAAAAATTAGCGATTTGGTTCATTTATATCAACTACAGCATTACAAAATCCTGTAATATCATTTACTTTAGAAATAATAGCATTTCAAAAATGCAGTTAATTAACTTCAAATATTCAATATAATTTCACAAACAATTATATTTTTATTTAAATCATGTTTAACTTATAAAATCACATATTTTCACTTTTATAACTATCATTCAAATACCCTTATATTCATGATTTTATAAAGTTAAATTTCCATTCAAAAATCAATATTAAATAATAATTCACTTATTAAATTCCACCATTCAATTTCAATTCATATAATTAAATTTTAACTTACCATTTAAGTTTAAATTTTCAATTATGACTTAATTTATTTTTATTTACTTAACTTAAAATTCACTTTTATGCCAAATTCACAAATTTCCAATTTTAGTTATATTCCAAACTTCCAACTTAAATATTCATTCATTTCCCATTTTAACTTTATTCAAAAATCAATAATATATTATAAAATCATTTAAATTCATTTTTATCCAAATTATAATAAATTTATCATATTTTCAAATTTAATTTAAATTCCATTAAAATTAAATCAAAATTTCCAAAGTAACTTACATTCAAATTTTCTAACCTTTCCATAATTTATTTCACTTATAAATTTTTAGAAAATCAATAATACTTTACAAAAATCATTTTTAATTAAGTTTAAATCAAAATATTATAATATTTACATTCCTAAAATATTTTAATTTTTTTAGAAAAACATATTTTAACAACGGGTCTGTATTTCATTTCTAGCCTAGGTAAAGTGATAAGGGTAATATATCATTTCAACCCGTAATTTACAAAGAAAACCCGGGTTTGATCATTTCAAACCCGCAGTCCCAAGTATATAAAATTATTTGAAAACCACTCAGGCCTATCATTTCAGCCCATAACGATTTTCCCTTATTCTAAAGTTCGTTCGGGTATGTATCATTTAACCCCATGGCGATTCTAATCTAAAGGGAACTTGCAGTGTGATAAACTGATAAAATAACAAAACAGCATAATATAACAGTAACATATGATATAACGAGTGATTAAGCATGGGTGAATATCATATAATAGTGACATAGCAAATATAATATGGTGATGTAGTTTTACATATTCACAAGTGATCAATTTACTATTAATATAAGTATAAACTGTCTGGTGAGAATAACTCACTGGTATAAGCTGGAGATGACAACTGAAACACACAAACTGAGATCTTCAAAGGCACGATAACACGATGATGATTTGAGTGTGGGAGAGACAAAGCTAATAGCCTCTAGCAGACATTCAAACAACACAAAACAAATAACATAAGTTTCAACCCAAATTCAATTAAACAAAGCTAGAAATGAATGCACAAAACATCTCCAAAGTGCCTGCACTTGCTTTCTACCTCATATGCTTCAGCAATGGGCTGTAAAAGCACTGTAATGGGATGGTTTTGGATCAGGTTTTGGGTTCAACAAGTCGGCCATACATAGGAAAAGATGATGCAAAGGTATGTGTTCATGGAACTACAACTACAAGGCAAACAAACATGATTTCATGCAACCAAAGGTCACAGCCAAGGCAATCTTAGGCACGGCCAGGTCTGTAGTGAGTCAGGTACAGGTGTGGCAGTGGGTTTCAGGTCATCTATGGGCGGTGGAGGTGGAGTAGGTGGCGGCCAAAGGAAGGTTTGGAGGTGGTGGTGATGTATGGTGCTCGGCTAGGCATAAAGGGTGAAGTTTGTTCAAGTTTTGGTGGAGTTTGATCAACTATAGTGTACGACCAGTGGCTTGGGGCTGGACTGGAGGAGGTGGTGGGTGGTTCAGGTGATGGAGGAGATGACCATGGTAAAGGAGGAGCAAGGGGCTGAGCATAGAAGGTGAGAAAGCAAGTGAAAAACAACATAAACAAGTAGAAAACAAGAAGAAATTTCGTAGAAAAGAAGAAGAAGTTTACCACCACTTTGCTTCAGGTTGATGGCCATGAATTTTAGGGTTGAGAAGCCTTATGATATGCATGTAAATGAAGAAAAGAAGCCGGCTGAAGATAGTATAAGGAACGGCCAAAAATTGAAAGCAAATGTCGGTTGAAAATGAAAAGGTGGAATTCAAAAAGTCAAATGGCAATTCAAAAGTCCAAACCCTTTCATATTTCTTTATTTTGTTTTTATAACTTTATATTTCTGGTAATAATAATAATACCAGATAAAATTTCGAAAATTTATCAAAATATAAAATTATATATAATATTTATTAATTATATAAAGTTAAATTAAGGAAAATAGCTAAAAATAGTAAACTAGTCTAGAAAATTTGAAATTAAATGAAATAAATTTTAGAAAATTCATATGAGATTTTAATATATTTTTAAACATAAATAATAACATAAAATAAAAGTACATTCACAAAATAAATATATAAAATTTAATTTAAATATAATTTTAATGAAGAAAATAACAGAAAATAAGAAAACAACCTTTTAAAAATAGGAAATCAACACAACAAATTTTGGAAAAATTCTATTATTAACTTAAAATGTTTTAAAAATAAAATATATACCTAACATGTCATATAACAGATATTAGAACATGATTTGACAAATAAAAATATTATTTATATAATCTAAAATGAAGAATATTGTTAAATAATTCAATATACACACAATATTGTAAAGGGTGTAACTTTCACAATTTAAATCCAATTTCAACGAAACAGAAAGCAATATTCAAGTTATCGTATCTATTTTCATAATAAAAGATAAAATTCAAGAATTTAAATATTTAAATTTAAAAATTAAAAGTCATAGTTTGACCAGTTTGAACAGAAATCCACTTTCAGTAAAATATCCAATTTATACCATTTGAAGTTATAATTTTTATTTTAAAATGAAATGTTTGAAATAAAACAAGTTTAAAAAAAATTAAAATAAAAATAAAGTCAAATTTAAATATATGTAGAAATCTAGGGTTGTTACACTCTCCCCCACTCAAATCTTTTCATCCTCGAAAAGGAAGGAAGCAGAGAACAGCTAGAAAGAACAATAGGTTGGAAGACATCCCCGAAAAGAAGGTAGGGAAAAAGTAGCTAGGTGGGAAAACAGGTTGAAAGATAAGGATGGACCATTATTTAAACCATTATACATTTCAATTTAAAATTTCATAACATTTTAAACATTTCATAATATGATGAATAGTTCTTTGATTTAAATCTGATAGTTCAAAGTAAACAATCTTTAAAACATTTAAAAATCTTTAGAAGGGAAAAAATGACTTATCAAAATATTCTTTATATAGTACTTTATCAAAATACTTTTTAACTCGATGTCTTAACAAGTTTACTTTTGTTCCTGCAGACTCTGGCCATGCGTTGATCAGGCGCAAAGCTAGAATTCTCCAGGTACTTAGTAGACTTGTTTCAACACCCAGTGAAAATACTTGAAAAACCTTTAAAACAGATATGGAAAGTACAATCCAAACAAATCAACCAAACCAAACCTTTTGTCCGATCATGGTTCGCAGATACACAATGGTTATGTCTGGATCCCCCAGGAAACAATCCGTATCCGTAAGCTTTCTCAGCCCTGCGAGTTACGCCATGATGACTAGTAGAGTGCAGGATACACAATTGTTACGCCTGGTTCCCCCAGGAAACAATCCGTACCCCTAGGCCATCTCAGCTAGGCAGTTTCGCTACTAATGCGACCTACATAGAGTGCAGGATACACAATGGTTACGCCTGGATCCCCCAGGAAACAATCCGTACCCCTAGGCCATCTCAGCCAGGCTATTGCGCTATGCAGTCGCGATCGTAAGACCATGGAGATTTCCATGGAATTCGTGGATACTCGAGTATCATATCCGGAAAACCCAAATCACAGAGAATAATATCGATAGAATGAATCCATAGTGTGGCCACAAAGCGGATATCAAGTAGAAGGCACTTTCCATATCTTTATTTCGAAAATATGTATCATATAGTACCTTTCAAAATCACTTTCAAATATCATACTTATATAAAGTCCATTATATATAAGATTTCATTTTCAAATCAAATACATTCCAAAATCAATAGTATATCAAATCACACTTATATAGACTTCAATTATATAAGATTTCACTTTTCAAATTGAGTACCTTTTCAAATCCATAGTTTTCGAATCAACATCATTCTTATACAAACCAAATTTTATATAAGTTCGATAACTCCCAAATCAAGTATTTAGTAACACCAGGTTCTTAAATTTCAATTTGTTTCAATATCAATTCAGTTTCAAAATCATATGCAATTCCACCAAATTATTTCTTCTCAAATTAAATATCTTCGGTTCCAAAGTTTCCAAAATAATAAATTTAGAAAATATATCCAAATTTCCAAATATAATTTAAGTCAAACAATTTATTTCCAACATCAATGGTTTTCAACATCATCTTATATTTACATAAAGTCCATCTTATATAAGGAATTTTTTTTCAAAAATCAATTTCGCTACATGAAGAGTCATATGGGATTGAACATCTTTTCTTTATAAAAGATTTTTAATTTAGAATAGTTTTGTATATAAAATAGTTTGTAAAATAGTGTGCATATAAAATAGTTTTGAAAAAAAAATATAGTTTCGTATATAAAATAATTTTTTTTTGAAAATGGTTTTGAATAAAATAGTTTTGTATGTAAAATAGAATAAAAAGTTTGTTTAAGAAGAATAAAAGGAAAATTAATTTTGAAAAATGGTTTTAAATTGATAGTAGTTTTGCATAAAAGAAGAATTCCAATTATATTACAAAGATATCCAACCCAACAACTTCCACTTTCAGCGGCAAGTATATCAATGATATTAGAATATAAGATGTACATATGTCATCATTTCGCAAAGTCACATTCGATCGCTCGTTCGATCACACAAGTTCGTTTTCGAACTAGTATTGTCCATTCGACTTCCCTAATGCGGATTTAGATATGGTTTCTCGACTAGAAACCATCAATCTCCTTGCATAGCCATATACTATGATAGAGAATTCTAGAATCAAGCCCAAAATCCATATCAAATATTCGCCCTCAAGAATTGAATGAAAAATCTTAACACGAAATGGTGTAATTCACCTCGAACTTGTGTACTCAAACTTGGATCAAATTAATTATGCGAATAAAATAGCATACATACAACTTATGTATCTATTCCAACTTGTTAAATATATAGTTTTATAAAGATGTTACCCAGTTAAAACATTTAACTAAATTTAATTCAAAATATATTAAAGACCAAATTCTTTTCAAAACATTTCAAATCTGAATTTCATATTAGAAAAATTCAAAATAGCCTTATTCGTTTACTTAACAAAACAATTTCAACCTATTTAAATCAGATTACTACATACTTTAAACATACATACCAAACTTATATACTTTATACTTCAAAATTTCTTAGCTTTTGAAAAGTTAACCTTGATTTGGAAGTGCTCGAACCTTCAAAATAGTTGAAGAAATCATATTTCAATCCAAGAGTTGGAAATCACAATTAAATTAGTAAATCAATTCCAAAAATAGGGTTATATCAAATCAAATCCAAAACTCAAGAACTGAACACCGGCTTATTTCAAATTGTTCAAATATATATACATATATCTTTCAAATATCACATCACACTTCGGAATTTGAAATCAAAATTAGTTTCACAAATCAATCGCATAGCAAAGCTATCGAAGTGGCCTCTCCCTCACTCATAAACTCGAAAATCAATGTCGATGATGCATGCATTCATCACCGAAATTATTTTCCAACGACATAAGTGGGTTCTGGACTTTTATTTTCTTGAAACTTCTTTAAAAATCTCTTCGAAATATTTGGAATTCATTCGAATACATTTGAAATATTTCTTATTCGAAAATATCTTTAAATCATATTATTATTATATATTTTCCAAAATCTTAAAACCGATTTCAATACACCGGAGTTCGACTACTCAAAATTCAAATTTAAAACCCTTTAGTTATAAATCATTTTTATATAAATCACATTTTCTTATAAATTTTCAAAATTTCAAATCCTTTTAAAACTTCAAATTCTCATTTTTAAAAAGTATATAATCCTTATCGAAAACATTTCACTTTTATTTACAAAATATGGTCATCCTTATCAAAATAATAATTTCGATGTATACAAAATTTTCAAGATAAAATCAAACGCAAATTTTCTAAGGATAATTCAAGAATGGATTTCAAAACCAACAGAGATTCAAATTTAGAGGAACTCTAATCAAATAGAATTATGGTTCAAAGATAAGCTCGAATGAAGATGAGATAACTTAATTACCAAATAGAAGATGGATAAGCCTATATAAATCACGGGCGACCTTAGCAGGGTCAACCGTGACTTCAGGAATATAATCGATACGGAAATCTAAGGCAATTCGACCTTCGATAGCCAAAGATAGAATCCAGGTATAACAGAAGATAGATAGCATCGTAAACTGAGGATACATGAATCTCAGTGGATCAATGCCAATTGTAAAGGAGTTTCACCCCTTTACAAATCATTCAAAGATTGGCGGAACAGCCGATCCTTAGAGGTCATTGAAAGTAGAGTTATGGAATGCTCCAAAAATCAAAAGAATATAATTAGGGGAGACAAGAATGGATTTTAGAACAACTGGGAGCGTTCCAAAGTTCAAGGAATCCTAATCGAAGAAATCCCAACCAAGATAGAAGTTCAGAATTTCTAAGGAAATCCTAATCAACAATATTTCTAACAAGGTGGATATGAAAGGGATAAAGTTCAGAAAATTTCTTTCAAAACAAGAAAATTTTATATCAACATAATCTTTAAAATAATCCTTTAAAAATCATTTTAAAATCATTTTATACTTCGAAAATACGTTCTCTCATAAAGGAATGATTCTAAGATTGATTTCACTCATTCTAGGGTATTTCTACCCTATCTCTAATGAGTTTTTGCTCCGTAGGCTAAGATTTTCCTAAAACCAAAGCTCTGATACCAACTATAACAATCCGATATTTTCAGCCATTCGCATCCGCACATGTCGGACTTGAATTACTCAAAATACCGCATTGTAAATAAATTTGGAGAAAATAAAATAAAATACAGAATCACAGAAACAGAAATATCAGAATAACACGAACCGGAAATAAAATACCATAGTAGTTCATGAAGCTACTATATACAAACTCTCAAAACATAATACATAATATCATTCTGAAAACATATACAATAGAAATCCCAAATACATAGAAGTTTATAAATACCAGAACTGAAATAGAACAACTGAACTGAAAGGAACAGATAACTAGACAAGTAGAATCTCCAGCGATTCCTAACTCCAGAAAAGAAATCCAAAGCTAAGCTATAAACACTCAGGCTGACCCGAGCGTAAAGTAAAATACAAAACACTCGAGTCAGGACAATATATACTTATATAATGTAAACCAACTCAAGTGAACTGTAGTAGAAATGCACAATAACTCAAAGGATGCTTCGGACCGCCCATCCTTTAAGGATCAGTTAAACTATAAATTAAATACATCCCGTGGTTAAAATTTCAAAACGGTATTTTATACTTCGAAATCCAATATCATTTCAAAATTCATTATCATTCAAAAATCCATTTCCAAATATCAAAATATCTTATCTTCCAAACCACAATCATTTATTTAAAATACCATTTCAGCACAAATTACTTCATTTAAATCATAAAAATGAAGTTATTTTATTTAATAATTAAATTATTAAATTTCCAAAATTTTAATCTTTCAAACTTCATTTATTCACTTAAATTTATCAAAACAATGAAAATTCACCTTTCGCAGCATTTGGAAAATGCTACAGAAAGTTACATTCAAAACAGTTAAATTTAACAAAAAACAGCATTTAAATGCTGTATACATTAGTTCGAATAAAACCTTAGTTAAATTCAACAATTATAGCACTTACAAAGTGTTATAATATCCCTTTTTTAAAAATTAGCTATTTGTTTCATTTATATCAACTACAGCATTACAAAATCCTGTAATATCATTTACTTTAGAAATAATAGCATTTCAAAAATGAAGTTAATTAACTTCAAATATTCAATATAATTTCACAAACAATTATATTTTTATTTAAATCATGTTTAACTTATAAAATCACATATTTTCACTTTTATAACTATCATTCAAATACCCTTATATTCATGATTTTATAAAGTTAAATTTCCATTCAAAAATCAATATTAAATAATAATTCACTTATTAAATTCCACCATTCAATTTCAATTCATATAATTAAATTTTAACTTAACATTTAAGTTTAAATTTTCAATTATAACTTAATTTATTTTTATTTACATAACTTAAAATTCACTTTTTAGCCAAATTCACAAATTTCCAATTTTAGTTATATTCCAAACTTCCAACTTAAATATTCATTCATTTCCCATTTTAACTTTATTCAAAAATCATTAATATATTATAAAATCATTTAAATTCATTTTTATCCAAATTATCAAAAATTTATCATATTTTCATATTTAATTTAAATTCCATTAAAATTAAATCAAAATTTCTAAAGTAACTTACATTCAAATTTTCTAACCTTTCCATAATTTATTTCACTTATAAATTTTCAGATAATCAATAATACTTTACAAAAATCATTTTTAATTAAGTTTAAATCAAAATATTATAATATTTACATTCCTAAAATATTTTAAAATTTTTAGAAAAACATATTTTAACAACGGGTCTATATTTCATTTCTAGCCTAGGTAAAGTGATACGGGTAATATATCATTTCAACCCGTAATTTACAAAGAAAACCCGGGTTTGATCATTTTAAACCCGCAGTCCCAAGTATATAAAATTATTTGAAAACCGCTCAGGCCTATCATTTCAGCCCATAACGATTTTCCCATATTCTAAAGTTCGTTCGGGTATGTATCATTTCAACCCATAGTGATTCTAATCTAAAGGGAACTTGCAGTGTGATAAACTGATAAAATAACAAAACAACATAATATAACAGTAACATATGATATAACGGGTGATTAAGCATGGGTGAACATCATATAATAGTGACATAGCAAATATAATATGGTGATGTAGTTATACATATTCACAAGTGATCAATTTACTATTAATATAAGTATAAACTGTCTAGTGAGAATAACTCACTGGTATAAGCTGGGATGACAACTAAAACACACAAACTGAGATCTTCAAAGGCACGATAATACGATGATGATTTGAGTGTGGGAGAGACAAAGCTAATAGCCTCTAGCAGACATTCAAACAACACAAAACAAATAACATAAGTTTCAACCCAAATTCAATTAAACAAAGCTAGAAATGAATGCACAAAACATCTCCAAAGTGCCTGCACTTGCTTTCTACCTCATATGCTTCAGCAATGGGCTGTAAAAGCACTGTAATGGGATGGTTTTGGGTTCAACAAGTCGGCCATACATAGGAAAAGATGATGCAAAGGTATGTGTGCATGGATCTACAACTACAAGGCAAACAAACATGATTTCATGCAACCAAAGGTCACAGCCAAGGCAATCTTAGGCATGGCAAGGTCTGTAGTAAGTCAGGTACAGGTGTGGCAGTGGGTTTTAGGTCATCTATGGGCGGTGGAGGTGGAGTAGGTGGCGGCCAAAGGAAGGTTTGGAGGTGGTGGTGATGTATGGTGCTCGGCTAGGCATAAAGGGTGAAGTTTGTTCAAGTTTTGGTGGAGTTTGATCAACTATAGTGTACGACCAGTGGCTTGGGGCTGGACTGGAGGAGGTGGTGGGTGGTTCAAGTGATGGAGGAGATGGCCATGGTGAAGGAGGAGCAAGGGGCTGAGCATAGAAGGTGAGAAAGCAAGTGAAAAACAACATAAACAAGTAGAAAACAAGAATAAATTTCATAGAAAAGAAGAAGAAGTTTACCACCACTTTGCTTCAGGTTGATGGCCGTGAATTTTAGGGTTGAGAAGCCTTATGATATGCATGAAAATGAAGAAAAGAAGCCAGCTGAAGATAGTATAAGGAACGGCCAAAAATTGAAAGCAAATGTCGGTTGAAAATGAAAAGGTGGAATTCAAAAAGTCAAATGGCAATTCAAAAGTCCAAACCCTTTCATATTTCTTTATTTTGTTTTTATAACTTTATATTTCTGGTAATAATAATAATACTAGATAAAATTTCGAAAATTTATCAAAATATAAAATTATATATAATATTTATTAATTATATAAAGTTAAATTAAGGAAAATAGCTAAAAATAGTAAACTAGTCTAGAAAATTTGAAATTAAATGAAATAAATTTTAGAAAATTCATATGAGTTTGTAATATATTTTTAAACATAAATAATAACATAAAATAAAAGTACATTCACAAAATAAATATATAAAATTTAATTTAAATATAATTTTAATGAAGAAAATAGCAGAAAATAAGAAAACAACCTTTTAAAAATAGGAAATCAACACAATAAATTTTGGAAAATTTCTATTATTATCTTAAAATGTTTTCAAAATAAAATATATACCTAAGATGTCATATAACACATATTAGAACATGATTTGACAAATAAAAATATTATTTATATAATCTAAAATGAAGAATATTGTTAAATAATTCAATATACACACAATATTGTAAAAGGTGTAACTTTCATAATTTAAATCCAATTTCAACGAAATGAAAAGCAGTATTCAAGTTATTGTATCTATATTCATAATAAAAGATAAAATTCAAGAATTTAAATATTTAAATTTAAAAATTAAAAGTCATAGTTTGACCAATTTGAACAGAAATCCACTTTTAAGTAAAATATCCAATTTATACCATTTGAAGTTATAATTTTTATTTTAAAATGAAATGTTTGAAATAAAACAAGTTTTAAAAAAAATTAAAATAAAAATAAAGTCAAATTTAAATATATGTAGAAATCTTTGGTTGTTACATATATATTATTATTATTGATAGTATTATTTTCTCCTGAGCCTCTCCGTACAAATGAGACTCTACCAAATTTTTCGGTAATTTTTGGACTTAGAAAATTTTATGAAATGTTTTTCCATACATTTATTAATTTGAGTATAAAAGGATTTAATTCCTATAAATTGACATATTTTATTATGTAAATTAATTGGTTATAGATTTAATATTTTGAATAAGATATATTAATTTTCTTAATTCCTTCTTTTCCCTTCTTTTTCCTTTTCGGGGACGAAAAGTTTTCACTAGGGGTGAGTGTAACGACCCATAAAATTTCGATAATTAAAATTATTTATTTAATAAGAATTTTGGTAATTTAATATTGAAGGAAATAAAATTAGTGAATTGTTAGTGAAGTAATAACTAAAATGAATGGTAATAATGATAATTAAAGCTAATTATTAACAATTTGGATGTAATTCCAAATAAATGGAATAATATAAATATTTAATTATTGTATAAAATGGATAGTTGATGGTAATTGAATAAAATCAGGATTATATAAGAATTTTAACATTTGTTTGTGAATAATGAATTCATAAGTGTAATTAAAAGTTATGGTAACGATTGTTATAAGTTACCTGTTTATTTTGGTCTATTAAATTAAAATGGGAAATGAATTAGAATTAAATGAAATTTAATGTTACACTAATAAGATTAAGACAATAACTGAAATTGTGAATGTAATAAAATAAATAGAAATGTCAATTATATTCATGATGTAATAATTGATTTAATAAAATAGTGAAATCAAGATAAATAAGTCAATTTGGGAATTTAAATTTTATTTAATGTGTGAAATGATAAAATTCAATATAGTTGAAATATAGTAATTAATACAAATAAAAGATGGAAATTAGAGGATATTAATTTAATGAAATGTAAACCAAATGCTAGCTATGTTATAGAATAATAATTGATTGAGTATAAAGATTTGAATCAAATAAAATCAAATTATTGGAATTAAACTTTAATTAATTGGATTTATTTCAGCTGAATTTGAACGTTGTAATTATTGAAATAATCAACACTGAAATTGATTTGTAAATTTACATTAAATTTTTATATATGTCTAGGTAATCAAAATTGATGAAATTCGTTAATAATTAAATTTGAAATGAAAAGTGATTTATTTAATTTAATAATTTATTTATTTAATTAATGTGAAATATAGCCATTTTGACAACTGTCTCGGATTTCGACAAAACCAGTTTCGTCGGACCCATAACAGCGAATTATTGTAGGATTTCAAGTTTCGTAACAATCAGACATGTCGTTTGATCGTACAGACTCGAAACGCCTAGAAATTAATTTAATTGAAATCAATTGAAATCAAATTGAAATAAGCTGATTTTGGCATAACTTCTTCATACGATGGAATTAGGACTTGAAACCTATTCCATTGAATTTAAAATATTTGAAATCATCTATTTTGATATATGGGTTGACCCATTTTCGTTCCGGAGTCGAAACAGTCATTTTGGGTCGTTTATCGTTCAAACCAAAATCAATCGTGTTCATTCGTTTTATTTTCTGATCTACCTATAAATACCTCGTTATAAACCCTAGTCACTTCTTATTCCTCATTTCTATACGCACAGATTCCATTTGCTTCTCTCTTTCTAATGGCTGCAAACCCTAATTCCCAAATTGCAAATCCAAATCAAAAATCAAATTGAAAATCAATCTCCTCAAACTATATTGAATTATATATCGATTTGAAGCTCTCTACGAGCGCATCTCAGATCTGTAATTCGTTTTCCAAGTTGAACCACTATTTGTCCGAAAATTGAAGAACTATTCATGGCCATCCATAGGCCACCGTCTCGTTTAACGGTGGATCGCAATCCTTACGACGATCGGGTGGTGGCAACGGGAAGAGGGCGTCGAGGCTTGAAGATCGGTGCTACTATTTGGGCTTGGAGTTGCTCGATTTCATCGTGATTGGCTGGAATTCATTGGCGGTGCCGACGAAACTCGTGGGGCTGGAGGTGGCCGGTCGAATGTGGTGGGGTCGGCCAGGCAAGGGAAGGAGCATGGCGACCTCTGATCAGAGTGAAGGTGATGCAGGCGTGCGGCGTCATGGTTAGGAGGTGGCGGCTCAATGATGTTCAAACACGCGAGCTAGGGTTTCGGCCTGCCGAGATTTTCATGAGTGACGTAGCCTTGTTTTGCTATTTTATTTTATTTTAATTTTAGTTCAAACTTTAATGTTCTGATGTTAATAACTTTTACACAAGAGGTCCAATTCACATGCGGTTTCTTGCATTGGGATCGTATCGAAATTTCCGACATTTTGACTCTGGTTTGGACGAATTCTGAGATTGTTTGAATTTGGTCCCTAAATTGAATTTAAATTCGATTTAAATTGAAAGGTGAGTGTTTTGACCCACTCACAACTTCTAAAATTTCTTATGTTAGTTAAATTAATTTTTGATGTGATTAGAAATTTATTTATGGTTGTTTGATATATTTAAATCGTCATTCCAGTTAATTTGAATTTATTTGAATTAAATTGTCATTTAATTTATTATTGAATTTAAATTGCCAGTTAATCACCTGCAATTGATAACCTGTTATTTGTTGATATTTATTGATTGATTTGGATGATGATTGTGATGGATGTTGATTGTTGATATTGGATGAATGGATGTTTTATTTTATATCGTTATAAACTGCAAGTTCACTATAGGTTGAAATGATATATAACTGAACGATCTATAGATTAAGGAAAAATAGTTATGGGTTGAAATTTTAGACTCGAGCAATTTTATGCATCTTATTATTAATTTGGGATTGTGGTTTGAAATGATATATATAACAGTAACATTTTAAATTGCGGATTGAAATGATAAATATCTGTATCACTTGACCCTAGGGTAGAAAATTATATACGAACACCGGATTGGTTAAATTTAATGATTTTGAACTTGTAAATTTTTGAATTAATAAAAATAATATCTAGGAAAAATTCGATGTATATAAATTGAAGTATTATTGGAAAATCAAGTTTTGTGTTGAAATGTGAATTGGTTTAAAAGGAATTGCTATGAGAAATTAAATTGGAAGTTTAAAGTTAAACTTTTAAGTATAAATGAAATTCTATCGAAATTAAGTTATTGAAGTTGTTTGAAAATAACTTTGAAATATTTTGAAATTGAAAGGTTTGGAATTTGGTTTGTTGCCTTGGAAATTGAAAATGGTCCAAAGGTGTTGAAATGAAATAAATAGTTTAATTTGATATTAATTCCAAATTCATGTTTTAATATAAACTGTTTTAAAAATATATTATTTCAAAATTTCTAATTATTAAGATTTCAAAGTATTAAACTATTTTAACCTGTATTTATTTTATTAAATCATTTTAACCTATTTTAAACCATTTAATTTATTTAAACTAATTAACCTGTTTTAACTTATTTTAAATCTAATTAATCTATTTTAAAGCTACTTAATCCATTTTAATTGTATTTAATCTATTTTAAATCTATATTAACTATTTATAACTATTTAAAACTATTTTCTTCTAAAGTCCAAACTAAGTAAAATGGAAGGGTTTATATTCAAATTCTCGATTTTTTAAGTGAATACGGTTAATGATGTTATAACCTAAGTTGGCATTTAAATAACATATTTGGTTTAATATGATATTTTGAAATGAGAGTTTAGCCTATTTTGGAAATATGCCATTTGAAAGGAAATATAATTTCGAAATATGATTTCAAATGTGATATGATTTCAAAGGTGAATATGATTTCAGAAGTAAGCAATGATTTCAAAAGTGATATGATTTGAATTGAATATAATATTTTGATATCAATTATGAAATGATTTTGGAAATGTAAAAGAACCATCCGATGTGTAATAAGCGATTGGTTGTTAAAGAGAGCGGGATCAGATATTGTCATACTCTCTGCCAATACCGAAAAGCACTTTGACAACTGTGTACGCGGTGGAGATTTCAGAATGAAGAAGGATGGTGGCGATGATCCTAAAGGTATACATACGTGGACATAACTCCTTTGGGTTAGCTTAAGGTTGCTAAAACAGGAGCAATTGGCGGGCCAAGTGAGGTCATTCCTCCGATCGGACAAATTCCTTCGATAATATATTCTGACTTTGCGATTGATTTGGTAGCCACCCTCGCTTTTTAATTTGGGAGTGTGTTTCGAGGTGGGTGGTAGTAGCTGATATGTGTTACCACCAGTCCGGAAGTGTAATTGGTATATCTACCCTGGCATTGCCTAGTTGTGCCATGTCACCTACCCTATCGAGACCACTACGAGTTTGTTTTGTACCATACCTATGGAGTGCCCAATGACGACGTCCAGTACGGACGGGATTACGTTATTGTATAGACTATGGGAATATATAAAATGTGTTAAGGGGGAAATAAGTAACGCCTTAATGCTATTTTAATACCTTTACTTTACTGTAGACATATTATAATAGCGTATTGGACTACATAGTAGATAGTTTAACGGATCCTTAGGAGATGTGAATCCCGAACATATTTTTAGTTACTACACTCACGTTGGACACTGGATAGAAGATGTCAAACCCCGTAAACATCTCTAACACCATTCCACTCATAGTTATTTACCGTTGATTTAACTCACATAAGATCTTTTATTTCCGACTCAAGTGTTTTGTCTTTTCAATTCGCTCGGGTCAGCATGAGCATGTCAGGATTCGAAGACCTTATTTCTGGAGGACGAAGACGAAGATTTGTACTACTATTATTTACTATATTTATTCCACTGCATTTATACTATTCCGCTGCATTATTTGTTTGTCTCTGTTATGTGTAACTCTGATTTTGTATTATATAAGTATAATCAAATGTTTTGTATACAAATTCATGAACTGTTATTTGATTATTATATTTTTTCATTCCCATGCGAGATTCTGTTTTTTTTCTTTTTCTGCCTTTTCTTATTCACCCCAATAACAATCCGCCCTTTTGTATGGTTTTGAGTCGGCACGTGTGCCTGCTTAAAACGTCCAGAAAGGCGGGATGTTATATGCATAGACATCTTTAGTGGCGGCATAAGTCACTAATATTTCAAAAATTTTCTTATATCTACTTATATTTTATTAGTTGTTATAAAATACTACAAAATAGTATAGTAACAAAAAATAAAGAACTAAAAACCAGAAACATTGAGAGGGTTGTAAAAAGAGTAATAGATTTTACCTTTATGCCCATTCTATTATAATTATGGAATCATTCTATAATGTCAATCTAAACCATTAGGATTGGAAACTATGTTCAACACAAGAAATGAACGCTTCTATAGCGTTGTTAAACAAATTTATGGTCAACACCCCATAGTTATTTAAGTAGAGTAAGCAGATTGGTGTGAATGGAGGAAGTAATACCCTAGATAATCAACTTTGTATTTTGTTTCACTTATAATAGTTCCTGAATCGGACCTTACGATGTCATCGAAAGGTTTAGAGGCTAGTTTAAGAAACTTTCCAACCTTAATGAGTTAGTACACCTTAGTCTTTGTCTTAGTCGAAATTTTATGAGGTCTCCTACAAAAGTTGTCTTCTCGATTGAGTTGAAGTTCCCTTTATTTGCCCTTAAAATGGTTAATTTTGATCTGTCGAAGGGTAAGGGAAAGTGTCCTCCTTGGGCTCAATCAGGGTATAATATGCCTTTGTGGGTATGAATTGGGTATCGACCTAATCGGATGGTTGGATCACGAAATAACTGGTTTCAGAGGGTTGTTGATATTGTTAGAGTATAAATAGCTATCGACATGTTGAAAGGTTTAGGCTATAGTGCCAATGATTTCGAAAGGTTTCTGTGAATGTTAATCCAAATAAGTTATCGACCCAAACGATGAGTTTAGATTATAGAGTTGAAGACTTTGAAAGGTTGCAGTGATTACATAAACCAGAAGGATTGTCGTCCTTGTCGGCAAGGACCCTTCGATGAGATTGATCCTGGAAATATGAGTTAATCTAGCAAAGGTTTAAGCAAATAGAAAGTAATTAACAAAACCAAGGACTTCCCTTTGTATTCACGAAGAATGTTTATTAAATTTCCCAAATCGCACTCAATTAGGGTTACAACACTTTGATTTAGATGTTACAATATTATAATGAGAAAAATCTCATCCCCAAAACAGGACCCCTTGGGTCTAATTTATAGATGCAGGTGGCCCTCCTTTCGACCCCATGCTTTCGACCGAGTCGGAAGGTCTCCCTTCTTATATGCAATTTTAAACCTTTTGACTTTGTTGAAAGGTTTTCCTTTCATCTATTGCATTAGAACTTTCGATTGTGTCGAAGTTTTTGCCTTCTTTACAGATGTGAACATTTCGACCTTGTCGAAAGGTTGCTTTTTCCATGGTTGTTACGATCCCTACGTCCTTGTCGAAGGGTTACCCTTCGAATGCTGTTATTTCCTTCAACGTTGTCGAGGTGTTGTCCTTCACTCTTTATTGACTTATGGGTGTTGCTTTCTTCATAAATCCTTCGTCATCGTCGAAAGGTAACCTGCTTTGACTTCTTTATCCACTTTGAAAGGTAAAAACACCTTGGACTTTAGAGACAGAACCCACTGACTCCTTCGGAAGGTTTAATGCTGATGAATTCTAATGACTGCATCCCTTCGAATCCTTCGAAAGGCTTGGGTTGTGCTTCTTTTCCATCACTTTTGTTGAAAGACCATTTGTCTTAGTCAGAAGGTTGATTTTGAGTGTAACATTTGCCCCCACATTCGAAGGGATGCTCTTGAATTTTAAAGTTGTCTTTGTTGAAATCTATGAAACTTCCCACCTCTTGTCCTTCACGCGTCAATCTGGGACATTTATTCAAGTCAGATCCAACGGTCAAGAATTCAGGTGATCTTTCTTATATAGTATACTACTTTTCTTTATTCCCCTTATTCCTGCAAACAAAATTATCGAGTAAAAGTAAAAGAATTCACTCAAACTTCTTGAACAATACGGTAACTTCTCACATTTGATTCAAACTTTAGAGTAACCTCCTTTCTTATTCATCTTTCAAGGAAGATTGGAAAACTGCATTTATTATTTTGAGTTTGGCCATGTCTGATGGGGTATCCTGAAACCCGCTAGTGTACAATTTGGTGACTAAAAATGACTTTTATACCTCTTCGAAGGGGTCTGAGGTGGCAATGGTGATTTCCCCACTTTGTACCTTTCGACGTGATTGAAAGGTATTGTCATGCCAACCTTCCGTTGTGGTCGAAAGGTTAGATAATTAATTTGTCCAACCATTCGACAACAAGCTCTCGACAAGTTGGGAAGTTTCAAACCTTTCGTATATCGACATTTGGCTAGGTTGGAACTCTTCAACCTTTGTTTTGCCTATGTCCATTATGTCAAAACGATCAAAGTTCTCATGAGTTAAACTTGAAACGTTTCGACCTCAATGGGTATAACGTATTTTTGATAATTTTGACCAGACCTTTCAACAATATTAACAGCATCAATATTTTCTAATTTAGGGATTTTTAGGTTTTGGGTTTGATCATGTTGAAAGATCTTGCCACTTATCTTCATGTTAAAATTGGAACAGGTTTAGGTTTCCATAGAGATTTCAACAATGCTAGAGGGTCTCTCTTTCTTCTTTTTTTATTAACCTGGCGACTTTGTTGAAAGGCTTTTTTATAAACCTTCCGACCTCGTCGAAAGCCTTCTCTATTAACCTTTTGACTTTGCCGAAATCTTAGACTGTCCGTTCTTGAATTAAACTTCATGTGTGTTTTTGAACTTAGGCCTTCTAAGGCAACTTTGTTTGCTATTTTAGGAGATTAACAAAATTTTGGAAACCACTTTTTCTTCAAAGTCAGTGACCCAAACCTTCTATTTACTTTTAGTATAATATAACATCATTCAATAAGATACTAATACACTAAGCGCATTTCTAGTTACATAATATCATTCCAGAATCAAAATTTAACAACAATTTAAACATTGGGAAATTTTAAGTTGTATACAACATGTATTACATCCCTCAAAATCTAAACCCTTGAAGCTATTGTTAGTAACTAGTTAGAATATACATATTCAAAAAGATTCCACTATTTCAAAACAAAACATCGGGGATGAATTAGCAAAAAGACGAGATAACTCCCCAATCATTGTTCAATCAAAAAAAGGGGTTAGGTCTTGAGCTAAATCGACTGGATTGACGAAGACTGGTTCAACCCATATTGGTTGATAAGGTGAATACATCACTAGCGCAGGGTGTTCATTGGATGTGTCCCAAATAGCCAAATCCATCCAGAACGTGGATTTAGCCAAGTCATAAAGCATAAACCACGTAACCATTATGTGATGGTTAAAGAAATTAGGTTGTTGAAGAATTGTGTTGTTGGACTGAGCGCTTTGTACTTCCTCCACCTCTTACGGTTGATTTAATTGTCCCAATGCGTAACAACAACAATAGTGTGGTACTTCTACGTTAACAAAATCGGGGTGAATTTGGTGAATGTTACATTGGTGCTCATTTTGTTTGTGGAGATGAATGATTTAATATTATAGTTATTATAAAAGAGGAGAGAAGACGAATGGTTTTTAATTTGAATTTTGGTGGGAAAATTAAGCATTCTCTCTCATATTTGTAGAAAAAGTAATTGAGTTATTTCTTCCTTTTGCATCATTATAATTTTCATTTGTCTAAAAATAGGCAACGAGCATGAATTATTAAGAATTATCTAGCGAATTCTTGCATAAGACAAATTTTCTATATGAGATATTTTGAATTCATGGACCAATGTGAATCCCCTAAATTGTTAACAAGTTCCACACCAGTAACTTTTAAATATTAGAGAGATTTTTTTAAAATGTATCTCTAGTACGATGCCCTTTCAAAAAGAAATAGAGAGTTAACAACCCTGTTCTGGATGATGACGGAAGAGAGACATTTTAATTAATTTCTGGTATAAAGCATGTTGCATAATGTCAATCATAGATTTTTCATAATTAGTTGAATTCAGTGGTGGCTTCTTAGACGTTTTCATAAAGGATACTTAGATGAACTCGAATTTGACCCGCATCCTAGGACATGCTAGAATATACCTCGAGTCAATTTGATTTCTCAAGATCTCCCTACTAAAGAACTCGAGTATTATAAGTATAAATTTGTTTTTGAGTTTTCCCCTAAGTCTGTCTTGTATGATCCTAACGAGTGATTGTAGATATGAAATCAAATAGTTGATTTATGAATACATATTTTGTAATGCCCCCAATACATAACTTTTTATTTAAGTTGTAATTTATTAATATAGTAATGAAGACATCTCAACCAAATTTCAAGCCAGCAATCATTAGAATCACATTGACCATCTTGAGACTGGGATTAAAAGAAAAGATGAAGTGACTACTATACTTAAGTGACAAGCGAAGTCGAGTCATACAACCGACGCTGATGAAAAGACGTTCGAACTCATCCAACAGATAATGAATTAAAATTGAGAGATAGTCAAGCTCAACGTGCCTCTTCCTGCGAACTTTCTTCATAAGATTAAAGAAGTTGTATCAAAAATTGTATGAAATAATACGAACTCTTAGTGCGTAAATTTATGAGGGATTGTATCTAGATACTATTTGCAAGCGATGATGAGAAACACACTCTAAGATGTATTCTTATTGTTGAAATAAAGAAATTTGATTTTCCATTTTGTTTGCTTATGTAGGAGATTCAAGCAGGATTGTTTTCACTTTCTGAAGCCCATGCTTCGAGATTTGTAAAGATCAATGATAGGTTAATAGTAGAGTTTGAACGAATTCAATCTTACATGGATTCTCTTATTTCTGAGCTTTTCGATAATCCGGTCGTAAAGGAGTAGAATAGAAAGTATCTTTTCCAATGCCATACTATTCAAGAGTTCTCCAAAGAAATTGAGAATTTCAAATTAAAAGTTAAGGAAAGGGAACGAGGTATAAAAGTTTAAAGTCTTAATGCGTTCTGTTGGTGGAGATACTAGTATCGAACTTGACTTTAAAATGGCCAAGCTTTATGACAAAATTAATGGCTTAGAGATGAAATTTAAGATAGTTGGGCATCATATAAACCTTTGGGGATAATATTTGGGAACCTAGTTTCTAATACTGACCCTATAGTATATATGGGTTTGCAAAAAGGCAGTTAATTGAACAGTAATAATTTCAACATATACGATGTATTCTCCATACCTTAATAATGTTACATAGCATGATGCAATAATGTTATAAATACTACCTGTTTTGTTGTCTTTGTTAGCACCTTATTTGCTTTTCATTTGAATGTGTCTCTTAAAGATTTATACACTTCTTAAGCTTTTCGTCTTAGTTCATGACCTCTCTCTTGATTAAGTAAATCAAGATTTACTTCCAACCAATTCCCCTTTATTAATAGGGATTTTTAAGAAGCCTAAGGTTCACATTTGGAGACTTTTAATAGCAATCTTCTCTTTATAATATTCTTGGGTCCAGATTTGAGCACTTGAGATAAATAGTAATCCAAAGATTTTGTGCCCAGATTAGAGTCTTAGGTGTTAATAACAGAGTTTCATGAAGCATCGTCGGACCCAGATTTGGGTAATAGCAGATGGAAAATAAGTTGAAAGTCATCTTCAGAATCTTCTAATAATAAGTGATTGAAGGTTAGAGTGCTGGCTCCAGTAAAAGAATATTTGAATACCCTTTTCAGTAATAAGTAATCATAGCCTAGAGTACCATCTCTAGTCAAGAATAACATAAGGTCAGTAATTCCTATCTGGTAATAAGATATCAGGATTCTCAATTTTGGAATTAATAATATAAGTCCGGAAAACCATATTCGCTATTAGTGGTTAATAGAGAACCAAGAATCTAGCCTTGCTATAAGTATCGGTAGACTAGAAAACCAATCTGGAAATAAGTAATAGAGGACCAGAGTATCATTTCTGGTAATAGAAGATCGAAATATCTTTTTTAGTAATAAGTAATAGAGGACCAGAATAGCCTCTCTGGCAATAATCAACAGAAGACAAGAAAACCAATTTGGCAATAAGTAATAGAGGACCAGAAAACCAATCTAGTAATAAGTAATAGAAGACCGAAAAACCAATCCGGTAAATGTCCGTGAGGATAATTTAGTGAATTCTTTCTGATTCTCTTATCAAATGCGCCATCATCGGGCTTTGATGATATTTTGCATGCTTTTTCTTTCTCGGGCCCGAGTTACTTTGTTTATTTGTTTTGGCCTATTTCAGGTACAGCCTCTTTTGTCCAACTCTTGTGCTTATTTAATAAATTGCCATTTTAGGCGTTGCCGATTTCTGGCGGTGTCCAATTCTTTGGTTGTAATACCTTTCGTCTTTGTCAGAAGGTTGATTTTGAGTGTAAGAACCGTTGGACAAACGTTGTTAAAAATCTTTAACAAATATTATGATATTGTTGTCATATTCATAGGTAAATAAAAAAAGTATTTCCACAACATTCGCTTAATGTTGCATAACCTATTGTGGATAATGATTTGCATCTCTTTTTGGTTGTGGTATATATTCCATATACTCATCCGAAAGATTTTGTAGGATGGTTTTGAAATATTATGGCATATAGTCTTTTTGTAACATATTATAGAAATTTGTGAAACTATATCCTAAATTGATCCTAAGACTTTGTATTTTGCATTTTAAGTATTTTCTATATATTATTACTATAACTCTAAAGCAATGGGTTAAATTTATAAAAAATGAGCACGTACATCATTGAAAATAAGTAATATCTATACACAGTTTTAAAACAATGTAGCAAATGTACTATGATTTTTTTCAAGCGTTATTCCTTTTATTTCAACAGCATTTGGTAAACTTTGTAAATCTAATTTTAATTTTATGTTTTGGTGAAAAAAATAATTTTGCCAACATTCCAAAAGAGTGTAACAAACATTTTGGATTATATTTCACTGACATTGTAAATACTATCCCGAGTAGTGATTTTTTTCATGTACACAATTTAATATCCACTATTATTTGCAAATGTTATTGATACATGAACAAACAATTTTTGAGATGTTATAAACATCTTTAACAAACATTTTAAATAACACTTTCTTCAAACATCCTCTAATGTAGTTAAAATGACAAGAATATTACTATTTGCAATAGTTACATTTTCAACAAAAAAGTAACACATTCAATCTATTTCAACTTACAATTACACGTGTGTTAACAAGAAAACTTGGCAACACCTCAAAATAGGGTTGAAGTACGAGTGATTCCTTCGAAACGACCTTTCGAACAAGTGAAGGTAAATAACACTTCTGAGTAGCTAAAGATGGTCAAAAACACTTCTTTAGTAATTTGACACAGTTGAAAGGCCTGTTTTTCCTTTAGAATATCCTTTTGAATTGATTGGTTTGTGACTGTGTTCGGAATCACCTTTCGATGCTGACAAGATGGCCTAAGTTGGGAACTTAATAGTTTCTCGAAATAGTTGAGCTGGAAGGGTTTTGACTTCGTAGGAAGGGTAGGCACTTGTTATCTTTAGGATTTGAGCTAAAACTCTTAGGAAATGTGTGAAAGGTTTCGACCTAGTCGAAAGGGATCTTTTCGTCTTGTTCGTCAACTGATTGACATATCTCTATAAAATGAGAAACCCAGAATTGCTATGTAATCTAGATTATCGTAATCTCCTATTTTATTGAACTCAGTTGTACAAGTTGACAAAATCCCCAATTTGATTTGGGATTAGTGTAACACCCCGTAATTTCACTACTTCGAAAATGAGAGATTTCGTTCATTTTAAATTTAAAAGGATTTAAATCTTAAATAAATATGTTATATATAATAAATAATTATCTATTCTTATAATTAATAAATTAAAAAGTATAAATTTGGATTTTAGAACAAATCAACAAAACTTAAGTTTTGTTAATAATAAATAAAGGCTTAAATAAATAAGTTTAAATATTTATTTGATAAGTTAAATCTCATTTAAAACATCTAATAAAGATAATGAAAGAATATTAATATATTTAAAAATATGTTAATAATCATTTAAAAAAATAACCAAAATTTGTCGTATTTTGTTGGTTTTACATACACTATAAAATTAAAGATTTGGATACTATTCAAATACGATTTTAAAATTTGAATAGACATGTTTTAATTTATATAAATAAGGAAAAGGTTTATTTTAAAATATTGTTTACATCAATATATAGCTTAACAAAAACGTCAAATTTTGATTGTAAAATTTGTCGACAAAAACACCATTTTCAACCGAAACAAGTTATCGACAAGTTGTTGCAACTTGATACATTTTCTAACACATAAATACAAGTTTACAAACTATTTAAACATTACACATTTAGCACTAAAGACAAAAAGAGTTTACTTTTGAAAATATTTACATAAATAAAAGAAAATGATAAAGATAATGAAAAGACATGATTTGACTAATTAAATTTTATTTTAAATCTTTATAAACAACATCATTACACTCATTTCCATCACCATTAATGCTTAAGTCATATCACTTATGGAAAAGGAGCAAAATGTTAATTTAACATTTTAAACTTTAAGAAAATAATGCAAACATCATTTCTTAAGTACAAATTCAAATCAAACCATTTCTTCTCAATTAAGCAAAGGTCAAATCAAGGGTAAAAAAGTAAATGAAAAGTGAAAAAGTAGTGGAGGGTATTTTAGTCATTTGCCATTCCAAACTCAATCATAAATAAACATGCACACCTTTCATTTTTTTTCACATTTCATTCTTTCCTTCTTCTTCACTTTCTCCATCTTCTTCACCTCCATTTCCATGGATTCCAACCTCCATTTTCCTTCTACCTCAAAGTTATTCACATTACCCCTCTCCAAAATCACCTACCCACCCTCAAACACCCCACGGCCGAGCCCTACCCACCTAAACCCGAGCCCAAACTGCCCCTAGACCACCAACCCGAGCACACCTAGGCCGTACCCCCTCCTACACTCCAAGGCCGAGCCTAAAAGACATCTACCCGAGCACCTACAAGCCGTACCCTCCTCCACACTCACATACCCAAGCCAATACTCCACATACCCAAGGCCGTACACCCATTTCCCTCCAAAAAAAGCTTACGGCCAAACAAATATAAAAAAAAGAAAAAGGAAAGAAAGAAAAAAAAGAAGAAAAGAAAGCGGCAAATTCGAAGACGTTCGAAAAATAGCGCATTTGTTCGAAAAGCACGTTAGCCTATAAAAAAAGTTTGATGGAGTGGATATGAAGGTGAGAAATTCTCATCGCCTTTGAATTTATATTTTGGTTATGTTAAAACAATCATATTTATATCTGTATGACATATGAATGTTTATTTGGTTGTTAATATGGATGATTTGATAGTTGGTTAGATAATTGAATTGTGATAATATATCCCGTTATGGTATTAATAGTGAATGTTAGATTTGAAATCATATGTTATGTGATTTGTTGAATGGATGTTATGTTAGTGATGAATATGGATATTGGTTATGTTCATTTTGATTAAGTGATCCTTTGTTAATAAGACCATATTTTAGTGATATGAGATATTTTGGAAAAATAAGTCTCTTTTCAATTAAAAGTGAAATTAAAGTAAATATAAAAGAGAATTTGAAATTTGAAGTGAATCAGATTTAAAAATGATAGTTAAATTGAAATTGAAATTGAGATGAATAGTGAAATTGAAATTGAAATCGATTTTGAAAATTGAAGTTTAGTTTGAGATTGAATTGAAGTTTAAATTGAAATTAGATTTGAAATCTAAGTTTTAAATATGTTTAATTTGAAGTTAGAATTGAAATTGAATTGAAATTGGGAATTAAAAATTTAATATTAAAATAATGTGAATAAAATAATATTATAATATGGTAATAGTGAAAAATATTTTAAATACTTTAAAAAGTGAAAATATTGATTTATAATGATTTTATAAGTGATAGAAATCAATTTGAATAAATTATTTCAAATATTGAAAAATAAGTTAAAACTAGGCGCGTCGCGCAACGGTAGTTCGCGATTTCGCGCCGAAAAATTCAAATGAATGTGTAGAGTGGAATATAGCTCGGAATTCTTCAAGATAAGAAAATTCCGGAATATTATATTCATATCTTCTAAACGAAGAAAGAAAATCATAGTTTCGTTGAGTAGATTTTGAATTAAGTCCAAATCAATTTTGTAGAAAAATCGCGCTAGTGCAGTTTAATGACCAAAATTGGAAATCTGTTTAAATGAACGTTTTTAATATTGGCAAAATATGAAATAAATTTGATAAATCTATTTCAATGGTTTAAAAGAGATTTGGATTGGAAAATATGAATTATCGAATGTTTAAAAGTTGATTTAAAAAAATAAGCTTATATAGCACTTTCTGTAGAACTTTTATGCTGCGAATGGTATAACTTTTTGAAAATAAGTTTAAATGTAACGATTTTTCCCTGAATCAATTGAGAATGTTTTTAAAAGGAAAGTTAAGCATTTTAAAAGATAATTGGGAATCTTTATGATAAAAAAAAGTTGATAACTGAGTATGCGGACACGACTAGTACATTTGTCCCGCCCGTGAAATCTGGGAAGATAAAACAAGGTGTTTAACTAAGGTTAGGGATGGAGCAACCAATGCCCTGAACTTACCTGGCCTATGTTTTTTTTTCTTAGGCGTGGGGTGGAACAGATCGAAAGGAAAGCCCGGATGCTCTTAAATTAAAAGATCGTATTGAGTTTCCAAAATAAAAGAAGATTAGTATTATCAAAAATTTAAGCAATCTCCAAATTGAATGATTTCTATGATCCTATTTACTTAAAAATGTTTGCTAAGATTTATTTTAGGGTTTATCGTAAATGATGTCTTAAATAACATTGTTTTTGACCCGTCTAAAAGTTAAGGAATTTGGATCAAGAGTTAAGTAAGGAAATTTGAAAATATTATCCAAAGCAAAAGAATGAATTTCTTAGAATTATTCTAAGTCGAAAGAAAGAGATTTAGAAATCATCCGAAAAGAGTTAAAGTGAAAAGAGACTTAATAAATCCTGTATACTCATATTCACTTTTTATCGATAATTGGATTTCTAAGGAACCGAGGTCGGATTTGGGTAATCCCTATCCGAAAACCACTTTGAACCAATGTATACGTTCGAAAGTGAAGACATGTTGAAGATGATGATTATTGAAGACCGTGGATCTTAATAGCATGATGACTGCTTGTTGACTTGCTTTTGGTAGCTCCCGAGTTATATATAGCAGTGGTCTCCTCATTGTGGAGATTTTTCGGATTGCAAGGACTACTCGCTACTAGTGGTAGTAGAAGAGTGCCTTTGGTTTGTCCAGTTCATGGACAATTTGTATGGACGTTTGTCTGACATTGCATTTCTAATGATTACGAACATTAGTTTATACAAACGTACATCTGTTTGGTGGCGGAGAAAGCAACTTCTCTTAGCTTAGCACCCTTACTTGAGACGTACGAGCTCAAGGGTTGTATTTTTGTGGAAGGCAATTAGTAGTCAACGGAAATGGCAAATGTGGCCTTCAGAGATGTGATATGTGCTATGTGAAAAGGTAATCGTTGCCTTAAGCCTCATCAAATCGGAAATGACCGAAACAGGATTAGATGCAGTAAGGCTAAGTGGGTCATTCCCAAGTAGGGTATGATCATCCCCTTCTAGATATATTTCTTTCCGCTATGACATTCGGGATGTAAATTAATGTGGTGTATGGAAACGAGCGCTCGGTTAAAGGTCGGTAACGACCGAGGGATGACATATGCGTTACTATCTATTTACAGAGGTAGGCCAGTCTTGTGTTGGTAGAGGTTCCATTATGCTGTTCCTCGGGACATCTATCTAGAGGTGTACCCATTTCAGAAGGTAGATCCTTCACCTGGTCATTTGTATGGAAATCCATTCTCCAATAAGAACCTACGGTTTCGTTTGTATTGGCGTAATGAATAGCCTCGAAATGCTATATGGGTAACCATTTTGGATAAGATTAATAAGTTTATTTGCAAATGTTTTCAAAGGAATGTCGTTAGAAATAATATCAAATGTTTTGATATATAAAGTGTTTTAGTTATCATAAGATAAAAACCCGTTTGTGTTTATGTGTGGACATGGTCTTATGAGATACTCTTGTTTTCAAAGGATTTTATCGAAAGGTTGATTTATGAAACTATCATTCATTATTGAGTTTTTCTCACACTGGTTTATCAAGCCTAATCCAGGTATTTCAATACTCGGGTCAGATCCGAGTAGTTTCAGTTTTAGTCGAAGACGATTGAAGTATCCAGAGGAGAGTTGGAGATATTCATCTATGTATGGACATATTCTATTATCCACTGTACTTAGTTTGTTTTAGTTGATGTTTGTCAGTAATTGTAAGGACAGATGTTTATAACTGTCCAAGCTGAATTTAGGTTAGACTCTGATATATGTATTTAAATGTTTTCAGCTATAAAGATATTTATTCAATATTATATGTTATTCCATTCGTGTGAGATTCTGTTCTGTCTTATTTTCTTTATTACCCTTCATGTTCCATATTTTCGTGCAATTTGAGTCGGACATGTGTGGTTTATTGTCGATTCAAAGGGTACGGAAAAATGGGTCTTGACAATTAGGATTTACAAGCTTTTAGAAAATACATGTCGAAAGTGAAAGAAATCAGATTCCTTAAACCTGACCCCTTGTGTCTTATTTATAGGTGCAGGTCAGCACCTTTCGACCAAGTGCTTTCGACATGATCGAAAGGTTAACTTTCTTACATTCGTGTGCATCTCTCGAATCTTAGCTTTCGACCTAGTCGATAGGGTCATATGGCTACTCTTCCAATGTAGATGAAGGCTAGGCTTCCTTTTATCTATCTTTGTTCCATTCAACTTCATCGGAAGGTATGTTATTTAATTACTTTCGACTCCATCAAAGGCGTATAGATACGCTCTTTATGTGCCATGCAAGTTGGCATGGGTGCTCGCCTTCGATGCTGTCCAAATGTACTCCCTTAATGTTTCAAAATAGTCGGAACACCTTAAAAGCTTTGTTGTAAAAGGTTCCATTTAAAAGCGTCATCCTGGCTAGTGCGGAACCTCATCCTTTGGTGTTGACGGATGTTATATTTCCTTCATATAGCTTTTCCTTCGTTGGTGAGGGTGAGTTAAATCGATTCGAAAGGCTAGCATATGTTATCGAATGGGTTGCTTTTGTTGAATGTTCTTCTAATGGTGGTAAATGAATATGAAACTAATCGTTACGAATGGTTTTGCGCGAAACGCTGAGAGTACGTTATTTTCCTTTAAAAGGTAGCTTTCAACATCTTCGAAAGCTCTTTGCTTATCCAAAAATCAGTTGAAACATCCTTTTGATCTCTTCGAAAGGTGCTGCTCGCGTTGTCATCTTCCTTTTGAATGCTTTATCTTATATTTAGATGGTCCACCTTAATGCCTTTTGATCTTCATCAGTGCTCTTGCTCCTTCTTTCATACTTTCATTCTTGAATATATTTCATGGATAACATCTAGCCCCCTAGTATGAAAGAAGCTTTTGTTCTTTAGGACAAAAACTCCAAAGAACATCTCTATTTATTTCCCACGAAATAGTTAATAACTTTCATTAGGATCATAACCTTATTATGAGACCATAATAGGTAATTTTAAACCTTTAAAACCGATGTTCAAGATGTTATTTAGTAACATCTTTGGATAAAGTAATCTAAATAATACACGATCAAACCTTTTCTATTAAAAATAAGAAACAATATTACCTGGTGAGCATGCATCGTCTCAAATAAATGAGCCTTCGAAGAAATCTATCATACACTATGGATCCCATTTTCCAGAGTTAGGTTTTCTTCAATCGTTAGACATGAGTTTTCTGCTTGAAGTAGTTTTACCTTGTGACCTTACTATAATTCACTTTTATCCCTGCACTTTACGTTAGTAACTTTCATTTACTCATCGATAAGTTAATAGATTGTTTGGTGCCAATGAAGATAAGGGATTTCTCTGTTCTTTTTACCGTAACCTTTGATGGAAGCCCATCAAATATTGAGAAAATCTTATATAGAATTCAAATTAAAAATTTCAATGAAAATATCTCAAATTATCATAGCAATTCAATAAAGAAACCTAGAATCCACAAAATCAGAAATCCAATAAGATGTCATCAAAAATCCTATAAGGGACTCAGGAATATGTAATTCACAATTCATCAAAAAAGTCAATAAGGAACTTTAGAATTCACTAAATCAAAAATCTAATAAGATATAATAAAAAATCAAATAAGGAAATCAGGAATATGAAATCACAAATCACCATGAAAATCAACAAGGAAATTTAAGATTCACTAAATCAGAAATCCAATAAGAGATCATCATAAATCCACTAAGGAAATAGAGAATATGGAAATCACAAATCATCATGAAAATAAACAGGAAAATTTAAGTTTCACTACATTAGAGATCCAATAAGAGATCATTAAAAATCCAATCATGAAAATCAACAGGGAAATCTAGAATTCACGGAACCCAATATGAAATCTTTATGAAAAGAAACAAGAAAATTAAAAGTCCACGAAATCAAGAATTCAATCAAAATCTTATTCGGATCCTATCTGATAAATAAACTACTAAAAATTCATTCAATATAAGGACAAAATTGGAGATCTATTCGTTAGGGAATGTTTAAGTTGATCTTATAAATAGCATAGATCAAAAGAAATTATGAGAAAAAGTGTAGCATCCCCCTACTCGGAGGCCCAAAACTAACGGCTAAAGATGCTACAGTCATCCATAGTTATTAATCTTCGGCGACCAAATACGGCGGTGCTAGATTCATTGATACACATATCATAGAAATATGGAAAAGTTTAAAAATTCAAAAAAACATTCCCACTTTCCAATTAAAATATCTCATGTTCATACCATAATCCCATATCGTTAAACACATTCAGCAAAATATAATTAATACAAATATGCCAAGTGCGACATATGAAGATGCCCCCTTGGTTGATCAAAGAATATAGTAAGGCTAATAATTCTTCCTTTACAACAAAACACACATCGGAAATAAATCTCTAAATAACTATCTGCCTCTTGCACGCCTCCGAAAGCTTTATTCGTTAGAGAAAACCTGAGAACCTTAAATCTCAAACTACTCAGAATGAATTGAGTACTCGAGAGTTTAAGGGGGAAACAATAACATCGAGTTAGACATAAAGCCTGGTATGAATATTAATCTAACATCTCAATCCCTTTTAGATATCTAGTGAGACTACACCGCTTAGCGGAATGGGTTTTCTCCTCACTAGTATCCAAAAACCTTTATACAACCATACACTGTACTCCTGCATCCACAATGGTTAAAACATACATTTTCAAAATATTATGATGATATGTATACTCGAAAATTATTAAGATTTACCAATCCCAGTTTAATCTGACACCCTGTCGTAATTATAGTTTCTAGGGTCACTAATAACCTTTTTAGTTTTCATGGGTTTACTAATAACCTTTTTAGTTTTCTTGGGTTTACTAATAACCTTGTCATAATTAATAGACACCTAGTCTTATTCATAGTTTTCAAGGGATCACTAACAACCTATAGG
This sequence comes from Allium fistulosum, assembly GCA_030737815.1. Lineage (NCBI taxonomy): Eukaryota > Viridiplantae > Streptophyta > Magnoliopsida > Asparagales > Amaryllidaceae > Allium > Allium fistulosum. The sequence goes on from CM060907.1 coordinate 395,045,771, forward strand.
CTCCTGCCAGTTAACTTAATCAATTCATGGGTCCTCCTCTAATGCCCATGAATTTTAATTAACATTATTCAAGATATTTAATTGAATAAATTAAATAAAATAATGTGAATAATTAGGGAGATGAGATTAATAAATCTAATGGCCATGTCATAATGAATGAACTAAAATAAAACTTAACTAAATTTGGAAGGAGGAATTTTGCTATGGGGTAAATTTAGAAATGGGGCTTCTTAGTATATATCTCTTCCTCCACCTTAATAAATTTCCACTTTCTCATTCTTAACTCCTCACCAACTTCGGCCGGCCATTGAAAGCTCCAGGAAGAGTTTAAATTGAAGAAAAAGCTAAGAAAATAAAGCTAGGAAATTATCTCATTCCCTAATTAAGTAATTAAGGTGAATAATCATGTTTATCATCTCATTTCTCTATGTTTGGATCGGTTATTGGTTATACCCGATTCATGTTTGTGATTTTGGTTAGGACATAGCCATTTAAACTTTGTTTGGATAAGACAAAGGTGTTTTAAATGTTAATGGGCTAATTAACACGTTTTCATTTGGTTTTGGTTAAATTCTGAGTTGTTTTTACTTTCGTATGCTTTGAAATTTTAATACGTTGAAGTATATGATTTACCCGATTTTTGGGGAATTTGGGGATTTTTCCTTAGTGATTTAATAAGGTAATTAAATTATTTAAGCCTAAGGGCTAAATTGAAAATAGCTTCCGAATATTTTTAAATTCAAAGGGAAATTGCTTTTGTAAAATAATTGGTGAAGAAGAACAGTGTTTTAAGAAAAAGGTTAACTTTTGTATACTTTTTACTATTTGGAAGTACATGAGAAGGTTCCTCGGTCAATCAAAATTAGACAAGCAAGATAAAACATCACTTCAGTAGGCCCAGTTCTGCCTTCGACTCCAACAAGCACACTTTTACCCTTTTGATGAAGTCGAAAGGTACCTTTCGTCTAAGACGGAAGGTAAACAATTACCTTTCGCCTAATCCAAAAGGTAGGTATAATGTCGAAGGGAAGAGGGGCGAAGAGTTGGGGAGGCTGCTTTATTTGCTTTCGAATAGAAACATAATTACTTTCGAATTAGTTGAAGAGGGATCCTTCGAATTTATCATTTTATAAAACACTAAAATTTTAATATGCTCAAGAATGGGTTTTGAAGGGGATCCTCGAAAGTTTAAACCATCAAGATAAATATTTTAAAATGTTTTCTAAAAAAAGGATTTAATACCTTTCGGCAAAGTCGAAGGGTAAACCTTCCTATAAGGTCGGAAGTATACTTTCGAACGGTTGGTTCTAACACCAACACTTCATTGTTGAATGATTTCGAAATTTTTTGATTTCGGAAGGTTTGATTTCAAACGGTTTTGATTTCGAAAGGTTTGATTTCAAAAGGTTTTAAAGGGGTTATCTTTAATGATATTGAATGATTTTGAGTTTCAATGATTTAAAAAGGTTTTGTGTTTCATTTCCTTCAAAAGGTTTATAAATGGGTTTTATAAGGGGGTACCCAGGCTTTTGACAAGGTCGAAAGGTAGATCCTTTCGACTAGGTCGAAAAGAAACCTTCCCCTAGGGTCGAAAGCTGAGACAGTTCGACAAAGTTTGTTGGAAGGGGTTACTTCGAAAGGTTATAACATAAAATACTTATTTTGTTTGAATATGTAAGGGGGATCCTTATATAAATTTGATGTTATTAAACCTTGGGGACACCGGGGTAGGATTAATGATTTCGGTACGTTGTTTGCGGTTACAAACAGAAATATGCCTTGTAAATATATATTGGAGCTATCACTGTGTTTTTATTTAATTTACCTAATTGGGGCTACCAATGGAAAAAGGTTGAACAGTTGGTATACCTGGTGGGAAATAAATAATCATGGGGATCATGAGTTTTTGTAAATAATCATAGGGATCATGATATTTTCGCCAAGTATAGGGTTCTTGGTTAACCTAGGAAAACCATGGAATGGGCGGCGGATAGCCCACATCCAATTTCTAAAGTATAGAATGTTTTGCCAGAGGTGGTTAGCCTCGGGATTTGGCACCCAAGGGTTCATAGTCATCCTAGGAAATCTATGGAGTGTGCGATGGATAACCCACACCGTCTTTTATAAAACAATGGATGATGGATAATCTGCATTTATTTTGAATGGATTTGGATGGAGAGTCCTATTAAAGTTTTGACGGATAGTCATTTTAAAGATTTAGAGGGGAACTCTAACAAATGGATTTTGATGGGAAATCTAGTAAATTGCTTCTAGGTGGGACACCTAAATAATGGGTGCATAGGATATCGAATATATATGATTTATGGCTTTATTTCATATTATGTTTGGACTAATCATTTTTGGTGCAGAAGCATAGTAAATGATTTGCATGTTTTGTTTTGGATATTAGTGAGGGGAAAACCCGTTCCACTATGCGGCGTTGTCTTACTAGATAACTATTTATGATAAGAGATGATATGGAATTATTCATAGCAGAATTATTGTCTGACTCGAAGTTTGTGTTTGTCCACAAAATCTTTGGTACTCACAATTAATTTTAGTAGTCTGAGAGTGGGAGATGTTCAGGTTTTTGGACGTAAACTTCCGAAGACGTGTAGGAGGTAGTGTTAGCTATATATGAGTTATTTTTTGCATTCCCTTGTGATGTACTAAGAACTGAATAGTTCATATTATTAGTCTTTGATCATCATAAGGGGACATCTTCATACGTCACTCTTATCGTATTCTGTACATGTGATCTGGATGTGGTTAATGTCTGGGAGTATGTAATTAAATCCGAATGATATTCATAAGAAATGAGAAATTCAGTTTTGTTGAAGTTTAAATTTTTTCATGGTCTTATGTTTCTGTGTTGCCAATAGTTTCAAGATTCCAATTTCGGTCACTCGGAAATAACACCTATGGGTGACTACAGCATAGTTAGTTTTGAGCCAGCGGAAGCAGGATGTTACAAGTTGGTATCGGAGCATGGTTTATGTACATAAAAGGAATTTGAAACCTTAAAAGATTTTTTAAAGCATAATCTAATGAATCTAAAATATGGTTAGGCTTGGTTAGGCGCTATAGTAATGTATGTGTACTTTGCTATAAATACCTAAGGATGTATTTCCCCACTCTCGTAGACCGTTCTTTTGTATCTTACCAAGATTGGATTTCAGGTAGTAGGGAAGTAAGATATGGAGGCAGAAAACAGAAGAGTGAATCAAGGTGGGAGATGCACCGCAACAAGTGGAAATGTTCAACCCTATACTAGGAGCAACCAGGGTCGACTGGCAAATGTAAACCCAGATGCAAATGCTAATGTTGGTGCCAAAATTCCGCCGGTTGATAGGGGGATAGTGTATTAGTTCTTCGTGAACATGAAGCAAGTTGGAGTAGCTGCGTGAGTGGCTGTAGGTAATGCTGGAGGAGCTAATCCTGTGGCCACAATTGGCAATAATTATGTCAAGATGAGCAGGGATTACGCTAGTCTTAGAGGGAGGCCTTTTCTGGGAACCGAGGATGTAGTAGGAGTGGAGAACTGGCTATTGCATTATGAAAGGATATTTTTAAATCTCGGCTTGACGGCTATGCAGAAGAGGAGACCTACTTCAAGGTAATTATTGGGAGCAGCATTGTTTTGGTGGAACGGAGTTACCGTAGGAGAGCCAGAGGAAGACTTGGCTTGGGCTCAATTTCGAAGGAGGTTGGAAGAAAGAATTCCATCAGAGGTTGCTAAGTCAACATTGTTCAGGAAATTTGCAGATTTAGTCTAAGGAGATAGATCGGTGTTTGAGTATGCTACGGAGTTTGATGAGCTGTCTCGTTACAGATATGCTACTGTGAATACTGTCATTCGTAGCAATGATAAGTTTATCAGGAGATTGAATCCTGAGATCGCCAGAGCAACCATGCCAAACCTCCAGGATCCATGTCATATTGTTGTTGAGATGGCTATTCGGAATGAAGAGATGCTTTCTACTTTTGGAAAAGGGAAACCAATTGAGGTTCATATTTTTCAGGGCAAGAAGTGGAAGTTCTTCCAAAGGAAAGGTGCCCAGTCGAGGGTAACAACTAAGAAGAGCAAGGTTGATATTGTTTGTTACAAGTGTGATAAGAAGCGGCACTTTGCTAATGAATGTCGCTCTGGTAATGGAAGAGCAGTTGAAGTGAGGCCGAATGCGAAGTGCTACAACTATGGCCAGAAGTGGCATTGCAAGGACAAGTGTCCCGAGGCTGTTAAAGCTTGAAAGGGAAAGGCCTTTGCGTTGGAACCGTCATCCTCTAGACCAACGGCTACTGAGAAAGGAAAAGCGGTGATAGAAGTTATGCTTATGATTCATAGTACTCCAATTAGGATACTATTTGATACAAGTGCATCACACTCATTTATATCTCAACATTTGGTACATTGCTTATGTCTAGAACCTTTATACCTTATTACCACTTTAAGGGTTGCGAATCCTATAAGAGAGTATGCAACTCTAGGAATGAGATATGACCAGTTAGAACTTGACTTGTTGTGTCATATATTTGCATGCAGTTTATATGTTTTTGATTTCGTGGGTTTCAAGATCATATTGGGTATGGATTGATTAGATAGATACGATGCTAGGATATTTTGCTAGGAGGGGGAAATATCATTGAAACACCCTAACAGCCATAACCGAGTCATTTACTCGGTAAGGAATTCGAATAGAAATGCTTATGCGTTATTGGGTGCTATGGGAATGGAAGCAGAGTTGAAGCAGGTTTATGTAGCAAGAGAGTTTGTGAATGTGTTTGAACCAGTTTTGGGCTTGCCGCCGAAGAGAGCAATCTATTTTTTTATTGATCTCGTACTGGGAGATGAACTTGTAAGTAGACCACCTAGCAGGATGTCACCAACTGAAATGAAGAAATTAAAGGTGCGACTAATGGAATTGGAAGGAAAGAATTTCATCCGGCCAAGCAATTCGCCTTGGGGAATGACTACGGTATTTGTGAAGAGGCCAGATAGGTCATTCAGTATGTGTGTCGACTATCGTATGTTGACCGAGCGGACGATCAAGGGTAGGTTTCATTTGTCGAGGATTGATGATTTATTCCATCAGTTGAGCGAAGCCAGAGTGTTTTCCCAACTGGATTTGGCGACAGGTTTCCATCAGCTAAGGATGGCAGACGACTGTATTCCTTTGCCAGTGTTTAGGACCAGATATTTGTCTTACGAGTGGTTGGTTATGCCATTCGGGCTTACTAATGCGCCAGCTTTCTTTGTAGATTTGATGAACTAGGTTTTCCGAGAGCACTTGGATAGGTTTCTGTTAGTTTTATTGATGACATTTTGGTATGTTCTAAGAATGAGATGGATCATGCGGATCATCTTAGAATAGCGTTGGAGATGCTAAGGCAACATAAGCTGAAAATGAAATTCTCCAAGTGTCATTTTTGGAAGAAGGAAGTGAAGTTCCTTGGTCATGTAGTTTCCGAGGTAGGGTTAGCAGTTGATCCGGATAAGATCAAAGCTGTTAACAATTGGAAAAGACCCTAGACAATAAGCGAGATTAGAAGTTTTCTTGGTCTTGAAGGATACTACTGAAGGTTCATTAAGGATTTCTCATGGATAGCGGCATCCTTGACTATGCTGACCAGAAAGGACGTGAAGTTTGTTTGGTCTGACAAATGTGAAGAGGCATTCCTTAAGTTGAAACATTTGTTAACCAATGCGCTCCTGTTAGTAGTTCCAGATGGGAATCAGGGGTTGGTAGTTTACACCGATGCATGTGGTACAGGGTTAGGTGTTGTGCTAATGCAGAAAGGAAAGGTTATTACCTATGCTTCTAGATAGCTTAGACCGCATGAAGTGAGATACCCGACTCATGATTTGGAGTTGGTTGCCGTAATCTTCACATTGAAGGTGTGGAGACATTATCTTTTGGGAGAAAGGTTTAAGCTAATTACGGACCATAAGTCTCTACGTTATTTATTCTCTCAAAAGGGTCTGAACATGAGACAGCGGAGATGGCTGGAATTTGTTGCAGCTTATGATTTTAGCGTCGAGTATACACTGGGAAAAGGAAATAAGTGGCAGATGCGCTTAGAAGGAAACATCAGAATGTGGTGTTAGCTATGTTGTGAGAATGGGAAGACTTGGAAGCACTGGCTGCTTGCAGTGTGCAGTTGAGGTCGATTGCTAGATCTAGTCGGAACATTGCCATGATGTCTTGTTTGGATGTTCAACCAGTTTTGATCGAACGAATTGCTTCTAAGCAGAAAGAGGATCCAGTGTTAGCCGAGAGGATTAGAAGGTTAAAAGCAGGAACTAAGATTGGTGATTTAAACGATTTTATTCTTGACCGTAGGGGTTGGTTAAGAAAGATGGAACAGTTATGTGTTCTTGTTGTTGTAAACCTTAGGAAGGAAGTTCTTAAGGAATGTCATCGATTGAAGTTTATGATTCATCCTGAGGGAACAAAGATGTATAAGGATATGAAGAGAAGTTTCTTCTAGGAAGGAATGAAGAGGGATGTTGGCTTATGGGTAAAATAGGTATTGAACTGTCAGCAAGTAAAAGCCGAGCATCAGAAGCCCAGTGGTTTGCTTCAGCCTTTGGATGTTCAAGTTTGGAAATGGGACTAGATATCCATGAATTTTATTGATGGGTTGCTAAGGTCAAACCGTGGTAATGAAAGTATATGGGTCATAGTGGATATATTGACCAAGAGTGTCCATTTCATTCCGGTAAGGTCAACTAGGACGGCACCTGTTTAGGCTAAGCTGTTCATGAAGAACATCGTTAGACTACATTGAATTCCTAGTAGTATTGTTAATGATGGAGATGCCTTGTTTACTAGCGAGTTCTGGATGAGCCTGCAGGGTGTGTTAGGCACTAAGCTCAAGATGAGTACCGCATATCATCCTTAGACGGATGGGCAGACAAGGAGAGTCAACAAGGTACTGAAAGATCTATTGAGGGCTTGTGTGCTGGATTTTAGTGTTTCTTGGGAAGATCACTTGCACTTAGTGGATTTTTCCTATAATAACAGTTATCAAACTACTATAGGAATGGCACCTTTTGGAGAATAGTATGGAAGGCCATGCAAATCACCAACATGTAGGTTAGAGACTAGAGACACATTGGTCCTTGGTCCAGATTTGGCGAAAGAGGCTAAGGAAAAGATTGAGTTGATACGGGAAAGAATGAAGGAAGCTCGGTTTAGAAAAAAGAGTTATGCAGACGAAAGGCGTAAGGATCCAGAGTTCTCAGTTGGAGATAGAGTTTTCATCAAGATATCATCGATGAAGGTGTAGTTCGGTTCGGGAAGACCGGGAAGCTAGCACCGAGATATGTTGGACCATTTCCTATATCGCAGAGGATTGGGGAACTCGCATACCGAGCAGATTTACCGAGTAGTTTGGCCAGGGTCCACAATGTGTTTCACGTTTCCTATCATAGGAAGTGTGTCCATGATCCAAAAACTACTATCGCTCCGATGGCTCTGGAGGACTTAGTGGTAGAACCAGATATGACTTTCGTGAGGCATCCAGTTCATATAATGGCAAAAGATGAGAAAAGGATGAGGAACAAGATAGTCGGGTTGGTGAAAGTTCAGTGGAGCGATAACGTGAAGGACTATACTTGGAAGACAGAAGATAGGATTAGGGCTACTTTTGCTGGGCTGTTTTAGATGGTATGTTCTATATCGGGTTAATATAGAATTTGGCTGGTAGGTTATACTAGCTTTGCTTGCATGAGCTATATGCCTGTTGTTTGTTCCTTACTGAATTTCGGAGATGAAATTCTTTAAGGGCGGAGTCTGTAATGCCCCTGAATTTTAATTAAGATTATTTGGGATATTTAATTGGATAAATTAAGTAGAATAATGTGAATAATTAGCGAGATGAGATTAATAAATCTAATTATCGTGTCTTAATGAATGAACTAAAATAAGACTTAACTAAATTTGGAAGGAGGAATTTTCCTAAGGGGTAAATTTGGAAATGGGCTACATTTCTTAGTATATATCTCTTCCTCCACCTTAGTAAATTTCCACTTTCTCATTCTTAACTCCTCACCAACTTCAGCCGGCCACTAAAATCTCTAGGAAGAGTTTAAGTTGAAGTAAAAGCTAAGGAATTAAAGCTAGGAAATTATCTCATTCTCCAATTAACTAATTACGGTGAATAATCATGTTTATCATCTCATTTCTCTATGTTTGAATCGGTTATGGGTTATACCCGATTCATGTTTGTGATTTTGGTTAGGACATATGCGTTTAAACCATTGTTTGGATAAGACATAAGTGTTTTAAATGTTAATGGGCTAATTAACACGTTTTCATTCGGTTTTGGTTAAATTCTGAATTGTTTTGACTTTCATATGCTTTGAAATTTTAATATGTTGAAGTATATGATTTATCAATTTTTTGGTGAGTTTTGGGGATTTTTCCTTAGTGATTTACAAAGGTAATTAAATTATTTAAGCCCAAGGGAAAAACTAAAAAATGGATTCCGTATTTATTTAAATTCAAAGGAAAATTGCTTTTGAAAAACAATTGGGGAAGAAGAACAGTGTTTTAAGAGAAAGGTTGACTTTTTTATACTTTTTACTATTTCGAAGTGCAGGAGAAGATTCCTCTGCCAATCAAAATTAGACAAGCAAGATAAAACATCACTTCAGTAGGCCCAGTTCCGCCTTCGACTCCAACAAACCAGTTTTTACCCTTTTGACAAAGTCGAATGGTACCTTTCATCGAAGACAGAAGGTAAACAATTACCCTTTGCCTAATTCGAAAGGTAGGCACGGTGTCGAAGGGAAGAGGGGCGAAGTGATGGGGATGCTGCTTCCTTTGCTTTCGAATAGAAACATAATTGCTTTCGAATTAGTTGAAGGGGATCCTTCGACTTTATCATTTTATAAAAGACTAAAAAATTTATATGCTCAAGGAGGGGTTTCGAAGGGGATCCGTGAAAGTTTAAACCTTCAAGAGAGTTGTTTTAAAATGTTTTCTAAAAAGGTGTTTTAATACCTTTTGGCAAAGTCGAAGGATAAACCTTCCGACAAGGTCGGAAGTATACTTTCGAAGGGTTGGTTCCAACACCAACACTTCATTATTTTTGAATGATTTCGAAAGCTTTTGATTTTGAAAGGTTTGATTTCAAAAGGTTTTGAAGCGGTTATCTTCAATAATTGCTAAAGGTTTTGAAGGGGTTATCTTCGATGATTGCTAAAGGTTTTAAGTTTCAATGATTTCGAAAGGTTTTGAGTTTCATCGCCTTTGAAAGGTTTATAAGTGGTTTTCATAAGGGAAGTACCTAGGCTTTCGACAAGGTCAAAAGGTTGATCCTTTCGACTAGGTCGAAAAGAAACCTTTCGATAAGGTCGAAAGATGAGACCTTTCGACAAAGTCCAAAGGTATGGTTTTATGGTGCATTCAAAAGGAAGGCTTCCGAAGGGGCTAACTTCGGACGTTTATTTGCTTTCGAATGAGACTTCATTCGAAGGGTTTTAAAGGGATTATTTTAACCATTTCCTTAAGTATAATTTTGCTAATTTGAATGGGTTACTTCGAAGGGTTATAGCATAAATTACTTATTTTGTTTGAATATGTAAGGGAATCCTTATATAAATTTGATGTTATTAAACCTTGGGGACAATGGTGTGGGATTAATGATTTCAATACATAGTTTGGGGTTACAAACAGAAATATGCCTTCGAAAATATACATTGGGGCTATCAATATGTTTTTATTTAATTTAACTTAATTGGGGATACCAATGGAAATAGGTTGAACAGGTGGTATACCTGGGGTAAAAAATAATCATGGGGATCTTGAGTTTATATAAATTATCATGGGGATCATGATATCTTGGCCAGATGTAGGGTTCTTGGTTAACCTAGGAAAACCATGGAATGTGCAGTGCATAGCCCACATCAAATTTCTAAAGTAAAGAATATTTTGGCAGAGGTGGTTAGCCTTGGGATTTGGCACCCAAGGATTCATAGTCATCTTAGGAAAACTACGGAGTATGCGGTGGATAAACCACACCATCTTTTATTAAAAAAATGTATGATGGATAATATGCATTTATTTTGAATGGATTTGGGATGGACAGTCCTATTAAAATTTTGACGGATAGTCATTTTAAAGATTTAGAGGGGAACTCTAACAAATGGATTTTGATGGGAAATCTAGTAAATTGCTTCTACGCGGGATACCTAAGTAATGGGTGGAAGGGATATCCAATATATACGATTAATGACTTTATTTCATATTATGTTAGGACTAATCATCATCTGAATCCAATGCACCCAACAAAGCAAACACTGCATTGCTTGAACCTCCTATGTTGAAACCAATCTGATCGCTACAATCCGATTAACTAAGAGATATTTTCCTACCCTGGCAAAATATCTTAGCATCGTAGTTACTTAACCAATCCATAGCTAGGATAATCCCAAACCCCATAAAATCAAACACATAGAAACCACACTCAAAAGTATGACCTAACAGGTCAAACTTGAACTGATCGCACCTCAACCCTAGAGTTGCATACCCTCCTATTGGATTCCCAACCCGTATGGAAGTAACTAAATATGCGGGTTCAAGGTTAGGCTTATCTATCAAACATCTAGATATAAAAGAATGCGATGCACCAGTATCAAACAAAGTTCTAACAAACATACCATAAATCTGAAATGTTCTTCTAAGAACTACCTTTCTCTTCTCATGGGTTGTTGGTTTGGAAGCGGGAGGCTCCAAAGTATACACCTTGCCCTTACCATGTCTAATGGGCTCCTTGCACTGGTTCTTATAATGGCCTATCTAATCATAGTTAAAACACCTTAAAATCTTCCCCTTATCCACATCCTTCGCTTTCCCTGAGCGACACTCATTAGCAAAGTGCCTTTTCTTGTCGCATTTATAGCAGACAACCTCAGACTTCGCTTTCTTAGCTGCTCCACCATTCAGAGCACCTTTCTTAGAAAAGAACTTCCTCTTCTAGCCTTGCCGAACCTGGACCACTTTTGCCTTGCTTTTCTCTAAAGACTCAAGGATGTCTTCCTACCTTAAAGACATCTCTACAACAATATCAGAAGGATCTCTAAGATGAGACAAAGTAGCACTAGCCAATATTGGCTTCAATCCTCTGATAAACTTCTCATTGTGCTTCAACATGATATCTACAGAAGCATACCCATACCGGGCCAACTCTTCGAATTTCCTAGCATACTCGACAAAAGTCATCTCACCCTACACCAGCTTAGAAAACTGCAAAATCAAAGCTGACTAGGCCATCACTGACATAAACCTCTCCTGAAATCTTCTCTTGAAATCATCCTAGGTTACTGTCTCTTCATCGTTTGTCGTTGATACACTATTCCACTAGAACAATGCAGTCCCCTAAAGCTGTATGGACGCTAACCTCCTCTTCTGCTCGTCATTGAGCCCTAGGTCTACAAAAATCCTTTCGCAGTGCAACAACCAATTCTCAACTCCAATGGCATCGTCCGTTCCCATAAATGGCTTCCCTTCTAGCTTCACATAACCACCGCTGATCTTAGCGAAATGATTAACTACCAGAACTTCTGGAACCCCTGCTCCTACAACATTTCTTCCTACCACTATGGCTGCAACTCCTGCCTGCATCATATTCCTGAAAACTGATACATGGCTTCTATTTCGACCCGTTGGACTTTTGCACCAGCATTGTCTGCTTGAGCCTGGTTAACCCTACTTCTTCTACCATCCATATTTGTATTCAAACCACATCAGATACATAAATATATCCTAATCAAAGTTAGATGAATGGAGATAAAGCACATACTTATATACAACAAATACAAGTATGTTACTATAGCATTAATCCAAACCAAAAATCTTAGTCTATTTTCCTTGGATTTTTGTTGTCAAAACAAATTATGTTTTTTAGTTAAATTTTTCAATAAACCTATGATCTGATACCAAGTTGTAACATCCCGTATCCGAAGGCCACAAGCTAAGCATTAGGGATGCTGCAGCCATCCACAGTATTAACTTCTGGTGACGAAATACGGTAGTGTTAATGGTATCCATAATATCAGAAGCACTGGAACATGAACAGAATCATAGATTTCTAAGAGCAATTTCAGCGATTTCGTTTCAATAAATATCATATCCAAGTTAAATAAATCCCTAAACGAATCCCAAGCATTGATCAATTGTAATATACAACAATAAGCCAAGAGCGACATGTGAAGATGCCCCCTTGGTTGATCAAAGCAATCTAGACATAATTGTCTTAAGACACAGCGGAAACAATGGAATTCCTAATTTAGCTATCCATCAGCCACCTGCTCGTCCTCGGATGCTTTATTCGCCAAAATCTGCTAAAACCAGAAAATCAAAACCCTCGGCCTACTCAAATAATATTTTGAGCACCCGAGAGTTTAAGGGGAAACAAAAACTTTGAGTCAGACTTAAAGCCTGGTATGAATAATTTCTGTTACATCTCAGTTTTCTAACATATAATGAGACCATGCCGCTTAGTGGAACGGGTTTCCCCACACTAATATCACTTTCTAAAACATATATTTTGCAAATCCTTTCCTGCAACCAAACTGGTTAATCAACTGATTATAAAAATAACATAGCAATATCCATTATGCTAAAACAGGAATTAAAATAGACTATCTTTCTAAAATTTGAACTATCTGTTTAAAACCTTTAAACAACCTTTCGAAAACATTGAAGGTTACTCCTTCAAAACCTTTTTATAAAACCCTTCGAAAGTATTAAAGGAAACTCCTTCATATCCTTTTGAAAGACCTTCCTTTTAGAAGCTTTAAAACATATGACACACGTCTTTAAATCCTTTAAAACTTAGCCTTTCAAAAACATTAAACCCTTCCTTTCAACCTTGTCAAAAGGTCCAACCTTTCGACCTTGTCGGAAGGTTTCTTTTCGACCTGATCAAAAGGATCTACCTTTCGACTTTGTCGAAAACCTAGAGTACCTCCCTTGCGTAACAAACCTTTTGAAAGCAACGTAACTCAAAACCTTTCAAATACATTGGGTTCAACTTAAAACATGTAGAAAACCTTTTGAAACCAATCAAAAACAATGAAGTGTTGGCGTTAGGACCAACCCTTCGAAAACAATGCGGAGAGGCGGCACGTTTTAGAAAACAAAAGATAACATTTGACTCCATCAGTGTTAAAAGGTTAGGAAGCGGCAACTACGCTTTCGACCTTGTTGAAAGCTGTACCTTTCGATTACCATTCATCTTTGTCGAAAGGTTTCAATTAAAATAAGTAAGCAAACCAGTCGAAACCTTTTCTTTTAAACCATTTGACAATGTCAAAAGCACTTTGTTGAAAGCTAGCAGGCGTATTTTCCTTAAAACCAAAACAAAATGTCATCTTTTTTGGAAGCTGTAACCTTTCATCCCTAAACCATTCGACTTCTTCCAATTCACTACATACCAGTTGCCTGATACCATTTGCATTAGTATTTGACCTAGCCGAAGGGTTTGATACCTTTCGACCTTGTTAGAATGTTTGGAATGAAGGAGGAAGCACTTGCCGAGATTGTTGAATAGTGAAATTGTACTTTAAAACATTTCTTTTGTACCCTACCTGCCTTGTTTGTCTAAATTTGATTGGTTGCTAGAATTTTATATTTAAAATTGCGGCTGACTTTCCTCATTTGGAAATTTTAATTTTTTTTTAAAAACACTTTCTCCTTTATTATTATATAAAACATTTACATCCCATACCTTAAATAATTTTATATAACTATTAAAACATCTTGTCCCGTAAATACGTTCTCTTTAATATATAAAATTTTTGGATCCAAAAAATAAATTTATGTCCCGTAAATAATTTTTATAATCCAATTTAACCTTTTATTCCGTAGAAAATTCATAACAATTCCTTAAAAATTCTGAAAAATTCAAAAATTTAAACCCATCTCTAAAATAACTTTTTAGATCACCATAAAATTTCGCAAGGCTAAAGGATGTCATTTACTAGGGTTTTCATATTAAAACATGTCATAAAATCTATATGAACAAACAATAATCGACAACATGTATATATAATCATTTATCATTCAAAATCATGGCAAACCTTTGCAAAATCATCCGGGTATAATCTTAAAGCCAAAACCATAAAAGTTTAGAGATGTAAACATTATTTACCTTTCCTTTAACGATTAAGGAGGTTGAGATTTGTTTAAGTTTGATTTGAATTTGCTTTCCTTAAGCTTTTCTTTTCTTTCCTCTTCTTCTTTCCTTGTTAATGGTGGTAGACCAAGCTTTTAACTTTTGAAAATGAGAATGAACGTGTGTTTGGAAATACACAACCTATGGAAGGCAATATAGGAATGGCCTCTTTCCCATAATACCCCTCCTCTAATTCATTTTAAATCCTTCAAAATTTTATTAGTTAAAATGACATGGCTACCTTATTTAAATCAAATTTCAATCTCCTAATGAACAAATTATTTTATTTAGTTTATCAAACTAAATTTCCTTAATAATGTTATTAAAAATTTGGGGTGTTACAAATAATAAATATCCAACAAATAAATAGATAATTTTTAAGGACTAAAAATTTTCATGGTTAACCAAAATAGTGAGATTAACTCACTTTTATTTTCAATAGTTGTCAAACATTCCGTTTTGAATTAAAATTAAACGGACATTGAATTTTTAACAAAAATCCAAACTAGCTCCAAATTCTTCCAATCCAACTCCATAGCGTAGTGCTCGCTCATACGAACACAATTCAAATTGTCATGCTCAAAACAGACCTCGAATGAAAAAGTTATGAATTTATTTACGTTGGAGACAATTAAATTAACATTAACTTAATTAAATTAAAAATATAAACCTACTTTCCCTCCCTCTCTCTAATCTATGATCCAGGCCTAGAAGAATATAACCCATCGATGTTCAACTTTTTCGAACGCTGCTCCTTCCTCACGTCGCCATAGGGCGATCCATCATTGGCAACATGTGCGCCATAATGAGCCGCGCCCACCTCCGCCTTTAAGCCAAGCTCGGTCGTCGGAAATGCCATCTACGGCCAATCCTAGGTCGTGTGAACGTGGGCCATGTACGCCTCCATTTGTAGGCGATTAATTGATCCCATCATTGTCTTGTAGAGCTCGTCGAGCTCTCCATCATCTTAGTTGAAGTCGAAAGCAAAAATTGTGTGGATGGAGTGAAATCAAGGAAAGAAGCTGGTTGAATTTCAACAATTAAAATTGTAAAAGATGGCAGCTGAAGAAACTAGGGTTTTGACTGAAAACTAAAATCTTCAAGTCCTTATATAGAAAATTTGGTGGCACTATTCAACCGTGAATATTTCGGACTCTAAATGAAGCCTAGCGTCTGGTGTTCTATATGTTATACCCTTATTCCGAACACGATGGAAAATATATCGGGAGCTAATTCCATCATGTACAAAAGATAACCTTTCAAAATTGAATTATACTAATATAAATTCCTTTAATTAATTTCTATGGGTTTCGATTTCGCACGTCCAAACGATATGTCTGTTTGCCATGAAATTTAAAAACATATAATAATTCACTATTACAGATCCAATGAAACTAGTTTCATCGAAATTCGAGATAGTGCCTAAAAGACTGTTTTTATAGGTTATTAAATCAAGTAATTTGCAATTTCAATTTAATCAATTTTATTTCAAATTTAAAAATTCACTAACTCCATTCTAATTTTAAATAAAACTTAAATCAACTTTGAAGCCATTTTTCATTCACAATAAATTCAAGTTTCAAATATTTGAATAATTTTAAATATTTAGTTTAACAATTTCATCATCAAATAAATCGCTATATTGGAAATTCGAGTTATTTAATTTATAAAAATAACTTCCTAATATTTAAAATAAATTATATATTCCAAATTCAAATGAATAAAATTCTACGACGTTACAATGGCTATTAATATCAACAGCTTTAGGGAGGGGTGGTTGCGACTTGACTAATGGTGGAAATACGAAATGGCACCGGGTTAAATGTTGGCATTGAGTTGTGGGGTATAAAAGATGTAGATCAAGAGGAGAGATTAAGGAGGAAAAGAAAATGAGTATGGATCGATAATAATGTTAGAGAAATGGATGAGAAACTAGTGAAAGAGATGAATAGTTAATGTTAAGGAGGAGCCACCTGTAGGATTTCAAGAATAATAGGGTTTTCAATCATATGTGCTATACAATATGATATGAATTTTATTACAGCCCGACTTATTTAATTTTCTTACGATCTAAAAAGAATATCTTATGATCTAAAAAGAAGATCCTAATATCATAATATTCCACAAAAATCCAAGCTTCTAGGTTTCTGGAATAAAAAAGGTTAATACAAAGGTAACACAAAATTTATTAACATTTTTTTCTACTAATAGACGAATTTCTTTTTGGCCTTTATTTTTTTTATTTCCACTCAAATCTGATTTTTTTTCAATCTCTATTTTTCTAATTTCACTCTATTTTACACCCTTTTTAAAAAAAAGCAAGACTAATTGAATGTGTGTGTTGTGTATATATCTTTAATAAAATCAATTCTTCATTTTCTCTATAAAATAAATATCATACTTTTATCACTGGCTTCTATCAGAAATTATAGTTCTTCTTTTACCATCATTAGCACTGAAATTACGGTTTCCAATCAATATTTTCAACAAATAACTTCTTTTCTGTAATTCTGCCACATTTCAACTAATTAAAATTTATTATTTTGTGTCATATTTTAAATGCAAATCTTACTATATATTGTTATTATTTGAAACCGTTTTTATACTTTCCCCTGGACCTACCATTAAAGAATATCATGAGTTAACTTAATTGAGTTAGCTAATAATATTTTTTACCACACCTTGTGTGTAGCACAGGTTCGCACTATTGGTTTATAAATGGCCTAATCGTGATATACAAATTGTTGTATAATACATTTAGCACCGAAATGTTAAGTTTTAGAAATGAGTTTTGCTTAGTTTTTAACAAGCAAAACAAGTCTTTAGTTCGATTTTTCCTTAAAGAACAATTCTTAAATTAGATTTTTTTGAATTAGATATACTAAACTTGAATATAAGTTAAAATTATTCTCGGTGGCAATATTGTAACATTTTGCGACAATTTAATGTGATTCACGGTTCAAAATAAAACTAATTAAATTTTATAAATTTATATTATTCTTGTTAGTAATGTCTGCATTATATTCTTGAATTGCCTTTCAAAACTAGCATAAAAATATGATGCTAGTAAATCACAAATTGTTTACTTTTATTTTAAATGGTAACTTATAAAAGAATATATTTTTATCTTGTGGTAAATATTTGGTAAGAATACTTTTGATCATTCCTTACTACAAATTATAATCTCCAAAGTAAAGATTATCCTAAGATGAAATAAAAAAACTACATTCTTAAAAATAGATTAGCTATGATAATATAATAATTGATGAATGTTCTGTACTGGAGGATGTACTAACTAAATAGCCAATATTTTCAAATTAAACGAGTACATGTGTATACAACAAATCCTAATATATAATAATAAGTAATTAATGTTATAATTTTTGGATTTTTATTCAAAATACATAGTTTACATATTAAGATGCTTTTAAATTGATTAGTTCGTATTTTGAAAATAAATAAGTGAATATAAACTTATATTATATAAGTTATTGCTAATTAATCAACAGCCACAATTACATGTATATTGATTTGCAATTACATGAACCTTATTAATTAAATGTTGATATAAATCTTGAAATATTTATAAGCTCGATTTTCTCCCATCTCTATAAATACCCATTAGTTAATGTTTTCATCATCACCAACATCATTATTTACAAACCCCATACATTATCTCAATACTCTAGAATGTTTAATGCAATCACCCCATTATCACTTATAATAATTCTTCTCATTACCATTCCAAGTGCACAAAGTGCAATGTGCTGTGACTTGGTAACCGCATCTCTAGTCCCATGCTTAAGTTATGCCACTGGTAAAGGTCATCTAAGTAGTCAATGCTGCGATGGAGTTATAGGGCTGGCCTCCCAATCAGAAACTAGCACCGACCAAAAACTAATATGTTCATGTTTGAAGTCCCATCTTGCTAAAGTTCCCGGGATTAACCTTCTAATAGTTGCTAGCATTCCTAAAGCCTGTGGGGTAGATATTCCTTATAGTATCAACCCAATCTGTTGATTGCTCAAAGTATGGAAATTGATTTATGCTTTACTAATAGATTTTTTTCCAGTGCTTTTTTATAGTTCACATTCATCATTTTTTATATAACATAGATATTTGTAGGGGAACGATTATATTTTAATTGTAATGGAACCATCATTTTTTATTTGCAGGGTAAAATAAGGAGGGTATACTTCTTTAAAAAGAGTATATATTTCATAAGGGTGCAACAAGCTTTATCGATGAACAATGTCAGTAGGGCGATGATTAATATTTCTTATATTGCATATTTTTGTATGTTTTATAAGATTAATCGAACCATTCCCTAAATAATATATGCCAGTAGTTTCTTTATATTTGAAATTGTGATTTTGCAACTATATATTATGGTATATGATGTGTTTTTTCTTAATTTTGAATTTTCAAAGTGTTGATTCCACTGCGGAATTAGATTCTTATGATGTAAATGTTAATGAAAAGAAAAGAAACCAATATGTCATAAAATTTAATAGGTATAACATTTTTGGTTCATCAAAAACTTTCACATCCTATATATATCTTTAGAGCTTTGAAATCAATTGAAGAACCAAAATAATAAAATTAATTAATATCCATGTAAAATATTTTTATTACTAAATACAATGGTATATGCATAATATTCTACACTTAAATTTAAGTTTTAAGATATGCATAAAAATTTATTTAAAACATCGAAACTTTCTTGTAGCATTATAGCCTAAATAGATGTAAAAATGCTAAATCAATTATTATGGGTACAAAAGTATCTTAAAGAGTGGTAAAAGTTTTATTGCTGTTATTCATAAGCATTGTAGAAATAAGTTAAAACTATTAGTAAATACTACTAAAATATTTTTAAATATTGCATAAAAGATGTTTTATAAGCTTTTGAAATAAAATTATGCTGTAACAAAAAATTATTGTAATAATTTTATACTTATATAAGGAATTGTAACTCTAATCCATGTCTATAATAGAAAGAGGATTTATTCCAAGTCTAATAATTTCTAACATTTTAGTCCTAAACACAATTAGAAATATAAAGCTTGAAGCTAAGAAATGTCAAGATACATTTGATAAAATATATTATGCACGGTAATATAAATAGTTTCTACATCAAATTTAAACAAAACACAGCTAAAATTTCAAGCATGTTCAGTCATAGAGGAAATTTTATATCTTTGATGATGTATCCAAACATGCATCAAATCATACAGAAATCTTGATTCATGTATCAATTCCTTCACACGATGACTTTCTGTACCTTCTCCAATTTTCTTTAAGATAAAACACATTGAATAATACCATATTTTGTCAATGAAAAAGTCCATCTAATGAAGAGGTTGGAAAATTGGATTTAGCTAGAACAAAATCAATTTTTTGATATATGGATAGGAAATCATGAACTCATCAGTTGTTTTTAATGATGATTGAATCGTTTGGTTTTCTGAATAATCTTGAATCAATAGTTACCATATGGTATCCAATTTTTAATAACTTCAGAAATTTTAGGATAACAATCATTTTTAGTGTCTAGTTTGTCATATCATTTATATGGCATGTAGTTGCTTCTCAAGCATCCACATTTAATGTTAATCATTTTTCCATGCATTTTATGGCCTATATAATTTATTTTAATAAGTTGTTTTATGTATATGTACTTATGTATGGATCAAGTATATTTCAAAATATAATACATGAACTATATAAATAATAAACATAAAATTCATAATGAAAATGGAAATGCTTAAAATTATGTGCACATTCAACTTTAGTGGTGATATAAGTCACTAATATTACAAAAATTCGCTTATATCTACTTATATTTTATCTGTTGTTATAAAATACTACAAATTAGTATAGTAACAAAAATTAAAGAACCAAAAACCAGAAACATTAAGAGGGTTGTAAAAACAAGAATAGAATTTACCTTTATGTTCATTCTATTGTAAATTCTGGAATCATTCTATAATGTAAATCTAAACCATTGGGATTGGAAAATACGTTCAACACAAGAAATGAAGGTTTCAACACCATTGTTAAACAAATTTATGGTCAACACCCATAGTTATTTAAGTAGAGTAAGTAGTATGGTGTGAATGGAGGGAGTAATACTCTAAATAATCGCCTTTGTATTTTATTTCACTTATAATAGTTCCTGAATCAGACCTTTTGATGTCATCGAAAGGTTTAGAGGCTAGTTTAAGAAACCTTCCAGCTTTAATGAGTTAGTACACCTTAGTCTTTGTCTGAGTTGAAATTTTATGAGGTCTCCTACAAAAGTTGTCTTCTTGATTGAGTTGAAGTTCCCTCTATTTGCCCTTAAAAGGTTAATTTTGATATGTCGAAGAGTAAGGGAAAGTGTCCTCCTTGGGCTCAATCAGGATATAATATGCCTTTGTGGGTATGAATTGGGTATCAACCTAATCAAAAGGTTAGATCACTAAATGACCAGTTTAAGAGGGTTGTTGATATTATTAGAGTATAAAGAGCTATCGACCATGTCGAAAGGTTTAGGCTATAGTGCCGATGATTTGGAAAGGTTTCTGTGAATGCTAATCCAAATAAGCCGTCGACCCAGACGTTGGGTTTGGATTATAAAGTTGAAGACTTTGAAAGGTTGTAGTGATTACTTAAAGCAGAAGGATTATCGTCCTTGTCAACAAGGACCCTTCGATGAGATTGAACCTGGAAATATGAGTTAATCTAGCAAAGGTTTAAGCAAAATAGAAAGTAATTAAAAAACAAAGGACTTCCCTTTGTATTAACGAAGAATGATTATTAAATTTCCCAAATCGCACTCAATTAGGGTTACAGCACTTTGATTTAGATGTTACAATATTAGAATGACAAAAATCCCATCCCCAAAACAGGACCCCTTGGGTCTAATTTAAAGATCCAGGTGGCCTTTCTTTCGACCCCATGCTCTCAATTGGGTCGGAAGGTTTTCCTTTCATCTATCGCACTAGAACATTCGGCTGTATCGAAGGTTTTGCCTTCTTTATAGATGTGAACCTTTCGACGTTGTCAAAAGGTTGCTTTTTCCTTGGTTGTTGTGATCCCTTCGTCCCAGTTTTGCTTTCTTCGTAAATCCTTCGTCATCATCGAAAGGTAACCTGCTCTGACTTCTTTATCCACTTTGAAAGGTGAAAACACCTTGGACATTAAAGACGGAACCCTCCGACTCCTTCGAACATTAAAGACGGAACCCTTCAAAAGGTAATCTGGGACATTTATTCAAGTCTGATCCAACGGTCAAGAATTTAGGTGATCTTTCTTATATAGTATACCACTTTTCTTTTTCCTCTTATTCCTGCAAACAAAATTATCAATTACAAGTAAAAGAATTCACTCAAACTCCTTGAACAATAAGATAACTTCTCACAATTGATTTAAACTTTAGAGTAACCTCCTTTTTTATTCCTCTTTCAAGGAAAATTGGTAATCTACATTTATTATTTTGAGTTTGGCCATGCCTGTTGGGGTTGCCTGAAACCCGCTAGTGTACAGTTTGGTGACTAAAAATCACTTTTCTACCCTTTCAAAGGGGCCGGAGGTGGCAATGATGATTTTGCCCACTTTGTACCTTTCGTTGGGATTGAAAGGTATTGTCATGCCAACCTTCCGTTGTTGTAGAAATGTTAGATAATTAATTGGTCCAACCTTTCGACAAGGTTAGGGAATTTCAAACCTTTCGTCTATCGACTTTTGGAAAGGTTGGAACTCTTTAACCTTTGTCTTGCCTATGCCCATTTTGTCAAAACGATCAAAGTTCTCATGAGTTAAACTTGAAACCTTTCGACCTCAATGGGTATAACGTATTTTTGATAATTTTGACCAGAACTTTCAACAATATTAATAGCATCAATATTTTCTAATTTAGGAATTTTGAGGTTTTGGGTTTGATCAAGTCGAAAGATCTTGCCACTTATCTTCATGTTATATTTGGAACATGTTTAGGTTTCAATAGAGCTTTCAACAAGGCTAGAGGGTCTCTCATTCTTCTTTTTTATTAACCTGGCGACTTTGTTTAAATGCTTTTCTATAAACCTTCCGACCTCGTCGAAAGCCTTCCCCATGAACCTTTTGACTTTGCCGAAAGCTTAGACTGTCCAGTTCTTGACTTAAACTTCATGTGTGTTTTTAAACTTAGGCCTTCTAAGGCAACTTCGTTTGCTATTTTAGGAGATCAACAAATTTTTGGAAACCACTTTTTCTTCAAAGTCAGTGACACAAACCTTCTATTTACTTTTAGTATAATAGAACATTCATTCAACAAGATGCTAATACACTAAGCGCATTTCTAGTTACATAATTTCATTCCAGAATCAACATTTAACAACAATTTAAACATTGGAAAATTTTAACTTGTATACAACATGTGTTACATCCCTCAAAATCTAAACCCTTGAAGCTATTGTTAGTAACTAGTTAACATATACATATTCAAAAAGATGCCACTATTTCAAAACGAAACATCGGGGAGGAATTAGCAAAAAGATGAGATAACTCCCCAATCATTGTTCATTTGGAAAAAGCAGTAGGTTTGGAGCTAAATCGATTGGATTGACGATGACCGGTTCAACCCATATTGGTTGATAAGGTGAATACATCACCGGCGCAGGGTGTTCATTGGTGGTGTCCCAAATGGCCAAATCCATCCAGAACGTGGCTGTAGCCAAGTCATAAAGCATAAACAACATAGCCATTATGTGATGGTTAAAGAAATCAGACTGTTGATTAATTGTGTTGCTGGACTGAGCACTTTGTACTTCCTCTACCTCTTACGGTTAATTTAATAGTCCCAATGCATAACAACAACAATAGTGTGGTACTTCTAAGTCAACAAAATGGAGGTGAATTTGGTGAATGTTATAGGCTGCTATTGGCGCTCTTTTTGTTTGTGGAGATGAATGATTTAATATTATAGTTTTTATAAAAGAGGGGGAAGACCAATGGGTTTTGATTAGAATTTTGGTGGGAAAATTAGGCATTCTCTCTCATATTTGTAGAAAATGTAATTGAGTTATTTCTTTAATTTGCATCATTATAATTTTCATTTGGTCTAAAAATAAGCAATGAACATGAATTATTAAGAATTATCTAGCAAATTCTTACATAAGACAAATTTTCTATATGAGATATTTTGAATTCATAGACCATTTCGAAGCCCCTAAATTAGTAACAAGTTCTGTGCTAGTATCTTTTAAATATTAGAGTCATTTTTTTAAATGCTTCTCCAGTACAATAACCTTTCGAGGAGAAATAGAGGGTTAACAACCCTGTTCTGGATGATGACATAAGAGAGACATTTTAATTAATTTCTTGTATAAAGCATATTGCAAAATGTCAATCATAAATTTTTCATAATTAGTGGAATTCAGTGGGGGCTTCTTAGATGTTTTCATAAAGGATACTTAGATGAACTCGAATTTGACCCACATCCCAATACATGCTAGAATTCACCTTGAGTCAATTTGATTTCTCAAGATCTCCCTGCTAAAGAACTCGAGTATTATAAGGATAAATTTGTTTCTGAGTTTTCCCCTAAGTCTGTCATGCATGATCCTGATGAGTGATTGAAGATATGTAATCAAATATTTGACTTATGAATACATATTTTGTAATGCCCCCTATACACAAATTTTTATTCAAGTTGTAATTTATTACTATAGTAATGAAGACATCTCATCCAAAAGTTCATAGCTAGCAATCACTAGAATCACATTGACCATCTTGAGATTGGGATTAAAAGAAAAGATGAAGTTACTACTATACTTAAGTGACAAGTGTAGTCGAGTCCTACAACCGACGTTGATGAAAAGATGTTCGAACTCATCCAACGGATAATGAATTAAAACTGAGAGATACTCAAGCTCAATGTGCCTCTTCCTGCTAACTTTCTTGGTAAGATTAGTGAAGTTGTATCAAAAATTGTATGAAATAAAACAGAATCTTAGTACGTAAATTTATGAGGGATTGTATCTAGCTACTATTAGCAAGCGATGATGAAAAACGTACTCTAAGATGTATTCTTATTGTTGAAATAAAGAAATTTTATTTTCCAATTTGTTTGCTTATGTAGGAGATTCAAGCTAGATTATTTTCACTTTCTAAAGCCCCTGCTTCGAGATTTTTAAAGATCAAGGATAGGTTTATAGCGCAGTTTGAATGGAGTCAATCTTACAAGGATTCTCTCATTTCTAAGCTTTTCAATAATCCGGTCATAAAGGAGTGGAGTAGAAAGTATCTTTTCCAATGTCATAAAGTTCAAGAGTTCTCCAATAAAATTGAGAATTTAAAATTAAAAGTTAAGGAAAGGGAACGAGATATAAAAGTTTAAAGTCTTAAAGCATTCTGTTGGTGGAGATACTAGTATCGAACTTGACTTTAAAATGACCAAGCTTTACGACAAAATTAATGGCTTGGAAATAAAATTTAAGATAGTTGGGCATCATATTGATCTTTGGAATTTATATTTAGGAACCTAGTTTTTGGTACTGACCCTGTAGTATTTATGGGTTTGCAAAAAGGTAGTTAATTGACCAGTAATAATTTCAACATATACGATGTATTCTCCATACCTTAATAATGTTACATAACATGATGCGATAATGGTATAAATACTACTTGTTTTGTTATTTTTGTTAGAACCTTATTTGGTTTTCATTTGAATGTGTCTCCTGAAGATTTGTACACTTCTTAAGCTTTCCGTCTTAGTTCATGACCTCTCTCTTATTTAAGTAAATCCCGATTTCCTGTCGTTCAGACTTTCCTAAGAAACGTGTAGCAAACAACATTCAAAATTGTTAGCTCAGAATTGATATATTCAGCTAAATATATCATTTGCCCAGATTAGCAAACCATCTTGCCAATTGTATGAAAAGTATTTTATTCAAAATGTCAATATCTCCTCTTTAACCATAATGAGAGATGATCATGGATTTAACTCCTTCCACCTCCTCGGAATGCTAAAACTTATTTAGTAGTAAGTTTCACGTAGATATCAGAGTATAGCCTTAACCTAATAAAGAACTTGATTAGATATCACTGTCTAAAATTTTGATGCAGTTGCTCTTCAACCCATTCCTCTTTATTAATGGGAATTTTTAAAAAGCCCGTGGTTCACGTATGGAGACTTTTAATAGCGATCTTTTTTTTATAATATTCTTTGGTCCAGATTTGAGCACTTGAGATAAATAGTAATCCAAAGATTTGGTTCCCAAATTAGGTTCTTAGGTGTTAATAACAGAGTTTCATGAAGCATCGTCGGACCCAGCTTCAGGTAATAGTAGATGGAAAATAAGTTGAAAGTCATCTTCGAAATCTTCCGATAATAAGTGATTGAAGGTTAGATTGCCGGCTTCAGTAAAAGAATATTTGAATACCCTTTTCAGTAATAAGTAATAGTACCCCAGAGTACTATCTCTATTCAAGAATAACATAAGGTCAGTAATCCCTATCTGCTAATAGGATATCATGATTCTCAATTTTGGAATTAATAATATAAGTTCGGAAAACCATATTCGGTATTAGTGGTTATTAGAGAACCAAGAATCTATCCTCGCTATAAGTATCGGAAGAGTAGAAAACCAATCTGGAAATAAGTAATAGAGGACTGGAGTATCATTTCTGGTAATAAAAAATCAAAATATCTTTTCTAGTAATAAGTAATAGAGGACCAGAATACCCTCTCTAGTAATAATCAATAGAAGACCAGAAAACCTATTTAGCAGTTAGTAATAGAAGACCAGAAAGCCAATCTAGTAATAAGTAATAGAAGATCGGAAAAACAATCTGGTAAATGTTCGTGAGGAGAATTTAGTGAATTCTTTCAAATTCTCTTATCGAATGCACCATCTTCAGGCTTTGATGATATTTAGCATGCTTTTTCTTTCTTGGGCCTGAGTTTCTTTGTTCATTTGTTTTGGCCTATTTCAGGTAGGGACTCTTTTGTCCAATTCTTGTGCTTATTTAAGCAATTGCCATTTTGGGCGTTGCCGATTTATGGCGGTGCCCATTTCAGGCGGGGAACTTTCTTAGTCCGCCGGACATTTCATCCCGGTTTCCGATGCGCTCGGTTAGCTTATTCTCAAGCAGGGCCCGAAGACTTACCAGACCTCCCTCAATGAGGCACCTTAACCTGGCCATAGTGTGACGTGGCTAAGGGCTTGTTCGTTACCTTGGCCAGGCCATATCATCGTGGGACCAAGGGATTACCCGTCCTCCCTCCAGGAGGCGCCTTATCCTGGCCATAGGGTGACACGGATATGGTCTTATAATGCTTTAACCTGGCCATTTCTGAATTTGGCGCAGCTAATGGCTTACGCCCTCCCTCTATGAGGTGCCTTGACGTGTCCATCTTGGCGCGACCAAGGGCTTTCTACCATTATTGGTAGCCTACCATTTTAGGTAGTCTGAGTTTTTAAGGTGAATTTTACTCCCAACCATATGTAGACTTCTCTTATTTTGAGAATAGAACTTTTATTCCATAACTAGTTCAGTCGTTTATAAACTATTTAAGTTTTCCTTGTCTTAGAAAATGTAGGAACATCTTTTCAAGCACCTTTCATTGATTTGTATCATGTCTGTTTATCAGATGAAAGTTGCAATATAATCCCTTAAGTTTTCTTTTGAATTCTGGCTTATTTTTCTGAGAAGGCCAATAATTCTGTTCTTCATTGGTTCGGATGTAGATGTCTTCGATCGAGGTAGTAAGATTGTATTCACTAAGAAGTCTTGATTTTTGAGCCATCTTTGACTTGCGTCTAATTATTTTATGGTTTCGTACAAGTACTTCTCTTGAGGAATAGATTTCCTTTTCATTGCTCATTGACCCTCTTCCAAGGCCTTTCTTTCAATCTTAGGGTTTTGGTCGGAAATTCCTTGGCAATCTTTATAATTCCACTCAGTAATTCCTTTATTATCCTTAGTTCTTCGGATTATGGATTTTTCTACATTCATGATTTTCCCTTAAATGGTGAACCTCATTTATAATCCTACCCCATTTATGTGTAAAATTTCCATAATCTTTTATCATTTCCTTTTCAAAAATAGCCCCATGGGAACATGACTGAATGGTCCTTCTCATTTTGAAAAATAGGTCTTCTTTCGTTGAATTATCCTTTTCGAAACCAAAGATTGAGGTTAATCCCAAATGAAATAGGTTGATACTCCATTTTAAAGGGTCGTAGGGGATAATTTTCTCTCTTCCTCTTAATGACCTTCAGAGCTTGAAGCAAAAGGGTTTGCTCTTTAAGTAAGTGTGGATTATAATCCATTTAACGATTAGACCTTACTTCTGGAGGTTCCATGGACCCTTGAACCGATTTTCATTTGCATTAAATGTGTCTAGTTTCGACCATCAAATCCATTCCTTATTCTTTACATGTAGTTTGAAGAATTATGAGTCATTTATCCAAAATAAATCTTTTCTTGTCCAAGAAAAGAAGTTGATAAGTCTTAGGAGGTTTAACCAAGCAGAAGAGTAGGTGGGGAATCCAATAAGGGCGAAGGTTCAGGCCCTCCTTCTAGCGCCAAAATGTTAACCAAATTTACGGTCAACACTCCGAAGTTAGTTAAGTAGAGTAGTTAGTCTGGTTTTAATGGAGAGAGTAATACCCTAAATAATAGCCTTTGTATTTTTCTTCGCTTATAATAGTTCCTGAATCGGACCTTTTGATGTCGTCAAAAGGTTTAGAGGCTAGTTTATGAAACCTTCTAGCTTTATTGAGTTAGTAGACCTTAGTCTTTGTCTTATTTTGAGGTCTCCTACAAAAGTTGCCTTCTCAATTGAGTGTAAGTTCCCTTTATTTGCCCTTAAAAAGGTTAATTTTGATCATGTCGAAGGGTAAGAGTAAGTGTCCTCCTTGGGCTCAATCAGGGTATAATATGCCTTTGTCGGTATGAAGTGGGTATTGACCTAATCGAAAGGTTGGATCACTAATTGTCTGGTTTTGGAGGGCTGTTGATATTGTTAGAGTATAAAGAGCTATCGACCATGTCAAAAGGTTTAGGCTATAGTGCCGATGATTTCGAAAGGTTTTTGTGAATGTTAATCCAAATAAGTCATCAACCCAGACGATGGGTTTAGATTATAGAGTTGAAGAATTTGAAAGTTTGAAGTGATTACTTAAAGCATAAGGGCTGCGTCCTTATCGGCAAGGACCCTCCGATGAGATTGAACCTGGAAATATGAGTTAATCTAGCAAAGGTTTAAGCAAATAGAATGTAATTAACAAAACCATTCACGAAGAATCTTTATTAAATTTCCCAAATTGCACTCAATTAGTGTTACAACTGTATGATTTAGAAGTTACAAGATTAGAATGAGAAAAATCACATCCCCAAAACAGGACCCCATGGGTCTTATTTATAGATGCAGGCGACCCTCCTTTCGACCCCATGCTCTCGACCGGGTCGGAAGGTCTCCCTTCTTATATGCAACTTTAAAACTTTCGACTTTGTCGAAAGGTTTGCCTTTCACCTACTGCACTAGACATTTCAACTATGTTAATGGGTTTGCCTACTTTACAGATGTGAACCTTTCGACCTTGTTGGAAGGTTTCTTTTTCCTTGGTTGTTGTGATTCCTCCGTCTTTGTAGGAGGGTTACCCTTCGAATACTGTGATTTCCTTCAACGTTGTCGAGGGGTTGTCCTTCACTCTTTATTGACTTTTGAGTGTTGCTTTCATCATAAACCCTTTGTCATCGTCGAAAGGTAACCTGCTTTGACTTCTTTATCCAATTTGAATGATAAAAACACCTTGGACATTCAAGATAGAACCCTCTGACTCCTTCGGAAGGTTTAATGCTGATGAATTCTAATGACTGCACCCTTTTGACTCCTTCGAATGGTTTGGGTTGTGCTCCTTTTCCTTTTCTTTTGATGAAAGACCTTTCGTCTTTGTCAGATGGTTGATTTTGAGTGTAACAACCATTGGACAAACTTTGTTAAAAAACTTTAACATATATTATGATATTGTTGTCATACCCGTAGTTAAATAAAATAAGTATTTCTACAACATTCGATTAATGTTGCACAACCTATTGTGGATAATGATTTGCAACTCTTTTTAGTTGTGGTATATATTCCATATACTCATCCGAAAGACTTTGCAGGATGGTTTTGAAATATTATGGCATATAGTCTTTGTAACATAATATAGAAATTTGTGAAACTATATTCTAAATTAATCCTAAGACTTTGTATTTTGCATTTTAAGTATTTTCTATATGCTATTACTATAACTCTAAAGCAGTGGGATAAATTTATAAAAAATGAGCACGTACATCATTGAAAATAAGTAATATCCATACACAGTTTTAAAACAATGTAGCAAATGTACAATGATATCTTTCAAGCGTTATTCCTTTTATTTCAAAAACATTTGGTAAACTTTGTAAATCAGATTTTAATTTTATGTTTTGGTAAAAAAATTAATTTAGCCAACATTCCAAAAGAGTGTAACAAATGTTTTGGATTATATTTCACTAACATTGTAAATACTATCCCGGGTAGTGATTCTTTTCATGTACACAATTTAATATCCACTATTATTTGCAAATGTTATTGATATATGATAACATTACACAAAAAAATTTTGATATGTAATAAACATCTTTAACAAAAATTTTGAATAGCACTTTCTCCAAACATCCTCTAATGTAGTTAAAATGACAAGAATATTACTGTTTGCAATAGTTACATTTTCAACAAAAAAGTAACACATTCAATCTATTTCAACTTACAATTACATGTGTGTTAACAAGAAAAGTTGGCAATACCTCAAAATATGGTTTGAAGTATGAGTGATTCCTTCGAAATGACCTTTCGAAAAAGTGAAGGTAAATAACACTTCTGAGTAGGTAAAGACGATCAAAAACACTTCTTTAGTAATTTGACACAGTGGAAAGGCCTATTTTTCCTTCAGAATATCCATTCGAATTGATTGGTTCGTGACTCTGTTCAGAATCACCTTTCGATGCTGACAGGATGGCCTAAGTTGGGAACTTAGTGATTTCTGGAAATAGTTGAGCTAGAAGGGGTTTGACTTCATCGAAAGGGTAGGCACTTGTTATCTTTAGGATTTGAGCTAAAACTCTTAGGAAATGTGTGAAAGGTTTCAACCTAGTCGAAAGGGATCTTTTCGTTTTGTTCGTCGGCTGATTGACAAATCTCTGTAAAATGAGAAACCCTGAATTGCTATGTAATTTAGATTATCGTTATCTCCCGTTTTATTGAACTCAGTTGTACAAGTTGACAAATCCCCAATTTGATTTGGGATTAGGATTTACAAGCTTTTAGAAAATACATGTCGGAAATGAAAGAAATTAGATCACTTAAACCTAACCCCTTGGGTCTTATTTATAGGTGCAGGTCAGCACCTTTTGACCAAGTGCTTTCAACACGGTCGAAAGGTTAACTTTCCTGCATTCATGTGCATCTCTCGAATCTTAGCTTTCAACCTAGTCAATAGGGTCATATGGCTACTCTTCCACTGTAGATGAAGGCTTGGCTACCTTTTATCTAGCTTTGTTCCTTTCAACTTTGTCAGAAGGTATATTAATTAATTACTTTCGACTACATCGAAAGGTGTATAGATGCGCTCTTTATGTGCCATGCAAGTTGGCATTGGTGCTAGCCTTCGATGCTGTCGAAACTTACTCCCTTAATGTTTCGAATGAGTCGAAACACCTTAACAGCTTTGTTGTAAAAGGTCCCATTCGAAAGCATCATCCTGGCTAGTGCGGAACATCATCCTTTGGTGTTGGCGGATGTTATATTTCCATCATATATCTTTTCCTTTGTTGGTGAGGGTGGGTTAAACCAATTCGAAAGGCTAGCATATGTTTTTGAATGGGTTTCTTTTGCTGAATGTTCTTCTAATGGAGGTAAATGAATATGAAACTAATCGCTACGAATGGTTTAGCATGAAACGTTGAGAGTACGTTATTTTCCTTCAAAAGGTAACTTTTGACTTCTTCGAAAGCTCTTTGTTTATCCAAAACTCATTTCAAACATCCTTTTGACGTTTTTGAAAGGTGCTACTTGCGTTGTCATCTTCTTTTTGAATGCTTTATCTTATGTTTAGATGGTCCACCTTAATGCCTTTTGATCTTCATCAGTGCACTTGCTCCTTCTTTCATACTTTCATTCTTGAATATATTTCATAGATAACATTTAGCCCCCTACTATGAAAGAAGCTTTTGTTCTATAGGACAAAAACTCCAAAGAACATCTCCATTTATTTCCCGTGAAACAGTTAATAACTTTCATTAGGATCATAACCTTATAATGAGACCTTAATAAGTAATTTTAAACCTTTGAAACTGATGTTTAATGTATTATTTGGTAACATCTTTGGATCAATTATTCTAAATAACACACGATCAAACCTTTTCTATTAAAAATAAGAAACAATATTACCTAGTTAGCACGCATCGTCTCAAATAAATGAACCTTTGAAGAAATCTATCATACACTCTAGATCACCCTTTCCAGAGTTAGGTTTTCTTCAATTATTAGACGTGATTTTTTTGCTTGAAGTGGTTTTACCTTGTGACCTTAATATAATTCACTTTTATCCCTACACTTTACGTTAGTAACTTTCCTTCACTCATCGATAAGTTAGTAGATTATTTGGTGCCAATGAAGATAAGGGATTTCCCTATTCTTTTTTCCCTAACCTTTGATGGAGGCCCATCAAATATTGAGAAAATCTAATATAGAATTCAAATTCAGAAATTCAATGAAAAGATCACAAATTATCATAGTAATTCAATAAAGAAACCTAGGATCCATAAAAGCAGAAATGCAATAAGATGTCATCAAAACTCCAATAAGGAACTTAGGAATATGAAATTCATAAATCATCAAAAAAGTCAACAAGGAACTTTAGAATTCACTAAATCAAAAATCCAATAAGAGATAATCAAAAATCCAATAAGGAAATTAGGAATATGAAAATCACAAATCACCATGAAAATCAACAAAGAAATTTTGGATTCACTAAATCAAAAACCCAATAAGAGATCATCATAACTCCAATAAGGAAATAGAGAATATGAAAATCACAAATCATCATGAAAATAAACAGGAAAATTTAGGTTTCACTACATTAGAAATCCAATAAGAGATCATTAAAAATCCAATCACGAAAATCAACAGGTAAATATAGAATTCACGGAACCTAATCTGAAACCTTCATGAAAAGAAACAAGAAAATTAAAAGTCCATGAAATCAATAAGTCAATCAAAATCTTATCCAGGTCATATCTGATGAATAGGCTATTAAAAATTCATTCAATATAAGAACAAAATTGGAGGTCTATCCAGTAATGGTAAACTTAGTGGGTTTAAGCAAAAGATTTCTATGCCTATGAGTTACTGGTATGAATATTATATTCGTGGCGAGTAGTTCCGTAATGTCATGCATCCATTGGAAATAGTAGTTCCGTATTACCAATCAACCATTCAAAGTAGTAGTTCCATAAGACAAATCAACTGTTCAGTAGATAGTTCTATTCGGTTGTTCAACTTTTCAGCCATTCAACCATTTAGTAGGTAGTTCCGTTTAGTCGACTGGCTGTTTTGCAGTGCAAGCTGCGTTTGACTAGTCGTCGCTCAATAATGCAAGTTATGTACTATTGCTTGACCAATAACTTTTTAAGATATATATATATATATATACACACTCTTCTATCCTAAATGGTCACCTTATTTCTAAGGATTCAAGAGAGGCTTACATCATCAATTCTTCGAATAAAGTCACTTTTATCTTTGTAGTAACAATTTTCTGTCTATTCCATTCTTTTAGATTTTGTATTGACCTTTGCTTTATATCTTATGTCATGGATTTAATCCCTTTTTCCTGTATCATGTTTCCTTCTTGAATGTAAGTTTCTTTATTTCTTAACGTGGAAACCATTTTTCAAGCATCGGATGTATTGGAATCTACTAGCTCATGCATTTTCTATTCTGATTATGATTTTAGACCCCTTGTCTATTTCCGATTTTGGCGTGGGATAACTTCATCCTTTTCCTTTTTGACTGTACCCCACTCTTAGGTTTCATCTTTGTCTTAGATGGTGGATAAATCTCTTTCTTTGAAGCTTTTTGTTAGTCATAAAACATACTTGAAGCTGAAGTATGGAAGAAGGTTAATAAGATTGAGGTTTTGATGAAGAAATAGGCCAAGTCATCATAAAGGACATAAAAAGGGTGTTTCGAAGGCATTGAGAAGGTATCGATGGAATCGAAGGCACCAACTACTCGTACAGTGCTACGGCCTTCGACCCAGATGGAAACGGATAGGCCCTTCTGCCACTACCAACCTTTCAACACAAATAAACAAGCAAGGATGATTTTGGAACACCATTCGAAGGCAATCGATAGTGCTCTTCCAACTACATGTGAAACCTATCGAAGTCAAATGTTCGCCCTTTAGTAGCCTTTTCAAAAGCGTAACAAGCCTTTGGAACAGATAAAGGTCCATGATAATAAGAGACGTTTCTTCATATGTTCATGGGCATATATTCAAGGGCTATCCAACATCATCGAAACCATTGACAACTGAGTCTCTTCGAAACCAATATAGTTGACCTATCGACTGCATCGAGAGCTCTAAGCTTATTTCCACTAACAGAAAATAAGGTGGAGATAAATTTGGGACACCTTTCTACAAAGTCGAAAGGTACTATAAAGAAAGAAATACTCGAAGCTTAGCAAAGTCGAAAGGATGATAAAGGCCCTTTCGACTCAGTCGAAAGGCCTAGGAAGGATAAAGGAACAGCTAGAGTAACACAAGAAAAGCAATAGGCATCTTTCGACAACAACGAAAGGAGGCATGGCCTTCGACTTTGTTGAAAGGCTTAAAACAGCATACAAAACAAGATCCTTTTGACCTGGTTGAAGGCAAGGACGTGAAAGGGTGGGCACCTGCATCTATAAATAAAACCCAAGGGGTCCAGTTTTGTGGACTGAATTCTGGAATTCTGAATTCATTTTCTTTACTCTACATTCTTAATGATAATTATACTTAGAAGAAACCCAAAATCAAATTAGGGAAAAAGTTCAATATCTTATAACTCATTCGTATTATGAATAAAAATGAGCTGGCTAGTTCATATAGGATACTAGGGACGAGGAAGATCATTTAGATCATTAGCCAGACTAATGATCAATTCCACATGATTCTAACCTATTCTCATGATCTATTTTTGTTTATTTTATGAAGAAGATCAACTTGAGCATTCCTAAATAGAAGACTTCATCATCGGAAACTATACCTAACACAAGAAACCAAAATGATGATGGGGTGTCAACCGTGTTGATTACATAAGTTTTGGTAATGCCCAGGTTGACCTTACACAAGGGAAACGAAGTGGACTGCATCCAATAATAAGCTAGGACCGCTTTGGAAGGGAGAACACCTCTCGATATGATCGAAAGGAGTACTTCTGAAAGGAACCCTAGTTCATATTTGGCTAATAGTCATTTATGATGGAATTCATTCTAGGTGTATTTACTCTTTGAGGGTCAATGAACCTTTTGAAGGAATTCAATAGTAAGGATATTGATACTAAGGTGTTGAAAGAAATTAAGACATAAAGAAAAAGTAAGCATCCCCTTTCAATATAATTGAA
Organism: Allium fistulosum; assembly: GCA_030737815.1. Lineage (NCBI taxonomy): Eukaryota > Viridiplantae > Streptophyta > Magnoliopsida > Asparagales > Amaryllidaceae > Allium > Allium fistulosum. Next base: position 395,080,622 of record CM060907.1, read on the forward strand.
AGGTCTTGAATGTCACCTTTCGACATGGTCGAAGGGGGTGGAAGGCATAGACGATTGACAGTTTTCAACTCCTTGAGCGGATAAGACTTAATAAGATGATGATATCAGGAGCTATCTGTTAAGACTAACTCCAAGTGGCTATTCGACTATACCAACCTGTTCGGAAGGTTGGAATAGCCTCGTTATCCCTTTCGACTAAGCTAATGTGGCCGAAAGGTTTGGCAATTTTGCTATTCCTTTTGACTAGGTCAATTTGATCGAAAGCTAGAGCTATCACCTCAAGTTCCTTCGGCTAAGTCACTTTGTTTGTAAGGCATGCTTTCGAAGGAGAGAGTTCACCCAACAATATAGTTTTGATAAAATCGAATTATCTTATAAATAGCAGTGGGGAAGTTGACAAGATTTCTTTTTAACATTTTTAGTGCTAGAAGGAGGACACGAAACTCTGACCCTGTGGTTATATACAGACTAATTATGGTTCATTTTTCTTGCGTAGGAAAAATAAGGTCAAAGCATTTGAGTGGACTTATAGAGGGAGTGATACACACTGCCGCCTTGGAGGAAAATATAGCTCCAGTTTTTAACCTAGATGGGGCCATTCTTGGGAAAACTTTGTCACCAGCACAGAGGGATGAAAATATGATGAAAAACAAACACTTGGAGCAACAACTGCAAGATATGAAGGAGCTACTAAAGATAGATTTGTCTCAGAAATCATCAAAGACATTGATGCAGACTCAAGGAGAAGAAGTGGTCTCTCCTAGAAGAAATCTAAAAGACCAATTCCAAAGAGTGCAAAGATAAGGTGGACTTGACCTTATCAAAAAAGAAAGAACTTCCCCAAACATGAGCTAATCATCAGGGGTGAGTTTTCGACAAGTCTTTAGAATAGCCTAGTTGATCAACATCTAAAGTGTATTGCCCAAGTCAAAAAAATTACGGCAATGTTGAAGCTTTTCTTAAAGATGCTGCCAAAAAGGCTATGAATGACGCTATGAATTCCAAGGGAAAAAGAACTATGGACAAGAACGTCAATTATAATGAGAGGGTGCCACCTTTCACTGATGAGATCATGGCAACAGTAATACCTCCATATGTCAAAATCCCGTCTATGAAATATCACGAAGTTACGGACCCTAATGATAATCTTACGGCTTTAGGCTGTAAGCTGGATTGATATAATGCTTATGGGGCAGTCATATGCCGACTGTTCCCCATTACTCTCCGAGGGGCAGCAGCCAAATGGTAGAGACAAAATAGAAAAAAGTCCATCTACTCTTGGAAGCAGTTTTCTTATGAGTTCTCAGCCCAATTTTGCATTTGCAAGGACCCTACTATTAATTATACGATTTTGGCGAACATAAAGCAAAGGCAGGGTGAATCGTTGGAGGACTATTTGTGAAGATTCAATGTAGAAGCCTTGAAGGTCAAGGATATAAATGATCATGATAAGCTCGTGGCCATCCACCCTGGTTTAATCTAGAATACCCCTTTCTGGAAGCAGCTCTTTGTCAATGGCTGCAATGGTCTATAGGACTTCCACTTTCAAGCTGATAAGTTCATCCGGATGGATAACCTTTACTATGCTAAAAGGAAACAAATTCCCAGGATGGAAGGAGGAGGATTTGGCTTGGACCGTAGCCACAAAAGGGTCAGATGGGAAGAACCAGTTGCTAATACAGTCGCTTTAAACAAACCACTATCTTACATATATGTTATAGCTAAGGAAAGAGTCAACTCTCTGTACTCCTTCAAAACTAAAAATAACCCAGAGTAGAAGAAAGGAGGAGACTACTGTGCTTATCATAAAGCTAATAGCCATAAAACTAATGAATGCAGAGTTATGGTCAGAATAATTCAAAAGCTGATCCGGGAAGGCCATCTAAAAGAATTTATCTAAGTTCGGCACAAAGCCCAACAAAATGAAAATTCTCCTTATAAATGCCTAGGCAACGCTGTAAATGTGCTAGAGGATAAGGACCTCCTAAGCTTAAGCCCGCCAATTACCAGGATATATGTGATCCATGGCGGGCCAGATCCAGGAGAAGTAGTAAAGCGACTTGAAGTAGATACGTCAAGAGGCCAAGAAGGGAATTTATTTTTTTCAAGAATAGCCGCCAACGAAGAGCCCATGACTTAACATCCAAATGCCTATTCTGGTGGACACACCACAAGTGCTATGCAAAGGAGTCCATCACCCTGATAATGAGCCCCTCATCATTACTGCTCAAAATGGGTTATCCATCATCTCCCAGATTCCGGTCGATACAGGCAGCGCGGTCAATGTCATCTTCAAACATGCTTTCGATCAGATGAATATCCTTGAGCATAAATTAGAGCCTTGCATAGAGCCTGTATGTGTTCAAAAACAAAGGGTCAACTCCAAATGTGGCAGATAAAGCTAATTGTACAAATCATAGTTCCTCCAACTTGCTGAACATTTGAAACTATCTTTGTGATAATCGACCAACCTTCCTACTACAATGCTTTCTTTGGCAGACCAGCCTTGGATGAGATTGATGCTTTTGTCTCCCTAAAATACCTCATGGTAAAATTCCTGACAAAGCGAGGCTGGGGAAGTGTGTTGGGAAAACAATTCAGCTACCGAGAAATATATTTTGCTACACTTGATCAATACAAATGGGAGTATTCTTCTTACTTTGATTCTACTACTGTTTTACAGCCTTCGGATGATGTATTTTTACATCCAACATTCGAAGCAAAAATTAAAAATAAAAAGTCTAACAAACGTATGTATCAAAGGTACATACCTGCCAGAAACAAGAGGAAGAGCACTAACACTAACTCAATAGAGGAGGGTCCAATAGTCACAGAGTTTGACTACTGAGGCGAAATGGAGAAGATAAGACCCATTAAGGACCTTGAGGAAACCAATAGATTTAGAAGATGCTTCTAAAATAGTCAAAGTGGGAGAAGATCTTAATAGTGATTTAAAGAAAGTCTTGATTCAATTCCTCAAAGTAAAAAAGGATGTATTTGCTTGGTCACATTCCGATATTGTAGGAATTGTTCCGGTTGTCATGTGCCATGCCCTTAACATCAGCCTAGAAGCAACCCCCATAAAGTAGAAAAAGAGATAATGGGATAAAGTTTGTTAACAAGAAATCTAGTCAACATCCCCAATGCTTATTATAAGATGATTCTACTTGAGCATGACCATGTAGTTGAGATGATTCTCACCTTTAAGAGAATACATTTCAAATAGAACAACATAATCGAACGTATTTGAGGTGATAATTCTTGCTATCAACCAAATTGATCTGGTCGAAAAGAATGGTGAATGGCCAAACCTTTCGACCTTGTCGAAAGGAATGATGTAGCCACTTCAACCTATCACCAGGCTGGTATAGCAATGTATTGCCGAACCTTTCGACTTAATCGAAAGGTATGTCATAGCCACTCCAACCTTTCGACTAGGTTGGGATTGAAATAATCTACCCAACCTTTCAACATTGTCGAAAAGGGGAATAAGGCCGCTCCAACAATTCGACTAGGTTGGAGTTATTCACAATCATTTAACTCTTGAAATTATCACCTTATCTTCCCTAGGACTTGGAAGCAGTAAACCATCGATGACTTTAACCCATGTTTTATCACGTCGAAAGGTGATATTCAAAACCTTTCGGCCTAGTTGAAAGGGGATGCATACTCCATCTATATGTCTTTATTTCTTTGAACCACTTTATCTAATGTTCCTTCCGTGGAATCACTTCGAAAGGATTACCGATGCCAAAAAGAGAAGACCCCCCTCGAAAGAATTACATCATGAGTTATTGTTAGACTTATAAACTAGGTTCCTTTGGGAAGACACGCCTTTCGACTAGGTCGAAAGGTGTTTTACCTTTTGAAGCAGTCCTAATTTAATAGTCTATAACCGATTTTGTTTTCCATATATAAGATCAACTTAGTTATTCCTATAACCCATGCATTCAGCATATCGCCACATCATCGTCGCTTTTGCTTTCCATGTTAAGTATAGATCTCGATGATGATGTGTTTCATTAGGGGATGTTTAAGTTGATCTTATAAATAGAATATATCAAAAGAAATCATGAGAAAAAGTGTAACATCCCCCTAATTGGAGGTCCAAAACTAACGGCTACGGATGATGCAGTCATCCGTAGTAATTAATCTTCGGTGACAAAATACGGCTGCTAGATTTATTGATAAACATATCACAGAAATATGGAAAAGTTTAAAAATTCAAAAACAAATTTCCACTTTCTAATTAAAATATCTCATGTTTATACCATAATCTCATATCTATAACCACGTTTAGCAAAATATAATTAATACAAATATGCCAAGAGCAACATATTAAGATGCCCCCTTGGTTGATCATAGAATATAGTAAGGCTAATTATTCTTCCTTTACAACAAAACACACAGCGGAAATAAATCTCTAAATAACTATCTGCCTCCTGCACGCCTCCGGAAGCTTTATTCGTTAGAGAAAACCTAAGAACCTTAAACCTCAAACTACTCAAAATGAATTAAGTACCCAAGAGTTTAAGGGGAAAACAAAAACTTTAAGTCAGACATAAAGCCTGGTATGAATATTAATCTAGCATCTCAATCCCTTTTAGATATGTAGTGAGACCACGTCGCTTAGCAGAATGGGTTTTCCCCTCACTAATATCCTCAAAACATTACAAAACCATACACTATGCTCCTACATCCACAATGATTAAAACATACATTTTCAAAATATTATGATGAAATGCATACTTGAAAATCATTTAGATTTACAATTCCTTATTCAATCTGACACTCTGTCGTAATTATAATTTCAAGGGTCACTAATAACCTTTCTAGTTTTCATGGGTTTACTAATAACCTTTTAATTTTCATGGGTTTACTAATAACCTTGTTATAATTTATAGACACCCAGTCTTATTCATAGTTTTCATGGGATCACTAACAACTTATAGTCTCCTGCCATTTAACTTAATCAATTCATGGGTCTTCCTTTAATTCCCCTGAATTTTAATTAACATTATTCAGGATATTTAATTAAATAAATTAAATAAAATAATGTGAATAATTAGGGAGATGAGATTAATAAATCTAATGGTCATATCTTAATGAATGAACTAAAATAAGACTGAACTAAATTTGGAAGGAGGAATTTTCCTAAGGGGTAAATTGAGAAATGGGGCTACATTTCTTAGTATATATCTCTTCCTCCACCTTAATAAATTTCCACTTTCTCATTCTTAACTCCCTACCAACTTCGCCCGGCCATTAAGAGCTCCAAAAAGAGTTTAAATTGAAGAAAAAGTTAAAGAATTAATGCTAGGAAATTATATCATTCTCCAATTAACTAATCAAGGTGAATAATCATGTTTATCATCTCATTTCTCTATGTTTGGATCGGTTATGGGTAATACCCGATTCATGTTTGTGATTTTGGTTAGGACATAACCATTTAAACCTTTGTTTGGATAAGACATAGGTGTTTTAAATGTTAATGGGCTAATTAACACATTTCTTTTGGTTTTGGTTAAATTCTGAATTGTTTTGACTTTCATATGCTTTGAAATTTTAATATGTTGATGTATACGATTTATCATATTTTTTGGTGATTTTTGGGGATTTTTCCTTAGTGATTTACTAAGGTAATTAAATTATTTAAGCCCAAGGGCTAAATTGAAAATTGCTTCTGAATTTATTTAAATTCAAAGAGAAATTGCTTTTGAAAAATAATTGGTGAAAAAGAACATTGTTTTAAGAAAAAGGTTAACTTTTGAATACTTTTTACTATTTGGAAGTACTTGAGAAGGGTCCTTAGTCGATCAAAATTAGACAAGCAAGATAAAACATCACTTCAGTAGGCCCAGTTCTACCTTTGACTACAACAAGCCCGCTTTTACCCTTTTAACCAAGTCGAAAGGTACCATTCGTCTAAGATGGAAGGTTAACAATTACCCTTCACCTAATTCGAAAGGTAGGCATGGTGTCGAAGAGAAGAGGGGCGAAGAGATGGGGAGGCTGCTTCCTTTGCTTTCAAATAGAAACATAATTGCTTTCGAATTTGTTGAAGGGGGATCCTTCGACTTTATCATTTTATAAAAGATAAAAAAAATTATATGGTCAAGAATGGGTTTCGAAGGGGATCCTCGAAAGTTTAAACCTTCAAGTGAATTATTTTAAAATGTTTTCTAAAAAGGTGTTTTAATACCTTTCGGCAAAGTCGAAGGGTAAACCTTTTGATAAGGTCGGAAGTATACTTTTGAAGGGTTGGTTCCAACACCAACACTTCATTGTTTTTGAATGATTTCGAAAGGTTTTGATTTCGGAAGGTTTGATTTTGAAAGGTTTTGATTTCGAAAGGTTTGATTTCGAAAGGTTTTGTAGAGGTTATCTTTAATGATTGCGAAAGGTTTTGTAGAGGTTATCTTTAATGATTGCGAAAGGTTTTGAGGTTCAATAATTTCAAAAGGTTTTGTGTTTTATTGCCTTCGAAAGGTTTATAAATGGGTTTTATAAGGTGGGTACCTAGGCTTTTGACCAAGTTGAAAGGTAGATCCATTTGACTAGGTCGAAAAGAAACCTTCTAACAGGGTCGAAAGGTGAGACATTTCGACAAAGTTTGTTTGAAGGGGTTACTTCGAAGGGTTATAGCATAAAGTACTTATTTTGCTTGAATATGTAAGAGGGATCCTTATATAAATTTGATGTTATTAAACCTTGGGAACACCGAGGTGAGATTAATGATTTGGATACATAGTTTGGGGTTACAAATAGAAATATGCCTTGGAAAATATATATTGGGGCTATCAATATGTTTTTATTTAATTTAACTTAATTGAGGCTACCAATGGAAATAGGTTAAACATGTGGTATACCTGGGGGGAAATAAATAATCTTGGGTATCATGAGTTTTTATAAATAATAATGGGGATCATGATATTTTGGCTAAGTGTAAGGTTCTTTGTTAACATAGGAAAACCATGGAATGTTCGGTGGATAGCCCACATCGAATTTCTAAAGTAAAGAATGTTTTGTCAGAGGTGGTTAGCCTCGGGATTTGGCACCCAAGGGTACATAGTCATCCAAGGAAAACTATGGAGTATGCGACGGATAGCCCACACCATCTTTTATAAAACAATATATGATGGATAATCTACATTTATGTTGAATGGATTTAGGATAGACAGTCCTATTAAAGTTTTGACGGATAGTCATTTTAAAGATTTAGAGGGGAACTCTAACTAGTGGATTTTGATGGGAAATCTAGTAAATTGCTTCTAGGTGGGACACCTAAATAATGGGTGGATGGGATATCGAATATATATGATTTATGGCTTCATTTCATATTATGTTAGGACTAATCATTTTGGGTGCAGGAGCATAGTAAATGATTTACTTGTTTTGTTTTGGATATTAGTGAGGAGAAAACCCATTCCGCTAAGCGGCGTGGTCTCACTAGATAGCTATTTATGATAAGAGATGATAAGGGATTATTCATACCGGAATTATTTTATGACTTGAAGTTTGTGTTTCTCCACAAACTCTCGGGTACTCAAAATTAATTTTAGTAGTCTAAGAGTGGGAGACGTTCAGTTTTATGGACAAATAAGCTTTCAAAGATGTGCAGGAGGCAGTGTTAGCTATATAGGAGCTATTTTTTGCATTCCGCTGTGATGTACTAACAACTGAAAAGTTCATATTATTTGTCTCTTATCGTCATAAGGGGACATCTTCTTACGTCACTCTTATCTTATTTTGTACTTGTATATGTGATCTGAATGTGGTTAACGTCTGGGAGTACGTAACTAAATTTGAATGATATTCATAAGAAATGATAAATTCGGTTTTGTCGAAGTTGAAATTTTTTCATATTCTTATGTTTTTGTGTTGCCAATAGTTTCAAGTTTTTTATTTCGGTCACTCAGAAATAACACCTATGGATGACTGCAACATAGTTAGTTTTGAGCCAGCGGAAGCGGGATGTTACAAGTTGGTATCAGAGCATGGTTTATGTACTTAAAAGGAATTTGAAACCTTAAAAGGTTTTTTAAAGCATAATCTAATGAATCTAAAATATGGTTGGGCTTGGGTAAGTGCTATAGTAACGTATGTGTACTTTGCTATAAATACCTAAGGATGTATTTCCCAACTCCCTTAGACCGTTCTTTTATATCTTACCAAGATTGCATTTCAGGTAGTAGGGAAGTAAGACATGGAGGTAGAAAACAAAAGAGTGAATCATGGTGGGAGACGCACCGCAACAAGTGGAAATGTTTGACCCAATACTAGGAGCAACCAGGGTCGACAAGCAAATGTAAACACCGATGCAAATGCTAATGTTGGTGCTGAGATTCCACTGGTTGATATCGGGATAATGTATTAGTTCTTCATGAATATGATGCAAGCTGGAGTAGTTGTGAGAGTGGATGTAGGTAATGCTAGAGGAGCTAATCTGATGGCCACAGTTGGCAATAATAATGCAAAGCTGATCAGGGATTACGCTAGTCTTGGAGGGAAGCCTTTTTAGGGAATCGAGGATTAAGTAGGAGTGGAGAACTGGCTATTGCATTGTGAAAGGATATTTTCAGATCTCGGCTTGACGGATATGAAGAAGAGGAGACTTGCTTCAAAGCAATTGCAGGGAGCAGCATTGTTTTGGGGGAACAGAGTTACCATAACAGAGCCAGAGGAAGACCTGACTTGGGCTGAATTTTGAAGGAGGTTAGAAGAAATATTTCTATCAGAGGTTGCAAAGTCAGCATTGTTCAGGAAATTTGCAGATTTAGTCCAGGGGGATAGATCGATGTTTGAGTATGCAACATAGTTTGATGAGCTGTCCTGTTTTAGATATGCTACTACGAATACTTTCATTCGAAGGAATGATAAGTTTATCAGGGGGTTGAATCCTGAGATCGCTAGAGAAATCATGCCAAACCTCCAGGATGCATGTCATATGGTTTTTGAGATGGCTATTCAGAATGTAGAGATGCTTTCTACTTTTGGAAAAAGGAAACCGGTTGAGGTTCGGAATTTTCAGCGCAAGAAGTGGAAGTCCCTCCAGAAGAAAGGTTCCAAGTCCGGGGTAACAGCTACGAAGAGCAAGGTTGATATTGTCTGTTACAAATGTGAGAAGAAGGGGCACTATGCTAATGAATGTCACTCCGGTAGTGGAAGAGCAGTTGCAGTGAGGTCGAATGTGAAGTGCTAAAACTGTGGCCAGATGTGGCATTACAAGGGCTAGTGTCTCAAGGCTGATAAAGTTTGAAAGTTAAAGGCCTTTGAATTGGAATCGTCATCCTCTAGACCAACGGCTACTGAGAAAGGAAAAGCGGTGATAGAAGGTATTCTTATGATTCATAGTACTCCAGTTAGGATACCATTTGATACCGGTGCATCACACTCATTTATATCTCAGTAATTGGTAGATTTCTTATGTTTATAACCTTTATACCTTATTACCCCTTTAAGGGTTGCGAATCCTATAGAAGAGTATGCAACTCTGGGAATGAGATATGACTAGTTAGAACTTGACTTGTTGTGTCATATATTTTCATGCAGTTTATACGTTTTTGATTTCGTGGGTTTCGAGATCATATTGGGTATGGATTGGATAAATAGATACGATGGTAGGATATTTTACCAGGAGGGGGAAATATCATTGAAACACCCTAATAGCCATAACCGAGTCATTTCCTCGGTAAGGAATTCGAATGGAAATGCATATGCGTTATTGGGTGCTATGGGAACGGAAGCAGAGTTGAAGCAGGTTTATGTAGCAAGAGAGTTTGCGAATATGTTTGAACTTGTTTCGGGCTTGCCGCCGAAGAGAGCAATCAAGTTTCAGATAGATCTCGTACTGGGAGTTGAACCTGTAAGTAGACCACTTAGCAGGATGTAACCAATTGAGATGAAGGAATTGAAGGTGCAGCTAGTGGAATTGGAAGGAAAGAATTTAATTTGGCCAAGCAATTTGCCTGGGGGAAGGACCGCAGTATTCATGAAGAAGCTAGATGGGTGGTTAAGGATGTGTGTCGACTATCGTATGTTGACCGAGGGGACGATCAAGAGTAGATATCATTTGCTGAAGATCGATGATTTATTCCATCAGTTGAGTGGAGCCAAAGTGTTTTCCTAGCTGGATTTGGCGACAGGTTTCCATCAGCTAAGGGTGTCAGGGGACAGTATTCCTTTGACGGCATTTAGGACCAGATATTGGTCTTACGAGTGGTTGGTTATGCCATTCAGGCATACTAATGCGCCAGCTTTCTTCGTAGATTTGATGAACCAGGTTTTCCAAGAGAACTTGGATAGGTTCGTGTTTGTTTTTATTGATGACATTTTGGTATATTCTAAGACCGAGAAGGATCATGCGGATCATCTTAGAATAGTGTTTGAGACGCTAATGCAACATTAGCTGAAAGTGAAATTATCCAAGTGTCATTTTTGGAAGAAGGAAGTGAAGTTCCTTGGTCATGTAGTTTTCGAGGTAGGGTTAGTAGTTGATCCAGATAAGATCAAAGCTGTTAACAATTGGAAAAGACACGAGACAGTAAGCGAGATTAGAAGTTTTCTTGGTCTTGCAGGATACTACCGAAGGTTCATTAAGGATTTCTCGTGGATAGCGGCATCCTTGACTATGCTGACGAGGAAGGACGTGAAGTTTGTTTGGTCTGACAAATGTGAAGAGGAATTCCTTAAGTTGAAACGTTTGTTAACCAATGCGCCCGTGTTAGTAGTTCCAGATGGGAATCAGGGGTTGGTAGTTTACACCAATGCATGTGGTACTGGGTTGGGTGCTGTGCTAATGCAGAATGGAAAGGTTATTGCCTATGCTTCTAGACAGCTTAGAATGCATGAACTGAGATACCCAACTCATGATTTGGAGTTGGCTGTGGTAATCTTCACATTGAAGGTGTGGAGACATTATCTTTTAGGAGAAAGGTTTGAGCTATTTACGGACCATAAGTCTCTATGGTATTTATTCTCTCAAAAGGATCTGAACATGAGACAGCAAAGATGATTGGATTTTGTTGCAGCTTATGATTTTAGCATCGAGTATACACCGGGAAAAGGAAATAAGGTGGCAGATGCGCTTTAAAGGAAACATCAAAATGTCATGTTAGCTATGTTGGCAAAATGGAAAGACATGAAAGCACTGGCTACATGCAGTGTGCAGTTGAGGTCGATTGCTGGATCTAGTCGGAATATTGCCATGATGCCTTGTTTGGAAGTTCGACCAGTTTTGATCGAATGAATTGCTTCTAAGAAGAAAGAGGATCTAGTTTTATCCGAGAGGATTAGAAAGTTAAAAGTTGGAACTGAGATTGATGATTTGAACGATTTTATTCTTGACCGCAGGGGTTGGTTGAGAAAGAAGGAACGGTTATGTGTTCCTGATGTTGGAAACCTTAGGAAGGAAGTTCTTAAGGAATGTCATCGATCAAAGTTTACGATTCATCCTGGGGGAACAAAGATGTATCAGAATATGAAGAGAAGTTTCTACTAGGAAGGAATGAAGAGAGATGTTGGATAATGGGTAAAATAGTTTTTGAACTGTCCGCAAGTAAAAGTCGAGCATCAAAAGTCAAGTGGTTTGCTCCATCCTTTTGATGTTCCAGTTTGGAAGCAGGACTAGATATCCATGGATTTTACTCATGGTTTACCAAGGTCAAACCGTTGTAATGAAAGTATATGGGTCATAGTGAACAGATTGTCCAAGAGTGCCCATTTCATTCCGGTAAGGTCAAGCAGGACGACACCTGTTTAGGCTAAGTTGTTCACGAAGATCATCGTTAGACCGCATGGAATTCCTAGTTATCAGACTAATATTTGAATGGCGCCTTTTGAAGTTTTGTATGGAAGGCCAGACAAATCAACAACATGTAGGTTAGAGACCGGAGATAGATTGGTCCTTGGTCTAGATTTGATGAGAGAGGCTATGGAAAAGATCATGTTGATACAGGAAAGAATGAAGGAAGCTCGGTCTAGACAGAAGAGTTACACAGACGAAAGGCGTAAGGATCTAGAGTTTTCAGTTGGAGATAGAGTTTTCATCAAGATATCATCGATGAAAGATGTAGTTTGGTTCAGGAAGACCGGGAAGCTAGCTCCGAGATATGTTGGACCATTTCCTATATCCCGGAGGATTGGGGAACTCGTGTACCGAGTAGATTTACCGAGTAGTTTGGCCGGGGTCCACAATTTGTTTCATTTTCCTATCTTAGGAAGTGTGTTCAAAATCCAGAAACTACTATCGCTCCGATGGCACTGGAGGGCTTAGTGGTAGAACTGGATATGACTTTCGTGATGCATCCAGTTCGTATTGTGGCACAAGATGAGAAAAGGCTGGGAATAAGATAGTCGGGTTGGTGAGAGTTTAGTGGAGCGACAATGTGGTGGACTGTACGCGGGAGACAGAAGACAGGATTAGGGCTACTTTTCCTGGGCTGTTTTAGATGGTATGTTCTATATCGGGTTTATATTGAATTTGGCCGGTAGGTTATACTAGCTTTGCTTGCATGGGCTATATGCCTGTTGTTTGGTCCTTACTGAATTTCGAAGATGAAATTCTTTAAGGGAGGGTCTGTAATGCCCTTAAATTTTAATTAACATTACTTAGGATATTTAAATGGATAAATTAAATAGAATAATGTAAATAATTAGGGAGATGAGATTAATAAATCTAATGGCCGTGTCTTAATGAATGAACTAAAATAAGACTTAACTAAATTTGGAAAGATGAATTTTCCTAACGGGTAAATTTCAAAATAGGGCTACATTTCTTAGTATATATCTCTTCCTCCACCTTAATAAATTTCCACTTTCTCATTCCTAACTCCTCACCAACTTCGGTCGACCATTAAAAGCTCTAAGAAGAGTTTAAATTGAAGAAAAAGCTAAGGAATTAAAGCTAGGAAATTATCTCATTCTCTAATTAAGTAATTAAGGTGAATAATCATGTTTATCATCTCATTTCTCTATGTTGGGATCGGTTATGGGTTATACCCAATTCATGTTTGTGATTTTGGTTAGGACATAACCATTTAAACCGTTGTTTGGATAAGACATAGGTGTTTTAAATGTTAATGGGCTAATTAATACGTTTTCATTCGATTTTGGTTAAATTCCAAATTGTTTTGACTTTCATATGCTTTGAAATTTTAGTATGTTGAAGTATATTATTTATCAGATTTTTTGTGATTTTTGGGGATTTTTCCTTAGTGATTTACTAAGGTAATTAAATTATTTAAACCGAAGGGCAAAACTGAAAAATGGCTTCCGAATTTATTTAAATTCATAGGAAAATTGGTTTTCAAAAATATTTGGGGAAGAAGAATAGGGTTCTAAGAAAAAGGCTAACTTTTGTATACATTTTACTATTTGGAAGTGGAGGAGAAGGTTCCTCTACCAATTAAAATTAGACAAGCAAAAGATAAAACATCACTTCAGTAGGCCCAGTTCTGCCTTCGACTCCAACAAGCCCGCTTTTACCCTTTTGAGAAAGTCGAAAGGTACCTTTTGGCTAAGACGGAAGGTAACAATTACCTTTTTCCTAATTCAAAAGGTAAGCACAGTGTCAAAGGGAAGAGGGGCGAAGGGATGGGGATGCTGCTTCCTTTACTTTCGAATAGAAACATAATTGCTTTCAAATTAGTTAAAGGGGATCCTTCGACTTTATCAATTTATAAAAGACTAAAACTTTTATATGCTCAAGAAGGGGTTTCAAAGGGGATCCTCGAAAGTTTAAACCATTAAGGGAATTGTTTTAAAATGTTTTCTAAAAAGGTGTTTTAATACCTTTCGACAAAGTCGAAGGGTAAACCTTTCGACAATGTCGGAAGTATACTTTCGAAGGGTTGGTTCCAAAACCAACACTTCATTATTTTTGAATGATTTTGAAAGTTTTTGATTTCGAAATGTTTGATTTCGAAAGGTTTGATTTCAAAAGGTTTTGATTTCAGAAGGTTTGATTTCGAAATGTTTTGAAGGGGTTATATTCAATGATTGCGAAAGGTTTTGAGTTTCATCACCTTGTAAAGGTTTATATATGGTTTTTATAAGTGGGGTGCCTAGGCTTTCGACAAGGTCGAATGGTAGATCCTTTCGACTAGGACAAAAAGAAACCTTTCGATGGGGTCGAAAGATGAGACCTTTCGACGAAGCCTAAAGGTATGGCTTTATGCTACTTTCAAAAGGAAGGCTTCTGAAGGGGCTAACTTCGGATGTTTATTTGCTTTCAAATGGAACTTCATTCGAAAGGTTTTAAAGGGCTTTTTTAGCCATTTCCTTAAGTAAAATTTTGCTAATTTGAAGTGGTTACTTCGAAGGGTTATAGCATAAAATGCTTATTTTGTTTGAATATGTAATGGGATCCTTATATAAATTTGATTTTATTAAACCTTGGGGACACTGGGGTGGGATTAATGATTTCAATACATAGTTTGGGGTTACAAACAGAAATATGCTTTCGAAAATATACAATGGGGCTATCAATATGTTTTTATTTAATTTAACCTAATTGCGGCTACAAATGGAAATAGGTTGAACAGGTGGTATACCTGGGGAAAATAAATAATCATAGGGATCATGAGTTTTTATAAATAATCATGGGGATCATGATATCTTGGTCATGTGTAGGGTTCTTGGTTAACCTAGGAAAACCATGGAATGTGCGGTGCATAGCCCACATCAAATTTCTAAAGTAAAGTATGTTTTGCCTGAAGTGGTTAGCCTCAGGATTTGGCACCCAAGGGTTCATAGTCATCCTAGCAAAACTATAGAGTGTGCGGTGGATAACCCATGCCATCTTTTGTAAAACAATGTATGATGGATAATCTGCATTTATTTTGAATGGATTTGGGATGGACAGTACTATTAAAGTTTGGACGAAAAGTCATTTTAAAGATTTAGCGGGGAACTCTAACAAATGGATTTTGATGGGAAATCTAGTAAATGTCTTCTAGGTGGGATACCTAAGTAATGGGTGGATGGGATATCCAATATATATGGTTTATGGCTTTATTTCATATTATGTTAGGAATAATCATTTTGGGTGCAGGAGCATAGTAAACGATTTGCACGTTTTGTTTTGGATACTTGTGAGGGAAAAATGCGTTCCACTAAGCGGCGTGGTCTCACAAGATATCTGTTCATGATAAGAGATGATAGTGGATTATTCGTAACAGAATTATTGTCTGACTCAAAGTCTATGTTTATCCACAAACTAGCGGGTACTCAAAATTAATTTGAGTAGTCTGAGAGTGGGAGACTTTCAGGTTTTTGGACAAATAAGCTTCCAGAGACATGCAGGAGGCAGTATTAGCTATATATGAGCTATTTTGTGTATTCCGCTGTGATGTACTAAGAACTGAAAAGTTCATATTATTAGTTCTCTGAGCATCAAAAGGGGACATCTTCATATGTCACTCTTATCGTATTTTGTACATGTATATGTGATCTGAACGTGGTCAACGTTTAGGATTATGTAATCAAAACTGAATGATGTTCATAAGAAATGATAAATCGGTTTTGTTAAAGTTTAAATTTTTCATATTCTTATGTTTCTGTGTTGCCAGTAGTTTCAAGTTTCTGATTTCGGTCACTCGGAAATAACAACTATGGATGACTGCAAAATCTGTAGCAGTTAGTTTTGAGCCTCCAGAAGCGGGATGTTACACATCCTGAACCTATTGGACTTTCCGATAACTAATCACCTTATCCTAGTTCTCATGGTTTAACTAGGAACCTGTGGATTTATCCAGTAACTCACAACACATCCTAGTTTTCATGGATTGACTAGAAATCTACTGATACTTCCATTAGCCACATATCTATCCTAGTTTTCTTGGGTTTACTAGGAACCTATTGGCTGATGTCAACACTTGATCCAGATATAGTTTTCATGGGTTCACTACAAACCAATTAGCCCATGCAAATTACTCTTAGTAAATAGTTTTCATGGGTTAACTATGAACCTTTTGGTATGCACCAATAACTAACATATCATAGTTTTCACGGGTTTTCTATGAACCTTTTAGTTTGCAACAATAACCACCTTATCATAGTTTTCATGGTTTGACTATGAACCTTTTGGTATGCACCAACAACAACAAAGTTTAGGCATCCTATGTTTTTGGTCACCCTGGCTCCATGGATGAAATTCTACTCATTCAAGAGTTTAAGCCATTTATATTCACTATCAAGTTAACCTACTGGTTCTTCTACCTCTTTTTCCCCAATATACGGTTATGGGTTATCATGTGAATATTCTCATAATTGAAAAAGCAAAGCAATAATTTAATAATACCACTCCTGTGGGTTTAAGTCCTTGAAAAACATATCATAATCTTTAACTTATATTTTTATCAAGGCAACAATTCTTCAAAATTACATACTTAAAGCCATTAAAAAACTCCATTATATAAGTCGTGGTTTGTTTTCCTTTAAAAAATTAGTGTATGGGTTTTCAAACCTTTCAAAACAAACCTTTTGACCTTGTCGAAAGGTCTACAAAACAACCTTTTGAAACCATTAGCACCATTCTTCCATTTAAACCTTTCGAAAGCATTGAACTCATAAAATATAAACCTTTCAAAAACATTGGATTTTATCATTCGAAACTCCCTGGGTTTACGTTAAAACATACAGAAGCTCTTCTTTTAAACCCATTCGGCTACAATGGAAGCCACCTTTCGATCTTGTTAGATGGTCCGCTTCGAAAGCCCTAAACGTTTCTTCTAAAACAATAGACCTCTGCCTTTTAAAGCATATCCTTCGAAAGCTTTGGTTTTACTTCTATTACAAAACCAAATAAATCACGTAAGTCAAAAGCTTTGAAACCTTTCGAAAGCAATGCGAGAAGCGGTTGGTTTTTTAAAAACAAGTAAACCTTTCATCTTTGTTGAAAACAACGACTTCGAAAGGTTGGAAAAGCGACTATAACTTTTCGACAACGTCGGAAGGTTCAAAACAAAACAATGATAAATGGCAGTAACTGTTCGATTGTGTCGAAGGGTTTAAAAACTTTATTTAATCATTTTGACCTAGTCGAATGCAACAAATTCGAAAGCTCTTATTCGAAAGAAAAGTAGATGAAAGCTTCTGTTTTATAAAACAAACATATCCCATCCTCCTTGGCCCTCAACCTTTCGACTATGAACCATTCGACCTTTTTCCAATTCATTACGTACCAAGATACTTGATACCATATGCATTGGTTTGACTTTGTCGAAAGCTACAAGCTTTTGACTTAGTCGGAAGGTTTGGGTCGGAAGGTTTTCTATCGAAAAAGCCGAAACATGCAGAAAGTATGATTTCTTTGTTTTTAACTTAAAAAGCATATATTTTGAAATAACCTACCTTTGTTTGTCAAATTCTCATTGGTTAATAACTTCTTTTTAGAAAACACTACCTTTATTTTTTCTAATTTAATGAAGAGATTTATTTTATAAAACACCCATTCTCCTTAAATTAATATATAAACCATTTAAGTCCCATACCTTAAATGATTTTATATATTTAACAAAACACTCAGGAAAAATTTGGAAAAATCCCAGAAAATCTATTTTTAACATATTTTCCAACCTATAAAAATTTCAAACCAAATAATCATTATTTTTGCCGTAAATAATTCATAACCCAGTAAATCATTTTTTTCACTATAAAATTTATATAAAATCCATATAAACTCAGAAAAATATGAGAATTAAAACCCAAATCCAAAATCATATTTTCTATAACATAAAATTTTCCCAAGGCATTTAAAATTCATTTTCATCCTGGTCTTGCCCTAAACCGTGTAATCCTATATTAAACAACCTCGTTTATACATATATAAATCATATACAAGCATAACATCATTCAACACATCGTAAAAAATGGATTTATCATTAAATCTAAAATCATTTGATCTATAAATCAAAGTAGTGATGTAGAAACTACTATCCACCTTGCTTGAGATTAGGAGATTAGAGGTTATTTGAGATTGATTTTCCTCTAGATTGAATCATAAGCTTTCCTTAAATTTTATTCTTCTCTTCCATATTCCTATGTCTGGCCCTGTTTCTTCTTACGTTTATCGTTTTTATTTGAGAATAAAAATGAACGTGTAAAACCTAATGAAAGTGGTATAAGGGTGGGGTGTATGGCTACCTACCCAAATGCTCTTATGTTTTTATTCTAACCGTTCATATATGTTCATTAGATTAATTAAGCACGACCACCTATTTTATTAATCAAACCCAATCCCCTTATCTACATTATTCTATTTGATTTATTCCAATTAAATCTCCTAAATAATGTTAATAAAAATAGGGGTGTTCAGGCTCCCCTCCTTAAAGAATTTCGTCCTCGAAATTCAGTAAGGACTAACTAACAAACATAGTAATCTTCTGTAACATCTCCTAAAAACCATACTAGCCAACCTACCTAGCAACCAATCTATATATAAATCTAATATAGACATACCATTAAACATATCAGGATAAGCCTCTCGAATCCTATCCTCCACTCCCAAGTACAGTCTTTCTCGTTGTCGCTCCACTGAAATTTCACCAACTTGACTGTCTTGGTCCTCAACCTTTTTTCATCTCTCGCTACAACCCGAATTTGTTATCTAACAAAAGTCAAATCAGGCTCTACTACTAAGTCCTCTAACTCTGTCTGTGGAATATTAGACTCTGGATCATGCACATACTTACAAAGATGAGACACATGGAATACATTATGGACGCCTCCCAAACTGCTCGGCAATTCTACTCTATAAGCAAGCTCTCCAATCCTTTATATAATCTGAAATGGACCAACATATCTCGAGGCCAACTTTCCCGGCTTTCCATATCGTACCACACCCTTCATCGGTGATCATTTAATGAAAACTCTACCTTCCATTGAGAACTCTAAGTCTTTACGCCTCTTATCTACGTAACTCTTCTGCCTGGATTGAGCTTCCTTCATCCGTCCTTGGATTAACTCAATCTTCTCTGATGCCTCTCTAACCAAATCCGGACCTAAGACCAATTTGTCTCCAGTTTCTAACCAACAGGCCGGTGATTTGCATGGCCTTCCATACAAAACTTCAAAAGGCGCCATTCCAATAACAGTTTGATAACTATTATTATAGGAAAACTTAATCAAATGCAGGTGATCTTCCTAAGATCCACCAAAGTCCAACACACAAGCTCTCAATAAATCTTTGAGTACCTTATTGACTCTCTCTGTCTGCCCATCTGTTTGTAGGTGATATGCTGTACTCATCTTGGGCTTGGTGCCTAATACCTCTTGTAGACTCCTCCAAAATTCGCTAGTGAACAATGCTTCTCTGTCGCTGACTATGCTACTAGGAATCCCATAAAGTCTAACTATGTTCTTCGTGAACAACCTTAATAGAACAGGTGCCATCTTGGTTGACTTTACCGGAATGAAATGGTCACTTTTGGTCAACCTATCCACTATAACCCGTACACTTTCATTTCCGCTCCTTGACCATGGCAACCCATCTATAAAATCCATCGACATCGAATCCCATATCCAAACTGGAACATCTAAAGGCTGAAATAACCCACTTGGCTTCTGATGTTCGGCATTCACTTGTCGATGGTTAATACACTACCTAACCCACAAGCTAACATCCATCTTCATGCCTTCCCAATAGAAGCTCCTCTTCATATCTTGATATATCTTGGTCCCTCCAGGATGAATCCTAAATTTGGACCGATGGCATTCCTTTAGAACTTCCCTCCTTACGTTCTCTACATTCGAAACACACAATCTTCCCTTCTTTCTCAACCATCCTCTTTAGTCAAGATTAAAACCCATTAGGTCATCAACCTCTGATCCTTCCTCAAGCCTTCTAATCCTCTCGGCTAAATTGGACCTTCTCTTTGCTTAGATGCTATTCTTTCGATCAGCATTGGTCGAACTTCTAAACAAGACAACATGGAAGTATCCTAATTAGAACTTGCGATAGATCTCAACTGCACACCACGACTGGCCACGACTTTTAGATCCTTCTATTCTACCAGCATTGCTAATACCACATTCTGATGTTTTCTATTGAGAGAATCAGCTACCTTATTTCCTTTCCTAGGAGTACACACTATACCGAAATCATAAGCAGTAAAAAACTCCAGCTATCTTTGCTACCTCATATTCAACTCCTACTAAGAGAATAAATACTTTAATGACATATGATTGGTATACAACTCAAATCTCTCTCCCAATAGATAATGCCTCCAAATCTTCAAGCCAAAAATCACTGCATCTAACTCCAAGTTATGAGTCGGGTACCTTACCTCATGCCGTCTAAGATGCCTAGATGTGTAAGCGATAACTTTGCCCTTCTACATCAATGCTGCTCCCAATCCAATCCAACATGCATCAGGGTAGACTACCAACCCTTGGTTACCATCTAGAACTACTAACACTGGAGCATTAGTCAAAAATTGCTTTAACTTAAAAGAATGCTTCCTCACATTTGTCGAACTAAATAAACTTTGCATCCTTCCTGATCAACTTGGTCAAAGGTGCTGCTATCTGCGAGAAATCCTCAATAAATCTCCGGTAATAGCTAGAAAGTCCAAGAAAACTTCTGATCTCGATTACTATCTCTGGTCTCTTCCAATTATTAACTGCCTCGATCTTAACTGGATCAACTGACAATCCTTCCTTTGAAACCACATTACCAAGAAACTTAACCTCTCTCTTCCAGAAATGACACTTGGAAAACTTCGCGTTCAGCCGATTCTGCCTCAGCCTCTCTAACACCACTCTAAGATGAATCTCATGCTCTCTTTCATCTTTGGAGTACACCAAAATATCATCTATGAACACTAATACAAACCTATTCAAGTGCTCTTTGGAAACCCGATTCGTAAAATCAACGAAGAAAGCAGGTTCATTCGTCAATCTGAATGGCATTACTAACCACTCATATGAACCATACCTTGTCTAAAATGCCGTCAGTGGAATGCTATCCTCCGCCACACTCAACTGATGAGACCCCATTGCCAAGTCCAATTGGGAAAATACTCTAGCTCCACTCAACTTATCAAACGGATCGTCAATTCTTGGCAAAGGATACTTATTCTTGATCGTCCTTTTGTTCAACTTATGATAGTCGATGCACATCCTTAACGACCCATCTGGTTTCTTCACAAATACCATAGCTGCTCCCTAAGGCGAACTGCTCGGTCTAATAAAATTCATTTCCTCAAGATCCACAAGTTGCACCTTCAATTCCTTCATCTCTGTTGGTGTCATCTTGCTAGGTGGTCTACTGATAGGTTTAGCTCCCAGTATAAGGTCTATTCGAAACTTAATAGCTCGTTTCGGGGTTAATCTAGCGACCAACTCAAATACATCTGCAAACTTTCTAACCACACGAATCTGTCTAAGCTCTTCTTTAACCTCCATAGCACTCAACAAAGAACAAACACTTTTACTGGAATTCTCCACTGAGAGAATGATTCGATTATGACTATCTGGGTGCCTTAATGATATTTCCCGATCCTGACAAAATATCCTAGCCTCATACTTACCCAAACAATCCATACCTAAGATGATCCTGAAATCTACGAAATCAAAAACATATAAAGTGCATGCAAACTTATATCCTAGCATATCAAGTTCTAACTGGTCTTATCTCATCTCAAGAGTTGCATACCCTCCTATTTGATTCGCAACCCTTAAGGAAGTGACAAGGTATGTGGGTCCTATACATAAACTATCAACCAAATACTGAGATATAAATGAATGAGATGTACCGGTATCAAAAAGTACCCAAACAGATATACTCTGAATCAAAAGCGTACCTTCCATCAAAGCCTTTCCTTTTTCTGCTGTAGTGAGTTTAGAAGGAGATGGTGGTCCAATAGCAAACACCATCCCTCTATCCGTCCTGATTGGCTCTGGACACTGGTTCTTATAATGCCCAACCTGGTCATAGTTGAAGCATTTCGCATTCTTCTTCCCCGCCGGCTTCTTCCCTTTACCAGTTCTGCATTCATGGGCATAATGGCCCTTCTGATTACACTTATAACACACCACATCAGCCTTTGCCTTCTTAGTTGCATCACCTTTCTAGGCTCCCTTCTTCTTAGAAAATTTAGTTTTTCTTCCCAACGAACCCTGGGACTCAACTGGTTGTTCCCTAGCTGAAACAACAAGCATCTCCTCGTGGCGGACGGTCATTTCCACCATCACATGATAAGGTTCTCTGATATGAGTCATAGCCACTCTACCAAGCTCTAGTCTCAAACCTCAAATGAATCTCTCATTCCTCCTGAAATCCCTATCAACCAAAGCATATCCATATCGAGATAGCTCATCAAATTTAGCAGCGTATTCAATCCTGGACATCTGTCCTTGAACAAGATCTTAAACTTCCTCATGAACGCCGATTTGGTAACCTCAGTGAAGAACCTATGCTCAAACCTCCTCTTGAAGTCAGCCTAAGTTAACTCTTCCTCTGGCACTCCGACCGTCACATTGTTACACCAATGAAGCGCTATCCCTTGCAACAGTCTAGAGGCTAGCCTTCTCTTCTCTCCATTATTTAAGCATATATCTGTAAAGATCCTTTCATAGTTCACCAACCAATTATCTATATCTAGAGCATCTTCCATTCCAACAAACGGCTTTCATCCCAGACTGACATATTCTCTACTCAACTTAGCATAGTTATGACCAACCGAAACTACAGGATTAGCTCCTCTAACATTCCCAGCAGCTCTTGCTTGCAACAAATTAGCCAACAACTGATACACCATCCTCGCAGCTATTGCAAGATTTCCATCACCTACTTTGGCCTCAGCATTTTGATTAGCATTAGCCCGTCAACCCTGGTTCCTTCGGGTATTAGTTTGAGCATTTCCATTGGTAGTAGTGCTTCCTCCACCTAGATTTTTCCTACCTCCATATATTATTTCTCATATATCTGCATATGAGCTTTAGTAAGATACAAAAGAACGGTCTAAGAAAGGGGGAATACGTATCTAGATATATACCTATATATCAAATACAAGTATGTTATTATAGCATTAATCCAAACCCCGATCATATTTCTAAATTCATTAGATTATGTTTGAAAAAAGATTTTAGGTTTATCTTTTTTTTACACTTTCATAAACCTATGCTCTAATACCAACTTGTAACATCCCCCTACTTGGAGTCCTAAAACTAACGGCTATGGATTCTACAGTCATCCACAGTTATTAATCTTCGGCGACCAAATACGGCGGTGCTAGATTCATTGATACACAGATCACAGAAATATGGAAAAGTTTTAAAAATTCCAAAACACATTTCCACTATTCAATTAAAACACCTCATGTTCATTCCATAATCCCATATTGTTAACCACATTCAGCAAAATATAATAAATACAAATATGCCAAGAGCAACAAATGAAGATGCCCCCTTAGTTGATCAGAAAATATAGTAAGGCTAATATTTCTACCTTTACAACAAAACACACAGCGGAAATAAATCTCGAAATTACTATCTGCCTTATGCACGCCTTCGAAATCATTATTTGTTAGAGAAAGCCTAAGAACGTTAAATCTCAAACTACTCAAAATGAATTGAGTACCTGAGAGTTTGAGGGGAAAAAACTTCGAGTCAGACAAAAAGCCTGGTATGAATAGTAATCTAACATCTTAATCCCTTTTAAATATCTGGTGAGACCACGTCGCTTTGTGGAATGGGTTTTCCCCACCCTAGTATCCTAAATCCTTTATAAAACCATACACCGTGCTCTTGCATCTGCAATGATTAAAATATAGATTTTCAAAATATTATGATGATATGCATACCTGAAAATCATTAAGATTTACCATTCCCAGTTCAATCTGACACCTTATCGTAATTATAGTTTCTTAGGTCACTAATAATCCTATTAGTTTTCATGGGTTTACAATAACCTTTTTAGTTTTTGTGGGTTTACTAATAACCTTGTCATAATTAATAGACACCTAGTCTTATTCAAAGTTTTCATGGATCACTAAAAATATATAGGCTCCTGCTAGTTAACTTAATCAATTCATGGGTCCTCTTGAACCTACAGGACATTCCAATAACTTATCACCTTATCCTAGTTTTCATGGGTTGACTAGGAACCTATGGACTTATACAGTAACTCATTGCACATCCTAGTTTTCATAGGTTGACTAGGAACCTACTGATACTTCCATTAGCCACATATTTATCCTAGTTTTCTTAGGTTCACTAAGAACCTATCGAATTATGTCAATACTTAATACGAATATAGTTTTCATCGGTTCAATACAAACCAATTAGCCCCCGCTAATTACTCTTAATACATAGTTTCCATGGGTTAACTATGAACCATTTGGTTTGCACCAATAACTACCTTATCATAGTTTTCATGGGTTTACAATGAACCTTTTGGTTTGCACCAATAATCACCTTATTATAGTTTCATGGGTTTACTATGAACCTTTTGGTATGCACCAACAACAACAAAGTTTAGGCATCCTATGTTTTTGGTCACCCTTGCTCCATGGATGCAATTCTACACATTCATGAGTTTATGCCATTTATATTCACTATTGAGTTAACATACGGGTTCTTCTACCCCTTTTTCCCTAATATACGGTTATGGGTTATCACGCAAATATGCTCATAATTGAAGAAGGAAAGCAATAATTTAACAATAGCACTCATGTGGGTTTAAGTCCTTGAAAAACATAGATATCCTTTAACTTATATTTTTATCAAGGCAACACTTCTTCAAAATTACATACTTAAAGCCATTACAAAACTCCTTTATATAAGCCGTGGGTTGTTTTCCTTCAAAAATTTTGAGTATGGGTTTTCAAACCTTTCAAAACCAAACCTTTCTACCTTGTCGAAAGGCCTACAAAACAACCTTTCAAAACCATTAGGTCAATTATGACATTTAAATCTTTCGAAAGCATTGAACTCGTAAAATATAAACCTTTCAAAAACATTGGATTTTATCTTTCGAAACTCCCTGGGTCTAAGTTAAAACATACGGAAGGGCTTCTTTTAAAACCTTTCGGCTACAACGGAAGCCATATTTCGGCCTTGTCAGAAGGTTTACTTCGAAATCCCCAAACATTTCTTTTAAAACAATAGACCTCTGCCTTATAAAGCAACTCCTTCGAAAGCTTTGGGTTTTACTTCTATTATAAACCAAATAAATCACATAAGTCAAAAGCTTTGAAACCTTTCGAAAGCAATGGGAGAAGCGGTTGGTTTTTTTAAAACAAGTAGACCTTTCGTCTTTTTGTCGAAAGCAACGACTTCAAAAGGTTGGAAAAGCAGCTATAACAATTCGACAACGTTAGAAAGTTCAAAACAAAACAGTGATAAATGGCAGTAACCTTCCGATTGTGTCAAAGGGTTTAAAACCTTTATTTAAACATTTGACCTGGTCGAAAGCAACCAAGTTGAAAGCTCTTATTCGAAAGCAAAGAAGGTGAAAGCATTTGTTTTATAAAACAAAAATATCCCAACCTCTTTGGCCCTCAACCTTTCAACTACGAACCCTTCGACCTTTTTCCAATTCATTATGTACCAAGATACTTGATACCATATGCATTGGTTTGACTTTGCCGAAAGCTATAACCTTTCGATTTAGTCGGAAGGCCTGGGTCGGAAGGTTTTCTGCCGAAAAAGCTGAAACATGCACAGTATGATTTCTTTGTTTTTAACATAAAAGGGATATATTTTCAACTAACCTGTCTTTGTTTATCAAATTCTCATTGGTTAATAACTTCTTTTCAGTAAACGCTGCCACTCTTTTTAAATTTAAAGAATATTTCTATTTTATAAAACACCCCATCTCCTTAAATTAATATATAAAACATTTAAGTCCCATGCCTTAAATAATTTTATATATTTAACAAAACACTTAGGAAAAATCTGGAAAAATCCCAAAAAATCTATTTTTAACATATTTTCTAACATATAAAAATTTCAAACCTAAATAATCATTATTTTTGTCGTAAATAATTCATAACCAAATAAATCATTTTCTTCACTAAAAATTTATATAAAATCCATTTAAACTCGGAAAATTATGAGAATTAAACCCATCTCCAAAATCATATTTTATATAACCTAAAATTTACCCAAGGCATTTAAAAATCATTTTCATATTGGTCTTGCCCTAAACTGTGTAAATCCTTTATCACACAACCTCGTTTATACACATATAAATCATAAACAAGCATATAATCATTCAACACATCATAAAAAATGGATTTATCATTAAATCTGAAATCATTTGATATAAAAATCAAAGTAGAGATGTTGAAACTATTATTCACCTTACTTGAGATAAGGAGATTAGAGATTATTTGAGGTTTATTTTCCTCTAGCTAAAATCCTAAGCTTTCCTTAAATTTTCTTCTTCTCTTCTATCTTCTTATGGCCGGTGTAACGACCCGTAATTTCGCTACTTCAAAAATGAGAGATTTTGTATATTTTAAATTTAAAAAGAATTTAAAACTTAAATAAATATGTTATATATAGTAAATAAAAAAATTGTTTATTCTTAGAATTACTAATTAAAAAGTATTCTTGCTTAGGGTTATTCCCTTTTCTCCTATTTTCTATCGTTTCTTCCAAGTATTCTTGCTTATCTCTACTATTTTCTGTTTTCTGTCTTCACTTCTATCTCCTCAAACCTGGAAAACATGGGATCCCTTCGGGATGATGAAGGCTGGGAGGAGGTGAGAAGGAAAAGGGGCAAGGCGCATGCATCTTTGGGACCTGATCAAATGCTTAATTTGGAGGGCAAAGATCGAGTAGATATAGGGTTATTCCAGATCGGAACACGGGGAGGAGGGTGCAAGCGGACCTTGCTGGGCGGACATCTACAAAACATTCAAAAACTTTAAAGCAGAAAGTTTCGTTGCTAGGAAGTAATCCGAAGATTATATTTACTATCTCAGAGAACGCTAATTTTTTTTCATATAGTGAGGCAGTGAAAGTAGGAGCGGTAGGAGATTTAGGTAACCTAGATCTAGAGTTTATTGAGCCTAAAGTAGCGAATGGTAAAAGGATCGGTTCCCTATCTTCTGATGCTATCAAAGAAGCGGAGGGAGGATGGGACTTATGTATTCTATTGTATGTGGTTGGGTATAAACCATGGCTAAGAACTTTTGAGGGTTATGCCAACAGGGTTTGGGCTACTAAGAAGCCATTTTCAGTTCACTCAAGGAATAATGGTTTTTTTGTAGTGAGATTTGGCTCTGAGGAGGATTGTAACAAGATTCTGAAATCAGGTCCTTGGTTTATGGACTGGAACTTGATCATTATGAAGCGATTGTCCCCAGACATGAGAACTGATAGAGATCTACTTACATCCCAGCCTATGTGGGTCAGACTTCCTGGTTTAAGTTTTAAATTATGGGGCAACAAGGCTATTAGTGCATTAACTAGTACCATAGGAGTTCCTATTAAGATGGACGAGGCCACGAAAAACAAATCTAGATTAGCCTTCGCTAGAGTTCTGGTTGAGGTTAATGCTACTTATGGTATGCCTAACACCATTGAAGGTATGGAAGACAATGGGAGGAGTTTCATTCAGGAAGTGGAATATGAGAACCCGCCTCCCATAAGTGGTAACTGTGTGTGTTTCGGACACGTAACTGACGAATGCCCAATGACTAAGTCTTGGGTTCCTAAAGTGACCCAAGCTGCCATCTCTGATAAGGATAGCCCTTTGGATCTTGGTCTTGTTAGACGTGTGGATATCGTAAGGGAGGCAGGAGAAACTGAGATCTCTAAGGATCTCGAAAAGCAGTTGAATGATGAATGTCCCACTGTTCCCATTAACTCTGAACTACCATGCGATGATAATGGAGTAATCAGGAATATTGAGACGGAGGTCCTTTGTGGTGATGATATGTCCGGAATCTTACAGTCAGAAGTGCATCAAGAAAATCAAAACCTAATTGTTGATTGTTCTCCTATTGAGGGATCTCGGGATAATGTCCAGTTAGCTTCTAATGAGCTGGAGACAGAAGTTAGGGGAAAATTTATTTCTGAACAAAAGCAAACTGAAGTTTTTCCCTCGGATCAGATTTTAGAAAGAGCTGCATCCTCAGAAGTTTGCGGTGAGGGGGTAATTTCAAAAGCTTCAGAGCCAGAACCTGTTACTCTTACCGAAATAGGAGTCAGTGAAGATTGCTTCACTGTTCCTCTGGCCAGGTCGGAAGTTCCTCCTGATCAAGGAACCAGTGAGCCATTCATTCCTGTATCTCCAACTACCCCGGGAGCCAGAGATCCGAGAACATCTCCTCTGAAGACACCATCGGCTCACATAACTATTCGTAAACGCCCTTCGTCATCATTGGATCCTCCTCCTTTTCCAAACTCTTTGTTTTCTAACGATATATTTATTGATGATTGTATAATTAATAATGTTAATTTTAGGAGAGGTACTGAACCTTGTATTTACTCATAGGTGCAAGAAAATCTGGATCAGGATACATGAATGACAGAAGTGGTACAGGAACAGAATACTTATGATAATGCAGACACAGTTCAGGAGGTACTGGAGGAGCAACTTCTTCCGAAGCCTCAAGATATAGAGTTTGAGAATATTCATAAGGATAAGCTTGTTCGTAAGAATCCCAAGTGGGTTCAGATGCTAGGCATTCCTACGGAAGATAAAGGGGAGTCTTCCAGTAGTAGGTCATTGAGGACCCTCAATAACAAGGTTCCATAATGTCAATAGCTTCTTGGAATGTTAGAGGGTTTCACAACCCCAACAGAATGGGAGAAGTGAGAAGACTCATTGCACAGTATAACATAAGTTGTTTCAGTGTTCTGGAAAATAAGTTATTGTTTTTGGATATAATGAAGTTGGAAAGAGCGCTGGATGACAGATGGAAAATAATAAGTAACGTCTCTTGTTATTTTAAATGCAGGATAATGGTCCTCATTGACGGAAATTCTTGGGATTTCAATTTTATTAGCATGAGTGATCAACACATTACCATTGAATTGATAAATTCCTCGAAATTCAAATGTAATCTAACCTTTGTTTATGCTCATAATTTTGTTGAATTCAGGAAAAGATTATGGAAGAATTTACAGGAGGGTGCTATCAATATTTATAGACCATGGCTAGTTCTTGGGGACTTTAATTGCATTTGCAGACCCTCAGAAAGAAAGGGAGGTAACCCAGTAACATTTGGTAACTTGTTTGTATTAGATGAAATGGCTAATCACACTGGTCTTAATGAGATCAATGTCAAAGGATATGAATTTTCTTGGTGGTCTGGTCTGAGTCGAAATATATTTTCAAAAATTGATAGGTTTTTGCAAACCTAGATTGGATTAACTTATTCTCAGACTTATCGGCTGAATTTTTGCCTCCTTCTGTGAGCGATCATAATGCCGTCCTCGTTTCGCTTTTCACTAAGTCTAGGGATAAGAATAGACCTTTCAGATATATGAATCATTGGTCTTTATGTGACAAATACTTTCCTTTGATCGAGAAACACTGGATTACTAATCATACAGATAGACCTTTGTACCAAATCATCAGCATTCTCAAAAATATCAAGAGAGAGCTTAAGAGATGGAGTGCTAAATCCCGTAATATCAAACAAGAGGTTAATGTTCAGAGAGAGAATTTTTCAAGACTTCAGAAACTTCTGGAAAAATCTCATGATCAAAATTTAGCTATGGAATTTCAAAATGCCAAGATAAATTTAGATTTAGCACTTAAGAAAGAATTTCTGGTTGCCAAACAAAAGGCTAAATGTGAATGGCTGATGATGGGTGACGAGGCCTCTTCTTTTTTCTATGCTAAAATGTCTAGTAGTAGAAATAGAAAGCGCTTGACCAACATTGTTGTCGATGGAAGGGTGGTCTCGGAAGATAAGTTTGTTGAATCGGCTATTGATTTCTTTAAACGAAATTTTAACCTTCCCTTACGTGAACATTTCCCTGAAGTTATTTGTAAAACGGTCATTACTGAATACGGTGCCAATTTTTTGAATGAGGGTATATCTTTGGGAGAAATTAAATATGCTTTGTGGGATATCAAAGACACTGTCTCTCTAGGTCCGAACGGTTTTAACTCGTTTTTTTTAAGACTCATTGGAATCTTTCAAAAGATTTAATTTTCAAAGCCTTGAACGATATTTTTCAAAAGGGTCTTATTATCAACGAGTGGAATCATACTTTTATTCACTTGATCCCAAAAAAAGACCATTCCTCTAGTATTCTAGATTTCAGACCTATTGCGTATTGTAATACTTTATATAAGGTTTTTTCTAAAATCTTGTGTAACAGACTGGGTCCTTTTTTGGATAAGTTGGTGTCCCCAAATCAGACAGCATTTATCAGAGGTAGATCAATAGGGGATGGAATTTTGTTTCCTCATGAAATTATTAGGGGTCTCGGAAGAAAGGATAACAAATATATGTGTATCAAAGTTGATTTAAAGAAAGAATATGATTCGATAAATCGATATTTTGTAATACATATGTTAATAATCTTGGGTTTCCTAGACAAATGGGTGAAAATTATCGAAAACATTATTAAGACTCCTGTCTTTTCTATCATTGCTAACGGAGAAGCGCACGGTTATTTTAAGAGTTCTAATGGGCTTAGACAAGGTGACCCGCTTTCCCCTATTCTTTTCACCTTGGTTATGGAATATTTTACGCTATTGATGGATGGTAAAGTTATGGATGGTCTTATTTCCCCAGTTACATATTTTGACAATAAGCTGACTCACCTTATTTACGCTGACGACATTATTGTCTTCACTAAAGCCAATGCCCAAACTGCAACCGCTATTAGGGATGTTTTTAAGACCATGAAGAAGGTTACTGGCTTGGAGCTAAGTTTTGAGAAATCTAACGTTTTCTTTGGGAAAGGGGTGGACTGTTGTACTGACATTAGTACGATTCTCAATATTTAGCATATGGATCTCCCAATAAGGTATTTAGGTATTCCTTTGTCTAGTGCTAATTTGAGGGATAAGGATTGTTCTCCTTTGATAGAGAAGATCAAGCTTAGGATTGGTAGATGGGAAACAAGAATGCTTAGCCTAGCTGGGAGACTTGAACTTATTAAGTCTACTATTTATCCCATAATACAATTCTGGATGCAATGCTTTTGTCTCCCAGCCTTTACAGTTCATAAAATTAAACACTTGATTTTGAACTTTCTTTGGAAAAGTCACAGCAGTAAGATTCCTTGGGAGATTTTGTGTAGACAAAAAGAAGAAGGAGGAATGGGATTGAGAAATTTAGAAGAGATGAACCGAGCGTTATATATCAAACTGATATGGAAAGTTATCAATTTAGAAGGAATTTGGGCTAAACTCGTGCATTGTAAATATATTGGTCAAAAAAGTTTTTGGGAAATTAACCAGAGATTGGACGATTCGGGAGTGTGGAAATTAATTTTGAAAAATAGACATGTAGCTTTGAATTGTCTTTCTCTTAATATTGCAGACGGTAAAACTACTTCTCTATGGTTTGATCCATGGCTAAATGGTAGTACTATTATGGAACGTATTGGTAGAGACACAACTTTCAGAACTGGTATGGAAAATTTATCTCTTAGCAGGATTTTAAGAAATGGAGAGTGGAAGTGGGATTCGTTTAGTTTTCTATTTCAAATACATGCAGAAATTTAAGGTGTCAAGATTCACAAGAATAGGGAGAGGGATTTCTGGTCTTGGAAGTGTTCTAAGAATGGTTTGTATCAATTTAAAAAAGTTTGGAACACGGTTAGATCTAGTTTTGAAATTAAGTATTGGGCGTCTTTGGTCTAGAACAAAATTCACATTCCTAAAATGGCGGTATGCCTGTTTAAAGCCATTAATGACTATCTTTTGACAAAAGAAAGATTACTTCAGAAGTAGATAGTCGTGGACCTTAACTGCATCTTTTGTAATAATCACATTGAAAATATAGACCATCTATTTTTTCAATGTGACTTTACAGAGAGTGTTTGGCTTTGGAGCTGCAAATTTTTTTTCCAAAACCGAAAAGTCTTTTTTCCTTCTCCTTGAAAAATGATTTACAGAAAATTGTTTCTATTTCTAGCTTTGAAAGTCTCTATTCAGACTTGTTTCAACTATCTCTTTCTGTTTGTGTTTGGCATATTTGGAAAGAAAGGAACGATAGGAGTTTTCAGAACCGTTTCACAGATAGGTCGCAGATATGTAACAACATTTTCCAGATAATGAATATTAGAATGACAAAATCAAAACACTTTAAGAACGTTACTGGCATGAATGAAGTAATAGCTTTGAAATGGAGATTTACCTCCCAACGCTGAATTGGGGTACCTTCTGCTTTATCATAAGTATTGCTCTACTGCTTTCCCTCTGCTTCTCTGTTTCCTGGCTCCAGGTTTTGCGAACCTGTATTATTTACAGTTTTCCTCACCTCCTCTCTTATTAAATTACATATTAATTTTCAATTAACAATAATTATTGAATTAGTTTATAAGGTTGAAGTCTTGCAGGCTGTTACGAGTGCTTGATATCTCGTCCTGGACAAAAGAACTTTAGTCTGAGTAAAGAGATTTATTTTGAAGGACTTTTTCAGATTTTTTACCTGTCTTGACTGCTCTAAAGGTTTCTACCTTTTGGATTGCTGCTGTGATTGCAGTCTTGCCCTGGATTTGTACGGATCTGGGAGAAGATTCAAGAGAAATTATTTCACATTACGATTAAAGTAGTTTCCTTGTTGGGTATAAGAGACTTATCTTGCTGAGTTCTCCTATTCCTTGAGGAATGATGGTTTCGACCCTGTAATGATTTAGGTTGCTTTGAGTGCTCGTAATCACGGCTCTAGATGGATTGAAGATCTCGTTGTTGTTTGTTGATTCCTTGTTGCAGCTCCTCCTCAGTTTTTAATGGACATACTTTAGTTTTCATGTAAAGTTAGAAGACTTCTTCTTTCTTAGGGGTTAGTGACTTATCTGGTTCTTCTCGAGGAAGTGCTGGTTCCAGGTCTCGTTTTGAGCTCCGATCTGGAAGTATTAGAGTCGATCTTGTCGTTTCACTGTTTGTGCTTCTCGCTCTTTCCTGCTCGTCGCCATTTTTATTCTTTTTTAGGTTTTCTATCGAGATGAGTTATTGTATTAAATGAAGTAGATGTAATGTCGTGTTGCCTTTTCTACTTCGAGATTAGTCTCGATGTTTCTGGTAGTTGCCCTTTGCTAGGTGGGCTTTGGGCCGAAGGTGTTGAATGATTTGTTTTCAGGTCTGTATTGTTGGGTTTGGTTTTGCATTTTTGGTTCTTGGATATTCTTCCTTATAGTTAATAGAAAAGTTTGAACCCTTATTAAAAAAATTAAAAGTATAAATTTTCATTTTAGAACAAATCAGCAAAAGTTAAGTTTTGTTAAAAATAAATAAAGGCTTAAATAAATACGTTTAAATATTTATTTGGAAAGTTAAATCTTATTAAAACCACCTAATAAATATAATAAAAGTATATTAAAAGATTTAAAAGTATATTAATAATTTTTTTACAAAAATTACCAAAATTGTCGCATTTAGTCAGTTTTACATACACTATAAAAATAGAGATTTTGATATTATTTAAATATAATTTTATAGTATGAATAGATATGTTTTAATTAATTTAAAAGAAGAAAACAGTTCATTTTTAAGTTTGATTTACATGAATATATAGTTTAACAAAAACGTCAAATTTTGACTGTAAAATATGTCAACAAAAACACCGTTTTCAACCAAAACAAGTTGTCGTCAAGTTGTGGCAACATGATATGTTTTCTAACACATATATACACTTAACAAACTATGTTACATTCAACATATAAAAAAACAAATTCACTTTGAAAATTCAAAGTTTACAAATAATTCAAAAAGTAACATGATTTGACAAATTATAATTAAAATTAAATTATTAAACAAAATCATTACAAAAAGGACTTAACCTCTCTTTTCACATTAATGCATTAACCCTCAAATGTCAAATCTAAAGCATGGAAAATAAGCACTTCTTATTTTATACATTTTGTTAATTTATAAAGTAATATAATCATTTCACTTAAGTACAAATTCAAATAAAACCATTTTTCTCACCATTAATGTCGTTATATCCTAAGTCTTATCCATGTATGGAAAATGAGCAAAATGTTTTTATGTAATTTTAAAAGTAAAGAAAAAAGGGGAAATCATTACATAAGGACATAAATAAAATTCTAACATCGTCTCACAGTTAATACACTTCTTATCATGCCTTGGGAAGAGATTTTAAAATGGTTTAAAAGTCAAAAAGTAGAGAATGATATTTTAGTCATGTCACATACCGAAATTTTCGACTTTCGAAAATTCGACATCGATACTCACTTTATCGACTGCCGAGCAATCGAGTGCCGGAAACTCCAATAGTGAGGGTTTTAAGAAAAAGAAAAAGTAGAAGAAGAAGAAGATAGAAGAAAAAGAGAAGAAAGAAAGAAGAACAGAAGAAAACACATCAGAACAGAAAACAATATCAGAATCTTACACATCGCAGCGGAACAATATACAATAGATAATTACTAGTCTTTTAAAACAAAGAACTATATCATTTTATACATACATCAATCATCAGAGTCAATATACAACAATGGACAGTTATATAAACTTGTCCTCATACAGAATACACAGCGGAATAAATACTATCAGATACAAATACTACGTCTCGTCCTCCAGCTTATCTCCAAAGCTCCAGAATATCCAGAATATCCTGATAATCTAACTCTAGACTGCCCGTGTGGAAATTGGTGGGCACCCAGAGTTTAGAAGGGAAACAATAAACTCCGAGTCAGTCACGGTGACTGGTGTGAGATCGTAAAACAGTTTATCTTTAAAATAAACAAAGGAATATCTTTAGAGTCAATTCGCAATGCTTTTGGAAAATGAAACTACCATAAGACCTCCCACCACACACACAATGCAAACGCAGAATTGGAGGAGATTTCTTCTTATGATAGTCAAAGATGCTTACTACGCAAAATCAAATTCTTTTTGATATTATTATTAGTGCATAGTGTAGAAAACATTTCGAAAGTATAATATTAATCTTAGCCAACATACGACCAGTATCGTATGCCTACTATAGCTACCATCTAAACAGTGGTGACCACCGTACGTAAATGGCAGGTTCTACAACTAATACCGTACAAAGTTCGTATTGGAGTTTGGATTTCCAACAAATGGTCAGGCTAAGGAACTTCCTATCCACGATGGGTACGTCCCTGGAATAGACGACCCGAGAACCTAGCCGGATCTCTGCCAACACAAGGCCGGGTTACCTCTGCAAAAATAGGTAACTACTGACACGCGTATGCCATCCCCCGATCGTAACCGATCTTCCCGAGGATCCCCGATTTCCAACAAACCACATAGATAATAATGCAGCAACCACATAGGTTAAGTATCTGGGCTCCATACCATGATACCACCTCTATCCAGAAGGAATGACATACACTAAGGGGCGCTACTCCCTAGAACCTTGCCACATTCTTCCTATTTCGACCATTTCCGGGGTGTGAGGCTCGATGAAGTCTCGTCCACAAAGCTACGCTTTCTCAAAGCCATGCTTCGGGTCAAACAAAATGATCAACCTATGATCACAAAGATATAAGATCAAACAAATGATCATATCACAAATGATCAAACACTGATCATTTCACAGCAACACTCAGTATGCCACGTTACCAAATTGGGATATATCGCTGATGAATTTCAACTACATAACCTCTGAGCTCGTACGTCTCAGAGAAGGGTGTTAAGCTAAGAGAATAAATTCTCCGCCACCAACAGAAATGTATTTGAAAGAAATCAGCTTTATATCTCAAATTGTAACGTCAGACACACAATCCATACAAGTCTGTTCCGGGATCGAACAGAACCGAAGGCACTTCTCACGAAGCCCTTGCATATCCGGATAATTTTCAATCACGTCAGGACTTCCCGTCACTAAGGGTGATAAAACCTCTAAATCGGAGATCAGCCGATGTAGAGTAACTCGACGGTAATCCTTCCGTTTTCAAAAATATCCGGTCTTCAACACCGGTCTTCGAATGCAATTCATAACGACGTATCACATATTCGGAATGGGTTATACGACCCTATGGTCCTTTCCCGGCTAACCCGAATAGTGAGCGCTTATTTAAAAATTAGTGTGGCATTCAAATTCATCCAATCACAACAAATATCCATTCAAGGTAATTATTGATAGTCGGTTATTTAACTATCAATAAAGATGCGCAACATCATCAGGTTCCAAATAATTTTCCAAATTATTTCATCTTCAAAAATATCTTTACTAGATATAAAAACTTTTCCACACTTCAAAAATAAATCAACGTTTATTTTTTTCTAAACAGTTTCCCTTTCCTTTTATAATTTCCATAGTGAATTTATATTTCAAAAATATCTACTGATATACGATTTTCAAATCGATTCCAATATTCATTTTTAATTTATCTTTAAGAAGATAAAATCTCAAAACAGTTCATTTCATATTGGAAAAGCATTTCCATACTTATTTAAAAATAAGTATTTCGCAAATCTATTTATTTTCAACATTTGAAAATATTCGATATACTTAAATCAATATTAAGTATATATTCATTCCTTTAAGGAAAACATTTATTATAACAATATCTATTTGAGTCAAAACGAATGTTACGTAAAACATCGTTACGACGACTCAAAATCACTAGTATAGGGATTCGAAATTTAGATAGATATATAAATCCCAATACTACATCAAAACATTTCCTTTCGGAAATCATTTACTATAACAACAGTGTTATAGTCCACCATTTCCTTATATTTTCTCGAAAACGTCTATTTCAACAACAAGTGTTGAAATCTTTGCTTTCGATTCATAATACATTTTAAAACATCTTTAAAATGTTTAACTTCATTTTTAATATCACTTCTTCAAAAATGAATCCATTTTACTTAACAATATATTCACTGTCCAAAATCGTGAATATACTTCACTAACCACATTTTCAAAAATCTCTACACATTTTATTTCAATAAAAATTTGCTATTCAAAAATCGCGAATATATCTTCTTCAATAATCTCCTATATAATTTATCAAATTCAATCGATTTCGAATTTATAAAACGAAGTTTATAAATTCTATTTCTGTTTTAATAACAACTTCAATTTATAAATCTTCTTTTTATTAACTTCTATATTTTACTTATCAAAATAAGTGATTTCGGATTTATAAACAACTTTTATAAATTTCAATTCTATTTGTAAAAACTTCAATACCAAATCAATTTCAATATTGATTTCTAAATTTATTTTCAACCTTAAATAAAATTTCCATACTGATTTCTCAAAAATTCATTTCCAAATATTAAATCAATTACAGATTGATTTCTAATTTTATTTATCACTACTAAATAAATTCCTCATTTTTCTCAAATTATTCAACATTCTGTTTTTAAATGGATTCTTCAAGTTGAAATCATTTTACATTGATTTCCCAAATTATTTCAATTTACCAATTGAATTCCTAAAGGGATTTCCAACTTATCTCCTTTTAAATAAATTCCTCTTTAAGAAAATAAATTCCTTTATCTTTTTCAAACTATTTAGAAATCCAAATTTTAATTAAATTCTTCTATTTGAAATCACTATTATACGAAATTCATTTATTTAACATTTTCACTTGGTTCTGGAATTTATTCAATACGATTATAAAAATTTACTTTTTATACTTTAAAAATTCCTTTCTTCAAAATTTCTTCAATTTCAAAAATTGATTCACTTAGAAATTTCTATTTTGATTTCAAAAATTCAACTTTGTTTATCTTTGGAATCCAATGATATCAAACATCCATTCAGCTATATTTTAGCTTCAAACAATTCCCAGATATCAATATGATTAATAACATCAATATAATCATTCACAGATTCATATCACAGTATAAATAAATTCAATCAATGTGAGGGGTCCAGTTGGATCCCTCCAACCTGTTTTCCTGCATCCAAAGACGTTAGCACAATACCAATTCTGCTCCAGTACGGAATTATCGCGGTATATGGGTTTTATAAAAATCCGCTTACTAACGGCGCAATAGGGTCTCATCCGCTATACGAGGTGGGAAATCATCAATCCAATATATACATATGCCAATATGTATATATTGCTATATATATAATAGATATATCCTATCATATCTAATAGCACATCAAATAGCAATCAAATCAATCAATAAATAACTGAAAATTCCACTTTTCAATTTTTGAGTGAGAAGATCTCACCTTAGCTTTTATTTTGCAATCCAATCCAATTCTTCTTTCGTTTTCTCGACTTTAACCTTGTATAAATAATTTATACAATCTATTAATATTAGAATCAATCAAATAACAATTTTCAGTTTTGATTGTTTAAATTAACTAACCTCTCCTTTAATAATTTAACTAAAATTTTACTTTCAACTAAATTTAATATATCAACCTTTGGTAATTTCAATTATTCAATGCTTTTATTTCAACCCAATTCCTTTTAATAAATCTGCTTAACTAGAAATTAATTTTAAAACTAATTTCTCCTTTAACAAAATATTTTAAATTCCGTTCTTACATTTTTCCTTTCTAGACTTACATTTTCCCAAAATCCTATTGGTATATATACTTATTTCTTCTGCTAATATCTATACATATACTATCAAGTTAAATTGGAATAAGTAAATCTGTATGTAACTATAGTTTTAAATTAAAAGAAAACAAGGAAACAAAAACAAAGAACAGACTGCAGATACCTCAACCCATCACCACGCTCGAGCCACCTCGAACAGTCGTGATGCCCGTGCTACCTCGAGTTGCCAACCAACTGCTTGAATGCGCCACCTCCACGATCCCTGCTCGTCTCCACCCTCGACGAACCTACTCACACGCGCACTTCCCCAATTCCATAGACTCTCTTGCTTGCCCTGACTTCCTTGAGTTGCCAGCCGACAACCCCTAAACAACAGTGACGAACATTCCTTCCCAGTGAAAATCATCACGAAACCCTACCTCCACCAAATCGCGTTCGCAGCCCCGTAGTCGACGCCGCGCACTCCGCCCTCGTCGTGAAACTACGACCACGGCCGCGCCTCCCCCATTGCGACAACGTCGTGAATCCCACCGCGCACCCCACGAACGTCAGAATCCCCTCAGCTTGCCGACGAACTCGCATCCCCCAGTCTTTTGCGCGAGCGCGCGTCGCGCGTCTCTCTGATTTAGGAACGAGATGATCTTCCCCCATTTTTATTTATTTGGAGAAACAATGTATATCTTTCGTTCGAATAGAAATTGAAGGAGGACGCCATTCCTTTTTTTTGTTTCTTTGATTTTGAACTGAACCGGAAGGAAGAGGGGAATTTAAAAATTAGAAGAGGAATGTTTCGCACGATTTTTGTTCGTGATTTCTGGAGTGTTTCTCGACGCGTTCAAAGGAAAAAAAATCGTGGTGATGTTAACTGATATTTTTATCAAATTTAAATTTAAATTTAAATTGAATACGACTCAATTTCAACGCGTTTTTGTGTCGTGTGT
The DNA here is from genome assembly GCA_030737815.1 of Allium fistulosum. Lineage (NCBI taxonomy): Eukaryota > Viridiplantae > Streptophyta > Magnoliopsida > Asparagales > Amaryllidaceae > Allium > Allium fistulosum. The sequence continues at coordinate 395,120,173 of CM060907.1, forward strand.
TCACGTAACAACTCCGAAAAATACGAAAATTTGAAATCTGGCAATAATTCAATGTTACGGACCCAATGGAACTGGTTTCGTCGAATTCCGAGACTGTGCCTCGTACGGCTATTTTTAAATATCGATTGAAACGATATAATTTTCAAAACTGAACAAATAACTGTAAACTTAAATTCTGAAGCTGCTGATATCTTCAGTGTCATCAATATAAATTTCACAAGCATTTGAAATATTTTTCATCGGCCTATAATCGAAGATTTAAATTTTTATTCGACTATCAATCGATTAAACTTTATAATTTAATTGTCAATTTCAAAGTTACATCCGGGATTCAAATTAAATCATCGTTCAAATATTTAAAATTAATTAAATATTCTCAATTTAATTTGTTCAAAATTCTGGGTCGTTACAGACTTCCCTCCTTAAAAGAATTTCGTCCTCGAAATTACAAGTTAGGAAAAATGGTCCTTAACTCGTCTACTATCTTTCAACATTCAATAGTCTTACCACTTTTTCAAAACAAATCTCTCTACTAGAGATTCGTTATTAATTCAACTATCTTTCTAACTTCAATTATAGGTTTCAAACAACATTGCTTTACTTCAATTCAAATTTAAATTCAAATTTCAAATTTAAACTTTCAAAATTTCTCAAAAATTTTCTAACACTCGGAATTTTCGAAAAATTTCGCCAGCGTCTCCTTTGCACGGCTAATACGGCACGACTACAAAACGTCCCTACGAACTCTCAGATTTCAAAAAGAAAAAGAAAAAGCCAAGCGGCTAGAGAAATAAGTCATCAAATCTCATATTCGAATTCAAATACTTACCTTTTGTCGAGCCATTCAAATTTATCTTCGAAATTAAATTCCAATTCCTTTATACATGTATATCCTACTAGCCATAATATCTAGTTACATATCCAAACCATTTTGCAAATTCTATTACAAAATTTTCAATATAAACTCCTTATACATTTTTACTTCACTATTGAAGTTATATCCATTATCTTCAATTTTACATTTCAAATTTTATTTGAATTCAATTTCACATTTCAATTTCTCATTTGAGTTAAATTTACCATTCAATTCAATTTGAATTCTACTTATCTTCTGAATATTGAATTTATCAATTACCTTTCATTCAACTGATTCATAGCTTTATTATAAATCAGTTCCAATTACTAATTCATTACAAATTTCAATTTATTTTATTCAAATTTGTTTCCAACATTTAGTTTCAATTCCAGTTTTATCTTCATTCCCTAATTCATTCGTTCAATTTGAATCTCATTCCAATCAGATTTCAAATATTCTATAAGTTATCAACTTATTTACATCTTGATTTATACAATCATTTATACATTCACATTCACGATTCCATTTCATTAAGGAATTTTATTTTCAATTATCTTCTTGGAATTCTATTTTCATTTGTAAATCATATTTACAATTCATATTCATAATTTTTTTTATTCATATATGAATTTATTTCCTTATACTTTCAATTCACATTTATAGATTTCATTTGTTAATGAACTTTAATTCCAATCACAATTACATATTTTACATTAACAATTTCTATTTGTATAAGTTATCAATTCAATAATATTCCATAAATATTCTTATAAAGTATTCCAGAGTCCTACTAACATTTTCAAAAATCATTTTTGGAAACAATTCAAATTACCCTTTTAATTTCCAAAACAAAAACCCAAATTTTCCAAACACTTTCCGTTTAAAACAATTTGGCAGCAATTTCTCTTTTGGAAACCCAAAAATGAACACCAACGATGCCGCGGTCATCATCGAAGTTATTTTCCAGCGACCGAAAAGAGTTTAGAGCTTTTCATTCCGTCAAAACCTTTTTCAAAACCTTTGAAATTCATTTTCAAATCAAAAAGATTTAAACTTTTCAAATCTCCAAAATTTTCAAATTCTTTTCAAAACCTTTCCAAAAACTCCTCTGGAATTCCGTTTTAAATTACAATTCACATTTATAATTTACATTCTCAAATTTCATTTGTACATGGATTTATCTCTTAACTTTGGAGTTATGATTTCAATTTCTTATTCAATTTTAGTGATGATAATTCACTATTATTACTTCCTAACATCCATGCAACCATATACTATAGTACTTTATAGAAAAACATTTCTTTTCTATACAAAAATAGTTTTGGGCAAAATTATCTCATTTACCCTATTTTAAAACAATACTGTGCCGAGTTGTTCTATACAAGTGTTTAGAGATCCCTATCGATAGAGTTGTACGGACAATACCGACCAGAATCCATATACCACTCAACAAACCAATCATCACAATATAAAACAATTTTATATTAACTAACAAATACGCACTCGTATCTATTATTACACTCAACTCATTCTAGAGTACTGCTGACTCTATCTCTAATGAGTAACACCCAACAGAGCAGGGTTGTCGCTTAACCATATGCTCTGACACCACTTTGTCACATACCGAAATTTTCGACTTTCGAAAATTCGACATCGATACTCACTTTATCGACTGCCGAGCAATCAAGTGCCGAAAACTCCAATAGTGAGGGTTTTAAGAAAAAGAAAAAGTAGAAGAAGAAGAAGATAGAAGAAAAAGAGAAGAAAGAAGAACAGAAGAAAACACATCAGAACAGAAAACAATATCAGAATCTTACACATCGCAGCGGAACAATATACAATAGATAATTACTAGTCTTTTAAAACAAAGAACTATATCATTTTATACATACATCAATCATCAGAGTCAATATACAACAATGGACAGTTATATAAACTTGTCCTCATACAGAATACACAGCGGAATAAATACTATCAGATACAAATACTACGTCTCGTCCTCCAGCTTATCTCCAAAGCTCCAGAATATCCAGAATATCCTGATAATCTAACTCTAGACTGCCCGTGTGGAAATTGGTGGGCACCCAGAGTTTAGAAGGGAAACAATAAACTCCGAGTCAGTCATGGTGACTGGTGTGAGATCGTAAAACAGTTTATCTTTAAAATAAACAAAGGAATATTTTTAGAGTCAATTCGCAATGCTTTTGGAAAATGAAACTACCATAAGACCTCCCACCACACACACAATGCAAACGCAGAATTGGAGGAGATTTCTTCTTATGATAGTCAAAGATGCTTACTACGCAAAATCAAATTCTTTTTGATATTATTATTAGTGCATAGTGTAGAAAACATTTCGAAAGTATAATATTAATCTTAGCCAACATACGACCAGTATCGTATGCCTACTATAGCTACCATCTAAACAGTGGTGACCACCGTACGTAAATGGCAGGTTCTACAACTAATACCGTACAAAGTTCGTATTGGAGTTTGGATTTCCAACAAATGGTCAGGCTAAGGAACTTCCTATCCACGATGGGTACGTCCCTGGAATAGACGACCCGAGAACCTAACCGGATCTCTGCCAACACAAGGCCGGGTTACCTCTGCAAAAATAGGTAACTACTGACACGCGTATGCCATCCCCCGATCGTAACCGATCTTCCCGAGGATCCCCGATTTCCAACAAACCACATAGATAATAATGCAGCAACCACATAGGTTAAGTATCTGGGCTCCATACCATGATACCACCTCTATCCAGAAGGAATGACATACACTAAGGGGCGCTACTCCCTAGAACCTTGCCGCATTCTTCCTGTTTTGACCATTTCCGGGGTGTGAGGCTCGATGAAGTCTCGTCCACAAAGCTACGCTTTCTCAAAGCCATGCTTCGGGTCAAACAAAATGATCAACCTATGATCACAAAGATATAAGATCAAACAAATGATCATATCACAAATGATCAAACACTGATCATTTCACAGCAACACTCAGTATGCCACGTTACCAAATTGGGATATATCGCTGATGAATTTCAACTACATAACCTCTGAGCTCGTACGTCTCAGAGAAGGGTGTTAAGCTAAGAGAATAAATTCTCCGCCACCAACAGAAATGTATTTGAAAGAAATCAGCTTTATATCTCAAATTGTAACGTCAGACACACAATCCATACAAGTCTGTTCCGGGATCGAACAGAACCGAAGGCACTTCTCACGAAGCCCTTGCATATCCGGATAATTTTCAATCACGTCAGGACTTCCCGTCACTAAGGGTGATAAAACCTCTAAATCGGAGATCAGCCGATGTAGAGTAACTCGACGGTAATCCTTCTGTTTTCAAAAATATCCGGTCTTCAACACCGGTCTTCGAATGCAATTCATAACGACGTATCACATATTCGGAATGGGTTATACGACCCCATGGTCCTTTCCCGGCTAACCCGAATAGTGAGCGCTTATTTAAAAATAAGTGTGGCATTCAAATTCATCCAATCACAACAAATATCCATTCAAGGTAATTATTGATAGTCGGTTATTTAACTATCAATAAAGATGCGCAACATCATCAGGTTCCAAATAATTTTCCAAATTATTTCATCTTCAAAAATATCTTTACTAGATATAAAAACTTTTCCACACTTCAAAAATAAATCAACGTTTATTTTTTTTAAACAGTTTCCCTTTCCTTTTATAATTTCCATAGTGAATTTATATTTCAAAAATATCTACTGATATACGATTTTCAAATCGATTCCAATATTCATTTTTAATTTATCTTTAAGAAGATAAAATCTCAAAACAGTTCATTTCATATTGGAAAAGCATTTCCATACTTATTTAAAAATAAGTATTTCGCAAATCTATTTATTTTCAACATTTGAAAATATTCGATATACTTAAATCAATATTAAGTATATATTCATTCCTTTAAGGAAAACATTTATTATAACAATATCTATTTGAGTCAAAACGAATGTTACGTAAAACATCGTTACGACGACTCAAAATCACTAGTATAGGGATTCGAAATTTAGATAGATATATAAATCCCAATACTACATCAAAACATTTCCTTTCGGAAATCATTTACTATAACAACAGTGTTATAGTCCACCATTTCCTTATATTTTCTCGAAAACGTCTATTTCAACAACAAGTGTTGAAATCTTTGCTTTCGATTCATAATACATTTTAAAACATCTTTAAAATGTTTAACTTCATTTTTAATATCACTTCTTCAAAAATGAATCCATTTTACTTAACAATATATTCACTGTCCAAAATCGTGAATATACTTCACTAACCACATTTTCAAAAATCTCTACACATTTTATTTCAATAAAAATTTGCTATTCAAAAATCGCGAATATATCTTCTTCAATAATCTCCTATATAATTTATCAAATTCAATCGATTTCGAATTTATAAAACGAAGTTTATAAATTCTATTTCTGTTTTAATAACAACTTCAATTTATAAATCTTCTTTTTATTAACTTCTATATTTTACTTATCAAAATAAGTGATTTCGGATTTATAAACAACTTTTATAAATTTCAATTCTATTTGTAAAAACTTCAATACCAAATCAATTTCAATATTGATTTCTAAATTTATTTTCAACCTTAAATAAAATTTCCATACTGATTTCTCAAAAATTCATTTCCAAATATTAAATCAATTACAGATTGATTTCTAATTTTATTTATCACTACTAAATAAATTCCTCATTTTTCTCAAATTATTCAACATTCTGTTTTTAAATGGATTCTTCAAGTTGAAATCATTTTACATTGATTTCCCAAATTATTTCAATTTACCAATTGAATTCCTAAAGGGATTTCCAACTTATCTCCTTTTAAATAAATTCCTCTTTAAGAAAATAAATTCCTTTATCTTTTTCAAACTATTTAGAAATCCAAATTTTAATTAAATTCTTCTATTTGAAATCACTATTATACGAAATTCATTTATTTAACATTTTCACTTGGTTTTTGAATTTATTCAATACGATTATAAAAATTTACTTTTTATACTTTAAAAATTCCTTTCTTCAAAATTTCTTCAATTTCAAAAATTGATTCACTTAGAAATTTCTATTTTGATTTCAAAAATTCAACTTTGTTTATCTTTGGAATCCAATGATATCAAACATCCATTCAGCTATATTTTAGCTTCAAACAATTCCCAGATATCAATATGATTAATAACATCAATATAATCATTCACAGATTCATATCACAGTATAAATAAATTCAATCAATGTGAGGGGTCCAGTTGGATCCCTCCAACCTGTTTTCCTGCATCCAAAGACGTTAGCACAATACCAATTCCGCTCCAGTATGGAATTATCGCGGTATATGGGTTTTATAAAAATCCGCTTACTAACGGCGCAATAGGGTCTCATCCGCTATACGAGGCGGGAAATCATCAATCCAATATATACATATGCCAATATGTATATATTGCTATATATATAATAGATATATCCTATCATATCTAATAGCACATCAAATAGCAATCAAATCAATCAATAAATAACTGAAAATTCCACTTTTCAATTTTTGAGTGAGAAGATCTCACCTTAGCTTTTATTTTGCAATCCAATCCAATTCTTCTTTCGTTTTCTCGACTTTAACCTTGTATAAATAATTTATACAATCTATTAATATTTGAATCAATCAAATAACAATTTTCAGTTTTGATTGTTTAAATTAACTAACCTCTCCTTTAATAATTTAACTAAAATTTTACTTTCAACTAAATTTAATATATCAACCTTTGGTAATTTCAATTATTCAATGCTTTTATTTCAACCCAATTCCTTTTAATAAATCTGCTTAACTAGAAATTAATTTTAAAACTAATTTCTCCTTTAACAAAATATTTTAAATTCCGTTCTTACATTTTTCCTTTCCAGACTTACATTTTCCCAAAATCCTATTGGTATATATACTTATTTCTTCTGCTAATATCTATACATATACTATCAAGTTAAATTGGAATAAGTAAATCTGTATGTAACTATAGTTTTAAATTACAAGAAAACAAGGAAACAAAAACAAAGAACAGACTGCAGATACCTCAACCCATCACCACGCTCGAGCCACCTCGAACAGTCGTGATGCCCGTGCTACCTCGAGTTGCCAACCAACTGCTTGAATGCGCCACCTCCACGATCCCTGCTCGTCTCCACCCTCGACGAACCTACTCACACGCGCACTTCCCCAATTCCATAGACTCTCTTGCTTGCCCTGACTTCCTTGAGTTGCCAGCCGACAACCCCTAAACAACAGTGACGAACATTCCTTCCCAGTGAAAATCATCACGAAACCCTACCTCCACCAAATCGCGTTCGCAGCCCCGTAGTCGACGCTGCGCACTCCGCCCTCATCGTGAAACTACGACCACGGCCGCGCCTCCCCCATTGCGACAACGTCGTGAATCCCACCGCGCGCCCCACGAACGTCAGAATCCCCTTAGCTTGCCGACGAACTCGCATCCCCCAGTCTTTTGCGCGAGCGCGCGTCGCGCGTCTCTCTGATTTAGGAACGAGATGATCTTCCCCCGTTTTTATTTATTTGGAGAAACAATGTATATCTTTCGTTCGAATAGAAATTGAAGGAGGACGCCATTCCTTTTTTTTGTTTCTTTGATTTTGAACTGAACCGGAAGGAAGAGGGGAATTTAAAAATTAGAAGAGAATGTTTCGCACGATTTTTGTTCGTGATTTCTGGAGTGTTTCTCGGCGCGTTCAAAGGAAAAAAAAATTGTGGTGATGTTAACTGATATTTTTACCAAATTTAAATTTAAATTTAAATTGAATACGACTCAATTTCAACGCGTTTTTGTGTCGTGTGTTCACGTAACAACTCCGAAAAATACGAAAATTTGAAATCTGGCAATAATTCAATGTTACGGACCCAATGGAACTGGTTTCATCGAATTTCGAGACTGTGCCTCGTACGGCTATTTTTAAATATCGATTGAAACGATATAATTTTCAAAACTGAACAAATAACTGTAAACTTAAATTCTGAAGCTGCTGATATCTTCAGTGTCATCAATATAAATTTCACAAGCATTTGAAATATTTTTCATCGGCCTATAATCGAAGATTTAAATTTTTATTCGACTATCTATCGATTAAACTTTATAATTTAATTGTCAATTTCAAAGTTACATCCGGGATTCAAATTAAATCATCGTTCAAATATTTAAAATTAATTAAATATTCTCAATTTAATTTGTTCAAAATTCTGGGTCGTTACAAGTCATTTACCCTTCCAAGCTCAAGTATAAATAAGCATGCACACCTTTCATTTTTTTGCACACTTCATTCTTTGCCTTTCTCTTCACTTTCTCCATCATCTTCACCTCAATTTTCATGGCTTCCTATCTTAATAAAATTATGCCAAAATTATTCCAAAAATAATATAAAAAGAAATATGCAACAAACCACCTTCTCTCCACCTTCTATACCCAAATCCACAACATCCACAAGCCAAGGCCATGCTTCCACCAAAAAGACTAGGCCGTACCCTCCATCTAAAGCCTACGGCCACATAATAAATAAAAAAGGAGAAGGAAACAGAAACGGAAAAATTCAAGAGGTTTGAAAATAGCACGTTAGCTCTAGAGGCGCATAGCTTACATAAAAGATTGACGGGGTGGAAATAAAGATGAGAGAATTCTCACCACTTTTAAAAGATCGTATTTTTATTTTTTTTATAACAATCATCTTATTACATGCAAGTACCCCTTTAAAATGTTGTTATGGATGTTTGGATATGTTTGTGTTATGTTTGAATAGTTGCAAGTGTTTCTGGTTTTGATTATTTATCATATTAGTTTATGTATGGACCATAATTATGTTAGTAAAATAAATGATAAACTTGGTTGTGCTCATTTCGATTAAGTATCCCCTTTATAAGACCATAATTTAGTGATATGATATACTTTGGAAAAATAAGTCTCTTTTTAAGTGGAATTGAAATTAAAGTGGAAATAAAAGCGAATTTGAAATTAGAAGTGAAATTGGATTTGTAATGGAAAGTTAAATTGAAATTGAAATTGAGATGAATAGTGAAATTGAAATTGTGATGAATAGTAAAACTGAAATTGAAATCGATTTTGAAAATTGAAAGTGAGATTAAGATTGAAATTTAAATTAGAATTGGAGTTAGATTAAAATCTAAGTTTTACTTGAGTTTAATTAGATGATAGAATTGAAATTGGATTGAAATTGGATTTTAAAATTCAATATTAAAATAATAGGAATGAAATAATTTTATAATATGGCAATAGTGGAAACACATTTTAAATGCTTTAAAAAGTAAAATATTAACTTAAAATGATTTGTATGGTTTTATAAGTAATAAAGTTAAATTTGAATAAATTATTTCAAGTATAGAAAAATAAGTTAAAACTAGGCGCATCGCCCAACGGTATTTCGCGATTTCACCTCAAAAAATTCAAATCAGTGTAAAGAGTGGAATATAGTTCGGAATTATTCGAGATAAGAAAATTCCAAACTATTATATCCATAATTTCTAAACGAAGAAAAAAAATCAAAATTTCGTTGAGTAGATTATGAAATATATTCAAATCAATTTTCTAAAAAAATAACGCTAGTGCGGTTAATTGACCATAACAGGAAATCTTTTTAAATGGACGTTTTTAATTATGGAAAAATGTGGAATAAATTTGGTAAATCTATTTAAATAGTTTAGAAGAGATTTGAAGTGGAAAATATGAATTTTCAAATATTAAAAAGTTGTTTAATTCAAATAAGCTTATATAGCACTTTCCGTAGAACTTTTTTGCTGTGAATTATATAACTTTTTGAATATAAGTACAAACATAACGATTTTTCTAGGAATTAATTGTGAATGTTTTTAAAATGAAAATTAAACATTTAAAAGATAATTTTGAATCTTTATAATTAATTCCAAAATAAATTTGTTAACTCAGTATGCGGAAACGACTACTACATTTGTTCCGCTTGTGAGATATGGGAAGATAAAACAAGGTGTTTAACTAAGGTTAGAGATGGAGCAACTAGTGCCCTGAACTTACCTGGCCTATGTTTTCTTTTCTTAGGCAAGGGGTGGAACAGATCGAAAGGAAAGTCTGGATGCTTTAAAAAGATTATATTAATTTTTCCAAAATAAAAAAAGATAGGTATTATGTAAAGCAAAAGAATGAATTACTTACTCTAAGACAAAAGGAAGAAATTTTGAAATCATCCAAGAAGAATTAAAGTGAAAAGAGACATAATAAATCTTGTATACCCATATTCACTTTTTATCGATAATTGGATTACGAAGGAACCGGGGTCAGATTTGGGTGATTCCTATCTGAAAACCTCTTCGAACCAGTTTACACGTTTGAAAAATTAAGATATTTTAAGACGGAGATATTGAGGCGAATAATAGCGAGGGACTACTTGTTGATTAATTGGGTATAAACTCCCAATTAACAATATTGTAGCAGTGGTCTCTTTGTTATGAAAAACCTCAAAACCACGAGGACTTCTTTCCTAGTAATGGACGAGGAAAGTACCTTCGGTTTCGTTCAGTCCGAGAATGAATTTGTATGGATGGATGTGTGATAGTGCTTTTTTTGAGATTATGTACATTGGTTTTTACAAACATACATCTGTGGTGGCGGAGAAGGCAACTTCTCTTAGCTAGCACACTCCTTGAGACGTACAAGCTCAAGGGTTGTATTTTTGTGGAAGGCAATTAGTAGTCAACAGAAATGGCAATGTGGCATTCAAAGATTATGTGATATGTGAAAAAGTAATCGTTGCCTCAAGCCTCATCAATCGGAAATGACTGAAACATGGTAGATGCGGCAAAGCTAAGTGGATCATTCCCAAATAGGGTATGATCATTCCCATCTAGATATATTTCTTCCCGTTGTGACGTTTGGGATGTAAACAAATGTGGTTTGTATGCTAGAGTGCGCTCAATTAAAGTTCGGTAACGACTAGGGGATGGAATATTTGGTACTACCTAGTTATAGAGGTAGGCCGGTCTTGCGTTGGTAGAGGAGCTTTGTGATGGTTCCTTAGGACATCCATCTAGAGGTGTACCCATCAGAAGGTAGTCCCTTCGCCTGGTCATTTGTATGGAAATCCATTCTCCAATAAGAACCTACAGACTTGATTGTAAACCTATTATGATGGAATTTAATCAATGTAACAATTTCGGTAAAGATTAATTAGTTTATTTGCAAATGTTTTCAAATAATGTCTTTAGAAATAATATCAAATGTTTTGACATATAAAAGTGTTTTAGTTATCATAAGGTAAAAACCCGTCCGTGTTTATGTATGGGCGGGGTCTTATGAGATACTCTTTCTTTTCAAAGGATATTATCCAAAGGCTGATATATGACACTGTCATTTATTATTGAGTTTTCTCACGATGGTTTATCAAGCTTGATCTGGGTATTTTCAATACTCGAGCCAGATCCGAGTAGTTTCAGGTTTAATTGAAGACGGTTGGAGTTTCCATAGGAAAGCTGGAGATATTCATCTACGTATGACAATTCTATTATCCGCTTTGCTTACTGATGTTCGTACATGATAGGGGATTCTCGCTTCTTGTTAGGTATTGAACGGATCAATCTTACTCCTATATGTCCCTGTGATCGAGTATCGAGGGGTTGGTTTGCCAGTTAGGCTTACAGTCGAGAGGCTGGCCTTAAAAACAAAGCGTGAGGTACTAGTGTAAGATAGGCGGAAAGTGGCCGCTGTCGATGGTTGAAAAGCCAAGATCTTTACATTTGGTATCAGAGCTTTTGGTTGAGCGAACACCGAAGCTTGACAGGGGTAAGTCTCATCAGAGATAGGACTAGTAATATTCTAGGATGAGAAGCTCATTAGAGATGGGGTTAGTAACACCCTAGAATGAGTTATGAGAGTATTATATATACAAATGTGCATTTGTTAATTTCATAAAAAAGATTTTTGTTTTAAAAGATGGTAAATGAAATAATTTTACCCTCGGTTTATATTTTAAATATTAAAGGGGATATTATTACTTTTGGGTTAGAAATTAAGGATTGGTTGTAATTTAGCTTAGTAAAACTAAAATATGAATATCTTGTGATTAGAATTGCACGATTTGATATGAGATATTCCACATAGAATCAATTAGTTGAAAGCTAGAATTTAGAACTTTAATCATATACCCCTAGACATTTGGTTGTCAAGAAATAATGATTTAATATCATCAAAATTGATTGATTTAAAAGCTAAGTACAAATATCTTATGAAGTAAAATTCATGATTTGACTATAAGATATTTGATGATAATATTGCAGCCAGAAGTTGTAATTAGAGAAGGTAAAAAGAAATTGCACACTTAGAAAAATATCTTATCAATATGCTAGAAAAAGATAAGCCAAAATTGAGAGTTTGGGTAAATATAATATAAAAGGGTATGTTTTATAACTTATAAAGGAGATAAGAAAATTTGAAATTTAGACGGTTTGATTAGATCAAAATCAAGGTGAAATTTTGGAATATGAGATATAAGAAATATCATCCTAGTATAAAACTTTGAATTAGTGATACATTTAGGGTAACATTTGTAATTCAAAATGAAGTAAGATTGGAAGTAGATAAGTTAGAAAAAGTTACAAGAAAGGGGAAAGTTTTGAATAATATGGTTAGTATGTTGATTGTTTGATGAAAATGTTTAAATAATAAATACCATGTGAATTAAGTTTCACAATTTTACTATAAGGTATTTGATGGATTTAAGATTAAGAAATTTGATTTACATAATGGTTAGGTAAATAAGTTAAGTAGATAATCATAGAATTTATAAGAAAATGACGTACACTTAGTAAAGGTGTCTTATTAATATATAAATAAGACAAATAATATTGAGACCTTAGGTAAATAAAACTAAGGATTAAGTTTCATAACTTATTAATTTGAGATAATAGTAGAATTCCACATTGGTTAAACATCCTAATTGAAGTAATAACAGTTTGAAGTTTGTGGATATGTATATATACTCTTAGGAAGTAAAGGTATATTATACAAGTTTAAGTCATATTTGTATGCTTAGGTAATAATGGATTTAGTAGAAAGTAATGGTTGGGAAATAAACTTGGATTAATAGAAATTTTGAAGAAATAAATTAGGTAAAAATGAAGGTGAATAAATACATAAGTTATACATAGATCATTTCGTCACATAAATTTTTGATCTAAGATTTGAGTACAGAACTTGAGGTGTTTACACCAATCCGAAAAAGGATTTATCACTCGATTCTTGACGGCGAACATTGATGAGGGTTTGTGATTATGTACTCAAGTTTTCTATCATAGTTGAGACCTATGCAAGAAAAATAAGGGTTTGTGATCAAAAAGTCTGATCAAAGACCGCACTAGAAAATCAAAGGATCGATACTAGTTCGGAAGTAAAGTTGTGGATTCGAATAATAGATCAAATCAAATATCACATATAGTATGATGTTTTGGGTCTGTCTATATTGTAGTTGGATAGTTATCTTAAACAGTAGGCACTAAGATATAGGGGTTAGACTTATGTCTTGATATGTGTATATATATAGACCTCAGGTGTAGTACATGCTCAAGTTAGGGGATGAGTTATGTGAATGTATTCATGTATGTTGATATAGTATCGATTTGGTTGTTTTTGGATGTTTGTCTTGTTTGGTTGTTGTATATATTATCTTATGTAACGACCCTGAATTTTGGATATTTGAAATGTTAATATTTAATTGAGTTTAAATATTCGAATGATAATTTAATTTGAAATTCAAATATCAGAATGGTATTTGTCAATTAAATTTTTGAATTTAATTATAGCAATTGGGTAAAAATGTTGAATCTCGATTTTTAAGCCGATTAAAAATATTTTCAAGGCTTAGAAATTTATATTGATAATTCTGAAGGTACTGGAACTTTCAGAATTGAATTTGAAGCTGTTTTGTTCAGTTTTGAATTTATATCGTTTAAATTGAATTTAAAAATAGCGGTCCAGGGCGCAGTCTCGGAATTTGACGAAACCAGTTCCATTGGATCCGTAATATTGTATTATTATCGGATTTCAATTTTCGTGGTGATCGGAGTTGTTGTGTGAACATACGTTATATAAACGTGCTGAAATTTATATCGAATTTGATATAATAACTGGTCTAAAATGTTATCTTTCCCAGACGATCGAATTAGGACTCGAGACCTTTTTCATTGTGTTCGTAATAGAGGTATAACATTATAAATGCCTGGCGGCACGCCTTGATAGGAAGTCAAAATTTTAGATGGTGATTTCGAGATGATTTGATTTGAAAATTTAATTTTAAATAAATAAATAATATAATTGCTTTGGTACTGTTGCAAATCTATGCGGACACGTAAAGGAATTTTTAAAACACGTGTTCAACTGGGTTAACACGCGTCCTCTAAAAATCACTTCTTTCTCGTTCTAGTTAAAACCGAGACAATCTCGTTCCAATTAAAAACAAAATTTTCTCCCCTCTTCAGTTTCAAAATAAAAATTAAACAAAACATTTAAACCAGGACCGAAGCCCTCCTTCTCAAAATTCAATGGCAAGCCTCGTTTAAATCTCGTGATAAGATCTATAGCCGCTATGAATTGAATTCAAATTCGAATTCGCGTGATCATTGGAGGGGTGCTCGTGATTTTCGTCTAGAGTTTCATGTGCGCGAGTGGGGTGGCGTGCGTTGAGGCCGCGATGGGAGATGTCGATTGAAGGCGACTTCAATTTTTGAAAGGGGCGAACTTGGCGAACAGCGAGCAGTTGAGGTGGGTCTCGCACGCAAGCAGTTGAGGTTGGTCGCGTCTTCGATGGGAATGGCTACCGATTTGGGAATAGGGTAGCGAGCTAGGGTTCGCTAGCTCGAGAAGATGGTGGCGATTCATCATGTTCACTGGGAGAAGGCTCGATGATTTGTTGAGTTCGAGTTCGATCGCGGAGGCTGGAGTTTCAAATTGCAGTTAGGTATAAAAAAAACAATTTATTCTTCAATTTTAAATTTTTAAATATATATGTATAGTATGAATAGTTCAATTAGAAAAAAAATTAATATAGTGAAGTAAATATTCATTTCGTTATTTACTATGGGAAAATAAAATTAATGTTGAAAGTTTGTACATGAATATTGACCTGAAAGGAGAAAAGATATATTTATAGTAAAGAAAATTTATTTAAACTTAAATTGTTAGTTGAATTAAAAAAATTTGTTTCAAATGAAAAATATTTTGTAAAAGAACATTTGTTAGAAATTTAATTTATTGGATAAAATGATTTATTTAAAATGGAAAATTTGCTAGAATAAAATTATTAGATTAAATGAAATCATTAATAATAATTAATAGTTCGATTTAATCCAAATATTGATAAATTGTATAATTATTTATACAAGGTTAAAAATGGAGAAATGGAAAATGGGATTGCAAAGTAAAAGCTAAGGTGAGATCTTCTCACTCAGATTTAAATTTGAATTGCAGTTATTGATTGCTATTGGATGTGATATTAGATATAGTAGGATATATCTATATATATATATAACAATATATACATATTGGCATATGTATATATTGGATTGATTGATTTCCCGCCTCGTATAGCGGATGAGACCCTATTGCGCCGTTAGTAAGCAGATGATTTTTATAAAACCCATATACCGCGATATTCCACCTCGAAGTGGAATTGGTATTGTGCTAACGTCTGTGGATGTAGGGAAACAGGTTGGAGGGATCCAACTAGATTCCTCAACTGTATTTATTTATTTACAGATATTGTGGTATATTCTGTTATCATATTGATATATGATGTTTGCTGTTGTGATTGACTAATTGGTGCTGTTACATCATCGGATTCAGTTTTGAAGTTTAAAAATAATGACTTTTACTTTAAAAGGATTCTTAAAGTGATTTTTTGAAAGTAGACGTTTTATTGAATTATTGAATTGATTTATTTCAAATGAATAAACGTCTAAAATTTTAAAGTTATAAAATTTAAGATTTTTGG
Source organism: Allium fistulosum (assembly GCA_030737815.1). Taxonomy (NCBI): domain Eukaryota; kingdom Viridiplantae; phylum Streptophyta; class Magnoliopsida; order Asparagales; family Amaryllidaceae; genus Allium; species Allium fistulosum. Next base: position 395,136,076 of record CM060907.1, read on the forward strand.
TGAAATATAACCAAATTGTGATTTTTGAAATAAAGGTTAAGAAATTTATAAAATGGGTTAAATTGAGAATTTTTAAGTATTATAAACGGTTTATTGAAAAGATGTACAAAATTGATATTTATAACTTTAAAATATTGGTATTATAAAATACGAGCTCAGAGGTTATGTAGTTGAAGTTATCAACGATATATCCCAATTTGGTAACGTGGCATGCTGAGTGTTGCTGTGTGATGATCAGTGTTTGATCATTTGTGATATGATCATTTGTTTGATCATTTATCTTTGTGATCATAGGTTGATCATCTGTTGACCCAAAGCGTGGCTTTTTGAAAAAGCGTAGCTTTGTGGATGAGACTTCGTCAGGGCCTCAACAACCCGGAAATGGTCGAAACAGGAATGTTGCGGCAAGGTTATGAGGGTCGCGCCCTTTAGGGCATGTCATTTCCTTCTGGAAAGGGGTGGTGTCATGGTATGGAGCCTAGATACTTACTCATGTGGATACACTTTCTTTATGATGTGTGATGTTGGTTACCGAGCGCTCGGATAAAGGTCCCAAAGGACCGGGTGATGACATATTCGTGAGTTACCTGTTACAGGGGTAACCCGGCCTTGTTTGGCAGAGAGCAGTTTGTCTCTCGGGACGTCCAGCCAGAGGCGATCCTATTCGGCAGGAGGAAAGGAAGTTCCTTAGCCTGACCATTTATTGGAAAATTCAAAGAAACAATACGAACCTTGTACGGTATTAGTTGTAAAACCTGCCATTTACTTATGGTGGCGCCCCACTGTTTAGATGGTAGCTATAGTAGGCATAGTTCGGAATGTCTATGCTGGCTAAGATTAATATTATACTTTCGAAATGTTTTCCACACTAGACATTAATAATAATATCCAATGATTGGCGTAGTAAGCATCTTTGACTATCATAAGAAGAAATCTCCTCCAATTCTGCGTTTGCATTGTGTGTGTGGTGGGAGGTCTTATGGTAGTTTCATTTTCCAAAAGCATTGCGTATCTGTTTTATTTTCTTTGTGAAAATAACTGTTTTACGATCTCACACCAGTCACCATGACTGACTCGGAGTTTATTGTTCCCTTCTAAACTCTGGGTGCCCATAATTTTCCACACGGGCAGCCTAGAGTTATGTTATCAGGATATTCTGGATATTCTGGAGCTTTGGTGATGAGCTGGATGGCGAGACGTACTATCGTACTTGTTATTTATTTCCACTGTGTATTCTGTATGAGGACAGGTTTATATAACTGTCCATTGTTGTATTGAGTCCTATATTGACTCTGATTGATGTATTGTATAAAACTGGTATAGTTCTTTGTTTAAAAGATTACTGATTCATCTATTATATATTGTTCCGCTGCGAAATGTGAGATTCTGATATTGTTTCTGTGTTTCTGTTCTTTCTTTTCTTCTATCTTCTTCTACCTCTTCTTTTAAACCTAATGGTTCGGTTTTCCGGCATTCGATTGCGCAGCATTTGATACAGTGGACGTATTAATGTCGACTTTCGAGCGTCGAAAAAGCCGAGATCGTTACATCTTAAGTGTGCAGTACCCACCAGGATGGGTAGAAGTCTGACTTGATGTATGTATATATAACGTTAAGTACGTGATAAGTACTCAGGTTAGTGTGGGGAACCTCTATATGTTTGGTACCATTTGTTTTAATATAGTTATGGTATCAACCTTCTTTTTATATATGCATTTTTTCTATCATCAGTATAAATAAGTCAAAATGTTTAAGGATACGAGTATGAGATTGATTCTTTTATCTAACTTTCATTTCGAGGACAAAATTCTTTTAAGTAGGAGAGAATGTAACAACCCGTAATTCCGCTATTTTGAAAATGAGCGATTTTGTTTATTTTAAATTTAAAAAGAATTTAAAACTTAAATAAATAGGTTTTTTATAATAAATAATAAAAATTATTTATTCTTATAATTACTAATTAAAAAGTATAAATTTGGATTTTAGAACACATCAGCAAAAGTTAAATTTTGTTAAAAATAAATAAAGGCTTAAATAAATATGTTTAAATATTTATTTGAAAAGTTAAATCTTATTAAAAACACCTAATAAATATAATAAAAGTACATAAAAAGATTTAAAAGTATATTAATAATCGTTTTACAAAAATAACCAAAATTTGTTGCATTTTGTCGGTTTTACATACACTGTAAAAATATAGATTTTGATATTATTTAAATATAATTTTATAATATGAATAGACATATTTTAATTTATTTAAAAAAAGGAAGTAGTTCATTTTTAAGTTTGGTTTACTTGAATATATAGTTTAACTAAAACATCAATTTTGACTATAAAATATGTTTACAAAAACACCGTTTTCAACCGAAACTAGTTGTCCTCAAGTTGTTGCAACATGATATGTTTTCTAACACATATATACACTTAAAAAACTATGTTACATGTTACATTTAACATACAAAAAAACAAATTCACTTTGAAAAGTCAAAGTTTACAAATAATTCAAAACGTAACATGATTTGAAAATTTATAATTAAAATTAAATTATTAAACATAATCATTACAAAAATGACTTAACCTCTCTTTTCTCATTAATGCATTAACCCTCAAATGTCAAATCTAAAGCATTGAAAATAAGCACTTCTTACTTTATCATTTTGTTAATTTATAAAATAACATAATCATTTCACTTAGGTACAAATTCAAATCAAGCCATCTCTCTCATCATTAATGTCATTGCATCCTAAGTCTTATTCATGTATGGAAAAAGACCAAAATGGTTTTTATGTAATTTTAAAATTAAAGAAAAAAGGCAAAATCATTACATAAAGACATATATCAAATCCTAACATCATCTCACATTTAATACACTTCTTATCATGCCTTAGGAAGTGTTTTTAAAATGTTTTAAAAGCCAAAAACTAGTGAAAGGCATTGTATTTCAGTCATTTGCCCTTTCAAACTCAAGTATAAATAAGCATGCACACCTTTCATTTTTTTCACACTTTATTCTTTACCTTTCTCTTCATTTTCTCCATCTTCTTCACCTCCATTTCCATGGCTTCCCATCTTAATAAAATTATGCCAAAATTATTCCAAAAATAATATGAAAAGAAATATGCAACAAACCACCTTCTCTCCACCTTTTAAAACCCAATGCCACCACCTCCACAAGCCAAGGCCATACTCTTCCACCCCAACCAAGACTAGGCCGTACCCTCCATCTAAAGCCCATGGCCACATAATAAATAAAAAAGGAGAAGAAAAGGAAACGGCAAAATTCGAGACATTTGGAAATAGCACATTAGCTCGAGAGGCGCATAACTTACATAAAAGATTGACCGAGTGGAAATAAAAATGAGAAAATTCTCACTGCTTTTAAAAGATCGTATTTTTATTTTTTTATAATAATCATCTAATTACATGCAAGTATACACCCCTTTAAAATGTTGTTATGGTTGTTTGGATATGTTTGTGTTATATTTGAATAGTTGCAAGTGTTTATGGTTGTGATTATTTATCATATTAGTTTGTGTATGGACCATAATTACGTTAGTAAAAAAAATGTTAAACTTGGTTATGCTCATTTTATTAAGTATCCCCTTTATAAGACCATAATTTGGTGATATGATATACTTTGAAAAAATAAGTCTCTTTTTAAGTGGAATTGAAATTAAAGTGGAAATAAAAGAGAATTTGAAATTAGAAGTGAAATTGGATTTGAAATGGAAAGTTAAACCGAAATTGAAATTGAGATGAATAGTGAAATTGAAATTGAGATGAATAGTGAATTGAAATTGAGATGGATAGTGAAATTGAAATTGAAATCGATTTTGAAAATTGAAAGTGAGATTAAGGTTGAAATTAAAATTAAAATTGGAATTAGATTAAAATCTAATTTTTAATTGAGTTTAATTGGAATATAGAATTGAAATTGGATTGAAATTAGATTTTAGAATTTAATATTAAAACAATATGAATAAAATATTATTATAATATGGCAATAGTGAAAATACATTTTAAATGCTTTAAAAAGTGAAAATATTAATTTAAAATGATTTGTAAGGGTTCAATAAGTAATAAAGTTCAATTTGAATAAATTATTTCAAGTATAGAAAAATAAGTTAAAACTAGGGCCGTCACGCAACGGTATTTCGCGATTTCGCGCCGAAAAGTCCAAATGAGTGTATAGAGTGGAATATAGCTCGGAATTCTTTGAGATAAGAAAATTCCGGACTATTATATCCATATCTTCTAAACGAAGAAAGAAAATCAAAATTTCGTCGAGTAGATTTTGAAATATATCTAAATCAATTATCTAGAAAAATCGCGCTAGCGCAGTTAAGTGACCATATAGGAAATCTTTTTAAATGGACGTTTTTAATTATGGAAAAATGTGGAATAAATTTGGTAAATCCATTTAAATAGTTTAGAAGAGATTTGAAGTGGAAAATATGAATTTTCAAATATTAAAAAGTTTTTTAAATCAAATAAACTTATATAGAACTTTCCGAAGAACTTTTATACTGTGAATTCTATAACTTTTTGAATATGAGTTTAAACGTAACGATTTTTTCTGGAATTAATTGTGAATGTTTTTAAAAGGAAAATTAAGCATTTAAAACATAATTTGGAATCTTTATAATCAATTCTAAAATAAAGTTGATAACTGAGTATGCGGAAACGACTAGTACATTTGTCTCGCCTGTGAGATCTGGGAAGATAAAACAAGGTATTTAACTAAGGTTAGGGATGGAGCAACCAGTGCCCTGAAATTAACTGGCCTATGTTTTCTTTTCTTAGGCGAGGGGTGGAACAGATCGAAAGAAAAGTCCGGATGCTTTAAAAATATTATAATAATTTTTCCAAAATAAAAGAAGATTGATATTATCTAAAGCAAAAGAATGAATTACTTACTCTAAGGAAAAAGGAAGAGATTTTGAAATCATCCAAGAAGAATTAAAGTGAAAAGAGACTTAATAAATCTTGTATACTCATATTCACTTTTTATTGATAATTGGATTTCGAAGAAACCGGGGTCGGATTTGGGTGATTCCTATACAAAAACCACTACGAACTAGTTTATGCGTTTGAAAAATTAAGATGTTTGAAGTCAGAGATATTGAGATGAATAATAGCGAGGGACTACTTGTTGATTAATTGGGATAAACTCCCGATTAACTATATTGTAGCAATTGTCTCTTTGTTATGAAAAACCTCAAAACAATAAGGACTTCTTTCCTAGTAATGGCCGAGGAAAGTACCTTTGGTTTCATTCAGTCCCAGAACGAATTTTCTTGGATGGATGTGTGACAGTGCATTTTCAGTGATTAAGTACATTGGAATTTACAAACATACATCTGTGGTGGCGGGGAAGACAACTTCTCTTAGCTTAGCACACTCCTTGAGACGTACGAGCTCAAGGATTGTATTTTTGTGGAAGGCAATTAGTAGTCAACGGAAATGACAATGTGGCATTCAAAGAAGATGTGATATGTGAAAAGGTAATCATTGCCTCAAGCCTCATCAACCGGAAATGACCGAAACAGGGTAGATGCGGCAAGGCTAAGTAGGTCATTCTCAATTAGGGTATGATCATTCCGTTCTAGATATATTTCTTTCTGCTATGACGTTCGAGATGTAAATTAATGTGGTTTGTATGCTAGAGCATGCTCGGTTAAAGGTCGGTAACGACCGGGGGATGACATATTCGATACTACCTAGTTACAGAGGTAGGCTGGTCTTATGTTGGTAGAGGAGCTTTGTGACGATTCCTTTGGACATCTATCTAGAGGTGTATCCATCGGATGGTAGTCCCTTCACCTGGTCATTTGTATGGAAATCCATTCTCCAATAAGAACTTACGGACTTGATTGTAAACCTATTATGCTGGAATTTAATCAATGTAACAATTTCGGCTAAGATTAATAAGTTTATTTGCAAATGTTTTCAAAGAATGTCATTAGAAATAATATCAAATGTTTTGATATATAAAAGTGTTTTAGTTATCATAAGGTAAAAACGGTCTGTGTTTATGTGTGGGTGCGGTCTTATGAGATACTCTTTCTTTTCAAAGGATTTTATTCAAAGGCTGATATATGACACTATCATTTATTATCGAGTTTTCTCACGCTGGTTTATCAAGCCTGATCCGGGTATTTTCAATACTCGGATCAGATCCGAGTAGTTTCAGGTTTAGTCAAAGGCGGTTGGAGTTTCCAAAGGAGTGTGGAGATATTCATTTACGTATGACATATTCTATTATCCGCTGTTGTCTGTTCGTTTTTGTTTGATGTTTGTCAGTAATTGTAAGGACAGATGTCTATAGGGTCATTTCACCAGAAGAACAAACTTTGCAGTCCAATTAGTTTCTAGGACACACATTGAAAGAAATTACTTTCAAGGCTAAAGTCAGTAGAATAATTACTTTCAAGGACAAAGTCAGCAGTCCAATTACTTTCAAGGACGTAATTTCATAGGTTTTTAGGCCCTAGACACTAATTATTTTACGTTTTGTCCTTGAAAGTAATTATTTCAGTTGTGTGTCCTAGAAACTAATTCCACTTACTAAAGAGGCCCTTGTGGCTAATTTCCACATGTTTATAACTGTCCAAGCTAAATTTAGGTTAGACTCTGATATATGTATTTTAAAAGTTTTCCGCTGTAAAGATATTTGTTCAATATTATATATTATTGCATTCGTGTGAGATTCTCTTCTGTCTATTTTTCTTTATTACCCTTAATGTTCCATCTTTTCGTGCAATTTGAGTTAGACATGTGAGGTTTATTGTCGATTCAAAGGTACAGAAAAACGGTTCATTACTACCGGCCTTGTTGCTTCTTACATTTATAGTTTTTATTTGAGAAAAAAATGAATGTGCAAAACCTAATGATAGTGGTATAAGGGTGGGGTGTATGGCTACTTACCCAAATGCCTATATGTTTATTATCCTAACCGTTCATATACGTTCATTAGATTAATTAAGCATGACCACCTATTTTATTAATAAAACTCAATCCCCTTATCTACATTATTCTATTTGATTTATTCTAATTAAATCTCCTGAATAATGTTAATAAAAATAGGGGTGTTACAAAAGGTTGAAATCATGTGCAATTGATTATTAGTCCAGCTAATGATCTTCCTCATTGCCAATATCTATCATGAACAATCCATTTCCAATTTATTCACATTCAAAATGAGTTACGAGAAATTGAGCTCCCTCCCTAAGTAAATTTAGGGTTTGTTCTAAGTACAATTATCGCTATGAAAGTAGAGAAAAGAAAATGAATTCAGTATCCAAAATTCGGTCGCTAAAACTGGACTCCTTGGGTCTTATTTATAGATGCAGGTTGGCCCCCTGCTGCGCCTTACCTGTCGATTGAGTCGAAAGTTCCTCTTTTATATGCCGCCTTAAACCTTTCGACTTCATCAAAAGGTTATGAATCATTAGACCGTGTCGAAAGGTTATGAATATCTTATGCTTCTTGTTTTATCTCTTTGCTTCCTTGCCTTTGACCGAGTCAAAAGGTCTTCTTTTATATGTTGTTGATAGCCCTCCGACCTCATCGAATGGTTTGCCATTGTTATGAACTTTTTGTCCTTGTTGAAAGGTTTGTCCTTCATCTGCTATAATGAACCTTTCGACCTTGTCGAAAGGTTTGCCATTCTTATGCCTTCATGAACCTTTTGACTTTGTCGAAAGTTTTTCCTTTTATATACTTTAGTGAACCCTTCGATCTTGATGAAAGGTTTGTTCTCACTTGAATGTTATCGAGAGCAGTACTTCCCTTCAATGTTGTCGATGGTTGTACTTCCTCTCGATGTTGTCGAAAGGTATTCTCTTGTCCCTTTGCCTTTGCTGACTTCTGAGTGTTGCTTTCTTCATAACACCATTCGACACTGTTGAAAGGTATCCAAGATGTGTATTAACCGGTTTAAATGGCTTGCTATGCTTTCGAAAATACCACTTTGGGGTCGAAACCGTTGACTTCAAAAGGTTTGATGTGTAGTTAAGGGAACACTATTGAATGATTTCGAAATGGGTTTTGAAGTATCATTGCTTTCTTATCTGTGTCGGATGGTTGGTTATGGCAGAAGGTCCTATTTTTTTCATCTGGGTCAAAGGCCTTTGCATTGTATAAATAGTTGTACCTTTGAAACATCCTTTTTTAATCTTCCATGATGACTTGACCTGTCTCTCAAAACCTTAATTTTATTATCCCTCTTTCATACTTCTGCTCCCAAGTAGATTTTATGGTTAACATTTTACCCCCCTTGTATGGAAGAAGCTTTTGTTCTTTAGGACAAAGTTTTCATAGCTTTCTTACTCTTCGTAATTTTGTCTTTCCTGCAAAATTCAAAATTAAAAGTGCCATTGTTACTATCACACTTACATGTACATTTAGTAGTTGATCAGATATTAATGCCCTTATTGTCCCGATAAGTGTCATTTGGAATTCATAAACATTAACTTTCAATTTTGGCATTAAGAAGATCAATTTGGTATTTTTAGCCACCTGCAATAGACTCAATTATATTATATCATCCATCAAATCTAATCGAGATTAGGGTATTAACTTGTAAAGTTTAGAGATTGATAATGTGATATTCAGAATATAAATGACAATATCCCAAAAATAGTTCTGTACATGGCATTTCTAAATCCATATTCATGTTTTTATGGCCAACTAAACAGGAATTAGTAGTATAATGCTCATATTAAGCTTTAAGTCCAGATCAAGACACATTTGAGTCAATCCTCTTTGTAGAAAAAATCTTCGGCCCAAATTACGGCATATATTTATGTAAACAAAATTTTTTAAAAATAGAAATCCCTTGCCCTTATTGGGTCATATTTTGATTAACCAGAAATTTATGGCAATTGTCTTCATAATGGATGTCATGGAACCAGATTAGGGTATTGGGCAAAATCTAATAATAATCCTGAAATCCAAGTTCGAGTATTAGGAATTGTAGTGATCGACAATGTTCTCGGACTCGTATTCGGGTTTAGTAAAGATAACAATTGATAAAATCCTGAAACCCATATTCAGGTATTAAATGCTAAAATTCATATACAAGAATCTCGAAGCCCAGATTCGGGCATTAATAGATGACCTTAAGAAAGTCCCGAAACCAAAATTCGAGTAATAACCAATGGTTATCTATTTTACTCCATCGCTTTTGTCCTTTTCGACATAAAAGAACCCTTTAGTTTTTGCTTAGAAATAATTTGATTAGTTGCCTCTTGAGCTTGGACGTCTTAGCCCATAACTTGATATGGTGCTTTTTAAACTTGGATATTTCAGTCTTTTGCTTGCTGCGCCTTCTCTAGGACTTGGACATTACAGTCCATAATTTGATGAGCCTTTATATGGGCTTGGACATCTTAGTCCTAAGTTGATTGCGCCTCTTCTTAGGCTTGGACATTTTAGTCCATCGTTAGTTGAGCCTCTTCTCGGGCTTGGATGTCTTAGTCTATTATTGCTCGGTGCTCTTGGTTAGCTCATCTTAGAGGCTGGAACCAAAGACTTAACCGACCTCCCTCCAGGAGGTGCCCTGGCCCTTTTGCGGCGCATACAGGGGCTTGTCCTCCCTCCAGGAGGTGCCTTAACTTGGCCATACCGTGGTGCTGATAAAGGCTTGTTCGGTGATTTAACCTGGGCATCTTAAGGCACGGATAAAGGCTTACTCCGTCCTCCCTTCATGATGTTCCTTGACCTGACTATAGGCGTAGCCAACGGCTTGTTGGGTGCTTTAACCTGGCCATCTCATGGCGCGGCTAAAGGCTTACCCACCCTCCCTCCAGTAGGTGCTCTGCCATAGCAATCTTTTCATGGACAGAGGCTTCTCCACCATCTTAGATAGTATCCAAATTTGATGAGCATTTCACTCCAAAACATGTAGATTTTCCTCATTACAAAAATAAGCACTTTATTAATCCATCTTTGGAAAAAATGGCCTTAAATGTTCAACATTCCAAGTTCAATATACCATATTGTCGTCTGGGCGACATAATTTGTAGGCTCCTGGGAGGATTACTTTGCATATGATTAATGGCCCATCCCTGTTTTGTCCTAGGGGTCAATCTGCAGGATTCTCGGTATTGGCCAATACCTTGTGGAGTACCAAATCCCTCACTTAAAATGACCGGGCTCTTACCGTTGAGTAGTAATATTTAGAGATTCTCCTCTAATATTCGACGATTCTTACCGCTGCTTCATCTCTTAGCTCTTGTATCAAGTCTAGTGATTCTTTCTTCAATTCTTGATTCTTATCAAATTCATAGGCAATACTTTTGTGTGAGGGTATTTCAATCTTGATTGGTAGCATTGACTCACATCTGTATGTCAAAGAATATGTCACGTTGTCGTCTTAGTAGAAGTTCGGTAGGCCCATAGCACTAATGGTAGCTCTTCTACCCAATTTCCTTTTTCTTTATTCAGTCGCTTTTTCAAAATGGTTTTCGTGGTTTTATTTGCAGCCTCAACAACTCCATTAGCTTTTGGATGTGTGATGGATGAAAAACTTTTAATAATCCCATTTTGGTAGTAGAATCGAGCGAAATTCTTCACTTTCAAATTGCGTTCCATTGTCCGAGATTATCTTCTAAGGAATTCCAAACTTGGTTATGATATTCTTAATAAGAATCTAAGTACTTTCCCATAAGTGATTTTTGGAAGTGGTTCAGCTTCAACCGATTTGGTAAAATAGTCGATGGCCACTACGACATATTTAGCTCCTTCTTTTGAAATCAGCAACTGGCCGGTCAAGTCTACTCCCCATACATCAAAGGGCCATGGACTTGTGATTGGCGTTATTGACTCAAAGGTAACATGGTTATCTTTAAGTATTTCTAGCACTTCTCACATCTTTTCACATAGTCTGTAGCTTGGCTAATCATGTGGGGCTAGTAAAACCCTTACCTCATTATTTTCTTTGCAAACTTTGTTCCATTTGAATGATCGCCACAATTGCTTCAGCTATTAGTCTCATCCCATCATTCACGCTCGCACACCTAAGATAGGATAGAGCATATCCCTTATTATAGATGATTTTGTCTATCATAACAAAGGTTAGAGCCCGCCTCTTGATTTTTCTTGCTTCTCCTTTATCGGATGGTAATGTCCCTTTATCTAAATACTCAACAATAGGTGACATCCATGTATCATCATATCCGCTTTTAGGATTGGGTTGGTCCATCCTTTCATTTGTTAAACCATCACCACTTTATGTTTCCTCTCTCCTCTGAGACTTGGTTTAAGATCATGTCATAATCAGCAATTCTTTCCTTTGTTCAGATGTCTCATTTTCAATGCTCGTCTTTTCCTGATATCCAAATTGGAACAATCCTTATTTCTGGGGCTCCACTTGAGCTGGCTAATTTTGTCAAAGAGTCTGCCTATGCATTCTCTGCCCTTGGAACTTGATTTACCAAAAATTCCTCAAACAAAGCAAGCATTTGCAGTATCATCTTCACATATAAAGTTAGCTTGGGGTCCTTTGTTTGGTATACTTGCTTCACTGGATTGAACTTTAGCCGTGAGTCGCTTAAAATCTATTATCTTGAGATTTTCAATTCTAGCGCCAAGTTTTGCCCTGCTACCATCGACTCATATCCTTCCACATTATTGGTTGCGAGAAACCCCATTTTCATGGCATGGTTCAAACGATGTCCATATAGGGTTATAATTACATATCCTGCTCCTGCACCTTGCTCATTTAATGCCCCATCCAAAATAGTTATCACATGGGTTTTTGGTCTTTCTCTTTTTCTGATTGTTCCTTTATAATGATGGTGCATTCATTAACAATGTCTGTTATTGCATGCCCCTTGATTGCAGCCCTTGCTTGAAACTCTATTCCGTATTGGTTGAGTTCAATCCCCTAGTTTACCAACCTCCCTAACGTCTCAGGCTTACTGAAAACTTATTTAAGAGGAAAATTTTTCAATACCCTGATTGAATGTGCTTGGAAGTACGCTCTGAGCTTTCGAGCTATAAGAATCAAGAAATAAGCTAATTTCTATATGTTAACCAAATTCATGGTCAACACCCCAAGGAATCAAAGTAGATGGACATAATGGAAAATGATGGTATGTAGAATCTTTAAGGAAATCGGAAAATGTTTTGTCAATACCCCAAAGTTACACCAAATGATACAGTTAAGCTGATCCGTACAGAGGAATTGATAATCTTCGGAATTATTTTTGTACCTTTTCTTATAGATAACTTTTGACTCAGACCTTTCGACATAGTCAACAGGCTTAGATACAGGATTAGGGAAACCTTTCGGTTTTGTTGGGTTATTATACAATGATCTTTGTCTTAGTTGATCCTTTGTAAGACCTCCCTCTATAGTTATCTTCTTGATTGAGATGGGATTCCCTTAGTTTCTCCTCTAAAAGAGAGATAATCTTGACCCTATTGGAAGGTTGAAACGAGTATCCTTCTTGGGCTTAGATAGCGTATAATATGTTTTGTGGATGTGAGGGGGATATCAACCTTGTCGAAGGGTTAGGAAACTAATTGTTTGGATTCAGAGGGTTACTAGGATAGTTGGAATATGAGAGATTGTGTACCTTATCAAAAGGTTTAATCCACATCTCCTATGATTTCGAAAGGTTTTTATGAATGTTGATTCAAATAGATTGCCCCTGTAGTCGAAGGGTTTAGGTTGTAGGATTGAGACATCCAAAGGGATGTATGGATTATCCAGAAAAGGAATATTATTGTCTTTGTCAATAAGAAACTTCCGGAGAGACTGAACCTGGAAATGTGAGTCAATCTAGCTAAAAGTTAAGCAAATAATAAAGTAATTCACAAGGACTTCCCTATGCATCTAAGAAAGTTCTTCCTTTTTATTATATTTCCAAAATCAAACTCAATTTAGGGTTACAGCGCTCTGATTAAGAAATTACAAGACTAGAATGAGGAAAAGTCCGCCCCCAAAACAAGACCCCTTGAGCCCTATTTATAGATGCCGACGGCTATGCTCTCGACTTCATGCCTTCGATTGGATCGAGCTGTCTCCTTTTTGTATAAAGTTGCAAACCTTTCGACTTTGTCGAAAGGTTTTCCTTTCGCATGCCATCCTGGATCTTTGACCATTGTCGAAGGGTCTACTCCTCTATATGCTTTTATGGACCTTTCATGTCTGCCGAAGGGTCTGCCTTCTTTGTGATATTCTGAACCCTTCGACCTTATTGGAAGGTTTCTCCCTTACTGGATTGTTGTCAACCCTTCGACCTTATTCGGAGCCGTGCTTTTCTTGAATGTTGTTAGAAGCTTGTCTTCCATTCTCCGCTGACTTAAGAATGTTGCCTTCATCACAAACCTTTCGACACTGTAGAAAGGTATTTAGTATATGTTCTAACCACTCCGAAAGGCATATTATGCTTTCGAAAAGGTCATTATAGAGTTGCATTCCCCTGCCTTGACCTCTTCACCTTCTTTGGAAGGTTGGAACTTCTCAAAAACTGTGGAATGAAGCCTTCCTTCCCCTCCGAATGTCTTGAAAGACCCTCCGAATTTGACGGAAGGTGGATTTTTTGTGTAACATTTGCCCTCCCTATGCGAAAGAATGCTCTTGACTTTTCTAGTCGTCTTCTCCGAAAGCTATAAAATTTCCAGCCTCGTTTTCTTGCAAGCATAATTACTGAATACGAGTAAAAGAATTCTCTCAAAGAACTTCACCCTTTTAAAACAAAGAGGCCACTTCTTAAATTCGATTTAGAGCTTTAGATTAGCCTCTCCTCTAACTCATTTTTCAGGAAGGATTTAAAATTGTATTTAGTATTAGGTTAGGATTTGTTTAGAATGAATAGGGCAACCTGGAATTCTTCTATGTATAATTTCAGTTACTTAAAATGATCTTTCTATCCCTCCGAAGGATATTAAGGCAGCAATGATGGATTTGCCCTCCTTAAAAGTTTCAACAAGGTTGGAAGGTATTCTATCTCCAACTTTGACTTATTATCAGAAGATTTAATAATTTAATGGTTAGAGCCATCGACAACAAGCTCTCATCGAAGTTGGAGAGTTTCAAACCTTACGCCTAATAAGTTCTCGACAAGGTTGGAGAGTTCCAATCCTCTCGATTTCTTCTTGCAAAACGAAACATTATATAACAAAATATCAATAAATTAAACACCTTTTTAGTTGCGCAACGTCACTCCAGAAATTAAACTAAACTAACATACCAAAATATTTACTTATATATCGTTATATATTGCATTTTTTGAAGTAATTAGTCAATATATACATATCCAAAATGATGTCATTATCTTATGACTAAACACCAAAGACGATTAGCCAAAAAAGGTAAGATGATTTCCTAATCATAGCTCATTAGGAAGAGGCGGTAAGTCTGGAGGCAAATTGACTGGGATGATGATGACGGATTCAACCCAGATTGGCCGATAAGATGAATAAGTTATCAGCACAAAGACTTCACTGAAAGCATCCCTGATAGGCCAAATCCATCCAAAACATAGTTGTGGCTAAATCGTAAAGCATGAGTAGTAGCTATTATGTGCCAATTAAAGGCATTTGGCTGTTTTTGAATTATGTTGCTGGATTGGACACTATTTACTTCCTCCGCCTTGCGGTTAATTTAATAATTCTAATGCACAATAGCAACAACAATATGGCACTTTAGCACCGACAAAATCAGGGTGGATTTGGTGGAGGTTACCGGCTGCCATTGATGCCTTTTTTGTTGTAGAGATAAATGCTTTTATAATAATAATTATTATTATAAAAGAGAGGGGAGAAAATGAAGAGGTTCTAGTTGGAATTTTTGGTTGGAAAAATGAGACACTCTCTCTCGTATTTTTGGAGAATGTAATTAAATGATTTTTTCATTTCGTATGATTATAGCTTTCATTTTGATTTGAAGGTAAATGATGAATAGGAATTATCTGGCGAGATCTTACATAAGACAAGTTTTTTATATTAGCGGATTACTGAGACATCCATACTTTGTCAACAAGTTTTGCACTAGTATCTTTTTAAATATTAGCGGGATGCTTTTTTGCCAGAAAAAGCAAGTCTTCGGTACGACGCCTCTCTAAGGAGGATGGTGAGTTTCCCACCCTATTCAGGATGATGGTGGCAGAGAGATATTTTGATTAATTCTGTATAAAGTATACGATTGACCCTTAATCATAGATTTTTCATTTTAAGTTAATTCGGTGAGGGTTTAGTTAAGTGTTTCCATATTCAGATAAACTAGGACCTTACCCAAATCCTAGGGCATGCTGTAATTAGCTTTGAGTCAGATTGATTTCTCAAAATCTTTCCCTTAAATGGTTCAAGCATTATAAGAACAAATTTATTTTTGAGTTCATTTCTAACTCTGTTTTGTATGAACTGAAGGTGTGATCATAAATAGGTAACAAGCAATTGCATTGGGAACATATGTTTTTGTTATACACTATACGCTATGCTTTTCTTTAATATGTTACTTCAGAATATATGTTCTTTAGATCGTATCATCCTAGGAGACCAACTAAGCCAATGTGTTATGTAGAGGAGGTTTTACTTTGAAAATGACTCAATGTTCAAAACCTTGAGGTTAACGAGATATTGCTTTACAAAAATTATGCTTAGAATACCCTCATCTTCATTTTTGCTTCTTTGGAGAGTAGAAGGAAATTTTCTTTAAAAGAAATTAGAATATTTCACTCATCATTGATTAATGGTCAAGTCACGATCACTTATTAGCTGGGAAATGAGATTATAATAAACGTACACTAATTATCACTCTCGATGGAGTTATTATATCATCTAACTCAACAGTTGCACTCTCCTCTGATGCCTTAGGCAAAGTTAGGAACACTGTTTTTCAACCCTATATGTAACAAAAGAGGTTATTGCATTTCCTGACTTCGCTTCTATTTTGAGCTATATTACATTTTCACAGTAACAAAGATATATATATATATATATATACATATTTCTTATTTTGGTCTAAAATAGGAGCCATAGTTTGCTATGATACATTGCCCTCAAACTTTTACTTTCTCGCATTGACGCTATTAGAGATAGATTACTAAAACGAAGTGGCAAGACGGCAGTTCATGATGGAGTTCTTCTTGAGTGTTTCGGTTGTCACATCGAAGTCGTGAAGTGGCACAGAAGATTTCTTATCTAAAAGACCATAGCCAGCAACCGTAAGAATTACGCCGACTATCTGTAGATTGAGATTTAGAGAAAAGATGAAATGATCGTTGTACTAAAACAGTAATTGTAGTCAAATCCCACAATAAACTTCGGTAAAAAGATGCTCGAACTCATTTATTGAACAAACGATTTGGAATTACAATTGGGAGATAGTCATGCTCAATGTGCCTCTTCCCGCTAACCCTCTTGGCAAGATTAGGGAAATTGTAATAGAATAGGCTTTTAACTTAAAAGCTTATGGAAACCGTATCTTATTAACAACAGCAAGTTTCAATGAGAAACAGACTTTAACATGTATTCTTATTGTTGAAATAAAGAAATTTGATTTCCCATTTTGTTTGTTTGTATAGATAACTCAAGCAAGATCGGTTTTACTTCCAAAGCCCTTGCTTCGAGATTTGTAAGGATCGAGGATGGGTTAATAGTGGAGCTCAAACAAAGTTAATTTTACAATGATTCTCTTCTTTCTAAGCTCTCTGATAACCTTATTGTAAAGGAGTAGAATAAAAAGTATCCTTTTCAATGCCATATTAATCATGAATTTTCCAAAGAAATTGAGAATTCAAAGTTTAAACTTTAAGAAAAAGGACTGAGATATTAAAATTTGAAATCATCCCGTTGGTGGAGATATTTGTACCGATGTCAACTTCGGAATGACCAAGTTTTATGAGAGAATTGATGATTTGGAAGTAAAATTAAAAGGTAGTTAGTCACTATGAAAATCTTCGGAATCCATATTTAGGAACACAATTTTAGGTGCTGATCCTGTAATATCTATGGTTTTTGCAAGAACAGTTGATCAAGCTGCAATAATCTCAATATACGTATACGATATATTTTCCATACCTTAGTAATGCTATGTAGTATAATGCAATGCATTATTTGTAATATTGTAAATACTACCTCTTTTGTTGCCTTTGTTTGCACCTTATTTATCTCTTTTATTGGATATGCCTCTTGAAGAATGATGCACTTCCCGACTTTCCATCTTAGTTCATGATCCTTCTACTAATTAAGTAAATCCAGGTTTTCTGTCACCATGGCTTTTCTAAGAAACATGTAGCAAATAGTATTCTTAATTGTTAGCTTGGAATTGGCATATTAATCTAAATATATCATCTGCCTTTATTAGCAAATCATTTTGCTAATTGTATGAAAAGTGATTCATTTAAAATGTTAAGATCTCATCTTTGACTATGATGAGTGATGATTGTGGATTTATTTCCTTCCCCTTGCTCGGAACGCCTAAAATTAGTTAGTAATAAGCTGCGCATTGCTATCGAAATTTAAATTTTACTCAATGAAGAACCTGAAGGGATATCAATCCCTGAAATTTTGATGTAGTAGTCCTTTGACCTATTCTTCGTTATCAATGGAATCTTTAAAAAGTTAAAAAGTCTGAAGTTCCCATTCGAAGATTTTTAATGACGATCTTCTTCTTATAATATTCTTTGACTCAGGTCAAATCACTTAAGATGAGTAGAAGTCTAAAGATTTTGTACCTAGATTATGGTTTTAAATAAACATCAGTCTTGACATCCAAATTTAGGTGTTTATGATGGAGTTTTATGAGCTTCCATCGGACCCAGATTTGGATATTGGAAAATATGAGATAATTCGAAAGTCGCTTTTCGGTATCCTTTGATAATAAGTGGAGGGTTAGAGTGCCAGCTTTAGCAAAAAAGGAATATCAGAATATCAGATTGCATTTCCCTGGTAAAATGTAATAGAAGACCGATGTATCTTCTCCAATGATAGAAAACATAAGGCCAGAAACTCATATCTGCTAACACTATACCGAGATCTTTAATTTGGAATTAATAGTTAAAGTCTGGAAAACCGTATGTGGTAACTAAGTAATAGACGTCCAAAATACCCGATCTGGCATTGATAGTTAGTAGAAGACCAGAAATCCATCTCGGCATTAAGTATCAGAAGATCAGAAGACCAACCTTGGAATTAAGTAATAGAAGATCGAAATACTGTTTTTGGTAATTAATAATAGAGCACCAGAATACCTTTCTAGTAACAAGTAATAGAAGAACAGAGTACCATTTCTGGTAATAAGTAATAGAAGACCAGAGTACCATTTTTGGTAATAAGTAATAGAAGACTAGAATACCATTTTCGGTAATAATTAAAAGAAGACCGAAATACCAATCCGACAGACGTTTACGAAGAGACGTTAGAGAATTCTTTCTGATTCTCTCTGTCGAATGTGCCATCGTCAGGCTTGGATAGTATCTTGCATGCTTTTTCTTTCTCGGGCCCGATTTTTCTTTGTCCATTTGTTTTGACCTATTTCAGGCAAGGACTCTTTAGTCCAAATCTGTGCTTATTTAGGTAGTGCCTATTTCAGACTGTTTGTCATTTTAGACATTGTCAATTTTCTGGTGGTTGCCATTTTAGGCGATGCCAATTTCTGCCAGTGCCCATTTTAGGCATTTACTTTTCTTAGTCCACCAGACATTTCATTTGAGTTTCTGATGCGCTCGGCTAGTTTATTCTCAAGTAAGGTCTGAGGACTTACCCGACCTCCCTCCAGAAGGTGCCTTAACCTGGCCATAGTGTGATGCGCCTAAGGGCTTGTTCAGTACCTTGGCTAGGCCATAGCATGGCAGGACCACGGGATTACCCATCCTCCCTCCAAGAGGTGCCTTATTCTGGTCATAGCATGATGCGGATAAGGGCTTATGCTGCTTTAACCTGGCCATTTCTAACATTGGCGTGGATAAAGACCTACGCCCTCCCTTCAGGAGGTGCCTTGACCTAGCCATCTTGGCGTGGCCAAGGGCTTTCTACCATTATTAGTAGCCCACCATTTTAGTTAGTCCATGTTTAAGGAGAATTTATTTTCTCCCGACCATGTTGACTTCTCTTATTTTGTGAATAGAGTCATTATTCCATAATTTGTCCAATCCTTTACAAACTGTTTAAGTTTTCCCTATCTTAGAAAGTGTAGGATCATTTTCCTAACTACCTTACATTGATTTGTACCATGTCCGTTTATGAGATGAAAGTTGCAATATGATTGTCTAGATCTTCTTTCTAACCCTGGCCTCTTTTAATAACAAGGTTAATAATTCAGTTCCACTTTGGTTCTGATATAAATTTCTTCGATTGATGTTGTAAGATTATATTCTCTAAGAAGTCTTAACTTTTGAGCCATCTTTGACTGGCATCTAACTTTTTTGTAACTTCGTTCACATACTTCTTCTGGAGGAGTAGGTTTCCGTTTCATCGCTCGTTGATCTTCTTTCAAGGGTCCTTCCTTTAGTCTTAAGGTTTTGGTTGGAAATTTCTTAGTAATTTTTATACTTCCACTGGGTAGTTCCGTTATCATCCATACTTCTTCAATTGTGGATTTTTCCATGTGTCCATAATTCTCTCTTGAATGACTAGCCTCATTTATAATCTCACTCCATTTATGCATGAAACTACCACAATCCTGTATCATTTCTTTTTCAAAGATAGTAACATGGGAATATGAATGAATAATTGTTCTCATTTGGTTAAAATGTTGTCACTTCTATTTATTCTTTTTCCAAGTGCAAAAATTGGGGTCGGCCCGACTTGAAAGGGGTTCAAGCTCCATTTCTCAGGGTCATAAGATTTTGCCTTCTTTTTGTTTATAATCTTCAAGGCTTTGAGCCATAATCTTTGTTCCTTATCTTGATTGGAGTTCTTGATGTTTACTTGGAAGTATTTTGTCAAGTGTAGTTGGAAGACCCTTGCTTGGACCATTAAATCTTTTATCCATGATCAAACCAAAATAAATGAACTTGTCATGGAGCTGGTCCAATGATGGTAGGGAATAGTAGTGTTAGGGAGTAAACCAAGTCGGAGGTTCAAGCCCTCCTTCTAGCGCCAAAATGTTAACCAAATTTACCAAAGGAATCTAAGTAGATTGACTTAATGGAAAATGGTGGTATGTAGTATCTTTAAGGAAATCAGAAAATGTTTTGCCAATAACCAAAAGTTACTCTGAATGATAGGGTTAAGCTGATCTGTACAGAGGAATTGATAATCTTCTGAATTATCATTGTATCTCTTCTTATAGATAACTTTCGACTCTAACCTTTCAACATAGTCAACAGGCTTAGATACAGGATTAGGGAAACCTTTTGGCTTTGTTGGGTTAATAAACAATGATCTTTATCTTAGTTGATCCTTTGAAAGACCTCCCGCTAAAGTTATCTTCTAGATTGAGATGGGATTCCCTTAGTTTGTCCTCTAAAAGAGGGGTAATCTTGACCCTGTTGGTAGGTTGAAACGAGTATCCTTCTTGGGCTTAGATAGCGTATTATAGGTTTTGTGGATGTGAAGTGGATATCGACCTTGTCAAAGAGTTAGGCAACTAATTGTTTGTATTAAGAGGGTTACTAGGGTTGTTGGAATATGAGAGATTGTGAACCTTATTGAAAGGTTTAATCCATAGCTCCAATGATTTCGGATGGTTTTTATGAATGTTGATTCAAATAGATTGCCCATATAGTCGAAGGGTTTTGGTTGTAGGGTTGAGGCCTCCAAAGGGATGTAAGGATTATCCAGAAAATAAATATTATTGTCTTTGTCGACAAGAACCTTCCAAAGAGACTTAACATGGAAACGCAAGTCAATCTAGCTAAGGGTAAAGCAAATAATAAAATAATTAACAGAACCAAGGACTTTCTTGTGCATCCAAGAAAGGTCTTCCTCTTTATTAAATTTCCAAAATCACACCAAATTTGGGGTTACAACACTCTGATTAAGAAACTACAAGACTAGAATGAGGAAAAGCCTGCCCCCAGAACATGACCCCTTGGTTCTTATTTATAGATGCCGACGGCTATGAACTCGACTTCATGCCTTCGACCGCGTCGAAGGGTCTCCTTTTTTATATACAGTTGCAAACCTTTCGACTTCATCGAAAGGTTTTTCTTTCACATGCCATCTTGAATCTTTGACCATTGTCGAAGGGTCTACTCCTCTATATGTTTTTATGGACCTTTCGTCTCTACCGAAGGGTCTTCCTTCTTTATGATATTGTGAACCCTTCGACCTTGTTGGAAGGTTTCTCCCTTAGTTGACTGTTATGAACCCTTTGACCTTGTCGAAAGGTTTCTCCTCACTTGACTGCTACCGGGAGCCGTGCTTTTCATGAATGTTGCTAGAAGCTTGTCTTCCATTCTCCGTTCACTTATGAATGTTGCCTTCATCACAAACCTTTCGACTCCATCCAAAGGTATTTGGTATGTGTTCCAAATAGTCCAAAGGCTTATTATGCTTTTGAAAATGTCATTATAGAGTTGCATGCCCTTGCCTTGACTTCTTCACCTTCTTTGGAAGGATAGAACTTCTCTAATACTATGCGATGAAGCTTTCCGTCCCCTCCAAATGGTCTTGAATTGCTTCACATTGTTGACTGCATCCCTTTTGATTTCTTCAGATGGTTTGATCCACAATCTTTTCCTTTTATCTCTTGCTGAAAGAACCTCCGACTTACAAGGAAGGTGGTTTTTTTGAGTAACACTCTATAATTGGGTATTAGACTACTACAACCTTTAACCGCATGCTTACATAGTATAGTGAGAGTTGTGCTCCTTTTCCTCTCGAATGAGTACCGAACAGACCGCATGTTCCGATACTGCCATATATAGATACAAAGTTTCCCCACTATTGGGTCATGAGATTATCATTGGTTTCTCCAAATGACTTTTTAATTCCAAGAAAGCTTTCTGCAACCTCTCCATATTTGAAGTTCTTCCTTTTCTTAATAACATCGAAGAAATGTATGCATTTATCAGTAGCTTTTGAGATAAACCTACATAGGGCAGCTACTCTTTCATTTAAGCTCATCACTTCTTTGCTAGTTTTTGGTTCGACCATATCCCTTATAGCTTGAATTTGGTCGGGACTTGCCTCTATTCCTTGTGCACTTACTAAATAGCCTAAGAATTTTCCAAAATGGACCCCCAGCACTTTTGCGGATTTAACTTCATTTGATACCTCCGCAATATCTCGAACATTTCCTCTAAATCCTTGAGATGGTTTTAAGGTTCTCCATATTTTGCCAAACTGTCGTCAACATAAACTTCCATATTTCTGCTAATATGTTCCTTGAACATTTAATTAACCAATCTCTTATAAGTGGCCCCAACATTCTTTAGACTAAATGGTATGGATCTGTAATAATAAATTGCCCACTCTATTATGAAGCTAGTATGATCTTCATCTGACTTGAACATCGATATTTGATTGTACCCGGAATAAACATCCATAAGACATAACAACTTGTGCCCACTCGTTGCATCCACCATCTGATCTATTCGCAGAATAGGAAACAATCCTCCGGGCTTGCTTTGTTTAGATCTGTGTAATCGGTACATGTTCTCCATTTCTCATTTTACTTTTTCACCAGAACTGGGTCTGCTAACCATTTAGGGTAATATACTTCCCGGATTAAACCATTTTCAAGGAGCCTATCAACTTCCTCCTTTAGAGCATTTGTTCGAACTTTATCCAATTGTATCTTTCTCTACCTTATGGGGGTTGCTCCTAGGTTGATGTTAAGAGCATGGCACATGATAGTCGAATCAATCCCCACCATATCGAAATGTGACAAAGTTAACACATCCTTATTATCTTTAAGGAACTGAATCAAATCTTTCTTTAACTCACCATCAAGATCTTTTCACATTTTGATCAATTTAGTAGCATCTTCAGAATCTATATGGGTTTCCTCAAGGTCCTTTATGAGCCTTATTCTCTATGTCTCTCCAAGACAATCAAATTCTGTGAATATTGGACCTTCTTCTGTTGAATTAGTGTTAACCTTCTTTCTCTTGTTTCTTGAAGAAATGTACATTTGGTACATACGCTTATTAGACTTCTTATCCTTAATCTTTGCTTTTAATGTTGGATGTGAAAATCCATCATCCGAAGGCTGTAAAAATGTATAGGAATCAAAGTAAGTAGAAAACTCCCTTTTATATTGATCGAGCGTAGCGAAGTACATTTCATAGGAGCATAATTGTTCTCCCTGCACATTCCCCCAGCCTCGCTTTGTTATGAATTTTATCATGAGGTACTTTGGTGAGATGAAAGTATCAATTTCATCCAGGGCCGGCCTACCAAAGAAAGTGTTTTAGTAGGAGGGTTGGGACAATTATCATAAAGATGGTTTCAAATGTTCGACAAGTTGAAGGCACCCTCATTGGCAGTATAAGCTTTATTTACCCCATTGGAGTTAATCCCTTGTTTCTGAACCCAAATATCGGTTCGGAGCTCCACTCTAGCTTGTGCTCTGGTATATTCATTTGGTCAAAAGCATGGTTGAAGATGACATTAAATGTCCCTGTATCGACCCGAATTTTGGAGACAATTGACAGCCTAATTTGTGAGGTGATCATAAGAGGGTCGTTATGTGAATAATAGACTTGTTTGCACAACTCTTGTGGCGTGACCACCAGATTTGGCATTTGAATATTAAGTCGGGGGCTCTTCATCGGAGGATCTTCTTGAACAGAATAAATTCCCTCCTAGGCTTCCTTAATATATTTTTTTCGAGCTCCTTTACTATTTCGACTACATCGAAAGGTGTTCTACCTTTTGAAGCAGTCCTAATTTAATAGTCAACAACCGATATTTTTTTTCCTTATATAATATCAACTTAGTTATTCCAATAACCCATGCATTCTACATATCGACATGTCATCATCTCTTTTTCTTTCCATGTTAAGTATAGATCTCAATGATGATGTGTTTCGCTAGGAAATGTTTAAGTTGATCTTATATACAACACGGATCAAAAGAGATTATGTGAAAAAGGTTGAAATCATATGCAATTTATCATTAGTCCTGCTAATAATCTAAATGATCTTCCTCATTGCCGATATCCATCATGAAAAGTCATTTCCACTTTATTCGTGTTCAAAATGAGTTACAAGAAATTGAGCTATCTTTCGAATTCAATTTAAGGTTTCTTCTAAGTAAAATTATCGCTATGAAACTAGAGAAAAGAAAATAAATTCAGTATTCGGAATTTGGTCCCTAAAACTGGACCCCTTGGGTCTTATTTATAGATGTAGGTAGGCCCCCTACTACTCCTTACCTTTCAACAGAGTCAAAAGTCCCCCTTTATATGCCGCCTTAAACCTTTCAACTTCATCGAAAGGTTATGAACCCTATGACTGCGTCAAAAGGTTATGAATCTCTTGTCCTTCATTGTTTATCACTTTTCTTCCTTGCCTTCGATTGGGTCGGAAGGTCTTCTTTTATATGCTAGTATGAACCCTCCGACCTTATTGAAAGGTTTACCCTTGTTATGAACTTTTCGTCCTTTTTGGAAGGTTTCTCCTTCATGTGCTATTATGAACCTTTCGACCTTGTCAAAAGGTTTGCCATTCTTATGCCTTCATGAACCTTTCTACTTTGTCGAAAGGTTTGCCTTTTATATACTTTTATGAACCCTTTGACCTTAATGAAAGGTTTGTCCTCACTTGAATGTTGTCGAGAGCTGTATTTCCCTTCAATGTTGTCAAAGGCTGTACATCCTCTCGATATTGTCGAAAGGTATTCTCTTGTTTCTTTGCCTTTGTTGACTTCTGAGTGTTGCTTTCTTCATAGCACCTTTCGATGCTGTTGAAAGGTATCTAGGATGTGTCTTGACCAGTTCGAAAGGCTTGCTATGCTTTTGAAAAGGTCACTTTCGAGTGAAGCCTTTGACTTGAAAGGTTTGATGTATAGTTGAGGGAACACTATTGACTGCTTTCGAAAGGGGTTCTGAATTCATCATTGCTTTCTTATCTATGTCGAAAGGTTGGTTGTGGCGGATGGTCTTATTTGTTTTCAACTGGTCGAAGGCCTTTGCACTTTATAAGTATTTGGACCTTTGAAACATCCTTTTTTACTCTTTCATGATGATTTGACCTGTCTCTTCATCAGAACCTCAATTTTATTATCCTTCTTTCATAATTCCGCTTTCAGGTAAATTTAATGGTTAACATAGTTCGAACAGATTCTCTAAAGGAAGAAGCTGATAGACTCCTTGAAAATGGATTAATCCAAGAGAATTATTCTCCCAAGTGCTTAGCCAATCCATTTTTGGTGAATAAGTCAAATGGGAAATGGAGAACATGCATCGATTACATAGATCTAAATAAAGTGTGCCCAAAGGATTGTTTCCCAGTAGCACGAATAGATCAGTTAGTGGATGCAACGAGTGGATACAAGTTATTATCCCTTATGGATGCTTATTCAGGGTATAATAGATATTGATGTTCAAGCCGGATGAACATCATACAAGCTTCATAACATAGTGGGGAGTTTATTGTTACAAGGCTATGCCATTTGGGCTAAAGAATTCAAGGGCCACTTATCAAAGATTGGTTAATCGAATCTTCAAGAAGCGAATCGGCATAAATATGGAAGTTTATCTTGATGTTATGCTGGTAAAGTCTAGCAAGCCTGAGAACCATCTTAAGGTTCTAAAGGAAATGTTCGAGATATTGCGGAAGTATTATATGAAGTTGAACCCTCAAAAGTGCTATTTTGGAGACCACTCTGGAATGTTCTTAGGGTACCTAGTAAGTACTCAAGTAATCGAGGTAAGTCCCAACCAAATTCAAGCCAAAAAGGACATAGCTGAACCTAAAACTAGCAAGGATGTGATGAGCTTCAATGGAAGAGTAGCTGCCCTATGCAGGTTTATCTCAAAAGCAATTGATAAGTGTATACCTGTCTTTTATGTGATTGAGAAAAGGAAGAACTTCGAATGGGGAGAGGATTGCAAGAAACTTTTCTTGTAATTAAAAAGCCATTTGGAAAACCACCGATACACTCAAGTCCCGAGAGGGACAAATATTGTATCTATACATGGCGGTACAGCTCTCGGTATACTATGTAAACGGTGGTTAGAACTCTCGGGGCACAGCTCCCGGTATACTATGTAAACGATGGTTAAAGGAGGCAGAGGTTCGATACCCAGTTATAGAGAAATTTCCCTATTGCTTGATTCTCATAGCTCGAAATGTCAGAGCACACTTTCAGGCACATTCGATTAGGGTATCGACCAATTTTCCTTTTAAGCAAGTTTTTAGTAAGCCTGGGACTTCCAGATGATTACTGAAATATGGGATTGAGCTCAGTCAATACAATATAAAATTTAAATCAAAGGCTACAGTCAAAGGGCAGGCACCGGAAGACTTTGTTAATGAATGCACCAGCTTTATAGAGGAACAATCGAAAAAAGAGAAGGATCTGAAGCATATGTGGCAAAATATTTATGGATGGAGCACCAAACGAACAAGGTGCGGGTGCAGGATATATAATCATAACCCCCGATGGATATCACTTACATTATGACATTAAACCAGGAATTCCTATAGCCAATAATGTGGCACAATATAAATCAATGGTAGCAGGACTAACCTTGGCATTAGAACTGAAAATCCTACGTATACAGATTTTAGCGACTCACAACTGATGGTAAATCAAGTAAAGCAAATATACCAAACAAAGGACCCAAAGCTATCTTTATATGTGAAGAAGATATTATGAATGCTTGCTTTGTTTGAGAATTTTTCGATAAATCAATTTCCAAGAGCAGAAAATGCAAATGCAGACTCTTTAGCAAAATTGGCTAGCTTAAGGGGCGCCCCAAAGACAGGAATTATACTTGTCGGATATCCGGAAAAGGCAAGTATTGAAAAGGAAACATTCGAGCAAAGGAAAGAGTTGCTGGTTATGACGAGATCTTAAGACAAGTCTTAAAGGGGAAAGGAAAATGAAAGTGGTAAAGAGTTAACAGATGAAAAGATGGACCAACCCAGGTCAAATAGAACATATGATGATACATGGATCTCACCCACTGTAGATTATTTAGTTAAAGTGATACTACCATCCGATAATGGAGAAGCAATAAAAATCAAGAGACAGGCTCCAACCTTCGTTATGATGGACAAAATCCTCTTTAAAAAGGGATATTCTCTTCCCTATCTTAGGTGTGTAAGCATGAATGATGGGATAAAGCTAACGCCTGAAGCACACGAAGGGTTTTGTTGTGACCATTCAAATGGAACAAACCTTGCAAAGAAAATAATGAGGCAGGGATTTTACTGGCCTCAGATGGTAAGGCAAGTCATATACTATGTGAAATGATGCGAGAAATGCCAGAAATATTCAAAGATGCCCAGGTTGCCAACAAGTCAATTAACTCCAATCACTAGTCCATGCCCCTTTGATGTATGGGGAATAAATTTGATCGGCCCATTGCCAATTTTAAAAGGAGGAGCGAAATATGTTGTAGGAGCCATTGGCTATTTTACCAAAAAGGTTGAAGTTGAACAACTTTTGAAAATCACTTCTGTGAAAGTATTGAGATTTTTTATCAAGAACATCATGACCAGGTTCGGAATTCCCCAGAAAATAATTTCAGACAATGGAACACAATTTGAGAACGAAGAATTCTCCTGGTTCTGCCAAAAGAATGAGATTACTAAAAATTTTTTATCTGTCTCACATCCAAAAGCTAATGAAGCAGTTGTGGCTACAAACATGATGATAAAAACAATTCTTCAAAAGTGACTAAATAAGGAAAAAGGAAACTGGTTAGAAGAACTGCCACTAGTTTTATGGGCCTACAAACATCTGTTAAGATAGCAACATGACATACCCCCTATTCTTTAACATACAGGTGTGAGGCGATGCTACCAATCGAGATTGAGATACCCTCACACCGAAGTATTTCCTACGTATTTAATAAGAATCAGGAGCTAAAGAGAGTATCACTAGATTTGATACATGAACTAAGAGATGAAGCAGCGGTAAGAACCGTCGAATAGTAGAGGAGAATCTCGAAGTATTACAATTCAAGAGTAAGGGCTCCATCATTTCAAGAGGGGGATTTGGTACTCCGCAAAGTAATGGCCAATACTATGAAACCCGTAGATGGACCCCTAGGACCAAATTGGGAGGAGCCATTAATCTTATGTAAAGTACTCTCCCGGGAGCGGACAAATTGTGTTGCCCAAATGAGAATATGGTGCCTAGAACATGGAATGCTGAGCATTTAAGGCCATATTTTCCGAAGATGAATCAATAAAGAGCTTCTTTTTGTAAAGAGAATATCTATACGGTTGGGAGTGAAATGCTCCTTATATCTGAATACTATCTAAAATGTTAGCCTACTTAAGATGGTACAAAAGCCTCTATCCACGCCGAGATGGCCAGGGCAGAACACCTCCTAGAGGGAGGGCGGGTAAGCCTTTAGCCGAACCATGAGATGGCTACGTTATTGCACCAAACAAGCCCTTGGACACGCCTCTGGTCAAGTCAAATCACCTCCTAGAAAGAGGAAGGAGTAAGCCTTAATCCACGCTATAAGATGGCTAGGTTAAAGCTCCGAATAAGCCCTTATCCACACCACGCTATGGCCAGGGTTAGGCACTTCCTGCTGGGAGGACGGAGTAAGCCTTTATCTGCACCATCTGATGGCCAGGTTAAGGCACCGAACAAGCCCCCGTATGCGTCGCAAAAGGACTAAGGTAGGGCGCCTCCTGGAGGGAGGTCAGGTAAGTCCTTGGTTCCAGCATCTAAGATGAGCTAACCAAGAGCACCGGACAACAATGGACAAAGATGTCCAAGCCCAAAGGGAAGAACATTCAGCAATGGACTAAGATGTCTAAGCCCAAGGGGAGGCACATTAGCAATGGACTAAGATGTCCAAGCCCAAGGGGAGGCACATTTAGCGATAGACTAAAAGGCTTATCAAATCATGAATTAAGATGTTCAAGCTCGAGAAAAAGCATATCCGATCATGGACTAAGACGTCTTAGCTAAAGAGGCAGCCAATTAGATTATTTCTCTATATATTCAAAACCTGAAGGGTTTAAACATGTCAAAGAAGACAAAGGCAAAGGAGTGGGATAGAGCTCTACATATTACCTGAATTAGGGTTTCAGGATTTTCATTTCTAAACATCACCCACTAATACCTGAATCTGGGTTTCGGGACATTCAGCACTTCATTTACTGACACCCAAATCTAGGTTTCGGGTCTTTCTCGAGCATTAAGTTTATTATACCCAAATCTCGATATCAAGATTGCTCCCTATTTAAACCCAAATATGGGTATAAAATTTAAATAATGGGTTTCTACCACAAATAGATGAATTTTGGCTACGGGTCATTATCAATTTCTATCTTGATTATACCCGAATTTGGCTAGGGGATATTATTGGTCACCATAATTTTTGTACACGAACTTGGGTTTTGGGATTATTATCTGATTTTGCTTTAGATAGAAGATTTCTTAGAATCGGTTACTAAAGTTATTGGAAATTGAAGGGGTTTGGACTGTGTTGACGGTACCCTTTCGATGGAGGTTAAATCTAAAACATAAAGGTGAATCTAACAAAAGTTTTAATGAAACAGAAAAGTAATCAAAAGTGCTTAGGACATGCCTTAATCTAGCTAAGGAAATTTTATTTCACTAAATCCCCAAATCAACAATCTTGTAATTAGAGTTACAATGCTTTTCTTAGGAGAATAAAAGTTGAGAATGAGTGGAATCGGATCCACAGAACGTGACCCCTTGGGCCTTATTTATAGATGCGACTCGGCACCTTTTGACCCTGATGCTTTCGACAGGGTTGGAAGGTGGCTGTTGAGAAACTTAAGCCTGTTTCCACCTTTGTCGAAGGGCATGGTGGTGCTTCTCTTCTTTGAGTTGTCTTGTAAGCGCTTCCAACTCTGTCGATAGCCCTTGCTCATTGGTTTCGATGATGTTGGTTATGCTTTTGCTCTTGCTTCTGATCTGATGCGAAACCCTCCCTGGACTATATTTGTTTCGACTAATTCGAAAGGCTTACTATAGCTTTCGAAGAGTTTTCTCAAGATAGGACTTGCTTTATAGCAGTTTGAATGATGGCGAAACCATTGGTTTCGAATGGCTTGGCATATGTTCAAAGTGCTATTCTACATTGTCTTCAGAAGGCATTGCTTCGACTTGAGCGGAAGGTCTTCATCTAGTTGAAAGATTGTTAATGAAGGCGTAAGAGCGCTCTCGAATCTTTTATCTTCATTGAAAGGTAAGAGCCCTCTAGATATTGATTGGAGAAACCTTCCAACACCTATGAAAGGTCTTGGAGCCTTTAGAATTTGATGGTCGAATCCCTTCAATTCCTACAAAAGGTTTAGCTGGAGGTCTTCTCTCTTGCTCTTTGCTTTAAGAAGTCTCGACTTGATCGAAGGGTGAATATTTGGAGTAACATTTACCCCCCTTGCAAAGGGATGCTCTTGACTTTCCAAGTCATCTTTTTTGAAACTTAGAAGCTACCCGCTTTTTAATCTTCCTGCATGAATCTGGGCCGTCCATTCCAATCTGATGTAGCGGCTAATAACTTTGGGTGAAATTTCTTATCAAGTACGCCTTTCTTCTTACTCCACTTTTACTTTTATGCAATCAAATTCCCAATCGCAAGTAAAATAGTTCAATTTTTTTTATGAAACTTCCCGTTTACTTCCAGAAATCAAAGCAATCATCCAATCTAATTCATTAGTTTAGATTTAACTTCATTTTTCTAGTTTTAATCGAATTCTACCCTTCCAGATTTCAAAATTGAAATTCGATTTTTGAAATATCCAAATTTCGATTTTATGAGGGTAGATTTCTATTGATTTACTAAGAAGCTTTTCCTAATTCAGTTTTAGGAATTAATAGAGTTTGTTTTCGGTTTACAATCTTGAAATTGACAGTGGTTGACATTGAAATCCGTCCGCTTATCGAGTTTGGATTTTCATTGCATTATTTACAGTTTCTGTTCATCGTTAGTAAATTTGGGTTCTTAGTTTGATAATTATTTTTACTTCTGAAATCGAAAAAGATCGATCTCTGTTTGTAATCATTTTCTTAACATGGTAGATTTACTTGTTCTTTAAGAAATTTTTGAAAACCTAGATTTGCAAACGGTCTTGGGGAATAGTGGAATCGGATTTCTTCACTTGGAAGTTTCAAATGTACGGATGAAAATTTGGCACCACGAAATGACCTTTCCACCCATTCGAAGGGGATTGAGGCGGCAACATGGGTTTTGCTTCCCTAACCCCTTTCGAAGGGGTCGAAGGTGTTGCATGCCAATTTGATCCACCTTGTCGAAATGGTTCGGAACAAAGCAGAGTGTAAAAACCCCTTCGATAGCAAAATGTTTCGACCTAGTCGAAACGATACAGTCCTTTTTTCCTTAGTTAATTTTAGGAACCATCATAAGACCCTTTCGACCCCTTCAGCATCACTTTAATCTTCTGAGTCGAAACCCTCCAGAGCTTTTTTTGTCCGTCTTTGTCGAAATGTCCTAAGTGCATATGAGTTTAACTTAGAACCTTTCGACTTTAATGAGTAGGTTAGGTTTCGACAACATTGGCATTTTTCCTAGGAAACCTAAGCTATAGGTTCTGATCGTGTTGAAGGGTCTTGTTACTTGGTTTATTAAATGTTTGTAGTGTATGTTTTTTGTCTACATTTTTGAGTTGATCTTAAGTATATTTCCATAGCAATTAGGTTCATGTAGAGCTTTCGACACTATTGAAACGTGCTAGTTGAACAAATATTTTGAGTCATCCTTTCGACCTTATCGATAGCTCAAGGAAACGTTCATTTAGGCTTTCAACAATGTTAAGTGCTGATGTCCTTTTCCTGTCGACTTTGTCGGAAGCCCAATGCCTTTGATTATTAACTTAAACAATTTTCAAAAGTTTGAAGTTACAAATCTGGTTCATGTTTAAGTTATCTAAATAGGTTTCTTTGATTAATTCTTGAAAGTATGTCAAATTCATAATTAACAAAAAAATTTAACTGAAACGTTTTCACCAGGTAGAATAATGGGTTCTCTAAAGAAGGTTGAAGCTATTTCCAAGCATTCTTTCATAGTAACTCAAGGTGAAGTCGATGCCATCCTTAATGACTTTGGCATTGTTAACAAGATTTCTTGTCAACAACCCAAAAAATGAAGGTTATCCTTTATTCAAGTAGAATAGAGAATGAGGTATGTATTCTCCCTTCAATTCCTTTCTGAATAGGTTTTTTTATAAAATTTCTCAAGCAGGCCTTTCGACTGGTTCGAATGGTTCAGTTTCTATATTAGGTTACTTTTCGATCTGATTGAGTTAATATGGTTTCTCTTTCGAAAGCCTCCCTTTCGATCCAAATGGAATACCCCAAGTTAGGTTCTCTTAAGTAGGTCTCGAACTAGTTGAAAGCCTAAAGCTATTGATTAGCTTGGGTTTTGGTTAATGAGTAAAAATGGAAGTTTCGACCTTGTCAAAAGCTTGAGGAATTGACCTTCTTATGTCCGAATAGGTAAATTTATGCTTCAATGGGTCTGAGATGGGTTTCGGCCTTATCGAAAGCTTAAACCCCGAGTTCCTAATGTTGGACATAGGCTTCTGTGAATCATAGCTTAGTTTTGACCTTGTAATAGGTAATGGCTCAAAGGTAAAGTGACTTAGAGTAGGTATCTGTAATTGCTTGATTATGACTGGTTTCGACTGTGATGAAAGAGACTTCTATCGATGCTGTCGAAACCTGGAATACACAAGGTGAATGTAACACCCTAAATTTATGGTTACATTATTTAGGAGAATTAGTTAGTTAAACTAAACTAAATAATGCGTTGATTAGAGGATTAAGATTTGATTTTAACTAAGGTATCTGTGCCTTTTAAAAGTAATGAATTAAAAGAAGACTTTAAAATAAATTAAAGGAAGGGTATTATGGGAAAAAAGCTATTCCTATATACCCTAACCTAGGTCATGTATCATTTTACACATTCATTCCAGTTTAAAATTTTCAAAATCAAGGCCGGTCACCATTAACTAGGAAAGGGGAAGAGGAAACTAAGAAGAGCTAAAGGAAAAGCAAATTCAAATAAAATTCATTCAAATATCAAGCTCCTTAATCTCTTAAGCAAAGTTGAATAATGTTTACATCTCTAAATTTTTATTAGTTTCAGTTTTAAGATTAAAGCCGAAAATTTTGCAAAGATTTTCCATGTTTTTGGATGATAAAATGATTATATATACATGTTGATGATTTATGAATGTTCATACATAATTTAAGACATATTTTAAAATAAAAACCTTATTAAATGACATCCGTTAACCTTGCAAATTTTTATGATGATCTTGAAATATATTTTAGAAATGGGTTACAAATTTCATATTTTTTTGAATTTTTTTTGGAATTATTATGAATTTTCTAAGGAAGGAAATGATAGTTTGGATTATAAAATTAATTAAGGGAAAATAATTTATTATTTGGGTTCGAAAATTTTATATGTTGAAAAACATATAATAATTGATTTTTTGGATTTTTTCTAAATTTTTCCAAGGTGATTTAATAGTTATACAAAATTATTTAAGGTATGGGACTTAAATGTTTAATATAATTATAAAGGAGAAAGGGGCTTTTTCAAAATTGTTTAAATTTCCAAATAAGGATAGTCAACAGTACTTTTGAATATAAAAATCTGGCAACCAATCAGATTTAGAAAAATAAGGTAGATTTGGTAAAAAAGGACAACTTTAAAGTACAAATAAATAGGCTTTTTATTATTTCAACTTCTTCGGCAAGAGGTTTCGCCTCTATTCCAAACCTTCCGACAAGGTCGAAAGTTATCAAACCATTCGACTAGGTTAATAAACAATGCTCATGATATCAAGCAACTGGTATGTAGTGAATTGGAAGAGGTCGAAAGGTTTAGGATCGAAATGTAAGAGCTTCCGAAAGAGATGAAACTTTGTTTTGGTTTTAAAGAAAATTTTCCTGCTTGCTTTCGACATAGAGCTTTTGAAAATTTCAAATGGTTTAAAAGAAAAGGGTTCGATTGGGTTCCTTTCTTGTTTTAACTGAAACCTTTCGACAAGGTTGAATGGTAAAGCTTTCAATAGGGTCGAAAGCATAATTGCCACTTCCAACCTTTCGACCTAGATGGACTTAAAGAGGATGTTTTTACGTTCTAAAATTTGCAGCCTCTCCATTGCTTTTCAAGGGTTGGTTCTAACACCATCACTTCAGTGTTTATGAAATGGTTTTAAAAGAGTAACTTTTTAAAGGTTTCGGAGCAGTTGCTTTCCACTCTAATGTTTTTCTGATCCTTTTACTCTACTTAATGCCATAATCCAAATGTTTTAAACCGAAACGTTTTAAAGGTATCGAAGTAGTCAACTTTGAATGGTTTCGAAAGGATTTCACTTGTTTTAAATTGAATCCGATGATTTCGAAAGGTTTTATCAATAATTTCACAGGGTTGGTCCCCAGTCCTTCGATAGATTCGAAATTTAAGAGCATTCGACAAGGTCGAAAGCAGACCTTTTGACAAGTTTTAAAAGAAACCATTCGACAAGGTCGAAAGGTATTGATTTTTCAATGTTTTCAGAAGGCAAAGATTTAAAGGATTTTAAAGGTGGATTCCATATGTTTTAAAGCTTATAGAAGAAAGGCTTTTTGTTGGTTTTGAAGGAGTTACATTCAATGAGTTCGAAAGGTTTTATTAAAGGTTTCGAAGGGGTTACCTTCAATGCTTTTGAAGGGATTTATTAATGGTTTTGAAGGGGTTACCTTCAATGTTTTCGAAAGGTTGTTTAAAGGTTTTAAACAAAGGTTTTGAATATAATGACTAGGCAAATAGCCTAAGTGTTTTAAGTTATATATGACTTTAACTTATTTTCAAAGGATATATAATCCTTGTTGAACAACATCAACATTATTTTGAGTAAAGTACATATAACATGGCAAAATAGCTTAGAGTAAAGCTAAAGATATATTTTCCTTGTATATATATGATTTGATGGACTAAATCATTTTGAAAAGGTTTTCAAGGAAAATTTAAAGGGTAGTTGGCCCTAAGAAAATTCGGATAGTTAGCTCATTTAAATGCGGATAGTCGGTCCATTTTGAGGGTAGTCAGCCCAGAGGACAGTTAGTCTAGTAAGGGCAGTTAGCCCAGATATGAACAGTTAGTTCATTTATAAGCATAACGGACCTTGCTACTTCTTAAGGACAGTTAGTCCACTTCCCTTTTTACCTATTGTATGGACAGATAGTGCATTATTTAGAATAATGGACATTGCTATTTTGGTATAATCAATTTTAGGATAGTTAGTCTAGAAAAGGTCAACTTGCTCAGACTTAGGATAGATAGTCCATTTATTTCTTGTTTTAGCATAATGGATATTGCTATATTAATATTATAATCAGTTGATTAACCCGTTTGGTTGCAGGAAAGGATTTTCAAAATATATGTTTGAAAAGAGATATTAGTGAGGGGAAACCCGTTCCTCTAAGCGGCGTGGTCTTACTATGTATCAGTAAACAAAGATGTAACAGAAATTATTCATACCAAACTTTATGTTAGACTTGAAGTTTTTGTTTCCCCTTAAACTCTTGGGTGCTCAAAATTGATTTGAGTAGGCTGAGGTTTTAGGTTTTCAGGTTTTAGTTGATTTTGGTCAATAAAGCATCGGAAAACGAGAAGACGATGGCTGACGGATGGCTAAATTCAAGAATTATGTTTTAATTATTTCTACTGTGTATTAAGATAGTTATATTTATTTTGCATTTATCATCAAAGGGGGCATCTTCATATGTCGCTCTTGGCGTATTGTTCTAATTATATTTGATCATTGCTTGGGAATACATTTGGGGATTTTTTGTAACTTGGATATGATATCATTTGAAATGTAATCACTTAAATGATTGTGTATTTGAAATCTTCGATTTTGTTCATATTCAAGTGCTTCTGATATTATGGATACCATTAACATTACTACATTTCATCACCAGAAGTTAATATTGTGGATGACTCCAACATCCATAATGCTTAAATTTTGGCTTCCAGATACAAGATGTTACAACTTGGTATCAGAGCATAGGTTTATGAAAAATATGATTAAAAATTGTTTTGAAAAGAAAATTACGAAGAAATTATAGTAAGCTTGGCATTGGGATAACGCTATAGTAGTATACTTGTATTTTCTATATATAAGTATGCCCTTTATATCCATTCATCTATCTTTGATTAGGTTATATTTCTGTATCTCATGAGATTTGAATGCAGATATGGATGGTAGAAGAAGCAGAGTTAAACCAGGAGAGGAATGCATCGAAAGGAATACCGAACCTAATGCAGGGAGAAACCAAGGTCAGGCAGAGAATGTTGGTGCTGAGGTCCCGTGGGTCGAAATGGAAGCCATGTATCATTTTTTCAGGAATATGATGTAGGTAGGAGTTGCAGACAGAGTTTTAGAAGGAAATGCTATAGGATTAGGAGTTCCGAATGTTCTGGTAGTTAACCATTTTGCGAAGATGAGTGGTGATTATGTGAAGCTAGGAGGGAAGTCATTTATGGGAACAGAGGATGTCATTGAAGTTGAGAACTGGTTGTTGCACTGTAAAAGTATTTTTGCAAATCTGGGACAAAATGATGAGCAGAAGAGGAGGTTGGCATCTAGACAGCTTTAAGGAGCCACATTGTTTGAAACAGCGACAGTTGATGAGGAGATAGTAACCTGGGAGGATTTCAATAGGAGATTCCAGGAGAGGTTCATGTTTGTGATGGCACATTCAGCTTTGATTAGGCAGTTTGCAGAGCTGGTGCAAGGTGAGATGTCTGTTGATGAGTATGCTAGGAAGTTTGAAGAGTTGGCCCGGTATTGGTATGCTTTTGTGGATACAGTGTTGAAGCGGAACGGGAAGTACATCAGAGGACTGAAACAGAAATTGGCTACTTTGTCTCATCTTAGAGATCCTTATGATATTGTTGTGGAGATGGCTTTGTGGCAGGAAGAAGTCCTTGAGTCTTAGGAGAAGAGCAAGGCAAAAGGGGTCTATGTTGGGTAAAGCCAGAAGATTAAGTTCTTTCCCAAGAAAGCTGCTCAGAAGGGTGGAGTAGCAAAGAAGGCGAAGGCTGAGGTTGTCTGCTATAAGTGGGACAAGAAAAGGGCATTTTGCTAATGAATGTCGCTCAGGAAAGGCTAAGGATATGGCTAAGGGGAAGAATGTCAGGTGCTTCAACTGTGACCAGAATGCCATTATAAGAACTAGTGCAAGGAGGTGGTTAGAGATGGTAAAGGCAAGGTGTATGCATTGGAGCCTACTGGTTCTAAGCTAATAGCCCAGGAGAAGAGAAAGGCAATTCTTGGAGGAACGCTTTAGATTCATGGTATATCTGTTAGCATTTTATTTGATACTGGTGCATCACATCGTTTTATATCTAGATGTTTTATAGATAAGCTTAACCTTAAACCAACATATTTAGTTACTTCCTTATGGGTTGCAAATCGACTAGGAGGGTATGCAACCATAGGGTTGGGATGTGACCAGTTTGAGTTTGACCTGTTTGGTCATACTTTTGTGTGAAGTTGGCATGTGTTTGATTTTATGGGGTTCGGGATTATCCTTAGTATGGATTGGTTAAGTAAGTACAATGCTAAAATATTTTACCAGGGTAGGAAGATATCTCTTAGACACCCGGATGTTAGTGATCAGATTGTTTTCACCATAGGAAGTACTAGTAGTGAGGTGTTTTCCTTGTTGGGTGCTTTGGACTCAGAGGATGAATTTAGCCAAGTTTTCGTAGTTAGAGAATTCACAGATGTGTCTGAGCTTATAGTTGGATTGCCGCCAAAACGATCCATTGAGTTTCGGATAGATTTGGTTGCGGGAGTAGAACCGGTGAGTAGGCTGCCAAGTAGGGTGACCCCTTCAGAGATGATGGAGCTGAAGGTGCAGTTCGTGGATTTAGAAGGCAAGAGTTTTATTAGTCTGAGTAGTTCACCGTGGGGTGCAGCGGCAGTATTTGCTAAGAAGCTGGACGGATCGTAGAGACTATGTATCGATTATCATAAGTTGAATGAGAGGACGATAAAGAATCGATATCCATTGCCTAGGATTGACAATTTGTTCGACTAGTTGATTGGAGCAAAGGTATGTTCTCAATTGGATTGGGTAATAGGTTTCCATCAGCTCAGGGTTGCATAGGATAGTATACATTTGACAGCATTTAGGACTAGATATGGGTTATACGAATAATTAGTTATGCCGTTCGGACTGACGAATGCTCCAGCTTTCTTTGTGGATTTGATGAACCAGATTTTCAGAGAGCACTTAGATACATTTGAGTTGTTTTCATATATGATATCTTGATTAACTCTAAGGATGAAAGAGAGCATGAAGTTCATCTTAGACTGGTGGTTGAGATGCTAAGGCGGCATCAGTTGAAAGCATAGTTTTCGAAGTGTCACTTCTGGAAGAAGGAGGTGAAATTTCTTGTTAATGTGGTCTCAGAGGAAGGGTTGTCCGTGTATCCGACTAAGATCGAAGAACTAAATAGTTAGAAGAGACCCGAGACAGTAACCGAGATTAAGAGTTTCCTTAGGTTGGCTGGTTATTATCGGAGATTCATTTGGGATTTATCGCGGATAGCAGCACCAATGATCAAGCTGACGAGGAACGATGTGAATTTTGTGTGGACCAATAAGTGTGAGGAAGCATTCCAAGTTTGAAACACTTATTGACCCATGTAGTGTTGGTTGTTCTAGAAGGGAATGAGGATTTAGTAGTCTATACCGATGCGTGTGGAACATGATTAGGAGTTATGCTAATGCAAAGAGGTAAAGTGATTGCATATGCTTCTAAACAACTTAGACCGCATGAGGTAAGTCATCTGACACATGATTTAGAATTGGCTGCTATAATTTTTGCTTTGAAGGTGTGGAGACGTTACCTTTTGGGAGAAAGATTTGAGTTTTGTACAGATTATAAGTCGCTGAAATATTTGTTCTCTCAAAAGGAGCTAAACATTAGACAGCAGAAATGGTTAGAGTTCATAGCCGCTTATGATTTTAGGATTGAGTACACGCCAGGGAAAGGAAACAAGGTTGCAGATGCACTTAGCAGGAAGCATCAGAATGTAGTATTAGCAATGATGACTGAGTGGAAAGATTTAGAAGCATTAGCAGATTGCAGAGTGTAGTTGAGATCCGAGACCAAGACTATTGGAAATACACTTGTATTATTTTGTTTGGGAGTTCGATCAGTGCTGATCCAATAGATTGCTTCTAAGTAGATAGAGGATCCGGTGTTAGCTGAATGAATCAGGAAGCAAAAGAAAGGAACCAAGAGCGATGACTAGAAAAATTTCAGTCTTTGCCTGAATGGATGGCTGGGAAAGAAAGGAAGATTATGTGTTCCGAGTGTAGGAAACATAAGGAAGAAAATCTTAGATGAATGCCATCGTTCGAAGTTTACTATACATCTCGGAGGTACCAAGATGTATCAAGATATGAAGAGGAGTTTCTTCTAGGAAGGAATGATGTGGGATATTGGTTTGTGTGTAAGACAGTGTTTGAATTGCCAGTAGGCAAATGCCGAGCACCATAAGCCAAGTGGTTTGCTCCAGCTGTTGGATATTCCAATATGGAATTGGGATTCTATTGCTATGGACTTCATAGATGGGTTTCCAAGGTCAAACAGAGGTAATGAAAGTATATGGGTTATGGTGGATGGATTAAGCAAGAGTGCCCATTTCATTCCAGTTAATTCAACTAGGACGTCACCTATTCTAGCGAGGTTGTTCATAAAAAATGTGATAGATGCAAGGAGTTCCTAATGGTATAGTTATTGAAAGAGATTCCTCGTTCACTAGCATGTTTTGGAAGAGTCTGCAGGAAGTTTTAAGAACCAAGCTTAAGATGAGTACCGCTTACCATCCGCAGACAGATGGGAAAACGGAATGATTTAACAAGATCTTGGAATATTTTTTAAGACCTTGTGTTCTGGATTTCGAGGGATCGTGGGAGAACCATCTGCATCTAGTCGAGTTTTCGTATAACAATAGTTATCAGACTAGTATTGGGATGGCACTGTTTTAAGCGTTGTATGAAAGGCCATGTAAATCTCCTATATGGTGGTTGAAGACCGGCGATAGGTTGATTCTTGGTCCAGATCTGGTTAGAGAGGCTGCGGAAAAGATTGAGGTCATTCGGGCTAGAATTAAGGAGGCTTAGTCTAGGAAAAAGAGTTATGTAGATAAGAGACAGAATGACTTGGAGTTCACAGTTGGGGACCAAGTTTTCGTCAAAGTATCACCGACGAAGGGTGTGCTTAGATTTGGGAATTCGGGGTAGTTATCTCTTAGGTTCATTGGACAGTTTCCTATTGTTGAGAAGATCGGGAAACTCGCTTATAAACTTGAGTTACCGAGTAGTTTGGCAGGTGTCCATAATGTTTTTCATGTTTCTCATCCCAGAAAGTGTGTTAAAGACCTAAAGACTTCTATTGCACCAACAGTGCTAGATGACTTAGTGGTAGAACCGGACTTGACCATAGTGAGGAAGCCAGTTCGCATTGTTGCGAGAGATGAGAAGAGGCTTAGATCCAAGACGGTCAGACTAGTCAAAGTCCAGTGGAGTGACGATGACAGAGACTGTACTTGGAAAGTTGAGAGTAGGATTAGAGATACTTATCCTAACTTATTTGATGGAATGTTTTACCTTCTTGTTTGTTTTGTGTGCATTATTGTAATTTTGAGGATGAAATTCTTTAAGGAGGGGAGTCTGTAACACTCCAGATTTTTGCTGACATTATTTGAAAGATATAGTTAGTTAAACTAAATAAAATAATGTGTTGATTATAGGATTGGGATTTGATTTTAATTAAGGTAGTCGTGCCTTTTAAAACTAATGAATTAAAAGAAGAGTTTAAAATGAATTAGAGGAAGGGTATTGT